>JAQQTO010000055.1:8760000-11293333 GCA_029884595.1 Ormosia semicastrata | reverse complement strand
ACGCTATTGCTTTTTTACTTCAAAGAAGCCAAACACATTGGCTGCATGCAGCAACAGCTTAAAGGGTAAAACAAAGCTGTTGATAGCTTAAATAAGCATATCCAAAAACACGCATTATCAGCCTATCATTATGAGCAGTTGCTCTTTCTCCAAAAGCACTTGAGAATTATTTCCACAAGGGTCTTCCTATATGAATCTGATAGCTTTCGTTGAAAGTTCAGACATATAATAACTTTTTTAGTTTAATAGGTTAAGTTAATCCTTATAAAAGGAAATGATAGTTGCGCATTATTTTTGTCTTACATCACTTACAATAATAAAATGTGACAGAATTAGAGTGAAGGTGTGTATAAATTTTAGTGGGACTAATTGTAATTAAATAGTATGTGTAAATATATATAGAGAACATTACTCTTGTGAAGTTTAGATATTTAATAGGAAAAAAACTTTTTAACCTCCTGAGCTTTGGGTTATATGGCTATATGTATTTTAATCTTTAAACTTTAAAAAAGTGCAACTCGATCCTTAACTTTTTTTAAATGTGCAATTTAATTCTTTTGTTAGCTTTAGTTTTTTCATAATCTACTAATAGAAATAGTCACGTAAAAGGAACATGATCATTTTAATAACAATTTTGTCTTTAAGTAACTCACTTCTCCTCTAGTGACCCCTCTTTGCCTTAACCCTCTCTTCTCTCTCCCTTTACCCTAACCCTTCTTCAGCTTCTCCTAAATGAAATCAACATGATCATCAAGTAATAAATCAACTTATTTCATCTTTAAATCATAGGTCATACTCAACCTAAAACACAACAAACAACCCAACACAAGAAAAAATCCACTCTAAAACAACAAATCCATCATACTGAGACCCAAATTCACCCCAAAAAATAGAACCGTAACCCCTTTACCTTCACCTCATACTCCATAATTGAAGCCAAACTAGTCGCCACATTGCACTGTGCCTCCACCACGTTGCACCCACAAGCCACCTTAGTTCTTTTGTTAGCTTTAGTTTTTCCATCATCTACTAATAGAAATAGTCACGTAGAAGGCACATGATCATTTTAATAACAATTTTGTCCTTAAGTAAATCACTTGCTCCTCTAATGACCCCTCCTTGCCCTAACCCCCTCTTCTCTCTCCCTTTACCCTAACCTTCCTTCAGCTTCTCCTAAATGAAATCAACATGATCATCAAGTAATAAATCAACTTTTTTCATCTTTAAATCATAGGTCATACTCAACCTGAAACACAACAAACAACCTAACATAAGAAAAAACCCACTCTAAAACAACAAATCCATCATACTGAGATCCAAATTCACCCCCAAAAATAGAATCGTAACCTCTCTACCTTCACCTCATACTCCATCATCGAAGCCAAACTAGTCGCTACATCGCACTGTGCCTCCACCACGTTGCACCCACAAGCCACCATGCATAACACTTAAACTGCTAGCAACCACCACCATCCAATGCCTTAGAGTTGTCCCTCACCACCGCCTGAATTTCCAATCAATCTTTGCTGCACCTTCACCCCGCCCCACCATCCATAGCCTCGCCTAGTCGTTGTGCCACTCACTGCAATTGCTGTCCAGCCATCGTACCAGAAGTCCATGCTAAGCTATAGCCACCACCAACACCACCTTATTCCTCAGGCTCCACTCCTTGCAAGACCTATGTGTTTTTACAAAGACTATACCTTTTTTTCCTTTGTTTATTTAGGTTTATATTAGGTTGTTTTTCTTTTGTTTTAGGTGGTCTCATTGGTATCAAGAAGTAATACTTGTTTGAGAAAAATGAATTCAACTAGAATTGCAAATCACTGAATATTTACTTATATACATAGATCAATCAAATAATGAGATACACTACTCTAACTAACTAATAACTATATAACTACGTCTATAACTAACTTATCAAATTATAAATAATCACATATAGTAATATTCATGTAACAATAGTTGGACTCTCAGAATGTGCATCATGAACATGATCTATGGTGGTGGGTGTTAAGAAGTGTTAGGGTTTAGGAGAAGGGGGCTAAGGCAAGTGGAAGGAGAAGAGGGGCAGGAGTGTTGGGGTTAAAAGGATAAGGGGTCACATGAGGAGTATTGAGTTACTTTTGGCAAATTTGTCATTAAAATAGGTATGTGCTTTCCATATGACTATTTCTGTTAGTAAATAATAAAAATATAATAATTAAATTACACATTTAAGAAAAATTAAGGATCATGTTATACATTTTTAAAGTTTAGATGTTAAAGTGCAAAATTCAAAAAAGTAAAATACATTTTTTGTATTTAATAACTATTTCCTTTATATTTAAGGGTGTGATGACCCCACTCAAAAGTTAAAAAGGGTGTATGAAATATGAACATTCAAAAATACATTATGCGAAAAAATAAACATTGAATAAAGCTCATGTGAGTATGAAATGCACAAGTGATTCTTTTTTAAAATAGGAATTCCTTTATATCGCACAAAAGCTAATGAAAATACAAATTATGGCTATTATTATAACATAGTGCCTTGACTTCTAATTATTTTAATATAACAGAAAAATCAATCATTTAACAACTTGATTATAAATGTGCATACGGTGTAAAGTCTTTAATTTTTTTTTTCATGCCATTACCAAATAGATAATGATAAATAATGTTAAAGATGATGTTTTCCTTTTTATTTAAAGATATTTTTATTCATTTAAAATAAACTAATACAACCAATGAATGTTTGCTCATATGAAAAAGGAATTGAGAAGTCTTGCAAAAAAAATTGAGAAGTCAAATTCTTATTAATTTATTAGGTCTGCTGTGGGGGAAAATAAACACTTGCTTAGATCGATATGTAGTCTAAAACATCTTTCTGTTATAAAGAGAGTCTTAAAACCAATGGTTAAGAATCATTTTATACTCTTAAAATCATAGACTAATTAACGAAATTTTATGGGCTTTGAAACTTCTATCCCTGTCATTAATGCTAGATTACTTGCATTCGAATGACAATATCACTCATAACAATAAAAAACGAATATCTTTTTTTAAAAAAATATCAAAATTAATATTATACGGCTCTCTAAAAGTTTAATCAAGATCGGACGTTAAAAAAAAAAAACTTTAATCCAAGATCGCCCACAAACCATATACACTATAAACTTACATTTTATGTTAGTTATTCTGATAATTTATTTTTTTATTTATTGCCTATTTAATACGTGAAAAAAGAAAATAGACACTTATGTTCATATATTTATGCGATTCACTTATTTATATATATATATATATATATATATATATATATATTAATATATTTATTTTAATTTTTTCTAGTATTTCCAAATGTAGAGATTATACTGTTCATTTTTCATTTTTCTTCTTCATTCTCAAGTTATTTATAAGTAATGTTATTTATTTGGTAGATAAAAATGATTTTATTTTTAAAATCTCATAAATTTCAATCATTTTTATTTAAAAATTCTATTAAATTTAATAATATTTAATTTAATTTTAAATAAATAAATTATTTTATTTTATTAATTACCTTTAATTATTTCTTATAACAGTAAAAATATAAAATAATAAAATCAAATCAAATTAACTCTTATTTTAATAAATTTCAAACATAAAAAAATAATTTTCAAATCAAATCAAATTTCATTTTATATAATAAATTCTAAACACAAAATTATAATTTCTAAATATATTATGCTATTAAACGGTTGACTGCACAAGCGATCGAGTGGATGTATCTTTGTATTTTCTTTATTTTTTGTTTTAATATTTTAAAAATTGATAAAAATTCTTAAAATGTTAACTTTTGAACAATAAATAAGGAGTGCGTACATGCACTCTATCTAGTGTTATGTAACACCACCTTTTTAAAATTAAATTAATTTAAGTTAAATTATTTTTAACTTTAATTAACTTCAAACACAATTAATAAGATTTTAATTGCAAATTATTTTAAATATAAAATAAGCTAAACTAAATTCATACTTAACATGAGCCGACAGACTCGGGACAAATGTGAATGAAAAATGGTGAAACTGAAACGGACAAATGGAGGAGAGACAAAGCACCCAAAAACATTTTATATGTCGGTGAACACTCCAAGTGAGAAAGGCAAGACACTGTGGTGTACTGTATGTAACTCTTATTTTCTTTCTTTGACAGCCTCTGTGTCTGTCTCTTTGAATATTGTGCTAAATATCCACACTCCACAGAGAGAGAACAGAAGAGGTTTTCTTTGTGATTGTGCCATTGTACTGGTGAGGTGAGAGAGATGGATGGTGGGAATGGGAAGAGAGCACAGGAAGAAGCAGGGCCATCATCTGGGCTCTCTTCTGCTTCTGGGGTTGTTGCAAGCAAACTAGAAATGACTGAAAAACCAAGTGATGCTTTTGATGATGGTAGGGAGGAGGAGGAAGAAGCTGAGGAAGACGAAGAAGAAGGCATTGGCGATAATAAAAATGGTGGCTTTGTTCCTGGTCCTCTTGTTTCTCTCAAGGAGCAGATCGAACGGGACAAGGTTTTTCTGATTTTTAACCTCTTTTTTATTATTCTTTTTTTTTTCTCAACTTCTTTGAAATTGTGGGTTTTCGGCAAGATTAAATTTTTCTGGTTTTTAAATGGAATATTAGTTTCGTGGATTTTGTTAAGAAACCTATCTTGAACTGCAAAAGTGAGTTTTCACTAGTTGAAGTATTTTAAAAATGAAATGCCTAAACAAAATGAAGTAGTGAAACACTTTGCAAGCTGTATACAAAATGGTTCAATTCAACTAATTGAAAGTATTTGCAAAGTGTCTTAAACCATTATTTTATAAGTTTTTGCAAAATGTCCATTTCAGACAGCCGTGGGTTAATTCTTCACAATGTATCATATCTTCTCTGGAAAAACATTGCATATGATATCCAAGTGGTTTCTCATAGGTTGATTACATCGTTGATTAATAAAGTGATTTTTACTTGTAATTCTTCTGATTTTGAGGTTAATCGTGCTTTGCAGGAGGATGAAAGCCTCAGGAGGTGGAAGGAGAAGCTGTTGGGTTGCTTGGAAAGTGATTTAGATGGTTTGTTTGAGGAGTTTGTTTATTATCCTTGTTTATGCTTTATAGCACTTTTTACTCGGTTCTGTTTAAGTTGTTTCCTTTTATAGGTCAATTGGATCCTGAAGTGAAATTCCACTCCATTGGAATTCTTTCTGAAGATTTTGGTGAAATTGTTACTCCTTTACCTGTGGATGAAAATCATAATGGTGGTACTCTATTCACTCTCAGGGAGGGGTCTCGCTATCAGCTTAAGCTAAAATTTAGTGTTCTGCACAACATTGTGTCTGGCTTGACATACTCCAACACTGTGTGGAAAGGAGGGCTTCAAGGTACAAAGTTAATACTTCTCTCAGTTGCTAGATAATCTTGAATATGTAGGTTTATTATGACTGGGTTTTAAAAACCAAAGGTTCTTGTTCTATGACTCTGTTTAAACCTGGCTGTGAACTTTTATAGGATAATGCAAATAATGATCAATAGGATATTCACTTGGATAAATTCATGAGTTTGAGTTTGGATTCTGGAACCTTAATTCCATGATGTCCAGCTTCCGCAGAAAATGTCTTAAGGAACTAAGTTTTGATATGTTCAAGAAGCAGTTGGTAATAGTACTGATTATTTGATCTACTTGTGAAGCTTCCTTCAAGTCTAGGTTTGGCCTAGAAGGTTGCAATTTTGGTGATCATTGAGGTCCTTTAGAACAGTAAATGCAATTTTGGTGGCGGGAAGAATTTTTAGGTTTTATTAACCCCATAGGGTGGACAAAGGGAGCACCACAAATGGCAGCTAGCCTCTAGAACAGTAAATGCTGTCTGGTAGGGCTTCCTATTAAGTATTAACCCTAAGAAAAGAAAGTCTCAAGCTATGTTTAATGCTTATTTATTGTTAAACAACAGCTTGTTTTCTTGAATAAGAAGTTTTATGCCATTTGTATGGTACAGCATAGAAATGAGAGCATAAATTGTTAATGACAAGTAAGTTGAATTACTGCGTTTATTTATTGACATATATTGTTAGAAATTGGTCAATTGGTAATGGCCTCTTTTTGGTAATTGACATGTAAGGAGAAGACCTTTAGAAGCCCCTGTAAGAAGAATAGATCAGGTGGAGAATAGCCCAATAGTTAGAAGTAGAGGAAGACCAATAAAGACTATAGGTGAGAAACGATTAAAAAAGATTTAGATTTAAATGGCATTTCTGAAAACTTGGTTTATGATAGAACACAATGACGTCGTTTGATCCATGTAACCGACCCCACTTAGTGGGGAAAGGCTTGGTTGTTGTTGTTGTTGTTGTACATTTATAATTTGATTATATTACTGGCCTTTTTCAGTTGATCAGAGCAAAGGAATGTTGGGTACTTTTGCTCCTCAAAAAGAACCATATGTATATGCCTTGAAAGAGGACACCACTCCGTCTGGTGCACTTGCAAGGGGTGTTTACTCAGCCAAACTTAAGGTATGAGGAAGTAAAATTACATCTGCAATTGGATGATTTGTTCATAATTTCAATATACGAGTAGGCTTTACCTAATATACTTCATAGTAAATTTTCTACCTGGAAGGCAAATATATGGTCACTCATCTAGTCATTACTTTGTTTTGGATAACTGCAGCAATAAAGTTTTATCAAGTATAGTTGATGTTATGTAAATTTTATTCAAAATATCTATGATCTGAAACTTGTTCAAGAATAGTTGTCATAACACTTGAAAATTATGATCCATTTTTCTTTAATTTTTTTCCTTTTCCTTTGGGACTTCAGTTTAATGTGCATGTTTGTTTCCATATGGTGTTTTAGACAGCCCAAATGTAGGAAAACTCCTACGAGGTCTGTGCTCAAAACTCGTAATAACACAAATGCAATAACTGTCAATTGTGCTATTCTTCATTATAGCTGTAATGACATCACAGTAGAGAGACTGAGTTTTATCTTCATCAGAAGTATATTAAGACCAGCCAAGAAATTAGTTTAGCATCAATGTTAGGATGTGCTTGGTTTAGCAAATGGAGAATGGAAACTTAGAAAATTTGGAATAAAGATCATTTTACACTTGTTCAGCACAACAAAAACATGAGAATGTGAAAAGTTAAATGTACTTCATTTTCACTCTTTCTGTCTTCCACTTTTCCACTTTCCACACACTTAACCTTGCACACCTTTAATCACTAGTAAAGAGATTAGTTGTTTAGTTTCCATTTATGTATTTTACAATCACTATATTTCAATTTGCTAAAGGCTATTACAAATCTGTAATCCAAATGTATGAAGATGTGAAGAGCTTCCAATAGTTACCTAAGTTGTTTGTTAGAAACAATATCGTGTGGTTTACTGCGTGTAATTTGAACAATTGATCCATATAGATGCATAAACTTTGTTAACTCTTTGGTTACTGTCTTACAGTTTGAAGATGATGACAGAAGGTGTCACATGGAACTCAAATATTTGTTCGAGATAAAAAAGAGCAGCTAGCCCGGGTTTTCTCACATATTGTTTTTTATGCATCGTATGATCTTCCTCCCAAAATTCTTAGTTATATTGTTGAAAATATTTGTTAATGATGCTACATTTATATTTGCTTACTAATACACAAAAGAGGGATTGGGCTCCGTTGTGATGGCTTATTTTAAGAACCGGAAGATGACTATACTGAACATTTGCATTGCACACACTCCACATGTCGCAGAAAAGCTGCTCTCTCTCTCTACAATATTTTGTGGAATTAGCTGCTCATTTCTTAAAATAAACAATTCAACATTTATGATTTGTACGCATTAATAATAATTGCACACATAAAGTTAAAGTACTTGCATATTTTATAGAGGCCCTAATGGTTCTGAAAAGGGAATTTAGCCCAAGTGAGGGGACAATGGATAACGAAGTTGTTTCTTTTAGGCCTTTTCGCAATGCAAGTGATTTGCGTGACCCACAATCACTTCTTGATTCAATGGGAATAAAGTTGCTTAATGCGTTGGGTCAGGAGGCAAAGGTGATTTTCTCGCCAAATAGCTATAGTATGAAGGTAGAAAAGGAGCTTCAAATATTAGGTTCTTCTTTTGGAGGGCCTAAAGGATTAAGACGGCTTAATTAGGTTCATCTTTTAAAGTTTTGAAGCTGTTTTCTTTGTTGAAGGCGAAAGAAAGTGTTGTTTTGAGTTTATTTTTGTATTAATTTCTCCTTTTTCTTGTCGGTGTTTTTTGAAGGCTAAGGAGGGTTTTGGGACAGTTGTGGTGGTTTCTTTTTTATTTTAATTTTATTAGAACACTTGTTAAGAAATAAAAAATATTAAGTATTAAATGAAAAATGAATTTTTTAAATTTTTAATATATTAAATGTTTTACTTTTTAACTACTGTCTTTAAAGTAATTGTTACAGAAATAGGGATGATAATTTTACCCGTTTCTGCGGGTACCTGCGGGTAATATCTGTGACGGGAGTGGGTAATACCCGTGACGGGAGCGGGTAATACTAGTTAAATTTTTTTCACAGATATAAATACCTGTTTAGTGTTATTCCCGTTTAATAAACGGGACGAGAAATGATGAAATGGTTCTCCAGACTACGCAGATCTTAAAAAATTTATATAAATATTTTATATAAAATTATTAAAAAACTTAATTATATAAATTAAAATATTATAAAGTTATATAAATCAAAAGTATTTTAAGTGTTTGACATTATTTTTAGATTAAGTTGTGTTGAATAAATTTTAAAAAATTATAGTATTATACTTTTTTTATTTTTTATTTTTTTACAATTTATTGGATACCTGCGGATATCTGCGAATACTCGTTTACCTGCGGGAGAAGATAAACGGATACCGCACAAATATGGAGGCGGAGGTGGGGGCAGGGAAGGATATTATTCGCGGGAGTGAGGGACGGGAGACGGAGGACTACTACCCTTCCCCGTCCCACCCCACCCCACCCCATTGCGATCCCTATACAGAAATCCTTTTTGTTTTCTCCTTTGGTTGTGTTTGTTTTATAGATTCCAGTGTCTTTTACTTTTTGTTTTCCTTCAACTTTGAGGTTTCTTTTCAAAGATACCTTATGCTATCTTATTTTTTCTCATCACATCTAATATAATATTATATATATATATATATATATATAAAAGATACTCTTATATTTTTTTTGTGATACATTTATTTTCAGATTTTTTTAAAGGATTGTTATTAAGTGAAAAAAATAAAAAAAATGATATGATTAATAGTATAAAGAGTTATAAAAAATGATGTAAAAAAAGTGATAAAAAAATTCTAGTTTTTATATATATATATATATATATAAAGAAAAGACAAAAGTGGCACAATGTGAGAATCAGATATACAACCCTTACCTTGAAAAGAAGCAAGAAATAGCTTGCCACTTGCAATCGACACTTACAAGCCTTCCTTTGGTTAGCCTACCAAAAAGCCTTCCCCTCAGCCAACTGCGCAGAGTGTAACCAATAGGAACAAGAGTCACTACATCACTGTCTGAGAAGCTGCCCTATTGTTGTGCAAGATTGGTAGATAGAGGAGGCATAAGTCGAAATTCTAAAAATATGTCCACTATATGCGGTGAAATAGAAATGGGAACCCATTCCCTTTAAGGATGGAGCTAAGACACCTTTAATAAATAAAATTTTAAAAAAATTCCAGTGAAGCAAAAGTGAGAGAAAGATGCTAATATCTGGGACTAAAAAATAAAAAGATACATAAATCCCCAAAAATTTCTCCTTGATGGCTTGATCAAGCCCCCATGGTTTGGGTTGGTGGTCGTTGATCTCGGCAAAGACGACATCGTCGTTTCTGTCAGCGGCGGAGGAAGGAGAAGGCGGAGAGGTTGCGGCGGATGCTTCTTGGAGGAAGCGCTGGATTTTCGTTTCTGTCAATGGTGCTGAATTTTATTTTATATTTGAATTGTAACAAAAGTTATTATTGGGTTTGACTGTAACATGAAGGAAAGTGACCCATAACTTGCAATAGCAGGAAATAAATTATAACTATTGATACTGAGTACCCTAAAATGACCCACCCATGAACCTTTATTATCTCCTTCATAATTGAAAGATAACATAGCATAAATGTTATGTTACTTTCAACCATTACTTTTGGCTGAAGACGTAGTGTGTGATTGGGATAGTTGTAAAAATTTAATTATGTTTAGTAATTAATTTTTATATAAATTTTTTTTTGTTATAATTTATTATAATTGATTTATTTTTATGTTTAGATGTATTAGTTATAAAGTAATTTTAAATTAATTTGATTCATTTGGATGATATAAAAAAATTATTTTTATATATTAAATTATTAAAATAGATATAAAATAATTAAAAAAATTATTTAATTGAGAATAAAATAATATTCATATATCAAAATATAAAAAATAATTTATAAGTTAAAATCATAAGTTTCAATATTTAACATTATGAAAATTAACTTTAAAAAATTTTTATTTTACATTGAATTTTGTATAAAAATTAAAATTAATTTTACTAAAAATAATTAAACACTATTATAACAATTTTTTTCTCAAAAAAAACTAATCACAATCTATACCAAACACCCGTATTCAATAGATTCTTTGTTAAATGGCCCTTGACAATGATAATGATTTGCCAACTACGCCGTGTCTTTAGTCCTTTTAATTTAATGTTGCTTCCATTCTAGGTTCTTCGCGCTTTGCTGACTTTTTCACGGGAGTGTTTATTTATTTATTTTTAATTGTTACTCCAATTTTATTTTTTTTATTAAATGAGTTAATTTAAATTATTGAATCGAAATAAAATTAAAAATTATTTTTAAAAAATTTAAAAGAATAGAATTGAGAATATACACTTCCCTTTTTTACCTTTAAATCTGTGTATAATCAGTATCACAACAAAATTTATGCATAAGTGTATACACAATTTACTGAATTGAGCAACATATGGTGGGAGCAATATAATTAGAAATATTATAAATGCATAAATAAAGAAAATATTTAAAGTTAGATACATGAAGTCGAAAGGGTATTAGGTTTTCAAACCTTACTAAATATTAATGGCAAATGAGCTATATTGCAATATTTTTTACCCTTCTTATCTTGTTTTAACCTAATGAATTTATAAAACACAGAAGATAATCACACAAGTTATTCTTTAGGGAGAATTAACGGGAAAGACTACTAGCAATACAAAATTAATGGGAAGTACCAATTGACCATTCATAATGGTCAATTAACCATTTTGAATGATCATTACTGTTATATGAATGATTATTGGTCTTTTACTTTTACTTTTATAATGTTAATGATATTTTCCGTTGACTCTCCTTACTTTAAAAAAAAAAATAGAATTTGATGTTATAGAAAAGCAAATAAATATACTAAAAAAAAGGGGGTCTAACAAGTTTAGTTTAAGTAGAATTGAATATTTTGGAAGTGGTATGTTTAGTATGAAATATAATATAAGACTTGATAGTATTAAGTTTGATAGTATTAGACATGATAGTATAAGACTTAATAGTATAAGACTTAATACATAATGATTGAGGATATCAGGGTATTTAAAATTGTAATGAAATTTTTTTTATACCAGTTTATATATCAAAACTTAATCAGGTTTAATCTTACCCCCTAAGGTTTGATTAAGTTATTTATTAATTTAATGTATAAGAGAGATTTGATAGATAAACTTATACAATAAAGTATTTACACCAAATAACTGATAAGTTTATAATGTATTGTATTAACTAATCTTATCAGGTTTAATACAACATGTCAAACAGATCCTTAATTCCTTAATTCCGAGTTTAAATCTTATTAAGGTTTCTTTACCTCTACTTTAGCTTACATTCTCTCCCTCCTTATACCAGGTTGCAGACCTTATTTAAAATAATAATAATAATAAAGAAAAAAGAAAAATAGAAGCATTTTGATTAAGATGAAGGAATAAGAACGGATAAAATGGAAGAGCATGATGAACATTTTTAGCAAATAGCTTTCCTTTAGCTAGACTCTTCCTTTTGGCGTGTAAGAGTAACACTTCTTTTAACTTATTAATTTTTATTATTAATATTACCTAGTTTTGAAACTTTCGAATTCTTGTAGATAGCTTATCTCTTAAGCAGGAATTATCTTTATAACATTATATATATATATATATATAGAGAGAGAGAGAGAGAGAGAGAGAGGAGGATCAATTTACATCAGTGTAAGTCTTTTTTCTTACACTCGTTTTCAACCGTTAATTCTACTTTCATCTAATGGTTGCCTTTAATGAAATAATCTCAACCATTAGATGAAAGTAGAACCAACGGTTGAAAATGAGTGTAAGAGAAAAAAGACTTACACTGATGTAAACTGATCTTTCCTCATATATATATATATATATATATATATATATATATATATATATATATATATATTCAATTGTGAATTATATGCGGTTTAAAGTGTTCACAATTTTATAAACTATGAAAGCATATACAATAACATAATGCTATATTAATTTAAAATAATAAATTTTCAATGGCGGCACTGTAGGACCTCAATGTTGAATATTCAATATATTCATATGATTGTCATTGGTCTATGATATAAAGCACTATTGTACATATATGATTAAAGAAGAATGCGGAAGCCTACCTCCACTAGTAGTCATTGTTATCAGGCACTCTTCCTATCAAGTAATCTAACAAATACCTTCACGAACCAGTAATTAGTTTCAGAAAAATGAGAGAAATCTTCTGGTTTTTGCCTTTTTTGTAGTATATGAACCAATGGAGCATCACAGGCTTTTATAGGCAAGGCTAGAGACCCTCTCATGATTGCAGAATTGTAACTGTTCCTCCTTCATTAGCTCCTCCATTAAGAGCCAATAATTACCTTTTGTAACTGCTGCTTCATAATTTAATATATGGGCCACATTAAATTGTTATTTCTAACATTCTCCCACTTGACCCATATATTATCAGCAATAATCCTTATTTTGACAATTAAATGTGGCCACAAAAATAATTGTCAACTTAAGCTTAATGTACCTGATAATCACCTAGAAATTACCATACATGAATCATGGCGGTTATGTTTTAAGACAAACATTTCCTTCCATGTTTTACAATGCATAATTCTTTCCAAGTGAGTAAAATGGGATCCAAACTTTATTGATCCAAACGAACCATAACTTTACATGACAGACTTAATGTGCACAAAGTCATATGAAAAGACATAAATATCAAGATTAACTAAATGAGACCCATACGAATCACATGATCCTGAAACACTTTAGCCGGCAATCCTTTAGTTAATGGATCAGCAATCATGGATTTCATGTCTATATATTCTATGGAGACTAACTCCCTTTTGATGTCTTCTCTTACTACCAAAAACTTAATATCAATATGCTTACTTCGGCTTCCGCTTTTATTATTCTTTGAAAAGAATACTTTGCGTAAATTAATTATCACATAAGATCTTTATTGGTCTTTCAATTGAATTGACAACTTGAAGACCATAAACAAAATTCTTCAACCATTTAGCCTGTGATGTGGCTTCGTAGCAACCAATGAATTCTGCTTCCATAGTGGATGACGTAACAATTGTTTACTTTTTACTTCTCCAAGAGATAGCACCTTCTGCAAAAAAGAAAATATAGCCCGAAGTGAACTTCTTAGAGTCCGTGCATCCAGCAAAATCCGAATCCGAATATCCTATTATTTCCAAAGTATCAGAGTGCTTGTATATCAACTTGTAATCCTTAGTTCCTTGAAGATATCTCATAACCCTTTTTGCTACCTTCCAATGTTCCTTGCCTGGGTTACTTTGATATCTTCCCAACATTCCTACCGCGAATGCAATATCAGGCCTAGTACTGACCTGAGCATACATGAGACTTCCTACTGCTGAAGCATAAGGAATGCCTTTCATCTCCTCTTGTTCCAATGTTGTTTAGGGACATTTATTAAGATTGAACTTTTCCCCTTTAACTATAGGTGCATCAATTGATGAACAATTCTGCATATTAAACATTTTCAAAACCTTTTCAATGTAGGCCTTTTGAGATAATCCCAATGTCCTTAGAAATCTATCCCTATGAATCTCTATGCCAATGACATAGGAGGCCTCACCCATATCCTTCATATCAAAGTTTTGTGATAGGAAAAGTTTTGTATCATGCAAGAGACCTAAATCACTGCTTGCAAGTAAAATGTCATCTACATATAGGACTAAAAAGATAAATTTACTCCCACTGACTTTGAGGTATATGCATTGGTCTACCACATTTTCCTCAAATCCATATTTGGAAATGACATTATGAAACTTTATATACCATTGGCGGGATGCTTGTTTTAGCCCATATATAGATCTTCTAAGCTTGCAAACTAAGTGATTACCTTTGTCACTTTCAAAGCCCATAGGTTGTGACATGTACACTTCTTCCTCAAGATCCCCATTGAAAAAAGCTATTTTCACATCCATTTGATGTAACTCTAGATCAAAATGAGCTACTAAGGCCATGATTATTCTAAATGAATCCTTCTTAGAAACTGGAGAGAATGTTTCATGATAATCAATACCTTCTTTTTGAGTAAAGCCCTTGGCTACAAGTCTTGCTTTATATCTTTCGACATTACCAGTTGAATCTCTGTTGGTTTTAAAAACCCATTTACAACCAACAGAAGAAACTCATTTTGGTAATTCTACTAGATCCCAAACTTGATTTTTAGCCATAGACTCCATTTCATCTTTCATGGCATCATACCACAATTTAGAGTCTTCTCTACTCATGGCTTGTGAAAATGTAGTAGGATCATCCTTAGGTCCAACATCATAATCAGACTCTTGAAGGTACACTATATAGTCACTAGAAATTGTCGATTTTTTATCTTTTGTAGATCTCCTTAATGATATTGGCTCTTGATCAATAGGTTCTATATTAGTAGGTTCTTCATGTGGTATATTCTCAACAAGTGGTTCTTGATGAGTTGGCTGATGTTCAACTGTATCGGATTGATTAAGTTGAACACTAACTAACTCTATTGCTTTTTGAGGTATTACAGGTGATTCTCTTATTTCCTCAAATTCCATTTGTTGAGAATTTTCACTCCCACTAACTTCATGATCTTCAAGAAATTTCACATTTCTAGCTTCAACTATTTTAGGAGTGTGTGAAGGACAATAAAACTTATATCCTTTGGAGTTGGTTGGGTAACCAATAAAATAGCCACTAGTGGTTCTTGAGTCCAATTTCCCAATGTTTGGATTATAAATCCTTACTTCAATTGGACAACCCCATACATGTATATGTTTTAAACTAGGTTTCCATCCATTCCAAATTTCAAAAGGTGTCTTTGGAACAGCCTTAGATGGCACCCTATTTAATACATATACAGCGATTTTCAAGGCTTCACTCCATAAGGACATAGGTAATACCTTTGAACTGCTAATCATACTTCTAACCATGTCCATAAGTGTGCGGTTCCTTCTTTCAGCAACACCATTTTGTTGTGGTGTACCAGCCATAGTATATTGGGCAACAATACCCTCTTCTATAAGGAATTTAGCAAATGGACCAGGTTGTTGTCCCTTCTCTGTGTATCTTTCATAATATTCCCCACCTCTATCTGATCTTACAATTTTTATTTTCTTATCCTTTTGTTTCTCTACTTCTGCTTTGAAAACTTTAAAAGCATCAAGCGCTTCTGATTTTTCAAACAGAAGATAAAGATACATGAATCTTGAATGGTCATCAATGAAAGAGATAAAATATCTCTGACCATTTAAATAAGGAGTGGGAAACGGACCACAGATATCTATATGAATAATTTCAAGAAGCTCACTACTTCTTTTGGCACCTTTAATGGTCTTGTTGGTTTGCTTTCCCTTTATGCATTCCATACAAGTACTAAAATCAATAAAGTTAAGATTCTTAAGAATTTCTTCCTTTACTAATCTTTTAAGTCTTTCAAGAGAAATGCGCCCCAACCTCTTATGCCAAAGCATAGAGGAATCCTCATTTACAATACTTTGCTTAGCACCAACATTGGTGGTATGTAAGGCCATGAGACTTGTTTCAAAAACAGGATCTAATTCAAACTTAAATAAATTTTCAACCAAAATTCCAGAACCAACAACTTTATTATCATGCAATAGTTCAAAAGAAACATCACGAAAATAAAACTGATAACCAGTACGAGTAAGTTTAGAAACAGAAACCAAGTTTCTAGAAAACGACGGAACATAAAAAGTGTTTTCCAAGAGCAAACAAAATCCAGAATTCAAAACAAGTTTATAAGTCCCAACAGCCTCCACATGTGAACTCATCCGATTTCCCGTATAGATGCTTTGTTCACTTCCCACTGGTTTCCGCAGGTTTAGAAAGCCCTGCACATTATTAGCAATGTGAATTGTAGAACCTGAATCAATCCACCAAGTATTGCTAGGAACTTCAATGAAATTTGATTCAAAACAAGTTAAGGCAAAATTACCTTTCTTTTCGAGTCATTTCTTGTATTTAGGACAATCTCTCTTCATGTGTCCAGCCTTTTTGCAGAAAAAGCAATTTCCCTTCTTCCCATTTCGCTTCATGTGAGTAGTTTTGCGGATTTCAAGAACACCATTGCCTCTTCTCCCATTTCCTTTATCATGAGTCACCATGTGAGCACTTTCAGGTGTCTCATGCTTCAATCTCTCCTCCTCTTGAACACACATGGTCAGAAGTTCATTGATTGACCATTTATCCTTATGTGTGTTGTAGGATATTTTGAAAGGACTATATTCCGCAGGAATAGAATTGAGTATGAAATGCACAAGAAATGATTTAGAAATTTCCACTTCAAGGGACTTAAGTTTAGCAGCAGTATCCCTCATTTTCATGATGTGCTCACGCACACCCTGAATTTTGTCATGCTTCATGCTTGAAAGCTTCTTCATTAAGGTGCTGGCTAGCGACTTGTCAGAGCTAACAAACTGCTCCTCAATAGCCTTCATATAAGCTTTTACCTTATCACATTCGGGAATAGATCCCCTAATCCTCTTGCTTATACAAGACTTAACAAGCATCAAACTTAAGCGATTAGATCGCTCCCACCGTTCATAGTTAGCCTTTTCAACTTGAGCACTCCCTTCCGCAGGAATGGGTGGTTCATCCACACGTAGTGTCAAGTCCAATTCTATACACCCCAATGTCAAGAGAATTTGTTCTTTCCAATCAGCATAATTATCACCAATCAACAAAGGAATTCGTGACTCAAGAAAGGTAATAGTAGGAACAACTGCAATATAAGGATTACCAATATTAATGCTACGAATAAAAATTAACAAGAAAATTCAAACCTTCCTATGGGCAGAGGTGCAAATCATGCATAGAATTTACAAACTTTATTTATGGACATAATTAAACATCATAATAAAATAAATCATATCTGTGGGCTTAGAAATATTTTATCATGATCTTTAGTCCATTTTATAATCTTGATTAACTATTACCTCCCTATGGGGCCAAGTAATAATTCTTTTATTACAATGCCTAGGATGCTATGGCTATTCCCAAATATGTAATCCAAAATATTTAACTCATATGACACACAAAAATTATTCTTGTTGACACATGCTTAAAAGAATTAAATAAACACAAATAATGATACAAGAATCATATCAATAAAAAGCACCTTCCGTTATTATTGAAATCATTAATTACAATTAATAACAATTCAAAATAATAAATGCACTTTTAAATTATTCAACAATTCCATAATTGCACCTTTAATGCCCAGATTATGGCAGCGTGAATGCACCTTTAAAGGCTCTCTAATTTTATAAACATTGTCTTATGGATAGCAGAAAACATCTTTATTATTATTTTTATTTTTATTTTATTTTTTTTAAAGAAGTGCGCTTGTGGCCTATATCTTCGAATTTATATATAGCTTGCCATTTACTCTGTCATCAATAGTTAATCTGCATATCTCATGCAAATTAATTAGTGGTTTTGCACTTTTGCACTGTTCACTTTTATATGTCTACAGAAATTCACATGACCAGAAAGCAATTCTTTAGTATTGAAGAGATTTTGTGACCATCCAAGTTGTTCAAGGTTGAGATCATTATTGTGTAAGGGGTCACATGCTCCAAACAAAAAGCACTTTAAGATTATAGCATGTAGGGTGCAGGTATGGTGTTAGCTTTGCTATAATAAAATGGCAAGTTGGAATACAATTGAATTTTAATTTTTAACCATTATATGATGGACACAATACACACAGTACGAAATAGTGTATGAATGCAATACTGAATTTTAAAACTTAAATTTTAAAGCAATTCATACAACAAAAAAATAACCATTGATCCAATCCAAAACAAAAAACAATACTAAAGAACATAGCCAAAAAGCTGAATAACAAGGCTATAGTGATGACTCTGATACCAATTGTAGGACCTCAATGTTGAATATTCAATATATTCAAATGATTGTCATTGGTCCATGATATAAAGCACTATTGTACATATATGATTAAAGAAGAATGCGGAAGCCTACCTCCACTAGTAGTCATTGTTATCAGGCACTCTTCCTATCAAGTAATCTAACAAACACCTTCATGAACCAGCAATCAGTTTCAGAGAAATGAGAGAAATCTTCTGACCTTTGCCTTTTCTGTAGTGTGTGAACCAATAGAGCATCACAGACTTTTATAGGCAAGGCTAAGGACCCTCTCAAGATTGCAGAATTGTAACTGCTCCTCCTTCATTAGCTCCTCCATTAAGAGCCAATAATTACCTTTTGTAACTGTCCTCCATTAAGAGCCAATAATTATCTTTTGTAACTGCTGCTTCACAATTTAATATATGGGCTACATTAAATTGTTATTTCTAACAGGCACCACCTAGGATATATTAACAACTTCATAAAATGTTAGATTCATTAAATAACTTAATAATACATTATTAAATGATAGTATAAAATTATTTTACAGTAACAATGCATCAAAACTAAATTTAATCTCTCATAAATAATTAAAATTAAAAATTACTTAAAGATTATATGATCATTTAAAAATTTTACATAAATTCAAGTTCTAAATTTGACCATACATGCATGTTCTAATAAGGTTCAATTTTATTTTGAATTTCAATTACCAGTATATAATTTTGTAAGACCAAAATACTTGCATATTCTAATAAACATAATAATTTCTAGGCTTAAATACACTTTTGGTCCCTATACTTTCACTCTATTTGGATTTTGGTCCCTATACTCTTTTTTTTTTTATCTGAATCCTTATACTTTCATTCTATGTTCACGTTAGTTTCTGTCGTCACCTACCGTGATGACACCGTTAAATTTCATCCTACGTGACAAACAGAATCCTACTTGGCAGCAACACCAGAAAAAAATTAAATTTTTTAATCCACCTCATTTCCCTCCAACAATAATAAACCAACCTTCCTTCCTCTTCCTCACCAATTTTTCTCCCTTTCCCCTGCTTCCATTCCAGCGTCATCTCCATCTTGCATTGCTTCACTCATTCGGTGACATTCATCACGAGAAAGAAGCAAAGAGCGCAAGTCACACTCCATGAAATTTTCAAATCAGTTTCGTCATCAGAGGAACAACCTCACGCCTATAAGTTTCTAGCAAAAACTCATTTATTGTATTTAGCGCAATGTTAATGGAAAATGGTGTTTATCCTAAAATGCTAGGTTTTTTAGGCATTAGTTTGTGATAAATATATGTAGTGTGGTTCTGATTTTTGTGATCTAGTGAGAATGGAAAAGGTGCAATGTCAATGGAAAGAGTGATTACTCATTTATGTTCAATGCATGTTGTTTCTTAGATGAGGAATTCCATTTTGAAACTTCTAATTTTTTATTAGTGTTTAGTTTTTGTTAGGGTTAGGATTGTATCTTTGGTTTTCTATCAGTTATAGTGTTTTGTAAGTGTGTGGGGGTGTTTTATGTCACTAACATGTTGAATAGATATTTGGTATGTTGCTGCATAATTCAACAGGATAGTACATCTCATTTAGCTTGTGTCATGTTTTGGTTTTTTTATGGTTGTTGTTTCAATTACCTTGATGTGTTGCTGCATAAGTGATATGTTTGATGTATTTGATGTGCTTGTTGTATTGTTATAATTATAATATCAGTTTTATAACTTCTTATTTGCTGTGTTTCTTAGATGACTTACTTGATAAGATCACTGTCTTCATATACCATGGGGGCATTTGTTCTCTGCTAAGAAAGTGAGGTATATTGGTGGGAGAATGCACACTTTGAAGGATTCTGAAGAGGATTTGTGGCCACTGCAAGAATTGACTATAGTCCTTAAAAACTTGGGGTATAAGAGAAATAGTAAGATATACTATTGCAAATAAGGTATCAGAGGGATGAGGGGCGCTATTCCTTGGAAGGCAAGAGGAGTACTAGCAAGACGTGCAAGATTTTTATCAACTCCAAGTACAAATGTACCACTTGAAATGCTATCATTTGCTTATGCATATACTGCAATTGCTCAATATGCAAATGCATCTGTTGGTACTAAATATGGTTCAAGACTGAGGCCTAAAATGGGGATAAGATGAGCTTTTATGTGGAGAGAGAGGCATGCTGTAACCAGTTCACAAGGCACTATGACACAGGGACAGAGACAAGGAAATGTGCAAGGTACTCAGAAGTTTGTCAATGGACCATACTGAGTTTGAGGAAACCAAGGCCAATGAACTACACCTGTCTTTTGCTTTTTTGTCTTTTAGGGTTTGTCATTTTTGGTGACTCAGTGGGTTATTACTAATGTTGGTTGTATATTGACTAGTGTATGATAATGATTAATGTATTGACAATTATGGGTTGATGTATATTGGTTAATGACTATTATATTGACAATTACAATGACTATTATATTGATGTTAATGGCTAAATTATGGTTAATGAAGACTATTTGTACTCTTTTAATGACATGGTAACTATTTGTACTCCTTTAATGATTTGTGTATTGGTCCTTATACTGACAAGGTTAATGGTTAATGGTGACTATTTGTATTCTCTTAAATACTTTCATATGATTTATGTATTGGTCCCTATACTTGAATATGATTTGTATATTGGTCCCTGTACTTTCCTATGATTTGTGTATTAGTCTATATACTTTCATATGATTTGTGTATTAGTTACTATAGACACCAGTCAGTTATTCAGTCCATGTACTTTCATTAGTTGGTCCTTACTGTCAACATAATTGTGGTTGCACAAGTAAACATCTGACAATGCCAAATCCAAAAGTTTTCAATTAATTGATCAAAAAGAGATTACATAAGTCAAGTCATTTGCTCAATTAAATCATCTAATACATTGCTTAGACCCTAAACATTTACCCATCAACATACATTAACAGTTAGAACCAATTCAAAGTAGTTAATACAACATTCCTCTACCATATTGAGTCCACATGAAAAACAACACCAATCTTACTGTCATTCCATAACAAATCACCAACAGCAGCTTGTACATCCTTAGATTCTTCTTCAGATCTCGAATCACTCGTTGTTGTCTTTCAAGAACTTCCTTTGCATCAGTTGGCATTGGCAGATTGAATCATTCAAACAAACCACAATTCCTATCTGTCTGCCACAAAACCCCCTTCAAATCACTGGAGTAAATATGGAAATAAATCATAAACCAAAAATCTCCTTATTCTATAATTAGGACACCTAAACAATATTCTTATTGGATTTTCATTTGACATTGAAGTATATATCACCACTCTACTATCACAAGCACAGAAAATGCTTGTGATCAGGCGGCTCCCATGAGTGGAGCGACTACAATGTGAGCCATGGGAGCTGTAGCTGCTACCATCCATGGTTGAGTATGGAGAAGAAAGAAGTGGAACTGCACAATTTCAATGGAGAAACCGTAGATTTTTTAGATTTGTCACTTTTTATAAAAATTATTGAAGAGAAATAAGATGGATTAAAAAATTTAATTTTTATTTAGTATTGTTGTTAAGTAAAATTCTGTTTGCCATGTATGATAAAATTTAATAATGTCATCACAGTAAGTGAAGGCAGGGATTAATGTGAAAATGAAATGAAAATATAGGGACTCAAATAAAAAAAAGTATAAAAACTAAAATTCAAATAACGTGAAAGTATAAAGACTAAAAGTGTATTTAAACCTGATTTTTATTTAATAATGTGACAACTGAGCCTATGCACTGCACCAAAGGAAAAAGTAAAATAAGAAACACTCATGCAAAATAATTGGGCATATTTAGCAAGTTATCACTCATGCAAAGTATCACCCTAACACAGGGAAGCAAGATATAAGAAATATGAAAGAGGGCCTTCGGCCTTAGGACATAGCATCAGTCTAATGGGGCTAGTGTGAATTTTGTTCAATGTTTTTATAATTTTATGTTTTAAAATTTTTAAAAATAATGTAACACTCATATTTACTTATAAATTTAAAACTTTTTAAAATTAATTCTTAAAAATATAATTTTCTCATATTTTAAGGCAACTATGGAATTGGAAGCAACTGAAGTGCTAAATTGTCATCTAATAATGCGTGTCAGAAAATTACCAATCATTGTCCTTCGTGTTATTGTATTAAGAAATGATATAACACAGACAAATCCCTCACAAAATAAATGAATGACCAAGAAATTTTAATTGGATGTAATTCTCAATCACTCATTTACTGTTAAGAAATTTGTGAGGGTTTTGTCTTTGTATGTCTAATTTCAATATTGTATTATTATCATTTTTTCGTGGCATTGTATTATTAATTTATTATTTATTATCAACATAGGAAAGCTATGTTTCAAAAAAAAAAAAACCATAAGCATTCCACATATGCTTGCAACCAGATACAACCATAAGATCATGTAAAAAATTATCAAACATTACTTTTGCAGGAGAATTTTTATTACTATCTTAAATTCAATTTGAACAAACAAGGTTTAGAACTTCAGATTGAAGAACTAATAATCAATCTTAGAACATGATAGGATTTATAAATAAATGTGGAAATCTTGTCATATGCCTAGATTAAAATGGATTTAGTTATCCCATTTTAAAAGAATATTACCCCCTTGTTGAGAAAAGAAAAAAAAAAAAAGAGCACCATAAACCAAAGAGTCAAAAAGAATCTTATTCACAAACAAGAGCTTATCAGAACATAAAATTGTTTTCCTTTCCCTGAGAAGGGGCGTATAACATCAATATTCAAATTATACATCATAGACACAGCTTAAGTTTCAGTATATGTTTGTGGTGTCAATCTAAAGCAAAGAGAAAAGTAGACAGTGACAAAATAATTTGTAGTGAAAAAATGTATCTGTTCTGAAAGCAGAGAACCAAGATTTCAGCTTCGCTATTGTCGTCTATGTAACTTTTTTCAACAAAGGGTTACACATATCACTATAGCCTGTATGCTTCCTAGATCAAGAAAACTGTCAACCAATTGACCAATATAAATGTACAGATCCACCATAATTCTGGCCTATTATTGGCAAAGTGGGAACTGGCCTCTCACGTAACCAGCAGTAAAAAGTTGCACCTAGCTTAATCATTAGCAGTGTAAATCGTGTTTCAACAAATAGAAGGCAACAACCTGAATTTTGTTTTGCTGAGCATATGAAGATGCATATCAGATGCCACCCGTAATATATCACTGAGAGGTGCCCGCAGTTAGTAACAGTAGAGTACAACATTGACTATGATCTGGCCCAAGATATACTGTGCAAATTGTGAAGTGGATAAAAGACGAGCTAAGAAGTTGAGTCGAAGTTCCAAATAAGCAAGCAAAGAATTTGCTTGTACAGTGGCCCCACAAGCCACAAGTCTATGATGGGGAAGAATGACCAAACTCCAAAAATCATAGTTATACGGAGGAGGAACTCTGATATTCACATGTAGGTGTCATCCAAGTGATAATCCCACCAGCACCTGAGGTGACAAAACAGAAAGCTGATCATAACAGCAGAAATAAAGACGAAAAAGGAACGACTAATCTATATATACAGTTTTAGATTTCAAATGCTTCTAAAAAATATTATGAATAATGACTGTATAACTGAAGACAAGAAATGTCAGATGAGAAAAGAAAGCAAGATTCTTGTCATTCCTGGGGATAATAGAATACCTTTTACCAAAATACTTTTATTCATAATGTGAAGCCTTATGGAAAATGTTATTGTTACTGTTGCTATTATTATTATTTGGTAGGAAACTGATTGTATATAGACTTTGACCCTCTGCTTTTTTGTCTTCTATTTTTGCCTTGCACCTAGTGGTTTAATGTGCATTCTATCTTAGACTCTGAAATTTCTGATCAATTAAATTTACTAACTATAGAAAGAAGGAATGTTGGAATGTATGAATATTATTCCTTGAATAATTGTGTACAGAGAAGGTTACAATATATAGCCTATGCTATTGATTGCTATCCTAAAAATAAGGGAGAAAAATCAACCCTAATAAAAGCAAGAATAAAATCATATCTGTACATATAATGCTGATATATTACAACACTTCCCCTCAAGCTGATGAGTGAATATCTATCATTCCCAGCTTGCAAGTAAGACTTTGAAATCGCTCTGTGGGAAGCCCCTTGGTGAAAACATCTGCTAATTGGTGCTCTGAAGGGACGTACTCTGTAATTATAAGGCCATCATCTAATTTTTCCTTGATAAAATGACGATCAATCTCTATATGCTTTGTCCAATCATGTTGAACCAGGTTGTGAGCAATGCTAATTGCCGACTTGTTATCACACTGTAACCTCATAAGAGCTTCATACTTTATTCTGAGATCATCGAGTATGATTCTCATCCATAACAATTCACAAATTCCTTGTGCCATAGCTCGAAATTCAGTCTCTGCACTTGACCTTGCAACCACATTCTGTTTCTTACTTCTCCAAGTCACCAAGTTTCCTCCTAAAAACATGCGCAAGAACTCGAGGTAGACCGCCTTTGTCGACAACCGACCCAAAGATAATCTGCATCGTATAGATTTCAATGGTCAATGTTTGTTCTTTCCGAAATAGAAGTCCTCTTCTCGGGCTTGTCTTCAAATACTGGAGAATTCTATTCACAGCTAGCATATGTCTCTCACGAGGATCATGCATGAACTCGGCTAACCACACCGACAAAGATAGGCTATGTCCGCAGTGCGGTGTGAGACAAATATATCGCTTTTCCCACAAGTCTCGATATTGTGCCTTATCCACCCTTGGGCTCTCCTCATTGTTTCCAATCCTGTGATTTTGTTCAATAGGTGCCCCTGTGGTTTTGCAACCTAGCTTACCTGTTTCCTTAAGAAGATCCAGGATATATTTCCTTTGGGAAATAAAGATGCCTTGTTTGGAATAGGCAACCTCTATCCTAAGGAAGTACTTCACTTCCCAAGTCCTTCATTTCAAACTCGTGCACTAGTTTTTCTTTTAGGACTGTTTCTCAACCTCATCATCACCAAAGAATGATCATGTCATCAACATAAACCAGAAGAAGTGTAAGCTTGCCTTCTTTGGAATGTTGTATAAAGAGGGTATGATCTCCCTGGCTCTGCCTATAACCTAAGGACACCATAGCATTGGTGAACCTCCCAAACCAAGCACGAGGAGACTGCTTGAGTCCATATAAGGCCTTCCTTAACTTGCACACCATATTCCCTCCACCGGTAGGTCCTTATCCTGGTGGGATGTCCATATATACTTCTTCTTCCAAATTCCCATGGAGAAAAGCATTTTTAACATCAAATTGGTGCAAGTCCCATCCAAAGTGTGCTACCAATGAGAGAATGATCCTGACTGTGTTCATCTTTGCTACTGAGGCAAATGTTTCCTCATAATCAATCCCATATGTCTGAGTGTACCCTTTTGCAACCAGTCTTGCTTTGTACCGGTCTAGAGTACCATCAGACTGATATTTCACTGTGTAAATCTATCTGCACCCAACTATCCTTTTGTCCTTCAGCTTCTCAACAATTTCCCAGGTCTCATTCTTGTTTAAAGCACTCATTTCTTCATGCATGGCTTGAACTCAATTCTTATCCATTAATGCTTCTTGTACTGAAGTGGGGACTCTAGTAGAATCAATTGCTGAAATAAAACTCTAATGCTGTACTGATAGGTTTTTAGTGGACACAAACTGAGATATAGGGTATTTTGCACAAGTTCTTCTGACTTTTCTTAAGGCTATTGGCAAGTCATTAGGGTTAGGTTCACAAATATCATGTAAAAAACTATTTAAAGGCTCAGAATCAGGAATGCTTACCTCTGGTTCGGGCGACTGAAGCTGCTGTTGGACCAGGTTGGATTTTTTCCGATAATACACCTGCTTGTATCGATCTATAGGAACAGATACTGATTCTTTAGGTGTCTCTGAAGTACCAGAAGATGATGCCACATCATTTATCAGAGGAGGGATAGATGACTCAATAGATTCAGCCAGAAGAGGAACAAAAGATGACTCAAGAGACTCAGCTTCTTGACCACTCTCCCCCTGAAGCTGAGGACGAAGGTGAAAAGACTCAGATTCATGAAAAGTAACATCCATGGAGACATAGACACGACGACTTTGAGGTTGATAACATTTGTACCCCTTTTTGTCTGGTGCATACCCTATGAAGATACATTTGACAGCCCTAGGATCCAACTTACTACGATATTGACTATGGATATGAACAAAGGCAACACAGCCAAAGACACGACACAGGAGATTCTACATGGTAGGAACGGAAGGGAAGAAGAAGTCATGAGTTGCACAGGACTAAGACCATCCAAGACACGGGAGGGCAATCTGTTTATCAAGTATGCGGCAGTTAAGACAGCTTACCCCCAATAAGACTTAGGGACAGACATTTGGAATAAAAGAGCTCTTGTAATTTCTAGGAGATGACGGTTCTTCCTCTCTGCAACCCCATTTTGTTGGGGGGTATCAACACAAGTTAACTCATGTAACACACCATGTTCTTTATGGAATTTTGTGAAATGTTGATTCACATATTCCTTGCCATTATCATATCGTAATCGTTTTATAGATTTTCCAAACTGGGTTTGAACCATGCGATAGAAATTCAAGAATATTTGAAACACTTCAAATTTATCCTTAATAAGAAATATCCATGTAACCATAGTGCAGTCATCAATAAATGAAACAAACCATTTTGCACTAGATATATTAGAATTAGAGGAAGGTTCCCACACATCAGAATGAATAAGATTAAAAGGTTCAATACTTTTATTATTACTTGGAGAAAAAGTTGTGCGATGGTGTTTCGCAAACTAACAAACATCACAAAGAAAAGACTCAACAGACTCATTTTTAAACAATTGCGGAAATAATGACCTAAGAAGATTGAAAGGAGGATGATCAAGGCATTTGTGGTGAAGCCATATTTGAGATGCAGCGGAATCTGAGCTTGTCGTATGATTGGATGTGGACACCGTCTGACTAGTACTACCATGAGTCCGATGTAGAACATATAACCCTCCCTGTTCCTTAGCAACCCCAATCGTCCTCCCCGTGGTAAGATCCTGAAACACACAATGAGAGGGAAAGAAGGTCACTGTACAGTTTAAATCTGTGGTAAGCTTATGAATAGAAATAAGGTTATTTGACAAATGAGGGACATGAAGCACATTATGTAAAGGAAGGGAAGGTTGAAGTGAAATAGTACCAAATCCTGAAACAGGGACATGAGATCCACTAGCAACCGTGATGTGATGCTTACCAGATAATTTAGAGTAAGTGAAAAAATATGAGGGATGAGGGGTCATATGATCAGTAGCACCAGAGTCAATAATCCAGAGATCCTCAGATACAGTACTAGAAACATCAAAGGAAAAAGAACTTAAATTCTTACCAGTCATAGTTAGAGAACAAGTGCCAGAAGGCTTATTCATAGAATCCAAGAGAGTGCACAAACGATCCAACTAGACTTTACTAAGTGCCGGAATTGCCTCCCCAGATGGTGGTGCAGAAACCTCTTCACCCTCAATAACCAAGTCGGACACTGTTTGATTAACTTGCCTTTGTTGACTGCCTTTAAAACCCCCAGAGCGTCCAAGAACCTTGTCTCTGCCATGGAGTTTAAAACAAGTGTCCTTAGTGTGACCAGACTTCTTGCAAAAAGGACACCAGCGCTCGTCACGTTTGGTGGACGACTTCCAAGAGGATGATCTAGGCCTTTCAGATGATAACCCACCAATAAGACCTTTGCCGGTGGCCAAAGCAGAACCATCACTTGAATTACCATTATTCAACATGACCGCCCGACAACTCTCTTCCCCCCTAACTGTGTAGAACACCTCGAAGAGAGAAGGAAGCTTGTCCTTACCTAAAATCTGAACCCGAATAGGATCATACTCAGAATTCAACCCAGAGAGAAACTTAAAGACCCGTCCACGCTCAATAAACTTGGTTAAAGTGGCAGAATCCTCAGTGCATTTCATCTTTAAATCCTGGTTTTGATCCAAATTTCAATCCATAAACCATTCGAGTACCATAATAATCGGTGTAAAAGATATCCTTACTTGGTATTAAAAATTGTGTTTTCTAATTCATAACACGCAGTAATATCTTGTTTCATAGAATAGGTTTGACTCAAACTATCCCAAACTTCACGTGCAGAAGTAAAAAACATACAATTCTTACTGATATCTGGTGTCAGAGTTCCATAGCCAAGTCATAATCAAAGAATCTTCATCATCCCAAATTTCAAACTGTGGGTCATCGGCCTTCGAAGGATCTCCGACAATGTGCAACAACTTCCGACGACCCTTGAGAGTGGTGCAAATAACTTGGGCCCATTGGAGATAATTCTTACCATTGAGGTGATAAGAAGAGTGTAAACCGGGAAGATCATGGGGATTCAGTGCTGCAATGGTAACTGGAGGCGTTGAAACGACAACCGGAGGCGGCGTAGTGATGGTGGAGGACTGGGTGTCTATTGTAGACATTCCGGTTGGACCCGAAAATAGTCAGGAGCCGACGAGCAGAACGGAGGTGGTCGCGCGGTGAACGGCGGTGTGGAGGGCGGCGCGTGGCTCTCACGCGCGTACAGTGCGGCGACGGGTGGGCTGCGCGTGGCTGGTCGGTTTGGGGTGGGCTTTTCGGAGGTGGCCGGAAAAATGCCGACAAATAGTCTAGCGGGGGCAGTGAGGCAAAAAACGGCGGCGGCAGGTGGCGGGTGGTGGTTTGAAGATTCAGGCAGCAATAAGGCTGCAATAAGAGACAGCAATAAGGCTGCTCAGCGAAAGGAAAAACAAAGGCAAGCCCTAGGAACGACCTAGGCTCTGATACCATATAGAAAGAAAGAATGTTGAAATGTATGAATATTATTCCTTGAATAATTGTGTACAGAGAATGTTACAATATATAGGCTAATGCTATTGATTGCTATCCTAAAAATAAGGGAGAAAAATCAGTCCTAATAAAAGTAAGAATAAAATCATATCTGTACATATAATGCTGATATATTACAACACTAACTTTGGATTGTGTAAATTTATCTTGAGTGTAAAAATCTGTCACCTTCATAATTTTGCAACAATATTTGATAGCTCATTTCTTCAATAATGTTGCATAACAACGTAAGTAAGCTACTCAAGGAAGTAAAATATGCATTTAAGCACATTAACTATATTACTCATGCAAATTGGTAATAATAGCAAGTAAGGTTAGTCAAGAGAATGACTTAAAAAGAAGACACAATGATCACCAAAAGACTGAATAATTGAAGATTTAAAGCAACAACTCAGCAAGTCGGAGAGTCATGACAACTGAGCAATCCATATCTCATTTCTCAGGGCTACCTTACTCAAAATCTTGTTTAAAACCATATAGCAGAGTATGTTCAAGCCAAATAAAGTAGAAGGACAACCATAAGGAATATAATAAAAAGTACCTTATTATTTACAAATAATGCAACAACTGATCAGCCGAAGTATTTCTCAACCTGCAGCTTTGTCCCAGGTGAACATCACCAAAAACATACCTGCATGATGATACATCTGACATGTTAAAAGAATTAAATAAAAAAAACAAGTAAACTAAGGATAAAAATGTTAGGGAGAATTCGAATTTAGGAAGTCTTGTCAAACAAATTTCCAAATAAGGAAAAATTAACAAATGTTGGGATTTATGGTTAATTAAGCTTAGTTAACTATTAACCATTCTGTGAACATGAATTGCCATTATTTCAGAATTTGGTTAAGTCTTCCTAAATTGAAAATATTTTTGCTAAGATTTCCTAAATGATAATCCTGCCAAAAAGTAAATCAAACCTTAAATGGTGGAGAAAGAAAATAACCTATATTCACAATACTCTGGCCATGCACAGCGAGCTTTCCCATAATCCCAATAACAGTCCTCATCTCTTAAAGGTCCACGCTTAGCTGTAATGGCACAAAGTGGAGATTCTCAACTGAACCATTGAAAATTGTTTATAAATGTAGTATGAAATACCTTTCGTGACAAATTCTGATTTTGCATCAGGATGGATATCATGCCACATCTCAAGCCATAACTCTCTCATTAGCACTGGTGATCTAACAATGTTCCTGTGATATGCTACACGAATATTGTGTCAATTTACTTGTATGTATCCTCATAGTCAATTGTTTTATTATATGAGACTTGCAGACATTGAGAACATAATTCTTACTCATCCATAAAAAGTAGTAATCAATAAGACAAATTTGTAGGATAGTTTATTATGAAACTGTTGAAGAGTTAGTTTTAGGGCTACGGAATAAAGAAAAGAGAGAAACAACTGTAAACTAAGAATATTATTGATTGAAAGAAGTGATGTGGTCCAAAAGATAAACCCAACAATCCTAATTATACTATAGTAGACTCCTAGTCTTAATTTAATAAGAAAACAAATCAAGAAATATTACGATATTAGGAAATAACTCCAACGATTGCTTCCTCAATTAGATAACTAATTGATTCCATAATATATTCTAAAAATCAACTGAGATATTCTAGATATATTCTAACAGAAACTAATAAGTAATAAGTTGTAACACATGCAGGTAAATAACCCTTTCCTGGGTTAATACTTAACATTTAATTAAAATTGTTCCCTGGCCCGCTATTTGATCTCATACTTTGAAACCGTAATCTTTTGCTAAATGAATGAATTCTTTAAGTGTTTGTAAATTTTATGAGCATTGACTTCTAGATCCAGTCAGAAAAATTGACAAGATGCTTATCTACACTGAATTAACTTTGCCTATGTCGCTGTCATAATCTAGTTGGCGTTATTTTAGTCCTAAATAAAAGCATTAGTTAGTCCGTGACAACTCCAAGGACAAGTCATGCACCTTTATCAAGCTCCCAAACTGCTGTCCTCTTTCCAGGAAGACTTTCAGAATCTTCATAATATGTCATGTACTTAACCTTAGGCGATCTTGTCATGTTTGGAACAATATCTTCATGATGGTGATGTTCCACATTCAATTTAATCTGTACATCTGAACCATCATGCTCTGACTGAAAAGCCAGAACAAAGATAAATATAAAGATTGTCATACAATTATTTGCATGCAAACGACACTAATGAAGATAAGAAAAGGGTAAAGCCATGACAACAACAAATATCAAAGTTGAAAAGATAAAGCGTTCTATAAATCAAAATGCTTGACTTAAATTTAATGGCTTCCACTTTGAGATGTTTATTGCTGGAAATTATTAAATCAGAAACTGAAACAAATGACTGAGAACAGACAGATAACAATGTCAATGACCTTTAGCTATATCAAAGCGGAGAACTAGCAGGTTCTAGAGCTTCTGGATGCAAGAGTAGTTTCACACACAGTAGAAAAGTGGAAAAAAAAAATCACATCAATTCCCTAGAGATGTAATGAAATGTAAAACAAACTCCATGTTGTTTTCCTTATCAATATCATTCATTTTCAACAAACACTTCTTATGGGCTTAGAACTCATGGTCCCACACCCATCCGTCTAAACAGATAAGGACATGCCACATTAATACAACACTGTAAGTCCCAGCAAACTAATAATCATTTAATAACATGTTTGCAAATATATGTAACTTAATCCCAAAACATAACTGTGAAAAAAAACCCTATAATCAGACTTAATTTTAGATTAAAAAAAAAGAAAAATCAAACATAACTCACATAATTTTTAGACTGGATTACCTGAGGAGCTCTTGTTATGTTCACCTTTGGTCCAAGCCAGTTCTTGCACCAGGATAGGGAGTGGTATGGTACCTGTAAAGGGTTGATTTTATTGTAATCCAATTGTTGAATGTAGATGCTATGCTTGCAATTCCAAAATCAGTATAAGAAATAAAGCAAGACGATCAATATATTATGCCTTCCTATATAATCACAACCACAGCAAAGGAAACATAATTTAAGCTAACCGTCCCATCTCCACTTGTGGCTCCAGGGTTCCCTTCGACCAGATTCCCCGACCTGACAGTTGATACTAAAACACTTTAACATGTTTAAATAGAATATCCAGAACAATGTTCAAAAAAGAACTGTAATAGTAACATCTGTTTCACCATTATACACATTGATTTATCAAAGATAACATTAATTTGCAAGATTAATGCCAAAAAATTTGACTAACAAACCTTCCCCCCTCCTCCTCCCATAAAAAAGGATAATGACTAACAAAAGCTAGTCTAGATTTTCTTATTGTAGGAATTTTTTATGACAAATTGGCACAGCCATGACCCAGGAGATTGTTAGTCAATATCTTGAAAAGAAAAATATGATTTATTAATGAGGTGATACACAACAAAGATCTGTTTAGCAAGACAACAAAGAATTGTTTAGCAAGACAACAGCAACAAAGGAGCCACCAGTGTCAAAATATTCTGCAAATGAGTTCAACTAACAAGATAATTGTTTTGCATAGTTAATATGCTTCTCTTTGAATCCCTCTTCCCCCCTTCCCCTTTCCCTTGAAAGTTAAAAGACCAAACACAAGAGAACATAGAAAATAGAGAAGAATTAGAACATGCAGAAAGGAAGAGGTGGTATTCTTCCAGGTCCCAAAAATCAGATGAGCACAAATATAAGGTGCAGCAGAGACAAATATTTTAGTAACTTTAGGCAACATTACATGCTCCTTCAAGTAGAAATAGAAAATGAGAGAGAGAGAAAGAGAGAGAGAGAGAGAGAATAATAGAATTTTTATTCCATTTACAACTACAAAAAATCATTACACCTAAAATACCTGACAGTTTTACCTTGAGATTAGAGATCCTTCAAACTCATAAATGACATCCGTAATGATCCAGTTATCAGGGTAAGGCTTGCCACTAGGGGCAAAGTAGTAACCAACCTGTTTTTGACAGTTAAGAAGCCAAAATTATCATTCACAATGACACTATTTCTGACCAACAGACTCCCTAAAGATTTACTATGTATAATAAAGAATCTTAGGATACAGGTAAATGTTGACAAATCAAGAAAAATAGTTAATATACAAAGATTTTGACATTATTTACGAAGCTAAATAAAAATACAAATAGTTTATCTGTGAGAACTGCAAGTTATTAAGGTACCAGTAAACAACCAATGTCATCCCTATACAAGTAGAAAGTATTCAACAATGAGCTCAAAGAAGCAAAGACCAGAATATATCACAGATAAAAGTAAGTCTCTCTAGAATGTGGAATGCTACTGAACTGATTAACAGAGAGAAGCAAGCATTGAATGTTTCAAAAATTTCTATAGAGCTTAAATATTTGAGTTATGGAGAGACCAGAATAATCCCTTTCATTTCCCATTCAATATGAAATACTTCTTTGTTGTATATTCCTACATGTGGCCTCTGCTTAACACAACTAACCATACCAAGGGGAAGCAATAATGTAAAGCCGTAAAGGATTGCAAATAAACATGATGGCAAGTATAAAATGATCAAAACACAAAATCTACTAGTACTTGTGATGTGACCAACAAATATAGAGATATACCATAGAACTAAAAGATTGGGGCACTTCACAACTTTCAAAACCAAATAAAACTCACTGTTTTAAGTATGCAGGTGCAACATATATATTGGCCCAATATTTGTTACTTTTAAAAAAATAAAAAAAAAAACAGCAGTGTCAGACATGGCAAACTAAAACATAACTCTGCCAGATATCACAACTCAAACAAACTACAGAATGGGGTGCAAATATATAATAAAGCTAGTGTACGAGTTTCAACATTTCCAAGTTCATGATTTCAGATTTTTATTTTAAAAAAAAAACCTATAAGCATACTAAAAGTCACTTAATGGAATTCTTTAGCATTTGCAGTGGTGTTAGGCATTAGAAAAAGTAGAGTGTTCCCTTATAGAAGGAAATTATACCTTAGTCTTTGAATCAGTGCCATAAATGCAGAAGACATTTTTTATTGGTGGTCGGTCCCAAGGTGTTAGTGGATTAAGAACAGGATCACCAATATATGATCTGAAACATCAAAACATTCAAACATATGCCTGTTAAATAGTAGAACTACAAGTAACAATTATAAACTTGCTGACTAGTAAAAGAATGTCCAAAATAATAATAATAATAAGGTACATAAAAATAGAAAGGGAAACTCACTCTTAGAAAATATACTTGTCAAGACCTATATTTCATGATAGCTGATGGAAAAGATATTTGAGATGCATCTGTTTCTTTGTATATAATCATAAATTCCTTGTAAATGAAAGCATCCTATTTACAGTTCCTTGTTAAAGCTCATAGTTGTAACCACATTTATAAATTAAGGTTAAAACTTTTTTCTTTTGGGAAGGGGGGATTTAGTTGCATGTTTCACTTTGTCAGAAGAGAAGTATTGTAAGAACAAATTTTCAGTCAAATGATTCTGACAGATATCCATCGATTAATAAGGTGTATGTTAGGAAGTGTTACATGAGCAGTACAGGATCAACTCCCCAAGTGAGCATGACTAGACTAGCAAGGGAGTAACTAACATCCTCCGTGGCAGGGGTCTCGTGATGGAGAGAGGGAAAGCAGTGGAGGCAGCATGGGTTATATGGGAAGGGAGAGAAAGAGAATAGGCAGGAAATTAGTGAGAGAAGGAATTGGGAGGGAGAGACCCTGGCCTCTCGAAAGCCTTGGGATTATCTTGTATCTTCTTTATTTCAGTTTCTGTACTTGTTGCTCTTTATTCTGTGTTACTGATACTGATATCATTTTGATATCAGTAACAGGAGTAAGAATTCATAGCAATATATACCATATTTCCTGAGATCTGTTCCAGTTCCTATCAGATTCCCTTTGTTGTTGAATCATTAAGCTGTTTATCGTAATATCAATATGATGATATATGCAAGTTGTTAATGCTAGAAAAACAAATTTAAACTTGCTATAAATAAACAAGATGCAATTTCCATGGTAACTGGATGACCATTCTTTGCAGTAGAGAAAAAAATGAAGCTTCAGTTCAGAAGTCTCAATTTTTGGCATTTCATGTAATAAAATGATCAAATATTTCTTGGAAAATATATTCTAATGATTACTGAGATAACACTCACTTCTCTAACTGGTACAAAAGTCTCTTGCTGTCCGGGTCATAATCTTCAATTGCCTTGAAAAAGGAGCCATCTGATATTTCACGGGCTGAGAAAGATAATTGAGTGGGTAGTCCACATTCCATGCTGGACAAGTTGGCCTGAGGTACTTCTGAAAATGAAGGATATGCATCAAATCCTGCAAGCAGAAGATACAAATAGGCAGTTGGGGACCATAAGCACCATAACAAGATTGTGCAATAACACATGCATAAGAATCACCAATCTTACCACGAGTTGTGGGAATTTCAATGTTGATTATCTTTGTTGGCCATCCAGAGAAGTTTGACTGAAACTCCTGCTCATCACAGTGATATGTATGGCTACCTACATGCTTCCCCCCAGAAAAATGCTTCCAATATTTATTATCTGCTCTGCAGTACTTCGAAAAAGGCATCATCCATAATGATGAAGCAAAGGAGTTGAACATCAATCGAGCTGTTCCCTGATACCTTAAAAAAATTATGATAAGCATGTATTAAGACAGGAATATAACAGCATAAGAAATAGTAACAAGGAGCATGTGTCCAAATCAATCCATCTATTAACCAATAGCAGTTTGATGTTCATCTGGGAGTTTATTATCATCTAGATCGGAGGATGATGGCATAACAAGGTGCACACTTGAACCACTTTCTGACAAACATGATGCACAACTAAGAACTCAATCTGCTATTTTCTACGGAAATATCCAGCTAGCTGTTTAGACAAGTATTTTCTAGTATGCATGCATGATAGCCAGTTGCAGAAAGTTTCATGTCATCTGAAAGATCGTCTATCAGCAGTTCGGGGTTAAAATGGTCTTGGATTCGAGTCAAGCAAGAAAGGACTTAGAAGCATGTAATGTATAGAGAGAAGAATGGGATTCTAGCAAAAGAAGTAGCTCACCAGTTCAGCATTGCTTAATTGAAGAACACTACAAATCACATGGGATTTCATAATTTTCTCATTAATTTATAATAAAAAATTGGTTGTAGTGGAAAAAATATACACCAAGGCCCCAGCTAGGTTTTGATTGAATATCCAGAATCTTTCTTTTTTCTTTCTCTCTTTCATTGTGTAGTGTTTCAGAAATTTGACCCTTACATGAAATTTTATAGCAAAGTGCTCAGTTTCCAGTTTCTCGTGCAAGGGATGATATTGAGCATGTTCATCAAGAAGCAAGTTTCCTTCCCTCTTACTACAAATTATTTCTTTGAACTTAACCTCAGTTTTTATTAAAATTTGATATATTCTCTCTTCAAAGTTCAAGTTCAGCGTACAAAACTCTAATCTCAGAATCTGCTGGGACCATACCCCCACTTCAAATGCACTTGTAGGCAATTTTCCAAATCTATCCCATGTCAAGCTGCCATCATAGAGGTGAATATATAGAAGCATGACAATAGGGACAACACTTAGAAATTAATGACTTTATGTGTTACAATCACATTATTGAGAAAAGACAAGACCACTAATGAGTAATGGACAAGGAAGTTCTATGATGCTGTTATATTATAAGCAGCTGAATTATGCAGGCAGCCCAAGCAATGCCTGGATGCCAAATGTTAATGAATAGATGTGATATTACAAAGTTCACAAGTCCAGCTGCACTAATAATATAAGACAAAAGCATAAAGGATGTTGTGTGCACCATATTAAAGTCATCAAAATTCCTATAAGTGGGTGCTATAACTGTAAAGACAAGGTAATTTTAGATTAACATCCCCTAGATGCAAATTAGTAGTGTCTTTAGACCTTATATCTCTCTTCCAAATTTATAGTCCTACTTAGCACCAGCTATTAACTGCATGCCAGACAACTGAAGCACAAAACATAAAGCAGAAACAAGTTTACCCAAAAAAAATAAATAAATAAATAAAGCAGAAACAGCACTACTCTTCAAAGAATTCTTGAGGTCTATACTCTAGAGACCTCCAGAATGCATGCTATATACCACTGTGTGCATGAATTTATTGCTTGTATTGTGTTAGTCAACTATTCATTTGACTCAAATTACTTTACTCTTATGTATTTACATATGTTCACCATATCCCAGGCAAGCTTATGCCAGACAATATAATAATAAGAACTTTAATTATATAATTTACCCTTTGTCTAATAATTTTATACTCTGGCACATACAGAAGAATTCCCAGGCTCTGCCTAAGAAGAGGGCATTAGAAAATTTGATAACATGGCTGTAGCAGAATCTAGAACTGCATCACATCAGAGTATAATATTATGATACACTGATCAAGAAGAACTAAAAGCCAACAAAGGGTTATTTGGCAATATCTGGAAGAACAACAGACCTATAATTTTAGACAGCCTAAGCCTAGATAAATTAACAGACAAAAATGCAAACCCACAAGAAAAGATAAATTACAAAATTTAAAAGGTAACCTCAGAAAGAGGAAGACCATATGTGAATCCAGAAAGTGTTGCTTCAATGGTTTCAGTTGCACCAAGAAGGGGAGCTCCTGAGACAACCAATCAAAGATTGAAAATCAGTATATAAAATTATCACTATCAGCAATACCTTTAAAAGGTAACAAATTCACACAAGTCAATCATACCAACAGCAAAATAGGCATGAATATGTTGATCCAGCCATTGTATATAATGTTTTGGTGCAATCTCTAGCTTTAACCACTCCAAGAAATAACGAAAAACATGATTACCCAATGAATGGGCAAAAACTAAAGAGGGGCCACCACGAAGTTTAAAAGCAGTTTCAAACGTCAATCTGCAAAGAGAAATACAATTTGGAAAATGTAAATATCCTCAAGGTAACCAACAAATCAATTTCATCTAATTGTCTGACTTTTTTTTTGGGTGGGGGGGGGACTCAGCTTTGGAATGGTGCATTAACATTCAGGTGTACAGATACTATTAGAATTTATTCATTTATTATTAACCAATATTTATTGATATATCATACTAGAGCATTCCAAATTTGTATGGGCATATTTGTCAATGTGCTATGTACATATGGATTATTAGAATAACCAGATGCCAAGAGTTGGCAAAGATACATGAAGAAGAAACTAAAGCCATTAAGAATACTCTTAGTCTTAGATGATACTAGACTCTAATTCTCAAGTACAGACTGTATGACCAATTTATTATGCCATTCATGCGAAAGAAAAAAGGTTACTTTTGTTTGAAGAAGTTGAACTCTAAGAGTTTGCTTAGATTAGGGGTAATGATGGGGGTGGGATGGAAATAACTCCCTTGTTTGGGAGTTCAAAAATTTATGAAGGGGAAGGGAATGTGAGGAGAACTATTTCCCCTCAAACACTCACTTTTTGTTCCCTTCCAAATTGGGGGGCTAATGAAGAAGGGGAGTAGCTTTTCTTTTATTTTAGAAAAGTATTTTACCCAATAAATTTGGTTACTTAAACAAAGTTTATAGGGTTATATTAAAATTTTACACTTATAACCTTTTACCTTCCGCTTTCTTCCCTCATTAGTCATCCAAAAACATGGGGAAGGTAACTATTATCCATTCCATCCCTTCCCTTTCCATTTCATGCCATTCTCTCTAAAACTTCCAAACATAAACTAAAGGTGGAATGGATATACTATTTGCTTATGAAGTTTGCATGCAAGCATAGAGTTTGACAGACAATGCAGCTAGATTTATCGCTGTCATGTACACATTTAAGAAAACTTTTAAGCACTGGAAAATTATTTGGTTGGAAGAAGCGAATTAGCCCTTTACCAAAATGTACAAATCAGCCAAATGGGGACATTGTGATACTATTGTGATAAATGATCAAGTTAGATACTATAACCAATTCCTCCTGAAATCTTAAATGCAATTTGTAACAAGCAAGCATTTTATCCAGGTCACAGCAGAGAATATCTGCCTGACCTACAGGTTGTCAGATGCAAAGATGTAGACATACTTTAGCTTATGAAAGTAAAGGTCTCGCTCTTCGAGCATGGACGGTGCCAATCTCCAATCATAAGGAACAGCAATTATTGCATTAGCTTCTATGCCAAATTCAATACACCACTTAATCCATTCTTTCCACACCGACGAAAGAGGTCCTGCCAACAAAAAAGTACACCGTCAAACCACAAAACACGAAAACTACGATGAACACATCAGAAAAGCATATTTGACCCAGCATAGATAGAGAGATAAAAAACACACACCTGTTATATAACCTGGATCAAGTTCTGTAATACCAGAAAGACCGCTATCTGGACGGGACTTGCAATCAGGGTGATCTGTCTGATTATAAGGCTCCAGCAACATGCACTTAAGCCAGCAATTGACAGCAGAAAGAAGCTGCAAAACAAATGAATTGAAGAAACTCCACCCATACACTCTAGTCTTAATAACTCTCAAGTTCTAATGGCTCCTTATATACAGATACCGTGATTTCAGACATAGAAAAATAAACAGAGAAGACAACGTTATAGGAACTAGGTTCCAAGCAGAGCAAATGCACAAATTCTTTCAATGCGTTCATTCTTTTCATCATTTACATCTTCATACAAAAAACATCTCATTAATTCGATCATCGAGAAAAAAAGTAAAACTCATGCTATTTTAAAAAAAAAAAAATTCTCAGTAGCCAAACACAGCGAGATTCGATCCTCGTCATGCAGTAGAACAGAAAATGCGACGTAAAACAATGGAAACAGAGAGAGGGAGAGAGAGATGGTAAGGTACTTTGGTGGTGTCGAGCCAGACCAAATCGAGAGGGTTGAAATCGAGGGGAGAGTAAGGGCAGTCGAGGATGGACCAAGCTCGGAGTTGAGTAGATGCGAAGCCTGGGATGATGATGCCGGAGAGTTTGGAGTAGTCGAGCTCGGCGCCGTCGGAGGAGGCTCCTGGAGTGGCTCCACAGGCGACGGCGAGAACGGCGAGGAGGAAGTGCAAGCATAGCAGCGGTTTCTTCGCCATTGTGGTTAGGGAGAGAGGGAAAGAGGGAGGGAGGGAGGGAGAAAAAAACTAAACAAGTGTGACTCTGACCATCGGTTAGAAGTTGGGAGTCGCGAAACCAAGAATGAAAGAAATAATCCAATTATGGTTTCGGTTTTTGACCTTTTTCTGTTTTGAATATTCGGCTTCTGCTTTACAAGCCAATTTTCGGACTGGGTCTTTTTTTTCAACAACTCGAATATTCTTTCCATACATTTATTTTTATATTTTACCTAATATTATTTATTATACTTAATTTTTTTTTATTATTTTTCTCTCTAAAAAACACTTTTAAAAAATATATATTTATACCTTTAAAAAAATGTAAGATAAAATTTTTTTTTCAAAAATGTCATGTGATCATGTGAAATACTATTTTATTTTGTTTTATTCACGTTCTAGAAAGAGGAAACTAAAAATAAAGCACTTGTAAAAAGATAAATTATTGCATGCTTTTTAGTATAATAAATATATGTTTCAGAGTAAATATTTATTATTAATTTTAAATTAATGATTTAGTATTTATATAAATTTATTAAAAATTAATAATAAATATTTTTTAAAACATATATTTATTATGTTCTAGCTTCCAAGAAACATTCGAACATATAATTATTTCTTACTATAAAAGATCAATATTAAATAGATGAAAAATATATATAAAAATCTTGTTTATACAGTTGTATTGATGAAATTATTTTACATTAAAAATAATAATATATTACTTTTTTTAGTTTAATAATATATTATTTATTAATTAATTTAATTTACATAATTTATATAAATAAAATTTACACAAACATTTTTCTTAATTTGCATTGATAATTGAGCACTGGGCAGCTTCGGGGAAGTTCCTATTGGGGACGATCACGATGAGCTGGAAACTTCAGAAAGGTCGATTTTTGACAATTATTCTATTGCAGATAACGACGACTTCAAGAAGAAAAAATCAACAGTACAACACCCTAAACTGTAATTTTACCTTTTATGGTTTATCAAAAAAATCTTACCTTTTATGGTAAAATTATATAAAAATGTGGTGATCAAAATAAATGTAAATGTGACTATTTTTGCTTGAATTCATCCCTCGAAAACAAAAAATAGAAACAATTAATTTCGATCAATCACAATTTCTTTTATAGACTTCAGTTAGTCAGTATCATTGTACAACCTGTTCAAATAGTTTGACTCTTGCCTTTAATCATTAATTAGGTTAAGAGTGTGTTTGGGATAACTGTAAAAATTTGATTATACTTAGTAATTAATTATTGTATCATTATAATTGTTTATTTTTATGTTTGTATACTTAAATTGTAAGCTTTTAAGCCTTTAATCATTAATTAAAATAATTAAAAAATTATTTGATGAGGCGACAAAATGGTATCATTATAATGAATAATCAGTTATAAAAATCTATCTTTTATATATTAAATTTCGTATAAAAGTTAAAACTAATTTTATCAAACATAATTAAACACTATTCAAACAATTTTTTCTCAAAAAAAACTGTTGAGAATTACTACCAAACATCACTGTTTTATAATGAAATAGAAACTTAATCACTGTTTTTAGTATAAAATAAAATACTAACAATGAGTTGTTATTTTAATTATTCGATACTATTGTTGTGATAGTGGGTTGGCATATAATTCATGCTATGGTACTGATGATATATGCACAATCATATGCGTAGAATATTATACGATAGGGCTGTCAATCATGCTAGGTTAATTCATAAATTTATGGGTTTTCACATAAGCTAATTTATAAGGAAATGTTTAACATCCTCATATAATTTTATGGAGCATTAATGCTCCAAGTGATTATAGTTATTGATTGTGAATTAAAAATGATAAATGGTTTAAAATAATTACTTAGTAACCACATAACAGGTAAATCCTTAATTGCATGAACTGATATCACCATTATTTACATGGAAAATATTATTTATTTTTTTTATTTATTACTTATTAACTTTTATGTATATTAATTTATGATTTTATGACTTATGATATGATGATATATGAGTGGTAAAAAATAATAATTTAAATTTATTATGTTATAATTTAAGTTTAAGTCATTTATTACTATTACTTACATAAAAATTATTATTTATTTTATCCTTAGTCATAACTTAGTAACTTTTATGTATATTAATTCATGATCTTGTGACTCATGATCCGGTGGCTAAAGATTGGTGTTAAATGGTTATTTAAGTTTATTATGTGGTAATTTAAATTTAAGTTATTAATTATTATTATTTACACATAAATCATCATTTTTTTCTCTTGTCACCACTTAGTATGTGTTTGGATTATAGTTGGTAAACTTAAATTTGATTAAAAGTGTGTTTGTAAATTTAAGTTTAGTTAAAAGTAAATTTGTAATAACGTGATTTATGTTTAAAAACTTTTATGTCAAAAGTGAATTTGATAAAATAAATATAGGTGATAAAAATCACCAACGAACAAATTATAACCCAAAAGCAAGATTTTTTTGCTCTTGGGCAAACGTAAGTTAAGAGCTCAAACTCAGTTAAAACAGTGACAACTGAAATAAACCCAAACAAATTTGCACATCCTTCAAGAACGTTGAACGTGTGTTTGAGGCTGCCAACTGATAACCAAACATGCACTTAGTAACTTTTACGTGTATTAATTCATGATCTGTTGATGATCTAATAACTTATGATTAATGCAAAATAGTGATTTAAATTTATTATGTGATAATTTAAGTTTAAGTTATTCATCATTATTACTTACACAGAAATCATAATTTTTTTTTCACTACTTATTTTCCTCTTCTCTATAACCAGAGAAAAAAAAAGATCAATTTAAAAATTTTCATTTATTTTCCTTGATTTCACCACTTATTTTCCTGGCCACTATAACCAAAAAAGCAGAACAAAAAAAAAAAGTCAATGAAATTGATCGGTTACTGCATGTTGATTTTATGGAGCATCAATTCTCCATAAAATTTTACGAGCACATTAAACAGCTCCAATTTTAAAATAGTAGGTTGGGTTTTAAAAACACTCATCTCAGACATAATTAATTGAGTTGCAGGTTGAGATTTTTTCAATATGCACAACTCAACCTAATCCACATATTATTTAAAATTAAAAAATGCAAATGATATAATTTTTCTCTTGCCTTATTTCATTTTTAACTTTTTTAATTAATTTATATATTATTTGTGATGACACCAATTTTAATTAGATTGTGTGACTTATTATCTATGACTTGTTATATTACTTTAATTCATTTTAAACTTATATTTATTAAATACTTGTTATTTTCTTTAAAAAAGACTTGTTATGTTACTTTAGTTTTTAATTTGTTTGAGACTTAATACTTGTTATGTAATTTTTTTATTTCATTTGAGACTTCTATTAATTTTAATTAAGACTTATTATGTATCTTTATTTTGTATTTTACATTTATTTAAGTAAATAATTTTTTTAAAGATATGTCAAATTTATAAGTTTAATCTAACCCAAACTTTATTTATAAATGTGTTGAGTTGGATTGTATAAAAAAAAGTAAAACTCTCTCAATGCGACATGTCACATTGATAGCGGGTCGGATAAAAAATATCATATACTTAACCCAAAAATACCCCTACTAGAGAAGTAAAAAAAAAATGAAATATGAAATTGTGCAACTAAAAAACCATTTTGTAATCCATAAAAGACTAGTAAAGGATTTTATAAGAATCTCTTAATGCTCTTTGTCCTTCTTTTTCATCTCCTCTACCCTTCCCTAAGGACCCTCTTGTTGGGAAAATTTTAAAACACTTCTAAAGTATTACTCTAGATAAATTTATAATCAGCCAAATGTAATTTTAAAATATTTAAATTTTAATCCAACAATTTATATAATTATAAATGATCACATATTATAATTTTATTAGAACAACATTGTAATATTCTAAAGATATAGAAGAATCTCTCACTCTCACCCTGCGAGTATTCCAAAGGTGGGCCCTTCACTTGAAAAAAAAAAAAAAAAGGATGTTATAGGCATCGTCATATCGCATATATCCGAAGAAGTCATTGGAAGAGAGGTTGGGCATAAGAAGCTCTTAATGATATTTCAGAGAAGCTGGATATGCTTCTGTCAGAAAACAGGATAGACGAAGCCCTGGACCTCCTACAGTGGTCAGATGAACATTATCGAAGCGTCCAATTTGAAGACTATTCTGCACTATAAGTCTACAATTTGCAGGTCAAAAACCAATCCATGGTTGAGCCCAGTCGATGTGTTCAGCCCATTGACACATGTATCAGTTCATTTAACCCATTTCCATATTTTAACTTAGATTGAGAATCTCGTGAGCCAATCTTATCCTAACTATCATTACCAAAACGGGCTTTTGGCCCAAGCGAGGGAAGATAAAAGAAGGCGGCGGGAATGAATCCTCGAAACTGAAAAAGCAGAGCGAATAAGATGGCGCGCGCACTTTTCAAAACGTCATCGTTGCAAAGCGCCAATCAAATCCATTCCCCGCGCTTCCTGTCTTGGTTTCCCACACAAACACGAAATCTGAACCGTCCACGTATACATCCGATACGTCATTTCTGAAAAGACCGCCACCCCATAAAAACCAAATAATTATATTAAAATAAAAAAATCTGCGTTCACTCACTGTTCCACTTCGACGACCCTCACTCACTGAGAAAATGGAAGATTCTGGAAAACCCAGCAACAGCAAGAGTAACAGTAAGTTATTGAACCCATGGATGCTCCACTTCCAGAAACTCGCTCTTGAACTCAAGTGCCCTCTCTGGTTCGTCAATCCTCTGTTTCAGCTTTTATTTTATTTATTTTTCATTTTTGTGATTTTCAATGTTGTGCTACAAATTTTCATTTGTTTGTTTTTTTTTTTCTGGTGGTGTTGGATCTTGCAGTTTGAGCTTGTTCAAGAAGCCGGTGTTACTGCCATGCAACCACTTGTTCTGCAAGTTCGTTTGTTCCTTCTTCTTTATCTTCGTTCTAGTGTATTCGATTTTATTGCTCGCGCTTCTTCATTTATAAAGTGTTTTTAAAATTGGGATGATGTATTGTTTTTTGCAGTTCGTGCTTGGCTGATTGCACAACGACTGAGTCTGAATGTGCTGTCTGTAAGAGCAAGTATGCTCAAACAGGTAACTTGTGTTCTCAAACTTCGCATCTTGGTATAGTTATGTTAGAATTTTCTTTATATTTTGCTTCGATTGTGTCTGTTACCTTTCCCCTTTGTGTGTGAAAATGCAAGTTTGAATAATATGATGATGAATTCAACTGGCTTTGGGTTGCCAGATTGTGTTTTCACTCCATGTTATATCAATTCTTATGCTTCCTATGCGTTGATTGTGGGTGGCAGATCTAAGGCACGTGCCTTTTGTGGAAAACATGGTATCAATCTATAGAAGCTTGGATTCCACCTTTTCTTCCAGTCTGTTTCATCAGCGTTCTTCTGGTGAAGCTATTTTGCTTTGCATTTTGATAGCTGTTTTCAATTGTGTAAAAAAAAAAACTAGCTTATCACTTGACACCGGTTTGATATTGTTTCTGTTAATTGGTTAATGTAGATGATGTAAGGGTTTTGGAGCCACGCCAAGCATTTCTCAATTCAACTTATGGCAATAAAAAGGCCAACAAAGTTCCTCAGAATTCACATCCTTCTGAGAAGGTTGGCGTTGGCAAGGATAACAAATCCAAGATGAGTGGCCTAGCAGTGCATGATAAGGCTGAGGAGCTTGAGATATCTTGCGGGGGAGGGGTTGACTTTCACAGTGCAGGGAAGCCTAATCCAACACAATGTTCCCGAATGGAAATTGGGGGCCGTGAAGACTGTGGAGTTGTGGAAATGGATGTGAATCAAGTAACACAATCAGCAACAGACAGCCCTCCATTTTGTGATACCAAAGGTTCGGATAATGACTGCAGTGATCTAGACAGTGAGCATGTAAGAAAATAAACTCTTATTCATGGTCTTCTTTATTTACTCACTTAAAAGCAGCTTCACATCTTTGGTAGGTCCAGTCCTCTTTCAACCTGGTGCCTCATTCTCATGCATTAGTAGTTTAGTATCAATTGAGGATTTTTATTCAATTGTTATACAAATAATAACCATCATAAATAAGTGCTTGTGGTGTAAGCCTTGGATGACTTGTCATGTTTTGTATTGTTTATGCTGGTTGTCCCTATGTAATCTTTGAAGTGGCAGTTGTGACTATAAATCTTACACATTACAATGTAAGCCTGATGAATGATAAAACTATTTGATGGGACGTTTCTTACCAGTGTTTGGCAATTTGTAAAAAAAAAATATTTTGTGCCTTATTTCATTTTCTCACAATGAGTAACTCTTCATTGTCAATTTGTCAGCCCTTGCCTGCTAAAAGATTGGAGAAATCTTCATTGAGGAAAGCAAGCACAGAAAATGGAAATTTGAAAGAAAGAATGGCACAGTTCAGGTCTGAAAGTTCAGCCTCTGAAACTGAGGGTCTTATGAGAGAGCTCAAGAGACAAAAAAATATTTCGTGTGGAGATGGTTATATTAAGCCTAGCACCACACATCATAATAATTTAGTGGATTCCTGCTCTGACCTGGGCCTTAAATCTGGAAAGGACCTTGGTGCACTGTTTCCTGCAAATCCAGATGATTCACATACAAGTACAAGCATCTGTTCATTTTGCCAGTCCTCTAAAATCTCAGAGGTAATATTTGATTTGCATGCAATTTCCTGTATGTCATCTATCTGACCTTGAAAACTGTTATTCTCTTGCTATATATGCTACTGGACTAATTGTCATGGTCTTCATGGTTAACTTTTCTAGGCTACTGGGCCAATGCTGCATTATGCAAATGGAAATTTGGTTACAGGAGATAAAGCAATGCAACCAAATGTCATACCTGTGCATAGAATTTGCATTGACTGGTATGCTATCTTGATTTTTGAGTTTGTCTGGTTCATCAACTGTGGCTTCCTGACATTGCTGACATATATAGTTGTGGAAGTGTTGGGATTTATAGAGCCACGATATTGAATCCTGATTGGTTATGGATTGTTCAATTCATTTTATTTTTTTAATTATGCATTTTTATAAAACATTTGATTCTCTTTTTAGCTTTCTAGCATTTGTCTGATAATTATGCTATAAACTTTGAAAATCCAGGGCACCACAAGTGTACTTTGTTGATGAAGCTGTAAAGAATTTGAAGGCAGAAGTGGCAAGGGGAGCAAAGCTTAAATGCAGCAAATGTGGTCTAAAGGGAGCTGCTCTCGGCTGCTATGTCAAATCCTGTAGAAGAACTTATCATGTTCCTTGTGCAATGGACATCTCAACTTGCCGTTGGGATCATGTACTTTATTTCTCTCTTATATTAAAGTTATTTTTGGGCATTTCTTTAGAAAATGTTATTTTCTTTTTGTGCTTCGTATTTGATTTAAACATTGCTGGTGGTATATTCTCTGGTTCAGGAGGATTTTCTAGTGCTCTGTCCTGTTCATTCTCATGTCAGATTTCCAAATGAGAAATCCGGGTCTAAGAAACAGACGACCCAGAAGCATCCTGCCCCATCTCCTCTGTATGTTTTCTTCCAAGTCATCAGCTATTTCAGTTGCTTTGCAATTAAATTAAAATATCTGATAATTAAACTTGGGTTTTTACTATTAGTACCATGCCATCATTAAAATGGCATGCACTGCCTTATTTTTCCACATTTTTGATGAATTTACAGAATTTCAAGTCAATTGCTTATTTAATCTTAAATTCTTAATATTTATATCAGCAGGTTAGACCATAAAGATTAAAGAATATGTGGCATCAATGCGCAATAATTCATAGATAGTGCTCTAACTTCATTCATAACCTATGTGTAGCACTCTCAAGTATTTATTATCGAGCAGATTTCAGGGATAAGTTCACTACCACTGTTCTGTCTGCCATAAAACTCTTTCATCCCATAGAAGGAAATTATCACATATTATTTTGCAATTATGAGCATTTAATTTTTTTTCTGTCAAGTTTTGATACTATTTCTAAGTTTCTCTCCTGTATGCAGGCCATCTCAGGAGTCAAACCCTCTGGTAGCTTCGCAGGATGATGGTAAAAAATTGGTTTTTTGTGGATCTGCTCTATCAACTGAAGAAAAGGTTAGCATGAATGTTGTCTAATTATCTTTATTAAGTCTTTTGGTTATCTTTATTACTTTTACTATTTTTCTTTCTTGGGACCTCTAGTTACAATTTCATTGGAGTATTACATTGCAAAAGTACAAAATGGATGCTGAATCTTTTGAGTTTTGATAAGTTGAAATCTCTTACCTTGATAAAAGTGTTTGTTTATAAATCTTTTTTAAATGTGTGTTTTCTGTTAAACATTCTACTCCCGATGAAGAGTATGGGGCATCATCCTCTTCTTTATCCATCATTTGGTTATTGATTAACTAATGAACATATTTTACCAACCTTTGTTTTTCATATTCCCCTCTTGATGGTGCAGGTACTTTTACTGAATTTTGCAACTAAGGTTGGTGCTACAGTGACCAAGTTCTGGACCCCAAATGTCACCCATGTGATTGCAGCAACTGATGCAAATGGAGCATGCTCCAGGACACTGAAAGTTCTTATGGCAATTCTAAATGGACGATGGATTCTCAAAATGGATTGTAAGTTACTTAGGTTCTTTGTCTTCTAATATTCATTACTTGATCTGAAGCTCATCTTTGATTTTGATTATTGACAAACATTAATGAATCACTTTAATGGCTTCACTCTTTGGTTCTTATTTTGCAATGCCTTTTCTTTATATCACTTCATGTTAGGGTTTGGGTTTGGAAGATGGCTTCAGATTTGGGGGACAGTGAGAACGAAGTCAATTATGGTCCATATATTGTTTTCAGTTTCCTCTTACAAATTATAAATTGGCTCCTCTAAGTATATTTTCTCTTTATTTTAATCTAAAGTATCTATTTGGTATTAGGGTAGTAATTAAATTTTATTAAAAAACTTGTAAATTAGGGCATTGATTTCTCTTCTCATGAAAATCATGAAATACCTCTATTATGAAACCTCTATATTTACCAAAATATCACATACCTTTTATTATTGATTTATTAAATTTTTAAATATGCATTGGCATCCTGAAACCTTAATTTTCTAGTTCTGCTCCTGGCTCTTATTAATTTTTTCCGTTTTAATCCGTGTTTAACAGTCCATGACCAAGTGGTCTTACTATGCTTTCCATGTCTGCTTGACTGCTTCTTGTTATGCATTCTGCTTTCTCATGCTTATTCATATTTTCGTATTCATGTTGATGCTATCTATCTTGTATTGTAGGGATAAAAGCATGCATGGAAGTGATGAATCTGGTAGAAGAAGAACCATTTGAAATTAGTCTTGACAACCAAGGGTGTCATGGTGGCCCAAAAGCTGGCAGACTTAGGGCATTGGTCAATGTAAATATTCTTTCATTGCATCATATGTTCATGCAAATGCATAGCTTGTTTTCTGGACAGTCAAGATTATAATATCAAGCATCTTGATGAATGCCTCTTATTTTCCTTGTCGTGCAGCTGAAATATCTAGATGGATATGTTAAGACCATTTGTTCTGTTTTGCTCACTAGTGGCCTAAACATTTTTAGTTTCTTTTCTTTTTGAGCCCCCTGATGGTGGTTGATATTCATTATTAAACTACTTGATAAATCTCTTCCTGTTGTGAGTTCTAATATTCTAATTGTTATGATTGCAGGAGCCAAAGCTATTTAGTGGCTTAAAGTTTTATTTTTCTGGGGATTACGTGACGACTTTTAAGGAAGATCTTGAAGACTTAGTTGAAGTGGGAGGAGGTACTGTTTTGAGAAGCAAGGAAGAATTGGAAGCGAAAAGACATGAATGCGAAGTGGCTCCTTCAAAGTTGCTCGTTGTCTACAATCTTGATCCCCCACAAGGATGTAAGTTGGGAGAGGAAGTTTCAATTCTTTGGCAGAGACTGAATGAGGCAGAGGATCTAGCTGCTAATACTGGTTACCAAGTCATTGGTCACACGTGGATTCTGGAGTCAATTGCTGCATGTAAGCTGCAGCCTGTTGTTAGCTAAAATGCATTGGGCAGCGGATATTTTCTTGTCTAGATCATGAACATTGATCAGCTAAGTACGCCTGTGTGATGCTGCCACTGGACCATGGATTGCTACGTACTGCTTGGTAATTGTTCAACACGAAACCCATCTTTTGGTAGGGTGTGCATTTTGCAAAAGATTTGATCAATTGTGTACAGTATTTCAATTGAATTTATATCTTGCTCTGGCAGTTTTAAGATATTTTGTTTATGTAACATCAATTAGTTATGAACTGACTTGGGTTTGTCTGCTTTCACGTCGTGTCTAGTGACTTAGCATGGAATATACTGGCAATTTTGCTTGTTAATGTTTTGATTTAACTGGATCCTCAACTTTTTGAGATGATATCATGGGAGGACTACTGCAGTAAGTAAATGCCAAACGCTATTCCATTTTTTGTCCTGCTTAACTACCAAGTCACGGCATGGACTTCCGGTTTGCAATCAATTCTGTGGACGTTCCTGTTCGTGGGCTTTTCTTATTTATTTTGCCTTTTGCCCTTAATTGAATTTTAGGTACAGGGAATATAGTTTAGGTTGATATGTTTGTCTTAAGTTTTAACATAAAATGTTCGTAGAGTTTTTATAAGTGCTTAAAAGTAACTGATAAGAAGCCGCATTAATTTTATTCATGTTTGTATGCAAGAAAAGACGTCGGTGGAAGTTTTCTCAAGAGGGATTTTTTTAATCATGGAAGTGAAACTCACGATAATAGCAAGGGCATGCTAAGCGAAGAAAAGTAGTCAACTCACAGCAGAATAGATTTGAAGCTCTTTACATTCTCGAAAGGCTAATATTAGCAGGAACATAGAAGCTGTTTTCCCTAGGACTTGGCATCTGGTTGAGGGGTGATTTGGCTTATTCCAGTATTTTCTGAGATGAAACAGGGTTCATCTCCAAGCCCGTTTTGTTTTTTGTTACGTCAACATTATAGACAAAGAACTTGGCAGCAACCAAAAAGCAAAGGAAGTTGAGAAAGCTTAGTATGGCCATGAATGCATAATAATAATCTAAATGGGAAACGTTTAGGTTATCCAAAATCCAACCCTTGTGACCGTGTCTCTTGGTGAGATCAGCAACAGTTGATAGAAGAAAAGTAGCGAGAAAACTTCCAATTCCCAAGCTGGTTGTGAAATATGATGTTCCCAGACTTTTCATGCCTTCTGGTGCTTGATCATAGAATAACTCTATCTTGGCAACTTCGACGAAGTTATCAGCAACCCCTGCCAAAGCAAACTGAGGGAGGAGGATGAAAATAGTAAGAGGTATTGTATCATGCTGGCCTAAGAGGTCGTTTTTTCGTGCAACACTGAGCCTCCTTCTTTCAGCAAAGCATGCAGTGACCATTATAATGATGTGCAGCACAAGGCCAATTCCAAGTCTCTGCAGCATTGTGATCCCTCTGGGGTTCTTCGTGTAGTGCCGGATCGCAGGAACAAAAACACGGTCATAGACTACAATGCTTATCAGCATGAAGATAGTTACAAATGCATTAAGACATGCAGGAGGGATTTCAAAATGGGGTCCCATTCTCCTATCTAGCGTGGTGCCTTGTTTGACAAAGAGTGTGGGAGCTTGAACTATCATGGTGCTTGGAATAATTGTTGTAAGCAAAATAGGAATCAATTTTATCATTTGCTTGGTTTCCTCAACTTGGGTCACTGTACATAGCATCCATGGTGAAGTTTTCCCTGTCTTCATTGCCGCTTTGTCAAGGAAACTGCAAGCAGAGGGGGGGGGGGGGGGAGGTGTGTGCAAATGATTCATGTCAAATTTCCATGAGAGAGAAGAAAATATAGTGAAATTTGAAGTGGTAAAAACTAAAAAGTAATTCAATAATGATATTTATACACTATTTTTATTTTATCATTTTTACACTATTTCCTTTTTAAATAATAAAGCAAGAGAAATATACATTATGAGTTCCCATCAATGACATTCACACACTAGTTTTAATATATCCTTCTTATACTATTTCTTTTTTTAATAATAAAATAAGAGAAACACACTTCTCAATATACACATTCTCTCTTTCTTCTTACCAAAACAAGTGGTGTTGAAAAAATAGTATTTGATGAAAATTTTCCATCAGTTATAACACCAAAAATGATATTTGCACATTAAAATACTAACATTATTTTTAGGGAAAATTATATATATATATATATGGAAGAATTTTATACCATCAAAATTGTGATGAGACTTGTATAACTAGTGAGACTCTCATAAATTGAATGGTGGTGATAGTTTGTAGAAGAAGAAAATTTTTTTTCGAATTCTTTATTCGAGATGAAGAAAGAATTCTTTCATTTTTAGATAATAAAATAAAAAAAATATACATTTTAATATACACATTCTTTACTTTTATTTTTCCAAACAAACAAAGTGTAACATTGATGTATTCCAACATACTCTCTTTACCTTTTATTTTTCAAACAAAGTGTAAACATGATGTAATTTTTGTTGTTGTGCAAATATCATTTCTCAAAGTAATTAGACTTAACCTCAATGAAGAGCTGTGATCAATTCTGCTTCTCCCGTTACTTGCGTACTTTTCCATGCTAAGCTCATGTAGCTCTTTTGGATCGTGTGTGCCATGTACGTTCCACTTCCTCACTGCAGACACAAAGACCTGAAGCATCCTGGTTATAGGGCTGCCTGAAGGTAATTTGTGCCTATAAAATGGAGTTCCTACCAGAAACACCAATACTGAAACAAGCAGCCCAATGGTTGGAAGGCCATATCCAACGGGCCAACCCACGTTGTCTTGTATGTAAACCAAGAAAGTGTTGGAGAATAGTGTACCAAAGAAAATACTAAAAAACCACCAATTGAAGAAGGATAGCTTATAGGATCTCTCTTTGGGCTCAAAGTCATCAAATTGGTCTGCACCCATGGTAGAAATGTTGGGTTTGGTTCCCCCTGTGCCTACTGCAATGGTGTACAAGGCAAAGAAGAGAATACCCTTTTGCAATGACGATGCTGGTTGACAACTCTGGTCTTTAGTACATGGTGGTGGCCTCAATGCTGGTAGTGAAACTGCTAGAGTCAACAAACACATTCCCTATGGCCAAAGAAAACAAGGGCATGTCCCGTTATGATTATTGAAGATAGGTAACATGCACAATCACAAACTAGTCGAGCTGCATATATTGAACAACAAAGTAGTTTATAGAAACATCAATGATATGCACACATCAAAATTCTTACATCATTTTTACACCGATGGTGGTGAATGATGTGCAAATAATTGTTGAACGACATATATTATGTAGTGAACTTAATATTAATTGATTATCCAGTTCATCACATAATATACAAGTTATTTGCACGTCATTAACCGATATAAAAATGGTGTAAGAAAATTAGTGTTCACCAATAATTTTCCTTATAGAAAACCACAATGTTGATGCAAGATTGTTATCAAGTCAAATCCACCTCTTCTTTAGCACTCTAAGTAATATTCTAATGGTGAAAATAAATATCACATTTCATACCGAAAGATAAATGCCTGATGCAATAACAAAGGTCCAATATCGGCCAAGATAGGCATCGGCTATGTAGGCCCCTGCAAGTGGCATCATCCACACTGAACCCACCCAGTTGCTAACGTTGTTTGAAGATTTCACAGTGCCCTCATGGAGTTTATTTGTTAGATACAGCACTAGGTTTGATGCTATCCCGTAGTATGCCATCCTCTCAAACACTTCATACCCTATAAACACACACATGCATATGAGCATATCCCATATTCAAAGGTGACAATCAGTTATTATACTGTAGTCTGTACGTAAAAACAATAGGAAGGAAGAAAGAAAGGATTATAGGGGTATCCAAAGAAAAAAGCTAAAATTAAAGGAAGTTTCAGAATGCCATTAAGGCTGCAAAAGGCTTCATTTACCTACTATGAAGGAACAAGCTTTCCATCTTCCTGTCTTTGATCTTAAAACGGGTCTACCTTTTAGGTCCACTGTGCCATCTTCAGTGTAATCCTCTTTCCCACTAGCAGGGCCTTTTTCTTCTACATCTGCCATGATGCTGGAGAAGAACAACAACAACTTGGGCTCTTTTGAGAATCAAGTGAGGCTTCTAGCTTCTCATGAGCTTTTTATATAGTTAAAGAAGGGGAATCTGATTTTTGAAGCCTAGCTTTCTCAACCTAAAGTCACAGACTGTCCATTTGCATGAGCTAACTAACTAGGAAATCTTAAGGCCGGATTAAAAAAGAGGAATCAGTCGCATTTTGTTTGGGACTTGTTGTCACTCAGGTTCACGGGAAACTCTATACGATAATATATTATTATTTAAAATATAATTTTAAATTATAAATATATACATATTATAAAATCTAATGATAAATATGCTGTAACGTATACACCATAAACTCAATTTTATATTAACATTATTCTTTATATATTATTATTTACACATTTTCCTTCTCTTTCTTTGCGTAGCTGGTGATGCTTACCTTTATCTACCTAGCTATTAGAATTTAACTAGAACAATAGAAGTTGGCGTGAGATTGACATTTCACAAAAAGCCGGAAGCTATAAGCGAACAGAAAAAAATTATGTTGATTTAAATAGCTTTCGCTGATTGTATTTAATTATATGCATTGTTCCCTTTTTAGTCACTAGTCACTTGTACATTTGTACAGCTATATTCTATACTTGTCTTATGCATTATTACTTTCGGTAGGTCCTTAATTCGTATTATAAATTTGACTTTGAAATTAAAGTAAGAATACTGTAATTGCCGAAAGCATTTATTTTATGTGAATACATCCATATAAATATATACACGGCCTCAAACAAAGATGCCAGTTATAACAGTTACTAGAGATTAAATAAAATAACAGTATCTACAAGGGTATATGTAGATGGCAGACATAACATGCATGTGCACATATAAAAAAAGCGTGCGATTGTTTTGAGGCTGTTACCATGAAGCACCTCTAATTTTTAACCTTTGTGGCTGGTTTCTGGAGCGGTTGGTTTGTGTTTGGTGATGCTGGGGTTTAACAGCCGCAAATTACAAGAATGCCTTTCATTTATCTCTTTTCTTTTTTTGTACATTCATTTTCAAATCTCTATCTGTTTGTTTTCACAAACTCTGTTTCGTATAGCCCTTGTCTCCATCGCCAATCGCAAACTCTGAAGTGAGATTGGTCAGAAATATAGTTACCAGGTGCACAAAATTCTTTGGTACGCACGGCATCGGTATTTCTTACCATATAATTATAAGATCTTCTTTACATTGTGAACTACCGTGAATTAGCACGTGATACGTGTGAACTGGTATATAGTTTGCCGGATTGCTTTGAGAATTTGGTAACTGTTAGTATGATTAATTATAATTGAAATTATAATTAATTACGATTAATTTTAAAATAATTATAATTAATGTAGTATAAAATTAAATCGATTTAAGTATATAATTATATTTTTTTTTTATATATGACAATCTTTTTGTATATATAGAAACTAGTTCTTTTATATTTATTTATTCAAAAATACATATATATAATTATTAATATGTGTTTCTCTATTTTTATTTTTATTATGGTATTAGAACTATAATATTCACCTTGAAGAAAATTTTTTTGAGGAGAATTTCTAACTGTAACTACGCTCATAATCTTCGCCAATAAAAACATCATTGCTCTTGGAGGATGAGCACCATTGTAATCTGAATTTTATCACTCGTCTAAGCAGATTTTGGAAAAGTTGAATTATTTGCATGTGCATGACCCCTCTACCATCCACAAAGATGTCAATTGCAGTAATGTGTTTATCAATGGGAATATTGGCCAGGTAACAATTTTCCTTCAATTTTAAATTTATTTTCAATCACTTGTTTGCTTGATTGACAAGTTGAAAATCATCTCAAGAAAGGAAGAAAAAGAGAAGATTAATCTATATGCTTTTATGAAATTTGCGTTCACTTGATATGTGAATAAGATCTAAGTATCGAACTTTAGCAACTCGTGTTACCTCTTATTAGCCTGGGACAAAAAATAAAGCTATATTGGAATATAATGAGATTATGTGAGTCACATAATTTTTTCCTTGCACTGTGTTACATAATCAAAACTTTCGATTACTATCCTCCATACTAAGTAATTGAATTTTAGGTACGGGGAAGAGAGTTGAAGCTAAAATGCTGCTTTTAATGTAAACCCGTATTATTTACATACTACTTTTATATACAACTCTTACACTTTTTAAATCATGTTTTTAAATTGCGCTTACAATCACAATATTATAATTTTTATAACTGCATCGTGATAATAATTGTGGTCGTATCAATCATATTTTTTCATAATTCTCCACAATTGCGATAAACGTAATATAATTACAACCGCAATTATAACTACAATTTAAAATCATGTAACAAATATTACCTGGAAACAAGTCATTATTCCATTAACCATATATACACCTTGTTCATTACATTTCTTCATGTTTGTATGCAAGAAAAGATATCGGTGAAAGTTTTTTCAGCAGAGATGCTTAATCTGATGGATGTAAAACTCGTTAATTTCGTTGATGTTTTAAAGCAACAAAAGCACATTGCTTTGAGCTTTAATTGAACTGGTCTGCAAGGGCATGTTAAGCAGAGAAAAGGAGTCACAGGGCATGATATATCTGAAGCTTTCTTTACATTCTCAAAAGGCTATATAGCAGGAAGGAACATAGAAGCTGTTTTCCCTAGGACTTGACATCTGGTTGTGGGGTGTTTTGGCTTATTCCACTCTTGTCCTGAGATGAACCAGGCTCATCTCCAAACCCATTTTGGTCTGTGTCACATCATCATTATAGACAAAGAACTTGGCAGCAACCAAAAAGCAAAGGAAGTTGATAGCGCTCACAATGGCCAAGAGTGCATAATAATAATCCAAATGGGATACATTTAGATTATCCAAAATCCAACCCTTGTGACCATTTCTCTTGGTGACATGAGCAACAGTTGATAGAAGAAAAGTACTGAAAAAATATCCAATACCCTGGCTGGTTGTGAAATATGATGTTCCCAGACTTTTCATGCCTTCTGGTGCTTGATCATAGAAGAACTCTAGCTTAGCAACATCGACAAAGGTATCAGCAATCCCAGTCAAAGCAAACTGAGGGAGGAGGATGAAAATGGTAAGGGGAAGTGTATCATGCTGGCCTAAGAGGTGGTTTTTTCTTGCAACACTGAGTCTCTTTCTCTCAGCTAAGCATGCAGTGAGCATTATAATGATGTGCAGCACAAGGCCAATTCCAAGTCTTTGTAGCAATGTGATCCCTCTGGGGTTCTTTGTGTAGCGCCGGATCGTAGGAACAAAAACACGGTCATAGATTACAACGCTTATCTGCATGAAGATATTTATAAATGCTATAAGACATGCCGGAGGGATTTTGAAATGGGGTCCCATGCTCCTGTCTAGTGTGGTGCCTTGTTTGATGTAGAGTGTGCTAGCTTGAGCTATCATGGTGTTTGGAATACATGTAGTAATCATAATAGGAATCATTTTCAATATTTGCTTGTTTTCCTCAACTTGGGTCACTGTAGAAAGCATCCATGGTGAAGTTTGGCTGGTCTTTATTGCAGCTTTGTCAAGGAAGCTGCAAGCATTTGTCAAGATTATAGGATTGTTGTATTATTTAGCACAAGCAATCTATTCAACCAGAGAAGAGGAGATTTTTGCAAATGATCCATACCAAATTTCGGTGACACGAAAAAACAAGTATAGTAAAGTCTGAAGGAAAAATTATTTGCATGAGATTGTAGTGTTATGTAGGATTGTGCTTATTATACTCATTCTTTGACATTTTAGCCTTAAATAATGGTGGAATCCATCACTTGCTTTAATAAAATCAATCAAAAATTAAAGTGAGCGATGGACTTTACTACTGTTTAAGGCTAAAATGTTATAAAATAAATAACGAAAACATAATAATTGATGTTCTAAAAGCATAAAATAATTTCTCATTTTAAAGTGGTAAAAGGTAATTATAGTACTAATTAACCTTAATGAAGAGCTGTGATAAATTCTTATTCTCCCGTTACTTGCATAGTCTTCCATGCTAAGCTCATGTAGCTCTTTTGGATCATCTGGGACATGTACGTTCCACTTCCTCACAGCAGCCACAAAGACCTGAAGCATCCTGGTTATAGGGCTGCCTGAGGGCAATTTGTGCCTATAAAATGGAGTCCCTACCAGAAACACCAATATTGAAACGACAAGCCCAACGGTTGGAATGCCGTATCCAAGGGTCCAACCCACGTTGTCTTGTATGTAAACCAAGACAGTGTTGGAGAAAATGGTACCAAACAAAAGAAAAAACACCCACCAATTGAAGAAGGAAAGCTTAAGGGACCTCTCTTTGGGCTCAAAGACATCAAATTGGTCTGCACCCATGGTAGAAATGTTGGGCTTGGTTCCCCCTGTGCCTGCTGCTATCATGTACAAGGCCAAGAAGAAAATACCCACTTGCGATGACGATGCTGGTTGGCAATTCTGATCTGCCACGCCTTGAGCACATGGTGGTGGCCTCAATGCTGGTAGTGAAACTGTTACAGTCAACAAACACATTCCCTATGGCCAAAGAAAACAAGGGCATGTCCCATTTATAATTATTAAAAGATAAAAAATGATATTTACATATCAAAATCCAAACATCATTTTTATACTTGTTTGGAAAAATAAAAATAGAGAGACTGTGTTTTGAAATGTATGTTTTTTTTGTTTTTTAAATGTAATGTAAGAATGATATACATGTTTTTATGTGTAAATATGATTTATGTTAAAAGTTAGGAGCATAAACAATCACAATCTAGTGGAGTAGAATATTGATAAAAAAAAAAACCACAATGTTCATCCAAGGTTGTTATCAAGCTTCAAGCCCACCAGTTTCTGACAACTCTCAAGTGATATTGAAATGCTGAATAAATCTCATATTTCGTACCATAAGGTAAATGCCTGTTGAAATTACGAAGGTCCAATATCGGCCAAGGTAGGCATCAGCTATGTAAGCCCCTGCAGCTGGCATCATCCACACCGCACCCACCCAGTTGGTAACGTTGGTTGATGCTTTCACAGTGCCCTGATGGAGCTTCTTTGTTAGGTACAGCACGAGGTTTGATGCTATCCCATAGTATGCCATCCTCTCAAACATTTCATAAGCTACAAACACACACATGCACACTTTTTACATTCCATATTCGAAAGTGACAACCAGTCTTTAAACTGGACGTGAAAGCAAATAAGAAGGAAAAGGATTAGGGGTATTCATAAAAGGCTCAAATTAAAGCAAGTTTCATAATGCCATTAAGCCTGCATTTACCTACTATGAAGGAACAAGCTCTCCATCTTCCAGTCTTTGATCTTAAAACAGGTCTACCTTTTAGGTCTACCGTGCCATCTTGAGTGTAATCTTCTCTCCCGCTTGCAGGGCCTTTTTCTTCTACCACTGTCATGATGCTGGAGATGAACAACAACTCGGGCTCTTGTGGGGAATCATGTGAGGTTAATTTCTAGCTTATCATTAACATTTTATATAGTTAAAACGGGGAATCAGATTCTTGAAGCTGAGCTTCCTCTTCCTAAAGTCATACGTTGTCCATTTGCATGAGCTAACTAATTAACAAATAAATCTAATGGGAAAAAAAAAAATGGAACCATCCCGCATTTTGTTCTGTACTTCTTGTCATTTATGTTTGTTTTCCGTCTCTTTCTTTCTACGTGTATTTGGTGATGTTTTGTCTTCGAAAAATGTTAGTAACACTTTATTTTTATACACATCACATTAATTTATGTGAAAAAAATATGCAAAAGAAAAAATTAAGTGAGTTTAGTTATAATTATATGATGAAAATTATATAAATATAAAGTGATGTTTATTTTTAAATTATTGACATGAAATTGTGTCACAAAAAAGTCACTAGTTATAATTGAACATAATAAATATCTACTTATTAAAATAACTTTCAATGACTAATGTTTAGTTAGTTTAAATAGTTCGACACTTATTCTAAAATCTCGATTTCGAGTCTTATAAATAAAGAAAATAAATGTTAAAAGAACTTTACACTTTAATGATTTAACTCAAATCTAAATAAAATAAAAATTCCGATATTTATATGCTTTGTGACCCTTTCAGTCCCTAGTCACATGTACTGTTATGGCCTACATGTCTCATCATCTCATGATTCATTCTTACTCTTGGTAGGCCCTTCGTATTATAAATTTACGACTTTGAAACTGAAATAACAAAATTGTAATGTCTGTAAGCATTTATTCTATGTGAATACATCCAAATACATGGCCTCAAAGGCAAAATGCCAGTATAGTTACTGTTAATTAAATAAAATAACATCATCTAAAACAGTATACGTAGATAAGCAGCCATAACGTATTAACATATATAAATTTATAATTTTGCTCTAGTGATGTGAAATGGTTGTGAAATATTCACTTTAAATGAGGAAGGTGGCAATTAAAGTACAAAGTTAACTTTGTACATAATAAGATGGAAAAGCAACGAAAGCAAAAGAACGGGCAGATGGTCCAAAGAAGCTTGAACTCTATCTTCCCCTGGATTGGTTTCTTAAAGGAATTAAATCTTCTCTCTTTTTTTTTTTTTCTGTTTTTACTGTCCTTAATCATATCCTTTTAGTTCATAGGTAACAGCAGTTAATAGGAAAGCTTGAGGCTTGGGCGTATATATATTGTACTACTCTGCATTTGGATTGTTCAGTCCAGTCTATGACTATTACTTCTCACTTTTTCCATCATAAAATATTACATGTTGCATTACTTCACATCTCTATAAGATGTTAGAATTAGACTGTGAATATGCAAAAAAAAAAAAGTGAGACTAATAATAATTAAATAATAAAAATTGTAAAGATATTAAATGATGTATCCATCTTTAGCATTACTAATTAAGTTTAGGAGTTGAGATCAAAAGAAGGGCCAGGATCTGGATTGTTACTGATAAGTTATCAGAGACATTAAATATGTAAATATAAATAAGTTAAGAAACCACAACGGGGTGGTGGCGCAGTTGGCTAGCGCGTAGGTCTCATAGCTTCTGAGCGATCCTGAGGTCGAGAGTTCGAGCCTCTCTCACCCCATGCTTTTTCTATTACTTGCCAGTGTCAACCCATTTTTTGGGTCAGATTGTGAAAAATATTCCATAAAATTGCGCAATTTTAATTTAATTTAATTTTTACTTGAGAAAGATGAACTAGATAGAATGGTACCTTCTATTATTAATTTATTATATCTGATGTGTAATGTGTTTACTTGCCAATCCATTTTAGAGTCAGTTTGTAAAAAATATGCCATAAAATTGAGCAATTTAATTTAATTTAAATTTTTACTTGAGATAGATGATCTAGATATAGTATAATACCTTCTATTATTATATCTGATGTGTAATGTGTTTACTTGCCAATCCATTTTAGAGTCAGTTTGTAAAAAATATGCCATAAAATTGAGCAATTTAATTTAATTTAAATTTTTGACTTGAGATAGATGATCTAGATATAGTATAATACCTTCTATTATTATATCTGTAGTGTTCTATATAACAATCAAAAGTAATTTTTTTCGTGAGACTAAAATTGAGTATTTTTTTAATAATATTTGATTTATGCTTAAAATTAAATTTTTAATTAACTGATTTTGATTTTATGTTATGTATATTCATTACTTTTATTTTGTTTTTTATTATGAGTCACTAAAGTCATGTTTAAATAAACAATTTAACAAGTACATATTGTGATATAAAATAAACTTAATAGTATTTGAATAGACATTTTGACAAACATTTATACCAAAAAAAAATCTTAATACTTTATTAAAGTTAATTTAATCATAAAAAAATTATTATAAATACAACTACAACTTAATTTTTTTAATTTTCATAAACTTATTATTATAACGAATTATATGAATTTTAGAATTTATTTTAATAAGTTCAAGATACAAATATTTGATAAGATTGAAAATAAGGCAAATATTACTAGTTAAATTTTGTTATGAATACTATTCAAAAATGAATGTCAAAAAATTATGACAAAATATTATTATCTTATCTTGATTTAATTAAGATTTGGTTATAAATAAACTTATATCGTATTAAGATTTGATTTGATTTTAGTTATCTCATATTTGAACTATAAATACTCCTTTAATGTCTTATGTATTATACACATTTAATATATATATTTTCTTTGGTATACTATAATAATATTAGGAAGGGACAAAAGCCCCTAAGACACTATAATATACTTAAAAAAACAGATACACCATCAAGATAATTTAACAACACATCACACCGGTGAAGGTTTACTAAGATTGTAAATTAAAGTGTTGATTGATTTAATCTGCACAATTGTACATACAAATTTTATTTAAGTATTTCTTCAATTCAAAGGTGTTAGAATTAAGAGTGTTTAAAAATGTTTAACTCTCACAATAATTATTTTAAATATCACACTTACATGTAATAATGTATAATTAGTTGATAGCATAAATAATTATATGCTGGCAATGCATCAAAATTAAACTCTAATAATAAAATATATCAAATATGTAATAAATATTTTAATATTTCAATTGTTTGCTTTTGTAATTTTTAAAATTTTATATTAAATTATTAAATATTCATAGATACCTATGGGTACCTGCCTCTCCCACATTGATTATAAATGGGTACCCACGTTTTGGACGGGAGAAGTACTACCCACTCTTGTCCTATTAGCATTCTATTTAGAAACATATAAATAATGTAGATAGAAAAAAAATAAGATTAACAATATAGTCAATAAAATTTTTTATTCATTAAATTTTTAACAAAATAAACTATCTTTCATGGATAGAATTTGACTTTAACAAATTTGATAAATGTTAAACATTAATTTATTATTATATTTTCTTTTGATGTATCTTAAAATTTTATATTAAATTATTAAATATTTATAGATATTTATGAATTTCAATTATCTGCAGAGATTATAAATTAATATCCATGATGAGGACAGGGTAAGTACTACCTCACCCACACTATTCCATTGACTTTCATATTTTAGAACATATAAATAATGTAGATAATAATTATTTTAAAAAAATTAGATTAACAAGATAGAGAAAAAAAAATTAATTCATCCGTACCTTGTTGACATAAAAGAAAGGACATGTAATAGAGAATATAAATAAAATATAGATTTGTAGGAAAAATAAGAGTTGACAAAAATGACCTATATTTTGGAGGGAAAATAACTCTTATAATAATGTTGAAACGTGAATTTTTTTTTGGTAGAAAGTTTCATAATTGTATACTTTATAGGTACATGTGATATTGATCACTTATATCATTATTTTTATACTTCTTTTTCCTTATCTCATAAGTTGTGTGTCATTGGTTGCAGTGAACCTGAATGAATCGGACAGCAGTGAGCAGGGACTGAGCGGGGCCCGCTACATTCTTTGAAGACCAACGATCATGATATCTTTCCACTGTCCTCAAACCACACGATCAGCTCCTTTTCACAGAAAATAACGAAATTGCAATTTACAGGGTGTCATCACAATCGTGTTTTTCTAACGGTCACTTACCACATTTTTTAAATATAAATAAAATTAATTATTAGAAATAAAATTGAAAAAACGAAAAAACAAAAATGCCTTTACTTCAAGTTCTTCACTACTTGTTGTGCCTCTCGAAAGAGTCGAAGGTGCATTTGATGCCATGAAGAACAAACACATTACAGAAGCCTTTGTCGCGCTCTCTATCTAGTTGAGGCGTTGCTCAGCTAGTCTTACCCACTGAAACTGAAAAAAGGGAAAGAGCTCTGTGTTGTGATGGGTTGCTTTCTTGCTTGTTTAGGTTCCTCCAAAGATGCCAGACGCAGAAAACACAGAACCAAGGTTCTACCTCCACCCATTCATCTTCTCCAAGCTTGCATTTTCATTTCAATTTCCATTACCCTTTTGCTTGCTTCTTCAGAAACTCCGTCAAAAACTCAATCTTGTTTCTTTTTCTTTTCTCTCCCTGTTTCAGATAATTTTATTATATTCCTTTTCTAACTTAATTGAATTCCGAATGCTGTTGCAGCGAAATGCTTGTAGCATGCCTGTGCAACCCAGCGTCTCTTCTGTTCAGGATTACTCCAAAACCGGACTTATGATTGCATCACAAGTCCAGTAAGCAAATGAGTTTTTAACCTTCTATTTTTTTGTTCACAAAAAAAGCATGTTTCTCTTTGAATTGTTAATTTTGGCTTTGAAGTTTATCTATAATTCCGTTAAATGGGGTTTTGATGTAGCGCTGAACCTGAGGAGCAGTTAAACGCGAGCACCAGAAAGAAAGTAACCTTTGATTCCAATGTGAAAATCTACGAGCCTGTTTTGCCAGATGAAGTTGCAGATTTCCAACCAGAGAAGAGTGAAGAAGGTGGAGAGGAGGAAGCTTTGGTAAAATCAAGTCAATCAAAGTCTTACTCTGAAGATAGTTCGGTGACTTCAACGGGGTCTTACCCAACAAACCATAGGTACCAGAATTGCCAAGAAAGTGATGATGAATATGTAGAAATGGATTACTGGGATAGTGATCTTACTGATGAGGATGATGATGAAAATGGTGATAGTGACATGGGACAAGAATATAATGAATTGAGAGAGGACTTGGAAGATGGAGTAGTATGCTCAAGGGCAAGAATTGCTGCTAATCAAGTGGTTGCTGAGGGAGTGGAGAGTCCAATCCCAACGTGTGATACAGAATTGAAGTCAATTGGATTGAACCCCAATGCTCGAGATAGGAGTGGTTATGTTCATCCTGTGTTGAACCCAGTAGAAAACCTCACTCAATGGAAAGCAGTTAAGGCTAAAAGGACACCACCATTGAGGTCTCAGAAAGAAAATTACATTTCAAGTCAAGAGTCTCCAGTTGCATTTAGTGAAGAACCAAGTTTCGAGAAAATATCTTTCAGCTTGAAATCAGAAACTAACCCATCAAAGAAGTTGAACCAGGAAATCGCGGTTGATGCTAGCCTTTCGAATTGGTTGTTTTCACCAGAAACTACACCTGTTAACAAAGTTAGCTCAGTCGCTTTGTATGTGGGTACCCCTGAGAGAAGCACCTCACAAGGCTCAAATTCAGTTATAAGCCATGAAGATAGGCCGATTTTAGGTGCTTTGACAGTTGAAGAGATCAAAGAGTTTTCAGCTTCTTCTTCGCCAAGGAAGTCACCAAGTCGGAGTCCTGATGAGATGCCCATTATAGGCACTGTTGGGACCAACTGGAATTTTATGGGCTCTGCTAAGGATTCTGGTTCAGCAACTTCCTTTAAAGGAATAACACAACAACCAAGTACAAGAGGGGTACAGGTGAAGTGAAATTTGAGGGAAATCATGCATTGGTTGAATGTAAATTCTGATTTTGATTTAAATGGTGGTTAGAGAGAGCGCGTTTTGAATGGAGGTGCTGCTGAAGCTGCTTCCACTTATGTTCCTCATGTATTTTTTAGACAAGCTTTCGATGATGTGATTTTGGGGAGTGTGTTGTGTTGGGAATTCATTTTTTGAGATTCTTACGTGAATGTGATCGTGTGTGATGTTTGCTTCTCTGTTGTAATATGTGGTTGGATTAGTACTATCATTTAGTTTTTATATATAGTGTCTCCGTTTGTTCTTCCATGCTGATGATTGATGAATTTAGTAAAATCTTCTTGCCTATTAACCTCTACATTCATGGAAGTTATTCAGTCTTAGAACTTAATGCAGATGAAAACGATCCAGGTAATGAAGCGCAAAATCAAAACTACTATATGGCAAAACTTGCTTATGATGTTATTAGAACTTTCATAATCTTTATTTGATTCTAATATCAAACAAAAAATGAAAAACAATTATTTAGTATAATCACTTCATGCAGATTACAAGTATCAGAAATGTTTATTAATTTAATATAGAAACACAAATATTTTTGTTGACCAGGCTTTGAGATGAATGGCTGAAAATACGCACATTGTGTTTCTGAGAAACTTCCAATCATGGAAAAGAAAATCGAACTACGTAACATTTGATTGCAGGGGCTATTACATGAACAAATAATGATGTTTAAGTGAAGGGCACTTTATCTCAACCCCAAAGTTCATTTAACTACATGTCAATTAAATTCTGCAATGTGATCATGCTGAAAGGGACAGCGAGTGACCAACTAGCAGATGATAAAAGATCTCGGGACACTTTATGCATGGAGGGCCGAGACAAAGGATCCTTATCAATACATTTTAGAACCAGGCTCGCAGCAACCAATATTGAAAGCTGGACGGCAGCACCAGCTGGAGGAGCTAGCCTCTTGTCTAAGAAATCTACAAGGTGTTGATCAAATCCCCCAGACTCGAGACACGAAAGGAACTCATGAGGGTACCTCCCTACCAGAATTTCTAATGCAACAATTCCAAAACTGTATATGTCACATTTTTCTGTCACCTTCATTGACAAAGCAAGCTCTGCAAAATATAAAAGGACCAAAATGATATATATAAGAGCAATATGAGTATGAATTTCTAAAAGTCGTGCTTATGTTTCCTTAAGGGTCATGTGACAGCAAGAAAATTTCTGGTTGTTTCAGGTCACCAATTGCAAGTACGTCAAACTAGCAAATGAAAGTTATGGTCTAAGGATGAGACAAACCTGGTGCTATATAGCCATATGATCCAACTGGAGCTGTCCACTTTGATTCTCCGTCTTTTAGCAACGTTGCTGTCCCAAAGTCAGAAATCTTAGGCTCAAACTCCAAGTCCAAAAGAATATTACTCCCTGATATGTCTCGGTGAACAATGCTGGGTGTGCAGTCATGGTGCAGGTAAGACAATGCATTTGCCAATCCTTTTATTATATTTAACCTGATGTCCCAGTTCAAGATTTTTGCCTCCTCGTCCTCCTGCAACAACCTTTTCAAGGAGCCTCTTTCCACATACTCGTATATGAAAAACATGAACCCGTCCAAGTAACTGAATCCACACATTGTTACAATATTCCGATGACGAATATGATTTAATGCATGAATCTCAGACATGAAATTCTTTGCCTTGTATCCAGAGAAGTCCATTTCCTCATATTGGTGAAGACGCTTTACTGCAAAGATGTCACCTGTTGGAAGCACTGCCTTGTAGACACTGCCCTGCCCTCCTATTCCAATACAATACTTGTCATTGAAATCCTCAGTTGCGGTACGAATATCCTTAAACTCTAATTCGTTCCTATAATTCCATAAGAGGAACGAATTCTTTTCCTCTGAACTCTTGTTCTTCTCATCTTGATGAACTCTGTAACGACGCTGGAAGATGAAGATTCCAAGGGCAACCAATAGTATGGTTAAAGCAGCAAGTGGAATGACTACAGAAATTATCAGCTTATGTTTATTTACTTTATAGCTTTCGTCTCCACCACAACGGCTCAAATTTGCATTGCCATCAGGCTCAGGCCCAGCACACAGACCGGCATTACCCACCAGTGCTTCTGCTGGAGCTTTATGAAAAGCTTTTAGGTCTGGTAGGGAACCTTCAAGTTTGTTGTAGGATATATCAACTGACAGAAGGCTGATAAGTCCTTCAAGACCAGAAGGTATTGTCCCAGAAAGCTGGTTATGAGAAAGATTCAAAACCTCAAGGGATATCAATCTATCCAGCTCAATGATTATTTCTCCGCTTAGTGAGTTGTGACTGAGATCTAATAGAGGCTGCAGGTTGACCAAATTCCCTAGCTCATGAGGCATATGCCCATCTAACTTGTTCATACTCAGTTTCAAGAATATAAGTTTTAGGCAGTTTCCTAGTTCATTTGGAATTGGCCCTCTCAGATTGTTTGCTGATAAATCCAGATATTGCAGCTCTGAAAGTTCTCCTATCCCTGATGGTATCTGACCTGACAGATCATTGTTGCTCAAATTTAGTTTAAGCAGGATGGAGGATGAGCTAAAAAGCTCCACTGGGATATTTCCTGTGAGAATGTTGTCAGAGAGGTCAAGATTTTGCAACTTTGGCAATTTTCCAAGCTCTGGAGGGATGTTCCCTTGTATCTTATTGGCTGATATGCTGAAACTTGAGAGATTTTTGCACTCTCCCCAGTTACTGGATAACAAACCAGAAAGCTGATTATGTCCTAAATCAATGAAGTCCAGATCTGGGTATATACCAAATGCATTGGTAATGTCTCCATTGAGAAGATTGTTTCCAAGCAGGACTCTGTTTAGTCCAGTGCAGTTTCTCAGGCTTTCTGGGATTGGACCCTCTAGATTATTTATATTGGCAGCCAAGTAGATAAGACTCCCTCCATTGCATATTCCTGAAGGGAGCTTTCCAGAAAAACTATTGTTGGCAAAGGTCACCATCCTTAAAAATGTAGGCCCAAAATCTTCAGGAATACTTCCTGAGAAATTGTTGGATTGAAGATAAAGGAGATTGATGTTTTTCAAACGAGTTATTGCTGAGGGCAAAGGTCCTACAAGCTCGTTGTCACTTAAGTCCAGGTTTTGTAAGCTTTCCAAATCACCTATTTCTGGAGGGATTGTTCCACTTAGTTGGATTGCAGCCAGAGTTAAATCGATGAGGTTGTGTAACTTTCCAATGGTTGAAGGGATGGAACCATTGAAATGGTTATTGGAGGACAGATCAAGATATTCTAAGCTTGATAAGTTTCCAATTTCTGGAGGTATTGGTCCATAAAACTGGTTGTTAAAAAGGTGCAGGTAAGTTAGATTGTGAAGTAAACCAATCTCAGAGGGAATTCTTCCTGACAAGTCATTTGATTGGAGTTGTAAAGAAGTGAGTTCTGTCCAATTGGAAAGAAGAAATGGATGAAGTTCTCCAGATAAATGGTTATCAGAGATTGCCAACACATTGATCCTTGTTAATGAAGTCATGGAAAGAGGCAAGGAACCTGTCAGGCTATTTCCTGACATATCTATATAAGTAAGGTTGGTGCAAAAGCCTATCTCATATGGGATGCTGGAATTTAGCCCTGAGTTGTGAAGATCCAAGCTCTGAATCATACGAAGATTCCCAATTGATGATGGTATTGGGCCTTGGAAGGCATTTTGATGCAATTCAAGCATCTCAAGGTATGACAAGAGACCAATCTCCTCTGGTATAGTACCATTCAGCTTGTTTTGTCCAAGCTTTAGCTGTTTGAGGTTTGAAAGGTTCCTAATTTCTGCTGGAATTATCCCCCCTAAGTTGTTGTCTGTCAGGACTAGGATTGTCAGGTTCCTAGGACTGGCCAGTAAGTTTATTGGAATCTGCCCAGTGATCATGTTCAGTGATAGATCAAGAGATATCAGCTTTGGACATTCAGAAACAAAAGGGGGAACCTCTTCTAAATAATTGTAGGTGAGATTAAGTTCTGTTAAGGATGCCATCCCCTTAAATTGAGCTGGGTCAGGATTCTCTAAATAATTTCCCCCTAAATCAAGAAGCCATAAATTCTGTAAATTGCTAAGTTGAGATGGTATCTGTTTTAAGAATGAATTGTTAGAGAGACGAAGAACTTGTAGCTCTAAGAGGTTTCCCATTTCTGGGGGGATTGGATTGGTGAAATTGTTGGTGCTCAAATCAAGCATTTTCAACCTTGTTGCATTTCCAATGTTAGCTGGGATCTCTCCAACCAGGTTGTTGATGCTGAGATTCAAGGTACTGAGATTAGGAAAGGCAGAGAAGTCAAACCTGTTGAGGGTTCCATGTAGGCCTGCATTGGGAAGCTTTATCTCAACAACACTGCCAACTTTATTGCACGTAATGCCAGTCCAGTTGCATGGACTACTGCTGTTGTTTGTAAGATTCCGTGAAGGCAGCGTGGGAGAGTTCAAACTGTTCATCCAGTTGAGCAGAGATTCTGCTTCATTCTGTGCTGAAATCTCTGCATGTATACAAGACAAAATCAGTGTTAAAATTGCCAACTGAAAAGTGATCTTCATGCTGGCAAAGTTAGAAAGTTCAATGAAGGGAATAATTTTTCGTATCAAAATTTGGAGAAAGAGCTAAGACGACATTATGTATATTTGGAAGTTCGTACGTGTCAGTTGATGTGCGTGTGTGTTTTTTTTAACTACGACTCACTCTTCTGGTCTTCTTTGGCTTAATTCTTGTGTTAAATAACATAAAAACTATTTAATCCCGGCATCATCTGAAAGTTTAACGCCACGTGTGCTTATTTAAGTGATTGAGTTGTATTGTCGATATGATGTTATAGTTTTGTGCTGACTAGTTCCCATTGCAATGGCGTTGAACCAAGAAATAATAAAGGAAAAAATAATTATTTTATAGATTTATGCAGGTACGGATATACCTAAGAATAATAATAATAATAATTATTATTATTATTTCTTTTTCTTTCTGTACGTATGTATTAAGTATTAATATATGTATCTTAAGGACGACTTTAGCTTTGTTATAGTTTTTGAGTGTTTAAATATTCTATATTTAATTATTTTGATTTATACAATTTTTTTAATCTTTTGGTACAAGGGAGGGCAATGCCCAAATGATCTATACATTTTATACAACAAAAATATTTTTTGTATATCCACTTTTTACACGCATAGAATATGATAAATGTATTTAAGATAAATAATAATTCTTATGTTGGATATAGTGAACTTTAACTAAACCAAGTTATGAAGAATAAAAGAAAGTCAACATATAAGTAATAAGTATCATCACTTATAGTCTCATTGATTATTACATCCTTAATTTGTATTGAAAAATGTATTTTAGTAAGTGATGATCACCTCTAAGATAAATGGTTATATTTGTATAAAATCTAATGAATTTTAATTTTAACTCACTATGTGATGTAAAAAAAAGTCACCATATAAATAATTCGAATAATCACTTAATGCCTCATTGATCACTGCATTCTATGAGTGTTAAAAGTAATATGACAAGGTCCTTGATTAAATTTAAACACTTGTCATCATGATAGAAATCATGATAATGAGAGACGAGTTTTTATTTATAATTTAATCTAAAATGTTATTGATCGTAAGATTATTGAGAATATGACATTAATAATCCAGATAGATTAATATATGTGTGATTGTCTCTATTGGATAGAAATTGATAGATCTCATTTATTAATTCATATATATAGATGATGCATATGAAAATATGATCATTAAACTGACTCAACTGAAAATTCTTAATGGTTTATATTATCGTTAAACTGTCAATAGGATATTCTCATGAAGAACATAGTGTAAACTTTTTCTTTGACCTGAGATTATCCTAATAATTAACAAGTTATTTGTTATACTTTAATTCCGAACACCTAATGCCCTAGTGTGCTAGTTGAATGAATATTGAGTATGACTAAATACTTATAGAATTAATGATATATCAAGAAGGAATCCATCAATTTTTAGTAATGAGTTTGAACTCTATGATTATAACAATAAAATTAAGATCTTGGTCAGAACATTTGAATGAATGAAGAAATGAGTTTCTTAAGTCATTTACTAGTTGGTTATAAAACATAAATGTTTACTTATTAGAGTTTGACAGTTATATCATACTCTAAGGTTAACTCAGAGCTGGAACGATAGAAGGAAATATTGTATTATTCTTCTAAAAGTTCTTGAAAAGAAAAAAATGTTACCTCTTGTTATCCGGTCGTTAAGGAGTGTTGTTAGACACCAACCTTGATTAGTAATTTGGTTCGACTAATTTACTATCAATTTAGTATTGAACCTATGAGGTCACACACTAACGAGTATTCCAATCTTTACTAAAGAATTATTTAATTAATTATTTGATAATTAAATTAGAGAATTTAATATAATCAAATAAATAAATTTTTGATCCAAATGAAATATTATTATATTCTTTGCTAGCACTTATAATACAATTAATATATGATACAATTATATGAAGAAATTCTATTTGGAATAAAAAAATCAAAAGTTTCCAAACATTGTAGCCACTAATGTTTTAAATCCTATTGAATATGATTTATTGTTGTACGTTATCTTGATAGATAAAATTTATTGTTGTACGTTATTTTGATAGATAATATTTATTATTGTACATTATTTTGATAGATAAGATTTATTACTGCACGTTATTGTGAAATCCTATTAGATATACACCAAAAGTCAAAAACGTGGTACAAGTAACAACCAATGGCTGTTTCAATCCAATTAGATACAAATTTGATATGTTGCACGTTAGAAATGATAAATGATATATTGCACATTAAATAAGATTTGACAAGTTGTCTATTAGATAGAATTTGGTAATACTATACGTTATTTACTTTTAGAATAAATAAATAAAATAGCTTTTATGACTATTTAAGATGTGCAATAAACAAATTTTAAGATATATTGATATATCACAAACAAAAAACATATATTTTTCTGCTCTAATTTTTTGTTCTCAAATTTTTGTATAAGTTTCATGCTTCAAAAGAGTTGATAACAAGACTTGGTCTTAGTGTAAATACACATAAAGTCTTCATACAATCGAAGAAATTTTTTTTAAAGTATCAAGTACCTTATGCTAAGTATTTTAAATTTATCTTCATAATGTTAAAATAAATTTAAATACAAAAATAATTATTTATAAATTACTATTATATTATTTCGCTGCATATTTTGATTACTATCCAATCCTTCACATATATATATGTAAACAACTTGACTGTCCTAAGCAAACAAACTATTTCCACAACTTGAAAGTTGAAACTGTAATAAGAAGGCTACATAAGAAGGCTATATGATAACGACTTGCGTCAAGACTCATTCTCTTACTATATGAAATTGTTATGAGAATTTTTAAAATGGTTGATATGATGTTTTATATTGTCTGTATATGTTTAACTCCTTGCTGGTTTGATGTGATGACAACATAGAATGAAGAAAGTTTAACATGGTATTTGACAATTGTAGTTTCGTGATATGTTAGTGTATATTTTATGTAGGTATGCGATGTATTTAACAAGTCAAGAGATCATCTTCTTATGAAACTGAAAGTGGTTGACTGCTAAATGAGCAGGACATGGTTTAAAAATAACTATCAGTTAAATAAGTTTTTTATGGATACTATTATTGACTTTGAAGTTTGATATAATAACAGAAAAAAAAAAGAGAAAGACAAGAAATAGATTTCTTTTAATGGTTTTTTGGTATTTTACCCTTTAAGAAAAATAATAATGGCAAAGCCTAAAAACACAGCTAAGCAAGAGATACGTCTAAAGGGAGGTTGGTATAATGAATATTTACCCTTAAATTATTTAATGCTAATATCTCAATATATATAACTTTTTTTTTATTAAGATCTCAATATTTTAAAATCAATTCTGATAATTTTATTTATTTTTAATCACATTATTTTTTATATCACCTAATATTAGTTAATAAAATATAAATTTATGATTAATAACGATAAAAATTAGTTAATGAGTATATAAAAAATTGATTAATAAAAAATAAAAAAATAATTAATAACGTATATATGTTAATTAATGAAATTAAGTTAAAAAATTATATATTTGTATATACTTATTAATTAATAATTTATATTTCATTAATTAACTTTAATATGATTTTAAAAAGAGTGTAGATATTATTTGAGATAAGATGATAATTATTCTTTTTAAATTAAAGGTATATATATGTTTACTTACTTACTAAGTACGTATGAGATTACGTTAGAGTAGCTTTTTTCCAAAGCCAGCAACTGAAACGACAAGAAGCGAAAAATAAAGAGGGGCTTGGTAGTGTGGCAAGCTTTCTTCTCCTCTCTCCACACCGAAGCTCTCCGTTTTCTTTATGTTTGCTCAAACCCACTTGCAACTGTTAGCGTGATGTTAGTGTTAGTATCTGAATTTTTCTTGAAGATGTTCTTATTCCGTGGTGAAACAAAAAATAAAGTATGACTACTTATTCTAATACTGAAGTAAAATATTAGATTTTTACTGATACTACTTCTGATATATTCTAATTACGATGACTATTTGATGATTTGGATTTCTCTCAGTCCTTTTCTACTGCTTTTTATTGTAATAATTAGAGTATTACTCAAATAGTTCTCAATTATGTTTTTCATGAGCACACTTAATATATTGAAATTGATTGTCATTTTATTCGTCAATATCTTCTTCGTGGTACTATTCATCTCATATCTATTAGAATTCTTGGTCAGCTAGTCGATTTATTCACCAAAGTTCATTATCCTGATCGCTTCTGTATTTTGATTTCCAAACTCAAGTTAGTTTTCTCTGCACCACTTGAGAGTTTGAGCACCAACTTGAGTTTGAGGAGGGATGTTAGTGTGATGTTAGCATGTTAGTATTTGTTAGAATATTTGATTGATTTGATTTATATATAATTAGAATGATATTATTTCAATTGTATTTGTTTTATTTCTTTTCTTATATAACACATTTTTTGTATAAATAAGGAACTCTTTTATACTTCAAACATATTCAGAAATATGTAAATCATTTAGTGTCTCTGTATTCTCTATCTTTGTTTCTAATATCACCCATTTACATATAATTTATATAGTTTAAGATGAGTTTCTACTCCTTAGCTTTTGTTTATTTTGTAGAAAAAATTCTTACCTAAACCTGGAGCACCATAGTTAGGTGCACCAGGTCAACATGATTTAGTATTTTTATAGATCTTTGTGAAATTAATTATGTGACATAAAGATTCATACAAATACTAAATTTTAATTGACTTGGTACACCTAATTGAGTGCTCTAAGTTTAGGCAAGAATTTCTCATTTTGTAGTAAAATGGCCATAGAAATCTTTCAATGGTTACTATCTTGCTTTTGAAGGTAGAAGTGTATTTTGGGGTTTTGAGGAGTAAATCAATAATAGGGTTTGGGTTCTTTTGATGGTCAGTGGTTCTCTGAAGAATGTTTACTTTGAAATACTTTGGCAGGGTTTTGAAGTTTATACTATGATGCAACCCTTGAATAACTTTATCCACATGTGGTAACTGCTAGTGCAGCTGATAACAATTATGAGTACTATTAACAAACTCTCATAAATTCTGTGGTCTTGTTGAAATCTGAGAATGTTTGTAGCATCCATAGTCATCTTTATTCACATAATAATTTCCATTCAACGTTTTGTTTCACAGTGGTATCTCAGCTGAACTTCCTTTTTAGTTTAACCATAATCTTGTTTTTTTAAAAAAAAAATCTCTATAGTTGGTCATTCATTTCCTTGTTCCTGTTTAGTAGAAATGCTCTTTATTCTCATGGATGACATTTGAATAAAAAAATAACTTCTATGTGATAGGATTTTTTACAGCACCTCCCCAATTGAGATCAAGACTTTTTTCGTCTATGTTTTTAATTATTTTATAGCCAGGCTTTGAGATTCATGGCTGAAAATACGTACAGTCAGTGTGTTTCTGAGAAACTTACAATAAGGGGGAAAAAATTGAACAATGTATACATGTGATTGCAAGAGCTATTACATCTACAAACATTAATGTTTAAGCGAAGTTGCGAAAGGAACTTTATCTCAATCCCAGAGTCTATTTATCTACATGTCGAGTAAATGCTGCAGTGTGATGATGCGGAAAGGGACAGACTGTGACCAACTGACAGATGATAAAAGTTCTTGGGACACTTGATACATGGTGGGTCGAGACAAAGGATCTTTATCAATACATTTTAGAATCAGGCATGCAACCAATATTAGGAGTTCAATGGCAGGACCTGCTGGAGGAGCTAGCCTCTTATCTAAGACATCTACAAGGTGCTGATCAAATCCCCCAGACTCTAGAGACAAAAGGAGCTCATGAGGGTACCTCCCTACCAGAATTTCTAATGCAACAATTCCAAAACTGTATACGTCACATTTTTCTGTCACCTTCATTGTAAATGCAAGCTCTGCAAAACATTAAACATAAAAGGGCCAAAAAGTAAGTTTTTAACAGTTGTGATAATGTTTACTTAAGGTGATGTGACAGTAAGAAGTTTTCCAGTTGTTTCAGGTCATAAATTGCAGGTAAATCAAACTAGCAAATGGAAGTTGTGGTCTCAGTTTTGGACAAACCTGGTGCCATATAGCCATATGATCCAGCAGGAGCTGTCCAGTTTGATTCTCCATCTTTTAGCAACCTTGCTACCCCAAAGTCAGAGATCTTAGGCTCAAAATCAGAGTCCACCAGAATATTGTTTCCTGATATGTCTCGGTGAACAACGCTGGATGTGCAGTCATGGTGCAGGTAAGACAATGCATTTGCTAGTCCTTTTATCATGTTTAACCTGATGTCCCAGGTCAAGATCTTTGCCTCCTCTTCATTCTGCAACAGGCTTCCTAATGAGCCTCTTTCCACATACTCGTATATGAAAAACATGGACCCATCCCAGTAACTGAACCCACACATTTTTACAATATTCCGATGACGAATATTAGTTAATGCATGGATTTCAGACATGAAATTCTTTGTCTGGTGTCCAGAGAAGTCCATTTCCTCACGTTGGTGAAGACGCTTTACTGCAAAGATGTCACCTGTTGGAAGCACTGCCTTGTAGACACTGCCCTGCCCTCCTATCCCTATGCAATACTTGTCACTGAAATTCTCAGTTGCAGTACGTATATCCTTAAACTCTAATTCTTTCCTATGATTCCATATGAAGAATGAGTTCTTTCCCTTTGAAGTCATGTCCTTTTCATCTTGATCAACACTGTGATAACGCCGGAAGAAGAAGATTCGAAGGGAAACCAATAGAATGATTAAAGCAGCAAGTGGAATGACTACAGCAATTATCACCTTATGTTTATTCACTTTATTGCTTTTGTCTCCACCACAAGGGCTCAAATTTGCATTGCCATCAGGCCCAGCACACAGACCGGCATTACCCACCAGTGCTTCTGCTGGAGCTTTATGAAAAGCTTCTAGGTCTGGAAGGGGACCTTCAAGTTTGTTGTAGGATATATCAACTGACTGAAGGCTAACAAGTTCTATGAGACCAGAAGGTATTGTCCCTGAAAGCTGGTTATGAGAAAGATTCAAAACCTCAAGGGATATCAATCTTTCCAGCTCAATGATTATTTCTCCGCTTAGTGAGTTATGACTGAGATCTAATAGAGGCTGCAGGTTGACCAAATTCCCTAGCTCATGAGGCATATGCCCATCTAACTTGTTCATACTCAGTTTCAAGAATATAAGTTTTAGGCAGTTTCCTAGTTCATTTGGAATTGGCCCTCTCAGATTGTTTGCTGATAAATCCAGATATTGCAGCTCTGAAAGTTCTCCTATCCCTGATGGTATCTGACCTGAGAGATCATTGTTGCTCAAATTTAGTTTAAGCAGGATGGAGGATGAGCTAAAAAGCTCCACTGGGATATTTCCTGTAAGATTGTTGTCAGAGAGGTCAAGATTTTGCAACTTCGGTAATTTTCCAAGCTCTGGAGGGATGTTCCCTTGTATCTTATTGGCAGATATGCTGAAACTCGAGATATTTTTGCACTCTCCCCAGTTACTTGATAACAAACCAGAAAGCTGATTATGTCCTAAATCAATGTAGTCCAGATCTGGGTATGTACCAAATGCATTGGTAATGTCTCCACTGAGAAGATTGTTTCCAAGCAGGACTCTGTTTAGTCCAGTGCAGTTTCTCAGGCATTCTGGGATTGGACCATCTAGATTATTTATATTGGCAGCCAAGTAGATAAGATTCCCTCCATTGCATATTCCTGAAGGGAGCTTTCCAGAAAAACTATTGTTGGCAAAGGTCACCATCCTTAAAAATGTAGGCCCAAAATCTTCAGGAATACTTCCTGAGAAATTGTTGGAATGAAGATAAAGGAGATTGATGTTTTTCAAACGAGTTATTGCTGAGGGCAAAGGTCCTACAAGCTCGTTGTCACTTAAGTCCAGGTTTTGTAAGCTTTCCAAATCACCTATTTCTGGAGGGATTGTTCCACTTAGTTGGTTTGCAGCCAGAGTTAAATTGATGAGGTTGTGTAACTTTCCAATGGTTGAAGGGATGGAACCATTGAAATGGTTATTGGAGGACAGATCAAGATATTCTAAGCTTGATAAGTTTCCAATTTCTGGAGGTATTGGTCCATAAAACTGGTTGTTAAAAAGGAACAGGTAAGTTAGATTGTGAAGTAAACCAATCTCAGAGGGAATTCTTCCTGACAAGTCATTTGATTGGAGTAGTAAAGAAGTGAGTTCTGTCCAATTGGAAAGAAGAAATGGATGAAGTTCTCCGGCTAAATGGTTATCAGAGATTGCCAACACATTGATCCTTGTTAATGAAGTCATGGAAAGAGGCAAGGAACCTGTCAGGCTATTTCCTGACATATCTATATAAGTAAGGTTGGTGCAAAAGCCTATCTCATCTGGGATGCTGGAATTTAGCCCTGAGTTGTGAAGATCCAATCTCTGAAGCATACGAAGATTCCCAATTGATGATGGTATTGGGCCTTGGAAGACATTTTGATGCAATTCAAGCATCTCAAGATATGACAAGAGACCAATCTCCTCTGGTATAGTACCATTCAGCTTGTTTTGTCCAAGCTTTAGCTGTTTGAGGTTTGAAAGGCTCCTAATTTCTGCTGGAATTATCCCCCCTAAGTTGTTGTCTGTCAGGACTAGGATTGTCAGGTTCCTAGGACTGACCAGTAAGTTTATTAGAATCTGCCCAGTGATAATGTTTAGTGATAGATCAAGAGATATCAGCTTTGGACATTCAGAAACAAAAGGGGGAACCTCTTCTAAATAATTGTAGGTGAGATTAAGTTCTGTTAAGGATGCCATCCCCTTAAATTGAGCTGGGTCAGGATTCTCTAAATAATTTCCCCCTAAATCAAGAAGCCATAAATTCTGTAAATTGCTAAGTTGAGATGGTATCTGTTTTAAGAATGAATTGTTAGAGAGACGAAGAACTTGTAGCTCTAAGAGGTTTCCCATTTCTGGGGGTATTGTATAGGTGAAATTGTTGCTACCCAAATCAAGTATTTTCATCTTTGTTACATTTCCAATTCCAGCTGGGATCTCTCCAACCAGGTTGTTCAAGTTGAGATTCAGTGTACTGAGATTAGGAAAGGCAGAGAAGTCAAACCTGTTGAGGGTTCCATCTAGGCCTGCATTTGGAAGCTTTATCTCAACAACACTGCTAGCTTTATCACACCTAATGCCAATCCAGTTGCATGGACTACTGCTGTTGTTTGTAAGATTCCATGAAGGCAGCTTGGGAGAGTTCAAACTGTTCATCCAGGCAATCAGAGACTCTGCTTCTTTCTGTGCTGAAATCTCTGCAAGTATACAAGACAAAACTAGAGAGAAAATTGTCAGCTGAGAAATTATCTTCATGCTGGCAAATTTGGTTGTTCACTTCAATGAAGTGAATTGTTTGTCCAATCAAAATTTGGAGAAAGAGTCATCTAATACTACATTATATATATGGAAAGTTGTGCATGTTAGTTGGTGTGGGTGTTTTTTGACTACGACTCTCCCTTTCATTGGCTTCATTATTGAGTTAAATATCATAAAAATTATGTCTTTTGGAGAATTATATAATCCCGGCATTATCTGCTAATGTTATGCCACTTCAGCCTATTTTAAGTCCTTAGGTTGCCGATATCATGTTTTGGTTTTGTGCTAATGAATAATTCCATTGGCATTGAACCAAGAAAAATTCTGAATACAAAGGCACACATATGGAAGAAATTTGTGAATAATTTTTGCTTGTTATTAAGTATCTTATTCCTATGAAGTGGCTAATTGTTCATTAATGATTTTTTTAATATGTTGACTAATTCTGATAGTCCTTCTCGCTAACAAATTTTGAATGGTCCTTCATAGTATGAAAAAAAAAATGGTCCTTTATAGTAATATAAACTTTTTATGTCGCTTATGATTAAATATTTCTTATTACCTGTTGTTGAAATTAGTTATCCCATAATTTTTATATTATACATAATATAATATAATCTATATGCACTTAATTATATGAGTTAATTTAATTTTTTAAAATTTGGATTTATCATGTAATTTTTATTAAAACAAAAATATAAGTTAGAAAATATGATAGAGAGGAGAAAAATGTGAGAGTTGAGACTTGAGAGACAAAGAGAAAAGTGAGATTTATTAAATTTGTGAAAAATGTGTACAATAAGTCAATAATATAAATTATATAAAATAAGAGAGTGTAACTGACTAATAATTAACTTGCGTACTCATCTAATTAAGTTCTAACTAACACTAATTATGCTAATGCTAATAGTATCAACAGACTATTAGTACTTACAACAATTTTCAATTGAGTAAAAATATTTAAAGGCTCCTTTAGTCCTTTTATAATATATATTAGTACAAAATAAATTAACAATAACGACCATAAAATTTAGATATTTGAACTTTAACCCAAGACTTACATAATCTTCTAAACTTAAAGAATGTGCAATTATTGCTAAATTACAAAATTATTGACATGTAATCCCAATGGGTTGGTGTAGTGGTGGACGAGTATGTATCGTGTGGGTGGACATATGTTGTTGGTTTAAATTTCAGATATGTTAATTTGTTGTGGTCAAACTGAAAGAATATATTTATAAATTTTTTAATTACTGTCTGAATAACAAACCTTTAATAGAACAGAGAAGTGGATTAGTCAATATGCACCCAAACTGGCAAGATACTTTACCACAGCACTAAAAAAAAGAGAGCAAATGATTAAATTAGTCTCTAAAAAAATACAATATTAATCATATTAGTCCCTAAATTATGAAAATTACTCATAAAGTCTTTAAAGGTGTATTCCATCGTTAAAATTAATCTCTAAAAACGTCCACATGGTAACTGATATAAAAATTAATTTGAACATGTTAAGAGTCTTACTTTGTCTGCCTTAATATTTTGGGTGCAGTTTATATATCTGTTGAGTCAATCTACTTAATGTCAATTGGTTTTAAGTTAGAATCTCCCATGGTATTAGAGAAGTATCATCCTCTGTTACCTGTCACATCAATATTCCGCTGCATAGTTCCTGAAAATCTGAAACTTTGATTAGTCACCTCTCATGCCGTATTATCTTTCCAACTTCCACTCACTGTCATCATTTTTCCATTACTCCATTCCAGACTCAGTTGCCACAACTTTCGTCCTAGATTTCAAACTCTGTTTTAGACTCTGTCTTAAATTCCAGACTTCATTCTGATGTCAGACTCCATCATAGATTTCAGACTTCATTATGATGGCAGGACTTTGTTTTAGACTCTGTCTTAGATTCCAGATTTCATTCTAATGGCAGGACTCCGTTTCGTTCCAATTGTAAATTTTTTCAGATGCAGATGGTTCCATCCCAAATGTAGTTTAGGCTTGTTGGCTTCTCCAAGATATCGACATTATGTTTTTAGATTATTCTTAGTTTATTTTATTTTCATATATCTACTTATAAATATTTTTAGTTTATTTTCTAAACTCCAGACTCTAAACTCAATCATTATCCTGGTCGATTTCGTACTTTAGTTTCTAAACTCAAGTTGATTTCTTCTATACTCACTTGAGTTTGAGGAGAGATGTTAGTATGATTAATTATAATTAAGATTATGATTGATCACAATTTATTTAAGAATGATTGTAATTAATTTAGTATAGAATTAGATTGATTTAATACATAATTATATTTTCTTAATTTTCTTTTCTGTACAACATTCTTCTTCTATAAATAGAGACTAATCTTCTTGTATATATTCATTTAGAAGTATAAACAAATTTATCAATATTTGTCTCTTTATTTCTATTTTAAACAAAATTGTGATATTCCAACTTAAAACTAATTGACATTAAGTAGAGTGACTCAATAGATATATAAATCACACCTGAAATATTGAGGTAGATAATGTGAGACTTTTAACACTCTCCCACCAAATATGCCTGGAGGGAATAGGCGAGCTTATCGAAGTAGGTGGAAACAAGCCTAGCGAAGTAGGAGAGAGAAGCCTAGCGAAGTAAGTAACGAAAATGAGATCTTAGCTCTAATACCATGTTAGAAACAGAAATAATGAGACAAATATTGATAAATTTGTTTATATTTCTGAATGAATATATACATGAGGATTAACCTCTATTTATAGAAGAAGACATTGTATAAAAATAAAAAATAAGAAAATATAATTATATACTAAATTAATTTAATTCTATACTAAATTAATTATAATTATTTTTAAAATAAATTGTAATTAATTATAATTTTAATTATAATTAATCACGCTAATAGATTATAGAACAGAAGTAAGCAATTGGCGGCAAAATTTGGGTCATATGTAAGATATAATATCTAATAAGAACTAGGGAGTTGGACTAGGAACTAAGAAGCGGACCGAGAACAAAAATATAAGAGGGACTATGAACTTACATAAAATCTGTTTAACATGTTATATTAGATCAGATAGAAAAAATTAATATAATATATTATAATATTGTATTAATTATTTTAATATAAATATTGTGTTGTATAAATTTATTTATCAAATTTATCTTATACATTAAAATAATTGTTAACTTAATTAAATTTTGAGGTGATATTAAGATTGATTAAATTTTGATGTATAAGTTATTATAAAAAAAAATTATTATAATTTTAAACACCTTAATATTTCTAATCATTGCATAAGTATTATACTATTAAGTCTTATGATATGTTCCGTATCAAATGGGCCCATAACCTTTTGTGGGGTGGTGTCTACAATATAGCTACGAACTACGGGCTTGCTTCGACTAATTAACCACGCGAAATTGTCCTATATATTTGTTATATTAGAGGTGCGAGCACCTAATCGTAACGGGTTGAGTTAATATAGATAAATATATGATGGATGGATAAATATAAGGTTATAGGTTCGACTTTTACTTATATTAATTTTTTAAGATCAGCTCGTAAAAAAAAATATGAATAATCTAACTTTGCTGTAAATGATATATCTTTGACTGCATCAAATAAAAATCAACTGATTGCAATTAAAAAAAAATGCAAACACCTATTTAATCACTACGAAACTTAGAAGGAGACGGCATAGATAGGCACCCGCACACATTTTCCCCCTTTATTTTATTTACTTAATTGTTGGATAGATCAGTTTACAGTTTTCATAATTTTTTTTCTCCCCTTAATACTATTATTAAATAGAAAAATAATTTCATTCTCAAAATATATGTATTCTACTTATCTTATCTATCGACCAATCTCATTTCCTTTTCCCTACAAATTTGTTTTACTCACCCTATTAGCTTCAATTCTATATCTCAATGGTTAACACTCTTTTTCACTCTTACCACCTGTTTGACATATTGTGTTAAATCTGATAGGATAAATTAATATAATACATTATAATTTTATCAGTTATTTAATATAAATATTATATTACATAAATTTATCTATCAAATTTCTCTTATATATTAAAATGATAAATAATTTAATCAAGTCTTAGAGATGAGATTAGATCTGATTGAGTTTTGATGTATAAATTATTATAAAATTTTTTCATTACAATTTTAAATACATTGATATGTCAAATCATTATGTATTATGTCTTATATTATTAAGTCTTATATTATCAGATATTATACTATCAAACCTAATACTATCAGATTTTATCATATCATTCATACTAAACATGTCCCAATAAAGTTTAGCATCCTAGCGGATTTGAAGAATTTAGGTAATATTTCATTCTCAAATATTTAAGTAATGCTACTTTTATTTTGATAAAATATAAAGGTAATTGTTAGATAAAATAAAGTAATTGTGACCACTTATTCATCTAAGAGTTAATATGTCACATTATTTTAACAAAAAGGTTTTTGTAAAAATTTTAGCTCTCTAACATTTTTTCAAAGATTTTATGCACCACCTAAGTGCAATAAAAAAAATCACTTCTAATGACTTGGATCAACATTAAATAAGTAATGTTACGTAACCCAAAAAATATATAGTTAAAATTTTGTTAAAATTCAAGGATAATTGATGGATAAAAGAAAATAATAAAGACCATTCATCCATCTAAAAGTTAAAAAACTTGTTAATTCATTCTGTCAAAAATTCTAGATGTTTAATATTTTTCAAACCATAGGATGTATTATACCAGAACATGAAAGAATATTATTGGGGACGTACAAAGGCATTTTTGGGTTTTTCTTCTACACTTGCTTTTCGTTAGGACTTTTGGAAGATCAAGATTTGACTTAATTTTTAGTTTCAACTTTTGTCTCTAATCTCATTTAATTTTTTATTTATTACTTTTATTTACATTTAATTGAGTTAATAAATACATAAAAAGAAATTAAATAAAATTAAAAACAAAGATGAAAACAAAAATTGAAACCAAAATTTATTCCTTTTGAATAATGAAAAATTGAAAAACGTCAATGGCATTTAGAACCTTTGAAGTTTGAACTGTGTATTTATTGCATGTGTTGACTTATGCTTAAAAAAAAAAAGATAAAAAGCTTTTGGAGAAAGGACTCCTAACATAGGTGCAAGGTGTTGAACAGATAAATTTGACCCAAAAACAGAAGAATAATTTGTAAAATAATTCTTATATTTTTATCACAAATAATACATATATTTTTTTTTACACTTTATCTATTATAATTCATTATATTTATTTTTTTATCATTTTTTTTCTTAATCATACACTTTTAAAAAGATATGTATAATATCTATACCTCTAAAAAAGGTATAGGATGATAATTTTTCTTCGCAAACTGAAAATTTAAACAGGAGTTTAAGATTAATCCATTGAAAAGACTTTGACCATAAATGAATTTTTGTTCCATTTTAATATCTTTATCTTATTAAATCTAGTTATATTTTCTTAAAAGGTTATCTTAATACTTAATAAAAAAATAATTAAATGAAGAAATAAATATATTTAATGTATTAAAAATATAAAAGATATTTTATATTTTCTTTATTTATTACTTAAAAATATTAGTAAGAGGATCAATTAGAAAAATTTAAAATTATTCTTAATTATATCACAAGAAGAAAAAAGTTATTAACATTAAAGACGAGTTCTCACATAATCGCATAGTTATGTTGTGTATATATTATTACATTGCTTAGTTTAATTTAGCTTATATTTCATGTTATATTTTCTTATTTATATTCTTGTCTATAAGATAGATTAATTTCTTCATTTGCATATATATTTTTGTTTGATGCATTAACTTATATTTATGATTGGAACCATAAAAAGTTTAAAAAATATACACTGAAATAACAAACAGAAATGAAGTGATTGCAAAATTTGAGCTAGCAAGAAAAAACTTATATAGCCTATTCAATTGAAATTCAAGTGAATTCAAAGTTAAATTGCTAGACGTGTAAGTGACAAATGTTTTTTTTTCTCTATTGTGTAAATAGCATAAATCAATAAAAGAAAACTAAATTTGGAAAGTAAAAGTTCCAAAATATATAGATGTCTGTCTAAATATTAAGAGAATTTTATGTAACCTTTTCAAACTAGAAAGATTTATGTGATAAATAAGACAAATAGAACGGAATTGGAGTATTTGACTTTTTTTTCCTTATAACATACATATATATCACCGAAGCTATTCTAATATCCTGCAGATGTGTGGTAAATTCAATATTTATTTATCAGAGGGTGAGGAATAGCTAAGAATCTGCCAGGTGAACAGTGTAAAAAATCAGACCTGGTCTCAAACTATTGTGACTCCAAAGCAATAATTAGAGCCCTCCCAGGATCCTTTCAATCCTTTCAAAGACTTCAGAATATTTATCTCAGTACCGGAGCAATCCCATACTAAAAAGAAAAATCTCTAACTTCCATTAATCACCATACGCCCTTGTATTACTTTGTAGTTGGCCCCATAGCCTTTTCAAGAAATTAAATAATTTTTTAGGTTCAAGAATCAAGATATCCATCATGGAATGTTTAATTAATAGCATAAAAATTATGTCTTTTGGAGAATTATATAATCTCGGCATTATCTGCTAATGTTATGCCTTCAGCCTATTTTAAGTCATTAGGTTGCCGATATCATGTTTTGGTTTTGTGCTGAATGAATAATTCCATTGGTGTTGAACCAAGGAAAAGAAAAGGAAGAAAAGAACAATTATTATATGAAATGGTTATGAGAAAATTTTGAATGGTAGATATGATATTGTAAATATCATCTGTACGTTTAATTTCTTGCTGGTTTGATGACAACTTGAGATGCAGAAAGTTTACATTGGTATATGCAAATTGTAATTTTATACTGTGTGTTATATATGTGTAATTCTTTCTGAATAGTTAGCTTATTGCAAGGTTACATTCAATAAGTTTTATCAGTCATCTCCATAGACAACTGGACGTGTAAATTACTAAATTATACTGTTCTTATGTGCTTGTGTGTATTTATGCAGGTATTCGATGTATTTAACGCATCATGAAATCATCTGTCTTCATATGAAACTGTTAACTCCTAAATGAGCATGACGTGGTTTGGACTTTGGACTATAGAACATTACATGTGAAAGAGAAGTTGCCGCCCTGTACAATATTGACTTTGATTTGAAGCTTGAAGTGTGTGAAACTGTGGATCTTTAGGCGGCGCATATTCTAAAAGCAACCATTTTTAAAGAGAAATTTCAAACAAATCATTAATTTCTTATGGTAGGCAAGGAAATAACAGTAACTTGTTTTGTACGTAAAGCACTAAACCTTAGCCTAATCTATTCTGAGTATTATCATACAGGCCAAGAGCCTAGGCATCAAACAAAACAATATCATATTGTGCATAAAATTATACATATATATAATATAATATTATAAATAGGGTTTTTGAATGTCTAGATATATGGCTTATTTAATTAAACATGCTTATTTCATCCTAACTTGTATAATAAATATATCTAGAGCAATCAAGTCATAGATCCTACTAATTAAGTCGCCTGACCCATACTTAAATGGATAACGAAATAAAAGAAAATCCTGGAGTGTACATAGGTAGACTTGTAAATTAAAACCTGATTTAAAAACCAAACATTAGAGGTTTTCCTGAAAGTTGTAACTTCTGCCTGCACTTATATGTTCCATATGTGCTGCTACAAGACTCTTTTCTGATCAAAATATAAGGAAGCCATGACCGTGAATTTTGAACATTCTCGAGTTCATTTCGTTTATTTACTTGCAAGTATGGACGTGCTTTCTTCTTTTTCATAGAAATTGTGACTAATTGAATTCGTGAATGAGTGCCCTGTGTTGGTAAGAGCCTATGAAGTTTGAACAGGTCTCCCGGTTTCAGAGTAAATTTATTATTCAGTGTTGACTACACGATTAGAATGAGAGTGACATAGAGATATTAAGGTTCGAAATTTCAAAGTGAATTTATTCAGCGTTGACAATGTGAATGGAATGACATAAATATATTATTATTGGCTATTGAGGTGCGAAATTAGAGGTGGGAAGTTGGAAATTTAACCCTTGAAAATGATTTCGTAGATATAAGCATGCACCTTTTATATTATTTTGTTGTCCTTTTTCCTTTTGTATGTATTTATAGAATATTAATTGTATGGTCTCTAAGGAGTATAAGGACAATTGTTTCTTCGTTAGAGTTTTTTAAGATTTAAAAATTATATATTTAAATTTTCTTCAATGTTATTTAATAACATTGCTTTCCAGTAATATATTGAATTTTTAGGAAGTTTCCAATATGTTTCAAAGCAAAAACCCAAGCCCTTCATTTTGGCTGATGAGTTAGGAAGTATGTGACATAGGAAAATTCAAAGTGTTTTATTAAAATTTTATATATTATGATTCAAATAATTTTTTAAGTGGTCCAAAACTTATTATTTTAAAAGGGATTTTTTAATATTTTATTTCAAATACATTTTACTCGAAAACTATTTTACATAAGTTATCCAACACTCACGCACAATCCCCTTATGATTTTGCAATTCTTTCTCTAATTCTTTACTGGCTTCACCCTTTTATTATTATTATTATTTTTGAAAGCATAGGTATTATCTGCATTCATTAGAGATACAGTTTAGAGATTATCTACTATCTAGCAATATATTATATAAATTTTCTACTCGCTAAATGGCATTCAAACGAAAGAGATTGAATTAGGAGTTTGAGTCCAAAGAAAGTTGTAGGGAAGTATAGCTGTATCTCAAGCGAAGATTAAGCTCTCACTAGAGAGTGTTGGGGAACCTTGTAAAGATAAAAAAAATAATTGTGATATAATTTAAAATTAATATATTACTGTATATTGATTATGATTATTATTTCGTAACTTTTTTATTTTTAGGTCACGTTGTTTTACTTATGAATCTGATTTCAAAAGTTTTTTTTTCTTCTTTTTGGTGGATTTTTAAAATTATTTGTCTATTAGATTTTAAATTTTCTGTTAGAACAAAACTGAACTCCAATTTCACAACGCTCTCTAAATGTTTTTCTAAATTTTTAAAATATTTTTTATAAGAGATACTAAGATAAAACACTTAATGCTAAATCGTCGAATATTAAGCTCAACAAAGATGGTAAATAACTCAATAATAAGCTCAAACCTTTTTTAACTTTTGGTCATGTAATAGGCATGAGCCTCATGAAATCTATAATGGGGTTGGCTTTTTTTTTTTTTGGGTCAATGGGGGTTGACTTCAACTTTAGTTACAAGCCCCTTTTTTAGGCCGACAAGCAGCAAGCCCAATTTTTTGGCCTGCAACAAGAACAAGCCTAATTGCTTTTACTTTTCATATAGGTTCACATTATTCTTCCATGTTTTCATTGTGCTCAATTCAAAGTCAATCAAAAATTAATTATACCGCGTAATTCGGCCACCACTCTACTTCGTGGGACATTAGCATAAGGGATATTCTTATTTTTATTTAGTGTGGTTTTTTCTTTAACAGTAAGGGTATCGTTAGGTCAATTTTTTTTGTTTACACTGACAAATTTGGGTAATGAGGGCACACAAGAACAATATCTCTCTTTTTATACGTAATAGTGAAATTTGCTCATTCATCTACGTAATAAGGGCAAATTTTGAAAAATAATGGGATCTAAAATGGTAAATTATCACTAAAATAATAGAAAATTTTTAAAATTGAGTAGAGTCATGTTCCCACTCTTTCAAACATGGATCCGCCATTGTTTGTGTCAACCATATTCAGCCCTTCCTTAAGTAATCTTAAGGATCCACCGCAACTTAATACATTTGGAGAATTGATTCTTTTTAGTGCTAGCCCAAAATCCAACCTTGATAATTAAGGCAAGGAGCTTCTTAACCATTATGTCAATCCATTTATTTTAATTCATAAAATATTACATTAATATGATTATATATAAGTTGAATTCTTAAACTAGTGTAGTTCTCTACATATAACAAAACATTCATTTGAATTACATTTAATGTAGTATTTGAATAAAACATTGTGCCTCTCTATATGCAAAATAATCTTTTGTGCATTAATTAATTTTGGGTAAGTTTCTACCAAAAATAAATAAATAGATAATTGTTTGGATCAGATGGTAAAAGAGTCTGTTCATTATTTTAATATTTCATGTTTGAATTCTTAGTCGAGGCTGTGAAAAGTAAAATCCTTATGAATTTGTTAGATCTGACGTAAAATATATATTGAACCTTGTTGAGAAGAGGTTATTTGGCAAAACTCATAATTAATCTCCTTGTTTTAATAAAAAAAATGTATAAACATATATAGTTCATGAATCCGAATTACTGCAGGTGGTGCAATTTTAGATCTAATGATCTGTATTCATTATCCCATTTTTTTCTTTTATAATTTAAGATGGAAAAAATTATTTTTAAGGGTGAAGATGATCAATGTTTGTTAGTTTGAGTAAAAGAGATACAAGTTTCTTAAGTATGTGATTCTGAATTCGATCTTAAGTTCATATGTATAAAAATAATATTATTAAAAAAAATTCTTGTTTAAACGCCTGATTGTATCTTGAAAAAATAGTATCTTATTTATCAAATAAAAAAATACTAAAAAAAAAGGGTGAAGATGTCCTACAGTTAAAAGAAAACTACACAAATCGAAATTCATAGTTCATGTACACAGTATTTTGAAATTAAAAAACTAACTTAAATTATAAATATGAAATTTATGGCCCTTATAAAGTCATGGAAAAATATAGTCTTACACACTTTTTTTAAGAGTGTGTAATTGAGAGAGAGAAAATAATAAAAAAATAAGGATAATAAATAGTATTAGATGAAATATGAAAAATGATATATATATATTATTTGTAATAAGAATATCAAATTGTAAAATCATAGGTATCAAGTGGCTGGTTTTAATGGGAAAAAAAAAAAGTAGATGTTTTTCATCGTTATACATAAATAGACGTGCCCTAACCATAATTTCTAATATTTCATTTGTAACATCTTACTTTTTATAAAATATTTTGAATTTTGAATTTTTTTATTTTAGTTGATAATTTTACAATTGTGATTATTAATTAAAAAAAGATTAATGAGTTTGTAAGAATAAAAAATTTAGAGGTTAAATTTTTCAATAAATTGATAATAAAAAATAAAAAATATATGACACTAAATTAATATAAAAAATATGAAATTAAAAATAAAAATTTATTAAAATAAGACTTAATATCAAATCTTTGTGATATGGATTAAGAATATTTTAATAGGTTAAAATAATATTAGATTAGAAGTATTGTTATAGATAATAATAATAATAATATTATTATTATTATTATTATTAAAATTATTATTATAAAAAAAGATATTTATAAAAAGTAATCAGTAAGGTGAAATATTTGTTGAAAGCAATTATTACTTTTGATTTAAAAAATTATATAGAAGACTATGTGCACCACAACGTAACTGAAAATTCAACCACATGAAAAAAAATAATTAAAAAAACCTAAGAGTCTAAGCCGTCTATAAATAGGGAGTTGGATACGGTAATTGTCATCAGAAAGGAATGAAGGAATAGTGACGCTGTGAAACCGAGGGAGAGAGAGGAAGAAAGATGAGAAGAGAAAGAACAGGAAGTATGGATGGAAAAAAGGGCAAAGTTTACAAGAGGTTGGAAATGATTTTTTTTTAAATTAATTAAAATTATGGTATTAAGTGTGTTTATAGTTAGTTGATAATGCGTATAATTATATATTGTAATAGTAATTTTTATTTATAAAGTTGATTAATTTCTTATTTTAATATTTTGTACATATATTATTATAATCTCTTTTTTATGTAAATTTAATTATCCACGTGTAATGTTAAAAGGATTGTAGTTAGACTTTAAAAACTTGATTTGATTTATATTTATGTTGTGATTTTAAAATTTTTATAATACTTGACAAAATTTAAAGTTATTATAATTTGAATGCTTGGTTCTTATATGAGACTAATATTATAATTAAAATATTTAAAACTTAAGTTAAATAAATATTCTTTATTTGCATGGATTTTTTTTACTTTAAATTATGTTACTTTGGTTGAGAGACTATAGAAATAAGTTTGTCTCAATAGTTTAATATGTTAAGTTTTGATGATGACAAATACAAGATAAAAAGATGATGAATATGCTACACACATGTGTTTAATGGAATATATTACGTTGGATCATGCATGATCATGTACTCTATCTTGTTATATTTCATATAAGAATTATGCATTGAGTTCTTTGTAGCATCTTTTATAGAATATATTTAACCATATGTTATATGAGTTGCATTAAACTAATATTGGATATGATTCTATTTGAATGAATATATGCATGATGTACATTCTAGTATTGTGTAAGAAATTGATAACTTCATAGAATGTAATTATTTGTACCCTATTTTTATACTAAAAGAATGCTTAGTTCTTATGTATAATGCATATTTAGAAGATTTTAAGCTTATATTTGTCAAATTCTAATTTGAATACCTTCCTATGTGATATTAAGCAAATTGTGCTTATTTGGTAAGAGATTGAGTGAATTTGTATCTGTTATTAATTTAGTAATTTCTCTATTATAGGAAGGACTTCAAACAAGATGATATATGGAGCATTTAAGTCAAAAGTGGAAGAGAAAGCCAAATTTGCATCTCAGAAAGAAAACGTCGCGACGTAGGAAATGAATGCCGCAGTGCTGGAGTGATATTTGTTGTAGAATTCTATAGACAATAAAGAAACGCCGCGATGTGAGCATATTAATGTCGTAGCGTTGGTGGATTCCCCTGCATCAGTACAAAGACCTGAGACTAGAGCGTTGCGACGCTAATAATTGGATGCCACGGCGTCTGTGACCTAATTGTATGCGCGCTGTGACGCTGTCATGTTGGCGTCGCTGCGTCCCCTATTTTTCTGTGCCTATAAATTCTATTTTATCAGATTTTGTAAATATGCTTTACTTAGTTTAAAGAAGCTGCACTAGGTTTTACTGTTTGGAGGCTGAGAAAACCTAAGGAGGCAAGGATGGAGGTCATCTTCCTTAGGGAAGATGATTCAAGCATGAATGATGACATCTTAAGAGTTTCTTTCCTTCTCCTTTTTCTTTTCCCTTTTCCTTATCTTTTGAGCATGATTTTTGTAGTTGTATTTTTGTGTTCAATGATTAACTAAGCTGTATTTAGGGAAAACTTTGAATCCTTCTATGGATATTAATGATTTTGTAATCTTTTGAGTATATATTGATGTTTGGTTTTGTTCAATCATATAGTGCTTAACGCTCTTGATTGTTTGATCAGCTTTTGAGTGATTTGTTGAAATCTGATGAATCTAGACATAAGAATTTGGATTTTAGATTATATGCATGGTTGATACATGTTCGATTTCATTCAATTGACTTAGATAAATTGATTCGCTAACTGGATAGAAATATACATTTTAACCATGCATAGTGTGTGATTGAGAATAGATCGTTCATAAGTGAATTTTGCATCAAACTAAGGAGTTTTCGATAAATAAAGTTATGGTTAATTACGCTAGACATAGGCTTTTAACTAAATCAGATTCTCAAGCTAACTTAATCATTTCATTGATGTTGCTTGTAAGGATTGCATGTTATTAGTTGAAATAAGAGGTGAAGAAGAGTTTTCTAAAACTCTAAACATTATCATTATCTTTATTACTTTGTAATTTAGATTTAGTTTATTTGCACTTTATCTATTTTTATGTTCTTGAATAGAATTAATTAAGTTATTGGTTGATATTTAGCTTTGGAAGCCAATATTCTTGTGGGAACGAACTTTATTCTTCACTATATTACTTGAATGATTTGTGCACTTGCAGTACACAAATGGTCTAACAGAAATCATGCATATTGGGTAAAGTGTTAGCCATGACAATCATCACTCAAGAAGTAAGTGAATTGAGTAATTATAAATTTTTAAAATAACAGTAAGAAATTAAGTATTTTGAAGCACTCAATTAATAAATGCAGTGAAACATGCATAATAAAGGTATAATTATTATAGATTACTCAAATATGACTTGGGTTATAGGATAAATCAAGTAAATAAGTTATATATCAAGTTCTTAAAATACATCAAGATGACAAGATATGCAATAAATGAATATACTGCACCAAATATTGAAATTAAAGAGTGTAGGGAAGAGAGAATTAAAGTTAAGAATTTATCACAGTTTAACAACCAACCACTTGTGGCCTACATCTAGTTTCCAAGCTTAACTTGAGATTTTCTTCACTATCTCTTAGACTCCACGTGTGTTAGAAAAACTTTTATATAAACAAGGGCACTCCTCACACCTCGGGATCCTCCACCCTTGTGCTAAAACCTCAATTCTTCAAGCTTCACAAGTTCTTGAAAAACCTTTACAAACTTTGAGTCATTCTTACACTTCAATGATCATCCACTTATATGTGTAGAAGCCTATTTGTTTCCTAAAGGGATTCTCCACCCTCATAAGTGTTTTAATAAAGATTGAATGAAATAAACTCTCTCAAAGAGAGGATATACAACTTGAAGAACTAATGAGATAAAGATATTTTGACAATAAAAAGCTTAAAATGTGATTTTGATGATTCAAAGATTAAATCAAGTGTCTAAGTGTTTATAGAGATGTAAATGCTTCAATTTTCACTTATTTATAGAAACCAAATGATAAAATACCTGTTGGTAGTGTTTAGAAATGATTTCTTATGAAAACTAGTCGTTTATAGTTGTTGGGAGTGCATTCCGATGCATGGTAATCGATTACCAGTAATTATTACAACATATGGTAATCGATTACTTGCTTTAAAAAAAGTTTCTAGGCTCTTGGTTGGTAATCAATTACCATGCTTCTGTTTTGTTAAAAATGCGTTTTGGGAAGCTTATAATCGATTACAGCATTCTGATGTTTGATAAACGACTTTAAACACTCATAATTTTTTCATTTCTCATTTGTTTTAAGCAAATAATCACTCATTAGAAAGATCTTTGAGTCTATTTTTATATGAAACAAGTTTCAAAACAAAACTCAAAGTATTTTGAATTTATGATCGTAAGAATAACCAAAGGACACTTTTTCAAAACTCAAACTTAATTATTTTTCATAGTTTTGAAATACCACCATGATTAGCTTTTCAAAACATGTTTGTTAGGCATTTTAGCATGTAAGAATCACTTGTAAAGATTTAAAAACATATTTAAGCTATTTTCTTATAAAACCTCTATCTTTACATAGGAGAAAGTCTAAAAGGAATATATACCAATTCTAGTTTTTAGGCTTCTTGATGTAATCCAAATTTCTAAAAAAAATTCTTCTCTTCAAATCTTGCAAATACTTAGAGCATCTTATCATTCACATTCTTTTTTATTTGAGCATAATTGTGATCTTTTGCTTTCTTGTTGTAATGCTCACTCTTAGTACTCGGAGTATCCTACAAAATATTACTCACTTAAAATAAACATAATTAGTCTATATTCATAATTCAATATTTTCATATGCACGATTCAATATAATCCATTAAGCACATCTATTTAGCATAATTATCATTCTTTTTATTGATAATCATATATTTTATACATTAATAAACTCTTATTTTTAGTCATTTACACTCTTCATGTACTTAATTGATTGAGCTTGATTATATTTTGTAAGTTTGGACTCAAATTGAGCTTAATTGATTTTTTTAGCATTATTGAGATCTTACACTATTTCTATATTTTAGTCATATCTTGAGTTTTAAATGTCTAATAATTATGTATCTTACATTGCAGGAAAGATAAGAGAGAGCTCTACAACTTTCATGAAGAGCTCCAGGGAAAAATTGGACATCTAGTGGAGCTAATTGGGCTTGGAAGTCAAAACACGAGTTTTGTGATTGAAACCTGAACAATGTGCAATAATCAGAGTATCAGGCCATAACTCGAGCTATAAAAACTGCCTTGGGTTGAAACTTTGGAATTTGAAAGTTAAGACCCAAATCAATAACTTTCATGAAGAACACAAGAGGAAATCCGGATGGCTTGGAAGTCATATTGGGCTTGCAAATCAGAATAGAGGAGTTGTATGATGTGGATATTGGCAAGTGCACCAAATCGACAAAAGTAATAAAGAGTGAGTAAAGTATCGTTCCCATGAGGATTATGCTATCAATTACTAAGTTCGTTAAATCAACACTATTCAAGTTATCAAAACGAAGGTTGTTGCAAATTCAATTAAAAAGAAATATAAAATTAGCAAACAATAAATCAAAAAGGTGAAAAACAATGATGTTGAAAAGTTAGGGTTCAGATTTTACTCTTTAAATGCACATTCAAATATTGGTTTAACTATGTTCTATTTCAATAATTTATGGTTAATTTTTAAAATTAATTAATACCCAATCATTTGGTATATTAATTCTCTTAAGCTGTTTGAAATTAACTAATCTCTTAGTCTAACCACAAATAGAAAGGCATTATCAAGAACGATGGAATTAAAAGAAAGATCATACAACCCATAACGTCTATTCCTAGCGATTGTAGATATTATGGTGTTTATCACAAGTTCTAGGTTCATGCAATTTTTTTCAAATCATACAGAAATCCAAAAGATCATTCCCAAATTGATCAGATTTAGAAAAATATTAAGAATAGAGATAAACACATAAATCATGAAATAGAAACATCAATTAAACCCATAAAAGAAGGTTACATCATCCAAGAACAAGATTCATCATCCCCCTAACAAGGGAAAATTAGTTACATATGAAAAAAGGAAAACACAAAGGGAAGAATATGACAAACTCCATTGTAGAAAGGTGAAAAAGTTGAAGAAAATTCCTAATCTTCAAGCCTAATTGCGCCCACACCACATTAGGGTTTGTGCCTCTTGACGGCTGCTGCGTTCTGTCCAAATCTGTGTTAAAATTTGGCTTAACTTATGAATTTATAAGAAAATAACGTAGGCTTTCTGTACAATCAGTGCTCAGGCGCTCTGTTACTAACGCCTAGGCGCTGATCCATTAAAACCACAGTGTTTTACGTATCGATTGCCTAGGCGCTCTAACTTCAGCACCTAAGTTCTAAATGCCCAGAAGACCTTCTCTTCTGCCTTTCCAGTGCCTAAGCGCTGTCTTTCCAACACCTGGGCGCTATACCACCAGAATGCAAAATCAGCTCTCTGTCTCATGCAATCATCTAGTCTTCTTCTATGCATAATCACCTATCAAAAACACATAAAAACACACAATTAAAACATAATTTAGAAAAACTAAAAATAAAAGAAACTTGAGAACAAACTCAATCAAAAGGATTAAAAGAGAATGAAAACCCAAGATTTTGAACCGTAAAAATATGAATTTTTGCAGGTTCATCACTCCCCAAACTTAAGCTTTTGTTTGTCCTCAAGTAAAAAGAAAAACAAAAACAAAAAGACTAAATAAATAATAACTCAAAACACACAACCAAAACATGACAACACCAGGTAACGAATATCATACATATCCTCAGAAATTGCTTCACAATCTAATTTCAAAGTGTCACACATGAACAATTCAATTGTCACATCGTCTCTCACATGCAATTCTTATGCATAAATGACTTCTCAAAAATATAAATGAAAGACACAATCTTCTCATAATGTACAAGCTCAGATAGGTTCATAAAACTGCAAATGCATATCAAACTCACATCCATTAAAATTAATTTTCATCTCTCACTCCACTAATGTAAACAACACACAATCAATGATCAAAAGAGACTTTATAAGCTTGTAATGTAAGGCCAAGGGTATGAGTTAAGAAAGAAGTGGTAGGAAAATGAAAGTAAAAATTGATATATAAAATCATGTAAATTTCACAATTCAAGTCTCAAATACTGAACAAGTGCAAAACGGAGCAAAAGAATCAACACAACATTCACTTTTTTTTCTTTCTTTTTTTTTAAACAATTTCCACCCCCAAACTTATTTTTTTGCAATACTTTGGGTGGACTTTCTCTTTTTTTTTCTTTCTGCTTTTCTTGAAAATTTTTCAGCTCCACAAAACTTCATGCACAAAAATAACGAAGACTTGAATAATAAAATACAAGATATGCACTCAACAAAGGTTATGTAAAAGAGAATTTTTTTTTTCATATGGGTATGGGAAAAGGAAAATGTGGGTAAAAGAAAAAAAATAAAAGGCAAACAATAACATGGCTGCAAAAGGGACCTAAGGATATACTGTGTTCACAGGTTAGTTTGAAAGGTTCAAACGGTCCAAAGAAGATCCTTATCATTTCTTTAATCATGCACTACCTAGAATTTCATCTCAAAAGAGAATCAAACAACTTCTAGATGCAAATCATCCACACACATGCAATTCTATAAAATTTCTCTAAGCTTGACATACAATTAAATTCCAAGGTCTATCAAACATAAAAATGAGAAAGAACATCCATACATAATTGAAACAATAGAGATAAACATAACTCACAGATTCTCATGTGCTATTCCAAGAAAATAAATCAATCCACAATTCAAATAATCATTGGATATTCAATTCAACACACTGGCATGCAAAATATCAACACACAGATAATAGGGGTGATGATGACAAAATCAAGACTAATTAAAACAAATAACTCAATGAAATAAATGCATGAAAGAAAAAGAAAAACTCTTTTTGACGACCGACAACTATATACATCCCCCTACAAAGGCTCTGAATTCAGGGAGGCACCTAAGCCCACTCAACATTAGCTAACTACAAAACAAAAATAGAAAAAATATTAGTCAATAAAATAAGAAATGACAAAATAAAAACAAAAATAAAGAGAAAAAGAGAGAAAATTTGGGTTACCTCCTAAAAAGCACTTATTTAACGTCATCAGCTCGACGTATCCTGTTCTCAATTAATCATGGTGGCATGAAGCAAGAGAAGTAAGATGACATTTTTCTCTTATCAATTCTTTGCCTCCATACTCTGTCACTACCTTTGGAATCAATCTGTAATAAATCAGTGAAAGTTGGAAGATCTTTTTCAATTGCATCAATTTTTGAAAGAGGATGACCTTTCTCCTTTTCATTAATAATCTTGGAAGTTGAAAAATTAGCATTGACTGATGATGAATGACTCTTACTAGCCAAATCTTGTAGAGGCTTGTCTTGAATTCATTTGATAGGGGCATAAAGATTTGATGTCGGTGCAGATTTATCAAAAACATTAAAAGTCACCTGATCACCATCCACCCTCAAAATAAGCTATCCTCTAGGGACATCAATCAACGCTCCTGATGTTGCTAAGAATGGTCTCCCCAGAATAAATGAGATATGAGCATCCTCGTCTATATCCAAGACTACAAAGTCAACTGGAAAAATAAATTTATCAACATTCACTAGCAAATCTTTCACAATACCGTACGAATGTCTGACTGATCGATCTGTTAATTGAAGAGAAACCATTGTACGCTTAACTTTATCAATTCTTAACTTGCGCAAAATAGACAATGACATCAAATTAATGCTACATAGAGCTTTCTCAACAGTCAGCTTTCTTATGGTGCAAGGAATAGTGAAACTACCTCGATCTTTCAATTTAGGTGGTAGTTTCCTCTGAATTATAGCATTGCATTCCTCAATAAGTGCTACAGTCTCATCTTCTTTCAGCTTCCTTTTCTTTGAGAGCAAATCTTTCATGAACCTTGTATAAGAGGGCATCTGCTTAAGTGTCTTAGCAAAAGGAATGTTAATCTGTAGCTTCTTGAAGACATTTAAGAATTTGGAAAATTACTTTTCTTGGTTCTCCTTCTTTATCCTTTGAGGAAACGGAAGTCTAAAATACAATGAAGGATCAACTATTTTCTGCTCACGTTTCTTCTTCTTCCTCTGCCACTTTGGTTGCTGCTCTTTAGCTTCTTCATTACAGCACTCTTGAGTGGAAACATCCGCAACAAGAACATCAGTTTTTTCAACTTTTGACAAATCATATGCTTCTTTAACTTGCCCTTCCAAAGTCTTGTCACTTCTTAGTGTAATTGCATGACATCGCTCATTTGAATTAGCAACAGTATCACTTGGAAAGGTACCTGGAGATCTCTCTTGAAGCTGTTTCGCTATCTGCCCCACTTGATTCTCTAAATTTCTAATAACAGCTCATTGATTCTGAAAATTTACCTTTGTGTTCTTCATAAAAGCAGAAGTCTGTTGCACAAAAGTAGAGGTTTGTATAGAGAGTTTCTCAAGTGCAATCTCAAAAGGATACTTTTTCTCTGGTTGAGGATTCAATGACACTGTTTGATTGCTCCAAGAAAAATTGGGATAATTCTTCCACCCTGGATTATATGTATTTGAAAGTGGAACACCCTGAGGTCTGGAAGGATTACCTATATAAATCACCTACTCTTGAGAACTGAAACCAGAATTGTTTGCCTCACATCCACTATTAGCATGATTACCTCCACAGAAATCACAAATTAACACTTGGTGGTTCACAAAATTTACCTGTATACTCTCAACTCACTTGGTGAGGTTAGCTAACTGCTGAGAAATACTTTTGTTTTGAGCAAGTAAGGCATCGAGAGTACCAAGCTCCATCACTCCTTGTATGACGACTGCTCTCCCACTAGGCAACTGATATTCATTGGTCACCATGGTCTCAAATAATTCTTGAAGAGGCCTGAACCTGATTTGTGAGCTTGTAATAGACTAATTTTTAAGGCATGACCTGACCTTTTTAAAATCCCAGACTAACCTGAAAGTCTATTTAAATGCGTACTTTACAATAAAGCCTTTAAATAGGCTAACGGACCTACCTTTAAATAGGTCAACAGACATTTACATAGGCTAACAGATCTACCTTTAAATAGGTCAACATGTCTTACATAGGCTAACAAACCTACCTTTAAATAAGTCAATATGCCTTTACATAGGCTAATAGACCTAAGCCTTGAAATAAGCCAACAGACCTATTCAAAGTCAATAGGCCTACTCAAAGCCAATAGACTTTTGTTATAATTTAACACCCACATTCTAATTTTATAGATACTCACAATTTTCTTACTCTAGTCTTTGGTCGATGTGGGACTTGAAGATATACCAAGTTGCTCACTTTCTTACTATAGTCTTTCAAGCCCCACATCGACCAAAGATTAGAGTAAGAAAGTAGTGAGTATCTATAAAAGTGGAGGAAAGTGTTAACTTATTATTTTCATTCTAATAAATATATTACATTAAATATATTAATAAATATATTATTTCTATTTTAACTTACTTGACTTAAGTTTTAATTACTTGATTTTTTATTAAAATTTAATTAAAAATAAATTAATATATTAAAATAAATTAATAATTATACTTATAATTTATAATTATTATAATAATATATATTATATTATAATAATTAAATAGATCAGGTCAGTCTGTCAAACTTAAAAGGCCTATTAGATGGCACAAGTATAACCTTTTTAATTAAACAAGCTTTATAAAAGTCTTAGCCTAACTTATTTAATAAACATACTAGGCTAGGTCAGGCCTCAAGCAGGTCAGGCCATAGGTTTCTGATGGACGGTCTAATCTATTTCTACCCCTAAGTGTAACTAACTAATAATCAACTTGCATACTCACTAATTAAGTTCCAACTAACACTAATTATGCTAATTCTAATGATATCAATAGACAATTAGCACTTACAACAATTTTCAATTGAGTAAAAATATTTATAGGCTCCTTTAGTCCTTTTTTAATATATATTATTACAAATTAAATTAACAATAACGACCATAAATTTAGACATCTGAACTTTAACCCAAGACTTACATAATCTTCTAAGCTTAAAAATGTGCAATTATTGCTAAATTACAAAATTATTAACATGTAACCCCAATGGGTTAGTTTAACCGTGGATGAGTATGTGTCGTGTGGATAGACATATGTTGTTGGTTCAAATTTTAGATATGTTAATTTTTTGTGGTAAAATTATAAAGAATATTTTTATAAATTCTCTAATCTTAGTGTAAATGACATATTTTTTATAGGATCTGAGAAGTAGATTAGTCAAGATGTACATAAACAGATAAGATATTTTACCTCAATACTAAAAAACAAAAGAAAATATATGATCAAATTAGTCTCTAAAAATTACGGTATCAGTCATATTATTTTCTAAATTATAAAATTTACTCTTTAAGTCTATAAAGGTGTAGTCCATCGTTAAAATTAATCTCTAAAAACGTCCACACGGTAACTGATATAAGAACTAATTTGAACATAGAACAGAAGTCAGCAGTTGGCGGCGAAATTTGGGTCATATATAATATCAATAAGAATAAGAAGTAGGACTAGGAACTTTGAACGCGACCCGGAACAAAAATATAAGAGATACATTGAACCTACATAGTCTTTTGTGGGGTGGGGTCTACAATACAGCTACAGACTACGGTCTCGCTACGACTAATTAACCACTGCGAAATTCTCCTATGTATTTGTTATATTAGAGGCGCAACCACCCACCCCTAACGGGTTGAGTTAGTGTTAGACAAATATGTAATGTATTGATAAATATATATTTATGAGTTTGAATTTTACTTATATTAATTTTTTAAGATTAAGATATAAAAAATATTTTAATGAATATTTTAAATTCAGTGTAAATGACCTATTTTTAATGGAATCAATTAAAAGCTAACTGACTGTAATTAAAAAAAAATGCAAGCACCTATTTAATCACTACGAAACTTAGAAGGGGAGGGCATAGATAGGCACCCGCCCACATTTTTTTCCCTTAATTTATTTACTTAATTATTGGATAGATCACTTTACAGCTTTCATAATCTTTTTTTCTCCCCTTAATACTATTATTAAATTAAATAGATAAATAATTTCATTCTCAAAATATATGTATTCCACTTATCTGGTCTATCGACCAATCTCATTTCCTTTCCCTACAAATTTGTTTTACTCACCCTATTAGCCTAAATTCTATATCTCAGTGACTAACACTCTTTTTCACTGTTAGACAGTTCAGCATCCCAGCGGATTTGAAGAATTTAGGTAATATTTCGTCTCAAAGATTTAAGTAATACTACTTGTATTTTGAAAAAATATAAAGATAGTTGTTAGATAGAATGAAATAGTAGGGATTATTTATTCATCTAAGAGTTAACAAGCATGTTACATTATTTTGACAAAAATGTTCTCATAAAATTTTTGGCTCTTTAACATTTTTCTTAAAATTTGATGCACCACCTAAGTGCAATAAAAAAAAAATACTTCTAATAACTTGGATCAACATTAAATGAGTAATGTTACGTATCCAAAAAAATTAGTTAAAATTTTGTTAAAATTCAAGGATAATTAATGGATGACTGAAAATAATAAAGATTACTTATCCTTCTTAGAGTTAAGAAACTTGTTAATTCATTCTGTCAAAAATTCTAACTAAAAATTCTAATGTTTAATATTTTTCAAGCCATAGGATGTATTATACCGGAACATGCAAGAATATTATCGGGGACGGACAAAGAGATTTTTGGGTTTTTCTTCTACGCTTGTTTTTCGTTAGGACTTTTGGAATATGAAAATCTGAAAAAGGTCATTGGCATTTAGAACCTTTGAAGTTTGAACTCTGTATTTATTGCATGTGTTGACTTATACTAAAAAACTTTTGAAGAAAGGACTCCTAGCATAGGTGCAAGGTGTTGAACAGATAAATTTGACCCAAAAGCATAAGAATAATTCGCAAAACGGAAAATGTTAACAAGAGTCTAAGATTAATCCATTGAAATGACTTTAACCATAAATTAATTTTTGTTTCATTATAATATCTTTACTATCGATAATAAAATAATATAAGATAAGAAATAAAAACATAATAAATGATAAAATGTATAAGATATTATAATAATATAATTAATAAGATAAAAAAATAATCTTATTTTTTATATTTAATAAAGACGAGTTCTCAAAAAGATAAATTAATTAATTGTATAATATTTTTTCATATTATATTTTCTTAAGATCAAAATATCCTTCATTTGCATATATATTTTTGTTTGATGCATTAACTTATAAGTTAAAATAATTAAAAAATAATAAATAAAAACAGAAATTAGTGATTGCAAAATTTGAGCCAGCAAGAAAAAACTTATATGGTGTATTCAATTGAAATTCAAGTGAATTCAAAGTTAACTTTTTTTTTTTGGTAGATGAATGAAAGAAAACAAAAGCAACACGAAAATTACTAAATGGACGTCACATAAGGGCGGGTGGTGGTGGGGTGGGGGTGGTCAATGGTGGTGGTGGAACTTTGATGCTCCAATGACGTCTTAAGAGGTGCAAGATTTGCTTAACCTCGCTAGGTGGTAGGATGGTTCGGTGGTGATCCTGGCGAGTCACTTTCACAAATAAGTGGTGATTCCCATACCCCAAGTGGTTAAACCATGTTTAAAAGCAAGGTTCGGTAGGTCCCCAAAACCATCAAAGGAGGAAAACCCAAAGCGGCGTCCGATCGGTGTGTGGAATGCACCGAATGAAGAAAGAAGAAAAAGGAACGGTGCGCTTTTTGTTTTCAACACCACCCACAAACCAGAGGCAATTTTTTCAAAGAAGGTGCCACCAAATAATCAAAGATGGCGCGGTGGACCATCCACAGATTTGCAATAAAAACATTGATGGTGAAGCGAGAGATGAAGAAAAAATCATCCCAACAAAGTGAGTTTCATCCGGAGGTGGAAAAATTCCAGTGAGGGAATTTTGTGGTGGTATTTCTTTGGGTGGTGGTGGTGGGTTTTGTGAGCGATTTTGAGTGTTTTGTAAACACCTTTTATATTTCTTTTATCGGCGGCGGCACAATGGCGGTCAGGTGGTGGTGGATAAGGAAATTTTGCGTAATTTCCCAACATCTAGATCCTATTCTATTGTGAAACTCGTGGTAACTGCCATCCACATTTAGTTTTAGCCAACCATTGGGAGGGGGTTGCCATTTAGCAACCAATCTACTGCCTGAGTCCAAGTGAAGTTTTGAAGAGAGGAACATCATGGTGGATTTATGCACCATGGTTAATGGTGTTATTACGCCATCTCCAAATCCACCAAACTCCAGCAACGAAAAAAGTTGAGGCATTGCTTTGAAGAAGACTAGTAATCCAATCTGCTACATTGTTGGAAGCAAAGAGAGCATTATGGTTAGAGAGGCCGAGTCTCATCCAAACTTCCTCGAGATAATGATGGTGGTGGTGGTGTTAGTGGTGGTGAGAGCTAATCCTCTTCTCGATTAGTGGCATAGCTTCCTGGATGCATAACCGTAGTGGCGGCATGTTCGGTGGCCATCTCCAATCCCGAGTAGTATCCCAGTACAGTGGTGGTATAACCGGATGCAGCAGTATAGAGGCCCTCCTTGTTACCTTTCCAAGTCTAGCAATCAGAGACCTCATCAACAATATGTGTGGGCACTGGAATGTTGGCTTAATATCCCGAGTGGTGGTGGTGGTGATTAGGTCGGTGGTGGAAGTCTATCACAAAGTGGTCCCCAACCAATCATCATACCAAATAGAGGTGGTGGTGATGGTGGTAGTCTCCAAGTGATGGTGAGTGGTGTGGAGGTGGTGGTGGTTATGATTAAGAACTGGACCCGGTTTATCTCTATTATGCAGTAAGTTCCAAGTCAGTTTACCTAGCATAGCAACATTATTCAATCTAGCAGTTCTTAAGCCAAACCTCTAAATCTTTTAGGCGAAATCACTATGTTCTAGTTCACAAGATTGAAACCCACATGTTATAAAAATAAAGTTTCTTGTAAGGGATAAGATTAGAATAGAAGAGTTGAGTTTACATAGAATATGTTGGAATAGTCTTGCGTTACTGGATTGTGCAAGGCATAATTTTCTTTTGTTGAGAAGCTTCCCTGATGAGTTTTGATCGCTCCACAACAGATTATATTGGTCACTCTAAACCGGAGAACCCTAAATAAGTACCCGATTTGGAGGAAAGCTTTGCAAGTTTAGTTTTATTATATGCTTTACAAAAGTCTTGCGGGGTATCTCGAGATTAGACGCACCGAGCATTGGAGGCTTTAGGCAAAAAATAGATGAATGCTTGGGCCTCCTCAGAATATTGAATAAAGAGCCAAATTTTCCATGATAACAAAAGATATTAGTCATTCCAAAGGATAAAGAGATTTGATGATCTAACACACCACATAATAAGATTAATCGAGCTCTCCGAGAAGCCAAAATCCCTCAAAGTCAAATCAAGAAAATCCCAACAAATTCTTCCATAGGCCCTTTCAAGATCAATTTTGAAAGTAATAACCCCCTACTTAGACTTGCTATGATGCATATAATGAACCACCTCCTGGGCTATAATAGCATTATTCGTAGTTCTTCTTCCCGGGATAAAGTTACTTTGAAGGGGACCAATCAACTCATCAAGGAAGGGAATCCATTGAAATGACTTTGACCATAAATTAATTTTTGTTCCATTATAATATCTTTACTTTATCGAATTTTATTATATTCTTTTTAAAATATTTTCTTAATATTTAATAAAAAATAATTAAATAAAAACATAACTATTTTTAATGTATTAAAATGTAAAAGATATTTAATATTTTTTATTTATTAATTAAGAGGATTAATAAGAAAGTTAATTAAAAAGATTTAGAATTATTTTTACCTATATCACAAGAAGAAAAAACGTTATTAAAATTAAAGACGAGTTCTCACATAATAGCATTAGTTATGTTGTGCATGCTTATATTATTACATTGCGTAGTTTAATTTAGCTTATGTTTCATATTATTTTTTAATTATTTATATTCTTGTCTATGAGATATATTAATTTCTTCATTTGCATATATATTTTTGTTTGATGCATTAACTTATATTTATTGAAATATCTAACCTAAAACTACCAAATGGCCAAAATGGCCGTAACACAAATGGAAATGAAAAACGCATTGGAACCATAAAAAAAATTTAAAAAATATACACTGAAATAACAAACAGAAATGTAGTGATTGCAAAAATTGAGCCAGCAAGAAAAAACTTATATGGTGTATTCAATTGAAATTCAAGTGAATTCAAAGTTAAGTTGCTAGACGTGTAAGTGACAAATGTTTTTTCTTTTCTTTATTGTGTAAATAGCTTAAATCAATAAAAAAACTAAATTTGAAAAGTAAAAGTTCTAAAATCTAGAAATTTGCATACAAATAACAATAAAAAAATGATATTTGGACACTTCAACATCACCATTTTTACTGTTATTTTTTTATGTCATGCAAGTCAGAGATAAACTCAAAGGTTGAATTAATAATTTGAAATTAAATTTAAAGCAAATACTTGATTTATTTATTTATTTATTTTTTCTACAAACTAATAATTTGATTTGAACTTTAAAAAAGTTTAAACGAAAATAAAATGAGATATACTAAATGCACTATCTTTGCACACATATTAATGTGTCTGTTGATGATTTTTTTAAAATAAAAAGTTAATAAAGTAAATGATTTTAAATTGAAAATAAAATTTCCTAACCATAAATTTGCACTTTTAGAGTAAGTTTATACATTTAGAGGGAAAAATATTAAACAAGTAGTTTGTCATAATATATTAGTGTAAATATTTGTAATCTTTCTCATTGAACAATATGTAAAAGTGAATTTTCAAAGAAGATCCCAAGATAGACAATGATCCTTGAAGTAAACATGATATGGACTTGGACCAAATAACTACCTACTAATTTAGAATTTTTCTGAGATTCGAATGGTCAATATATTTGGAAGCTTCATTGCAAGTGCAGCTAAATACCATCATTTGTTACGGAGGTGTTGTCTAATATACATCTTGGTTAACAAGGTGTATGGTATATCATGTGATCATAGTTATTAATTGTGTTAAAAAATACATTAATAATTATGATGAATAACTTGTAATTTGATGATTTAGTTTTTTTTTCAAGTTATACTATTTCTTTTTCTTTTAGGTTATACAATTTTATAAATATTATCAATTAAAATTTATATAATTTTTAACATGTACGATTATTTATGAAAAAAATAATATTTTAAAAAATATTATTATGTGTAAATATTATTAATTAAAATTTAATAATTTTTTATCGTTAAAATATGATAATATTACCAATTAAATATATATATATATATATATATTTAAAAACTCCTTACACATCTACATAGAAAAAATTATAAAAATTAAAAAATATTTATTGTGTATAAATATTATTAATTAAAATTTATAAATTTTTTAATATATACAATTATTTATAAAAAATATAAAAATTGATATAATTTACTCCATGTGATTTGTAAGGTTTTTTAAAATATATTATTAAAAACTTATAAATTTTAATTAATATTATTTACATAATTGTGTAACCAAAAAAAATAGTGCAACTTGAAAAAAAAAAGAAATCGGATGATTTGCAAAGTGATGTAACATACAACCAATCTTAAGAGAGTATATAGTAACGTCCACCTTGTTATGGAATGAAACATGTGAAAGATCTGAATACATTATTTGGACTGTAGATAATATTTTTTTAAATAAAAATCAAATTGCGCTTGTTAAAATAAGACTAAAACGACTTACTAAGTTAGAATTTTACTGAGATTCAAATGGTCAATATATTTAGAAGCTTCACTGCAAGTGCAGCTAAATACTATCATTTGTTATGGAATTAAACATGTGAAAGATCTGAATACATTATTTGGACCGTAGATAAATTTTTTTAAAATAAAAATTACATTGCGCTTGTAAAAATAACACAGAACGATAAAGTCAACCAAACAAATGAAGGGCAAGAAAGACAATCCAGCTTGTATTTCTTTGTTAAAAAATAAGGAATACAATTATAAGCAATCAAGCACATCACAAACCACATAATATAGGACTTTTGACCAAATAGTCATTATTTATCAAATTTACATATTTTTAAAATTATATGCTAAATTATTATACTTTTGACCACATTAATATTTTTTAATATTTACAATTTTATCAACATAGATGATATTAGTTATTTGAAAACACCGGAACATTAAGTGTTATTTACGTAATAGCACTAGAGCTATTGATATTTTTCATGTAATAACGTCACATGCATTAGCATTATTTATGTAATAATGCCTAAACCTCTGGCGTTACTAGTGAACCTACGTAGGATTATACTGATATTTATGTGCAGCGGTGTGCACAGATATATATATGTGCAACAGTGTGCACGGACATATATATTTAGATTGATTGAGAATTTGTTATTTCTTAATCATTCTAATAAATATGTGCATATAATGTTTCTTCTTTTATTAGAAGATTTTACCATTATTGGGACATACAGTCGAAGATCTGCGGTCTTAGCGTACTTATATAGAGAGCTTTGCAAAGTCACAGACTACAACATGCATGAGATTGGTGGTTCCTACACTCAGGGATGGATGCAGAAAATATTTAATGAATGAGTCAAAAATCATGAATCATATTATTAAATATAAAAAAATTTAAAGTTAGCAAATAAAAATTTATTTACCCTTCAATTATTTAGTGGATTAAGATCAAAATGTATTATTTTAAATTAAGGATAAATATACTTTTATTTGCTTACTTTAAAAGAGTATTTTCCTTTTATTATATAGAAGATTTATGAAAAAAGTGAAAAAAATAAAAAAAAATTATATTAGATATTAAATGCATCACAATAGTAATTGTCCTTTACATCATGATTCATAAGCAAAATAAAATTTTTAGATATATAGATTTTAAAAAAGAAGAAATAAAGAGTTTATAATGACTAAAAAAAGTGAGAGAGATGAACTAGTAGATTTATTTTATAATGACTAAAAATTAAAAAAAGATGAGTTAAAATTGTAATATTAATGTATATAAAATAATCATGAATCACATGTTAAATACATATCAAGTATAAATTCTTTTAACTTCACTATTTTATCATTGGTATAATTATATTGACATCTTCTGAGGTTAATGCTTATAATATTAACATCTTTTTTGTTTGAGAAATTACTCATATCTCTCTTACTTTATATTTTTAATGGGACTTTGTGTAATGCTTGTATATAAAGTAGGGGAGGTATATATAATTTTGTAAACAAAGAATAATGCTAGAGTATAATAACAATATGTAAACTTAGGGATGTGAGTATACTTTTTAAATAAGAGTATCAATGTAATAAATATTAATTTTATAAAAGATCAATACAATTATCTTTTTTTTAAATAAAATAAAATAAAATATTAATATCTTAAAAAATTATGAGAAAGAAGGAGTCGATCCCATGCTTGCCTCCTTGGATCTGTCATTGCCTACATTGATTGATGATACTGATCCTAACTCTTTGACTGTCTATGCTACTGATCGTGGTCACTTATTTTTATTGAGATTTCAATAAGTTTCTCAATATAAATAATTGCTTTATAATGATTAAAAAATTTTATGTTATAAAAAATAAAATTTCTAGCAAAGTAATTAAATTCTATAAAATTAAAAAAAAATAATTTTATTTATATTTATATTTTTTAAAAAAATAGTGGCGTCATAAATAAGCGTACTTAACGCATTAAGCGTTATTACATGAATAATGCAAACACGTGTGGTAATGTTATTAAGTAAAAAAAAATCAACAATGCTATATTATTACGTTAATAATACTTAGCGGTATAACGTTTTGACATAAATAATGTCATTTATATTGATATAATTGTAAATTAAAAAATATCAATATGATAAAAAATATGATAATTTAATATATAATTTAAAAAATATGATAATTTAATAAATAATTTTTTTTTGAAAGCCCACAATATGGACCACACCATATAGCTGTGCTTTTCTCGACTTCACATTACGTCTGTGCCTTTCATGATCATAAAATGGCTTAACTAATTCCATGTTGGATTCTAGATGTCAGAATGTGTTTGACAACTCCTACATTACTAAATATAGTAATTATTGACATGAAATGAAATAGAATAAAAGTATTATTTTATTATTATTTTTATTTAGATATTTTAAAATAAAATAAAATAAAATTATTACTCTATTATTTAAAAAATAAATAATTTTTAATAAAATAAAATAGAATCTTAAACATAATAATAATAATAATAATAATAATAATAATTTTATCTCATATCTTTAAATTAAGGAAAAAATTAATGATCTTTAATAAAATAAATTTACTTATATCTCATTTTACTTTTTTAACATACTCAATTAATAAAATATATTTCTATTCTATTTCATTCCACTCAATTCTATGAATCCAAACATACCTAACTGAAATAAATTTTTTTTATATAAGAGAGTAAAGCATTAACTCGAATGCAAAGCTTTTAACAAAGAGGCCATATGCTAGGTGAGACATGACATCTTCTCAAAAGGTTCATGCTCTTCTCTTTCATATACTCCTGATATCTTTGCTTCCATTGAAAATCACAGCATCACCAAGAACAGAAGCAGAAGCCCTTGTCAAATGGAAAAACAGTCTATCCCCTCCTCTTCCTTTTTCTCTCAACTCATGGTCCCTCAACAACCTTGGCAACCTTTGCAGATGGGGTGCCATTGTTTGTGACAACACCAATACAACTGTCTCAGAGATAAACTTCTCTGGTGCCAATCTCACCGGGACGCTTAGTGGCTTGGATTTTGCTTCCCTCCCCAACCTTACCAGCCTCAACCTCAATGGAAACAGTTTTGGTGGGTCAATACCATCTGCAATTGGCAGCCTCTCCAAGCTCACTTTCTTGAACTTGGGACACAACTTATTTGAAGACACACTGCCTTCTGAGCTAGGCCAGCTAAAGGAACTTCAATATCTAAGTTTATACTACAACAATCTCAACGGTACCATTCCCAATCAGCTCACGAATCTCCCCAAGGTATGGTACCTGAACCTCGGAGGTAACTACTTTATATCTCCTCCTGACTGGTCCCAATACTCAGGCATGCCTTCCTTAACTCACCTGGATTTGAATAACAATGAATTCACTTCTGAATTCCCAAGTTTCATACTGGAGTGCCAAAACTTGACATACCTTGACCTCTCTCAAAACTTTTTGAATGGCACAATACCAGAATCCATGTATACCAAATTGGGAAAGCTTGAATACCTCAACCTCACCAAGTGTGGGCTAGAAGGACAACTGTCATCCAACTTGTCCAAGCTTTCTAATCTCAAAGAACTTCGTATAGGTAATAACCAGTTTAATGGCCCTGTTCCCACAGAAATAGGATTGATATCTGGAATTCAATTTCTTGAATTGAATAATGTTTCGGCCCAAGGGGAAATTCCTTCCTCCTTAGGCCAACTCAGGGAGCTAAGGTATCTTGATCTCAGTCATAATTTTTTGAACTCTACAATCCCTTCTGAGCTTGGCCTTTGCACAAATCTAGCCTTCCTGAGTTTAGCAGTGAATAATCTGACTGGTCATTTGCCTTTCTCATTATCTAATCTGACCAAAATATCAGAGTTGGGCTTATCAGAAAATTCCCTTTCTGGTCAAATTTCTGCTTCACTGATCTCTAACTGGACTGGGTTGATCTCTCTGCAAGTCCAAAACAATAATTTAACGGGAGAGGTTCCTCCAGAGATTGGCCTGTTGACAAAAATCAATTTCCTCTTTTTGTATAATAATGCCTTCTCTGGTCCCATTCCTATAGAGATTGGAAACCTGAAGGAAATGACTGAGTTAGACCTTTCAGGAAACCAATTCTCTGGTCCAATTCCTCCAACCATTTGGAATCTTACAAACATTACAGTCATAAATCTTTTCTTCAATGAGTTCTCTGGAACCATTCCAATGGATATTGGAAACTTAACCTCACTACAAATTTTTGATGTCAACACTAATAATTTGGATGGAGAGTTGCCAGAGACCATTGCTCAACTAACTGTTTTAGAGTTTTTTTCTGTGTTCAGCAATAAATTCTCGGGCAGCATTCCCAGAGATTTTGGAAAGCATAGTCCTTCTTTGTCTCATGTCTACTTTTCAAACAACAGCTTCTCAGGAGAACTGCCTTCTGACTTGTGCAGTGGTTTCAAGCTAGCTATTTTGGCAGTCAATAACAACAGCTTTTCGGGGCCATTGCCAAAGTCCTTGAGAAATTGTTCAACACTAACTAGAGTTCGGCTTGATGAAAACCAATTCACTGGAAACATCACAGAAGCATTTGGGGTTCACCCAAATCTTGGTTTTATCTCACTTAGTGGAAATCAGCTCGTTGGTGAGCTCTCCCCTGAGTGGGGTGAATGTGTCAACTTAACCAGGATGGAAATGGACAGAAATAAACTTTCTGGAAAAATTCCATCTCAGCTGAGTAAGTTGAGTCGATTACAATATCTAAGCCTGCACTCCAATGAATTCACTGGCAATATCCCACCTGAAATGGGAAATCTAAGCCTGCTCTTCATGTTCAACTTGAGCAGGAACCATTTATCAGGCGAAATCCCAGAGAATTTTAGCAGATTGGCTCAGCTTAATTATCTTGATTTATCAGATAACAACTTTAGTGGAAGCATTCCTAAAGAGCTGAGTAATTGTAATCGCTTACTGAGCCTGAATTTAAGCCATAACAATTTATCCCGGGAGATACCATATGAACTTGGCAATCTGTTCTCACTCCAATACTTCTTAGACCTCAGCAGCAACTTTTTTTCTGGGGCAATTCCTCAAAACCTTGACAAGCTTGCATCATTGGAGATTCTCAATGTCTCACTCAACCATCTGTCAGGAACCATCCCAAAATCCTTTTCAAGTATGCTCAGCCTTCAATCTGTGGATTTTTCTTACAACAATTTGACTGGTTCAATCCCAACTGGTGGTATTTTCCAAACAGCAACTGCTGAAGCTTATGTTGGAAACTCAGGTTTGTGTGGTGAGGTAAAAGGATTAACTCCTTGCCCTACGGTATCTTCTTCCCCAGACAAATCAGGAGGAGTTAACAAAAAGGTTCTTCTTGGTATTATTATACCAGTTTGTGGGGTACTATTTATTATTGGTGCTGGAATCCTAATATTCCGACGGCAAGCCAAACTCCTTGATGAAGAGTCCAAAAGCACTCAAAATAATGGTCAATCTATTTGCGCGGTATGGGGAAGAGATGGAAAATTCACATTTCCTGAACTTGTTAAGGTCACCAATGACTTCAATGACAAGTACTGCATTGGAAAAGGAGGATTTGGAAGTGTTTATAGAGCTGAATTATCTACAGGTCAAGTTGTTGCTGTTAAAAGGCTGAATATCTCAGACTCTGATGACATTCCAGCAGTGAACCGCCAGAGTTTTCTGAATGAGATAAGAACACTTACAGGAGTGAAGCACCGCAATATAATAAAGCTTTATGGGTTTTGTTCCAGGAGGAAACAAATGTTCTTGATTTATGAATATGTAGATAGAGGAAGTTTGGGAGAAGTGCTGTATGGAGAGGAAGGAAAATTTGAGCTAAGTTGGGCTACAAGGGTGAAAATTGTGCAGGGAATAGCACATGCAATTGCCTACCTACACAGTGATTGCTCCCCACCAGTTGTGCACCGAGATGTAACATCGAATAACATACTACTGGACTCAGACTTTGTACCCCGTCTTGCAGATTTTGGCACAGCAAAGCTGCTAAGCTCCAACACTTCAAGCTGGACCTCAGTGGCAGGTTCCTATGGCTACATGGCTCCAGGTACATACTCTAACCTCACAACCAATTTCAATTCCAGTGTAACCCAAATATAATCTTGTCATTCACATTAAAGGGTCACTAACAAAATTTGAAATTTGCAGAGCTAGCACAAACTATGAGGGTCACTGACAAGTGTGACGTGTATAGTTTTGGAGTGGTGACATTAGAAATAATGATGGGAAAACACCCTGGAGAACTCTTGGCTACCATGTCTTCAAACAAGTCTTTGTCATCAATGGAGGATCCACAGGTGCTTCTGAAGGATGTGTTAGATCAACGGCTTCCACCTCCAACGGGCCAATTAGCTGAAGCAGTAGTGTTCATAGTGATCATAGCTTTGGCATGCACGCGTGCGGCTCCAGAGTCCAGACCCATGATGCGTGCTGTGGCACAAGAACTATCGGCTACTACGCAGGCTTGTCTTTCCGAGCCATTTGGCATGATAACCATGAGCAAGCTTACAGGGTTTCAGAAATAGAACCATGTAGAACTATGGGGTTTTTTTGCCATAACTAGTCTTGCGTGAAGCAAATTTGTTTATATATATATTTTAGCCTTATAGTTATAGGAGTATTTTACATAGAGCCCACTTTTTTTTTATATTATATTTCTGGGGCTATAATTCTTGTGACTATGTAATCTTGTAGTTTCCTGTACGATCTGTCCAACAAATAAACTTAAATTTGCCATGAATAATCTGGGGTCAGATGCAACCCTCAGCCCTCGCTCTTAAATATGGTATATTGACCCCAAGTTTTTTTGTTAACTACAATTTTTGCTCAGAAGTTTCTTTGAACTATACTTGAAATGCTAATTAAGAGTTGACTTTGACATGGTGTAGAATGCATCAAGGTGTCAGAGTTGAGTTGCATACGTCCGGGGAATCAAATTTCGTATAAAAATAGCATGGGAAAATTAATGTTAAAGAATTTTAAGTAACAATATTTAATTTAAATGGACAAATAATGTTAAAATTATTAAGAAAAATTATTCAAAACTTAATTAGAGAGAAGAACTATTTAATTTCACATAATTGACAACAATATTTTTAATAAGTGGTTATTAGTTATTTTTTTATTGAGTGGTCATTAATTATTACTGAGTGACTAACAATTTCAAACTAAATTCTATATGAAAAAAATCTGTGAATGATTATTACTTCTTATTAAGTAATAATTTTTTGTTAATGAGTAATTAACGTTTCAAATAAAATTTAATATATAAAATACATAAAATTAGAAAAAAAATTGTGAATGATTATTGTCTTTTACTTAAGTTGTCATTAATGATTAACAATTTTAAATTAAGTTCTATACGAAATAAATTTATGAATGACTATTACTTCATATCGAGTGGTTATTTGTTATCACTGAATGACTAACGTTTCAAATGAAATTTAATATATAAAAATACATGAAATTAAGAAGAAATTTTGTGATTGACTATTGCTTTTTATTAATCGTCATTAGTTTCCAATCAGTGGCTAATAACTTTAAATTAAATTCTATATGTAAGAAATTTGTGAATGACTACTACTTCTTTTTAAGCAGTGATTGTTGTTACTAAGTGGCTAACATTTTAAATAAAATTTAATATATAAAATATATGAAAATAGGAAGAAATTTACGAATTGAATGACTAACAATTTCAAATTAAGTTATATATAAAAGAAATTTGTAAATGATTATTATTTTTTATTGAGTGATCATTTGTTGCCACTAAATGACTAATATTTCAAATGAAAATTTCATTAAGGGTAATTTTGACTATTAAGTAAAATTAAATAATCATTTTCTTTAATTAAAATTAGAATAGTCAGTCTTAATAATTTTAACATTTTTGTCCCTTTAAATTAAATGTCATTCCTTAATGGTGCTTATCATTAGTTCTCCCAAATAGCTTTATATCTATTAATCAAAGGAGATATGTCTAGTCTTCCTAAAACTCGAATTTATTTTTGCCCAACATTGGCTATAAGACTTAGGGAGTGTTTGGAAACATTTAAAAATCATATATGTAAGAACAAAAGAGTTGGTTTTTAGACAAATGTTGTTTGGTTATCACAAAATTTTTAAAAAATTAGTTCATATCTAAACTGAATTGAGGTAAACTACAGATTTTTTTGGCCATAAATAGTTGTACATGTAGGAAATCGTGCAGATTTTAATTGGTTATCTTTATACACACACTCAACACACACGTAAGAAACTTGAATCATTCCTCTTTTTTTTTTACCATAAATAATTGTATGTACAAAAATTTTTATAAATTTCGATTGGTAATATTTACACACACTTTTTTTTTTGTCACAGATAATTAACTATACATAGAGAAAACTCTATAAATTTTAACTATTAATATTTACACACACACTCAAGTTTACAGACAATAATTTTAGGTTTAAAATGTAATTATAATAGTTTAAAAAAATGGATAACCAATTATAGTGGGTAAACTCACTTGGTATATGTGTACACCCCATCTATGGTGGGTGTACGATAACGTTTTCGTCCCCGCTATCTTAGCATTCTACCCCCACACTATTTTTTAGTATTGGACCTATTTGCTGGCGGTGTATAAGATGGACCCAGTAAGTTCGGGTCCATCATTGGACCTTCAATTGTAAGCCATTGGATCAATAGAAAAATAAATGGACGATTGGGATGAGTAACTTGCAACCTGATTAGAAGGTAATCAGGGAAAATTTATATTTGCATATCGATCCCTCTAACCCCAATACTTGTGCAGAGGATGACGAGGACCTTGGTGGCTTGATGACTGGTGGTTGGTGGCAGCTAAGGATGGAAATAGGTCAGGTCAGGTCAGGCTTCACCTTAAACAGGCCAGACCTGTGTTACAAATATTTGGCCTGAGCCTGACCTGTTACCTGTCAAATGCCTTTTTTTGGGCCTTGCCTAGCCTGTTTAAGAAGTCTGGCCTGGCATGAAGCCTGTTTAGAAGCCTGGTTTATATTAAGGCCTCTAAATAGGCCAACAGGCCAAGGCCTTCATATAGGCCTCAAATAGGCCTAAGCCTTTAAACAGGCCTTGAAAGACCATTGAAAAAAAAATAGAATATAATTTTATAAATAAATATAAACAGACCGGCCTAATAGGCCTAACAGGTTTTGCTAAAAGGTCAAGCCTGACCTACTAAATGAAACAGACTTTTAAAAAGGCCTGAATCTGGCTCATTTTCTAAACAGGCTAGGCCTAAAACAGGTCAGGCCACAGGCCCCTAACAGGCCGGCTGGCCTATTTCCATCCCTAGTGGCAGCAATTTGATGTAGGTGGTTGCAAATCTGAGAATGGCAAAGGACGACGAGTGGGGATTCGCTCAACCTTGGTGGCTTCAGATCAGTCCCTCTAACCCCCACACCTGTGCATGTGACTTTTTTAGGATTTTTTACCAAACTGCAATTAGTGACAAAACTATTTATTAAAATGTCACTATTTTGAAATTATATATCAAAATGACACTCTTTTGTCAAACATGACATTTTTTTTGTCCACGTAGATAACGTCATCTACATTGGCACTTTCACGCAGATAATGTCAATGCGTTTGATGTTATCCACGTGGAAGCGCCAACATAGATGATGTTATCTACGTGAAAACGCCAACGTAGATGGCGTTTTGATGCTAATAACGTCATAAAGTTTGGCATTTTCTGTGTAGTAACGTCATTATGCTTGATGTTTTTTGTTTTACATTATTCAACCAAATAAATTACATGCAATGAAAATTTTTGCCAATATTTTTTGTTCTTGATAATTTATTAATTACATACAATAGAAATTCATGTCAATTTTTTTGGGCTATGTGATTGTCCCGTTTATAAAAAAATATCATTTGTTCTTCAAGGTGCATTGACATAGACTTAAAAAAATATCTTTGCTAAGACATATAACATATTAAATTTTGTTGTTCCCGATTTTACACCTGCAATGAAAATGAAAATGAAGGTCATGTGAGATAACAGACATATTTAGTGAGAGGAGTTTTTATTGTGAGATGGTAATATGAATAAATCTTGACCACATAACCATACATGAATGGTTAAGATTAAAAATTACTTAAAAATCACGTCATCACTTAAAAATGTTACATACATTTATATTTTAATTTTTACCATTCATGTAAGATTCAATGGATAAGATTTATTCTTCCGACGTTTTACAATAAACATTCATCTCACCAGATATTATATATATATATATATATATATATATATATATATATATATATATATATATATATATTTAACTTTGTGTTTTTTTTTATATATATATATTTTTTTTTTTTTCGTTTTTTAATTTAATTAAGTTCGCATGATTTTTGGCTGGCTTACTCTGCGTGAGGTGCATTGACTAGTTTATGCAATAATATTTATTAGATTTAGATGGAACGCTAAAAAATAAAAAATATTTTAATTGATGAGCGATATCACCATCTAATGGTATCATAAAAGTATTTTTAAGAAGACAAGTACTGTAATGTTTGTCCAAGATAGCACCAATGACCATTTATGCTTAAGAAAATATTAAACCCATTACTCTTAAATTAATAAAAAAATATAATTTGAGCAAGAGTCATTAAATTATATATAGATTTGTGTTAAAATTCCAAAAAAAAAAATATTTGTGTTAAAAAATTTCATTTGTCATGGTACAAAAATAAATAACAAAATAAAATAGGTGGAAATTTCTTGTGTAAAAAGCTATTTACGTAGCATTATTCTTTTGATTATCTGGGGTTTTCATGAGCTAGATTCAGGAACTTCTAATACATTTTTTTGGCGTAATTAATTTCAATAACAGCTAACAAAAATATATTTAAATTTAAGAAATATAAAGATTTAAATTATTATGAAGGACCATCTAGAATTTATTTAAAGGAAGAGTAATAGATTTTATTTAATAAAAATACTCTTAATGAAAAATTAACCACTCAATAACAAATAATGACTTTTCAAATTACTACTACATGAAGTTTAGAAAAAAATTGTTAGTGACTACTACTTTTATTCATTATTGTTGAGTGACTATTTATTCTTAGGAGTGGCTAGCAATTGTAAATAAAGTCTTAAATGTCATATAAAAAGAAATTAATTTGGACAAAATATTTGCAAATGATTGTTGCTTATAATTGAGTGACTAATTATTCCTAAGAAGTAATTAATAGTTGTAAATATAATTTCAAATGTAAAAATAAAAGAAATTTAAAAGAAATTTGTGAATAATTATTATTTGTTATTAAGTGGCTAATTATTCGCATAGAGTTACTAACATTTGTAAATAAAGTTCTAAATGTAAAGATAAAAGAAGTTTGGAATAAATTTACAAATGACTATTACTTATTATTGAATAATGAATTATTCCTATAGAGTGGCCAATTATTTTCACAAAATGGCTAACAATCATAAATAAAATTCTAAATACAAAGATATAAATATAGAAGAAATTTGTAAATAATTATTGTTTGTTATTAAGTAACTTATTCCTATGAAGTGACTAATTGTTCATTAATTATTTTTTTAATACGTTGAGTAATTCTAATAGTCCTTCTTGCAAACAAATTTTGAATGGTCCTTCATAGTATGCACACACAAAAAAAGGGTCCTTTATAGTAATATAAACTTTTTATGTCCCTTATGATAAAATATTTCTTATTACCTGTCGTTGAAATTAGTTATCCCATAATTTTTTATTATACATAATATAATATAATCTATATGCACTTAATTATATGGGTTAATTAATTTTTTTAAATTTGGATTTATCATGTAATTTTTATTAAAACAAAATATAAGTTAGAAAATATGGTAGAGAGTAGAGAAATGTGAGAGTTGACACGTGAGAGAGAATGAGTAAAGTGATATTTACTGAATTTGTGAAACGTGTGTACAATAAATTAATAATATAAATTATATAGAGCAATAGAGTGCAACTAACTAATAATCAACTCGCATATTCATCCAATTAAGTTCTAATAAACACTATTATGCTAATCCTAATAATATCAACCGACAATTAATACTTACAACAATTTTCAATTTGTAAAAATATTTATAGGCTCCTTTAGTCCTTTTATAATATATATTAATACAAAATAAATTAACAATAACGACCACAATTTTAGATATTTGAACTTTAACCCAAGACTTACATAATCTTCTAAACTTAAAGAACGTGAAGTTATTGCTAAATTACAAAATCACTGATATGTAAACCTAGTGAGTTGCTTTATTGGTGGATGAGTATGTGTCGTGTAAGTGGACATATATTATTTCAAATTTTAAATATGTTAATTTTTTGTAGTCAAACTATAAAGAATATATTTATAAATCTTCTAATTTCGGTGTAAATGACATACTTTTGATAAGATCGGAGAAGTGAATTAGTCAAAATATATGCAAGTTGACAATATAATCATTCGCAATACTAAAAAAAATAGAGTAAATGATGAAATTAGTCTTTAAAATATATAATATCAATCATATTAATCCCTAAATTATGAAAATTAAAATTCTCATAAAATCTCTAAAGGTGTATTCCATCGATAAAATTAATCTCTAAAAACTTCCATATGGTAACTGATATAAGAACTAATTTGAACATAGAACAGAAGTCAGCAGTTGACGGCGAAATTTCGGTCATATGTAAGGTATAATATCTAATAAGAACTAGGAGGTAGGACTAGGAACTATGAACGTATGCTTATATTATTACATTGCTTAGTTTAATATAGCTTATATTTCATATTATATTTTCTTATTTATATTTTTGTCTATAAGATAGATTAATTTCTTCATTTGCATATATATTTTTGTTTGATGCATTAACTTATATTTATGATTGGAACCATAAAAAATTTAAAAAATATACACTGAAATAACAATCAGAAATGAAGTGATTGCAAAATTTGAGCCAGCAAGAAAAAAACTTATATAGTGTATTCAATTGAAATTCAAGTGAATTCAGAGTTAAGTTGCAAGACGTGTAAGTGACAAATGTTTTTTTTTCCCCTCTATTGTGTAAATAGATTAAATCAATAAAAAAAACTAAATTTGAAAAGTAAAAGTTCTAAACTCTAGAAACTTGCATACAAATAACAATAAAAAAATGATATTTGGACACTTCAACATCACCATTTTAACTGTTATTTTTTATGTCATGCAAGCCAAAGATAAACTCAAAGGTTGAATTAATAATTTGAAATTAAATTTAAGACAAATACTTGATTTATTTATTTTTTCTACAAACTAATAATTTGATTTGAACTTTAAAAAAAGTTTAAACGAAAATAAAATGAGATATACTAAAGGCACTATCTTTGCACACATTAACCATTTTTACTGTTATTTTTATATCATGCAAGTCAATGATAAACTCAAAAGGTTGAATTAATAATTTGAAATTAAATTTAAAACAAATACTTGATTTATTTATTTATTTTTTATGAAAACTAATTATTTGATTTCAGCTTTCAAAAAAGTTTAAATGAAAATAAACTAAAGGCACTATCTTTGCACACATTAATAATTTTTACTGTTATTTTTTATGTCATGCAAGTCAAAAATAAAATCAAAGGTTGAATTAATAATTTGAAAATAAATTTAAAACAACTACTGTAACACCCTTACTATATTAATGTCTGATAGCAAATTTCTAGTCAAGGGTATTACTTTTAATCTTTCTAAGCGTGGCCATAATAGTAAAATTAGTAAGTTTACTCTATAAAAATTTTAATTTTGTTTAATAAAGTTTTAGAACTTCAAATACTCAAAAGAATTCAATTAAAATATAATTTTTTTTATAAATAAAGTAGAGAAAAATAAAAAAACTTTACTAATCGAAAACTATGTTTTACAGTAACTCAGATTTTGATGGAGTTTGAAGTCAAAGGAAAAGATACAAAAAAATGAAGAACAAAGATCATAATCAAAGAAATCGAAATCGAGATCATAATAAGTAAAAATAACAATATCAAAAACATAAATTCTAATTAAGAAACTTAGCAACAAAGTCATGATTTTGCTTACATATATTAAAGTTATTATTTAGCCAAAAGTACATATATTTCCAATAACTTCAATAGATACACATTTCCCTCATTTGGATTTAGTATTCATACATGATCGATCTGAATGATGATAACTATAATACATTCTATACTAATCTGAAAATACCACGAACAGAATGAGAATTGAAAGTTCTCAATAGGAAATGAATAGTTATAAAAAGATTTAAAAACATATTTGTGAGTTTCAATTGTGCAATATACACAGAAAAATCTCATGACAACAAAGTATGATAAGAACAACACAATTTCAGCATAACAGAACAAATACTAAATAAATCATGCAATACAGTCTTATATATTAACATCAGCAAATTTCTCAAATATCAACAAACTAATACCAGTTATCAGCAAGTATCAACCAACACTAACAAATTTCTCAAATATCAGCGAACAAGTACTAATTATCAACAAGTACTAGTAAATAATAAGTTCTTCAAATATCAGCAGATAAGTACCAATTATTAACAAGTACCATCAAACATCAGCAAACAAGTTTCTCATCACAGGAAATCTACTATTTACATTTTTTTTCTTTCCATGTCTGCTTGTCTCACATTTCACTTGAAGACTTTCACTACCATAGGGAATCCATCCTATCTCTAGTGTTACTTTAACATCGTGACAACAAAGTCAGACATACTCACACTAACCAGATAGGTAACATAAAATGAAAACCATCCTTATGCCTCTCAACGGTTAGGTACAAACTTTTCCATGAATTCTTTGCTTACCATCACACACAAACATAAGCAATACAAATCATCCAATATATATATCACAAATAAATTTATCATATATAAGTCTACAAATAAATCATGACAATTAAATAAAATTCACAAAACTTAGAATCGTTAAATTTAAATGCTAGTTCTTCAAGGGGCCAACTATGATTTAAAATTAATTTAATAATTTCTCTTAATAGTCCACATCGCAGTCCATAGTTTATCAAATTCTCATCATAGTCTATATTTTGTCAGGTCCTTATCATGGTCCATTGTTTGTCCTGATCCTGATAATGCATTCATTGTACAAAAGTATTTTTGTTGCAAATGTCAAAATAAAGTCATAAAATTTGCTCTCAAGCCAAGGTAAATATAAGCCAGAATAAAAGTCATTAAATTACTCCCAAGCCAAGGTAAATATAAGAAAATCTTTATAAATCAAGTACATATATTTATTATCCAATATAATTAAAATATATATTTAACTTAAGTTTTGAGTAATATTTTAATCTTTTTTAATTTATTATATTGATCCCATAAAAAAGTCAACATTCAAATTATAATAACTCTAAATTTTATCAAATATCATTAATATTTCAAAACTAATTAAATATCAAATTTTCATAACATTACATGTATATACTAAATTTGACAAAAATAATAATATATATATATAATATTAAAATAATAAATTAACTAATAAAACATATAAATATATTAAAAACCATGATTTTTTAAAAAAGAAAGTACAGTTCCTATTTCACCAAAACTTTCTTCTTTTTCTTTTCTCTCCTTTTTCCTCTTCTCTTTCTCGTTGTAACTTTCTCTCCTTCGGTTTCGCACTCTTTCTTTTCTCTTACTATTTTTTTTCTTCTCCTTCTTTCCTACGTTTTCTCACTCTTTCAACAGCATCTCACTGTTTTTTTTTTTTCCTCTCTCCCTCTTTGTTACGTGTTCTGCCTCTATTCTTGCCTATTTATATGGCTTTGCGTGCTCATTGGAGCACGTTGCACCTAAAATTATTACATTTTCAGATTTTTATCTTGGGTTCATTACATAGCACTTTTTTTAAGGTAAACTATTTATATATAAGTAATAATTTGATTTGAGATATTTAGATTAAAATATTATTTTATAAATATTGTTGATACCCAATTTTGTCCATAAAATTTTTTTTTACTTAATTACAATATTTTAAAAAGAAAAAAAAGAAAATTTGAAAAAGGGGGCATTGCATGCCTGCACACGTAAAGGAGAATGCATTAAATGCATTGAGGCAGCAAAGGAAAAAGAAAGAAAAGGTTCTGATAAAGGAGGATGGGGGGCTCAACGTAGGAGGCTCACGCAAAGAAAAAGAAGGAAATGTCAGGGGAGAAATGATGAAAGAGTGGAGGTATTTAAAAGGAAAGAGCATCAGAAAATGGGGAGCCTGATCTTTTTCACACATTTTTTTTCACCTTCAAGAACCAGAAGAACACATTCCATTTTTCACCACCCTCATCACCAAAAACAGCACCTTCACCCATTCTCCACGAAGACCATCGTCTTTGACATCCTTCATCTCATCTTCAAAGCCTCCAAGAAGAAGAAAACGTGAACCATCTCCATCTTCACGACCACCATCTTTTACCTTCCCAAATCATCCCATCTTCAGCCAAGGAAAGAAGATTGATGAGGTTGAGTTAATCTCTGGTGGTAGCTGAAAAAAAAGGAAAAGCAAGAATACTGGGGAGGCTGCTGGGAACGAAAGGGTTTCTGATTCTTTTGAGTTGAGTGTTACTGATAGCACAAAAGAGGTATGCCTTTTTTCATCACTATCCTTGCACTGTTGTGAGTAAAAATGTAATGTTCAAATGCATGCTTGGATACTGGCTGGTTAATTATGTTGCCCATTTTTTTTTTCCCTTTCTTTTTTTAGCCACGAGCACCATACTCACACTGGCACTCTTCCCCTTCTGCATCACATTTCTCAAACCACCAAAGAATCCATCTTCACCTCCAGAAAACAGTAACCACCACCTTCAATAACTTCACAAAACACCATCATTCCCCATTCGACCGTCGAACTACCCCTGAATCCCTTTTCCGACCGTCGAACCCAAGCACGGGATCCATCATACCTCTAACCGACCGTCGAACTACCCTTGAATCCCTCTGCACCGACCGTCGAACCACTCCACAAAATACCATCTTTCCCTCCATCGACCGTCGAACCACTTCACAAAATACCATCATTCCCTCTACCGACCGTCGAAATACATCACTGACCTTCACCCCATTCGACCGTCGAACCACACCATTGTGACCCTCAACCCCCTCACAAAGCCCACCTTCACTTCATTCGACCGTCGGACCAACAACCATCATACCCTCACCGACCGTCGAATCCCCATATACCAACCTTCACCATCCCCTCTCACTATTACTGTGAACCCACACCACCATCCTTCAACCATCCATTACGCGAAATCACCTCAAAAAACCAACTTATACCCGACCGTCGAACCCCAAAATCCGACCACTTCCCTTTCACCTCCAAAATACTCACTATCTTCAAAGCCTCCATAATCCCCATCACCCAAGCCAGGTTCCATAACCTCTCCAAACACTACCGGAATCGACCGTCGAACCGTGAGCTCCACTCCCTCACCGACAACCCATCCAAACCTTCACACCATCAACCAAACTTCGTCCCATCCGACCGTCGGACTCCCAATCCCTTTGCAACCGACCGTCGAATCCATCACCTCCAACCGACCATCGAAACCATCACACCTTTGCAACCGACCGTCGAATCCATCACCCTTCACCTCACTCGACCGTCGAACCCATCCCATCCTTACCCCCGACCGTCTTTCAAACTCCAAAACAGAATCACTCACTCCCTAAACCGACCGTCGAACAAATTCCCAAATCTCTCCCCAAACGTCCTCTGTATGTGCTCTGTTATTGGTGCTCAAGTTTTCAAACTCCTATTTTCTTTAATTTGAATTGTTGACTGTCTTTTGGGATTTGAGTTTGTAAAAGAATATAAAAATAAATAAATAAAAAAATAAATAAAAATAAAATCTTTTGATCCATGCAATGACCAATGATGATGATTGAGTAGTGAATACTACCTTCAATGTCATTTGGATCATAAGGGTTTATTGAGTAACCTAATGCTAACTTGAATCCTGTGCAAAAATGGATTCGCTTTCAAATAAAATCTTTTTTAAATAAAATCAATCAATCCACACTTATTTTATAAAGAACTACGTGACTTTGAGTTCCTCATTGCACCCGAGGATACGTAGGAGTAGAATCTCTATTCTCGTCAAGCCAAAAAAATAAATTTTCATGATTTATTTGTTTCTTTTATTTCTTTTCAAAAATAAAAAATGAAAAAATAATAAATAATAACAAAGTTTTTGTTTAGAGGGTTAAAATAAATATATTTGATATTATTAAATTTTGCACAACTAACATAAGGTACCGTTCTTGAAACGGGCAGTATAGGGTGCTAACACCTTCCGTATCTGTAATCGACTCCTGACTCAAACTCATTTTCTAAAAGGCCAGTTTTCCTAATTAAAGGGTTTTTCTAATGTTTTCCCAATTTAAATAAACATTGGTGGCGACTCCATTGACTTTATATTTTTTCGGTCTTCCCGTCGCGATCCCGGTTGTGGCATACCGGCGACTCCACCTTTGGGACTATGAGAGAGTCGGCCTGTTGTTGTTAGTTGTGCAAATTTTTAATAATCTTTTATTTATTTATTTTACCCTCTTTGTCTTTGTTTTTGTTTTCTTATTTGTTTGTAAATATATTTTATTTAGTACTTTTATGTAAATATCTGATAGCATGTATATGGTGACTTGTATATATATTTTGTGCTTAATTGTTAAAACCCTAGGGTAGACGATCGCTGGCTGGCTGTTGTATATATGTTTTGCAGGTTGGGGTTAGTTTTATCTTTAAGTTTTTGTACAGGTTTGTATGCTCCTTCACACACGTCACTGATCACTTACCTCACACACTTTTGGGCTCTATACCCGAGTCTGTGCGAACGAACCCGAGGAGTAGGAGGGTCTCAACTTTTGTTATTGAGGAGCCTTGTGCTCACTTGACATTTGTTGAGACACCACTCAGATTGTCACCAGTATCATGGACTAGTCATATTGAGAGGGTTCATCCCTACTTGTGATTAATTCATGAATTGGATCCTTATCTTTCGAGATAGGGGCAATCTGGGGACCATGACTTTTTAGAAGATAGATCCGTCCTGAAAAACCTTGCACTGATAGAATGAACATAATGACATAGAAGCTTTAGAGTCATCCATCTCCTTAGTTTGCACCTCATTAGGACACAAATGGAGCATACTTTTTCTTTATTTTTCCTCATGTCATTCATCCATGCATTCTTGTGGTTAAAAAGAAAAAAGAAAAAAAAACATATGATATTGCATTGTCATTCTTAGCTTTTTATTTTTTCTTTTCATCATCCATCTATCTCATGTCATTCATTCTTGTCTAAAAAAAAAAATCATCTTGCATTTTCATGGCTGGCATTTTCATTCATTCTTGCGTCTTCATAAGAAAAAATTCAGCAGAACAAAACACACATCATCTTGCATTTTCGTAAATGTGATCTCAAAGATTTTAGAAAAAAAAAAAAAAAAAAAAAGGGAAAAAGAGACAAGGCACCCTTTGGGTTTACGACCCTGTGAGGGCTTCTCCACTTAGACTGTTAATACATTTTCTTTAGAGTTACCTCGATGAGAGGTATCCTTAGGGTGCATTCTTCTTTTTTGTTTTGCTTACATGTTCCCTTCATTACTTCCTTTTTAGGGTGAGTTCTCTTGGCAAAGTGGAAAGGTTAGCACTCGTCAATAGCAAGGGATGGAAGAAACATATCAAGGACAGAACTCCAGCAGTGCAGTCAACCTCAAGAGGAGTATAAGGGTTACAGTAAACGGCAGTGATCTAAGCTATGTGAGGGACATTACCCAACAAATGACCCCTGAGGCTCGATCTGAGTTCTCAAGCAGTTACGGGCAGATTCTGGATTTGTTGCGCATTACAGTTGAGGAGCCCGTCTTGAGTGGCCTTACCCAATTTTGGAACCATTCTCTCAAATGTTTTGAGCTGCCTAACTTGGACATTACACCAACCATAGAGGAGTATGCGATCATGTTGAGACTTCCGATGAATAAGCACCCAAATGTTTATCTTTATGGAGGGTATTACGTATCAGTAGGCAAGATAGCGGAGCTGATAGGGGCTCCAACAAGTCAATTGGGCATGGAAAAGAGGGGAGGAACAGAAGGCTTGAAGAAAAGTTACTTAGAAGCACATCTTCAATATCTAGCACAACAAGGAAAGTGGGATTTCTTCAACAAAACACTGGCCTTAACAATCTTTGGGTTAGTATTATTCCCATTTACCTCAGATGTGGTAGATCAAGCAGCAATGGATGTATTCTTCAAGTTTGAGAAGTATAAAGCAAATCCGATCCCTGCTATCCTTGCTGATACTTTCCGACGATGGAAATCTTTCATCAAAGGGTGGTGGAAAAATTCGATGTTGTACACATATGTTGTACGTTTGGATCATGACGCATATGGATGTACAGAATCGCATAGGACTCCTACCTGACCCGTTGAGGAATTTTGGTCGCATACCAGTAAAGCCACAAAAAGCTTATGAATGGAAGAATGAGTTCATGAGGATGGGGTCAGATTCCTTTAAATGGGTATGCCCGTGGTATCATGGAGAAGAGATAGTCTTTAGTTGTGGTGACTTTCCTAATGTTCCTTTGATGAGCCCTAGAGGTGGTGTATCATACGCGCCAATCCTCGTGCTTAGGCAACTCCGATGGACCCAATACGTGCCCAACGAAGAGCAACTTGAAGGGCTCAGCTTCTTATACCAGCAAGATGGAAGCACTACTAAACAAGAAAAAGAGATTAGAGATGCTTGGAAGAGTGTTCATATGGCAGGAACAAAGGAATTGGGAAGCATGTGGTGGTTTGTACCCAGAATACATGCAATGGAGAGAGGCAAGAAGGGTGCAGAATAGTATCCCTCGGACGGTTTTAAATGATAAAGGTCATCCTCAAACCATACCTCAAATGGCCACTGAGATTGAAAGATTGAAAGCACAAATGAAAGCCTTGGAACAAGGAAAAGAAGCCGCTGAGTTAAAAATAGTCATCCACCAGAGTCGATGCCGAAGCTAACTGATGAAGTTGAATATCTAAAGGATACGTGTGCAGATATGGCTGGGACCCCAAGCCGAGGGAAAAGGGCAAGGAAAGGAAGGGAGATAGAATTTGAAAAGACCACAACAGAAGTTTATGAACTACGAGCCAAGATAAGTGCTCAGGAAGAGACAATGGCGTTGGTTTTGCAAGAGAAAGAAAAGTTGGAGGCGAATGCTAGGGTACAAGATCGTAGAATGCAAGTCTTACAAGAAGCTCTGACTGAGGCGAAGCGCCACTCAGACCAAGGCGAGCATTAGCTACCAAATATCACGATGCACTCTCGGAAGCAAACCAAAAGAATGGGTATTTGAAGCTCGAAATTCAAGAGTTGGGCGAAACCATGAGCGGTGGAGACTTGAAGCCCAAAGACTATTGAGGCAAAAAAGAAGAATGGGCAGAAGTGTGGCAATCAGTAGCACAAGACCAAAGGGCTGAAAAAGAAGAATGGAAGAAGAAATTTGAAGACATATCTGATAGCTTACGATATCATGCCACGCAACTGATTACTCATTTCGAAGAAGCAGACATTCAGGCTCACACAAACCCCTGGTTACGACTACCATCAAAAATCGCTGATTTTATGAAGTATTGTCGAAGTCTCGCTAAGGGTTTTAGAAGAAAACAAATGAAATTGTTGATGTAATTGTGTTATGTTTTGTGGGAACTAAATCTTGTACTTCTGAAGTTTGAAATGAAAATGGATGCTCATTACTGTGTTTTGTTATCCTTTTATCAAGATATTGTTCATTGAGGTGTGAATTCTTCCGTGAATAAATTGTCAACTATCTTTCCGCCTCGGGACTATTTGTCTTTGAGTGAAAGTACGGAGAGTTTGGTTCTACGTCTGCATTGCCAGTGAATGGTGTCCATTGAGGAATGAATATTCCCTTGGATTTACCATCAACTACATTTTTGCCTAAGGAGCGATATGCCCTAGTGCTAAATGTAGGGATTTTGCCTTGCTATCGAATGTTTGTGCGAACCTTTCCACGGTCACCAAGTTTCCTCACGGGGCACAAACTTGTTCCTTTCGCTAACAAGGAATTGCATGCCGAATCATATTTATCGCAAAACAAAAAAATCATCGGCATAAATAGTCATTGCTTTGCATACATGCATTTTGTCATTTTGGTTTAGTCCATACTAATAATCGCATCATGTTTCCTCAAGCGTAGAAAAATAGACACTATAGCGGAAAACAACTTCTACGACACCCTTACAGGGACCCGTTCCCAAGCAAAGATCATGGATGAGATAGAAGCGGATGCGAGGATTTGAGGGATGAAGTGAACCACTCGGGGAGCAAATGTCCAAAATGATGGAAATGTTACGGTCTATGGAGAGTAGAAAGAGCACGGATGGGAATCCTTCGGTGGCAAATGAAGGACATCCACCACACCCTCCTTGCCCGCCTGGTTTTGCCGCGTTCCCTTACAATACCAAGGCTTTAATCCTCGAGGATTACGATGCCGCTCACCATTTGCCCAAATGGCACCACTCAACCTTCGGTCGCCGCGTTCACGGGAAACCGGGGGACGTCTTTTCCCCGTATGGCCTCCCTCCAGGTTATCTACCACCATTAGCCACTAATTCCCCCCAATAATGACATGCCAACGTGTCCCCAACTCCAAATCCTTCAAACTCTACCCAAAATCAAGCCACTCGGTCAAATGTCAACGAACCCCGCCAACACAACACCCATACCCTTTCTTCGTCCCGCCATATGGTCTCCATCCTAGTTACGTACCACCACAAACCGCGAATCCTGCGGACGGTGGCATGCACCTTCAAACTCCTTAAGTGCAGCTCAACCACATGCCAGTGGAACCCCACTGGGGCAATATCCTGTTCCCGCCATCATGCCACAATACCCGTTGAATTCCTCTGTGGAAAACCCCCAGTCCAAGGAGAGGTGGGAAGTTCTTGAAGAAAGACTACGAGCCGTTGAAGGGGCAAGCGGTTATGGCCTTTTGGATGCTTCGAGCTCGTCTTGTCCCGAATGTGGTGATTCCTCCCAAGTTCAAAGTCCCATTTTCGACAAGTACGGGGAACTACTTGTCCAAAGAACCACTTAACCATGTACATCCGCAAGATGGCTTCGCATGCTTACGATGACAAGGCTTGTTAATCCACTTCTTTCAAGACAACCTAATCGGGGCGACTTCGAATTGGTACACGCATCTTGAGCGTGCCCATATACGATGTTTCAAAGACTTGACCGATGCTTTCCGAAGACGGTATAAGTATAACATCGATATGGCACCGGATAGACTACAATTGCGAGAATATGGCTAAGAAGGATCTTTGAGACCTTCAAGGAATATGCTCAGAGGTGGAGGGAAATGGCTGCTCAAGTAGAGCCCCCATTGACCGAAAGAGAGATGGTGGCTACGTTCATTGACACTCTGCAATCACCCTTTTATGACAAAATGATAGGGAGCGTGTCATCAAATTTTTCAGACATGGTTATCATTGGAGAAAGAGTTGAGGGAGGAATGAGAAGCGGGAAGATCGTTGAAAGCTCAACAGGAACATTCAATGCCAAGAGGCCCCCAATGGGGAAGAAAAGAGAGGGAGAAACTCATGCTATTTCCTTTGACCAGAGAAACTTCACCCGAGAGAGATATAGCCAAACACCTGTGAACCACCAATCATCCTTCCAAACTCCTTTGGCACCTTACCACCGTACTTTCCCACTACTCCTCCAATTCCATATCCCCACCGTATCACCCCATGTCGCCAACGCTTCACATGTTCCTCATCCTCACCTCATCACCCAATGAGGCCTCACCAAACGTCATATCCTAATCAATACCAGACACCCCCTACCTTACCGCCTCAACAAACTCAACCATGGACCCAAAGCCCAAACACAAACCAAAGAAGACCACCATATAGCCAAGAAAGGAGGCATCTTGACCCAATCCCTATGACTTATACCGAGCTGTTACCCCACTCATTCGTAACTCTCTCTTGGCTCCTTGCCCGATGAAGCCGTGGAGCCCCCATACCCTAAAGGATTTGACCCAAATGCCAAGTGCGACTACCATGCGGGGGGGCTGCAGGCCATTCCACAAAAAATTGCAGGACGTTGAAGTTTAAGGTGCAAGACCTAATAGATGCTAAGTGGTTGAATTTCAAGACAAATACTCCTAGTGTGGGTCACAATCCGTTACCAAACCACGGGAATCCCACAGTTAATGCTATAGGGGAGTGTTCTGCCCAGCAGCTCATAAGACAAGCGACAGATGTCAAGACCCCATGAGGGTTATCTTCAAAGAACTGTGTAAATTTGGGATGATGGAAGCTCATATTGAGAAGAAAGGGGGCGACGAAGGTGAAATAATGTGCAATCTCCATGGGAATGTGGGGCATTCTATTGAGGAATGTGGTGAGTTTAGACAAATCCTTCAAGATCTAATGGATATGCATTTAGTGCAAATAGGTCATCTATGGGACAATGGTGGCGTAAACATGATGGATAAATGTGCTATTCCACAATTGCAAGAAAGTCGAGCCGTAAACTCTCTGGTCCCTTCCATTGCAAATCCGGTTATCAAACCGTTGGTTATCTATTATACTGAAGCTGCATATGTGCCATCCCCTTGTGGCCCGAAACCTATCACCATTCAAGTTCCCAGTCCTTTTCCCTTCAAGGACACTCGAGCCGTGCCATGGAATTATGATGTGCAAGTCCTTAGAAGCAATCCCACGAATGATCAGTCGGAAGTTGCGTGCTGGTTCGACTTCTTTTGTTACCAATATATCGGGGATTGGGGAGTGACCCGGAGTGGCCGCGTCTACATTCCTCGAGGAGCTGCGAAAGACCCAAGAAGAAGAAGAAAAGGGGAATCGTAAAGGCAAAGTCGAGAAAGGGGAGACTTCCATTGGGAACGAAGCAAAAGAAAAAGAAAGGCCAGAAAAGTCGAAAGAGTACAAAAAAGAGGTATCAGATGAAGAAGCTTGTGAGTTCTTGAAGTTCATAAAGCAAAGCGAGTATAGAGTGGTGGATCAGCTGAATCGCACCCCTGCGAGGATATCACTTTTGTCCTTATTAATGAACTCGAATCGCACAGAAAAGTATTGATGAAAATACTGAATCAGGCTCATGTTTCCCATGACATTACAAATGACAAGTTAGGTGGTATTATTGGCAACATTACTGCTGATAATTATGTCACTTTCACTGATGATGAGATACCAGTGAAGGAATGGGACACAACAAGGCACTGCACATTTCTGTCAAATGTCAAAAGCATATAATGGCTAGAGTGCTCATTGACAATGGCTCCTCCTTGAACGTGTTACCGAAATCAACCCTTTCCAAGCTGCCTTTTGATGGGACTTGCATGAAACCAAGCACGATGATAGTAAGGGCATTCGATGGCACCAGAAGAGAAGTCATGGGGGAGATTGAAATACCAGTTCAGATTGGTCCCTGCACTTTCAATATACTCTTCCAAGTGATGGACATTACGCCATCCTACAGTTGTCTTTTAGGACGACCATGGATTCATTCTCACGGGTCGTTCCTTCTACCTTGCACCAAAAAGTAAAATTCATAGTTGATAATAAGATGATTACTGTCTTTGGCGAAGAGGACTTACTGGTGAGCAAGCCATTGGACACTCCTTATATCGAAGCTGCAGAAGAAGCTCTTGAAACCGCGTTCCAAGCACTAGAGATTGTCAATGCCACCTATGTGGAAGAAGGAGCTCAAGGTCTGAAGCCTCAGCCATCTAATACATCCATGATGATGGCCAAGGTAATGCTTGGAAAAGGATATCAATATGGAAGAGGACTAGGAATGAATGGACAAGGCATCGTGAAGTTCTGGGCACCCTGCGAAAACAAAGACAGATTTGGGTTAGGGTATAAACCCACCAAAGCAGACAGAAGAAGGGTCCTAGAAGAGAAAAGGGAGAGGAGGTTGGCTAGGTTGGAAAATCGGGAGCCTAAAGCTGAGAGGATCCCCATCTGTGACATCCGACGAAACTTCCGAAGTGCGGGATTAGTGTTTCTGAACCAAGTGACCGCCATCGAGGACGATCTACCCATCAATCATTGTGTCAACTTGGTGTACCCTTGCTCCCCAGATGCAGAACTCAACAATTGGGAGAGCGTTAATTTTCCCATGACTTATGAAATTGATTCAAAGTAATTTTGTAATGCTAATCCTTTAGCTCGCCTTGAAGCTTTAGGATAATGTGTTGTGAAAGCGGGCTCACATGTTTCCATTTCAATATTTACTATCAATAAATGCATTTTCAGATTATCTTGCTATTTCCTTTTTCTTCTTTTTAACTTTTTGCTTGACCCTTTCATTAACCTTTATTCATTACCCTTTTTTTAACACCAATAAATGCAGATCTGAAAGTGACTCTCTTGAAAATGACAGTGCTATGACCCCATTATACGATTTTGACCACCCCGTTAATCATGTTGATGAGGATAATGATGACAATTGGGAACCCTCTCCTGAGCTAATGAGATTAATGGAACAAGAGGCCAAGGAAATTCAACCCCACGAAGAGCCAACTGAACTGATTAATTTGGGGACCGAGGATGATAAAAAAGAAGTTAAAATTGGCACTACCATGAAAGAAAATGAGCGAAGCAAGTTGGTTAAGCTCTTATCTGATTATTGCGATGTTTTCGCCTGGTCGTACCAAGATATGCCTGGCCTAGATACTAGCATAGTTGAGCACAAATTGCCTTTAAAATCAGAATGTCCTCCGGTCAAGCAAAAGTTGAGACGAATGAAGCCAGAGATGTCACTAAAAATTAGAGAAGAGGTTAAAAGCAGTTTGATGCAGGTTTCCTCGCGGTTGCAAAATACCCTCAATGGGTCGCTAACATCGTCCCTGTCCCAAAAAAAGATGGGAAGGTGCGAATGTGCGTTGACTATAGAGATTTGAATAGGGCCAGCCCTAAAGACAATTTCCCTCTACCTCACATTGACGTTTTGGTGGACAACACTGCTCAACATGCATTTTTCTCCTTCATGGATGGTTTCTCGGGATATAACCAAATCAAGATGGCGCCTGAAGATATGGAGAAGACCACATTCATCACTTTGTGGGGAACCTTTTGCTATAAGGTGATGCCATTTGGATTGAAGAATGCCGGAGCAACTTATCAAAGGGCGATGGTGGCATTGTTCCACGACATGATGCACAAAGAAATAGAAGTTTACGTGGATGACATGATTGCAAAGTCAAAAACAAGAAGATCACTTAACCGATTTGCAAAAGCTCTTTGGACGATTGAGAAAGTTCAGGCTCAGACTGAATCCTACTAAGTGCACTTTCGGGGTAAAATCAGGCAAGCTCTTAGGGTTTGTGGTTAGTGAGAAAGGGATAGAAGTTGATCCAGACAAAGTTCGAGCAATCATAGAGATGCCAGCTCCTCGCACTGAAAAAGAAGTTCGTGGGTTTTTGGGAAGGCTGAACTATATTGCTAGGTTTATATCCCAATTGACAGCAACATGTGAGCCAATCTTCAAGTTGTTACGTAAAAACCAGACAGTAGAGTGGAATGAGGATTGTCAGGTGGCATTTGAGAAGATCAAGCAGTATTTGCAAGAACCCCCAGTTTTGGTACCTCCAGTGCCAGGAAGGCCACTCATCATGTACTTGACTGTGTTGGATGAATCCATGGGTTGTGTACTGGGACAACACGATGAAACGCGAGAAAAGAAAGGGCCATCTATTACTTGAGTAAGAAGTTTACTAACTATGAGGCAAAATACTCATTGTTGGAACGAACATCTTGCGCCTTGGCATGGGCGACCCTAGGTTAAGGCAGTACATGTTGTGTTGCACTACTTGGTTAGTGTCCAAAATGGACCCGATCAAGTACATCTTTGAAAAACCTGCCCTCACTGGGAGGATTGCACGCTGGCAAGTTTTGCTATCAGAATATGACATTGTCTATGTCACGCAAAAAGCAATCAAAGGCAGTGCTGCAGATTTCTTGGCTAGTCAACCAGTGGAGGATTATGGGTCTATGCAGTGTGAGTTCCCTGATGAAGATGTAATGGCTTTGTTCAGAGAAGAAAAACCCTCGGAAAAAGAAAAATGGACTTTGTTGTTCGATGGAGCTTCCAATTCACCTGGGGCATGGAGTTGGGGCCATACGATTTCCCTGAAAAATAATTTCATCCCAATCACTTTGCTCGGTTGTGCTTATTTGTACAAAACAACATAGCGAGTATGAAGCGTGTGCCATGGGAATCCAAGCAGCGGTAGACTCAAAGGCAAAAGTTCTTGAGGTATATGGGGACTCTTGCCTTGGTCATCCATCGCCCAAAGGGAGAATGGGAAACTCGAGATGCCAAATTAATTCCCTATCATGCCCACATCAAGGAGTTGATTGAACAACTTGACGAAGTTACATTCGGCATATCCTCGAGAAGATAATCGGTTGGGCGATGCCCCAGCCACATTGTCGTCAATGTTCAAAGTAAGTCGGGGTAGGGACTTGCCGCTTATAAAAATGGAAAGTCGAGACCAACCGGCATATTGTCGGATGATAGAAGTGGAACCGGATGGGAAACCGTGGTATCATGACATCAAATACTTCATCAAGAGCAAAGAGTACCCTCCACATGCTTGAAAAATGACAAAAGGACCTCGAGAAGACTCGCAATGGGTTTCTTTCTAAATGAGGAAGTACTTTACAAAAGGAACCATGATATGGTGTCTTTGCTAAGATGCGTTGATGCGACGGAGGCGAGAGAAGATCATCAAAGATGTTCACGAAGGTTCTTTTGGAACTCACAAATGGGCATACAATGGCAAGGAAAATACTAAGGGCGGGTACTATTGGTTGACAATGGAGTCGATTGCTTCAACTATGTGAAAAAATGTCATAAATGCCGGACATATGCGATAGGATTCACATGCCACCAAAGACCTTTGAATGTTTTAACGGCACCACAGCCGTTCTCGATGTGGGAATGGATGTCATAGGACCCATTGAACCAAAGGCCTCAAATGGACATCGCTTCATTCTCGTTGCAATTGATTACTTCACTAAATGGGTCGAAGTTGCTTCTTATACCAATGTCACTAGGAATGTAGTGGTCAGGTTTGTCAAAAAGGAGTTGATTTGTCGTTATGGCTTGCCAGGCAAGATTATTACAGATAATGCCACCAATCTGAATAATAAGATGATGAAAGAGATGTGTGAGAATTTTAAAATTGAGCACCACAATTCCTCACCTTACCGCCCTAAGATGAATGGGGCAGTTGAGGCAGCAAACAAGAATATCAAGAAGATCGTCCAGAAGATGGTTGTAACATACAAAGACTGGCACGAAATGCTACCATTTGCACTGCATGGTTATCGCACGTCAGTTCGTACTTCAACTGGGGCAACTCCTTTCTCTTTGGTTTATGGAATGGAAGCGGTACTCCCTATTGAAGTGGAAATCCCATCATTAAGGGTGCGATGGAGGCGAGGACTAGAAGAAGCCGAATGGGTCCAGACTCGACTTGATCAGTTGAACCTCATTGAAGGAAAGAGATTAACCGCACTATGTCATGGTCGGCTTTACCGAGAAGAGAATGATGAAGGCCTATGCGAAAAAGGTGCGTCCTCGACGGTTTCAAGAAGGAGATTTAGTACTCAAAAGATCCTTCCCATTCAAAAGGATTTTCGAGGAAAATGGACTCCAAACTATGATGGACCTTATGTCGTAAAAAGGCCTTCTCGGGAGGAGCTTTGATTCTCACAAACATGGATGGCGAAGATCTACCACTTCCCGTAAATTCGAGATGCAATCAAAATGTACTATGCTTAAAAAAAAAAAAAAAAAAAAAAAAAAAAAAAAAAATGGCTCGCTAGGTGAAAACACGAAAAGGCGACACGGACAAAAGTTAGAGCGACCCGCTAGGTTGAAAACTCGGAAGAGCGACCTAGGCAAAAGTTAGGGTTAAAAATGGTACTTGACACATCCGAAGAAGTGAACATACCTCAAGTCACAACCGGCGGGCGGTTTGAGAGTATCTGGGCGAACAAGGCGGTTTGAATATATGAAGTCTTATCGGGGACACTCCCAATATGTAAAAGCGGGTCAAATCATATTCCTAGAAACAGACAAGGGGATGTTCAAGGTCGCGTACATGAGAAATTAGCACTGATCATCCAAGAGAGCATCACTGGAAGAGTTGGAAGATTCCACTCCAACACTTCTTTTGTAAACCTTTTCAATTCGAGTCCCATTTGTACTACCTTTCTTGTACTTTTCTTGTCCATAATGATAATCCTTTTTGTTGTAACCCATTGTTGATTTAATATGCATTTTTATGATAGTTTTATATTGAGATGTGAAACATATGACAATATGATAAAAGCATTTAGATTTGCTTTAACAATCTCGAAGGTCATGGGAAATGCAATGAAATCCTAACAAGAGTTGATGAGAAAAGTAAGATTTATCAAGCAAATCATAAGGCCAATCAATGAATTTTGCTGTTCAATTGCGATCCTGCTGTGGGAAAAAGTCCTTAAGGGTTGCGGAACCAAAGCTCTGATAAAAAAAACCAAAAAAAAAAAAAAAAACCAAAAAAAAAAAGCAAAAAAAACAAGATTTGCTAACTCAGTTTGCTCATGAGAATCCCTACAGTAGGGCATCCATTGCATCATGCATCATTTCTAGCATCACATGCATTGTCCTCAAGCATCATATCCATTGCATCACCATGCATCCATTGCATCATGCACCATCTCTGCCATCACATGCATTTACAAAGTCAATACATTGTCTTTTAATTCCCGGGTCCCCGCACCCATTGTCTTTTCATTTCAGGGTCCCCGCACCCATTGTCTTTTATTTCCGGGTCCCCGCACCCATTGTCTTTTAATTTCCGGGTCCCCGCACCCATTGCCTTTTAGTTTCCGGGTCCCCGTACCCATTGTCTTTTAATTCCTGGGTCCCCGCACCCATTGTCTTTTAATTCCTGGGTCCCCGTACCTGTTGTCTTTTAGTTTCTGGGTCCCCGCACCCATTGTCTTTTAGTTTCCGGGTCCCCGCACCCATTGTCTTTTAATTTCGGGTCCCCGTACCCATTACCTTTAGTTTCCGGGTCCCCCCAGTTGTCTTTTTTCAGTTTACGGGTCCCCGCACCCATTGTCTTTTAGTTCCTGGGTCCCCGCACCCATTGTCTTTTAGTTTCCGGTCCCGTACTATCATTGTCTTTTAGTTTCCTGTCCGTACCCATTTGTCTTTTAGTTTACGGGTCCCCGTACCCATTGTCTTTAATTTCCTGGTCACCCATTGCCTTTTAGTTTCCTGGTCCCCGTCCCATTGTCTTTTAATTCACGGGTCCCCGCACCCATTGTCTTTTAATTCCTGGGTCCCGTACTGTTGTCTTTTAGTTTACGGGTCCCCGCACCCATTGTCTTTTAGTTTAGGGTCCCCGCACCCATTGTCTTTTAATTTCTGGGTCCCGTACCCATTACATTTTAGTTTCGGTCCCGCATGGCTGTTGTCTTTTAGTTTCGGGTCCCCGCACCCATTGTCTTTTAGTTCCGGTCCCACCCATTGTCTTTTAGTTTCGGGTCCCCTGCCCATTGTCTTTTAGTTTCCTGGTCCCGTACCCATTTGTCTTTTAGTTTCTGGATCCCCGTACCCATTGTCTTTTAGTTTCCGGGTCCCCGCACCCATTGTCTTTTAATTCCTGGGTCCCCGTACCCATTACCTTTTAATTCCTGGGTCCCCGTACCCATTACCTTTTAGTTTCCGGGTCCCCGTACCCATTGTCTTTTAGTTTCTGGGTCCCCGTACCCGTTGTCTTTTAGTTTCCTGTCCCGTACCCATTTGTCTTTTAGTTTCGGTCCCACCCATTGTCTTTTAGTTTCGGGTCCCCGCACCCATTTGCTTTTAGTTTCGGGTCCCCGCACCCATTGTCTGTTAAGTTTTCTGGGTCCCCGCACCCGTTGTCTTTCTTTTTGGGTCCTCGTACCCATCGCTTCCAAAGCAAGCAGAGGCCTTGGGCCGTCACCTTTTCTTTTACACGTCAAGCTTCAGGTGGATACCCGACTCCGAAGTTTTGTACCTTTCTTTGTTTTAAGTTTCGACAAGTTTCAATGGTGTGCGACTCATAAACTTTCTACCTCATTTTAATGTCCATTCTTTTCGCGTCAATACGCTTTCCTTTGAAAAAAAAAAAAAAAAAAGAAAGAAAGAAAAGAAAAAAAGAAGTGAAAATTTTCATGGACAAAATTAAATCAATTCCTTTGCTTCCCATTTATGTTAAATGTAAAGCAAAGGGGGGCAGCTGTTGATACCCAATTTTGTCCATAAAATTTTTTTTTACTTAATTACAATATTTTAAAAAGAAAAAAAAGAAAATTTGAAAAAGGGGGCATTGCATGCCTGCACACGTAAAGGAGAATGCATTAAATGCATTGAGGCAAAGAAAGGGAAAAAGAAAGAAAAGGTTCGATAAAGGAGGATGGGGGCTCAACGTAGGAGGCTCACGCAAAGAAAAAGAAGGAAATGTCGGGGAGAAATGATGAAAGAGTGGAGGTATTTAAAAGGAAAGAGCATCGAAAAATGGGGAGCACGATCTTTTTCACACATTTTTTTCACCTTCAAGAACCGGAAGAACACATTCCATTTTTCACCACCCTCATCACCAAAAACAGCACCTTCACCCATTCTCCACGAAGACCATCGTCTTTGACATCCTTCATCTCATCTTCAAAGCCTCCAAGAAGAAGAAAACGTGAACCATCTCCATCTTCACGACCACCATCTTTTACCTTCCCAAATCATCCCATCTTCAGCCAAGGAAAGAAGATTGATGAGGTTGAGTTAATCTCTGGTGGTAGCTGAAAAAAAGGAAAAGCAAGAATACTGGGGAGGCTTCTTTGGGAACGAAAGGGTTTCGATTCTTTTGAGTTGAGTGTTACCGATAGCACAAAAGAGGTATGCCTTTTTCATCACTATCCTTGCACTTTGTTGTGAGTAAAAATGTAATGTTCAAATGCATGCTTGGATACTGGCTGGTTAATTATGTTGCCCATTTTTTTTTTCCCTTTCTTTTTTTAGCCACGAGCACCATACTCACACTGGCACTCTTCCCCTTCTGCATCACATTTCTCAAACCACCAAAGAATCCATCTTCACCTCCAGAAAACAGTAACCACCACCTTCAATAACTTCACAAAACACCATCATTCCCCATTCGACCGTCGAACTACCCCTGAATCCCTTTTCCGACCGTCGAACCCAAGCACGGGATCCATCATACCTCTAACCGACCGTCGAACTACCCTTGAATCCCTCTGCACCGACCGTCGAACCACTCCACAAAATACCATCTTTCCCTCCATCGACCGTCGAACCACTTCACAAAATACCATCATTCCTCTCTACCGACCGTCGAAATACATCACGACCTTCACCCCATTCGACCGTCGAACCACACCATTGTGACCCTCAACCCCCTCACAAAGCCCACCTTCACTTCATTCGACCGTCGGACCAACAACCATCATACCCTCACCGACCGTCGAATCCCCATATACCAACCTTCACCATCCCCTCTCACTATTACTGTGAACCCACACCACCATCCTTCAACCATCCATTACGCGAAATCACCTCAAAAAACCAACTTATACCCGACCGTCGAACCCCAAAATCCGACCACTTCCCTTTCACCTCCAAAATACTCACTATCTTCAAAGCCTCCATAATCCCCATCACCCAAGCAGTTTCCATAACCTCTCCAAACACTACAAGAGCAGGCCATCGACCGTCGAACCGTGAGCTCCACTCCCTCACCGACAACCCATCCAAACCTTCACACCATCAACCAAACTTCGTCCCATCCGACCGTCGGACTCCCGAATCCCTTTGCAACCGACCGTCGAATCCATCACCTCCAACCGACCATCGAAACCATCACACCTTTGCAACCGACCGTCGAATCCATCACCCCTTCACCTCACTCGACCGTCGAACCCATCCCATCCTTACCCCTGACCGTCTTTCAAACTCCAAAACAGAATCACTCACTCCCTAAACCGACCGTCGAACAAATTCCCAAATCTCTCCCCAAACGTCCTCTGTATGTGCTCTGTTATTGGTGCTCAAGTTTTCAAACTCCTATTTTCTTTAATTTGAATTGTTGACTGTCTTTTGGGATTTGAGTTTGTAAAAGAATATAAAAATAAATAAATAAAAAAAATAAATAAAAATAAAATCTTTTGATCCATGCAATGACCAATGATGATGATTGAGTAGTGAATACTACCTTCAATGTCATTTGGATCATAAGGGTTTATTGAGTAGCCTAGTGCTAACTTGAATCCTGTGCAAAAATGGATTCGCTTTCAAATAAAATCTTTTTTAAATAAAATCAATCAATCCACACTTATTTTATAAAGAACTACGTGACTTTGAGTTCCTCATTGCACCCGAGGATACGTAGGAGTAGAATCTCTATTCTGTCAAGCCAAAAAAAATAAATTTTCATGATTTATTTGTTTCTTTTATTTCTTTTCAAAAATAAAAAATGAAAAAATAATAAATAATAACAAAGTTTTTGTTTAGAGGGTTAAAATAAATATATTTGATATTATTAAATTTTGCACAACTAACATAAGGTACCGTTCTTGAAACGGGCAGTATAGGGTGCTAACACCTTCCGTATCTGTAATCGACTCCCGGACTCAAACTCATTTTCTAAAAGGCCAGTTTTCCTAATTAAAGGGTTTTTCTAATGTTTTCCCAATTTAAATAAACATTGGTGGCGACTCCATTGACTTTATATTTTTTCGGTCTTCCCGTCGCGATCCCGGTTGCGGCAATTGGCGACTCCACTGGGATCTAGAGATCGAACTGTTGTTGTTGTTAGTTGTGCAAATTTTTAATAATCTTTTATTTATTTATTTTACCCTCTTTGTCTTTGTTTTTGTTTTCTTATTTGTTTGTAAATATATTTTATTTAGTACTTTTATGTAAATATCGATAGCATGTATATGGTGACTTGTATATATATTTTGTGCTTAATTGTTAAAACCCTAGGGTAGACGATCGATCATTGGCCGGTCATTGTTGTATATATGTTTTGCGGGTTGGGGTTAGTTTTATCTTTAAGTTTTTGTACAGGTTTGTATGCTCCTTCACACACGTCATCGATCACTTACCTCACACACTTTTGGGCTCTATACCCGAGTCTGCAGTAACCCAGGGAGCAGGAGTAGGAGGGGTCTCAACTTTTGTTATTGAGGAGCCTTGTGCTCACTTGACATTTGTTGAGACACCACTCAGATTGTCACCAATATCATGGACTAGTCATATTGAGAGGGTTCATCCCTACTTGTGATTAATTCATGAATTGGATCCTTATCTTTCGAGATAGGGGCAATCTGGGGACCATGACTTTTTAGAAGATAGATTCGTCCTGAAAAACCTTGCACTGGTAGAATGAACATAATGACATAGAAGCTTTAGAGTCATCCATCTCCTTAGTTTGCACCTCATTAGGACACAAATGGAGCATACTTTTTCTTTATTTTTCCTCATGTCATTCATCCATGCATTCTTGTGGTTAAAAAGAAAAAAGAAAAAAAACATATGATATTGCATTGTCATTCTTAGCTTTTTATTTTTTCTTTTCATCATCCATCTATCTCATGTCATTCATTCTTGTCTAAAAAAAATCATCTTGCATTTTCATGGCTGGCATTTTCATTCATTCTTGCGTCTTCATAAGAAAAATTCAGCAGAACAAAACACACATCATCTTGCATTTTCGTAACAGTCTCAAGCATTTTAGAAAAAAAAAAAAAAAAAAAAGGAAAAAGAGACAAGGCACCCTTTGGGTTTACGACCACTGTGAGGGCTTCTCCACTTAGACTGTTAATACATTTTCTTTAGAGTTACCTCGATGAGAGGTATCCTTAGGGTGCATTCTTCTTTTTTGTTTTGCTTACATGTTCCCTTCATTACTTCCTTTTTAGGGTGAGTTCTCTTGGCAAAGTGGAAAGGTTAGCACTCGTCAATAGCAAGGGATGGAAGAAACATATCAAGGACAGAACTCCAAAGAAGTGCAGTCAACCTCAAGAGGAGTATAAGGGTTACAGTAAACGGCAGTGATCTAAGCTATGTGAGGGACATTACCCAACAAATGACCCCTGAGGCTCGATCTGAGTTCTCAAGCGAGTTACGGGCAGTTCTGGATTTGTTGCGCATTACGAGTTGAGGAGCCCGTCTTGAGTGGCCTTACCCAATTTTGGAACCATTCTCTCAAATGTTTTGAGCTGCCTAACTTGGACATTACACCAACCATAGAGGAGTATGCGATCATGTTGAGACTTCCGATGAATAAGCACCCAAATGTTTATCTTTATGGAGGGTATTACGTATCAGTAGGCAAGATAGCGGAGCTGATAGGGGCTCCAACAAGTCAATTGGGCATGGAAAAGAGGGGAGGAACAGAAGGCTTGAAGAAAAGTTACTTAGAAGCACATCTTCAATATCTAGCACAACAAGGAAAGTGGGATTTCTTCAACAAAACACTGGCCTTAACAATCTTTGGGTTAGTATTATTCCCATTTACCTCAGATGTGGTAGATCAAGCAGCAATTTGATCAGGCCGGCTGGCCCCTAACAGGCCGGCTGGCCTATTTCCATCCCTAGTGGCAGCAATTTGATGTAGGTGGTTGCAAATCTGAGAATGGCAAAGGACGACGAGTGGGGATTCGCTCAACCTTGGTGGCTTCAGATCAGTCCCTCTAACCCCCACACCTGTGCATGTGACTTTTTTAGGATTTTTTACCAAACTGCAATTAGTGACAAAACTATTTATTAAAATGTCACTATTTTGAAATTATATATCAAAATGACACTCTTTTGTCAAACATGACATTTTTTTTGTCCACGTAGATAACGTCATCTACATTGGCACTTTCACGCAGATAATGTCAATGCGTTTGATGTTATCCACGTGGAAGCGCCAACATAGATGATGTTATCTACGTGAAAACGCCAACGTAGATGGCGTTTTGATGCTAATAACGTCATAAAGTTTGGCATTTTCTGTGTAGTAACGTCATTATGCTTGATGTTTTTTGTTTTACATTATTCAACCAAATAAATTACATGCAATGAAAATTTTTGCCAATATTTTTTGTTCTTGATAATTTATTAATTACATACAATAGAAATTCATGTCAATTTTTTTGGGCTATGTGATTGTCCCGTTTATAAAAAAATATCATTTGTTCTTCAAGGTGCATTGACATAGACTTAAAAAAATATCTTTGCTAAGACATATAACATATTAAATTTTGTTGTTCCCGATTTTACACCTGCAATGAAAATGAAAATGAAGGTCATGTGAGATAACAGACATATTTAGTGAGAGGAGTTTTTATTGTGAGATGGTAAGATGAATAAATCTTGACCACATAACCATACATGAATGGTTAAGATTAAAAATTACTTAAAAATCACGTCATCACTTAAAAATGTTACATACATTTATATTTTAATTTTTACCATTCATGTAAGATTCAATGGATAAGATTTATTCTTCCGACGTTTTACAATAAACATTCATCTCACCAGATATATTATATATATATATATATATATATATATATATATATATATATATAACTTTGTGTTTTTTTTTTCGTTTTTTTAATTTAATTAAGTTCGCATGATTTTTGGCTGGCTTACTCTGCGTGAGGTGCATTGACTAGTTTATGCAATAATATTTATTAGATTTAGATGGAACGCTAAAAAATAAAAAATATTTTAATTGATGAGCGATATCACCATCTAATGGTATCATAAAAGTATTTTTAAGAAGACAAGTACTGTAATGTTTGTCCAAGATAGCACCAATGACCATTTATGCTTAAGAAAATATTAAACCCATTACTCTTAAATTAATAAAAAAATATAATTTGAGCAAGAGTCATTAAATTATATATAGATTTGTGTTAAAATTCCAAAAAAAAAATATTTGTGTTAAAAAATTTCATTTGACATGGTACAAAAATAAATAACAAAATAAAATAGGTGGAAATTTCTTGTGTAAAAAGCTATTTACGTAGCATTATTCTTTTGATTATCTGGGGTTTTCATGAGCTAGATTCAGGAACTTCTAATACATTTTTTTTGGCGTAATTAATTTCAATAACAGCTAACAAAAATATATTTAAATTTAAGAAATATAAAGATTTAAATTATTATGAAGGACCATCTAGAATTTATTTAAAGGAAGAGTAATAGATTTTATTTAATAAAAATACTCTTAATGAAAAATTAACCACTCAATAACAAATAATGACTTTTCAAATTACTACTACATGAAGTTTAGAAAAAAATTGTTAGTGACTACTACTTTTATTCATTATTGTTGAGTGACTATTTATTCTTAGGAGTGGCTAGCAATTGTAAATAAAGTCTTAAATGTCATATAAAAAGAAATTAATTTGGACAAAATATTTGCAAATGATTGTTGCTTATAATTGAGTGACTAATTATTCCTAAGAAGTAATTAATAGTTGTAAATATAATTTCAAATGTAAAAATAAAAGAAATTTAAAAGAAATTTGTGAATAATTATTATTTGTTATTAAGTGGCTAATTATTCGCATAGAGTTACTAACATTTGTAAATAAAGTTCTAAATGTAAAGATAAAAGAAGTTTGGAATAAATTTACAAATGACTATTACTTATTATTGAATAATGAATTATTCCTATAGAGTGGCCAATTATTTTCACAAAATGGCTAACAATCATAAATAAAATTCTAAATACAAAGATATAAATATAGAAGAAATTTGTAAATAATTATTGTTTGTTATTAAGTAACTTATTCCTATGAAGTGACTAATTGTTCATTAATTATTTTTTTAATACGTTGAGTAATTCTAATAGTCCTTCTTGCAAACAAATTTTGAATGGTCCTTCATAGTATGCACACACAAAAAAAAGGGTCCTTTATAGTAATATAAACTTTTTATGTCCCTTATGATAAAATATTTCTTATTACCTGTCGTTGAAATTAGTTATCCCATATTTTTTTATTATACATAATATAATATAATCTATATGCACTTAATTATATGGGTTAATTAATTTTTTTTAAATTTGGATTTATCATGTAATTTTTATTAAAACAAAATATAAGTTAGAAAATATGGTAGAGAGTAGAGAAATGTGAGAGTTGACACGTGAGAGAGAATGAGTAAAGTGATATTTACTGAATTTGTGAAACGTGTGTACAATAAATTAATAATATAAATTATATAGAGCAATAGAGTGCAACTAACTAATAATCAACTCGCATATTCATCCAATTAAGTTCTAATAAACACTATTATGCTAATCCTAATAATATCAACCGACAATTAATACTTACAACAATTTTCAATTTGTAAAAATATTTATAGGCTCCTTTAGTCCTTTTATAATATATATTAATACAAAATAAATTAACAATAACGACCATAAATTTGGATATTTGAACTTTAACCCAAGACTTACATAATCTTCTAAACTTAAAGAACGTGAAGTTATTGCTAAATTACAAAATCACTGATATGTAACCCTAGTGAGTTGCTTTATTGGTGGATGAGTATGTGTTGTGTAATTGGACATATATTATTTCAAATTTCAAATATGTTAATTTTTTGTAGTCAAACTATAAAGAATATATTTATAACTCTTTTAGTTTCGGTGTAAATGACATACTTTTGATAAGATCGGAGAAGTGAATTAGTCAAGATACATGCAAGTTGACAATATAATCATCTCCAATACTAAAAAAAATAGAGTAAATGATGAAATTAGTCTTTAAAATATATAATATCAATCATATTAATCCCTAAATTATGAAAATTAAATTATGAAAATTACTCATAAAATCTCTAAAGGTGTATTCCATCGATAAAATTAATCTCTAAAAACTTCCATATGGTAACTGATATAAGAACTAATTTGAACATAGAACAGAAGTCAGCAGTTGACGGCGAAATTTCGGTCATATGTAAGGTATAATATCTAATAAGAACTAGGAGGTAGGACTAGGAACTATGAACGTATGCTTATATTATTACATTGCTTAGTTTAATATAGCTTATATTTCATATTATATTTTCTTATTTATATTTTTGTCTATAAGATAGATTAATTTCTTCATTTGCATATATATTTTTGTTTGATGCATTAACTTATATTTATGATTGGAACCATAAAAAATTTAAAAAATATACACTGAAATAACAATCAGAAATGAAGTGATTGCAAAATTTGAGCCAGCAAGAAAAAAACTTATATAGTGTATTCAATTGAAATTCAAGTGAATTCAGAGTTAAGTTGCAAGACGTGTAAGTGACAAATGTTTTTTTTTCCCCTCTATTGTGTAAATAGATTAAATCAATAAAAAAAACTAAATTTGAAAAGTAAAAGTTCTAAACTCTAGAAACTTGCATACAAATAACAATAAAAAAATGATATTTGGACACTTCAACATCACCATTTTAACTGTTATTTTTTATGTCATGCAAGCCAAAGATAAACTCAAAGGTTGAATTAATAATTTGAAATTAAATTTAAGACAAATACTTGATTTATTTATTTTTTCTACAAACTAATAATTTGATTTGAACTTTAAAAAAGTTTAAACGAAAATAAAATGAGATATACTAAAGGCACTATCTTTGCACACATTAACCATTTTTACTGTTATTTTTATATCATGCAAGTCAATGATAAACTCAAAAGGTTGAATTAATAATTTGAAATTAAATTTAAAACAAATACTTGATTTATTTATTTATTTTTTATGAAAACTAATTATTTGATTTCAGCTTTAAAAAAAGTTTAAATGAAAATAAACTAAAGGCACTATCTTTGCACACATTAATAATTTTTACTGTTATTTTTTATGTCATGCAAGTCAAAGATAAAATCAAAGGTTGAATTAATAATTTGAAAATAAATTTAAAACAACTACTGTAACACCCTTATTATATTAATGTCTGATAGCAAATTTCTACTCGGTATTACTTTTAATCTTTCTAAGCGTGGCCATAATAATAAAATTAGTAAGTTTACTCTATAAAAATTTTAATTTTGTTTAATAAAGTTTTAGAACTTCAAATACTCAAAAGAATTCAGTTAAAATATAATTTTTTTTAAATAAAGTAGAGAAAAATAAAAAAACTTTACTAATCGAAAACTATGTTTTACAGTAACTCAGATTTTGATGGAGTTTGAAGTCAAAGGAAAAGATACAAAAAAATGAAGAACAAAGATCATAATCAAAGAAATCGAAATCGAGATCATAATAAGTAAAAATAACAATATCAAAAACATAAATTCTAATTAAGAAACTTAGCAACAAAGTCATGATTTTGCTTACATATATTAAAGTTATTATTTAGCCAAAAGTACATATATTTCCAATAACTTCAATAGATACACATTTCCCTCATTTGGATTTAGTATTCATACATGATCGATCTGAATGATGATAACTATAATACATTCTATACTAATCTGAAAATACCACGAATAGAATGAGAATTGAAAGTTCTCAATAGGAAATGAATAGTTATAAAAAGATTTAAAAACATATTTGTGAGTTTCAATTGTGCAATATACACAGAAAAATCTCATGACAACAAAGTATGATAAGAACAACACAATTTCAGCATAACAGAACAAATACTAAATAAATCATGCAATACAGTCTTATATATTAACATCAGCAAATTTTTCAAATATCAACAAACTAATACCAGTTATCAGCAACTATCAACCAACACTAACAAGTTTCTCAAATATCAACGAACAAGTACTAATTATCAACAAGTACTAGTAAACAATAAGTTCTTCAAATATCAGCAGATAAGTACCAATTATTAACAAGTACCATCAAACATCAGCAAACAAGTTTTTCATCACAGGAAATCTACTATTTACATTTTTTTTTCTTTCTATGTCTGCTTGTCTCACATTTCACTTGAAGATTTTCACTATCATAGGGAATCTATCCTATCTCTAGTGTTACTTTAACATCGTGACAATAAAGTCAGACATACTCACACTAACCAGACAGGTAACATAAAATGAAAACCATCCCTATGCCTCTCAACGGTTAGGTACAAACTTTTCCATGAATTCTTTGCTTACCATCACACACAAACATAAGCAATACAAATCATCCAATATATATATCACAAATAAATTTATCATATATAAGTCTACAAATAAATCATGACAATTAAATAAAATTCACAAAACTTAGAATCGTTAAATTTAAATGCTAGTTCTTCAAGGGGCCAACTATGATTTAAAATTAATTTAATAATTTCTCTTAATAGTCCACATCGCTGTCCATAGTTTATCAAATTCTCATCATAGTCTATATTTTGTCAGGTCCTTATCATGGTCCATTGTTTGTCCTGATCCTGATAATGCATTCATTGTACAAAAGTATTTTTGTTGCAAATGTCAAAATAAAGTCATAAAATTTGCTCTCAAGCCAAGGTAAATATAAGCCAGAATAAAAGTCATTAAATTACTCCCAAGCCAAGGTAAATATAAGAAAATCTTTATAAATCAAGTACATATATTTATTATCCAATATAATTAAAATATATATTTAACTTAAGTTTTGAGTAATATTTTAATCTTTTTTAATTTATTATATTGATCCCATAAAAAAGTCAACATTCAAATTATAATAATTTTATCAAATATCTAAATTTTATCAAATATCATTAATATTTCAAAACTAATTAAATATCAAATTTTCATAACATTACATGTATATACTAAATTTGACAAAAATAATAATATATATATATAATATTAAAATAATAAATTAACTAATAAAACATATAAATATATTAAAAACCATGATTTTTTAAAAAAGAAAGTACAGTTCCTATTTCACCAAAACTTTCTTCTTTTTCTTTTCTCTCCTTTTTCCTCTTCTCTTTCTCGTTGTAACTTTCTCTCCTTCGGTTTCGCACTCTTTCTTTTCTCTTACTATTTTTTTTTTTCTTCTCCTTCTTTCCTACGTTTTCTCACTCTTTCAACAGCATCTCACTGTTTTTTTTTTCCTCTCTCCCTCTTTGTTACGTGTTCTGCCTCTATTCTTGCCTATTTATATGGCTTTGCGTGCTCATTGGAGCACGTTGCACCTAAAATTATTACATTTTCAGATTTTTATCTTGGGTTCATTACATAGCACTTTTTTAAGGTAAACTATTTATATATAAGTAATAATTTGATTTGAGATATTTAGATTAAAATATTATTTTATAAATATTTTAATATTTTCTTATAAATAATCTTTTCATAAATAATTTTTTTTATAAATATCTCTATCTTTATATAATACACTAATAATTTTATCTTAACTCAAAAAATACTTCTAATCTTTATTACAAAAATTAAATACTAAGTTTTATAAAAAATTAGGATGTTACAACTACTTGATTATTTTTTTTGGCTACAGGCTAATAATTTGATTTCAACTTTAAAAAAGGTTCAAACGAAAATAAAATGAGATATACTAAAGGCACTATTTTTGCACACATAATAATGTGTCTGTTGATGATTTTTTTTAGATAAAAAATTAATGAAGTAAATAATTTTAAATTGAAAATACAATTTACTAACCATAAATTTGCACTTTGAGTAAGTTTATTCATTTAGAGGGAAAAATATTAAATAAGTAGATTGTCATAATAGATTTGGATCTCTCATATTTTTCTCTCACATGATTAAGTGGAATAGAAAAATAAACATAAAAGTTATAAAAAAAATTTATAAACTATGACTGAGTCTTATTAATAAATATCTTTATGTTTAACTCTCTTCTTCACTCGATCACATAAAAAAAATAACAAACTTTGATTTTCTTATCATTTTTTTTACATCACTTTTTACACACATCTCCATATCATTAATCTTATATTTTTTTTCTTATCACATTCTCTCACTTAATCACAATTCTTAAAAAATGTATAAATAATAATACACTCTTAAAAAAAAGTGTAACACTAACATTTTCCAAATAACATAAGATGATCCCTGTCAAAATATATTAGTATAAATATTTGTAATCTTTGTCATTGAACAATACTTAAAAGTGAATTTCACAGAGAAGATCCCAATATATGCAATGATCCATGAAGTAAACATGACATGGACTTGGACCAAATAACTACTTACTAATTTAGAATTTTACTGAGATTCAAATGGTCAATATATTTAGAAGCTTCATTGCAAGTGCAGCTAAATACTATCATTTGTTATGGAATGAAACATGTGAAAGATCTGAATACATTATTTGGACAGTGGATAATTTTTTTTAAAATAAATATCACATTGCGCTTGTTAAAATAACACTAAAACGACTTACTAATTTAGAATTTTACTGAGATTCAAATGGTCAATATATTTAGAAGCTTCATAGCAAGTGCAGCTAAATACTATCATTTGTTATGGAATGAAACATGTGAAAGATCTGAATACATTATTTGGACCGTAGATAAAAATTTTTAAAATAAAAATCACATTGCGCTTGTTAAAATATCACTAAAACGACAAAGTCAACCAAACAAATGATGGGTAAGAAAGACTATCCAGCTTGCATTTCTTTGTTAAAAAATGAGGAATACAATTATAATCAATCAATCACATCACAACCCACATAATATGGACCACACCATATAGCTTTGCTTTCCTCGTCTTCACATTACGTCTGCGCCTTTTATGAACATAAAATGGCTTAACTAATTCTAGATGTCAGAATGTGTTTGACAACTCCCAAACCATAACTGAAATCGATTTTTTTATATAAGAGAGTAAAGCATTAACACGAATGCAAAGCTTTTAACAAGGAGGTCATATGCAAGGTAAGACATGACATCTTCTCAAAAGGTTCATGCTCTTCTCTTTCATATACTCCTGATATCTTTGCTTCCATTGAAAATCACAGCATCACCGAGAACAGAAGCAGAAGCCCTTGTCAAATGGAAAAACAGTCTATCCCCTCCTCTTCCTCTTTTTCTCAACTATTGGTCCCTCAACAACCTTGGCAACCTTTGCAGATGGGTTGCCATTGTTTGTGACAACACTAATACAACTCTTAGAGATAAACATCTCTGGTGCCAATCTCACTGGGACGCTTATTGGCTTGGATTTTGCTTCCCTCCCCAACCTTACCAGCCTCAACCTCAATGGAAACAGTTTTGGTGGGTCAATACCATCTGCAATTGGCAGCCTCTCCAAGCTCACTTTCTTGAACGTGGGACACAACTTATTTGAAGACACAATGCCTTCTGAGCTAGGCCAGCTAAAGGAACTTCAATATCTAAGTTTATACTTCAACAATCTCAACGGTACCATTCCCTATCAGTTCACAAATCTCCCTAGGGTATGGTACCTTGACCTTGGATCAAACTACTTTATATCTCCTCCTGACTGGTCCCAATATTCAGGCATGCCTTCCTTAACTTACCTTGGTCTGGATCTCAATGAATTCACTTCTGAATTCCCAAGTTTCATACTGGAGTGCCAAAACTTGACATACCTTGACCTCTCTCAAAACTTTTTGAATGGCACAATACCAGAATCCATGTATACCAAATTGGGAAAGCTTGAATACCTCAACCTCTCCAACTGTGGGCTAGAAGGACAACTGTCATCCAACTTGTCCAAGCTTTCTAATCTCAAAGAACTTCGTATAGGTAATAACCAGTTTAATGGCCCTATTCCCACAGAAATAGGATTGATATCTGGAATTCAATTTCTTGAATTGAATAATGTTTCAGCCCAAGGGGAAATTCCTTCCTCCTTAGGCCAACTCAGGGAGCTAAGGCATCTTGATCTCAGTCATAATTTTTTGAACTCAACAATCCCTTCTGAGCTTGGCCTTTGCACAAATCTAGCCTTCCTGAGTTTAGCAGTGAATAATCTGACTGGTCACTTGCCTTTCTCATTATCTAATCTGACCAAAATATCAGAGTTAGGCTTATCACAAAATTCATTTTCTGGTCAAATTTATGCTTCACTGATCTCTAACTGGACTGGGTTGATCTCTCTGCTAGTCCAAAACAACAAATTAACGGGAGAGGCTCCTCCAGAGATTGGCCTGTTGACAAAAATCAATATCCTCTTTTTGTATAACAATACCTTCTCTGGTCCCATTCCTATAGAGATTGGAAACCTGAAGGAAATGACTGAGTTAGACCTTTCAGGAAACCAATTCTCTGGTCCAATTCCTCCAACCATTTGGAATCTTACAAACATTACAGTCATAAATCTTTTCTTCAATGAGTTTTCTGGAACCATTCCCATGGATATTGGAAACTTAACCTCACTACAAATTTTTTATGTCAACAATAACAATTTGGATGGAGAGTTGCCAGAGACCATTGCTCAACTAACTGATTTAATGTATTTTTCTGTGTTCACCAATAACTTCTCGGGCAGCATTCCCAGAGATTTTGGAAAGCGTAGTCCTTCTTTGTCTCATGTCTACTTTTCAAACAACAACTTCTCAGGAGAACTGCCTTCTGACTTGTGCAGTGGTTTCATGCTAGCTGTTTTGGCAGTCAATAACAACAGCTTTTCGGGGCCATTGCCAAAGTCCTTGAGAAATTGTTCAACACTAACTAGAGTTCGGCTTGATGAAAACCAATTCACTGGAAACATCACAGAAGCATTTGGGGTTCACCCAAATCTTGGTTTTATCTCACTTAGTGGAAATCAGCTTGTTGGTGAGCTCTCCCCTGAGTGGGGTGAATGTGTCAACTTAACCAGGATGGAAATGGACAGAAATAAACTTTCTGGAAAAATTCCATCTCAGCTGAGTAAGTGGAGTCGATTACAATATCTAAGCCTGCACTCCAATGAATTCACTGGCAATATCCCACCTGAAATGGGAAATCTAAGCCTGCTCTTCATGTTCAACTTGAGCAGGAACCATTTGTCAGGAGAAATCCCAGAGAATTTTGGCAGATTGGCTCAGCTTAGTTATCTTGATTTATCAGATAACAACTTCAGTGGAAGCATTCCTAAAGAGCTGAGTAATTGTAATCGCTTACTGAGCCTGAATTTAAGCCATAACAATTTATCCGGGGAGATACCATATGAACTTGGCAATCTGTTCTTTCTCCAATACTTCTTAGACCTAAGCAGCAACTCTTTTTCTGGGGCAATTCCTCAAAACCTTGACAAGCTTGCATCATTGGAGATTCTCAATGTCTCACTCAACCATCTCTCAGGAACCATCCCAAAATCCTTTTCAAGTATGCTCAGCCTTCAATCTGTTGATTTTTCTTACAACAACTTGACTGGTTCAATCCCAACTGGTGGTATTTTCCAAACAGCAACTGCTGAAGCTTATGTTGGAAACTCAGGTTTGTGTGGGGAGGTAAAAGGATTAACTCCTTGCCCCACAGTATCTTCTTCCCCAGACAAATCAGGAGGAGTTAACAAAAAGGTTCTTCTTGGTATTATTATACCAGTTTGTGGGGTACTATTTATTATTGGTGTTGGAATCCTAATATTCCGACGGCAAGCCAAACTCCTTGATGAAGAGTCCAAAAGCACTCAAAATAATGATCAATCTATTTGCGTGGTATGGGGAAGAGATGGAAAATTCACTTTTCCTGAGCTTGTTAAGGTCACCAATGACTTCAATGACAAGTACTGCATTGGAAAAGGAGGATTTGGAAGTGTTTATAGAGCTGAATTATCTTCAGGTCAAGTTGTTGCTGTTAAAAGGCTGAATATCTCAGTCTCTGATGACATTCCAGCAGTGAACCGCCAGAGTTTTCAGAATGAGATAACAACACTTACAGGAGTGAGGCACCGCAAAATAATAAAGCTTTATGGGTTTTGTTCCAGGAGGAAACAAATGTTCTTGGTTTATGAATATGTAGATAGAGGAAGTTTGGGAAAAGTGCTGCATGGAGAGAAAGGAAAATTGGAGCTAAGTTGGGCTACAAGGGTGAAAATTGTGGAGGGAATAGCACATGCAGTTGCCTACCTGCACAGTGATTGCTCCCCACCAGTTGTGCACCGAGATGTAACATTGAATAACATACTACTGGACTCGGAGTTTGAACCCCGTCTTGCAGATTTTGGCACAGCAAAGCTGCTAAGCTCCAACACTTCAAGCTGGACCTCAGTGGCAGGTTCCTATGGCTACATGGCTCCAGGTACATACTTTAACCTCACAACCAATTTCAATTCAAGTGTAAGCCAAATATAATCTTGTCATTCACATCAAAGGGTCACTAACAAAATTTGAAATTTGCAGAGCTAGCACAAACTATGAGGGTCACTGACAAGTGTGACGTGTATAGTTTTGGAGTGGTGACATTAGAGATAATGATGGGAAAACACCCCGGAGAACTCTTGGCTACCATGTCTTCAAACAAGTCTTTGTCATCAATGGAGGATCCACAGGTGCTTCTGAAGGATGTGTTAGATCAACGGCTTCCACCTCCAACGGGCCAATTAGCTGAAGCAGTAGTGTTCATAGTGATCATAGCTTTGGCATGCACGCGTGCGGCTCCAGAGTCCAGACCCATGATGCGTGCTGTGGCACAAGAACTATCGGCTACTACGCAGGCTTGTCTTTCCGAGCCATTTGGCATGATAACATTGAGCAAGCTTACAGGGTTTCAGAAATAGAACCATGTAGAACTATGGGGGTTTTTTGCCATAACTAGTCTTGCGTGAAGCAAATTTGTTTATATATATATATTTTTTAGCCTTATAGGAGTATTTTACATAGAGCCCACTTTTATTTATTTATATTATATTTCTGGGGCTATAATTCTTGTGACTATGTGAAAACCTGAAGAAAATGACAGTGTTAGATCTTTTCAGGAAACCAATTCTCTGGTCCCACTCCTGTAGAGATTGGAAACCTGAAGAAAATGACAGTGTTAAACCTTTCAAGAAATCAATTCTCTAGTCCCATTCATGTAGAGATTGGAAACCTGAAGGAAATGACAGAGTTAGACCTTCAAAGAAACCACTTCTCTGGCCCAATTCCCCCAATCCTTTGGAATCTTACTAACATTTTATTCAAAAAATATTTTCTTCAATGAGATCTCTGGAACCATTCCCATGGATTATTGGAAACTTAACCTCACTGCAAGATTTTGATGTCAGACAATAATAATTTACATGGAGAGTTGCCAGAGACCATTATTCAACTAACTGCTTGAAAGTATTTTTCGGTGTTCACCAACAACTTCTCGGGCAGCATTCCCAGAGATTTTGGAAACCATAGTCCTTCTTTGGCTTATGTCTACCTTTCTCACAACCGCTTCTCAGGAGAACTGCCGCCAGATTTGTGCAGTAGTTTCAAGCTTGTTGATTTGAAAGCCACTAACAACAGCTTTTCTGGATCGTTGCCTAAGTGCTTGAGAAATTGTTCAGCACTAACTAAAGTTCAGCTTGATGAAAATCAATTCACTGGAAACATCACAGAAGCATTTGGGGTTCGCGCAAATCTTGAGTGGGGTGAATGTGTCAACTTAACTGAGATGGAAATGAGTAGAAATGAACTTTCTGGAAAAATTCCATCTGAGTTGAGTAAATTGAGTCGATTACTATATCTAAGCCTGCACTCCAATGAATTCACTTGCAATATCCCACCTGAACTGGGAAATCTAAGCCATCTCTACATGTTCAACTTGAGCAGGAACCATTTGTCAGGAGAAATCCCAGAGAGTATTGGCAGATTGGATCATCTTGATTATCTTGATGTATCAGATAACAACTTCAGTGGAACCATACCCAAAGACCTCAGTACTTGTAAACGCTTACTGAGCCTGAATTTAAGCCATAAAAATCTCTCTGCGGAGATACCATTTGAGTTTGGCAATCTGTTCTCACTCCAATACTTCTTGGACCTCAGCAACAACTCTTTTTCTGGGGCAATTCCTCAAAACCTTGAAAAGCTTGCATCATTAGAGATTCTCAACGTCTCACACAACTATCTATCGGAGACAATCCCACGATCCCTTTCACACATGCTCAGCCTTCAATCTGTCGATTTTTCTTTCAACAACTTGACTGGTTCAATCCCAACTGGTGATATTTTCCAAAAAACGACCGCTGAAGCCTGTGTTGGGAACTCAGGTTTGTGTGGTGAGGCAAAAGGGTTAACTCCTTGCTCCACAGTATCCTCTCCAGACAACTCCAGAGGAGTTAAAAAAATAGTTCTTTTTGGTGTCATTATGCCATTTTGTGGGGTACTATTTATTGTGATGAACGCTGTTGGAATCCTAAGATTCAGTCGGCAAGCCAAAGTCCTTGACGAAGAGTCCAAAACCATTCAAAAGAATGATCAATCTCGTTACATGGTACGGGGAAGAGATGCGAGATTCACATTTGCTGAAATTGTCGAGGCCACCAATGACTTTAATGACATGTACTGCATTAGAATAGGAGGATTTGGAATTGTTTACAGCGCAGAATTACCTACAGGTCAAGTTGTTGCTGTTAAAAGACTCAATATCTCAGACTCTGATGACATTCCAGCAGTGAATCTTCAGAGTTTTGAGAATGAGATAAGAACACTTACAGGAGTGAGGCACCGCAATATAATAAAGCTTTATGGTTTCTGTTCCTGGAGGAGACTAATGTTCTTGATTTATGAATTGGCGGAGAGAGGCAGCTTGGGAAAAGTTCTGCATGGAGAAGAAGGAAACTTGGAGCTAAGCTGGCGTACAAGGGTGAAAATTGTGCAGGGAATAGCACATGCAATTGCCTACCTGCACAGTGACTGCTCGCCACCAATTGTGCACCGAGATGTAACGTTGGATAACATATTACTGGACTCAGAGTTTGAACCCCATCTTGCAGATTTCGGCATAGCAAAGCAGCTAAGCTCCGACACTTCAAGCTGGACCTCAATGGCCGGTTCCTATTGCTACACGGCTCCAGGTACATACTCCAACCACACAATCAAATTCAATTCCAGTGTAACCCATATAAACTCTTGACATTTACATTAAAGGGTCACTAACAAATTTTGAAATTTGCAGAGCTAGCACAAACGATGAGGGTCACTGACAAGTGTGATGTCTATAGTTTGGAGTGGTGGTATTGGAGATAATGATGGGAAAGCACCCTAGAGATCTCTTAGCTACCCTGTCTTCAATTAAGCTTTTATCTTCAATGGAGGATCCACAACCGCAGGTGCTTCTGAAAGATGTGCTAGACCAACGGCTTCCACCTCCAAGAGGTCTATTAGCTAATGCAGTAAGTAGTGTTGGCAGTGACCATAGCTTTGGCATGCACACATGTGGCTCCTGTGTCCAGACCCATGATGCGTTCTGTCGCTCACAATTTATCGGCTACCCAGCTGGATTATCTTACCGAGCCATTTGGCATGATAACCATAAGCCAGCTTATGGGGTTTCAGAAATAGAACCATGTAGGATAGGACTCTGTGGTTTTTATTTACCATAACTAGTCTTGTGTGAACAAATTTGAAGTGAAGCAATTTGGGATCATTGCCTTAAATTGTAAAAAATAAAATAAAATAGATATATGTATATATATATATATAAGGCCGTGGTTTTTAGTTGTACAGTTGTTATGATAAGAAATAGAAAAACAAACACATTCTCAAGTTTAAAAAATTGTGTGCTGGATTGGTTTGAGAGTGTGGTAACCCCATGTGTTGGCAGGCAGAAAGTGAGCGTGTGTTGTTGGATTGTGTGAGAGGTGGAGAAAATCATAGAGAAAACCATGAATAAGAGCATTGGATGTAATTGAGTTTTGGGATTGTGAGTGTATGTGATTCATAGAGATTGTAATTTATTACTTTAGATCAACAAAATTGGATTTGGTGGAAGTAGAGAAATGGATTAGGATGCTCTCTTTTTTGGGAAGAACAGAAGAGTATTATGTTGAATTAATCTTAACCTTTCATTTATACAAAACCCAAATCAATGGTTTAAAATATAACACATCACTCCATCTTAAACACATCGATTTACTGAAGCTCAAAGCAATGTCAGAATCCGCGTATTGTTCCACCTCATGAGTCACGACCCAACTTCTGAAACTTCAAACCTATTTTCTCGTCTCCCACCTGCAACTTCCATTTTCTCTTGTTTCACTCATGCCCATATGTTGTGTTGTCTGAAATGGACAAGGAAGGTTTAGGCACAGAGGAACAACTGGTGGGTTTGTCCATTGTCCAACGATGCGACCCACATAGCCAAGGGCAAACGCACCAAAAGACTGAGGATTTTGTCCCCTTGTGGTGTTAACGTTGCTGTTGCCACTGTTGTATCCCGTGACTTGTAATGAATTGAAATAGTAAAATACTGAAGCCTGAGGTGTGCGAAGCACTACCCTCAAGGATTATTCCGGTATAATCAAAAATCCTCCAGGGTACAGTAAGTTCTTCCTAACAATGTCAAGGTTTCAAGAAATACAAGAAGATTATTATTCTGTAACCCAGCAGAGAGAAGAGAGAAGAACAGAGGAAAAGATGAAAAAGGAGAATGTGATTAAAAACTGAATTAGTGGATGGTTTTATAAAAAACAGAAGGGAAAGTTGTTAGCAGAATTTGCACGTTAGAGACTTGTCCTACGTATTGGAAGACCAAGTCAAAATCAATTTCCTGCACGTTAGAGGAAGAGCAAACCGAGTCAAAAACGAAGATAAAATCAAGTCATTTTAAACTTATTCAAAAGACTCATTTTCAGGTAAGCTCAAAAAAATAATTAAATTTTTGACGAAGTTGCGGGCCTCATGTTATCACGCGTAAGGGGGTGCAAATCGAGGGTTTGAACTAGCTACGAGCCTTCGGCCCATTATTATGCTTGCGAGCCCATCCCCTAATTCGCTTTTTACCAAGTCCAAGTCATAAGTTGATATATAAACTCTTCCAAAGTCTTACCTCTAACTAATGTGGGACTTTATTCTTTTGAAATATTACTCTTTTCACAACAATTCCCCACATATTTCAAAAGAATATGAAATAAAATAAAAATAAAATAAAATCAATAATTAAAATACAGATTATAAGTTACATCATGAATGCAAATATTTCGAATCTGGTATCTTCTGAACTATGAACCAGACCTAGATAAATAGGACTTTAACTTCCAATATAATTGGTGAAGTTTAAGTGAGAGAAAGTGATAGGAAAAAGTAAGTATGATGAATGATATTGGGAGGAGTGTGAAAAGAGGTATATGCACTATTTGTGGTAAGAATATTATAGTTGTATTGCTAAATTACAAAATTATTGACATGTAATCCCAATGGGTTGGTCTAGTGGTGGACGAGTATGTATCGTGTGGGTGGACATATGTTGTTGGTTTAATTTCTGATATGTTAATTTTTTTTGGTCAAACTGTAAAGAATATCTTTATAAATCCTTTAGTCCCGATGTGAATGACATACCTTTGACAGGATCAGAGAAGTGGATTAGTCAAGATGCACCCAAACTGGTAAGATACTTTACTGCGACACTAAAAAAGAGAGAATAAATGATTAAATTAGTCTCTTAAAAATACAATATTAATCATATTAGTCTATAAATTATGAAAATTACTTATAAAGTCTTTAAAGGTGTATTCTATCGTTAAAATTAATCTCTGAAAACGTCCACATGGTAACTGATATAAGAACGAATTTGAATATGTTAAGAGTCTCACATTGTCTGTTTCAATATTTCAGGTGCAGTTTATATATCTGTTAGGTCACTTTACTTAATGTCAATTGGTTTTAGATTGGAATCTCACATGGTATCAGAGAGGTACCATCGTCTGTAACTTATCACATCACTATTTCACTGCATAGTTCCTAAAAACCTGGAACTCTAATTAGTCAAACTCTGTTTTAGACTCTGTCTTAAATTTCAGACTTCATTCTGATGTCAGACTCCATTTTAGACTTCGTTATAGATTCCAAACTTCATTCTGATGGCAGGACTCTATTTTAGACTACGTCCTAGATTCCAAATTTCGTTCTAATGACAGGACTTCGTTTCGTTCCTATTGTAGATTTTTCCAGATGAAGATGATTCCATCCCAAATACAGTTTAGGCTTATTGGCTTCTCTAAGATCTCGACGTTGTATTTTTAGATTATTTTTAGTTTATTTTATTTTCATATATCTACTAGTAAATATTTTTAGTTTATTTTTCAAACTCCAGACTCTAGACTCAATCGTTATACTGGTCAATTTCGTACTTTGATTTCTAAACTCAAGTTGGTTTCTTCTATACTCACTTGAGTTTGAGGGAGGATGTTAGTATGATTAATTATAATTGAGATTATAATTGATCATGATTTATTTAAGAATGATTGTAATTGATTTAGTATAGAATTAGATTGATTTAGTACATGATTATATTTTATTATTTTTCTTTTACTGTACAAAAGTCTTCTTCTATAAATAGAGACAAATATTCCTGTATATATTCATTTAGAAATATAAACAAATTTATCAATATTTGTCTCCATATATCTATTTTAAACAAAATTATGAGATTTTAACGTAAAACTAATTGACATTAAGTAGAGTGACTCAATAGATATATAAATCACACCTGAAACATTGAGGTAGGTAATGTGAGACTCTTAACACTGCACCTTCACATATGCTTGGAGGGAATAAGCGAGTTTATCGAAGTAGGCGGGAACAAGCCTAGCGAAGTAGGAGGGAGAAGTCTAGCGAAGTAGGTAACGAAAATGATGTCTTAATTCTGATACTATGTTAGCAATAGAAATAGAGAGATAAATATTGATAAATTTATTTATATTTTTGAATGAATACATACATGAAAATTAGCCTCTATTTATAGAAAAAGATCATTGTATAAAAAAATAAAAAAAATAATTATATACTAAATTAATTACAACTATTCTTAAAATAAATTATGATTAATTATAATTATAATTGTAATTAATTACACTAATAGAATATAGAACAGAAGTCAGCAATTGGCGGCGAAATTTAGGTCATATGTAAGATATAATATCTAATAAGAACTAGGGAGTTAGACTAGGAACTAAGAACCTGACATAAAACAAAAATATAAGAGGGATTATGAACCTACATACTACCTATTTAACATGTTGTATTATATTTGATAGGATAAAATAATATAATATATTATGATTTTATTAGTTATTTTAGTATAAATATTATGTTGTATAAATTTATCTATTAAATTTATCTTATACATTAAAATAATAGTTAACTTAATCAATTTTTAGAGGTGAAATTAAGTCTAACTGAATTTTGATGTATAAGTTATTATAAAGATTTTTTTATTACAATTTTAAACACTCTAATATCTCTAACCGTTACATATTAAACTTTATACTCTCATATTTTATAGTATTAAATCTTATACTATCAAATCTAATACTATTAAGTCTTATCCTACCATTCATACAAAATAAGTCCATAACCTTTTGTGGGGTGGGGTCTACAATATAGCTATGGACTACGGGCTTGCTTCGACTAATTAACCACCGCAAAATTGTCCTATATATTTGTTATATTAGAGGTGCAAGCACCTAATCTTAACGGGTTGAGTTAATAATAGATAAATATATGATGTGCGGATAAATATAAAGTTATAGGTTTGACTTTTAATTATATTAATTTTTTAAGATCAATTCGAAAAAAAAATTATGAAAAATCTAACTTCGGTGTAAATAATATATCTTTGACTGGATCAAATAAAAATCAACTGATTGCAATTTAGAAAAACAAAAAATGCAAACACCTATTTAATCACTACGAAACTTAGAAGGAGACGGCATACATAGGCACCCGCACACTTCCCTCCCCCTCTTTAATTTATCAACAATTATATACTTACCACAAATAATATATATCTCTTTTTTATATTTTTTTAATATCATTTATTATACTTATTTTTTTATCATTTTATCTTACTTAATTACATTTACCCAAAATGAGTGTGAAAAATAATGTTTAATAAAAAATAAGATAATATGATCATTTTTATTAATTTATTTACTTAATTATTGGATAGATCAGTTTATAGTTTTCATAATATATTTTTCTCCCCTTAATACTATTATTAAATAGATAAATAATTTAATTCTCAAAATATATGTATTCCACTTATCTTATCTACCCACCAATCTCATTTCCTTTTCCCTACAAATTTGTTTTACTCACCCTATTAGCCTCAATTCTATATCTCAATGGTTAACATTCTTTTTCAATACTCCTACGACGTTTGACATATTGTATTAGATTTGATAGGATAAGTTAATACAATATATTATAATTTTATCAATTATTAAGTATAAATATTATATTGCATAAACTTATCCATAAAATCTTTCTTATACATTAAAATGATAGATAATTTAATCAAACATTGTGGTGAGATTAGGTCTGATTGAGTTTTGATGTATAAACTGTTATAAAGAATTTTCATTACAATTTTAAATACCTTAAAATCCCAAATCATTATGTATTATGTCTTATACTATTAGACATTATGTTATCAGACTTAATACTATCAAATCTTATCATATCCTCCATACTAAACATGCCCCTACACAGTCCAGCATCCCAACGGATTTGAAGAATTTAGGTAATATTTTGTTCTCAAAGATTTAAGTAATGCAACTTTTATTTTGATAAAATATAAAGGTAATTGTTACATATAATAAAGTAATAGTGACCACTTATTCATCTAAGAGTTAATAAATATGTCACATTATTTTGACAAAAAAGTTCTTACAAAAATTCTATCTCTCTAACATTTTTCCAAAGATTTTATACACCACCTACGTGCAATAAAAAAAAAATCACTTCTAATGACTTGGATCAACATTAAATAAGTAATGTTACGTAACCAAAAAAAAATAGTTAAAATTTTATTAAAATTCAAGGATAATTATATAGATAAAAGAAAATAATAAAGACCACTCATCCATCTAAAAGTTAAAAAACTTGTTAATTCATTCTGTCAAAAATTCTAACTAAAAATTCTAGATGTTTAATATTTTTCAAACCACAGGATGTATCATACCAGAACATGCAAGATTATTATTGGGGACGGACAAAGGCATTTTTGGATTTTTCTTCTACGCTTGTTTTTCGTTAGGACTTTTGAAAAATCAAAACTTGACTCTAATTTTTAATTTTAATCTTTGTCTTTAATCTCATTTAATTTAATTTATTAATTAATTTTATTTATATTTAATTGAGTTAATAAATATATAAAAAGAGATTAAATAAGATTGAAAATAAGGATTGAAACCAAAAATTGAAACTAAAAAATTTATTCCTTGTGAAATATGAAAATTTGAAAAACGTCATTGGCATTTAAAACCTTTGAAGTTTGAACTGTGTATTTATTGCATGTGTTCACTTATACTTAAAAACAAAAAGGATAAAAAACTTTTGGAAAAAGGTGTAAGGTGTTGAACAGATAAATTTGACCCAAAAACAGAAGAATAATTCGCAAAACGGAAATGTTCACAAGAGTCTAAGATTAATCCATTGAAAAGACTTTCACCATTAATATATCTTCTTAAAATATTGTTTTAATACTTAATAAAAATAATTAAATGAAGAAATAAATGTATTTAATGTATTAAAAATATAAAAGATATTTAATATTTTCTTTATTTATTACTTAAAAATATTAGTAAGAGGATTAATTAAAAAATTAAAATTATTCTTAATTATATCACAAGAATAAAAAAGTTATTAACATTAAAGACGAGTTCTCACATAATCGCATAGTTATGTTGTGTATATATTATTACATTGCTTAGTTTAATTTAGCTTATATTTCATATTATATTTTCTTATTTATATTCTTGTCTATAAGATAGATTAATTTCTTCATTTGCATATATATTTTTGTTTGATGCATTAGCTTATATTTATGATTGGAACTATAAAAAGTTTAAAAAATATACACTGAAATAACAAACAGAAATGAAGTGATTGCAAAATTTGAGCTAGCAAAAAAAAACTTATATAGTGTATTCAATTGAAATTCAAGTGAATTCAAAGTTAAATTGCTAGACGTGTAAGTGACGAATGTTTTTTTTTTTTGTTTTTCTCTATTGTGTAAATAGCATAAATCAATAAAAGAAAACTAAATTTGAAAAGTAAGAGTTCCAAAATATATAGATGTCTGTCTAAATATTAAGAGAATTCTATGTAACTTTTCAAACTAGAAAGAAGTATGTGATAAATAAGACAAATAGAACGGAATTGGAGTATTTTACTGTTTTTTTTCCTTATAACATACATATATATCACCGAAGCTATTCTAATATTAATATCCTGCAGATGTGTGGTAAATTCAAGATTTATATATCAGAGGGTGAGGAATAGCTAAGAATCTGCCAGCTGAACAGTGTAAAAAATCAGACCAGGTCTCAAACTATTGAGACTCCAAAGCAATAATTAGAGCCCTCCCAGGATCCTTTCAATCTTTTCAAAGACTTCAGAATATTTGTCTCAGTACCGGAGCAATCCCATATTATCAATATATTTAGATAGTAGGTAACAAGGGAAATGAAAAGATAACGAGGGAAACGAAAATAACTTCTATTATTTGAGAGTTTTAACTTACATAAAGAATCATTTTTTTCCTCATTTTATCAAATGCTCAACTTTTGTTCCCTAAAAAATTGAGGTAGAATGGGAGAAACACATGAGTAATAAAGTTCATTTCCGTTAATGAAATTTTTAAATAAAGATAATAAAAATTATTTTTCATTCCTTTCATTTTCTTTCCGCTCTATCTCCACCTATTTGTTGGGAAATTACGTAAAATTTTTCTATCATCAGATTTGTAGAAAGTGAAATAAATGCAGAATAATAGCATACACAAAATTAATAACAAAATTCAGCCAATTGTGCCTACGTCTCCGGGCTGCTGCAGATATTTTATTAAAAAAAGAAATATAAAAGTGTTTACAAAACACTCACAACTTCTCACAACCCACAACCCAATTACACTCAGAAACTAAAGCTTTTCTCTAAGCTTTTTCTGTTTCTCTCTCTAGGATTTTTCTCTCTTATTTTTGGAATGAATTTTCTCTTCTGCAGATACTTCTATTTATAGAAGCTGAAACTGCATAATTTTCCTTCACGCGGTTTGCCAACACTGAATTGGTTGGCTTCCAGCAAAAGAAATTTGCTTTGCACCGAAAGAAGATTTTCTGCTTTTTTGAAAATTTCATGCAATTGGACAAATGGGAGGGGCCACCTGTTGACTAACAATCTCCTACTTGAAGACTGATTTTGAACTGTCTTCACACCTCGATCAATGCAGTAGCCTTTTCTGGTCTGTTACTCTAACAGGCCAACTGAAGTTGAACACAATTTTAGTTTGTCGATAGTCACCGTCTTTGTCAACATATCTGCTGGATTCTTGCTTCCTTAGATCTTTTTCAACATTAACACCTCATCTTCCAATAAAGATCTAATGAAGTGATAACGAAATCCAATATGCTTGGTTCTGGAATCAAATGCTGAATTCTTTGTCAAATGTATCGCACTCTGACTATCACTATGCAAAATACTTTTCTCCTGGACGAATCCCAACTATGTCAACAAGCCTTGAAGCCATATCAATTCTTTACTGATTTCTGTTACTGCCACATACTCAGCTTCTGTAGTGGATAAAGCAACAATCTTTTTGTATTTGCAACATCCAACTAACAGTTGTTGTTCCAACAGTGAATATGTAACCAGTGGTACTTCTTCGGTGATCGACTTCACCTCCAAAGTCTGCATCTACATAGCCTTGCACTTTTAATTCTCCTTTACCAAAGTACAAACACTTCTCTGTAGTGCCTCGTAGATACCTCAAAATTCACTTTACTGCTTCCCAATGAGCTTTGCCTGGATTTGACATAAACCTACTTACAACTCCCACTGCATAGCCAATGTCTAGCCTCGTACAGACGATTGCGTACATCAAACTTCCAATGGCTGAAGCATACGAAACTTTAGCCATAAATTCTCCTTCTTCCTCCGTCTGAGGGGATTGATCCTTGGATAAGCGAAAATGACTGGCCAAAGGTGTGCTAACCGGTTTGGCATTGTCCATGTTGAATCTTTGTAAAACACGGTTGATGTACTCTGCCTGAGATAACTGCAAAATCCCTCTTTGCTTATCTCTCATGATTTGCATTCCAAGGATCTTCCTTGCTGGACCTAAGTTTTTCATGTCAAATTTATTTGACAACTGCATCTTCAAGTTTCTGATCTCGTCTATATCTGAACCCGCTACTAACATATGATCGACGTAAAGTAGTAAAATGATATAACTGGACTTCTATCTCTTGAAGAAGCAACAATGATCGGCATTGCACTTCTGAAAACCTTCCTTGTGCATAAAGCCATCAAACTTCTTGTACTACTGTCTTGGAGCTTGTTTCAAGCTATACAAGCTCTTCTTTAATCTGCACACCATATTTTCTTTCCCTTTTTCTGAGAAACGTTCTGGCTGGTGCATGTATATCTCCTCATCTAAGTCTCCGTGAAGAAATGCAGTCTTCATGTCCAACTGCTCAAGGTAGAGCTCTTCACTAGCAACAATACTTAACACAGATCTGATAGTATTAAGCTTCACAACTGGAGCAAAAATCTCAGTGTAGTCGACTCCTTCCTTTTGCTGGAATCCTTTGACAACTAGTCGGGCTTTGTATCTCTTGAAGCCATCATGCTCCTCCTTCACCCGATACACCCATTTGTTGTGTAGTGCCTTCTTCCCCATGGGTAACTCAGCTAGTTCCCATGTCTGGTTGGAGATCAGAGATTTCATCTCGTCTTTCATGGCAAGCTCCCACTTGCTAGCATCTCCAGTCTGACAAGCTTCATCATAGCATTCAGGCTCCCCTCCATCAGTCAGCAACAAATAGTTCATGTATCTCCTGTTAGGCACATGAGGCCGAGAAGACCTTCTCAATACAGGAGCTGGAGTAGAAGACTGTGGTGTGTCGGACTGCTGTGCACTGCTCTGTTCAGTTGATTCCTCTAACTGAGGACTCTCAACTATAGGACCTTCTGGGACATCATCCACCTCTGCATACACTGGCCTACTCTGTTCTGAGTCACTGGTGTCTGAATTATGCCTATCCTTGTACATCACTCTTTCATTAAAGATCACATCTCTACTGCGGATCATCTTTTTATTTTCATCATCCCAAAGGCGGTAGCCAAAATCATCTTCTCCATAACCGATGAACGTGCACTTTTTCGATTTGGGATTAAGTTTATTTCTACCTTGATCACTGATGTGCACATATGCTACACAACCGAAAACTCTAAGATGTGAGAGTTTTGCCTCTTTTCCGCTCCATACCTCTTCTGGTATTCTGTGCTCCAATGGTATCGATGGACCTCGGTTGATCAAATAAGCTGTTGTGTTGACTGCTTCTGCCCAGAACTGCTTTGGTAGGCTTGATTGCACACGCAAGCTTCTGGCTCTTTCAGTCAACATTTGGTTCATACGCTCAGCTACACCATTGTGTTGAGGCGTACCCGCACGATCCTCTCCATTTTGATCCCGTGCTCATAGCAAAACTTCTCGAATCTGGTGTCTTCATATTCACCACCATTGTCAGTTCTGATCTTTTTGATCTTCAACCCTGTCTCATTTTCAACCATGGCTTTCCATCTCCTGAAAGCCTCAAACACTTCAGACTTATGCTTTAGAAAGTAAACTCATACCTTCCGAGAGTGATCATCGATGAAGGTCACAAAGTAGTGTTTCCCACCAATTGATGAGACAGTCGTTGGACCCCAAATATCAGAATGAACAAGCTCGAGTCTTTCCTTCTTTGGGGTTCTTCCACTTGTCTGAAAGCTGACTCTTTTCTGCTTTCCAAGTATGCAGTCTTCACACATGTCAATTTCTATTACTGAAGACCTAGTAATTTGCCCTTCGAGTGCATAATCTTCATTCCTTTCACACTCATATGGCCAAGTCTCTGGTGCCACAGATTGGAATTTTTGTTTCCAGCTGCAACTGTAATTGAACAGCGTGCCCCTACTGTTATGTAAAGAGTACCACTCTTTTTGCCTCGAGCAACCGTCATTGCACCCTTTAAAATCTTCCAATCACCACCGTGAAAGATCGTAGTGTAGCTTTCGCTAGCCAGCTGCCCTACTGAGATTAAGTTCTTTCTCAGTCGGGAATATGCCTGACGTCCTTCAACTCCCAAACAGACCCTTCAACAACTTAATCTTCACTACACCTTTACCAATAATAGCACAAGGTTGATCATCACTAAGGTATACTTTTCTAAGGTTTCCGGGGACATACCTCTCGAAGAATTCTTTCTGCGAAGTAGCATGGAACGATGCTCCAGAGTCTAACACCCAAGACTCTTCCTTGCTCTCCAAAGGACATATCAACGCATCATTTCCCCCTGAGGTGGAAGTAACATTTGCCTCGTCCTTCACTTCCTGATTCTTCGGTGCACTCTTACACTGATTTTTGTAGTGTCCGGTCTTCCCGCAATTCCAACACTCGACGGTCTTTGAGCTATAGGAATTATTAGGATTCTTGGATTTAGACCTCCTGTCCTTTGATCTACCTCGGTAGTTTGATCTGCCACGTCCATTCCCTTTGGTTGAATTTCTTCCTCTTGACTCTGTATGCAAAACTGAAGAGGATGATGATTCACCTGACTCTCTCCGTCGGATCTCTTCACTGAGAACCAAGTCACGAACATCATCAAATTTTAACTTATTGCTTCTCGATGAGCTACTCACAGCCGTGACTGTAGCATTCCAACTTTCTGGTAGAGAAGACAAAAGTATCAATGCTCCTACTTCTTCATCAAATTCAATTCCAACTAAACTCAACTGGTTGTGACTGTATTGAGTTCATTGAGATGTTGAGCTACCGATGCGCCTTCCGTCATCCGTAAATTGAATAACTGCCTCATCAAGTGCACTTTGTTAGAGGCCGACGGCTTCTCATACATACTGGAGAGAGTCGCCATAAGACCCGCCGTGGTCTTTTCCCTTACTATATTGAAAGCAACATTGCGGGATAGCGTCAATCGAATAACTCCAAGGGCTTGTCTGTCTAGAAAAGCCCAGTCTTCATCCTTATACCCTCTAGCTTCCTTTATGAGAGAGGTTGATAAAGCTTTTTCTGGTACAAATAATCTTTGATCTGCATCTTCCAAAAGCCAAAGTCTGCATCATCGAACTTTTCAATTTTCACTTTTCCTTCGTCTGTAGCCATCGCTCTTACTCGAATCTGACTTCCTCAGGATCGTTTCTGACAATTTCTGTGAACCACCGTGCTTTAGAACACCTCCGTGGACAAATTGGTAACGCTGATCAATTTTACTATTCATAAAATTTACTATTCATGTGAATAGTACCCACTTCAAAATTAGCAGAAATAACTAACTAGCTCTAATGCCAGTTGTTGGGAAATTACGCAAAATTTTCCTATCATCAGATTTGTAGAAAGCGAAATAAATGCAGAATAATAACATACACAAAATTGATAACAAAGTTCGACAAATTGTGCCTATGTCTCCGGGCTGCTGCAGATATTTTATTAAAAAAAGAAATATAAAAGTGTTTACAAAACACTTACAACCTCTCACAACCCATAACCTAATTACACCAAAAAACTAAAGCTTTTCTCTAAGTTTTTTCTGTTTCTCTCTCTAAGATTTTTCTCTCTTATTTTTGGAATGAATTTTCTCTTTTGCAGATGTTTCTATTTATAGAAGTTGAAACCGCATGATTTTCCTTCATGCGGTTTACTAACACCGAATTGGTTGGCTTCCAGCAAAAGAAATTTACTTTGCACCAAAAGCAGGTTTTCTACTTTTTTGAAAATTTCGTGCAATTGGACAAATTGGAGGGGCCACCTGTTGCCTAACACTATTCTGTTCCGTTTTACTAATGAAAAAATATTCAAACAGATGACAAAAAAAAATCTCTCACTTCCATTAATCACCATACGCCCTTGTATTACTTTGTGGTTGGCCCCACAGCCTTTTCAAGAAATTAAATAATTTTTTAGGTTCAAGAATCAAGATATCCGTGATGGACTGTTTAATTAATATCATAAAAATTATGTCTTTTGGAGAATTATATAATCCCGGCTTTATCTGCTAATGTTATGCCACTTCAGCCTATTTTAAGTCATTAGATTGCCGATATCATGTTTTGGTTTTGTGCTGAATAATTCCATTGGCGTTGAACCAAGGAAAAGAAAAGGAAGAAAAGAACAATTATTATATGAAATTGTTATGAGAAAATTTTGAATGGTAGATATGATCTTGTAAATGTTATCTGTATGTTTAATTTCTTGTAAATTGTAATTTTATACTGTGTTATATATTTGTAATTCTTTTTGAATAGTTAGCTTATTGCAAGGTTACATTCAATAAGTTTTATCAGTCATCTCCATAGACAACTGGACGTGTAAATTACTAAATTATACTGTTCTTATGTGCTTGTGTGTATTTATGCAGGTATTCGAAGTATTTAACGCTTCATGAAATCATCTGACTTCATATGAAACTGTTTACTCCTAAATGAGCATGATGTGGTCCGGACTTTGGACTACAGAACATTACATGTGAAAGAGAAGTTGCCGCCTCGTACAATATTGACTTTGATTTGAAGCTTGAAGTGTGTGAAACTGTGGATCTTTAGGCGGCGCATATTCTAAAAGCAACCATGTTTACAGAGAAATTTCAAACAAGTCATTAATTTCTGATGGTAGGCAAGGAAATAACAGTACCTTTTTTTGTAAAGAGCTAAATCTTAGCCTAATCTATTCTGAGTATTATCATACAGGCCGAGAGCCTAGGCATCAAACAAAACAATATCATATTGTGTATAAAATTATACAAATATATAATATAATATTATTAATAGGGTTTTTGAATGTCTAGATATATGGCTTATTTAATTAAACATGCTTATTTCATCCTAACTTGTATAATAAATATATCTACAGCAATCAAGTCATAGATCCTACTAATTAAGTCGCCTGACCCATACTTAAATGGATAACGAAATAAAAGAAAATCCTGGAGTGTACATAGGTAGACTTGTAAATTAAAACCTGAATTAAAAACCAAACATTAGAGGTTTCCCTGAAAGTTGTAACTTCTGCCTGCACTTCTATGTTCCATATGTGCTGCTACAAGATTCTTTTCTGATCAACATATAAGGAAGCCATGACCCTGAATTTTGAACATTCTCGAGTTCATTTCGTTGATTTACTTTCAAGTATGGACTTGCTTTCTTCTTTTTCATAGAAATTGTGACTAATTGAATTCGTGAATGAGTGGCTTGTGTTGGTAAGAGCCTATGAAGTTTGAACAGGTCTCCGGTTTCAGAGTAAATTTATTATTCAGTGTTGACAACACGAATAGAGTGAGTGACACACATATATTAAGGTTCGAAATTTCAAAGTGAATTTATTCAGCGTTGACAATGTGAATGGAATAACATAAAGATATTATTATTGGCTATTAAGGTGCGAAATTAGAGGTGGGAAGTTGGAAATTTAACCGTTGAAAATGATTTTGTAGATATAAGCATGCACCTTTTATATTATTTTGTTGTCCTTTTTCCTTTTGTATGTATTTATAGAATGTTAATTATATGGTCTCTAAGGAGCAAGGACAATTGTTACTTCGTTAGAGTTTTTTAAGATTTAAAAATTATATATTTAGTTTTTCTTCAATGTTATTTAATAACATTGCTTTCCAGTAATATATTAAATTTTTAGGAAATTTCCAATATGTTTCAAAGCAAAAACTCAAGCCCTTTATTTTGGCTGATGAGTTAGGAAGTATGTGATATAGGAAAATTTAAATTGTTTTATTAAATTTTATATATTATGATTCAAATAATTTTTTAAGATCTCCAAAACTTATTATTTTAAAAGGGATTTTTTAAAATTTTATTTCAAATACATTTTACTCGAAAACTATTTTACATAAATTATCCAATACACACGCACAATCCCCTTATGATTTTGCAATTTTTTCTCTAATTCTTTACTGGCTTCACCCTTTTTCTTTTTTTTTATGAAGCACCCATTTATTCTTTTTATTCTTTTTTGTATGTTGCACTTATATGTGTGATGTTTGTCAGCTTAATTCTCAATATGTTCAAGTATAGGTATATTTTTCATTAAAAAAAGCATAGGTCGTTTTTTTTTTTTTGCAAGCATAGGTATTATCTGCATTCATTAGAGATTACACAGTTTAAAGATTATCTACTATCTAGCAATATATTATATAAATTTTCTACTCACTTGCTAAGCGGCATTCAAACGCAAGAGATTAAATTAGGAGTTTGAGTCCAAGGAAAGTTGTCGGCAAGTATAGCTGTATCTCAAGCGAAGATTAAGCTCTCACTAGAGAGTGTTGGGGAACCTTGTAAAGATTAAAAATAATTGTGATATAATTTAAAATTAATATATTACTATATATTGATTATGATTATTATTTCGTAACTTTTTATTTTTAGGTCAAGTTGTTTTACTTATGAATCTGATTTCAAAAGTTTTTTTTTCTTTTTGGTGGATTTTTAAAATTATTTGTCTATTAGATTTTAAATTTTCTGTTAGAACAAAGCTGAACTCCAAATTCACAACGCTCTCTAAATGTTTTTCTAAATTTTTAAAATATTTTTTATAAGAGATACTAAGATAAAACACTTAACGCTGAATCGTCGAATATTAAGCTCAACAAAGATGGTAAATAACTCAATAATAAGCTCAAACCTTTTTTAACTTTTGGTCATGTAATAGGCATGAGCCTCATGAAATCTATAATGGGGTTGGCTTTTTTTTTTTTTTGGGTGGTCAATGGGGGTTGACTTCAACTTTAGTTACAAGCCCCTTCTTTAGGCCGACAAGCAGCAAGCCCAATTTTTTGGCCTGCAACAAGAACAAGCCTAATTACTTTTCATATTATTCTTCCATGTTTTCATTGTGCTCAACTCAAAGTCAATCAAAAATTAATTATACCGCGTAATTCAGCCACAACTATACTTCGTGGGACATTAGCATAAGGGATATTCTTATTTTTATTTACTGTGGTTTTTTCTTTAACAGTAAGGGTATCGTTAGGTCAATTTTTTTTGTTTTACACTGACAAACCCAAAAAATTTGGGTAATGAGGGCACACAAGAACAATATCTCTTTTTTCCATTCCTATCTATTCCGTTAAACGTAAACATATGAATAATAGTCCAAAAAAACATCCAACCTTCAAAGGTAAGCAGGTATCGAAATTTGTTCATTCATCTATCTCTCTTTTTAAACGTAATAATAGGGCAAAGTTTGAATAAGGGCAAAGTTTGAACGGTCGTGCTATTTGTCCATCAAAAATACGTTTAATTATTATTCACCATATGTTAATATTTTCATTTCAAATATTTTATTTTTTGCTTCTTGAATTCACCAGAAACTGATATAGATTAACTACTTATTTTTAATGTATTAACCAGTTAATTTGACTTTCATCAATTACGTCTAAGTGGTTAATCAGTATAGGTTTTTGGAGAATCAGTTAGAATGATTGGGCTAACCGATTAGAGCATGATGGATAACCGATTAGAGCATTGTGAGACGTTATGTCTAAGTAGTTAATCAGTTACGTCTAAGTGGTTAATCAGTATAGGTTTTTGGAGAATCGGTTAGAATGATTGGGCTAACCGATTAGAGCATGATAGATAACCAATTAGAGCATTGTGAGACTCCAATCTAAGTGGTTAATCAGTTATGTCTAAGTGGTTAATCAGTACAGATTTCTGGATATTCACTAAAAGAATTCTCAAAAATGGGATTGACTAGTTAGGAATGAAGCACTAGGTGGATAAACATGTGTAATGATGTTTTAAATACAAAATATTGAAAAAAATGAAGAATCTCATTGCTTGGCTCTGCTCCAATTTAAGTGGTTAATCAGTTATGTTTAAGTGGTTAATCAGTATAGGTTTCTGGACAATCGGTTAGTACTAGGCCAATTTCTAATGTCCCTAACCGATTAAGAGCTGTTCCTAATCGGTTAGTCTGATGAAAGTGGTATACGGTAGAAATAAGTTAGAGTATTTCGTTGTACGAAAAACATTTTTCAAGTTTGAAAGATAATGGGAGCTAAAATGGTAAAATTATCATAAAATAATAGAAATTTTTTAAAATTAAGTAGAGTCATGTTCCCACTCTTTCAAACATGGATCCGCCATTGTTTGTGTCAACTGATATTCAGCCCTTCCTTAAGTAATCTTAGGATCCACCGCAGCTTAATACATTTGGAGAATTGATTCTTTTTAGTGCTAGCCCAAAATCCAACCTTGATAATTAAGGCAAGGAGCTTCTTAACCATTAGGTCAATCTATTTATTTTAACTCATAAATTATTACATTAATATAATTATATATAAGTTGAATTCTTAAACTAGTGTAGTTCTCCACATATAACAAAACATTCATTTGAATTACATTTAATGTAGTATTTGAATAAAACATTGTGCCTCTCTATATGCAAAATAATCTTTTGTGCATTAATTAATTTTGGGTAAGTTTCTACCAAAAATAAATAAATAGATAATTGTTGGATCAGATGGTAAAAGAGTCTGTTCATTATTTTAATATTTCGTGTTTGAATTCTTAGTCGAGGCTGTGAAAAGTAAAATCCTTATGAATTTGTTAGATCTGACGTAAAATATATATTGAACCATGTCGAGAAGAGGTTATTTGGCAAAACTCATAATTAATCTCCTTGTTTTAATAAAAAAAAATGTATAAACATATATAGTTCATGAATCCGGATTCCTGCAGGTGGTGCAATTTTAGATCTAATGGAAAGTATTCATTATTTCATTTTTTCTTTTATAATTTAAGATAGAAAAAAATTATTTTTAAGGGTGAAGATGACTGATGTGTGTTAGTTTGAGTAAAAAAGACTCAAGTTTTTTGAGTATGTGATTTTGAATTTGATTTCAGATTCATATGTATAGAAATAATACTATTGAAAGAGATTTTCATTTAAACGTTTAACTGTATCTTAAAAAATTAGTATATTATCTATCAGATGAAAAAAATATTAGAAAAAAAGGGTGAAGATGTCCTACAGTTAAAAGAAAACTACACATAATCGAAATTCATAGTTCATGTACACAGTATTTTGAAATTAAACAACTAACCACTTAAATTATAAATATGAAATTTATGGCCCTTATAAAGTCATAGGCATCAAGTGGCTGGTTTTAATGGGCAAAAAAAACGGTATATGTTTTTCATCTTTATACATAAATAGACGTGCCATAACCATAATTTCTTATATTTCATATGTAACATCTTATTTTTATAAAATATTTTGAATTTTTTTTATTTTAGTTGATAATTTTACAATTGTGATTATTAATTAAAAAGAGATTAATGAGTTTGTAAGAATTAAAAATTTAGAGGTTAAATTTTTCAATAAATTGATAATAAAAAATAAAAAATGACACTAAATTAATATAAAAATTATGAAATTAAAAATAAAATTTATTAAAATAAGATTTAATATCAAATCTTTGAGATATGGATTAAGAATATTTTAATAGGTTAAAATAATATTAGATTAGGAGTATTTTTATAGATGATAATAATAATAATAATAATAATATTATTATTATTATTATTATTATTATTATTATTATAAAAATAAAGATATTTATAAACAGTAATCAATAAGGTCAGATATTTGTTGAAAGCAATTATTACTTTGATTTAAAAAATTATATAGAAGAATATGTGCACCACATTCGTAACTGCAAATTCAACCACATATAAAAACATAATTAAAAAAAACCTAAGAGTCTAAGCCATCTATAAATAGGGAGTTGGATACGGTAATTGTCATCAGAAAGGAATGAACGAATAGTGACGGTGTGAAACCGAGGGAGAGAAAGAGGAAGAACGATGGGAAGAGAAAGAAAGAGGAAGTATGGATGGAAAAAAGGGAAAAGTTTACAAGAGGTTGGAAATGAATTTTTTTTCTTTTAAAATTAATTAAAATTATGGTATTAAGTGTGTTTATAGTTAGTTGATAATGGGTATAATTATATATTTTAATAGTAATTTTTATTTATAAAGTTGATTAATTTTTTATTTTAGTGTTTTGTGTATATATTATTATAATATCTTTTTTATGTAAATTTAATTGTTCATATGTAATGTTAAAAGGATTGTAGTTAGACTTTAGAAACTTGATTTGATTTATATTTGTGTTGTGATTTTAAAATTTTCACGATGCTTGATAAAATTTAAAATTATTATAATTTAAATGTTAACCTTTATATGAGACTAATATTATAATTAAAATATTTAAAACTTAAGTTAAATAAATATTATTTATTTACATGGACTTTTTTACCTTAAATTATGTTACTTTGGCTTAGAGACTAAAGAAATAAGTTTGTCTCATGGTTTAATATATTAAGTTTTGATGATAACAAATATAAAATAAAAAGATTATGAATATGCTACACACATGTGCTTAATGGAATATATTATGATGGATCATACATGATCATGTATTCTATCTTGTTATATTTTATATAAGAATTATGCATTGAGTTCTTTGTAGCATCTTTTATATAATATATTCAACAATATGTTATATAAGTTGTATTAAATTAATATTAGATATCACTCTATTTGAATGAATATATGCATGATGTACATTCTAGTATTGTGTAAGAAATCATGCATATTAGATAAAGTGTTAGCCATGACAATCATCACTCAAAAAGTAAGTGAATTGAGTAATTACAAATTTTTAAAATAACATTAAGAAATTAAGTATTTTGAAATATTCAATTAATAAATACAATGGAACATGCATAATAAATGTATAATTATTATAAATTACTCAAATACAACTTATGTTATAAGATAAATCAAACAAATAAGTTATATATCAAGTTCTTAAAATACATTAAGATGACAAGATATGCAATAAATGAATATACTGCACCAAATATTGAAATTAAAGAGTGTAAGGAAGAGAGAATCAAACTCAATAATTTATCCTAGTTCAACAACCAACTACTTGTGGCCTACATCCAGTCCCCAAACTTAACTTGAGATTTTCTTCACTATCTCCTAAACTTCACGGGTGTTAGAAAACCCTTCATACAAACAAGGGCACTCATCACACCTTGAGATCTTCCACCTTTGTGCTAGAGCCTCAATTCTTCAAGCTTCACAAGTTCTTGAAAAACCTTTACAAATTTTGAATCCTTCTTACACTTCAAGGATCATCTACCTATATGTGTAGAAGTCTATTTGTTTCCTAAAGGGATTCTCCACCTTCACAAGTATTTTAATAAAGATTGAATGAAATAAACTCTCTCAAAGAGAGGATATACAACTTGAAGAACTAATGAGATAAAGAGATTTTGACATTGAAAAGCTTAAAATATGATTTTGATGATTTAAAAATTAAATAAAGTGACTAAGTGTTTATAGATATGTAAATGCTTCAATCTTCACTTATTTACAGAGACCAAGTGATAAAATAACTATTGATAGTATTTAGAAATGATTTCTTATAAAAACTAGCTATTTATAGTTGTTGGGAGCACATTCTGATGCGTGGTAATCGATTACCAGTAATCGATTACAACATATGGTAATCGATTACTTGCTTTAAAATAAGTTTCTAGGCTCTTGGTTGGTAATCAATTACCATACTTCTGTTTTGCCAAAAATAAGTTTTGGGAAGCTTGTAATCGATTATAATGATCCTGTAATCGATTATAATGATCCTGTAATCGATTACAGCACTCTGATGTTTGACAAACGACTTTAAACACTCATAATTTCTTCATTTCTCATTTGTTTTAAGCAAATGACTATTCATTAGAAAGATCTTTGAGTCTATTTTTATATGAAATAAGTTTCAGAATAAAACTTAAAATATTTTAAATTTATGATCGTAAGAATAACCAAATGACACTTTTTCAAAACTCAAACTTGATTATTTTTTATAGTTTTGAACTACCATAATGACTAGCTTTTCAAAACATATTTGTTGGACATTTTAGTATGTAAGAACCATTTGTAAAGATTTAAAAACATATTTAAGTTATTTTCTTATAAAACCTCTATCTTTACATAGGAGAAAGTCTAAAATGAATATATATCAATTCTAGTATTTAAGCTTTTTGATGTAATCCAAACTTCTAAAAAAAATTTATCTTCAAATCTTGCAAATGCTTGGAGCATCTTATCATCACTTTCTTTTTTATTTGGGCATAATTGTAATATTTTACTTTCTTGTTGCAATGCTAACTCTTGATACTTGAAGTATCCTACAAAATATTACTCACTTAAAACAAACATAATTAATCTAAATTCATAATTCAATATCTTCATATGCATGATTCAATATAATCCATTAAGCACAACTATTTAGCATAATTATTATTCTTTTTGTCTTATATTTGTCATCATTAAAGCTTAATTAACATATTAAACCATCGGGGTAAACTTATTTCCATATAAAGTGTTCTTTGTTGGATCCTATATAAAATATATCTATTAGTAATTGATAAATGTCTTACTTAGATGTGTTTATAAGAGTCTTATATGCATATTAGACTAATTAGAGTTATATATTTATGAATAATATATATGAAGATGTTGAATTATGAATTTAGACTAACTATATTTTTTAAGTAAGTAATTTTTGTAGGATAGTTCAAGTATCAAGAGGAGCATTATAACAAGAAAGTAAAATATATCAATTATGCTTAACTCAAGAAGAATGAGAATAGTGAGATATTCCAAGCATTTTCAAGACTTGAAGAGAATAAATTTTTTTTGGAAACTTAAATTATATAAAAAAGTCTAAGAACTAGAATCGATATATATTTTTTTTAGGTTTTCTCTTATGTAAAGATAAATGTTTTACAAAAAAGAGTTCAAATATGTTTTTCAATATTTACAAATAGTTTTTACATGCTAAAATGCTCAATAAACATGTTTTAAAAAACTAATCATGGTGGTAGTTCAAATTATGAAAAATAATCAAGTTTGAGTTTTGAAAAACTGACATTTGATTACTCTTTTGACCATAACTTTCAAAATGCTTTGATATTTATTTTGAAACTTGTCTCAAATGAAAATAAATTCAAAGATCTTTATAAAGAGTATCATTTGCTTAAAACGGATAAGAAATGAAGAAATTATGAGTGTTTAAAGTCAATTTTCTAATATCATAATGGTTGTAATCAATTATGGGGTCATTGTAATTGATTACATTGTTTGTGGACGCCTAGAAAAGCTTGTAATCGATTATCAAGAGGTTGTAATCAATTACCAATAATACAAAATGTTCGTAATCGATTACCAACACATTGTAATTTATTACCACGTATCAGAATGCGCTCCCAACAGGTATAAACACTAGTTTTCATAAGAAAATATTTATAAACACCACCAATGCTAAATTATCAATTGGACGCTATATATAAGTGAATATTATAGCATTTACATCTCTAGAAACTCTTGAATACTTATTTTAATCTTTGAATTATCAAAATCATATTTTGAGCTCTTCATTGTCAAAATTTATCTATCTCATTATCAGTTCTTCAAGTTGTGCATCCACTCTTTGAGAGAGTTTATATTATAAACTTCCTTTTAATCACTTCTAGAGGGTGGAGAGTCCCTCAAGTGAGATCAAGGGTAAGGTTTCCCTTGGAGTGAAGTGTGTGAGACTTATACACAAAAGGTAGAGGATCCCAAAGGTGTAGTAAGTGCTTAAAGTTTGTAAAGATTTTTCAAGCACCTGTGAAGTTTGAAGAGTTAGAGGCTCTAGCACAAGGATGGAGGATCACAAGGTGTGAGGAGTGCTCTTATTTGTACAAAGATTTTCCTAGCACTCGTGAAGTCTAGGAGATAGTGAAGAAAATCTCAAGTTAAGTTTAGGTATTAAATGTAGGTTATAAGTGGTTGGTGACTGAATGAGGATAAATTCTTGAGTTTAATTTTCTCTTTCCTATGCTTTTTAATTTTCATATTTGCTGCACCATGACTATCTATTATGTATCTTCTCAAATTAGTGCTTTAAATTTAATAACTTAATGTTTAGCTTGTTTGCTTGATTTCTCTTTTAATCCAACTTTTAATTGAGTGATCTATAAAAGTTATACATTTGTTATGCATATTACGCTGCATTTATTGATTGAGTGTATCAAAATGCTTAATTTCTTAATGTTGTTTTAAAAAATTGTAAGCGCCTAATTCACTCTCTTTTTAGTGATAGTTGCCATGGCTATTAGAGACAATTCTATAACTTTTATGCTGACCTTTGGAAAGAAAGGGCTCTTGTACAATGAACTCCTTATTAACCTTTATGCTGACCTTTGTAAGGAAATGACTATTGTGCAATGAATCCACTATTGAGACTTAGATAAAACTATGGATTATGATGGGAACTATGATTAGGACCTTTAAAAAGAATTAATAAAATATTATTAAATTAAAGTTGGTTCTTGGAAGAATTGATATTTGAATTTGATGACTCTAAATTTTGCAAACATTATGTCATGATTTATTTGAAGTTTATTGTAGGCTTGCATATGATGAATTTATTTTGTGACATATTGGATGTTTTATATTACTTATATTTGTGTATAACAGCAAACAAGTAATTTACAGGGAAGACACATAAAACATTACACTTAACCACCAAGAAGGAAGAGAGGCATAGATGTAAGATCCTTTTATGTTATCTATCTTGATTAGTGTGGAAATGTCTTGCTTTGTCGTCATGATGTTAAAAGTAACACCAGAGATAAGGAATTCCTTAAGAAAGAGAATGCTTTCGACCAAAATGTGAGACAAACAGAAAAATAAAGAAAAGGAAATTAAAGCAAAGATGATATAATATATTAAGAGTTTGTCTAATGATGTTCGCATATAAAGCTGCATTGAGTGATTTATTTAGCATTTATTTAGTTATGTTATTATAATTTGAATGTGCTACTTGAATCTATCTTATTTTATCATATTTGGTTGTCATGTTGGAGGGGGAATATATTAGAGCTGTTAAAGATATACGTGTTTTTACTCTTGAGTAAACACTATGACTAGCTTGCCTAACTAATGAAGGCTATCACCTTTTGAAAGACTATAGGCTATATGTTTTGTAATAAGGCTTTATGTTTTTATGTGTCTCATTCCCTTTTCTTTTGCATTTTGGTTATAGTTTAGTGATGTCACTTTATAGTCAATAACGATTTATGAATATATGATTGATAATATGATCTTGACAATGACTTACAAACTCTTAATGTAATAATATAAGTAAGGATAAAACTTAGGTAAAGTTCTTTAGGTGCTTGTGGTGCTTGTCTCCAATAGAAATATGACATGTGTACATTTTTCTATAACTTATTAATGAAAATTTTGAAAATAATAATTAACTAACTAAAAAATAAAACACATGCCATGTTTTTATTGGAGACAAACACCACAAGTACCTAAGGAACTTTACCTAAATTTTCTCCTATAAGTAATTATTCTCTAATTTATACTATGTGTTGGCATAACATTAATTTTAGAATAAAAACAATAAACACTAACCTAATTTAAGTATTAGTTCTGAATTCATAAGGTAAGATAAGAAACTAAATTTTTGTTATTAGAATAAAGTTACGAAATGATTTACTATCATACATATAATGTCCTTTCCATATGCTTGCCACCTCATCATCATTTAAATAGCTAGCTAGGATTTTATGTTCTAATTCATAATTTAGATTTCACCGTTGAAAAGTCAAAATAATTAAGTGCTAGTTTCAACTTCAAGCAAGGAGTATTAAAAACTAATTTCAAGTATCCTCAAGCATCCAATTTTCATCTTACCATCATTGTGTTCAGAGTCAAAAATTAATTATTCGGCCACAAAGTTTAGCCACAACTCACGGATATTAGCACTACGAGATGTCTTTTGATGAATCAAATCCTCCTGGGTTGACATGGGTTTCCAAAATTCTGGCACAAATAATGACCCGTTTGATTTTAAACATACGTTGGAAAGGTATATTGTGATTTTGTCAGAATTCTATAGGAGTAATACATAGTAATATATTTTTTTAAACTTATAATATCCTTCGAAGTATATCCAAATCTTCCACCATAGCACAATCCTAGTAGCTTTAGTATAAGATAATATTATTGTATGATGTATAAATGAAATGTGTATAAATATGTAAAAAAAATTGTTAGCTACAAACAAAAGACTCAATGTTCACATAAAATGTTTGGTAATATATATGTGGAACGTATTTGGTGAGATGAATATTTATTGTAAGAGGCAAGATGAGTGAATCTTGATCATTTGATCTTATATGAATGATTAAGATTAAAATATAAATATATTTGACTTTTTTAAGTGATCATATGACTTTTAAATAACTTTTAATTTTAATTATTCATATATAGTTGTATGATAAAGATTATTTCTCTCACAATAAAAACTCATATCATTATATATATATATATATATATATATATATATATATATATTATAACTTTGTGTTTTTTCATTTTTTTTAATTTAATTCACTTGACATGATTTTTTGCTGGCTTCCTCTGCGTAAGGTGCATTGACAGTTCATGCAATAATATTTATTATATTTAGATGGAAAACTAAAAATTAAATAATATTTTAATTGATGAGCGATATCACTATCTAGTGGTATCATATAAGTATTTTTAAGAAGACAAGTACTGTAATGTTTGTCCAACCTAGCACCAATGACCATTTATGCTTAAGAAAATATTAAATCCATTACTCTTAAATTAATAAAAAAAATATAATTAGAGCAAGAGTGATTAAATTATATATAGATTTGTGTTAAAATTCCAAAAAAAATCGATTTGTGTTAAAAAAAATTCATTTGACATGCTACAAGAAAAAATAACAAAAAAAAAATATGTGGAAATTTCTTGTGTAAAAATTTATTTACGTAGCATTATTCTTTTGATTATATGGGGTCTTCATGAGCTAGATTCAGGAACTTCTAAGAATTTTTTTTTGGCATAATTAATTTCAATAACAGCTAACAAAAATATATTTAAATTTAATAAATATAAAAATTTTAATTATTATGAAGGACCATCTAGAATTTATTTAAACGAAGAGTAATAGATTTTATTTAATAGACAAAAATACTCTTAATAAAAAATTAACCACTCAATAACAAATAATGACCTTTCAAATTAATTACTACTACATGAAGTTTAGAAAAAATTTGCCAGTGAGTATTACTTTTATTTATTATTGTTGAGTGACTATTTATTCTTAGGGAGTAGTTAGCAATTGTAAATAAAGTCTCAAATGTCATATAAAAGGAAATTAATTCAGACAAAAAAATTGCAAATGGTTGTTGCTTATAATTGAGCGACTAATTATTCCCAAGAAGTAACTAATATTTATAAATAAATTTTCAAATGTAAAAATAAAAGAAGTTTGAAAACAATTTATGAATGATTATTGTTTATTATTGAGTGGCTAATTGTTCGCGTAGAGTTACTAACATTTGTAAATAAAATTCTAAATGTAAAGATAAAAGAAGTTTAGAATAAATTTGTGAATGACTATTACTAATTATGGAATAGTAAATTATTCCTGCAAAGTGGCTAATTATTTTCACAAAATGGGTAACAATCATAAATAAAATTATGAATACAAAGATACATGTATGGAAGAAATTTTTAAATAATTTTTACTTGTTATTAAGTAACTTATTCCTATGAAGTGGCTAATTGTTCATTAATGATTTTTTTAATACGTTGAGTAATTCTAATAGTCCTTCTCGCTAACAAATTATGAATGGTCCTTTATAGTATGCACACAAAAAAAATGGTCCTTTTATAGTAATATAAACTTTTTATGTCCCTTATGATTAAATATTTCTTATTACCTGTTGTTGAAGTTAGTTATCCCATAATTTTTTATATTATACACAATATAATATAATCTATATGCACTTAATTATATGAGTTAATTAAATTTTTTAAAATTTGGATTTATCATGTAATTTTTATTAAAACAAAAATATATGTTAAAAAATATGATAGAGTGGCGAGAAATGTGAGAGTTGAGACTTAGAGAGAATGAGAAAAGTAAGATTTACTAAATTTGTAAAAAGTGTGTACAATAAGTCAATAATATAAATTATATAGAATAATAGAGTGCAATTAAGGATGGAAATAGGTCAAGTCAGGCTAAGTTTTGCCTTAAACAGACTTGATCTGTATCCTAATTATAAGGCCTGAGTTTGGCCTATAAGTCTGTAATAGGTTGATTTTTAAGACTTGACCTGACCTTTTTAAAATCTTAGCCTGACCTGAAAGTCTATTTAAAGACTTATTTTGTAATGAGACCTTTAAATAGGCTAACATGCCTACCTTTAAATAAGCTAACAAGTTTTTATATAGGCTAACAGACATACATTTAAATAGATCAACATGTCTTATATAAACTAACATACCTACCTTTAAATAAGTCAATATGTCTTTACATAGGCTAACAAGACTAAGTCTTGAAATAAACCAACGAGCTTACTCAAAGTTAATAAGCCTTTGTTATAATTTAACATTCACCTTCTAATTTTATAGATGCTCACCACTTTCTCACTCTAATCTTTAATCGATATGAAATTTGGAGATATACTAAGTTGCTCACTTTCTTATTCTAATCTTTCAAGTCCCACATCGATCAAAAATCAGAGTAAGAAAGTAGTGAGCATCTATAAAAGTAGGGGTGAGTGATAACTTATTATTTTCATTCTAATAAATATATTACATTAAATATATTAATAAATATGTTATTTCTATTCTAACTTACTTGACTTAAGTTTTAATTATTGAATTTTATTAAAATTTAATTTAAAATATATTAATATATTATAATAAATTAATATTTATAATTATAATAATAATATATATTATATTATATGTAATTAAATAGGTCAGGCCAACCTACCAAGTTTAAAAGACCTATTAGATGACTTAAGGCATGACTTTTTTAGTTAAACAGACTTTTAAAAAAGTTTTGACCTAACTTATTTAATAAACAGGTTAGATTAGGCCAAGTCTCAGGCAAACCAAGACATAGGCCCTTGACGGATAGTCTGACCTATTTCTACCCCTAAATGTAACTAACTAATAATCAATTTGCATACTCATCTATTTAAGTTCTAACTAACACTAATTATGCTAATTCTAATGATATCAACAGACAATTAGTACTTACAACAATTTTCAATTGTGTAAAAATATTTATAAGCTCCTTTAGTCCTTTTATAATATATATTATTACAAAATAAATTAACAATAACGACCATAAATTTAGATATTTGAACTTTAACCCAAGACTTACATAATCTTCAAAACTTAAAAATGTGCAATTGTTGCTAAATTACAAAATTATTGACATGTAACCCCAATGGGTTAGTTTAACGGTGGATGAGTGTGTGTCGTGTGGGTAGACATATGTTGTTAGTTCAAAATTCAGATATGTTAATTTTTTGTGGTAAAATTATAAAGAATATCTTTGTAAATCCTCTAATCTTGGTATGAATGACATACTTTTGATAGGATTCGAGAGGTAGATTAGTTAAGATGTACGCAAATTAACAAAATACTTCACCACAATACGGCTTTTTTACTAAACTGCCACTATTAGTAAAACTATTTATCAAAATGCCATTTTTTTTTAACTATTTATCAAATTGCCATTTTTTTAACTATTTACCAAATTGCCCTTTTTTTTAACTATTTACCAAAACGCCACTGTTTTGAAACTATATACCAAACTGCCACCCTTTTGGCTGACGTGGCATTTTTTAATGGTTTACGCCAACCAGGATGCGCCACGTAGGATGGCGCATCCACGTAGGTCAGTGCGCTTAACACGCTGGCGCTTAACCCACGTGGATACGCCATCCTACTTGGCGCATCCTGGTTGGCCCTGGAACCAAAAACGCCACCCTTTTTGGCGCAAGCTGTTAAAATTAAATAATTAAATAAAAATTAATTAAAATACTTAATAAATATTTATAAACGTTTATTAATGAATTCATACTAATTACGAAATAAAATATATAATATAAAATAAAAAAAGTGACAAATTGAGTATGTTAATAATATTGAATATTATTTTAGTTATTATGAAGATTTATTAATTACATAACACATATGTTTATTTTTTGTTATTTTTTAATTTTTTTTTAATTTATTGATCAATTTAAAAAAGCGATTGAGGTATTAATTATTTGCTTTTAATTGTCTTTATGTAAGATTTTTAATAAATTTAAAAACAATCTAATCAAATGTACGTATATCTTATTATTGAAGTTATTGAATATATTTATTTATTTTGACACAAATAATTTAAACAACATATAATAAAAATTAAATGGTATATCCTGTAGAAGAGACGTATCACTTAAATGAATTTTTGTTGAGTAGGATTCAGATGATAGTGAGTAAGATTCCGATCCGAATAATCCCTATATCAAATTTTTAGTAATTCGAATTAGTAAAAATTTCGACAGAGTTTCCCTAAATGTTGGATCTCCCAAAAGCCAATGATCTCGTTTAATGCAACCGCACACCTGATATTTAATAAAATCCAAAACAGTCACGAAAAGCATATATAGTGTAATCTAATTAGGGTACCAAACTCACAAGAATATATTCTCAATAGTATTTTACACAAAATCAATAAATATATTCTCTAAATGTCAATGAGATGGGCCCGCATCGAATCGCGGCACTGTGAGATGGTTCGGAAGAGGGACCATTTGTGATGGGTATGGTGGGTAACCTGGTGGTGGGTAAGGATATGGTGGGTAACCCCGTGGTGGGTAAGGATATGAGGGGTAACTCGGTGGCGGGTATGGATACGGTGAGTAAGGGTATGGTGGGTATGGTGGGTAATATGCGGGTGGTGGGCGAGTAGGGGTGCGTAGCGGTAGTAGGAGGTGAGTGGGGGGTATGTAGCGGCGGTAGCGGCGGTGGATCTTGTGTCGTATCTTTGGCAAGTAGAGTGGAGTCCTCGGGATGTCGAAGTCGTGTCCGATTAATCTCTCCTCCCGTCTACGCCGCGTTCCTGTTGGCTCGACACCTCGGGCGGCCACGAAATGTCGTCTGTGGTGGAGGCTGGACGCATGTTGCTCCATCGTAATGCGGTCATGCTCCCGCAATGAGTGTAGGATTTGTGTAGTAGCAGCTCTCGAGCGACAGTGTCGGTTTGAACTGAGCAAATACTGCAATGTCCGCCTAATAAACATATACAATTTATGTCATTATACTGAATACAAAATACATATAGTCACTAACAAATTAGTAAAGAGCTTACCGCATTCCCAATAGATGCGCTTGTGGGAGAAATCCAGCGTCTAGTAATTCTTTTATACCAACGCATGTACTCAAAACGCGAACTGAGGGGTGCGACCAATGGGACTCCCCTAACAAGCTTCTCCCTACGACTATCCCAGGTGGCTATATAAACAAAGATGCATGTGTGCCGGCCAATCCTCATCATGCACACTGCCAATGTAGAGTGCAATCGTCCTGGCCGGAGCGGTCTCGTGTATCCGTGGAATGGGCTGGTCAAGACAAATTACGCGGTCTGGTCAGTGCCACTCGACAATATGGAAACATATGAGAGGGACCACTTAAATATGTCCCTAACGACCACACAAAAAGGTGGCAATCTTTGCCGCCATCCGTGTATGGTTGCCATATAAATAAAAAATGAGATGCACAAAACATTAAGACGGCATATGCATAAGAAAATATATCAAAGGAATGTAAACAAAGACATACCTCATCGTTCTTCAACGATCGAAGAATCTGACGATAATATGAAAGGACGCCAATCACAGTATCACTCAATACTTTATGCTTACGCCACCTATTTGGTAAATGAAAGTATTGCAAACGTAAGTATTTTTATTAACAAAGCATGTCATGAAAGTAATGTAAAAATATGATGGCATAGAAACTTACTCCCATCCTAAGGGACGTAGTTGACCACGACCAGCATCGTAAAACACATCAGAGCTCATCATGGTCGGCTAGTGAAGGGCAAGCCGGGGAATGTACCACGCCCGGTCTTTGCAATAAGATGCATGCACCTCCGATCTCGCGTGCGTCATAGTCTTAGCTTTACAAAGCTCTCTATACAGTACGCCAAAACAGACCCCCACTATACGTCCGGCAAGAAAAGTCCTCCAACAATGGGAGGAACATCAAGTGCACGAGCTTGCAGAATGATCGGGGCATAAGAAACCCCAAGCAAGCGAAGTATGTAATGTCGTGCACGCCGTTGCACGTACTCATCATCATCGTCCTCAAGGAGGCGTAGTAACACTCGGCGCCACGGGTATGTCATGTCAATGCGTGCCCCGGCCTACAATGACGAGGGAGTCTCATCAATCAATCACTGGCAATGAGCGCACAAATATCCCTATGCGTAACGCCGGTGGCGCTGCGCCATCAATGGGAAGACCCGATATCATTCCGATATCCTCCAACGTAATGGTGCACTCCCGGTCGGCATGTGAAATGTATGCGTCTCAGGCGCCATCTTCAACCAACGCAGAGATCGGGGAGTGATCAATACGCAATAACCCGTGTGGGCAACCCCAAGAAACCCGGCTGCTGAAGATAAGGAATAATCGGAGCGGGGGGTCCATATGTTTCGTCTTCGAGCACGTCTAACACGCAGTGTCGGTCCTCATGTCCACGCCATACATGTCTTTGGGAAACATGGTACTCCTGCACTCCAAAATCGAGCCGTCCTCAGGTCCGGTTTACACGAATGCCATCTGTCAATCGTATGCCAAACATTAACAACAATTAGTATGATCTTATTATTTTTATAATAAAATATGATATAACCATATGATAACTATACAAGAATATAATATGGAATAATTAAAGATAACATCGACAATCAACTAACATATATAGGAGAATAGTATTCGAATACAAGCTGCATAGATTGGTGATACAAAACAATACAACTCGTAAATACACATCATTACTAATACAAGATTACAAAAATGAAAATAGGTCCGAGATCAACTAGATGGGCGCAGTTGATGGCCCAGCTCCATCATCCCCAAGGAACTCGATCCGCCGACACGACAAGTACGAGAATTATGTCCACGTTGATGGCATCTTGTACACGTCGTCACGCCACTTAGCGCCAATCCATCTCATTCCTAAGTCGGGTTGATTTCTTGATTTGGTCGACCTTTGGATCTAAGCAATGCACGTGGTGGCACCAAAGTGGCGTCGGGAGCCGCAGAGCCACCATGGTTCAACCGGACCAGGTTCAAAGTCAAACTCATAGGCCCTATAAATGCTTTCCATCCACTAAACCCTATGAACAAGTTCGAATGGGTCAATCGCCTTGCCGAAGCACACGCAGCAAGCGCATGCGAGCAAGGATAATGCAATGCTTGAAACACCCCAGTCCACGCGCCTTGCTTCCAGTTCAAAGTATAAGAAAGTCCACCCTGTTGTGTTACAGATTAAAAGCCTCTTCACCATGAACCTTGTGTTCTCTCTATTGTCGCAAGCGAACTTGGTGTGAATCGGCCTTTGCCAGTTTACTCTCCGAGTGCTTCAATAAGTCATCACTCCAGATCTGGTTAAATTAATGGGAATAACAATATCAAACCATAAATAGATGCACGTGTGAACAACAATGTGTTTGTGGTTGTACTTAATATTGTAAAACAATATCAAACACAGTTCAATGTCGTCAATTTCGAATTTGCCTCGTCCTTTCGGTTGACGAAGTATTCTACTAACTTCGTATATGTCAATTGAACCAATGCGCTTATAGGTAGATTTACGCTACCCTTCAACACTCCATTAATGCACTCGACAAATTGGTAGTCATATGACCGATCTGCGACCACCATCATACGCCAAACTCCATTTTTCTTTTGGAATTCCGTTAATCCAATTTGCCATCTCCGTTGTAACTTTAAGCTTCTCTAGCCTAGCATCAAACTTTATCGCGATTGGTTCATACCACGATACATCGAATAATTTGGGTTAGTATTACAACCTAACTATTATTAGCGACAAAAATTACAACACAAAGAAAATGTAAAGTACTGTGTTAATCAAAAATCTTTTCAACTCCTTGTTACCTGAAATTTGGAGTTAAAATTGGAACCAATATGCAGATGCGAAGACATGATATGCATTCGGAGGCGCCATCCAAGATTTTCATTTGCCATTGATTGTAAGATGCCTCGATGTCGATCGAGAGATCAAACACAAGCCCTCTTGTTGGGTTACATGCAATCTCAAGTGGGCTAAGAACCAACTCAAGCATCCTTTGTCTCCCCTCCACAATGGCAAATGCAATAGGTAGGTTTTCTGTCTCCATCTTGAGTTGTTGCAATCAACAACTTATGACGATACTTGCCATACAAATGAGTGGCATCAATCTGAATGATGGGCTTACAATATCGGAAGCCAACCACACACGGTCTAAATGTCCGAGAATAATACAAAAGACTCTTTTGAACGATCGAGTCGGTTATTCACAAAACATTCTCGTCTTGCAACTCCATGCTTTGTGCCTTCCATGTCTCTCTGCATGGCTGCTAGCCATCTGGGCAACACTCTCATAAGATTTGTCCCGATCCCCAAACACATTCACAATAGCCATTTGTTTTGCCTTCCAAGCCTTTCGATATGAAACTTGGTAACCAAATTGACTTCGAATCCGTTCAATAATTAATGATACGGGTGCATCGGATTTTGTTCGACTAACTCCAAAATGCAAGAGCGAGATCAAACGAGAGTCCAACTTCCAAGTGATCTAATGACATAGATGGGCTTACGCAACTATGAGGTCCATTATATTTTGTAATCGCACGTATTCGACCTCCCGCTTTGTATGGCTCTAAGTCTCCAACTACACCTTCGTCGAAGTTAGGGCATTTGGCTGTGAATCTTCGTGAATCGAGTCTTCAATATTGTACTCTTGATGCTGTGAATGGAATATTGTTTGAGAGCTAACTTCACAGAATCTTTTGATGGAAATTGCAAGCCAACATAGAATTCATCACCCATGCTCCAAGTCCCACGAGTGTCTAACTCGGCAAGTTATCAGATTATCCAATGCATCCCGGTTAATTTGAGAAAATCGAGGGCATGGTGGCACTCACGATTCAGCTACGGAGGCATAAATATGGATTGAGGAGCAATCGCCAAAGGAACTGTAAATTTTGTTCGGCATCAAAGTTTTACGCCTCATGTCGGTGTACTGAATCGTCGCCCTCGAACTTGTTCTTCGTCTTCACTTGACTCCATCTGCATCTCGACAAGTGGGTTATCGGGTTCAACCATTGCACCACCAATAAGGATCATATTGCATGACTCAACTTGATTAGACGGACCAACTTGAGATTCGGTTTCACTTCGGGAGCTTCACATGCTCTTCTTGCCCACTTGTTTCTACCTCCACATACAACTCCATAGATGCCATGTTCGAGTTTGACGAAAGAATCTATCATGTACTTTAGATCATCATCGTCTTCATTGGAAATTCCCTACCCGTCTCCACGATTGAAGCATTGCGGACACCGATAGATAACTTTTGACACATGTTGGTTTGCTTGAAGCCTCGACTTTGAATGGATCTTAGTTTTCAACCCGTCAAAGTCATGTACAGCCGTGATCACATGTAGGCCTAGGAGGACCTCGATACATGACACCACTCTTCACCATCATACATTGTCCCATTGAAGTAAATATGCACATTTAGCGATTTTGTCATGTTAACTCCAATTAAACAATAACATTCAACACATTTGTAGAGAGATTAAACATCAATTACAATATTCAATACAGATTATTTATGTAAAAAAAAAAATTTCTAACCTCGAATATCTTGAATTAAGCTACATTTACTAATGTAAATCATGTCAAAGATATATATCCTACTAGATTACCTATAAATTAACTATCTATATAATTTAAATTACATATCATATAACTTCATTATTCATTAGTCAATACAAATATTAAACTACAATAATAATACATTATAACTAACACTAACTTAGTAAAAAAATAATCAATAAATAATAATTAAACTATTTAACTATTGAAAGAAATACTTACGGTGTGAAGGAATATAATTTAAAGTACAAACAATGATCACACACACTTCACCGAGATTGAGAGACTTGAGTGTTTAGAGAAAGAAATTTGTAGAGAGTATATGAGAATTTAGGAAAATGTGAGAATGTCACGCGGGGAAGGGGGTGGGAATATATACTAGGGTTACGCCACTTGTTGGCGTTTTGTACTTGGTTACGCCATCAGGGTGGCGTTTTTGGTTCCAGGGGCCAACCAGATGCGCCACGTAGGATGGCGATCCATCGTAGGTGCGCCAGCGTGTTGGCGCGACCTACGTGGATGCGCCATCCTACGTGGCGCATCCTGGTTGGCCAGAAACCATTAAAAAATGTCACGTCAGCCAAAAGGGTGGCAGTTTGGTATATAATTTCAAAACAGTGACGTTTTGGTAAATAGTTAAAAAAAAGGGTAATTTGGTAAATAGTTAAAAAAAATGGCAATTTGATAAATAGTTAAAAAAAATGACATTTTGATAAATAGTTTTACTAATAGTGGCAGTTTAGTAAAAAAGCCTGATATTATATATGACCCAAATTTCGGGCTTTTTTACTAAACTGCCACTATTAGTAAAACTATTTATCAAAATGCCATTTTTTTAACTATTTATCAAATTGCCATTTTTTTTAACTATTTACCAAATTGCCCTTTTTTTTTAACTATTTACCAAAACGCCACTGTTTTGAAACTATATACCAAACTGCCACCCTTTTGGCTGACGTGGCATTTTTTAATGGTTTCTGGCCAACCAGGATGCGCCACGTAGGATGGCGCATCCACGTAGGTTGCGCCAACACGCCTGGCGCAACCTACGTGGATGCGCCATCCTACGTGGCGCATCCTGGTTGGCCCTGGAACCAAAAACGCCACCCTTGATGGCGTAACCAAGTACAAAACGCCAACAAGGGTGGCGTAACCCTAGTATATATTCCCACCCCCTTCCCCGTGCGTGACATTCTCACATTTTCCTAAATTCTCACTATCTCTACAAATTTTTTCTCTCTAAACACTCAAGTCTCTCAATTCTTACGAAGTGGTGTCGATCATTGTTTGTACTTTAAATTATATTCCTTCACACCGTAAGTATTTCTTTCAATAGTTAAATAGTTTAATTATTATTTATTGATTACTTTTTTACTAAGTTAGTGTTAGTTATAATGTATTATTATTGTAGTTTAATATTTGTATTGACTAATGAATAATGAAGTTATATGATATGTAATTTAAATTATATAGATAGTTAATTTATAGGTAATCTAGTAGGATATATATCTTTGACATGATTTACATTAGTAAATGTAGCTTAATTCAAGATATTCGAGGTTAGAAATTTTTTTTTACATAAATAACTGTATTGAATATTGTAATTGATGTTTAATCTCTCTACAAATGTGTTGAATTGTTATTGTTCAGAATTGGAGTTAACATGACAAAATCGCTAAATGTGCATATTTACTTCAATGGGACAATGTATGATGGTGAAGAGGGTGTCATGTATCGAGGTCCTCCTCCTAGGCCTATTGTGATCACAGCCGACATGACTTTGGATGGGTTGAAAACTAAGATCCATTCAAAGTTGAGGCTTCAAGCAAACCAACATGTGTCAAAAGTTGTCTATCGTGTCCGCAATGCTTCAATCCGTGGAGATGGTAGGGCTTCCAATAGAAGACGATGATGATCTAAAGTACATGATGATTCTTTCTCAAACTCCGAACATGGCATCTATGGAGTTGTATGTGGAGGTAGAAACAAGTGGGCAAGAAGAGCATGCTGAAGCTCCTGGTGAAACCGAATCTCAAGTTGGTCCGTCTAATCAAGTTGAGTCATGCAATATGATCCTTATTGGTGGTGCAATGGTTGAACCTGATAACCCACTTGTCGAGAGATGCGATGATGGAGTCAAGTGAAGACGAAGAACAAGTTGCTGAGGGCGACGATTCGTACACCGACATAGAGGCGTAAAACTTTGATGCCGAACAAAATTTACAGTTTCTTTGGCGATTGCTCCTCAATCCATATTTATGCCTCCTGAATGAATCCGTGTTTGTGCCACCATGCCCTCGCTTTTCTCAAATTAACTGGATGCATTGGATAATCCCGATAACTTGCCTGAGTTAGACACTGTGGGACTTGGAGCATGGGTGATGAATTCTATGTTGGCTTGCAATTTCCATCAAAAGATTCTGTGAAGTTAGCTCTCAAACAATATTCCATTCACAGCATCAAGAGTACAATATTGAAGACTCGATTCACGAAGATTCACACCAAATGCCCTAACTTCGACGAAGGTTGTAGTTGGAGACTTAGAGCCATACAAAGCAGGAGGTCGAATACGTGGCGATTACAAAATATAATGGACCTCATAGTTAGCGTAAGCCCATCTATGTCATTAGATCACCAGAAGTTGGACTCTCGTTTGATCTGCTCTTGCATTTTGGAGTTAGTCAGAACAAAACCCGATGCACCCGTATCATTAATTATTGAACGGATTCGAAGTCAATTTGGTTACCAAGTTTCATATCGAAAGGCTTGGAAGGCAAAACAAATGGCTATTGTGAATGTGTTTGGGGATTGGGACAAATCTTATGAGGTGTTGCCCAGATGGCTAGCAGCCATGCAGAGAGACATGGAAGGCACAATGGTGGAGTTGCAAGACGAGGAATGTTTTGTGAATAACCGACTCGATCGTTCAAAAAGAGTCTTTGTCCTGCTATTCTCGGACATTTAGACCATGTGTGGTTGGCTTCCGATATTGTAAGCCCATCATTCAGATTGATGCCACTCATTTGTATGGCAAGTATCGTCATAAGTTGTTGATTGCAACAACTCAAGATGGAGACAGAAAACCTCTCGCTTGCATTTGCCATTGTGGAGGGGGAGACAAAGGATGCTTGAGTTGGTTCTTAGCCCACTTGAGATTGCATGTAACCCAACAAGAGGGTTTCAGTGTTTGATCTCTCGATCGACATCGAGGCATCTTACAATCGTGGCAAATGAAAATCTTGATGGCGACCTCCGAATGCATATCATGTCTTCTCGTATACTGCATATTGGTTCCAATTTTAACTCCAAATTTCAGAACAAGGAGTTGAAAAGATTTTTGATTAACACAGTACTTTACATTTTCTCTTGTGTTGTAATTTTTGTCGCTAATAATAGTTAGGTTGTAATACTAACCCAAATTATTCGATGTATCATGGTATGAACCAATCGCGATAAAGTTTGATGCTAGGCTAGAGAAGCTTAAAGTTACAACGAGATGGCAAATTGGATTAACGGAATTCCAAAGAAAAAATGGAGTTTGGCGATGATGGTGGTCGCAGATTCTGGTCATATGACTACCAATTTGTCGTAGTGCATTAATGGAGTGTTGAAGGGTAGCGAAATCTACCTATAACCGCATTGGTTCAATTGACATATACGAAGTTAGTAGAATACTTCGTCAACCGAAAGGACGAGGCAAATTCGAAATTGACGACATTGAACCAGGTTTGATATTGTTTTACAATATTAAGTACAACCACAAACACATTGTTGTTCACACGTGCATCTATTTATGGTTTGATATTGTTATTCCCATTAATTTAACCAGATCCGAGTGATGACTTATTGAAGCACTGGAGAGTAAACCTGGCAAAGGCATTCACACCAAGTTCGTTTATAATAGAGAGAACACAAGGTTCATGGTTGAAGAGGCTTTTAATCCCGTAACACAACAGTGGACTTTCTTATACTTTGAACTGGAAGCAAGGCAAGGTGGATTGGGTGTTTCAAGCATTGCATTATCCTTGCTCGCATGCGCTTGCTGCGTGTGCTTCGGGGCGCTGACCCATTCGAACTTGTTCATAGGGTTTACAGGATGGAAAGCATTTATAGGGCCTATGAGTTTGACTTTGAACCGGTCCCGGGCTGAACCATGGTGGCCTGCAGCCCCGACGCCACTTTGGTGCCACCACGTGCATTGCTTAGATCCAAAGGTCGACCAAAATCAACCCGACTTAGGAATGAGATGGATTGGCGCGGGCAGGGACAGTACGTGTACAAGATGCCATCAACGTGGACATAATTCTCGTACTTGTCGTGTCGGCGGATCGAGTTCCTTGGGGATGATGGAGCCGGGCCATCAACTGCGCCCATCTAGTTGATCTCGACCTATTTTCATTTTTCAAATCTTGTATTAGTAATGATGTGTATTTACGAGTTGTATTGTTTTGTATCACCAATCTATGCGCTTGTATTCGAATACTATTCTCCTATATATGTTAGTTGATTGTCAATGTTATCTTTAATTATTCCATATTATATTCTTGTATAGTTATCATATGGTTATATCATATTTTATTATAAAAATAATAAGATCATACTAATTGTTGTTAATGTTTGGCATACAGTTGACAGATGGCATTCCGTGTAAACCCCTGGACCAGAGGACGGCTCGATTTTGGAGTTGCAGGAGTACCATGTTTCCCAAAAATGTATGGCGTGGACATGAGGACCGACACCGCGTGTTAGACGTGCTCGAAGACGAAACATATGGACCCCCCCGCTCCGATTATTCCTTATCTTCACGGCTGGTTTCTGGGGTTGCCCACATGGGTTATTGCGTATTGATCACTCCCCTCGATCTCTCGCGTTGGTTGAGAGATGGCGCCCGAGACGCATACATTTCACATGCCGACCGGGAGTGCACCATTACGTTGGAGGATATCGGAATGATATCGGTCTTCCCATTGATGGCGCAGACGATCAGCCACCGGCGTTACGCATGGACGATTGGCTCGGCCAGTGCGCTCGCTTGTTAGGATTGATGAGACTCCCTCGCCGTAGGCCGGGGCACGCATTGACATGACATACCCGTGGCAGCCCGAGTGTTACTACATTTGAGGACGATGATGATGAGTACGTGCAACAACAAGCGTGCACGGCATTACATACTTCGCTTGCTTGGGGTTTCTTATGCCCCGATCATTCGGCAAGCTCGTGCACTTGATGTTCCTCCCATTGTTGGAGGACTTTGCCGTTGCCGGACGTATAGTTGGGGTCTCGCAGCTTTTGGCGTACCATATAGAGAGCTTTGTAAAGCTACGGTACTATACGACGCACGCGAGATCGGAGGTGCATGCATCTTATTGCGCATCGGGCGTGGCAGTATTCCCCCGCTTGCCCCTTCACTAGCTGACCATGATGAGCCTGATGTGTTTTACGATGCTGGTCGTGGTCAACTACGTCCCTTAGGATGGGAGTAAGTTTCTATGCCATCATATTTTTACATTACTTTCATGACATGCTTTGTTAATAAAAATACTTACGTTTGCAATACTTTCATTTACCAAATATGGCGAAGCATAAAGTATTGAGTGATACTTGTGATCGGCGTCCTTTCATATTATCGTCGGGCTCTTCGATCGTTGAAGAACGATGAGGTATGTCTTTGTTTACATTCCTTTGATATATTTTCTTATGCATATGCCGTCTTAATGTTTTGTGCATCTCATTTTTTCGGTTTATATGACAACCATACACGGATGAAAGTGTGTGCGATTGCCACCTTTTTGTGTGGTGCTAGGGACATAGCGCGCGTGGTCCCTCTCATATGTTTCCATATTGTCGAGTGGCACCAGCCTGCATCGCGTCGCGTCATGCGCCGCTTTGGTCTTGACCACCCCATTCCACGAGACCGCTCCAGCCAGACGGATTGCACTCTTACATTGGCAGCGTGCATGATGAGGATTGGCTCTGGCCACACATGCCGTTTATATAGCCACCGGGATAGTCGTAGGGAGAAGCTTGTTAGGGGAGTCCCATTGGTCGCACCCCCGGTTCGCGTTAATGTACATGCGTTGGTATAAAAGAATTACCGTACGGCATTTGGATTTCTCCCACAAGCGCATCTATTGGGAATGCGCGTAAAATCTTTACTAATTTGTTAGTGACTATATGTATTTTGTATTCGATATAATGACATAAATTGTATATGTTTATTAAAGGACATTGCAGAGTTTTGCTCGCTTCAACTACCGACACTTTGCCGCCGAGAGGCTTACACAAATCCTACACTCATTAAGGGAGCATGACCGCATTACGATGGAAGCAGCCCACCCAGACGACATTTCGTGGCCGCCGAGGTGTCGAGCCAACAGGGCGCTGGTCGCCATGCGTAGCGGCGAGGGAGGAGAGGATTAGCGAGCAATGGACACGACTTCGACATCCCGAGGACTCCACTACTACTGCCAAGATACGACACAAGATCTCACCACTGCTACCGCTGCTACATACCCCCCACTCAGCCTCCTACTACTGCTACGTACCCCCCTACTCAGCCACCACCTGCATATTACCCACCATACCCACCATACCCTTACTCACCGTATCCATACCCGCCACCGAGTTACCCTCATATCCTTACCCACCACAGGGTTACCCACCATATCCTTACCCACCACCAGGTTACCCACCATACCCATCACAAAAGTCCCTCTTCCGAACCATCTCACAGCCACCGCATTCGATGCGACCCATCTCATTGACATTTAGAGAATATATTTATTGATTTTGTGTAAAATACTATTGAGAATATATTCTCATGTGAGTTCAATGACCCTAATTAGATTACACTATATATGCTTTTCATCTGCTTTTGGATTTTATTAAATATTGTGAATCGGTTGCATTAAACAGATCATTGGCTTTTGGGGAGATCCAACATTTAGGGAAACTCTAAATTTTTACTAATTCAATTACTAAAAATTTGATATAGGGATTATTCTGATCGAATCTTACTCACTATCATCCTAATCCTACTCAACAAAAATTCATTTAAGTGATACGTCTCTTCTACAGGATATACCATTTAATTTTTATTATATGTTGTTTAAATTATTTGTGTCAAAATAAATAAATATATTCAATAACTTCATAATAAGATATGTACGTACATTTGATTAGATTGTTTTTAAATTTATTAAAAATCTTACATAAAGACAATTAAAAGCAAATAATTAATACCTCAATCGCTTTTTAAATTGATCAATAAATTAAAAAAAAATTAAAAAATAACAAAAAAATAAACATATGTGTTATGTAATTAATAAATCTTCATAATAACTAAAATAATATTCAATATTATTAACATACTCAATTTGTCACTTTTTTTATTTTATATTATATATTTTATTCTCGTAATTAGTATGAATTCATTAATAAACGTTTATAAATATTTATTAAGTATTTTAATTAATTTTTATTTAATTATTTAATTTTAAAAACTACTTCTTGGCGTTTTTTGCCTGCGCTAACCAAAGACGCTAATATGTAGGATGGCGTTCATCGCGTGGTTGCGCTTGAGCGTGTTAAGCGCAACCTACGTGGATCGCGCCATCCCACGTGGCTATGATCCCTATTGGCCAGAAACCATTAAAAATGCCACGTCACCAAAAGTGCTTTGGTATATAGTTTTGAAAACAATGGCGTTTTGGTAAATAGTTAAAAAAAAGGGTAATTTGATAAATAATTAAAAAAAAAGACAATTTGATAAATAATTAAAAAAAATGACATTTTGATAAATAGTTTTACTAATAGTGACAGTTTAGTAAAAAAGCCTATAATATCAATAAGAATAGGAAGCAGGACTAGGAACTTTGAACGTGACCCGGAACAAAAATATAAGAGAGACTTTGAACCTACGTAGTCTTTTGTGGGGTGGGGTCTACAATACAGCTACAGACTACGGTCTCGCTACGACTAATTAACCACCGCGAAATTCTCCTATGTATTTGTTATATTAGAGGTGCAACCAGCTACCCCTAACGGGTTCAGTAAGTAATTGGCAAATATGTAATGTATTAATAAATATATACTTTTGAATTTGAATTTTACTTATATTAATTTTTTAAGATTAAGATGTAAAAAATATTTTTATGATTTTTTTAACTTCAGTGTAAATGACCTATTTTTAATGGGATAAATTAGAAGTTAACTGACTACAATTAAAAAAAAAACAGTACAAGCACCTATTTAGTGTGTGTTTAAAAAAATTATAAAAATTTGATTATGCTTAATAATTAATTATTGTATAAAAACTTTTTGTTATATTCGATTATAATCGATTCATTTTTATGTTTGAATACATTAATTAAAAAGTAATTTTAAGTTAATATGATTTATTTAGATAATATAAAAAATTACTTTTATGTATTAAATTATTAAAATAGATATAGAATGATTAAAAAAATTATTTGATTGAGAACAAAATGATATTAACATTTCAAAGTATAAGGAATAATTAATAAATTAAAATCATAAGTTTCAATCTTTTGTATTATGAAAATTAGTTTAAATTTTTTTATAATACACTAAATTTTATATAAAAACTGAAACTAATTTTATCAAATATATTATAACATTGTGTGAATAATTTTTTTTTTAAAAAAAACTGTTTATACAATGAAAAAAACTCTTCCAAACACACTCTTAATCACTACGAAACTTAGAAGGGGAGGGCATAGATAGGCTCCCGCCCACATTTTTTCCCCTTAATTTATTTACTTAATTATTGGATAGATCACTTTACAGCTTTCATAATATTTTTTCCTCCCCTTAATACTATTAATAAATTAAATAGATAAATAATTTCATTCTCAAAATATATGTATTCCACTTATCTTATCTATCGACCAATCTCATTTCCTTTCCCTACAAATTTGTTTTACTCACCCTATTAGCCTAAATTCTATATCTCAGTGGCTAACACTCTTTTTCACTGTTAGACAGTCCAGCATCCCAGCGGATTTGAAGAATTTGGGTAATATTTCGTTCTCAAAGATTTAAGTGATACTACTTGTATTTTGACAAAATATAAAGATAGTTGTTAGATAGAATGAAATAGTAGGGATTATTTATTTATCTAAGAGTTAACAAGCATGTTACATTATTTTGACAAAAATGTTCTCGGAAAAAGTTTGATGCACCACCTAAGTGCAATAAAAAAAATCACTTCTAATAACTTGGATCAACATTAAATAAGTAATGTTACGTATCCAAAAAAATTAGTTAAAATTTTGTTAAAATTCAATGATAATTAATGGATAACTGAAAATAATAAAGATTACTTATCCTTGTTAGTGTTAAGAAACTTGTTAATTCATTCTGTCAAAAATTCTAACTAAAAATTCTAATGTTTAATATTTTTCAAGCCATAGGATGCATTATACCGGAACATGCAAGATTAATATTATCGGGGACGGACAAAGACATTTTTGGGTTTTTCTTCTACGCTTGTTTTTCGTTAGGACTTTTGGAATATGAAAATTTGAAAAAAGGTCATTGGCATTTAGAACCTTTGAAGTTTGAACTGTGTATTTATTGCATGTGTGGACTTATACTTAAAAAAAAAAAGATAAAAAACTTTTGAAGAAAGGACTCCTAACATAGGTGCAAGGTGTTGAACAGATAAATTTGACCCAAAAACAGAAGAATAATTCGCAAAACGGAAAATGTTAACAAGAGTCTAAGATTAATCCATTGAAAAGACTTTGACCATAAATTAATTTTTGTTTCATTATAATATCTTAACTTTATTGAATTTTGTTATATCCTTTTAATTTTTTTAATATTTAATAAAAAATAATTAAATAAAAACATAAATATATTTAATGTATTAAAAATGTAAAAAATATTTAATATTTTTTATTTATTAATTAGGAAAATTAATAAGAGAATTAATTAAAAAGATTTAGAATTACTTTTACCTATATCACAAGAAGAAGAAAATTATTAAGATTAAGGACGAGTTCTCACATAATCGCATTAGTTATGTTGTGCATGCTTATATTATTACATTGCTTAGTTTAATTTAGCTTATATTTCATATTATATTTTCTTATTTATATTCTTGTCTATAAGATATATTAATTTCTTCATTTGCATATATATTTTTGTTTGATGCATTAACTTATATTTATGATTGGAACCATAAAAAAATTAAAAAATATACACTGAAATAACAAACAGAAATGTAGTGATTGCAAAATTTGAGCCAGCAAGAAAAAACTTATATAGTGTATTCAATTGAAATTCAAGTGAATTCAAAGTTAAGTTGCTAGACGTGTAAGTGACAAATGTTTTTTTTTTTAATTATTATTGTGCAAATAGCTCAAATCAATAAAAAAAACTTAATTTGAAAAGTAAAAGTCTTGCATACAAATAACAATAAAAAAAATGATATTTGGACACTTCAACGTCACCATTTTTATTGTTATTTTTTATGTCATGCAAGTCAGAGGTAAACTCAAAGGTTGAATTAAGAATTTGAAATTAAATTTAAAGCAAATACTTGATTTTTTTTTCTACAAACTAATAATTTGATTTGAACTTTTAAAAAAGTTTAAACGAAAATAAAATGAGATATACTAAAGGCACTATCTTTGCACACATATTAATGTGTCTGTTGATGATTTTTTTTTATATAAAAAGTTAATGAAGTAAATAATTTTAAATTGAAAATAAATTTTAATAACCATAAATTTGCACTTTTAGAGTAAGTTTATACATTTAGAGGGACAAATATTAAACAAGTAGTTTGTCATAATATATTAGTATAAATATTTGTAATCTTTCTCATTGAACAATATGTAAAAGTGAATTTTACAAAGAAGATCCCAAGTTAGACAATGATCCTTGAAGTAAACATGACATGGACTTGGACCAAATAACTACCTACTAATTTAGAATTTTTCTGAGATTCGAATGGTCAATATATTTAGAAGCTTCATTGCAAGTGCAACTAAATACTATCATTTGTTATGGAGATGTTGTCTAATATACACCTTGCTTAGCAAGGTGTATGGTGTATTGTGTAATTATAGTTATTAATTGTGTTGAAAAATATATTAATAATTATGATGAATAACTTGTAATTTGATGATTTATTTTCTTTTCAAGTTGCACTGTTTCTTTTTTTTTTAGGTTACACAACTTTATAAATATAATCAGTTAAAATTTATATAATTTTTAGCATGCTTGATTATTTATGAAAAAAATAATATTTTTAAAAAAATATTATTATATATAAATATTATTAATTAAAATCTAATGAATTTTTTATCGCTTAAAATATGGTAATATTACCAGTTTTATCTATCTATATATATATATATATATAAAACCCCTTACACATCCAGAGAAAATTGTAAGAATTTAAAAAAAAATTATTGTGTGTAAATATTATTAATTAAAATCTGTAAATTTTTTAATATATACAATTATTTATGAAAAAAATATAAAACTGATATAATTTGTTTCACATTATCTGTAAGGGTTTTGTTTTTTAAATTATATTATTGAAAACTTATAAATTTTAATTAATATTATTTACATAATTATACAACCTAAAAAAAATAGTGTAACCTGAAAAAAAAAAGAAATCGGTTGACTTACAAAGTGATGTAACATACAACCAATCTTACGAGAGTATATAGTATCATCCACCTTGTTATGGAATGAAACATGTGAAAGATCTGAATACATTATTTGGACTGTAGATAATTTTTTTTAAAATAAAAATCACATTGCGCTTGTTAAAATAACACTAAAACGACTTACTAATTTAGAATTTTACTGAGATTCAAATGGTCAATATATTTAGAAGCTTCCCTGCAAGTGCAGCTAAATACTATCATTTGTTATGGAATGAAACATGTGAAAGATATGAATACATTATTTGGACCGTAGATAAATTTTTTTAAAATAAAAATCACATTGCGCTTGTAAAAATAACACAAAAACGACGAAGTCAACCAAACAAATGAAGGGCAAGAAAGACTATCCAGCTTGCATTTCTTTGTTAAAAAATAAAGAATACAATTATATAATCAATCAATCACATCACAAACCACATAATATAGGGCTTTTGACCAAACAGTCATTATTTATCAAATTGGTAGAATTTTGAAAATATATACTAAATTATTATACTTTTAACCACATTAGTATTTTTTAATATTTACAATTGCACCAATATAGATGGTATTACTTACATGAAAATACTAGATCATTAAGCGTTATCTACGTAATAGGACCAAATTCATTGATATTTTTCATGTAATAACATTATATGTATTGGTGTTATTCATGTAATAAGGCTTAAACTTTTGGTGTTACTAGTGAACCTACGTAGGACTATAATAATATTTATGTGTAATAATATACATAGACATATATATACAACAGTGTACACAAACATATATACTTAAGATTAATTATGAATTTGTTATTTTTTTATCATTCTTATAAATATATGCATATAATGTTCATTTCCTTAGAAGAATTTATCATTGTTGGGATATACAATCTGAGATCTGTGATCTTAGCGTACTTGTATAGAGAATTTTGCAAAGTCACAGACTACAACGTGCACGAGATTGGTGGTCCCTACACTCAGGGATGAATGTAGAAAATATTTAGTGAATGTGTTAAAAATCATGAATCATATTATTAAACATAAAAAAATTTAAAGTTAACAAATAAATATTTATTTACCCTTAAATTATTTAGTAGATTAAGATTAAAATGTATTATTTTAAAATAAAGATAACTATACTTTTAAAATGTATTAAGAATATTTATGAAAAAAGTAAAAAAAAAAAAAAAAATATTTATATTAGATATTAAATGTATCACAATAGTAGTTGTCCTTTACATCATGATTCATAGGCAAAATAAAAATTTTAGATATATAGATTTTAAAAAAAGGAAGAGAGTGAAGTTAAAAGTAAGAGGAACTAGTAGATTTATTTTATAATGACTAAAAATTAATAAAAAATGAGTTAAAATTGTAATATCAATGTATATAAAATAATCATGAATCACATGTTAAATACATATCAAGTATAAACTCTTTTAATTTCACTATTTTTATTTTGGTATAATTATATTGACATCCTCCGAGGTTAATGCTTATAATATTGACACCATTTTTATTTGAGAAATTACTCATGTCTTTTTTACTTTGTATTTTCAATGAAATTTTATGTAATGCTTATATATAAAGTAGGGAAGACATATGTAATTTCGTAAACAAAAAAGAGTGTTAGAGTATAATAGCAATATATAAACTCAGGTATATGAGTATAATTTTTAAATAAGAGTATCAATGTAATAAATACTAATTTTATAAAAGATCAATATAATTATCTTTTTATTTTTTAATAAAATAAAATAAATTATTAATATATTAAAAAAATTGTGAGAAAGGGGTCGAGACCCATGCTTGCTCCCCTTGGATCTGTCCTTACCTACACTGGTTGATGATACTGATCCTAATCCTTTGATTGTCTATACTGCTGATCGTGGTCACCTACTTCTATTGAAATTTTAATAAGTTTCTTAATATAATTGATTGCTACAATGATTAAAAATTTCTATGTCGTAAAAATTAAAATTTCCAACAAAACAATTGAATTCTATAAAATAATAAGAAAATAATTTTATTTATATTTATATTTTTTCAAAAAATAGTGATATACGTAATAGTACTAACACATTAAGTGTTATTACATGAATAATGTCAATATATATGACGTTATTAAATGAAAAATGTCAATAACACTGATAATATTACGTTGATAACACTAAGTGATCTGACATTTTCATATAAGTAATACCATTCATATTGATATAATTGTAAATATTAAAAGATATCAGTATGATAAAAAATATGACAATTTAACATATAATTTAAAAAATATGATAATTTAGTAAATAATGTTTTAAAAAAAGCCCATAATATGGACCACACCATATAGCTGTGCTTTCCTCGACTTCACATTGCGTCTGTGCCTTTCATGAACATAAAATGGCTTAACTAATTTCAAGTTGGATTCTAGATGTCAGAATACGTATGACAACTCCTAAACCATAAGATTATGTGTCGATATGCAGTAATTGATAAAATGGAATAGAATAAAATAAGATGAGATGAAATGAGATATAATGTGATAGAATAAAATAAAATGAGATAAAAATATTATTTTATTATTTTAGATATTTTAAAATAAAATATAATAAAATTACCACTATATTATTTAAGAAGTAAATAATTTTTAATGAAATGAGATAAAATCTTAAACATAATAATAATAATAAAATAATTTCATCTCATATTTCTCAAATTAAAAGAAAAAAATTAATAATTTTTAATAAAATATGATAAAATTTATCTCACTTACTTTTATTCTATTTCATTTTTTTTTACATACCCTATCTTTATTCTATTCCATTTTCCTCTATTTCACTCAAGTCCATCCATCCATCCATACCTCAACTTAAATAAATTTTTTTATATAAGAGAGAGTAAAGCATTAACTCGAAAGCAAAGCTTTTAACAAAGAGGCCATATGCTAGGTGAGACATGACATCTTCTCAAAAGGTTCATGCTCTTCTCTTTCATATACTCCTGATATCTTTGCTTCCATTGAAAATCACAGCATCACCAAGAACAGAAGCAGAAGCCCTTGTCAAATGGAAAAACAGTCTATCCCCTCCTCTTCCTCTTTCTCTCAACTCATGGTCCCTCAACAACCTTGGCAACCTTTGCAGATGGGGTGCCATTGTTTGTGACAACACTAATACAACTGTCTCAGAGATAAACTTCTCTGGTGCCAATCTCACTGGGACGCTTAGTGGCTTGGATTTTGCTTCCCTCCCCAACCTTACCAGCCTCAACCTCACTGGAAACCGTTTTGGTGGGTCAATACCATCTGCAATTGGCAGTCTCTCCAAGCTTACTTTTTTGGACTTGGGACACAACTTATTTGAAGACACACTGCCTTCTGAGCTAGGCCGGCTAAAGGAACTTCAATATCTAAGTTTATACTTCAACAATCTCAACGGCACCATTCCCTATCAGCTCACGAATCTCCCTAAGGTATGGTACCTTGACCTTGGATTTAACAACTTTATATCTCCTCTGGACTGGTCCCAATATTCAGGCATGCCTTCCTTAACTTACCTTGGTCTGGCTCTCAATGAATTCACTTCTGAATTCCCAAGTTTCATACTGGAGTGCCAAAACTTGACATACCTTGACCTCTCTCAAAACTTTTTGAATGGCACAATACCAGAATCCATGTATACCAAATTGGGAAAGCTTGAATACCTCAACCTCACCAACTGTGGGCTAGAAGGACAACTGTCATCCAACTTGTCCAAGCTTTCTAATCTCAAAGAACTTCGTATAGGTAATAACCAGTTTAATGGCCCTGTTCCCACAGAAATAGGATTGATATCTGGAATTCAATTTCTTGAATTGAATAATGTTTCAGCCCGAGGGGAAATTCCTTCCTCCTTAGGCCAACTCAGGGAGCTAAGGTATCTTGATCTCAGTCATAATTTTTTGAACTCTACAATCCCTTCTGAGCTTGGCCTTTGCACAAATCTAGCCTTCCTGAGTTTAGCAGTGAATAATCTGACTGGTCACTTGCCTTTCTCATTATCTAATCTGACCAAAATATCAAAGTTGGGCTTATCAGAAAATTCCTTTTCGGGTCAAATTTATGCTTCTCTGATCTCTAACTGGACTGGGTTGATCTCTCTGCAAGTCCAAAACAACAAATTAACGGGAGAGGTTCCTCCAGAGATTGGCCTGTTGACAAAAATCAATATCCTCTTTTTGTATAATAATACCTTCTCTGGTCCCATTCCTATAGAGATTGGAAACCTGAAGGAAATGACTGAGTTAGACCTTTCAGGAAACCAATTCTCTGGTCCAATTCCTCCAACCATTTGGAATCTTAAAAACATTACAGTCATAAATCTTTTCTTCAATGAGTTCTCTGGAACCATTCCCATGGATATTGGAAACTTAACCTCACTACAACATTTTGATGTCAACACTAATAATTTGGATGGAGAGTTGCCAGAGACCATTGCTCAACTAACTGTTTTAGAGTATTTTTCTGTGTTCAGCAATAACTTCTCGGGCAGCATTCCCAGAGATTTTGGAAAGCATAGTCCTTCTTTGTCTCACGTCTACTTTTCAAACAACAGCTTCTCAGGAGAACTGCCTTCTGACTTGTGCAGTGGTTTCATGCTCGCTGTTTTGGCAGTCAATAACAACAGCTTTTCGGGGCCATTGCCAAAGTCCTTGAGAAATTGTTCAACACTAACTAAAGTTCGGCTTGATGAAAACCAATTCACTGGAAACATCACAGAAGCATTTGGGGTTCACCCAAATCTTGTTTTTATCTCACTTAGTGGAAATCAGCTTGTTGGTGAGCTCTCCCCTGAGTGGGGTGAATGTGTCAACTTAACCAGGATGGAAATGGACAGAAATCAACTTTCTGGAAAAATTCCATCTCAGCTGAGTAAGTTGAGTCGATTACAGTATCTATGCCTGCACTCCAATGAATTCACTGGCAATATCCCACCTGAAATCGGAAATCTAAGCCTGCTCTTCATGTTCAACTTGAGCAGGAACCATTTGTTAGGCGAAATCCCAGAGGATTTTGGCAGATTGGCTCGGCTTAATTATCTTGATTTATCAGATAACAACTTCAGTGGAAGCATTCCTAAAGAGCTGAGTAATTGTAATCGCTTACTGAGCCTGAATTTAAGCCATAACAATTTATCCGGGCAGATATCATATGAACTTGGCAATCTGTTCTCACTCCAATACTTCTTAGACCTCAGCAGCAACTCTTTTTCTGGGGCAATTCCTCAAAACCTTGACAAGCTTGCATCATTGGAGATTCTCAATGTCTCACTCAACCATCTGTCAGGAACCATCCCAAAATCCTTTTCAAGTATGCTCAGCCTTCAATCTGTGGATTTTTCTTACAACAATTTGACTGGTTCAATCCCAACTGGTGGTATTTTCCAAACAGCAACTGCTGAAGCTTATGTTGGAAACTCAGGTTTGTGTGGTGAGGTAAAAGGATTAACTCCTTGCCCTACGGTATCTTCTTCCCCAGACAAATCAGGAGGAGTCAACAAAAAGGTTCTTCTTGGTATTATAATACCAGTTTGTGGGGCACTATTTATTATTGGTGTTGGAATCCTAATATTTCGACGGCAAGCCAAACTCCTGTCCAAAAGCACTCAAAATAATGATCAATCTATTTGCGCGGTATGGGGAAGAGATGGAAAAATCACATTTTCTGAACTCGTTGAGGTCACCAATGACTTCAATGACAAGTACTGCATCGGAAAAGGAGCATTTGGAAGTGTTTATAGAGCTGAATTATCTACAGGCCAAGTTGTTGCTGTTAAAAGGCTGAATATCTCAGACTCTGATGACATTCCAGCAGTGAACCGCCAGAGTTTTCTGAATGAGATAAGAACACTTACAGGAGTGAAGCACCGCAATATAATAAAGCTTTATGGGTTTTGTTCCAGGAGGAAACAAATGTTCTTGATTTATGAACATGTAGATAGAGGAAGTTTGGGAAAAGTGCTGTATGGAGAGGAAGGAAAATTGGAGCTAAGTTGGGCTACAAGGGTGAAAATTGTGCAGGGAATAGCACATGCAATTGCCTACCTACACAGTGATTGCTCCCCACCAGTTGTGCACCGAGATGTAACATCGAATAACATACTACTGGACTCAGACTTTGTACCCCGTCTTGCAGATTTTGGCACAGCAAAGCTGCTAAGCTCCAACACTTCAAGCTGGACCTCAGTGGCAGGTTCCTATGGCTACATGGCTCCAGGTACATACTCTAACCACACAACCAATTTCAATTCCAGTGTAACCCAAATATAATCTTGTCATGCACATCAAAGGGTCACTAACAAAATTTGAAATTTGCAGAGCTAGCACAAACTATGAGGGTCACTGACAAGTGTGACGTGTATAGTTTTGGAGTGGTGACATTAGAGATAGTGATGGGAAAACACCCTGGGGAACTTTTGGCTACCATGTCTTCAAACAAGTCTTTGTCATCAATGGAGGATCCACAGGTGCTTCTGAAGGATGTGTTAGACCAACGACTTCCATCTCCAACGGGCCAATTAGCTGAAGCAGTAGTGTTCATAGTGACCATAGCTTTGGCATGCACGCGTGCGGCTCCAGAGTCCAGACCCATGATGCGTGCTGTGGCACAAGAACTATCGGCTACTAAGCAGGCTTGTCTTTCCGAGCCATTTGGCATGATAACCATGAGCAAGCTTACAGGGTTTTTTTTGCCATAAATAGTCTGGCGTGAAGCAAATTTGTTTATATATATTTTAGCCTTCTAGTTATAGGAGTATTTTACATAGAGCCCACTTTTTTTTTTTATATTATATTTCTGGGGCTATAATTCTTGTGACTATCTAATCTTGTAGTTTCCTGTACGATCTGTCCATCAAATAAACTGAAATTTGCCATTAATAATCTGGGGTCAGATGCAGCCCTCAGCCCTCGCTCTTCAATATGGTGTATTGGCTCCAAGTTTTTTGTTAACTACAATTTTTGCTCAGAAGTTTCTTTGAACTGTACTTGAAATGCTAATTAAGAGTTGACTTTGACATGGTGTAGAATGCATCAAGGTGGCAGAGTTGAATGGCATACGTCGGGGAATCAAATTTCGTATAAAAATAGCATGGGAAAATTAATGTTAAAGAATTTTAAGTAACAATATTTAATTTAAATGGACAAATAATCTTAAAATTATTAAGAAGGATTATTCAAAATTATTTAGAGAGAAGAACTATTTAATTTCACATAATAGACAACAATATTCTTAATTAGTAGTTATTAGTTGTTTTTTTATTGAGTAGTCATCAATTGTTACTGAGTGATTAATAATTTTAAAGTGAATTTTATATGAAAGAAATATGTGAATGACTACTACTTCTTATTGAGTGATAATTTCTTGTTAATGAATAATGAGTGACTAACGTTTTAAATAAAGTTTAATATATAAAATACATAAAATTAGGAAAAAAAATTTAAATGATTATTGTCTTTTACTAAGTTGTCATTAAATGATCAACAATTTCAAATTAAGTTCTATACGAAAGAAATTTATGAATGACTACTACTTCTTATCGAGCGGTTATTTGTTATCATTGAGTGGCTAACGTTTCAAATGAAACTCAATATATAAAAATACATGAAATTAAGAAGAAATTTTGCGATTGACTATTGCTTTTTATTAATGGTCATTAGTTTCCAATCAGTGGCTAATAATTTCAAATTAAATTCTATATGTAAGAAATTTGTGAATGACTACTACTTTTTTTAAGCAGTAATTATTGTTACTGAGTGGCTAACGTTTCAAATAAAATTTAATATATAAAAAATATGAAAATAGGAAGAAATTTATGAATTGAATGACTAACAATTTCAAATTCAGTTATATATAAAAGAAATTTGTGAATGATTATTATTTCTTATTGAGTGGTCATTTGTTGCCACTGAATAATTAATGTTTTAAATGAAGATTTTATTAAAGGTAATTTTGACTATTAAGTAAAACTAAATGATCATTTTCTTTAATTAAAATTAGAATAATCAATCTTAATAATTTTAACTTTTTTGTCCCTTTAAATTAAATGTCATTCCTTAATAGTACTTATCATTAATTCTCCCAAATAGCTTTATATCTATTAATCAAAGGAGATATGTCTAGTCTTCCTAAAACTCAAATTTATTTTTGCCCAACATTGGCTATAAGACTTAGGGAGTGTTTGGAAACATTTAAAAATCATATATGTAAGTACAAAAGAGTTGGTTTTTAGATAAATGTTGTTTGGTTATCACAAAATTTTTAAAAAATTAGTTCATATCTAAACTGAATTGAGGTAAAACTACAGATTTTTTTTTGTCATAAATAGTTGTACATAATTAAATCGTGCAGATTTTAATTGGTAATATTTATACACTCACTCAACGCACACATAGGAAACTTGAACCACTCCTCTTTTTTTTTTACCATAGATAACTGTATGTACAAAAAATTCTACAAATTTCAATTGGTAATATTTACACACACTTTTTTTTGTCACAGATAATTAACTGTACATAGAGGAAGCCCTATAGATTTTCACTATTAATATTTACACACACACTCAAGTTCACAGACAATAATTTTAGGTTTAAAAAGTAATTATAATAGGTTAAAAAAATGGATAACTAATTATAGTAGGTAAACTCACCTGGTGTATGTGTACACCCCATCTATGGTGGGTGTACGATAACGTTTTTGTCCCCGCTATCTTAGCATTCTACCCCACACTATTTTTTAGTATTGGACCTATTTGCCGGCGGTGTATAAGATGGACCCAGTAAGTTCGGGTCCATCAATGGATCTTTAATTGTAAGCCATTGGATCGGTAGAAAAATAGATGGATGATTGGGATGAGTAACCTGCAACCTAATTAGAAGGTAATCAAGGAAAATTTATATTTGCATATCGATCCCTCTAACCCCAATACTTGTGCAGAGGACGACGAGGACGTTGGTGGCTTGATGACTGGTGGTTGGTGGCAGCAGTTTGATGTAGGTGGTCGCGGATCTGAGAATGGCAAAGGACGACGAGTGGGGGTTCGCTTAACTTTGGTGGCTGCAGATCGGTCCCTCTAACCCCCACACTTGTGCATGTGACTTTTTTTAGGATTTTTTACCAAACTGTCATTAGTGACAAAACTATTTATCAAAATGTCACTCTTTTGAAACTATATATCAAAATGACACCCTTTTGTCCAACGTGACATTTTTTATTTTATTTTTCTATTCACGTAAATAACGTCATCTACAATGACACTTCCACGTAGATATTGTCAATGCATTTGATGTTGTCCATGTGGAAGCGCTAACATAGATGACGTTATCTACGTGAAAACGCCAATGTAGATGGCGTTTTGATGCTAATAACATCATAAAGTTTGGCATTTTCTGTGTAGTAACATCATTACGCTTGATTTTTTTGTTTTACATTATTCAACCAAATAAATTACATGCAATGAAAATTTTTACTAATATTTTTTGTTCTTGATAATTTATTAATTACATACAATAGAAATTCATGTCAATTTTTTTGGGCTATGTGCTTGTCCCGTTTATAAAAAAATATCATTTATTCTTCAAGGTGCACTGACAGAGACTTAAAAAAATATCTTTGCTAAGACATATAACATATTAAATTTTGTTGTTCTCGATTTTACACCTGTTATGAAAATGAAAATGAAAGTCATGTGAGATAACAAACATATATATAATGAGAGGAGTTTTTATTGTGAGAGGGTGAGAGAAGTAAATCTTGACCATATAACCATACATAAATGGTTAAGATTAAAAGTTACTTAAAGGTCATGTGACCACTTAAAAATGTCACATACATTTATATTTTAATTTTTACCATTCATGTAAGATCCAATGGACAAGATTTATTTTTCTGACCTCTTACAATAAATACTCATCTCACCAGATATTATATATATATATATATATAATACTCATCTTTATATTTTTCTGTGAGATCCAATGAGATTTAAGATTTATAAAAATAAATACTCATCTCACATACATTTATATTTTAATTTTTAATTCATGTAAATCTAATGGGCAAGATTTATTTTTTGATCTTACAATAAATGGTCTCAAAATTAAAATATAAACACACACACATGATATATATATTATATTTATATAAATATATATCCATATATCTATATATATATATATATATATAACTTTGTGTTTTTTTTTCATTTTTTAATTTAATTAACTTCGCATGATTTTTTGCTGGCTTACTCTGCGTGAGGTGCATTGACTAGTTTATGCAGTAATATTTATTAGATTTAGATGGAAAGCTAAAAAAATAAAAATATTTTAATTGATGAGCGATATCACCATCTAATGGTATCATATAAGTATTTTTAAGAAGACAAGTACTGTAATGTTTGTCCAAGATAGCACCAATGACCATTTATGCTTAAGAAAATATTAAACCCATTACTCTTAAATTAATAAAAAAATATAATTTGAGCAAGAGTCATTAAATTATATATAGATTTGTTTTAAAATTCCAAAAAAAAAATTTTGTGTTAAAAAATTTCATTTGACATGGTACAAAAATAAATAACAAAATAAAATAGGTGGAAATTTCTTGTGTAAAAAGCTATTTACGTAGCATTATTCTTTTGATTATCTGGGGTTTTCATGAGCTAGATTCAGGAACTTCTAATACATTTTTTTGGCGTAATTAATTTCAATAACAGCTAACAAAAATATATTTAAATTTAAGAAATATAAAGATTTAAATTATTATGAAGGACCATCTAGAATTTATTTAAAGGAAGAGTAATAGATTTTATTTAATAAAAATACTCTCAATGAAAAATTAACCACTCAATAACAAATAATAACTTTTCAAATTACTACTACATGAAGTTTAGAAAAAAATTGGTAGTGACTACTACTTTTATTTATTATTGTTGAGTGACTATTTATTCTTAGGAGTGGCTAGCAATTGTAAATAAAGTCTTAAATGTCATATAAAAAGAAATTAATTTGGACAAAATATTTGCAAATGATTGTTGCTTATAATTGAGTGACTAATTATTCCTAAGAAGTAATTAATAGTTGTAAATAAAATTTCAAATGTAAAAATAAAAGAAGTTTAAAAGAAATTTGTGAATGATTATTATTTGTTATTGAGTGACTAATTATTCGCATAGAGTTACTAACATTTGTAAATAAAGTTCTAAATGTAAAGATAAAAGAAGTTTGGAATAAATTTGCAAATGACTATTACTTATTATTGAATAATGAATTATTCCTATAGAGTGGCTAATTATTTTCACAAAATGGCTAACAATCATAAATAACATTCTAAATACAAAGATATAGATATAGAAGAAATTTGTAAATAATTATTGTTTGTTATTAAGTAACTTATTCCTATGAAGTGACTAATTGTTCATTAATGATTTTTTTAATACTTGAGTAATTCTAATAGTCCTTCTTGCTAACAAATTTTGAATGGTCCTTCATAGTATGCACACAAAATAAAAAAATGGTCCTTTGTAGTAATATAAACTTTTTATGTCCCTTATGATAAAATATTTCTTATTAACTGTCATTGAAATTAGTTATCCCATAAATTTTTATATTATACATAATATAATATAATCTATATGCACTTAATTATGAGGATTGATTTATTTTTTAAATTTGGATTTATCATGTAATTTTTATTAAAACAAAAATATAAGTTAGAAAATATGGTAGAGAGGAGAGAAATGTGAGAGTTGAGATCAACTTGAGAGAGAATGAGTAGAGTGAGATTTACTGAATTTGCGAAAAGTGTGTACAATAAATTAATAATATAAATTATATAGAACAATAGAGTGCAACTAACTATAATCAACTTGCATACTCATTCAATTAACTTCTAATAAACACTATTATGCTAATGCTAATAATATCAACAGACAATTAATACTTACAACAATTTTCAATTTGTAAAAATATTTATAGGCTCCTTTAGTCCTTTTATAATATATATTATTACAAAATAAATTAACAATAACGACCATAAATTTAGATATTTGAACTTTAACCCAAGACTTACATAATCTTCTAAACTTAAAGAATGTGAAGTTATTGCTAAATTACAAAATTACTGACATGTAACCCTAGTGAGTTAGTTTACCGGTGGATGAGTATGCATGTCATGTAAGTGGACATAATTGTTTCAAATTTTAGATATGTTAATTTTTTGTAGTCAAACTGTAAAAAATATATTTGTAAATATTCTAGTTTTGGTGTAAATGATGTACTTTTGATAGGATCGAAGAAGTAAATTAGTCAAGATACACGCAAGTTGACAATATAATCATCCACAATACTAAAAAAGAGAGCGTAAATGATAAAATTAGTCTTTAAAAAATATAATATCAATCATACTAATCCCTAAATTATGAAAATTACTCATAAAATCTCTAATGGTGTATTCCTTCAATAAAATTAATCTCTAAAAACTTCCATATGGTGTCACGACCGTCATAATCGCGGCGGAATAGCAACTTAAAATTAATTAATATTAAATTAGGAGTCGCCACCAATTTTATTTTTTATTAGGAAAAATTAGAAAACCCAAGAAGAATAGTCTTTGAAACCAGATTGAATTCGGAAGTCGGTTATGTGTAGGGAAGGATGGAAACTTAATCCCACAGCACTCCTAACACACTCGTCCTAAGACGGTACCTTAAGTTAATTGTGCAAATTCTTAATAATCATTGAAAATATTTATTTTACCCCTAAACAAAAATAAAATAATGAAATTGATAAATAAATTATAAAAAATTAAATTTTGGCTTGACGGAATAAGAGTCCTGCTCCTACGTATCCTCAGGTGCAATGAGGAACTCAAAGTCACGTAATTCTTTAGAAAATAATTGTGGGTTGATTGATTTTAATTAAAATAATTTTAAAAATTTGAATTAACAAGTCGTCGCGACTCAGTTATTTAAATTAAGGATTGAATAGGTGAAACTCACGTCACGTTAGAGCGTCACCATGATTATCAAATTTTTACAAAATTTTTATTTAAAATTTATCTAGGAAAAAAAATTAGTTGATTTTATTATTATTATTATTATTATTATTATTATTATTATTATTAAAAGAAACAACTTAATTATTTTTTAAAAATTTGAATTAATAAGTCGTCGCGACTTAGTTATTCAAATTAAGGATTGAATAGGTGAAACTCGCGTTACGCTAGAGACGTCACCCATTGCTCATCAAGTTTGTTACGAAAACTTTTATTTTTATTTTTTTTAAAAAATTGAACATTTATCAATTAATAGTTTATTTTATAAAAGTTTGAAGACAAAATAATAATTTAAATTATAATAATTTGAATCATCAAGTCATCAACTTAGATGATTACAAATGTTACAAGGGTTAGCAATCGTCATAACTCGGGTAACCCATGTTATTCTTTAAAAAAAACATTTAATTATCTTATTTTTATATTTTATTTTTATCAATTTTTTTCTATTTTTTATTTTTTTTTTTTTTTAGCTCATTAAGTTAAAGTCCACTACTCAAAATCATTTTTCTAAAAAAATATATAACAAAAAAAATACAATGAGCTTTTAAAAAAAAATGTAGTAACTTTATGAAAGAAAAAAAACAAGTTAGCAACTTTACGGAAAAGAAGAAAAAAAAGACAAGTTAACAACTTTACGAAAAAAAGTTTATTTCTTTTCTTCTCTTTAATTAAACTAAATAAAAAAATAAAAAAGCAAATAATAAAAAAGAAAGAGAAAACAGATAAAGCGAGAAAAAATAATAAAAAGAATAACAAAATCAAAATAAGCAAAAGAAAAGTAGTGACTTACTGCTTGCTTACGAAAAGAATGAAAAAAAAAAAAAAAGGGAATCTGTTTCTTTTCTTCTTGATGTTTGTAGAAAGAACAGAGGAAGAAGATGAAGGCGATTAGGTGACGGCGGCCCAAGTAGGTAGTGGCTCGGATGGAAGTGAGTCACAACGGTGGCTTGCTGTTAGTGGGATGAAGGAGTTAGTGTATTGTTGGTGATAGGCTAATGTAAATGACAATTTTTGGCAGAAGTGGTTATTGTGTTGTGAGAAGTTTGAACGTATGCCAGAGGTGATGATGAGATGGTGATGAGTTTGGTTGAAGATGGAAGATGAAGGCTATGTAAGTGAGAAAATATGGTTGCAGTGTTGGTAACTGTGTAGGCAAAAGTTTGTGTGTATGAAGGCTGAAGTCAGTCTTTTTCTGAGTGTGTGGGTGATGAGTATTTATAGGAGGAGATTAGGTTGAAGAGTTTGAGTTAAAATGCGATTAGGAGTTTGTTTAGGATAAGTAATGGGAGGTTTAGGATAAGTTTATTTAAGATGTGTTTGAGTTAGGATGGGTTTATGCTAGGATAAGTTTGTGTTAAGATGAGTTTGATGATAACTGCCAAGGTTGGTTTAGGATAAGTTTGTGGTAGGATGAGTTATGGTTAGATTATGATAGGTTTGTTTGGGATAGTTAGGATAAGTGCTTAGGGATTAGGATAAGCGATGAGGTTTATTTAAGATAAGTGCTTAAGGGTTGTGGGTTAATGGGTTAGATCATGGGTTATGGGTCAATGAGTTGATTTAAGGGTTAATAGGCTAATGGGTTGAAAGATGAATCTTTTTTTTTTCTTTTTTTTCTTCTTTTTATTTTTTATTTTTTTACAAAATACCCCAAACAAAATTGAGTATTCACATATGGTAACTAATATTAGAACTGATTTGAACATAGAACAGAAGTCAGCAGTTGACGGCGAAATTTGGGTCATATGTAAGATATAATATCTAATAAGAACTAGGAGGTAGGACTAGGAACTATGAACGTATGCTTATATTATTACATTGCTTAGTTTAATATAGCTTATATTTCATATTATATTTTCTTATTTATATTTTTGTCTATAAGATAGATTAATTTCTTCATTTGCATATATATTTTTGTTTGATGCATTAACTTATATTTATGATTGGAACCATAAAAAATTTAAAAAATATACACTGAAATAACAAACAGAAATGAAGTGATTGCAAAATTTGAGCCAGCAAGAAAAAAACTTATATAGTGTATTCAATTGAAATTCAAGTGAAATCAGAGTTAAGTTGCTAGACGTGTAAGTGATAAATGTTTTTTTTTTCTCTATTGTGTAAATAGATTAAATCAATAAAAAAAACTAAATTTGAAAAGTAAAAGTTCTAAAATCTAGAAACTTGCATACAAATAACAATAAAAAATTGATATTTGGACACTTCAACATCACCGTTTTAACTGTTATTTTTTATGTCATGCAAGCCAAAGATAAACTCAAAGGTTGAATTAATAATTTGAAATTAAATTTAAGACAAATACTTGATTTATTTATTTATTTTTTCTACAAACTAATAATTTGATTTGAACTTTAAAAAAATTTTAAACGAAAATAAAATGAGATATACTAAAGGCACTATCTTTGCACACATTAACCATTTTTACTGATATTTTTATATCATGCAAGTCAATGATAAACTCAAAAGGTTGAATTAATAAATTGAAATTAAATTTAAAACAAATACTTGATTTATTTATTTATTTTTTATGCAAACTAATTATTTGATTTGAGCTTTAAAAAAAGTTTAAACGAAAATAAAATGAGATATACTAAAGACACTATCTTTGCACACATTAATAATTTTTACTAATATTTTTTATGTCATGCAAGTCAAAGATAAAATCAAAGGTTGAATTAATAATTTGAAAATAAATTTAAAACAACTACTGTAACACCCTTACTGTATTAATGTCTAATAGCAAATTTGTAGTCAAGGATTACTTTTATTCTCTCGGAGCATGACCATAATAGTAAAATTAGTGAGTTTACTCTATAAAAATTTTAATTTTGTTAAATAAAGTTTTAGAATTTTAAATATTTAAAAGAATTCAGTTAAAATATAAAAATTTCTTTCTAAATAAAGTAGAGAAAAATCAGAAAACTTTACAAATCGAAAATTGTGTTTTACAATAATTTAGATTTCGATGGAGTTCGAAGTCAAAGGAAAAGATACAAAAAAATAAAGAACAAAGATCATAATCAAAGAAATCGAAATCGAGACAATAATAAATAAAAATAACAATATCAAAAACATAAATTCTAATTAAGAAACTTAGTAACAAAGTCATGATTTTGCTTACATATATCAAAGTTATTATTGTTAAAGCATTCACTGGCTCTAAGTCACACATAGAGGACTCACACACAGTCACAAGATTGAGAGAATTGAATTCACACACTTCTGTATATTGATGATTATCAATAATACGAATACACCAGCACTCAATGGCTTTATATATACACAGCCAGCCATCACATATCTAACTGTCTAACTGTTATAACAGATTCACTCACAACATCTATAACAACTAACTAACTAACTATCAACTGAATTATATCATTTACAACATATCTCCCTTAATTCAGATTGATCAATGGCACAACACCTGACTCATCTCTGAGAGATTTAAATCTCTCAGTTTTCAAAGACTTTGTCAATATGTCAGCTAGTTGTTCCTCAGATCTGCAGTAGGCAAGTTGAATTTTCCCTTTGTTCACTTGGTCCCTTAGAAAATAGAATCGAGTCTAAATGTGCTTGCTTCTACCATGAGCAATCAGATTCTTAGCCAAGTTTATAGCTGACTTGTTGTCAATCATCAGCTGCATTGGCCCTTCTTCCTTCAAATGCATTTCCTCGAGCAGTGTCTCAAGCCACAAAGCCTGATAGGCACCATGAGAGGCTGCTATGTACTCAGCTTCTCAAGATGATAGTGCAACCACCGATTGCTTCTTCGAGCACCAGGAAACTAATGCCTTTCCCATCATGAAGACATATCCAATTGTGCTTCTCCTATCTGTTTTATCTCCACACCAGTCAGAGTCTGAATACCCCAACAACATGTTTCCATTGCAACTTAGATCACTAGGAAACAACAAACCATAGTCAAGTATGCCCTTTATATATCTCAAAATCCTCTTTGCTGCTACTAGATGAGAGGACTTAGGATTTTCCATAAACCTACTGATCACACCAACTCCGTAGGCTATGTCTGGTCTACTATTACACAAGTATCTTAGTGAGCCAACTATATGTTTATAGAGAGTAGGATCAACTAGTTTCTCTCCATCATTTTTTTCCAGCTTCTGATTGCTCTCCATGGGTGTTGCAGCAGGGTTGCAATTATTCATATGGAACCTCTTTAGAGCATCAATAGCATATCTCCTTTGATGTAGCATGATTCCAAGTTTTGTGGTTACAAATTCCATACCAAGAAAGTATGAAAGTGCTCCCAAATCTGACATTTCGAACTCAGATTTCATACTTGCCTTAAATTCACAAATCTCCTTCACATTGCTACCTATCACCAGTATATCATCAACATACAAGCATACTAATAGTAGTTCTGTAGTTTTAGAGATCCTCATATAGACACCATACTCCACTGTACATTTGTTGAACCCTTGCTGAGTTAAGAAGCTGTCTATTCTTTTATTCCAGGCATGAGGGGCTTGTTTTAGCCCATACAGTGCCTTCTTCAATCTGTAAACCTTTCCATCACTTCCTTCTACTTCAAACCCCGATGGTTGACACACGTACACCTCCTCTTCTAATGGTCCATTGAGGAAAGCTGACTTTACATCAAGCTGGTGCAATGACCATCCTTTAGTACTTGCAATGGCCACAACCAGTCTTATGGTTTCAATTCGAGCCACAGGTGCAAATACATCACCGTAATCCACCCCTTCCTTTTGTAGGAAGCCTTTTGCTACCAATCTAGCCTTGTGTTTGGCTACTGATCCATCTGGCTTCAGTTTGGTCTTGTAGACCCACTTCACTGCTATTGGTCTTTTCTGGTTGGGTAAGGTCACCAGCTCCCAAGTCTGATTTTTCTCTATGGCTCTTAATTCCTCCTGCATGGCTGCTATCCACACAGGTTCTTGAATCGCCTGCTCAAAGTTCACGGGTTCCACATCAGTATACAAGGCCATGTGGACCAAGTCTCCTTCTGCTGTAACAGCATTATCAGGAAACACCACATAATCAATAAGTCTGGTTGATGGCTGCCTGTTTCTCAGAGGTCGTTGATCAATGGAAGAATTGGGAACAACATCGACAACCTGAGAACCAGGCTGCTCTAAATCTTCTAATAAGACAGGAACCTTGTCACTTGAGTTTCTGCCTTGTGAACTCCAATTCCAACTGCTGGATTCATCAAACACCACATCCCTACTTATCACCACCTTCCTATTGATAGGATCATAGAGTTTATAAGCCCCTGTAGGATGATATCCTAGCATCACCATCTGCTCACTTTTATTTTCCAGCTTCCTTCTCTTCTCATCCGGGACATGTCTATAACATAGAGAGCCAAAAATTTTCAGGTGTGTAACAGTTGGCCTCTTACCTGTCCAAGCCTCTTCTGGTGTGATGGAACTTAATCTTTGTGTTGGGCACAAGTTCAGAATATATACTGCTGTTGCTACTGCTTCCCCCCAAAAATAATGTGGCATATTTTTGCTTCTCAACATGCTCCTGGCCATATTTAAAACAGTCTCGTTTCTCCTTTCAGCAGTCCCATTATGCTGTGGAGTGTAAGGGGCTGTCACCTCATGAATAATTCCTTCTTTTTCACAAAAATTTTTGAGCTCATTTGATATGAATTCTCCTCCACCATCAGTCCTCAAGATCTTGATGAACTTGCCACTTTGTTTTTCAACTTTCACTTTGAATTTTCTGAACACTTCTGACTCCCTTCTAATAAGAAACAGCCACAGTTTCCTTGTATAATCATCAACAAAAGAAACAAAATACTTGTTACCTCCAAGAGAAACCTCCTCAAAAGGGCCACACATATCACAATAAAGGACTTCCAGAGGTTTAGCTGCTCGGGTTGCCACATGAGACTTAAAAGAATTTCTTGGTTGTTTTCCTATCAAGCACCCTTCACACACTTGTTTAGGTGACTTGATAGAGGGAAGTCCATGCACCATCTGTTTGGTCTTCAAGAGACTTAAACTTCTGAAGTTCAAGTGGCCAAATCGAAGATGCCACAACTAGGATTCATCATGCACAGTAGCAAAAAAATTCAAGAGTTCGGCCACCTGAATGTCAATCTTAAAGGTCCTATTACTTGATAGAGGAGCCTGTAAGATCAACTTCCCTTTGCTGTCAAATACTCTCATCAGATTCTTCTGCAGGTCCATGGAGAAACTCTTCTCTAGTAACTGTCTTATGCTCAAGTTGTTTTGCATGGTAGGTACATAGAGTACATTTGAGATGTAGGCAGGTTTCCCATCTCTCCTTTTGATCAACACTTTCCTTTTTCCTTCAGACATAATGGTACTATTGTCAGCAAATCGTACCTTATTTCTGACTTTTTCATCCAACTCCACAAACCATCCTTTGTTCCCAGTCATGTGATTGGAACACCCTGTATCAAGATACCAAGAACCAGAATTTGTGGATTCTGACTTGGTGGTAACCATTAGAAGCACTTGATCTGAGTCTGAGTCTTCACCATGGGCAGCATTTGCTTCTTGATCACCTCTGCTACCGATCCTTTGGATGCTTTACATTGGTCTGCAAAGTGGCCATACTTTTGACAAGCATAGCACTGAATGTGTTTTCTATCAAATTTCTTTTGATCCCTTTTGTTTCTGCCACCTCCTATCCATTTTGAACTCGAACTTTCACCTTGTTTCTGATCAAGATTTGAATTATCTTGACCAGAATTATGAGCACCAGTACCTCTTCCTTTATTTCCTTTGAATTTTCCTTTTCCCTTTTTGTTTCTCCAGGTATCATTTCCACCTCTTCTATTGGTCTGAGCTTGAAGGGCCTGCTCAGAACTTCTCTCAGTATTTCTTTCATTTAGTCTTTGCTCATGTGCCTCCAAAGACCCCTACAATTCTTCAATCCTCATGTTTTCAAGATTCTTGGACTCTTCAATGGCAACGACAATGTGATCAAATTTCGGGGCTAAGGTTCTAAGAACCTTTTCAACAATCATCACATCTATTAATTTCTCCCCACACATCTTCATCTTGTTGGTAAGAGACAGCACCTTTGTGAAATATTCTGCTACACTTTCTTGGCCCTCCATTTGCAGTAGCTCATATTGTCTTCTCAAAGTTTGGAGTCGAACCTTCTTCAATTTGTCCGCACCAGCATAGCTCTTCTCAAGTATATCCCAGGCTTCCTTTGCACTTGAAGCTAAGATTATTTTCTCAAAATTCGCTGGATCTACACATTAGTGAATGAAAAACATGGCCTTACAATCCTTCTTCTTGGCATCTCGATAAGTGGATTTCTGAGTTTCTTGTGGATCATCACCCAATTCTTGAACTCCATTCTTCACTACCTCCAACATTTCTTGAAAGCCAAAGATTGCTTTCATTTGAATGCACCACTTCTCATAATTCTTGCCATCAAGAATCGGAAAGTTACCAGGAAAATGCCCATTCGAACCAGCCATGGATCAATATGAATTTCACCTCTTCAATTCTCCAATTATGCGCAGTACACAGGCCTCAAATCAATAAAGCTCTGGATACCAATTTGTTAGAGCATTCACTGACTCTAAGTCACACACAGAGGACTCACACACAGTCACAAGATTGAGAGAATTGAATTCACACACTTCTGTATATTGATGATTATGAATAATACAAATACACCAACACTCAATGGCTTTATATATACACAGCCAGCCATCACATATCTAACTGTCTAACTGTCATAACAGATTCACTCACAACATCTATAACAACTAACTAACTAACTATCAACTGAATTATATCATTTACAACAATTATTTAGCCAAAAATACATATATTCCTAATAATTCCAATAGATACATATTTTCCTCATTTGAATTTAGAATCCATACATGATTGATCTGAATGATGATAATCATAATGCATCATATGCTAATTTGAAAATACCATGAACAAAATGAGAATTAAAAATTCATAATAGAAAATGAACAATTATAAAAATATTTGAAAACACATGATGAGTTTCAGCTATATAATATACACAAAAAAATCTCACGACAACCAAGTATGACAAGAATAACACAATTTCAGCATAACAGAATAAATACTAAATAAATCATGCAATACAGCCTTATATATTAACATAAGCAAGTTCCTCAAATATCAGCAAACCAGTACCAGTTATAAGAAGTATCAACTAACACCAACAAGTTTCTCAAATATCAGCAAACAAGTACTAATTATCAATAAGTACCAGTAAACAACAAGTTCTTCAAATATCAGTAGCTAAGTACCAATTATTAACAAGCTACCATCAAACATTAGCAAGTAAGTTCCTCATCACAGCGAATCCACCATTTACTTTTTTTTTTCTTTCTATGTCTGCTTTGTTGATACCTAATTTTGTCCATAAAATTTTGTTGATTAATCAAGAGCTTATGTTTCTTATGTTAAGTGATGCTTAATTGCAATGAGCACATATTTCTTGTCTTTTCTTTTATTTACTCTAATCTCATTTAAGTCTTTTTTAAGTAAAAATAAAAAATATAAAAAATAAAAAAAATAAAGAAAAATAAAAAAAGAGAAATAAAAATTCTTCGTTACGGTTGCGGTTTCAATTTAGTTGAAATGCAACTACACCATTACTCCATGACAAGGTTGCAGCTCTCCAAGGGCCCAAGGCTCAAGAGAAGCAAAAATGGAAGGTTTTCATGATGTGAAATCGGGGGAAAGACACAAAGCGAAGAAAAGACACGAAGAAGGAAGGCGAGCTAAAAAGTCTATCTGCTACTTAAGCTATTTTCTTCAAATTTGCGGAGGGGTCGTGTCGATTTTGAAAAAAAAAAGGGGGGCTAAAATGATGGAAAGAAAAGAAAAAGGTTCTGATAAAGGAGGAGATGGGGGGCTCAACGTAGGAAGGCTCACGCAAAGAAAAAAAAGAAGGAAATGTCAGGGGAGAAATGATGAAAGGGTGGAGGTATTTAAAAGAGAAGAGCATCAGAAAAAGGGGATCTTTTTTTCACACATTTTTTCACCTTCAAGAACCAGAAAAACACCTTCCATTTTCACCACCCTCATCACCAAAAACAGCACCTTCACCCATTCTCCACTGTGACCATCGTCTTTATCATCCTTCATCTCATTTGCACTCTCCAACCGTGAATCCATCTCCCTTTTATTACCTTCATCTTCACTACCTCACTTTGGCAGAACTAATATTTATCGTCTCATCATTATCTTCAAGCTTAGCACCTCATTTCCAAGCACCATCACCCCAACGTCCAAACACCTTGCCTCTCCATAACCACACCTCCACCATCCTTCTCCGCCATAGCACATCCATACAACCGTGACTCACTCACCCTCTCATCTCCAACTTCATTTTCGTCTTCACCACCAACCACAAACTCCATCACCCATAACCTCCACTACACCGCCTCTCTACCTTCACGTCCAACCCACCGACAAACCACTCTACTACTATTCATCATCTCCCTCCACATAAACCCTTCATCACCTCACTTTCATAACCCCACAAACCGACCGTCGGACCCCCAAACTCCATCATATCCGACTGTCGAACCATCCAATCTCCCTAAACCGACCGTCGAACTTCACCAACACCAGTTACCATCATCTCACCGACCATCTCTCCGACACCCTCACCGACCGTCGAAACCCAAGAAGCGGATCCTTCCCTCAACCAACCGACCGTCGGACCCCAAACTCCATCATATCCGACCGTCGAACCATCCAATCTCCCTAAACCGACCGTCGAACCTCACCAACACCGGTTACCATCATCTCACCGACCATCTCACGACACCTCACCGACCGTCGAAACCCAAGAAGCCGGATCCTTCCCTTCAACCAACCGACCGTCGGACCCCGAATCCTCTCGCACCGACCATCGAACCAATGACCATCATGCCCCGCCGACCGTCGAATCCCCATATATCAACCTTCACCATCCCTCTCACTATTGTTGTGAACCCACCCACACTAGCCAAAATCCAATAAAAGTGCCTCCATAACCTCTCCCGAAAACCACGAAACCTAACCGAACCGACCGTCGGACCAGGAACCAAAAACCAGACCCGTCGAACCTCAAATTGGAACCCTACCAAAACCGACCGAAATCATATCCCTCTCCGCACTCGACCGTCGAACTTCCGGCTCCTTCTCCGCACTCGACCGTCGAACTTCCGGCTCCTCTCCGCACTCGACCGTCGAACTTCCAGCTCCTCTCCACACTCGACCGTCGAACTTCCAGCTCCCTCTCCGCACTCGACCGTCGAATTTCCAGATCCTCTCCGCACTCGACCGTCGGATCTCACCAGATCTTTCTCTGCGCATCCGAAATAGTCAAATTTCGAAACTAAATTCTTCCACACCGACCGTCGAATCTCAGGGTCCAAACCCCTCCCCAAACGTCCTCTGGTATGTGCTCTGATATTGTTACCCAAGTTTTCAAGCTCTCTTTCCTTTAAATTGAATTGTTGACTGCCTATTGAGGTTTGAGTTTGAATCACGTAGGCTGCTGCCCGTTCCATGTGAATGCAATAATGATACACTTTTTTTTTTTGGTAAGAAAAAGAAAAGAAGGGTAAAGGAATATAAAAATAGCAAATAAAGGAATAAAAATCTTTTGATCCTGCAATGACCAATGATGATGATTGAGTAGTGAATACTACCTTCATTATCATTTGGATCATAAGGGTTTATTGAAATGTAATTTGTGCTAACTTGAACCCCCTGCGAGCATAAATTTGGTTTTCAAAATAAAATTTTTCTTTCTTCTTGTCTTAATTAAAATCAATCAACCCACAATCATTTTATAAAGAACTACGTGACTTTGAGTTCTCATTCACTGGAAGATACGTAGGAGCGAAACTCATTTCATCAAGCCAAAAAAAATAAATTTTCATAATTTGGTTGTTTCTTTTATTTCTTTTCAAAAATAAAAAATGAAAAAATAATAAATAATTACAAAGTCTTTTGTTTAGAGGGTTAAAATAAATATATTTGATATTATTAAAATTTGCACAACTAACATAAGGTACCATTCTTGGAATCAGGCGATAGGATGCTAACACCTTCCTTTATCATCATGTCGACTCCTGACTCAAACTCATTTTCAAAAGACCAGTTTTCCTGATAAAAGGGTTTTTCTAATGTTTTCCCAATTTAAATAAACATTGGTGGCGACTCCATTGATTTTATATTTTTCGGTCGTCCCGTCGCAATCCCGGTTGCGACATGCTTGTCTCACATTTCACTTGAAGACTTTTACTTCCGTAGGAAATCCACCCTATCTCTAGTGTTACTTTAATATCGTGACAACAAAGTCAGACATACGCACACTAACCAGGCAGGTAACATAAAAGGAAAATCATCCCTATGTCTCTCAACGTATAGGTACAAACTTTTTCATGAATCCCTTGTTTGCCATCACACACAAGCATAAGCAATACAAATCATTCAATATATCACAAATAAATTTATCACATACAAGTTTACAAATAAATCATGGCAATTAAATAAAATTCACAAAACTTAAAATCGTTAAATTTAAATACTAGTCCTTCAAGGGACCAACTATAATTTAAAATTAATTTAATAATTTCTCTTAATAGTCTATATTACAATCCATAGTTTATCAAGTTCTCATCATAATCCATATTTTATCGGGTCCTTATGATGGTCCATAATTTGTCCTAGTCCTAATAATGCATTCATTATACAAAAGTCTTTTTGTTGCAAATGGCAAAATAAAGGTCATAAAATTTGCTCCAAAACCAAGGTAAATATAAGTCAGAATAAAAGTCATAAAATTACTTTAAAATTAAGGTAAATATAAGAAAATCCATGTAAATCAAGTACATATATTTATTATCTAATATAATTAAAATATTTATTTAACTTAGGTCTTAAGTAATATTTTAATATTTTTTAATTTATTATATTAATTTCATAAAAAAATCAACATTCAAATTATAATAATTCTAAATTTTATCAAATATCATCAACATTTTAAAACTAATTAAATATTAAGTTTTTATAACATTACATATATATACTAAATTTGACAAAAATAATAATATATATATAATATTAAAATAATAAATTAACTAATAAAACATATAAATATATTAAAAATCATGATTTTTTTTAAAAAGAAGATCTAATTCCTATCTCATAATTTTTTTTTCTTTTTCTTTCCTCTCGTTTTTCCACTTCTCTTTCTCGTTGTCACTTTCTCTCCTTCGGTTTCACACTCTTTCTTTTCTCTTACTATTTTTTTCTTCTTCTCCTTCTTTCCTACGTTTTCTCACTCTTTCAACAGCATCTCAGTGTTTTTTCCTCTCTCCCTCTTTGTTACGTGTTCTGCCAATACTCGTGCCTATTTATATGGCTTTACGTGCTCATTGGAGCACGTTGCACCTAAAATTATTACATTTTCAGATTTTTATTGTGGGTTCATTACGTAACACTTTTTTTTAAGGTAAAATATTTATATATAAGTAATCATTTGATTTGAGATATTTAAATTAAAATAATATTATTTTATAAATATTTTAATATTTTCTTATAAATAATTTTTTCATAAATATATTTTTATAAATATCTCTATTTTATATATATATATTTTTTGTCTTTATCTGGGAATATCCACCACCAATAGCAGTGACTAATTTCTAACTAAGAAATTGAAAGCACCACTTAAGATAGGAATTCCTTCACAACTTGGATTTTTTCCATACGCAAGAGTTAGGATTCGAACTCTAAACCACTTGTTTAAGATATGAGAGCCCCAACCAACTATATAAATATCTCTATCTTTATAAAATACACTAATAATTTTATCTTAACTCAAAAAAATACTTCTAACCTTTGTTACAAAAACTAAATGCTAAGTTTTATAAATAAAAAAAGGATGTTACAACTACTTGATTATTTTTTTTTGGCTACAGGCTAATAATTTGATTTCAACTTTAAAAAAGGTTTAAAGGAAAATAAAGTGAGATATACTAAAGACACTATCTTTGCACACATAATAATGTGTCTGTTGATGATTTTTTTAAATAAAAAATTAATGAACTAAATAACTTTAAATTGAAAATAAAATTTACTAACCATAAATTTGCACTTTTAGAGTAAGTTTATTCATTTAGAGGAAAAATATTAAATAAGTAGTTTGTCATAAAAGATTTGTATCCTCTCATTTTTTTCTCATGTAATTAAGTGGAATAGAGAAATAGATACAAATATTATAAATTTTCTTTTTACAAATCATGATTGAGTCTTATTAATAAATATCTTTGTATTTATCTCTCTCTTTCATTCGACTACATGAATAATATAACAAACTTTGATTTTCTGACCACTTTTTTTTTCACATTATTTTTTACACTCATCCCCATATCATTAATTATGCATATCTTTTTCTTATTACTTTCTCTCATTTAATCTTAATCCTTAAAAAATTTGTAAATAGTAATACACTCTTAAAAAAAGTGTAACACTAACATTTTTCAAATAACATAAGATGATCCCTGTCAAAATATATTAGTATAAATATTTGTAATCTTTCTCATTGAACAATACTTAAAAGTGAAATTCACAGAGAAGATCCCAATATAGGCAAATGATCCATGAAGTAAACATGACATGGACTTGGACCAAATAACTACTTACTAATTTAGAATTTTACTGAGATTCAAATGGTCAATATATTTAGAGGAAAATGTTAATCTTCAAGCTTGATCTTCACACGCTTTTTAACACGCGATATCTTGTTCATGGAACCACCCATGAAACAGTGCAAATCGATCACTTCTTTTTTTTTTTTTTTAAAAACACCTGCGTCGTTAATTTGTTTTTTGTTCTTCGTTAACCAACTTTTTTCCACGAACATAGAAATCATGTGATAAAATCTTGTATCATTAATCAAACTTACATGCGTAATTAACCAACATACAGTTGGTTAATGATATGAAAGATTTTATCACGTTTTTATGTTCGTAAAAAAAAGTTTAACGAAACGAAGAAAAAAAAAAATGGTTAACGTGTTTCATTAACGAACCAAAAAAAAAAAAAAAAAAAAGCATGATTTGGTACTGTTCAATTAAAGGCCCTATGAACGATGCAAAGCGAAGTAAAATCTTATCTGTGATAGGATATCGGGACCGATATTTAGAAGCTTCATTGCAAGTGCAAGTGCAGCTAAATACTATAATTTGTTGTGGAATGAAACGTGAAAGATCTGAATACATTATTTGGACCGTAGATAAATTTTTTTAAAATAAAAATCACAGTGCGCTTGTTAAAATAACACTAAAACGACAAAGTCAACGAAACAAATAATGGGCAAGAAAGACTATCCAGCTTGCATTTCTTTGTTAAAAAATAAGGAATACAATTATAATCAATCAATCACATCACAAACCACATAATATGGACCACACCATACAGCTTTGCTTTCCTCGTCTTCACATTACGTCTGTGCCTTTTATGAACATAAAATGGCTTAACTAATTCCAAGTTGGATTCTAGATGTCAGAATATGTTTGACAACTCCTAAACCATAACTGAAATCGATTTTTTTTTATATAAGAGAGTAAAGCATTAACACGAATGCAAAGCTTTTAACAAAGAGGTCATATGCAAAGGTAAGACATGACATCTTCTCAAAAGGTTCATGCTGTTCTCTTTCATATACTCCTGATATCTTTGCTTCCATTGAAAATCACAGCATCACCGAGAACAGAAGCTGAAGCCCTTGTCAAATGGAAAAACAGTCTATCCCCTCCTCTTCCTCTTTCTCTCAACTCATGGTCCCTCAACAACCTTGGCAACCTTTGCAGATGGGTTGCCATTGTTTGTGACAACACTAATACAACTGTCTCAGAGATAAACATCTCTGGTGCCAATCTCACTGGGACGCTTAGTGACTTGGATTTTGCTTCCCTCCCCAACCTTACCAGCCTCAACCTCAATGGAAACAGTTTTGGTGGGTCAATACCATCTGCAATTGGCAGCCTCTCCAAGCTCACTTTCTTGAACTTGGGACACAACTTATTTGAAGACACACTGCCTTCTGAGCTAGGCCTGCTAAAGGAACTTCAATATCTAAGTTTATACTTCAACAATCTCAACGGTACCATTCCCTATCAGTTCACAAATCTCCCTAAGGTATGGTACCTTGACCTTGGATCAAACTACTTTATATCTCCTCCTGACTGGTCCCAATATTCAGGCATGCCTTCCTTAACTTACCTTGGTCTGGATCTCAATGAATTCACTTCTGAATTCCCAAGTTTCATACTGGAGTGCAAAAACTTGACATACCTTGACCTCTCTCAAAACTTTTTGAATGGCACAATACCAGAATCCATGTATACCAAATTGGGAAAGCTTGAATACCTCAACCTCACCAACTGTGGGCTAGAAGGACAACTGTCATCCAACTTGTCCAAGCTTTCTAATCTCAAAGAACTTCGTATAGGTAATAACCAGTTTAATGGCCCTGTTCCCACAGAAATAGGATTGATATCTGGAATTCAATTTCTTGAATTGAATAATGTTTCAGCCCAAGGGGAAATTCCTTCCTCCTTAGGCCAACTCAGGGAGCTAAGGCATCTTGATCTCAGTCATAATTTTTTGAACTCTACAATCCCTTCTGAGCTTGGCCTTTGCACAAATCTAGCCTTCCTGAGTTTAGCAGTGAATAATCTGACGGGTCACTTGCCTTTCTCATTATCTAATCTGACCAAAATATCAGAGTTGGGCTTATCAGAAAATTCCTTTTCGGGTCAAATTTATGCTTCACTGATCTCTAACTGGACTGGGTTGATCTCTCTGCAAGTCCAAAACAACAAATTAACGGGAGAGGTTCCTCCAGAGATTGGCCTGTTGACAAAAATCAATATCCTCTTTTTGTATAATAATACCTTCTCTGGTCCCATTCCTATAGAGATTGGAAACCTGAAGGAAATGACTGAGTTAGACCTTTCAGGAAACCAATTCTCTGGTCCAATTCCTCCAACCATTTGGAATCTTAAAAACATTACAGTCATAAATCTTTTCTTCAATGAGTTCTCTGGAACCATTCCCATGGATATTGGAAACTTAACCTCACTACAAATTTTTGATGTCAACACTAATAATTTGGATGGAGAGTTTCCAGAGACCATTGCTCAACTAACTGTTTTAGAGTATTTTTCTGTGTTCAGCAATAACTTCTCGGGCAGCATTCCCAGAGATTTTGGAAAGCATAGTCCTTCTTTGTCTCATGTCTACTTTTCAAAAAACAGCTTCTCAGGAGAACTGCCTTCTGACTTGTGCAGTGGTTTCATGCTAGCTGTTTTGGCAGTCAATAACAACAGCTTTTCGGGGCCATTGCCAAAGTCCTTGAGAAATTGTTCAACACTAACTAGAGTTCGGCTTGATGAAAACAAATTCACTGGAAACATCACAGAAGCATTTGGGGTTCACCCAAATCTTGGTTTCATCTCACTTAGTGGAAATCAGCTTGTTGGTGAGCTCTCCCCTGAGTGGGGTGAATGTGTCAACTTAACCAGGATGGAAATGGACAGAAATAAACTTTCTGGAAAAATTCCATCTCAGCTGAGTAAGTTGAGTCGATTACAGTATCTAAGCCTGCACTCCAATGAATTCACTGGCAATATCCCACCTGAAATGGGAAATCTAAGCCTGCTCTTCATGTTCAACTTGAGCAGGAACCATTTGTCAGGCGAAATCCCAGAGGATTTTGGCAGATTGGCTCGGCTTAATTATCTTGATTTATCAGATAACAACTTCAGTGGAAGCATTCCTAAAGAGCTGAGTAATTGTAATCGCTTACTGAGCCTGAATTTAAGCCACAACAATTTATCCGGGGAGATACCATATGAACTTGGCAATCTGTTCTTTCTCCAATACTTCTTAGACCTCAGCAGCAACTCTTTTTCTGGGGCAATTCCTCAAAACCTTGACAAGCTTGCATCATTGGAGATTCTCAATGTCTCACTCAACCATCTGTCAGGAACCATCCCAAAATCCTTTTCAAGTATGCTCAGCCTTCAATCTGTTGATTTTTCTTACAACAACTTGACTGGTTCAATCCCAACTGGTGGTATTTTCCAAACAGCAACTGCTGAAGCTTATGTTGGAAACTCAGGTTTGTGTGGTGAGGTAAAAGGATTAACTCCTTGCCCCACAGTATCTTCTTCCCCAGACAAATCAGGAGGAGTTAACAAAAAGGTTCTTCTTGGTATTATTATACCAGTTTGTGGGGTACTATGTATTATTGGTGTTGGAATCCTAATATTCCAACGGCAAGCCAAACTCCTTGATGAAGAGTCCAAAAGCACTGAAAATAATGATCAATCTATTTGCGTGGTATGGGGAAGAGATGGAAAATTCACATTTCCTGAACTTGTTAAGGTCACCAATGACTTCAATGACAAGTACTGCATTGGAAAAGGAGGATTTGGAAGTGTTTATAGAGCTGAATTATATTCAGGTCAAGTTGTTGCTGTTAAAAGGCTGAATATCTCCGACTCTGATGACATTCCAGCAGTGAACCGCCAGAGTTTTCAGAATGAGATAAGAACACTTACAGGAGTGAGGCACCGCAATATAATAAAGCTTTATGGGTTTTGTTCCAGGAGGAAACAAATGTTCTTGGTTTATGAACATGTAGATAGAGGAAGTTTGGGAAAAGTGCTGTATGGAGAGAAAGGAAAATTGGAGCTAAGTTGGGCTACTAGGGTGAAAATTGTGCAGGGAATAGCACATGCAATTGCCTACCTGCACAGTGATTGCTCCCCACCAGTTGTGCACCGAGATGTAACATTGAATAACATACTACTGGACTCAGACTTTGAACCCCGTCTTGCAGATTTTGGCACAGCAAAGCTGCTAAGCTCCAACACTTCAAGCTGGACCTCAGTGGCAGGTTCCTATGGCTACATGGCTCCAGGTACATACTGTAACCTCACAACTAATTTCAATTCCAGTGTAACCGAAATATAATATTGTCATTCACATCAAAGGGTCACTAACAAAATTTGAAATTTGCAGAGCTAGCACAAACTATGAGGGTCACTGACAAGTGTGACGTGTATAGTTTTGGAGTGGTGACATTAGAGATAATGATGGGAAAACACCCTGGAGAACTCTTGGCTACTATGTCTTCAAACAAGTCTTTGTCATCATTGGAGGATCCACAGGTGCTTCTGAAGGATGTGTTAGACCAACGGCTTCCACCTCCAACGGGCCAATTAGCTGAAGCAGTAGTGTTCATAGTGACCATAGCTTTGGCATGCACGCGTGCGGCTCCAGAGTCCAGACCCATGATGCGTGCTGTGGCACAAGAACTATCGGCTACTACGCAGGCTTGTCTTTCCGAGCCATTTGGCATGATAACCATGAGCAAGCTTACAGGGTTTCAAAAATAGAACCATGTAGAACTATGGGGTTTTTTTGCCATAACTAGCCTTGCGTGAAGCAAATTTGTTTATATATATATATATATATTATATTTTAGCCTTATAGGAGTATTTTACATTAAGACCACTTTTATTTATTTATTTATATTATATTTCTGGGGCTATAATTCTTGTGACTATGTAACTCTACAATACCTTCTGAATAAGGCAACTTGAAGGAAATGACAGTGTTAGATCTTTTAGGAAACCAATTCTCTGGTCCCATTCCTGTAGAGATTGGAAACCTGAAGAAAATGACAGTGTTAGACCTTTCAAGAAATCAATTCTCTAGTCCCATTCCTGTAGAGATTGGAAACCTGAAGGAAATGACAGAGTTAGACCTTCAAGGAAACCACTTCTCTGGCCCAATTCCCCCAATCCTTTGGAATCTTACTAACATTTTATTCAAAAAATATTTTCTTCAATGAGATCTCTGGAACCATTCCCATGGATTATTGGAAACTTAACCTCACTGCAAGATTTTGATGTCAGACAACAATAATTTACATGGGGAGTTGCCAGAGACCATTACTCAACTAACTGCTTTAAAGTATTTTTCGGTGTTCACCAATAACTTCTCGGGCAGCATTCCCAGAGATTTTGGAAACCACAGTCCTTCTTTGGCTCATGTCTACCTTTCTCACAACCGCTTCTCAGGAGAACTGCCGCCAGATTTGTGCAGTGGTTTCAAGCTTGTTGATTTGAAAGCCACTAACAACAGCTTTTCTGGATCGTTGCCTAAGTGCTTGAGAAATTGTTCAGCACTAACTAAAGTTCAGCTTGATGAAAACCAATTCACTGGAAACAGCACAGAAGCATTTGGGGTTCACGCAAATCTTTTTTTTTTTTCTGTTAGCGGAAATCAACTTGGCGAGCTCTCCCCTGAGTGGGGTGAATGTGTCAACCTAACTGAAACGGAAATGAGTAGAAATGAACTTTTTCGAAAAATTCCATCTGAGTTGAGTAAATTGAGTTACTATATCTAAGCCTGCACTCCAATGAATTCATTGGCAATATCCCACCTGAACTAGGAAATCTAAGCCATCTCTACATGTTCAACTTGAGCACGAACCATTTGTCAGGAGAAATCCCACAGAATATTGGCAGATTGGATCAGCTTGATTATCTTGATTTATCAGATAACAACTTCAGTGGAACCATACCCAAAGACCTCAGTACTTGTAAACACTTACTGAGCCTGAATTTAAGCCATTACAATCTCTCTGGGGAGATACCATTTGAGTTTGGCAATCTGTTCTCACTCCAATACTTCTTGGACCTCAGCAACAACTCTTTTTCTGGGGCAATTCCTCAAAACCTTGAAAAGTTTGCATCATGAGAGATTCTCAACGTCTCACACAACTATCTATCGGAGACAATCCCACGATCCCTTTCACACATGCTCAGCCTTCAATCTGTCCATTTTTCTTTCAACAACTTGACTGGTTCAATCCCAACTGGTGATATTTTCCAAAAAACGACTGCTGAAGCCTGTGTTGGGAACTCAGGTTTGTGTGGTGAGGCAACAGGGTTAACTCCTTGCTCCACAGTATCCTCTCCAGACAACTCCAGAGGAGTTAAAAAAATAGTTCTTTTTGGTGTCATTATGCCATTTTGTGGGGTACTATTTATTGTGATGATCGCTGTTGGAATCCTAAGATTCAGTTGGCAAGCCAAAGTCCTTGATGAAGAGTCCAAAACCATTCAAAAGAATGATCAATCTCGTTACATGGTACGGGGAAGAGATGCAAGATTCACATTTGCTGAAATTGTCGAGGCCACCAATGACTTTAATGACATGTACTGCATTGGAATAGGAGGATTTGGAAGTGTTTACAGCGCAGAATTTCCTACAGGTCAAGTTGTTGCTGTTAAAAGACTCAATATCTCAGACTGATGACATTCCAGCAGTGAATCTTCAGAGTTTTGAGAATGAGATAAGAACACTTACAGGAGTGAGGCACCGCAATATAATAAAGCTTTATGGTTTCTGTTCCTGGAGGAGACTAATGTTCTTGATTTATGAATTTGCGGAGAGAGGCAGCTTGGGAAAAGTTCTGCATGGAGAAGGAGCTAAGCTGGCGTACAAGGGTGAAAATTGTGCAGGGAATAGCACATGCAATTGCCTACCTGCACGGTGACTGCTCGCCACCAACTGTGCACCGAGATGTAATGTTGAATAACATATTACTGGACTCAGAGTTTGAGCCCCATCTAGCAGATTTCGGCATAACAAAGCAGCTAAGCTCCAACACTTCAAGCTGGACCTCAATGACCGGTTCCTATTGCTACACGGCTCCAGGTACATACACCAACCACACAATAAAATTCAATTCCAGTGTATCCCATATAAACTCTTGGCATATACATTAACCCTTTGTTTGGATGTGGAGAGAAAATGGGAAGAGAGAAAATGAAAAGAAAGAAAATGGAGAGAAGAGAAAAGTATGTTTTCTCTTCATGTGTTTGGATGAAGAGAAAATTGAAAGAAAGAAAATGAAGATTGTATAAAAAAGTGAGTGAAAAAATATATAATTATGTGAAATGACATACATATCTTTATTATAAATGTAATAAGATACAAATATTTTTTTATTTTATATATATCTATATTAGGGTAACTTTAGCTTTTGTTTAATGTTTGTCCTCCTCAAATGATTCAGGAAAGTAGAAAGCACATCATGAAACATGATAAATATACCTCCCTCAGCGGGCGTCGATCATCCAAATCATATCTGTAGTTAAGCAGTGGGACCTTACTGAAGACAACAACCTTTGCATACAAATGGCAGCCATATATAAATGTAATTGAGATCCCCACACCATTATAGAGGGTAAGACTTGTGGCTCAAGCATTAATAACAGTCAGACCATGACAAAAGAAAAGATACCTATAAAAACCCATTTTGCTAGCCAAAGCTGCTATTTGCTCAAAATCATGCCTATCCTTTTTCTCCCTTGAGATCAACTCTTGCTTACTCTTGTCATTTAAAAGCATGGTTAATTTCTGCTTCCACCTAAAAGTGTTATCATTGGGGGAAGCACTCTGATAAGCAAGGTTTGGGGAGGAAAAAAAAATCTTCAATATAAATTAGGAATATATGCATTAAATTCAAATACTACTTCACAAAAATCAACACTTCTAATAACAAGAAATCCTACACATCTTATGAATCAAAATACTCATCACAAAGCACATTGACGTTAAGATGGCACTTTATTAGCAGAGACGGACCATGCTACTGGTAAAGCATAACCCTCTGTCTCTCCAAACTGATCTGACATATATGAAAGGTTACTTCAAATTACTAAGCACAAAGGAAACTTACAAAATAAATTTTAAAGAAAATGAAAGAAAAACAAAAGGCATGCTGAAAGTAACTAAATCACAATTAACAAGCAAAATGCAGATAAATGTTTTAGAGAGAATTTAGGGAAAAAAAATGGTAAGATGGGAAGGCACCAATTGAATGAGAGGGAATAGGCACTAATTACCATATTAAAAAATAGTAAAAAAAAATCAATCCAACAATAAAAACAGGAATGTGAAACAAAACCATCATTAACAACCAAAAAAATAAAGGACAAAAAAAAAAGTTGAAATACAAACAAGCATTGTAAGTAATCTCACTGGCTGTGACGAGGCCTCAAGCTCACGATCCCAACCTTTATCGGAAACGCCATCGTCAGAAGAAGAAACATAGGGTGAATTCCCCGTGTTAGGAACTTGCTCCGGAGAGCTTAGGCGGTGGTGCGGCGGAACGTAAACAGCGCCGTATGAGGACGGTTGAGGAGGCAGTTCCTTCATGGCGAGAAACGGAAAATGATTCTGTGAGATTTAGGGTTTTGAAGGTTGCAGATAAGAGATAAGAGAGAAGAGAAAAGAGACGAGGACATGCAATTAAAGGCCCGACATCATCGTCTTTGAGGAGCAGCACACGTTGCTATAGTTGTTGTTCTGCAATTCCATGGATGAGAAACACAAGGATATAAATGCCATTTCAATCGTTTTCTATCATCTTCTCCCATTTTCTTCCCAAGAATGCGAAGAAAACATTTTGCTGGGTCCTACATGACTTTTTTTCTTTCCTTCCTGCTTTCTCTCCTCAACCAAACGAGAGAAAAGTACAAAATCATCCCATTTTCTCTCCTCCCATTTTCTTTCCACTCATTTTCTCTTGAAACAAACAATGAGTAAAAGGTCACCAACAAATTTTGAAATTTGCAGAGCTAGCACAAACTATGAGGGTCACTGACAAGGGTGATGTCTATAGTTTTGGAGTGGTGGTATTGGAGATAATGATGGGAAAGCACCCTGGAGATCTCTTAGCTACCCTGTCTTCAATTAAGCTTTTATCTTCAATGGAGGATCCACAACCACAGGTGCTTCTGAAAGATGTGCTAAACCAACGGCTTCCACCTCCAAGAGGTCTATTAGCTAATGCAGTAAGTAATGTTGGCAGTGAGCATAGCTTTGGCATGCACACATATGGCTCCTGTGTCCAGACCCATGATGCGTTCTGTCGCTCACAATTTATCGGCTACCCAGCAGGATTATCTTACCGAGCCATTTGGCATGATAACCATAAGCCAGCTTATGGGGTTTCAGAAAATAGAACCATGTAGGCTAGGACTGGTTTTTATTTACCTTAACTAGTCTTGTGTGAACAAATTTGAAGTGAAGCAATTTGAAGCAATATGGAGGATTTGAACTACTTACGAGCCTTCGGCCCATTATAGTGCTCACAAGCTCATCCCTTAATTCGCTTTTTACTAAACTCAAGTCACAAGTTAATATATAAACTCTTCTAAAGTCTTACTTTTAATTAATATGAGACTTTATTCTTTTGAAATATTACTCTTTTTACAAAATTTTCCCACATATTTCAAAAGAATATGAAATAAAATAAAAATAAAACAAAATCAATAATTAAAATCCAGATTATAGATTACATCATGAGTGTAAATATTTTGAATATGGTGTCTTCTAAACTATGAACGAAACTTAGATAAATAAGACTTTAACTTACAATGTAATTAATGAAATTTAAACTTCTATGAACCAAAACATCTTCTGAGTAAATTAAAATCTCATTTGATCACATTTACACCCTTACTTATTTTTTATTGTTAATGTTGTTTTGCGCTTTTTGGCCATGCACGTGCCTGATTGTTCATAAGTGTTCTAAAGACTATGCCATCATTTCATAGAAGCAACCCCACTCCACACTCATATAGGTGATTTCATCAAGTGTATACTGTACTTTATATACCACCCGTAAGGAATATGAAATTCATTAAAAATATTTCTCATGCTTCTCATAGTTTATATACTGTATAATGTAGTTTATCCTCACATTAAATGTAGTCTAGCAATTCTCATGCTTCTCACACCATAAGAAGGGATAAACAAAGTGCTAGCAGAACCAACAATTGACTTGTTATTACCCATATAAACCTTTTTTTATGGGATCTCTACTCATAAAAGTTGGGTTACCATCATTGTTAATTTCAAATTGGCTTAAGTCTCATTCCCCTCGATGTGGTATTTATTAAGTTCCTTCCCAAAGGCTTAGTCAGAGAATCTACCAAGTTCACTTCTGACTTCACGTAATCAATGAATATAACTCCATCTTTCAGTAGCTGCTTTATCACCTCATGTCTCAACCTAATGTGTCTGTTTTTACCATTAAAAAGTTTATTATTTGCAATAGATATTGCTACCTTGTTGTCACAATGCACAAACACAGAAGGAGTTGGTTTTATTCCTAATGAAATATTTTCTAAGAAATTGCTCAACCACTCGACCTCATTACTGGCCTTCTCCAGAGCAATAAACTTTGACTCCAAGGTGGATTTTGCAATTATTGTTTGTTTGGCTTATCTCCAAGTCACTGTACCACCACCAAAGGTGAACATATAGCCACTAGTGGATTTAATCTCATCTGAATCTGAAATTTAGGTAGCATCACTATATCCTTCTAATACAACGGGAAATCTACTATAAGGAATATCATAGTTCATAATACCTCTCAGATATTTCATTAGTCTAGCCAAAGCAGCCCAGTGATCATTATTGGGATTATGTGTATATCTACTTAATCTGCATACAGCATATGCTACGTCAGGTATAGTAAAATTCATCAAATGCAACAGATTCCTAATAATCTGTGCATACTAAGACTGGACAACAAGATCACCTCTATTTTTCTTTAACTGAGTGTTAGCATCATAAAGGGTATTTACAGGTTTGACATCAAAATGTCTAAACTTTTTTAGAAGTTTCTCAACATAATGTTCTTGTGACAGTATTATACTATCACACTTCCTTATGACTTTAACACCCAGAATTATACTAACTTCACCCACGTTTTTCATGTCAAATTTAGATGTAAGAAAACATTTTATTTGATGCACTTTGTCATGGCTAGTACAAAAAATGAGCATGTCATCCACATATAGACAAATAATCACACATTTACCATTTACTAATTTTGTATACACGCAATTTTCAACTTCAACAGAAGAAAAATCATAACTAATTAAAGTTTGATCAAATTTTTCATGCCACTATTTAGGTGCTTATTTTAGATCATATAAAGATTTGAGAAGTTTACATACTTTATTTTCTTGTCCAGTTACTACACACCCCTCAGGTTATACCATATAAATTCCTTCTTCTAAATCACCATTTAAAAAAACTATTATAACATTCATTTGGTAAATAATCAATTTATATGCAGAGGCTAAATAATCAAAATTCGAATAGAAGAAATTCTAGTTACACGAACAAAGGTATAAAAAAAGTCAACATTTTATTTTTGAGTAAAACTTTTTGCTATTAATCTAACCTTATATTTTTCAATTGATCCATCAAGGTTATATTTCTTTTTAAAAATCTATTTGCAACTGTTAGAATATCTGAAAAATATCTTAAAATATCTTTATTGTATCTTGAAATATTTTAGGGTATCTCATAGGATCTCTTAGGATTTATTTCCTATTTATTATATTTTCTGATTTATTTCCTTATTAATTAAGATTAATATCCTAGTATTATATCTCTTTGAGTTTGTCTTTTGTATCACAACATCATCACACTAATATCAATATAGTCTTCTTATTTTGAGTATTCATTTTCTCTCTTTTCTTCTTTCCTACCTAAAACCTTCCAATTCAACATGGTATCTTACCATCCTCCATGACCTTGTCCCGTCATTTTATTTCTTGAGTTCCCAAAGATCTGGAACTCCGATTAGCCGCCTCTGGTTGCCGAGTTCTCCTTTCGAGACCCTCTTTCTATATCTTTTTCGACCAACCGTGTTTCCATTTTGGTTTGTTGGCCTTTCCCCCTTCTCGCGACGTCTTTCCAATCATCCCATCTCCTCTGTCCGTAAAAATCCGCTATTCTTTCCTGACTCGTCTCTGCCTCCTTTACACATATCTGCCCTCAGATCCTTCATTTGACATCTCTATCCCCTTGTTCACTTGCGTTGAGACTTTCAGGTACCATGTACTTTTTGTTTTTGGTCATTATACATTGATCCATGGCTGTTTCACCCTCTTTCCGGATTCCTCCGCTTTTCGTTTGCCCCACCACATCATCTCAACATATACTTTAATGCCGGTGTTTGTCTTGCCATTCTTTTCCCACTAATGAATCATACTAGTGGTGACTTCTCTTCCCATCGACGATTATTCTGGTGGTGACTTCTCTCCCACAGATGAATCATGCTAGTGGTGATTTTTCTTCCCACCGACGATCATTCCGATGGTGACTTTTATTGGTTTTGACTCACACCAAATTTCCGCTTTGCTTTGCCCCAGATGCACTGGCCCTGTCCGTCTTAGTCTCAGATGCATTGGTCTTGTTTCCATCCCAGATTCAATTGCCTGCCATTGTCACACTGTTTGACGCATTATGTTTTTAGTTTGTTTTCTTTAAGATGTAATTGTAACAAGCTTAAAGCTTAGTAAGTTTTAGCTTGAGGGGGAGTGTTAAAATATCTGAAAAATATCTTAAAATATCTTTATTATATCTTGAAATATTTTAGAGTATCTCATAGGATCTCTTAGGATTTATTTCTTATTATTATATTTTCTCATTTATTTCCTTATTAATTAGGATTAATATCCTAGTATTAGTATAAATAGGATTATTGGGTTTGTCTTTTGTATCACAACATCATCACACCAATATCAATTGGTTTTGCTCCACGAGGTAAATATACTAAAACCCAAGTATTGCATTTTGTAATTGAATCAATTTTAGATTTAATGGTGTCTTTCCAAAATGGTGCATCAAGTGAGGAAAAGGCTTTAGAAACAGTTAAATGGTCATCATCAACAATATATGTGTAAAAATCATTCTCAAAATAAGTTTTTTTTCTTTGTCTTTTACTTCTTCTCAAATCCTCATGCGAATTATCAGATAAATTTTATGCTAGAGCTTCAGAAATAATTTCTAATTTTAAGGAAAAAACATGTTCAAAAAACTCAACATTTTTTGTCTCAATTATAGACTTGAAATCAAGCGCACCATTTTTTAAAATTAAAAAACTGTATGCAGCATTATGATCAGCATACCCAATAAACATACAATATGAAGTCTTAGAGCGTATTTTCCTCATTTTATGTTTAGGTAGCATTACTTTAGCTAAACACCCCCACGCTTTTAAATATTTTAAGTTAGGCTTATAATTCTTTCATAACTCATATGATGTTTTACCTGTTTTCTTATAAGGAATCTTATTTTGTAAATGACATGCAGTTAATAAAGCTTCACCTCAAAGGTTATCAGGTGCATTAGAACTAATGAATAGGACATTCATCATTTCTTTTAAAGTCCTATTTTTCTTTTTAAGTATTCCGTTGGATTGAGGTGAGTAAAGGGTGTAAATTCATGAATTATTCCTTCTTTTTCACAAAACAAATTAAATAAAGTGTATTCACCACTTTTATCTAATCTAACTCTTTTAATTCTTTTATTTAATTATTTTTTACTTCTGTTTTATATAAAAGAAACATGTCAAACGTCTCATCTTTATTTCTAAGTAAATATACCTTGGTGTACTTAGAAAAATCATCAATAGAAGTCATATAATATTTTTGAACACCTCTAGTCATAATTTGTTTTAAGTCTCCTAAATAAGAACGAATTAATTCAAGTAGTTCAATATTTCTTTCTATGAATAAACAAAATTTTAGTTATTTTTTATTTCACATTTATTTAAGCATGTATCACTAAAACTAGAAATTAATCCAAGATATTACATTTTCTTAATATAAGAAGCACAAACATGTCCTAATCTAGCATGCCACGTGTCCATAAAGTCAATCAAATACACAGAAGAAAAGACATTTTCATTAATTATTTGAGCAACATTGAGTACAAACAGTCCTTGATTATAATAACTTTTTTCCCATAAGTACATTATTTTTTGTCATCACAATTTTATCAGGCTCAAAATACACATTAACCCCAACCTTTCCTAACAAAGCCACAAAAATTAAATTTGCCCTTATGCTAGGTACATAAAGAACTTCGTTGAGAGCTAGGGTCTTGCCAGATGTGAGCTTGAGAAGAACTTTTCCTTTTCCAAAAACTTAAGCAGTTCGAGAATCACCAAGATACACATGTTCTTCTCCACCCCCTACAAAATTGTAGGAGGTAAACATATTTCTATTTGTAAAAATATGTCTAGTAGCCCCAGAGTCTATCACTCAATCATTCACATTTGCCATCAACAAGGCTTGAGAAATGACTGTAGCAATTATATCACCTCCTTCGACCAAGTTTGCCTTTGGATTAGGAAGATTGTCATTTCTCTTCATATGTCTGCATTGAGTCGCTCAATGACTTGATTTACTACAAACATAACAATTTCCCTCCATTATTTTTGAAAGTGAAATTATTCACTTTTGGCATATAGTGAGGTTTATTGTAATCAAACTTTTTGTTAGATTTATTGTCATACCTTTTCTTATTGGCCTGTACCATGTTTGCCCTTGAAACCAATGCTTTTGCTCTTGCAGCTTTGATTTCATTCTTGTTCGTGTCCTCAATGATGACGTGGGTGATTAAATCGGCAAAAGACAACTACTTGTTCTTGTGTTTGAGTTGCTACTTATAGTCCTTCCAAGATTTTGGTAATTTTTCAATGAGTAATCATGCTCCTGTAACAAACTCATCTAGTGTGATATTCTCATCTTTCAACTCTTCCAATAGCTGGTGGTATTCGTTGATCTAAGTCTTGATGTTGTTTTCATTAGTCATCTCCCACCTGTAGTAATTTCTAATGACGAACTTCTGCCCCCCAGCATCCTTAGCAGTGTATTTGAGAAGCATAAACTCCCAGATTTTGTTGGTTTCTTTGTATGAATAATAGACATCAAACAATTCGTTAGATAATGTGCTAAGAATTGTATGTCTACAAAATTTGTTGGCATAAGTCTAGTAGTCCAATTCTTTCGAGCTAGCAGATGAGTCTAGTTTTGGATCTGTGAGAGTATCAGTGACGTCGTGCATGCCAAGAATAAAGTAGACACGCCCCTGCCACCATTTGAAGTTTTGGCCTCCGAACATCTCGATTTTGGAGACATCAGGGAAGGGTTTAGCATAGGTGACTGCGGCAACAACTGGAGGAGGGGATTGCGTGTTAGGGCTGTCGGATCCATTGTTGGCTAAAGGGCTTACACGTTAGAGACTTGTTATGCACGATGGAAGACCAAGTCAAAATCAATTTTTTCCACGTTAGAGGAAGAGCTGACTGAGTCAAAAACGAAGATAAGACCAAGTCATTTTAAACCTCTTCAAAATACTCATTTTCAGGTAAGCTAAAAAAAAAAATTTAAATCTTTGACAAAAAGTTTCGGGCCTCTTGTTATCACGCGTAAATGGTGCAAATCAAGGATTTGCACTAGCTACAAGCCTTCAGCCGATTATTGTGCTTACGAGCCCACCCCCTGATTCGCTTCTTACCAAGCCCAAGTCACAAGTTGATATATAAACTCTTCCAAAGTCATACTTCTAACCAATGTGGGATTTTATTCTTTTGAAATATTACTCTTTTCACAACAATATTCCAAAATAGTATTATTTCAAAATAATAAAGTCTCATATTGGTTGGAAGTAAGACTTTGGAAGAGTTTATATATCAACTTGTGACTTGGGCTTGATAAGAAGAGAATTAGGGGGTGGGCTCGAGTGCACAAAAATAGGTCGAAGGCTCATGGCTAGTGTTAATCCTCGATTTGCATGCCATGCACGTGATAACATGAGGACCAAATTTTTTTTGTCAAAAATTTAATTATTATTTTTTAGTTTACCTGAAAATGAGTATTTTTAAGAGATTTAAAATGACTTGGTATTATCCTCGTTTTTAACTTGGTCGGCTCTTCCTCTAACGTGCAAAAAATTGATTTTGACTTGGTCTTCTAACATGCAGAACAAGTCTGTAATGTGCAAATTCTGCTAACAACTTTCCCTTCTATTTTTTATAAAATAATCCACTAATTTAATTTTTAATCACGCTCTCCTTCTTCATCTTCTCCTCTGCTATTCTCTCTTCTCTTTACTAGGTTACAGAATAATAACTCTCTTATAATTCTTGAAACCTTAACATTGTCAGGAAGAGCTTGTCGTACCCTGGAGGATTTTTGATTATACAGAAATAATTCTTAAGGGCAGTGCTTCGCACGCCTCAGGCTTCAGTGTTTTTCTGTTTCAATTCATTGCAAGTCACGAGATACAACAATCTCAAGGATTATGGCCGAACTAGAACACGCCATCGCTACCCGTGCATACCCCTCAACCAACAACAGATTGGACAGCCCTAACATGTATCCCCCTCCTCCAGTTGTTGCCATTGTCACCTATGCCAAGCCCTTCCCTGATATCTCCAAAATCGAGATGTTTGGAGGCCAATACTTCAAACAGTGGCAAGAGTGTGTCTACTCTGTTCTTGACATGCACGACATCGCTGATGCTCTCACAAATCCAAAACCAGACTCATCTGCTGACTCAAAAAAATTGGACGACTAGACTTATGCCAACAAGGTTTATAGACATACAATTCTTAGCACATTATCTAACGAATTGTTTAATGTCTATTGTTCATACAAAGAAACTAATAAAATCTGGGAGTTTATTCTTCTCAAATACACTGCTAAAGATGCTGGGAGACAGAAGTTTGTTATTGGGAACTGCTACAGGTGAGAGATGACTGATGAAAATGACAATAAGACTCAGATCAACGAATACCACAAGCTATTAGAAGAGTTGAAAATCGAGAAGATCACAATACCAGATAAGTTTGTTGCAGGATTACTCATTGAGAAATTACCAGAATCTTGGAAGGACTACAAGCTGCAACTCAAACACAAGAACAAGTAGTTGTCTCTTGCCGATCTGATCACCCACATCATCATTAAGGACACAAACAAAAAGGAAATCAAAGCTACAAAAGCAAAAGCATTGGCTTCAAGGGCAAACATGGTACAGGCTAATAAGAAAAGGTACGACAATAAACCCAACAAAAAATTTGATTAATAAAATTCACTATGTGCCAAAAGTGAATAATCCTACTTTCAAAAATACAACAACAACAACTAAGCTTTTTCCCACTAGGTGGGATCAGAAATCTAATGGATCAAACGACGTATTATGTCTTACTTTCAAAAATAGTGGAGGAAATTATTATGTTTGTTTTAAGTCAGGTCATCGAGCGGCTCAATCTAGACATATGAAGAGAAATGACAATCCTCCTAAGCCAAAGGAAAACTTAGTCGAAGGAGATGATATAATTGCTATGGTAATTTCTCAAGCCTTATTGATTGCTAATATGAATGATTGGGTGGTAGACTCTAGGGCTACTAGACATATTTATGCAAATAGAAATATGTTTACCTCTTACAATTCTATGGGAGATGGAGAAGAACGTGTGTATCTTAGTGATTCTCAAACTGCTAAAGTTCTTGGAAAAGGAAAAGTCCTTCTCAAGCTCACATATGGCAAGACTATAGCTCTCAACAAAGTGCTTCATGTACTTAGCATAAAGGCAAATTTAATTTCTGTGACTTTGCTAGGAAAGGTTAGGGTTAAGGTGTCTTTTGAGCTTGATAAAATTGTGATGACTAAAAATAATGTACTTGTGGAAAAAAGTTATTGTAATTAGGGATTGTTTGTACTCAATGTTGCTAAAATTATTAATGAAAATGCATCTTCTTCTGCGTATTTGATTAACTCTATGGATATGGGGCATGCTAGATTAGGATATGTTAGTGCTTCTTATATTAAGAAAATACAATATCTTGGATTAATTTCTAGTTTTAGTGATACGTGCTTAAATAAATATGAAATATGTATGAAATCAAAAATAACTAAATTTTTTTGTTTATCCATAGAAAGAAATATTGAACTACTTGAATTAATTTATTTTGATTTATGAGACTTAAAACAAATTATGACTAGAGGTGGTAAAAAATATTATGTGACTTTTATTGATAATTTTTCTAGGTATACCAAGGTATATTTACGTAGAAATAAAGATGAGGCATTTGACATATTTCTTTTATATAAAGCAGAAGTAGAAAATCAATTAATTAAAAATGTTAGATTAGATAGAGGTGATGAATACACTTTATTTAATATGTTTATGAAAAAGAATGAATAATTCATGAATTTACACCCCCTTACTCACCTCAATCCAATGGAGTAGTTGAAAGGAAAAATAGAACTTTAAAAGAAATGACGAATGCCCTATTAATTAGTTCTAATGCACCTGATAACCTTTGGGATGAAGCCTTATTAACTGTTGTCAATTATAAAATAGGATTTCCTATAAGAAAACAAGTAAAACATCATATGAGTTATGGAAGGGTTCCAAACCTAACTTAAAATATTTAAAAGTATGGGGGTGCTTAGCTAAAGTAATGCTACCTGAATCTAAAAAAGAGAAAAATAGACTCTGAGACTTTAGATAATATGTTTGTTGGGTATGTTGATCATAGTGTTGCATACATTTTTTTAATTTTAAAAAATGATGTGGTTGATTGCAAGTCTATAATTAAGACAAAAAATACTGAATTTTTTGAACATATTTTTCTCTTAAAATTAGAAAATATTTCTGAAAATCTAGCACAATATTTATCTGATAATTTATATGAAGATTTGAGAAGAAGTAAAAGATAAAGAAAAGACACTTCTTTTGGAAATAATTTTTACACATATCTTGTTGATGATGACCTCTCAATTGTTTCTAAAGCCTTTTCCTTACCTGATGTACCATTTTGGAAAGAAGCCATTAAATCTAAAATTGATTCAATTACAAAATGCAATACTTGGGTTTTAGTAGATTTACCTCTTGGAGCAAAACTAATTGGTTGCAAATGGATTTTTGAAAGAAAATATAACCCCGACGGATCAATTGAAAAATATAAGGCTAAATTAATAGCAAAAGTTTTACTCAAAAATAAAATGTTGACTTTTTTTATACCTTTGCTCCTGTATCTAGAATTTCTTCTATTCGAGTTTTGATTGCTTTAGTCTTTGCATATAAATTGATTATTCACCAAATTGATGTTAAAACAGCTTTTTTAAACAATGATTTAGAAGAAAAAAAATTTATGGTACAACCTGAGAGGTGTGTAGTTCTTGGACAAGAAAATAAAGTATATAAACTTCTCAAATCTTTATATGGTCCAAAACGAGTACATAAAAACTGGCATGAAAAATTTGATCAAACTTTAATTTATGATGATTTTTCTTCTGTTGAAATTGATAAATGTGTTTATACAAAATTAGTAAATGATGAATGTGTGATTATTTGTCTATATGTGGATGACATGCTCATTTTTTGTACTAACCATGACATAGTACATCAAACAAAATATTTTCTTACATCTTAATTTGACATGAAAGATATAGGTGAAACTAGTGTAATTCTGGGTGTTAAAATCATAAGGAAGTGTGATAGTATAATACTGTCACAAGAACGTTATGTTGAGAAACTTCTAAAGAAGTTTGGACATTTTGATGTCAAACCCGTACATACCCCTTATGATGCTAACACTTAGTTAAAGAAAAACAGAGGTGATCTTGTCACCCAGTCTTAGTATGCACAAATCATTAGGAGTCTATTGTATTTGATGAATTTCACTCGACCTGACATAGCATATGTTGTATGCAGATTGAGTAGATATACACATAATCCCAATAATGATCATTGGGCCATTTTGGCTAGACTAATGAAATATCTGAGAGGTACCATGGACTATCGTATTGCTTATAGTGGATTTCCCACTATATTAGAAGGATATAATGATGCTAACTAGATTTCATATTCAGATGAGATTAAATCTACTAATGGCTATGTGTTCACCTTTGGTGGTGGTGCAGTGACTTGAAGATCAGCTAAACAAATAATAATTGTAAAATCCACCATGAAGTCAGAGTTTATTGTTTTGGAGAAGGACGGTAATGAGGCCGAGTGATTGAGAAATTTCTTAGAAAATATTCAATTGGGAATAAAACCAACCCCTTCTATGTCTGTGCATTGTGACAATAAGGCGGCAATATCTATTGTAAACAATAAAACTTTTAATGGTAAGAACAGACACATTAGGTTGAGACATGAGGTGATAAAGTAGCTACTAAAAGATAGAGTTATATCCATTGATTACGTGAAGTTAGAAATGAACTTACCAGATCCTCTGACTATGCTTTTGGAAAGGAACTTAATAAATACCACATCGAGGGGAATGAGACTTAAACCAAATTGAAATTAACAGTGATGGTAACCCAACTTTTATGAGTGGTGATCCCATAAAAAAGGTCCATATGGATAATAACAAGTCATTTGTTAGTTATGCTAGCACATTGTTTGTCCCTTCCTATGGTGTGAGAAGAGTCCTAAGATTCGGTCGGCAAGCTAAAGTCCTTGACGAAAAGTCCAAAACCATTCAAAAGAATGATCAATTTCTTAGCATGGTACAGGGAAGAGATGCAAGATTCACATTCATTGAAATTGTTAAGGCCACCAATGACTTCAATGACAGGTACTGCAATATAATAAAAGGTTCGTAGGAGGATTTAGAAGTCTTTACAGAGCAGAATTACCTACAGGTCAAGTTGTTGATGTTAAAAGGCTCAATATTTCAAACTCTGATGACATTCTAGCAGTGAATCTTCAGTGTTTTAAGAATGAGATAAGAACACTTACAGGAGTGAGGCACCACAATATAATAAAGCTTTTATGGTTTCTATTCCTGGAGGAGACAAATGTTCTTGATTTATTAATTTGCATATAGAAGCATCTTAGGAAAATTTTTGTACGGAGAAGAAGGAAACTTGGAGCTAAGATAGCGTACAAGGGTGAAAATTGTGCAGGGAATAGCACATCCAATTGCTTACCTGCACAGTGACTGCTCCCCACCAATTGTGCACTGGGATATAACGATGAATAACATATTACTGGACTCAGAATTTGAACCCCATCTTGTAGATTTTGGCATAGCAAAGTGTTAGGAAATTAAGAGTTGGATATACCCTAAGTGTCTTGAACACTTTATGGATGTGAGCGAAAACGTATTCAGATCTGTGAAGAATAACTACTAAAATTGTAAAGTATGTGAATAGTACTTTTATGATAAGACCCACTTGTCAGTACTATTTGCACCAGAAAAATAAATTAAGAACTGCACACCAAATTTAACGTGAAAAACCCTCTTGTACACTGAGGAAAAAAATCACTGGACAAACTCTGAAAAATATTTCACTATATCAAGGATAATTACAATATCCTATCTACACTCTCTTACACAACAGGTACAAAATATAGTGTTTCCCAGTGAGACTCTCTCCTACTACAATTTGTAGTACTACAAAGACTAGAAAATAAAACAAAAAATTCTCAGTTATGCTCACACACTACACTTTTAAAATTTTCTCACACTCTCTATTTCTTCTCTCACTCTTAGAAGCTTGTATTTTTGTTTCTGCTTCTTGGTATATTGTTCGGATGAAGCAAAGTCTCTATTTATAGAGACTTATCCAAGCATCACATTTAATGCTTCCAACTTCCAACCAATACCACTGCCATCCACTGAAAGTGCTTTTTCTAAATTTCTTCAATTGCAGAAAAAGACAAGCCTCCACTGAAAGTGCATCAGTACATAATAATTGGCAAAATGCAAGCCACTTTAACAATTCTCCACCTTAGCTTACATTTTGTAAGAGTCTTCAATCTATGCAAATATTGACCAAGTCCAAGCAATACTTGAACTTATCAATTGACAATGATTTCGTCATTATGTCTGCAGGATTCTCAACTGTGGCTATCTTCTGAACTACAAATGTACCATTATTGATACTTTCTTTGACAAAATGAAGTCTAACATCAATGTGCTTTGTCCTTTCATGGAAGGCTAGATTTTTTGCTAGATGAATAGCACTTTAGCTATCACAATATATGATTGGTTCTTTTTCGTCTAATCCAAAACTACCCAAAAGACCTTGCACCCATATGCTCTCTTTCACAACCTCAGTCAATATCCTATGCTCAACTTCAGTAGTTGACAATGCAACTGTGGATTACACGTTGCATTCCAACTAATAGTACATCCAAAGATTATAAAGATATAGCCTGTTAATGACCTCCTTTTGTCCAAATCTCCTGCATAATTAGAATATACATAACCTTCGACCCCACGAGTTTGCTGACCATCGAATACCAAACAGACATCGGTGGAACCTCTTAAGTACCGCATGATCCACTTCACCGCTTCCCAGTGCACCTTTCCTGGTTTACTCATAAATCTACTCACCACGCTTACTGCATGTGAAAGATCCGGTCTTGTGTACACTATGACATACATGAGACTGCAAACTGCACTAGAATAAGGTATATAAGTCATATGCTCCACTTCCTCCTCAATTTTCGAATATTCCTTTGAAGATAGCTTAAAATGCGAAGCTAAAGGAGTACCAACTGGTTTAGACTGATCCATATTGAAGCGTTGTAGTACTTTTATAATGTAATTTTGTTGTGACAAGCACAATCTGCCACAATGTCTCTCCATATGAATCTCCATACCAAGAATATTCTTTGCTGCACCTAAGTCTTTCATCTCAAAATTCTTTTCCCAACTAAGTTTTCAATATACTAATTTTAACCTTATTGCAAGCTGCAATTAGCATATCATCTACATACAACAACAAATAAATGTGAGAACCATCTGGAAGCTCTTTAGAGTAGATACAATTATCATATTGGTTTCTGTTGTATTCATTACCAATCATAAATGCACCAAACCTCTTGTACCATTGCCTTGGGGATTGCTTCAAGCCATACAATGACTTTTTTAACAGGCAAACATGATTCTTCTTCTCAAGAACTACGAACCCCTCTGGTTGACTTATGCAAATCTACACCTCTAGCTCACCATGTAAGAACACCGTCTTCACGTCAAGTTATTCCAGCTCCAAGTCAAACATACTTACAATAGCTAATAGGATTCGGATAGAGCTATGTTTCACCACAGGAGAGAATACTTCATTGAAGTCAATGCCCTCTTTTTGAGTATAACCCTTTGCTACCAGTCTTGCCTTGAACCTCAGAGGTTCAATGCCAGGGATTCCGTCTTTTCTTTTGAAGACCCATTTCCAACCAACTATTCTTTTTCCCTCTGAAAGTTGTACCAGCTCCCACGTTTAATTTTTCTAAAGAGATTCAATCTCCTCATTCATTGCTATTAGTCATTCTTTTAACTCCTTGCTATTTACTGCATCACGGTAAGTAGATGGTTCATCTCCTACTGCACCATCCGCCATAGCCAAAACAAAGGCTATAGGATCTGCATCTGAAGAGTCAAGTGCACAAGCAATATAATTCAGATATCTTCAAGGTTTCTGAATTTGTCGCATTTCTCTGCCAGTAGCAATATTGTATGGCTCTGCTCCTCTAGTTTCTTCACCAACACCCTTATCTCCAGGCTCATCTTGTTGTTCTTCTTCAGATTGAGCAGCACCTGAAGTACTTGGCTGACTTGTGTCCTCTTCCTGCTTCATCTTCCCAATGTCAATCTCCAACTCCACCTATTTCTCAACACCATGATCTGTCTCTGTCTAATTTACTTCGGATTCCCACTTCTGATTCACCATTGTCGCGTCGTCAAATGTGATATCTCTGCTAACAATGATCTTAGGTGAGCTTGCTTTTTCTATACACCACAGTTTGTAGCCTTTCACCCCTCGTGCATACCCTAGAAATATACATCTTCTTGCCCTCGCCTCAAGTTTACCATCACTTACATGGGCATACGCAGGACAACTAAATATATTCAAATCAGAATAGTTTACAGGTTGACCGGACCATACCTCTTGTGGAATCTTTAAATCAATTGCAGTTGATGGAGATCTATTTACTAAGTATACAGATGTATTGATTACCTCAGCCCAAAATGATTTGGGAAGTTTAGCATTAATCCGCATACATCGTCCACACTCCAGAAGTGTTCTATTCATCCATTTTGCAACTTCATTTTGTTGTGGTGTTCCAGGTATAGTATGGTACCTCACTATACTAGCATTCTTGCATAACTCCTCAAATTCTTTGCTGCAGAATTCATTGTCATTGTCGGTTCTCAACCGCTTGACTGATCGCCCGGTTTGCTTTTCGACTGTGGCCTTCCACTACTTAAATTTTTCAAACACCTCGTCCTTTTGCTTCAGGAAATAAACTCATACCTTCTTGGAATAGTCATCAATTAGAGTAAGAAAATAATGAGTACCACCTAATGAGCTAACAGGGGCTGGACCCTAAACATTCGAGTGGACATACTCCAGAATGCCCTTATTGGTATGTTTTGCAGAACTGAAGTTCACTCGTTTCTGCTTTCCAAATACACAATTTTCACAGAAATTGAGTTTACAATTCTTTATGCATTTCAGTAATCCTCTACCAGCAAGTATTGTCATTCCATTCTCACTCATATGACCAAGCTGTATGTGCCACAATCGTGTAACACCATCATTAAATCTTTCAGAGGATAGAATAGCAGCAGTGCCACTAATTGTGCTCCCCAACAATAGATAGATCCCGCCCTACAACTTTCCTTTCATCACCACCATCAAGCCTTTGGTCACCTTCAAAAAACCATCCTCTCAAGAGAACTCGTACCTCTAGTTGTCTAGGGCACTCAAAGAAATAAGGTTCTTGCCCAGCTCTGGAACATATCATGCTTGAAATGTCCTTGCAGTACCATCATCCAATCTGATTCGTACATCTCCTCCACCTACAATAGCAATTACCCTGTTGTCTCCCAATCAGACTTTTCCTTCCCGCTTCTAATACGAAGAGAAAAAGTTCCTATTAGGTGTCATATGAAAAAATGGGCTAGAATCTAAGATCCATTCATTGCCTGAGTTACTAGTGGAAACTGTTAGGACATATTCAATATCACTATCATTAGAACTTACAACTGTTATGTTGACAGTATTTCCTAGTTTCTCTTTTCTCTCAGGGCAATTTTTTCTGGATATGCCTTGGTTGGTGACAATGAAAACACTTTAAGGATTTGTAATTTTTGGACTTTAATCTTTCCTTACTTTTGCTTCCCGATCCTTTTTCTTGACTACGTCTTCTCATCATGAACAATTCATCTGCAGGATTATCAGCACTGGATCCTGATGTCAATTTCTGATGTTCCTTTGTCATCAATAAGGGTGGAAATAGGCCAGACGATTTTGGCGGCCTACTGATGGTGGACCTACCATACATTATGTATCTAAACAATTATCAAGACTTATTTAAAAGTAATGAAGTCAAAAAGATCATCTCGGCTTGATCTAATATCTTTTAAGCCTGTAATTCAACTTGCCTATTTAATTATATATAATATAATATATATTATTATAATAATTATAATTATTAATTTATTATAATATATTAATATATTTTTTAATTAAATTTTAATAAAAGTTAATAATTAAAACTTAAGTTAATAAGTTATAATAGAAATAACATATTTATTAATATATTTAACGTAATATATTTATTAGAATGAAAATAATAAGTTAACACTAATTTTCTTTTATAAATCTCACTAGTTCATTTGCTCTAATCTTTGATCGATGTGGGACTTGAAAGACTAAAGTAAGAAAGTGAACAACTTGATATATCTCCAAGTCTCACATCGACTAAAGACTAGAGTGAAAGTAATATCCATTATCTCCTCTTTTTATAGAAGACAATATTTTTTTACTACATCTTTGGTCGATGTGGGACTTGAAAGCCTTTGACATGAGCTTTTGATCTCCAAGTCCCACATCGACCAAAGATTAGAGTAAGAAATAAACATCTATAAAATTAGAAGTCGAGTGGATCCATCGAATTATAACAAATTTTGGCAATGACATCTTCGATATGAAATTTGATCAGTAGGCTCCATTGGCTTATTTCAAGGCTTAGGCACTTTAGTTACGAAATCATATTGACTTGGTAGGTTTGTTAATCTATGTAAAGTCTGTTGACACTTTTAAAAGTAGATATTAGCCTTTACTTAAAGCGTCTCGTGTGAAGCCTTTAAATAGGCTTTCGAGCCAAGATTTTAAAATTGTAAAACACATAAAATAGTACTTTTACAGGTTATAAGCCAGACCCACTTATAATTGGGATATTTGCAATAGAAAAATAAAAAACCTTGCACACTAAATTTAACGTAGATCAACTCCTTGACGATTTTGACGGAGATGGTGGAAATACATTATGGTATCATAGAAATTATCATAAGAAAAAATAAGTCAATAAGATCATAGCTAATCAATATTTTTATCTAATTCCAACACTTGAACATTAGAGATCATCCGATTGAAGTCAAAATGATCTCGAATTGGTTTTTCTCCGAAAGTTTAAATGTGTACAATTTCTTCCTCGATAAATTTTTACAAAGTTTTTAGAGACTAATTTTCTTCCAAAACTCTCCGAGTCCATTTGCGCTTAATATAACCTCTCAACACATTGTCTACACTCTTAAATATTGTCTTGTGCTTTAATCATTATCTCCTCTTTTTTATCAGAAGACAATATTTCTGGCAACTTGCTCTTGCCCCCCAACGCCTTTGACATTCCTTGTTGATCTAGTAATGCTTGCAACTTCAGCTTCCATAAACTAAAGTCGTTGGATCCATCGAACTTCTCCACATCAAATTTTGGCAATAACATCTTCGATATGAAATTTGATCAAGTGACTCTGATACCATTTGTTAGGAAATCACGAGTTGGATACACCCCAAGTGTCTTGAACACTTTATAGATATGAGCTGAAGCGTACTCAGATTTGTGAAGAAAAATTGATAAAATTGTAAAGTACGTAAATAGTACTTTTATAGTAGGACCCACTTATCAGTAATATTTGCATCAGAAAAATAAATCAAGAACTGTATACTAATTTAACGTGAAAAACCCCCTTGTACACTGAGGGAAAAAAATCACAAGACAAACTCTGAAAAATATTTTATTAGATCAAGGATAATTACAATATCTTATCTACACTCTCTCACACAAAAAGTACAAAATATATTATTTCCTAGTGAGACCCTCTCCTACTACAATTTATAATATTACAGAGACTAGATAATAAAACTAAAAATTTTCAATATATACTCACACACTATATTCTTAAAATTTCTTTACACTCTCTATTTCTTCTCTCACTCTTATAAGCTTGTATTTTTGCTTCTGTTTCTTGGTATATTGTTAGGATGAAGCAAAGTCTCTATTTATAGAGACTTATACAAGCATTACATTTAATGCTTCCAACTTCCAACCAATACCACTGTCATTCACCGAAATTGCTTTTGCCAAATTTCTTCAATTGTAGAAAAAGACAAGCGTCCACCGAAAGTGCATCAACGCACAATAATTGACAAAATGCAAGCCAATTTAGCACAAAGCTGCTAAGCTCCAACACTTGCTGGACCTCAGTGGCCGGTTCCTATGGCTACATGGCTCCAGGTACACACTCCAAACATTTTAAAATTTCAGTGTAACCCAAATATACTCTTTTGATATACATTAAAGGGTCACTAACAAAATTTGAAATTTGCAGAAATAGCACAAACTATGAGGGTCACTGACAAGTGTGATGTCTATAGCTTTGGAGTGGTGGTATTGGAGATAATGATGGGAAAGCACCCTGGAGATCTCTTGGCTACCCTGTCTTCAATTAAGTCTTTATCATCAATGGAGGATCCACAGCCACAGGTGCTTCTGAAAGATGTGGTAGACCAACGGCTTCCACCTCCAAGAGGCCGATTAGCTAATGCAGTAGTGGTCATAGTGAGCATAGCTTTGGCATGCACGAGTGCGGCTCCAGAGTGCAGACCCAGGATGCGTTCTGTCGCACAAGATCTATCAGCTACCATTACCAATCAGGCTTATCTTACCGATTTATTTGGCATGATAACCATAAGCAAGCTTATGAGGTTTTAGAAATAGAACCATGTAGGATCTGACTGTGGGTTTTTACCGTAACTAGTCTTGCGTGAAGCAAATTTGCGTGTAGCATGTTGGGATTATTAACATAAATTGTAAAATAAAAAGAAATAAAAAGAAAGAGTATTTTTTGCAAGAAAATAAAAAAGATAAGGTTGGTGGTTTTTAGTTATAGAGTTATTTTGGCAAAATGGTGACACTGAGGTTTCAACATAAGATCTCATGCAAGTTATTCAAGCCTCACACCACTAATCCAGTCCTGGTGGCTAGCTGTAGAGTTGTTGGTAATGATGCGAAATAGAAAAGCAAACATATACTTCAATTTAAAATTTGTGTGCCGGCTTGGTTTTTGAGAGTGTGGTGACCCTGTGTGTTGGCAGGTAGAAAGTGAGCATTTGTAGCTGTAATGTGTGAGAGGTAGAGAAAATCATGAACAAGAGTAGTGGGTGTAATTGAGTTTTGGGCTTGTGATTGTATGTGATTTAGAGATATTGCAATTTATTAATTTCTATCAATAAAATGGGATTTGGTAGAAGTACACAAATCGCTAAACCACGATAATTTTTGTGTGTTCTATAATTTTATGTATTAGTAGTTATCAGACCTAACTCTTAAATGTGGTATATTGGCTATAAGTTTTTTGTGAACTACAATTTTTGCTTAGAAGTTTATTTGAACTATAATTAAAACAGCAATGATAGCATTTCCTAATTAAAATGCTAAATAATTAGGAGTTGACTTTGACACATTGTATAATCCATTAGGTGCATGTTATGTTACTATCAGATCGAATCAAACAAAATCAACCCGCACAAACGCTAACCTAAAACAAAAAGAAAACATTAAAAAAAATAAAAGGAAAAAAAAATACCTGGATGCAGCAGCACCGTATCAGATACGATGGGGTCTTGGTGGCTACGATGAGGCAAGGAAGGTTCAGTGGTGTCCGGTAGGTGTATACGGTGGTTGCCGGCGGCGGAAACTCACGCCACTGTGAGATGGGAAGCAGGGGACCTGGAGATGGAGGAGTTGGGTGCTGCAGGTTGTGAACGGTGGATGCCCAGTGAAAATGAAAAGCTGTGTGTGTTCATTCCTTCCTCGAAAAATGGCTCTTAGGTAAAGCGAAGGAGAGGTCATGATGAATTCTGAGTGCCAAAGTGATGAAAAATGTGACGAAGGATGATCAGAGTGTTTGTGATTGAATGAAGCAGAATGCAGTGACGAGAATGAGAGATAACTCCGCCAAAATCAATGTTTCAAAAAGAGTAATCACTTATTTTATTCCCTTCAATTATAACTATAAGTCATATTAGTCATTAATTTTGAGAATTAGTTATATTAATCTCTAAAATTATAATTTATTAATTAAATTAATTTTTAACATCGGTCATATTAATCTTCACATAAAAATTAATTTCATTAACGAATTATAATTTTAAAAATTAATATAACCAATCTCTACAATTTTAGAGATTAAAACAAAAATTTACTTGTTTTAAAAATATTTGTAAAATAGTAATAATAATAATAATAAATAAATTTAGAATAATGTTCAGTCACATTACTTAAAAATACATCTATTCACATTTACATAATAGAATCATAATGTAAGTACACAAAAAATTAAATAAACCAAATTGTAATAAAAATAATAAAAACTGTTCTAATGTAAAATAATGTGTTTCTACATATGTAACATTGATAAAAAAAGTTAAACATACAAAATAAGAGTCTTAATTAAAGGAGCAAAGTGCACATACAATATATGTCATAAAAAAATGTGTGTTACACCTTATTAACAAGTTACATATTTTTTTTTTTTGTTTAAGTATCTTATTATATTTTGTGAGATTAGTCTCTTACTTATCAAGTAAGATATATTTCAAGAAAAAAAAATCACATCTTCTTACATCTCTATTTAAGTGTCAAGATCAAAGTGAAAGTATACAAAAAATAAAGTAAATTTAACTATAATCAAATATTAAAAAATATATAAATGTAAAGTAATATGTCTATTAAGTGTTTATGATTAGCATTACTAGAGATACCTAGTTTAAGCACAAAAGAAGTTAATGGACTAGGTCAACCAGCATCAACTGTCTTTTGCTGCAAGCCTATACCTTAGAAGTCTAAACAGTTACCGTGCAAGATTCACATGTTTGCTATTACATCTTAGATATCCTTTTTCGGTACAGTTACATCTTAGATATTTGTATATGTTAAACATCTAGCTTGTACTTTATAAAGATATTATTTCTTAGTTTTGTATATATAACTAACAAATGATTATATTAATATTTAAATCTTATATTTAAAATAATTTTTAATGATATAATAGTAATAAAAATCATTAGATGACAACAATAAAAATAATATCTTAATAATTTTAAAAATATTATACAACTCTCAATTCTCTCATTTTAAATGAGTTATAATTTAAATTAGATATATCTTTGACAATTTAAATCTTTTGTGCAGGCACCCACCTTATATGAGGGCGGGTCCGCAAGGTGACGGAGCGGGTATAAGTTTGGAATCAATTTACCCTTACTCGTACTTTACATATAAATAGAAATTATGATTAGTTTATTCATTAATAAAGTTAATTTTATTAATTATCTTAATTAATTTAATGTTTATCTTAAGCATCTTTTTAAGTTATGAAATTATGAATTAATTTTGGGATAATGCTTAATTATTTTATAAACTTAATTTGAAATATTCATAAGTACAAAGTTGAGCAAGATGAGTTCAAATTTTGATATTTTTCTTATAGAACGAATGTAGGTGTCAATACCTAAGGATACGGGACGAAAGCAGGGTAAGGTTGAACAAAAACCCGTCTCAACCCACCCCATTGCCAAGCCTAATTGGAGTCCGATTCATTACTTTTCTCTAATGTACATTTACACTTACATAAGAGCATATTGAAGCAGTTCAAACTTCCTAGTGTTATAGTTTGTATAGCTCACCCATTTTTTCTTCTGGTAAAATGGTTCGGCCATATTATAGTCATTAGTGCATTTTCCCCTCTTCCGGCTAAGACGTGAGGCCTCCCATCGCCTTCATGATTTATGCCTCTATTCCAACCGAAACAAATGGCCAAATAAAATACAGTCAAGTGAAACACAAACCCCCTTTTGTGGAATTGGAAATAGAGGAGATAATAACTGTTACTAAGGCCACCTGCAAAATATGTCCTACAGTACCATAATTGGTAAGAAGAACGAAGTAAGAACTAGAACTGCACCCTTTCTTTTAAAAAAATTCGGTAGTTAAAATAAACGGTTCATATTAGAGATGTGGTACACACCAACCTAGAAATTTGGATTGTAGGACGTTGGTAAGATATTGTCCTAATTCCTCACCTCACCTATGATTTGAGGTGTAGCCGTTATCTGTACTGTACACTAGAATCTCATCCTAACCAGGATACCAAATAAAGATGTTGAAAAACGTCATGGTCAAAATTTTGACTCATCATTTTTAGCCAAATGAAAGGTACACATGCAAGTCCTCATTGAACACAATAGGACATGAGGAACTCAAGTTATGGAGCTCTAGACATAATAAAATCTTTAATGAATCAGTATCGTCTTGTCAGTTCAATGCTGATTCAGCAGATCATATGGCTTACTCATCTGTCCTTGGACGCTTTGGGGCTTGAGCACTATCTTCACTAGCATGTTGCTTAGGACTCTCAGAAGCTTGACTTTCTGGAGCATCCTGCTTCCCACCCACTTCCAGCGAGCTTTCCTCAACTGTGGTACTGCCATTAGCTTGATCAGGTCCTGACCTGCAATGGTCCACTTTGGAGGTTTCCAATTCACTTTTGGCAGGAGACAATCCAGATGGACTCTCAATGGCAGATGATGATGCCTTAAATGGTTCAATGCCAGATTTGCATTGTTTCTCAAACATCATCTGGAGGTACCTTCCTTGTTCTTCTATTCGCAACTGTAGATTTCTTTGAATCTAACGCAGAGAAATGAAGGGGGAAAACTGTATCAGCCCATGAAAAAAGACATGACAACCATAAGAGAAACAAGTATAATGCCTTGGACAATTCATGTATGTGATATAACAGAAGCACCATACTCCTAAATTCTATAGGCATAACCTACATGCCAAATAATATTACAGAAATTAGTTCAATCTCCAATTCTCCATAGAAGAAACAAAAGTTCTCGTCAATGTAGCCAAAGATACCCATAGTCCACGTGGCTAAATATAGTAACCATATTCTTTTGATCCTCTTAAAATCGAAAGGGAATAAAAGAACATAAGATTCGAGAGAAACTGTGCAAGTCTTAAAGAGGAAAGTTCAATCTCTTCAACAAGACAACAAGTGAAGGATATATATGGGCATCACCCGTAAATGAATATGCTTAGTGTATGGTTAGTATCTAATTTCAATCCATAGCAAAGAGAAACAACCGAATTTCAATGGATAAGAGCATAAAGAGTATTAACATCACCTCCTTTGCTTTGTGAGGTAGCTTGGCAACTTTGGTGTAAGCCGTTTGGGCTGTTCAGAGATTGCTGGATATGTCCGACTGATTTGGAGGTTATAAAGGTTTTGGGAGTAGAAAGGACAAAAAGGTGCTTTGTCAGTGTGATCTTGTCCAGTGTATTTGGTTAGGGTGTAATTCCAGAAACTTTAGCAATATTTATCTTCCTCCACAACTTTTATGGGACAGGCTTGTTTTCTTAGCCTCTTTGCGGGTTTCCCCTCGTGGGTTTTTTAAGGGTGTTTCTAAGTCATACATGCAAAGGGGCTGGGTTGCTCTTTTGAGCTGATGTATTTTTTTCCCTCTTTCTCTTTGCTGCTGTTTTCTTTGTAGCTTTTGGAGGATTCATAATCGTGATCCTCCTGTTTTGTACTCTTTCTTTTCTTAATGAATTATTCTTTACAAAAAAGGTACCACAAGTATCTTCAATGATATATGAATCTAATCTAATAACTATTGAGATATTCATATTTTTAATGCATATTAAACTGATCATCTATTGAAAACTACAATTTTGCCACTAAGACACACTCTAATTAGACAACTTTGCATTTAAAAAAAAAAACAAAATAGGAATTAAAATGCAGAAAATGAGAGGAATAGTAAACAATATTAACTCCTTTCTTTATAGGCAAGTTATATTCCTTCAATTCCTTTCACCAAGCACACAAACACCACTTGAAGTTCATTTCAATACTAGTAAGTCCTAAAAGAAGTTTACTGTCACTAATTACACTATAAGCTATAAATGATGAATTTCTATAGTCATGGCAATTGCAACAGAAATAGAGCTTGCAAACAAGCCTATGAATTACATTTCTAGTTTTCTAACAATTCAATGAACATATCAGAAGGAAATTCCCAAAAGAACAAAGCTCATACCTCAAGCTGTTCATGCAACCGCTTCTGAACTTCCATCTGCAGTCGCAAAGCTTCAGTGATCTCAATACCACTGCCACAATGCAATGGTAAAGTCAGCATAACAATTACTATTCATGTCTATACATATCTGTGTGTGAAATATGACCAAACACTTTACAGAGAAGCATTAAATATTAACCCTCTTGTAGCCTAAATCCTGGATCCCTGGGAACTCTCAAAAAGTCCCTTCCTGATCCTTATATTCTAATCCACAAAGGACCTTGCTGCAGACTGCATTGATGGTCTGTCTAAAAATCCTCCTTCTCTTTTATTTTATTCCTTATATTCATTCTTTAAGCTTCCCCAAATTTTCTGTTTATCTGTTCTCTTCTCTGGTTAAGTTATGAGATATGGATAATTACTGCCAGCAGAAGAAATAAACTTACAGGGCTAAAACTCCATGCAAGTTACATGCCAGTGCTGTTAGTGTTCGTGTCAATCTCTAGAATGCAATTACTAGCATAAGTGGACATGCAATTTTTCCCTCCAAACAAAACAAATGACTAACATCAATGATAGACGGAAAACTTATGCCCACATTTCAAATGTCAAAAGCCACATTCTCTTATACCTTTCGGTTGATTTAGACATTTAAGAGCTTAGGTGCCAGTGCCACATATAAACTATTTAAAATCTATGGAGAATGTTTGTATTAGCAACGTCACATTAGAGAACAAAATGTTGTCTAACAAGTTCCTGTATCAACAGCAATAGAAATACAGCAATACTACATAACAGAAGTTACTTAAAATAGCAGTATATAGTTTACTTACGTTTTTAAATCTAGAGATGACATCTCTTCAATGGGACTTAGTTTTTTCTCCGCAGATCCTGCCAACAGTGATCAAAAAATTGAACATTATATGACTACACAGAGGAGCATTACTCTACATTTCAAGGAAGAGACTTAAGACACACTACTTCAGACATCAAATACAGAACACCAGGTCAATAACAGATTTCATAGAGTTAGGCTTAGGTCTCATGATCTCTAAAATATACAAATCTTAACGTAAAAGTAAAATATAGGAAACTATAGTTGCTACTAGGTACTTAAGTAGTTATCTAAAAATCCAAAACTCTTCGATTCTCTTCGGTTTTCATATAAAAATATAACAAAAAGGTGGATTTACGCACATGCTAGTGCATACCGAGATATTTGTATGTATGTCCATATATATGGCATTTGTAGCCTAGATTTTTCACCAAATTGCCACATCCCCTTGTCTTACTTTACTGGATACAGTACTTGTATCTGTATAGCCATATATGTGCAACATAGCTTCTAAAACACATTACATTTAGCAACTTCACAACTCACTTATGCAAAATATAGGAGAAGAATCCATGGGAACTTTAATCTTAAACTGCTTCCTCAAAACAGCAGCACAAAGAGAAAAATAAATAAATCCGACACCATGAACAAAAGGAGAAGCAGAAAACACATAATCAAAATATTTTATACAAAGGGTTAAGAGCCACTGACACCAACTTAAGACTTTACACACTTGCACCATTTAATAACTTCTTATATAAGATGATATTTTCTTATGTTTGAAAAACATATTTAACGTAAATTTCAAATTTTTCAATAAAGAACAAACTAGTTTCCAATTAACATGAAATTTGATGAGAATCATCTACATGATAAAAGCTTTTAATCCTACGTAAATTTTGCAAAATCTTCATATTTCATACTTCAAAAAGTTATTCAATAGCCAATGAGATCCTCATCCTAACCAATATGCAAAACTTGTATTTATACATATGATATATACAATACAATGCATATCTTATGTACCTTCAGATGACTCTGGTCTATATCTAGCTGTCCTGTATTTCTGCATTTCATGGAGCAATATGTTTCATCAAAAGCATGCAAGGAAACAAACCTAGGAAGATAAAGCAAATGGCACATGCCTGCAAGTGGCTTTTAACATGATATATAGTTAATCCTTCAACTTTCATGTTCTTCAGCACACCCTTAGGGGTAGCTCCTGTAAAAAGAAAACAGGGAAAAATAATGAGACAGAAGTTTAACAAACTAAGGCCTTACTTTGCAAAGAGAGAAAGATGAACATACTTTCACTCCCACCAAGTTGGTTGACAGCCTCCACAAATGCCTCATGAAGTTCAGGTGTCCAACGCATCCGTGGCTTGGCAGGCACAGAATTTGCTGAGGAAGACTGGGCAGCACCAACACGGTTTTCTCCAGATGAAGCAGGAAGTTGTTGAAGGCCTTGGGATTGGTGTCCTGCTGGAAATTGCGAAGATGATTTTGAAACCTGGCACACCACCTAAAGAAACAAAATGAGATCCTAACACATTCCTTGAATAAATTACTAATCAGTTTACTCTGCAAGCTAATATTGATTTGAGTAATGAAAAACTTAACCTTTGGTTCAAGATCTTGAATGTTGTCAGCAAGAAGATCATTCCAATTAGAAGTCAAAGTGTCATCATCACTGATAAGCTGGTCAGCCCACTCCTGCCAATCATTTCGCTTAGAATGCTCCTCAGATGCCATAATAGTGCAGTCACTGCTCTCTACTTGACTATTATCAATGGAGGTATTCGCAGGAAAATCATGAAAGCTAGGCAGGGAATCTGTATGCCAGGAAGCACTGTTTCCTTTGAAATAATGGGTTGATGTCGTAAAAGGTATTGGTCCATTATTTGAAGAATAAGATAATGGCAATGAAGCCATGTTACTCAATGACTGTGAAAAAAAATGAGCATTTCTAGAGTGTTTTTCATGAGGTGAAAGGGATGAGTGATGAAGATCAGTTGAATATCCAGGAGAAGACGAGAACATATGCCCAACTGCTCCGCTGGAACTTAAATGACTTGAATGAGTAAAAGGTCTTGTTGAAAGCTCTTTTTCCACAAAAGCCGGCTGCGAATCAGATAATTTGGGGTATGTCTCTTCTAGAGGTGTTGGAAGGACAGGCAACGAAGAGGGAAGTGCTCCAGAAACCCCCATGTTATTGAGTTGCTTTGCACTTGATCTTTCAATGGAAAAAGCAGGGCGTGCTTCCATTATTTTCCTAAATTGTTAATTGAAAAGATAAAAGTATCAGTTGTCCAGTCAATTGATAAAAGCTTAGACTTTACATTTTCCCTCAGATGGCAATGCTCACCAGCAAAATACTACACAGATTGCTTTTTGTTCTTGATGCCCAAACCAGACAATTTGTCATCAATCTTCACACTTGTGGAAGAAAAAAAACGAACTCTTTAGTCTTTAGCATCAGAAGTTAACCAATACAAAGCAACTTGCTTGTGAGAATATTTTTTCTGAAGATTAGAAAACCCCATCATGAAAGTAAGACACAAGTCTAAACTTGATAGAAGGAACATAAGGAACATATTAATGTCAAAAACCCTTAAACCATCACAGCTGTTGATCACAAACCTCAAAGTTGTATATAAGATAAATATTGAATGCCTGATAATACTTCATACTTCGTTGCAGTTTAGGTCCCGAAATATGTCACAACACCTTTCTCTCTCATCAAGCAGTAAGCATAATCACAGATATGAATAATATCATACGGTTTACACTTATGCAGTTTATCATTAAACAAAATAGTATATGCTACCATTTTAAAAAAAGTCACATTGAGCTGATGGGTTGAACAATAAAAGGTATATGCCATCAGATAACCACAATTCTATCTTGGAAACACAAAATCAATGAGCCAATGAGGGCTATGCATTAAGCTACACTTCCCAAGTAGATTCACAAATTAATTTTCTTCCAAAACTATCCACATGCATATCTTAGGAAAAAAAATGTCATTACTGTGTATGGCAGGACAGGTTTCAGCATCCATGCAGCGGAAAAATTTTAACATACATTTTATTGGGAGATACAACAACTACAACAACCAAGCCTTTTCCCACTATGTGGAGTCAGTTACATGGATCAAACGACGCAATTGTATCTTATCATAAACCAAGTCTCCAGAAATGTGTGAGAACTGGTACTATATTGAGAAGAAAGAAACAATGTACTGAATAGTTCTTTATTGAAGTGTATCTCAATTAGGAATAGAAAATACCCAATTGAGAAAGAATGAATTACAAGAATACAGGACTTTGAGAGCCTGTCCTCTCCCTACAGAATTCCAACTGAATAACCAAATGTCTTTTCCTCTCTTTTTCCTATTATTAATAGCTAATCAGTTATGGCAAGTAACAGATAACCTAATTGTCATCTAGTCTACTGGGCCTTGGCCCATTACTCTTTTTATTTTTTCTTACATACACTTTCCTAATCGGGGGACTGTTCCTAACAAAATGTTATTCAAATCTAAATCTTTTTTAATCGTTTCACTTATAGTCTTTCTTGGTCTTCCTCTACTTCTAACTATTGGGCTCTTTTCCAACTGATCTACTCTTCTCACAGGAACTTCTAAGGGTCTTCTCCTTACATGTCCAAACCACCTAAGGCAAGATTCTCTCATCTTTTCCACAATAGGTGCTACCCCTACTTTCTCTCTAATGCATTCATTCCTAATCCTATCTTGTCTTGTATAACCACACATCCAGCGCAATATCCTCATCTTCGCGACACTGATCTTATGCTCTTGTTGGCTTTTTACCGCCTAACATTCAGTACCATATAACAGCGCGGGCCTTATAGCTATGCGGTAAAATTTACCCTTAAGTTTGAGAGACACTTTTCTATCACAAATAACTCCTGAAGCACTCCTTCATTTCATCTATTCAGCTAGAATCCTATAGTTTACATCTCCCTCTATCTCTCCATTATTTTATTGGGAGATACAACTGTTTAAATTACAGACAACAGAGTATGCTTCGGTACACTTACATTTGGCACAATAAGCTGCAACACTATGACATATGATACGAAAAAAACCAGACATATATCTAATGTTACAGTAATCAACTACATAGAAAAAATGAATGCATTTGCTTCTAAATATCACAACATGATAATAGACTAGCCTGATAAACAGATGATGAAGCAAGAGATCCAAAAAGAGACTTGCTCTAGACATTAGAAAAAACTTCATTACTATCATCATGCAATATGAACCAAAGTCTGACAATTACCAATCCCATTGAAGTGTGCATATAGGAATATCATGGTTAACAATCGATTTAACTAGTGATATTGCTTACTACAGCTTTAGTTTACAAGCAAGACATAGATTAAGAATGGTAAGCTTCAGCAGAGAAAAAAAAAACAGTTTTAAGTGTCGCACAAGGCTTATGAGAAAACATATGTTCTCTCCCACGGAGATAGGAAATATCGAGTTTCATTATTATATATATTATTCGAACTGACATACGATGAGTAATAATATAAGTGCTTTCAGTATTTTACTTCATACCCATTTCAGTTTCTTTCCTATTGTTTTCATACAGTTCAGAGGGTTACTTAAGAAGCAGAATACAAAGCATTTATAAAACCACGCAGGTGCTCCCTATGCAATACTTATTTACCCACCAATCCCCAAGTCCCAACAATATACACAAGGAAGCATCATTTATTGACTTCCTCAACAACATTAAAAAAGCAATGCACAAACTGATGATCAAATACTTCTCCTTAGCTAATAACCCATTAAAAAAAATCAAAAAATCAATTAGAAAGCAATTCATACTCCACAATCAAACCTTCACATGATGTGCATAGCAACAGGAATGTAAACTGATAATCTATTGAATTAACATAAAAAAGCGAAAAAAAAACTTTTTTTTTGTGAATAAGCAACAGACTTCCTACCAACGAAGGAAATCAACAAGAAGCATACACGAAATAGGAGGGAAGAGAAGTGAGTCCCCAATGCGAATTGGGCCCAACCAACAACAAAAAGCGGAAAATTGAATAAAAGAGTATTTTGGAAAATAACAGAAAAGACACACCATGAATTGAAATTTACGAAATCGAATTCTTACCCAGAAAGGTTCACAAGAAGCTCAGGGAATTGGAACCAAAAGGGCTTTCCGAATCGGAGGGTAATCGTGGAGACAGAAGCGGGTGTTTTTAAATTCCGTCACCGGCGAAGACCAAGGTTGGAACTTGGAAGTGAACGGTGACGAACGAATGCGCCTTTGCCCCTCTTGGCCTTTTGGGAGAATACCCACAGTGCAATGCAAGTTCAACGCGCCAATGGAGCTCGTGCAATGCAATCTCGGTTACGAGGTGGAGGGGAATGGTGATGGTGGTGCGATCACATCACTTTCCCCATGGCCCATGTTGTGTAATGTTACTAACGTAGGATTGTGGAGGCTTTGTGATTGGTGTGCACACAGAAAATATCTAACGGTGTGCACGTGAGGTTTGGTTTGCAGTAACGCAGTTCACCATATCATTATCGATTATAGGGAGCTGTTCTTTCATCTTATAATAGGGTATGAAACAAAATAAACAGCCCTAAATTAATATCATTTCAAGAATAAAAAAATGATTTTTGAAATTTGGTTGCTTTTATATATATTAAGATTTTTGTCCGTATAATAGCTAAACATTTTGGTTTTGGATCGGTTCTTATATTTTATTTATTTGGATTTTAATCATTATATTAAAGTATTAGTTCTAATTATATTTTTTATTTATTTATATTTTAGTCTCCATAATTTTATATATTAAAAAACTAATCCCTATTTTTTTTTATAATGATTAGTCCATACACTTTCTATTTATTAAAATACTAATCTCTAAAGAACCAAAACCTAAAGAGAAAATATAAGAATCAATATTAAAAAAATTATAATAACCAAATAGGAAAAATAAGGATTAATCTATCACATAAAATTCATGCAAATGTGGGGCTCAAATAGGAGTGTAAATAAGTCAGGTCAGGTCAAACTTTGACTTAAATAAATCTAACTTGTGTCCTAATTATAAAACCTAAGTCTGGTCTATAAGCTTGTAATAGACTAATTTTTAAGATTTGACCTGACTTTTTTATCAAACTGCCATTGTTAGTAAAATTATTTATCAAATTGTCATATTTTTTAACTATTTATCAAATTGTCTTTTTTTAAACTATTTATCAAAATACCACTCTTTCGAAACTATATACCAAACTGTTACCATTTTGTCTTACGTGGCTTTTTTTATTATTATCTGGCCAACCAGGATGCGCCAAGTAAGATGGCGCATTCACGTGGGATCGCTATAACGTTAGACGCAACTTGACGCGTGGATGCGTCATCTGCTTTAGCATCTAATTTACAATTTAAAGCTCCAACAAGAGGTGGCGTAACTTTATTTAGTAAAAATTTAAAAAAATACTAAAAAATTTGAATTTACATTTTTGTAAATTATTTAAATTACTTAATAAATTTTTGTAAGCATTTATTAATGAGTCTATACTAATTACGAAATTAAAATATAAAATATAAAATTAAAAAATTGACAAATTTAATATGTTGATAATATTTAATATTGTTTTAGTTATTATAAGGATTGATTATGCTTCTTTTTTGTTATTTTTTAAAAGTTTATTGTTTCAATTTATTTTTCATTTTAAAAAACAAATGAGGTATTAATTATTTTCTTTTAATTTTGTCTTTATTTATGATTTTTAATATTTTAAAAATAATCTAATGAAATGTAAGTACATGATAAAAAGAAATAAATAGTATATCCTTTAGAAGAGACGTATCACTTATAGGTTGTATTTGGTTAATATATTCCTTAAAACAAACTTCAATGATTTTTCTTTTATTATTAGTCAAACCATAAGGAAAGTGAATATTGATGATATGAGTATTAAATGCTTCGTAAATAATCTTGGATTAATAACACTCATTTTTTTTTATTATTGGTCATATCAATTGAATTATTCTTCATTAATTCAAATAAATAAATCAAATATTTAATATATTAAAAATTGTAGTTTTTAAGTAATTGAGAGAATTTATCCATTAAATAAAATTGTTAATGAAAAGTATTTACTATTTAAGAAGTATTGATATTTTAAAATAATAGTTATATTAATATTCAATACGTATGGTATCAGATATTTGGTAGATATTTTCAAATACTTATAGTTTATATCTTTAAATTAGTATTTTAACTAAATATCGTAGAATAAAACATTATGCTTGTAATTTATAGGCCTTTTTTTTCGTATGTTACTAGACGTTTATGTTAGTAAAAAAATAACATTGTTTGAAACGTTTATTTAGTTAGTAGGATTCGGATCCTAATAATTCCCCTCCCAATTTTTTAGTAATTCGAATTAATGAAAATTTTGACAGAATTTCCCCTAAATGTTGGACCTCCCCAAAAGCACATGATCCTGTTTAATGCAACCAGTTACCAAAATCTTTAATAAAAACTAAAACTGAGCGGTAAACATATATAATCTAAATCTAATCTAATAAGGGTACCAAACTCACAAGAAGATATTATCAATAGTCTTTTACAGAAAATCACTAAATATAATTACATATCAATGTCAATGAGATGGGCCCGCATCAGAATGCAGTGGCCTGTGAGATAGTTCGAAAGAGGGACCTGGCTGTGATGGGTATGGTGGGTAACCTAGTGGTAGGTAAGGATATGGTGGGTAACCATGTGGTGGGTAAGGATACGAGGGGTAACCTGGTGGCGGGTATGGATACGGTGTGTACGGGTATGGTGGGTATGGTGGGTAATATGCAGGTGGTGGCTAAGTGGGGGGTATGTAGCAGTGGTAGGAGGCTGAGTCGTATGCTGGCTGGTAAAGCTGGAGTCCTCGGGATGTCGAAGTCGTGTCCGAGTGCTCGCTAATCCTCTCCTCCGTCTACGCCGCGTTCCCTGTTAACTAGACTTCTCGGGCGGCCCTGAAATGTCATCTACTGCTGGAGTTGGACGCAGCTGTTTCATCGTAATGCGGTCATGCTCCCACAATGAGTGTAGGATCTGTGTAGAAGCCTCTTGAGCGGCAGTGTCAGTAGTTGAACTGAGCAAATACTCTGCAATGTCTGCCTAATAAATAGATATAAATTTATGTCATTATACTGAATACAAAATACATATAATCACTAACAAATTAGTAAAGAGCTTACCGCATTCCCAATATATGCGCCAGTGGGAGCAATCTAACGTCTGGTAATTGTTTTATACCAACGCATGTACTCAGAACGCGAACTGAGGGGTGCAACCAATGGGACTCCCCTAACAAGCTTCTCCCTACGACTATTCCAGGTGGCTATATAAACAACATGTGTAGCTGGCCAATCCTCATCATGCCTACCTGCCAGTGTAACCGAGTGCAATCTGTCTAGTTGGAGCAATCTCCGTGGAATGGGCTGGTCAAGACCAAACTGGCACATGACGCGGTCAAGACCAAACTGCCAGTGCTATGTCCCTACCAGCCATACAAAAAGGTGACAATGTTGCCACCTGCTCATCCATGTATGGTTGCCATATAAACTGAAAAAATGAGATGCACAAAACATTAAGAGAGCATATGCATAAGTAAATATCTCAAAGGAATGTAAACGAAGACATACCTCATCGTTCTTCAACTGATCAAAGAATTAACGATAATAAGCAAGGACGTCAATCACAGTATCACTCAATACTTTATGCTTGCGCCACCTATTTGGTAAATGAAAGTATTGCAAATGTAAGTTACAAATATTAACAAAGTATGTCAAGGAAGTAATGTAAAAATATGAAATGAAATAGAAACTTACTCCCATCCTAAGGGACGTAATTGACCACGATCAGCATCATAAAACACATCAGGCTCAACATGGTCAGCTAGTGTAGGGGCAAGCCGGGGGAATCTGTATCATACCCAGTACTGCAATAAGATGCATGCCCCTCCAATCTCGCGTGCATCATAATCTGTAGCTTTACATAGCTCTCTATACAAGTACACCAAAACTGCAGACCCCCAGCTATACGTCCCGGCAACAGCAAAGTCCTCCAACAATGGAAGGAACATCAAGTGCACGAGCTTCCCCGAATGATCGAGGCATAAGAAACCCCCAAGCAACCGAAGTATGTAATGTCGTGCACGCTATTACACGTACTTATCATCATCATCCTCAGTGACTGCAGTAACACTCGGCTGCCACAGGTATGTCATGTCAATGCGTGACCCAGCTATGAGTAAGAGAGTCTCAACAATCTCTAACAACTGAGCACACAAACTAAGCCAGTCATCCCTATGGGTAACGCCAGTGACTGCAGCGCTGTCAATGGGAAGACCCGATATCATTCCGATATCCTCCAACGTAATGGTGCACTCCCCGGTAGGCATGTGAAATGCATGTGTCTCTGGGCGCCATCTCTCAACCAACGCAGAGATCAGGGAGTGATCAGTGCTGCAATAGCCCATATGGGCAACTCCCAAAAAGCCAGCCTGTTGTAGATACGGAAGAATCGGAGCAGGGGGGTCCATATGTTTCGTCTTCTGAGCACGTCTAACACGCAGGTGCCGGTCCTCATGTCCCTGCCATACATGCTGGGAAACATGGTACTCTTGCAATTCCAAAATCGAGCCGTCCTCTAGTCCGGGGTTTACACAGAATGCCATCTGTCAGCTGTATGTCAAATAATAATAACAATTAGTGTTGCAATATGATTACTATAATAAAATATAATATTATCATATGATAACTTTACTAAAATATAATGACAAAGGAATGAAGTTAACACTGAGAATTAACTAACATATAGGGAAATAGTATTCGAATACAACATCATAGATTAGTGATACAAAATAAGACAACTCCAAAGTACACATTATTACTAATATAAGATTTTGAAAATGAAAATAAGTCCTAGATGAACTAGATGGCCCCAGTTGAGGGCCCCACTCCATCATCCCTCAAGGAACTCGATCCACCGACACGACAAGTGCGAGAATTATGTCCAGGTTGATGGCATCTTGTGCACGTCCTGTCCTAGCCCTGCTTCGCGCCAATCCATCTCATTCTTGAGTCGGGTTGATTTTGGTCGACCTTTACATCTAAGCAATGCACGTGGTGGCACCAAAGTGGTGTCAGGAGCTGCAGGCCACCATGGTTCAGCCCGGACTAGTTCAAAATCAAACTCATAGGCTCTGTAAATGCTTTCCATCCTGTAAACTCTATGAACAAATCGGAATGGGTCAACTGCCACTGAAGCACACGCAGCAATCGCATGCGAGCATGGATAATGCAATGCTTGAAACACCCCACAGTCACACCGCTTTTCTTCCAGGTTCAAAGTATAAGAAATTTCACCCTGTTATATTACAGGGTTAAAAGCCTCTTTAACCATGAACTTTGTGTTCTCTCTATTGTACCAACGAACTTGGTGTGAGTTAGCCTTTGCCAGATTGACCCTCTAGTGCTTCAATAAGTCATCACTCCATTCCTGGTTAAATGTCATCAATTTCGAATTTGCCTCGTCTTTTCGGTTGACAAAGTATTCTACTAACTTCGTATATGTCAATTGAACCAATGCAGTTATAGGTAGATTTCTGCCGCCCTTCAATACCCCGTTAATGTAATCTGACAAATTAGTAGTCATATGACCGAATCTGCGGCCACCATCATATGCCAAACTCTATTTTTCTTTTGGAATTCCGTTAATCCAATTTGCCATCTCCGTTGTAACTTTAAGCTTCTCTAGCCTAGCATCAAACTTTATTGCGATTGGTTCATACCCTGATACAACAAATGAATTGGGTTAGTATTAGAACTTAACTATTATTGTCGACAAAATTAGAATACAAATAAAAAATGTAAAGTACCTGTGTTAATCAAAAATCTTTTCAACTCCTTGTTTTGAAATTTGGAGTTAAAATTGGAACCAATATGTCGTATGCAGAAGACATGATATGCATTCGGAGGCTGCCATCCAAGATTTTTATTTGCCACTGATTGTAAGATGCCTCGATGTCGATCAGAGATCAAACATAGGCCCTCTTGTTGGGTGACATGCAATCTCAGGTGGGCTAAGAACCAACTCCAAGCATCCTTGGTCTCCCCCTCCACAATGGCAAATGCAATAGGCAGAGATTTTCTATCTCCGTCTTGAGTTGTTGCAATCAACAACTTATGACGGTACTTGCCATACAAATGAGTGGCATCAATCTGAATAATGGGCTTACAATATCGGAAGCCAGTCACACATGGTCTAAATGTCCAGAATAATCGACAAAAGACTCTTTTTGAACAATCGAGTCGGTTATTCACAAAACATTCCTCGTCTTGCAACTCCACCACTGTGCCTTCCAAGTCTCTCTTCATGGCTGCTAGCCATCTGGGCAACACCTCGTAAGATTTGTCTCAATCCCCAAATACATTCACAATAGCCAGTTATTTTGCCTTTCAAGCTTTTCGATATGAAACTTGCTAACCAAATTAGCTTCGAATCCGTTCAATAATTAAGGATACGGGTGCATCGGGTTTTGTTCTAACTAACTCCAAAATGCAAGAGCAGATCAAACGAGAGTCCAACTTCTGGTGATCTAATGACATAGATGGGTTTACGCAACTATGAGGTCCATTATATTTTGTAATCTGTCACGTATTCGACCTCTTGCTTTGTATGGCTCTAAGTCTCCAATTACAACCTTCGTCAAAACTAGGGCACTTGGCAGTCAGTCTTCGTGAATCAGAGTCTTCAATCTTGTACTCTTGATGCCTGTGAATGGAATATTGTTTGAGGGCTAACTTCACGGAATCTTTTGATGGAAATTGCAAGCCAACATAGAATTCATCATTCATGCTCCAAGTCCCACGACTGTCTAATTCAGGCAAGTTATCAGGATTACTCAATGCATCCCAGTTGATTTGAGAAAACTGAGGGCATGGTGGCACAAACACGGACTCAGGTCCTCGAGGCATAAATATGGATTGAGGAGCAACTGCCAATGGAACTTGTAAATTTTATTCGACATCAAAGTTTTCTGCCTCTATGTCGGTGTCTGAATCGTCGCCCTCAGCTACCTATTTTTCGTCTTCACTTGACTCCTATACTGCATCTCTGACAAGTGGTTTATCAGCTTCAACCATTGCACCACTAATAACGATCATATTGCATGGTTCAACTTGATTAGAAGGACCAACTTGAGCTTCGATTTCACCAGGAGCTTCAACATGCTCTTCCTGCCCACTTGTTTCTACCTCCACATACAACTCCATCGACACCATGTTCGGAGTTTGACAGAAGGAATCTATCATGTACTTTACATCATCATCGTCTTCTATTGGAAGGCCTACCCATCTCCACGGATTGAAGCATTGTGGACACCGATAGACAACATTTGACACATGTTGGTTTGCTTGGAGCCTCAACTTTGAATGGATCTTATTTTTCAACTCATCCAAAGTCATATTGGTTGTGATCACAATAGACTTAGGAGGAGGACCTTGATACATGACACCCTCTTCACCATCATACATTGTCCCATTAAAGTAAATGTGCACATTCAGCGATTTTGTCATGTTAACTCCAATTCTGAACAATAACAATTCAACACATATTTATTTAATATATTAAAAATTAATTACAATATTAATTGGACATATAATAATGTATAAATATATTTATTCAATATAATAATGTATAACAATATATAACAATGTATAACAATATATTACATGTATTTATTCAATATATTAAAAATCAATTATAATATTCAATATAGTTATTTATGTACAAGTACTAATTTAAATCATGTCAAGTACTTTCGAAAAAAATATATATCCTATTCGATTACCTACAAAATAATAATGATTCATACAATTCAGACTACATATCATACAACTCCATTATTCACTAGCCAATAAAAATATTAATGTATAATAACATTAATTTACAATTAACACTAACATAATAAAAAATCAATCAACAGATAATAAATAAACTATTTAAATATTGAAAGAGATACTTACAAATACAGTGTTAAAGAATACGATCTAAATTTGATCACAACTAATGATCCGCATAACACTTCTACTTAAATTGAGTTTGTTGAGAGAGTTCAGGCGTTTAGAGAGAAAAATTTGTAGAGAGATAGTGAGAATTTAAAAATAGTTTGAATGTCACGGATGGAGGAGGAGAGAGCTTATATATAGTAGTTGAGCCAACAAGGGTGGCGCAGGTGGCCTGGTTACACACTTGTTGGAGTTTTCCTTGTAAATGGCAAATCAAGATGCGCCAAGTAGGATGACGTATCCACGTGAGTTATGCCTAGCGTGTTGGTGCAATTCACGTGGATGTTTCATCTTACTTGGCGCATTCTGATTGGTCAGATAATAATAATAAAAAGTTACGTACGACAAAAGGGTGACAGTTTGATATATAATTTTAAAAAAGTGATATTTTGATAAATAGTTTTAAAAAATAATAATTTAGTAAATAGTTAAAAAATGATAATTTGATAAATAGTTTTATCAATAGTGTCAATTTAATAAAAAAGTCTGACCTTTTGGGAAAATACCCACAGTGCAATGCAAGTTCAACGCGCCAATGAAGCGCGTGCAACGCAATCTCGGTTACGAGGTGGAGGGAATGGTGATAGTGGTGCGATCACATCACTTTCCCCATGGCCCATGTTGTGTAATGTTACTAACGTAGGATTGTGGAGGCTTTGTGATTGGTGTGCACACAGAAAATATCTAACGGTGTGCACGTGAGGTTTGGTTTGCAGTAACGCAGTTTACCATATCATTATCGATTATAGGGAGATGTTCTTTAATCTTTTAATAGGGTATGAAACAAAATAAACAGCCCTAAATTAATATCATTTCAAGAATAAAAAAATGATTTTTGAAATATGGTTGCTTTTATATATATTAAGATTTTTGTCCGTATAATAGCTAAACATTTCGGTTTTGGATCGGTTCTTATATTTTATTTATTTGGATTTTAATCATTATATTAAAGTATTAGTTCTAATTATATTTTTTATTTATTTATATTTTTAGTCTCCATAATTTTATATATTAAAAAACTAATCCCTATTTTTTTTATAATGATTAGTCCATACACTTTCTATTTATTAAAATACTAATCTCTAAAGAACCAAAACCTAAAGAGAAAATATAAGAATCAATATTAAAAAAATTATAATAACCAAATAAGAAAAATAAGGATTAACCTATCGCATAAAATTCATGCAAATGTGGGGCTCAAATAGGAGTGTAAATAAATCAGGTCAGGTCAAATTTTGACTTAAATAAGTCTGACTTGTGTCCTAATTACAAAGTCTAAGTCTAGTCTGTAAGCTTTGAATAGACTAAATTTTAAGATTTGACCTGATTTTTTTAAAAGTCTGGTCTGACCTAAAAGTCTATTTAAATGCTTACTTTACAATTAGGCTTTTAAATAAACTAACAGATTTACTTTTAAATAGGCCAACAGACATTTACATATACTAACAGACTTACTTTTAAATAAGTCAACATGCCTTACAGACCTATATTTAACTAAGTTAATATGTCTTTACAAAGGTCAACAAGTCTAAACCTTGAAATAAGTTAACGAGTCTACTCAAAGCGAATAGGTCTTTGTTATAATTTAACATTCATCTTCTAATTTTATAAATGTTCACCACCTTCTTACTCTAGTCTTTAATCGATGTGGGACTTTGAGATATATCAAGTTGCTTACTTTCTTACTCTAATCTTTCAAGTCCCAAATCAAACAAAGATCAAAATAAGAAAATATTGAGCATCTATAAAAGTAAGAGCGTGAGTGTTAACTTATTATTTTTATTTTAATAAATATATTACATTAAATATATTAATAAATATATTATTTTTATTCTAACTTATTAACTTAAGTTTTAATTATTAATTTATTAAAATTTAATTAAAAATATATTAATATATTATAATAAATTAATAATTATAATTAAAAATTCTTAGCCTATTTCCACGCTCAGATGAATCTTCTTCTAGTTTTTTACTACATAATTTTTTGTGGTTGGGCATTATTAATTAGAGGAAAAGGAAACCCAACGTGAATCCCATCAAATTTTCTTCTGATTCTCTCAATCTCAAAGGAATATGGCAGCTTTTACTTATTGAAGTGTTAATTATTGCAATCACGTTATTCGATCAATTTTTATACATTTAATTTTTTTAACTTATTTATAAATTTATTTTATATCTTATAAAAATATTATAATTATATATAAGATAATTTGATATCACTTTTATATTAATATATAATATAAATATGATATGCCACTGGACACAACATTTCCCAAATTACGGATGATATATCACACATTTGCATACTGTTACACAATGGCAGTAAAGTATGAAAAATTGACATTCAATTCTATCTATATATGTTGACATTATTAAGACCTTCCCCCACCTCCCATTACACTTTTTGTTTTCTGATTAATTCTGTATGGACAATGAGAGAAAGAGTATACTATGTGCAATTACCCTAGAAAAGATGAGAAGGACAATAAACAATTCGAAATGGTGAGAAATATTTGGTATTTCCACATTGAGTAGTATTGTTAATCGTTTAACAGTCAATGAAATTTGATATTATTATTTTACAAATACGTTATTGAAAAACATGTCAGCAACCATTTGACACTTGAAAGCTGCTTTTATAGAACATTAGTATATTTTACAGCGTATCTATTCTAATCTAAAAAAAGAAGAAAATAGATATGGGTTATGTTTCTTTGTGGAAGCAAAGAAAGAAAGTCATTTAACTTGGTCATGATCCTTTTAAATAGCCTTTTTCTTTTCCCAACATAAAAGCTCTTTTATTTTGATTTGGCGCAAGAGAGTAATAGAATAACATATGTTCCATATTCATATCATAAACCTTTGACATGGATGAAGGGCTAGCACCCCAAGAAAAAAGAGACAGTAGCTTATGCTCATGCTAATAAAGTTGAAGAATGTTCATACGGAATAGGTAAAACAATGAGAAATTTATGCTATGGAGTACATAGAATTCGGTAGTTTGAATGTTCTCTTTGCAAATGGAAGCCCCTCAAAACTGCTCCATTGATCTCCAACTATGCCCCATATGCGGTAGCCTTCATCAACCAATTGTTGCCTCACCTTGGAATGGTATTTTCTTACTTCCAATAATTCATCATCAAGACCCCTGCCGACATAGTTCACAGACTGTTCCTTTAATAAAATAACTATTGCTTTCATATAATAAAGGTGATTTAACAATTGTGGGTGGGGGATAAAGTAAATGAGTAATTATATTGGGTGAGCACACTCAGAGAGTCACGAGTCTCACATGAAATTTATTATGTATCTCACATGAATATGTGACTGTTTATCATAAACTCAGTGGCCATCAAAAACTTTACGATAGATTAATTACCTCAATGAAAGACTAGTCCATCCATGGTACCCAACCTTCACAAGGTTATCTACAGTGCGAGATCTTAGAGTTTCCCTTCTTGAAGAAATCAGAAAGATATTGATCCCTCTGTTCTTGATTTCATGGAAGAGCTCGAGTGTGTGATCTAGAGCCGGTGCCTTGCTTTCCTTCATCCATGCTTCCAAAGAGGTTGCATTCAGCTTTTCTCCCCTGGTGTTAGTAGTCCAAGAGTTTAAATTTAGTACTAATGTATTTCAAAATCAAATCCTAATACTAATAAGATTCAATATAGTCCTTTAACACAGTATCTTGTTGATTATGGGTGATACTTTTTTGGTTGAAAAAATGCTACTTGCACATTCCTTTGAGACACAACATCTCACATCTAGGCATGTGGCGGGCTCAGAGTGTGACTGTATTAAAAACGAGATGGGACAAGTTATACTCCGATGATAAAAACTATACACATGTGAAATGATATGTATATAAGTGTATAAATAATGTTACGTACACATACTTACACTCACGTTACCTCATATTTATACAATTTTTACTATTTAATTACAGCAAGTCTCACTTCATTTTTCATACACCACATTTTGATTCTACCACCTCACACAGATGTGAGGTGATGTGCTTAGTTCTGATATGCACCAAGCATTATTCATAAGTGTGTAGGGATTGATATAATATTTTGATTGTGAGTGGTACTTTGGAGTAGACACAATCATAAGTGATGTATGTCATTACAATGTTTTAATTAAGATGATGGTTCTTCTGGAATCTAATGTAAGTTCATTGGGAGTGTGTACAGGTTACATCAGAGTAGGTAATCACCTGATTCACCTTTCCTCCTTTGAATCTATAAATATAAAGTATCAAGCCAGCATGAAGACGGGATAGTGGCCCAAGTTCTAAACTTTAACAAGGAAGCTAGCATGAAGACGGGATTTTGGCTAAAATTCTTGAAACAACTTTGAGAAAATTCGTCAATGGAAATAAAAGATAGAGTAAATTACATATATGCACAGAGCCATCATTGGATGACCCACCACTCACTGGACTTCCTATTTAGAAGACTGACCATAAAATAAACAAATTGAACCTACTAAATTAAATAGATTGATTTCATAAGATGTTAACCAGTAAAGACAAGAACCAGTTTTGCACCAGTTGGATCCAAGTTGTTGCACACTTGATATACTCGAAATCCTAATTAATTAACGGGTCTGATAGTAATAGCCTAAATATTTGGTAATATGTGTCAGTTGAAGAAGTTGACTCAAAGATGTGAAAAAGATGAATAAGCAAACAGCACATATACTCATAGTGTGAAGAGCACCAAGATGATTCTCCTAAATTCATCCAAACTAGAAACTTGAGAACAAATATTTCCATGTTTTTCCTTTGGATTTGAATGCTTCCCTAATTTATTAAACATTATTAATTCCAACTAGTAAACAACAATATGAGCTTTTTCATATATGTGAGATGAATTCATAATCCTGAGTGCGGACACCTAGACATAGTCATCATCATTACAATAAATTAGTTAATGTCTGAACGGCTCCCACGACTATAGATTATAGAGTAACACCAAAAACTAATTAGATGTGCACTATAATAATAAAACAAGAAGCTTAGCATTTGGCACTTACCCAAAACCATGCTTCTTATAATAAGGAATTGTGGACAAAAGGGTCTCGTCAATATCAAAAATCCAGGAATCTTTGCCATCACCTTTCAAAGTGCAGCACCCACTCAAATAGAGCCTAACTTCCTCCACTGCCCTCTTGGAGTCAGCCTTGTACTGAGATGAAGTCATGTATTTCTTCACATGCTCCACACATTCTTGAGGCACAACACTGAACCCCCTAATGTTGTTTAGTTCAACATTGATCCTCCAACTCTCGCAGTATGTCTTCAAGTTGTCTCCAACTCCTTTTCTCCATCTCTTGTTCAATATGTTCCAATCTGCACTCACTAAGCCAATGAAGAGGCTTGAAATGAATAGTGAGAGTGCCAGAAACTTAGCCATTTGCACAAAAGAGAGGTGAGAGAGATGGAAGGACTCTATGAAAATGGAGACTGGATGAATGAAACATATAGGCGTGAAATGCAGTGTGGGTGGGACACACTGTGATGACCTTTCCTCCTTCCTACTGAAAATCACATGGTGTAACAGGAAAATGATTAATATCACTTTTTTACTCTACTTTCCGATATAGCTATTTGATATTTTTGTCCCACACATTGTGGATTTTGTGTGCAGAAATTTGATTATAGATTAAATTGGTGTAAATTTTACTCAACAAAAATTGTATGAGAATATCCAAGATGCTAGTATAATATATTGAAAATGTCTAATTACACTCTCTTTTTCTAAGGATATGTGACTCAGACCTAATTTAGATCCATCAAATTATATGACAATAATACAAAAGGCTTTAACGTAATTTTGTTATGCATAAAGATTTAGAGGCAAATGTAAGAATATATTAAAATGTAAAAAATAAGAGAAAAAAATATACATGGGTGACAGTATAACATTAATATATTATAATGGAGGGCTTGTAATTCAACGTTTTGGAGTATAACATTAATATATTATAATTGGATCGAGTTGGTTAAGTTTGGAAAATAAAAAAATTTAAATTGATCAAAAGTTATTAGTTCAATTTAGTTTGATTTTTATATTTTTTGTTTGAGAAATCGAATCGAAACCAAATCTATGTGAAACAATTGGTTTAGGTCGATCTACGAATTAGAGCATTTTCATAAAAATAAAAAAAATAAGGAAAATAAAGTTAGGTCAGGGTTGGGTTCGTAAGAAATAAAAAAAAAAAACTCTAATCGGATCAGTATAGTTTGGTTCAAGTTCCAAATCATAAAAATCAAGAATTGAATTACTCTTAATTGATTTTAATTAAGTTTTAATCAATTAAACCTGACTACCCGAATTGAACCAAATTAATTGACTCAATTCATTTTTTCAAGTTCATCGGGTTATCCGAACAAATTAACACCTTAAAAAACAAAAAAAAACCACTCAGATTGTCCGCCATTTGTGAATACGTATTATTAGTCAGTTGCAGTGAGTTTTAATTACAGAGCATTATTATTATCTTGTGGCATGCATGTGAGCCTTATTATTTTGTTCCACTTTCTTGGCTGTGTAAGGATATGTATCTAATCATATCGGTTTAGACTATAAATCCTAAGTTTGTGATCGGGAATTTTGTAAGAGCCGTATCTTCTTCAATATCCTTCTTCTTGACCTCTTCTGTTTCGTGAAAAGAATGTATATGACCTATCATGTTATCCACCATTTTATAAAATGCATAAAATTAATGTATATATATATATATATATGACAAAAAATAATAAGTGCATTTTTTTTAGAGTTATACTATTTCCTACTAAATTTGTTTCTACAAAATGCACGAATGGCTTGTTGATTAGGGTGTAAATTGGTTCGGATAACCGACCAATCCGATCAATCCAAACCAAATCAATTAAATTAGTTCGATTTGGTTTAGGTATATTAATTGATTCGGATAAAATCCAAACTAATTAAAGCTTAATTGGTTCAGTTCTTGATTTAAAATTTCAAAACCGAACCAAACCGAACAAAACAAATCATATATTTATATATTTTATTTTTAAAAAAATTATGTTACAATATTTTTTAGCTACTACTTATTTTTATTTTTTTTGTAATACTTTCTCAGTTTTCAACCCCTAAAACGTCGTTTTCGTTCAACACAGAAGGCTAAAAAATTCCTCTGCCAAAATGTTCGATTCTGCTCACCGGCACTGTAGTTCTGGCCATGAATATGCTATCAGATGCTATTCCAAAAACTCTTGGAGAGGTGACAGGCTTGAAAATTTTGGATCTTTCCTTCAACCAACTCTCTGGATCCATTCCTATTGAACTTCAAAATCTACATGTCATTCAGCTTTTGAACCTCTCTTATAATGATTTAAAAGGAACCATTCTTAATGGTAGAGTTTTTCAAAAATTTTCTGCTGTCCATTTAGAAGGCAATAAAAAACTTTGCTTGTATTTTGCATGTGAGCCTCATGGCCATGAAAGAAGACATATCAAACATTACATCATCATAGCCACAGTGGTAACACTGATATTATATCTGACAATTTGCTTGCTACTATACATAAAGAATAGAAAAGTGAAAGTAACAGCAACAACATCATCTAAACTTGGAAGCTTGGAAATGATGAATTGACTTTAAATGATCTAGTATTGACTTTAAAAACAATGAATTTCTGACTCTAGTTTATGAGTACTTAAGTAATGGGAGCTTGAAAGATTGGATTAAGGGGAAGAGAAAGCATGCAAACGAAAATGAGTTAAACCTTATGGAGAGACTGAATATAGATATTGATGCTGCTTGTGCATTCGATTATCTGCACAATGATAGTGAAGTTCCTATTGTGTATTGTAATTTTAAACCCAACAACATTCTCTTGGATGAAAATATGACTGCAAAAGTTGGAGACTTTGGATTCGCTAGGTTGCTGATTCAAAGTTCAACTAATCAAGTCTCCATTAGCTCTACTTATGTCCTTAGGGTTTCAATTGATTACATATATACCTCCAAGTTAGTAGTCTCACAACTTTCTCTTAATTGAATAGTAGTAGTATACAACTTGCCAAATTAAATCTCTCTTGAAGATTTTTAACTTATTCAAATATAATTTCTTAATACAAATATCAATATGTTTCTTTATTCTCTCTTTATAAATCTTTTAATACACATTTTGAAATATAAAATAAATATTAGTATTCAAATCAATAAGTTTGATTCTATTTCTAGAAAATTTTTCATAGGTTTATTTTGTATTTTTTTTGTTATGAAAAACTAATTATTTAGTTAATTTTTGTATTAAAAAAATGGTCAACCCGATCACCCGAACCAAACTAATCCATAGATGTTCGGTTCGGTTTCGTTCGGATTTGACTATCAAAAAATACAAAAATCAAACCAAATCAAACCAATTGATTTTGATTGATTCGAATTTATTTTCTCTTAAAAATCAAACTAAACCATCCACTTGCACTCTTACTGTTGATTAATTAGGAGATGCATGACCATACATGGGTAATTAAAAACTAAACAAAAATGCATACATGATGAGCTACTGTTCATTCATAAGGCTTTACTCGAAAATTATTTCGTACTAATCATCATTTCTCTTTGTTTATATATAAGATAAGATTCAATTTTCCATTGGCCCGTTGTATATAGAGGATTCAATTTAAAACCTCTAACTTGAAGATGAAGTCAATATTTCGTGTATGTTAGATGTTCGAATGGTTCCAATTTTATCCCAAGACAAAATGGTCTTGGTTCGAGTTTTCATAATTTGATTTTTTCTGGTTAGTTATCTATAAATATCACTATAAGTTTTTGTTAAGATTTGTGATAGATTCTAACTTTAGAATGAGACAATCTCTTGTCTTTTTAAATTTTGTAAGACTAAAATATGTGCTTTATTTATTTATAAATTAATAGAATAAATTAGAATAGCATTGATAAGAAACCTTGTAAGAAATTAAATTATTGATCATACAGCAATCATATAATAATAATCTATCTGTTCTTCGGTATTTCACGTTGGAAGAAAAACTTCTTTCGGCTGATGTTCACTCCTTCTAATAAGAATTTAGGTCCACCATCACTGCCACAGATTACGGGCTCCTTATTCTAGGAAAGACATGAAATTTTATCTTCTCTTTAGAAGAAAAAGATATGGCACCGTTTCAAGTAGTCTTTTCAAAGAGTTTCATTTTTTGTCCCCCTCCGCTCCTAAACAGTTATATGTATTACTTTATCACAGGGAAGAAGGCTTGGTTGTCTTCCTAGATATTAGAAAAAGCTACAAAAAAGAACCAATCTGAGTAACTATTTATACATAAGGATGAAATAATCACGCTCAATGATTATTTGATGCTTATACATAAATATTTTAACATGTTGATTATATCTAAGTTTCTGTAGATATTATAGCCAGTGACAATTTATCATCAATCAAGATTCTGTTTGAAAAGATGTTTAGGTCATATTTATCATCAAATGTACACGGTTCATCCTTTAACCTTTGGATTCCCAGACACACATGGATTTTAGCAATTGATTAAATTGCTAATCATGACTATCAAGTGGGTTGACAGAAGGATTGATAGAATTGACAGTGGGGGACCCAAAAAAGAAACAAAGCTAGATATTATATATATGTTCCAGCTACAGGGAGCCATTTTGCTTTTGCCTGCTCTTTTGACCTTTTTTTTCGTAGACAAATGAATGAGGTACTGATCTTGGTTAATGTTTTCTTTGCATTATTACTAGTTTCTACATCCCTGCCTAAAAAGTAGATATGGAAAGAATGAAATATGAATTGCAACAAAGAGACAGCCCATGAAAGTAGGATACGAGGACAGCTCATCCAAGTGATCACTCGAAGTTAACATACCATTGTAAAATGAAATTCAGGATGGATCCCAAAAAGAAGAAAGGATGTAAATTTGCATAAGCCACTGAAAACAGTTCTATAATTACAATGCCAGAAACTGAATAAGGTTGAAAGTCATATGACATATGCCTTAATTTCAAGTTTTAACTTTCAACCATACTCATGATAAGTAAAGAGTGAATGACAAATAGCTGAAGTCATTTTACAATTATGTAATTTACAAAGTATTTTATCATATGGCTATAGAATGACAACAAACTGTAGGGAAACTTATTCATAATTCAGAAAAGAGAAGAGAGAGAGATCATCAGCCAAAACGAGGAGGGATATGGTCGTTTGAAGGACCATCACTGAAGTTAAGACAATAACTGTGAAAATCATAGCTGTACTGTGCCTGTGGACTGCTCCTATGCCATCCCATAGCTTGCTTCCAGCTACTCTTCAACTTACAAACTAGCTGCTTGAGAAAACTTGATGCAGGGCCACAGCCAAGTAGCCCCCTTCTTTGGACATCACCAAGTGTCACTGAAGAGCTAACTCTCATTTTGCTCTGAAGCTTCAAGAACTGAGTTCTTTGAGAGCTATAAAACACTGATATTTTCATTTATGTAGTGCATGCTTGACACTTAGGTCAGTATCGTGTCAACTGACAACATGTATATTGCTATAAGAAATGCATCATAAGGAATTGGACTGGAAGAAAGTATGAAAGGTGAGTTTTCAATTTTCCACTGCACTATACCAGGCATCAAATATAGGATGTCAGTTTCTGATTTGTGGTCGATGAAAAACAGTATCATGAATAATAGAGCATTAAGTGATCAAACTCTAGGTTGCTACCTTTCCAAAGATTAATAATGGTCCCAGCATGGAGTATGCATTGAAAACAGCCCTCTAGTGGTGTAACATCAGTGGGGTGTTCAAGCACTTTTTGGGAGAGTCTTCTATACGAGTTGCTACTTGCTAGTGAATATAATTTGTGATTTACCGTGTTTTACTCAAAGAATTGGCAAATTTTCCTTGGATGAAAGCAACCATATCAGAATTCTCTAGCTTTTTCTTCGTTTCATATAGATAAAATAAAGTCGGCCATTGAGGATAGGATCGGACTACCTCGATGCAAAGGTCTTGGCCTCTTGGGTTCGATTTGTGTGCTTGATTTTCATTGATAGATCAATTGTAAGTACCATTATAAACTCCTATTGAAACTTGTGACATGCTTTAACTTTGGAATTGGCAACCTTCCTTCTCCTAACCCTTTTTGTACCGAAAAATAAGTCTCAAAAGAAATCAAAGTAAGATTTGAGGGACATTTGAGGGACAGATGATGTCATGCTTACATACATCAAAAGGTAAAAGAAAAATTTGCATATATTCACCAAACAAAAGAAGATATAATATTGCATTCGCATTTATTTACAAATTAAATCCTCCTCTAACATTTACAAATTAAGGCAGAGGAACACCATACGTGTGTCAGTCTCACAACATGTATGACAGAGGTTACTCCATATTTCTGGTTGTCATCAATCTCCTGCTATTTAACCGCTTCATCCCATAAAGGTGTAAAACTGCTAAATATCATGAATTCAAGGCAAACTATGACAAGAAACTAATATTGTACGATCTTATGCAAATTTAAAAGAATAGATAAATAATAATAATAATAATAAATCCACTTCTCAAAATTTTTCTCCCAGTCATTGTGCCCAATTTGAGATAACTAAAATTTGGTTATTTTAATAATTAATTATTGTATAAATTTTTTGTTATAATCGACAGCATGTTTGCTAAAAGCTAAACCAACAACTCTTTTTGTTGTTTTAAGTTGTTGAACATCCAATGCAACATGTTTGGACAAATTGGAACCAAAAATCAAAAGCTTAATTTGGGAGAAAAAAGTTGTTGTAACAAAAGCTTAAATTTGAGCATTATTACAAAAAGTTGTTAGGATTATTCCTAATAATGATATATAAATATTATTTTATATTCAATTAAATAAAATTTTTAATCAATCAAATAATTTTTTAATTATTTTATATTTATTTTAATAATTTAATGTATAAAAATTATTTTTTTATATTTTTTAAATGAAACATTAACTTAAAAATATTTTTTCGCTAACATATTTAAACATAATTTTTTTCTTATAATCAATTATAACAAAAAGTTTTTATACTAAATCAATTATTAAAATATTTAATTTTCATAGATATCTCAAACACGCACTATAAAGATAATTTGTTTCGTTTAGATATTTTAAATAAAAAGTAATTTTAAACTAACTGTTTCATTTGGATAATATAAAAAATTATTTTTATGTATTAAATTACTAAAATAAGTATAGAATGATAAAAAAATTATTTAATTGATTAAAAAATTATTTAATTAAAGATAAAATAATAATTATATATCAAAATACAGAATATTCTCAACAATTTTTCTAAAAAATGCTCAAATTATAGCTCCTTTTCAAAAGCTGTTGTCATACAAATTTTTTCCATCAACAGCTTTTGTGCAAGTTGCCAAACACGTTGCAAACATGAACCCACAGCTTTTATGCCAAAAAAAAAGTTGTTGGATATTCAAAACAATCTGAAATAATCAGGCTCTAAAATAGTTAGATTATGAATCAATAATATCTTTAATTTAAATATTTTTTGATTCAATTATAATTTAATTATAAACTTAACCGATTAAACTAATAGAACTATAACACAAATTTTGTCAAATTTGATTTTTGGTTCAGTTTTTAAAACAATAGTTGTGACCAAGTTTATATAAGGGAGGCGCCAATAATTGATGCAGAACTTTAAAAAATAGGTTGGGCTGTTACAACTTATTGACAGGGTGGATAACTACAAAAAAAATGGATAGATAATTTTCAAAGAAAAATTGGTTGAGTCAGAAATGATAGCTGGCCATAGGACATTGACGGACAAGGCTCCAAACTAGTCGGTCAATCAAAGAGTCACCACATCCTAATATTTCATGCTTTCACCTTTGCCTCTCTTAGAAGTGAAAGTCACCGAGTCCAAGGTATTGATGTGAAATGGAATTGCAGATTGCATTGCATCCTATTCAAATAAACCATGCAAACAGGGAGTTCGAATGAGGTAAGGAATCATAAAATCTTAACATTCCTTTAAACTTATGGTATGAAAATTGAATAGGTGAGACTTTTAAATTATAATTTGATTAATTTAATTAGTTAAATTTATAATTAAATCATGATTAAATTATGATTGAATCAAAAAATATTTGAACTAGAGATAAGGTTGGTTCATAATTCAATCAACCGATTTGATCTAATTTTTAAAATACTGCTCAAACTCATCTTCTCGATAACTTATAGATGTCATCGAAAGAAATAAAATGTAACATTTTCCTTGACTTAATAATCCTAATCAAGGTTATAGAAACCCAATGGCATTGGTATAAATTATCAGTTAAATTTTAGATTAATTTGAGTATAATTCTATAACACTGAATATAAAGAATAACTAAAGTTTCTACATAAATAGCTGATATGATGAAAATAAATATGAAAAATTTATTTCTAATTATAAATGATTGATATGAACTGTAGTAAATTTCGGAGGATCAATTGAATTAGTTTAATATTTTTAAGGATATTGAAGAGGGATAACTAGAACAGTTAAGTAACTCAGAAAATTATGAAATTATATAGAGATGATAAGTAAGATATGAAGAATATTTTGGTATAAAATACCAACTAAGATAAGCATCAATAAGTATATTTACTTAATTCTTAAGTTTAATTTAACTAAGAAAAAAGTAATGAAACTTAACTGATAAATAGTAGTATATGAAAAATTATGATGAAAATATGGAAACAAGAACTAAGTTGAGTGCTAAAATTTTTCATAATAATTATAAACACTTGAAAACTTAGCATTAAAAGATTAAAATGTTCTTGAGAGATACAGAAATTTCATCATGAAATTGTTATCCATCTTTTTTGCCTTCGACATCCATATACATTTGCATCTTTATCTACCAACTTTTTGACTATTCTCTTCATTCTTTGCTTCTTTTCTCACGCTAAAAAATAGCTCCAAAACAGGGGAAATAGAATGCAAAACAGAAGGGAGAAAGGAAGAAAAGAAAAGGAGGGTGAAGAGGAAGGAAGAAATCCAAGGATTCAAGCTTCAATAAGTTAGGAAGAGAAGTAGGGGTTCTTGTCTTCAACTTATTCTTCTTCTTCCATTGATTTTGAATTGAAATTTGTGGCTCTTGTTCCTATAGAGGCCACGGCCAAACTAGGAATTTTGTAGAGATTCTTGGCTAAAATTTGTTTTTCCTCTTCTATTGATTCTTGAGTTGAATTTGTGATGTTGGTTATGATTTAAAAAAATTTGAAATTTTTGTGTGCATGAAAGGGAAAGGTCATAGCCAAACCATGACCAAGCAAAGGAATTTTGCCTAGTCTATGCTTTCATTTTGTCTCTATGATTTTGAGAATTTTGTAAAAAAAAAAATAGTATGTAAGCTTAGAAAATGTTTGGTTTTGGTTCTATGGTGGTCATGACCAATTATTCTTGAGGAGGAAAATGGTTGAATTTTTTTGTGTTACACTTCAAGTTATGATTTCTTGAATAAGTAATTAGTTGATGAAATTATTAAGTTTGTTATGAAAAGAGCTTTGACCATAACTTGTATTTGATTAATTATGTTTATAAATGGTCATTTGAGTTATTAAACATTCATGGAAAAACACTAGTGCTAGAATTCTTATATTGAACATTTGAATGTTTAATGTAGCCCTAATTGGATGTATATAACTTTTGAAATGTTATTTTGGCCATGTAGGTCGAATTCATGGAGAAAGGGTAATCGCCATGTTGCATTCAAGGCTTGAGACTTAAATACTTGAATTCTAGTTATACTCTAATTTGTGATTAATAAATTGTTAAATGTTTGAAAATCTTTTGGTTGATTGACTGTATAGCAAGTGAACTTGTTCATACTCAATTTGATGTTCAAATGATGTTTGAATGCCTTTTATATTGTTCACTTGTTGAGAACTCATGAAATATGGTAAACGAAATGGAATTGTACACTTGTTGTGTAATAGAGAATATATTATTCCTTGATTAATCAAGTTGAGCTAAGAAATTGTATTATTCCCTTAATTCTTTAAGGTTGAACTATAATGAGATTTGTACTTGTGTTTGATTAAACAATGCTCATGGCATATGAATTTGAATTGTATATGAGAATTTTGAACATTTATTCTAGAATGGGAAGGAAAATAGTTCTAATATGCTTTTCCCACTCAGTACTCTTTTTATGTGAACTGTTGATTCACTTGGTATAGTGGATTTTGGAGTTGATCTTGTACGGGAGAAGGGTATCCAAAATTTCATTAGAATCATTGAGATGATCCTCCGTGAGGAAGGAGATCCTGTATTCTTAAAAATTTCTCATTATGTTTACTCACTGATGTTTCCATCATAGGGTACTAGTGGTAGTGTGAGGCCCTAATTCACTCTCTCTCATGCGTATATAAAACCCGAGTTATATGAGGTGGCTCTTGCCTATTATGGTATATGTGATATGGGTTCTGTGGTGATAAGTAGGTATATAAATGAGCACTGAGATGGAATTGAATTTGTATGTCATATTATAACTTAGTTATATTATGAGAACCATTGAATAAATTTGAGATCATGGTTCTTATTTGGAAATTGCTTCTGAAATTATTTATGGATATAATTTTTTTATGTTTTATGATAAATGTTTTTGGAAACTGTTAATAATTGGAATATAATTATGTTTCGAGAAGAGGAAGGACTTGATTTGGCACTTTGTCACCTTTCTAGTGTATAAACAACTTGAGTTTTTGAAATATGTTTTTCCCGAAATAGCTGGAAGTATTATGATGACACGGATTTTTATTAGAAATTACTGAGAGTTTCTAAAATTCTCACCCCCTTTTTGTTTGTAATCCATAATATTTTCAGGGATGCGTACTTCAATAAGCAGGCAAAGGAAAACAAACGTAGAATAGAACTTGATATTATTTCGTATTTTTGAGATGTATATTTAGTACCTTGGAACTGATTATGTAATTATTGTGTATTGTAATATATTTTGTATTTTGTACTTCATAATATGTGTACATTATCATAATCCTCAACAGGCTTATATTTTGCGTATATTTATTAATTATAATTTCAAATTATTTTATTAGTATTACGTGACATACTTAATCTTGATTACTATTGCGTAATTACAGATACATTATTAGTAATAGTATTAAAGATGTTACATTATGGTATCAGAGTAGTTCATCCTATTAAGTCGAGGTATGGACTAGTTATGCTTTGTTGTGTATTTTTCTTGTCCTAATGATAAGATGCATAGGTAGAATTACATAACGGCCTTGAGTTTGTATGTTTATGATTAACTGTCACATTGTTACATAATATTGAGCTTGATCAATTCAATATATATTATGTTGTGTGTGTAGAAAACTATGACATCGACCAGGCATACCCGTGGCCGAGGTAATAAAGCTCCTGTTGGTAATACTACACCAGATATGTCAGAGGCCTTTAGAAATATAACTGATGCTATAAGAGAACAAGCAGCTATGACTACAAGAATATGGGAGGAAATAAGAAATAATGCACAACCAGCACAATCAGCACCAACACAACTGGCACCAGTGAATAATGTAGTTCTAGTGGAGAATCAAGACTTTCATAATGTATCAGAGTTTAGAAAGGTGAATCCCCCATCTTTCAGAGAGGAGTATGATCCAGTAAAAGCAGAGGAATGGATAAGGGAGTTAGAGAAGATATTTGCAGTAATGAGATGCATGACAATCAAAAGGTGTCATTTGCTATTTATATGTTAAAAAGAGAAGCTAAATATTGGTAGGATAGTACCAAGAGATTAAAGGAAGCGATCGGGACTCAAATAACATGGGAGGTGTTCAAAACAACCTTCTTGGACAAGTATTTTTCAAAGAAGTTACAGGAAGAGAAAAAGCTAGAGTTCTTGGAACTTAAGCAAGGAAATATGACTGTAGGACAATATGAAGCAAAATTTGAGGAGCTATCCAAAATTTCTTCATACTTCAGATATAATCCTGATGAAAATTGGAAATATGTTAAATTTGAGGCCAAATTAAGAAATGAGATAAGGAAAATGGTGAGGCCTATGGAGATTAGAGATTTTTCAACATTGGTGAATAAATACTGTATTGTGGAGTCAGAGAATTCAAAGTTACAGTAGGAGTTTAGACAACAAGGCTTCCAAAAGAGAAAAAAAGTAAATGAGAAATTTAAGAGAAGTGCTCCGCAGCCAAAGACCCAATAGGAAAAGGGAAAATAGGTTCAAACAAAACCATATGTACCGAGGTGCTCCTAATGTGGCAAGCATTATGGGAATAAGCCCTGTTTTATGGATCATATAGTATGCTATACATGCAGTGAGAAAGGACACTATGCCAGGAGCTATCCACAGAAGCCAGCTGCACTGCCTCCTCCCAGACCCCAGACCAGAGGAAGAGTTTTCACTCTAAGCAGCAAGAAAGCAGCTCAGTCTTCAAATCTTATGCAGGGTAAGTGCATGGTTAAAGGTATTCTTTTAATTGTATAATATGATTTAGAAGTATCTCATTCTTTCATCTTTAATGATTGTGTAAGGATACTGAATTTACCAGTTTTAAATCTTCCTTATGACCTAACAGTTTCTACCTCCACCGGAAAACCAATGTCAACTTCCAAAGTATGTTTAAATTGTTGTGTGACTGTTAAAAACAAAGATTTCCTTGTAAACCTTATATGCCTACCCCTTGTTGGTATAAATATTATTCTGGGCATGGACTAGCTATCAGCAAATCATATTGTCTTAAACTATTCAGATAAACCTTAGTATTCTCGTCTAACACTTCTTTTCCATAAATCCTTCTTCTGAATCTCTATACTTGAATGTTAGTCAAGTTATCAACTACCTAGTAGAAGGGGCTCAAGGTTATGTTCTCCTCTTCTCTTTGAATTCCGAAAGTAAGCAGAGTTTAGAAGTCATACCTGTGGTGAAGGAATATCTGGAAGTGTTCCTGGATGAAATTAATGAACTGCCACCTGAGAAGGAGATAGAATTTACCATAGACTTAGTGCTAGGAGCCGACCTATTTCTATAGCACCTTATATGATGTCCCCTCTAGAGTTGGTTGAATTAAAGAAACAAATAGAAAAGTTGTTAGATAAAAAGTTCATCAGATCTAGTGTTTCACCTTGGGCAGCTTCAGTGCTCCTGGTGAAAAAAAAATGACAGTATGAGATTGTGTATAGATTATAGGCAACTAAATAAGGTCACTATTAAGAATAAATACTCATTACCTAGGATTGATGATTTGATGGATCAATTGAGGGGTGCAACTGTGTTCTCAAAAACTGACTTAAGGTCATAATACCATCAAATCAAGGTTAGAGAAGAAGATATTCCTAAGACTGCCTTTAGGACAAGATATAGACATTATGAATATCTTGTAATGTCCTTTGGCCTAACCAATGCACCTGTAGTATTTATGGATTATATGAACAAAATTTTTAAACCATACCTAGATAAATTTGTTGTTGTCTTTATAGATGATATTCTCATTTATTCAAAGACAATAGATGAGCATGAAGAACATCTTAGGTTAGTTCCAGAAATCCTAAAGGAAAATAAAATGTATGCTAAACTGTCAAAGTGTGAATTTTGAATGAAAGAAGTGCAGTTTCTAGGACATGTGATATCTGGTGAAGGAATATCGATAGATTCTAGTAAAATAGAGACAATTTGCAATGGGAGCGACTAACCACTATAACTGAAATTAGAAGCTTTTTAGGTCTAGTAGGGTATTACAGAATGTTTATAAAAGGCTTTTCTCAAATAATTTTACCTTTGACTAGGTCGACTAAAAAAGGTAGTAGCTTTGAATGGACACAAAAGTGTGAAAATAGTTTCCAAGAAATGAACGAGAAATTGACCACCACCCTTATTCTAGACTGTAATACCAGATTCACAGGAAAACTTTGAGGTATATTGTGATGCCTCAAGGAATGGATTAGAATGTGTTTTAATGCAGAATGGAAGAGTAGTTGCTTATGTCTTTAACAACTAAGATCACATGAAGAAAACTATCCAACCCACAATTCAGAACTAATAGTAGTGGTATTTGCATTGAATATTTGGAGACATTACCTGTATGGTGTTAAGTTTGAGGTCTTTAGTGATCATAAAAGTTTAAAATATTTGTTTGATCAGAAAAAGTTGAATGTGAGACAAAGAATGTGGATGGAGTTCCTAAAGGATTATGATTTTGAATTAAAGTATCATCCGGGTAAGGCCAATGTAGTGGCCGATGCACTTGGCAGAAAACTTATGCACGTGTCCTACATGATGGTACAAGAAATGAAACTCTTAGAGAGTTTTAGAAAATTTGAGCTTAGCAGTGACTGTATTGTCAAACAGTCTTTGTTTGAATAGGTTGGAAATTCATAATGACCTAAACACTCAAATTAAAGAAGCCCAAGAAGAGGATGAATACCTAAAAGAAATAGGTGAACAAATCCAGAAAGAATAAGGAAGTTAGAAGGGTTGATGATGAGACAATTATGTTTAAAGATAGACTTTCTATTCCAAGAAAAGCTGAAATTAAAGAAAAAAATTTATAAGAAGCCCATAAGAGCAAGTTCGCCATCATACCCTGGTACAACAAGAATGTATCAAGATCTCAAAAAGATGTTTTGGTGGTTAAACATGAAAAAGGATATCGTCAAATATATATCCAAATGCTTAGTATGTCAACAGGTCAAAATAGAGCATCAAAGACCTTCTGGACCCTTACAACCCTTAGAAATCCCAAAATAGAAATGAGAGAGTATTTCTATAGATTTCGTAATAGGATTGCCAAGGACCTAATTAAGCCATGATGTAATTTGGGTTATAACAGACAAGTTGACTAAGTCTGCACACTTTTTGGCAATAAAAGCTAATTATTCATTAGATAAGTTAGCACAACTGTACATTCAAGAAATAGTTAGATTACATGGCATTATCTCAAGTATAATATCAAATAGAGACCCTATGTTTACCTCTAGGTTTTGGGGAGCTCTATAAAAAGTTTTCGAAACAAGGTTAAACTTTAGCACTGCCTATCATCCATAAACAGATGGTCAAACTGAAAAAACCATTCAGACCCTTAAAAACATGCTTAGAGCTTGTGTATTAGAACAACAGGGTAGTTGGGATAGGTTCTCATCCTTGGTAGAATTTTCCTACAATAATAGTTATCATACCAACATAGGAATGACCCCTTATGAATCCCTGTATGGTAGGAAATGTAGGTCACCCTTATGTTGGTATAAAACGAGAGAACAGACTATCCTAGGTCCAGAATTGGTGCAACTTCTGAGCAAATTAAAAAGATCAAGGATAAGTTGTTAACAGCCCAAAGTAGGCAGAAAAGTTATGCAGATGAGAGAAGGAAACCCTTGGAATTCAAATAGGGAGAGCATGTGTTCCTGCGAGTCACTCCTACTATGGGAGTTGGTAGGTCCATTAAAAATAAAAAGTTAAATCCTAGATTTCTTAGTCCTTTCCAAATTTTAAAAAAAGTCTGACCAGTTGCCTATCAAATTGCCTTACCACCCAGTTTGTCAAACCTTCATAATGTCTTTCATGTTTTCCAACTCAAAAAGTATAATCGGATCCTTCATATATCATAGAAAGTGAAACAATGTAGTTAAAGAATGACTTAACTTATGTGGTTAAACTTGTAAGGATCTTGGATAAAGTAATGAAAGAACTCAAAGGGAAACAAATTTCTCTGGTGAAGGTGTTATGGGATGGTGGTGAGTCAAAGGAAGCCACGTAGGAACTTGAATCCAAAATGGTGCAAAGCTATCCAGAACTTTTTAAATAAGGTAAACAAATTTTGAGGATAAAATTTATAAAAGTGTAGGAGAATTGTAACATTCTCCTTGATCTAATAGTCCTAATCAAGGTTATAGAAACTCAATAGTATTGATATAAGTTAATAGTTAAATTTTGGATTAGTTTGAGCATAATTATATAACACTGAATATGAAGAATAACTAAAGTTTTTGCATAAATAGCTGATATGATGAAAATAAATATGAAAAAATTATTTTCTAGTTATAAATAATTGATATGAACTGTAATAAATTTTGAAGGATCAATTGAATTAGTTTAGTATTTTTAATTGATACTGAAGAGGGATTACTAGAACAATTAAGTAACTCATAAAATTATAAAATTGTATGGAGATGACAAGTAAGATATGGAGAATATTTTGGTATAAAATATCAACTAAGATAAGTATCAGTAAGCAAATTTACTTAATTCTTAGGTTTAATTTAACTTAGAAAAGAGTAATGAAACTTAACTGATAAATAACAGTACATGAAAAATTATGGAAATATGGAAACAATGACTAAATTGAGTCCTAAATTTTTTCATAACATTTTATAGATACTTGAAAACTTAGCGTTGGAAGATTAAAGTGTTCTTAAGATATACATAAATTTAAGCATGAAATTTTTATCCATCTTTTTAGTCTTCCACCACCATATACATTTGCATCTTTATCTACCAACTTTTTGACTTTGCTCTTCATTCTTTGCTTCATTTCTCATGCTGAAAAATAGCTCCAAAACAAGGGAAATAGAATGCAAAATAGAAGGGAGAAAGGAAGAAAGGAAAAGAGAAGGAAGGTGAAGAGGAAGGAAGAAATCTAAGGATTCAAGTTTCAAGAAACTAGGAAGAGAGATAGGGGTTCTTGTCTTCAACTTATTCTTCTTCTTCCATTGATTTTGAATTGAAATTTGTGGCTCTTGTTCCTATAGAGGCCAAGGCCGAACTAGGAATTTTGTAGAGATTCTTGGCTAAAATTTGCTTTTCCTCTTCCATTGATTCTTGAGTTGAATTTATGATGTTGGTTATGATAAAAAAGAAATGAAATTTTTGTGTCCATGAAAGGGAAAGGTCACAGCCAAACCATGACCAAGCAAAGGAATTTTGCCTAGTCTATGCTTTAATTTTGTCTCTATGATTTTGAGAATTTTGTTAAAAAAAATATATTAGTATGTAAGCTTAGAAAATGTTTGGTTTTGGTTCTATGGTGGTCACGGATTCTTGAGGAGGAAAATGGTTGATTTTTTTATGTTACACTTTAAGTTATGATTTCTTGAATAAGTAATTAGTTGATGAAATTATTAAGTTGGTTATGAAAAGAGCTTTGACCGTAACTTGTATTTGATTAATTATGTTTGTTAATGGTCATTTGAGTTATTAAACATTCACGGAAAAACACTAGTGCTAGAATTCTTATATTGAACATTTGAATGTTTAATGTAGCCCTAATTGGATGTATATAACTTTTGAAATGTTATTTTGGTCATGTTGGCCGAATTCATGGAGAATGGGTAATCTCCATGTTGTATTCAAGGCTTGAGACTTAAATACTTGAATTCTTGTTACACTCTAATTTGTGATTGATAAATTGTTGAATGTTTGGAAATCTTTTGGTTGATTGACCGTATAACAAGTGAACGTGTTCATACTCAATTCGATGTTCAAATGATGTTTGGATGCCTTTGGTATTGTTCACTTGTTGAGAACTCATGAAATATGGTAAACGAAATGGAATTGTACACTTGTTGTGTAATAGATAATATATTGCTCCTTGATTAATCAAGTTGAGCTAAGAAATTGTATTGCTCCCTTAATTCTTTAAGGTTGAACTAGAATTTTGTTTGATTAAATAGTGCTCATGGTATATGAATTTGAATTGTATATGAGAATTTTGAACATTTATCCTTGAATGGGAAGAAAAATAGTTCTTATATGCTTTTCTCACTCAATATCATTTTTTATGTGAACTGTTGATTCACTTGGTATAGTAGATTTTGAAGTTGATCCTGTATAGGGGAAGGGTATTCAAAATTTCATTAAAATAATGGAGATGATCCTCCGAGAGAAAAGGGATCCTGTATTCTTGAAAATTCATCATTATGTTTACTCACTGGTGTTTCCCTCATAAGATACTAGTAGTAGTGTGAGGTCCTAATTCACTCCCTACCATAAGTATATAGAACTCGAACTATATGAGGTGGCTCTTGCCTATTATGGTACATGTGATATGGGTTCTGTGGGGATAAACAGGTATATAAATGAGTACTGAGATGAAATTGAATTTGTATGTCATATTATGACTTAGCTATATTATGAGAACCATTGAATAAATTTGATATCATGGTTCTTGTTTGGAAATTGCTTCTGAAATTATTTATGGATATAATCTTCTGATGCTTGATAATAAATGTTTGTGGAAACTGTTAATAATTGAAATTCTGTTTCGATAAAAGAAATAATTTGATTTGGCACTTTGTCACCTTTCTAGTGTATAAACAACTTAAGTTTTTGAAATGTGTTTTTTCCGCTAACAGTTGGAAGTATTATGATGACACGTATTTTTATTAGAAATTACTGAGAATTTCTAAAATTCTCACCCTATTTTATTTGTATTCCATTATATTTTCAGGGACACGTACTTCAGCAAGCACGCAACGGAAGAAGACGTAGAATAGAACTTGATATTATTTTGTATTTTTGAGATGTATATTTAGTACCTTGGAACCGGTTATGTAATTATTGTGTATTATAATATACTTTGTATTCTATACTTCATAATATATGTATATTATCATAATCCTAATCAGGCTCATATTTTGCGTATATTTAATAAGTATTATTTCAAATTATTTTATTAGTATTACGTGACATACTTAATTTTGATTACTATTGTGTAATTCCAAATACGTTATTAGTAATAGTATTAAGAATATTACAGAAAAAGATTTAGTTTTTCCTTATCTTGGGCCTTGGCCCCATTTTGTTAAAAACGAAAAACAAAAATCATTAATACCATGCATAAAGGGTAGAACAACTCTGTTCAAGCTAAGTTTAGCGCAAGTAGGAAAACAAAGTACTTAAATATTCATAATTAGGAGTGTCAAGCGGGTCGAGTTAACTTATGAATTTGTGGGTTTCAACTCAACCCAACTTATAAAATGCAAGTTGGATTAGGTTAAGTTCGCGGGTTGGGTCGGGTTGAAAAATATCCTAACTCGCAATCTGTAAGTTGGATAGTGAGTTTGGAAATGTCCACCCCACCCACGTTTTTTATTTTTAAATTAAAAAAAAGTTGTTTAGTCGTAGTTAAAAAGTCATTTAGCCGCAGTTTATAACGACGACTAAACGACCACTGAAAAGAAAAAGACTCATCTAGTGGAACGACGTCATTTCACTTTAAAACCTAACAAAAAGCAAAAATGCTCACACACATACACTGCACTCATTATTACCAATCACTATTTCGATCACTCACTCTTAAATTCGTAGTCTCTCAAATAAAAAATTCAAATATCTAACTTCTTATTTCAAGAGCTGCAGTGTCTTGAAAATAAAATAGAATGAAATCAATGATTATATCAATTCACATGATATGTATGATGACATTAATTTTAATTAGTTAGAGTAATTTATTGTGTATAAATATTAAGACCTACTAGCTTAGTTTAATTTAAATCAGACTTTAATTAATAAGACATGTTAATTTATTATGCACTTATGTGTATTTATTTATTTAAGACATCTTATATTTATATAAGATCAATTATGTGATTTGTTATATTTATATAAGTTATATTAATTCATTATGTTTATATAAAGTGTGTTATGGATAACAAATTTTTAATTTTATATTTTGACCTTTTTTTTCAATTTTTTTAACATATATTAAACTTATGAGTTTAATGAGTTTTGTTGAAACTGGTTGAGGAAAAAAATTTCTTCAATCTAATTCAATCCAACCCATTACTTTAATGAGCAAGCCAACACCCTTATTCACAATCTCACGTCTATATGACTGTATGTATATTAATTCAACCTATCATCTCCCATTTAACAATGGCAGTTTTCACATGTCACAGCTTCACATAAAATACCACGGCTCTAAACCTATAAAAAGCAAATCAACAATGAAACAGAACTGACAAACAGTAACCTAAGTAAAAACTTACGTTACGTCCCATGAAACTTGAATCGAATTTGAAATTTAAACAATTTTTGTGTATCTATATCCACCGTATATCCTCGTGAAATAAATGTAAAATCATACTTTATGTAACTATAACATTTTCATGAAATACAAAATAAATTTATAAGTCAATTAAAAAAAAGTAATCATAAAAAAATTAGACAAAAAAACAAAACTACATTTGAAAACAGTTGCCATTGCAGCAAACACGTTTCTTTTCTATGTTTTATAAAACGTGGCAATTACCGTCTTTTCTGGTATGAATCAGAAAAAAGAACAAATCACTTTCTTTACTTTCGATTAAATAAATGAGAGCGAAATGCTGTCTCTTCTGCATTAAAAGAAGCCATGCTTGATGACCTTAGCATAAAGCCCTGAAAACATGGTTCCGTTAATTTTCGAAATATTTAACCAAACCCCCTTGGCAAATAGCAACCTCCGGTCATAAAAAACATCATAACATAGCATCAACATTATAAAGAAGAAAAAGTAGGAGAACGGATTGCATAATAAATTAGAACACAAGAATAAACAGGAACAACAACCTTATAACTAGCAATTAATCTCATCAAAACACCTCACCGAGAAGTTACGGAAAGATAAACTATATTTGTCACTTGAGCACGATTCAACCTAAAAACAATATCAGAGACAACTTTGAATAGGAGAAACATGATCATATAATACTAGAAATCCAACTTAAACAATAGCGTTGGCTGCACTTGCAATCCTAGGCCACAGATCAGCACACTCCTTGCCAATTGGACCAGTGATAGCAGAACCTACAATTACAGTATGACACCGAATTAAGACCACAATCAAAAGCAAAATGCATAGAACCAGCTATATATAATGGAAGTCAAATGGTAAGACCAACAAGTAACATTTTGAGGTGGGTGTCATCATCCTTTTTCTATTTTTATTATTATTATTTTGAAAAACTTTTAGTCCATTTCGGAGCAGACCTACATTAAGTTTAGCAAATAAGCATCTTGAGAAAAAAAACTTTGATTATAATAACTGAAAATAATATTAAACTATTATACTTGAATAGCAATTGTTGAAGACATACAAACACAAACTACCCAGATGGCTTCATGTCTATGACCTCCTTACTAACATGCATAAATAGAAGATATAATCTAAGAAAAGATATTACCTTTCATTTCACCCTTGGGATTCACAATGACACCAGCATTATCTGCAGAAACCAAAAACTAACAAGTAAAGAGTTGTCCACTAACATAAGCACATAAAAAGTAACACTATGTTTGGATGATAGGTAATGAGAGGAACGGAAAGGAAATGAGGAGAACGGAAATAACTTCCTTTGTTTGGGAGTTTTAAAATGCATGGAAACGAAACAGAACACATGGGGAATCATTTCTCCCCTCTTCCCCTCAAATGTCTAACTTTTGTTCTCCCCAAATTTGAGGTAGAATGGGAGGAACACATGGATAATTCCGTTCCGTTAATGAAACTTGCAAACAAAGAGAGTGAAAATTATGTTCCATTCCATTACTTTCCTTTCCGTTCTATTCCCACCTATTCCGTTCCGTTCCTTTAATGAAAAATCATACAAACATAGGGTAAAGGACAGGAAATATGAGCCACAACAACTAAAATCCAGGTCTAAACAAAAGCAACACAGAAAATTTAGGCAAGAATTATCATTTAACGTGGTATATTAGTAGGAAGAACAAAAGTCAATGAGAAGTGAATAACAAAAACCTTACTACATATCTACCGGTAACAAAGTGTTACTTAACTCACTTCTATAACATTAACACAATTATTTGGATACTGAGAAGCAATTGAATAGAACAGTCACCAATTCCAGCGGTAAAGATTAATTAAACTAATTCCGAATGGGAAATTAATACACGAAAAGACTAGTGTTATGCAATGCAAAAAAAATCTTAGCTGAAAGGTACTGGTTAGGGTCAATTGTCCAATTGTTGGCACATAGATACAGAATCCATAGCAGATGCATGCTAATATACCATAAAATGAGACATCAAAACTAACAAGCCAGAGAAGATTTTCCGAGAAATGAAAATGAAAATGAGGACCTTCGAAGTACATGTAAACACCGTCCTTTCGGCGCCAAGGCTTGCGCTGGCGGACGATGACAGCTGGCAGGACCTTCTTGCGGAGATCGGGTTTTCCCTTCTTCACGGTGGCCATCACCATGTCACCCACGCAAGCCGAGGGCAGACGGTTGAGGCGACCCTTGATCCCTTTCACCGATATGATGTATAGGTTCTTTGCCCCAGTGTTGTCCGCGCAGTTCACCGTCGCCGCCACCGGCAAACCCAGCGACATCCGGAACTTGTTCCCCGCCGATCCACCCCTACCTGACACATACACACCAACAAACCCTAATAATTAACATACCAATCTTACTTAAGTTATCTACGCATCCACAACGAGAAAACCATACCTCTCTTCGACATTGTTGATTCACGATCAAACAACACGAAGCAAACCCTCGTTCTCCCTCTTTCTATTGTGTCATATATATGTGTGCGCTGCTCTTGTCTCCCACACTCAGACTAGGGTTTAAGAATCACCATGGGCCTGGGCCCCAAATGTCATGGGCTTTTCTTGAGGGATTCGCTCCTCTTATACCCGCCCCATTACTAGGTCGGGTCAGTTTCATACTTACATTACACACCCTTTGATACCGTTTAAATATTTTTTAAATTTTATTATATAATATTGTAAACTTAATCTGATGGCACACATTTATTTTCTTTTCTTTATCATGTGTACATAGAAATTTTGTAACTCCAACTACTAAGCCTATGCGGAGACACACACTGACCTTGTAGATATACGTATGCTTATTTACGACTTAGTTCTTTTTGTTGATACTTTGATCAAGCGTATAAAGACCAAGCTATGAGTATCCCAATCTGCATTGCATACTAAAGCCTACATACGTGAGACAATAATTAGCTACACTAGTACTGTAAATGTCTTCTCATTTTGGACCAAGTTCAATACAACCTTGTTGCCACTAAAATGTTGGCGTTAATGAGCTATTACTCCTGAAATGATTTATACCCTAGTGCCTTTGATTTTTTTTTTTTTTTACCACCACAAGAAAGGTCCATTCTTTTTACTTTTGGGCTAACTTTAAGCTTTTAGTGACTGTGGTCCCTTCATTTTAGGAAGGGGCGCCACACCAGTTATTCCGATTTCAGATCGTAGCAATGGCAAAACGGGTTTCCATCCTTTTCAGCTTTCAAGTTTTAACAGGAAATACCAGAAAAGTTTTCTTAACAATTAATCTGTCATGCATTTAGCACAACAAAAATATCCGAACACAATTATCCATTAGCATTGAATAAACCCCCACGGATGCTGCAGTAAAACAATAAAGATTCAGAATTGCTAGTGCCTAAAGGTTGTTTTCTTTTTTCTTTTTGGCCATGACTGACTAATAGTTCTCAGATGGCTGTACAAAGTAACTAGTCTCCAACCTTCAAGCAAAACAATAAAAAATAAAACAAAATAAAATAAAAAGAGACTAATTCGGTAAGTTGGGTCTTGTTACTACTCATCCATGGCATGCTCTGACAGCAAAATTGGTTTATCAGATAATGGCTATCATCTTGCAACTGACGATCTAATGGATCCTGCATTATGAAAGAGTAAAATGAATTAGTAATATCATAATATCAACAAAAGTCAAAAAGAAAATAAATAAAATAACTTAATAAAGACATAAAAATGTAACCATTAAAAGAGTTTCACAAAAATCACAAGATAATTTCTACCAATAACTTGCATCCAAGGGATTCATCATTAATTCATAATCATTAAGATAACTCTAACACCATAACTACTCGATGCCATTTTGGATTAAGAGTTTTGCAGAAAAGCCCAAGAGCGAATTTGGTACAAGTTATTCTCAAAAAGTTAAATATTTCAACTTCCGTGAAAAATTCAACAGCTTTTTTTTTCTTGAGCCATATTCACAACCTAAAATTTTAGCTTTTCTGCATCCACTTTCTTTTACACAGGTGCCGACAAAAATGCTCAGATTTATACCCATGACCCCATAAATGGAAGATTGAACTTACTATTTGATCGCTTCATATTCCTGCAGAATTTACTGCCACATCTGCACCGGAACAGCTTGACAGGCTGATCATGGTCATCAAAGTTGATGCCATAATCCTGCAGAAACACCATGCATTTAAGCTTTTCTAAAGAAAAAATCAATTCATAGATTAATTAAATAATTTGAAGAAAGTGAACTGCACAAAAGTGAGAAGCTATGAAGATGTTTAGTAGTCAGTATAACCGAAACAAATAGTGTACCAAGTGCGAATTAACCAGTGTACATAGCAATTTTCAATGTAGAAGTCAGTAACAAAAAAAACTTTACTTCAACCATGATTTAATCAAATTATCTCAACCTTGTTTGTCTTTGCTAATTTGTGCCCTACTTGAGAATAAATAGCAATTAATATGCACTATTAAAAAAAAAACTGAAGCAATCGATGCCATATAGATAGGACCATTCACCAAATAACATTACAGAACCAAACCCACACACCCAAGTGAGCTCTTCCTGTGCTGCTATTTTTCTGGATGTGAAGAAGGCAAACTGCACATTTGAACACGTTAAAAGCATCAGTAAGCAATGTGTTCTACAGAGAGTCTGTCTTGCCAACCACCGTAATTAAAAACTGCAGATGGAATTTTGAGGATTTGCTAACTTCTCACATGATAGTAGTGATGATCTGGGCCCTCGATTTCAACAGGGATCTCAACCAAATTTGCATCAAAACATCTGCCAAAATGAAATAGAATCATTAAAAATATACTAATTTACAATTTCCAAATAATGAGTCCAATGTCTACCTATCCAATCTTTCAAAGAAATTTATAGTTAACAATAACACAATGATACCATCCACAGCATGCAGATGGAAAGAACCTTGGTCTGCTCAAATCCAGTCATTAATTTCTTAATCTGTACATAACTAAATTAAACCACTTCCATCCTAATTCTGCGTCATCTTTTATATGAAGTACTTGTTTTCTACACAGAATTCAATAATTACATTAAAAAATTTCCTTTCCTCTTAGGAAAATTAGAACAGCATATGAACCAAAAATTAAAAACTAAGTGAAAATGGTCTACAATAGAATAGTAAACTTCTTCCACGTTCCACCATAAAAGTATTTATCTTGTTTATATAAATACATATCAAAATTGAAGGCATTTTCACTACAATGATTTTTTTCCTTCACATAGTTTGTTTAAGTTGAAACTTTTTGCCTGATATTTTGTCTTCATACATTACGCATGTGTTTATTCTATGAAACACCTAATTTCAAATCACAACAACTAGATTAATGAATTTTAGTACCTGTGATTAATAAACCTAGCGGCGTTTCCATACGATGCTGCATCCAAGCAAAGAGCTTCTTTATCCTTCACAACTCCTGAACCCCAGTCTGCATCCAATAGAATTGGGTACGTATATTTCCCATTTTTGGGATATTTCAGGTTCCTCTCATACAACTCTTTGACGGTTAAAATTTCTCCAACAAACTCACATACAAATGCACCTTTTGGAAGGTCCTCTAAGGTGCGAAGACCCCACCCTTTTCCTTCTGAAGTTAAAAACACCTGTGTTGCAGATAATTATAAGATAAAACTTTTTTTTTGGGTTTACATATAAAACATATTTATAAAATGTTCTATCAAGAAAAAATGCATTTAAGAATGAAAATAATGTTTTAATGTCACTTCATTGAACTCAACATTGAAGAAAATGTTTGTTTACCAGTGGTAAACATTACTTAAACACCCACCTGCAACTTGCAAGTTATTCCTCAACATTGAAGAAAATGTATTTGCTTACCAGTGGTAAAGATTACTTAAACACCCACCTGCAACTTGCAAGTTATTCCTCGCTGGACAACCCGATTGCCACAGTGTTTCCCACAGCCACATTTGCTCCAGCACTCTTTAACAAACTTCCTCTTTAAGTGTCCTTTACATGGTTCTAAACAATCATCATTCTTTGATCTTTCAAGTGGGCACTCTTTGCAATAGAAATAATGTTGAGGGTTGCGGCTGACGGCAATACACTCTTCCAAGAACTCTTCCTTTAGTAGGCCTTGTGCAGTGTATGCAAATTCACCCCTAGTTTTATTTGCACAAGAACACGGTTTCGAAGACAATACACAATTGCCCATACAAGTCGAACAACAATCATCATTCTCAATACGAGATAGAGAAATATTAATATAAGCATCTTGGAACACAAGGTTTTGGCGCATGTAGTGAAAGGGCGGTGGTAAATCAGTAGAAGTATTATTCACCCATGAAATTTTCAACTTTTCTTCTCCCTTTGTTAGGTCATTAACATCATCAAAAGTCCTTATATCATCAGTCATAAGCTGATGCTTTGGAACAACCACTAAACTACGTGAATTTGGAGATATAGCATCCTCCAACTCCTTCCTGTCATCACTTTCTAAGAAATCATTAGCTCCAACCTTCTTGGAAACTAGTACAGCATGATCCAGACCACTCGGGCAGGGTAGAGAAGTGGAAATTTGAGGTGCAACCAAGGCCGCAGAAGACTTATCATTGATTGATCCATTTGAAATGCAAGAAGGAATGCGGGAATCTTTATTTCCTCCAACAATCAAAGCGCCATTTGCCTCAGGCTCCTTTGACATGTCAACAGTTGGTGTTATCTTTACAGATCCTTCCTGTGAGTCAGCATTTGAATCAGTTCCAAATTCCAAAATGCAGTCATACATATCTCTCAACAGTTTCAGGACAAAAAATTTTGGGTCAGTGCTTTTATATGATTGCAGACATTTATCCTCCATCATTTTTAGAAGTTGATCACAACAAGGAAAATAAAAATCAGGTCCCCCAAGAACTGAGCTGCAGCTCAGAGAAATTTTTACCTCTCCCATAGGTGACGAGGCTATCTCAACATTAGAAGCCGCTTCTTCATTTGAGGAAGGAAGAATATCTTCACCTCCAACTTCTTCATCTCTGCATTGCAATGCCACTGTGTCATGACCATCTTGCTTTTCAGCTGCACCGTTATTCATTGAAGAGTCCCTTCCACTTGATGGTTCTTTTGAGGTAGAATAAATCCATTTTTTTATGAAAAATAATAAATCCAAAACAAAACTCATCAAACAATTATCAATACAAAATTGAAAGTGATTTGGCAACACAATAACTAAAAGAAAAGAAAAACAGAAAGACAAAAATTTAATAAAAAAATAAATGGCACAAAAGTAACATTTTCTTTGGTTTTAAGACTGAAATATAAGACCACTTCTGATGCCAGTAACTGGGTGCCTTCCACATATACAAGCAACAGCCAACATAGAGCATCTTATGACAGACTTTATAGAAACGCAGAAGTTGTACAGTATAGATGCAAGTAGAGACTTGCATATTGCATATGGCACTGAAAGCATATGGTGGGCTTTAGTTAAATGCTGACATTTAAGGTTAAAAAATTACTCAAGTTCAATTCAACTAAAATTATTTCACAGCTTATCCAAAATTTGCATATTGACTTCTTTACTTCTTTTGAGGAATGTTGGCAACTTGGCACTAAAGCTTTTTTCCTGTATTTTCCTAAGAAAGTTTTCCCAACTACTCTGCAGCATTACCAATAAAAACGGTACTTATTATTGGATTCAACAAAAGTTGACCATGAAGTAAAAGTCACCAACAAGATGTCATACCACTTAAAACAAACACAGACAGAAGGCAAGAAACTTCTCATCAAGGCATAGTCAGTAGAATACCAGGAGGAATCACTGCAATGGGAACCTCATAATCTGGCATGTCATCAATAGGCTCATCCTTGGGCTTGATCAAAACATGAGGATGAGGTATTTTGTTTTTCGGCAACATAGAGGCTCCTGGTTCAACTGTTGGTTCTTTAAATGGTACTGCTGGGGGAGCTATTTCAGATATAAATCTTCTCCGTCTGGAAGTAACTTGAGGTGATACAGGCTGCTTTCCCTTGTCAACAATGACATCTCGTGGTGGAACTTGACGCGCTCCATTCCGTGCATTTCCATCAGATAACACTGCTGTGCTTTGAGGCTGCAGTTCGGAACTACTTTCAGGTACTGTGTCATATTCTAATTTAGGCGTTTTCAATGGAGAGGCAACTGAGCTGGGGCCACAGCTAGTCAGTGGATGTGAAGATTGAGCCTCTTGTCCTCTTAAACGCAACCTCTTCAAAGGTCGCAATGGCTCTTCATGCATATGAGCTTCTTCATCATCTACCTCTTCTTCCTGGTTGTTTGAAAAGCCAGAACACATTTCAGCAGCTATAGGCTTAAGATCAAGAAAGAAATGCAGATAAACTCAGCAACATAGAATAACAAGTATTATGTACATCAACTTTCTTGCTTTTCTTTTTCTGGTCTGGCTCTGGCACCTGTTGAATGACATCAGACAATGGGTGAGAGTATGTAGAATAGATCAGAGTGTGAATAAACAAAAACAAATAGATGATAAAGTGGGAAATACACCTTATTTTCGTCCTCCTCGAATATTGCATCTGCCAAAGCTCTATAGTTCTCTTCTTCAATAAGTTCCCAGTTTTTATCATACAACTTAAGGAGTTTCTTTAATACTGCCTTCACTTTTGATTCATGAATCCCAAGGTTTGCCATTGCACGATAGGCCGCTACCACTTTTGGATTGCGTGCCATTTATGATCAACCAACAGTTACTTCTGGTACAGGCTCCCCAATGCAAAACGCAATTAAATTTCAAAGATTTCTGAGATGGGAAAATACAATATATGATTTATGAGTAATTAAGCTAGCAGACCTCAACATTGTTCTGGTAGTAACTTAAAGCAAAAAGAAGGGGAGATTACAGAAATATCAGTTACCCAAGTTTTCAATAATTATAAAACTTCGCACTTCAACCAAAAATGCACACAATAAGAAAATAAATTCAATCAAAAGAAAACTCGGTATTTTATAGTGTGTGTTTCAACTACATATATAACAGCTAATACGCCTATGGTATTATGTCCATCCTTGGATGAACAAATCAAAGAAAATGGGAAATGGGAAACATACATGAATGGAAATGAGCAAGCAGCCGTTGCTTCCGGTTAACTGCCATAAGACAGGCAAATGCAAATTGACTGACAGTGAATTGAGTGAAAGAACCCACCAAGAAATTAAACAAAGGAACAAACAAATAAAAAAAAAAAAAAGCACACACAGAGAGAACATGGTCACACTTCACAGGCATGGACTCTGTAGTTTACACATGTTCACAGCCATACCCACTAGCCCAAAAAAAAAAAAACTACAACTACTCAGGCAAACCTCAATCAAAAGCTGTAAGTGACCCAGAACAACAGAAAAACAGAATTGAATCATCAGACAAAGCAAGTAAAAACCGAGAAAATGAAAGTCAAAGCGATAAATGGTAGACACGCACGCACACATTTCATAATCATAGTAAAAAGGGGAAAAGAGAAGCTTTAACCTGAGAGAAACAAACAAACGGAACAATGTGGTGAGGAAGGTTAAGGAAGGAAACAAGGGTTTTGAATATGGAAGGTTGCCTGCATTTTTTGAATTGTGAAGTGTTTTTCTATTATTGTTATTATTATGGTTATGGAAGGGGAGGGAATGAAATTGTGGGGGAAATAGGGCAAAATGAAATGAAATGTTGATGAATTATGAATTATGAATTATGAATAATAGAATAGCGTTTCATTTTACCTGGCTTTGTCCACTTGACCTTGTGTTTCACATTCACTTTGATTATGATGATTTGCCGCTTGTTTTGGGTTTTGGGTTTTGGGTTTTGGGTGTTAGGTTTTACAGTGACAGTGAAGAGTGAGGAGTGAAACCCAACCCAGGCGATGACTGTGCTCTACGGAGTATTGTACAGGAGTAGTCTCCCAACTGGAATCAGGAATGGACCCTCTCTCTCACCTCCCATGGAAGCGCGTCATGCTCACGCTGTCCTCACTTCTTTTTCTTGTTTTTGGTACACACTACTACCCACTGACAGACAAGCCATCCTCAGTCACTTTGGGAACAAATTTCCTCAATATATCAAGTTATAATTATGATAAATAAAATATATAAACACAATCAACCAACTCCCTTCCCATATTTGCTTAATACATTTAGAATATTTAATTATCAAGAATTGCTATACTACTCTAATGAGTAAGGTATTTATAGTGAGTTAATAAATGTTTATTAAATATAATCAGCAATTAATAAAATGTTTAAAAATTCACATTAAATATCATGCACAAAGAAAAAAAAGGTACTAAAATAATGTCCTTAATTCTCTTAGAAGCTAGTTAAAAGTTCTAACTCAAATTTCACCCAAGAAAATAATTTTGAGCCCAAACAATTAAAGTACGAAATACAATTTCTTAACCACACCAAAATCTATTGTGTTAACCTTCCTTAGTTATACTGAAAAACAAAGACACATTTGGCGACAAATGTTTATTAATTCCATTCAATCAGTTTTTACATAATATTATTCCATCAGTCTAATTCAAAAGGCAAAATCAGTCGATTTTTCATTTTCTTTTATACTTCTTTAAAGGTAGGCCCAAATTCTTTTTTTAGTGGCCCAAAAGATAATTTAGCCCATTTAAATAACCAGCAGTTCATTTAATTAGCAAATAATTCAATTATATATTGTTAAATTATTAAAAAAAATTAATTATCACAACCACAACTTTAAAAAGTTTAACTTTTATCAATAATGTGTCAACATATCATTAAATATAGTGCAAAAAAATTTTACAATAACAATTCATCCTATTTAAGCTCTATAAAGGTTCAATTTAAGCTGAATTAATTTTTCAAAATTAAAATAAAAACTTGATTTAATCTAATCAGTTATTTCAATTTTCATTTGAATTTTGTTTTTGATTTAATCAATTTTATTTTTTTATTTTTACTTTTGTTTAGATTAGTTCAGTTTTAAACATTCACATACTTTTTCATTTTAAAAAAAAAATTAAACTTGGCACAACAATATATGCATTTAGTTTTATTAAGAGGGAAATTTAGTGCAAAGGACATGCCATTTTTAAACTATAAATGGAAAATATGAGCGCATTATTTTTTTGGGTACAAATATGTTTTTTCATTTGCCATTAAATATGCTTTTATTATATGGTATTTATAATTTCAACTATTATTTTATCAAACTAATGTAAATTAATCATAATATAAATATTTTGATGCACTATGTATCATCATAGCATTATCAGTGAATAGGAGTGGAAATAGGTCATTTCTTACTGTCGTCGGAACCATATCTGATCTGCCTAAATGGTCATCAAGTTTAGTTTGATACTAATGGATTCAAACACTTAAAGATATCCTGAAAAGCATAATTCATTTATGAATGTTTATAACTACATTTAAATATAGTTTCACAATAAATATCCAATTAAGCTCTAGAGCAGAAACTTAGCTAAATATCAACAATTAAGCACATATGGAGTCCAATTAAATCAATCATAAGGCAATTAAAATATGAAAATAATCGACAGATCAAGCTGCCACGCACATGCGTAGATGCCTACTTTCAATTCTTTTCTTCCAAAGTTATTGTTGTCAATTTTTAATAAATAGATAAAATTTTGATGACAAAATATAAAAAAAATCTAATGTTAAAAGAAAAACAAATATTATAAACAAATAACTTCATACCCTTTTTCATAATTTATTATGTAAAAATGATTATTTTTGCACCATCTAAATGAAATAGATTATCTTAAAATCGCATTTCAATAAACATATCCAAACAAAAACTGATTCTAATTATAATCGATTATTACAATAATCGATTATTTGAAAACAAATTATCAACATAATTTTTTTTTTCAACTTTCCCAAACAAGTTTTAAATAGACTTTTAAAAAATATTGACCTAACTTTTTTTATTAAGCAAGCTAGTGGCCAGGCCTTAAATAAATCAAGCTATAAGCCCCCAATAATTCTTCTAACCTATTTCTACCCCTCGCAAAATAAGAAAAAAAGGTAAAGATGAAATTTGATCCTAAATTCTTGCATTCACCTTGTATATATCAAATGCATTTAATTAAGCATTCAATAGATTTGATAGGATTGTCACGACAAAGATAAATTTAAAAACTTTATTTTAAGTAATTTCATTGGATTTTGAGTTAGGCACTTTAAAAATTGGCAAGAAAAAAGGTCAAAAGAAAAAGAAAAAACAAAATTTTAAATTTCAACCTATGATGTGATCAGTTGTAGTTTAAACTTTAAAACGTTATGTGGTGGTGCTGCTGCTTAGTTTTTTTTCTTCAGTGGAAAAAGACTTTTCATTAATAAGGACTAAATAAGTCCATATAAGCCAAGTTACAAATATGCTGTAAATTAGGGTGGTGCTTAGTAAAGTATTTGTAATTTATTTTTTTTCACTGAAAAAAAGTCTAGGATGAGAGAGTAAATTTATAAATTTTGATTTATGTAAATAAGCATTATTGACTTGTTGTATTGTACACACTAATATTTTGTATTTGTGCAATGCACATAATAATTAGAGAAAAAATTAAAATAAATAACTTATTTATATGGTTTCAGTTAATTTTAATTTTAGACTTTATAATTTCTATTTTTTATATCATTTAACATATTTTTATTCATTTGAATTTTTTTATCACTCATTTAGATTTTATTTTAGTCAATACTATTAATATATCAATCTTTTTATTTTTTACTCATTTAAATTTTTATTGCTATAGATTTTTTTCATTAAGGTATTGATATATATTTTTCATAAAAGATTGATTGTTTTAATTTTTAATTTTTGATGATATTAAATTTAATTTAGGAATATAAATCTTATCATCAATATATTTCTATGTTACTATTTTTATTCCTATCACATTAGTCCCCTATTTTTCTACAGTTAATTTTTCTCATTATACAATCTTATTACTTAATAATCAATATTTTTAAGTAGTACAATTAAAAAATTTTTTTCTTAAAATTATACCAAAATGATTTATAATATAAAAATTATATTATTATTTTTAGTCATTTTAGTGTATCATCGATAAAAAAATTCATATATGAAATACAAATAAAATTATATTAAAATTATTCTCTTAACTTTTCACTTTTGTTTTAAAAAAGTATACCAAACTAAGTCTTAATGTAAAAAATTTATCTTATTATATAATTATTATTAAATACTATTAAATATTAAATATTAATACATTTAGTTCATATAATTTAAGCGGACTAAATAAAAATAACACATTAATTAAATAAATCATTTAACATTTGACTTCTTAGGTTCTTTGACTTTTTTAATTCATTTTCTTTGTAATTTCTATTCTTCTTTTTCTTTGTAATTTTTTGTTTTATGTTTTTATTTCTATTTTCTTTTTGTGTATATGTGGCATTTTTTTTACATATGTCAATATTTTTTTAAATTATTATATCAGATAATATATAGTAGAAAAAATTAAATAATATATTTGTCATATGTCAAAAATTTAATACATTTGTTAATTAACTTGGATGAAATATGATATAATTTTAAGTCATGTATTTTTTATATATTAATTATAATTATAATTATTATATTAATTAATTAATTATATTTATTGATTGATTGATTATATTAATATATATGTAATAATTTTTTATGTGTTAATATTCTTTTTAAGTTGTTATGTCATATGACACATTAAAAATTAAATAATATATTTATTACATATTAAAAATTTAATACATTTATTAATTAACTTGAATGAGATACAATAAAATTTTAAAGCATATATATATATATGATTGGCCTTTGCTATTTCGCTTGCCAGAGGTAAAGACCACAAAAGTTGTGGTTTTATATATATATATAAAATAAAAAATTATTATATTATTTTTACTTTATTTTAAGTTTTTAATACTTTGTGGTAAAATTATAGAAATAAGATTTTGTTGTTTTAGCATTTTTTCCATAAAATATATTATTTTATAATTATAAATAAAAATATATCAAGTAAAAATTTAAAATATATTATATATTCAAACCCAACACAATCTAAAATTCTACTTTCCTTTTTATAGCACATGCGCTCAACGGATTAGATGTGAGCGTACATACAATTTTTATCTCAGCCATTGAATGCCACCTTTTAACTCTTTCAAAATTTGAGATTTTTTTTTAAATTATCTATAAGGACTTTATTATATTAAATAAATATATAAATATCTTTTTTCTAAAAAAATTTGCGTCCTTATTTCACTCAAGGCAAGTTTATAATATCTATTTTTTTTAGATATCATCCTTATCAAAATTAAATAAATATTTAACAACTCACCTTACATAATATACTAATTAGTATACTATAAAAATTTCAACCATGAACTTGTAAATTTAATATATATTTAAATTAGTTTTGAAAATTTTGATTATTTTAATAATTAATTATTATATAATTAATTATATATAATTAATTATAATAAAATTAATTTTATATTTAAATATATTAACTAAAAAATATTTTTAAAATAATCTATTTAATTTAGATGATATAAAAAGAATAACTTATCAAAAAGAGGTATATAATATTTAAAAAATTATTTGATTAAAAATGAAATAATATTAAGTCTCAAAAATTTTAAAATAATTTCTAATCTAAAATCATAAATTTTGAACTTACAAAAAAACCATTGTAATATATTGAATTTTATATAAAAATTATTAAAAAATTACCCTAACATATTATAAATAATAAAAAAACTTAACAAAAAAAAACTATTGATTTAAGAATATAATCAAATCAAACATATTAACCTAGAAAGCACGGACACGCCATTTTATGGCGTGTCTGTGTGTCAGACATGCGTGTTCGATATGCATTGACACACGACGACGCGTACACGACACGCATGTCTCATGTGTATGGATGTGTCTAATTAAAAAATTATTTTTTTGACTCAGACACGTTTAGGACACATATTCAACACATCCTATTAAAATTTTTAAAAAAAAATTATTGTGTGGTAGTGTACTAATATCACGGCTCATAAGCCCAATATCACCCGACTCACCCTCAGGAAAAATTTTCTATTCTTTTTCAATATATTGTATTCACTGTGTACTAATGGTTCAAATTTCAAGTGAGTTTTACTCTGGTCAGGTGGTTCAATTTTTAATTATTGTTAATTTTTTTTAATTATAAATAAAGATACTTGTGTTGTTATTGAGGAGTTGTGTTTAGATTATTTATAATTAAAATTATATATATATATCATATTTATGTCATATGTTTATGTCTTAAAATTTTTAAATTTAATGTGTCTTTATATCTATATCTGTATCGTATCTGTGTCCGTATCTGATTCCGTGCTTCATAGATATTAACACTTCAACGCTCCAACGAGGCAAAAAGGCTGGTCCATACGGCAAGGTGCTATTATTGCTAGCTAGGCTCCTGAAATAAATACCACGGCCCCGAGTACACAAATAAATAAATAAAAATTTCTATTATTTCATTACTCGCAACACGATATCCAAATAATATAATATTATAGTGCATTTATTTTAATTTTATATATAATATATAAATATATCTAATCACACTCATATTAAATATAATATCTCACACAATTATTATAAGTAGTATAAAAAAGAGATATTTTTCATAAATAAATGCCCCGTTGATGAATGCCTAAACGCCCATTACCCTCAGGGGGCCCACGCGTTCAAAACCGCGCATAGCTGCGGCTGCCACTGCGCACCAGCACCGCACAAGGACACGGTCCACCTCTGACTGCAAAAATTGATAATATTGATTTTGTCCAGTGCATTCAAAAGTTACCTTTGATGCCTTTTGGTCAAAATAATCTCATGGACTTTTAACATTTTGTCCAAGTTTGCAACAGAATCAGATCATCGTCAAATCGCATTCCCTTTCAGACCATAATCACTTCCAAGTTTTTAATTAAGCCACCAATAATTTATTTAACATCTGGTTCAATAACAATTCGAGACAATCAATTATGGCACTAAGCTAGTAAGCTACTACTACAAGTTTTCTGTTAAAAACATCCGTTTTATTAACGATCTCTGTTAGACACTAATCAATCAGGCTTAAGCTTGATTGAGGTTGGGGCTGAGAAAAGAGTCACCATGGTGGTACTACTACTAGTACTACACTACTACTACTACTGACATGTGGCCGCATATAAAGCAACAAACAAGCGCGGAAAAACAAGGATAAAGGGAGCACCAAAAACCAAAAAGGACAAAACCTCTCACCAAAGAAACCCAAAAACCCAGCGATTTTTTTCCCTTTGCTCTGTAGAACCTCCCTTCATGAAGTGAGTGCAAATTTTTTTTCTTTTGTCCAATTCACCAAATGGGTCAGCACAGAAAACGCTACACGCTCCTCTTTCTTCTTCTCTTCACAGCTTTCATTCTCCTTCTTCTTCGTCCTATTTCAGCAGCAGACACGACAAACTTGGTGTACAAGGGCTGTGCAGAGCAGAAGCTTCAAGACCCATCTGGGGTTTACTCTCAGAACCTCAAATCCCTCTTGTCCTCTCTGGTATCACAGTCTTCCCAGAAGGCCTTCGCCTCCACGACCACCGGCGACGGCCAGAACGCGATCACCGGCGTGTACCAATGCAGGGGTGACCTCACCAACTCCGATTGCTACACCTGCGTCAGCAAGATCCCCGACATGCTGGGCAAGCTCTGCGGTGGTGACGTGGCAGCGGCGAGGGTGCAGCTCAGCGGGTGCTACCTGAGGTACGAGGTGGTCGGGTTCAAGCAGGTCTCTCAGACTCAGCTGCTCTACAAGATTTGCGGGTCCAAGAAGGCCAGTGATGGTGGCGGTGGTGGGTTTGAGGAGAGAAGGGACTCGGCGTTTGATATGGTTGAGAATGTTGTGAAGAGTGTTGGGAACTTGTTCTACACAGGGAGCTACATGTCTCTCTATGTGTTGGGACAGTGTGAGGGTGATTTGGGAAATGATGATTGTGGGAATTGTGTGAGGAGTGCTGAGGATCAGGCCAAAGTTCAGTGCGGTGACTCAATTTCTGCACAGGTTTATCTGCACAGTTGTTATATCAGTTATAGCTTTTACCCCAGTGGGGTGCCCAGCTTGTCATCTTCGCCAGGTAAAGCAATAGAGATGAATGATTATGTCACCTTATTTTGATATATTTTGATCACAAGTTTCATTCAATTAATTTGGAATATTAGAAGATCTATGATCTATCTCTGCAGGTGTTTTATGCGTGTTTGTGCCTATATCCCTATGAGCTAAATGGAATTTTAGAAACCATTCACCCCAAGAGGCCGATTAAAAAATAGGAAATTAATTATTTTTTTATAGTGGAAAAAATGCAATGTAATATGCTTATATGATCTGAGTTTGTGTAGTACTGACATAAGTTCTTTGTCTCATTGATTTTAAATGTTGGGCCAAATGCCATTAGGGGATTTGAGAAGTGGGGTTGGGGAAGGGATTAGTGGCATCCGGGTAGGTGGGTCTCTTTTTGTAAGATTTACACTTGTGGTTGTGTGTTTAGTCAAAGTTTAATAAAAGCTTGTATTTTGTGTTTGATTGGATCAGGACCAGGGGAGCATCGACAAACGGACAGGACTGTGGCTCTTGCAGTGGGAGGGTTTGCAGCTCTGGGGTTCTTGATTGTTTGTTTGTTATTTCTCAAGTCGGTGCTAAGGAAAAGGGGTGGGAAGCATTGAGGCAGAATTGGATTGTATATATCCTATATACCTCAAGGATTTATAGATCTAGTTTTAACATCTCAGGTGAATATACCTTGTGGGTTGTGGCTTTGTATAGTTCTAATTAAAATGGATTAAAAGGAAATTCTTATGATTTATTATTGTTACTCCATAATCCATGTGATAGATTGGTAAATCTGAGTTGTGGTATGAATGGAGAGAAAGTGAAGTGTGGGACAGAAGTTTATTTGGTGGTACATGATAGATCTCTGTCCCCACCAGATGACACTAAGGACAGGGAAAAGATTATTGTATATTTTTTTTAAAGATATATGTATTATTGATATTTTTTTTAAAGATATTAAATTTAGTGAGATAAAATAAAAATAATATTAGATTTAATAAGATAAAATGATAACAAAAAATAACTACAATAAATGATATGGAAAAGAATATAAAAAAAAATATATGAACTCAAGAATAGCAGATAAGTTAGCAATATGATGAGACCTTTCTTTTTGTTGCCTTCTCGGTTTAGGGAAGGCCCCACGACTGGTTCTCAAACGCACTAGAGTCGCTGCTTTACTTGCCATGCATGTCCTCTCCCAAATCCTGCATCGCGTGTATCTGATAAGAGGCAAAACAGGAAAAATTGAAGGTGGAAAGTAAAAAAATCATAATTTAATATTTAAGATATGAAACTCAACAGTCATACTCATATAGTATAGCATATCAAGAAAGCTTGTTTTAGATATCGGCTTTGTGGTGGAATGGCCATGCATCACAACACTTGTTCACTTTGTTCCAATTTTTCTGTTCATGCATAACCACACTTGCTCATTAACTTTTTCACTTGCCCGTGAACGCTCGAGGTTTTTATCCATTAGATCAATGGTGTTTTTTGTTGTTGTTATAAGTAAATATTAAATTAACAAAAAAAACTGAAACAATATTATAAATTAGTATTTTAAAATTCAGTTTAGTCGATTGAATTAGTCATACCATAAATTAATTATGTTTTTAATTTAAATATTTTTCAATTTAATCATAATTCAATTATAAATTTAATTGATTGAGCTAATCGATATTATCTATTTAATTTTCAGTTGAGTTTTAAAAACATTGCTATAGATACTATAATGCTTAACACAGTCCAAATGGTTTTCCTTCGTCGCAAATTTATCTTACGGATGAGAAAATGCATTCATAAAGGGGGTTAAGTGATGTATTAAAGCACACTTTTTTAAACATGTATCAAGACGCATTTAATAATAGTACTGGGTTTGTTTTACACACACTAATAAAAAATAATATTCATATATTATTTTTTATAAACTTCTTTTTATATTATTTTTAAATGATTATAATTAAGTGAGAAAAAATAATAAAAATAAAGTGATATAATTAATAATGTAAAAAATAGTGTAAAAAGTGATATAAAAATAATAATATAAAAAAATCAGAATTCACACTTATAATATCAATGTTACAAAGGATATAGATAATTGACTTTGCTAACTATATGTAGATTCAAAACAGATTAAAGATAATTCCACAGTAGCATTTTCTCATTTGATGTCTCTATGCGTCATTCTCTGGAAGTTGTACAGTAGAACATTGTAGAATGTTACCGACGAGCAAAATTTTTTTCTTAGTTATTAAGATATGAGAAGTGCTCTTAAAAGGTGCAATCAGACTATATGTTGGACCATTACGCCTTTCTCCTTTTTAATTTTTTATGCCCCTAATAAGTCATAAGAAACATGAGACATAAAAGCAGGATAGAAAGAAGAATGGGCAAAAAAACATCGAAATCGGCATTATTAAAAGCGTGTGATTCTTTTATGGCGAAGAGCTCATAAAATAGACACGTAGGAATTAAAAATGAAAGAAGGTTAGATGAGAGTGGGGAAAATATGTATCAGCCGCCATTAAAATTAGAATTAATAATGGAAAGGTGGCTTTAATATGGTAAAATAGGAGTGAAGAATGGCAAAGTTTGGGAGGCTAGCTAGCGCAGTGTGCTAATGATTAATGGAGTGGAGGTCGACATCAGGGCAGGGCCACGCATAAAAGAGACAGGTGTAAACCTGGGTTAGTTGTAAGAGGAATGGCCTGCCAGGTATACAAAACAAAAAGCTCAAGACACGCTGGAGAGAGACGCGGAACGGAATTACCTAAAATAGTGGATAATGACAATAATGGTGGAGCGAAGCGGAACCTACTATTCTTTATCAAGGTCATGTATACCATGTAGCATTATGATTGGGTACATCGATATGCTCCATCGATGAATCATTTCCTTTGAGTCGTAGGATATGAAAAATTAGGTTAAATAGTGAAGGTAAGTTATCTCTGTAGTAGGTAATAGAAGATGAAAAAATTAGTTTGTACTTAGTCTAGATCTAGGTGTTTTGGGCAACAGAAGACGTAGTGGGTGCGACATCTGATAACTCAAGTCTAGTTTTGGTTCAGTTCCTGCACGACATGGTGATGGCTTGCTAATCTAGACATGGTGAGGTGGCTTGCAGTTATGGCGAAGATCCAATTTGCGTCGAGCTCATCTCATTACCCTTTTGCGCGATTTGGCAATTTTGGACAGTGGAGGATGGGCGCGATGTCCAACGATTTTGATCTGTCGAAGGGTGGCATGACAGCACGACAGTGGATCACAACGGCTTGGGGCTTGCAATGGGTTCCTAGTTGGGTTGAAGGAGCAGAAGATGGGGTTGTTGTTTTTATGGGTCGTAGGTGTGCGTGGTGGTGGGTAATTGGTTTGACAGCATCACGACAATGGGTAGCTGGTGGTGGACGGTGGATTTAGATCTAGTCTTCAGAAAAAAAAAAAAAAGAAACCTGATTATGACCGATTATTTTGAGGGTCCATCGATGAACCCAAAGATAATTGGTCCATCATAAAAGTCACATTTTATCAAAGTATGAACATTTCTTTGAGTTTCTTTTTATGTTGTTGTGCCCTTCGTTCCTGTATGGATTCGCTATTAAGTATCATTTAGCCAAAAGACGGAAGTCATCAAAGCTATTAGTGCACAATCATATGTTACAACAATATTTTTGAAAGACTAACATGTCCTAGTTCGAGTTGAAGTAATTTGAGTCCCTTAAGTATGTAATATTTGGTTCGATATCGTGATTCATATGTATAGAAATAATAATGTTGTGAGAGATCTCCGCTTAAACGTTTGATCGTATTTCGAGAGATTAATCTCTCACCTATTAAGTAAGGAATAATATGAGAAACAACAACAATAATCAAGTCTTTTCCCACTAGGTGGGGTCGGCTACATGGATCAAACGACGCCATTGTGCCCTATCATAAACCAAGTCTTCAGATATGTCATTCAGATCTAAATCTTATTTAATCGTTTTACCTATAGTCTTTGGTCTTCCTCTACTGCTAGTTATTGGGCTATTATCTACTTGATCTAGTCTTCTTACACGGACTTCTAAGGATCTTTTCCTTACATGTCCAAATCACCTAAAGCGAGATTCTCTCATCTTTTTCACAATAGGTGCTACTCCTACTTTATCTCTAATGCATTTATTCCTAATCCTATCTTGTCTTGTGTGGCTACATATCCAATGCAATATCCTCATCTCCGTGATACTTAATTTATGCTCTTGTTGGCTTTTTACCGCCTAACATTCAGTACCATACAACATCGTGGGCCTTATAGCTGTGCGGTAAAATTTACCATTAAGTTTGAGATGCATTTTTCTATCACAAATAACTCCTGAAGCACTCCTCCATTTCATCCATCCAACTTGAATCCTATGGTTTACATCTCCTTTTATCTCTCCATCATTTTGTATGATAGATCCAAGGTACCTAAACTGTATGACTTGTAGTATTGTATGATCTCTAATTTTCACCGCTAAGTTAGCATTAACATGCCTCTTACTGAACTTACATTCCATATACTCTGTCTTACTCCTGCTTAGACGAATGCCATGTTCTTCCAGAGTTCGTCTCCATAACTTTAGCTTCCCATTTGTTTCCTCTCCCAACTCTCCAACTAAGACTATATCATCTACAAAAAGCATACATTGTGTACCGATTTTTGGATATGCACAGTAAGCACATCCAAGATTAAGGTAAAAATATATGGATTCAAAGTGATAATATGGGAAACCAAAAAAATAAATTTTTTTGAAAAATTCTTGCATATACTTATAGTATCTAAGTTTGATGTATTAAGTCAATTATATTTTTAATTGTTATTAATTATGATGGTTAATTAATAATTAATAATTAATTAATAATATAATTAATTTAATATACCCAAATTTAATGCACCAAATTTATACAATCATTTCTTGATATTTTAATTATTAAGTATCTTAATTTTTGTAGTTTCTATTTTTTTATTATTAAGTTTTATACTTAAATTTAATTATTAGTCATACAATCATCTGGATAATGATATTTAAATTTTGAGAGTGTTAAAAATTTTTGTGTGACAATTTATTTTTCTATTACAAAAAATATCAGTTGCATTGGTTTGGCTTTGGACAATAGCATATATATTGTAAGGGAAAAAAAAAGAAGACAATAGCATCTATTTATTTTTATGAAAAAAAAATAATTTTATAAAATAAATGTTTTAAAAAAGATTAAATTATTAAATGTTTTATTTGGTTCCTTGAGAATCTTAAATTCTATGTTTAGGATTGTCAAATTCTAAATTAGGATAAGAAATTATAATTCTAAATTCAATTATAATTTTATTGTTTAAAGATATGATTTAAAACATTAAAAAATTATTTACAAAATTAAAATTAATAAAAATATTTATGCAATAATAATTTTATAATATAATAGTCATATTTTTTGGCATAAAAATATTTTTCATGAATTTTTTCATGGACAAAAAAGATAAATAGTTATTATAATAATTTTTATATAAATATAAAAAAATTTATATATAAATATAGAATCTTAATAAATATGATTGTTCATAAATAAACATGGAGAAAGAGAGAGTTTAATTTTTAAGTTATAGAATTGATAATTCTTAAGGTATATGTTAAGTATTGAGAAATACTTAACTTAATTGTTTTTCAATTTTATGGAATTGGTTTATGGAATTACAATTCAAATTTTAAATGTCATTCCAAACATAAAAATTAGAATTAAGAGATCCAATTCCAATTCCAAGCTCCAATTCTATGCTTAATTCTAGAAACCAAACGGACACTAACATTAAATTGGTTCTTCAAAGATTTTGACATCAAATTAATCCATTAAATATTTAAAATGATATCAAAATAATCCATTTTGATAATACATAGAGTTTGACAGTATGATCATTTTTTATGTCATTTAAATTTTTTTATATTGTATTTGGATTTTTTTATTAGTTGAACGAAACAGAATAAATGAGGATAGACCGAAAAAGGAAAAGAATGGATGAAATATAGTTAACTTTTTATTTGTTTAAAAGATTAATAAGAGAACAAAACGGAAATGATTCCACCTCAATTTTAGGAAACAAAAGTTGAACCTTTGAGAGAAGAAGGGAAAAAATAGTTTCTAATGTTTTTCTTTCACTTCTAATGTATTTCAAAATTCTTAAACATGATAAGTTATTTTTTTCCCTTATTTTTTTTCATTTCCTTCATTATCTAATATCTAAATATACTGTTAAAGACTAATTTGATGTCAAATTTTTTAAAGAACCAAATTAATATCAAGTAAATATTTGAAAAATGAAATTAATAGCTTAGTCTTAATAAAAATAGTATTTAATTTTTTTATATTGACAATAAGCCATCAGAGCCAAGGCCCAAAACAAAATAACAAGTTAAAAATGAGTAGAACCAATACAATGAATCAGGATCGTCTCATGCTCCCAAGAAATAGGAAAGGTCCTGTTGAGAAAACAACATATTAGAACCAATACAATGGATCAGGATCCTCATCCCCAATACAATTAGCCGAGAAAACAACAGATTAGAAAAGCAGACAATGACTCACGAAAATGATAACCTAGCAGATAGTCATGACGTTCTTCGCAAGAGCGTCATCGCAATAATTAGCTTCCTTGTATATATGCTGAAGATTAACCTCCCAAATCAAGCTCATGAGCAATCTAATTGACTCCATTAGAGGAGCACACAGGTGTCACTCCTCACAATCATACAAAGCCAATAGCCAAATACATTTAGGCTGTGTTTGGGAGCAATGTTTAGAAGCGAAAGGGAATGAAGGGAGGTGTTTAGAGTTGAGAAATCCTTGTTTCGGAGAGAGGGAGATAAGAGGGAAGGGAAAGTGAGATTTTTATAAACCCTCCAACATCTTCCTATTTCGGTTCCTCCAATTTGGGGTGTTTTGATATAATTTTACCCATTTATCCTTCATCCCAAATCCTTGAACCCACCCCACCTTAATGCTCTTGGTTGGCTCACATGATCTTAGTATTGGACTAGCCATGTTCCGAATCATCTGATTCGTGGTGGATTGATCCTCCTCTGTATAGTGGGAGCAACCCAACATCAACTTCATGGTGAACCACCCTAACCCCACCATCTTCATCAACTCACCATCATTATCTTCTCATCACTTCACCTCTCCCCACCGTGACCCAACTTCCATTCCACTTTCTTCACCACCATCAACAACCTCTACCTTCCACCCATAATCACCACCAACAACCCATACCAATCTTCATCATTGTCACACATTCACCCATAACCTTCAACCAATCCATAACCAACCACAAAGCCAACACCCCATCACCACTTAGGGTTGATGAGATTAAATCTCTCCAAGCAAAACAACCCACTTCCCTAAAATTCTTAAACAATCCACATACAAGCAAGATTGAAAAATCATGGAACAAACATGGTTTAGATAATCAAAAACCAAACTTTAAACCAAAGAATCCTTACCGCCCGACGCCACCTTTGAAACGCGACCGACCAAGACCGCTTTTGGTTTAGACGATTGCCGGTAACCACACCGAACCAAAAAATGGAAGTCGCCCTTGACCGAGAACTACCCATTAAGTCGCCGGTGGGTGTGGTGAGTGAGGTTGCAATTTGTCCATTTGTGCACACTAAGTCTGCACCACGAACCAAGAACCACGGAACTTGTGAAAACTGCGACTCATGGCGACCCATGAAAAGCAAGCTAAACACATGGCCGGTTAAGTCTCTTATTAATACTTAATTAACATTCTAATTATATAACTCGGCCACTTTAAACAATATTAGGATATCTAATCAAGTATTTATATTATAACTATTAATGGTTAGCACCGGTAATTAGATTAACCAAACATGCTTGAGCTACTAAACAAAGTCAAGCTACTATATTTGACCTAATCTTAACCATTGAATTCAACTTTAATTCCTAGCCGTTGATTAGATCCAATCCAATGCTTGCTAATTAAGTTAACATCCACCATCAACGGTTAAGATCAAAGACTTCTTTCGCCTTCAACGGGTTATGAGGGGAGGGCCCTAGATTTATAGAAACTCATGGATCTTGCTTCATTGATGGGATCGAGACAAGCCTGTTGATGAATTGGATTTTTCGAAGGTTCGAATGTAGGTGCAGTTGTGGGGGCTTCCAACCCATTGTAGAACAAAACAGATGGGATCAAAGATAGGAGGAATGATTGGTGACGTGATAGAGGTTGATCTGTTTGAAATGTTAGGAGGTCAAGGAGTTGTGGTGAAGGTAGTGATCAAGATAAACATATGAAAGCCCATCAAAACGAGAGTTCACACAGGAAGCAAAAAAGATGGGGTTTTCTGGGTAGATTTTCATTATGAGAGGCTAGCTCAAATTAGTTTTATTTAAAATGATTCTAATCCATTTTGTGGTCTAATGGGCATGAAGAAAGAAATTATGGGAAAGCTATAGAGTATGAAATTGAGGGGAAAAAAGCGATTAAAGAATTTGGGTCCTTCGCTGAAGGCACACACAACATGTTTTTTATTAGTTTTTCACTTTAATATTTTTTATAAAACATTAATTATGTTAATTTTTTTAATAAAGGGTAAAATGGTAAAAAGTATATCTTAAACCATTTATTTCTTTTTTCTTATATATTTTACATTCCCAAACAAGGAGAAGGATAAACCTAATATAATGAATCAGATCTCTTAAATGATAACCTAGCAGATAGTCATCTCATTTTCCTTCTTTCTTTTCCTCACGAGCAATTTAAACCCTTTCCTTTCCTTTCCTTCCAAACTCTCAAACACAGCCTTAGAATCGATCCGTCTCAACTAGGACCCTTCTAAAGCCCATATCAAAAGCCATCCTATGGCCAACTCATAAGCCCCAAGCCTCATGAGTAAATTTAATAATATTAGAGATATATTTTAATATTTTCTTCATGAATTTTACTTATGTGAATAACTTATGTATATTTGTGCCAAAAAAAAAAACTTATGTATATTATTTTTCTTACGTAATATCATACATTTATAAAATATATAATTATATAAAAAATTTATTCTACTTAGATCCAGCATCAAAACATTAAACATTTCTATTTAACAGTTCAAAGTTCAATCTAGTTTTAAATGGATTGATTTCAATACATTTTAATTTTGACTTTATCACAATCACTGATCAATAAATCTTAATTATTTGAGTTCAAACATTGAGTTAGCATACAAAGAAATCACTTCCATTAAATGTACCAAATTAATGAGACGTGTGCTTTTAAGACTATCCGATGCAATATTTAATTTTACTCAATGCGAATGTTTACCTCATGACCTCTTACTTTATAACAAAAAAAAAATTTCACTTACTCAACTGAAGTAAAAAGATTTAGGTGATGTTGACTTCAAAGCAAAGCATAATGGGCTAAATGAGCTTGGTTGGTGTTCTCGTTAGTTATACCCTAAGTGGTTTGCATCAAGCTTATACACGACGGAGCTAGGGAGGTGTGGCTAGGGACGATGGTAAGTGCACCTATAAAGAATGCTTTAAGGACCAAGTCAAGCTTATAGTAGAGGGTGGGGATTAATGTTTATGGCTAAAGGAAGTTCTCAATCATGAATGCTGATATCATCCCTATTTATAAGGGTTGGGGTGCATACCTCATAAGGTGCAAAGTACACTCCCTTCTCACATTCTCCATGCAAATGAAGGGAATTTTGGAGGGAAATTCCATTATTTGAGTGGCGTATCAGGGGTTGTCACGTGTCATTTTATGTTGAGAAGAGTGTTAAAAAATATATGTCATGAACTCTTATGTTAGGGCCCGATATCAAAAAGTGCCCACGTCCTTTTCAGCCCAACTCTAATGGTCTTAGATTTGGTAAGGTATTCAAAGATTGGTGGTGTACTTTAAAGCCGAGCGCATTATTAAGAGGGTGGATGTAGTGTGTCAAGGTCAGAAGGTCTCATGCTATCCTGCACGTTCGAGTCTCATACTATCGTGTAAGTTATCTTTAAAACATTAAGAATAGATGCATGTAAGAATAAATTAATCTTTAAATAAGTTGCATAGTCGGAATATTTATAAGAATAGATATCCCGCCCATTCATTATCTTTAAAACATTTTGATAATAAATTAATCTTAAAATAGACAATTGTGTAAGTATTAGGAATACATACCATAATGGCTGTATTTATCATTAAATAAATGTAAACTATAAAATACACCACATACAATTTTAAAGGTCACAAATAATTAATATTAAAAAAATACATATAAAAAAATTAAAATTTAATTATACTATTTTCAACACACATCAACTTATTTAAAAATAACAAGATTAGCTTGGGCTGCCCAAATAAAATTCAGAAGAGCCCAACAGGTACCAAGTTCACAGCTTAGCTAGAGCCCCTGAGTAACTAGTCACCAGTGTCAGGATGTATGTGGTGTTGTTAAGCACCACTGCCACGAAACCGGGAACCCTGGAGCCACGGGGCTAATAAACAAAAGCCCATTGCTGACACCACATTATACCGCACAACCAATCACATCACCTAACTGACGGCTCAGATCGCACCATTATCCATCATCGACGGCACCAGATCAAGCAGGAGCATCAAATGCCATGGAGCCGCCAACACCCACTCCTCCGCTATATAAAAGCAGCACCTCTCATTAGAGTGCCCTACTTCGCAAGTTCCAATTTTCGATTTAGCACCAAACAGAAAGGCCATTGGAAGCAGGGTTTCAATTTCCTCTCTGCAACGAAGCCGTTTCTCTCCGTTCAGGTACTTTCATGCCCCCTGCACTTTCGATTAGGGTTTAGACTCTGAAACCCTAGGGACTTTAGTTGATTATAAACACCTTTGAATGTGTTGCTATGCCTATTTGTTTAAATCCAAATGCTGTATTCTCATGATGTCTGCATTAGATTCTCTGGTTCTGTTGATCTTTCATTTCAAAGAAGTAGCTAAAATTATTGTTACCATGATTTGATACTGTGATGCTTGGGAATCTTAAATTGGTTAACCATGTACTTTCCAGCGGTGAATTGAGGAATACTAGCATATTACTATTCGGTTTGGTGATTCGTTGAGTCTTGTTTGTGTGTTTTCAGATTTTTCCGGTGAAGGTAAAGGCCTGTTTATTCAAGTATGGGAGATAGTGAAACAGTAGTTGCTGAAGCATCTGCAGCTGAGGCGTATGCTTCAACTGGATATGCTGACACAGTATCGGATCCTGTTCCCGAGGCATGTCCTGCCGTTGCTGAGTCTGCTGGAGAAGCTGCTCAGGCCAATTCAGCTTATGGGTTTGGTTATTCTAATGTTGGTGATGGGAATGCATACGCTGGGGATCCTAATTCTGTCCTACAACAAGCCCAATTCAATGCAACAGATGTTTCCAAGCAAGCTGTTGGGGTGACTGATGCTAATGAGGTCTCCGGAAACATAGCTACGGAGTCTACGCAAGTTTCTGAGTACAATTCATCTGTAAATGGCGGTGTTGTTGCTGCAGTGGCAAATGCAACGGGACTTGAAAACGGGAATGCATTGGAGAATATTGATGGGTCAGCTGATGAGAAACAGCTTGCAGATGGTTATGGTATGATTTTTATTTATTACCTATATGCTATGAATAAAGTTATCCTGTCTCGACTGTTATTTAAATTTTGCACAAAAAAATTGAGTTCAATGTCAATGTTTTGGTACAGAACTTGTAGGTGTATAATCAAGAGCCAAGACATAAGGCTTAAGCGGTTTATTAACTATCAAATATTTGATGTAGACCTTGCAACTCTTTGATTAGTGTTTCACGTTACAAACTTACAATTTTCCAAAGCAAGTTGCATATCAGTGTTTACTTTATTTGGGTTTTTAAATGTTCTATTTTTGAGGTTCCTTATGGTCCCTTGCCTTGCTTCCCTCTAGATTTAATCGTTTTAATTTGATTTATTTTATAGCCTTCTTCAGAGTATCTTTGAGATCTATTTGAAGCATTTATACTAGTCTTAGCTTTTTATGTTTGTGCAAAACACTCTTCTTTTATTTCTGCTTTTGTATACATGTCTGTGAGATAATATGTGTACAACTGCCTGCCCTCCTACTATATGAGGACTGCTTTTTTCTCCTATCTTTAATTTTTTTTTACTTTTAGTATTTGTATCTCTTGCCATGCTTTTGGACTTTTATTTTAATTGAACAAGAAAATGATCTAATATAGAGGATTTAACTATACCATGTACTTTGGTTTGTTAATGGATTTTCACCATTATTCATATAAGAGAAAAGAAGAGTTTTTTTATCATCAAGAGAAAGAAGCTTTTATTTTTCGTGCACTGGAGGTGGAGTTTAAGGCTGCAAGCAAGTGGTCTATTTTACATGTTTGTATCAAGAGTAGTTTGTAGCCTGTATATCAAGATTAACACAATAGATATATAATGGTATTTCCATTCACTTCAGTTTCAACTTTCAAGTGGCTTGCAATTTAGCCAAGCTTAAACTTATAATTTGTTATTGATGAATAACCTTACTTTGTGTATAAATTAAGTTTCCTCAATTATTGTAAAGGATAAAAACTGATGCTGAAACTCTTACTGTTCTAGGATGTCTTTTATATTATTAATCCATTGCTTAATATATGCGAGTCTGCTTTCCATATTAATTATTGTTTTGAAATGCTTTTGCAGTTTTTCATGAACATGCTGTTATCCAACCTTATTAATGATTTCACCCTATTTGTTTGTTTTCTTACTGTTAACAGCTGCTATGTCTGCTGAAGAAGATCGACTGTGGAATATTGTAAGGGCTAATTCTTTAGATTTTTCTTCTTGGACTGCCTTGATTGAAGAGACAGAGAAGGTGGCAGAGGTATATTGACCTCTATTTTAAGACTTGAATTACATTTTGGGAATGGGATGTGTTAGTATTCACATATTTCAGCTTTGGCACTGACCTTTTGATGTCTGTTTCAATGGCATTGTCAACTTCAGGGTTCTGTGATGCAATGTCGTGTTTGGATGTGTCATTTGTGTTGTAGCGATCATAGCATATAAGAGTTGGGATAGCTTTTATTTTTGTTGGGGTAGAGTTGGGTGGGTGGATTGTTACTGGTATGTATCTAATGTCTCTGGTTATTAGGTGATAAACTTTTTTTGGATGTATTTTTATGATTCGAGTTGGTTTCAGCCAAATGCATGTGATGTTTCCTTGTTAAGAAATTTGAGATATTTTTGTGACTCCTGATACTGTTTAACAATTAGGATGTGGCGATATTATACGGAGGACTTGTAAATAAAATGACTGATTCCTGGTGCTTTCATATTTGTTTAATGTAATATATGCTTGCTATTATGATGGTATATATTATGTGTGTAAAGGCAGGGAGCCATCTATATTGTTTGCAAAATCTGCATCTCCGTTTTCTTTTGTATTCTTAATTAAAAATGTCTTTATTGCACTTGTACATGTGAGTTTTTGGTGTTTGGTTTTCCCAATGTACAATGAAACAACCATAATTCTACATTTTGTAACTCCTGTTAATGCATTTTAGAAAGAGTGTTCCATTAATTGTACCCAGTGACATTATTTTTTTCCTTCTTTTTTCTTTCACACAATGCCTATATTCTATTATCAATTGGCGACTTAATGTTATATATTTTATCCTTGTTGTCCATGCCTCTTTTGTTCCGATACTTGTGAAGCTCATTCGTTAATAATTTCTCCATTGAAGGACAATGTTTTGAAGATTCGAAGAGTTTATGATGCTTTTCTAGCAGAATTTCCTTTGTGTTATGGTTATTGGAAGAAATATGCTGACCATGAGGCGCGTCTTGGCTCGGTTGATAAAGTTGTTGAAGTTTATGAACGTGCTGTTCAAGGGGTTACATATTCAGTGGACATGTGGTTGCATTATTGCATATTTGCTATAAGCACATATGGGGATCCAGACACTGTTCGTAGGTAATAGATGCTTAGTTATTTGTTATCCTTTTTTTTTGCATTGGGAGATTTTGATCTGATTTTCCATTCACTAGGCTCTGGTGTTTCTCGCCTGCTTTCTAACCTAATTTCAGAATGCGTGCAACAGTGATATCTCCCTTTTGTGGCCGGAAAGCTTTGATGGGATTGCATGTCAGAATGTTTTGCATTCTGATGTTGAAATCCTTGGTTTTGAGTCCACTATATGGGGTAGTTGTCTGAAATTTTTAGGGCCATTTTTCCCCAATTTACTTTTCCATTTGATTTTAAAGTCCATAGATCTGTAGTTTATTTTTGGAATGGTAGCTGTCTTTAACTTTGACACTCTGAGGTGCATCAATTTGCAAATTGCTGCTGGGAAGATCTCGTCTGGTTAATGGCTAAGATGGCCTCTATGACTGCTCCATTTCTCGGACATAGTATGATTTTTTGCAGGAAGGTAAATGCAGCGTTTGGATGTCTTATATGATGTTACGAGTGATTTGTTTGTTCCCCTTCAACACTAGTGCTGCTGTCTCCCATATATGGATGTGCTTCAGTAAATAGATGCTTGAAGTCACATATTAACCAGAACTGCGTGTTTATATGTTTCAGGCTTTTTGAGAGAGGATTAGCTTATGTTGGAACAGATTATCTTTCTTTTCCTCTTTGGGATAAATACATTGAGTATGAGTACATGCAGCAAGACTGGGCTTGCCTTGCCATGATCTACACCAGAATATTAGAGAATCCAAATCAGCAATTGGATCGGTATTTCAGCAGGTGATTACTTGTTTTAGTGTTATTACCTCTCCCCATTGATTTTGAAAAAACATGATAAATGTTTTTTTTTAATTTTGGACATATTCTCTCTCCCTATTCTTTTATATCTTTGTTTTTTTTTGGTAATATTACTTCCTTGGTGGAAATGGTGTTGCAGCTTCAAGGAGTTAGCTGGAAACCGACCATTGTCAGAATTACGGACCGCTGACGAAGCTGCTGCAGTGGCAGGAGCTGTTTCAGAGGCTGCTGGTCAGGCTATTGAGGGAGAGGTTCGTCCTGATGGTGCAGAGAATTCTCCTAAACCCGTAAGTGCTGGCTTAACAGAAGCAGACGAGTTGGAGAAGTATATCGCCATTAGAGAAGAGATGTATAAGAAAGCTAAAGAGTTCGATTCTAAGATCATTGGTTTTGAAACAGCTATCAGGAGGCCCTACTTTCATGTACGGCCCCTCAATGTTGGAGAGCTCGAGAATTGGCATAATTATCTGGATTTTATAGAAAGGGAAGGCGACTTAAGCAAGGTAACCGAGCTGGTTTCTTATAAGTGTGCATTCTGTTCCTAGTTTTTCCTGACGTAGATTGACTTACAGTAAGTGATATCTGCTGTATCATATGTTTTATTGGCTAATCCGTTGGATGAAGCAACTTTTTAATCGGGAAATTGAACTGAGACTAAAGCATGGGCCTTCAATTTGGTTTCTTGAGGCTAAGTACTTCAAACCCTAATTTGTCAGTGGACATTCTAGGTTCATCATGTGTTTGTAAAAGTTTATTCTTTTTAAAGTGCGAATGTTATGCATGCAGGTGTCTTCTAATCTTCCTAATCATCTGTCTCAGGCAAGGAGGGTCCCTCCTTTCATATTTGAGGGGCCTCTCTGTCCCGCTAAGGAGTATTTCTTAATGCTTTGTATTTTTCCTTTGATGTTTTATATTATTGATTTTTTATTATGTCTATATCATCGGGGACAATTTTTACGATATTCTCTTTTCTTTTTGTTGTGTGTGAATTAGATTGTCAAGTTGTATGAGAGATGTGTCATTGCGTGTGCCAATTATCCTGAGTACTGGATACGCTATGTTTTGTGTATGGAAACCAGTGGAAGCATGGACCTTGCAAATAATGTTCTTGCTCGGGCAACCCAAGTCTTTGTCAAGGTAATTTCTTCTAAATATCAAAATATGGGTTTATGTAGCTTCAAATTGCTGTGGAGTTGGCAATCCTTGCTGTATTTAATCCTATATTCATCCGAGTTATTAAGCTTTGAAATGAAAGAGCAATATATCTAATGGATTCCAGTACATAGCCACTCTTGTTCATGTTGGTTTTACATAAGTTCAATGTTTGGCACTGACTTGGATAATAATTCATGAAACTTGAACTTGTGTGATGATACACTGAAGTATGTGTATGTTATTGGCAAATGTTGGTTATTGTTGATGCTTCAGAACAATGATATTCTTACATCAAACAGGACATACATCTTTTTTAACACCCCATCTAATACCATTCATTATACATATTTTTTTCTATCACTTTCTTTCACTCAATCACATTCTTTTAAAAAAGTGTGAACAGTCTTACATCCCTAAAAAAGGGTGTAAGACAAACATTTTCCTTCAGAATCAGGGCTTTCAGTGATGTCTATGTATGTATTCATCTGTTTATAATTCTCTCGTCATTTCTAAGTGTATGCCATTTTATGAATTTGCTACATTGACAAAGAAATAGATTGGCTGCACCCTGTTTCGAAAAGGAGTTGTATGAGTGTCTGTAGGGTTTGATACTAACTCTCAATTTTCCTAGAAGCTTAATCTGTTTGGTCATATGTGGATGCCCAAGAGTCTTTTTAGATCTCTAACAAGAATTTTCTGGCTTGTCACCAAGGGATATTCATGTCTTCCATTTGTAGGTCTTTTTTCTTTATTTAGAAAATGAAAATGGAATGTTCAAGTAATACTTTTTGTTCCTAAGCCTAATTAGCATGTTGTCAAATTGTGCGTATTACATTCATAATTCACATTTCTTGTGGCAGAGAGAATATACCTTGATTTTTCTGCAATTTAATCATTTTGTTTTGTTTGTAATAATGCAGAGGCATCCTGAGATACATCTTTTTTGTGCTCGGTTCAAGGAGCAGACTGGAGATATAGCTGGTGCTAGAGCCGCCTATCAACTTGTGCATACTGAAATTTCTCCTGGCCTTCTTGAAGCAATAATCAGGCATGCCAATATGGAATATCGACTGGTATGATGACTTATGAAAGTGTTTTTATATTGTGACTTCTGGGCCAATTTGAGTTTAAATTGTTTACGTTTCCATTCCTTGATATTGCAGGGAAAGTTGGAGGATGCCTTCTCTTTGTATGAACAGGCCATTGCCATTGAGAAAGGAAAAGAACATTCACAAACATTACCAATGTTGTTTGCTCAGTATTCTCGATTTGTTTATTTGGTAGGTTTGGCAACATAATTGCATGCAAATATTCTCCTGAATCGTTTCGTTCTTCTTGTTTAATGCTCGTCTTAGGTTGGATATGCATTCATTCTCATTTCTCCTTGGCTGTGTTATATTAATATATTGTGTTTTTATTAAATAATTTCTTTCCTTGGTTTTAGACGGTGAACAACTGATTGCTTCATCAATTAAAATTAGCTGGTTTTTTTTTTTGAGAAATGCTAGCAACACTCTTTTGGAGACTCTTTTCAACACTTGCTTTACTATTGGTCTAAAAGCATGTCTTGCTAGTATCTCTCTCCTAATAATCCTTTAAAGTGTATGAGGTGAACAAATAGTAAAATAAGTGTTGAAAGAAGTGTCCAAAAGAGTATGTTGCTAGCATTCCTTTTTTTTTTTACCTATCTGCATTCTGTTGCATGATAATGATATTTGTGCTTTATGTGCTTATTATTTATGCCAATAAATAAAGCATCCAAATTACTTAGCTTGATTCCATTGTAATTATCTTGTCTCGTTCTTGAAATCCTTCTGTCTCATTTTGTCATTAGGCTTCTGGGAATACAGAAAAGGCAAGACAGATTCTAGTTGAGGGGCTTGAGAATGTTCTGATGTCAAAGCCACTACTTGAGGTCTGTGCTTACTTTTGCTTTCCATGCGTCTCTAAATTCATTTGTATTTTGCCGTTGGAGATTCTCCTCTTCATTTTTCCAGGTGTTTTTCATATCTAATGGAATTCTCTGATTCCATGTTACACACAGGCTTTATTGCATTTTGAGGCTATTCAACCCCTGCCAAAGCAAGTTGATATCGACTTTCTGGAGTCATTGGTTGTCAAATTCATAATGCCCAACCCAGAGAGCCCTGGTGTAGCAAGTGCAGTCGAGCGTGAGGAACTTTCTAGCATTTTTCTGGAGGTAAATCCTTATGAGAAGGATGTTAATGTTTTAAATTGAGTTTTTCTTGAGGAAGAAAATATTTGCTAAGTTTTCTTGTGCGTTTGATAATTGTTCCATTGAAAAAGACCTTGCTCAAAATGGTTTTACTGAAAATTTGGGTTTTGAAAGTCCATTGGGGTTGATTGATCCATGTAACTTACCCCACTCAGTGGGATAAGACTTGGTTGTCATTGAGTAATGCTAGGGACACACTTTCACACACGCTTCCCGTCACTTCCCATTAACTTTTCAAACTAATTTAACCAGCAATCTTCCTATAATTAACCAAGGGGTTTGTGGTAGGAATTGTGATTAAGTATACATAGTTAAGTGGTTAATGATAAGTTTATTTGGTTAATGGAATTGATGTGAGGTGATGTTTATTATTCATTGTTTTTGTAGAAACAACGAATTTTTTTCTTATTCCATACCTTTGAGATGCTGGTAGGCTTCAATATATAGGATAAAAACATTGATGACATATATATATTTGTTAAATAATTTCTCGTAAGAGCTGTTTGAACTAATCCTGTAAGAGAAATGGTATTTGTCTTTTTTTTTTTTAAAAAAATTTGCCAGGTCTTGTAATTAGTTATATTGACCTAGTTTTACTAACATTCTAAGGTTACTGAACATTTTAAGCTGTGCATGGATCATGTATGTATTTGGTCATGAGAACCCATAAATAGGGAAATTCAGATAAGAGTGGGAAAAAAACTAGATTTGATATGGAAAATTATACTTAAAATGGACGGTGAAAACTTGTTCACAGGGAAAATGTAGGAATGACTGGAGACAATTTGGAAGTGAGGATACAATTTTCATTTCCCTCTATTTGACCTTTGGCTCTATGAACTGTGTTGCAATGGTGATTGATTTAGAATTGTAAAGTCAAATGCGATTGGTGGTATGATACGTATTCATTGTATTGTCTGGTTTCTTTATAACTGCTTTAATTTAATACATGTTCTACTACATGGTCCACCTATTTGATGGTTTTTTTTTTAGTTTTGATGATTTGGTTATGCCTTAATTGTTAATAAATTTGTGTTTCTGTTTGTTGAAAGGCCTGCCTGCTCTGTTTGTTTCTTATGTGTAGTTTTGAATTATAAATTTATAGTTATTAATTTCTTGTGAGCTTTCTGTTGATTTTCCAGTTTTTAAATCTCTTTGGAGATGTTCAATCTATCAAGAGGGGTGAGGATAGGCATTCCAAATTGTTCTTGCCACATAGGAGCATGTCAGAGTTGAAAAAACGTCATGCAGAGGATTTTTTAGCTTCAGATAAAACAAAAGTGCCAAGAACTTATTCTGTTCCATCACCTGCCCAATCTGTGATGGGTGCATATCCAAACGCGCAGAATCAGTGGACTAATTATGGAGTACAACCTCAAGCTTGGCCTCCGGTCACGCAAGCTCAAGGACAACAATGGACTGCTGGCTACACTCAGCAGGTAGATTTTCTTTCCCTCTTATTTGCTACGCTAGTATGCTGCCTGAATGGGGTTTGTTTATGTGACCTGGGAGAAATTGTTTTGTAAGGTAGGTAGTCTGTCAAACTGTGCAATTTCAATCGCTTCTGTTGTTACAGTTATTAATTAGAAACTGTGCTATGTTAACCGTTTCTGTTTTTATTCCTATTAATTAGAAATGGACTTGGACACAAGGATGTGACATTACACCGACCATCAAGACACAGCATTAGAAAGCAGCATATTAGCATAGTTGAATTAGAATTTCTGCCTCTTCAATCATGTTGTAGACTTGCAATGGGTTGACCACCCGTTTAATTTAAATATGTCGAGAACTGCCTTGTTAATATTTGACTGCTTCATGCATCTATATCTGCATGAAAATCATGTCATGAATGCGTTTCATTTATGTTATGCTTGACAGTTTTTTATGTACTGAAATGTCATAACTGTATTTTGGAGTTACCATTTGTTTTACTTGCGTTCTTTATCTGACATTTTGTGTTTGTGCTTCCTATTATCTGATGCAATTTATACATTGATTTAGGTGTTAGTGTTACTTTTAATTCATTATTTAATGGTTCTTTAACCGAACATCTCCAATTGTTTTGTGGTCAATCGTCCTCATTCTTCACCATTTTTTCAAGGTGCTTCATAAGGTCCCTATCTTTGTTTTGAACTGATCCATTCTGATTTGATGTAGGCTAACTATGGGGCTTATGCTGGATACGGTGGCAACTATGCAAACTCACAGTTGCCTACATCAGTTCCTCAAAGTACTGCATACGGAGCCTATCCTCCTGCATATCCTGTACAGGTACAAAGCAGTTTCAGCTCTTCAGTTTTAGTGATTGTTTGGCCCCTGATATGTTCTGTGATTAGTGGTTACAGGTCTTTTCTGGTGTGCCTGCCATTATTATTTTTAAAGTTATTCAACTGTCGTTTATGGGAGTGTTTATTATTTTGTTGTATTGAAAAGGGGAAAGTGGAAAAGAAAGGGAATCCTTCGAGTTCCCAAGGGAAAAAATGTGTAGTTGTGTTGTTGTAAAGTTGTTTGTATTTATGAGTGAACCTGTGGCCGTGGGCACCTGCGTGTCTGGCCTTCCATTTGTGGATTGAGTTTAGTTCAGCAGTTTTACTGCACGAATACCTAGATTCAGCATATTTTCTCTGTTGATATCTGACTACTCTAACTTTATGTGATTGTCTCATTTCTATACATTTCGCTAAACCTGAGTATTTAGTGCTGATTCTTTTGTCTGAATTTCAGCCGGCACTTCCTCAACAAAATTATGCACAGCCTGTTGCAGCTCCTGCGCAGCAACCTACTGCAGTTCCTCAGGCCTATTATGGAAGTTATTACTGAGCTGACAAAATGAGATGGCTACTGTTTTTGCTTGTATTTTTTTTTGTCTTCATATTATAGGTAATTTGATATTAGGGAATTTGGAGCATAGATGATAGATGTAGTGTAAGCTAAGTTATACCACTGAAGATGAAAACCATTGACTGACTTGCAATTGTATTTTAGTTTTTATTCGGTGCGTAAAACATTTTCTTTGTATTTTTCTTTTCACCTATTAATGCTTGTCTTTTTCATTATGCGAAATTAAGTCACTAACAGTTTCTTCAATTTAATAGAAGGGATGAAAACCTTGACATCTGGATACTGTAAAGTAAATTGTTTTGTTGAAAAAAATTTGCTCGGATGTTTGACATATTTTAAAATTTATTTTTTTTGAAGTGTTAACAAAAGTCAAAAAAAAAAAAAAGATTTGGTGGTCCACCAACTCATTTTTTCCCTTACCTTTTTACAAAATTTCTGAAAGAAAAGTTTACTTCAAATCAGTTCACACAATTATCATTATGTTCTTTATACCGGATTGTAACTCGTAACTCATTGATCAAACGCTGTCTTTGGTTGGATGTGATTTTGCAGTAAAATTTGGGTGTAGGTATATTAATAGGAATGTCTATTTTTCATTTTTTTTATTGTCATTTATATTTTATTTTTTTTATTAAATGACTTAATTTTATTTTAATTAAATGTTCAAAATAATTTATTTAATAAAAAATTAATCAAATAAAAGTGATAATAAACACAATAAAGTTGTAATAGATACTTTTATATTAATAATATTATGTTGTAGACTGCTTCGAAGCTTCCCAAAATTACTCTTATATTCACAAGGATTTTGTATTTTGTTTTGAGTTGTTTGGGTTGCTTCGGAAAATATATCTTGATTATAAATAGAAAAGTTAAATAAATATCAGCAAACACAGTGAAATTAGTTTTTCACCTTTGTTAAAAGTGATTTTGCTATTCATAACGTATGATATATGTTGACTAGATTAAATACAACACATAACTTTACATTTTGGTATGTGTAATTGAACACAAAAAATAGGACTTTTCTCTACAATAAAATTTTTGGAGTAAATTATATTTACCCCCCTTTAAGTTTCATACCATGACATTCAATCTCAATTTATATTGAGAATTATACTCCGCATCATTGATTTTCTATCGTTGACGGTTTAATCACTTTTATCATTTGATGTGATTTTCAATCACTTAATTAACGCATCAAACTCAACCCAAGTTGTTAGTTGGGTTCAACACAAGTTTGTTTGTTGAGTCACCAATATTACGCGGGAGAGAACAAAATAGGAGAACAAAAAAGCTTAAACACCTTTATTTTCTCGGTAGTTTGTTTACAATGAATAGAAGAGGCTCAACCTAGTGCTCACATCCCACCCCTACCCAAAATGTAAGAACTTGGCTTCTACTCATTTTTCTCTTTTTGCTTCTTTCAATTTCAATTTCTCATAATTTATCAATTTTCTTAGATTCTGCATACCATCATTATCATTCACATGCTTATTCGTAAATGACTAGTTGTAAAGTAATTGTTAATTAGGGATTAAAAAGATAATAGAAAAATTGCTAGTCAAATCTTAAAACTCTTTAAGAGCCACACCCTCTATTCAAAGTTTCTTATTATTCTAAAATAAAATTAATTTAGGCATTTTCAGTTATGTGATATCTGTTGATGTTCTTTCTACTTATAGTAAAGCCATCTGCAAGAATCAGTTGATTTTGATAATAACATATCACATCCTAATTCATCAACATAAGATGAAGATGAAATTATGGAATATGGATTGCTTTCTCTAGTTTTTTTCCAAATTTTCTTTATCAGAGATTACTTAGTAAGTAAAGAAGACATGTTTTTCTCCCTTTCACAGGCTTTTTCTTGTTTTTTTACCTCTCTTTTGTCTTCATTATTTTGATTTTGGTGTTATATTATATGCATTTCGTAATATTTGGATTGTTTTGTGCTTTATTTTTTCTATTTTACTGTTGATGACTTTGTAGGTTGGGTTTGAGTGTTTGAGTATATGTAAATCTAATTATCACATTGAGGGTTTTCCTAAAGGAGCAAACTCATTCTTACACAGCCTTTAACCAATTATTTGCCAACCTCTCTAACCCTTTCCTGACTTGTTTTGGAGAAGCTCAAAAGGTGCAAGTTGCAAGTAATCAAACTGGGTTGGACATTTTCAAATATTGCACTTTTTTTCCATAGCCATGGGTTGGCCAATTTCAAATATTGCAATTTTTTTGTCCATAGTCGAAAGTTGGCTTTTTTCAAAGATTGCACTTTTTTTTATAGCCACGGGATTGACACTTGAGTCAATTTTTTTTATCACAGAAATAGTTAATCTCCTTATTAACATTATATCTATATTCTATAATATACTAAACCTTAAATATATAATGCTAACAAACAAATCAAAATTGAGTCAAAGAGGAGCAACAAGCAACATAATGGGTATAGTGCATGGCTATATGTAGTGATGACTAATGGCTATATAAATGAGAGTGAAGTGGTAGGATTGCTTTTGTTTTCTTATGGAATATTACAAGTCTAGGAGCTTCTGGGTTGATTGTATTTCTTTTTGTTTGATGTTATGTCATTGTGCTATCATAACAATTGTTTAATTAACATTTCAAATAATTTAAAACATAATATTAATTAATAAATATTTTTTGTCATGATAAATATTCTTTCATGTGTAATATGTGATATTTGCCTCTCTTGTGCGTTTTCAATCATCCCCTTTTAAAAATTTTAGTATTAAGAAAAATATTTTTTGGTTAAAAACATTATTTTATCTCATTACATAGGCTTGCAACACAACAATAAGGTGATAGTATGAGTAAGCTTTACAATAAAAGATTTCTCAAGTCATTGTTGCTAAAACTAAAATGAGTGCAAGTTTTTGTGATTTAGGTATCATGGGGGATGTTCACTTTTGGATGGTGGTGCAATGGAGGGATGACTTTTTCTTACTGGATGAGATTGACCCAGACTAGTATTCATATATGGATCTCATCAGTGAGACACATGCAGCTCTCAAAATCAGTTGTGAAGTCAAGCTACGATTTGAAGGACTTCTACCTAATGAGAAAAGAATGATGGTTGCCTCAGATGCTGATTTACTCAATTGGTTTGCTCTAAACAGAGGTGATGGTAATGGCCAACTACATTTGTTTGTTGATTTTGATGATCCTAACATGCAACTTGATTATAATGGTGGGTCTGAAGTACAAATACCCATAAAATGACTATAATGGAACTGATTCCAATAGTAGCGATGATGAATCATATAGAATAAGTGATAATGATACTACAAGTTTAGGATCTGGACATGGGTTATCTAGTGTAAGTGATGATGATGATGTGTCAGATGGGTTATCCGATTATGACCCTGATGATTTTGATGTTAATTTTACTGGGTCTGGAAGTGATGAGGAGAGATCTTACCTTGATAAGGCCATGAAAGGTAAGATCTTTGATAATGAAAAAAACGAGGGTAAGATTGAGTTAGAGAGAGGATTGTTGTTCCCAAATGTTGATGTATTTAGAAGTGTATTTAGAGATTATCTTATTCAGGAAGGTATTGAGGCTATACGAACTAGGAATAAGAAAATAAGGATAACTGCCATTTGTGAAAACAAAGCATGTGATTGGTATCTACATGCTAGCACTAACCCCGATGATGTTACATTTGAGATCAGAGTTTATAGGGGAAATCACACTTGTGTCAAAATTACAAAAAATTCTAATGTTACATCTACTTGGACTGCCAATAAAATAGCTGATCAATTCAGAGCTGATCTAGATTTGAAATACGAATCTATTCATGCTCATATGTTGTCCACATATGGTGTTGAGGTCTCAAAGTCACAAATGTATCATGCACGAAAGAAGGTTAAGGAGTAGTGTGAACACCCAATTTTGACCGGACTAAAAGAAAAAAAATAATAATAAAAAAGAAACAAAAAAGAGAAAAATAAAAAAAATAAAAAAAAAAAAAAAGAAAAAAAAAGATTCTTGTTATCTTTTTTTTTTTTGCCCATCTTTTTAACCCAAATACATAAGCCCAAAATATAATAGAAAATAAAAAAAAATAAAAAAAACAATAAAAAAAGAAAATAATAAAAAATAATAATAATAATAATAATAAGAGATTTGTTTTCGTTGGGATAAAAATCATTTTTTTCTTTAGTCATGCAAAGATCACCACTTTAGCGAGGGGGGACAAGCACTTTTTGCCTCCCATTCTCTTTTTCCACAGTGCACAGTTTTTGCTCCCCATTTAGTTTCCCACTTGCACTACTGAACAAACAGATTCCCTCACTAATTGCACCTACTCCCTCACTGATTCACCCACTCCATTATCACCTGGCTGCTAGCAACTAATAAGAGAGGACCAACTTCAAAACCTTGGGGAGAGAGCTCTCCAGGAGGAGCTGATTTTCAACTTTCAACCCCCATCATCCTGGATAAACCTCTCCTCACTATCTCCACGCCCTCTTCCTCTCTCTCAGGAGGACACCATCTTGCTGCCAACTTTAACACCTCACCACCCCAAATCGTAACTACCACGAGCTCAAGCCTCTTCCCCTTTACCCCTCATTTCGATAACCCTACAAACCAACCTCTATCAAAAGCCGAATTTGATCCCACCTCCACTTTCAATCTCATTTCCACGTCCAACCTTCACTATTCACCTTCTCCAATCTCCCGTACCACCGCGAACCCCTTCACTAAAACCAACGGAACCCTCAACCGTCGTCGGATAACTACCGGCCTCTCTCAACCGACCGTCGAACCACCCAAGAACCAAAATCGACCGTCGAATCCGTCCTCTCATCCGACCGTCGACTACACACGTAACCACCCAAGAACAGAAACCGGACGCGTCGAATCCATTCTCTCATCCGACCGTCGGACCGTACGATTACCATCATCTCACCGACCATCTCTCCGACACCCTCACCGACCGTCGAAACCCCGAGAGGTAAGACCCTTCCCTTCAACCAACCGACCGTCGAACTCCCGAATCCCTCTCCTCATTCGACCATCGAACCATACCATTGCGACTTTCACCGACCGTCGAATCCCCACCACCATCCTCCAACCATCAATTACGTGACATCACCTATCTCCCAAACTTCCAAACCTTCCTCCTCACGACCGTCGAACCCCAAATCCTTCCCAACCGACCGTCGAGATTCCACAAACCACATCACCTATCTCCCAAACCTCTAAACCTTACCCTTCACAACCGTCGAACTCAAAACCCCAGCTCCACTCCTTTCACCGACGAGCCATCCAAACCTCTATCACCATCAACCAAACTCCATCCCCTCACTCGACCGTCGAATCCATCAGCCTTTCAACCGACCGTCGAACCACACCAGCTACTACCCTCTCACCGACGAGCCATCCAAACCTTCACACCATCAACTAAACTCCATCACATTCGACCGTCGGACCCCAAAAGCAAAAACAACTACATTCTCTAATTTGACCATCGAACCTCAGCTAGGTCGCCCTTCACCGACCGTCGAACTCCTCACTGACAACCCATCCAAATTCTGTCGAATCCATCCCTTCACTCGACCGTCGAAACACACCAGCCCACACTCCCCTCATCGACCTTCAGCCTTCCAAACCCAAATAAATCCATTTTTCCATCGACCGTCGAACCTCAGAGGCCAGTTCTCGACCGTCGGACCACAGGAACCAGTTCTCGACCGTCAGAGGCAATTCCCGACCGTCGAACCTCGAGGCCGCTCTCGACCGTCGGACCACGAAACTAGTTCTCGACCCTCGCAGGCAATTCCCAACCGTCGAACATCGAATTTAGCCTCCCGACCGTCGAATCTCGGTCCAAACCCTCCCCAAACGTCCCATGGTGCGTGCTGTTAGTGTTGTCAAATTCTCCAAATTTTTTTTATCTCTTTAAATTGAATTGTGATTGTCTTTTGGGTGTGTGAGGTTGAATCACGTGGACTGCTGTCCATAATGATGCATTTTGATAAGAAGGGAGAAGGGTAAAAAAGGGTTAAAAAAAATTAATAATAATAATAATAAAAAATAAAGAAATAATTAAAATTTTTTAAAAAGGAATAAAAATGGGTTACCTGAGTTGCGACAGCTTGCTAACCCTTATATTTTGTAAACATCTGAGTTGCGACAGCTTGATGATTTACAATCTTAAATAAAAATTTCGTAACAAACTCGATAATCAATGGGTGACGTCTCTAACGTGACGCGAGCTTCACCTATTTAATCCTTAATTTGAATAACCGAGCATGACGGCTTGTTAATTCAAATTCCAAAAAATCATTTTAAATAAAATCAACCAACCCACACTTATTTTATAAAAGAACTATGTGACTTTGAATTCCTCATTGCACTTGAGGATACGTAGGAGCGGGAATCATATTCCGTCAAGCCAAATTTAAATTTTCACAATTTTGTGGTTTCGCTTTTTTAGTTTACAAAAGGGGTAAAATAAATATTTTCAAGGATTGTTAATAATTTGCACAATTAATTTAAGGTACCGTCTTAGGACGGGTGCGTTAGGGGTGCAGTGGGATTAAGTTTCCACCCTTCCCTAAGCATAACCGACTCCCGAATCCAATCTGGTTCCAAAGACCATTTCCAAATAAAAGGTTTTCTAATTTTTCCAAATTCAAATAAAATTGGTGGCGACTCTTAAAATTAAAATAATTTAATTTAAGTTGCTATTTCGCCGCGATTAATTTTACGGTCGCGACAGATGGCGACTCCACTGGGGAGTACTTAGAGAGTCAGGCCTGCTGCTGTTAGTTGTGCAAATTTTTAATAATCTTTTATTTATTTATTTTACCCTCTTTGTCTTTGTTTTCATTTTCTTATTTGTTTGTAAATGATTTTATTTGTTTTTATTTTATGTAAATATCTGATAGCATCATCTTATGTATATTGTTATTTGTATATATTTGTACATAATTGTTGAAACCTTAGGATAGATGATTCTTGGCTGGTTATTGTATATATGTTTTTATGTTGGGGGGTAGTTTCTTTTAAATTTTTGTACAGGTTTGTACGCTCCCAGCACCCACTGCACCTACACGTAAAGCACACACATCCGAGTGGGGCCCTATACCCGGGTCTGAGTGAAGCCTAAGATAAGTAGAGGTTGCGTAGTGGTAGCCATTTTGGATGTACTTCCTGTTTGGTTATCGCGAAAACCTCATCTAGAGTGCGCCTTTTTCATGAATGTCCCACACCTAGTTGGTTTACCGACTATTTCGTGGTCAACATTCTGAAATAGGACTTGGCTCTAGAGACCTTTAAAATAGAAAAGCCACCCTGTGGAAGTTATCACGAACCAGAAAGACTCTTAGATCCTTAGGATGGAATTCCCAAGTTTAAGGCAACCTCATTAGGATACAAAGGGAGCGTACTTCTTCTTTCCTCATACCATCCATTCTTAAAAAAAAAAAAAAAAAAAAAACTTAAAAAAATACATTTTCTTACATTCTTAAAAAAAAAAAAAAATTATCTTGCCATATCTTGTGAGTTGTTCAGTCTTTTAATGTGACAAACCATACTTGCGTCCCTCTTAAAAATTTCTTTTTCAAAAAGAGGAGATGAGTCATCATTAAGGGACCAATAACTCACTCACTCATTATTGCATCACTTGTCATCATGTTTTCTAAAAAAAAATGAATAAAAAAAAAGACAGCTGTGTACCCGACAATGAGGTAGGTAGTACCATTAAACTTTATCGGAGGCGTGTGGAGATAACAACTGCGAAAATCTTGCAGTGTGGATTTTATTGGCTTTCTTTATTCAAGGTCTGTTACACCTTTTGCAAAAGTTGCGGAAATTGGTCAATAAAGTTTTGCTTTAAGATTCTCATCCGCACCTACTCCTTAGAAAATTGAGATCTAGGAGGCGCGGTTCTTTTGTTGTCAAACACGTGTATCTTATAGGGCCATAGACATTGAGAATCCTAAGAATGGTAATACGCTTAAAGTTAATGGACCAAGACTCAACCATTTACGGAACATCAAGTTGTTGAGTTCTCTCGTATTCTTAGGTTAAGTGGCGGATAACGGTACTCCGTGACTCTCAAGTCGATTTGTTTTTCGCTTTCCCATAATAACTGATTTCTTCTCCTTTCAAAATGGATGCCATTCTTTCAAACCTAAGAAAATATTTTCCTTCTCTCCTCTAAATGCTCTAACAAAAGTCTATGAAGCTAGGTGTGAAAGACTCGAGAGTTGTTAATGTATAAGGGCATCCCGAAGATATCGTTTGGATAATCGAAGCAAAGGTTCGTTTAGGCGGTGAATCTTGATTCATTTGTCCCATACATGCCTGGTCTCGGTAAAAGTTCATTTTCAAAAAGGAGAAGAGCAAAAAGAATGAAAGTTTGTTACAAGTGTGCACGATGGAATTGCAACACGCGATGTCACTCTTTTTGGGGATGGTTTCGTAAATAGAGAAGATAAAATATTCTTCATTAAGAATGGATCGAGTAAGGAGTCATTAGATAATATCTTATTGACTCTTGAGACGCATTCTTGTGGAGTTGTACAGCGTGAACTCGCTTAGTTTGTGGAATCTCTTCAAGGACGAGCAGGAGCGTTACAGTCTTGGGAATCTGACTCAAAAAGACCCTGTTTGCCAATTTATAAGAAAATTGGATGGGAAGCTTATCCTCGACTCATAGAAGGCGTTTAAGCCGTTTCTGGACGTGAAACCGAGAGGAAGATGTGAGCCACAATCACAACAACATGTATATATTATCTTTCAAAAAAAAAGAAGAAAGAAAGAAAAAAGAAAAAAAAAAAAAAAAAACTAAAAACTGAAAAAATGAAAAGAGGGCGAAACTTCGGTTGTACTTGGTCTTTAATTAGATTAGGAGCCCCTGCCAGTGGAGTGGCAGGCCCGTCATTGACTCGGGTGGACCTTCGCACGCCGGTCGGTAAATAAGGTTCGTGTGCCATGCTCTACGAGAACCGCGCAAGCATTCCTAGGTTTTAACCAAAGGCTCGCTGGCGATGGACGAGAAAGAAGCGTCCGTGTTTGCATTCTCGCGTGACAATGCCTCCGAGTTTGAATCCTGTGATTTAATGCCATGGGCTCTTCACGACCTCTCACTTTGCCGTGGTCGTTGGTGGTAGGCTGTCGGTTTACGCACTTTAATTAGTGGCGTCGTAACTCAATCAAAATATCCCACAAGCGGGAGGGAGAAGAATGCCCAGAGTTGGTGAGCCGTCTTGGTATTACTGCACTCATGACGCAGTATAAAGATCTGCCATGAAACCTGTACATAAAGGTATGTAATCATTTTTTATCTTTGTATGATTTTGTTGAATTTTGATTTTGGACAGACGATCTTTTGGATGGGATCCTTCGGGGGTTTCTAGACTTCTTTACCCTGATGATTTTCTTGAAAAAAAAAGTTAAAAAAAAACACAAAAAAAAAGATTTTATGTTTCTTAAATTCAACCTTTTCTGACAACAGCCGACCTACCTTTCTAGGTGCAATTATTTCCCTTTCCATTCTTTTTCTTATTTAAACACTCCATTTTCTCCTTCATCTTCAACTCAGAAACACTCAAAGAGAAGAAGGGTATAGAATGGGGCCTGCTATTCGTAACCTAAAAAATGTCTGTGTTTTTTGTGGGTCGAGTTATGGGAAGGGATTAGAGTTTGTAAACGCAGCTAGCGCTCTTGGTCGATCACTTGCTGCAAGGAATATTCATCTTGTATATGGGGGAGGTTGTCGTGGGTTAATGAAATTTGTTTAAACTTTTTGCTCTTATAGGAGGCGAAAATTTTAGGTGTTATTCCTAAACCTTTAGTGCCGAAAGTAACATCACCGGCAAGACAGTTGGAGAAGAAATTCGGGTAACATCCATGCATGGACGCATGAAAATAATGGTGACAATTCGATGCATTTCTTGTCTTACCAGTGGTTTTGGTACTTTGGAAGAAATTTTTCAAATTGTCTCTTGGTTTGAACCGAACATCCACCATAAACCCATTGGTCATTGAATGTTAATAATTTCTTTGACCTTTTGTTATTTTTTCTTGACAAAGTCATGGAACAAATTTATCACTCCTTCGGAAGATAACTTCTTATCTCTGCCTCCACTATTGATGAGCTCATTGATAAATTGGAAGCTTTTGAGTATGTACATTGTTATAAGGTATTGGCTCGAATAGATTGGTCAATAGGAAGCGGCGAAGGAAGTAACAAGAAAAGCAAGCTAGATCGACACTTTCTCTTTAATCGGTTTGATTTTATTGTACTTTGTTTCATTTAAATTTGTGTCCGCTTTCTCCAAATGCAGTAATTCTATCCTTTACTCATCTATATTTTAACATTAAGGACAATGTTATGATCTGGTTGGGGGAAGGATGGTTGTGTAAAACAAAAAAAAAAAAAAAAAAAAAAAAAAAAAAAAAAACAAACAAACAAAAAATCAAAAAAATTCAAAAAGTGTGTTTGTTAATATGTTTGTTGTGTTTGTCATCAATTAACAACAAAAGTAAATAGGGATGGCGAGTAAGGAGTAATTTTTATCTTGAGACGCATCTCAATTGGTGGCGAGTAAGGAGTAGTAGGGTAGTAATTAGTATTAAATTGTGGAAGTACTAAAATTCTATTCACTTCTTATCAGGGTCCGATCAAAGACTGATCAGTGTGCTTCTTTTCTGGACGTCGATTCACTTCTTATCGGTTGTTTTGCTCTTTTCTATATCTCTCTCACATTGAGGACAATGTTATGATCTGGTTGGGGGGAAGGATCGTTGTGTGCCTAAATATATTAAAAAAAAAAAAAACAACAAAAACAAAAAAAGGTGTGTGTATTGTGCGTCTTTTCTACTGGGCGTTGATTCACTTCTTATCAGGTTGTTTTGCTCTTTTCTATATCTCTCTCTCACATTGAGGACAATGTTATGATCTGGTTGGGGGGAAGGATCGTTGTGTGCCTAAATATAAAACAAAAAAAACAAAAAAAAAAAACAAAAAAAAAAAAAAAAAAAAAGGTGTGTGCATGTATTAATATGTTTATATGTTTGTCGGTAATTTTCTAAACCAAGTTAAGGATGGCAGTAGGGAGTAAATTTTACTCTTGAGACGCATTTTAGTTGGGGTAGATAACTAGTTTGTGTGGAAGTAGCAATTGAAATTCAGGAAAATTTGCATGATTGAGTAAATTGTTTTCTTTCTTAAAAATCATATGTTTGGTTATGGATGTTGAATTGGTGGACTGAGAATGATAGAACTATATCTTGTGAGATCTTGAGCCTAATGGATGGATTCAACATTTATGCCATTTTCTTCTTTCTTGTGTGATTTTCACTCATGATAATGATCACTCTAGAACTTGCTTTGATTCTTTTTGAGGCTACGTTTCACTTGCATGCATGAACATGATTGAGGCCCTCTTTCTTAGCCAGTTTAGCCAAATAGCCAACCTTGCATATTTTCCTTTGCTTAACCCCTTTGAACTTATTTGACCATTCTTTGTTTCTAACTCATTACGTGCCTTAAATGAAAAACCATGTTCTAACCCGACCTTAGGGAATAAGAGAGCATTGACTTTGTTATTTGATGAGTCCTTGAACAAGTGTGGGGGTGCATGTGCAGATTGGTTATATAAAAAAAAAAGAAAAAGAAAAAAAAAGGGGGGAAAAAGAAAATACGTTTCTATAAAAAAAAAAAAAGAGCTGATTATTGCTACAATCAAAAGAATGCACCATGTGATATATTCATACCTAGAATGAGGGTGGATGATTGGAAATAACAGGAATAAAAGGAGAATGTTCAAGCCTAAAGGAATTCAATCTACCAATTGATCTTTAACAAAACATTGGTTAGATATTGGTCATTGTTCTGTATGAGAAAAAAACTAAGAAAATCGTGGGAAAGTTAGACTGAATGTTCTCAAACATCTTCTCCACTCTAACTGTATCATAATGCTCTTCTATTCTCTTTGGTATTTAACTTGACATATCCATATTACTTCTACATTTACCCTGACCTCACTACAACCTTGAATAAAGTCCTCATGATTTGCGTGTGCATGTGTTTTGAGTAGTGGAGAAGTAGAAGATAAGCAAGCTTATGGTAGTGCAATTTTCATGGGTTGAATTGAGTGAAATACCTACCTTTTAAACACTTGAGAGATTGAGAGTAAATTCTGTGAGGATCTATCATTCTTTACTCATGTTTTTCAATTGAAGTATCCTTGCTTGTTGATTTGAGATGTGAAGATGTGTTGCCTCATGAATGTTTGATTACTTGAATTATTAATTGATCTTCATTCTTAAATATTATTAGAAATTGAGTCTTTTAGAATGTTTAACTTTTGAGTCAGTTTTTTTTTCTGTTTTGCCCAAGGACGTGCAAAAGAGTAAGTGTGGGGGGTGTTTGATAATTAATGATGTCTAGTTGTCGAATCTTGACTCAAGCGAAAAAAAATCTTTTGATTTTATTTCTTGTGTCTTTAACCGTTGTAAATAATATCCTTTCTGTAGTCAAACTTCTAAAAACAATCTGGAAGTTGTTCGTTTCTTTCCTGTTGTACTTTTTGAATTCATGAGTGTCTGTGACATAATGCTTCAGGTAAAATGACCATGAGTACAACACCATGATTTGACCATCTAATGGTAATTGCTTATTGACTAATTCAGATCCCAATTGATGGAAGAGGAGGTACCCGAGTAAAAAAAAAAAAAAAAAAAAAAAAAAAAAAAAAAACAAAAGAAAAACAAAAAAAAAAAAGGAAAAGAAAAGAAAAAAAAGCTCGAAAACCCGAAAGAAATGGGCCAAAACAAAAGTTAAAAAAAATAAATAAATAAATAAAATGAAAAAGAGCCCGGGCAAATGAATAGGCAAAATCTCAGAGGAAGTTGGCCTGAAACACCTTGAAGGGTGCACCCAAACTGGGGTAATTTTGAATTGCGTATGATCACCTACACAGGGGCGCTTTGTTTGCATTTAGTTGGCCATACTTGGGGCAAAATTTTTTGAAGGATTAAGGAGAAGTGTGTTGAAGGAAGTAGCAACGCAGACAGGATCGAGTTATCAAGCGATTGCAGGGAATCAACTAAATGAGAAACAAGGTTAAACACTTGGGCAAAATTTTCTCTCAAGGAATCACCAAACAATGGTTCATCCCATTTCTTGAAAGGAGAGTTGAAAGAAAAAAAAAAAGAAAGAAAGAAATAAAGAAAAAAAAAAAAAAAAAAAAAAAAAAAAAAAAAAGAAAATCCTGTTTTTCGGGACTCGATTGCCCATTGTCTTTTAAAATTCGGGACTCGGTGGCCCATTGTCATTTAAATTTCGGGACTCGATTGCCCATTGTTTTTAAAATTTCGGGACTCAGTTGCCCATTGTCATTTAAATTCCGGGACGCAGTTGCCCATTGTCTTTTAAAATTCCGGGACGCAGTTGCCCATTGTCATTTAAATTTCGGGACTTAGTTGCCCATTGTCATTTAAATTTCGGGACTCGATTGCCCATTGTCTTTTAAAATTTCGGAGACGCATTGCCCATTGTTTTTTAAAATTTCGAAAAGAAAAAAAAAAAAAAAAAAAAAAAAAAAAAAAAAAAAGAAAGAAAAAAAAAAGAAAACCAAAAAAAAAAAAGAGAAAAGAGAGAAAAGCAAAAGAAAAAACAAAGAAATAAAAATAAAAAAAATATAAAAAAAAAAAAAAAATCTTTTTGATCAAAATGCTTATTCCTTCATTTTAAATTTGGGACACCGAGATACCCATTGCTTTTTAAATTCGGGACACCGATACCCATTTCATTTTAAATTAGGACACCGAGATACCCATCGTCTCTTAAATTGGGGCCAAGCCCACTGTCTCTTAAATTGGGCCAAGCCACTGTCTTCAAATCTGGGCCAAGCCCACACTGCACTTTTTAAATTCTGGGCCAAGCCCACCGTCTTTTCAAATTTGGGCCAAGCCCATGTCTCTTAAATCGCCAAGCCCATCGTCTCTTAAATCGGGCCAAAGCCCATCGTCTTTTTAAATTTGCGGGCCAAGCCCATTGTCTCTCAAGTCTGGGCCAAGCCCTTGTCTTTTAAATTGGGCCAAGCCCATCCTTTTTTTAAATTCAGGCCAAGCCCACTTTTCTTTCAAATTGGGCCAAGCCCACCGTTTTAAATCGGGGCCAAGCCCATTGTCTTTTTAAATTTCGGTCAAGCCAAGCCATCAAAATTTCGTCTGGGCTAAGCCTCTTGTCTTTTAAATTGGCCAAGCCCATTGTCTTTTAAATTTTGGGCCAAGCCCATCGTCTTTTAAATTCAGGCCAAGCCCATTGTCTTTTAAATTCCTCGCCAAGCCCATTGTCCTTTAAATTTAGGCCAAGCCCAACTTTTAAATTTTGGGCCAAGCCCATCGTTTTTTAAATTAGGCCAAGCCCATCGTTTTTTTAAATTTCGCCAAGCCCATCGTTTTAAATTGGCCAAGCCCACGCCTCTCAAATTCTGGGCCAAGCCCATTGTCTCTTAAATTCTGGGCCAAGCCCATTGTCTTTCAAATTCTGGGCCAAGCCCACTGTCTTTTAAATTTTGGGCCAAGCCCACTATCTTTTTAAATTTTGGGCCAAGCCCACTGCCTTTTTTAAATTCCGGGCCAAGCCCATCTTAACTTTTTAAATTAGCCAAGCCCATTGTCTTTCAAATTCTAGGGCCAAGCCACCGTCACTCAGTGCATTTGTATTATTATTGTTTTATTTTGCATTATCAAACAAAATTGGAGTTCATGTCTTTACTCGTTTCTTACGACGATAAAATGAAAAACCACGAGTTCTTTTTTATCTAATAAGAAACAAGTAAAGAGGGCAACAATGAACACCCAATTTTGACCTGACTAAAAGAAAAAAATAATAAAAAAGAAACAAAAAAGAGAAAAATAAAAAAAATCAAAAAAAAAAAAAAAAAAGATTCTTGTTATCTTTTTTTTTTACCCATCTTTTTACCCAAATACATAAGCCCAAAATATAATAGAAAATAAAAAAAAAAAAAAAAAAAAAAACAATAAAAAAAGAAAATAATAAAAAATAATAATAATAATAATAAAAAGAGATTTGTTTTCGTTGGGATAAAAATCATTTTTTCTTTAGTCATGCAAAGATCACCACTTTGCGGCGGGGGACAAGCACTTTTGCCTCCCATTCTCTTTTTCCACAAGTACGCTTTTTGCTCCCCATTTAGTTTCCCACTTGCACTTCTTGAACAAACAGATTCCCTCACTAATTGCACCTACTCCCTCACCGATTCACCCACTCCATTATCACCGGTCGCTAGCAACTAATAAGAGAGGACCAACTTCAAAACCTTGGGAGAGAGCTCTCCAGGGAGGAGCCGATTTTCAACTTTCAACCCCCATCATCCCGGATAAACCTCTCCTCACTATCTCCACGCCCTCTTCCTCTCTCTCGGAGGACACCATCTTGCCGCCAACTTTAACACCTCACCACCCCAAATCGTAACTACCACGAGCTCAAGCCTCTTCCCCTTTACCCCCTCATTTCGATAACCCCACAAACCAACCTCTATCAAAAGCCGAATTTGATCCCACCTCCACTTTCTATCTCATTTCCACGTCCAACCTTCACTATTCACCTTCTCCAATCTCCCATACCACCGCGAACCCCTTCACTAAAACCAACGGAACCCTCAACGATCGTCGGATAACTACCGGCCTCTCAACCGACCGTCGAACCACCCAAGAACCAAAATCGACGTTGAATCCGTCCTCTCATCCGACCGTCGTCGGACTACAGTAACCACCCAAGAACGAAACCGTACGCGTCGAATCCATTCTCTCATCCGACCGTCGGACCGTACGCTTACCATCATCTCACCGACCATCTCTCCGACACCCTCACCGACCGTCGAAACCCCGGAGGTAAGACCCTTCCCTTCAACCAACCGACCGTCGAACTCCCCGAATCCCTCTCCCTCATTCGACCGTCGAACCATACCATTGCGACTTTCACCGACCGTCGAATCCCCACCACCATCCTCCAACCATCAATTACGTGACATCACCTATCTCCCAAACTTCCAAACCTTCCTCCTCACGACCGTCGAACCCCAAATCCTTCCCAACCGACCGTCGAGATTCCACAAACCACATCACCTATCTCCCAAACCTCTAAACCTTACCCTTCACAACCGTCGAACTCAAAACCCCAGCTCCACTCCTCTCACCGACGAGCCATCCAAACCTCCATCACCATCAACCAAACTCCATCCCCTCACTCGACCGTCGAATCCATCGGCCTTTCAACCGACCGTCGAACCACACCAGCTACTACCCTCTCACCGACGAGCCATCCAAACCTTCACACCATCAACTAAACTCCATCACATTCGACCGTCGGACCCCAAAAGCAAAAACAACTACATTCTCCAATTTGACCGTCGAACCTCAGCTAGGTCGCCCTTCACCGACCGTCGAACTCCTCACTGACAACCCATCCAAATTCTGTCGAATCCATCCCTTCACTCGACCGTCGAAACACACCAACTACACTCCCCTCATCGACCTTCACCTTCCAAACCCAAATAAATCCATTTTTCCACCGACCGTCGAACCTCGAGAGGCCGGTTCTCGGCCGTCGGACCACGGGAACCCGGTTCTCGACCGTCGAGGCAATTCCCGACCGTCAAACCTCGAGGCCGGCTCTCGACCGTCGGACCACGAAACTAGTTCTCGACCCTCGAGGCAATTCCCGACCGTCCCGGGCGTCGAACATCGAATTTAGCCTCCCGACCGTCGAATCTCAGGGTCCAAACCCTCCCCAAACGTCCCCTGGTGCGTGCTGTTAGTGTTGTCAAATTCTCCAAATTTTTTATCTCTTTAAATTGAATTGTGATTGTCTTTTGGGTGTGTGAGGTTGAATCACGTGGACTGCTTCCATAATGATGCATTTTGATAAGAAGGGAGAAGGGTAAAAAAGGTTAAAAAAAAATAATAATAATAATAAATAAAGAAATAATTAAAATTTTTTAAAAAGGAATAAAAATGGGTTACCTGAGTTGCGACAGCTTGCTAACCCTTATATTTTGTAAACATCTGAGTTAAGGCAAACTTGATGATTTACAATCTTAAATAAAAATTTCGTAACAAACTCGATAATCAATGGGTGACGTCTCTAACGTGACGCGAGCTTCACCTATTTAATCCTTAATTTGAATAAGCGAGCCATGACGGCAGTTAATTCAAATTCCAAAAAATCATTTTAAATAAAATCAACCAACCCACACTTATTTTATAAAGAACTACGTGACTTTGAATTCCTCATTGCACTTGAGGATACGTAGGAGCGGGAATCATATTCCGTCAAGCCAAATTTAAATTTTCACAATTTTGTGGTTTCGCTTTTTTAGTTTACAAAAGGGGTAAAATAAATATTTTCAAAGATTGTTAATAATTTGCACAATTAATCTAAGGTACCGTCTTAGGACCGGGTGCGTTAGGGGTGCGATGGGATTAAGTTTCCACCCTTCCCTAAGCATAACCGACTCCCGAATCCAATCTGGTTCCAAAGACCATTTCCAAATAAAAGGTTTTCCAATTTTTCCAAATTCAAATAAAATTGGTGGCGACTCTTAAAATTAAAATAATTTAATTTAAGTTGCTATTTCGCCGCGATTAATTTTACGGTCGCGACAAGTAGCATGAGGGTTCTTGTGCAAAGTCTTATGGTCTTACAAGGAAATATGCTTATTTATTAATACAAGCCAACCCTGGCAGCATGGTGAAGTTGCAAGTTGATAGGGTCCAACTAGCAAATAATCATGTTTTCAAGAGATTGTTTGTATGCCTTGATGCCATGATGCCATGAAGAAAGGATTCCTTTCTGGGTGTAGACCTTTCATAGGCATAGATGGATGCCATCTCAAAGGGTTATTTGGTGGAGTACTTCTAGCAGTTATTTCACTTGATGCTAACAATGAAATTTTTCCTATTGCTTTTGCTTTAGTAGAAATTGAAAACAAAGATAGTTGGATCTTTTTCATGCAACATTTGAAGGCTATGATAGGTGAATGGGGAAGTAATAAGCCATTAGTTTTCATGTCTGATAGACAAAAGGTCATATCATTATCTATTTAAGATTGCTTTTGCTTCATATCATTCATTGTGTCTTATATGTTCTGTTTTTACATACTTTGATATGTTATTAGGGTTTGCCAGAAGCTATTTCATGTGAATTCCTTGAAGCAGCACAAATATATTGTTATAGGCACTCATACAACAACTTTAAGGCTATTTACCCTAGATTAATGTTGAGGAAACTATTTTGGAAAGTTACAAAGACCTATTATCATTGGGTGTTTAACGAAGCAATGAATGATATCTTCAAGGAAAACAAGGAAGCACATGAGTATTTATCTAAGTTGTCTCTTAAGGCATGAGCAAGGCACACTTTTGATCCTAGGGTCAAGAGTGACCATATCACTAACAATATGATAGGGTCCTTTAACCATTGAATTGGTGAATTAAGGGCTAAACCAATATTAACGTTGGTGGAATCATTGGTTGTTAAATTCATGGGCAAGTTACATGTAAGGTATGAGAATGGATGCACATTGGAGACTAACGTTGCACCAAAATTAAGAAGAAGTTGAACCAAATACAAAACAGTGCTAGGTTTTGTAGTTTGGTGCCAGCTGGACAAATGGAGTTTGTTGTTACTGATAATAATGGAGATAGGTTTGCTGTTAACTTAGAAACTAAGGAGTGTCAACGAAGATTTTGGCTAATTAGTGGGTTGCCTTGTAAGCATGTTGTTGCATGCATGGTTTATTTAAGGCATGACTTAGAAAGTTATTGTGATGATTATTACAACAAGAATGCTTACCAGCAAACTTATAATGAAATTATACACCTTGTTCATGACTTAAAAATGCTGGAGATGTATGAGACTCGTGGAGATATTATATAGCCTACAGTTTTACGTAAGCTTCCTAGAAGACCTAAAAAAAAGAACTAGAGAGACAGATGAGGGAAAACCTGGTGATGGAAAAGCAAGGAGATCAAACATAGCGAAATATGATAATTGCAAGGAATCTGGCCACAATAGAAGAACTTGCCAAAGAGCTCCAGTGGCTGTGAAAAGGAAATATATTAGTAGAAAGGTATACATCTTATTAACAATGATTGAATACTATTTTTTTTTCAATTATGCATTTCACACATCTATAATAAATGTCCTTATATATGCTACAAAAATATTACTGCTACAAGGAATAAGGAAAAAGGGAAAACAATGATTAGTGATGCCACAAGAGGGACCACCAATGAATCAAGAAGGGTAACATGTTTAAAATTAATTGCAAGATTACCTTATAGCACTAATTGCAGGTGAGCTTTACAATACTTATTTGTTTTTTTTTTCTAGTATTTAAAAAGCAATGCCACTACAAATGAGGGCTCTAGTAGTGGACCTAATGTGACAAACATTGTGGAAGGAATCCACCAACTTAATGCTAGCCAAGCAACAACTAACAATGCAAGAGGAACCATTAGCATAGAATCAAGGTGGGTAAGATGTTACTTTTAATTGATTGCTTGAGTAATTTATAAAATTGACTATGGGTGAGGTCATCAATAATCATTTGTTTATATGAAATCCTTTTTTGTAGGATTTAAGGATGAATGCCACTGCATGTGAGGGCTCCAGTAGCAAATATAATGTGACAAACAATGTAGAAGGAAGCCAACAGCTTAATGCTAGCCAAGCAACAAGTAACAGTACAAATGCTACTCAAGCTAAGGATATGAGGACAAGTGAATATGCAACATTTTAGCTATTTGGAAATGAACAATTGGTTTGTTAGTATTTAATATGACGTATATGTTTTTTTGTTAGGGAACCTTGCTCGATTATTGAACTTGCTGCAATTTGGTATATTTTGTGAATTGTAACAGTAAGGACTGTAATAAGCCCCATTATGGTGTATATATTATTTTGTTGGGGACCTTGCTCTATTATTGAACATGCTACAACTTGATATATTTTGTGGTTTGTAGCAACAATGACTATAATAGGCCTCGTTAAGATAAATACTTTAGTATACATGTTGTTATGATGTTGTTAAGTATTAGTATAATGCTGGTGAAGAGATATTAGGTATTCAAAGCACAAACAATAGTGTCACTTGCTTTGACAACATGTTTGTGATTTAATTTTTTAAAAAATAATTACTCTATTTTTATGTGTTTTAAGGTCTTTAAGGAAGGAGAGCATAAGAGGATTCTAAGCTCCTCAACATTGTTTTGTATTGTGATTTTATTATTTCAAGAAAAATCATAGTTAAATGTATGATAAAAATGAAAATGTTCTATTAACATTTAATAGATTTTGTTATTTAAACTAGTTGAAGTATAATTTTTTTAATAAAAATAGAGTTGAGTGTCATTTTTAAATATTTTCAGGACGATCAGTGTAATTTACTCTAATTTTTGTTAAATAACATCTTCAAACATGGAATAGGCAACTCCATGACAGTACCACCCTTATCTGTCACCTACAACTCCATGACAGTACAATCATTTCTGAACCTAAAACTTGTCACTAGCTAACTAGAACCCGCGAGCCACTGCCAAAAACCATTGCCGCCTAGCCTCACCAAGTCACCTTCCCAATCGAGTCTCCAATCACGTCCCTCTCTCCATGCGCTATCGCCAGAACTGCTACTATCAAGTCTCTGCTTCACCACCATCGATCAAAGAGGATGCTATCATCGGTTAGGAAGCGGCCCTTTCTCTCAATATTTGTCGTGCTCTTTTTTTCCGGCGTGTTCTTCCTCCTTTGACCAGATCTAGATCTAAAATTCAAATGTAATTTGGGAGGAATCTGAAATACTCAAAAGTAATAAAACTCAACAATAAAAAAAGTCATGGATCCTTTTATAAAATACCTAAACCTATTATAACAAGTAATTTAAGTGGTCCATGGAATAGTGCCCATCTTAAATTTCTACTGCACCTGAAGTCTTAAGACTTTCCTGATTTGTGTACAGGAAAAGGAATTTAAGAGGATTAATGCGTTCTAAGAAGATGACGTATAATAACTGAAATTATAAATAATTTTTTTTTAAAAAATGTAAGGTTAAGATTCTCCTATTTTCACCAAATAAGAGAATATCCTGACCCTATTTACTCGTGTCTCCAAATGAAGCAAAATTAGACCTATCCGTGATCCATCTATGCATCCAACAACATAAGAGTGTTGGGATCGTGCTGTGATGATGATAACGAACTGTTGTCCAACTATGACTGTATTTGGGAAGAAATAAACCCAAAAATAAAAGTACAGTACACACAGTTTGCATATCATCCCTCAGTCAAACCAGGTCCACGGTACATACCCTACTGGTCCTAAACTTTCCCTCAATCTCTACCCCTCCATTATATTCACTTGAAAACAATCTCAGCCGTTGATGCTAACTTTGTCCTTAACACCTAATCCAAGGGCTGCGATTCCTTGTGGCAATCCCTCGGCGATGGATAGATTATAAAGAAAGAATCACACACGACTCCGTTCACATTCCCATTCCCATTCCCAACACACTCAGCATCAGCACCTCTTCTCCATTTCATTTCCAGCACGCACCACTCTGAATCTCCGATCTAATTATATTATTATTATTATATATTACTTCATTCCCTTCTTTCCGTTCATCATTCTCATAATTTCTTTCTCTCTCTCTCTCTGACCAAATCTCGTTTCTCTCTCATCTCGTTGAGCTGTTCCTGTTTGTTTTCGGTTTGGGGGCAACACCAACACCATCAGAAGCTTTTGTTGATTATATAGATTTTACTCCTCAGAGATTTAGGGTTTTTACGCACCCTCCCTTCTCCTGGATCTGCCACCAGCACTAGGAGAAGAAGCACTACATGTTTGTTTGTGTTTTCTAGTGTACCACTGAACTCTATCAATAAAAAAATTAAAAAAAAATGGCGTCTTCGTATCCGGGTTCCGTTAGTGCTGCCCAGGTATTATTATTATTATTGTTATATGTTTCATTCTATGGATGCTTTGATCGATGTAAAGTGTGAATGGGTGTCTCTCTGTTCCAGGTGGGTTCCTACTTCGTTGGACAGTATTATCAAGTTCTTCGCCAACAACCCAGTCTTGTTCATCAGTTCTACTCTGATTCCAGCACCATGGTTCGCGTCGATGGTGATTCCACTGAAACCGCATCCGATGTGCTGGTACGATAACTCCTACTACATATTATGCGACTGATATTAAATTTATGAACAAAAGCAATATTTAATATTTGTGAGCAGCCTGTTAAATTTATGTTACCAATTTTATGGGAGTCATGTCCAATGTGTTTGGCCTCAACCATGTTAGAGATCGATGGGTCAGCGGGTTAATAGGGCTAAGTTCATGAAAGGTCACTTTTTTTTGTGACTACTCCTTGTAGCCACAACCTCTAGGTCATTTGTATGGGAATAAATCATGAGGATATTATTAAGTATTAAGGCAACGGAATGTGAGTCAAAGATGTAAAGGTTCATGAACATCTTTTATTTTATTGAATTTGTTAAATTTCTTTCTTTTTCCCATTTGAATGACAGTCAGCATGAGCAGAGGGAGGATGTAAAATCATAATTAAAGTTATTGTGGGATGTGGATGACCGCTATCCCTCTTCCCCCAACAACATTTGTACAATGATGCACAACCCCTGCTCTCCCTTTTAATAGTGTGATTTGTGCTATAAATGACTTCTCCATGACAGAAAATGAGGAAAGATACATTTGTAAGAGCTGAGAGCAGAACTTTTGTTGAGATTTATGCATTGTCCAAAATTTCAGAAGGGTTTGAACTCTGGAGTGCTAACTCTTGGCTGGTCTTGTGGCTAACTCTTTTTTTCGGTATAGTGACTAACGGGATTGAAGATTAGGTTAGCAACCTATATTTGGTTTAGGAAAATTGTAGAGCTTCTTCAGGTGCTACTAAAAACCTATTCCAAGGTGGCCATAGCCAAACACTGATAATTAGATATTATTAATTTTGTGTTGGTTTACTTTCAAATGTGTTGGCTGGTACTGATACTCACAAATTGAAAATGTTTGTACTGAATCTATCAATTTTTATGCTCTTAATCAACTCAACTTCTTACTGATTAGTGTTTAATTGGCATTTCAGCTTTTGTTTAGAAAACTTTTGATTGTTACTTAAATCAAATTCTGGTTTGCCAGTTTAGTATTTTTCTTTCAGATACAACTGTAGTCATTGGTTAACTCTTTTTTCTTCTATTTTGGGTAAAAATGCTAGCTGATAACTGATCAGGTTACATTTCTCCCATGCAGCAAATTCATTCAATTGTCACGTCACTGAATTTTACTACAATTGAGATCAAGACGATCAATTCTCTTGATTCTTGGGATGGAGGTGTGCTTGTAATGGTCTCAGGTTTTGTCAAGATGAAGGATATCAGTGGGAGGCGGAAGTTTGTCCAAACCTTCTTTCTTGCTCCTCAGGAGAAGGGTTACTTTGTACTGAATGATATATTTCATTTCATTGATGATGGAGTAATGTACCCAAATCTGGTATCAGTGGCATCCGAAAAGATTGACACACAACCACATGTATCTACTTCTCTTGCAGAGCCACCAGGTAAATCAACTGCTGAATTATGCTTTCCAAGACATTTTTTCTGAACTAGTTTGACAGGAAATCTTTGTGCTGTAGCCTGTTATACTAACATCTAATTAGAAGATTCATGATCTGTGGATCCAATGGCCTCCTATTTAGTAAATATTATTTTTCCAAAATAGTTGTGCATAGCATAATAGTTTCCTGGTGGCAATGATTATAAGCGAGTTTTATGTGTACCTTTGTTTTTTAATTAACTAAAAGATGCATGCTTCTGTGACAAAATTTGAAAATTTCTCATAGTCATGCATCTTGTCCACTCCAAACTAAAATTAGGAAGTATGTAAAGCATCATTTTGTGGAAAATTATTGTGTTTCTTTGGATCCTGATTCTGTTATTTTAGCAGCTTCAGACTATGATTTGGAGGAAGAGGCTAGGGAATATGTCAACTCAGTTCATATAGATGATGATCCAGTGGACAAGTATAGTCTTCCTGAGCAGCAGCAGCAGCAGCTACAAGAAGATCTTGAAACTGAAATTGTGGTGGAGGAAACTCCTGCAGAGGAGGCATCTCCACCAATTCAAAGTGTTGCACATACCGTCCATGAACCCCCTGTTGCTCTTGTGGAAGAATCTTTGGAGGAGCCTCCTAAGAAAACTTATGCTTCTATTGTATGTACTACTTTCAGTATATGTTTTTTGTTTGGCAGACTACTTTTTTTTTGGGGTGAATTTAGATTTGATCCACCGTCAGTGTAAATAGTAAAAACTCTATACACTATCCATAAACAAGGAGCTGCATCATTGGAGTAACAAATATTTAACTTGCAGTAGAAGTATAAAGCAATCTTTTAAGCAGTCATTCATGTTTCCCTAATCATTCCATGAAATCTCTGCAATCAAGAATTTGTGTCTTGTGACACTTATTGAGATCTCCTAGGGATGTAAACTTGTAACAGAGCTACTAGTGTTCACTTGACTGCATTCATGGTTTTGACTGTAGACCAGAACAGCAGAAATACTTTTGTAGTCTCTTAAATGCTGGAATAAAATCTAAACAGGAAGGGAGGCAAAGATTAAGGTCCTCAAGAAATGCAGTTTCTTTTTTGTCAGAAGTTATTGCTTTAGAAGTTTCCTCTATTTAGTTTAGGATCTCTTTAATGAAATATGGTGCATGAAGTATTGGAAAATTGTCAAGTATTTGTCCTTTGCTTTATGATGGACTTAAACCTGAAGAAAAAGGAACAGATTTTGCATTTTTGATGTTTTGTCTTGATTTAATTATTTTACAATGAACTTGCAGTTACGAGTCTCCAAAGGGCAATCAGTGTTGTCAGCTGCTCCACAACATGCTCCACAGCATGCTCCACCACATTCTTTTAAAAGCATCCCTCCTCCTTCAGAGTTAAATCATGTAGCTCAGCCTGCTGTTCTGCAGTCAAGCTCTGCATCTTCGTATGTTCCTGAGTCTGGGGCTGAGGCAGCAGAGGAAGGCTATGGACTAGAAGAAGAAGGTTTAAATTTTGTTTCTTGCCTCCTTATCTTTGTTCTCTTTTGGTCTCTCCTAGGTGTACCATTTTGGCATGTAATTGTTAGACATTTTAGCTGACTGATATGATCTTTTTCTTGGCACGTTTGGTGTGTGTATATTTTTTATTACTTATGGTATATGTTGATGATATGTGGGACATTTTATATTTATTCACTCTTCTAGGTGAGGTCTTTATTACTGCATTTGTTACCTATAGTGAGTGACAGTTGTCTAATTTTTTATACAATTGATCTACTTGTAGAAAGATTTTTTAGGCTAGAATTCTCTAGGCAGAGACATCAGAGGTTGTTAGGCATAAACCTTTTGATCCAAAGGAATTTTAGAAATGAAATTCTAGTATTCTTTATGATAAAATAGGCACTTTGTTCTACCATTGTGGAAACTGCATTTCCGTAACAGTTTTGCATGACTGACATCATTAAGATTTGAACTTAATATTGTCTAAGAATTTCTAGTCTTTTATTTTATAAAACAAAAAAGAATTTCTAGTCTTAAAGTATCAAGTTGATTCCTGATCTATAATTCTTCCAGGTGAAGTAACTTCTGTCTATGTGAGAAACTTGCCTCCTAATGTTACTGAAGCTGAGATTGACCAGGAATTTAAGAATTTTGGAAGAATTAAGCCGGATGGAATATTCGTTAGGGTCCGAAAGGTAAGCTCCTCTCATTACATAAAACTGGATGCCCATATATCTAACCATGGAAAAAAGAAAAAACTAAAGGAGAAATTGATGTATACAGGAAATTGGAGTTTGCTATGCTTTTGTGGAATTCGAAGACATTGTTGGTGTTCAAAATGCGCTTCAGGTTTGAAGTTATTTCATTCTATTTGTTTTGTTTTCTTCTTGTTAGACCTAATATTTATTTGACTATCTAATTATTCAGTACCTTAATAAACAGAAAACATGTTCCAAGATCATTGGATCTATTTGTTGTTGATTTGCTTGACTCAGCTATCTGTTACGGCAAATCTATAACATTAATTTCTCTATTCCATAAAGTGGGAACTTCTCTTTGTTCCTTCATTTGATTTATTGTCATCATTAGATGTGTTCATATGGTTATGGTGCTAAATTGGTCTATTTTCATTTTGTATTCTTAGATTTATACTTCAATTCCTGGGTTTATTTATTATTGTGTTTAAGAAAACCTATGGATGTAGTTTCATAAATTAAATTTGAAGTGCAAGGGAAGTCATGTGTCAATATCTAATTTCTTCTAAGTTTTTCTTCCCAAAAAAATAAATAAATTCTAATGCTGCTTTACTCTCAACTGTCTTGTTATGCTGCAATAATTGAAGTGTCCATATCATTCTTTTTTTAACATTATTTTTTGTTTTAAATCTGTCTTGATTATGTACTGTTATTGTAGGCTTCTCCCATACAATTGGCTGGAAGACAAGTATACATAGAGGAGCGGAGACCAAACAGTGGCAGTGCGGCTCGAGGAGGAAGTAATGCCCTACATTTTTTGTTTTATCTCTTACTCTTTCAATTGTTGTAGCTTCTTAAGTTCTGTGGGTTTTACCTAATAGTTAGTCTGAAAGCTTTAATAGGTGTTATTACTGCCATTGCTTAAAGTTCCAAGTGCACCTAACAAATAGATGTGCAATAGCATTAGTGCCCAGAGTGTTGGACTTATGGCTGTACGTGCTTGGGGCTCTGGTTGTCAGTAATGAAATTTTTTCACTAACTACTTTTGTTAGTAATGAAATTGAGCTTGTTTGTTTTTTACGTGCTTTATTCTTGTGCTTTTGTGAAGGACAATATCTTATCTTATCCTCCTCTTTACTTGTACTTCTTGTTTCCTTTCTTTAATGAAACTTCTTCTATGGAATATATAAAAATTGATTTGGAAGTGTTATCTATGTAGTATAAACTTTTAATACTTTTTAGTATTATCTTTCTTTAGTTTGTAGTGTCTTATCTTTTTGTTTTCAGATGAAATAGATAATGAATTGGCTTAATTTCTTCTAATATTGATATATCCTTTTTTTTTTGGGTGATTGATATCCATTTCCTTTGTATTGATCAGGAAGGGGAAGAGGCAGAGGCAGTTATCAAACAGATGCTCCAAGGGGGCGGTTTGGTGCTAGGAGCTTGGGCAGGGGAAGTAATCAGGATACTTCAGACTACTATACCAGGCTAAGAGGCGATGGTTATTCTCAGCGTGGTTCACGGTAGGAATGTCTTAAAAAGCATGCACGAAGATGATATTCAAGTGCTTATACAATTAGTGAAATATGAGCTTGATGTGGGTATTTAATGCTGAACATTTTCCTTCCGTGTTTTCAGAAAAAGTTGTCTTACATTTTGGGTGTCTTTTGTTAAGTTAAAACCATCGAGACTTCATTAGTTTGTTTTACTAGTATAGATAAGTTAATTCCCTTTTGAATGTTTTTTATTATGCCATTCAAATGGGAAATTTTGGTTATTTGTGTTGCCCAGTGTCAGGATTGTGGGGCTTTTTCAATGACAGAGAAAAGGTGTGTTGAAAGGAAAAAATGGTTTAGACATCAATAGAGGTTGTGCTGAATTGACAGATGTTCTGTGCATTCTTGTGTTTTTTTGCCCAAATTAGATTAACTTTGATCAAACTTGTTTTAATTGGGAATTCTACAGTACCCATTTTTTCCCAAGGTATGGTACCTAGGGTAAGTTGTCAAGCATTTCATTGGCTATTGGTTATTTTTAAACATTTATGATTAAATTTACATTCAATGAATACTTGACAACTCACTCTGGGTATCATGTCCATCAGATGCCATAGAAATTCCTTGTTTTAATAGTACCATGGGAATCTTATAATTTAGTGTGTGCGTAGATTAGTTTATATTGTATTCAAAATAATTTATAATCGAAAGCTCTATGAGAGAGAGAAAGAGAGAGCTTTTGAAAAAAAGAAGTGATTATTTCTAAAAATTTAAGCGTTAATAAACATGCTATTAATGTCTTCTTCTAATTTGGTTTGCATTGTTCAACATGGGGGATAAACAAACCTATTCTTTTAATAACTAAATTAACCTTGAAAACAACTTAAATACATGCGTGAACTAAATTTCTGTGATGAGAATGCTTATTTAGAGTGCTATCCTTTTTTTTTTCTTCATTTGGTGTTGGAACACCCAGTCATCACAAAAGAATTTTGTTTGAGTTGGGTACAAGGTTTTATGATCTAAGGCCCTCATGATATTCTAATTCCAGTTCTCTGCTTCATATGGTTAGTGAGTGAGATGAGATTTTGTTAGTATATGCAAACCATTTGTCTTTTTTGGTAAGATATGCAAACCATTAATAATTAAGCTTTTCGGACGCTTGCGTTCATTGTAAGTATTTTTTTAGTCCCTTTATAAAGCCGTAGCAGCCTAGCAGGGTTAAGGCTAGGTTCTCTGCCAGTTGCAAGCTGGCTGGGGTGTTTCTTCACAAGCGAGCAAAATATTGTAGTACCTTTTCAACAAGGAAATTCCATCCTTATCTCTCACCTCTCCAGTCAAGACCTTAGCATTGACAATATTCTCCGTATTGAATCCGCACCTTCCACAGCCATCGTTGGGGTCTTGAGCGTACCTGGATCACATAATTGGTGCCCAACTTTTCCTTCAGGTTGAGGTCTGCCAGTGCTTTTCCTGAGTAGAGTTATTTTGCTGGCTCTGGCTATTGGATTTGGAGCATTGTTTGATTACTTCTCTTTTGATACCTCACTGCATAAAATTGCTGTAGGAAACGCAACCCTCACTGTTCTGAATCCTGTTATCTGTAAAGTGATTATGTAATCTGTTGTTCCCTCCGTATAGGCCATTTTCTTTCTCTAATCTCTTGCTTTTCCCTATTATGTTGGAGTGTCTTTGATACAAATCAATGTATCAGTACAAGTCCCCATTATGACATGTTATCAGTCAGTAAGTTGATTAATTAAATGGTTTGCATACAAACACGTAGCACATGCACATCTTAATAATTTTGCATCCAAAGGACCAACTGTGCAAGAGAGACTCAAAGCTACAAATCAGTTTGTGATTTCCCTCAATAGAATGTGCTGGCTTCTCAATATAAGCTTTATAACATTGGCTACAATATCAGAATCTCTATACATATTAAGACACTCGTATGTCAGAACATGTTTTCTGCAATTGGTATACTTTCACCAATTAACCTCGCAAAAACACCCAATTCATCATATTTCTTTTAAGCACCTGCAGTAGCCATAGCTCCCTGATGAAAATGTGGTGGTAAACATTGTGGCTCATCACAACAATCCTCGCCTTCCTCTGTGTCCCAAAGGAAACTAGCATATGCTGCATGTACATGGCTGATATCATGAACCATAAACTACTGTCAGAATGCATCCCAATATGTAACCTGACAACTAACTCGAAAAAGTACAATAAGCTGATAGTTATGATGCACATGACATACCTGTCTTCAGGAGAGGCTTGGACTGCCCGTTCAAAATAGTTTGAGGCTCTTTCTTGGTCATGATGTAGCTCCCAAACTAGCTTGCCATACTGTGATAGAACTTCACCATCTTTTGGGTCGGCTAGTATGGCACGGGAATAATATTCCTCGGCTCCTTCACGGTCTTGTTTGCACTGTGAAAAAAAAGAAAGAAAAAAGAGCAATCATCACCAAAATCATGCATTAATAAAGCCTCTCTTGCAACATACAAAAATTGGTGTTGGAAATGATTTTGATTTGTTTTAAGTTATTCTGAACAAGTTGTAAAAGCAGCTTAGTAACACCCAACAAATTGGGCTATGATGATGAGTTTTTCAACAATTGAGAGTTCTTTTCACACAGAAGGAAATTGAACTTACCTGATACAAAAACTGAGCATAATTCCTAAGAAACAATGGGTTCCCAGGATTTTCCTCCACCATTCTCTTGTAATATTCTTCCACCCCATGCCTATCTCCATCATTCCCTCCAGAGCTCATTGAATTATAATCACCACCTCCACTGCCTCCACCACTACCTCTGCAGCCACCTATGCCATCATCGCAGCCATCAATGCCAAGTCCCCTTGCAAGATACATTTCTTTACCACCAATAACCTCTTCCTGGTCAGCAAAACTCACCCTGCAAACTCCATCCTTCACTCTTACTTCTTCAGTCAATATCATACCACTGCCACTATTCAGCAAACTCAACCCATCACCTCTTTCTCCCATGGCCCTCATCTCTTCCTCCGACTCTCCCCTTTCTTCTCCATCATCAATGTCACTTTCCACTTCTTCATCTTCCTCTTCTTCACGCAAGCCTTTGTGACCATACATAGAGAAAGATGGAATGGGCTCCAGTGCCAAGCATCTGTGTCTCGCTGAAAACCTCTCGGGAGGGTCTCTATAATTCAATCCGTCTTCGTTGTTGTTGTGGCAAGAAGTGTAGGCTAAGTCCTCCAAGCTCCCTTCAGATTGAACTCTTTTAAAGCCTTTGTTTTGGCGTTCAAGGTCAGCAATGGAGGGGGAGATTGGAGAAGAACTGCATGAGAAGGAGAGAGTGAAGGAGCCAGATTGATGAAAAGACAGTTTGTGATGATGTTGAGGGACACTAGCTGGTGGTAGATGCTTGAGTCCATGGCAGGCTTCGGAGTGGATGCTATTACAAGGACTGTCTGTGAAGGATGAGAGGAGGGAACCAAGAACTGGTGTTGAAGAGCTTCTTAGCAGCATGCTTTCTGATTGAGGATAAGTTTTCTGTGGCTGTCCCTTGCTTTTGGGCTAAAATACTGTTGAAAAAGAACAAAGCTTATAAATTACTTCTTCAGGGAAAAACTAGAACAAAGAAAAGAATATTGATTTTTGAAAAGAAAACCATTTGGTATAGCTACAGAGCAAAGTAACGTTGCTGAGCAGATGACACTGATTTCACCCAAAAAGAAATGTTGGGGTTGGGGAGGAGAAGAGAAGAAGAAAACAGCAATACCCTTTTGAGATGCTGAAGAGTCCTTGATGACCCTCTATGCAATTTCAGATGACCACTGGACGGAGAGATTTTTTCAAGCAATAGACAACAATCAGAATAATTTTTTAAATAAATGGGATCCCTTATATAAGGGAGAGGACTGTTTGAACCTTCACATGTGAATATGAACAGTAAATCAGCTGTGTCTGATTTTTTTAGAAAAAAAAATGGTTTATTTGGGGTATTGTTTGAGTGGTGGACAAGGCAATTGGATCAGATATGATACGGCTCAAGTTGGAGCAAAATATCAACTTGGTCACTTGTTTTGTTTGGTTAAGGTGACGGTGCAAATGCAACGGGACTTAGAAAAGTCATCGTCTTTCCCATAAAATACTAAAACTAAAATGTAATAAATCATGAACCAAGTACCAACCCTCACATGGAGAGGCATATCCTCCAAGCGATTAGGATCCTAACTAATTCAAGCTGGCAAAGGAAAATGTTCATGGAACTGAGATGCACGTTTTAATTGACTCAAGCGTCACTTCCTCTTGTTCGTACACGTGGCTCTTCTTCTTCTTGGACTATTCTATCATCAAATTGAATAGTTGACACCAATCAATCTTCCCAGAAATTCTTCTTTTGGGAATTGGACTAACAAATTCTTAATAAAATTCAATTTATACCCCGTTCCTACGAAAATTAATTGAAGAAAATTCTAAATATACTTATTCATTTTTATACGAATAAAATTTAGCTTCAATTTTTTTAATTTTTTTAATTTCTTTAATTATTATTTATGTATCTATTAACTTAATTAAATAGAATTAAAAATAATAAATAAAAGACGATTAAAAGAATTAGAAAAAAAAGGGTAGAGAGAAAAAATTGAAACTAATTTTTTTTTTATTTTATATATACGTGGTTCTTCTCCTTCACATTTACTGTTCTATTCTCCACTTTTTGAGTGGATACTTAACACCCACCACTGGAGAACCTCTTCTTCTGAGAATTGGGGTAACAATTCCTGATAAAATACATTTTATACCTCATTTCAATGCAAATTAACAGAACAAAAAGCAAAAGATAATTATTCCTTTTTTTTAGAAAATTAATTATAATGAATAGGAATTTTTTTCAAACTTATTTTAAATTTGTATTTATAAAAATTTGTATTTTGACGAAAAATATTTGAATAGAATTGTTGCCATATTATACAGTAAAACATAGAGGTGTCCGTTGGGTAGATTCAGTAGTATTTTTTAATCCGATCCGCTCATCAGAGTAGTTGGTTGGGTTGGGTTAAGTCGATGAGATTTTTTCGCTCAACCCGACCCAACCGATTCCCTCAAAAGTGGGTTGAGTTGGAGTCTAACCCGTAAGTCTGACATGTTTTTTTTTTTTTAAATCCTAAAAAAAAAAAGTTAAAATACAAAATCTAATAAATTAACATCATAAGTTTTAATCTCAAACATAATAGATTTCAATGTACCAAATTAACATCATAAGTTTCAACCGACCTTACTCAAACATAATAGGTCTCAATCTCAAATAAACTAAATATCATAAGTCAATAAGTGTATAACAAATTAACAACTAACAAGTCTTACTAAGTTAGAATAAACTAAATAAAGTTATTCATAATTCAAATACTTGTAAGAAAATTTCTTCTAGTATGTTTTTGTTCTCTAATTTTTTTGAAATGCATTATAAGTTTATTACCATGTAAATTTTTCTAGTAAGTAGAGAACCTCTTCTAAAATCCATCATCCAGTTGTGAAATGTTATTAAAATAAGCATATTATTTTGTTTGAATTATTTATTCCCTTTAATTAGTTTATAAACATAAATATATGCAATGCACAATTCTAATTCTATGTTTATTGTATTCTTTTAATCTTTTCAGAGATTTTGTTCTCAAAAGTACGAGTTAATATTATAAATAAACTTAATAAGTATTATTAAGTTAATATAAATCTAAAATAAACTAAAGTAAATTAACATGTCCTAAAAGTTATAAATAACAAATTACATTAGCTAATAGAAGTTAATGTCATCACATATAGAATATGGATTAACATAATCATTTACACCATTTTTAATTTTTTCATGATACTTTTTGTCATCCAAGCTATTAGTTAAATTTTCATCGCATTGGTCTGTCAGACGCTTTATGAGTTTTTAATCACTATTTTCTTGGTCACATTCTCAGTGTAACTACAATGCCTATACATAAACTAAATTAACTGTAAAGAAAAATCATGGAAAAAATAACATAGATTGCACTATGACTAAATGATTTTTACAAAAAAAAAAAACCTACTTAAGTGGGTTATGTTTGTGTGAGTTGACACTTTTCAAACTCGTCACTTAACCCGTATCTTGCGAGTTGGAGTGTTTTTCAACCCGACCTAACTTACAGACTCAACCCAATTCATATTTTGCGAGTTAGATTGAGTCAAAACTTATAAATTTATGAATTGACCCAACTCATTGAACACCCCTAATAAAACATATTGAACCTGCGTATTGTTGAGACTTACTCCACAATATACACACGAAAATTCTTATACTGAAATCAATTAATCTATTATAATAAAATTATGATAATTCTTTATTCTCCTTGTATTATTTTCTCTCTTCTTCGTGATGTTTTAGCCTCTTCTTTTAAATGTTTATTTAATGAAAATTATCGCTTTTATCTTTGACGGCAGAAATGGTCTTCTTCATTTTTTTTTAAATTTTTTTAATATTTTCTTTAATAAAATTATTCAGATTTTTTACATCTATTACCTATTACGCAAACAAAATCACGATTCTGAATTTTCTCACTTCCCAAGACTAATACATGATCCTCGCTCTCTCCATGGAAAGATACATTAATACATATATACAATTGCAACATAATTGGCAGGGAATTTCAAGGCTTCAGTAATCCGTGTGATACACACACCATATATATGAATTTACCATCTTTCAGGTTAAGAGGATCAAGAGCATTGATTATCTTGCCAAGCTCAGTTTTTGAATCACAAACTTTTGTAGAGCCTCACTTTTTCATAAACTGGAATCATTGTGGCTTAACAACGACATCAACAAGATACTAAGCTACAACAAGTTGAATGCCGATCCCAAACTTTGAAGACCTTTGGACATATGTTTCAGGATAGGAGAAACTTGAACTTTTTTTTTATCAGAATGGTGCTATCTGAAATTAATTTTGTTATATAAATATAAGTCATAAATTAATTCTCAAAATTGTGTAAAATGAATAGTATTATATAAAAAGTTGTAATGCACAACCCGACTTACGTTTAGATGATTTTTTTATTTTTTTATAAGAAGTCATTGTTTTAAAGCATGACTTACTCGGCGACTAATTTTTTTTTATATATATATTTAGGTAAGTCGTGGTATGTATGACTTATTTTTTTTTAATTAAATTTTTGGTAAGTCGTGATCTTTTTTTCTTTTATAATTATTAAAGCAAGTGAAGTCATGACTTTAAGCCACGACTTGTATTAGGGTTTCTAATAATAAGCCATGACTTTCTCAACCACTATTACTTTGTATTAACTTCGATCTATTCTCTTTTAATTTTCTCCAGTAAAAATATTTATTAAGAATGTTAATTATACTTTTTTATTATTACAACTTTTTTTACATTTACTGATATAAAGCTTTTTTTTATTTATTTAAATTTACAGATGTCATCATATTATTCTTTTCATACTTCATTTATTATTGATATTGGTGATATTTATGAATAAAATAATTTTTATAGGCCTCTAAGTCCTATGATCACAAACCCTAACTATGTCTTCACAAAATATCAATAGGGAGGACACTAAATATAGTAGTAATGATGAAGACTCTGTGTCATTATAATAAAGATCGAGAACAAGAGGCGACAGAGTAAGAATAAGAGGAGACCGAACACAGAGAGTTAAACAAGAACGAATGATTCAACCACTACGAACAAGAAAAAAAATTTGCTTGTGGTACCAAATCGCTACATAAAAATTAACCAAGTGATAAATCAAATGATAAATAATAAATTTATTTATTTTTCTTGTATAATATTTTCCTTTTAAGCTAATGAATGAACTTTAAAAAAAAATTTACTATAAGTCGTCATGACTTATTATTAAATTACAACCCTAATACATGTTGTGGCTTTAAGCCATGACTTCACCTGCTTCTTTAAAAAAAAAAAGTAACAGCAACTTATCCAAAATTTAATTAAAAAAATAAAACAAGTCATACTTCTAAGCAACGACTTTTATGAAAAATAATAAATAAATCATCTGAATGTAAGTTATGGCTAGATGATATGGCTTCTTATATAATATTATTCATTTTACACTTTTAAAAATTAATTTTTGACTTATACCTAAATGAAAAAAGTCAATTTCAAACTCACCATTCTGATAAAAAAATCGAGAAACCTACGTGTCCACTTTTTTTTATCAACAACCTTATTGCCATCAATATTCTCCGGATAATAGGCATCCACCCATTTACCATTTCACCCACACTATGCTATTATAAGTATAAACATCAGACTGCAGGTTGAATATTAAGCTTGCTTCCACCGAAAATTGAATTTTAAGTTTTACAAGTGAGCATTAGCCACCCAAAATCATTGTGGCTTTATAGCTTGCTTTATTACCGTTCTCTGCAAGTTTGCATTAGCTTTTCACATTATTGTTCTTTGCTTCAGTTGGAATTATGGAATGCTCAACAGTAGGTTAAAAACAAGTCGAATCAACTCGAACCTAGTTCAACTTAGCTTGACTTAATAAAAAAAGATTCATCTCAAAACTCAACTCGAGTTTGATATGAATCATTTTTTGTAGCTCAAACTTAGTTTGAACCAAGTTCGCGAACTGTTCTATTCAGCTTGTGAATTTGAATTACATAAACCAAATGTCAAAATGAGATAATATGAACCAAATGAACCAAACTAACTCGTAAACCTAGTTCATTAGCTTGGTTTATAACTTAGTTCAATTAATCAATTTTTTTATATTATTTTATATTTAAATTGTATTACTGAATATATACAGTTTATGAACTAAACGAGTCGAGCAACATTTAACTCAAGTTTAACTTATTTATTTAATGAGCTCAATTTTAAGTTCAAGTTCAACTCATTTAGTTCATAAACTAACTTTATCGAACTAATTAACAAATCAAGTTTTGAACTAATTTCAAATTGGTTCAATTCATTATCAGTCCTACTCAACTGACTCAGTAAGCATTTGTATAAAATTTATAGATATTCCATTAACAAGAGATTATTATATTCGAACCCAACTCATGCTTTAGTCTTGAGCGAAAGGGACCAAGTAACCCAACTCCTATTATTATAGTAGTGCTGCTAAAATTATTAGCTGTGAAAGTGAAAATTATTCTTTTACTTGGTTCCTTCCGGTCATGACTAATGCATGAGTTGGGTTCGAATATAATAATCTCTTATTAATATATTATTTATAAGTTTTGTGTAATATGCTTATTGAGCTTGTCGAACATTCCATAAGACCAACTGAAACAAACAACAAGAATGTGAAAAACTAATGCAAACTTGCAGAGAATGGTAAAGCAAGCGATTAAGGATCGAAACAATTCACTTGTAAAACTTAAATTCAATTTTCGGTGGAAGCAATCTTCCTTGATGTGTAATCTGCAGTCTGATGTTTAAACTTATAATAGCACAGTGTGGGTAAAATGGTTGGAATTCTATTATCAGGAGAATATTGATGGCAATGAGGTTCTTGATAAAAAAAAAAGTGGACATGCAAGTTTCTCCTATCCTAAATAGATTTTCTCATATAATTTTTCACATGAAGAAAGAGATGGACACAATAAAATTTTATTAATAAGACCTAGTGAAAACTTGTGAAATTATACTGAAACTTATGTCCAAGGGTCTTCAAAGGTTGGGATTGGCATTAATTAGGAGTGATGCTGCTCTTGTAATAATAATTTGTTTGTGGATTAATTGGGAGTGATTCTGCTCTCGTAGTAGTTTTTGGATCCAAGTATACAATACTAGCTTGTTGCAGCTGAGTATCTTGTTGATATCGTGAGAGATTCTTACCTAAACCATGGGCATCCAACTTGGGTGCACTAAACCAATAAATTATTGACACATCATTAATTATTATTAAATAAATATAAAATTTTTTTAGTTGGTTAACTGTAGTTAAATTAATAATATGCTTGACAGCTGTTTTACACATTTATCTTTAACTAAATGCATACTGTGTTTGCTTCCAAGTGCAAGCCAAGAGGCACACTTCTCTGAGACAATTTTCAGACTAACAGGACGACGTTTAACACCCATGTCCACCTGAAGCAATTTTTTGTCCCATTACTTCCGTTATTAGAAGTCTCTTCCCACAAAGACAAGAAGAAAGTTACTGGTATGTGGATAATCAACTCTTTTCTCATATTTTGGTATGGTAGATAACAATTTTTAAGGAATCAAGCGTGTGTGTGTGTATATATATATATATATATATATATATATATATAATCATAGCATATAGGAAATCGTAGCGTATGTATATATATATATATCCACATTTTTTATGTGAGAGTTTCTTCCAATTAAAGTTGAACACATCATTTTTTTATGTAATTGTCAATGTAGCTGTGACTTGATTCTCACTTGCCATTGTTGCTGCTATTTTTGTTCCTCATTCATAATTGTAGCTATCAATTGATCACTTGATTCTTATTAGCGATTTGTAGCTGAGATTTAATTTTTCTACTCATTCATCATTATAGTTGCTAGCCTGCTACAGTTCTATTTGTTATAGTTAGTTCTTTTACAACTTTTTAAATGATTTTTCTTGTTGCTTTTTTTCTTTCAGTTTATTTTTTCTTGTATTTTAAAACTATAAATTTATTTATAAGATAGTATATATAACTCTTACATTATTTTAATTGTAAAGGAATGGGAACCGAATCAAATGCAATATTACTCCCAAGTGACAATGAAGAAGTGGAGAACAATCAGGAGACAACCAATATTAACTCTGAAGTCCAAAGTATTTTTTATGAAGATCAAATTTTATTGGGAAAGATCGTGAAGAGTGAAGAAGAGGCATATGCTTTGTATTGTGATTATGGCTTCAATATAGGATTTAGTATAAGAAGAGGAAGGGAAACACATGTTTATGGGACTAAAAAAATCCGAACAAAAGAATATTGTTGTACAAAAGAAGGTTTTAAAAATGTGAAGAAATCAAATGAGAAGGCTTACATTAGGAGAAATTTAAGAACAGGGTGTAAGGCAATGGTGAGATTTAAAGTTGATGAGCAAGGGGTGTGGACGGTAGTTGTACACAATTCTGAGCATAATCACGAATTTGCTGCACCTACAGAAAGACATTTACTCAGATCAGCACGATTAGTTTCAGTTGCCAAAGGAAATGTTTTAAAGGCAATTATAAATGCTGGAATCAGAACTACAGATGCTTATTCATATATGGTTGAAGAGGGTGGTGGTGCAGAAAATTTGGGTTTTAGTAAGAAGGATTGCTATAATTATGTCCAAATGCAAAGAAAGGCACTTATTGAAGTGGGAGATTCTCATACTTTAGTTCATCAATTTAGGCATAAGGGAAATGAAGACATAATGTTTTATTGGGATGTTCAACTAGATCAAGATGGAAGAATGACAAATTTTTTTTGGCGAGATGGAAGATCAAGAATAGATTATGAGTCTTTTGGAGATGTGGTAATCTTTGATACCACATACCGAACAAACAGATATAATTTGATATGTGCACCATTTGTTGGTGTTAATCACCATTGGCAAAATGTTATGTTTGGGTGTGCCTTTTTATCGGATGAGACGACCTCCTCATTTGAGTGGCTTTTTACCACATTCTTAGAGTCAATGGGTAATTGTGCTCCGAAGACTATTTTTACTGATCAAGATTAAGCTATGGCAAAAGCACTTGAGATAGTGATGCCTAATACACGTCATCGTTTATGCCTATGGCACATTTTCAAGAATGCTCCTTCTTATCTTGGTGGTTTAAATAATGATCGTGGATTCCATCATTTATTCAAGAAATACTTACAATAATGTTATTCTAAAGAAGAGTTTGAAGAAACATGGGACTTCATGATTTCCAAGTATAAGCTTCAAGATCATAAATGGCTTAACAATTTGTTCAAGATTCGTCATAAGGTGTGCACAGCATTAAATAAAGATGTATTTGATTGTGAAATCAAGGCTTTCCAAAGAAGTGAGAGCACTAACAATGTCTTGAATGGTGTTGGTGATAAGTGCATGTCTCTAACACACTTTATTACTGGGTTTGAGAAATTGGTGAAAGGATGGCGTCAAAAGGAAGCTGAAGAAGATTATCTTTGCCATCAAAGTGATCCTCCAATCTCTATTAGAGGTAGCACCATCTTGAAACATGCATCAAAGGTTTATACGCACAAATTGTATAAGATATTTGAAAGAAAATATCTACAGGGTACAGCAGTACAAAGATATAAGGAATCTGAATGTGTTGATAATTTGTGCACGTTTGAACTTATAACAAAAGAGAAGAACTCAGCTCCTATAGTGGTCCATTTTGATACATCCACAATGTAATTAACTTGCACTTGCAAAAAGTTTGAAACACTTGGTATTCTTTGCTCTCATGCACTTGGGGTTTTGCACCTTAAAGACATAAATGAAATTCCAAGAGATTACATCTTGAGAAGGTGGACTATAAATGCAAAGAAGAGGATACAAGAATATTATCAAATTGGGGAATTGGTGAGGCATACTAATGAGGGTGAAAGTGTTTTCCGAAACCATGCAGTGAGATATGCTTATGACCTTGTTACAATGAGTCAAGGGCACGAGGAAACAAGGAAATGTCTTCTAGAAGGATTTGATGAAGTCTATAAGTCAATACAAGAAAATTTAAAGAAATTGAGTTTGGATAGTCGATCCAAATTGAATGATTTTGAGCATAATAAAACTATTGTTGAAGATGAAGAAATCCATGTGTTGGATCCCCGTTCTGTGAAGCATAAAGGGATTTCTAATTCAAGATTTAAAGGGCACTTTGAACGACCAAAGAAGAGATCATCTAAAGGAGAAACAAGGAAGTCCAAAAGTAGTAAGTTTTCCATACTCATGTATTATGTTAAATTAATTTAAAGTTGTGTACTTTACTATCATTTCTTTCTATGAATATACTAAAGTTTTCCTAACCTTTGTTGTTTAAAACTTAATGATTACAGGGAAAACAAAGCAAGTTACACCTTGTTCTGAAGATGCAACTCCTATAATCTATCCACCATTGGTTTCCCAACCTCATTTTGCTACAGTAACTCAATCCATCTCTCCCAACTTTTTGCAAATACTTTTTATTTTTTGCATTTAAATATAATTGATTAATATTGTTTTACTTGTTATTAATTTCAACTTCAAATTTATAGATTTGTCCCAATAATATTTATATGCCTCATATATCTCAACCAACTTCAAATTTAGCAACACAAAGCATTTCACAGGTATAATTATAAGCTTATAAGATATCAAAATTTGAGATACTTTATATATTTCCTTTTTTCCTCTAACATTTAGTTTATTTTGTTCATTAATAGAATCATACTACTCTAAACTTTACTACTACCAGTGTGCCATTCACAAGTTTGTTACAAAGTTTGTTGCAAGATTGTTATCCAACTTCGAACTCATCTTAGGTAACAAATCATTTAAGTTTTGGGTACATTTTATAAATATTAAAAATTTGTCTAATTGGATGACTTTGAATTTCAGGTGCTATCTAATTATTCATGGAATCTCCATATGTGATTTCAACATTTTCTCTGCACCATCTATGATGCAATGACTCACTAGAAAGCTTTCAGATGTTTGGTTGATAATGTTTGTTTATACTAATTTAAATTGATGCAAAACTTTGGATGTATTCTGTTAGTAATTGTTACATTACTCTATTTTTTACCTTGCAAATGTTTTAGAACTATGGTCTATTATCAATTACATATTGATTTAGTGTGCACTGACAATGCTATCAGACATGAGAATAATGTTTGTTGCAATGCTATCATCGATTCATATATGATGCTATCAGACAATAAAAAATTTGTTTTGGCCAAAAGCATTAAAAAAATGAAGAATGAATATTTAGATATGTATTGAGTGATAATAGATGATATAAAAAGAATAAGTTAATATATGCATTGATAATAAGTTTTTATTAGGACAAAAACAATAAAAAAACTTGAGGAATGAATATTTAGATGTGTATTTGGTGATAACAGACTATATAAAAATAATAAGTTAGTATTCGTTACATTAATCTAAATTATATATAAAATCACACTTGTAAAAAAAAAAAAAAAAAAGTATATATTAGAAAAGAATAAGTTTATATATGCATTGACTATATATAATAAGTTTTTATTAGGACGAAAACAATCAAAAAACTTGAGGAATGAATATTTAGATGTGTATTTGGTGATAACTGATTATATAAAAATAAGAAGTTAGTATTCATTACATTAATCTAAATTATATATAAAATCACACTTTTAAAAAATAAAAAAAAGTCTTTATTAATAAGAAAAATAAAATTTCACTTTATAAAAAATAAAACGATAGTCTTTTTCTTTAGTTGAATAAAAAAGTACAAAGATAGTCTTTTTTTGAAAGAAAACAACAGTATTTATTAGTAAGAAAAAATAATTTATATTTAAAATTAAGTAGCATATACAAGTTCTCGTAAAATGAAAAAATTCAACATAACTTTTCAATTTGTATAAGATTTTAGTTGAAATTTAAATTCTTAGGTTATTAGGAAAAAATGAAAATGATCCTCCTGTGCATAACGTACGTAACAAGATGAAAAATGAAAGTTTAAAACACAAGCAGCACTTACGAAGATTAAACACAAGTACAATATGCATTTAATTAAAAAATTTAAAGATAAATTATATTTTTACAGATTAAATAACTTATTTAATAGTAAATGTGTAAAATAGTAATATTATTAACTTAACTACAGTTAATCAACTAAAAAGATTTTATATTTATCTAATAATAATTAATGATGTGTCAATAATTTATTGATTTAGTGTACCCAAGTTGGATGCCCATGGTTTAGGTAAGAATCTCTCTGATATCGTTGTTAAGCCACAATGATTTCAGTTTATGAGAAACTCAGGCCCTACAAAAGTTTGTGATTCAAAAACTGAGCTTGGCAAGATTATCAATGCTCTTCCTCTCATGCTGAAAGATGGTAAATTCATATATATGGTGCATGTTTTACACGGATTACTGAAGCCTTGAAATTCTAGCCCAATCATGTTGTAATTGTATATGTGTATTAATGTATCTACACATGTAGAGAGAGAATCATCCATTAGTTTTGGGAAGCGAAAAATTCAGAATAATTATTTTGCTTGCGTAACCCGGGCCTTTTATAAATTAAATAAAGGTTTTGATAAAAAAAAAGTCTTAAAAATAAGGCTAATGATTTAAAATAAGATTTTTTTATGAAAAATAAAGTATTTAATATATTAAGAATTAAAAAGTTCTATTTTTTATATAAATTTTTTATTTTAGATTCATTAATGAATACCTTAAACCCATTAAATAATTAAAAAATTGAGAAGATTGACTCATTAAGATTTGCCCTACTAAATAAAAGAAGCTCATATATTTGACAAAAGTTTGAGAGGTGTGCTACTCACAATTGTCTATCTATACTTTTCATTAATCACTCATAATTAAAAGAAAACTAAAATTTTAATTAACTAGTAGAAAATATGAATAAATAATTGTGAATACTAATAACTTCACCAAATTTGGGAGAATAGGGGAATGAGACCAAGTCCGTAAGCTTTACTAAATGTTGTAGTGTTGGATGGTAGGAGTGGGTTCTCAACATTTTTTTGGCAGATTGTTCCGAACATATTTTTATTGACAGTTGTCATTTGTCAACATATTCTCTAAACGATTATTTTGTGGACTTAATTTTGATTCAGATACAATATTTTTTCCTTTACCTCATGATCTGAATTAAAGAGTTTTGTTATGATAATAATTACTTGATAGGCTAAATTCCCTTTTTTTAGGTACATGATAGGCCAAATTCTTTTTAATAGTGTGTATGACACATAATTAGATGATAGTGTGAAAATTTTTCACTAACAATGGTCAATAAATCAAAATTAAACTCTTCTTTTATCAACAAAAATAATTATCTTTACTATAAGTGCATTGGTGATTTGATTAATGAAATAATATAAGCTAGTTATTATTTTATATTATGCTAATTAATATAATGTCTAAACTTGTTAACTAAATTAGAATAGAAAAGAAAAAAGAAAAAAAAAGCCAATGTTGAAGGCCTGCAGAGAAAGATGGCATCAGTGGGATGGATTCAACCTCCTCCTGCAGGCTGGGCTAAACTAAGCACTGATGGCTCGGTAATGGATGATGACTCCCATGCAGCCTATGGTGGCATCATCAAGGATTGCTTCGGCAGTGTTCTAGCCTGTTTCTCCTGTAACTTTAGCTCTTGCTCGATCACCCACATGCTGAGTCTTTCTGTGGGGGGTTTATCAAGTTTTATCCCTAGCTAGCAAAATCCTTCAAGCTAGAAGTGGAAGTAGATTCCAAGTGTGCTCTTCATTTCATCCAAAATGGGTATAGTGAAACCCACCCCAGTAGTACCTTGGTGCGTGAGATCTCTTGCTCTTGGATGGATCTTGGGAAGTGATTCATTGATTTGGTCTCACAGGGAAGGGGAAATAACTGTGCGGATACTCTTGCAAATTATGGTCACTATTTAGTTTTAGGTGTTAAATATTCCTTCATATTCCTACTGTTTTTGGCTTTGCATGTTGTTGGTGATTTAGTTGGGGTCAGGTTAACCAAACTCGAAGTAAAATCTAATTATTTGTAGACTTATTTTTGACACTTATAAAATATAGTGATTAATGAGATAATAAACGGTAATTTAAATTACTTATATAGTAATATTTTTTATTATATATAATGAGTTAAAATTAAAATTTATCACATTTTATACAAAAATTATCATTTATTTTAGAGTTATTCACCATGTATCAAGACAAATTTTTCAATACAAATAAAGGATATAACGATCAATAAGACTATAAGATGTGATTCTTATTATTTATGTAATGACCTTCTCTATTTTCTCTAACTTGACATAGTTAAAGTTTATTATATCTAATATAAAAATTATTATTTATTTTAGAAACGTTTATTATATCTTATGAGTATCAAAAGTAAGTATACAAAAAATATTTTTAGTCTTAGTAACTAGTCATCTGTATTTTTGTTTTGGGTCTTTGGCCCAAAACTGTTCAAAAAAATAAATAATAATAATAATAATCAAGTAATAATATAATATCATCCAAAATAAAAACATAAATTAATCTTTAGTGCACATTTTATATATAATCTTTGTGAATGGAGTACCATGCAAAAATCCGCAATACCTAATGAGTATTGCTATTTCTCACTTTTCGTGAATCAATTCATAAACATGTTACTTTGTTACAGTTATCCATTCACGTGACTCTCACTAGGTTAGAGAGAATAAAACACAGAGGTAAATTGCCAAATTATGTCGTAGTTATGGATTCGTATAACGTTTTACGAACTTGAATTCATGTGAAATAATATATTCCATAACGAATAAGTTAAATTACGTATTTAGTTTATATACTTTTACTCGGAATTTATTTAGTTCTTATAATTTAAAATTATTTAGAAAAGTCTCTATATTTATTGAAAAGTGTAAAATAATCTCTATAATTTCTAAACAATTGAAAAGATTCCCTCTAGTTTTACTCCAGATAAAGAACACACTTAACTAATGAAGATCATTTTACTATGTTTATAAGAGCTTTTTAAAACTGTTTAGAACTATAAAGATTAAATTAAGTTTAAAGTGTAACTTAACTAATGAAGATATTTACTTCAACTGATAAATATTTTTGCTATTAATTTATGAGATTTTAAGATTAAATTCTTATTTTCATATTTAAATAAATATTTTATCGTTTCGATATTTTCTTATTGAATTCATTTAAGACACATATTATCTCAATTTGTTTTGGTAATATCTATTTACCTAAATAAAATTAAGATAATGTATGTATGTATTAAATAAATTGGTAAAATAATAGTTAAATGCCTATGTATCAAGTTGTTCTGGAGACTACTTAATTAAGAGATTAATTTGCATGAAAGTTTTTTTTTTTTATGAATTCATGAAAGTTGTTTTACTTATACTTTAACTTATCTTTTCCCTCCTTACACTTAAGACTTCTTTTATTTTATTTTATTTAAATAGTTAAATCTATTTTAATTTAGTTGGGCATAACTATCAAGCGAAGGACGGGTATTCGACTTTTTGCGTATGAAAATATACTGGCCTCTAATCCCCAGTGTCCAAAACTTAATGGGACTAATTGGGATATATATATATATATATATATTGTAATATATTATATTGGTAATACATTCCCCTTGTGATTAATAAAATTAATTTTAACACCAAAAGAAAAGTTAGGTATTAAAATACGAGTAATCTAGTATTGACAGGTTTTATCACTGAATGATTTTATGATCATTAAAATAATTTTGTAAGAAAAAAAAAAAAAACATAGTCCAACTATGCGTTTATTTCTGAACTTGAAAAAAAAAAAAAAAGAACAGCAGAAGAGAGTAGGCACTGTAGCAGCTGCGTGACCATACTACTTCCGCTACCGACTCTTCCTTCCTCCAATCTCCGTCCTGTAAGTTAGGGTTTTCAGATTCATGCTTTGCTACCATTTTTGTTCACACTTACAAGCTCCAATTTTTATTCTTTTTTTTTTTTAATGTTTTGATCCATATAAAACAGAATATCGCAATTTCTCTGTAGTTTTGTTTCGGCAACTCACGAAATCGAAACAAACCGACGCCAAGATTTCTTTGTTGGCTGATAATTTGCGTGAAATGTTGGCCAAGAGAGTATGCTCCTTCCTCAAACTCTCCCCAAAACCTAAAATTTCCAGGTAAGTTTTCTGTTCATTCTATTATTTCCTTGTGTTATTGGTTTCCTTTTTTGTTTTGGTTTTTGTTTTCCTTGTGTATTTGGATATTGATTGTTGAAAGTTGAAACCTTCCTCACCCAGCTGCTTCAAATTTTGTAACTTTTTTGAGTTCTATGATTCTGTTAGAGTCATACTCGTTAATTGTTCATATTTGTTGATGAAGGTTGTGAAAAGTGAGTATTTTGAGTGTACTCATAACTCGTTCATACCCTCAATTTTTTCTACCCTTCAAAGTTTTGGGCATCAGAGCTCAGTAAAAGAATCAAATTCTGTAACCTAAATTAGGGAATTTTACCATTTGCATTACTCAAGGTAGAGTCTGTGAATTGAGAATATACTAAGATGAGTCCCAACACAAAGGAAGTGAAATATTTATTTTTCTTCAGCTGAAGTTTTTTGCAAATGAAAAATGTAAAGTACTCTTTATGATTACTTCGTCAAAATTGAGATCAAATTTGAACTGAAATATGGTCCTTGATTGTGACTACCACTTTTGAACTGTTGCAGTTCTGTGAAGAATGTGGATGAAGAGAAGAGCACATATTTCGGTCGTAAGGCAGTGTCATTTCTTTTGATTACTATTACAGGTGGCGTTGCTCTAAGTGCCCTTGATGACCTTGCTATCTATCATGGCTGTAGCAGGTATATATTGATCTGTAATGTAGTATTCTGTGTTAAGAGTTGATAATAGCTACTTCAATATCATATGAATGCATTTGGCAGGCATGAGAAAACTATTGAGAACTATGTTTTAGCATCCTGTGGCTTAGAATAAGAAACCCATAATGGACCTTACAATTTGATGTACATTGTTTATGATATTTCCTATCTCCCACCTTCATTATCTTGGGAGAGGAGCAGTTCATCAAGAAGGCCGAGGATTTTGCTTAAAACTGAAACTTGACCAATTTCTTATCCCCTCCTATATAATGATAACAACAATGATGATGATGGTTATATTTAGAGCATAATTAATCAATTTGTGAGGTAAGTTCAGCACTTAAATTTAATAGCTATCTTTTGTTTCAATATAAGGAAGGCATTTTCATTTTTCACAGAAAAGAAAAAACGGAAGTGCATGCAAATCAGATTTGGAAGACTAAGTTAATAATTCTACCTTTAGTTTGCTAGCTCTAATTAGGTTTTCATGGAGGAAGGAGGGCTTCTAAGATATTTGTTCTTTTCCCTGTTCTTCTCTACCTACCTTCCAGCATCACAATTATAGGTTCATCTTAATATCTTACTATGAAAATGATAGTAGCCTTCTAATTGAGGTTAAAATAATCAATATTTTCAAATTCTTCGCCCTCCACCCCTCCCATCCCACCAAGTAAATTCTATTCTATTTTTAATTTGTTTTCTTCTTTAAATAGTACATAGTAAGTTTCTTGAATGCTTTTGAGACCCTATTACTAAATACTTATCACTAAAGGAGTTTCTCAATTATTGTTCTTTACATTTCAAAATTGAAATTTAGTCCACCTTAGCAGCTCCTAAAATTATTAGCTGCGAAATTTGCAGCAAGGCCATGGAGAAAGTGAGCAAGAACCAGGCAATAATAGATGCTATTGGAGAACCAATTGTTAAAGGTTCATGGTACAATGCATCTCTTGCAGTAGCTCACAAGAGGCATTCTGTGTCTTGCTCATTTCCTGTTTCTGGACCACTAGGCACAGGTGTCTTACAGCTGAAGGCTGTTCGCAATGGAGGTTAGCAATTTGAAAATTTATCTTTATGATTTGAATGGGAACTTTTTTTCAAACTCTTGGTTAACTGCATTAGTGTGCAATACTACCATGATATGTTCGCTATATGAATCTGCTTGCTTATTTTGACATATTATATTTTCACTTGTGTATGCTGTTAGAATATCAAGAAAAGATCTCACAATATCTTTATTGTATCTTAAAATATTTTAGAGTATATTAGACGATCTCTTAGGAGTTATTTCATATTTATTATTTAATGATTTGTTTCCTTATTTAATTAAGATTATGAGTCTAATATTAGTTTAAATAGGATAGGACTATTGAATTTGTCTTTTGTATCACATTATTATCACATCAAATCAAAATCAATCTCATATTATTTTGAGTTTCTATTCTCTCTTTTCCTCCTTTTCCTACCTAAAACCCTCCAATTCAACATGATATTAGAATAGTGCCATCCTCCGTGTCCTGTCCCGTCATCTTAGTTCCCAAAAATCTAAAACTCTGATTAGCCACCTCTCTTGCCATGCTCTCTTTTTGGCACCATCTCTTTATCTCTCCTGTTTGTAGTTGTCAATGGTGGTTCGCCTTCACCAATGGGCTTTTTTGCCGGCTGCTGCCACCATCTTCTTTGAAATTCATAAATCTGCCAGTCCGCACGTTTTTCTCTCTCTTCCTGCGGCGATCTCAGGTCTACACATCTAAGGTCCGTTTCTCCTCCGACCAAATGCCACCATCTTCTCTGGAATCCGTAAATCTGCTAGTCCGCACGTTTTTCTCTCTCTTCCTGTGGCTGCGATCTCAGATCTACGCATGAGGTTCGTTTCTCCTCCGACCAACACCTCCATCACGTTCAAGTATATTGTATATTAGTTTTTGGCCTCTTTCCCGCTGCTGCCTCATTAGCCCTCTCTGGCGAGCCTTTTCCGTCCATCTCCATCCCTTGTCCATCTAGATCCCGCAATTAAAGTGGATATGTCTTTGGCCACTATGACCACTTCTACAGCCTCCTTGTTCACTAGAAAGTCTGGTAGTTTGGTGTTTGTCAGGTCGTTCTTTTCTCACTAATGAATCATATCTATGGTGACTTCTCTTCTCACTGACGATCATTCTGGTAATGGTTTCTCTCTCACGGATGAATCATATTAGTGGTGACTTCTCTTACCGTCGACGATCATTCTAATGGTGATTTATATTGGCTATAACTCACACCAGCCTCCAGTGACTTTTTCTCATCAATGAGTCATTAAGTGATGAATTGACTGTGATTCATACCAACCTCCAATCGTGAATCATGTCGATGGCGTTTTCTCCTATCTCACTTATGAATAATGTTTGTGATGAATCCTCCATGGATGTGATGCACACCAGCCTTAGTTTCTATAGAAAGAAGGAATGTTGTAATGTATGAATATTATTTCTTGAATATTTTTGTACAGAGAAGGTTACAATATATATAGGCTAAAGCTATTAATTGCTATCCTAAACATAAGGGAGAAAAATCAGCCCTAATAAAAATAAGAATAAGAAACGTATCTGTACATATCTGATATTAATGTTAATATATTACAACACTCCCCCTCAAGCTGGTGAGTGAATATCAATCATTCCCAGCTTGCAAGTAAGACTTTGAAATCGCTCTGTGGGAAGCCCCTTGGTGAAGACATCTGCTAATTGGTGCTCTGAAGGGACGTACTCTGTAGTTATAAGGCCATTATCTAATTTTTCCTTGATAAAATGGCGATCAATCTCTATATGCTTTGTCCGATCATGTTGAACCGGGTTGTGAGCAATGTTGATTGCCGACTTGTTATCACAAAGTAACCTCATAGGAGCTTCATACTTTATCCTGAGATCATCGAGTATGATTCTCATCCATAACAGTTCACAAATTCCTTGTGCCATAGCTCGAAATTCAGCCTCTGTACTTGACCTTGCAACCACATTCTGTTTCTTACTTCTCCAAGTCACCAAGTTTCCTCCTAAAAACATGCAGTAACCTGAGGTAGACCGCCTGTCGACAACTGACCCGGCATAATCTGTATCTGTATAGGTTTCAATGGTCAATGTTTGTTCTTTCCGAAATAGAAGTCCTCTTCCCGGGTTTGTCTTTAAATACTGAAGAATTCTATTCACAGCTAGCATATGTCTCTCACGAGGATCATGCATGAACTGGCTAACCACACTGACAACATAGGCTATGTCAGGTCTGGTGTGAGACAAATATATCAGTTTTCCCACAAGTCTCTGATATTGTGTCTTATCCACCCTTGGGCTCTCCTCATTGTTTCCAATCCTGTGATTTTGTTCAATAGACGCCCCTGTGGTTTTGCAACCTAGCTTACCTGTTTCCTTCAGAAGATCCAGGACATATTTCCTTTGGGAAATAAAGATGCCTTGTTTGGAATAGGCAACCTCTATCCCAATAAGTACTTTAGCTTCCCCAAGTCCTTCATTTCAAACTGTGCAGCTAATTTTTCTTTTAAGACCTGTTTCTCAACCTCATTATCACCAGCGATGATCATGTCGTCAACATAAACCAGAAGAAGTGTAAGCTTGCCTTCTTTGGAATGTTTTATAAAGAGGGTATGATCTTCCTGGCTCTGCCTATAACCTAAGGACACCATAGTATTGGTGAACCTCCCAAACCAAGCACGAGGAGACTGCTTGAGTCCATATAAGGCCTTCCTTAACTTGCACACCATATTCCCTCCACCGGTAGGTTCATATCCTGGTGGAATGTCCATATATACTTCCTCTTCCAAATTCTCATGGAGAAAAACATTTTTAACATCGAATTGGTGCAAGTCCCATCCAAAGTGTGCTGCCAAGGAGAGAATGATCCTGACTGTGTTCATCTTTGCTACTGGGGCAAATGTTTCCTCATAATCAATCCCATATGTCTGAGTATACCCTTTTGCAACCAGTCTTGCTTTGTACCTGTCTAGAGTACCATCAGACCGATATTTCACTGTGTAAATCCATCTGCACCCAACTATCCTTTTGTCCTTCGGCTTCTCAACAATTTCCCAGGTCTCATTCTTGTTTAAAGCACTCATTTCTTCATGCATGGCTTGAACTCAATTCTTATCCATTAATGCTTCTTGTATTGAAGTAAGGGCTCTGGTAGAATCTATTGTTGAAATAAAACTCTGATGCTGTACTGATAGATTTTTAGTGGACACATACTGAGATATGGGGTATTTTGCACAAGTTCTTCTGGCTTTTCTTAAGGCTATTGGCAAGTCATCAGGGTTAGGTTCACAAATATCATGTAAAGAATTATTCAAAGGCTTAGAATCAGGAATGCTTACCTCTGGTTCGGGCGACTGAAGCTGCTGTTGGACCAGGTTGGGTTTTTTCCGATAATACACCTGCTTGTATCGATCTTTAGGTGTCTCTGAAGTACCAGAAGATGATGCCACATCCTTTATCAGAGGAGGGATAGATGACTCGGAGATTCAACCATAAGAGAAAGAAAAGATGACTCAAGAGACTCAGCTTCTTGACCACTCTCCCCCTGAAGCTGAGGACGAAGGTGAAAAGACTCGGACTCATGAAAAGTGACATCCATGGAGACATAGACACGACGACTTTGAGGATGATAACATTTGTACCCCTTTTTGTCTGGTGCATACTCTATGAAGATACATTTGACAAATTCAGGATCCAACTTACCACGATATTGACTATGGATATGAACAAAGGCAACACAACCAAAGACACGACACAGGAGATTCTTCATGGTAGGAACGGAAGGGAAGAAGGAAGTCATGACTTGCACAGGACTAAGACCATCCAAGACACGGGAGGGCAATCTGTTTATCAAGTATGCGGCAGTTAAGACAAATTTCCCCCATAAGACTTAGGGACGGACATTTGGAATAAAAGAGCTCTTGCAATTTCTAGGAGATGACGGTTCTTTCTTTCTGCAACCCCATTTTGTTGGGGAGTATCAACACAAGTTAACTCATGTAACAAACCATGTTCTTTAAGGAATTTTGTGAAATGTTGATTCACATATTCCTTGTCATTATCAGATCGTAACCGTTTTATAGATTTTCCAAACTGGTTTGAACCATGCGATAGAAATTCAAGAATATTTGAAATACTTGATTTATCATTCATAAGAAATATCAATGTGACCCTAGTGCAGTCATCAATAAATGAAACAAACCATTTTGCACCAGATATATTAGAATTAGAGGAAGGTCCCCACACATCAGAATGAATAAGATCAAAAGGTTCAATACTTTTATTATTATTTGGAGAAAAAATTGTGCGATGGTGTTTCGCAAACTGACAAACATCACAAAGAAAAGAACAGACTCATTGGTAAACAATTGCGGAAATAAAGACCTAAGAAGACTGAAAGGAGGATGACCAAGGCGTTTGTGGTGAAGCCATATCTGAGATGCAGCAGAAGCGGAACTTGTCGCATGATTGGATGTGGACATCATCGGACTAGTACAACCATGAGGCCGATGTAGAACATATAACCCTCCCTGTTCTTTAGCAACCCCAATCGTCCTCCCCGTGGTAAGATCCTGAAACACACAATGAGAGGGACAGAAGGTCACTGTACAGTTTAAATCTGTGGTAAGTTTATGAATAGAAATAATGTTATTAGACAAATGAGGGACATGAAGCACATTATGTAAAGGAAGGGAAGGGTGAAGTGAAATAGTACCACATCCTAAAACAGGGACATGGGATCCACTAGCAACCGTGATGTGATGCTTACCAGATAATTTAGAGTAAGTGGAAAAATATGAGGGATGAGGGTCATATGATCAGTAGCACCGAATCAATAATCCGAGAGATCCTCAGATACGATTACTAGAAACATTAAAGGAAAAAGAGCTTAAATTCTTACCACCATGGTTAGAGAACAAGTGTCGAAGGCTTACTTACTCACGAGTCCAAGAGAGTGCGCAAACGATCCAACTCGGCTTTACTAAGTGCTTGAATGGCCTCCCGGATGGTGGTGCGAGAGACCTTTTCACCCTCAATAACCAAGTCGGACACTGTTTGATTAACTTGCCTTTGTTGACTGCCTTTTAAACCCCCAGAGCGACCAAGAATCTTATCTCTGCCATGGAGTTTAAAACAAGTGTCCTTAGTGTGACCAGACTTCTTGCAAAAAGGACACCAACGCTCGTCATGTTTGGCAGACGACTTCCAAGAAGATGAGCCAGGCCTTTCAGATGATAACCCACCAATAGGACCTTTACCAGTGGCCAAAGCAGAACCATCACCGGAATTACTATTATTCAACATGACCGCCCGACGACTCTCTTCCCCCCTAACTGTGTAGAACACCTCGGAGAGAGAAGGAAGCTTGTCCTTACCTAAAATCGAACCCGAATAGATCATACTCGAATTCAACTCGAGAGAGAAACTTAAAGACCCGTCCACGCTCAATAAACTTGGTTAAAGTAGCAGAATCCTCAGTGCATTTCATCTTGAGATCCTGGTTTTGATCCAGCTCAATCCATAAACCATTCAGAGTACCATAATAATCAGTGACAGAAAGAGATCCTTGCTTGGTATTAAAAATGGTGTTTTCTAAATCATAACACGCAGCAATATCTTGTTTCATAGAATAGGTTTGACTCAAACTATCCCAAATTTCACGTGCAGAAGTAAAAAACATACAATTCTTACTGATATCAGGTGTCATAGAGTTCCATAGCCAAGTCATAATCAAAGAATCTTCATCATCCCAAATGCCAAACTGTGGGTCATCGGCCTTCGGAGGATCCCCGACAATGTGCGACAACTTCCGACGACCCTTGAGAGTGGTGCGAATAACCTGGGCCCATTGGAGATAATTCTTACCATTTAGGTGATAAGTAGAGTGTAACACTGGAAGATCATGGGGATTCAGGGCTGCAACGACCACCGGAGTGTTGGAACGACAACTGGAGGCGGCGTATTGATGGTGGAGGACTGGGTGTCTACTGTAGACATGTCGGTTGGACCCGAAAATGGTCAAAAAGTAACGGGGAGGAGCCGACGAGCAGAACGGCGGTGGTCGCGCGGTGAACGGCGGTCTGGAGGGCGGCGCGTGGCTCCCACGCGCGTACAGTGCAGCGGCGAGGTGGCGGCGCGTGGCTAATCGGTTTGGGATGGGCCTTTCGGTGGTGGCCTAAAACAAGCCGACAAGCGATCCCAAATGGTGGTGGTGAGGCAAAAAAAGGCGGCGACAGGTGGCTGGTGGTGGTTTTACGGCAGCAATAAGGCTGCAAAGGAAGGAAGAGACAGCAGTAAGGCTTCTCAAAACGAAGAAAAAACAAAGGCAAGTCCTAGGAACGACCTAGGCTGCTGATACCATATAGAAAGAAGGAATGTTGTAATGTATGAATATTATTCCTTGAATATTTCTGTACAGAGAAGGTTACAATATATATAGGCTAAAGTTATTAATTGCTATCCTAAACATAAGGGAGAAAAATCAGCCCTAATAAAAATAAGAATAAGAAACGTATCTGTACATATCTGATATTAATGTTAATATATTACAACAGTTTCAATTTCAAAGTTTTTGGTCTTTGACATTGTTGTTTGAAGCTTCCAAATGTAGTTTTGAGAGGTTTGAGCCTTGTTGTACTTGATTGCTTGTCAAGAAATTTTTGTTAGGCTGATGATCATTCCAGTCGTCTTACTGAATTATCTTTCCAGCATCTCCAACATCCTTGAGTTGCCTTCCCAACCATGTTTTGTGGAGCTCACTTTTTTTTTATGTTATTTTCATTTTAAAGTGTTTGAAACAAGCTTTAAAGCTTAATAAGCTTTAGCTTGAGGGAGACTGTTAGAATATCATAAAAATATCTCATAATATCTTTATTATATCTTAGAATATTTTATAGAGTATATTAGATGATCTCTTAAGAATTATTTCATATTTATTATTTAATGATTTGTTTCCTTATTTAATTAAGATTATGAGTCTAATATTAGTTTAAATATGATAGGACTATTAAGTTTGTCTTTTATATCGCATTATCGTCATATTAAATCAATATTAATCTCATATTATTTTGAGTTTCTATTTTCTCTTTTCCTCCTACCTAAAACCCTCTAATTCAACAAATGCTACTTGACTTTATAAGATCTATTGTTTGGAAAGTGGAGACACTGAGGTCAGTTTGAAAGCTAATAATAATAATTATTGTATTGGTTTGGCTTCTTTGAAACAGATGACACTTGGACTTCCTTTTTTTTTCCTCGTGATTGGGACATTTTAATCATGGATGCTCTCCTCCATGTACCTGAGAATGAGGAGAGGCAGCAAACATTGCGGATTAATCTCGCTGACAAGTTGCCTCCTTCTTGTATTGCTTGCACTGAGTGTGTACCTCGCCCATCAGCAAATTCAGAGGCAAAATTGAGTTCCAGTCAATAATAGTAAGCGTATGTGGTGATCTTTAATTCAGCTATAAACAAGTTTTTTATTGTTTTAAACCTTTTACATGATTTTGAGGCTAGGAGGACGTCAATATTTGTTTTTGACGGAATAAATTTCCAAATTTTCTTTTTGGTGCAATATGTTGTAATATTGTTTACCATCTTATTTCATTATGAAAATAAATGTGGGCTTGTGGAATGAGGAACATTTTCTTTTATTCTGCATCCTCCTTTTTATTCCTGCTAACTAATTTTTTGAGATTCACATTTGTATTTTTTTCTACTTAAGTGATAGAGCATGGCAGTTTTTGTTTGCCTTTCCCTTCATGTCTACCTCTATACTGTGAGGCCTTGTTTGATGCATCGCATAGGATAAAGATAATGCCTAATTCAATTAGATAAACTTTTTTACAAGTATTTCTTTGGTGTACAACTGTATAACAGTATAAGTATCCTCATAGCATTAACTAATAGAAAAATGATCATCATATACTTTTAAAAAGAAGTATAAATATTATTCATATTTTTTTTAAAGAATGTGATTAAGTGAAAAAAAATAAAAAAAATATATAATAAATAATATTAAAAAGAATATGTGTACTATTTAATATAAAAATATAAGAGTTGTAACAAATATATTCTAGACTAAAGTGCTCTTATAGTGGTAGTGGTTTGTGCGATGGCAATGTTTGTATTGGCAGGGACAGCAAGGACAATGGCAAAGTGGTGATGGCGGTGGAATGTTGTACGCAAAGTAAGAGTGTCAAATAACTTATTTGGCTTTATCTTACCTCTTCAGGCTGAATAGAGTTGTATTAGAAATACATTAAAAAAGAAAAGAACTTTCCAGATGAACTTATTTTATTCGGTGTATGTATTAAATATTGTACAATGCTGGGTAGAGTTAAGACTACTCTCGGGCATGAATTTTAAATTGGAAAATGATTTTTTTACACTTTTTTACATCTTTAAAAGAAGTGTAGGTATTTTACATGTTTTTTTTAAGAGGGTGATTGAAAAAAAAAAAATAAGTAAATATAATAAATAATATTAGGTGAGGTGTAAAAAATATATATGTATTATTTATGATATATTTCAAATTTTTAATTAACAATTTTAAGAGCATATTTGGGAATTTTTTTTCCTATCTTAACAGCTGTCTTTTGAAAAAAGCTGTTGATCACTATTCATAACATGTTTTACAACTTAAGAAAAAGTTTTTGAACAAAATATAATATATTATAATAATTTGTTTTCATAAGTTTGAAACTTGAAGTTTAAAGTTTTTAATTTTTTATAATAAATTATTTTAAAAATTTTGAAATATAAATATTATTTTGTTTTTAATTAAATAATTTTTTAATTTTTAATACTTTTTTAATAATTTAATATGTAAAAATAATTATTTTTATATTATTAAAGTAAATTAAATTATTTTAAAATTATTTTTTAATTAATATTTTAAATATAAAATTAATTATATTATAACTGATTATAATAATAATTAATTATATATATAATTAATAAAATAATCAAATTTTCATAATTAATTTAAACATACATGGATGGGTCCAGAGGAGATGTGTCCAGATGAAGAGGATGAAACTTTCAAAGTAAAATGTAATGCAATGAAAGAAAATTTTCAGGTGCCAATCTTTGAAATTTTTTTCGGTAAAGGTTTAGGCCTAGGCCCAGAAAACAAAAATAACCACTAAGCAACTACACGAGGGACTGACGTCCCCATAGTCCCAAACAATCATAGAGCAACAGAGAAGATAATTCCATTGGAGGGGAATCCCACGTCTTCATATAATTCCATTGGAGGGGAATCCCACGTCTTCATGCCTTGACTAATACTGAGTTTGGCTAAGTAGTCTGCGCAACGATTTGCTTGTCATTCTTTATTACTATTATTTTTTTTGGGTCTGCAATTTGCTAGTCTATATGCATGTTGAATTTTCACAGACCTTCCTTTACGGCAAGGCTTTAGACGCTTTAAACAGACCATTGGTTTCATGGTTTTGTTCCGATAGCTGCTCAACAAGCATATGATATAAGGTCACTGAATCAACCTCAAGAACAACTTGTTGCAGCAGGTCCGAGCCCAAAGCCGAATTTCTCCCCCCCCCCCCCCCCCCCGAAAAAAAAAATAAATTGGGGGATTTATATACAAAGTTGTACAATGCTCTTTATAATTAATATTCCTTTCACTTTTACTATTCTAAAATTTAAAATTCACAAGTAATCCTCCCCATCCTCCTTTTATATTCTCCCTCTCCTCAATAAACATTGAAGCAATGAAATGTGCTATTATTTTCTTCCACGCTGTTCTCATTCATCTCCTTCCTCTTCGAAGTTCCAAAACATGTCTTGATACATCCGACATGAAATGCTTTAGAAATTGTTGTTTACATCATCAGGTTGTCTACCGCGGGTTAAATTCTATCAATGATCCTTTAGTAATAATGCATAAGAATTGTAAGACGTGATCATTTTTTATTAAATGTGTTTTTACTTTAAGAAAGTGGGCATCCCATATTTCATTTCAAATGTAATTAAAGTTTTAAAATTTTAATGAAAAACTAGTTATTTTAAAATGTTATTTTTGAAGATATGATGATTCTGTAAAAAAAAAAGAAGAACTGATGATCAAAGGGATTAGTTATAGAATTTAATTTTGATAATACTGTGTAAAGTTTTTTATACCATCAACAAATTATATGTGTAATTTTTAAGTAATTCTTATGAAAGTTAAATATTTTTAATGACGTGATAATACATAATTGAATAATAGTGTAAAATTTTTTGTACTAAATACATCAAAATTAAATCCTTAATTATATTGTTGTAAAAATATTATTATAGTTGTTTTGTTCCAAAAATTATAATTATTCAATCACCAAAAAAATTTGTATTACTACAAATAAGATTACATAGTTGAGCGCAATGGTAAGCGAATTGTGCTTTTAAAAAAAAATTAAAGTTTAAATTATGAAAAAATTAATTATTAATAAAACTTTCTAATTTAAAGAATTAGCCTCATAACAATTCTTATTGAGATATTCAAAGAAAAAGAAGAAGATAAGACTATGTTGTAAAGTTGTATTTGCGGCTATTATTAAAATATTGACATATGAAAATCAAGTGAATTAAAAGTATAAACAAATAAGCCTATATGATCAAGGCGCAAATGGATTTGTGACTTGTGAGTACAGGTGGACAAGTGAGATTAATTGTTGTCAAAGGTCATTCATCATGCGACGACGTGTCATAACTCATAAGATAATTAGGCAAAGCGTGAAAATCTATAATAATGAGGAAAAATTATTGACAAATATACAATTTTGTTAACGTGTATTTTAAGCATATATTAAGGAATAATAAATAAAAAAATAAGTATTCAATATTTTAAAAATTTAGAAAGTAATTAATACTTTTTAAAAGTAATTTAAAAATAAATAATAAATATTATTTTAATTCTATAATATATGTCCACATATGTTAATAAAATCCTAAAATTTTAGCCAAAATTTTAATAAGATATTCTATTCATTTTTTTTTATTTATAATTTAATGAAAGAAATCTAGTATTAAGATAATAATTTAATAGTTTTAATTTTAGGGAAAATCATAAAATATATTATTATCCTTTGATTCATTAGAAATTAAATTAAAAAAGAGAGAGAATATAATTGGCCAATAAAAGAGGTAATAAAAGAGAGATAAAGTTAGATGAATAAATATTGAGAGAGATTTTAAGAGTTAAATAATTAATAGAGTAAGAAAAATAAAGATAAAATTGGTATAAAATAAATAATTTTATGTTAAAATTTTAAAATAATATTTAATATGGAATAAAAATAAATTTTTAAAACGACATATAAGAATGTATTAAATATTTTATTTTTATTAAAAACTTTTTATTTCGACTTTTTAATAAGTTGTTAGCAAAATCCAAAAAAGAAATGGAAGGAGTGCTCCTTTTCTCTCATAATATTTAATGTTTAAGATTTTTTATAAAAATTTAAAAAATTATTAAGTACTCTTAATTTTTGAAAAATATAATTACATTTAATTAAATTATTATTTTATCAAATTAATAATTTTTTATTCCATTTAACGGAGAAATTAATAACTAAAGATAAATTTAAAAATATAATTAATATATTTTTAATATTTTAAAATAATAAATAAAATAAAATAAAACTTTCTTTCTAAAAAATTGATATTATATAACGAATATATATATATTTTTTAATTCTTGAATGAATAATTAATTATTTAATCCAATGTGTAACATCAATTAATGATCCAGCGTAATTCAATTGAATTACATGGCAGTATTCCACGTGTCCACTGCGGGTCCCACAGACAGGAGGCAGGGTAAATCACTGTCTCCTCGGCTCGCTACAAGCGGCGTTCGCCGTTAACCAACGCCAACGCCAACGCCAACGCTAGAGACAGCTGAAGTCGGAAAGAACAGGTGGCGGGGAGCATGTACGACACGTGGCATGACACGGATTCGAAGTTACATTAGAAATGACGGACGTCAAAGGTGTCCTATAAATATAAATTGATTTCGAGTTGGAGGTGCAGGCATTGAATTGGAGGGCAAGGTAGGGGAGGAGTATTTGTTAAAAGGACAGGCAATTTCCCGAACCGTGTGATGCCTTGGTCCCACCTTTTGTCGGGTTGTCGTTTGGAGCGTATGCATTTGTTGTATTTGTATGGGTGTGTGGGTTACGAGTTACGACACTTGCAACCATTACCATTTTGACAGATCTTCTTCTTCTACACCTCATTTTCTCATTTCCTCTTTTGATATTTCGCGATATATGCAATGGTATGTTATGCTCCACCATCTTCATTACTATGTTTATTGTTTAAATGCATCTTATTCTTGGGTTTAACTAATAATAAATTTTGTTAAGGGTAGTTGTTAAAGAAATTAAAATAAAATATTTTAAATAAAAAAGTAGAATATTTTAAATTTTTAATGTATTAAATATTTTGTTAAAATTTTATTATTTTAACATGTATCTTTAATAAAATTCAATAATAATATGGAGTATAATTAGACTGATGCATCTTTTTAAAAGATTAGGTTAAAATTTGGAGTATAATTATTTTTAAGTGACACAATATGAAGGAGAAATTCTATCATATTTTTAAAACAACAATAAATACATGTTTTAGAATGATTTACATAATTAATTTAAGTTAATTTATTTAAAATTTATGTAAATATACTTAAAATTGAGCATATATTTATTCTTGCTCTAAGAATATGTAATAGTTTCTCCAATATAAAGAGTCAAATTCCAACTTATTTTCTTGTGTTAAATCTTATTAAATTAAAACAAAGTAATCCATTTGCTGGTAGTTTAGTTTTTAAATTTATTTATATTTAAGTGTTAAACTTGAAATTTGCAAAGTTTGTATTTTTTTACGAGAGATTAAAGTGAAATACAATAAATATTAACATAATACAAATTTTATAAATTTAAAGGCTAACTTATACACATAAATAAATTTGAAAACAAAAATATTAATGAACAATAATGTCCAATGATTAAATTATTTATTTACTTAACAACGTGATCGATTTACATGATTAATTTTCCGCTCGTAATATTATTAAGTGCATAACTTGAATTCGAATTCAAAATTCTTCATTACTAAAGGTGCTCCCTTTAAATACGAAAAGCTACCGAATCCTAAACTTTTCTCTATTAAAAAACTACTTAATTAGTCCATGAACTCTCATGTTGTCACTTGTGATCAAGGCTTGAAAGACGAGAAATTGAGAGATGTCCTCCAAATAATCCAAAGAAACCAGCAAAGAGAAGACGACAGAGCACAGAAATAGAAGTAGGGTGAGAAAGAGAAAAGTAGAAAGGAAGTTAGCGGGACATTGATGGAAGCGCACAAACCAGACAGGTAGGCCATACAGCAATCACTACTACTTTACCTCGTCCTCTTTCTCTTGAGGGACAGTCTTGTTCACCACGCCACCACCATTTCACCAAGACCATCATTATGTGACTGTGTCTGCTCCCATCCCCTCCCATCCCCAATCAAACTTCTCCTCACCTAACCTAACCATATTACTCTTCTTTCTATCTTTCTTCTGCCTTTCCAATATCCACCAAACATCCATATCACCCCCTAATACCCTTTCTATCCTCTCCTCTCCTCTCCCATCCTTCATCATAATTGCTCTCTTTTTTACTATAAATAAATAAATAAATAAAGCTTAGCTTCAAATTCATCCGCTCTTCTCTTCACAGTTCACACCCCTTTCTTAATAATATCTTCAACACAGCATGCAGATGCAGGGCTCTTCCATGTCTACAGTGTGTAAAGATGATAACTTGGTCCTTTCCTCCGAGGATTCTTCCTGCCCAGATGACTCTGACCTTGAATTGGGTCTCGGGTTGAGCCTTTCTCCCTCTCCTCCTGCTGCAAAGTCCCAACCTACTCCTACTCCTACTCCTACTCCAACTCCTCCCTATGCCAGAATTTTGACCGCTCAGGATTTTCCTTGTGTGGTTTCTTCTTCAGCTTCCTCATCTTCCTCTTCTTCCTCGTTAAGCAGGAGGAGTAATGTCACATCTGGGACCAAGAGAACTGCTGATTCTGTTGTCGCCACTAACGCTCCCAGGTAAATAATAATCTTAACATTATTTTCCTTTATTATTCTCCCTTTCTTTCTTCTCACTTTTTCTTGATCCTCTTCTTTTCCTTTTGCTCGTTTTCATAGTTAGCAAGCCTGTTATGATATAAGAAATGACTTGTGTTGTTCTTCTACTTAATGTTTAGCACATGCTTTCCAATTTAGTCATCCTACTTATCTCTTCTCCGTGTGATCTTGATTTACTTGATGGATCATTAGGTTTAGCTACTATTTTTAGTTGAGTATCTCCATATCTTCCTGGTTTGGTTGTCATTGGTTTCAACTTTCAATAGGTTACATATAATAATCTTTTATTATAGTGGGGATTATAGATATTTATGAGTCCTGTACTGTAGTCTTTGTTGAAGAGGCAGAGTTCAAATTCTAAAGCAATTCTTGTGAGAAGGTCGCATAACTCTTGTGTGTTTGCGGTCAAATAGGAATTAGTCCTATGAATGGTTAGCTGAACTTATAAAAATACCTTGTGATTTCAAAAAATATATATATTCAATGAGCTAGAAAGGAGCTAAAAAAGTTGGAAGAAATACACCACTCAAACTAAAATGGTCAAATTTCCCCAACTCTAAAAAGAATCTTATGTTCCACTTCAAACACCGAAGGTCGTTTCTTCAGATATGGATTGATAGAATCCAATTTAATATTTATTGTAGTATTAGTTTTATATTTATTATGAGGTTACAATTTCCATTAATTTTTTCTTTTGAGAATTTATTTTGTGACCTTATCCCTCAAGATGATTTACTAAACAGTGGCTGTAAAGAAACGGGATAGCATATTAACAAACGACTATTTATAATAATCTAGACCAATTTGTATTTTAAGTACTCAACGTTGGAATAGTTTCATACTCTTGATGGGAAAGATTGGTGTAATTGTCTTGGACTTTACTGAAACTAATGGTATTGGAATATTAAGTGATTGATATTTGATCCAATAATATAGACAATCTAGAATTTCTCATCTAATGTGTAATTAAGAGTTTTGCTTAGAACTCAATTCAGCTGTTAAAAAAAAATGAAAGTTCTAAGTACTAACTATGGCGTATTTCATCTGCTCGGTGGGTCATGTAAATTTTGATATCTTTATTTGTTTAACAAAAGTAAAGCAGAAACTCAACCTATGCTGTAGAAATTACCAACTTAGAATATGTAGTATGCAGAGTTATCATTTTGCATCAGTAATTTTCTTGCTTTTATTGTACCAAAAATAAAATAATAAAAAATTCTTGTTTTTAAATTTAGTGCTTTTACTTTTATCCAAAATAATTGGTTTACTATTTACATTTCTCAACAAGAAGTTTTCCATGTGCAATACACTTTGTTTCATTTTCTGATGGTTCTGGTTCTAATTTTTCCTCAATGATGTCCTTGGTGTCTTACCCTTTCTAGAAACAGAATGAATAAAATATTTATCAATTTTATTCTCATTTCTTTACTGATGTGATTGTCATTTCTGTTGTGATTGAATTTCTTACACAGTCAGGTAGTTGGATGGCCTCCCCTGAGAGCATATAGAATGAATAGTTTTAATAGCCATGCAAAATCACCAGCCACCGAAGCATTCAACTCTATGGTTGAGAAAAATAAGAGTAATAGTGCCGTCGTAAGGGACAGTGCTGACAGTGGCAGTGATAATAACAACAATATTGCCAAAGAAAACGGAAACCTCAGGAGTTCCCTGTTTGTGAAGGTAAATATGGATGGGATACCGATTGGAAGGAAGGTAGATTTGAGTGCTCATAGTTCCTATGAAACCTTAGCTCGAACCTTGGAGGATATGTTTAATGAACCAACTACGGTCTTCACTTGCAAAGGTGAGTTTTTCTTTGTCCTTATACTCCGTTACTCCTAGTAAAGAAAATGCAACTCCTGTATGGAATTATGCCATGCTTTCAAGATCAACAAGATTTTATGTGCTTGGTGAATAATTTGTTGACTTTGTGCCATTCCTTTCTTGTGTCCGCTTTAAATATGACACAATAATAACTTCTTACTTCCTCTCCTTTTAACTTTGCCAAATCTAAACATATATGTGATTAACTGTTGTCCAAAAAGTAAATTTAAAGATTAATAAAGGATTAAAAACTGACAAGCACATGTGGATTACTTTATATAGGTGGCAGTGGTAGGGGTTTAAAGTTTTACGCTTCCCTCTTTTTCTTTCCTCATCTTGTTAAGAATAGATTTGCTCCTATGTACTCCTTTTCCTTCAAGACTATCTCATTATTTCAGTATTTTAACACATCAATAATAAACAACAACAACCAAGCCTTTTCCCACTAGGTGGGGTCGGCTACATGGATCAAACGACGCCATTGTGTCCTATCATAAAACAAGTCTTCAAATATACTATTCAGATCTAAATCTTTTTTAATCGTTTCACCTATATTCTTTCTTGGTCTTCTTCTACTTCTAGTTATTGGGCTATTATCTACCTAATCTACTCTTCTTACAGAGGCTTCTAAGAGTCTTCTCCTTACATGTCCAAACCAATTAAGGTTAGATTTTCCCATCTTTTCCACAAAATATCAAAATATAACAAAAGAGATACAAAACCACCTAACAACTTGATGTTCTGTTTTCATCAATAAAATTCTGGTATATGTCATTTTTTTTCTCTGTCTCTTGAATTTTGGTTTTGAGATAGATGATACCGTAGTGTTTAATTTTGTCTTTTCAATGTGTTTGATTCTTTTTTTTTCCCCAATGGTATTGGCATCATTGTCAATAGGATCAAATGGAGAGGGTCATATAGTTGGAGCAGATGGGCAATCAAAATTGTTGGATGGATCTTCCAACTTTGTGCTCACATACGAAGACAAGGAAGGAGACTGGATGCTTGTTGGAGATGTTCCTTGGTGGTAAGTATTTGGTTCATAGCCATCAGTTTGGTTTTAGTGTCAAAACTTCTCTCCCTCTGTAATAATATCATTGATGTTGCAGTATATTTTTTCATCAAGCTAAAATTTGCTTTGTCGGTTGATTTTCAAATAGTATGTGTATTGTTTAATTTGGTCAGGCAAATCTAAGAGTATGTGCTAGGAAGTACCTTCTGCTTTCTTGATGATAGCCTGAGTGAGCAGAAAAGCTTAGTGCATCTAACACTAATAACGGATAGAAATAAACAGGTTTAATTATTATTGTATGATGTAAACGTATATTTTACTGCTGTTACGCTTGTTTTGGCTTTTGACAGCCCAGTATTCTATCCAAAATCACTGGTGCCAGAAAGTAACTGTAAGATATAAGACACAAATATATTACAATTTGCTACTGATTACACAGCCTATACTAATATCCCAATACTTAAGCCACCATTCAGTGCACAATCCAAGTATATCAGTTAAGAATTCACTGTTTCATGGACTTCCTATAATAGAGAGAGACCATGGCTCTTTTCCTGAATAAGGAAAATATTATTAATATTTGGAACAAGAACAAAAGCAAGAAATTTAAGATTTGAGAAATGGAATTGATACCTGTCTTTTCATAGTTGGACCTCTGGTTTTATCTGGGTTGATATTTATCTACCTTTCTCTTTAAAATTGCAATCAGGATGTTCCTTAGCTCTGTGAGGAGGCTTAGAATCATGAGGACAACCGAGGCTAATGGTAATGGACTTGGTAAGCAAACGCATTATTATTCCTAACACAACTTATTTACTCTTTTTTCTTTCTCTAACTTATTTACTTATTTGCAGCACCAAGATTGGAAGAAAAGAACAGCAGATTGAAAAGCAAGCCCATATAGACAAGGATTGCATGCATGGTTTATTAGGATACAGAAAACTTATGGCCTAAAATGTATTACACGAATAGAAGGAATAAAAAAGGGTGAAAAAACAAAAGGAGAGAAGTAAAGTAATACTGCAAGTAAATGGATTTTGAGATTTAAATGATCAAACCTCGGCGTTTTTTGTTTAATTTCACTTGGTATATGGTCTTCACTTGGAGGGCACAAGCGCCATAGATTTTTATGTAATACTAGTCAGTAGTCATACAAGTATTTGCTGTTTCTTAATGGTGTAAATATGAGATGCTTGCTAACTTCCTTATCAAATTTTGATTGCATTCTCTTTCCGTGCTAATGTAATTCGAGTTTTCACTTGAAATAGCAGTCCTATTTGCCTTCTACATGTAGAACTGGCTTGGTTTTATTATTTTTCTTTAAGAACTGAAATGGGATTTATATATGCATGGGCGTTATTGCTAAAGGACTCACGAGCTGTGTCTTTTGCGTTTAACAAAGTTAAAATACGTGTCAAGATTTGTTTTGCATCAATCTTTAGGTCAAGAACATGAAGTCTTCAAGCACAAGCAATCCGTGGCTTTATAGAAAGAATGCTTGTCTGGAATATTGACAATCTGTCGCTTCTGAATATTGGGGTGGCACCCATTTTTACGCAGATAAATTAAGCATAACTTTGACTAACTGGCAATGTAATACTAATTTAACTTATAACTATCAGACACCTCTTTAACAATGACTTATGAGTTATGAGCCAAAATAATATATGCAACTGAGTAATTTTTAAATAGACACGGTTTATTATAAATACTTAAATTATTATTTAACATGTATAATGTATTGAAAATTATCATAAAATTATATTAATTTTTAATAATATTTTTATATATGTCAAATAATAATTTAAGTGCTTAAAAAATGACGTGATAAACCAAGTCCACCTAAGAATTTCCCTTAGAAACTCACTAACAAAATTTTTTGAACTCACCAAACCATGGGCAAGTGTAGAAAACTTATAGGGAGTCAATATACATACTCTGTATTTAAAGGGATTTCCTTGCATTTTGGTCCAACTACTAGAATTTTGAGCTTAGAGCTTCATGTACATAAATAAATTACTCTGGGCTTCTTTGTTGGGATTGAGATAAGATTTTCATTTTTTCTTTTTGGAGGAGTGAGGGGGTGTTGTAATTGTTAATATGAATAACTGGAGAATCGAGGCTTTCTCGAATGTACTGATGATCATTAAACAATAGATCTTTGCAAAAGAAATGCCAGTCCCTCACATGTTAGAGAGAGAGAATGGACCAAGTTACTTTTGAGTACTTCATTATTACATCTAAAAAATTATCATTGTTATTCAAAGGACAATAGGTACAATTGCTTTATCCTGGTTTCTGTTGAAATCTATGTCTATTCACCAAAATCAGAATACAAATAAAATTTATTTGCAAAAGTTAATCCATTTTGATATACTCATTAAATATTTTAAAGACAAATGTGCACCGCTAATTACAAATTTAAAGAAAATTAATAATATGACAGCTCTAAAGGGCTTGTTGGCCAGGGAAAACTCATGTTTGGTTCCTACACAAGGCCATTAACTGGTGATGTGCTAAAAACTGGCATCTCTTTGTTGTTAGCTGCAAATGATTTATTGTTGCTACTGCTCTTTCTCCGAGGCTTTGCCTCTCCAAGCATCATTATGACATCCCTCATGGTGGGTCTGTCCTTGGGCAGCTTGGCAGTGCATAGAAGTGCTATTCTCAGAACTAAAAGCATCTCTTCTAGAACATGCCTGCAGTTTCCTACACTGGGGTCTAATGCTTCTTCTAGAGATTTGTTGTCTCTAATCTTCCTTCTAATCCACTCTACAATGTCTACAGACTCTCCAAAGTCTGGATCTAAAGGCCACTTTCCTGTAAGAAGCTCCAACAAAACTACTCCATAACTGTAAACATCAATCTTTTCATCCACCTTCAAGGCATATCCATATTCTGCCAAAGAATAAATAATTTAAAGGTTATGAATATAAATCTTGTACATCTAAGAAATAGCAAACATCTCTTTCACAAATATGAATATATGCAGCCTTATCTTCTATCCTAATATGCTAATTGAAAGTTATGTTCTTTGAGATTTTAACTACCCTTCTTGCTCTTAAGCGGTCTGGGAGCCAAAGTAGCTATTAACTAGATATAGTAAGATGTATGAACTAGTAACTCACCAGGGGCAATGTAGCCATAGGATCCAGCAACCATGGAGACTGTTTCATTCTTTCTGATCATTATCTTGGCTAACCCAAAATCTGCTATCCTTGCCTCAAGATTTGCATCAAGCAATATATTATTTGACTTGATGTCACGGTGGATAACGGGTGGATTACAGTCATGATGAAGATAAGCAAGTCCTTGTGCAACTCCTAGAGCTATGTTATACCGTGAAACCCAATCTACAAGCAATCTTGGTGCTTGTTTGCCATGCAAGGCATCTCCAAGGTTACCATTGTGCATAAATTCATAAACTACCATCACATCAGTGTCGTTGTGAAGAAATCCTAATAGTCTAACAATGTTCCTATGCCTTAGCCTCCCTAGAAGATTCACCTCTCCAACAAGGTCATCACTGCTTCCTACTTCAATATCAGATCCTGATCTCCACAATTTTTTCACTGCCACAACTGTTCTTGACTGTGGTATCTCAGCATTATAAACAACCCCAGTAGCTCCCATGCCAATCACATTCGTTTCCTTGATGCAAGCTAGAATGTCAGTACTTGTGAAACCAAGCCTCTGAAATGCCATCAATCTCCAGGGCCAACCTTTGCTACCCTTATAAAATCTTTCTTGGAAGCAGAACCCATCAGTGTACCACCTTATGTATAAAGATCTTGCTACCACAATTGCAATCCCAATGGCTAGGATTGATGATATTCCAATGATCCATCCTGCAATAATGTGCTTTGCATGTGAGCTCCCATGCCTTGATGAATATGCGGAGTTTTGGCCACATGGAGGGAGCACACCACCACATAGGCAAGCATTGCCCACAAGATCATTTGGGTTTATAGTTCTTAGCATGCCATTTGCTGGGACAGAACCTTCAAGCTTATTGTATGAGACATTGAACGCTTCCAGAGCTGGAGAAACACCAAAGCTTTCAGGTATTTGACCAGTCAGAGTGTTGTTGGAAAGATCAAGAATGGCCAATGAAGGCATGTTAGCTATTGCTTTTGGGATTTCACCAGTCAATTGGTTGTTTTGTAGGTTTAAATTTACCAATTTCTGACATGAAGCAATGCTAGCTGGAATGCTTCCAGAGAAATGATTTGATGAGAGATCAAGAACAGCAAGTGAGGGACAGTCCTGGAATTGGTCTGGGATTTCACCTTCCAAGTTGTTGTTGGAGACCATGAAAGCTTGCAGGTTTGGAATGGAAAGAACCGTGGAAGGAAGAGAAGAATGGAGTTTGTTTCTTGAGAAATCAATGAAAGAAAGGGATGTGGAAGAAGCAATGTCATCAGGAATTCCACCAGTGAGACTATTGTTAGCCAATTCTAATCTTTGAAGCTTGCCAAGCTTGCCAAGACCTACAGGAACTGTCCCAGAAAGAAAATTGTTCTGAATTCGAACACGAACAAGTGAAGGACACGTTGATAGGCTTGATGGAATTGGACCAGAGAAGGCATTATTGAAAAGTATAAGTTTGGTGAGATTGCCTTGGCTGCAAAGAGTTTCTGGAATCTCACCAGAGAGTGAATTGGATGATACATCCAACCATTGCAATGGTGAATTCTTGCCAAGGTTACTAGGCAATGGCCCTGACAAGGAATTGTTCCATAGCTCAAGCACCTCCAGTTGAGGCAAATCCTCAAGTCCAGAAGCCACAGGACCAAACAGCTGGTTATGCATGAAGTTCAGAAGCTGTAAATTTTCCAGCTGACTTATTTCAGCTGGAATTTTCCCTGACAACATGTTATCAGAGAGATCCAGCAACTGCAAAGAAGTCATATTGCCAATTTCTGGTGGAATTCTACCTTCAAAGTTGTTGTTATATAAGAAAACTGTATTCATTGACTTGAGCTTTCCCAATGCAGCTGGAATCTCACCACCAAGATTGGCTACTGCTAAATCAAGATACTTAAGACTGGTGAGATTTCCAAACTCTGATGGAATCCCACCTTCAAATTCATTGTACCCAAGAATCATATACTCCAGTGATAAAAGTTGCCCCAGCTCTCCTGGAATTTTCCCAGTGAGGTTATTCCCAGATAGACCAAGGAACTTCAACTTACGCAAGTTACTGAATGATGTTGGAACTGACCCTTCAAAGAAGCTGCCTCTGAGATCCAGCATCTCTAAGGAAGAGGCATTTCCAAGGTCCCCAGGAAGAGAACCTGAGAACTCATTGCCGGATCCATTTAAGTTCATAAGTCTCCATGCCTTTCCAAGGCCTAATGGAAAGTCTCCAATGAAGAAATTCTGGCTTACATCAAGACTCTTCAGTGTGGTGAGATTGGCTATGGATTTTGGCAATGGTGATGAAAAAGCATTGCAGCACAAGTTGAGAGAAGTGAGACTTTTGAGCCTTTGTATATCATTGGATACTATGCCACTAAGATTCTTGTGGGAGAGATCAAGCTTCTCTATAGCTCCAGCTGAGTTGCACCAGACACCAGTCCAGTTACAATGAGTTGCATCCTTCCCTAGTGCTTTGTCCAACAGTTTCCAATCCTGCAGGGTGTTCAACGGATCAATCAGACCTGCTTTTATAGAAAGCAAAGCTGATACTTCATCATTTGTGGCAGCAGCAAAACCATAAGTGAAACAGCCAATGTAACAGAAGAAGAAGATGAAAAACTGAGTTTTCATTTGCATCTTGTTCTTCTTCATTCTGCTTGATTAATGTCTCAGTTGTCCATCATTTGCACTCTCTACTGAAACTGAAGGAGAAGTGCTATGTGGGGATGGACAGAACACTGAAAGAGAGTGATATGTATAGTTTATGAGGAAGTGGTTGAAAGAAGAACCGCTAATGTATGTGATTCCATATATTATATGATATGACCAATAAATAAAACACTTGATTAGTTTCGGTCATTTTTAAGAAACTTGTCAGGTTTATGAACTGGTATTTCAAAGCAGCTAGTGGTGTGCAAGTAATGACAGGTGAAGCTTTTGACTTATTTGAAGTTTCTCCGACATAAAACATGGAAGATAATGTGGCGCTTAATGCTGGTTTAGTTTCTACGTTTTTCCTCTATCGGTTATCGTTGTCAATTTGAAGAGGGATAGGGCAGTTAATTTTATTTTTATTTATTAAGAGTGCCTCTCCTATTTGTTTATTTTGAATTCCATTTTACGGTAATTGCATTCTTGCTAACAAGATTGTGAGTAAAGATGTGAGAATATATATATCTTCTACATAGAGTAGATCAGATGAGTGATCCACAAGGGCCCTTAAGTTTTTTTTTATTTCTTTTCTAGCTAGGTAGTAAATGTATACATAATTCACTCCATCTCTGAGTTTCTTTTCCAATTAAACTATCCGATCACTAGATTTCATCAGTTCACAAATATATATAAAGTCGGCAATCTATGATTGAGATTCAAGCAGCTGTGGGAAAAGAGAAAAACTGGAAAAAAAAATTACAAAAAATATAACTACCACACTAGACACTACTACATTGTTAAGGGGACTTTATAACCTCGTTTGAGCTTTACGAAATCTGCTTTTGGACAATAAAAATTGTCTAAAGCATCTTTCCCAGTACATTGAATAAATTTTTTTGCTAAGCCACTTTAATTTAAGTGTGTTCCATGACCATGAGTGTGAAAGTGGACTTTCAAGTTCCAGCAGATTGAAGGGTAACTTCTAAGTATGACAAAGATTCAGAAATGATGCATAAGTGGGCCAATTAACATATGGTTAATGTAAGGAACCACCAAAGGAGGCGTATAGCTCCTTTTACCGCAAACCTGCCCCCACTTTTTTTTTGTCCTTTTTTTTTAAATTGGCAAGGTGTTTGTGCATATTTAAGTGTATGTAAATATTATTCGTTAAAATTTATAAAATTTTTTGTATATATAATTATGTATAAAAAAAAGAATAATTTGATTAGATTTATATGTAGATTTAATATATATAAATATTATTAATTGAAATTTGTAATGTTTCTTATATTTATAGTTATTTATGAAAAAAAGTGATTTAATTTTTTTATGTGTGATTTATGTGTACAAATATTATTAATTAAAATATATAGAGTTTCTTGTATATACAATTTTATACGTCATAAAAAAAGCTTACATGTAAAAAAAGTTGCAGGTCATTGATCTCTAGATCAACCGTGGTTTTTTATTGTTGCGTGGATACAACAATCAGATGTTGTATTGAAAACGTTACCCCAAAGAACATTTATGTACTTATGATTATCATAACTTCAAAATCCAAACCAAAGCCATGTGATAATGGGAATAACTTTTAACGAAGAGTAAGCGAAGAAACCGTGTATGTATGCCTCATTTTTTTTTGTAATCCACTATGAAGGGCAAGGAAGGAAAGGAAGAAAGAAAGACACGGGGAGAAAGAGGAAAATTTTAAAAAAGATTAAAGAAGGAAAGATCAGAAACATCACCCGTCATCCACTTGATGGTTTCAGCCTCAAAATGTTAATTATTCATTATGATTTTGATAAGGGAATCTTTCCATGTTACAGGGCGAAAGAAGCATGAAAATAAGACAAGTTCTACCATCCATTAAATTAAAACAAAATAAAATGAAAGGGCCACAAAAATGATTATGAGGTATTTTTATAACTAGAACATCAGTTATACACTCAATTGACCATTGGTGAAATACTAGAAGCATATGCGAATGTGCCAGCCAACAAAGGAACCCGGGCAATGCAACAAAAACCTTTCTAGTATTTTTCTTTTGGGTGCTTAATACCTTTCTACTTTTACAATTTGATAATGTGTAGGACTAAAATTCTTCAAATGCATCTGGGAATTAATGATCCTTGTTAATTTCTATAGCAGGTTTTTTTTTTCTTCTTGTTTTTTAAAACACAAATAAGTCCTTAAAGATGAAGAAGCAAGCAATAGATGAAAATAGGGACATGCTCCTAAGAATGGAGAATAAATTATAAGAGGAATCAGCAAACAGAAGGAAATGGGAGAAAAGTGCTGGACTTGATCAATCATGGTCTGAGCCCACCAACTGCCACTTCTCATATGAAAATTATTTCTTTTTTCTTTGTTCCCTTTTCTCCCTTTCAATATTCACATGCACACATGGTGTGGACTATTATAACAAGAAATTAGTGATAATATGACTGCCCTTTCTATTGCTTAGATCACATTTGGTACCTATCCATGTACTAAGACAGATGGCAGCCATGTGAAATGGCAGCTTCCTGGTGAAGTACATCCTTCCTTGTTATTGGAGAGAGACAGTGAGGATTTCAAATATTGAATTAGTCTGATGGCTGTTCTATCTTACATCTCATTGGTCATTGGTGGGAGAATGATGAGGAGGTTGAAAATTTTGCTTACTTGCGTCCAAATGCCTTTGTGGCAAGGAAAACCAGAACCAGCTTTTAATCATTTAAAAAATGAAAAGAAAAAGAAAACCCATATTACAGACAGGCAAGAGATGCTAAAATGGGATCATAGTGCTCCTAATTGCACATGTAGCATGTGCATGTGATGTGGCTTGGACTCGTATTAGTTTGGAAAATTATTCTTAGTTTAGGTTGATTAAAACCTTGCCATGGGTTTAGGCCTTTTGAGCTTCCTTTGCTTCCTTTACATCAAGAAGCCTGGATATCTCGCTCCAAGAAATCAAGTGGCAGTAGCACATTACATGAATTATCTGATTTTCCTTTCCAAATTATTTTTTTTAATGTATATATTTTTATTTTGAAATTTATGTGTGATAGCACTGATTTAATTTTTTATTACATATGTGCCGTGTGAATTTTCTTCTGTGTGCTTGCATTTTTATTGTACCAAAAACAAAAAGAAAAAGAAAATCTCATATTCCCTAATGCATGATTAGGGGAAAAAAAGAAAGAAAGGGTGCTTAGAGATTTCTTAGCAGTGACAGTTTCATCATGGTAAAAATAATGAAAAATGAAAGAGAGAATTAATATTATAAACATGCAATTTTACAATGTCTTCTGTTATTTTTCTTTTCCCTTAAATCTTATATATCTTTTTTTTTTGGGTCCACAAATCTTATATTATAAATCTTAAGCTCGTCAAGAAAGTTAGAAGGCCTATTGCCATGGGGCTTAGAAGTGGCCCATTAGGTGGGCCGGAGGGTTGTTCATATTCAAACATACACATGCCTTGTATAGGAGCATTCAAAACTCGTCGCAACCCGAAATTCATTATAACGAGTTTGACTTCTAGAAACTAGATATGATTTTTGGGTCATATTTTGGATTGATACAACCCATACCAGTGTCACACATAGAGATCGTTTCGTATATATAATAGGATAAGATATGATAGTATTATAATATTAAAGTGATAGTATTAAATTTGATAGTATAAAATTTAATAGTATAAAGATTGATACGATAAGTTTAAGGATATCAAAGTGTTTAAAATAATGGGAAAATTTTAAAGAAACTTATACATAAAAATCTAATAAAACTTAATCTCATTTCACAAAATTTAATTAAATTATTTATTATTTTAATGTATAAAAATAATTTATAGATAAATTTATATAATATAATTTATATACTAAACAATTATAAAATTATAATGTATTAAATTAACTTATATTATCATATTTAATATGATATGCCAATCAAGTCCATAATTCTTAATCTTATACTTTCTTTTTGACAATTCATTAGTTATATAATAGTCTTCTTTACTTAAACTAATAATTTTTACATAACATAATAATATATTTATATTAATATTATTTATTTTTAAATATATATGTTAATTTTAATTTTTTATTCTTAAAATTTTATAACTCAATTATATAAAATGTCTAAATTTATACCGTTTGTTTAAATATTTTTGATGCAGTCATTAATCAAGTCATTAGTAAGGGTAACTCAAAGTTTGAAACATTGACTGGATAAATTAAACTCAGTAACCAAATAAATCGTAACCGAATTTAGATTTTTTTAATTTTTTTTTAGTGATCAATTATAAAAAAAGATATAAAAAAATTATTAATAAGATTTAATTATTAATATAATTTTTTTATATTTTTATATATTTTTTACAATTAACTATTTGAGATGAGAGAAAAATTGAGAAATCCAAATCCATCGTAACCCGATCTATGAACACCGTTAAGCCTCACATATGCTAGTGGGACCCGAGTAACATAGATTCATCTTAGATTCTTAGGCGAAAAAAAACAAAGAAAAAAAATAGAAATATCATAATTCATGCAACATTTAGTATTCTTGAGCTGCCATATCAGCATGTCAATCTGGTGTCAGGTCAGCCATCTAAATCTAATCATTCTCTACGACACACAAAATCCTTTTGCAAAGCCAAGCATTTTTCAAGTGAATGGCTGTCTTTGTTACACATCACATGTTGTTCAGACCACAATGATACTCTCTTTTACAACTACAACTAAAAGAGACAAGTCTTGAGAACTCTCTCTCTTCTCCCTGCAATGGCAATCACTCTGCATTCCCTGGCATTGTCATCTCCGCTCTCCAAAACTCTTCAGAACTCACGTTCATTTTCAGGTACGGGCACCCTCTTAGATTTTCCAGCAACGTCACTTTTTTCTTTTTTCCTTTTTTCTTTTCTTTTGTTTTTCATCACTGATACAGTAAGTGTGCACCCTCTTAACAAATAGGGGTGATGAAATTAAGCTAGACATTGTATGGCCCGCCATTGAATTTGATAATATTTGGGTCTTTTTTAAAATAAAAAAAAAACCAACATTTTTCTCGTTTCCTCCCCCCCCCCTTCTCCCTTAAACATAGGAATTTCTAGTTGCAGGGTACTGGTTGATTGCATCTAAAATTCTAAATTAGCAGACCTGAAATTCCACCATTTCTTGGAGATTAAGTTTGTGGAGTTAAGGCATTATGGATTATTTTCAACTTAGTAGTTTGGTTTGCCTCTATTACTAGACAATTGGCATTCCAGGAAACGAAATAAGTAAGAAAAAAGAGGAGTTAGAGGAATAAAGAACTAGCTGTGGCATTCTTTTTTTCCTCCTTTTTTCATTTGAAGAGTTGTAGCTTTGAATAAATGAGAGACGATTTTGCTTTTGTACAACATAAAATTCCTGATGTGATACTTTATTTTCCTCATAGCATTATACCTGTGGTAAAAGTTCAGAATTTTGAATGTTTACAGACTTTTAAGGTAGTAAACTGGTTATATTCTGGGGAGTATAGGCATAGCTATTCTTTGGGACTGATCAGGGGTGGGGGGAGCACATTTGAAAAACTTTGATAAACTTATATATGTAAGTGGTTATAATAGTAGCTTTTGATTTTGAATACTTATGCCTTGCCCATACAAATAAGATTACTCTACAAAATTAATTCATTTTCTTGTGTTATCTCTTATTAAAAAAAAGTTAATGTCTATGAGTGGTAATATTTATTGTTCTGTTTTTTAAGTATGAATAAAGAGAGGAACACGTGCCAAAGAAATGCTTCACTTTCATTTTATTTTTTGGCTCCCTCATACTTTTAATCCTGGATCCATCACTGGCTCTTCTTCCATTTTTCTCTTTTTGGCTGAGAGATCACTGACCCCAAATACATTGATGGACCAAAATGTGCAAATTTCTTGAAGACATGCAAGGGGAAGATAGTTCATTCATGATGGTATCTGAAAGAATAATGCTACTCTCACACACACTTACACACTCATCACTTCACATCAACACAGTTTTCACCGTTTGATTACAGTTGGTCTCACTCATTTTCTACATACCTACACTCTGATTTTGCCACCTCACTGTGATGTGAGGTGATGTGCACTCTATAGATGCGCACCAAGCATTATTATATCTGAAATTGCTTTGTCCAACCTTTTTTGCCTCCCAAGAATATAGAAAAAAAAAGGAGGTTTTAGATGGTGAGTCTTGGATGATGCTGTACTTAAATGCAAATAAGTAAGAATATTTGAAGGAATGAAAACTTAGTGTTGTGGAGAAAAGTACTAGGAGAATCGAGGTCTTGCAATTAATAACATAACTATGAATAATCAATTTTTAATGTTATTAAGTAGAAGCCCCTTTAGTTTAGAGCTACATTTTTCACCTTTCTATCTATGTGTAGAACAATTTATCGTATCATCTACCCTTGATCCCAAAGTATAGATAGACGTTCTTTGGAGACATACATATGTTTCCTCAAGTATGCAATATAAGGCAATTTCTTATAAGATCTTAACGTTCGTGGCTAACATAATAGTCTCTTTGTTTATGTAGTCCCATCTTCGATTGTTCATCGAAGTACTCACTCCTCATTCAATGGCCAATCTGTACACCTGCCACGTTTGAGGTTGCCTAAGCTAACACAAAATCCTCCCATGCTCGTACCTGTTATCATGATGGTCAAACCAACCATACAGTTCATTAAAGGAACTGATGAACAGACAATTCCAGATGTGAGGCTGACAAAATCAAGGGATGGAACAAATGGCATGGCTATCTTCAAGTTTGAACAACCCTCAGTTTTTGATTATTCTGGTGAAGTTGGTGACATCACCGGTTTATACATGATTGATGAGGAAGGAGTCCTTCAGTCAGTTGATGTGAGTGCCAAATTTGTCAATGGAAAGCCCTCAGGAATTGAGGCTAAGTATGTGATGAGGAATCCACGGGAGTGGGATAGATTCATGAGATTCATGGAGCGATACTCTAATGCGAATGGTTTGCAATTCATAAAAAAATGAGTTATTGTGCTACTTTTCCCCTTTGTAATGATTCATGATGTTTGTTTTTTGTGATTTAGTCAGATAAAACTTGAGTAAAGTACTAAACTGACGTGCATGTAACTTCAATTCACATACACAGATCCTTCTTAGTTCCAATTTTTTATTAAAAAAATTGCTTTTCCTGCTGCTGTTTAGATCTCAAGTAACTGTTTCCTAGACAATTTGCAAAACTCATGGTACAATGACTCCCTCCTTGGTATCGTTATTATGTTTTGAATAACAAGACAACTTTAGCACGCAATATAATATGGACAACACGCTGCTAAATGATTTTCTTTGACATGTCTTTTCTGTTATCTCTCTACTTAATAGCTTATCCGTGGGTGTCTATTTACCTTTTGTCATTGTTAAATGTCTTTTCCTGTTGGAAAAGTAATTAACTGGGGTATTTTGGCAAAATTTGATGGATGCAATTTCATACGTCTCTATTCCTGTTCTAGGAGAAGCTGGAGTGGGAAAATTTATGTGTTAGAATGAATGAATCACATATATTTTGATTCAAAAAAATAAGTAAACCAGAGAGTTTTGAATAAAACTTGGCACGACCAATTATTTAGCATTTATAAATGGGCTTACTTTTAAGATTCCTTCTCGAGTTTTTTCTAATAAAACTCGGAACACAAAGTTCAGGGTAAACTCTGCGAGACATAAAGCTACTGAACCAACAATGATAATAAAATAAGCTATAAGACAAACTTAATAATGGCTGTAGTACTAATCTTGTCCATGCTACTTAGACTTCCAAATCACTGCTATTGGGCTTCTAACCCTGTAAGAACCATGTTGAGAATGTATCCATGTCAAATGCCCATCTGCAAAGGTCATCGTATCAGCACCTTTCTGTACTCTTTTTCTTGATATAAACCAAACCCTGTAACTCAAGCTTTGATTTATTTGTTTAAATACCAGCTGCTTGGGTTTCACTATCACTTTTACTCCTTCAGGTGCCATAACCTCAACTGAGTAGATGGAGTTAGGACTTCCCACATTTGTCAGTCGCCTGCTAAACATCTTTCTCCTCATTCCATCCTTAAAAATCACTGAGATAGAAGGATAATTAAGGCTGAAGCCTCTATTCATCTGCATGAATGCATGGCAGCTCACATTTCTGTGAGTGATACTGAATATTTCTAATCTTGTATATCCAAGGCTGCAAAGGTGGTTGACATAGTCATCTGGCCTAATGTCATATATCAGTCCAGGGTTCAATGCTCTTTGGGGGTTCAAATGTCCAGCTCCCATGGCAAAAGCTCCTGCAGGTTTGTCTTCATCTAGTATTGGTCTTCCTGTATGGTCAGTTACCTCAGCTGTTGTCATAATTGCAGATTTGATAGCTGCAGGAGTCCATCTTGGGTGAGCTGAACGAATAAGGGCAGCAATTCCACTTACATGAGGACATGACATTGAGGTACCGGACATGACAGAGAAGTTCACTCTTCTAGAATCCTCTGGAAGGCCTGTAGGGCCAAGGTTCTGAGGCCATGCAGCAATAATGTTGACGCCTGGAGCTATAACATCTGGTTTGAGGATTGAAGGGTTTGTAAAGCTTGGTCCTCTAGCTGAAAATCTTGCTACAACTGGAGCTCTAGACTTCCCTATCACAGTTCCTCCAAATTCAATTCGAGCAAGAGGCCTCTTTGTAGAATTTATGTAAGCTTTTAAGGTGATTGATTCATCAAATCCTACCAAAGTTGCAGGCAAGACATGAACATCAACTGAATCCTCTTCCAAGTTTAACTCAGTGTTTGCCAAGATCATAGCAGCACCACCTGCCTCCTTCACAACTTCACCCTTTTCTGCTCTTCCATTGACACCTCGATCACAGACCACTATTTTGCCTTGAACTTTGTCCCTTGGAAGAGACCCTCTGAGGCAAAATTGACTCTCCGTATCCCCATCAGTCAAATAAACCAGCTCAAGTTCCTTGCCAATGCTCATTAGCCTGTTCAACGGGTAAATGGATTCTCCATAGAGAACTTGTCCATTACCCATGTGAACTATAGCTGGGAATTTCCTGTCTAGTGTGCTTGCACCAACAGTGGCAATCCAAGGAGCTTCATTGGCAACAGACATTGCTATTGGACCATTGTTTCCTGCTGCACATATAACCGAAATCCCATGCTCCATTGCTCTAAAGCTTCCAATGGCAATACTATCATCATATAGAGGCACTGGGAAGCCACCTAGAGACAAGGAGAGAATGTCCACACCATCTCTGATTGCCACATCCAATGCAGCCATGATATCAGAGTTATAGCAGCCATTGAACCAGCACACTTTGTACACTGCAATGTGAGCACCAGGAGCCATTCCCCTTGCCACGCCCGCTGCATAACCAAACACACTTGCCATTGGCACCGGCACTCCACCAGCGGTGGATGAAGTGTGTGTGCCATGTCCTGAGGAGTCTCTTGGAGAGAGATATTCTGGAATTCTTGAAGGTGATACTGCAAGATGGCCTTTGGTAAAGTACCTTGCACCAATAAGTTTTCGGTTACAATTGGAAGAGTTAAAGGCCTGCCCTGATTGGCATATACCCTTCCATTTCGTGGGGACTGGAGGCATTCCATGATCATTGAAGCTGGGACTCTCTGGCCACACTCCAGTATCAAGCACCCCAATTATGGTTCCACGGCCAAATCCAGATTGATACCAACCATTTTCTCTTGCAGGGTTCAGTCCCAAGAACTTGTAAGAATAGGTGGTCTGAATCTGAAGCTGCCTGTCAGGCCTAATGGAGATAACATCAGGCAAATTTTGCAAGTACTCAAGCTCAGACTCAGTTAGTTGAGCTGCAAAACCGTCCATGGCAGAACGGTAAGAGTAGAGGAGGCGTGAAGAAGGGTCCTCATCAGAGGAAATGGTTTGTTGTATAAATGAAAGATGCCATTTGAGCTTGGAGGTGAACAAAGAGCTGGTTGTGCCATTAGGGTGCAGTTGAACTATGTAAGTTTGAAGAGTTTCTGCATGGATGGTAGTAAGAATGAGGAGGAAAAGAGTGAGGAAAAAGAGTTGAATTTTGGATTCCATTGGTTGTAGTAGGAGAATGTGTTGGTTGATGATGATGTGGGGTGCATGATTTGGTGGGGTATTTGAAGGTGTTCAAAACTGAGCTAGGTAGGTGTTCTTGACCTCTAAGTGAGGAATATGAAGCTCGTGAAATATAAGAGCTCTTCATCACGAGGATCTTTTGTTGAGCGAGAGAGAGAGAGAAAGAGAACAGAGAAACTGAAATTGACTGGGATTGAGGAGCTGAGGAGCTTTCTGTAAGTGTCACGAGATGTTTTGCTTAGCTTTAATAGAAGACTAAGTAGCCGTTAGTTTCAAATTCTGTGAAATCTTTGTTCCTTATTTTCGTATGTCCATCCATTGCTACTACCTACATTCTTGAAAATGAGAGGTATTAGCATTCAATCATTCAACGTTTGTTGGACACTGCATTCATTTATTTAAACATGTACGCTCTGGATTCGCTATCTGTGGCTCCCTCTCGTGCGGAATGTGCTTCATGTTATTCTTTCTTTAATTAATTCCTTCCCCCCCCCCCCCCCTTTTTTTTAATGGGCAAAATACCAAAAACTCCTTCTAACTATAGGTATGCCTAGAAAATCTCATATATTTTGAAACTTATTAACACAACTCTTTCAACTTATTATTAAAACCGTACATATTAACTCGTTATGAGGAGGTTATCTGCACATGCATAGGGCATAAATATACATTGAAATGCATAATTTGATTAGTTCAATGAGTTATGTTAATGAGTTTTAAAGTACATAGAAATTTTTTACAAATATCTCTTAGTTTAAGGGAGTTTTTTACATTTTTTTCTTTTTATTTTTAGTGAAAAAATTAATGAGAATGATCTCTAACAATACAAAATTAAAAGTGAATGGGAAACTTTTTAATTTGCACTTTTTATTGTCTTATTAATGGTCATTCTTAAAGAGATTTATTTAAAAAAATTTCAATCTTTAGAGTTATGATATCCTCGCATTCCTGCTTATTGTATTGTTGAGACAACTTTTGAACTAATGATACAATTTTTCATACACAAGAAGTTGTGACACAATCATTTCTTAATTAGTAGATTTAATTTTGAATTCATTATTATTATAAAAAAATTACATTATCATTCAATCATACATTATTAAGTCATAAAATATGTTTAACTCTCACAATAATTAACTCAAAAATCACATATACAAAAATATATGATTAGTTGATAGTGTAAAACTTTTCACTCACAGTGTATCAAAATTAAATACTTAATAACATTTGCGCTTAAAAAAAAAAGAAAAAACTGATTTATACATGATGGTGTGATAAACCCTCTAGTCTAAACTATCCGGTAGTGCGAGTAGCATAGCTTTTGTCTCACTGCCCACTTTGTTTAAGAGAGGCTTCAGATAGAGATTCACTTTGTTCTGGGTCAGGTATTCGAAAAATCCTTGATTGGGAAATCCGTAATACAAGCCGTGAGTCCCTGAAGCCTCTATTTATGGTTTACGAGCAGGAAACTAATAGACTCCAAAAATAGTGTTTCTGTGCGCATAATAATCATTAAGAAAGATAAACAATAAGGAAGTGTTACATTAAAAAGAAAAAAGAATTAAAGACTAAAGAGATAGATTGACAGTGGGTGGCAATAAAATCTATTAATTTTTAATCCATCTAATTCATTTATATTAAAACTAATTCAATCTATCCAATTAAAATGATATATCTTATTGGATTGGATCTAATGGATTAAATTTAATTATGGATGGTTAGTAATCCAACCAAAACATGTATTAAAGATATCCAATGATATCCAATTAAAACCAATCAAATGATATCCAATATATTATATGTTTTTAAGAGAGAAAACATATTTTAGACAATAAATTTTTTTAGCATTTTTTTTGCATTTAGGACTCCAATCCATTAAAATGGATTAATGATGGATTGAATATCCATCCATAAAATTGGGTCATCATTCAATACAATCTAATCCAAAATTAAACCAATTCATCCATTTGACACCGTACGGTAATGAACCCCTCATGGATTACATGAGCACTTGCTATGTACTCTTGCCAAGGCTCTGAAACATGCCAGAGGTCCAACCAAAAAACAGCTAAGAACACTGCATGTCCAGTTTCATTAAACTGGTTTTTTCTCCTCTATAGTGATACATGTTGATCCAACCCATTGGCCTGCCAGGCCTGGTATAGCATCTAAAAGCCCTAGAAATAGTCTGTGGCTCCTGACGAGAGAGTAACTGGTAAAGCAACAAAAAGTTTCCACTGGTGGTTTTTCAATGTCCCTGCCCAAAACGAGGTTGCCCATGTCAATTTAATTCGCTTATTCTAATGGTTCTTTATTTAGAAAATGACCTTACCATGTATTTAAATATTTTTTTATTAATAAAACAAAACTGAATAAAAAAAATAAATCTAAAAAACATAGAATATAGTTATCCTTTTTTTTATTTAAAAGTTTCATTAACAGAATGAAATGAAACTTCATTATCCATGTATTTCTCTATTTTATCTCAATTTTGAAGAAAATAAAAATTGAACATTTGAAGGAAAGAGAAGGGAAATGATTTTTCGTGTATTCCATTCTATTTTCATATAATTTAAAATTTTTAAATAAAAGAAGTTATTTTTCTTTCCTTCATTCCCTTTCGTTTCCCTTCACTATCTATCATCCAAACATAGTGTTTGGTAAGATCTAATCAAAATTTCTATATATGCTATGTACAAGAATCTTCTTTTCATTTTTTCATTTTCAACATTTAACGAAAACGTTTTAAATATTTCTAAAATATTTTTGAGTATCCATACTCCATTAAATTTACTTGCTATTATAAGTTACTATAAGTTTCTTCTTATTTATTTGTTAACCCTCACATTATAAGTAATTATTTTTTAATCCCATATTATGTCTTTTTCTCTTATTTTTTTCTCTCTTTGTTCGTCGATGGAAGCAACACACCATACAAATTAGATCAGACAATTGCCAAATTTACAAGAGTTCACTGTCCTCTTTAAATGCATAAAATAATAATAAAGGCATAGTATTATGAATTTGATAGTTAATCCCTATAGGCTGCGTTTAACATACATGATAGTATAAGACTTAATAGTATAAGATAATAAAATAAAGTTGATAGTATAAATAACTTAATTCATTCTTATACAATCATGTATTTGATGTCCAATAGTATAAAAAATATGATAGCATAATAATTATTGAATATGTCTATAATACCCTTTAAACTTTGGTTCACCGTCATTATCACACTCATACACTTCATTGCACTGCACTTTCTCTTTTTTCCCACACATAGGATTGTTATTTTTCTTCATAATCACATATCACACACCGGATACAGCAAGTATGAACAAATGGAAGCCATGTTCAATCCAAAAATCTAGAACCTATAAAATATAAAATATGAATACAAACGCAAGCAACACACACAGTCCTAATGTTAAACCATAAAAAAATATACAAACAAACATAAAACAGAGGGTGCAAGCCATGAATTCAAATCAGGAACAAAGAAAAAAAAATCACCAAAACCAATAGAACAGATATTTAACCTCAAAACATCCTTAACCAAAACCATTACCAAATTTCCCAGATCCCATGGCAACCACCAAGCTTGAAATCGGATCCACCCCCTGCGCCGCGAATCATTGCCGGCGATCCCTGCCTTCGCCGAACTGCCACCACGATGGCTCCTACGCATAATGCACATAAAACCATCCACGCCTCCATCATCTGCCAACGAGCCAACTGCATCACCAACCACGCATAATCGTCGCTCCACCGCAACAAGCCACCACCGCTGGCAGCGCCTCCGAAGCTGCCGTCTTGGAGCCCAACCCGCAACCACCATAAGCAGAGATATGCATTGCCGCTATCCGTGGCCGCGCGTAGCCGCGACCTCACCAAGATCAGAACTGCCTCAAACTCCCCCCCCCCCAAACTGGTGACGAACCCACCGGATCCGTCTCACAGTGACCATACCCTGTTATGGACGCGAACCAGGAACCTCCCTTCCTTGTCACCGACGACACTAGCCAAGGTTGGCTATTGGCGGTGGCTTAGGTGAGGGAGGAGTGAAGCAGAGTGGTGGTGAGTAATGGCAGCTGGGGTGGTGAGGCAAAGTGGAAGTGGTGAAGAACGTGGTGGTGGGGGAGGGTTTTCAGATCTTGATGGGTTTCAATTTTGGGTTGTTTGATTTTTGGGTATGAAAATGGAGGGTAGTGGTGGCAGGAAAATCTTATCAGGTTATATCTGGGGGTTATGGGGAGGATAGTGTTATACTATTAGAGTGAGATGAAAACTTTGACCAAATTTGACTATCTTATCAGGTAGACATACCAAACATTTGATAAAGTCTGATAGTATTAACTTATACTATCAGATCCTCCTTATACGACGCACCAAACATAGCCATAGTAAATATATGCCCGACTCATGTACTGGTGAAGGTTTAGGGAGTCCAGCGTGAAAACCTTCATCGAAAGGTTATGGTCTCATCTCTGCCATCGACCAAGAGACCAAGGTCACTCATTCTCATATCTCTTTCTCTTCAATCTAATTTCTTTACTTCACTTCAAATGAGCTTATCAACATGCTTCCCTAACAATAACCTAAATAAACAAGAAAAACCAATCAGACAAACAAGTAAAAAGTGGCCAACACAAAAATAGGGGAGAGCAACGAACAATGGATGGAACAGGGGTTCACAATAGTGACCTCGATAGTGGAGGCTGGTGGTTCGCGATGGCGTTTCCTGGCGGTGGCTGGTCGGTGTGGACCGCTGGAGGATATTGTGGCAGAGGTTGGTTGGACGCGTGATGGTTGATAGGGTCATGGTGGTGGTGATTTCTAGGTTCTGTTTGGTTATGTGGGGAGGACGAAGGCTGGGTCACAGTTCTGGCTTGCTTGCTGGGCAAAGGTTGAGGGTTTATGATGACAGAGTCTTTGAGGTGCGGCTGTGCGTATGGCGACATGGTTGTTGACGGTGGTGACTAGTTTGGTGTGAAGTTGGGGTTCTGAAGCCGTGGTTTAGGGTAACGCGATGATGATGCATCACTTGGCATTGGTAGCAATGGCCACTGGGCAACTCTGATTCTTCATTGGCTTTCAAGCATCTCCAACGACAACTCAAATTCAATGTTTGCGAAGGCATCAATGCCTGCTTGGTACTCGACATAATGCACCTCCATGGCAAACCCAATGGCCACTTATCCAAAGCATATGCATCTGCAACTAAGAGAGAACAGTAGATCGTCGATAGAAAAATCAGGCCAACTTTATAATTTGCAATTTTTTTCAATTGCTTGTTGTATAGATTGTCTTTCTTTATTTTTAGCCATTGATCTAAAACTCTCTCAAATCATGACTTCATGACATGGAGTATAAATGCTCAAAAACATTTAAGGAGCATAATAAACGTATTCGGTATGTGACATAGCATTTGATTATGAATTCCCCTAGACAGTAGACAAATCAAAACCACGTGCAACTACTTGTATTACACATTTACACTATATTTGCGTACCTTCTTTAATATCACTTTCTACATAGGTCCCCTATCATTTCTTCTAGTATTGCCTCTACATATAAACATCACATTGCAATCTGTACAGCCATAGCCTTTGGACTGAAAGGTCATACCAGAACGAAGACGACAAAAATGAGTAAAGGATACGCATACACAGACAGGCAACAGAATACTAACACTGCCTAATGCCAGCACCGCCATGTAAGCAAATCCATCAAGGACAAAAGTAACATAACCCTCCGAGTCATTCCAAACAAATGCCTAAGATTCATTATATATAAAGAAACTCCTGGCTTTTTTATCTCAAAAGATGATTAATCTCAACATCATTGGAGTTCATTTCATTCATGTCCAAAGAAAGAAATAAACCCCTTACATAATTTCAATGAGAATTTTATGGCAATTTCTTTTTGGTACCTCCAATTGTTCACGGTCAACAATAGGAACATTGCTAACTGAACAGATTACCAAAACAAAAAAACATCACAAAATGCTCATTATTTTAATGAAACAAGGGGTAGATTTCCTTGTGCCCACCATTTTTATACAAACCAGAAGCGACAGTTGTTGAAGAAAAAGCCAATATTTTTCGCAAGTTACATGTCATAACTAGCTGCACAAGGAAACCAATTCAAATTCACACAGGTGCAGCATACTTTTAGAGTAAAATGCTGTCGACCAATATGCATGTATGATTTTAGCTATCAAAAAATAGACCAAACAATCAAACAAATGGAAAAGCAAAGTATAGGAAATTTATTTTCACGATCATCAAAAGAGAGCAATCTATCTTCCAATGTTTGCCGCGCTTCAATATAAGGTCTCTAACACATATCCATGCTGGCAGCGCTGATGCATTTGCCAAATGATATAGACCATTCAAGTGAACACTTCAACTGACCATTAACCATAAATTTGTTTATATTTCCTATATGAATCAAGTGGACAAAAATATAGTATCAAAGAAATTATTAAACCTTGAAAAATACATCTAGGAACCACTAAGGAGAATACATAATGCAGAAATCAGAAAAAATCTATATAACAAAACTGTAGAAAGCTGAGAATATGTCTCCATGCTGGGGGTTTTCAATGACGAAGCCTGCTCAATAAACTCGAATAAAAGTTCTGCAGTAAGTTCATGGCAAGACCCCAGCAATTATTTGTACCTGTAATTCTTCCCTAATTCAGGGAGAAAGCATTTGAGTCAGCATTAAATCACGTTTCAGAAACGTGCAGATGCAATGCAATTGTACGTTCCCTTCATGAATCATGATTGATTATTTCTTTGCTCATTTCTCCAAGAATTTTTAGCAGCTTCAGCAGAGGAATCACTGGAATCCCCATTGCCATCCTTTGGCTTGGAGAAGAAAGGATCCCATTCATGAGGTCCAACCTCACGCTGTCCCTCATCCAACAGTGCATATTTCCAACTGTTCTCCTCAATGAAGTTGTCATCTATACGACCTTCAATAATATCCTTCCTCAAATTGGTAACCTTGTCAATCACGGATTGTACAGAAACATCAAATGCATCTTTAAGAGTTTCTAATTTAGAGCGAGGATCAGCATAAACCAATCTTGGAATGAGACTAATGACCTCCTCTCTCATGATCTTCACTTGCTCCGGAGGTATCTGCCTAAGCCTCTCCTCTATACTAACATTCCTCTTACGAATATCGTCCTCCGGAATGAAGACAGAATACTTAATATAATTCTTAGGAAGATGCCAAGTATATTGTGTATAAGCTGAACCTGGATGGAAGAAGACAGGTATACAACCAGCCAACATTGAATCGAAAGCTGATCTTCGCGTGTAAGAATCACCCTGCGGTTGAAGGCAAAAAAGGGAGCTCTGGAACATCTGCATTATGCTACTAGGAGAATGACATTTGCTTTCACCAAAATCACACTCCAACAGCTTACCAACCTTTGACCTCTTGCATTGGTCAATTATCTGGCCCCTGATCGATTTGGGGTTGTCGGGACGTGGCGCTCCGGCAAAGGAGAAAAGCCACTTCCTCTCTAACTTCCTCATCCTGTCCTGCCAGATGAACACATCATCATCTTTTGCAGGATGGAAGTATGTTGGATATGGAATCCCAAAATCATTGGCATTCCAGGGACTAGATTCCACCACAAGCATTGACATGTTCTTTGCAGCAGGCAAAAACAGAAGCTTGTTTCCCCAATCTGATTCTTCCTCAGTCAATCTCCTGAAATCCCATGTTATCCTTCCAGCAACAAGAAAATGGTCTCTCCCATTCATAATTTTCCACTCCGGCCTCTTCATGAGCCAATCAACCAGATCAAGAGAAGCAGCATCCCTCATTGAAATGTTGTAACCCCAAAGATAACGTGCAATGTCAAAGCCAGCATAGAAGGGTACAAAAATGGCAGCAGCAATGGATGAATCACTTGTCAAGCATTCATACTGCTTCATCCGGTTGCTGAATATCACATCAACAGCAAACTGATTGGTAGCATACCAACCAGTATCAGAGAACACACCTTCAACGTTCTCAAGGGGTGGACCAAGACCAGCATTGGTGGTGAACTTGCACATGTTGGTCCAAAGACTCAAACTTTTGCACTCCTTCAACATATCCTCATTGAACCTAGAGGGAAGGTCATGCACATAGATATACCTCCCTCCACAAGGGTCACTCTTGTTGTCAGCAGTTCTGAGTGCCCTCATAAAGGGGAAATTTTTTTCCCTTGGAGGGGTTTGTAGTTGCAAATCAGGGAACCCCATCTTCTTCCTTGGAGGATTATTCTGAAATCGACGTGCTGGCGGTTGTTGCAGTTGATGGGCATCGGTTACGTGAACAGGGGTGGATTCGAAAGTGGTGGGAACTTGGTGTAATTTTGTGGATTGATCAACGTTGTTGGTGGAACCGAGAACCACGAAATGAAAGTACAAGAGCAAGAACCAGAAGAATGCAGAGAGCGATGCGAGGAAGCAGATTCGGGAATTTTGGTTCTTTGGGGTTCCTTTCTCCATTTGGAAAGGGAAAACGCCCGCCACAGGGCGCCGTCTCATTTCATTCCAATTCTGATTGGGAAATCGATGGAACAATCGCGATTCATGGATTATAAGCACAGACCCGAATCCCAATTGAAACCCTAGAGGCAATGACGAAGATTGGGATCAATCTGAGTATGGGATCAGCTCCACGCGAAGGGAAGTGTTTGCGGGTGAAGGGGTAATTGAGTAAAAAGGGAGGGGGGTTTGCAAATAGAAGAAAATGAAGGAATTAACAAGAGGAAGAGTGTGTTAGCAGAAAAATGAGCACAAATCACGAGGAATCGGCGAGGTGCTTTGATGGATGGGTTAAATCTGGTTTGGAGCAAAGTTACGAGATTTCACGAATCGAGATCAGATCAGCGGCAGAAAATAGTTAAGAGAGAGAAGATTAGGTTATAGGAATGGAGAATGTGGAAGGAGAGGTGGGATTTTGCAGAGAGGGAGTGAAGAGAAAGACAGAAAACGAAAGAGAATATGTACGAGGGTGAAGGAGTTGCACGTTAGCAACGTGCGCCGGCAGTTGTCATATGTCGGTGGCCTGTTATGTTCTGACACGTGGTGGGTGGTGTGACGTGTCGGGCTTACCAGTGGGAGGCTGTTTTTCCAGAGAAGAGTGTTCGTTAGGTGTTACTGTAAGAGAAATACAGTACACGCATCTGTGTTAACATTAGTTATTTTCAGTAATTACTTTTTCAATTAATTGCACATTAATTATGATTATTATTAAAGTAATGCTTACTTAGTAGAGAATAGTTTTTAAACACAATTTATTATTAGTGTACTTAAACTAATAATTGATATATAATTATTTTTCAGAAGCTTATATAATTTTATATATGTCAACTATTAATATAAATACTTATAATAAATTGTGGTTAAATACTTATATAATAAGGTTATATCATTGTTTTCCATGAAAGTAGTCTCTAGAAAAAACACTGTAAAATTATATAATAAGAAAGGATTTTATTAAAAAGTGTTCTAAGAATATTTATTAAAGATTTAAAATAAATTTTTTTATGAAAAATAAAATATTTAATGTATTAAAAGTTTAAAAAATATATTTTATGTAAAATTTCCTGTAATTTATTATTTCAAATTTTTTAATAAATGTTGTTATGATATTTATTAAAAACATTTAATAAGAAATTAACAATTTTTTAGTCTTCCCAACCCAAGCTTTGCGCGTGCATGAACTGGCAAAATGCCCATTTGCAACTTCGAAGAGCCCTGGTGTTTCTACGTTTTCGCGTGGCAGGAAATTTCCTATGAGCAGCAGCAGCATTAACAAAATTAAAAAGCATATTACACGGGGTCAGGCTGTGTAGCATCAATAATTTAAAATATTCATTCATCCTATCATGTATTATATCGAATATTTTGATATTTATAAATATTTTTTATTTATATATTTTTAATTAATTTTTAAATTATTATTATATCAATATATCTGTGTCTATATCTTATTATATTCATATCACATAATTAAATTCATACTTCTTAAAATCACCCTAAAGAAGCAAAGCGCTCTGGATCCTACACTCACAAATTTATTAACTTTTGCTTCTTTCAATTACAAGCACACATCTCTATGTAAATTTTATCATGCAAGAGTGCAAATGCCCGAGTTTATAGTAGCAAAGTCCTATTGCATGGACCGCATAATTATACATGTCTTAGAATCAAATTTAAAATATTATAAATTATAAATATTTAATTTAATGCCTACTTAAAATCAAATGTAGGGGGTCATGTTGTGCTTTCTTTTGGTCATTATAAAGGTTTTTCTTTAATGAATTATGCAACATAACCCTATGATTCATATTAAGTCCATACATGTTTAGTAATACAAGAATCTTTTCCATATGTTAATTAATCAAATAAGACTAAGTTCACTTTTTTTTTTCTTTTGGGTTGTATGCACGTCTTCTTATTTTTCTTTCAACTTACACAAGCAACTTCAAGTATAACAAATTTATAAAATATAAAGAGAATCCAAAGTTAGATTGTTTAGATCATGAGTTATTCTTACATTTTAAGTTAATGTAGATATTAAAAAAAGAAAAAAAAAGGTATGTAACAAATAGAAACTAAATGAGAAGACAGAGGTACTTTTATTCTTAAACTTGTTTGTGAAAATTATTTTTATTTCTAGGTATAAATCACAAAAGTTGTCACTGTTTAAATTTGTTTTGGGAAACTCTAATTCATATTTAAAGTCTAATAATTTTACACTATATTCTCTACATTGAAAATTTTGCATTTGACAAAATGCTAATAAAACTAAAGGCATATATATAAATATTAATCTTTCACACTTTTCAAAAAATATATACTAAAATAATATAATTTAAATTAATATGTAAATCCCTGTATTTTTAAAAACTTTTAAGTATGATCCTATAATTTAAAAATTATAAATAGATCTATATAGTTTTATAAACTTTTTAATTAGATTCCTATAGGAACCTAACAGTATACTGGATTTAAGGATTCCATTAATTTTTCTTTTTTAAAATTATAGGAACTTATTTAAAAGTTTTCAAAATGTACATGCATCTACGTATTAATTTAACTAATAATAAATTCAATTATGAAAACTATCGTGAAATGCACTTAAAATAATTGTTTTGGTAATAATTTTGATATTTTTATCATAAATAATATATATATATTTTTTACATCTTATTTAATATTATTTATTATATTTATTTTTTATTATTTTTTTCTCTCAATCACATACTTTAAAAAATATATATACAATATTTATACCTCTAAAAAATGTATAAAATCATTTTTTTTCTTTTGACAAATACTACTAAATGTCAATTGTGCCGAAAAGATAACAAGCCAGTTGCGTATAGCTAACTAAACTAAAGAGTGCAGTCTATTAATTGTCGATGTTATCTCCCCCGAATGGGTTTCCTTTATTAATAAAGGACACGTCCTAAAAGAAACCATTATGAAGCAGGTTAAGCAAATTGTCACCCTTCTAGAATATAAAACCATCTAAATATTGTGGACTTTCAATGAAGGTCACACTCTCTTCCCTGTTTATTTTATTTCCCATAAATGAAGACATTGATGTAATGCATGAATCTTATTTTTCGTAGATATCTATCGGTAACCTTGCCGCATAGAGTGAATCTCTTGGAGAATATTTGACATTCAAAAGTGATTTCCTTTAGTGAATCGATCTTGAAGATCCAACCAAAGGTCTTGAGTACTGTCAATTCAAATTGTGCTTCAAGAAATATGAGGAGAAAAGGTTCGGGTGGTCCAAGAAACCACCATATTATTGCATCTTTCTCAAGAATCATATAATGGGTCAGATTCAGCAGGTTGAGGAAGACTTCCATTAATAAACTTGAGTTTGCTCTTGGAGGATAGAGCACGTTTCATGGCCCTGCTCCAATTGTAATAGTTGTCGTCAATAAGAGGAGGTGAGACAAGAATCAATCCTGGGTTTTCTCCAAGATGAAGGTAATAGGGACTGCTTGGATTTTGACATGGATCGACAGGTTGTATTGAGCTGTTGCAATTACTGCTATCCTTATCAGGGCCAGAAGTTGAAGAATTGTCAACCATGGTCGAGAAGAGAAAGAAGAAGGCGGAAACTAGATATGCAGAGATAAATCTGATACCATATTATGATTAGAATAGATGAAAATTGACTGAATGAATTCATTGTATTGATTACATAATAATAAAAAGACTTATATAGAAAAAGATACAAAATAAAGTCTATAACAGAAATAACTGTCACATTAATTATGCCTAATAGAATTAATCGATTCTGTTTTTACTAGCTAATACTTTCGTCACACCTTACTTAATTTATATAAGCCATAAAAATACTTTGAATTTTTTTTATCTAAAAAAAATACTTTGAATTTTGATTATAATAACTTTCAGTCAAATTATACCTCTCTCTCTCCTCTCACACTCAATCCACGTGGCATACTGATAAAAGTTGGCTTAAGTGGTAAGTTAATTTAAATTCAATTTTTTTATAATGTTAATATTTGAAGTTGTAAAAAAATACTTGAAAAAAAAAATCTCAATATTTAAGTAAATATTAGTCTTGCACACCAAAAAAAAAAAGTAAAGAAACCTAGTAATAAAAAAAAAAATCTTGGACAAGTTCAGTTGGCCTCCATTAGTCTGTTGTTGAAGGCAAGATGATAAAATGGAAACCTATTGAACCGACAAAAATAACAATAATAAATGTATGTTTTTTTTTAATATATATATCAAGTGCATGTATGCTTTTATTGTATACTATCAAACATTAATAACAGAGAGTCATATTTTTTTTTCTGCGATTAAAGTATTTTTACAGGCATTCTTGTGAGACTAACCTCCGAGTTAGAGGTGTTAGCACGATTTAAGGATTGATTGATTTGATTTTATATATAATTAGATTTAATTGTATTTTATTATTTTCTTTACTTGTATAACAACTCTCTAGCATAAATAAAGATTAATAATCTTGTATATAAATATGTTCAAAATATATACAAATATATTTCTCAGTCTTTTTATCTTTATGTTTCAATTTCAAAATTAGTATCAAAGAGCTCAGGCTCTTGGTCCAATTCTTCCCATTCTTACCGCCTTGCCATTCTCCGATAGCCTAGTCATTTTCCACCATAGTCAAAGTTCCTCACCACTATCGTTTCTGATTCGTCGCTCCTCAGACTTTTTTTTTTGACATCGTCAGCACTGTTGGAATCGTCACCCTCCAATTTACCAGCCACCCAAATTTTGCCGTCATTCGAAGTTAAACGTGCCGCCACGTGCCACCTTTCCTTCTACGCGTGTGGCTCACATCGAACATTCTAGTAGCGCATTTGACCCGCACCCGCTCTACACCCGAGGCCAGATCCAACCTGCTTCTGACCTACGCCCATCTGACGTGGCACTGACGTGGATGTCTTGTCGCCTAGTTGCTGACGTGGCACCAAACCATTCCTAAGGTTTTTTGGTGAGATATTTTTCATTTTTTAGGTTTTTTTTGTTAATTCAATCTTTAAAGTGCTCTTTTTCTATTGCATTTATCTACTATTATGAAAAAATCTGATGTAACTCAACTCATTTCAGTTTTACTCAATGGTTCGAATTACATACACTAGGTTGAGGTCATGCATGGCTTTCTGAAAGGTCAAAAACTTTGGAAATATGTAATCTGTGATATTATTTGTCTTATCAAAGCTAAAGATGACAACGAAGAAAAGTTTATTGACAAATTAGAAGATTTGGATTACAAAAATCATCAGATTATCACATGGTTTCGTAATACCTCTCCTCCTAGTATTCATTTGCAGTTTGGGCGCTTTGACACTACCAAAAAGGTACGGGATCATCTAAAGAATCCGTACATAATTTTTAATTTATCTCATCAGTATCAGTTATTGAATGAACTCAACAGTTTGAAATAAGAGCCCGAATAAGTTATGTATAAGTTTTTGGGTCGGATGGAAGCTATCTAGGATCAGCTGACATTGTGTGAACCAACCTGGAAGCATAAAAATGATGTTAACCTGTATGAGGAATATCGTGATCGCACTAGGCTCATCCAGTTTATGATGTCTCTCACTGATGATTATGAGCCTGTTCGAACATCTTTGCTACACCATAATCCTTTGCCTACACTTGATAATGCCCTTCCTCATCTGAAGTCAAAAGAAACTAAATTGAGTCATCTTCGACTTAAAGCATATTTGGCCTTTGCAGTTACTAACCAGAAGGGCAAATTTTATTGTCACTGCTGTAAACCTAGCCATCTTCTTCCTGAATGTCCCACCATATAATGTTGAACCTGTAAAAAATAAATGTCATATTGCATCCAATTGCCCCTCTTTGACATGTCGATACTGCAAACTTTAAGGACATTTGATTGAACAATGCCCTACTCGTCCACCAAGGCCTGATCAGAGTAAGTTTCAACCTCATCCTAATTCCTCCTCCAAGCCTTTGTTTACTACATCAGTTGTCGACGATGTCTCTTCCTTTGTTTCCCAGAACTCCCTTTCCACCAGTGATCTCATGTCCCTTCTCAAGCAAGTCATTTCTCAATCTAGTAACACTTCTATTGCCTTAGCAACCGCATCAAGTAATAACCATTGGTATTTTGATTATACTTGCTATAATCATACGACTTCCTTATCCCATGTCTTCTCTTCCTTCTCCTCTAGAGATGTTACCCACTCTATTCATACTGCTGATAGTTTCTTATAGAAGTAAGTCATAAAAGTCTTATCTCCTTACCAACCCTTACCTTATTTGACACTAACCTTATTCTCAAATTAAATTTCAATCTCATCTCTATTAGTCAATTATGTGACCTTGGTTGTATTCTCACTTTCTCTTCTGCTGGTTGTTCTGTGTAGGATCCACAGACGAGGCAAATCATTGGAAATGGTCGTAAAGTTTGAAGATTGTTTGAGCTCACTACCCTCCATGTTCCTCTATCTCATATGTCAGCTCCCAGTGTTGCTTCTACTTCTTCTCTCATTTAGCTGTGACATCAACGTATTGGTCACTATTCTTTTAATAAATGAATCATCTCATTTCTCATGGTGTTTTAGGTTCTATTAGGGAAGAATATTTGCATTGTACTTCTTGTAAAATAGTTAAACAATATGCTTTATCTTTTAATAAAAGTACTTCCATTTCTGTTTCTCCGTTTGATCTTGTGCATTTTGATATTTAGGGCCTAGCTCCTACACCTACTATGGGAGGTTGTCGATATTTTGTGATTTTCATTGATGACTATTCATGTTTCACTTAGATATATTTAATGAAAAACCATTCTAAATTTCCTTAAGTCTACATTACCTTTGCCACTTTGATTAAAACTCAATTTTTAAAGACAATTAAGGTTTTTCATCATGATAATGCCTTTGAATATCGTTATTCAAAACTACTCACTTTTCTTGCTAATTAGGGAACTCTTTCATGTTTTCATATCTTGGTACATCTTAACAAAATGAATGTATTGAAAGGAAACATCATCACATTCTTGATTTTGTTTGAGTTATGCTCATTTACTCCTTTTATCCCAAACGTATGTGGAGTGAAGCTGCTCTTACTATTGTCTATGTTATCATTCGTTTTCCTTCCTCTATTCTTGGTAATGTATCTCCTTATGAACGTCTTCACCACATGTCTCCAAACTACAGTTTTCTTAAAGTTTTTGGTTGTGCCAGTTTTGTTCTTCTTCAACCCTATGAGCTCACTAAGCTTGAACCCCGTGTCCGTCTTTGTTGATTCATTGGTTATGGTACTGAATACAAGGGGTATCACTGCTGGGATCCAATCTCTCTATACATTTGTATTTCTCATCATGTTGTATTTTGGAAAGATACTATGTTTTCCTCACTATCTCAGTTCAAGTTCATTTCTTCCACTTCTACCCCCTTATTTACTAATCCTTCTATCGATCTTTTTCCAAATGATTATGATACAAATTCTTCAGGTATTTCTGAGACAGGTTCTCCAGCTACAGGTTCTTCATCTGATCCTCCCAGTAAGCTCTCACCATTTTCAAAAGTTTCGGCTCATCCCGCTAACAATTTCCAATCGTTGATCCTGCACTTGACACTGCTCTTTGTCCCTCTCAAGGTAAGAAACCTCCCCACCTACCTTTGTGATTATCATTGTTTTTCTATCATGCTTCACATTCATGAACCACAGTCTTATCAAGAGGCATCCATTAATCCCTATTGGCAACAAGCTATGAAAGACGAACTACAAGCTTTGGAGAACACTAGTACTTGGGATATAATTGATCTTCCCTCTTATAAGGCTCTTGTTAGATGTAAATGCGTTTATAAGATTAAAACTCGCTTTGATGGGTATGTTGATCATTACAAAGCTTGTTTGGTGGCCAAATGTTTTACTCAGTAATATATGATTGATTATGAAGAAATCCTTGCTCCAGTTGCTCGTTTCACTTCTGTTCATACTCTCTTTGTTATTGCTGCAACTCGTAACTAGATTATTAACTAAATGGATGTGAAGAATACCTTTCTTAATAGGGACTTAGAAGAAGAAGTCTATATGCGATCACCACCTGGTTATTCTTGTCCATCTAAAAAGCTCTGCCTCCTTCGCAAAGCTTTGTATGGTCTTAAACAAGCTCCCCGAGCCTGGTTTGCCAAGTTCAGTTCCATCATCAGTTAACTTAGGTTCTCATCTAGTCCTCATGATTCAACTCTCTTCATCTGAAAGATTGATTATGACACTGTGATACTGCTTCTTTATGTTGGTGACATAATCATTATAGATAATGATATTTCTGGTATTACTAATCTTAAAGCATCATTGAGCTGCAGTTTTGAGATGAAGGATCTTGACCCTCTCAGTTATTTTTTGGATCTTGAAGTCTTTTCCTCTGTTGATGGTATTTTCTTATCTCAAGCTAAATATGTCTCGGATCTTATCTCTTGAGTCGGTTTCATAGACAGTCGCACTGAATCCACTCCTCTATAACCTAATGTGAGATTTATGCCTTTGGATAGTGCTGTACTTGATAACCCTACCCTCTACCAGAAGTTGGGTAGCAACTTGATTTATCTTACTGTTACTTATCCAGATATTTCATATGTTGTTCATTTAGTTAGTTAGTTTATGTCAGTTCCACATACTACTCACTATGTTGTTGTTCTTTGTATTATTTGTTATGTAAAGGGACTTTGTTTTCATGGGCTTCATTTTTCAATTGTCTCCTCATTGATCCTCCGAGCTTATTCTGATGTTGATTGGGATGGAGATCCCACTAATTGCCGATCCACCATTGGTTACTGTATCTTTCTTGGTGATGCTCTTATTTTGTGACGAAGCAAGAAACAAACTTCAACTACTCGTTCTAGTAGTGAAGCAGGGTATCGGGTTCTTGCTGATACCATTTCTGAAATACTTTGGTTATGTTGGCTCCTTGATGACTTGGGTTTCTCTCAATTCTCTTCCACTACTCTCTATTATGATAATGAGAGTGCTATTCATATTGCTCATAATAATGTCTTTCATAAGTGTACCAAATACATTGAGATTGATGGTCACTTCATTCGTCAACACATTCTTCGTGGTGCTCTTCGTCTCATTTTCATTAGAACTCTTAACCAACCAACCGATCTATTCACCAAGCTCATCATCTTGGTCGATTTCGTACTCAAATTTTTAAACTCAAATTTGTTCCCTTTGCACCTACTTGAGTTTGAAGGGGGTGTTAGCATGATTTTAAGGATTTGATTAATTTATTTTTGTACATAATTAGGTTTAATTGTATTTTATTTTTTTGTGTGTATAGTAGCCCTCTTGTATAAATAAAGGTTAATCCTCTTGTATGTAACACATTCAAAATATATACAAAAATATTTCTCAGTCTATTTTCATTTCTAACTAGAGATAGTGATTAAGTAAAAATCCTCTCTAAATTGACGATTATAGGACTTGAACTCCTGACACTAACATTGCATATAAAGTTCGATTAGAGTCTCAATCTATTTCTACTATAACCAACTATAGTAGAGTATGTTTAAAGATTTTATTTAAGTACACTATTTTAATACTTAATTGATACAATTTTAATTATATTTAATTTTTTATGGTATATCACTAAGTGAAAATGATTATATTGGAAATAATATTTACAATATTTTATTAAAAAAAATTTCGAAATGTTACACATTTTTTTAGTAAAATATCAAAATTTGTAATTTAACATTTAGATATTATAAATTATTTATGCACACTTTTTACCTGTGTACTATTATAATAACTTATAAGCTTTACTGGATGTCCGGATCCCGTACATTTAAACTAAATCTACTTAAAATTTTGGGGCCTTGTTAAGGAAACTGTTTAAGGAGTTATTAATGAAGTGTTGTTTCTAACCAAAAGTTAGTCTACATAGTAGATAGTTTAATGTTTCATTAATTATACATTATTTAATTATTCATATTGCTTGATATAATTTTACTAATTACTTAATTAACTAATTTTTTACTTAATTTGCTCTGAATGATAATTATTTTATTTAAGCCTTTTAATAAAATATAATATTGTAGTTAAAGAATATTTATTTATAATAGTAAGAACATAAAAAAATTGCTTTAAACTTTATACTTTTTGCGTGTTATTCCTGTTAAAAGGAAGAAAAAAGTTTTAAAGAAACAAAAGAATACTAATATTTCAAGAAAAATTGAATATATTGACCAAAAAAATACATCATGATTGTGGACCTACTAGGTTTTTAAAAAAATACGAACCTAAAGGCATATATAATGAGCTAAAAATTGACTATGAATTTTGTAAAAAAAATTTCATAAATATTGTAATGGGTAATTTCGTGGTTGAAATAAGAGTAAATCAACGTTAATAATAATAACAATAATGTTAAAATTACATCAGGAATACTTGTTACTTAGTCATTACTGTAGGATCCGTAACTAGTAGTAAGTACTAAACTACGTAGGATCCATAACTAGCAGTATGTACTAACTACCTGATTTCACTGGTTATGACTTATGAGATCTCAAATTTATGAGGGGAGGGGGAAGCATAGAGCAGTGAGCAGCCATGTGACGAGAGTGGTGAGCAGTGAGCAGCCACACTGCCTGCAGTCAGGGAGAAGGGTCCTGAGAACGAGCACAACTGACCGGATACATTATCATAAATTAAAAATAAAAATAATACTATTTACGCACACTTTTATATATATATACAATTTTTACTATTTAATTTCAATAGATTCACCTCGTATTTTATTAACTTACATGATTCTGCCACCTCATAAATATAAGGTAATGTAAGTGGTGCTGAGGAGCAGCAAGCCAAGCATTATTTGTCCCACTAATCACTCTCTTGAAATTCACACATCAAAGCCAAGAGCCAATAAAATGACACATTGTCACTAACAATTCCAATTCCTTCAATTACGCCTATAATTTGTCTTATGTGTGCTTGGAATCGATGACCTTAGGCTAAGATCCCAATGACCCCGGATCAAAAGTGTCTATATCCGGTGGTGGGTCAGTTCATTACGAACTTTGATCAATATAATAAGATTTTCTCATGGTTTTATTAGGGGTAGGAACCCGAAGAAGAAGAGAGAAAATGTTATCTGTATATTGAATCAAATTGAATCATAATTACAAGGGGATGCTCTATTTATAGGAGAGCTAAGCACGCAATAAAATAACAACTGACTAACAGAAATCTAACAAATTAACTAACAGTTAATAGCAAGGCTTAACTGTAATACTCCCCCTCAAGTTGGGAGATAAATGTCTAAAACTCCTAACTTGGAAATTAGTTCGAAAAAACTTAGACATAGGGAGAGCCTTGGTTAAGACATCTAAGTTATTGATTGGAAGAAAGGTGAATCGATTCGGAAACCATCCATGTTGTCTAATGAAATGACAATCTATGTCAACATGTTTAGTTCTTTCATTAGTAGGGTTTGTGGCAAATTTGGATGGCGAGATTTGTTGTCACGAGAACACCATTCTTGAAGGAACTGCTACTTCAAAACATTTGAGTAATTGCTGACCAAAGTAACTCACCGGCAAGGCATGCTAATGATCTGTACTCTAAGATTTCCAAGAGACAAGAGACCCTCCCAAAAAGACACAAAAACCTGTGGTGGATCTCCTAGTAACTTGGCAACTTCCCCAATCAGCATCAACATAAGCACTGAGCTTGGTAGAAGAATGAGCTGGGAAAAGAATTCCTTGACCCGGAGTTGCCTTAAGATATTGAAGAATCTGATATACTCCTTGCAAGTGTGTTGTTCTTGGATTGAATTGATCGAGCCATTGTTGCATAGGTGATGTCGGGCCTTGAAACTATCAAGTACACGAGCCTACCGATGAGTCTTAATGTTTCAGAGATATCGATAGGGAGTGCCATCTTTGTCATTGAATTTGATGTTAGGATCCATAGGAACTGATTGTGGCTTAGCATCTAAGTAGCCTGTGTCTTCCAGTAACTGTAAAATATACTTTCTTTGGCAAAGGTGGATACCTCTACTAGACTTGGCTATTTCTAACCCGAGAAAGTACTTTAGATCTCCAATCAACTTGAGTTTGAAAGTGTTTTGTAACAGTTTTGTGGTGTGGGTGATCATAGAAGAATTTGGACTAGCTATGATTATGTCATCTACATATACAAGTAGAATGACTAAATCATGACCTTGTCCCTCAGTGAAGAGTGAGTAATCTAGATTGGTGAGTAAAGCCCGAGCTTGTTAGTGCGAATTAACTTGTTAAACCACTGTCTAGAGGCTTGCTTGAGGCCATACAATGATTTATTAAGCTTGCAGCAAAGATTCTCCCCCTGTTTAGGATACCCCAAAGGGAGCTCCATATATACCTCTTCAAAAAGATCCCCATTCAAGAAGGCATCGTTAATGTCTAATTGAGTCATGCACCAGTTTTTCTGAGCAGTAATGGATAAAAGCATTCTGACAGTGGTTAGCTTAGCCACAGGTGAGAAAGTCTCAACAAAATCAATCCCAGCTTGTTGAGTGTAGCCCTTAGCTACCAAGCGGGCTTTATGCCTATCTACTGTCCCATCAGCCTTAAGCTTAAGCTTGTAAATCCATCTACATCCAATCTTCTGTTTATTCGGAGGCAGTTGAACTATGGACCAGGTATTATTAGCTTCCAATGCAGAAATTTCCTCATGCATTGCCTGCCTCCATTCAGCAAGCTTGACTGCTTGATGATAGAATTGGGGCTCATAGTGGTCATTTACATGTAGGATGAAGTTTCTGTAAGTGTTGGAAAGTTTATGGTAGGATAAATGGTTGGAGATAGGGTATGTTGTGTTGCAGACATAGTCTTGTAGGTGTGTTGGAATTCTATGAGGTCTAGATGACCTCCTAGGAGGTGGGGGTGGGTTAGTCTGGGGTTGTGGTGGATTAGGTGGTGCAGGGGTTATTTGGTTGTCAGTTTCAGGTGGAGTTTCTGATGTTGTGAGAACTGGTTTGGGGAGAACTAAGTCATGAAAGGGATCAGGTAATGCATGTGTGTTTTGGTTTTGAAAAGGGAATTTGGACTCATGAAAGATCACATCTCTAGAGATGAAAAATTGTGTCTTCTCTAAATCAAACAGTTTGTAACCTTTGTATCCTGGAGGATAACCCATGAAGACTGATGGAATAGCTCTAGGACAGAGTTTGGATCTGTCTTTGAGGGATAAAATACACAAAGCACCAAAGGTTCTAAAACCCGAATAGTTTGGCAATTTCTTGTATAGTAGTTCATAAGGAGAGGCATTTTTGAGGGCAGGAGTTGGTGTCCTGTTGATAAGGAATGCTGCAGTACTGAGACATTCCCCCAAAAATGAATCGGAGCTTTAGACTGAAATAAAAGGGATCGAGCCACATTCAATAGGTGCTGATGTTTTCTTTCAACTATTGAGTTTTGTTCAGGTCTATAAGGGCAAGAAAACTGGTGTATAGTGCCCTGTGCTTGCAGAAAGTCATTAAGCAGAAGCTCTTTTGCATTATCTGATCTAAACTGTTTAATGGATCTGTCAAAGTTGGTTCTCACAAAAACAAAGAAATTTTTGATTAAAGAACCAGTTTCTGACTTGTGTTGCATCAAATAGATCCATGTAAAACGTGTGCAATCATCAACAATTGTGAGAAAATAATGTTTCTTATCATGTGTAGGATGCTGATATGGACCCCATGTGTCACAATGCACAAGATCAAAAGGTCTTTCAGAATAATGATTGTTTGATATGAATGATAAACGCCTAAACTTGGATAGAGGACATACATCACAGCAATTGGAATTAAACGAAGAAGGCATGTCAATTAAAATTTTATTACAAAGAAGTTTTAGGACCTTGTCAGAAACATGTCCTAGCCTAGAATGCCATAGGCTCAAAGTATTATTTGATACAATTGCATTTACAGTGTGTTTATCACTATGCAAAGAATTACAAGCAAAGTTGCTAGAAACTAAGGATTGAGGCAGTGTGCCATCAGGAACCTTGAAGAGGTAAAGGCCGTGGTGTATATCACCCTTGCCAATCATCCTCGAGAGCAGGTTGTCCTGAACAATAAAATTCTTGTTAGTGAACAAGACTGTGATTTGTGAATTTTCCAATAAGGAAGAAACTGAAATTAAATTGACCCGAAATGAAGGAATGTATAAGACATTGGTTAGGGTCAATAAAGGGGAAAGTTTCACAGAACCAATGGCTTTGACACTAACAACAGAATTATTAGGCAAGGTGACAAATTTATTTAACAAAGTGCTGTGATTGGAAAAGGCATTCAAATCATAACAAATGTGTGCTGTAGCACCAGAGTCCAATATCCAAATACTAGGGTTTTTCATCAAATCATAAGAATCAAAAGAGAGTGAAAGACTCATACCAATCATACCAGAATTATCCATTTGGTCTTGGGAAGTGCGAGTCATCTGTGACTGCAACAAAGTCATGAGTTGTTGACATACTTGAGGAGTGAACTCAAAGGAATCAGATGGAGGACCAGAAACTGATCCAGCAACATGGTTCACCGAAGTGGGAGCCTTGTACCTCTTGTGACCCGGTGGATAACCATGCAGTTTAAAGCACTTATCCTTAGTGTGACCCGAGATACCACAGTGAGCACAAATTGGCCTATCCTTGGATCCATTCTTAGATTTGTTGGCTTGAACAGCATAAGCTACAGCCGAATCTGAAACAGAAGAGGCTCCAATTTCCCTTTGTTTTTCTTCTTGGAGAACAAGTGAGAAAACCTTCTCAATAAAGGGAAATGGTTCCATAACAAGAATGTTACCTCGAATCTGAGTAAAAGATTCATTCAGGCCCATCAAGAAGCTCCAAACATACTCATTTTGAATGTGCTCAATGAGATATTGAACACCTCCACAATTACAAGTGTGCTTAGGACGATATTCACTAAGTTCTTCCCACGAGTTTGAAGTTTGGTGAAATATTGACTCACAGTGAGTGCACCTTGAATGCAATTGAGCAGTTCCTTGCATAATTGAAAGATGCGCGGTCCATTTTGTTGTCCGAATCGAATCTTCAAATTGTTCCAAAGAACTTCAGCATTCGCTGAATAGATGACACTTGGCACTAATCTCCTTGACAACCGAATTCAATAGCCAAGAAGCCACATATTGTTGTTATGGCCAAATCCGAAATGCATTAGGGTTTGCATCTCGACCTTGCAATGATCAGCCATCGATAAACCAAGTTTGTTCTCACTGAGCCATTTCTCTTTTCCAAGAATTGTAGTTATCACTATTGTCCGAGAAACGAGTTGTAACCCGGGGCTATCTGAAGGAAGAAAGGATTATCTTGTTCCTCCATTGAAGAAAGAAACGAGAAGAAAAAGTTAACCGCGAAAGAACATCAAGATCGAGATCGCGAAAAAAAACTGGTAGAAAAAGAAAAAAAAGAGAAAATGTTCTCTGTATATTGAATCAAATTGAATCATAATTATAAGGGGATGCTCTATTTATAGGAGAGCTAAGCACGCAATAAAATAATAACTGACTAACAGAAATCTAACAAACTAACTAACAGTTAACAGCAAGGCTTAACTGTAATAGGTTTCTCTTTCTTGTCTTTCCTATTGTCTGAGATTCACTTTGATATCTCATTTAAACTGGTGAAAAATTCCATATTTATGTTTATCTGGGAGTGTTGAGAGCAAATAAAGCAAGAGAAATGCATGAGAATGAGTGCATATATCTTGTTATTTTTTTTTAAAAAACAAAAAACTCAAAGTCAAAATAAAGTAATAAACTGAATGCAAAACATATTTGTATCCAAGAAGAGGCTTGCTTCCGACCTCTGACCTTCCATTCCCCTCGAGTCCAGAGAGAGGTTAGGGGGAAAGAAAATAAAAAAAAAGGAAGACTATGTGGATGTCATTTTAAGTTAACACAGTCGTGGCCGTGGTTTATGTGCATTGAATGTTGAAAAGGACGACTACAACCTGTATGGTGGTATCACTGTCTTGCGGTTGGGTATCATGAGTCATATCTTCATCTCAGAATGGGCTACCACTAACTCTCTTCAAAACCATACATTAAATGCACCACGTATGAAAAAATCATATTGATCCAATGCAAGGCCTTGTTATTAATAATACTAGATCTCCAATGAGAGTTCTTTTTGGTTGAAAACGCTCAAGTCTAAATCTGGAGTTTGTTAGTTATATGTACATCATGATTTCAACATTCTTATAGTTGACAATACAAATTAAAGAAAAGAAAGTATCAATGCAACTATAAGCTGAAGTCAAACATAGATCTCCAATGAGAGTTCTTTTAGGTTGAAAACACTGTAGTCTAAATCTGGAGTTTGTTAATTATATATACATCATGATTTCAACATTCTTATAGTTGACAATACAAAATAAAGAAAAGAAAGTATCAATGCAACCATAAGTTAAAGTCAAACATTAACACATAATTAACATTGCCATATATTAAAATCTACAGCTCAAAAATGAATTTAGCATACCCCCGTTGAGAACGGTATGTTGTAGGTTGTAGCACCTAGATTTCAGACGATAACAATGATTATTCTAGTTGAGAATAGCAGCACTGAGAGAAACAGAAGAGCCAACAAAATTAATATGCAAAGCCAAAAGCCAAGTCTGTCCTCCCAGCAAACTCTCTTCTTGTTTGTGGGATTTCCTTTATCAACCTTAAAGTCTTCAAAGTATAAACTAACACCTGGGTCTCTCATCTTTACCTCACTATCATGCAACACCGAATTTGAGACACCCTGAACGTTGTTGTTTACATAAATGTTGATGCAACAACAATCTTTCGGCTCACCCTTGGTGCTTCTGTGCTGCAAGCGCATTGATGCACCGACGTTCTTTCCATCCAAGTTGATATATTCAAACGAGCCATGCTCGAACTTCGGGTCCATGAGACAATAATCACTAAAATGTGGGAGAATGAGCCACCTTTTCCGGCCATCTGGTGTGCATGGGGTTTATTCAAATTTGATGATTTCTGCTTTCACGAGTTTTTTTCACCTTTTCTATTGGTTAGATTAGATCCGGAGGTTCCCTTCTGCTGAAGAAAACACAATGTTCTCCTAGAATGACTTGAAGAACACTCAAGTGGAAAGTAGAATCATCAAATTTGAAGCCAAGCTATTCAAATTAAATTGGACTTTACTTATTCAAATTTGGCTGACAATTCATTCCACTTGATATACAGAGTACAAATAATTGAAGAGTTTTGCTAAAAAATACTTAAAAGACACTTGTTAAATATTTAAAATAATTTTTTAATGAAAAATAAAATATCTAATATATTAAAAATTAAAAAAACTTTACTTTTCATATAAAACTTCTTATTTTAAATTCTTAATAAGTGCCCAAAATCCATTATTTAAATACAGAATGTACGATTTTGGTGTTCTATCATTGCATTATTTAAATACAAGTCATCAACACACATACATGCCCGAATTTTTAACGATAGTGTATCTCCTGCGAGTTGGGAGCAGCAGACAGGCAAAAAGGCTTTTCCCCCTGAAGTGGTTTCCAACCTTGGACTTGGTGACAGGATACAAGTAAACTTTGCCAATCAAGCCCAAACGAGATACGTTTAGTAAAGGCAAATTAAAGAATAAATGATATTATGACAAAATAAAAACTATACAAAAGTATCTGAATTTTGTTTTCATTATTAAAATGATCATGTATTCTACATTCTGAATGAAAGATAGAAAATTTGACCTTCTCAAATCTTTTTCAAGAACTGAATTGAAATGGCTGTAGTACAGGCAATAAGGCAGACAGAAAAATGATTCAGGATCAAACATCCAAAGAATCTTACGGCCAAGCATCTGGAGAGACCCTTTCACTGATCGTAGAACAAAATTGTGGGGCCCTTTCCTGTATGAGATAAGATACTCAACGGGGTATCCCTTCAGCTTATGAGGGACAATATCAAGATCACTGAAAGTCAAAGCTGCAAATTCCATCAAACAAAAAATGTGGGACGTGTGACAGAGAAAAAAGTTCTATTGTAATTCTTCAAATAAAGAATGAAAGACCATATGATAAAAATTAAGAAGAAATTTCAAATAAGGAACTCATGTTAAAATAATTGTCTTGAAGGAATTATGTATCATATTGGCTTAAATTACCACTTCGAGTAGTTACAGTTTCTTCAAGGTAAATATTTTTATCAACAGTTCCATTATTTGAATTCTCCCTAAAAGTAATGAACTTGCCATTTTCTGAAACAACGTTATCTGTAGTCATAGCAAGGATCAGATCCAGATTAAATGTGTCAGGATCGGGTAGCAGAAAGGGGACCTATTTAGTAATATTTTCCGAGGTTTTGCCAAAGCCTGAAATCAATCGAACACCACAAGTGACACCATGTACTCTCAATGTAAACGGAGAATTCATCTTCCATCAGCAGTAATAAAAACTTTTCAATCCACCACAAACACACAAAAAGACCAAGTGATAGCTGACTAGAAAATCACAGATGTGATTGTGAGCCACAAACTCCGACACCACTTTATGGCACATAAATACACAGCAAATTGGAGCAACCTATAAAAGTTCTTCTACATTTCTAAGTTTGGGCCACTGAGGCCATACATAAAATTTTATTTGATCACCTGATGCATAAAATACACTTCAGTATGCATCAAAGTCTTTAAATGTCAGATTATAGGAATCGCATTCAGTTTTATTTATAAACATCTATTGAAAAACTAACCCCACAAACCAAAAATATGTTCATTGTTGGCATTCCTATGGTAAGCGGACAAGATCACAGTCACTTCAACTGGAAGCTGTACCAGTGTCGGCCACTACCTATGTCTGTGATGGATACTCATGAGACATAATCGGATACTTGCCATATTGCATATTACCTTTTTCTGTTAAGAAAGTTTTTTGTTACAGTAATTGCTTGATAGATGTACAAACTTTGTGCTCCCATCCCCAGTCAGTGGAAGAAAGCCATACTTCTTTGCAAACTGAGCCCATTAGTTCAAAATCCGATCCTCTGTACCAATCATAACAGCAGTTTCCAAGATTGTGGCCTGTAGATGTATTGAGGTAAATGTTAGGAACTCTGATATTAATGCTCTTGAAACTTAGCAAAGCATAAAAATATCCCAGGTGCGACATTTTAAGTACAATATGACCACATGTATTTCAACTGAATGAGTGCAAAATGATTTTTACTTCATTCACATGTAAACAATTATGCAATTCTAATTGGGCATAAGATATATTGCTTATCAGCTCTTGAACAGGATAAAATATACTTTCTGAAGAAATTTTGACAAGTACCAGTATGTAATGATATCAAACTATTTCTCAACTCAACAATATTCAGTACATTGTTAGGGCCTTAAAAGGTGAGCAACAAGTTGTTGCTCACCTTTAACAACCATGTTTTTAAAATGCAAAATGCAAAATAAACTAAGATACTTTACAAAGAATGAATAATCAGGTTTTTGCAGCTGTTTATAGAATGAAAAGCCAGGAAATTGAAGAGTCAATAGTACTAACATAGTTAATGCACTAGGTGTTAAAAACAACACATTGACTGGTCTTTGGCTTCTATCTCTATCAGTTAGGAGAATTTGTTTACATAAAAAACTAAAGACTCAATCAGTTCCATCCAAAAACTTATAAACTGATACACAATATGGTCTTCCTTAGTTCAGCTTCAAATGTAAACGGCCACTGAATAGCTGCTCCATTTTCATAGATAAGATAGAAGAACTACATGTAACATTTCTTTATCCTAAAGAGTAAGGATCTAAGAGCACATTTGGTTTGATGGAAAGGAATGGCATGGAATGGGAATGTTTGGTTGAGAATTAAGACAGGGAATCCCGATTCCCTCATTTGAAGAAATAGCAATCCCTAACTAAACAAAAAGCATAGTGATTCCTTAAACCTTCTTCTGCTAGGGTTCGTTCGAAACTTTCTCAGCAGCTTCAACCATCTTCTCCGCCTATGACGCCAGTGCTGCTATTCTGGTGACTGCCACTGAGGCTCCGACATCAGCGCTGTCTGGCCACCATCCTTTTTACTCATCAGCGCCTATGGCCGAATTGGTGGATTCAAAGGTCCTCAAGGGCCCATTCTGTTCCACTAGCGAGAAGAATGACTATTCTAGCAGAAAGGAGAAGATTAGTATCATTTTCCTTTCCTTTCTCTTTCAGTATCTTGTTCCGATGACCCAAAAGAAAGGAAAATGATTGGTGAGCACCAATTTTCTTTCACCATTTTTACACACGTAAATAACGTGCAAATAATTTATGAATAACGTGTATTATATAGTGAACAGAGATTTTAATCAATTATCAAATTGATTAATATCTCTCATTTATTACATAATGCACAATATTATCTAGTTATTTATACGTCATTTACTGGTGTAAAGTTGGTATAAGAATTTTGGTATGTGCATATCATTGTTACAAAAGAAATTTATTATCACACTTATTTGAGATTTTCTCTCTTGGTTAATAGGTGAAATCGTGTAGAGATATAAATCCACACGAAATTATGAGGTGATTAAAGAGTTTACCATGACTTACCAATAAAGTATCACTAACAGAAATCAAAACTAATACCTTGCGTTTATGCAAATTATCCTACTAGTTAAGCTAACCAAGAATGGCAAATTTGCATTTATATAGATTCTTGGTAATCAAATTCAATTAATAAACATTTGGCTCTTTTTGGGTAGCTCAATGAGCCATTACAACGATTTCGACAGCTTTTACCTTCCACCCACCTCAACCACTTGAACCATCCAAGTGGCATGAGCATAACCATTTAGTTCTTCAACAGGTAGCTATATAGTACTAGAAAGTCAAGGCCATTAATAGCATCCACATTACAAAAATTCTAGCCTCTTGCCAATTATGGAAGCATAGGAAATATTTCAAGCTTTGAATGCTAATTCAATATCATCAATGTGATTTCCATGGCATTAGTAAGGAAATAATGTTGCATTATATTGCAAAGGAGCGACTGATGATACTGTACAAAACAATTAATTACAATTAATAATAATATTAATAAAAACAAGAATATTAATTAACTATGTAAAAGAGAAAAGATAACCAATATCATTTTTTTAGGGGGGGTAATCTGAACTTACAATGCCCTAATTCTAAACTTTCGCTACAAGAAATAGTGGAATACACAAGACTAGTTATAACTCTACACTTTTCCTAACTAAGCAAAAGCTTAGTGCCTTATTCTACAAACTACTTTATTGCTCATCATTGAACCCAATTCAGACGCATATTATTTGCTCTCCTCCTGTAATGACAGATCATCTTATTTTGTGTTACAAAGCATGCTAAACATGCATGAATTCCTCAATTTTGTTCAAGGGGAAGAATCAACTGATGATCATTTGAAACTAGAAACTAATTTTCTCCCACTGGAGTGCTTGGTTGATGAGGAGACACTCAGACACGCACCTCAGTTCCTTCCTTTTTTGTCTCAGCATGCGCCGAATGCAGCAGTGGCAGCAAGGGAGGCATCACTTACTGTTTCAACTCTTGAACTGTTATAAGCTCTAGCCACCATAAACTTTGAACGTTTTGGGACATTCCATGTGATCTACAAAATCTGGTATACCACTTGACCGAGATGAATACTCAGTCACCAACTTTAAAAACATGGATGACTTATCCTCTAATAGTCTTGAAGGAGTGTCAAACTCTGCAACTCGACCTGCAAAAGCATCAAAAGTTAACTTCAAAAGCACAAACTAGTGAACCATAATGCAAAGCCTGTGGAGAAAAAAAGATACAAGACAGACAGAAGAATTAGACACAAGTGTACGCACCATCACTGAGAACCAAAACTAGATCACTGTCTATAACAGTAGGTATACGATGTGCAATAGTGCACACAGTGCAGTCTCTGAACTCATTTCGAATAATCTTCTGGATAAGATTATCTGTGGCAGTATCAACTGATGCTGTTGCTTCATCTAGTACAAGTATTTTTGACTGCTTCAGTAGAGCTCGGCCCAGGGAAACAAGTTGCCGCTGTCCTACACTCCAATTATCTCCATTTTCTAGCACTGCAGGTTTAAAAAATACGTCTTAAGATAGTTACTTGTGCCTCCAAACGCTTTTTGCTTTGTTTTGTTTTGTTTTTTTCTTTGGTGGGGGAAGGGGGTAAGATACTGTGTCCAAATTTTTGGGCTGCCTACCTGGTGTATCAAGCTTTTGTCCTTTCTCACGGATAATATCTCCAAGTTGAGACTTATCTAGTGCCTGTGAAAATTAAAATCCAACAATCACACAGAGCACCACCTTCTACTCAAACAGCAATAATTTTAAAAAATCAAGGACTATTAGACTATTCTTACATACTATGAGTTCTTGCTTAGGAGTAAAGTTATAAAGTGGTTCACTCATGTATTGTGTTTATTGGAGTTGGAAATTCATCATCTAAAAACAAAATAGTATTTATCAGAGTTGTAAACAAACAATCTTTCAAACTGGGAACTAAAATACCTTGTGTCAGTCACGGACAGGTAATCCAGTACCCACTTTTAATTGGTTCCACGTAACTTTTTGAATACCCAATTTAGCAGAGGGAGGGTTGCTTTAGCCTTTAGGCACACGTGGTGGGTTTTTTTTCCATTATTTGGGGAAGGTACATTTTGTAGGAAGTTTGCCAGATATGATGATAATGGAAGCTGTGTTTGGATTGTTTTTGGTGATGTCAAAAGGGAGTTTGTTGCATAAGTTACTCCTATGGTATTGGACACTTTTCTTTATATTGATTTCATATTCTTATTTTTCTTTTTTCCCTTTTTTAATGTGTTTTCTGTTTGTTCTCCTTGTTTAGGTATCTTGACCTCTCTCTCGTTCCTTCTTCTTGCCTTATTAATAATATTTCCTTTTCAATTAAAAAATAATAGTAAATTTGGCTGTCACTATATGTAGGCATGCAAAACCTGAATATAATAGGATTTTTTTTTTTACTCACACACACACACACATATATATATAAGTAAATGTAGGCAATTTAAAGATTACACAAACTATAAGTACATGGGGCTATGCAAGCAATACTAACCTCCCAAATCTCTTTATCTGAGTGCTCCTCAAGAGGATCAAGATTGCCTCGAATGGTCCCTTCAAATAAGGTTGGATCTTGTGGTATGATACTGAGATGGCTTCGAAGGTCATGAAGGCCAATCTCCGAAATATTAACGTTGTCTATAAGGATACTCCCACTTGCAGGTTCAATCAACCGAAATAATGCTTGGATCAAAGTAGATTTGCCACTGCCAGTACGTCCAACTATTCCAATCTTCTTCCCACCAGGAAATGTGCAGGATACTCCATGAAGCACCAAAGGAAGATTCTCCTTGTAACGGACCTTCAAGAGAGACACATTGGGGTAAGAGAAGTGCAGGTGTCTTATCATGAGAAAGAGCCAGTTGCAGTAGAAAAATCATAATAAGGATTTTAATGTATGTCATGGCTAAGAGCTTAGTTTAGATACTAAATAAATGTTATACACCAAGCAATAACATAACAAATAATTCCAGCTCACAAAAACAAAAAAAAGGAATCAATATACAACTAAAAAAGTTGTTAAAAAATAGAATAAGCCTTGATTTCTTAGTAGAAAACAAAGACAATATACATAAATGTGAAACTGAGCTTGGTACCTTCAAATCAATTATTTTGATTGTCCCATTTTCGGGCCATGAAGATGGAGGGCAAGAATCTTCAATAATTGCTGGTGCTTCACTAGGAATTTGGCTGTACTGATAAATTCTTTCAATAGATATAATTTTATTTTCAAGTTTACAAAAGCTAAGTATCCACCGTGATAGGCGTGCATTTAAATTGAGGCCATACGTCACGGCAAGTCCAGCCATGCCTAACAGAAAAAGTAATAGCAATAAGCAACATAATATTGTTTCATTATTGCATTCTACATCATGTCAAACCATCACTTGTTAAATTAAAACTACATGACTTAATCCTCCAGGATTAGACATATCGCTTGTGAAAATATGGACACGAAACACATTATAGAAACTAAGTACTTACTGGGGTCAATACTTCCATCAGTCCCATGGGGAAAGCTCACAAGTAATATCATGCAGAAAGCAAATACAAAGGTTGAAAGTAACTCCATCCGCAGGCAGAGCCACTCAATAGCTGCAAGACTGCAGAAGAATGGTCGTGCAAAACAATCAAGAAGATAGAGGTTCCGCTTCATGAACCTTTTTTCTTGTCCAAAACCTCTGATGGTGGACGCTCCAGCAATTGATTCACCAAAAAGATGTATAATTGGAGACTTCTGGATGCTTACAATACGGACCAGTTCCCTTGAAGAAGCCATGTAATATTTCTGCAATGGAATTGGTTGATGGCTAAAGCAATTCATGAAATCAAAACACAGGGTAATAACCGAACATTTAAAAAAAAAAAAAGATGCAATGTGATTGGAAGATTACTTATACTTTGTCAATGTATCCCCTCTTTCCATCTTTAATAAAATTCTCTCTTTTTTCAGAACACACAACAGTTTTTCTTTTGTACAAGTCATTTTGAAAAGCAGTTTGAAAGAAAAATTTATGGTGAAAGGTCTCTAATTACCTGCATCCACAAACAAGCAATGGCCATTGGGACAACTAGGAGCAAAACTTGCCATGTAACTTTCGTCATTACACCAACAATACCGATAAGCTGTATTGTTGTTGAAGCAAACCCACCAAGCCTAAAAGGAATGTCAAGATCCACAACACTTTGATCAACTGATACCTGGTGGAATACAGATGAAGCATTATATGATATACACCAGCGGATAGAAAACAATAAAGGGAAAAAAAAAAAGAAAACTTACCCGATTCAAGATCCTTCCAGCTGGTGTGGAGTCAAAGAAAGACATTGGTGCATGGAAAACACTTCTTAGCATCTTCAAAAATAACTTCTGTGCAGCTGCAAGGCCAAATGTAGCCACCAGAACAGCCCTTACAAATATAAACCATGAGCTGCCAAAAGCAAGGGCCATGTAAACAAGAAGAAGAACTGTGGGAGTTACTTTGGGCTGGTCTCCTTTTGTTTGAGGGTTAGCCCAAGCCATCCACCAATTACTAGCAATCTGAAGGAACTGAAAAAATGTTTGTGCAATGATTATGAGTGGAATCAATAAGCCTTTATATGCTGCTGCCATGTATGACAAGTACACCTTCATGCTGACTCTACCTCTAACCCTCTCCTCTTCCTGAACAAGCTGTTTTTTTCTCGAGCGTTTTGCTTTCTTCTCCTTAATTGATTTTTGATCTGAAGCTGATGATCCCTCTTGCACTTCCTTTGCCAAACTGTCAATATCATTTGCAGAAGAAATGGATTTCTTACTGGACATAACACATGCATCCAAGGATAAATTTTCATCCGAATCTTCAGAGGAGTGAGTAAGAATATCCATAGCCTCTATTGCTTCATGGTGAGCTGAAACTAGAGTTTTAAAATCTGTTCCTGCTTGCAAGAGATCATCATACTTTCCAGCCTGTATGATGTGGCCTTCTTTAAGAACCTTCAAAAAGAAAAATAAATTTAGAGAACATCATCTTCACTTCATATCAACTGCATGATCATACTCTTAAATTCTTTTAGAACTTAAAACTTTATTTAAGTGAAAAGCAATAAAAAATTCCATATAACAAGCTTATTGCATAAATGCATGAATGTGCAAGACAAACCCAAACAGCCATACCAGTATCATATCAGCAGCAGGAAGAAATTCAACTTGATGGGTCACAAAAATGACTGTTTTATCTGCTAGTGCTGTCAATATATACTCCTGCAATTCCATGTCATAGATTAAAGCCAAATCCAATTCATTCAAACTGTAAAATCAACTCTATGCTAAGGAAAACTAACCCTAAACAATTCTGATCCAGTGTGGGCATCAACTGCACTGAAGGGATCATCAAGGAGATAAATATCAGCATCTTGGTAGAGTGCTCGTGCAAGCTGAACCCGCTGCTTCTGGCCACCACTCAGGTTTATACCTCTATCACCAATAATTGTCTGATCGCCATGTGAGAAAAGTTCTAGGTCCTTTTTCAGTGAACAAGCATGAAGAACATTCTTGTACTTTGCTTTATCCATTGGGCTTCCGAAGAGGATATTTTCTTCTATATTTCCTGACTGTATCCATGCTGATTGGGAGACATATGCAGTAGAGCCACACACTCTTACCTGCAAAATAGTCCAATGCATCTTGTAAAAACTTTTACAAATCAGAGGAGAATTGAAAATGCCAATAGTCGAATATAAAAATAATAAAGATGGAATTAAAAGCTTAAGTACATCAACATACTTCACCAGAAAGCATAGGAATCTCTCCAAGGATGCAAGAAAGAAAACTTGATTTCCCAGAACCAACCATACCACAAACTGCCACACGCATCCCTCTTTCAACTTTCATATGTATCCCTAATAGAGTAGGCCTAGAAGAAGAAGAAAGGTCCCAACAGAAGACGCCATCCTTAATTTCTATAGCAATGTTAGAAATGCCTTGTGGCAAGACAATAGTTGCATCTTCCTGCAATTCTTCCTCCTGCAGGAAACCAGATATTCGATCAAGAGAAACTTTTGTCTGAGCCATCGTTGACACCAAGTCCGGAAAATTCCTCAAAGGTTCTTGGAGGATCCTGAAAGTAGCTAGAGAAGAAAGTACACCACCTGCAGTCAGCTGGCCACCCAACAATATGGAAGTAGCAAAAGTGACTGCTGAAACAAATATAGGGGAGCTCCAGAATATGAAAGTTATGAAAGCCTGAGAATAGAGGGCTTTCCTAAGCCACTTGAACTCTACTCCACGCATTTCCTCCAATTTTATTCGATATCTGTCCTCCCAAGCTTGCAGCTTGAGAATCCTCATATTCCTGAGGCACTCAGATGTTGTTCTCATCCTTTCATCCTTAGCAGTCATTAATTTGTCTTGATAATCTTCTTGGATCCTAGCCACAGGAACAGTGACAACAATGGAAATGATTGTAGCAATCAGTGTTGCAATAGAAGCAATTCCAACGTTCTTATATAGAATTGCAAGGGCAAGAACAATCTGCAGAGGTAGCATCCAAATGTCATGAAGATACCAAGAGTAGTCCCCTACCCTCTGAACATCAACAGCCATGTAGTTAACAATCTCTCCACTTGTGTGACTTTGCTTGGCCAAGCTTGAGAGTCTGAGCCCCTTTTGATATACCATTGCTGTTAGAGCTGACCTAACGTGCATACCCAAGATGTCCACTCCTAGATACCACTGCCGAGTTGTTAAGGTCTCCACAAGCTTTGCCACAAAGAATATCCCCGCAAGGACATACCCCTCATGAGGGAAAGTCTCTTTACCACCCAAGTAATCAACAAAGTAACTTATCATGTATGGACCTACATATGAGACAAGAGTATTCAACCCAGCAAAGATGGCATTACAAGCTGCCTCCTTCCAAAATGACTTGAGAATCGCCCAAGCCAATGAAGGCTGCCTAGAGGGATTTTCAGCCTTGAATCTCTCCCAATTAGAATTCAAAACCTTATAATTAGTCTTGGCTCGATCTTTTGGTGCAACAAGGGGAATGTCCTTAAGCTCAAGTGGTCTCTTTGCACCAATGGAAAGAAGTGGGTTCAGCCAAGACAAAGTGGCCAAGCTAAGAAGTCCAGCATCACTATAAGGAGTAACCTTAAGACACCCCGGTTCTTCTTCAACAAGTAATGGCTCTTGATACTCAGAGTTCCTACAAACGTGTATACCAGTAACACCCCTAATTGCAATGATACACAGGAAGGCAAGTGCAGGTGTGACAGCAAAATTAGCCACAACATGAGAACGTAGGTGCTTGGAACCTTCCTCCCAAAACCCTCTCCCATCAACATACAAAGTACATAAGCAAATAACAAATGACACAAACCACCAAATTCTCAACAAAATTGGAAACTTCTCAGACGCCTTGAATTTGCAATGCAAAGCCGAGAAGCTTAACACAAGCCAAGTTAAACCCTGCACAGCTGGCACTGAAACAAGAGACAAATCCACAGTACTCTTCCCCTTACCCCCTTCCCTAATCAAAGCAGCACCATCAAATCCCAAAGCCAAAGCTTGCACCAATAGAACATAGAAACAAGACAACACTGACAACTTGAACCATGAACCGATTCGAATGTCGTGTATTTCTGCATCAACACTAGGACGAATTGGGGTGGCATTGCCGCCCCTATTGTCCTTACCAAATCCAACTCTTCTCAGAAGCAAAAGTACCTTCCTTACTGAGACAACAAAGAGAAACAGAAGAAGCAGAGTCAAGTTTGTGCAGATTGCCACAAGTTCCAACAGGGGCAATCCAAGTATCGCACTCAAAAGGGTATTAGAGGAGGATCCTGAAGAAGAAGAAGAAGGCGTTGGAGCTGAGATTTCATTGAAAATTTGCGTGGCAGCCATTGGTGAAAACGTTGTGGTGATGAAAACGAAGATTCAGAAGAGTGAGTCGGTGAGAAGCTAAGCAAAGGAGATTGAAGAAGCGTGCAAGGAAGCGCATTTCACCATCTGGGAGATGAAGATGAAGGGAAGCAAATGTGCATCTGGAGTTAGATTCTGCGGACACATTGCACGTGAAAACAAAGAGAGAATTTTCAACAACACGGAACACGAAGAAAAGATAAGAACTTAGAGTTTGGGACAGAGGGTATGACTAGGAATCAGAATCTGGAAGGCAAAGATACAAAAAAAAAACTGACCTGGGTTGTTCTCTGAAATCGCTTGTAATGAAAGATGATGATGATGTAGCTGCTCCACAACCTCCAACCTTTGGAAGACATCCCAGCTGACAAAGAGAGAGAGCAGCACAAGGACAATCACCGATACAGAGAACGACAACGATGAGAAGGGTAACAACCCTTTACGAAGCTACAACAATGTAGAACAGAGACAAAACCACAGAGAGAGAGAGTGAGTTCAATCTCTCTCTTCTGCTCTCCTTAATATTCTGTTTTTTTTTTTTTTAACTATGCTACCCTGTGTTATGTTGTTGGTAATGGGTAACATGAAGTTCCGTGTGAGAATGAGAAACTTTGAAGTAGGTGCTCAAAAATGGAAGCTTTCGGTGAATGGAAGGGAAAAAAAAGGTTGACAAAACAAACCAAAAACGGTTCTCAATACCATTTTTGCGCTTTAATAGAATGGTTTTCCTAAGTTTTTAGCTATAGTTAATATGTGACTAGAGCTTGATTCATTTACCATAATTTATAGCCCTCGAGTGATGTGTGAGGAAGAGATGGTACAAGGAGGATAGAAGGTGGAGAATTTTTCCATTTCTTTTTGAAGTGTTGGCAAGCATATAGGATATTACAGTTCGATACAATGGATATTATTTTTTTCAGCTTAATGTTTATACATGGTATATTTGTTATCGTTCAAGTGTGTGCGTATGCTGGCTGATGACTGATGAGATCATATGATAGGGATCTCATCATGCGTCCCACAATAAAATAATAGATTATGACTGGACTGTCCATTATTCAATGTTTAAACAATGTTGAGCATCTAATACTAGCAGAGTTTTAGATCCTAAAATTCTTCATAATAATGTTGGATGTACACATACCTCAATTCAATATAGTTTTTATAATTTAATTATAATAAGTTTTATCTTATTTTATATACACATAAATTATAATTCTTATTCTTATATTCTAATTTAATAAATAATATTAGTCACACACATTATTTATTTATAGTTTTTATTATTTAATTATAATTAAATTTATTTTATTTTTTAAATATTTACACTCTAATTTTATGACATATAAATATGTAAAAAATGTGAGAAAAAAATACGTAATAGCATTTTTCTTATTCAATCACTTGTCGTTCGTATGAGAGATATGAGGTTAAGTGTTGTGAATCTAAGATTTTTCAATTCCTAGCAAGAGGTAGAAAAGGAGATGGGCTTTGTTTGATTACACTCTTTACGGTGTGTAGGTACGTGGTGGTAGTGGGATTCAGGTGAGTCAGATAAGAGAATGGTGAGTATGATGATGCCAAAACGATAATGATATGCTTTTTGAGGATGTGAGGCTCTCCAAACATGTTTGTTAAAGAGGAGCACTCAGAACCACATCTTCATCAAATAAAAGTACAGTAAATAAGGTCCTTTTTTTTAAAAGTATTATTACTGTAGCTGTTTGTTTGGGTAAAAAGATAGAAAGAAACAAAACGTAACAATGAGATGCCAAAATTCAGATTAAGAAACTAGCAGGGGCGTCATTGCCGATGCCATTTGGTTTTAATGTACGTGGATATTAGATTATCTGGCCACACCATTTATCTCCTGTTGTGGCTGTTTCTACAAGATAAAACAGAACTTGAAAGCACCCCTAAAAAAAAGGAAAAATGAAACATATTTTTTCTTGGAAAAGTTAAGGGTTAAGAGGGGGGAAGAATGAACCTCTTCCAGGTGAATTTTATCCTGATTTATGTCTTCAAAGGACAGAACGTGTGGCTGTAAGGGCTTTATTGACTTTACGAGGGTTTTATGAAGGTATGGACCCGCGTTGTATTTGATTGACAAGTTCAACCGGAAATATGAAAATGATAATGATAACAAGGGAAGTTGCTTTAAAAGGAAAATGAAGTTTGGGGAAAGTTAAGTTACACGTGCTGCAAAAGTGAAATCTTCTGAATGGAAATTAGCTGGGTTTTCTTTTGGGAACTGGAATTAGTATATATATAAATAATTTTGATATTTTTATTATAAATAGTGTATATTTTTTTTTATATTTTATTTAATATTATTTATTATATTTTTTTTTTATTTTTTTTTTAATTACACATATTTTTAAAAAATATATATATAATATTTATACCTCTAAAAAAATGTAAGATCATCTTTTTCCATATACAAAAGATAAACAAAGATAATATATTTGGAATTTAGTTTAATTTTTTTTCTTTTACATTCTAAACTTCTTCATACTATTAATAAATAAGCAAGTATTATAAAAAAAGATAGTTTAAATACGTGATATTGTGTAATTATTTTTTATACATTATATTGCTAAAAAAAACATTTTAAGTTAGAACCTGGAAAGGAAATAAGAATCAACGGATGAATACAGAAATAGTGAAGCACAGTTTTCTTTTATGGCTTCAATAAATGAAACTTATGACGGGAATCGGAATTTGGCATATCTGGTAGCATACCGGAAAACGTGGGAATTTAGCCGATTTACCTGGGAAAGCATCATAACGTCCTTTTATGGTATTCTATAATCTATCTATATTATTTATTTATATTAGTAAAATTATCTTGTGATTTTTTTTATTTATAAGTAATTGTTAGTCAGACAAAATTTTCTTAAAGCTACGACTTCAAAATTTCAACAATTGGTATTGTAAGTAAAGTTTATTTATTATCGCAATTTACTTTTACACTAATTATTTTTAAGGATCTTATTGATATTATTAAATGTAGAGAGTTATCGATGATGATGATAATAATAATAATAATATTATTGTTGTTGTTATTATTATTAGAATTTAATTTTAATGTCAGTGTAAAAAAATTTATAATAATGATAATATTGTTGTTGTTATTATTATTAGAATTTAATTTTAATGTAGTATAAAAAACTTTATACTTGCATCTAAATCCATGAAATATTGATACATTATTTAATGATTTGACATATAATGTAATTGTTATTATTTAATAAAAATAAAAATAAAAATTGGCTAATAATGAAAAAAAATTATATTGATAGTGCATCTAAATCATACTATTATTATTATTATTATTATTATTATTATTATTATTATTATTATAAATTTTTCATGAAAAAACAATTACTAATATCATTAATTACATAGAATAGTTTCTTGTTAGTTTGGGTTTTGCCCTGTTGTTAATTTTAAAAAAATAATGCTCAAGAGAAATACATCAGAATAAAAATAAATAAAAATAATTCAATTAGTTTTTTATATGAAAAATAATTCAATTAGTTATTTCTTTATTTTTGGGTGGAATTAGTTCTTTTATATGAAAAATAATTCAATTAGTTATTTCTTTATTTTTTGGTGGAAGAGTGTCAAAATAATTCAATTAGTTATTTCTTTATTTTTTGGTGGAAGAGTGTCAAAAATAATTCAATTAGTTATTTCTTTATTTTTTTGGTGGAAGAGTGTGAAAAATAAATGAAACTTACAACGGGAATGAGAATTTTTTGGTGCGTGCGTGTGTGTTTCTGATTTTCACATTTTGTTTTAAATAAAAAGACCAAAATATTTTTTTTATAAAATAACTGAATTTTAAGGGTATTTTAATAATTTAAAATTATCAAATTTAATGAACAAATAAAATATTAATACAAATTTTAATGATAAGAGAAATTTTGAAATTTTTCATTTTTCTTATTTTCTAGATTATCACTCTACCCAATATATGAAAAATTAATTTCTACAATATGACTAAATATTTAAGTAGAGATATTTCTCAACTAAATCTTTTCATTAAATATTAAAAATAAAAATACAAAGAAATAAAAAAATATTAATTATTTTTTAAAAATTAAAATTTTGTACATAACAGTTTTATAAGATAAGATACTTTTTTGGTTTAGAAATTAGGATTTGAAATAATAAGAATAACTATTTTTTATGTAAACTCTTGGTATCCAAAAGTTACATTTAGTTTTGACTAATCTGAAATCAAATTAGGTCAAAACGCATTAATGACAAGAATAGCTTTTAACTTAGCATAAGAAAATAAAATAAAATAAAAGTTTGAAACATTAAAAGGAACGGTATGCAGAATGCTTCAACGTAAGCAATAAAAAAAATGAAAGAAAATTTATTACCAATTCTGGTCAAGAAGATAAGGTTACATTAATATTTAAAATAAAAAACATGTTGTAAAATTATTATACATTTTTTTAATTAAAACATAAATTCAATAATATAAAAACAATTTCATAGAAATGAATAGAGTAAAAAAAAAAGTCGAATTATATCTTCTTTAAAATTGAATTTAACTATTTTCTTTTTTATTAAAAATAGATTTCACTATTCTTTTTATTATTAAATGAGTTAATTTTAATTATTAAATCAAAATAAATTTAAATGTCAGATTGTACATAAAAGTTTAAATAATTATAATATTAATAAATTTAAGTTTTTTAAAAAATATATGTAAATTTTTTTGTTTAAAATAAAATGTAAAAGTTAATAAACTCTATATATCCCATCATGACTATCTTCTCTACTTATTCTATGCGAATGTGACAAAAGATATCGTCTTTGGTACGGATCAAATGATCAATTTATGTTTTAGAATATGTGCAGTGCGAATTGTGGATCCTAATTCCTAAATATGCCTATCCAGAAGGAACAAAATGCAGTCTTCTTGGAAAGAAAAGTATAATTGCTGCACTTCCAATCCAACGTAACGTGTTTTTCCAATGCAACCAATTATGTTTTCTTTACACGTGCCATTTGTTATTGCAAGAACGCATAACTTGGTTTTTTTTTTATCATCGCATAACTTGGTTTGATTATGAGTCAGGAGACGTTTAACATGATAAAGCATTACTGCATGAGAAATAATTTATTCTCTTATTTAATTTTTCTATTAATTTTTTAATTATTAAATAAAATAAGTATTAAATATTTGTTATATTTTTAAGATATTAGATATATTTATTTTTTATTTAATATTTTTTATTTAATATTAAAAAAATTATTAAAAAAAACTTATAAGAAAGATATAAAATTACTCATATTGCATATGACGGAACTTATTGAATAATCTGTTTCTTTTTTCCTAGTGCGGTAGCCATTAAAAGATTAGATTCCTCCCTTTCCCCCTTTATTTTTCTAATTATTAGAGTGGAAATCTTGACATTCAGTTCAGTCCAAGTCCACTAGCAACTAAATAAGTAAAATAAATCTTCCGTAACAAAAGTTAAGATGTGCTTCTTATCAAGTCTTTCTTTTATCTCTCTCTCTCTCTCTTCTTCTTTTCTCTGTTTTCGCCTACAACTTTATCAGGTAGAGTACAATTAATTAAAGTGGGTTATAAGATGTTGCATAGCATGCTTTTATGTTCTGCATGGTTTCTATTAAAAAACAATTTAGGAAAGAAAAACTACATGCTATATATAAAGCACCTTTTCATTATATTTATGTTCGACGATACTAATCAATATAAGGCAGAATACAAGAAATTTTTTTCAACTATAAGCCAAGTGCAAAAAATTATTATTGTACTTTTAAGTTCACCAACACGATTCCTTGAATCTATTAATCCATGCATATTAATTACTTATAAGAAGTTTTTTGTGCATGCTTAAGGGGATCAATATATACTAATATGCACAATTTAATTAATTTAAAGAGACGCATAGATGAGTTTTAAAACATAATTAAGGAGATTTTTACAAATGACTTATAATTAGAGAAGATTTCTTATATTTTGCCTATCAATATAGCCCTAACTTTGGACCTTCAGACTTATGTTCGTTTGGTCTCGTGCATATAAAAGCAGTGCGCACACTATGCCACTACTAAGTCAATGAAATAAATAAATAAATAAATAATATTAATAACATATTTTTTAGATATTTTTTAATATTTATTTATTATTAATCTAAAAATAAGTATTATTAATATTTTTTAATGATTCTTTTAAGTATATAAAATAAACTAATAATAAAATAAATATTAAAAGAAATATTCAAAAAGTATCTTACTAACATTCCACATAAATAAAATGCTAATGTAAAAAACTTATAGATATAAATAGCCACATACAATATCAAATAAAAAAAGGTCACATATAATATTTTGAGTTATTAAATTAATGTAAATCTAAAAAAAATATTAATGCAACTCTAAAGAAATCTAAATTGTATAAATTTTACGTGTATTTAATTGTGAATTAACATTATTGTCCATAAAATATCGTATTTCACAAGCATATAATTATTAAGTTTATATTCTCATTTCAACCATTATCGTGAATTTTATTAGAATTAATTTGTCAATTTTGTGCTCGGAATACTAATAATTCAAAACGTCACGTGATTGGAATTTATGCTAATATTTAGAATTGATACTTATTAAAAGCAAAATGTTTGGTTGAACCTTACCTATCCATTCCACAAGGATCTGCTCATGGACTATTAATTTTAAAACACAATTTTTTAAGTTATTAAAAGATCATTAATGTGTTTAAGAATCGTACTTTAGTTTAATTTTTTTTTCATGGAGATATACTTTAGTTTAATTATATATTACTAAAAAAATACTATAGAGCTTGGCTAGTTTCATCTCAAGAGCTATTAGATGCTTATATTGTGATGAGTCCTACAATAGTAGTGGACCAACCGAACGTGGAAGCCACTTTTTTTTCTTTTTTTCTTTTCAACTTTTGGATTGCATCCGTGACAATGACGATCGGGCTCTGGTAGCACTCATATTGTTATATCATTAAAAGAATTTAACATGACAGAAAATTATTATTAAAATCAATTTCTTTTAATGACATAATAATTAGGGTTAGAGTGTCATTGTCTTTTAATGGAGACCTTCACCTGTCAAAATTTTCTTAAAAGTTTAAGTTTATATTGTAATATTTAAAAAAATAAATAAAATATTCTTAAAATATTCTTTATTTGGCCTCCTTACATAGTTACATATAATTTTTCATTTGACCTCTTAGTTAATTTTAGCTGGCTCTGCCCTAATAATAAGATATGTTTAGATGGTAATATTTACTTTGAAAATAAATCAAAACTAAAGGAATAGTTTTTTTGTTTTTTAGCATGGTTAAGGAAATTAACTCCTTAAGTGTTAACCAAAGTTTTGAATCCAAAGTGCTTGTCGGCCGTAGTTTTCTCTCCCTTATGTGATATTTTTTTTCTCCTTTTTGTGGAGCTTAATTATCCTTTTTAAGTGTTTCTCTATTGGAGGATGCTGCTGCTTTTGATAATAATGCTTCTAGTTTTTTTTTCATTTTTTTAAGAATAAATTTATCCTAATTTTTTAAATTTGTAATTTTTTGGATAAATCTAAAGAATTTGACTTTGAATTTCTCATATTTACCTATTGTTATGGTAGATCTAAAATTTTTAACTTTGGTTATCTCAGACCAGTCGCATGTCTTAGTCTTACAGAATAGTAACAGTTTTAGATCTACGTATCAAGATAAGAGACGTAATACTTTATTCATATGACAACACGTTATATGTCAGTTTTCTTAATGAAAGATGCATCATCATCAATAGTTTATAGACCAAGAATAAAGTTACAGATCATGGACTAATTATGAATGAAGATTGTATTTTTTTTCTTGATAAATTTATTATTTTTTACTGGAATTATAAATGTTCCTAGGCTTCTATTTTAATAAATTTATTTTATTGTAAAAATTAAAAAAAAAAGTTTTGAATCCAAATAGTCAAAAGAGGAAATGTTCGTTTTTAACCACCAAACTAACCCTTTTTAACATAAGGAAATACGCACATATTGATTGGGGTTTTTGAGATGTATATGCTCGCACAAAAATAAAACTTTTTCAAAGTTAACACGCTTCTAAATACTACTTGCTTTTGATTGAAAAAAAGACAAAGTGCAAACCAAACTTAAACAATGACAAGAGACAGTGAGACGTGAAGTTTCAGTATTCTAAAATGAGCCGGTAACAAATTATTTGCAACAAGGAAGTTGGAAAATACGGGCTCATGATAGATTGTGATGCATGACATACAATATATATCTACCATTAAAAGGGGTTGAGTTACTGTGCTACCCATTAATACTGCATTTGAAAAATATTTACATAGTACATTTAAGTTAGGTATATTAATTTAATAAATTATTGTTATATTATTAATTAATAATTAGCTAATATAATTAATGATGTATTTATAATTTATTACTTTCTCTAATTATTTTATCTATTTTTTTAAAAAAATTATTTTGTTTCAATTTATTTGTCTTTTGAGAATTTTAAGAATGCATTAATATTTTTTTTAATTTTATCCTATCATTTATTGTCTCCACTAAACCTAATAGTTATATATATTAATTAATTTCTATAATTTCTTACAAATATTTAATAAAGTGAGAAAGAATAATTTAATCATATCAATTTATATTTAACTTAATTAGAGATTATTTAATAGTGTCTTTAATTTCTATACAAAAATCTTAAAAGGCATATAAAAAGAAATGGAGGGAGTTGTCTAGGATACCTAATTTGAGTATATCAAGTTTATGCAAGAATTTTTTATTGATCTTAGATTGAGTTATCAAACATTTAGCAGTCGTTAGTTTTATAATAAATATTTTAAAATTCATTGAATATAATAAATGATAAATGTTTGACAACTCTTATTTGTAAGGATATTCTTGTAAAACAGATTAGTATCAAGTATTTTCCTTTCTTAAAACATTTTGATATTAAAACTAACATGAATTCAATTCAATTCAAAGGTAGTTGTTAATCATAAGTATTGGATAAGTCATGTCCATCTCAATCAGAACCACCAACCAGGTTTCATTTATCAACCTGTCAGTTTATAAGATTTTCAATTCATTGACTAAGGCCAAGGTTTGATAAGTTAATATAATATATTATAATATTATTAATTATTTTACATAAATATTATATTTTATTAATTAATTTATTAATTTTTTATATATTAAAATAATAAATAATTTAATTAAATGTTAAAAATGAAAATTAAATCGATATCTTTAACTATTATATATTAATTTTATATCATCAAATTTTATATTACCAAAATTTATATTATTATTCGTACTAAACGAAACCTAAAAGAAAAGTTACAGGATGCAAGTAACAAGTGACAATCACGTGCAAAATCTAACAATAAAAAGTAGGTTTCATTTTTAAAATGAAACATTTGTTTTGGCAAACCATATTGCAACATATTAATGCAAACATTGAAACACAAATCTGACTCCAGGTCCCAGAAAACTACTTGGTTGGTATGCAGGGAAAGAGCAAAACCACAAGTCGGTGACATATTAATAGCTTAAAAGCTGTGAATTCATGTCTCAAATAGCAAAATGAAACGACAACATAAAGAAACGAATTGAGCCTAAATTTTTACATTCATTTCCTGCTTTAGATTATGTATATTTTCCTCATGCCCATGGCATGCATACAAAATTTAACTCTATAATAATTGACACAAAGCTAAGTTTGGGGTCAACAATCTACAGGGGAAGTGTACTAGTGTGTGAATACTTTAAAGAGGATAAGAATTATCTCATATTACTTATTGAAAAATATTATTTCCTATTAATGGAATTCGTGAAACGATACACAAATTATTAAAACCAATACCATTTAAATGCCGTTTTAGTTGCTACTTTTTTTTAAGTGGCTGGTTAAAAAGAAACAGTTAATCCTTATTTTATATTATCAAGTCATTTGTGATTTTTCACAAAAAAAAAAACAATTAATAGGAAATAACAGTTCTCTTACCCATTATCCTGAGAAGGTCATGATATGAAAGAAAAAAATATAAATTTTATTGTAATAGAATCTATTATTATTTATGTAGAATTCACCAATTATATTTTCATACTTTTTTCTCTTATAATATGATCATCTCATATTAGTGCATGAGTAACATAAAATGATTCTCATTCATTAAAAGATGTTTCCTCTCATTTATAATGTACTATCTCTATCTTTTAATAATTGTATTTAAAAAAAAATTTGGTTTATCTTAAATTATCTGTCATTTGATAATCATTATGTAAAAATATTAAAAAAACAGTCATAAAGATATAGAAAGAATATATATTCTTGAGTATTGTACTAATATACATTTTTTTATTAAACTATTATTAGTGACAAAATTATTTATTGAAATGTCATTTTTTTAAAATTATTTATTAAAATATCACTCTTTTAAAACTATATACCAAATTATCATTTTTTTGTCTAACTTGACATTTTTTAATAATTTCTAGTTCACGTAGGATGCACCAAACAGGGTGACGCATCCACATTGATTATGTCAAAATGCTAGGCGTAATCAATGTGGATGCGCCAAACAGGTTGGCGCATCGTACGTGGAACTGCCAACTATGATGGCGTTTTTACATAGAAAATGTCGACAAGCTTAGCGTAACAAAGGCAAAAACGCCATTTCTTTTGGCGCAACAAGACTATATATTCTACCCTACTCTCCCATCCATGCCATTGTCCTCATTTTCTGAATTCTCACACTCTCTACAAATTTATTTTCTTTAAACTCTCTCAACTCTCTATCACCTAATTCATTTGGCAATTGCAGCTATAAGGGGTGTATGGATCTCCTGTTTATTCATATTCATATATTATTCGTTATATATAAGTATTTATTATAATGTTTGAATGTTTTTTGTTTATGATTTGTTGACTTTTTTATTATGTTAATTATATCTTTATGTTATTATAATGTTAATTAATGATGTGATTAATAAGATACGTAATGTGATGAATTATTTGTATGTAAAATAATAATATGCATTTTTTCTTGAGTACTTAACATGTTTTAATTAACTAAATGTAGTTTAATTCAAATTAGTATGATTTAAGAAGTTATTTGTAGGTAAAATAATAATATAAATTCATTGTTAGATGGGCAATTTTGTTGTAATTGACACGTGTAAATTGATTACATATGTGTTAAATTGTTATCGTTCAGAAGTGGAATTGACATGACAAAACCCTTTAATGTGCACATTTACTTCAATGGGACAATGTACGATGGTGAAGAGGGTCTCATGTATCAAGGTCATCCTTCTAGGCTTATTGTGATCATAGCCAATATGACTTTGGATGCCTTCAAAAATAAGATCCATTCAAAGTTGAGGCTCCAAGTAAATGTATATATGTCAAAGGTTGTCTATCGATGTCCACAATGCTACAATCCATGGAGATGAATAGGTCTTCCATTAGAAGACGATAATGATGTAAAATATATGATAGATTCCTTCTGTCAAACTCCGAACATGGCCTAGATGAAGTTGTATGTTGAGGTAGAAACAAGTGGGCATGAAGAGCATGTTGAAGCTTCTGGTGAAACAGAATCTTAAGCTGGTCCTTCTAATCCAGTTGAGTCATGCAGTATGATTGTTATTGGTGGTGCAATGGTTGAAATTGGTAACCCACTTGTCAGAGATGCAGTATGGGACACAAGTAAAGATGAAGAACAGGTAGCTGAGGCTGATGATTCATACACTAACATAGAGGCAGAAAACTTTGATGTTGAAGAAAATTTACAAGTTCCATTGTCAGTTGCCCTTTAATCTATGTTTGTGTCTCCAGACCTTGAATCTATATTTGTGCCACCATGCCCTCAGTTTTCTCAAATCAATTGGGATACATTGAGTAATCATGATAACTTGCCTGAATTAGATAATCGTAGAACTTGAAGCATAAATGATGAATTATATGTTGGTTTGCAATTTTCATTAAAAGATGTCGTGAAGTTGACCCTCAAACATTATTCGATTAGCAAGCATCAAGAGTACAAGATTAAAGATTCTGATTCACGAAGACTAACTGCTAAGTGTCCTAGTTTTGATGAAGGTTGTAATTGGAGAGTTAGGGTCATACAAAGCAAGAGGTCGAATGCGTGGAAGATTACAAAATATAATGGACCTCACAGTTGCGTCAATCCAGCTATGCCATTAGATCACCACAAGCTGAACTCTCGTATGACCTGCTCTTACATTTTGGAGATGGTTAGATCAAAACTCGATGCACCTGTATGCTTAATTGTTGAAAGGATTTGAAGCCAATTTGGTTACTAGGTTTCATATCAAAAAGCCTGGAAGGCAAAACAATTGGCCAATGTGAAGATTTTCGAGGATTGAGACAAATCTTATTAAGTATTGCCCAGATGGCTAGCAGCCATGAGAAGAGACATGGAAAGCACAGTAGTGGAGTTGCAAGACGAGGAATGTTTTGTGCATAACTGACTTGATTGTTCAAAAAGAATGTTTTCTCAGTTATTCTGGGCATTTAGACCATATGTTGCTGGCTTCCGATATTACAAGCCCATTGTTCAAATTGACGTTATTCATTTATATGACAAATACCGTCATAAGTTGTTGATTGCAACAACCCAATATAGAGATAAAAAACCTTTGCGAATTACATTTGCCATTGTGGAAGGGGAGACAAAGAATGTTTGGAGTTGGTTCCTAGCCCACCTTCGGGAACATGTCACACAACAAGATGGATTGTGCTTGATATCTTATCGATATCGAGGCATCTTACAATCAGTGGCAAATGAAAATCTTGGATGGCAGACACTAAATGTGTATCATGTCTACTGCATAAGGAGCTGAAAAGATATTTGATTAATACATGTATTTAAAATTTTTAACTTGTATTCTAATTTATTATACTAACAGTTTGGTCCTAATACCAACTCAATCCATTTGTTGTATCAGGGCATGAATCAATTGCAATCAAGTTTGATGTTAGGCTGGAGAAGTTGACAGCTACGACTGAGATGACAAATTGGATTAAAGCGATTCCAAAAGAAAAATGGAGTTTAGCACATGATGGTGACTACATTCGGTCATATGACTGCCAATTTGTCAGAGTGCATCAACAGAGTGTTGAAGGGTAGCAGAAATTTACCTATAACTGCATTGGTTCAATTGATATATACCAAATTGGTAGAATACTTTGTCAACCGAAAAGATGAGATGAATGCAAAAATATGAAAAATGGGCAGCAATGGAGTGATGATTTATTGAAGCATTGGAGAATCAACATGACAAAGGCGAGCTCACACCAAGTTCGCCAGTTCGATATGCATAACACCAAGTTCATAGTTGAAAAGGCTTTTAACCCTGTAACACAACAGGGTGAAGTTTCTTATACTTTAAACCTGCGAGAAGGCTAGTGTGACTGTGGGTGTCAAGCATTGCACTTTTCGTGCTCTTATACGATTGCTGCATGTGCTTCTATTGCAACTAACACATTCCAATATGTGTATAAGGTTTACAGGATGGAAAGTATTTACAGACCTTACGAGGTTAAATTTGAACCAGTTCGGGCTGAACTATGGTAGCCTGCAGGTCTTGGCATAACTTTGGTGTCTGATCGTGCATTACTTAAAGCTAAAGGTCAACCAAAATCAACCCAACTCAAGAATGGGTTGAATTAGCACGAAGTAGGGCTGGGACAAACGTGTACAAGATGCCATCAACCTGGACATAATTCTCGCATATGTCGTGCTGGTGAATCGAGTTCCTTGAGGGATAGAGAAGGGTCATCTAGTTGATCTAGGACATATTTTCATTGTCAGACTCTTGTATTAGTCAACTATCAGTGTGTATTTTGGAGTCATATTGTTGTGTATTATTCCACTATGATGTTGTATTCGAGTACTATTAATATATGTTAGTTGATTATCAGTATGCACTTCATTACTCCCTTATAATTTGATTTTTATATTACTTTTTAATTGTGCCTTATTTTCTACTATCGATAACAAATATTATATATTATTTTTCATATTGTCACACTAATTATTTTTTTCATTTGGCATACAGCGTGACAGATGACATTCTGTCTAAACCTAAGCCTAAAGGATGGCTTGATTTTGGAGTTATAGGAGTGTCATGTTTCTCAGCATGTATGGCAGGGACATGAGGACCGACACTTGCGTGTTAGACGTGCTTAAAAAACAAAACATATGGACCCCCTCTACGCCAATTCTTCTATATTTGTAGTAGCCTGACATCTTGGGGGTTGCCCATATGGGCTATTACAACATTGATCACTCATTGATTATTGCATTGGTTGAGAGATGATGCTCAGAGACACATACATTTCATATGTCTATCGGAGGCTGCACTATAACGTTAGAGGACATCGGCATCATATCAGGTCTTCCTATTGACGGTGCTGCTGTTATTGGCCTTACCCATCAGATTGATTGACTCGATCTATGTGATGAGTTGTTAGGGATTGATGAGACTCCATCGCTCATATTTGGTGCACACATTAATATGGCATATATGTGGTAGCCAGCTATTACATAGGTCACTGATGATGATGATGACGAGTAGGTACAACAGCGTGCACAACATTACATACTTAGGTTGCTTGGGGGTTTCTTATGCCCTGATCATTCTGGTAAGTAAGTGCACTTGATGTTCCTTCCACTGTTGAGGACTTTGTTATTGCCGAGACATATAGTTGGTGGTCTGCAATCTTGGCATACTTGTATAGAGAGCTTTGCAAAACTACAGACTATAGGGCACACTAGATCAGAGGGGCTTGCATCTTATTGCAGTATTGAGCATAGTACAGATTCCCCCCGCTTGCTTCTACACTAGCTGGCCATGTTGAACCTTATGTGTTGTATAGTGCTGATCATGGTCAATTACATCCATTAGGATGACAGTAAGTTTCTTTTTATATAATTTCTTTACACTACTTTGCTCTATTGCTTACTTTGCTCTATTTCTCACTTACGTTCATAATACTTCTTACAATTAGGTAGCACAAACATAAAGTTTTGAGTTATATCGTGACCAGCATACTTGAATATTATTGTCAGTTCTTTGATCAGCTGAAGAATGATGAAATATGTATTATTTTAAATTCATTTTAATTAATTACTTATGTATATGACTTCTTAATTCTGTGTACATATCATTTTGTAGATTATATGGCAACCATACACAGATGAGAAGGTGACATCACTTCTACCTTTTTGTGTGGCTAGTAGGGACATAGCACTAGTAGTGGTCCCTATCATATATTTTCACATTGTTGAGTAGCACCAGCTAGACTGGGTGATGCGCTAATTTAGTCTTGACCAGCTCATACCACGAAGACTGTTTCAGCTTGATAATTTGCACTCAATTGTACTGGTAGGTAGGCATGATAAGAATTGGTCAGCTACACATGCTATTTACATAGCCACGTGAGATAGTAGAAGGGAGAAACTTGTTAGGGGAATCCCATTGCAAGCACCTCCCACTTTGCATTCTGAGTACATGTGTTGGTATAAAAGAATTACCAAACTCTAGATTTCTCCCACCAGTGTATCTATTGGTAATGCAGTAAGCTCTTTACCAATTCGCCAGTTACTATACGTATTTTGTATTGATTATAATGATATATTTTATATTTATTTCTTAAGCGGACATTGCAGAGCATTGATTCATTTCGACTACTAACGTTGCTATTTGGGAAGCTGCTGCACAGATCCTACATTCATTGCAGAAGCATGATCATATTACAATGGAGCAACTTCGTCCAGCTCCAGCAGCAGATGACATTTCAAGGTCACCCGAGGAGTTTAGTGAACAAAGGACACAACGTAGAAGGAGGACAAGGTTAACGAGCACTTGGACATGATTTCGACATCTCGAGGACTCCGTTTCTACAAGTCAGCACACTACTCAGCCTCCTACCACTGTTACTGCTCCAAATGTAATTGCTACATACCTGACCACTCAGCTACCACCTACATATTACCCATCATACCTTTACCTACCGTATCATTATCCACCACCGAGTTACCTACCGTATCCTTACCCACCACAAGGTTATTTATCATATCTTTACCCGCTACAAGGTTACCTACTGTACCCATTGATAGGGCAAATTCTTGGTCCTTTCAATAGATAAAAAATTATTTTCTTGACCAAGAACTTGTTTAGACCATTTGCATTACAAGTGCACAGGTCATTCAAGTAATACAGATATAGAGTATAAGTTCATTCTCACGATGATAAGTTTACTTCTAATGCTAAGTATTAACCAATAACTCACCTAATTCTATTCAAGAACATATAAAATAAGGAAAGTAATTAAACTAAAGACTACAAAGCAATAAATGAAAATAACATAATGGATAGAGCTTAGGAAAATCCTTCTTCACCCCTTACTTCAACCAACAACATGCAATCCTCTTCATAAGCATGAACGCAATTATTAGGTTAGCTTGAGAATCTGATTTAGCTAAAAGCCTATGCCTAGGTCATCTAACTATAGTTTCAATTGTCCAACTCACTATGTTTTCATGAGAGCTAACACAAAATCCACTCTTGAACGATCTATTCTCAATCACACACTATGCATAGCTAAGAGGTATATTTCTATCTCATTAACGAATTAACTCATCCGGCCATTGGAATAGAATCGAACATGCATCAACCATACATTGGATCTAAAATTCAAATTCCTATGTCTAGGTTCATCAGACTTCAACAAACCATTCAAAAGCTGATCAAACCTTTAAAAGTATTAAGAACTATATGATTGAACAAAACCATACATCCATACAAACTCATAGGAGAACAAAATCATTAATTTCCATAAAAAGGATTCAAAGTATTCTCTAAAATAGCTGCTACATCATCGAACACATGATTACAAATCAAAATACATGCTTAAATGATAAAGAAGAGAATAGAAATAGAAAGGAGAAAGAGGAATCTCATTAGATGTGATCCTTTGAAGCTCCAATCAACTTCCCTAAGGAAGAAGACCTTCATCCTTGGCTCTTTTGGCCTCCTCAGCCTCCACCCATGAAGAATAAGGCGCAGCTTCTCTAAACCTAAAAAGTCATTCTAAGAAAATCTAATAAAAATTTATTTATAGGCTCAGTTTTGCACCTCGCGCCGCGGTGTTCACTAACTTGTGCCGCAGCCCTCACTGAGTCGGTCACAAAGGGCCGCGGTGCATAATCTTTTATGCCTCGGTGCCCTAACTTCAGATTTTTGTATGGTATCTTGATGATGCACTCTTGCGCCGTGGCGCACACTCCTTTGTGCCGCGATGCTCTCTTCCAGAATGCCTCATTGGCTTTCTCTTGGGCTTTTGAGCCTTGAATCACTCTAATTCCTCTGTTTTAAGCCCATCCTACATTAGAAAAATCACCAAGTTAAATATAAATTATAAATTCACTTAATCTCTTAACGAATACATACAAATTGCTCATTAACATATAGAGAAACATCCAAAGGAAATTCAACCATTATAAGCATAAAATCTCCCATATATGCATAATAACAAGACATAGCATTCTATGAAATACAATTATGGGGCATAAATAACTACATTACATGGAGTTATCACCCATCACAGCTAGGTCCTTCTTCCGATCCCTTTCACAAGCCACCACATTCTAATGCTGACCTATCTCATTGACGTGCAATTATATGTCATTAGTATATATGAGAATGTTATATTTAACGATTTTGATTAAATTAATATTAATTATTTTCTGTTGTGATTTTAGTACCCTTATTGAATTAAACATGTTTACCGCTTAGTTTCTATTGATGATCTTTGTACTATGGTTGAATTAAACAGGTTTATATGCTTTTGGGGAGGTCTAATATTTAGGAAAAATTATATCAAAATTTTCATAGAATCTAAATTATTAAACTTTGGTTGACTTATGTCCAATAGGTTTATGAAAATCTAAAATCTGAAATGCCCTTCTACGTTAACCAAAAATATAAAAGAAATGTCATTGCTCAAAATTGGGAGAGTACTCACCAAATAAACGTAAAAAAATGGTGTTTTTTTCTCTCAAATAAACATGCAGGAACAAACACAAGAAAAGAAAAAAAAAAGAAACTTTTTTGATTTTACAAGACTTTTGTTATGATAAGCAAATGAGTTTAGTGTTATAGTGAACATGCAAGCTAAAGAGAATAAGGTGATGGTGGAGAGAGTAGGGGGTGGATACGAGGTTGGTGTTGGAGTTGGTCTTTTATCGACATCACGAAATTTGAATTTCATGAAAAAGGTTGAAACCTGAAACTTAATGGCGAGATTTATGGGTGTGGAGAAAATAATGTCGATGATCACAACTCACAAATATTTATATGGATTACACCAATCAAAATGGCATTTTTGCCCTTTCTGTGCCAAGCTTGTTGATGTTTTCTATTTAAAAACATCATCATAGATGACAGGTCCACGTAAGATGCACCAAACAGGGTGGCACATCCACGTTGATTACATCAAAACGTTAAGCATAATCAACATGGGTGCGCCACCCTATTTGACGCATCTTACGTGGACCAGAAATTATTAAAAAAATGTCATGTTGGATAAAAGGGTGATAGTTTGGTATATATTTTTAAAAGAGTTGTATTTTGATAAATAATTTTAAAAAATTGTCATTTTGATAAATAATTTTACTACCAATGACAGTTTAGTAAAAAAGCCCTAATATACTAACTGGGTCTAGAAAAATATGCTCACCAGCCCCACAGCACAACGTAACCTAAATTTGTGATATCTGTATTTAATTATGGAATTTTCTAGTAATTGTCATCTAATTATTTATATTATGTTATAATATTTTTATATTAAAAAAATAAATGCAAATATGAAATATAGTTTTTCACATTTTATTGTAGAAGAATAATTTTCTTTGAGGGATATCTAAATCAGTGGTGTTATTTTTATATCATTTTTATTTATGTAAAAAATTGCATCATATAGTTGAACTTCTATTCAATGATGGGTCTAATTTCGTATGGTCTCGTTATTCATTCAACTTTTATACGTTTAATTTTTTTAAATTCACTCATAAACTCATTTTGTATTTCACGAGAATGCTACAGTCATATACATGCTATTTTGATATCACTCACATTAACATACGATATAAATACAATGTGCATATAAAAATTGTACGCAAAATATTTTTCAATTTTGTATTCACGGGAACTATTGTGTATAGGGTTCTATGAAACAACCAAAGTGGAAAAAAGAAAAGAAAAGTGTACAATGATTTCCCTAAAAGGTTGTAAGAGTAAGACACAAATGCAGGATGAAAGACACATGACTCTTGCATTTGGCAAGGCAGCATGTTGCCAGCGGGACCAGTCACCATCGGTAGTCGATAAAAGGCGAGAAATTGAGAATATCTAGTTCAATAAAAACACAACACGTAATAACATATTCATTATTTCAAATTAAATTTTAAAATATTTAACATACTGCTCGTGGGACTCGCCAAAGGTTGACGTATAACTCCAAATCCAATCGAAGCTTTCCCTTAACATGCATATGACAGAAATCCAAGAATTAAGAAACATAAGCTATAGATCTGCATCTCTATTTTCTCACATGTTATAAATGAGGGAAAAGATAGATTGACAGGTTGTTAGCATCAAAAAATACATTTCGACATTTTTGTCTAAAACTTTGAATAATGAGGACTTATTCAAGGAAGTAGCTCTTGGAAGTACTTATTATCAATCTGACCATTGAAGATTTAAAGGCAAATGAAGTTATTAAGAGTAGTTATTGGTAGTTACAAGTAGTTAAAATCTTTGTCTATCATGAGTAAATTTTGGTAGTTACAAGTAGTTAGGATCTTTGTTTATCATAAGTAGTTATTGGTGGTTACAAGTAGTTAGGATCTTTACCTATAAGTATTAGTTTGTACAATGTAATAAGGGTTGGAACTTTTAAAATCCCTATACATCCCACACACATCAGATGATTCGAATGGTGCACTGTAAGTTTTCAATCAACATTTTAAATTCAGTCAAGTGTGATTTCCTTTACTTTCTTCCATTCTCTTTAATTCAATCAAGTTTATTCTATTTTATTTCATTTCAAGATCTTTATTACTTTATTTACATGCTTTCTTTTACTTGTTTTCATTACTTTTCAATCAAGTTTATCTTTTTGCAAGTTTAATCATCTGTTCTTTACATGCTTTCATTTATTTACTTGTCAATTTCAATTACATTGCTTTCATTTTTATTTTACTTTGATTTCTTTATTTGCACTTGTTTGATTACTTTTCATTCTTTATATTTGTGATCTGAGTTACCTAATTATTGAAGAATCTATAAAAGAAGTGATTTTGTTATCTGAATTAAGATCTGGAATCAAATTTTTGAATAATTGACAAAATTTTCAATAAATAAATTGGCATGCCCGGTGGGACTCAGTAAGGGTAATGTACATCATAATTGTTTTATGAGTTTATGCTTTGATAAGTTACTCATACATTAAAGAATAAAACTGGAAATAGTTTTCAAATTGATACTAAAACCGATTACGAAGGCATATATGTATTGCCTTTATCTTTAATTCTTCAATTGTTGGCCAACTTTATACTTGATTGGCCAAAAAAAAAGGTATAGCGGTCGAAACTTGGAGCTAAATTTCATGGCTTTGGATATGTAGTCAACCTTCCAGTAGCCACTATAGTACCAAGTGTGGATGACACGAAGTAATCTATCAAAGTGTCAAACAATTCGAAGCTTGGCATGGAATTTTCTATCATTTGGAATTAGCTATAAAGATTACTTAAGACCTTCCAATTGTTGGCCAACACCACTTATTTGTGGCAGTGCACAAATTGGTTAATATGTAGGTTGCTGCACTTCTTCGACACAGGCAAGAAAGAACATGCATGTGTGCACATGAGGAAGGCACACAAAGATATGTGTCAACGGTCAGCAAATTACATTAGATGAGGAGTGGAGATATAAGGCATGCTATGCCTAATGAAGACAAATGCTGAAGCGATGCACATAGGAGGATAACCCAAAAAAAAATGAGGTAGATCGAAACTATTCGACTCTTAACACCAAGATCGAATTGGTGAACTCATTTTCGACAAGCAAATAAAAGTGCCACTGCCCCTCAAATCACTTCAGCCATCTTCATGAAATTATTGCTTTTTTTTTAAGAAAACATAAATTATCAGATTCCATGAATTGAAAATCTAATACTGATGTTGGATTGATTCTTGTCAAAATAAGGACACCATTTTAGTATTTATCTTTTTTCTATCCATTCAAAAGAAAAATATTGAGGGGTCTATATTAGTATCAAAAAATACATTTCGACATTTTGTTGAAAACTTTGAATAATGAGGACTTATTCAAGGGAGTAGTTGTTAGAAGTACTTATTATCAATCTGACCATTGAAGATTTGAAGGTAAATGAAGTTATCAAAAGTAATTATTGGTGGTTACAAGTAGTTAATTTGCCTATTATAAGTAGTTATTGGTGGTTACAAATAGTTATGATCTTTGTCTATCATGAGTAGTTATTGGTGGTTACAAGTAGTTAGGATCTTTGCCTATAAATATTAGTTTGTATAATGTAATAAGGGTTGAAACTTGTAAAATTTTTATACATCCTACACACATTAGAGGATTCGATGGGTGCACTGCAAGTTTTCAATCAACATTTTCAATTCAGTCAAGTTTGTTTTCATTTACTTTCTTCCATTCTCTTCAATTCAATCAAATTTATTCTATTTTATTTATTTTCTATATCTTTATTACTTTCTTTATATGCTTTCTTTTTTACTTATTTTCATTATTTTTCAATCAAGTGTATCTTTTTATAAATTTAATTATCCGTTCTTTACATATTTTCATTTATTTACTTATCAATTTCGATTACATTATTTTTATTTTTATTTTACTTTGATTTTTTTATTTATATTTATTTGATTACTTTTTATTCTTTATATTTGTGATTTGAGTTATCTAATTATTGAAGAATTCATAGATGAAGTGATTCTCTTTTTCAAATTAAAATTTGAAATCAAATTATCAAACAATTGAAAAAAATTTCAATAAACATACACTCTCTATATTTATATATCTCGTCAGATTACATATTTTTCACATGAAGCGTAATCAATGGCTCAAAGACTTTTGGGTTTAAAATGAAATGATAAAAAAAATTATATCCATTAATATCAAACATGTTAGAAGTGTGCCAGGATTTTTTCTGTGTAGACAGTAAACTGTAGAGTATGAGTAGACCAATCATTAATGTTAAGGTGAGAAAAAAAAAGTGAAATAATTAATATTGAAAAAACGGAATTGTTTTTACAACAAAACACTATACCGTAGTCCCGACACCGTATGCCAGCCGGGACAAAATGATTGTGCAACAAAAAAAAAATTTGGATGTCGTTTCCTCCTTCCAACGTTTGCTGTATGGTGTTCAAATTGGTTGTTCAGATAACATATTTCTTGAAAAAAATGCATTTCACTCTATTGTCTCCCATCTCTTAACAGTGATAAAAAAAAAGTTAGATACATATTATTTTAAGTGGTATATATCTCATATTTATTTTATTCTTTATACAATAGAATTAAAATAGAAGTGTATAAAAAATTAAATTAAATTAAATATAATTAGATGATAAAAATTATATATATATATATATATATAATATGATGATATGAATGAAAATATGTGTTAACTAAAATTACTCCACCAATGAGATGGCAGAATATGTGTAAAAATTTTGGTAAAATCAATTATAATCAAATATGAATTGTACACAAATTTTGATAAAATCGGTTATAGTCAAATATGAATTGTATAGGCATAAAATAATGTATGTGTGAGAGAATAGCATTCTTGTTAGTATTGTAACACTTGTCATTTTTGGATTATGACAATATCTACTTTCAAACACTTGTTAAATGAATAAAAAAAAGTTATTAGGTTTTAATATTTTAAAATAAAATAGTTAATAATTTGTTTTTAAAGTGATCAAGATGATTGAATAAAAGACAATAATTATTTCTTAATATATAGTTTTCACCATATTAAGAAAAACCTTTTTTTTTAAGATGTAATTCTATGTCTGATCATATTTTTATTATTAAAAAGTATTTCTAAATTTAAAAAAATGTGAATTTATTTTTAAAGTGAGTAAGTAAATATGTATTTATTTTTAATTTAATTTAAAATATATTGAGATCTTAACATACTAAAATTTAATAATAAATACATATTTATTTATTTCTTTTAAAGTAACATTTTCTCCCAAATTATATATATATGATAACTTATTTGGTGATAAAAGTGTTTATTGTAGGAAGTGAAAAAAAATAAATTTTGACCATTAAATCTTACATAAATGATCAAGTTTTAAAATACAAATACATGTAACATTTTTAAATGATCACATGACTTTTAAGTAACTTTTAATTTTGACAATCCATGTATGATTGTATGATCAAAATTTACTCTTCTCACAATAAAAACTTATTTTACTATATATATATATATATTTAAATCGTCAAAATTAAAAATTATTTAAAAATTATATAACTATTTTAAAAAATAACATGTATTTGTATTTTAATCTTACCAATTATTAAGATTCAATACTCTCACCTATATATATATTTGAGTGTTCTAAGATATCTATGTTAATTGTATGAAAGGGAGCAATCGCTGAATGTTCGAGAGGTTCTGACTTCTAGTTCTAGTCTTCTAAACTAGTAGTTCAGTTTGTGCTGGTAGTTGCTCCATGTTCTTGAATAGTAGTTCAGTTTGTGGTAGTATAGTTGCTCCACCATTGGCAACTGGCAACCATTTGCCTAGTTGGAACCTGCTTAAAGAAAGATGCCCATATTGAGCTAGAACTTTGTAGAGTAAATAACAGTTTATTTTGTTTTAATTTGTTTTATTTTTTTAGTAAATACATAATTTGGTGTTTGAGAGATATAATTTGTGTGTTTTTAGTCCTTGAAATTCGGTTGTATATAAAATAGTCTTTTTGAATTTTTGTACGTACCAACAAATTAGTCCTTTCATTAGTTAATCCTAATGGACAAGCTGATTTAACACTCAAGTGCACATGTGTTTTCCTCATAATATTTCATATGTGCACTCCAGTTAAAATTTTTGAAGATCAATTAATGAAAGGACTAACTTGTTAATACTTACATAAATTTGGAGTCTATTTTGTAGGTAATAAATTTTTTAGGACTAAAAACGTACAAAATATATCTTTCAACCAAATTGTGTATTTACTTTTTTTTGTTTTTTGTCTCCCAATATGTGTTCTTATAATAAGGAAACTTGAGCTAAAATCTTGAGTGGCAAAAGGCTTAAAGTCGAATTCTAACTCTTAATTTTAGTTTCTCTTCTCTAAGATTTCATTAATTATTTTATGCTAATAGTAAGTAGTAATACTTTTTCTTGTAGCCTTATCAGTTACTAATATTTACAAATGTATAACCATTTACCAAAAAAAAAAAAACACGATAATAGGAACAGAGATATTCGATATATATGGTGATATGGTGATGCCAACTCCAATACAGTGAAATGAAAAGTTAGAAGTTAGAACAGACTTGTGTATAGATAATGGCAGTGATCAATTAAAAGTTCAAACAAATATTTGAAATTAAATTACTTTTTTTATCCCCAATTTACCAAAAAATAAAAAGCCCCCTTGATCGTTGAGAACTTCCTCCAGTGTATCCTCATACTCAATCTGTGTGGTTTCTGCTCCGGTGTCTGATGGCATATGTAGTCCTACCCACAGGTTCTTTCAGTAAGATTTGAATTTATGCATACTTAGGTTGCCAACTAAGTCATGTCTGGTAATTGTTGGAAATTATGAGACGTTTGGTTGAGGTGTCACTTTTACTTTTATGATAATCTTATTGTGGGAATGTTTTGTTCCTATATTTGTTAATAGATATAAAAAAAGTTTTTTTAATAAGTATTTTTTGTTGGAATTGAAATAAACCCCTTATATGAAAATAATCATCTATAACTTAAAAAATAATTATGTTGATCATTAAGAAACTGTGCGGAAGTGTACCTGAATTTATGATGACCAATAACTCTTCAGAGTCGTACAGTTTAGTCTTCCAGATCTACACGTATTTTCTGAGAGAACCCTTTAACTTTTCCTCTACTTCTTTCTGATGATGAGATGTCAGGAAAGATAAGAACGATACGTGTAACCCGGCGACCATTACCTATTTTATAGACAACTTTAGGGTTATCTATTAGCATTTCTATTTTAGCTCATCGCAAAAATAGAATTACCCTTTAGTCTCTACACATTAAAGACTCATATTCTATTAGATACATTAAAACTCAAATAATCCAAACCTTCTCAGATCACTTTTAATTGGGCTCAACCTTAAGTAACAGCCCACAATACATAATTATTCACATATAAGGCCAATTTGGATTAAGGATCCAACAATCTCCTACTTGGACTATATGTGTAACCTTATAATTATGTATTACAAAATTAACCATATGAGCTCAATGTTATTGTCATTACCGAAAGTATCTATAACCAATCCGGTCCATCAATCGTACCAACATAGGATCAAAGCAGCATTCGCTACAATTATCGTAACTCAACCCATCAATGGTCACATATGCTGATACAAATGAATGACATGGAGCATGAAATTTTCATGTGATGTGATCTTAACATGCCTAATTCCAATTGGTCCTCCTTAAACTTTAGTGAGATAAAAGCATAACAAAATTAGAGTGTCAATACACCAAAAGTTTATTTCTGCAAAAAATATTCTTAAACCATACATAAACAAAAAAGTCTATATCATAAAAGTATTTAAAAGTTACAAACTCCCACTAAAATTGAACATCACTTAATGACATAACACTCATATGAGTAGTGTGCTCATGAAACATTTTGGGTGGTAACCCTTTAGTAAGTGGATCCGCAACCATGGAGTTTGTTCTGATATGTTTTATAAACAACTGTCCACTCTGAACTCTTTCTTTAATAACAAGGAACTTAATGTCTATGTGCTTCGACTTTGTCGAACTCCTGTTGTTGTTGGAAAATAGAACTGCTGATTTATTGTCACAAAATAACTTGAGTGGTCTTTCAATACCATCCACTATGCGCAGCCCCGTGACAAAATTTCGTAGCCAAATTCCATGATTGGACACCTCATAACATGCTATGAACTCTGCTGCCATAGTAGAAGAGGCTATAAGAGACTGTTTAGCACTCTTCCAATAAATAGCACCTCTAGCTAGCAGGTATATATAGCCCGATGTAGATTTCATACTATCTTGGCATCCAGCAAAATCAGAGTCAATATACCCAACGATCTCAAGCTTATCCGACCTCCGATATGTGAGCATGTAATATTTCATTCTCTGTAAGTACCGCATGACCCGTTTGGCTGCTTTCTAATAGTCTAATCTTGCATTACTCAGGTATCTGCCCAACATCCCTGTAATGTACGCAATATCAGGACGCGTACAAACCTGAGCATACATCAGACTTCCTACTGCTGATGCATAAGAAATCTTCTGCATTTCCTTTTCTTCAAAGCCATTATTAGGACACTGATTGAGACTAAACTTGTCTCCCTTAGCCACAGGGGTATCACCTGGTTTACACTCTTGCATGCCATATCTCTTGAGAACTTTTTTAATATAGCCTTTTTGTGACAATCCAAGAATACCCCAAGAACGATCTCGGTGTATCTATATGCCCAATACAAAAGATGCATTACCAAGGTCTTTCATCTTAAAATTCTTAGCTAGAAATCTCTTAGTTTCTTGCAATAATTCTATATCATTGCTGGCAAGCAAAATGTCATCAATATATAAAACTAGAAAAATATACTTGCTCCCACAGAACTTATGATATATACAGTCATCTACCAAATTCACCTCAAAACCAAATGAGATGATTACTTGATGAAACTTGAAATACCATTGTCGAGATGCTTGCTTGAGCCCATAGATGGATTTCTTAAGTTTGCAAACCATATTCTTTGAGTCTTCCGAAACAAAGTTTTCTAGTTACACCATATAGATTGTCTCATCAATGTCACTATTGAGAAACACCGTCTTTACATCCATCTGATGTAACTCAAGATCGAAATGCGCCACCAATACCATTATAGTCCTGAAAGAGTCCTTTGAAGATACCGGAGAGAAAGTCTCTTTATAGTCGATGCCTTCTTTCTGTGTAAATCCCTTTGCGACAAGACGAGCCTTATATCTTTCAACATCGCCTTTTGAATCTCTCTTGATCTTAAATATTCATTTGCAACCAATCGGTTTTGCACCTTTAGGAAATGGGATAAGATCTCGAATGTCATTGTCCTTCATGGACTTAATCTCTTCATTCATGGCATCAATCCACTTTTGAGAGTTAGAATTTTCCATGGCTTGACAGAAGTTGATCGGATCATCTTCCATCACTCCAATGTCAACCTCATGTTCTTGGAGAAATACATTGTAATCATCTGGTATTGCACTTCTCCTTTCTCTCGTGGATCTCCTTAATGGCATAGGTTCTTGAGGTGGAAGAGTTTGTTCTTCTGGAATAATTTCTTGCATGAGAGGTTCGACATTGTCTTGATCTATTGTGTCTTCAACAGGGTCAGGAAGAGGTTCCTGAACAATGTCAAAAACACCTGTGGGAATATCAACATATTCCTCTTCAAAGACAATGTCCCTAACTATATCTCTCCCGGCAAACTCGACATCCTCAAAGAACCAGGCATTTCTCGATTCAAAAATTGACTTAGTTGTGGGATCATAAAACTTGTAACCCCTGGACCTTTCAGAGTATCCAATAAAATAGCAACTAACCGTCATTGAGTCCAATTTCTTTTCATTTGGCTTATAAGGCCTTGCTTCAACTAGACAACCCCAAACATGCAAGTGCTTTAAACTAGGCTTTTTGCCTGTCCAAAGTTCTTAAGGGATTTTTGTAGTTGTTTTAGTTGGAACTCTATTGAGGATATATATTGCAGTTTTAAGTGCTCCTCCCCAGAGTGATTCTGGTAAGGTAGAATGACTAATCATACTTCTTACTATGTCTTTAAGCGTCTTGTTTCGTCTTTCAGTAACACCATTCATAGTGGGTGATCCCGGCATAGTATACTGTAGGATGATACCGTATTCCTCTAAGAATTTAGCAATAAGTCCTGGACATTGTTCACCTGAACCGTCATATCTGCTATAGTACTCACCACCATGGTCAGAATTGACACTTTTGATTCTTTTGTTGAGTTGGTTCTCAACTTTAGGCTTATAATTTTTGAACACATCCAATGACTTTGCCTTTTCATTAATGGGATAAATGTAGCCATATCTTGAAAAATCGTCTATGAACGTTATATAATATTATTGACCATTCCAGGCAGCCATAGGGAATGGCCCACAAATATCTGTATATATAAGTTCTAAGACGTCCAAAGTCCTATTGGCCTCAAATCTCCTTTTATTGTTTTGTTTGCCCTTAATACAATTGATACAAATATCAAAATCTGTAAAATCTAAGGGTTCTAGAATTTCGTTTGACATAAGTCTCTCTATTCTCCGTCTAGAGATGTGACCTAATCTCTTATGCCATAACGCAGCTGAATTCTCATCGGTTAATTTCCTCTTTATGCCTCGTGTACTTAATTACAGAGATTCATTAAACGAAGCAATCGTATCAAGTGAATAAAGATTATCGTAACCTGACAAAGAACCAGAACCAACCAATTTTGAATCATGAAACAAACTAAATTTTTCATTCCCAAATGAACAAGAATAATCAAATTTGTCCAAAGCAGAAATAAAAATCAAATTTCGTCTAAAAGATGGTATAATAATTGTTTCATCAAGATCTAAATAAAATCCAGTCTTTAACAATAATTTAAATTTTCCAATTGCCTCAACTTGAACCGTCTTGCCGTCACCTACATAGATGTATATTTCACCATCACTTGGTTTTCGACAATTCAGGCAACCCTGCGTAGACATACTGATGTGAGTTGTGGCACCAGAATCTATCCACCATGTGCATTTAGGCACCGAAGTTAAATTAACCTCAAAACAAACCAAAATAAGAAGCATACCTTTCTTAGCACGCCATGCGTGATAGTTACTGCAATGCTTCTTCACATGCCCTTCAGCTCCACAAAAGAAATAACCACTACCTCCTAATTCATTTGGTTTCTTTTGTTGTTTCTTTTGAGGCGCCGTATCTGCAGCTTCCTTATCCATCTTCCTCTTCAATCCCTTGCCCTTATACTTTGAGGTAGAGGCAAAATGAGCACTTTCTGTCTTGTCTTGCTTCAACCTTTCTTCTTCCTGAACACAATGTGAGATGAGTTCATTCAGAGACCAAGTCTCTTTTTAACAATTATAGCTCACCTTAAACTGGCCAAACTGTGTTGGAAGAGATATCAGAACCAGATGCACTAGCAAGTCCTCAGAGAGTTCTAGCTTAAGTGCTTTCAGCTTTGAAGCAATATGAGACATCTCCATGATGTACTCCCTAATGTTGCCCTTACCCATATACTTCATTGAAATTAGTTTTTCCAAAAGTATACCTATTTCAGCCTTTTCGTTCTTGATAAACCTCTTTTCAATATCTGCAAGGAACTCTTTAGCTGTAGTTATCTTTTCAGATATTGTGTCCCTGAATGCTTTTGGAATGACCTTTTTCATAATCATCACACTCATGCGATTTGACCTCTCCCACCTTTTCATCTCCCTCTTATCTTTAGAGGTACTCTGATCGGTAAGAGGTGGGGGAGAGTCAACCCTTAACGCAAGGTCGATATCCACTACTCCAAGAACTATCAAGATATTTTCTTTCCAAGACTTAAAGTTTGAGCCATTCAGCATAGGAATAGAGTTAATGTTGGCAGTAATACTCGCAGGATCATTCATAACTGAATAGAGAACAATTTACAAACAAAACATGCTCAGATAAGTCTCAAAATCAAAGTAATACTAAATTCAAATAAGGTAAACCCCATCTCAAGATACCGAGAATCCATTAACATTTTATCTTTGGACAAAATATTAACTTTTTAATGATATCTTGGCGTAGTAATCAAACACTGATAATAAGAACATGTCAAACAATAAATCTTCCTTTTGGGCCGATTCATTATTCACATGTAAAACTGAATAATTATCACACATTTATCACCATAAATGCACTTGTAATTCTGTAAAATACTCATCTTCCTTTGGGCCGATCAATATCTACATAAATTACAAGCACACAATCTTTTATATTTTAAAATAAATTAATCTCCACAAGAGAGGTCACTTTAGTGACATGTTATTTCAATTATTTTATCCCAAAATATATATAAACTTTTCCAATATTTGAATGTAGGATGGTTAAAAATATACTCAAAATAAACATATAATACTTGTAATTTTCCAGAAACAATACATACAATTTAATAAAATCAATCTACGTTTGTGCGTGTGATTTTCAGAATAATATATACATACAATCAATACCAGATCATTGTCTTTATTGGTTCCTGATCATACTATAGCTTTAAAGCAATTTTAATATTCATTTTAATATAATAATTATTGTTCATTATAAACTCATATATAATAAATGAGCTATAACACGTTTGACCAAGGAATATACATTACTACAAGCACATACATATTCGAAACTGAATTCATGATTGATATATATGTGCAAATCAAATTTACAATGATACACGTAAATATCTAGAAAATCACTGCTTAATTCAATTTTAAATCATATAAATCATAACTATATTCATAAAGAAAATAAAGAATTTCTTAATGATCAAACATAACCTGCTCTGATACCGATTGTTAGAACCGGAATAAACCTCTTAGATGAAAATAATCATCTATAACCTAGAAAATAATCATGTTGATCATTAGGAAATTGTGCGGAAGCATACCTGAATTCATGATGACCAATAACTCTTCAGAGTCGTGCGGTTTGGTCTTCCAGATCTACACGTATTCCCTTAGAGAACTCTTTAACTTTCCTTCTGCTTCTTTCTGATGATGGGATATCAGGAAAGATGAGAACGATACGTTTGACCCGGGGACCATTACCTATTTTATAAACAACCCTAGGGTTATCTATTGGCGTTTCTATTTTAGCCCATCGCAAAAATATAATTACCCTTTAGTCTCTACACATTAAAAGCTCATATCCTATTAGATACATTAAAGCCCAAATAATCCAAATCTTATCAGATCACTTTTACTTGAGCTCATCCTTAAGTGACAGCCCACAATATATAATTATTCACATATAAGGCCAATGTTGGATTAAGGATTCAACACTTTTAACATACTTGTTAAAGAAATTAAAATAAAAAGTTTTACATGAAAAGTAGATTTTTTTAAATTCTTAATACATTAAATACTCTACTTTTCTTAAAAAAATTATTTTAAAATTTTAACAAGTGTCATTAAAGTACTTTTTAGTAAAATCTTAAAACAAAATATTCCTATCTATGCTTCATTATCAAGAATATTTATTGATCACAACTCCCACCAAATCATTCCAAGGGTAGAGGTGAGTTGAGATGATTCCCATGTTGGAACAATTATAGAATTACAAAATAACACTCTTGCCCACCTTAATCCTTAAAGGAGAATACTATAAACACACTTTCTATCACATTCTTTTTAATACATCCTCTTTTATTGAGTCACATCACATACTAAAACATACACTTAACTTTGATTAACATGTAATTAATTCAATTAGTGTATAATCAAGTTTGAGTGTATGCTTTAGTATATAACGTGACTCAATAGAAGAGAGTGTGTTAAAAAGTGTGTTCCTAACACTCCTCATCCTTAAATTATCAAGAATGATTAAAGTTAACCAAACATAGTTTGATATATTATAAGAATATCATTCTTTAGAAAATCACTCCCAAGAATCCTATTATTAGGAATGAAAAATAAACTCTAGAACTAAACGCCTCCTAAGTGTAAGTGAAATAGGGAATAAAGAAGTATACATTGAAAAATAATAGAAAAAGTGATGACCATAACTAAAAAATAAGATCCATAAACTTAATATCTAAATATTTTTAGTCAAAATGTTATATTAAATCTACTATTGTGATTCATCTCTCATCCCATTAGATACATCAAAGTATAATATTCTTGCCCCCTAGTATAGTCTACTAGCATCTTATGATAAATCAATATTTTGAGGATCAGAATATAATTGATTAAAAATCAACCATCTTGTCAGATTAAAAAAAAATTGTATGCCGATATATCTCATTAAAGTTAACGCAAGTAATGTGCATCAAAGCATTATATGTAAGTACTTAATTTTATATATTCCTCCAATAAGTTATTTTACTTTGAAGGTATTACGGTTAAATTGTACTGGAGAACATATTTTTGGCGGTGAAAATATCTCATCAGAATAATAGAATATTTTGAATGAAAACCATTTTGAAATGCTAATTAAACTAGAAAGAAGATATGTTTGGACAATATGAATAAGAATCCAATCCACAGCATAGCATTTGGGCTTAAGCACTCAAAAGGGGCATATATTTATTATTGAGATGCCCAAAAGATTTTTTTTGTTTTTTTTTGGCTGCCATTACGATACCGATTGTGACCAAGAAAAGACGACGACTAGTATAATCTACCACGGCATTATTCGGTTTTGGTCCATTCCTGATATTGAAATGGGTGAGTATGAGATGTTATCGAACTCACTACACAAAATGTTACTTTCCCGAATCAGCTTGCATGGTTACGGAACCAAAGCCATATATTATTTGTGTCGTATATACTACAGAAAAAAGAAAAAAGAAAGACCAATTAGATAAATAACAACTCGTCCACTACTACTTTTTTGTTTGGAGTCCATTATGTTACTACATGCCTGGATTTAGATGATTGTTTCTTTTGATCAAAGGTGGAGATGTCGAGTTGTGTCGATAGTATCGTTTTACTGTAAATTTCAGCTCACCTGCTCTCATTCGGGGTCTCCAAATTAGAATCATCCATTAGTACTATTGTCAATTAATAATATGCTATGCTTGTTTCTTGTTTTATTTTCAGTTTTTTTTTGGGGGTGGTGGGGGTGGGGGTGGGAGGGGAATATGAAAAACCATGCCGAATTTTATCCAAAAAAACATGATGCCAGTTTATTATGATTCGGTTTGGTTTTATGAACTAAACCAAACCATACTCATCCCTAATATCGGATACATTTTGATTTTGAATCAGCTTGCTATTTGATTTCACCATTTCGGTCCCCACCCTCTAAATTTTGTCAAAAATAATTAATGTTTTCTTTATTTTCTAAAGTAACAGATAAAATGAAACAAAATTTACCCTTTAAAGAGATATTTTGAAATGGAGGGAGTAGAATAAAGAAATCAATAATCATCAACTCCACGCCTTTTTTTTTTTTGAATTTTTGTTCTTCAAATACTTAATAAAAAATATTAAATAAAAAAGGATATATTTGATGTATTAGAAATATAAAGTATATTTAATATTTTATTTATTTAGTAATTATGTAGATTGATTAAAAGAATTTAAAATTATTCTTTTTTTTTTATCTTTTCTTTCCTTTACTATCCCATCCCAAGAGAAAAATGAAGGACAAAATTTCCTTTTTTCAAAACTACTTATTTATGAGCAAATTAACTGATACAGGACAAACTATTAGCCCAAGATATGACGGGTTCATGAAAAGAGCCCAGACCCGGATAAGATGAAAAAAATGTTAAAAAAGGGAACCAGGCCTACACCTACAATTGGTAAATTATTATTTGATTGTGAAAAAGTTCCTCTAAAATAAAATTAATTTTTTTAAAGTGTGTTTGTCTGTAAAGTGAATAAGTAATATTGTGTTCACATTTGATTTAATATAAAGTTAATCATGATCTTAATCAACTAAATAATTTAAAGATAAATATATTTTTATTTGTTGATTTTTACATATAAATTCAGTATTGAAGAACTTGTTAATTGAATTGGTACTTAAAAAGAGAAAGAATATAGAGGAAAAATACAAATTAATAGAGTCAGTGAAACCTGGATGTCTCAAAAGCAATGATTGATGGTGAGAGTAGATTCATCCTATAAACTCCCAACTAAACCACTGGCTTTATCTTGCGAAATCTACCACGCTACATTGGTATGCCTCTCTTCTGTCAATGGTACTCCTACTGCAAAACGTAGAATGTACTCACCTGATAGAACCTGCGCATATTGGTTGTCAACTTATCATGACATCAATGGAAAGAAAATAGGTGAAAAAGAACAAAACTCTGAAGATAACTTGTGCATACCGTGTGTGTTAAGAAAACACTTCCTGTTGAATTTACTGAGTCGAGTAGATCACGATTTAGCTTATTGCCATGATCTTCAGAGTTGGGAGGAGGCAAAAGCGGAAAACAAACTAAAGCGAATGTGCGAGGTGTAACAACCTACGTACATAATTTGTTGCAATTTTTTCATGGCAAATGCAGAGAATTAAAAATAGAAAATGTAAATGAGATAAGACATTTTTTTTTTTGCCATGGAGATAAGACATTCATAATTGGCCTATTTTGACTTCAAATCAAATTATGTAAAGCAAAACTCTAATACCAGATTATAATGGTCCATATGATGCATTATGCAGTTAAATTAAGAAATGAAGAATGAAGTTTTTCCTACTAGAAGGAAGAATACCTTGAATCTTGTGTCCTGAGTGACCAACAAGCTTCTCAAAATAAGCAGCCGTCTCAATGTGGTTTCTTATGTGACTTTGCAGACCTTCCAAACCATAGAGACGCATCACCATCCATAGTTTTAATGATCTGTAGTACAGCTTAGATCAATAGGCAATATTACACATCTTCTGATAAGTCTTTATAGATCTTTAAGGTTTATAGAAATTTTTATTAGAAAGAGATAATACTAAGGATTTAATAAAATCATGATTTTTGTGGTTCTCATTACCTCTTAAAAGGGGAAGGGAAGATTGAAGAAAGAAAGAAACCAATAAGCATACATATCGATAAAATCCAAGAAACATTAGGAATCATGATCACATGCTCATTAACAAATATACACACAATTATAAGTGGGTTAAGGGCCCCAATGTATGAATAATACTGCTTTGTGTAAGTCATCTATATACATATATGTATGTATGTATGTAACTTCTCTACAAAATTATTCTAGTTATTAGAGGAATAGAGATTTCAATACCGCACACAAACGTGTAAATCTGTTATTAGAAAGCATTACAAGTGTTTCTCAAGGAAAACTTTCTTAGACAAACCTAAAGCGGGCGTCCAATAAGAATTTGCCAATCTTTGTAATCTATGACCATGTTTCCTTGAGAGGCCTGCAATTTCAACAGCATAAGCAGACAACCAAAGACTTAATAACAGCAGCTGCAACATTTCAAATCACGTGCTTTCTTGTTTAAGAAATATGTTCCACATGACAAGAACTCTAATCCAGGAAAAGTAGAGGAAATTAACTTGACAGAGAAATAAATGAAAAAGAATTGGAAAATAAATTCCTCCAGGTTCATTTATTGGCCATCCAATATGTATTCCAATTTTACTACCATATTCATTGCATTTGATGCACCTCACTGCAAGAACTAACAAAAAAAACTAACGAAGGTGATTCCAAAGTTTGGTAAACCTCTCACAACAAAACTTCTATACAAACCACAAGCATGCAAATAGAAACTTACCTTGTTTTTCAGAAATTCAGGATTCGTAGACAATGACTGAATCAGAGAACTCCTGTCCTGTCATCAACACATCATCAAATTGACTAATGTACGTTTTTGTTTATGGAGTAAATTGAAAGGTCACAAATAAAGATGCTGAAGTGAGATTGAGAAAAAAATGATATATTGTATATACCTTAACCCAAAGTAGTGAAGAGTCAAAGTTTGTCAGGAACCATTTATGCGCATTCATGTTAAATGAGTCTGCTTCTTCAACACCATTAATGTGGCGGCGGTACTCTGGACATATACAAGCACTTCCAGCATAAGCAGCATCCACATGAAACCAAATTTTGTTGGTCTGCCAAGAAGACATGTATAGCAAGCATTATCATTATGGTACAACTCTCCAAGGTGCATTCAAAAACATGTCAGGCAAAATTTTATGCAGGTCATTTCATAGGCAATGCGAGAGCTTATGCTGTTAGATGGAGGCTCAAGAAATATTTGTGTCTAATATGCTCCCAAACGCAAAAGCCCTTTACACTTGAAGCGAGGACAAAGTACAAGCCCATCATTACCTTGTGAGTTGTGATGACATTTAATTTAATTATAAGAATGGAGGTGCCAGGGATTAAACTTTTGACCACTTGGCCATTGAGGCGTTGAGACCATAAAAAGGAACCAATAATCCTAAAAGCATAAGCTGATGGATAATGACCTAAAATGGCTTTTAAATCTAACAAATAGAAAATTCATTTCTTTAGTTTTTCTTTCTTGCAACTCTTCAAGCCTATGGTATCCTTATCTCCTTGAGTTTCTTACTGCATAATCACTTCTGGTTTTCATCTAGCCTTTCTAACTGCCTTCGCTTTCCATTTTTACCTTTTGGCATTAATATTCTCACTACAATGCATCAATGGTTATACTAGCAAGTTTTATCACCAATTCAATCAAATATAGTACCTTAGCAATTTTACCCAATGCAGGCAGAGGATCAACAGCTGTTGATGAAGTTGTACCAACCTGCGGATATAGATGAAGATAGTATGTGGTCAATGCCAGAAACTTAATTTCCACTAATAAAAGACTATAGTCTAGAGTTACCTCAAATTGATGTAAAGATTCAGATACATCCCATTCGTCAACAAGGAATACAGAACCAACATTAGTGCCAAGTGCCAACCATAGAGTTTCAGTTGAAAGAAGTTTGCCAAGTTAAAGGCCAACATGCATAAGATTCAATATGAAATCTCCTTGCATGGACTATTTAAGATCCAAAAAGAAAAATAACATGAAACTAAGGTAATAGTATCTGAAACCACATCTGATCGCAGCAACAAATAACTAAGAAAAGCTCCTGATAATAACATGGAGAAGCATATGTTATCCCTTGACCCAATAATCAGACGAGTTGAGCAATTTCTAATTCGCAAATTCAATAAATTAGTAAGCTGAAAATAAAAAGAAGAAAAATATTGCATGTAAGACACCACACATAGAGAAAGCAGGACAGTTAAGTAAGTTAATGCATTCTACAGTAATTAATATCAGAAGCCGCTAATTCTTGCAGTAGCACATAAGAAAAAGGGTATAAGACCGCTGGCAATGTCACTTGAAATTGCTTCAGAAAGTGCATCAGGAGAAAGCGCATAATTTGTGGAAGAATCAGTTTTAAGCAAACCTGCAAATCACTGCATTGAGGGTTTGTTTGGAAAAGTTAAAAATTATAGATTATGTTGATATATAATCGATTATAATTGATTTATTTTTATGTTTGGATCATCCTAAAGTCTTTAGCCTTTTAATTAAAGAAAATAGATATAGAAGTTTTAATTGAAGACAAAATAGTATTTACATATCAAAATGTAAGAAATAATCTATAAGTTAAAATTATAAACTTTAATTTTTAGTTTATGATTATGGACTGAAAAATTTTTTTATTTTACATTGAATTTGGTGTAAAAACTTTTTTAAAAGTAATCTGTTTGAGAAAGAATTAATTTTTCTCAAACATACTCTAAGTCCTCCTATCTGCCAATGAGAAGTTTAAAAAATATTAGGGTTTTGCTAACAAGGCACTGAATGCATTGGAAATTGAAAAAGCTTTACTATTTACCTTACTTTCATCAAAAAGTTTTTATTTTGACTTTTTTAACAAGTGCCCTAACGGTATATGTTAACAAAACCCAAAATATTAAAAGTTTTAAGTTTTAAATCTCGGACTGTTTTACTTATTGCAGCTGCAACATTTCGGTCGCGGTGACCGCAACAACCGCATCACACCGCGAGTGCGGTTCACATCGGCCTGCATCAGCCCGCAACAGTCACAATGTGACCGTAACTGCAGCCGCAATGATCTTATTGGTAGTAATACAATCTTCAAGGTTGCAACTAAGCAACACAAAGGAAGACTCCCTTCCCAAAATGCAAGGTTGAAAGCTAAAACTAATCCCATGAATATCAAACAGCGTCTTTCCCACTTGTGTCATCTCAATGGATAGAAATTTTTCTTATAAAAATACAGTAGAAAATCATAGGATAAGATATCAGACTATCATCTGACCAAACATACTGTAGTAAGTAGTAACATAGCCGCAGGGTGATAGATAACCTCAAATTTTTATACAGAAGAATAGGACCGCTCCAACCAGACATTAACTACTAACATGCAATAGGCTAAATAAGTTTAAACTTCGTGATCTTAGTTGCCATCAGATGCTTTCATGTGACACGGTTTTACCAGTATATTCAAAGGTGTAGCGCTAAAGATCGTGATAATCATACAATTTAGGAATAAAATATTCATTTCATCTTTATTTTGATGAGTCAAGAAAACTATTTAATTTCATCATTTTATATACAATTTACAAAAACTATGATTATTGCATTACCAAATAATCAGTTCCATTCCCGGGATAAAAAAACAAAAACAGATCAGAATCCAGATAAGTAAAGGATTGAAGAAGTAAAAGATCTCCATGACATAAAAAATAAAAAATAATAAAACAAAAAAACAATGGCAAAGGAAAATATTGTCAATATTTAAAATAGGTCCAAAAGCAATGAACAATTGTCAACTAGAGTTAGTGAGGGTGGCGCTGGCAGCAAACTTGACAGGGAGACGGAACAACATGTAAACCCATATGTTATTGATTAATGATTAATGAGTATCTATGAGACGGCCCTTTTCAATTTCCTGTGTGTAATTGAAGGTAACCTGGCAGGCTTTCTGTAAAGCAGCGTGTGTTTGATCAGATGCATATGTCAGAAACTTAGGAAGGGCACTCCTTCCATCCCTCCTTAAGATCTTGTCACGAGCAGCTAACAAGACAACCAGTATAGCTTCACTTGCTGTTCCCTGAATAACTCCACCACCTTGCCCTGCAATAAAATTTCTAAAGTCATGTTCCATGATTCACAGGTTTAGAAGAGCTAGTATTTGAGTTTCTGCCAAATGAATTATTCATATGCCATTTAAGGTCAACATGCAGTTTAATGAAATCTCAAGCATGAGTTTACAACCTCTTCCAAACTGAGGTGAAATTCATAATATCATTTTAAAAAGACAAAACCTTCATAACTAGTTTGTAAACTGATTTTCTTTTCCCTTTTTGCTGATCTTTTTCTTCTGTAGGTTACTAAAGGATAGATATCAATTAAGAAAGGCATAAAGGATACAAGAGAAGCACACGATATACACAGAAGTAAGAGTTCCATCAAAGAACAAGGAGAACACAAGACAAAGCACTTATTTACTAAAATTTAAAACAAAAAGAAATCACAAGCAACCTGTGGTGCCAAAAGGAGGAAGGATCAAGAAATATGAACTTCATTTATTATTTCCCTCGTTATCCTTCAAAAACACCATTCTAAAACACTGCCTCTTCTATTTCAGATACAAGACAGAACAGACAAGTTCTTTCCCTCGAGCTAAGAAGAAACAAAGACTTAGTAGTGTGCACCATATCTTTGCATGGGATTAATGTTAGGAAATTTAAGTGTAAGTTATATGTGGGTGAAGAAGTCCCACATTAAAAATGAATGGACAAGTTAAAGGCTATATAATGGAAAGACTCATAAATCTAATGTCTTACGATTTTAGACTAAGATGTGGTGTCAAGCTTACTTATGTAGTCTTTCTCTTAATTCATTAAATGCAATCTCCATAAGTGGAAAGACCATAGACCTAATGCAAAAAAATCCCCCACCCACAAATAAGCAAGCACCTTCTCTTCCTTGTGATTAGAACAAGCTACATGCATCAATTGTAGAAATGTCACTTTCTTCTTAAGCATATACACATACTACACCATTATCTTTTCTTACCACAAGTCTTTTTGCCTTTCATCATCACCGAAGAGCTTCTACAAACAAGCATAACTCTACTTATTGCAGAATATCCATATCTTAATGTATCAAGTCTACCCAAAAAAATTAAATTCCTCTTAGGTGTGGGCATATACCTCACTTTGCCAAATGTCCTCACACTACCATTATGCATATTAATTTTTATAGTACCCTTTTCAACAACATTCAAGCGATCACCATTAGTCAATTTAACTACTTCATCACCACCTGCATCATACGTGTTAAACCATTTCTTCTTGGAACATACATGATTAGAACAAGTAGAATCTAAAAGTAAGCAATCACCATAGGCACTCTTATCTTCTTCAACCATCAATAACTCATTTTTACAACTCAAAGGTTCTTGTACAATGGTTGCAACATTTCCAAACTTCTCTTTTCCACTCCTTTGCTCTTCTCAAATTCTTCTATATCAGCTATCAACTTCCTACAATGAAATTTAATGTGATTCATCTCACGACAATAATAGCACTCTTTTTCTCTATAGTCCGGCCTAGGCATAGAACTAGATCTTGAATTCTCCCTACCATAATTGTTGCCACGAGACATACTCCTACCATGATCAGATCTGACAACAAAAATAGCTCCCTTAGACTGAAAACCTGGCTTTTTAAATTTTTCATTCTCCTGAAATACGACAATCACATAATCTACCTTCAATGTCTCTTTTCCATCTAGTAATGTAGTAACTAAACTCTCATAAGAATTTGGATAAGACAACAACAACAACAATAATGTTTTATCTTCATCATCAACTTTCACACCAATACTAGATAATTGTGTAAACAACTTTGTAAAATAATTCAAGTGATCTCTAATATCTACACCATCATCCATCTACAATTGATATAATTCTTTCTTTAAAAACAAGAGATTTGTAAGAGACTTTCACATGTACATATTCTTTAATTTCTTCCTTAAATTAAATGTAGAAGTTTTATTCAAAACATTGTATTTTACCTCAGGTGCTAGATACAGCCAAATCGTACTAACCACCTTCATCTCTAGCTCTTCCCATTCTTCATCTATCATCTTGTGAGGCTTCTCCTTCCCATTCAAAGCTTTAATCAATCATTGTTGCACCAAGATATTCTTCACAGTACTCTACCACAGGCTAAAATTTCTTTTGCCATCAAATAACTTCACCTCAAATTTACTGCTTCCCAAACCTTGTATCTTTGTCCTCAAAATACCAGAAGCGGAATTGGAACCCGCTTTAATACCAGTTGTTGGAAAACAAATCCCCCACCCACACAAATCAAACAAACAAACAAGCACAAGAGCACAAAAAATTTTACTTGATTCGGCCTTCACTGCCTACGTCTATGATTTCACAAGTTAATTCACTAATTTTAATAAAAAAAAGTTACAATAACTAATCTTGATAATATCTCTCACAAACCCAAAATCTCAATACACCCAATCTTATAAAATAATATTTTCACTCAAACAAAGCACTCAAGCAATAAATCTAACACGTACAAATTTTCTCCACCTCTCACAATGCCATCAATGGTGGCTTTCTCCCCAAAACAGTTTTATTCACAGTTCGTCACCTCTCTTTCTTAAACGGCACTGCAGCACCTCAGGAAGCAAAACCAAAGCTTTTTAAAACCCTCATCTATTCTTTCTTTTTGTCACATGTGATGATTGTAAAATACACTCATCTTTTTGTGTTTATTTTTTAGAACTTTTAATTGATTTTTATTTAGGTTTTGTTCATTTTTATATTTTTAAATTAATTTTAAATAATTATCTATTTACCTAATCATATTTGAATTTTTAGGATAAATCATCAGATTTTGTGAAAAAATAAAAATTCTTAAAGATTAATATTTGAAGGATTCTTATCTTATTCTTATATGTTAATTAGAGTTTTAATTGGATGTAAAATCTTAAATAAGGAATAGATTGAAAATTGGATAATGATTCTTAAATAAAATAGATTTAGCGCAAAATTCAGATTCTTGCAATATCTTGACCATTCCTCAATAATTGGGTCGTATCTTAGGTTATAGATATCAGATCAATGCGCTGTTTGCACCATTGGAAAGCTAACAGAAGATACTATAACTTATCTATTGATATAAAAAATTTGACCATCTAGAAGGTGATAAAAATCATGCAAGTTAGATATGAAAAACTGTCAGCTTTTCTATAAAAGAGGAAAAAATGAGTTTAGCAAAGAAGCTCTCTTTTGGTTCAAAAAATACACAAAAATGCAGAGTTTTGGAGGCTCAAAGGCAGCAAGGGATGAGTCCTAGGAGAGGAGGAGGAGTCATCATGGATCTCTCATGAAATTGGAGATCGAATCACCATTGAAGACACTTTAGTTTATTCTTTATAGTTCTATCATCATGAATTCTGTTTTCTCTTCCTATATCTTCTTATCTTTTGTTATGAGTAGCTAAATTTGTGTATTTTTATAGTGAAGATATAACTTGATTCAATCGGCATGTATTAAGATTGTATTTTTAATTGATTTCTTTTCTATTCAATTTGAGTGTTTATTATGGTTCTTAATACTTTTATGAAGTAGGCGCCTTTCATAAATTAATCTTGTAAGATGCATGTAGAATCGTAAGGTTTGCATATGACTTAAACCATAAATAATAAGTGTCATAGTCTATAATCATCTAGGAATGGAGGTTATAGGTTGTATGGAAGAATTGTGGTAATTTCTATGAGAATCTATAGAGTAAAGGTCATGCCTTTAAGAGTTGGGATTTAAATCAAGGAATTGACTAGACTTTGATAATTAAAGAGAATTAACTCATCAAGGAATTGTGTTTTAATTAATTAAAGAATTCTCTTCATCAATTGAATGATAAGAAATTAATTAGAATGAAAGTATCAAAACTACTCTATTATCTATAATAAATTGTTGAATTAAGTGAAGTCAGATCCCTATCGTTTTAATTTCGTATACTTATATCCTTAATTTATTTTGCATTTGTTTGCTTTGTTCTCTCTTTTCTATCTTAATTTTGTGCATTTTTGTATGTTTTTTACTTTTATAATTTTATGTCTTTAATTGTTTTAAATCACTCTTAATTATTAGTTACCTATATAGTATTAATATTAGAGAAGTGATACTTGATAAATTAATTCTTCGGGAGAACGATATTCTACTCACTCTTTATTACTTGTTCGATCTATACACTTAAAGTAACATCGCCTAAATTAATACATAATCATCACAGGTGGGATGATCAACGTGCACACACATCCTCACTTACTCCTTTTTTTTTTTTAGTTTAACTACAAACAGGTTTTGCCCACCAAACTAACACAAGGCATACCCAACAAGGTTTTGGGTCAAAATGTGTTATGAAATCTACTTACGTAGTCTTTCGCTTAGTCTATTGAATACAAATCTCCTTATGTTTTGGGCTTCCTTTACTAGTGGAATAGAAATCATCAGGCAGCTGAAGTGCCTTAGCAAGCCAGTCCAGAACAATGGTTTCAAGTTCAGTTGCAGCAGGAGAAGTTATCCAGCTGAAACCCACAATGTTAAGACCAGCCCTGAGCATTTCTCCTAGAAATCCAGCAATGCTACTGTTGCAAGGAAAATATGCAAAATAATTTGGGCTTTGGCAATGTGTCACCCCTGGTAGTATCTTCTCTTGTAAATCTACAATATGACATATGTTTAAGCCATTTCCAGAAAAAAAAAAAAGAAACTGTGTGTCAGCTTGTGTTAGATTAATAATACCATGATAGTATGGCTCATATAATTCAATGACATACAAAATATGACAAAAAAAAATTGCATAATTAAACTAGTAAAGTTTGCAGGAAAAAAAAAAGTGAATTCAAAAGCCTAAGTAAGAAATTTCACCATTCAAAACATGTTGCAATGAATCAGGATAATTAGGTGCAGAATCTGGTAAAAGCTTTCCAAGATAACCTGGCTGCAATTAGGAGAATCTATAAGGAAAACCGAACAGCATATTCACAACGATTACTAACTAGAATAATTATTAAGTTGTACAAATAAAAAAAAAGAATTATTATTAAGTAATAAGATAGAACAGAGAGTTAGAAAGAAAAGTCAGTGCAATTAGGAGATGGGGGAAAAAAACCCAGCATTATATATTTTCCCTATAAGTTTATTATCTTTTCTTTTTCTTGTAAACCTAAAATCATTTGTTATAACGGACAAAGGGCGGCTCAGTAGATATTGAGGCTAAATTGCCTAGAGCTAAATATCATAACGAGGCCTTTTTTTATTGAATTTGTGAAAAGAATTATTAAACATTTTGAGATATAAAATTTGTAATAACTTTTATAATCCAGTTTGTTTCTCTTTCAGTTGATAATATAATCAATTTATTTAATTTTTCTTGAGATAGTAGAACTTTTTTAAATGACTAATATAAAATCAACATTCAAATTTTCTAGTTCAATGAATCAACTATCACGTAAAATAGAAACAATATGATAATACAATATAAACAATAAATTAAAGCAAATAAACTCTGAAAAGGTTTGAGCAATAGTAATTGTTGGATGCTTATTGCAAATTAGATTAATAACCAATTAATTATCTTGTCCAAGATTGTAGAGAATGTGAGTTTCCTTATGGACACTAAAAAGAAATAGAGCTATAGAAGTGATATTAAAAAAAAAATAGCCATTTTATTCAAGAAAGAGGTATCATTTGAAGACACTCACACTAGTTCTAATGACTTAAGGTTCCTATGGACGAAATTGAAGTTAAGAAATAAAGCAGAAATCAAGAGTCCTAAAAGAGTAGAGCAAATCGGGAAAGAAAAATTAAAAAAAGGATATTTTATGTGTAGGAAAAAATAATTGTTGGTGTTCAACAAATATATATAAACGTTGGTTAGTTAGAAATGGGAGAAATAGTTTATAATTAATCCGGTTGTGAAACAAGGAAGTGAGAAAAAATAATTTATTAATTATCTGTTGAAAATTAATAAAATGTGGGAAGTGATAGAAAAATAATAAAATAACAAATTATGGGACCTTAATAAGGGAATTGAGAAAATATATGCATATTTTGTTAATTATTTTAATTTTATGTATCTTTAATATAAATTTAATAAATATGTTATTATAATAGGCCTAAGCAGATTTGGATGAGTTTTTTTTTTTAAAAATAAATTATTTTATGTTTGGAAGTAATATTTGAGATTTTTTTTTAAAAAGAAATCTTTGAATAGCTTCTCCATGTTATATATTAAAAAAAAAACTTTTTCCAAAAGTACAAAAATGCAGTTAGATTTAAAAAAAAAAAAGAAAATATACTTTTTTTATTGCTTCAATTTTTTTTTAAAAAGCACATTCAAATACACTAAAAATATAACAAAAGTATTTTTTTTTTAAAACGAAAATGTTACATGTCCCGACTGTTTAGAGTGTGAGTATGCCTGGATGACTATAAACGTGAAAACAAGTTTTTGATTTTAAATTTTTATTTTGCTTTAAATTAAGGATGACAATTCGGTCTAATCCACTCTGTCTCGATTTGTCCCAACTTGAATAAGTTGGGTAATTCAACAGTTGACTGGGTTTCAAGATGAATTCAAGAAAAATTCAAATACATTGTCTTCGGGTGTAGGGTGGGGTCAAGTATAAAGTACCACGTTCTGTTACCTATCCTGAACTTACCTCGAACTATATATGAAACATATCTAGTGAGAAAAATATTTATTGTAAGAAGTGAGATAAGTGAATCTTGACCATTAAATCTTACATGAATGATCAAGATTAAAACAACATAAATGTATGTGATTTTTTTAAATAGTCATATGACTTTTAGGTAACTTTTAATCTTGACAATCTATGTATGATTATATGGTCAAGATTTACTTCTCTTATCATTTCACAATAAAAACTTATTTCACTAGATATGCTCCTTATATATATATATATATGATATTCAATTATAAAATTAAAATTAAATTATATATAAACACTTTATTTAAATTGTAATAAACTTATTATTTAATCAATTTTTTAAAAATTCTATAACAGAAAAATATGACTAGGCAAGACAAGGCAAGGACGGGGTAGATAAATCTTTACGGGTTTAGATATGAAACAAAAAAAAAATTCCACTAAATAATGGGATCGAGAATGGGACAACATGTGAGTGAACGAAATAGAGATTAATAGTAAAAAATCTATCTCGTCGATTACCATCCCTACTTTAAATAAAAAAATAGTTTGTTATGATCGTATTGCGTCAATTTACCGGTTGTATAACTCTGGCCACGTAGCATTGTTCTTTAAAAAATAATTTTTATTTTAAAAAACAAGTCCAAACCAGCACTAAACAAGCAATATAGAATGTAGCCATAAAAAGAGAAAAAAAAAACAGAAACATAACAGCCTCAACTTGACTGAGAGCAGGGCACTTTTCGATGGATTTGTAGTAGTCGGTAACGAAATTCACCATCTTATGAGCCTGCTCTCTCAGTTGCTCAGCATCCATGGGCCTCAACCCACTTTCTTCCTGTACAATTTAAAAAATGTGAATTTCAAACGACCAAAAATAAAAAAATAAAATAAAAAACACACAAACAAAAACACACCGCATGTAGCCACTAGCCTACACTCTCTACACATTGATAAACCATACATGGGATAGAAATAGTATCGATGACATATTTCATTCGAGGAATCCCTCTAGTAAGAACTTGTCGCACATATGACATGACATAACTTGCTGTAATCAAATCATCGAAAATACTAAATGAAAGAAAAGATGAAGAAGAGACAGTGTCTCCTCGGAATAACACGAGTTTGATTGACTCACATTTCTTTAGCAGAAAAATTTCGAAACTTTGGAGTGAGTGAAAGAAAGGGAAGCAACTTAGTATTAATTCCTATTTTCAATGCACTTGTTTCCACATGTGAAAAAGAAGGAGGACCCAGGATTGCATGATCATGCTGGGAGTAAACCATTTATAACACTGGTCATTGTTTGTAGGGTATGCTTCTAGCAATTAATAGGGTAATGGACAATGGGGCGTTAAGCCCCCACAACTCAATTTAATAACAAAACGCAGGAGAAATGGCCTTAGCCAATGAAGTTCAATTGTATAGAGGAACTAGTAGAAATATCGTCCACAAAAAGGTTCAATTCTTGTTAGTAATCATAAGTAACCAAGTATAATTGTAGACTGACTGAAGCTTGTGACATGCATTAACGTTGAAATAGCACAATTTACCTTTCTCCTAAACTTTCACTAAAAAAAGCAAGAGGAAAACCACAGCTTTTGAAAAGAAATGAGATGCTAGGTAGAAAGAATATCTTATTACCCTAATAATAATAATAATTATTATTATTATTTTTAACTGTTGATTAAATGGATCAAATAATCATAACCTCGTCTGTTTAATATTGAGTCCAATTTTTAGAACAAAACTAACATGTTTACAGGGATTGTTTCACATTGACTGTAAAATTGGATGCATGAAAGGAGCCCAGACTGGACCTACAACTGGCAATTATTGATGACTTGAAAGAGAAAGCAGACTGCTGCTTCAGATAAAAGAAATCCCTTGCAGTCTTACAGCACAGGGTAACGTTGCCAAAAGGAAGGACTTATGTATAGAGGAAAAAAATCACAAATTAATGCAGTCATGTGAAAACACTGGATATCTTAAAAGCCCAAATGCTGGGAGAAGATTCATCCTATAAACTCCCAAGTAGAGCAGTGGCTTTATCTTGCAAAATCTGCCACGCTACATTGACATGCCTCTTTTCTGTCAATGGTGCTCCTACTGCAAAACGTAGAATGTACTCACCTGATAGAACCTGCGCACAATGGTTATCAACTTATCATCAATGGAAAGAAAATAGGTGAAAAAATAACAAAACTCTGAAGATAATTTATACATACCGTGTGTGTTATGAAAACACTTCCTGTTGAATTTACTGAGTCGAGTAGATCATGATTTAGCTTATTGCCATGATCTTCAGAGTTGGGAGGAGGCAAAAGCCGAAAACAAACTAAAGAGAATGTGCGAGGCGCTACAACCTGCGTACATTATTTGTTGCAATTTTTTCATGGCAAAAGCGGAGAATCAAATAGAATAAGTAATTGAGATAAGACATTCATAATTGGCATATGTTGACTTCAAAACAAATTATGTAAAGCGAAACTATGACACCAAATTATGATTGTCCATATGATGCATTACGCAATTAAATTAGGAACCGAAGAATGAAACTTTTCATAGAAGGAAGAATACCTTGAATCTTGTGTCCTGACCAACAAGGTCCTCAAAATAAGCAGCCAACTCAATGTGGTTTCTTACATGACTTTGCAGACCTTCCAATCCATAGAGACGCAACACCATCCACAGTTTTAATGATCTGGAGCTCAGCGTAGGTCAATAGGCAATTTTACACATCCGCTGGTAATTTTAGCTCTTTAAGGTTTATAGAAATTTTTAGGAAAAAGAGTATGAAACTCCTCATAACTTTGACTCTTTTGTAAATTACTACCATGAACTTTAAAATCTTTTTAATTTGTCCTTAAACTTTAACTAATGTCTCAATAGATTATTCTATTTAGGATCTGTTAACTCACTGATGGTGTTACTAAATTGCAATATCTTATCCGTCCATTAACATTAATTCTGGACTGTTTATCAATTTATTCATTAAAACTTGATTTAAATATATTTTATTTCTTTCAAAATAAATAAAAAACAAATTTTATTTTAAAATGATTTTGTTTTATAATTATTTTATAAGAAATAAAATATATTTAAAATCAAGTTTTAATGAATAAATTAATAAATAGTTCAGATTTAATGTAAATGAACCGATTAGATGTTGACATATAATATTATCGTTAGTGAATTAACGGAACCTAAATGGAAGGATCTATTGGAATGTTAGTTAAAGCTTAAGAACCAATTAGAAATGTTTTAAATTTTGTAGTGGTAATTTGCAAAACGATTAAAGTTCAAGGGTCTGAATACTCTTATCCCAAATTTTTATTATTAGAAAGAGATAGTACTAAAGATTTAATAAAAGTTAGGATATCTGAGGTTCTCATTTCCACTTAAATGGGGAAGGGAAGAAAGAAAGAAACCAGTTGACATACAAATCTACAAATCATGATCACATACAAATTCACAAATAAATACAATTATAAGTGGGTTGGGAGCCCCAATGTATGAATAATGCTAGTTTGTGCATGCGCACATGTGGATGTGTGTGTAAATTCTCTCTCTACAAAATAATTCAAGTTGAGAGAGGAAGATATATTTCAATACCACACACAAACACGTAAATCTGTTATTCGAAAGTAATGACAAGTGTTTCTAAAGGAAAACTTTCAAAGACACACCTAAAGCGGCGTCCAAGTGGAATTTGCCAATCTTTGTAATCTATGACCATGTTTCCTTGAGAGGCCTGCAAATTCAATAGCATAAGCAGACAATTAGACAAGGACTTAATAACAGTAGCTGCAACATTTCAAATCACATTCTTCTTGTTTAAGAAATATGTCCCACATGACTCTGTTCCCTCAAGATAAGACCTTTAATCAATGAAAGGTAAAGGAAACTAACTTAACAGAGATATAAAAGAAAAAGAATTGGAAAATAAATTCCTCAAGGCTCATTTCTTGGTCATCCAATATGTATTCAATTTTTCTTTTTTTTGGATAAAAGAAGAAAAGTATTCAATTCTTATTACTCATTGCATTTGACGCACCTCACTGTAAGAAGAGGGAAAAGAGGAGCAAAGACATTGCAGGTCCTGCTATTTTGTTTCTCTCTTTTTATCTCCCACTCTTCTTTTTTTTCTTCTTTAATGGTTCGCTATGTAAGGTAATTCTGCACTATTATATTAGAATAACAAATTTTTGTACCTCGATACATATTTATTTATCATTTAGGCTCCTTCAAAGTGGAATGATAAATAAATATGTATGAATAACCATTCATATTATTCAAATTTCTCAAGTCTAAACAACCAACTTATAAATTTAATATCATACTCAAATGCTTAATGGCATAGAAATTGATGATTGAGAATAGAAAATAACCTTGACTGAATGGCATGAAGTTTAAGTGTTTACAACAATGAAAGATGCAAAAAAAGTCAAACAAAAAAACCATAAAAGCTCCAGAGAATGACAATAGTATATGCTCCCAGAAAAATAAACTAAGGAAGTTGATTCAAAAGTTTGGAAACCTCTCACAACAAAAATTCAATACAAACCACAAGCATGCAAATAGAAACTTACCTTGTTTTTCAGATATTCAGGATTCGTAGAGAGTGATTGAATCAGAGCACTCCTATCCTGTCATCAACTCATTCAATTTCACTTATGTACATTTTTGTTTATGAAGTAAAGTGAAATGTTACAAATAAAGATGCAGAAATGAGATTAAGAAAAAAGAAGTGTATTATGGATACCTTAACCCAAAGTAGCGAACAGTCAAAGTTTGTCAGGAGCCATTTATGTGCATTCATGTTAAATGAGTCTGCTTCTTCAACACCATCAATGTGGTGGCGGTACTCTGGACATATACAAGCACTTCCAGCATAAGCAGCATCTACATGAAACCAAATTTTATTGGCCTGCCAAGAAGACATGCATATCAAGCATTAACAGATTATACGACTCTCCAAGATGCATTTAAAAAACTTGCCAGACAAAAGTTGATGCTGGTCATGTCATAGGTATCGTTATCCCTCTTGAGTTTCTAACTTAGCATAATCACTTCTGGTTTTCATCTATCTAGCTGCCTTCCTAGTTCCTTATGAGTTACTTTTTCTTTTTTCTTTTTTTCCTTTTTGTGTTAATATCTTCACTACAATGCATCAATGGTTATACTAGCAAGTTTTATCACCAATTCAATAAAATATATTACCTTAGCAATTTTTTGCAATGCAGGCAGAGGATCAACAGCTGTTGAAGAAGTAGTACCGACCTGCATGTATAAATGCAGAGTGTATGTGGTTAATGCCAGAAACTTAACATCCACCAATAATAGACTCCAGAGTTACCTCAAATTGATGTAAAGATTCAGACACATCTTCATTCGTCAACAAGGAATACAGAACCAACATTAGTGCCAACGATACAGTTTCAGTTGATAAAAGTTTGCCATGTTAATTTTCCATCTAGTACTATCTTGAGATTTAGTATCTTTGTAAAAGTCAACATGCATAATATTCAATATGAAATCTCCTTGCATGTGCAATTTAAGATCTAAAAAGAAAAATTGCATGAAATTAAGGTAATTAGTATCTGGAACCACATCTATTCCCCAGTAACAAACAACAGAGAAACAGAAATCCTGATAACAACATGAAGAAGGATATGTTATCCCTTGACCCAATGATCAGATGAGTTGATCAATTTCTAATTTGCAAATTCAATAAACTGGTAACCTAAAAATAAAAAGAAGAAAAATATTGGGTGTAAGACACACACACACATAGACAAAGCTGGACAATTAAGTAAATTAATGCAGCGTATAGTAATTTGAGACAAACTAATATCAGAAAACTTTAATTCTTACAGTAGCACATAAGAAAAAAGGTATAAGACCACTGGCAATGTCACTTGAAATTGCTTCAGAAAGTACATCAGGAGAAAGCGCATAATTTGTGGAAGAATCAGTTTTAAGCAACCTGCAAAGCTCTGGATTAAGTCCTCCTATCTGCCAATGAACAGTAAAATACCATTATAATTAATCATAAAAATGATCTCATTGATAATAATGCAATCTACAAGAATGCAACTAAACAGCACCAAGGGAGATTCCCTTTCCAAGGTGCCAGGTTCAAACCTAAGACTCATCCCATGAATATAAAACTGCTTCTTTACCATTTGTGTCATCTCGGGATTAAAAGTTTTCTATAAATATACAGTATAATATCAAAAGACGAGATATCAGACCACCATCTGACCAAACATACAGTAGTAATACGGCCACAAGGTGATAAATAACAAATTTAATACAGAAGAATAGGACTGCTCCAACCATACATTAACTACTAATATGTATAGAATTAGTCAATTAGAGAGAATTGGAGGAATTGTGTGTAAATCCACACACAAGTATTTTGATATTTATATATAGAAGTGGTAAATTGAATAAGTAAATACAATGAATAAGTAAACACTAATTCCTATGAAGTGATGATTACTATATCTAGTAATCATCACTTATGAGTCAGCTATGAAACATGTGAAACATGGCTTAATTCTAACACTCTCCCTCAAGCTGGAGCATATATGTCATATACGCCAAACTTGTTACAAATAAAATAAACCTGAGTCCCTCTAAGGGACTTAGTAAATATATCGGCTAACTATTCGGTGGAGTTGACAAAGCTAGTAGTAATCTCGCCTGAAAGAACCTTTTCTTTGACAAAATGACAGTCAATTTCTATATGTTTGGTCATTTCATGAAAAATTGGGTTAGAAGCAATATGTAAAGCAGCTTAGTTGTCACAAATCAGTTTCATTTCCTTGACATTTCCTAATGTCAGTTGCTGAAGCAATTGCTTTAGCCACGTAAGTTCACATGTTGCTGCTGCCATAACGCGATACTCGGCCTCTGCACAGGATCTAGCAACTATGTTATGCTTTTTACTCCGCCATGAGATTAAGTTACTTCTAACAAAGACACAATACCCTGAGGTTGATCTTCTATCTAATGATAAACCCGCTCAATCAGCATCAGAATAGCCAACAACTTGAGCATTGCCTTTGTTTTCATAAAGTAACGCTTTTCCTGTTGCACTCTTGATGTATCTAAGAATGCGAACTACGGTATCCCAATGACTATTACGAGGAGCATTTAGAAATTGGCTTACCACACAGCAAAAGTAATGTCTGGTCTAGTTACTGCAAGGTGGTTAAGTTTACCAACTAAACGTCTATATCTGTCAGGGTTTGTTAGTGGCTCCCTCTGACCTAGTAGCAGTTTGACGTTGGGATCCATCGAAGTATCGCTAGGGTGGCAATCCAACATTCCTATTTCTTCAAGTATGTTTAAAGCATATTGTCTTTGCATGATGATAACTCCTGTATGAGACTGAGCAACCTCAATGCCCAAAAAATATTTTAGAGGGCCCAAATCTTTTGTCAAAAAATGGTTTGACAAATGTTGCTTTAAATGTTGGATACCAGCCTCATCATTCCTTGTGAGGACAATGTCATCTACATAAACAACAAGGTAGATACAAAGGCCAGATGAAGAGTGTCGGAAGAACACAGAGTGATCAGCCGCACATTGAGTCATTCCGAATTGTTGGATGACAGAGATGAATCTCCCAAACCAGACACGAGGAGATTGTTTAAGTCTATAGAGAGATCAGTGTAGTTAGCAGACTAAGTCTGGTGCTTCGTGAGTAGTAAATCCTAGTGGTTGTTGCATATCGACCTTTTCTTGTAATTCACCATGCAAGAAGGCATTCTTGATGTCTAGCTGATGAAGGGGCCAGGAGTAAATAACAGTCATGGCAAGCAAGAGGCGAATCAAAGCAATCTTAGCTACAGGAGAAAAAGGTCTCCCCATAATCAAGGCCAAAGATCTGTGTGTATCCTTTGGCCACTAAGCAGGCTTTCAAACAATCAACTTTCCCATCAAGACCTATCTTAATAGTATAGACCCATCGACAACCAACAGTCATTTTATCAGGAGGTAAAGGGACAAGTTCCCAAGTACCACTAGAGTGTAAAGCAGCCATTTCGTCAACCATAGCCTATCGTCATCCTGAATGAGATAGAGCTTCACCTGTAGTTTTGATAATAGAAACAAAGGCCAAAGAGGATACAAAGGCATAATAGGAAGGTGATAAACGATTGAAACTCAAATGACAAGCATAAATAGGGTTAGGATTACGAGTGAACGTGATACCTTTGCATAATGCTATGGGCAGTTCTAGCGCAGGAGGTGGAGCCGGAGAGTCCGATAGAGTAAAAGATGAGTCACAAGGAAGACTAGAGAGTGGATCTAAAGCAACATGAATGTCTGTTTGATCAACTGGGTCGATGGATGCATCAACACACCTATCGCGGCTCCTCCCTTGATCACATATTAGTGGAGACCACGTCCACGTCGCCGGAAAAGTTGCAGTCGGTGGAGACACGACTGTTCAGAGGGTAAAAAGCACCAGAAACCACTGGTGTGATGCACAGGGGTTTGAGGATCTTATCCTACTACTGATACCATATAGAATTAGAGAGAACTGGAGGAATTGTGTGTAAATTCACACACAAGTATATTGATATTTATATATAGAAGTGGTGAATAAGTAAACACTAATTCCTATGAAGTGATGATTACTATATCTAGTAATCATCACTTATGAGTCAGCTATGAAACATGTGAAGCGTGTGAAACATGGCTTAATTCTAATAATAAGCAATCAGCTAAATAAGTTTGAACTTTGTGATCTTAGTTACCATCAGATGCTTTTAAGTGACACAGTAACACCACCATATTCAAAGGTTTAGTGCTAAAGACCATGATAATCATACAATTAAGGGGAAAAAAACCATTACGTTCTTATTTTGATGAGTCAATAAAAGTAAACTATTTAATTTCATCATTCTGTAAACTATTAACGAGGCAAACTATGATTATTGAATTAAAAGATAATCGGTTACTTACCCTGGATAAAATAACAAAAATAGATCAGAATCTAGATAACTAGAAGATTAAAATAGTAAAAGGTCTCCATAACATCAAAAACAAAAAAACAAAAACAAAAACTAAACAAGAAAATTTAAAAAAATGGTCAGTATTTAAAATAAGTCAAAAAGCAATGAACAACTGTCAAAAAGGCTTAGAAAGGGCCAAATAGTTGACAGCAAACTTGACAGGGAGAGGGAGCAATAGGGAAACCCATATACCATTGAATATATACGACAAGAAGGCCCTTTTCATTTTTATGTGTCATTGAAGGTACCTGGCAGGCTTTTTGTAAAGCAGAGTGTGTTTGATCAGATGCATATGTCACAAGCTTAGGAAGGGCACTCCTTCCAACCCTCCTTAAGATCTTGTCACGGGCAGCCAACAAGACAACTAGTACAGCTTCACTTGCTGTTCCCTGTATAACTCCACCACCTTGCTCTGCAATAAAATTTTTAAAATCACATCCCATGTTTCACAGGTTTACATATCATAGTATTGGAGTTTCTGCCAAATAAATTATTCATATTCCATTTAGTCTCAAAATTGTAATATCCTTCAAATTCATTCATTAATGAAATTTCAAGCATGAGTTTACAACCTCACCCAAGCTCATACTCATAGGTGAAATTTCATAATGCAAATCTACCTAAAGAGTCCAAATTCCTAAATTATAAATTCTGTAGGTTAAGGAAAGATATCAATTAAGAAAAGCAAAAAGGACATAAGAAAAGTACACAGGAGATTCATAAAAGTCCATGTCCTATTAAAGAAGAAGAAAAGGACAACACAAAGAGTGACTCATATTCTGAAATTTGAAACAAAAATAAATCACAAAGGAACCGGTGGAGCCAAAAGGAGGAAGTGTCAAGAAGTACAAACTTCATCTATTATTTGCTTAATTATATATTAAAACACCATTTGATAACACTGCCTCTTCTATTTCAGATACAAGACAGAACATACATGTTCTTTCACTTGAGCTTAGAAGAAAAAAAGACTTAGTAGTGGGTACATTATCTTCACATGGGATTTATTTAAAGAAATACAGCAGTCCAAGACCTTACCAGTAGAATAGAAATCATCAGGCAGCTTAAGTGCCTTAGCAAGCCAGTCCAGAACAATGGTTTCAAGTTCAGTTGCAGCAGGAGAAGTTATCCAGCTGAAACCCACAATGTTAAGACCAGCACTGAGCATTTCTCCTAGAAATCCAGCAATGCTACTGTTGGAAGGAAAATATGCAAAATAATTTGGACTTTGCCAATGTGTCACCCCTGGTAGTATCTTTTCCTGTACATCTACAATATGATATGACATATGTTTCAGCCATCTCCGGACAAAAAAAAAAAAAAGAGAAAATGTGTGTGAGAGGGAGGGATTAATAATACCTGTTAAGAGTAGATATTATATATATGCTTTATTTTGTATTGCAAGCCCATGTAATGCTAGCCCATTTAGTGCTAGCCCATCTTACATATATATATATATACGTACACAACCTGTACCTAGAGTGTACAGTTTTCCATTCTCCTATTCTCATCACATGGTATCAAGAGCTAGGTTGTAATTTTTTTTTTTTTCCTTCCTTCCCTCTCTCAGCCTTTCAGCCTTCCATAAAAAAAAAAAAAAAAAAAAAAAAAAAAAAAACAGAAACAGAGGGGCGTTTTTCAGAAACACGTCCGTTCAAATCTAGGGCAGCCAATGGTGGCTGCCGCGTAGCTTCAACTTCCGACCGGCAGGGAATGCCGGTGTGAGGCCGTCCGGCGTCGGGGGAGGGCCGGCTGGCGGTGGGTGCTGCCGGCGACGCAGGACGCACGCTGTTTGGGTGCCCTGCTCGTGCGTATCTCGCAGGCTCGACTCGTTGGGGAACACCCAGCTCTCGTGGGTGATTGGTGTGGCCGTCGACCGCCACAGAGGGGTGCGACCGGCGGTTGGTGGTGGTCTGCCGGCGCTCAGAGGTCCGGCGACGACTCCGGCGAGGTGTTTTTGGGGTTTTTCGTGCTGTTTTCTTTCGTTTTTTGGGCATTACATTCTATATTGGCGCAATCGGCATCCATTGTGGTCTTCCAAGTTCATTTGGTGTGTTGTTCGTGCTCCTTTCCCTCCTTCTAAGCTGATTCGTGGTGGTAGCCGCCATGGGTGACGCACATTCAGATTTTGGGTACGGCAAAGAGTGGCGCTGCCGCCGACACCACTTCGCTCATGTTCGGTCGAGGTGATTCCCTCCAACATTAAAATTACGATCGGAAGCTTGATGGTGATGGTTCTAACTATCCTCAGTGGAAGAAGGCTATTCTAATGTACTTGAAAGGTCACAGAAGGAAGACCATCTCACCAACGATTGTCCGCAGGATGAAGCAACTAAGGACTTGTGGATTCGAGAGGATATGCGATTGTATTCACTGATTCAGCGGACCCTGGATCCTCGGGTTGATGATATTACCACCCATTGCACCACTTTTAAGGAATTATGGCGGTACCTTCACTCTTTGTTCTCGTGCCGATGATTTATCCCTCCTATATACGAAGACACGGGATCTATATCGTGCAATCGGAAGGATGAATCTCTTAGTGATTATTATACGAGTGCTTCAAACGCTTATTTGAGGAATTGAACACATTGTTACCTATCACTTCGGATGTGCACGAGATGCGAGGCTCGGCGGGAGCAATTGGCAGTGATGTGTTTTTGTCAGGGCTGCGTGGTGAATTTGGTGCTGCCCGGTCTCAGATTTTGACCGGTTCTGGTACCTTGACCCTGAAAGATGTATACTCTCGCCTCCTTCGAGTTGCTCGTGAGCTTTCTAAGTCCCATCCCTTAGCTGCGAGCGAGGCTTCTGCTTTGGTGAGTTCTAGTTCTCGTTGGGACAGTTCCCGTGGTGGTCGTGGTGGTACTCGTGGTGGACGAGTTGGTGGTCGTGATACTGGAGATCCACGGGGTAGTGGCGGTGGCGGACGGGATCTTGGGGAACCACTTATTTGTCGCTATTGTAAGGAGCCTGGTCATATTAAGCGAAACTGTTGGAAACTTCAAGAGAAAATCAGTCTAATCGCAACGTTTTGCTCATATTGCTACCGATGACATTCCTCCCAAAGACCCCATCCGTCAGTTCTGTTATGATGACAACAGACGAGTTTGCTCGACACTCGGTTTCAAGCCTCTCGGTCCGTTCCACCATCTCCTTCTGCTCGCCTCTGTTGCTCATACAGTAATCCTACTTGCGTGTTTATCATCACTTTCTCGCAACCGGGTCATTGATTCGAGCTTCCGACCACATGACCGGCCGACAGTACTCTTACATCCTTTACCCCTCCCCTCATCTTCCTAGTGTTACTTTAGCCGATGGTTCATTTCTCTCCGTCATTGGGAGTGGTGCTGCGTCTCCCACCTCTACCCTTACTCTTTCTCGAGTTTTATGTTTGAATCAATTTCCTTTAATTTACTTTCTGTTAGTCGATTACTCGATCACTTAATTGTAGTATTCACTTCCGATTATTGTGTCTTTCAGGAACTTGGGACGAAGAGGGTGATTGGTAGAGGTCGTCAGCAACACGGCTTGTACATCCTTGAGTGCTGTCCAGATAAAGAACCGATGCCTGTTGCTTGTTCGGGTGTGACTGATCCTCTCCATCTTCATTGTCGTCTGGGTCATCCGTCTCTACAGTCGTTAAAGAAGTTGTGTCCTAGTTTGAGTCGTCTATCTATTTTAGAATGTCACTCGTGTCAGTTGGCTAAACACCATAGGAGTACTTATCCTCACGACTCAATAAGCGGTGCGTCCCCATTTGAATTAGTTCATTCTGATATTTGGGGTCCATGTCCAATTACTTCTAAGTCTGGTTTTCGATATTTTGTAACTTTTGTGGATGATTTTTCAAGAATGACTTGGTTATATTTTATGAAATCTCGTTCAATTATTCTCTATATTTACTTGCTTTCGCTCTAAAATTAAAACACAATTTAGCATCTCTCAGTGCGTGTTCTTCAAGTGATAATGCTAAAGAATATTTCTCTCATGAGTTCACTTCCTATATGATTCAACAGGGATGGTCCACCAATCCTCTTGTGTTGTTACTCCTCAGCAGAATGGGGTTGCTTGAACGTAAAAATAGGCATCTTTTGGAAGTTGCTCGGTGCTTGTTGCTTCATATGTCTGTTCCTAAAGTTTTTGGGCGATGCCATTTCTACTCACTTTGTTTTCTAATTAATCGGATGTCATCTTCTCGTCCTACTGGTCAAGTTCCTTATTCACACTTTGTCCTTCTCAATCCCTGTTTCCCCTACCTCCTCGTATTTTTGGTTGTCAATGTTTTGTGCAGGATGTTCGGCCTCAACTTTCCAAACTACATCCTCGCTCACTTAAGTGTGTCTTTTTGGGTTATCCTCGCCATCAGAAAGGGTACAGATGCTTCTCTCCTGATTTGGGACGGTATCTTGTGTCCGCTGATGTCACATTTTTTGAGTCTACTCCATTTTTTGTTCAGTCTCCTCCTCCGGTTATTGCCGAAGATGAGGAAATTCTCGTGTACCACATCCTTCGGTCTCATGATTCTGCGTCAACTCCTTCCTCTGGTGTTCCTGTTCCGTCTTGTCCTCCCCATCGGCCACCCATACGGCAAGTGTACACTCGCCGGACGTGTGCTCCCTCCGCCGGTACTGCACCTATGGATGTACATTGCTCTTCGGCAGACACATCACCTCCATCCACCTCTTCGTCACAAGATCCGACTCTAGATCTTCCTATTGCCCTTCGTAAAGGTAAACGTTCTTGTGTCACTCACCATCCTATTGCATCCTTTATTCATTATGACCATCTTTCCCCTTCCTCCCAATCTTTTGTTGCCTCTCTTGATGTTGTCACTGTCCCCAAAAATATTGGTGAGGCTCTGTCTCATGATGGGTGGCGCCATGCCATGGAGGAGGAAATGCTTGCATTGGAACATAACCAGACGTGGGATCTCATTTCCCTTCCCTCTGGTAAGCATGCACTTGGGTGCAAGTGGGTGTTCACTGTTAAAGTCAATCCGAATGGTACCGTTGCTCGCTTAAAGGCTCGACTGGTGGCAAAAGGTTATGCTCAGACTTATGGTGTTGATTACTCAGAGACCTTCTCTCCTGTGGCCAAATTGGCCTCTGTTCGCATATTCATCTCATTGGCTGCCTCTCATCACTGGCCCCTACACCAGCTTGATGTTAAAAACGCCTTTCTTCATGGTGATTTACAAGAGGAAGTCTATATGGAGCAACCGCCTGGCTTTGTTGCTCAGGGGGAGTCTGGGCACGTTTGTCGGTTGAGACGCTCTTTGTATGGGTTGAAACAATCCCCTCGGGCCTGGTTTGGGAGATTGAGTGAAGTTGTTGTGAATTTTGGCCTGCAAAGGAGTAGCTATGACCACTCGATCTTCTACAAAAGGTCTGAGGGAGGATGCATTCTCATGGTTGTGTATGTTGACGATATAGTGATAACAGGTAGTGACTTCGTTGGCATCTCAAAACTCAAGAGTTTCCTTCAAACTAAATTTCAGACAAAGGATCTTGGTCCTCTAAAATATTTCCAGGAATTGAGGTAAGTAGAAGCAAAAAGGGTATTTTCCTCTCACAACGAAAATATGTCCTTGACTTACTATCTGATGTTGGTATGTTGGGAACCAAACCTTGTGATACTCCTATGGTTCCAAATGTGAAACTCAATGCTGATGATGGAGAGCTACTATCGATCCCGAGAGATATAGGAAATTGGTGGGCAAACTTAACTACCTTACTTGTGACACGTCCGGATATCTCTTTCCCGGTAAGTAGTCTCAATTCATGTCATCTCCTCGACAATCTCATTGGGATGCAATTACATATACTAAGATATTTGAAAGGAGCCCCAAGTCGTGGGATTCTTTATAGAGATAATGGACATTGCAGGGTTAGAAGGTTATTCCGATGCGGTGAGTTTGGGTGTCCCGTAGATCGGAGATCAACTGGGTATTGTGTGTTCCTTGGAGGAAATCGATCTCTTGGAAGAGCAAGAAACAAAATGTAGTAGCAAGGTCAAGTCTTGAGTCCGAATATCGAGCAATGGCTCAAACCTCTTGTGAATTACTATGGGTCTATCATTTACTTGATGAGAGTGGGTTCAAGGTTTCTCCCTATGAGACTATGGTGTGACAACCAGGTGCACTTCACATTGCCTCGAACCCGCTTTTTCATGAACGGACAAAGCACATAGAAGGTCACGCCATTTCATTCGAGAGAAGATCCAACAGGACTCATATCTACAAAGCCATGTCGGGACGGTGAAGTACACGGAGACATACTCACAAAGGCTCTTAATGGGAATCGGGTCAATTATCTTTGTAACAAGTTGGGCATGATTAACATCTATGATCCAACTTGAGGGGGAGTGTTAAGAGTAGATATTATATATATGCTTTATTTTGTATTGCAAGCCCATGTAATGCTAGCCCATTTAGTGCTAGCCCATCTTACATATATATATATATACGTACACAACCTGTACCTAGAGTGTACAGTTTTCCATTCTCCTATTCTCATCACAATACCATACTAGCATCGCTCTATAATTCTATGACATACAAAATATGACCCCAAAAAATAAAAAATAAAAATAAAAATAAAACATTGCATAAAAGAAAAAATGAATTCAGAAACCTAAGAAAGAAATTTCACCATTCAAAACATGTTGCAATGAATCAGGATAATTAGGTGCAGAATCTGGTAAAAGCTTCCCAAGATAACCTGGCTGCAATTGGGGAGAACCTTTAAGGAAACCGATGGAACAGCATATTCACAATGATTACAAGCTAGAATTATTATGAGTAATAAGATACAACATAGGGTTAGATTATATATTTTTCAAGAAGTTTACTATCATCTCATTTTAATAGAAAGCTAAAATCACTGTTATCTATTCAGTATTTACAGACACACAAATCTCATTTAGCTGTTATTACTCACAGAAACATAACAAAGAAAAAGGCAAGTAAAGAGAAGGGAAGGGGAGAGATTGAAGAACCTGAACTTGGCTGAGAACAGGGAAATTTTCGATGGATTTGTAGTAATCAGCAATGAAATCAACCATCTTATGAGCCTGCTCTCTCAGTTGCTCAGCATCCATGGGCCTCAACCCACTTTCTTCCCTGTACCATTTTCAAACACAATCACATCACATTGATTAAACCACCATACAAAGAATAAGATAGCATCATAGAACTAGTATGTATGAGTATATATGGAGAAAGAAGAGAGATTGTGTCTCCTAAGATAAGAACAACCAAGAGTTTTACTTCGATACATTTGTGACTCACATTTGCTTCGCAGAAAAAATTCGGAACTTGGAGTGAGCGACGACTTGAGAGTTGAGAGAGAGAGAAAGAGGAGCAATATTGTTATATTATCCCAAGTCTGTTGTACTTGTTTCCACTCCGTCCAGTTATTTCTGGAGAAGAAGAAACACGATACAACGTGAGCCCTTCTTCATAGCATGCCCATATTGTTTGTAGCACTGCCTTCATTTCTTTCTTTCTTTCTTTCTTTCTTTTTAAGCTTCATTACTTTTTCAGTTTTAAAAGTTTTAGTAAATAAATAAATTACATAAATCAATTACTTGAAAGGCCCATTTCCCAAATTATTCCATACACCCAAGACCCCAACCTGCCACTATCCTTTTTTAGCCCATTTCCACTTAGGTAAACCATTTGGGCTCAAGCCTATCAACAATCGGTCCATGAATCATTCTCCTTGGCTAAATTATTGTTTTTATAATTTCTTTTACAAAAATTTGAAAATAAAAAATAAAAGAGTAACTCTATGTTTGAATATTTTTTTATTAAAAGAACGAAACGAAATAGATAAGGATCGAGCGAAAAGAGAAAAAATAGAATAGAACATAATTTTCATTCTCTTTATTTAAAAATTTTATTAACGAAATAGAACGGAACTTCATTATTCATTTGTTTCTTCTATTCTACCTCAATTTTAGAAGGAATAAAAGTTAAGCATTTGAGGAAAATAAGAGGGAAATGATTTCTCATGTATTCTGTTACGTTTTCATGTATTTTAAAATTCTCAAATAATGAAAGTTATTTTTGTTTTCCTCATTCTCTTTCGGTTTCTCTCATTACCTATAGATATCATCCAAACATAATGTAAGATAAAATTTTTGTAATTATAAGTAAAAATCAACTAAAAAAATAGAAAACAAACAAATGCCATGTTTTTGTAAAAATAAAATTTTCAATTGAGCTATTTTGCAATGGTTTTTTGGGGTAGATGATTGGGTTCTGAATTTGGTTGCTTATGTTTACTGGGTTGAAGGGGATTTGGTTCTGTTTTTGAACTATGTCTTGAGGAATTTATAGGTTTGAGAGCAAGGTGAGGTTATGTTGAAATGGTCTCTACTGATAATGACAATGAGTGTTCTGAGACACAGTTTTCGTGTTGATGGGTTGGAAGTTTAAGGCGTGGATTTGATGAGGATGGAGGTTTGCTGGAGAATTTGGTGCATTGTGGTTTCTGTATTTGGTGGTTTGATGAAGGGAATTAGGTAAAGGTTTATCCTTAGGCTGAGAAGGAATTGGTTTAGTCACCCCATAAACCAGGAGTTAGCGTTCTTTGATGTTACTAATATGATAGACACTCAACATTTGCAAGAGTTGATGTTCCTATGACTGGTGAATCTTTTAGTGCCAACACACAGGTGAAGGAGCAAGAAACAGCAAATGGAGGGAGTCAACTGAAGCAATGTGATCTTCACCTTTACCTAGTTTCTCAAGATTTCGTGCCAAATGAAAGAAGTTCAATTGGTGCTGCTCTTGATGCTATTGGCTCCACTAAGTGGCATACATCCCGGAACATAGTCACTACGGAGGGCCTCTATTATCCACATCTTTTGATTCACCATATGTTCTGGGCATTTCTTCAAGTGGCAGAGCATTATGGTGTACTTGTTATTGTTAGTTACTGTGTTTGAAATTTTAGCAACCTTGAATTGTTACATGTAATTGAGTATTAGTTAGTAATTAGTTAATAGCAATTGAGTGGGTTAGTTAGTTTTCAATTGGTAAGTTAAGTCATTGTATAGATAGGACTTGAAGATCATTGTAATACCATGGCTGAAACTGAATAATATTGATGAGTTTTTCTCTCATTCAAAGAGAGATATTGAGCAGTTCTAATTCCTTACTTGAATAAGAAATTATTCGTAGGAAAGCATTGTAGTTCTTAAAAAGTTTTATATATGTAACTATTGTATTTTTTTTTTTTGGATAAGACAAATGGATCGAGATGCAATGACAGCTGTATTTAACATATTTAACAAATAACACTGCTTAGTTACTTATTTAGATTAATTCATTATTTTTGTGAACAAATAGTGTAATGAATTTATATTATTAAGGATTTGTGCAATTCAATTTGTGCTGCGATGTTAGTGAATTTCCTGTAAATAACACAAATTTTAATTAATTGGTTCTTCTCATAAATAATCAACAATTCTAAAAAAATAGACAAATTGATTTATACCATGATATACTAATTGAATTAGGCTGTTATCAATTGTATTTAAAAAATCGCACCATGTTAATTACTTATTTCGGTTAAGTAATTATTTTTGTGAATGAATAGTACAATAAATTTAATATTATTAAAGATTTATGCAATTAATGATATATATATATATATATATATATATATATATAGAGTTCATTTTTTTATATTTTTTATTAATGGAAACATAATTAAATATATTCCTATTTATTTTTAAAATTTTAAAGTTTACGGAAAATGTTTAAATCAAACATATTTTCATTGTTTTCATTTTCTGAAAATAAGAAACAATAAATCAACCTAAATATGTTTCCTAAAATTTGAAAATGCAAAAATGAAAACCATTTTCAGATAATGAAAACAGGAAATGAAAACAAAAAAATATTTCTTTGAACCAAACGCAACCTAGCTTCTCATTTTCAATTTTTCATGTAGCCGCCGCACATCATCTACACTCACACCCCAGCCTCCCTCATGCGCACAGCCACATGCACTCACCAAATCATCATCCACTTTTTTTAATAACTCATCCTCACAAAGTCAAAAAAAAAAAACTCATGAAAAATATAAAATAGTCAAAATTTTGTTGTTATATTTTATTTTAGAATAAGTTATCATTATTATAATGTTATTAACTCTTAAATGGATGAATGCTTCTAATTAGTGTGACTTATTCAACAATCATCTGTATAAAACCTTGATCAGCTATAACTAAATTCTCTTTTTTCCCCTACTGTCTAACATTTCAACTATTGCAGTGAAATTTTACATGTAGAATGCAGCACATTAATCTCGTAAGACTTTATGAGATTTTAAAAATCAATTGATACTTCATTGAATAATTTTATTTTATCTTATCATATAATATTGTTCTGACTCGATATCTCAGACCATAACCTAACATGAGTGATCCAAAATTGGCTAATCCAATGGCAGTTCCAAACTGTCACGACTTTCTTAATTATTTACTCACTTAATGGTAATTACCATATCACAATATCCCTCGTTTGATGAGGATATAATTTAGAGATCAAATCTCATCATAAACTACCCATCCTAGTACGTATGATACTATTTCGATGACAAGTAAACATATTTAATAAATACAATGTTAAGTTACTCATATATGCATATACTTTCATACACACTAGCTCTTAGTGCAAACCTTAACTTAAGGAAACTATTGTCATAAATCATCACTATTGTTTTAGAAGAGAGATTAAGTAACCCTTCTAATATTAGTTTTGACCAAATATGCTTTTAAAATAAAAATAAATGTTAATTAGTAGATTATATATTTAAAAATGTTTGATTAATTTGTTTTTATATTCATTCAATTTTTCTTAAAATTAATATACATCACCATAAGAATAATATCATATAATTCAACGTAAAAATGGTAAAATTTATGTCTTACGCCTTAGTAAGTAAATCCCCAATCTATTTTTATTTTTTTACTTTTTTTGCTATTACGGTTAGGTAGTGCTCAGGCACTTCTACTACAATAAAAGAATGAATTATAAATGCATTCGTTGATCATATAAATGATTAAATGTCATATAGATTATCTATCTGACTATGATACATTTAATTGGCAAATAAAAGAATACAGAAAGCTATGTGGATATTTTCTTACAAAATATTAAGTGGGAACATCCTATAAGAAAAATTTGAATGGCATTCTTAGCGCCTTTGGAAATTAAACATCTTTACTGATATGGCAAACGTCAATGCAAAAACTACTGCGAATGCAACAAGCACAGCTGCAACCACTCCCAAAAAATCATGCTTGAAACCAAAGTAATTTCTCAAAAAGTCTTCCACTGTTGCACTTCCATCATTGGATTCAATGCCTTTCGTTATATCGCCATACTGTGAAACCACCAACCCATACAAGCTCCAAGCCACTGGATTAGCCCAACTGTACCATCTCCACCATACTGGGATCCTCTGTTAGCCCATGCCAAAAAGGGAAAAAAAATTAATTATGGAATAATGCTTCTGTCACATTTCTATGGCTCACATACACTCACATCAGTATTCTGTGGCAGAATCAGAGTATACCACATGTAATCAGATGATGAAAACTACGCAGGCATGAGGTAATGTGTAAATGTGTGTAAGTAAGATTTTTTGTGATAAGAATAATTATACTTACTTCTGTCATCTAAGCTTAGAAAGTAGGAATCTGCAGTGCACTAAATATGAAAGGAAGCCAAAACTTACTGGTCGTGGGATTATGAATCCTGAGAAGAGATTCCATACTGCATAGAATGCAGAGGAAACTATAGAGGAAATGTGTTGGTTTGGGGTCACTGCCACTGACATCATGCCATAGTAGGTGAAGTAGAGGAAGGTGAAATACATGAAGAATAAGTACCAGAAAACTTTAGCCACAGTCCACTCAAAACCAACCATTGCATAAACTATAATGCCATAGACCACAGCTTGAAAAAGAACATATGGGAGCTCAATTAGAACCTGCAAGACAAAGATGAAGATTAGGAAAGGTTTTACATAGGTAAATTATTTACATATTATGAAGTAAAATAAAAGACGAGTTTCTAAGTAAGGAGTTGCTTGCCTGAGCAAAAGCATATGGCAAAGCTGAATACATTCCAGCAGCTCTTTCCCTATAAAAGACTGTTCTCTCAACAGCAACCACAGGTTGCACTGCATTAGCATTTTTAATACCAACAAGGAGAACAGCAGCATACATGGAGCCCATGGCATTAAAAAGATCTTGTTGCTTTTCACTGCAATTGATGTGAAAATTTACTTTTAGATCAAACAGAAGTTACAGAACACGAGTTTGAAGGCATAGCATTTCCTAGTTTCCAGTTTGATCTTACATTTTGGAGCCAAGGTTCCAAAACATGCTCCCAAGCAATACAGCCACAGCGGTTGAGTAGAGAAATCTTATGGCAGTGTATAGAGGATTGCGCCAGTAAGACCAATGTTGTTTCCACAAGCAAGCCATGCATTGGGTGAAAAAGGACCTTGAGTACTGTGAACGAAAATATAGGTCCTTAGAACCAGGAGCTGGAGTGCTCAGTTCTTTAATAAGTGTTTTGTTTCTCCTGAAACAAAATGCCACAGACCAGTTTATATCAGCAATCACTCCATATTGTGAATAGCATCTTATAACAAAAATTTTCTTGTAGTTTTTGCCATTAATTGCTTTCTATCAGATTATTTTCCAGTTCTGTAGTTTGATTAGACTTTATGCAATTGAAAATACCTGTATAACTCTGAATTTTTGTACACTTGAGCAAAATCAATCCCCAATTCCGTTTCTTTTGCTGTAGCCGTGACTTCCAACATCCATGTTGCTGGATTATAGCCATCTTTAATCTTACTGACACCTTGGATTCCCTTTAAGATAAAGGAGTGCACATGAGTGAAATTTTTACATGAAGATAATGATCTGAAGGGAAACACGCAATTCAATATTCCCTAATTTTCATAGCATTTCTATTTTATACCTCAAAGTAACTAATTAAATGGGAAGAATGATGTCCAAGTGGCCCCACATATATCTCTTGCCCTCCTTGCTTCATTAGTAAAAGCTGCATTTCATTGGGAAAATTAAAAAGAATTAGTAACTCCATAATGGAAGAGAACAAACTAAAACTGCTAGATTTCATGATTCTGCCTTTTTCACCTCATCAAAAGATTCAAATATATCAATGCTAGGCTGATGGATGGTACAGACAACTGTTCTTCCAGTGTCTACTGTGTTCCTAACTGTTCTCATAACAATAGCAGCAGCTCTTGCATCTAGCCCAGAAGTTGGCTCATCCATGAATATGATAGAAGGATTTGCCACGAGTTCAACTGCAATAGTCAACCTTTTGCGCTGCTCAGTTGAGAGACCACTTACACCAGGCAATCCAACTAATGCATTTCTTAGTGGTCTCAGCTCCACAAGTTCCATGACTTCCTCAATGAACATCTGCAACCATTAGACAATTTCAAACTTAGTAACATTGATAAAACATGCGAGTGATTTTTCCTGTCACACTCATCTTTTTGTTTCCTACATAATAATTCCAACCATGAATAGTAAATAACACTAGTTTTGGCACTTATGCGCTCAGCTATTAAGAAAATTTAGTTGCAAACTAATATATATGGATTTGTTGCCAGGTACTAGAATACTCGAATAAGCCACACTTGGACATGCATGGAAGCAGTACGACTAAATTGGCTACTTCATAGCAATCTCAAGTACTCAAAATAGTTAACAGTCTACATTATACTAAAAAAAAACAGTAATCAAGAAAGCCAAGAAAAGGCTTAGGATTCAGATACCAACCTTCCTGGTTTCAGCATTGATGTCCGGGGACAATCGAAGCCATGCTGAATAGAGCAAGGATTCATATACGGTAACATGAGGAGAGTGGATATCATTTTGCTCACAGTATCCAGCAATTCTTGCAAATGTTTCTTGCTTCTTTGGATACCCAGAAATTGTGATGTTCCCTCCAATATATCCGCCAGTTTTTCTACCAGCAAGTACATCCATCAGAGTTGTTTTACCAGCACCAGTGACACCCATTAGAGCAGTGAGAACACCTGGCCTGAAAGCTCCACTGACACCCTTCAAAAGAACCAACTTATCCTCAAGAACACCCCGATTCCTCATTTCCTGCAAGTTTAGTGCAAGTATTTAAAAAAATTTATTCCACAATAATGCTTTGAATGTTGAATAGAAGCTTTTTCCATTTATATATTTTGTTTCTACATTACCTGTGGCATGTCGACAGCATATGTTACTTCATCAAAGGTGATAGAATGTGGTTCAAAAGGAAGAATCATTCCTCTTTTCCTGTTATGATTAGTCTCTGCAGCAGCCGCTTCTTGCCTTTTGGATAAAGAGCGAGGAGAGGTGCTTCCACTTATACTTTCGCCTTCTCCCACTGCAAAGTGGTTCTAATGTTACATATGCTATGTGAATTGAAAATCAACTATTACTCATGCAGACATTACTACACGTTCAGTTGTTATGAGATGAAGTACCTTTATTTGAGTGCTGAGAGAAGCTATATTTTAAGCGCTTCAACACATTACTTCCATTTTTACAACTACCATTCTGCTCATTGCTTTGAGATTCCTCTGATTTAACAGCCTGATGCTTCCCAAGTGCTGCATAATTAATTTTGTGACATTAGTTATTAGTAAAAAGGCTCTCCTTATTTGGTTTATTAAACATTTAAGGTGAAGAAACTTACGATTCAAGTAAGTGAGGGCAAGGATGTAGCCAAAGTTGAAAAGCAATGTGTATCCTATCAAAGCCCCAACACCTATCCAATACCAGTATGACTGAGTGAAGAAGCCACGAGATTTCAAAACTTCAACTCCTAGTGGTTCCGTTGAGTTAGGTAGAACCTTTCATAAGAAAATATATCCAGACATCAGATTATTTATATAATAAGGAAGGCAAAAAAATAAACATACATATAGATTAGTCAAATACATACATGTCTCCATCTCTTCCCAAGGAACTCATTATTTACCATGGCATTCTGTCCATACATCATAGGTGACATCCAGAAGCCCCATAGCCACCATTTTTTTATGTTGTCTGTGGGCATAAAGCAAAGAAAATAGTAGAGGAGTACTGTTAGAATAGAACATAATGGGAGAAAGACTGATTATTTTGTTTTATATCCATGATACCTTTTGAGAGGACAAAACCACTCATGGCAAAAAGGATGGCCAATGCAAATGACCCAATTGTTAGAGCCACCGTCATTTCCCTACCAACTGCTGCAATAAATCGGAATAATGCAGAAGCCATCTGGTTTACTAGTACAAGAATAAGGTATTGCCTAAAAAATCTGCATTAGGTAGACACATAAACCCATATCATTATTTTACTTGGTAGGATTCAAATAGAAAATGGGACAAGGGAGAAAAGATCAATCCACAAGTTTGTTCAGTATGTGTTAAAAACATATAGCTATTTTACCTTCCAACATCTGGATCAAAACCAATGACATAGTAGGTGAGGAATACCCAAACTCCCACTTCCACAAACGTCATGGGGATTTTTAGGATCCATGCAGGAAGAGCATAGACCCATGAAGGGAAGAAGAGATATTCCCTTTGCTTGTAGAAAACAGAAAGCCTTGAAACCACCATGGAAAGCTCAGCCAATCCATTGAACATGATCACAACAACGCCATAGAACAATGCACCCACATATATACCTCCATGAGTCACTGAATCTCTATGCATCTCAGTCCGGAGGAAGATTGTCATGGCAATAATTGCCAGAACAGCAAGCTAAAAGGAGGGAGAAGCCGTTAGTAATGGATTTGAATAAGAGTAATGTTACATAGCAAGAATAAAATAGCCAAAATTTTGACAGAATTCAAGGGTGGTTGTTGGATGGAATAAAATGGGTGGGGTCCACTCATCCATGTAAGAGCCAACAAGCATATCACATTATTCTATAAAAAATTCAAGCAAAATAATTATGGCCCTCTAGCATTGTTCTTTTGAATAATGTACACATAACATTAGATGATTAGACAATAAAGTGAAATTTTGCAACTTCCAAACCTACTTGGCAAAGCTTGAAGGTGTAGACAAATGAGTTGCGCTTCATAAGTAAATATTCCCTTGATAAGCAAGCTTTTAACAGTTCCCATTTTCCCACTCCATACTTTTTGGTTGCCAAAGCAGCTGGATGGCTCTTAGACTTGTCAAATTCAGTAGCAAGTTCATCACCAATGCTTCTCCCAACATGAAATGACTGAAATGTATCTGCAAACTCTTTGGTTGTGACAAATCTATAAGGCTGATCTTTGTGTGCCCAGTACTGCTCCTGATCTTTGCTTGATGTCACCTATAACATAATAATTTGCACAGTCAAAATTAAATTATTATTACATATAAAACCCACAATTACTAGTGTAGACAGATTATATCATTGAAAGAAGACACAATAACACTTACTTCTTGCAAAAAGTCTGCCACACCTTTTCTCTCAGGGCATTTAAAACCCATTGATTCGAAAAATTCAAGCACGTGTTCCCGGGGACCCTGGTACACAATGTGGCTGTCAGAGAGTAGAATAATGTCATCAAAAAGATCGTAAGTCTCTGGTGCTGGCTGCAGGAGTGAGATGACTGCGGTTCCTTTGAGAATGTGGACATATTGCTTGAGTGAATTCACAATTTGAAAAGTTGTTGAGCTATCCAAACCAGTTGATATTTCATCCATGAGAAGAGCTTTAGCTGGTCCAACCAGCATCTCCCCTGTATTTATGGATTTATAATTATTAAAGATTCTCACATAATCAATTTATTGAGGTGATTAAACATGATACACTTCAAGATTGAAATCAGGTTTGTTTTATTTTACCTGTTGTAACACGTTTTCTTTGTCCACCAGAGATACCTCTTAACATTGCATTTCCTACAACAGTATCAGCACAGACCTCCAGCCCCAAAATCTGCAAATGTATAGCAAAGAAACAAGAGATTTTAAAACAAAATATTATAATGAGTTCATGATGATCAGAGATGGCTTTGAAAGTATAAATTTTACCCTTAGGACATAATCTGTTATCAAATTTGCCTTCTGGCCTTCAGTTGCTATTGCCTGAGCATTATGAGTCAAAAGGACAACCACTTAATTATCAGTCATTTCTATTTGCATGGAAAATAAATAGATGATGCACTCAATTTCAAGATAACTAAGTGCAGATATAACTGAGATCAATTTAAAAGTCACTGATTTGTTTGCTGTTACAACTAATTTATCGCCTACTTTTTCTTTGTAGCAAATTTCTTCTGGGTGAGAAATTTCGAAATTAGTAGCAAGGAGAGTAGAAGAAGAATGGAATCTCCAAAGTCAAACAAGTGTAGTGTTACAATTGTTAAGCTGTCATATCTTTCTCTCTTTGGTTTGAAAGGTTACCATTTATTCAACAATATAAAAGGAAGGCTAAGAAATGCAAGCCAAATAGGAAAAACTTGTCCCTGACAAACAATGGCCTCCATGTTACCTTCATGTAGACATCAATATCTGGATCAGGCATGATATTTGCCTCTTTTTCTCTTCTGGACAATTCAGCTTGCAAGTCTGCAGAATGCCAAAAGTATTACACATAATCAAACCTTAATTTTCATCTAAAATGTCAGCCTGTGTTTTCAATATTGAATTTGAAGAAATTATAAGCAAAAAGCATTCTTGTAGACTAACCATAACGAGCCCCAACTCCTTGGCATCTTGCTGAGAAGGCCAAGGTTTCTCTGACCGTCATTTCTCCAATATGAAGATCATTTTGACTGACATAAGCAGCAGTTCTCTGGGGTACAAACTCATTCATCCCATGACCATTGTAAGTCACCTTTCCAGAGAACTGATCAAGAAGCCACAATTTATTAGCTAGAGATCCAAAATTGGAAAATAGAGCAAAAACATGAAAACATCGTTTAAAAATAAACAAATATCTTTTCTTTTATGTCTTCACCTTTAATTTTGAATCAAGTTTTCCAGCCAAGGCCAGCAGGAGTGTGGTTTTTCCAGAACTTGGAGGTCCCAAAAGTAATGTCATTCTGGAGAGGAGCAAATGGAAACATGTTATATTGGTTCCAAAGGTCCTAGCTAACTATAGTATATCTTGTCTTCCAAAGAGATATCAATAAATAGAACAGTATTAGCATTGGTACCTGGCAGGCTTTATTATTCCACTAACATCTTGGAGAATATTTATATGTTGTCTTCTACTTGGAAGTACATGAAGAGAGCTCAACAGGCCCTTTAAATTTTTAAAAAAAAATGTCAAGTTAAAATCTCAATCAGTAAGATCATATAGCTTGTTCTACTGTTTGTGAATGTTGGTACTACCACTTACCTCCACTATATTAACCGTGAAGTTAGTGAATGTGGGTAAAGCTCTGCTTCCTACATGAGCTTCTGCTTCGATGTTCAAGTGCTCAAATCGGACCTCTATAGTAGGAAGATCAATTCCAACTCTGATATCATACAAGGATGAAGCCATCAGTGCATTTCAAAGGAAGCTCAACAAAAATCAAGAAGAAATAAGAGTTGGGGGTTCTCACCTATCAATTCGATCCTTGAGTTTCAGCAAAAATTTCTCATTGTCCTCTTCAGCAATTCTCACTAGCCTTTCAAGCAAAGCTCTCCTTTCTTGCAACCCAAGTTTCTGTATCTCGACCTCATTGGCTTCTCCTTCAGGTGAAGTAAGCAAACCTTTCCTCATACGTGCAACTGTAGGAAGTTTCTGAATGGCCGCCCATTTGAGAGCTTCTTCATCATCTTCTTGGTGGAAAGAGTTAGAGAAGATTTCTGCATCACTATTCCTCCAAATTGATGAACTACCAATCCTGAAACTGCCCCCACCCTCCATGACACAAAAAAACTCAGCTAAAACCCAATTGAATCTAGTAACTGTAGTAACTAATTCCCAGAAATAACTACAAATCTTGAGAAAAAAGTAGTGAAAACTGAAAATGGCTTGCCAACTTTCTCTCAGTTCCTTGTTCCTTTGTCTTTGGCTGAATGGGAAACAATGAAAGATATGTTGGCATATATATAGACTATAGAAAAAGAGAATGGGGGTGGCTTTCATATTCAAAGGTGTCAAAGTTGGCGTGGATTTGAAGTGCGCAACATAGCTAGCTGCGCATGTTAGATGTTCCGTACAACTGTGGGATACCTTGAAAAAGGTGGCCACGACTACACCAGCTTCACATAGTTCAGATGATTTTCTCTTTTACTTTCTTTGAGGATTCAAATAGTGAATAATATAATATAATATCAGTTTTTGTATAACGGTATTAGCTGCGTGATATCATTGATTATGTCGTCTCAAAAACCTGAGAATTAAAAAAAATTAAAAACACTAAACACATCATCAGTTGAGTTGACTCTTTTTTTTAATTAAAAAAGTTGGACTTTTTTTTTATGTGTAGATGCAGTTTGTCCTCGTTGGCCTTCTTATCACGTGCATATGATTATTATAATCATTGGATATCTCACAGAAAATTCATGTAAGGGAGAAGATGTATAAAATATATATATATATATGAATATTAAGATATTTAAGTATTCAAAATTGTAACAAGTTATTTAATGTTTGTATTTAGTAATATATATAAACTGTGGATACTCAACTATATAATTATTATTTCAACTGTACTTAAAATTATAGCATTTTATGTATTTCATTTTGTATAAATAATAATTATATTGGTTTAATTAGCAATCGACTAACAAATATTAATTATGCTACGTATTTGACATTTATATATTATACTATACAGAGCCAACAATGTATTATCTATATATGGTCTAAAAATTTTAGACATATTAAGTTTAAATTTAGGGATATTTTATTGTAGTTTATTTATAAAACCTTTATAAGTTTTATTGAAATTAGGAATATGAGTGTTCATGATTTATATTGAATCGGTTTTGAGTCAAAATGTCAACTGATATAAATAATATTATTTATATTAGCTTGGATTGGATTAAAGTTGTTATATTTTGAAAATCAAACCAATTTAATTTGATTTAAATTAGTTTAATCAATTTTTGACTTAAATTTTTTTAAGAAAAAAATTTTGTGAGTTAAATACAATTTAGCTTATTAAAAAAGAAAAAATAAATAAATAAATAAAAATAAAAATAAAAATAACTCATTTTACATGTTTAAAATAATATTTGATCATATAAAATGAGATAATTGTATAATAAATTAGAGTTATTAAAAATAAAAATAAAAATTTTATAATAAAAAATATATTATATAATATTAATTTATTTAGATTAGATTTGATCGGTTTAAAAATTGAATTCAAAATTCAATATAATTCAATCAATTTTCAAACATTCAATTCAAAAATAATTAAATTTATTTGATTTTAATTAGATTCAATTTTTCAATTTAATTTTTTGTTTAGTTTTTGATTTGAATTGTATTTAAATACTCTAATTAAGAACCTATCATAACACTGGACTGAAACAACTATCATGTCATCCTAAAAATTTATATATCAAAAAAAAAAAAAATCCGTGATCGACAAACACCATACATTATTTGCTTATAATATTACTAATATAACTAATATATGTTTAAAGAATTATGTGGATTTTTCCTGTAATGCAGGAGTTCAACATCTATTAACAGTAACAAACACTAGTCTTGTTTTTTTTTTTTTGAAGAAGAAAGAAAGAAAGGATCTTAATTCGTCAAAGTCAAATGATTCGCAGGTCCCGTAATGAAAGCTGCCAATCACAGCTATCCATATACCAAGCTTAGGTTACGCGAAAACGGCAGCTTAGGAAGTTGTAAGGCAATATTAAGAAAAAACAAAAAACAGTTCAATGGCTTCGAAGTCATTAAAATTAATTAAAAATAATAGTTATAATTATTTTTTGTCTGTGAAGAAACTCAATTCAATTAATGTATATGGTTTGTAAGGATTCTTCTCAAGTTTATAAGAAATATTTAAAAGTGTACTATTGCCTTGGTATATAAGGTATTTTATAATACATATTTGTAGAAATTATGTATTTTTAGGACACTTCGTTAACTGAATTTAATTTTTTCTTTTGTAAAAGTTGTTATAATTTTTTTCGAAATGCATGTAAATTATGTTTATAAGCTAAATTTATAATTTTTATATAAAAATAATTTGAATAAATAATAACATATTAATATGTGTAGTTTTTTTTTATAAAAAAAGTGATGAATAACGTAAGAAGATTACATAATCAGTGATGTTTACGTAATGGCTGGCTGATATATTTGCAATGATGTTGTAAGTTGGACAGGAAAACGAATCAAATTAAAAAGATTGAAAATGAACATGTGATGTCCAATTTTGCACGTCAACCAACTGAATACTAAACACATCAGTTGAGTTGACCTTTTTTAAAAAAAAATGGACTTTTTTATGTATAGGTGCAGTTTGTCCTCGTTGGCCTTTTTTTTCACGTGCATATGATTATTATAACCATTGGATATCTCAAAGAAAATTCATGCATGGGAGAAGATGTATAAAATATATATATGAATATTAAGATTTTTAAGTATTCAAAATTGTAACAAGTTATTTAATGTTTGTATTTAGTAATATATATAAACTGTGGATACTCAACTATATAATTATTATTTCAACTGTACTTAAAATTATAGCAGTTTATGTATTTCATTTTGTATAAATAATAATTATATTGGTTTAATTAGCAATCGACTAAAAATATTAATTATGCTACATATTTTATATTTATATATTATATTATACAGTGCCAACCTTGTACTATCGATATATGGTCTAAAATTTATAGACATATTAAGTTTAAATTTAGGGATATTTTTATTGGTAGTTTATATATAAAACCTTTATAAGTGTTTACTGAAATTAGAATAGGGGTGTTCAAGATTCATTTGAGTGGATTTTGAGTTAAAAAGTTAATTAATTTAAATAATATTATTTATATAAATTTAAATTTGATTAAACTTGCTACATTTTAAAAATAAATCAATTCAATCCAATTTAAATATTGATTTAAATCGATTTAATCAATTTTTGACTATGAAGTACATATATGTATTACACGAGACACGACAAAACATTTATGAAAACACATTAAATTCAAAAATTGATAACACGGACACGGCATGTGTATATATATATATAAATTACAATTTAAGAAAAAAATTCATAATTCATTAATATCATTTTTATAAGTTTAAAAATTTATAATATCTTAATATATGTCATTTGTATCAATATTTTCTACCTAGTAAGCTCCTCCTAAAAAATATGAAGCATAATTTCTATTAATATTTTTTAAAATATCTCCTAAACAAACTTATCCTAATAGAACTAATCATGTACAAGTACTTGTGTATCTAAAAAAATAATTATAGAAAATATTGGTATGAGACAAGTTTCTGATGATGAATTAAGACGACTTAAGATTTGCAGTAGAGTAGAAAAATGTATTTAAAATATTAGTGTATTAAAAAATAAAACTTAAAAGTCTAATAATAGCGTGTCCAAGTTGTGTCCTAAATGTATCTAAGTGTGTCCGAGACGTGTCCAAACTGAAAAAAAAATCTTTTTATTGACACATTCTATTATTTAAGACACGCATTACATAATTCTCACATGTTCGACAATGGACACATCACAAAAACGACGTGTCTGACTTCATAAGTTTTTTTACTTAAAATTTTTTTAAACAAAAAATTTTGTGAGTTAAAAATAATTTAGTCTATTAAAAAGGAAAATAAATAAATAAATAAAAATAAAAAATAAAAAATAAAAATAACTCATTTTATATGTGTAAAATAATAATTAATTATATAAAATGAGAGAAGTATATAAAAAATTAGAGTTATTATAAGTAAAAATATAAATTTTATAATAAATAAATATATTATATAATAATAATCGATTTAATTGAATTTAATTGATTTTAAAAATATAAAATTTGAAATCAAATCCACTTTAATCAATTTTCAAACACTCAATCCAAAAAAAAATAAATTTAATCGATTTTAATTGGATTCAATTTTTTGATTTAATTTTTAGTTTGGTTTTCGATTTAAATTACATTTGAATACCCCTAATTAGGAACCTAACATAACCCTGGACTGAAACAACTATCATATCATCCTAAAATTTTATATATCCAAAAAAGAATCCATGAGTGACAAACATCATACATTATTTGCTTATAATATTACTAATATAACTAATATATGTTTAAAGAATTATGTGGATTTTTCCTGTAAACAACAGTTCAACATCTATTAGAAGTAACAAACACTAGTCTTCTTTTTTTAAAATGAAAAAAGAAAAAGGAAAAAAAGGTGTTTTGTGAAGGCATCTTAATTCGTCAAAGTCAAATGATTCGCAGGTCCCATACTGAAGTTGCCAATCACAACTACCCATATACCAAGCTTAGATTACGCGAAAACGGCTGCTTACTGCTTAGGAAGTTGTAACGCAATATTAAAAAAAAAAAAACAGTTCAATGGCTTCGATGTCATTAAAATTAATTAAAATTAATAGTTATAATTATTTTTTTGTCTGAGAAGAAACTCAATTCAATTAATGTATATGGTTTGCAAGGATTTCTCTCAAGTTTATAAGAAATATTTAAAGTATACTATTGCCTTGGTATATAAGGTATTTTATAATACATATTTGTAGAAAATATATGTATTATTAGGACACTTAGTTAACTGAATTTAATTTTTTCTTTTGTAAAAGTTGTTATAATTTTTTACGAAATGCATGTAAATTATGTTTATAAGCTAAATTTATAATTGTTATATAAAAATAATTTTGAATAAATAATAATATATTAATATGTATATATATATTTTTTTAAAAAAGTGATGAATAACCTAAGAAGATTACATAATCAGTGATGTCTACGTAATGGCTGGCTGATGTATTTGCAATGATGTTGTAAGTTGGACTGGAAAACGAATCAAATTAAAAAGAATGAAAATGAACATGTGATGTCCAATTTTGCACGTCTACCAAGTGAGTCGTCACCATCAAAATTTCGTCAGCAGTGATTTCATTCACTCACTGAACAATGAACACCAAATCACACCGATTGTATATTTATGAACACCAAATCGTACCAATCGTATATTTCGTAATGGCTGGTTTATATATTTTCAATAATAATATTATTTATTAATTTTTGTATATATTATTTTATATTTATATTCTTTTTTTTTGATTCTTATTCTATCATATAAGTAAATAAGAATGATATGAAGTATAAAATAATAGGTCAGAAAGATTTTCCTATTTGCAATGATCTTGTAAGTGACAGGAAAAACGAATCAAATAAAAAAAAATGAAAATGAACATGTGATGTGATGTCCAATAGTGCATGTCAACCAAGAGACAACAAAATTTCGTCAGCAGTGATTTAATTTTTGGTAGATATCAGCGGTGGTTTAATTCACTCGCTGAACAATGAACACCATATCACTAATCGTAATTGAGTTTTGTTATATTTTTTATAATTTTTTATGATAATTTTTTAACATTTAATAAAAATATTAAATAAAAAATAAATATATTTAATATCTTAAAAACATAAAAATTATTTAATATTTAATATTTAATAAATAAAAAAATTATTAAGATAATTAGTTAAAAAGATTTATAATTATCCATCTATAATATGTAAAGTCAAGAGTCGAACTACTTTAAACCAGACCCACCACAAACAAATCTTATATCAATATTTGAGTTCTTTATTGTTCCTTTTTGTCACATAGAATTTTCGAAAAGTTAAATTGAGTTTTTATTAGGACATGTGTCCAAAGAATTTCGATAACTATATATTGAAATATTCGTATTTGTCAGTTATTAATAATAAACAATTCTTTAGATATATTTTATTCATGCAGTTTATTTTTGTAAATAAAACTTTGAGTAGTGATAAATATACAAACATTTTTACCACAGAAATTAAACAAATATATTCAAATCGGTGGTTCAAGAATTTTAACTATAACTTTGCACATACTCCAAACATTTTCTGCCATTTATTCATAGCTTTGTAAGATTTGTGTTCACCTTTTTTTTTTCTATCCTTTTCCTAAATGCTTTTAGGATCTTAGTGAAAAATAAATATCTTTTGATTACAAGATCGTTAGCAAGTAAATGTGATGGTAATTATATCTTAATAATGATATTTACACATTATTTTATTTATATTATTCATACACCACTTTCTTTTTTAATAATAAAATAAGATAAACATGCATCTTAATATTTTTTTATTTCTCAAACAAATAAGATGTAAAGATAATGTAAGTATTTTTATTTTTAACATAATATTCAAACAAATGTAAAATATCTCTTTTCATATATTTTTTAATATTATTTATTATATTTTTTTTATTTTTTTTACTTAATTATATTCACTCAAAAAATATAAAAAATAATATTTAATATGATGTAAGACAATTTTTTTAACATTTCTTATCTTTATAAGGCAGAGGATATGTGATTTGACGTAAGGACGATTTAAAGTGCTTGAGAGCCTAAGGTCAAGTTATAAATTAGGATTTTTTTTTTTACTTATTAAATATAATAATCAATAAAATTTAGTTTTCTGATTTTTATATATAAGATTATTAATTAATTTATTAAATTTTATTATTCTATTATCATCATTTTTATCATATTATTTCTTTTTATAAATACATTTATTAAGAAATATAAGTTCTATTTTATTTTGAATATAAAAAACTGTAGTATTTTTTAATAACAAAATGAGCCATAACCAATAAAAGCTACACAACTAGTTTAGAGAAAGGAAGGTCATAATAGTCTTGCCAAAGCAACACCGAGAAGGCTTGGGGAGCTTGAATTTTAAAATAATAGTAAATAGAACCATATTTTTAAATTGATGACGGTCATTTTGTATGAGTGCAATTGAAATTGCTTAAAAAAAATTCTTTTATTTTGAGAATTAAATATGAAAAGCAACATATATGAAAGAGTTTTTTTTTTGAAAAAAAATTTAACGAGAATAACTAATTAAAAGAATAAGCGGCTAGATGCTAATATTTTTTATAAAAAATGACTTTATAAAAAAAAGTTGACAGTTTGTACAACTCTGTCTAACAGCTGAGAATACCATTTCATAAGAAATAAAAGAGAATTTGTAACAATGATGATAAATTGTATAAAGATAAAATGAGAAGGGAAAAGTAAAAATTATAAGAAATAATTAATAAGTAATAGTTGACTCATAAAAAAAAAAAGTGGAGAATGTAGATAATAAAATAAAGTAATTAAGAATCAAGAAAGAAAGTGAAAGAATATATAGCGCCTCAAATTATTTGAATAAATTTTGCACGTCAACCAAGTGAGTCGTGACCAACAAAATTTCGTCAGCAGTGATTTCATTCACTCACTGAACAATGAACACCAAATCACACCAATCTTATATTTCGTAATGGCTGGTTTATATATTTGCAATAATAATATTATTTACTAATATATATATATATATATATAATTTTATATTTATATAACTTTTATTATTTAATTATAATTAATTTTAATTTATTATTTTATATTTATATTCTTATTTTGTCATATAAATAAATAAGAATGATATGAAGTATAAAATAATAGGTAAGAAAGATTTTTGTATTTGCAATAATCTTGTAAGTGATAGGAAAACAAATCAAATAAAAAAATAGAAATGTTTCATATATATTAGAATATGTATATTATATTTATATTATATATTAATATAAGAAATATATCAAATTATTTTGTATATTATTATAATATTTTATGATATATAAAATAATTTTATGAATGAATTAAATAAAATAAAATATATTTTAATTAAATGAATAATAAAATTATAAAAAATAATGAAAATGAACATGTGATGTGGTGTCCAATAGTGCATGTCAACCAAGTGACCAACAAAATTAAATTCACTCAGTGATTTAATTTTTGGCAGATATCAGCAGTGATTTAATACACTCACTGAACAATGAACACCATATCACCAATAGTAATTGAGTTTGGTTATATTTTTTATAAGTTTTTGTAATAATTTTTTAAAATTTAATAAAAATATTAAATAAAAAATATATTTAATATTTTAAGAATATAAAAATATTTAATATTTTTTATTTAATAAGTAAAAATATTATTAATATAATTAGTTAAAAGATTTGTAATTATCCATCTTAATTCGAAAATCAACAGTCAACTACTTTAAGCCAGACCCACCACAAACAAATCTTAATCAATATTTGACTTCTCTATTGCTCCTTTTTGTGACATAGAATTTTCGAAAAGTTAAATTGAGTTTTTATTAGAACATGTGTGCAAAGAATTTCGATACCTATATATTGAAATATTCGTATTTGTCAGTTATTTATAATAAACAATTCTTTTGATATATTTTATTCATGCAGTTTATTTTTGTAAATAAAAGTTTGAGTAGTGATAAATATACAAACAATTTTACCACAGAAATTAAACAAATACATTCAAATTGATGGTTCAAGAATTTTAACTATAACTTTGCACACACTCCAAAAATTTTCTGCCATTTATTCATAGTTTTGTAAGATTTGTGTTTTACCTTTTTTTTTTTTGTATTTATCCATTTCCTAAATGCCTTTAGGATCTTGGTGAAAAATTAGTATCTTTAGATTGCAAGATCGTTAGCAAGTAAATGTGAAAGTAATTATATCTTAATATTGATATTTACACATTATTTTATTTATATTATTCATACATTACTTTTTTTTTAATAAAACAAGATAAACACATATCTCAATACATATATTTTTTTTTATTAAACAAGTAAGATGTAAAGATAATGTAATTACTTTGATATCCAAATAACATTTTTCTATCTTTATAAAACACAGGATATGTGATTTGACGTAAAGACGACTTAAAGTGTTTAAGAGCCTAAGGTCAAATTATAAATTATGATTTTTTTTACTTATTAAATATAATAATACTTCAATAAAATTTAGTGTTCTAATTTTTATATATAAGATTATTAATTAATTTATTAAATTTTATTATTCTATTATCATCATTTTTATCATATTATTTCTTTTTATAAATACATTTATTAAGAAATATAAGTTCTATTTTATTTTGAATATAAAAAACTGTAAAATTTTTTAATAACAAGATGAGCCACAACCAAGAAAAGCTACACAACTAGTTTAGAGAAAGGAAGGCCATAATAGTCTTGCCAAAGCAACACCGATAAGGCTTGGGGAGCTTGAATTTTAAAATAATAGTAAATAGAACCATATTTTTAAATTGATGACGGACAATTTGTAAGAGTGCAATTGAAATTGCTTAAAAAAATTATTTTATTTTGAGAATTAAATATGAAAAGCAACATATATAAAAGAGTGTTTTTTTTTATAAAAAAAGTAACGAGAATAACCAAAAGAATAAGCGACTAGATGCTATATTTTAATAAAAAAACATTTTATTAAAAAAAGGCTGATACTTTGCACAACTCTATGTCTAAAAGCTGAGAATACCATTTGATAAGAAATAAAATAGAATTTGTAAGGATGATGATAAATTGTAAAGAGATAAAATGAGAAGGGAAAAATAAAAATTGCAAGAAACAATTAGTAAGTAGTAGTTGACTCATAAGAAAGAGGGAATTTAGATAATAAAATAAAGTAATTAGGAATCAAGAAAGTGTAAGAATATATAAGGCTTCAAATTAGGTTTATTATTAATTTTTTAAATATATAAATATAATATATAATTAATATAACATTAAAAAAATTATAAGACTTAAAATAAATCAGAGCATGAGGCAAGGGCTTTACCAGCCTTACCTTTCAGCCGACCTTGACTTGATGGTGAATCAAAACTTTCGCATCATTATCATACTCAAGTCTTAAGAAGAAACTTACTTAGTACCAATTAAGTTACAAGTTCATTAATGGAGTTGTAATATATTTTTTCGTTAAGAGCAGTTTAAATATTTTTACTACATGAGATCAGAAAAAAATATTTTACTGCATAATGTAACATTTATATATTATAAATATAACAATTTTTCTACTAATACAATTTGAACCCTTTTTTAATAAAAATACATTATTCTTATTAATCTACGAAATTTAATTTTTTGTCATAAATCTACTATATATTTTTTTTTGGTTAAGGACATAAAACTAAAATTTAGTTAAGGCATGTGATAATTGAAACGCACTCCAGGCATGCGCAGCAGCTGCTACGTTCTGAGCGTAATACGTGGCACCAAGGTGCTTATATCCTTTCATCGACAGAGGAGATTCCACCACATGTACAGAGAAGGTGATGGAAGTGCCAAGCATGTTAAGCAGTGAAGGATCTCAGATGAGTTGCAACAGTGACATAGTTGTCATAAATATAACATCAAAGCCATAAAAATGGATTTTTAAATCAAACTATCTAACATCAAGCGATACATCTCCAAATTGATAAACAAAACAATTAAAAAAGATAGGTGCTTTTACTGATATTGCTATATGTTAACACCCTACAATGGCACTCTTAGCGTCGTTGGAAATTAAACATCTTGATAGACAAGGCAAAGATCAATGCAAAAGCTACAGTGAATCCAACAACTATAGCTGCCGCCACTCCCAAAAAGTCATGCTTGTAACCAAAGTAATCTCTCAAAAAGTCTTCTACTGGAACACTTCTTCCATTAAACTCAGTATTGTCCTTTATATCTCCAAACTGTGAAATCACCAACCCATACAAAGTCCAAGTTACTGGATTTGTCCAATGGCACCATCTCCACCAAATTGGGATCCTCTGTTAGCCCATGCCAAAAAAAAAAAAAAAAAAAAAAAAAAGAAAGAAAGAAAATCAGTCATATATTCCTATGTTTGAAAAGTAAAAATCTGCACTTCACATCTAAGGAAGCAAAAACTTACTGGTGGTGGGATTAAGAATCCTGAGAAGAGATTCCATAATGCATTGGATGCACTGGTAACTAAAGCGGCAGTGGCTTGGTTTGGGGTCACAGCTGCTGCCATCATGCCAAAGTAGGTAAAGTACAGGATGGTGAAGAACATGAAGAATATGTACCAGAAAACTTTAGTGACAGTCCACTCATAACCAACCACTGCATAAACTATAATTCCATAGACCACAGCTTGTAAAAGAACATAAGGGATTTCAATTAGAGCCTGCATGAAAATATGAAGATCAGAAAAAATAGACACTTGAGGCAAATTATTGACATGAGATGAAGTAAATAAAGACTAAATAAGAAATCGCTTACCTGAGCAACAGCATATGGCAAAGCTGAATACATTCCAGCAGCCTTTTCTCTATAAAAAACTGTTCGCTCTACAACCACCACTGGTTGCACTGAATTAACAGTCTTAGTACCAATAAGGAAAACAGCATTATACATGAAGCCCATGGAATTAAAGAAATCTTGTTGCTTTTCGCTGCAATTAATTGATGTGTAAATTTACTTTTAGGACAAATAGAAACTAAAGTTTGAAGCCATATAACATTTCATAGTTTCCAGTTTGATCTTACATTTTGGAGCCAAGGTTCCAATACATGCTCCCAAACAACACGGCGACAGCGGTTGTGAAGAGAAACCTTATGGCATTGTATAAAGGATTGCGCCAGTAAGACCAATGATGTTTCCATAAGCAAGTCGTGCATTGGGAAAAAAAGGACCTTGAGTACTGTGATGGAAAATAAAGGTCCTTCGAACCAGAAGCTGGAGTGCTCAATTCTTTAATAAGAGCTTTGTTTCTCCTGAAACAAATGTCACATAACAGTTTACATCAGCAAACTGTGAATGACATCTTATCATAAAATTCTTCTAGCAATTTTTGCCATTAATTGCTTTCGAGCAGATTACTTTCCAGTTCTATAAGTTGTTTAGACTTCATATAATTGAAAATACCTGTATAACTCTGAATTTTTGTACACCTCAGCAAAATCAATCCCCAATTCCATTTCTTTTGCTGAAGTTGTGACTTCCAACATCCATGTTGCTGGATTATAGCCATCTTTAATCTTACTGACTCCTTGAATTCCCTTCATGAGAAAAGTGTCCACATGAGTGAAATTTTTACCAAGATAAAGATCAGAAGTGAAACATGCACTTCAAAATTCCCCAATTTTCATAATAATTCTACCTCAAGGTAACTGATTAAATGGAAAGAATGATGTCCCAGTGGCCCTACATATATCTCTTGCCCTCCTCGCTTCATTAGAAAAAGCTGCATTACATTCAAAATAAAGATCAGAAACTCGGTAATGGAACAGAACAAACTGAAATTGCTACAATTTTTTACTCTGCCTATTTCACCTCATCAAAAGATTCAAATATATCAATGCTAGGCTGATGGATGGTGCAGACAATTGTCCTTCCAGTGTCCACTACGTTCCTAACTGCTCTCATAACAATAGCAGCAGCTCTTGCATCTAGCCCAGAAGTTGGCTCATCCATGAATATTATAGAAGGATTAGCCACCAGCTCAACTGCAATAGTCAACCTTTTGCGCTGCTCTGTCGAGAGGCCGTTAACACCAGGCAATCCAACTATTGCATGCCTTAGTGGTTTCAGCTCCACGAGTTCCATGATTTCCTCAATGAACATCTGCAACCATTAGTCATTTCTAAACTTATTAACATTATTTTTATGACATAATAATTCTGACTATGAATGATATCTACATTAAGTTTGGCACCTCTACACTCAGCTACAGAGAAAATTTACTTGCAAAATAATATATTTATGGACTGGAATGCAACTATGAAGAGAAGTACTACAATATTCAAATATGGCCACACCTGGGCATGAATGCAGTGTGACTAAATTGGCTACTTCTAAGCAACCTCAAATGGTCAATCTGCTTAAGTGCCTTATCTCATGCTTAAAAACAGTTAACATGAAAGCCAAGAGAAAAGGCTTGGCGTGATGATAAAATTAATCTAGAAGTATTGAAATATGTTGCACGTGTTGTAGTTAATTCAAGTAATGATTAGTTAATAAGTTTGTTAGAAGTTAGTTGTAAGTGGTAGTTAGTTTGTATTCTTTTATGACTCTATAAATAGAGTATGCCATGTGTAATCAAATAATCTTTTTGAATACAGAAGTTTTCTGTTAATGTTTCCTATTCTTTCTTTGTTCATTCTTGCAACTAGTGAGTGTGTTTGTTTGAGTTTTCCTCCAACAAAGTGGTATCAAGAGCAGAAGATTAGGGCCTGTGAGTGTGTGCTGATATATGTGTGCTGCGAGTATGGCTGCTGCACCAAATGGGAATGGAAGTTTCATTCCATCGATGCCAATTTTAGATGGCAAGAATTATGATCATTGGGTCATACGAATGGAAGCCATTCTTGGTTTTCAAGAAATCCTTGAAATTGTGAAAGATGGGATTTCAGAGAAGGATGATGGTGCTGCCAAGAAGAAAGACTACAAGGCTCGATGTTTGTTCCACCAATGTGTGGATCTTGCCAACTTTGAGAAGATCTCCAAAGCAAAGACAGCCAAGGAGGCTTGGGACACCCTGCAGAAAGCATATGGGGGCGCTGAGAAGACCAAGAAGGTGCGGTTGCAGTCCCTCAGAAGACAGTATGAATTACTGTATATGAATGAGCAAGAATCCACTGCAGATTACTTCAATAGACTGCAATTGATAGTGAATTCAATGAGATCCTGTGGAGAGTCTGTTACAGACCAACAGATGGTGGAAAAGGTGTTGCGAACACTCACCCCTAAGTTTGATCACATTACTGTTGCAATTGAAGAATCCAAAGATATAGAGAACATGAAGGTTGAGGAGCTTCAAAGTTCCTTAGAGGCTCATGAGCTGAAGCTGAACGAAAGAAGTGCTGGAAAAGCTGTTGTAGAGCAGGCACTGCAAGCTCAGGTTTCAAAGAAATGGGGTGCAGATCAAGGGAAATGGAGGAAAGGCAAGAAGAATGGCAGATCCAGTAAAGAAGGATGGTCTTCGAACCAAGATCAGTCTAATGATAATGATAAAACTGAATCCTCAAACAGAAATGGGAGAGGAGGATCTAGCAGAGGTAGAGGTGGAAAGAAAGGTCAAGATAAAAGAAAGGTTCAATGCTATAATTGTGAGAAATGGGGTCACTATGCAAGTGAATGTTGGCATGGCAAGGGTAAACAGAAAAGAAACAATGATGATGAGGCTCATATAGCTCAGGATGATTCAGATAATGAACCTGTGCTTCTAATGGTCACTACTCAGGATGATGCATCTCATTCAGAGAGCTGGTTTCTTGACACTGGATGCTCCAATCACATGACTGGCCACAAGAATTGGCTTTCTAATCTTGATACAAGCAGACAAAGCAAGGTTCGGTTTGCTGATAGCAGAACCATAGCAGCAGAAGGAGTTGGTGACATTGTGATCAAAAGAAAGGGAAGCAAGGCAGCACTGATTGAAAATGTGTTATATGTGCCAGGCATGAAATGTAATCTGTTAAGTGTGGGACAGCTGGTTGAAAAGGGTTTTTCTGTCTCCATGAAAGATGATTGGCTCGAATTATATGATTCAAGTCAGAGGTTGGTGTTGAAATCTCCTTTGTCAAAGAACAGGACATTTCAAACCAGACTCCAAATTGTTGAAGTTCAATGCCTCGCAGCTGATGTGATTGACAAAGCCAGTTGGCTTTGGCACATGAAGTTTGGTCATTTAAACTTCAATAGTTTAAAACAATTATTTGATAAAGAAATGGTAATTGGACTCCCTGAAGTTGCCATGCCTGATAAAATGTGTGAAGAATGTCTCATTGGCAAACAACCAAGAAATGCTTTTAAGTCACATATGCATATGAGAGCTACCAATTTATTGCATGTTGTATATTCTGATGTGTGTGGACCGTTTGAAGTGTCTTCTCTTGGAGGAAACAGATATTTCATTTCATTTGTAGATGAATATAGCCGTATAATGTGGCTGTACTTGATAAAGGCCAAGAGTGATGTATTTGCAATCTTTCAAAGATTTAAAGTCATGGCTGAGAAGCAAAGTGGGAAAGCACTGAAGATACTCAGAACAGATGGAGGTGGAGAGTATACATCTAATGAATTTGAGTCCTATTGTGAGGAGCATGGCATTCAACATGAAGTCACAGCTCCATACACCCCACAACATAATGGCTTGGCTGAAAGAAGGAATAGAACAGTTCTTGATATGGCAAGGACTATGCTAAAGCAAAAGAAGTTACCACATTCATTTTGGGGGGAAGCAGTGTTTACTGCAGCCTACATACTGAATAAGTGCCCCACAAAGAAACTGAAGGAGAAGGTGCCAGAAGAAGTATGGTTTGGCAGAAAACCAACAGTGAATCATCTCAGAATTTTTGGTTCGCTGTGTTTCAAACATGTTCCAGATGCAAGAAGGAGGAAGTTACAAGATAAAAGTGAGCCTATGGTCCTAGTAGGATATCATTCTACAGGAGCCTATAGACTTTATGATCCAGCAACTCAGAAAATATGCATTAGCAGAGATGTGATTGTGAATGAAGCAGAATCATGGGACTGGACAACTCATAGCAGTAGCCTTAGATCCACTGTTCCAGTACTAATGGAAGATACAGAAGAGCAAATCAGTCAACCTGAGAATTTGAATGCAGCAGTACCTACTCATCACCAGAGACAGCCTAGGCAGAGACAATTACCAAGAAGATATGCAGATTTTGAGCTGTTCTCAGATGATGCAGTGACAGCTGAAGGTGACTTGATACATTTTGCTTTGCTAGCAGAAGCAGAGCCAATTGATTATGAGGAAGCTATGAAGCAAGAAGTTTGGAGAGCTGCTATGATAGAAGAGTTGCAGGCCATAGAGAAAAATCAGACTTGGAGTTTAACTGAATTACCCTTTAACAAAAGATCAATAGATGTTAAATGGGTGTTTAAGTTAAAGCTCAATCCTGATAGATCAATTGCCAAGCACAAGGCAAGATTGGTGGCTAGGGGATTCCTACAGAAACAAGGTCTGGATTATTCAGAAGTATTTGCTCCTGTGGCTAGAATTGAGACAATAAGATTGGTTGTGGCATTAGCAAGTGGAAAAGGATGGCCCTTGTTTCAGCTTGATGTGAAGTCTGCCTTCTTGAATGGTCCACTTGAGGAGGAAGTATATGTTTCACAGCCGCCTGGATTTGAGATCAAAGGGAGTGAAAGCAAAGTTTACAAATTGAATAAAGCCTTGTATGGCTTGAAACAGGCTCCTAGAGCCTGGAATAAAAGGATTGACTCCTTCCTGTTGCAGCATCAATTTCAGAAGTGTTCTGTTGAGTATGGTGTCTATGTGAAGCTTAAACAGAATAGTAATGTGTTGCTGTTATGCCTTTATGTGGATGACTTGTTGATTACTGGAAGTGACTTTGCTGAAATTGAGAAGTTTAAGGTCTTGCTGATGTCTGAATTTGAAATGACAGATTTAGGCAAGTTGGCATATTTTTTGGGAATGGAATTTGTTGAAACTCCCAAAGGAATTGTGCTTCATCAACAAAAGTATGCTACAGAAATACTAAGGAAGTTTAAAATGGAAGACTGTAATGCTGCAACAACTCCAGCTGAGACAAATATCAGTTTTGAAGATGCAAATGAAGAGGAGGAGGCTGTAGATAGCACATTGTACAAGCAGATGGTTGGCTCCTTGCGATATCTCTGTAACAGCAGGCCTGATGTTTGTTTTGCTGTTGGATTAATTAGTAGATTTATGAGCAATCCAAAGAAGTCACATCTACTTGCTGCCAAAAGAGTACTAAGATACATAAAAGGTACATTGAAGTTTGGAGTGTTATTTCCAAATGAAAATCAACTACAAGTTGATTTGTTGGGATACTCAGATTCGGATTGGTGTGGAGATAGGAGTGATAGGAGGAGCACTACTGGTTACATGTTCAAATTCTTAGGTGCACCAATCTCTTGGTGCTCTAAGAAGCAACCAGTTGTGGCATTATCATCCTGTGAAGCTGAGTACATTGCGGGTTCCTATGCAACTTGTCAGGTCATTTGGCTTGATTCAGTCTTAAAAGAAATGGCAGTGGATGTTAAAAAAACCTATGCAGTTATTAGTTGACAATAAGTCAGCTATAAATCTAGCAAAGAACCCGGTATCACATGGCAGAAGCAAGCATATTGAGACTAGATTCCACTTTCTAAGAGAACAAGTTAACAATGGAAGATTGGAACTTGTTTATTGCCCAACTGAAGAGCAGATTGCTGATGTTCTAACTAAGTCTTTAAAGAAAGACAGGTTTGAAAAACTGAGAGCTGAATTGGGCATGATATGTTTAGATACTTGAATTAGGGGGAAGTGTTGTAGTTAATTCAAGTAATGATTAGTTAATAAGTTTGTTAGAAGTTAGTTGTAAGTGGTAGTTAGTTTGTATTCTTTTATGACTCTATAAATAGAGTATGCCATGTGTAATCAAATAATCTTTTTGAATACAGAAGTTTTCTGTTAATCTTTCCTATTCTTTCTTTGTTCATTCTTGCAACTAGTGAGTGTGTGTGTTTGAGTTTTCCTCCAACAGCACGCGGATATTATTGATGGAAAATTCTGGTATCGAGGAAAAAGCAAAGGAAACGCACTTATACATGCTTCCTTATGAAGCCTATAAACAGGTACACTCGGTGCATGGATGAAGTTGATGAGTGAAACATACATTGTGTGAATTAGAGAAAAAGGTGTGCAAGTGGGCATATTCTGTACAAAGAAAATTATACGCAACTTGGGATTCAGATACCAACCTTCTTGGTTTCAGCATTGATTTCTGCAGACAATCGGAGCCATGCTGAAAAGAGCAAGGATTCATATACCGTAACATGAGGAGAGTGGATATCATTTTGCTCACAGTATCCAGAAATTCTTGCAAACGTTTCTTGCTTCTTTGGATACCCAGAAATTGTGATGTTCCCTTCAATATATCCCCCAGTTTTTCTACCAGCAAGTACATCCATCAGAGTTGTTTTGCCAGCACCAGTGACACCCATTAGTGCAGTGAGAACACCTGGTCTGAAAGCTCCACTGACACCTTTCAAAAGAACCAACTTATCCTCAAGAACACCCTGGTTCCTCATGTCCTGCAAGTTTAGTGCAAGGATTTAATGAAACTTATAGTTATATTTAAGAATAAAGAATTGAAAGTTGAATTCAAGTTTTTTCCATTTGTTTATTTTGTTTCTACATTACCTGTGGCATGTCAACAGAATATGTTACTTCATCAAAGGTGATGAAATGTGGTTCAAAAGGAAGAATCATTCCTCTTTTTCTGTTATGTTTAGTCTCCACTACAGCTTCTAGACTTGTGGATACAGACCGAGCAGAGGTGCTTCCACCATTCACCTCATTGCTTAAAGATTGCTCTGATTTAACAGCCTGATGTTTCTCAAGTGCTGCATAATCAATTTGTAATATTAGTGCATACTATAGGCTGTCATTTAGTTATAACTTATAAAACATTTAAGGTGAAGAAACTCACGGTTCAAGTAAGTGAGAGCAAGGATGTAACCAATATAGAACAGCAATGTAAATCCAATCAATGCCCCAGAACCAATCCAATACCAGTAAGACTGAGTAAAGAACCCACGAGATTTTAAAACTTCAACTCCTATCAGTTCCGTTGAGTTAGGTAAAACCTTTCATAAAAAATGTATCCAGACATAAGGTTAATATTATGTGATAATAAAAGCACAAAAATGAACATATAGATTAGTCAAAAACTTACATGTCTCCAACTCTTCCCTAGGAACTCATTATTCACTAAGGCATTCTGTGCATACATCATGGGTGACATCCAGAAGCCCCATAACCACCAGCTTTTTATATTGTCTGTAAGGATAAAGCAAAGAAAATAGGGCAGTACTGTTAGTTTAAGTCTAGAACAATAATAGGAGAAACATTAAAATTGATTTGTTTTATAATCTATGATACCTTTTGACAGGACAAAACCACTCATGTTAATAAGTATTCCCATTATAAACGTCCCAAGTGTGGTAGCCACTGTCATTTCTCTACCAACTGCTGCAACTAAACGGAATAATGCAGAAGCCATCTGGTTGGTAAGTGCCAGAACAAGGAATTGCTTAAACAATCTGTTAGGTAGACATATAAATACATCTTGTTATTTGCTCAGTGGGATTAATCAAACTGAAGGAAATGGGAAAAGATGGGAAGGATCAATTCACAAGTTTTGCTGAGTATGTGTTGAAAACATAGCTCTTTTACCTTCCAACATCTGGATCAAAACCAATGACAAAGTAGGTGAGGAATACCCAAACAAACACTTCCACAAACGTTATGGGGATTTTTAGGATCCATGCAGGAAGAGAGTATGCCCATGTAGGGAAAAAGAGAAAGTCCCTTTGCTTGTAAAAAATAGGAAGCCTTGCAACTGTCATGGTAAGATCAGCCAATCCATTTAACATAATCACAGTAACGCCATAGAACAATGCACCAGCATAAATGCCTCCATCAGTCACTGAATCTTGGTGCATTTCAGTCCGCAGGAAAACGGTCATGGCAACAAGGGCCACTATAGCAGTCTTAAAGAAAGGGAGAAACGTTAGTAATGGATTTGAATAATGTGTGCAGAACATGAACATTAAAGTGCAAAACTCCTATGTTCATCAAACCTACTTGGCAAAGTTTGAAGATGTAGACAAATGAATTGCGCTTCATGAGTAAATATTCTCTTGATAAGCAAGCTTTTAACAGTTCCCATTTTCCCATGCCATACATGTTGGTTGCCAAAGCAGCTGGGTGGCTCTTATACTTGTCAAATTGAGTAGCAAGTTCATTAGCAAGGCTTCTCCCTACATGAAATGACTGAAATGCCTGTGCAAACTCTTTGGCAGTGACAAATCTATAAGGCTGATCTTTGTGTGCCCAATATTGCTCCTGATCTTTCATTGATGTCACCTATAACATTATAAATTTGCACAATCAAGATTAAATAGTTAACACTCATTTTTAACCTTACAGATAGAAAGAAGATAAATTTACACTTACTTCTTGCAAAAAGTCTGCCACACCTTTCCTCTTAGGACATTTAAAACCCATTGAAGCAAAAAAATCAAGCACGTGTTCACAAGGACCCTGGTACACAATATGTCCATCAGAGAGTAGAATAATATCATCAAAAAGATTGTAAGTCTCTGGTGCTGGCTGCAGGAGTGAGATCACAGCAGTTCCTTTGAGATGGTGGACATATTGCTTCAGTGAATTCACAATTTGAAAAGCTGTTGAGGTATCCAAACCAGTAGATATTTCATCCATGAAAAAAGCTTTAGCTGGTCCAACCAGCATCTCCCCTGTGTGCATATATTTATAATTTTTTAAAATTCTTACATAATCAATTTCTTCAGGTGATTAAACGTTACATTTCAGTATTAAGACCAAGCTTGTTTTACCTGTTGTAACACGTTTCCTTTGTCCACCAGAGATACCTCTTAACATTGCATTTCCCACAATAGTGTCAGCACAGATCTCCAGTCCCAAAATCTGAAAATATAAAGCAAATAAAATAAGAAATTAACACACAATTTCATAATGGCTTTATGAAGGTCAGAGATGGTTTTGAGTGTATGAATTTTACCCTTAAAATATAATCTGTTATTAGATTTGCCTTCTGGCCTTCAGTTGCTACAGCCTGAGCATTATAAGTCACAAGTTCAACCACTTAGTTATCAGTAATTCTATTTGTAAATAGAAAAGAAATAGATAATGCACTCAACTTCAATATTATAACTAAATGCGGATTTAACAGATCAATGTAAAAATAACTGTTTGTTTGCTATCGCAGCTAATGTGTCACCTAGATTTTCTTCATAGCATATTTCTACCAAAATTAACTCTGCCTAGCTTTGTTGCAAATTCTTACATAGCCGGTCTCAAGTCCGGATAAAAGAGAAGGGTTGTGTTAGGCGCAACTAGCTAAAACATTGTGTTTTTATGACAATAAACTTTAGATTTTAAGATTTCTAAAGACTTTGTTTATATAGCATATTTCTACCATCCATGTAGCCGATTCTACATAGTGGGAAAATGCTTAGTTATTGTTGTATATTTCTACCAAAATTGTAAGCATAGAATTCCAAAATATCAACAAGTATGTTGTTACAATTATAAAGCCGACATTTTTCTCTCTTCGGTTTTTAATTTAGCATTTATTGAACAAAATAAGATGAGGGTTAAGGGATGCAAGCCAAATAGGTAAAACATATCCCTAACAGACAACGACCTCTCTCTAACCTTCATATAGACATCGATATCTGGATCAGGAATAATATTTGCCTCTTTCTCTCTTCTAGACACCTCTGCTAGCAAATCTACACAATACAAAATATTTATAATCAAAACATAATTTTTGTCTGAAATGTCAGCTTCTGTTTTAAAACTTGTATTATATGAACTGAAATTATAAGGAAAAAATCAATCCAGTAGACTAGCCGTAACGTGGCCCAACTCCTTGGACTCTTGCTGAGAAGGCCAAGGTTTCTCTGACAGTCATTTCTCCAATATGAAGATCATTTTGACTGACATAAGCAGCAGTTCGTTCGGGAACAAATTCATTCATTCCATGACCATTATAAGTCACCTTTCCATGAAACTGATCAAGAAATCACATTTCATTAGCCAAAGTTCCAAAATAGAAAAATAAAGCAACAACATGAAAACATATTGTTAAACAATTATATATATTTTCTTTTATATCTTAACCTTTAGTTTTGAATCAAGTTTTCCAGCCAAGGCCAACAGGAGTGTGGTTTTTCCAGAACTTGGAGGGCCCAAAAGCAATGTCATCCTGAAGAGGAGCAAATGTAAACATGTTATGTTGGTTCTGAAGGTCATAACTAATTATGGTCTTGTCTTCCAATTCTAAATGATATATCAATAATTAGAATCATATCTGCATTATTACCTGGAAGGCTTTATAATTCCACTAACATCCTGGAGAATGTTTATATATTGTCTTCTTCTTCTAAGTATATGAAGGGAGTTCAATAGGCCCTTTAAAACCCCGAGAAAAAGAAAAAGACAAATGGTGTATTAGAGTCTCCATCAATGAGACATAGCACGCTATACACTATTCATGTTGAAATGTTAGTACCTGGTACCACTTACCTCACCTATATCAGCCAAGTAGTTAGTGACGGTGGGCAAAGCTCTGCTTCCTACATGAGCTTCTGCTTTGACCTTCAAGTGCTCAAAACGGACTTCGATTGTAGGAATATCAATTCCAACTCTGTGATGTCATCCAAAGAGCAAGAGGAGAAGCCATCAGTGCATAATTTTAAAGGGAGCAGAATTAATATAAGAGAAATGTATGTAACACATTTTTTAGACATTTATGTATTTTATTATTAATTTAAAAATAAGTATTATTAATATTTTTTTAATAATATTTTTAAGTTTGTGAATTAAATTAATATTAAAAGAAATATTAAAAAGAATTAATTACGAACATTTTTTTAATATAAAGGAAATGTTTTGTATATAACTTTTATAAGTATATTATATTTATACTATATGTTAATGTGTAAAATATCAAATTAATTTATATGTGATTGTAATATTTTTATAAGATACAGTATGAATTTGTGAATGAATTAAAAAATATTAAATATATAAAAATTAAATGATTGACAATATTCTTAATGTAATATATAAAAGAATGGTTCTTAAAATTCTGCTACCTTGGCACCAATGTCTTATATTAAAAATTAAAAATTAAAATAAAAAAATTAATTGTGCAAATATTGCTTTTGAATTATAATTATAATATTATTTATTATTATTATCCCATTCATTACACGCACATAAAACTAGTCAAAATAGAAAAGAAATAATGTACCAAAAAAGAAATGACAGTGGAATTCTCACTTATCAATGCGATTCCTGAGCTTCAACAAAAACTCGTCATTGTCCTCTTCAGCAATTCTCACTAATCTTTCAAGCAAATACCTCCTTTCTTGAAACCCAAGTTTCTGTATATCAATCTCATTGGCCTTTCCTTCTGGGGTAGTTAACAAACCTTTTCTCAAACGTGAAACCGTAGGAAGGTTCTGAATGGCAACCCATTTGAGAGCTTCTTCATCATCCTCTTGGTGGACAGAGTTAGAGAAGACATCCACATCACTGTTCCTCCAAAGTGATGAACTGCCAGCCCTGGAACTCCTCCTACTGCCTGCTTTGAAACTGCTCTCACCAACCTGAACCTCCATTTTCAATTCCCAGAAAGTCAGAAACAATAACTTAAGTTTTTACGTATTAATACTTTGGCTCTCTGGATTTTGAAGTGTGCAATAATGCTTCCTATAACTGGCCATACGTTTTCTACTAGGCCTGGCCACTCTTGGTCAAAGAGTGTTGATCCCTTCACCATTCACTGAAGGTGAATAAAGGTCAATAACAGAAACAAGACAAATTGAGTTATATAATGCTTTTTTTTTCCTATTTCTCTCTCCTCTCTCTTCCTCGATTGATGTTAAAAATGATAAAAAAAAAAATATGATTTGCAGGTTGTGTACTTACGTTTTCTTTGAATCTATATTTTCTCTTGGTCAAAAGTTATATTAATGCATAAAATGTTAAATTACTTTTGGAGATTCCGTACCAACCAAAAAATCCTTTTTTAGAGAATTTTTTTTTTGTGAAGAGTATAGAGATATTTGTCTTTAAAAATTTTTTTTGTTACTATTAGTATTATTGTAATTTTAAAAGTGATTGAAATTAATTTAATTTAATCTCTTTATATTAAATTTTTTAATCAGTGAAATGAGAAAATATTTAATATAAAAAAATTGAATTGAATTAATTTCACTTGTTTTTAAATTATAGTAACACAAAGCGTAATAATTTTTTTTTAAAAATCAAAACTATAAACTGATATATTTAAAAGAAAAAATAAATTTAAGCTTTAAACAATACCATTTTTGCAGGTTTTGTGCTTACATTTCCTTTGAATCTATATTTTTTCTTGGTCAAAAGTTATATTAATGCATAGAATGTTAAATTCCTTTCGGTGATATCTTTTTTTGTGAAGATTATGGAGTTAGTCATAGGATGTTTTTGGCATGGGTTTAAAATCATATTTTCAAATTGTCTATGGAAAAAGATTGCTTCCAAAATAAAATATCTCGATCCTTACCTTATCTGCTAAATTAACTCTGTTCACATACATGCATGAAATTTTCAGCGTCTATAATTTATGAAGATTTTATTTTACGTTTATAAGAGATATTTAGAGGTATATTATTTATTGCCATGGTATAAATTAGTAATATGTAAATTTGTACCGAATCTCAATCATTCTGAAGAACTACAACAAAATTTAAAGGGTTATTAATAAAACGTACAGTTTTTTTTCCTATGCTTTCTTTTTTTAGTGTGCTTTTTTTTTAAATGAGTTTTTCCTCTGCTTTTTGGTCTCAGAAGTCATATCCCCGAGTTAATTAAGATTACAAAATCAATGACGTAATACAAAAGCTGACGCTACCATGTATATTTATTTATTTACAAAGAATATTAGTAACGTATTTTTTAGACATTTTATTTTGATGTTTATTTTATTATTAATTTATAGTATATATTTAAAAAAATTATTACAAAAATATTAATAATACTTGCTTTTATATAAATAATAAAATAAAAATTACAAAAAATATAAAAAATATATTATTAACATTTTTCTTTATTTATTATAAGCAAGATGATTTTTTTACTTTGAATTTTCATAGAATTTATTAAAATATTTATATTTTAATATTAAAGCATAAATATATAAGTTTTTATATATTTTAGTTTTTTAATGTTAAAATTTTATAAATTTTAATATTTAGTATTAAAATATTTTAAATAAATTATATTTAATAGTAAAATAATATATCATTTCAATATTAAAATAATATATACTTTAATATTATATTTTTAATATTGTATATGCTTTTTTATAGAAACATTTTTGTTATTATTTTTATAAAGCTATAAGCAATTTAATACATTTTATAATGACAATGTTTTCGTTGTATTTTTAAGATAAATTTATTATAATTTTGGTTGGATATCTTTTGTACTATTATTATAGTGTAATACAAGTTTGTGAAATCATTTATCTTTTTGATATTGAATTAAATTTTTTAATTTATTTTGAAATTAAATAAAGCATAAGAATATAAAGAGTCATATATTGTTAAGAATTTAATCCATTTATGTTGTTCAAATTACTAAATACATGTTTTATTGTGATAATTTTTTCTTCAATTAAATAAATAAATTATAATTTTTTATTAATTAAAAGTAATGTTATGATTCTATATTTAAATATTTTATTTCTAGATTAATAATTTTATAAAATAATATATTAATATGTACATGGATTTGAATATTTTATAAGAAATCATAGTAAAATTAGCTCAAATAAAATTTATTACTAAAAACTAAATTGATTAATCATATTTTCAAATTACAATATAATATAATATAAAATAATATTATATTTTATATGTATATCATACGGGAGTTAAAACTTTACATAAAATATAGTAAAATTAATTAAATATAATTTATTATAAGAAAATTAAAAATTTATTAAGCCTATTTTAAAATGTTTTCTTTCATGTATGTAATATTTAACATTTAAATATTTTTTATTTATATTTCATTTGGTTGAAAACTTTTAATGAAAATATATTAATATTTATATAATTAAAATAAAAACTTACAAGAAAACATGATACAATTAATTAAAATGTATAAATTTATAATAATATTTGTTTAGTAACATCATTTAAATGCAATTAAACAAAACTTGTATTATATGATTTCAAATTTCATTAATGTTTTAAGTGCAATTGTTTGTAGTTGATCAGATAGTTTCTTTGTATAAATAAGGTAAGAAATTGAAGTCAACGGAAACATTAATGAAGTAGATGTAATGAGTAAGTTATAATTTTGTATTATATTAAAATAAATTAGATTTGTAAAGAAAACGAAATAAAAGAATTTAACAAATTATATGTCAATTGATTGATTTAATAAATATATTATTTTATTTAATCTATTTAAATTATGAAAATTAAATGTATATGTTACAAAATGTTAAAGTACTTAAATGTATTAAATATTATTTAATTATATTATTATTAACTATTTTATTTTTTAGTAATTTTTTAAATATCTATTTATATCTAAGATTATATTGTTGGTTTAATTTAGCGTAAGAGGTTTGTTTGATATACCCTTAATAATGAAGTGATAAAATATCTAAATAAATAAATACATAAAAATTAAAAAAATGATACTAAAAGAAAAAACTATCAAATCTAAAATTAAAATTAATTGAAATTATATAGACAATTATTTATTTTAACATTTCTTTTAATTATCCTATGTTTTTCACGGTTTCAAAAATGCTAGGTAAACTCAAAACAATGAACATGTATTGCAATGTGTCTGTGATGTCCAATTGTGCATGTCAACCTCCAACAAAATATAATTACATTACATTAAATGCAGTCAAAAAAATCTAATTACATTCAATAGAATTAATTAAGTCTAAAAGTCAAAATCAAAATTCATCTAAAGTAATTTAGAAGTTAAATATATTCAAATCTAATTAGATTTTGGTCAATTTTTACATGTACGCAATTAAAATAAACAGATTTTATAATTAAATAAATTATTATTTTATAAATTTTTAAATAAATAATTTCATTTGAAAATTAAATTGATTATAATTTTGTAATGTCTCAAATAAAATAATTTTACTTTAAAATTAAATCAATTCTTATTTTATAATTTTTCAAACAAAAAATTTTATAAATAAAATTAATTTTGAAATTTTATATCCACAAAAAATAAGTTTTTATAATTTCAAGCATATTGTATTATTCTTTTTATCATCCATAATTCACGAAAAATCTATGGTTATTAAGTTGAATTCTCCTTTTTTATTGCTAAGAGATTATTTGATCTGATCAAAAGTATTAAAATCGTCCGTAAAAATTGACTAGTTATTATTTATATCTATATACTTTTGACTTTAATACTGAGGTTTATTGAATCAACAAATCAAGAGACAAAAGAGAGGAAATGGGACCGGAGGGTCCTCCAGCCATACATACAAGTCACACTACCTCGCAAACTTAGTATCTCTTCATTACGACATTTCATCCATTAACACTTGGATTAATTTGGAAATCACAAAATTAACTCCATAAGCATAATCCCATAGAACACCCCCCCCAAAAAAAACCAATCCATTTTATATTCTTCATATAGAACACCCCCCATAGGGATTATTCGTAATGGAGCTGAGATAATAAGTACATGTTTAATAAATAGGTGCGAGATATGGATCATAGTAACTATCTTGTTGGTACTCATGAACATGTAAAATACATTTTTTAATATATTAAATATATTATGATTTTTTCTTTTTTACTTTGAAATGATATGAAAATATTTTTTATTATTAATTTTATAATGAATTATTTTAGTAAATGAACCTGTAATGATAAAAAATTGTTAAAAAAATGTATATCATTAATGTAATAATTATTTATATAGATTGATTATTATAAAATATAATTAAATTTAATATGTTATTTATGATATTCTTTTAATTTTATAAAAATATTATATTATTGAACAAATTTGTGATATATGATGTTAAAGTTAATTTTATTTCTGTTTTATTTTTGTGATTTTTCAAAATTTATTTTAAATTATTAAATACCTACATATAATCGTCTTCCTGAGTGGAGTACCCGCAATAGAGAGAAGGGGGTGGGTAGTCACCCCATTGACATTCCTAACTAGAAGTATCTATTGGGATGAGTTGGGTGAGTTTTTGAACATTTTTAAATTAGTAGGTTAGGTTGAGTTGAGAAAATTTTTTCCTTCAAATCGATCCTCTTAAAAGGAGGTTGGATTGAGTCAAATTCGTGAGTTCGACATATATTAAACAAGAAATTCTTGATAAAATAAATGTTTATATATGAAACAAAAAATTCGTTACACATAACTTATCTTAATTAAAAACAACATTGTAACAAAAAAAAAACATATATCTCAAATAAATTGAAAAGTTACACAATTAATTTTGTACAAACAAAGTAAGTCTAAAAAGTTAAATAAAATTAATAAATTTTATTAAGTTAACATAAATTTAAAATAAATTAAAACAAGTTAACATGTTTTAAAAGTTATAAATAACAAACTACATTAACTAATTGAAGTCAATATTATCATATATATATGAATTGATATAATTATTTATTTCGTTATCAATTTTATCAAAATTCTTTTTGTCATCAAAGCAATTTATTATATTTTCATCACAATAGCATGTGAGATGCTTTGAGTTTCTAATTATCATTTTATTTATCGTATTCTCAATTAGATCACAATACTTACTATTAAACTTAATTGACACTATAAAAAAATTATAAAAAAATAACATAAATTGTTACTATAACTAAATGACTTTTATAATAAAAAAATTATTTGAATAGATTGAATTTGTATAAATCAATACTTTTCAAACTCATCAATCAACCTATATTTTTTGAGTTAAGTATTTTCTAACTCGACGTGATGTAATGGACACCCTTATTCCTATCTCCATGAAGAGGTAGACAACAGAGACAGATATAGAGACAAAGACATTAAAAAGGGCTCGAGACATCAAAGTTAGAAACATTTTTTTTCAAATACTTAAGTGAATTTTAATTAAGAAACAAATGCGACAGACCAGTATACATCAGCAAGCATTCCATACTTTGAACAACAACTTATAACAAAAATCTTCTTGTAGTTTTTGCCATTAACTGCTTTCTAGCGGATTATTTTCCGATTCTGTAATTTGATTAGACTTCATACAATTGAAAATACCTATATAACTCTGAATTTTTGTATACCTCAGCAAAATTAATCCCCAATTCCATTTCTTTTGCTGAAGTCGTGACTTCCAACGTCTATGTTGCTGGATTGTAGTTATCATTTATCCTAATGACACCTTGAAATCCATTCATAAGAAAAGTGCACACATGAGCGAAATTTTTACACAAAGACAAAGATCTATAGTAAAACAAAACATGCACTTCAATATTCCCTAATTTTCATTAAAGTTCTACCACAAAGTAACTGATTAAATGAGAGGAGTGATGTTCACGTGGCCCCACGTATATCTATTGCCCTCCTCACTTCAGTAGGAAAAGCTGCATTTCAATGAAAACTAGTTTCCGTAAAAATATTTTATAATTTTTATTTTAAAAATAATATTTTTAATTTTTTATTATCACAAATTTGGTAATAAATAGAGAGTGATAATTAATATGTGCAAATTCAAGTTATTGATGAATATCAACTAATGCTTTGTAAATTCATTCAAATAAGTCAATAATATTATATTCATTCATCTATTTTATAATAATTAATTATTTTATTGGAATTATTTATTTTCAAATGGTACGTCAGCTATTCAACTTATATAATTTAAGAGTCAAGAATTTTGTATCATTAAATGTGTACCACATTAGCAATAGGGCTATCATTATATCATATTGTAATTATATTTTTATTGATATAGTATAAGTGATATACATTCAATGATACAGAGCAAAAAAAAAAATATTACTCTTAATGCCAATGTTTTGAAACTCAGATTAAACCGATAAGTTTAACAAGTCAGATTGTGAAAATGGCTATGTCTTTTGGTTCATTTTTTTTTCATTATGTTATCTGGTTTAACTATAATTTAACCACCAATTTAATTGGTTAAATCAATTAAGCCATAACTTAAAGCTTTTGCTAATTTAATTTTTAAAACATTACATGGACTACTAAATAATTTTGTTTTCCCCTCATTATGTTATCTGGTTCAACTATAGTTTGACTACTAATTTGACCTATTAAATCAATTGAGCCATAACCTAGAGTTTTTGCAAATTTGATTTTTAAAACATTACCTAGACTACCAGAATTTATCATGATGAGATGACTTTGTATGCACCAACTTTATTATATTCATATTATTTAAATTTTTTACTTTGAAATTGTTGTTTTCGATTAATTAGTAGATGACAAAAATAGTTTATGAAATACATCGTAATATTCATGAAAATATTTTTTCTTGTTATTATTATTTTAGGTTTTTAATAATTTTTTATATGTTCTTGTAGTTTTTGTTTTAGATTTAATGGTTGAAAATATTTCCTCAACTTCATGAATATGTTGCATTTAATAGTTTCAAGTGGAATTATATAGTTTTAGTGTTTTACATTAAATGATCTGAAGTAGAATTAAATAATTTTAGTATTTTACATTAAATGATTTCAAGTAAAATTAAATAATTCAAAAAATAAACATTTTTTAAATGTTACATCATCACTTATGATAATTTGACATTAGAGGTTTGCAAGAGTCTACTTTAATATATAATGTATAAATATATAGATAAATATTAAAAACTTGTTAATGAAGGAGAACAAACAAAAATCGCTACAATTTTTTACTCTGCCTATTTCACCTTATCAAAAGATTCAAATATATCAATGCTAGGCTGATGGATGGTGCAAATAGGATAGATGGAGATCATTTGTCTCTATTTCTTGTCTCTTTCTCTATTTTTTTACTTAAATTTTGATAAATATAAAATAAATTAAGTGAGAAGGAGAAATATAATTAAATTTAAAATACTTATCAGAATTTAAGTGAAAAGATAAAAAAATAAAATAAAAAATAGAAACATATGATACTTATCCGTACAGACAACTGTTCTTCTAGTGTCCTTTCTTTTTCCCAACTTCTCTCATAAAAAATAGCAACAGCTCTTGCATCTAGTCGAGAATTAAGTTGGCTCATCCATTAAAATTATAGAAGGATTAGCCACTAGCTCAACTGCAATAGTCAACCTTTTGCGCTTCTCTATGGAAAGACCATTAACATCTGGCAATCCAACTATTGCATGCCTTAGTGGGTTCAGCTCCACAAGTTCCATGACTTCCTTAATGAACATCTGCAACCATTAGTCTTTTCTAAACCAAGTAAATTGATAAAACTTCTAACTATATTTTTGGTTGCAACACTCTTCTTGCTTCCTGCAATATTTTTTATAAGATAATAATTCACTAGAAATTAAAGAGAGGTATTCTGAATATAAGTATGAAAGTAAGTTTGTCATAAATATAACATAACATCAAGGCCATAAAAATGACTTTTTAAATCACAGTTTAACATCAAGTGATATATGTCTCCAAATTGATAAATAAAAGAATTCAGAAAAGTATATGCTTCTATTGTGTGCAAAATTGCTAACATCCAACTCCAAAATTTGAATGACAATTATACTATTAACAATTATATATTATTAGATGTATAACATATTAAATATGTAATTTCTTTATTTTGTTTATCTATATAATATATGATATATAATATATAAAGAGAGAGTCCAATAATAAAATGCTGTAAGGATATGTTGTCAAGTGGTATACTAAAATGACAAAATGTGTAAAATGTAATTAAGAAATAATGATTAGAATTTTAGATAACAATTAATTATGAAATAAATTTGAATTTGAATTTGAATTTGACTTTGCAACAATATTTTAAAAATAAAATTCTACTTGACAATCAAGCATTAGACATTTGGATTACAACAACCAATTTCTATTTTGTAATAATTTGTTCGCTTTGAATTTATCACAGCCATTTTGTTGGTGTCATTTTGATAAAGAGTATATATTGTACATTTATTTTCTTTTAGTTTTTAGCTTTTTTTTTGTAAAATTAATTATTAATTATTATACTAAATTTTAACTAATTATATTATTCTCTTTAAATAATGATATAAGATTTTTAGACATTTTTTACCTTTTTTTTCTGTCTATTATATGATCTTTCATATTATTTCATACATCACATGTGACTTACACCTAAATCACACAAATGCTAATTTAATCTAATTAGTATAAAATTTGTCTCTACTAAATAAATTTTCTGAATTTGTCACTAGCCACCCTCCATTTTCAATTCTCATATACAACCAAAAGTTGTTTTCTATTTGCCTGAATGCACAACAAGAGAAGTTGGTGGAATGTGTACGTAGAGTTAAGGGTGTTCATTGGTTTGGATAATCTGAACTTGAAAATTCAAACCAAACTAATTTTAATTAGTTCATATAATTGAGTTACATCAAGTCAAATTCAATATAAACTAATTTCTAGTGATTTGGTTATTAGATTTGTGATTCTGAATCTGATAACACAATGACTCGACCTGATAACTTGACCAAACAATTTTTTTATAAAAAATAAAAAAACATTATCCATTTTCTCCTATGATGTGTGTTTTGTTATCTTAAGAGACCTTTCCTTTCTTGATTTCTCATTTGAAAAATCACTCCCAAAATCAAAGGGCCAAAATCTCAAAAACAGTGGTAGTTATATTAATAGTATAATTTTGAAATATTGAAATCTGTTCTTTTTTTTTTCAAAGAAGATGAATGACCCGATGGTTTAAACCGAATCAACCTGATTTTTAGTAGAGTTGATTTAGTTTAAGTTGACTAATAAAAATTTTAAAATTTTAAATCAAATCGAACCAATTATACAACCTGTACTGTAAATACCCCTACATAGAGTATGATTAGTGTTACGGCTAGCCACATTGGCCACTCTTCCAAGTTTTCACAAATCAATGACTAGTTTTGGAGATTTGAAGTGTGCAATAATGTTTCCTGTAACTGGGATTACGTCTTCTACTAGGATGCAAATTAAAGAGTGGCCACTCTCAGTCAAAAGTTATATTAATGCATAAAATGTTAATATTGAATTTGGCGATTTCTTTTTTGGTGAAGATGTTAGAGATATTTACTTCTACAATAAGCTATTTTCAAGCTAACCTTAAAAGTTTCTATTCAGAGTTGAAAGATGTACCTATTCGTTTCCCCAAATAGTATTGGTTAGTAGTTGATGGTGTTTTCCTCCTTTTACGATGGCTGCAGTGGCAAAGATTCAGAAAGATATAACTAATCATTTCCCTAAACAATATTGATTGGTGACAGTGTTTTCTTCAAACAGTATTGATTGGTGGTTGATGGTGTTTTCTTCCTTGTACAGAGGTGGCAATGACAGAGATGGGATGTGGTGTACCTGCAAGACACTCCGACACTTAAATTATAGTTGTGCACTAAAAGAAAAAAGTATATTAGAGTATATATATACCTGACTAGCTTAACTCTATATTTATAAAGTGATTTTGCTTATTAAATAGTATTTGATGAAATAATGTTTGAACATGATTATAATTGATAGTTATAAGAGAATAAAGTCTCAAAATATTCTCATTAAAAAAGAATTCTGTTAAGATATAATACTTATCTTAGTGGATAAACAGCTATCCATAAAAACTGCAACAACAAGGGACTACAATTAAGCCAATCAAGATAGGCCGCTCATATTAGGTTCAAATCCAAGATACAGGTCTAGAGCAGTTCTATTCAGTGTTGAGTTCATTAAGGTCAAAATAAGACAATTAAGCCTTAGCTTAAAGCATGTACGCGTGAATATAAGTAGTAATAGGAATTTTTGGCGAGGGTTTAAAATCATATTTACAAATGGCCTATGAAAAAAGATTACTTACAAAGTAAATATTTCAATCCTTACCTGCTAAATTCACTCAGTTCACATGGTGCAATGCAATTAGGAACTATAATGTTCAGCATCTATAATTTATGAAGTCTGCTCATCTACACTTTCAAGCTATATTATCTTTATCATAAGCTATCTCATCTTCGTACTAGAATTTGTGTTAAAGTTTTTGTAGAAACTTTCACTTGAACTAGACTTGATTCAACCTTCCTTTTCAAGTCTTCTTTCACCTAACATTTTAGACTATTCTAATAGCATATTTTATTTTCTATCAAAACAGACTTGAAAAAAAAATAGTTTTTAACAATTTTAATTTCTTTAGGAAACTAGTTCAGACAAAACAAAGAAATGAAAAACATTCTACCCGGAAAAAAAAAACAAGTCAACCCAAATGCACCCAGAATTTAGGGCATAGTGAATAAATCAACAAACATATTTACTAACTATATCAAAAGTAATATTGGCTTTGTGATACATTTTTAAATAAAAAATAAGAATACCCAGAAAGCTATATATATATATATATATATTTTTTTTTTTTCTGTACAAATTATGGCTAACTAGAACATCCTAACCAAAAGTTGAATGTCATTCTTAACGACGTTGGAAATTAAGCATCTTTATGGCAATGGCAAAGATCAATGCAAAAGTTACTGCAAATCCAATAACTACAGCTGCAACTACTCCCAAAAATTCATGCTTGAAACCAAAGTAATTCCTCAGGAAGTCTTCCACTGTTGTAGTTTTGCCATTAAACTCAACATGGCCCTGTATATCTCCAAACTGTGATGCCACCAATCCATACAAAGTCCAAGCTACTGGATTTGCCCAATAGTACCATCTCCACCATACTGGGATTCTCTGTTAGCCCATGCCAGATAAGAAAGAAAAGAAAGAAAATCAATTAATTATGCATTCCTATGTTTAGAAAGTAAAAAACTTCACTAAACAACAAATGAAGCTAAAACTTACTGGTCGTGGGATTATGAATCCTGAGAAGAGATTCCATACTGAATAGAATCCAGCGGAAAGTATAATGGCAATGGGTGGGTTTGGGGTCAAAGCTGCTGACATCATGCCATAGTAGGTAAAGTACAAGAAGGTGAAGTACATGAAGAAAAGGTTCCAGAAAACTTTAGTGACAGTCCACTCAAAGCCAATCATTGCATAAACTATAATGCCATAGACCACTGCTTGTAAAAGAACATATGGGAGTTCAATTACAACCTGCAAGAAAATATGAAGATCAGAAAAGATAGACATTGAAATACATTATTTACATGCAAGGAAGTAAATAAAGAGGAGTCTCTAAATAACAAATTGCTTGCCTGAGCAAATGCATATGCGAAAGCTGAGTACATTCCAGCAGCTTTTTCCCTATAGAAAACTGTTCTTTCAACAGCCACCAATGGTTGCGCTGAATTAGCATTCTTAATACCAAGAAGGAGAACAGCAGCATACATAGAGCCCATGGCATTAAAAAGATCTTGTTGCTTTTTACTGCAATGTATATGGAAATATACTTTTAGAAACAAATAGAAACAAGAGTTTGAACTTTGAAGCAATAACATTTCCTAGTTTTTAGTTTGATCTTACATTTTGGAGCCAAGGTTCCAATAGATGCTCCCAAACAACACGGCAACAGCGATTGTGTAGAGAAATCTTTGGGCAGTGTACGGAGGATTGCGCCAGTAAGACCAATGCTGTTTCCATAAACAAGCCATGCATTGGGTGAAAAAGGACCTTGAGTACTGTGAAGGAAAATATAGGTCCTTTGAACCAGGGGCTGGAGTACTCAATTCTTTGATAAGTTCTTTGTTTCTCCTGAAACAATGGCCACAGACCAGTTCACATCAGCAACCATTTCATACTTTCAACAACTTCTTATAACCAAATTATTCTTTTAGTTTTTGCCATTAACTGTTTTCTAGCATATTATTTTCCAGTTCTATAGTTTGATTAGATTTTATACAATTGAAAATACCTGTATAACTCTGAATTTTTGTACACCTCAGCAAAATCAATCCCTAATTCCATTTCTTTTGCTGAAGTCGTGACTTCCAACATCCATGTTGCTGGATTATAGCCACCATTAATTGTACTGACACCTTGAATTCCCTTCATGACAAAAGTGTGCACAAAAGTGAAATTTTGGTCAAGATAAAGATCAGAGAAGTTAAACATGCATTTCAATGTTCTCTAATTTTCATTGAAGTCCTACCTCAAAGTAACTGATTAAATGAGAAGAATGATGTCCAAGTGGCCCTACATATATCTCTTGCCCTCCTCGCTTCATTAGGAAAAGCTGCATTTCAATGAAAATAAAGATTAGAAACTCTTTAATGGAAGAGAACAAACTAAAACTATTACAATTTTTAACTCTGCCTATTTCACCTCATCAAAAGATTCAAATATATCAATACTAGGCTGATGGATAGTGCAGACAACTGTTCTTCCAGTGTCCACTATGTTCCTAACTGCTCTCATAACAATAGCAGCAGCTCTTGCATCTAGCCCAGAAGTTGGCTCATCCATGAATATTATCGAAGGATTAGCCACAAGCTCAACTGCAATAGTCAACCTTTTGCGCTGCTCTGTGGAGAGACCGTTAACACCAGGCAATCCAACTATTGCATGTCTTAGTGGTTTCAGCTCCACAAGTTCCATGACTTCCTCAATGAACATCTGCAACCATTAGTCATTTACAAACTTAGTAAAATGATAAAACTTTCAACTATATTTTTGGTTGGCACACTCTTCTTGGTTCCCACATTATTTTTTATAACATAATAATAATTCCAACTATGACATAATAGTGTATGTGAAGTGTGTAAGAAAAACGTGTGAGTGAGAAGAAAATTGTGCAGAGTCAGGTAATTCTGTATAAGATAATTGTGTATCAATGTTAAAAGTAATTTAACTGAGATAATTTATACTCAACTTGAGATTCAGATACCAACCTTCCTGGTTTCAGCATTGATTTCCGCGGACAATCGGAGCCACGCTGAATAGAGCAGTGATTCATATACAGTAACATGAGGAGAGTGGATATCATTTTGTTCACAGTATCCAGAAATTCTTGCAAAGGTATCTTGCTTCTTTGGATAGCCAGAAATTGTGATGTTCCCTCCAATATATCCCCCAGTTTTTCTACCAGCAAGTACATCCATCAGAGTTGTTTTGCCAGCACCAGTGGAACCCATTAGTGCAGTGAGAACACCTGGCCTGAAAGCGCCACTGACACCTTTCAAAAGTTCCAACCTATCCTCAAGAACACCCTGATTCTTCATTTCCTGCAAGTTTAGTGCAAGTATTCAGTAAACTTATATTTTAACAATAATGCTATGAAAGTTTAATTCAAGTGTTTTTTTTTTTAATTTAGTTTCCACATTACCTGTGGCATGTCAACAGCATATGTTACATCATCAAAGGTGATGGAATGTGGTTCAAAAGGAAGAACCATTCCTCTTTTTCTGTTATGATTACTCTCCACTGCATCTTCTTTCCTTGTGGATAAAGACCGAGCAGAGGTGCTTCCACCATTCTCCTCATTGCTTTGAGACTGCTCTGATTTAACAGCCTGATGCTGCACAATTGCTGCATAATCAATTTGTAATATTAGTACACACTAGAGGCTCTCATTTGGTTACAAAACATTTAAGGTGAAGAAACTCACGGTTTAAGTAAGTAAGAGCAAGGATGTAACCAATGTTGAACACTATAGTATATCCAATCATTGCCCCAACACCTATCCAATACCACTTTGACTGAGTAAAGAACCCGCGGGCTTTCAAAACTTCAACTTCTAACGGTTTTGTTGAGTTTGGTAGAACCTTTTATATAAGAAAATATATCCATACATCAGATTATTTATGTAATAAGGCATGCACAAAAATAAACATATAGATTAGTTTTTTAAATATAAAAAAAAAAAACTTACATGTCTCCAGCTCTTCCCTAAGAACTCATTATTTACCATGGCATTCTGTCCATACATCATAGGTGACATCCAGAAGCCCCATAACCACCATTTTTTCATATTGTCTGTGGACGTAAAGCAAAGAAAATAGAGTACTGTTAGTGTAATGGGAGAAAGACTAGGATTGATTTGTTTTGTATCTATCATACCTTTTGACAGGATGAAACCACTCATAGCAATAAGGATGGTCAATGCAAACGACCCAATTGTGAAAGCCACTGTCAAATCTCTACCAACTGCTGCAATAAATCGGAATAAGGCAGAAGCCATCTGGTTAACAAATACCAGAAGAAGGAATTGCCTAAAGAATCTGCATTAAGTAGAGACATACAAACATGTCATTATGTATTCAGTAGGATTTTATTTTTAACAGAAAAGAATGTGGAGAAGGGGGGAAAAATCATTCCACTAGTTTCTTGAGTATGTGTTGAAAACACAGCTCATTTACCTTCCAACATTTGGATCAAAGCCAATGACATAGTAGGTGAGGAATACCCAGATTCCCACTTCCATAAAAGTCAAGGGGACTTTTAGGATCCATCCAGGAAGAGCATATACCCATGAAGGGAAGAAGAGTAAGTCCCTTTGCTTGTAAAAAACAGGAAGCTTTGAAATCGTCACAGTAAGGTCAGCAAAACCATCCAACAGAATCACAAGAAGGCCATAGAACAATGCACCAACATATATACCACCATCAGTCACTGAATCTCTGTGCATTTCAGTCCGCAGGAAAACGGTCATGGCAATAAGGGCCACCACAGCAATCTTAAAGAAGGGGGGAACACATTAGTAATGGATTTGAATGTGTACATAACATGAAACATTAAAGTAGTATAGAACTCCAATGTTCATCAAACCTACTTGGCAAAGTTTGAAGACGTGGGTAAATGAATTGCGCTTCATGAGTAAATATTCTCTTGATAAGCAAGCTTTTAACAGTTCCCATTTTCCTAGTCCATACATTTTGGTTGCCAAAGCAGCTGGGTGGCTCTTGGACTTGTCAAATTGAGTAGCAAGTTCATTAGCAAGGCTTCTCCCAACATGAAATGTTTGAAATGCCTCAGCAAACTCTTTGACTGTGACAAATCTATAAGGCTGATCTTTGTGTGCCCAATATTGCTCCTGATCTTTCATTGATGTCACCTATAACATAATAAATTATTACAATTAAGAATAAATTGCTTTTTACATTCAACATGTACTTTTACTAGTGTAGAGTAGACAAATAGAAAGAAGTTAAATTTACACTTACTTCTTGCAAAAAGTCTGCAACACCTTTCCTCTCAGGACATTTAAATCCCACTGAAGCAAAAAATTCAATAACATGTTCACGGGGGCCTTGGTACACAATTTGGCCATCAGAGAGTAGAATAATGTCATCAAAGAGATTGTAAGTCTCTGGTGCTGGTTGAAGGAGTGAGACCACAGCAGTTCCTCTGAGAGAGTGGATATAATGCTTGAGTGAATTCACAACTTGAAAAGTTGTTGAGCTATCCAAACCAGTAGATATTTCATCCATGAAAAGAGCTTTAGCTGGTCCAACCAGCATTTCCCCTATATTTATAGATATATATTTACTAAAGATTTTTACACAATCAATTACTTGAGTTAAGTAAATATGATACACTTCAAGATTGAAATCGAGCTTCTTTTACCTGTTGTAACACGTTTTCTTTGTCCACCAGAGATACCTCTTAACATTGCATTTCCCACAATAGTATCAGCACAGACCTCCAGTCCCAAAACCTGCAAATATAAAGCAAAGCAAATGAGAAATTAACACAAAATGACTTTATGATGATCAGATAACGTTTCTGAGTGTATGAATTTTTACCCTTAGAATATAATCTGCAATAAAATTTGCTTTCTGGCCTTCAGTTGCTACGGCCTGAGCATTATAAGTCACAAGTTCAACCACTTATATATCAGTCATTCTATTTGTAAGGGATAGAAATAGATGATGCACTCAACTTCAATATGATAACTTAGTGCAGATGTAAAAGATCAATTAAAAAATTACTGCTTTATTTGCTGTCACAACTAATTTGTCACCTGGATTCTGTTCATAGCATATTTCTTCCCAAAAATGGAAATTTCACCGTCTTTTGGGTAAAAGAGCAGAATTTCCAAATTTCAACAATAATGTGGTTACAATTGTAAACAACATTTTTTTTTCTCCTTTTGGTTTGAAAGCTGGTGGTGTTTTTTTGTTTTTTTGTTTTTATTTTCAATTGATATGTTTTTACTCATAATTGCAAAAATAACACAGTTATTTTATTTTATTTCCTGTTTTTAAGATTTTGTGATGAAAATGGTAAAAATTAGAAACAAAATAAAAATAAAGTAATATTTTTATAATTATAAATAAAAACTTATCAACTGAAAATAAAAAGAGAATAGAAACCAATGCCCCTATCATTCCAATTTATTGAACAATATAAGAAGAAGGCTAAGGGATGCAAGCCAAGTAGGTAAAATATGTCCCTAACAAATGATCTCTGTCTAACCTTCATATAGACATCGATATCTGGATCAGGGATAATATTTGCCTCTTTTTCCCTTCTGGACACCTCTGTTAGCAAGTCTGCAGAATGCAAAATAATTTATAGTCAAAACTTGATTTTCATCTGAATTTTTGTTTGTGTTTTCAAATTTTATTAGATGAAACTATAACAAAAAAGCAGTCCAGTAGACTAACCATAACGAGGCCCAACTCCTTGGACTCTTGCTGAGAAGGCCAAGGTTTCTCTGACCGTCATTTCTCCAATATGAAGATCATTTTGACTGACATAAGCAGCAGTTCGCTGGGGTACAAACTCATTCATCTCATGACCATTGTAGGTCACCTTTCCAGTGAACTGATCAAGAAATCACACATTATTAGCAAGAAATCCAAAATGGAAAAATAAAGTAGAAAAATGAAAAACATCATTTAACAATTAAACATCTATTCTTTTATGTCTTAACCTTTAGTTTTGAATCAAGTTTTCCAGCCAAGGCCAACAGGAGTGTGGTCTTCCCTGAACTTGGAGGGCCCAAAAGCAATGTCATTCTGGAAAGGAGCAAATGGAAACTTGTTATATTGGTTCCAAAGATGGTAGCTAATTAGGGTCTTGTCTTCCAAATGAGATATCAATAATTAGAACAATTTCTGCATGTTACCTGGCAGGCTTTATTATTCCACTAACATCTTGGAGAATATTTATATGTTGTTTTCTACTTGGGAGTACATGAAGGAAGACCAATAGGCCCTTTAAAACCCCCCCCAAAAAAAAACATTGTATTAGTATCTCATTCAATGAGATTATATAGTAAGTTCTATTCTATGCTATTCATGTTGAAAGTTAGTACTATTACTTACCTCCACTTTATTAATCATGTAGTTAGTAAAGGTGGGCAAAGCTCTACTTCCCACATGAACTTCTGCTTCCACGTTCAAGTGCTCAAATCGGACCTCTATTGTAGGAAGAACAATTCCAACTCTGATATCATCCAAGGAAGAAGAAAAGGAGAAGCCATCAGTGTATTTTAAAGGCAGCTCAATTAAAATCAAGAAGAAATGAGAGTGGGGATTCTCACCTATCAATGCGATCCCTGAGCTTCAGCATAAACTTCTCATTGTCCCCTTCAGCAACTCTGACCAGTCTTTCAAGCAAAGCTCTCCTTTCTTGCAACCCAAGTTTATGTATATCTATCTCATTGACTTCCCCTTCTGGGGTAGTCAGCAAACCTGTCCTCAAACGTGTAACAGTAGGAAGTTTCTGAATGGCAGCCCATTTGAGAGCTTCTTCATCATCCTCCTCTTGGTGGAAAGAGTTAATGAACATTTCCATACCACTGTTACTCCAAATTGATGAACTCCCAATCCTGAAACTACTTATAATACTGCCTGCTTTGAAACTACTCATACTTCCTGCTTTGACACTATCCCCATCCTCCATTTTCCAGAAACAACCAAAAGTTTCAACACTTACTGAGAAAAAAAAATCAATGCAAATCACCAGCTGTTTTCTCTAATCACTTTATTTTCTTTTTCAATTTTTTTTTTTTGCTTGTGGGTGAAGAAGTTTGGCATATGGTACTTGGACAAGTTCCTTAATTTCTGTTTGCCTGAATATAACACAAGAGAAGATGATGGGATATATAGATGATGGTATGGCCACAGAGGCGGCTTAGCAAAGTTGTCACTGATGACGGGGTGCTGGGATTTAAAAAGAGCGCAACAATGCTTCCTATAACTTGGCATGTATGCGTCTCATTCGCTTGTACCTCCACTTGTTCAGTTGATTTTCTCTTCTACTTCATTGGAGGAATAAACTAAACACTGATTATGATTGTAATATTATATCTTATCAACCACCCGTTAAACAAATTAGCAGGGTGATTTCATTGATTATGTCTTCTGAAACATAGTCCGGTTTTAATGATATTAAAAGAAAAATGTTAATTACATGTCTTTTTCACACTCACATCTCTCAAATTTACTTATGTGATTGAATTAGAATGTAGATGTGTAGAAAATAAAACTCATTTATAATTAAATAGCAAAAATTATACATATGTAAAATGATATATGTATCTAACATTGTTCTTTTAAAATTGCCTATAAATTTGTTTAATAAAATTTAGTAGAACATTATATAAATTTAACATTATAAAAATAATTGAGTTTATATATGAAATAGGCCTAATTTTTTTTTAAAATAGTTTTTACATTTAATTTTAATACACACTATCACCATCACTCATTAATTATCAAATTATTAAAGAAATTTGATTATTACAACTATTAGTGATCTACATATTACATACTCATATACTAAGATTAAAGTCTAAATATTTTGAATTTAATAATTATGGTAAAAAGTAATAACGGTCCAGTTAATAATATAATAATAGAGTAATAGAAATGTCTTTTTTTTTGTTTTTTTGAAATATAGAACTGTCTTCTTACGTATAATGTAAAACTTTAACTCACTCTACTGCTAATACAGGTTTGGAGCAAATGATACACTTGTGTCGTATTTAGTACTCAGGTCGCCAGGGGAGTCCTCTCCTCCCCACTGCCCAGAAGGGTAGAAGCCCCGCAACTATCAATTCTCCCTTAAACAAATGGGCACTATCACCCACTATCAATTCTCCCTTCTCCCTTAAACAAATGGGCACTATAACCCACTATCAATTCTCCCTTAAACAAATGGGCATGATGATTTCATTGATTATGTCTCCCATACACTGAGAAATAAAAAATTTGAAAACAGTTTATCATTAACTAACTTTATTGCTAATTCAAGTTTGGGGCAAATAATACACTTTTGTCGTATTCACTTTCACTATTTGGTACAAAAGCCGCCAGAAGAGTCCCCACAGCCAAGAAGGGTAGAAGCCTGGAAGCCCGGCACTATCACCGACTGCATTATCGTTCTCCCTTAATGGGCAATGATTTCATTGATTACATCACCCATACACTCAGAAATAAAAAATTGAAAACAGTAAACGCGCCCTTGAAATTTCTTTAATGCATTGATTAATCTCGTTAGAGATTATTTTTATGTACTTGGTCAAGGGTAATAACTTGATCACGGCGTCAAATCTCACCTTTTATTCTATATATAAAATTGAGTAAAGAGTACAGAGATTTTTTTAAATTTTGATTATTTTATAAATTATTATTACGAATTTTAATTTTTTAATTAATTTCTAACTTTAATTCATTAATAATATTATTAAACGATATTATTTTATTTGCATTAATATCAATTAATGAATTATTTATTAAAATTTAATTTTAAATATTATTTTTAATTCAAAAATTTTAATTTTAAATAAAAAAAAATTTATTTTAAAACAAAATTTTTATTTATTTATTTTGTAATAATAAAATATATTTATAATCAAAATTTAATAAGTAAATTAATAAACAATCCAAAAAATGTTAATATTGATAAAATGTTATTATACAATATCATCATTAATGAATTAATATATTTAAATTAAAAAAATATTTATTAAGATATTAATTAAAATTTATTAATTAAAAAAATTTATGGTGATAATTTATAAAATGATTAAAATTCAAGGAGGTTGCATACTTCTTTCTCTTATAAAATTATATCAATAATTAATAATAAAATAATAAAATAAATTTATGCATCTACACTAAATAGTAAATACACAATTTTTAAACATTTATTTTTTTTATGAGGTGTTTCTACCTCTTTAAATATGAGATTAATTCTCACATGAATGTTTAATAGCGTGATTCTCATTACAAATTCTACTATTACTTACACTTCAAGCAAAATTTATTTATGCAAAACTCTAGTAGCTAACTAGGTCTAAGTCACATATCTATTATCTATTATATTTTACTAATTGAACTATCTTAACCCATTATTTGGTTCAAGAGAAAATGAGAGGAGAGAAAATGAGAGAGAAGATAAATTGAGAAGATTTTATTCTTTTTCTTATTTGGTTATGGAGAGAAAATAAGGAGGAAAGAAAAAAAGAAAAAAAAATATGCGACATCCGTACTTTCTTGTCTGAATTACTTACAAGAGTATGTTGTGCATTGTTGTTTCTCTTTTGACTTTCGGGACTGTTCCTTTTGTGTAGTATTATTTTATTTTGAAAGGATGATCTGAAACTTACGAAAGTGCTTGATTTTTTTTTTTTTGAGATTTTGTCCATTCTCCCGATTTTAGTGGATAAATAAAAATCCAAAAAAGTGGTTATTACTCTTTATCACATGATTTCTATGTTCGTGGAAAAAGTTGGTTAACAAGAACTTTCATAATAGTCATTAGCAAAAAAAAAAAAAAGAGCCGGGTGGGTCCCATGAAAAGAATATGTTTGAATATAGGTAAAATAACTAAAAATTATGTTTTAAATTAATTGATGTTAGACAGTCGATAGTCAATGTAAAATTTTATCAAATCTTTATGACATGAATCAACGAAATAATTGTGTTAATACTAGGTCATTGTTCCTAAACAATGCGCTGTATGACTCGAGTACAGTGTCAAATGAGTAAGGGTCGCTGCATCGCCGCTTGGGTGTAATAAAAAATAAGTAAGGATTCTCACATTGTCGTGAACGGGTGTGGGTAAATAAACTAGTTCACAAGAGTAAGTTGCGTTTAGGAACTTGAAATATAGGCACACTTACAGGTAAATCAATAAAAATAGTTGAAACCATGATTAGGAGAAATATTAATTTTATGCGCTTACAGAAAACTAAGTGGGTTGGAGTAAAGGCAAAGGAACTCGACACATCGAGTTTTAAGTTTTGGTACACCAACAAGGTAAAATCTAGAAATGGGGTAGGCATTATAGTAGATAAGAATTGGAAGAATTTGGTTGTGGATGTGAGAAGGATCAGATATAGGATCATAGTTTTGAAGTTTGTTATGAAACATGAGACTTTTAATGTTATTAGTGCGTATGCAACCCAAGTAGAGTTAGACGAGCATCACAAGATAAAATTTTGGGAGGATTTAGAAGGTTTAGTTCGGGAAATACCTTTAGGAAAGAACATTTTTCTAGGAGTGGACCTAAATAATCATGTGGGGAGCGAATCTAAGGGGTATGAGGGTTTGCATGAGGGTTTTGGTCTAAGAGTAGCTAATGTAGGGGGTAAAATGATTTTAGATTTTTCGGTAGCATTTGATTTTATAATAGCAAACACTTATTTTAGGAAGCGAGAAGAACATTTGATCACATATAGAAGCGGAGATTCTTGCTCTAAATTTAACTTCTTTCTAACAAGGAAATATGATAGAAAGCTTTACATGGATTGCAAAGTCATCCCTAGAGAGAGTTTGACTATCCAACACAGGGTTTTGGTTATGAATGTACGGGTTAAGATGAGAGTAAGGAGAAAGTGTCGAGACAGAGAGCCAATGATCAAATAGTAGCGATTAAAAGGAGGAAAACAAATACTCTTTCAGAGGAATACTATGGACGAAGAGATTTGGGAAGTACAATGGAGTGCTAATGAAATGTGGGACGAGATAGTTAAAGGGATTAGGAAGGTAGCAAAAGAGACACTCGGTGAATCAAGAGGCTTTGGACCCAAGGATAAAGAATCTTGGTGGTAGGACGCAAGTGTACAAAATAAGGTTAAGGTTAAAATAAAATTTTATAAAGCTTGGCATGTGTGTAAAAATGATAAAAATTGAGAAAAATATAATGCAGCTAAAAAAGATACTAAGAAGGCAGTGAGCGAGGTGAAAGCTGAAGCGTTCAACGGGTTATATCAATCATTGGACACTAAAGACGGAGAAAAGAATATCTACATGCTTGCTAAAAGTAGAGAAAGGAAGACAAAAAACTTAGATTAAGTGAAATGCATTAAGGATGAAGAGGATAAAGTCTTGGTTACAGAATAAGATATCAAGGAGCGATGGAAGGGTTATTTTCACAAGATATTTAATGAGGAACATGAGACTTTAGGAGACTCAGACATTCTAAACACTAGAGAGGAGGACCAAAATAAAACATTTTATCGTAGAATTCGGGAGTTTTAGGTAAAAGAAGCATTAAAGAGGAGAGAAAGGTATAAGTTGGATCACAAAGTTGTTTAACGAGATAATAAGGTCTAAGAAAATGTCAAACGAATGAATGAGAAGCACTTTAATCCCTATTTATAAGAATAAGGGAGATATATAAAACTGTGCAAATTATAGAGGAATTAAACTCATGAGTCATACCATGAAGTTATGAGAAATAGTAATTGAACGGATATTAAGATAAGAGACTCATATTTTAGAGAATCAATTTGATTTTATGCTTGGGAGGTCAACTATGGAAGTAATCTATCTTCTATGAAGATTAATGGAGAGGTATCGGAGGAAGAAAAAGACCTACACATGATTTTCATTAATCTGAAAAAAGTTTACGATAGGGTACCGAGAGAGGTCCTGTGGAAGGCTTTGGAGAAGAAAGGAGTTCGTATCACCTATATTCGAGCAATCCAAGATATGTATGATAGGGTTAAAACTAGTGTGAGAACACAAAGTGGGGTCACAGAAGATTTTCCTATAACTTTAGGACTGCACCAAGGGTTAACATTGAGTCTATATCTTTTTACCTTGGTGTTGGATGTGCTTACTACGCATATCTAAGAGCCGGAGCCACAATGTATACTTTTTGCAGATGATATAATCTTAGTTGAAGAGTCGAGAGAGGAAACAAATAGGAAACTAGAGCTATGGAGACGAGCTTTGGAAGAACATGACCTTCATCTAAGTAAGAGTAAGACGGAGTATATGAAATGTAAGTTCAGTAAGAGACGTGTTAATACTAGCTTAGCGGTGAAAATTAGAGATCATACAATACCACAAGTAACACAGTTTAGGTACCTTCGATCTATTATACAAAATGATAGAGAGATAGAGGGAGATGTAAACCATAGGATTCAAGCTGGATGGATGAAATGGAGGAGTATGTCAGGAGTTATCTGTGATAGAAAAGTACCTCTCAAGCTTAAGGGTAAATTTTATTGCACAACTATAAAGCCTGCAATGTTATATGGTACTGAATGTTGGGCAGTAAAAAGTCAACAAGAGCATAAGATTAGTGTCGCGGAGATGAGGATATTGTGTTGGATGTATGGCCATACAAGACAAGATAGGATTAGGAATGAATGTATTAGAGAGAAAGTAGGAGTAGCACCTATTGTGAAAAAGATGAGAGAATCTCGCCTTAGGTAGTTTGGACATATAAGGAGAAGACCCATAGAAACCATTGTAAGAAGAGTAGACTAGGTAGATAATAACTCAATTACGAGAAGTAGAGGAAGACCAATAAATACTATATGTGAAACGATTAAAAAATATCTAAATCTAAATGACATATTTAAAGATTTAATTTATGATAGAGTACAGTGGTGTCATTTGATCTATGTAACTGATCTCATCTAATAAAAAAAAAACTTGATTTTTGTTGTTGTTATTATTTTTTTTAAAATTTTATTTATTTTATCTAAATTATAAAAAGTGGCTTATAGATGTAAAATGAAGAATTACATTTTATTATATATTAAGGGTATATAAATCATTTAGAATAATTGTACTTTCTTTTCTTTTTTTTCTTCTTTTTAACCAAACATTCGAAAGAAATGTCTCTCATTTTCTTTCTCTTTTTTTTTTATCCTCATCTAAACAATAGGAGAAAAAATTATTTTTTTATTTTATTTTCTCTTCTCTCCATTTTCTTTCATTCTATTTTCTTTCCGCACTCAAACTAAGGCTTAAGTGTCACGAAGTAGATTTTAAGTAATTTTTTTTATAATAAATAGAGTACTCAATGTATTGAAAATTAAAAGAGATCTATATTTCATATAAAAAAATTATTTTAAATTTTTCAATAAATACCTTTAAGACATTCTTTAAAAAAACTTAAAATAAATCTCATCAATGATGTTTTTATTTTGATCCGACATTCTTTTCAAAGAATAATCTGAAACATTCCTAATATAAAATAATATTAATTTTTTTTAATATTAAAAAAAAATTAAACCGTTGAATTTTCAGGCTCGAACTGTTGGACCTCTAACAGCTGAGAGAATCCAAATTCTTTTCATTTATACCAACCACAACATCGTCGTCGAGGACTTTGGAGCAACAAATCCACATTAGTTTTTGTCTTTTCTACTGCTTTTATTATTAGCTAGTTACCATCTTAAGCTTACCGGACACCTTTGACCGAGAGGTTTTTGCATACTCCGATAGTTCAATCAAAGTATAACACGTGACACTTGCAATCATATATACCCTTTGATTAAAAAATAAAATATTATTTAATTAAAATTGAACAATTGCAAAACTTTTCAAAATAATACCCTGAGAGTATTTTTAAATTTCTCCCATTGACCTAGCCTTTGTTTTTGGTTGAAGACCTATATCAATTTAACTTTTATAAACAGTATTTTTTAGAAAAAAATAATATACTTATTAATTATTATTTTTCTCACTTAATTAATATTTTATTTTTATTAATCTCACATTCTCTTTCTCTTCTTATTCCATTGATAGCAAAAGACACATATTCAACAAATTTATTAGAGTAGTTGATTTTAAAAAATTATAAAAATTAATTAATATGTATTTATTGAGTTTAGTAAAAATAATAAAATATCAGAATAAAATTAAAAAAAGACTAATAAATATTTTTTATTTTTTAAATAAATAGATAATATTATATAAATTAATATTCTTAAATGAATAGACAAAAGTGAATGAAATGAGTTTTAGTTATAAAAGAAATTTATTCATCGCTAGCATTAAAAATCAAAAGAGACATAATAGTGTCAGATTGTTCCTCAGCCCAAGTTTTTTAACCAATTGAAATAGCCAGATTGACTAAAGAATCCATTACCTCATCACAAAACCAAGAAACATAATAATTACAACAGAACTTAGAAAAGCATGAAGCACAAAGAAACACATCCTAAAAATGGACCCGTTGTATGAAAAGTCTTTAAAACCTTCTCTAATACTTTCATAGACAATGCTTGCATCCTCTTTCAAGTGGACTTCTAAAATTCCTAGTTCCCATGCAAAACGCAACTCCCTGTTAACAGTTATCCTCTACGAGTATCCGCAACTCCTATGCAATTCTCCTCTTTTGTTATTTATAAAATTAAAATGAAAAATGTTTAAATTTTGTATGTAATTCTTTTTATTAAAAAGCAATGTTTACAATTTCCTTTTTTCACAAAGCACCAAAACTTTATGACTTCCGAGGTGCATATTGTAAATTATGGTGAAAGTACTTCGAGAATACCCATAGCTATAACAGAAAAAATAAAAAAATAAAGGAAATAACTAATAAAGATTGGCTCAATTTATATGTGTACTGTAATAGGAAATTTAATATATATGAAAATAAATGTAGCCAATAAGCTTGTAGCTCAATTGACACCATCTAAAGTTATTTTAATACTTGAGTGTGACATTAAAGTCAGAGATTCAATCTTCCATTTCAGCGACCTTTCTTCTTATTTGCACCTCCAAAAGTATATAATTTTTATATAATAAAATGTTGAATGTTAAAGTGTTGAAGAAATGGGCTGATAGAGGTTGTGGGCTGAATGAGTAAACAAAACAAAAGGAAGAAATGTGGTCCGGCCCGAATACAGTGGGAAGGCTGAATGCTGATGATTGATGCCCTGCGTAAGGAATGGCTAGAGTGGCAGGTGGTTTTGGCTTGGCATGGCGGTAGACAGCATACCCAATAAACTATAAATCAAATTCAGCTACTGCTACTTGTGTTGTAAGTTGTAAGTTGTAACATAAGATAATAATAATGGAGGACGAAGCTGACATATACGACGGCGTTAGAGCTCAATTCCCTCTTTCGTTCGGGAAGCAATCAAAATCCCAAACCCCACTCGAAGCCATCCACAACGCCACTCGTCGTCCACCTTCTTCTTCCAAATACACCAACGATCTACCTTCTCTCTCTTCCTCTTCCAAGGAATGGCTCAATTCCCTACGCGCCCCCAAAAACCCTAACCCTCCACCTCCGCCCGTGGATTCCGATGATGATGATGATGATGGTGTCATGGTGGGACCTCCTCCCCCGCCCTCCGGTGCTGATGAGGATGGCGAGATGATTGGCCCACCCCCTCCACCCCCTGGTTCCAATTTGAGCTCCGAAGACGATTCGGACGAAGACGATGTTGGGATCCGGTTCCGAATCCCGCTTAGCAACGAGATTGTGCTCAAGGGCCACACCAAGGTATTCCCTCTCTCTCTCTCTCTCTCTTTCTCTTAATTTAGGAAATTAACGACAAAAAAATATCAATGAAGAGCAAGTGGTATCTTGAAATGTAATTAACATATAATAGAGCTACTCTATGTTCACTATTTGTCCTGTGTGTATATGGGTACAAATACAATAGAACTGCGTTATGAAAATAATTGTCTGCTCTGTATCCCACCTAATCCTAAGCTTACAGATAAAATCAAATTGACATGATTTGATACTAGTAGCTAAGGTTTATAATGATATATTGCAAAGAAAACAAAATGCTAGGTTTCTTTTGCCTCTAGAATTTCAAACCCAAAGCATTTACACAAATTTTATGTCAGACGGTTCACGAATAGTATGAATAACTTTTAACTTTGGTTTAAGTTGTGGAAACGTGGCTGCGTTTATTTTTTTTGGAAGGGTGGGGGTTGCAACAAATGAGTATGTATAATAGAACTAAAACCATTAGAAGACAGACACCAACAATATCAATGAACAATGGATTTTAATCTTCTCAATTTTTTTCTCTCTCAAGTTGTCAAGTGGAGGAGAGAGATAGACACAAAAAATTATTAGTAGGACCATTTATAATGTGTGAAATTTATTTTATAACATTTGTGTCTATCTCTCTCTTCCACTTGACCACTTAAAAGAAAAAAAAAATTTGAGGATCCAAATCCATGAACAATGGATGTAACTATGTGGTTCGTTTCAAAATCTAAATGTGAAGGGAAAAGAAATCAGTTGCAGACTTGCGCTGAAATGCAGAGTTATTTATTAATGATAACATTGGGGCAACTGTTGACAGGTTGTGTCAGCCCTTGCTGTGGATCACTCTGGATCAAGAGTACTTTCTGGAAGTTATGACTATACAGTACATATGTATGACTTTCAAGGAATGAATTCTCGTTTGCAATCATTTCGACAACTGGAGCCATTTGAAGGTCATCAAGTTCGCAATCTAAGCTGGAGTCCAACTGCAGATCGCTTTCTGTGTGTCACTGGATCAGCTCAAGCAAAGGTAGCACATCACATGGCATCGTTATCTGTTAATTTCTTTTATGCTTTATTGCTTTTCCATTGACCATGCCTGTCTTCCTTTTGTCACAGATTTATGATCGTGATGGGCTTACTCTTGGAGAGTTTGTGAAGGGAGACATGTATATTCGTGATCTAAAGAATACCAAGGGCCACATATCTGGATTGACATGTGGAGAGTGGCATCCAAAAACTAAAGAGACAATTTTAACATCATCAGAGGATGGGTCACTACGTATATGGGATGTAAATGACTTCAAAAGTCAGAAGCAGGTTTAGAAAATTTTAGCCTACTCTTGTTCTTCTTCCATGATAAAATGTTTTCTCTGGAGTAGTTCCATGCATGGGCATATCTGTTGCGTTGTAATTTTCTTTTTATTTATAATCTTCAATTGCTATAAGAAACTAAGTGGGTTGGAGAAAAGGCAAAGGAACTCGACACTTCGGGTTTTAAGCTTTGGTACACCAGCAAGGTTAAGTCTAGAAATAGGGTAGGCATAATAGTAGATAAGAATTGGAAGAATAATGTTGTGGATGTGAGAAGGCTCGGAGATAAGATCATAGCATTGAAGTTTGTTGTTGAACAGGAGACTTTTAATGTTATCAGTGCGTATGCACCCCAAGTAGGGTTAGACGAGCACTAGAAGATAAAATTTTGAGAGGATTTAGAAGATTTAGTTCAGGGAAGACCATTAGGAGAGAAGATTTTTCTGGGAGGGGACCTAAATAGTCATGTGGGGAGCGAGTCTAGGGGGTCCTATGGTTTGCACGGGGGTTATGGTCTAGGAGTAACTAATGCAGAGGGCAAAGCGATTCTAGATTTTTTGGTAGCGTTGGATTTTACAATAGCTAACACTTGTTTTAGGAAGCGGGAAGAACATCTTATCACATACAGAAGCGGGGGTTCTTATTCTCAAATTGATTTTTTTTCTAATAAGGAAATCTGATAGAAAGCTTTGCATGGATTGCAAAGTCATCTCTGGAGAGAACTTGACTACCCAACACAGAGTTTTAGTTATGGATGTACGGGTTAAGATGGGAATAAGGAGAAATTATCGAGACAGAGTCCCAAGTGTCAAATGGTGGCAACTAAAGGGAAGAAAACAAATGCTCTTTTAGAGGAGGATTATGGAGGAAGATATTTGGAAGGTACAAGAGAGTGCTAATGATATGTGGGACGAGATGACCAAAGGGATTAGGAAGGTAGTAAAAGAGATACTTGGTGAATCAAGAGGCTTTGAACCCAAGGATAAAGAACTTTGGTGGTGAGATGCATGTGTACAAGATAAGGTTAAGATTAAAAGGGAATGTTATAAAACTTGGCACGTATGTAAAAACAATGAAAATTGAAAAAAATATAAGGCAGCAAAAAAAGATACTAAGAATATGGTGAGTAAGGCGAAAGCTAAAGCGTTCGACGGGTTATATTAATCTTTGGGCACCAAAGACGGAAAAAGGAATATTTACAGGCTTGCTAAAAGTAGGGAAAGAAAGACAAGAGACTTGAATCAAGTGAAATGCATTAAGGATGAAGAGGGTAAAGTCTTGATTACGAAACAAGACATCAAGGATCGATGGAAGGGTTATTTTCACAAGTTATATAATGAGGGACATGGGACTTTAGGGGACTCAGACATTCTAAACACTAGAGAGGAGGACCAAAATAAAACCTTTTATCGTAGAATTCAAGAGTTTGAGGTAAAAGAAGCATTGAAGATGATGGATAATGGAAAAGCGGTCGGACCGGATAATATACCTATTGAGGTATGGAAGTGCCTATGAGAGAAAGGTATAAGCTGGCTCGCAATGTTGTTTAACGAGATAATGAGGTCTAAGAAAATGCTAAATGAATGGAGGAGAAACACTTTAATCCTTATTTATAAAAATAAGGGAGATATACAAAACTGTGCAAATTACAGAGAGATTAAGCTCATGAGTCATACCATGAAGTTACAAGAAAGAGTAATTGAACGGAGATTAAGACAAGAGATTCAGATTTCAGAGAATCAATTTGGTTTTATGCCTTGGAGGTCAACCATAGAAGCAATCTATCTTCTACGAAGATTGATGGAGAGATATCGGAGGAAGCAAAAAGACCTATACATGTTTTTCATTGATCTGGAAAAAGCCTACGATAGGGTACCGAGAGAAGTCTTGTGGAAGGCTTTGGAGAAGAAAGGAATTCGTATCGCTTATATTCGAGCAATTCAAGATATATATGATGGGGTTAAAACTAGTGTGAAAACATAGGGTGGGGTCACAGAAGATTTTCTTATAACTATAGGACTGCGCCAAGGGTTAACTTTGAATCTATACTTTTTACCTTGGTCTTGGATGTGCTTACTGAGCATATCCAAGAGTCGGTGCGACAATGCATGCTTTTTGCAGATGATATAGTCTTCGTTGGAGAGTTGAGAGAGGAAACAAATGAAAAGCTAGAACTATGAAGACGAGTTTTGGAAGAACATGACTTCTGTCTAAGTAGAAGTAAGACGGAGTATATGGAATGTAAGTTCAGTCAGAAGCGTGCTAATGCTACTTTAGTGGTAAAAATTGGAAACTATACCAAACCACAAGTTACACGGTTTAGGTATCTTGGATCTATCATACAAAATGACGGAGAGATAGAGGGAGATGTAAATCATAGGATTCAAGCTGAATGGATGAAATGGAGGAGTGCTTCAGGAGTTATTTGTGATAGAAAAGTGCCTATCAAGCTTAAGAGTAAATTTCATCGCACAGCTATAAAGCCCGCAATGTTATATGATACTAAATGTTGGGCAGTAAAAAGCCAGTAAGAGCATAAGATTAGTGTCACTGTCACGGAGGTGAGGATGTTGCGATAGATGTGTGGCCATACAAGACAAGATAGGATTAGGAATGAATGCATTAGAGAGAAAGTAGAGGTAACACATATTGTGAAAAAGATAGGAGAATCTTGCCTTATGTGGTTTGGACACGTAAGGAGAGTAGATCAGGTGGAGGATAACCCAATAGCTAGAGGTAGAAGGAGAGCAAGAAAGACTATAGATAAAACGATTTAAAAAAGATTTAGATTTGAATGACATATCTGAAGACTTGGTTTATGATAGGGCACAATGGCGTCATTTAATCCATGTAGCCGATCACACCTAGTGGAAAAAGGCTTGGTTGTTGTTGTTGTTGTTATAATCTTCAATTGGGGGAAGAGAACCTTTCAAACTGAAGCTTTGTGAAATTCATATTTATTAATATGCGGGGATGCTTGGATTTTTTTAAAACAAAAATTTAGGCTTTTCAGATAAAAGTGGCTTAAAGCATCTGTTACTTCAGATATTGCTTATAGAATTATTGGCTGCTACTTCGCTTAATGTAGTGAAGAAGTTACTGGCATTGTCTACATAAATACCCCTCTTTTTGCTCTGGTTTATTACTTAATGGAAAAGAAATTTTTATGGGTTAGTTAATTGATGACCAAGTATTAAGTTTTGATGAATATAAAACATGGACACACCATTTTGGTGCTATGTTGCCTGTCGGACACGTGTCCGACACTGACACTTGTATGACACGTCCAATTTAAAAATTATTTTTTTCCGGCTTCGACCCAGCTATGATAGTATGAATTATGAATATTTTTTCTTAAATTTTCAATTTTACATATATATATATATGCCTTGTCCTACAACTTCTAGAATTTGGTGTGTCTCCTGTGTCCGTGTCGTGTCATGTCATGTCACATCACATGTCAGTATATGTGCTTCATATCTATTTATTTGCCTTTGCTGTGAACAAAAATTGGTGATTATTATGAGACCTGGAATTTCACCCAAAAGTTTCCTTTCTCCTCCCAATAATACTGAAAGAATATGCGTGTGCATTGGATTTGCACATGTATGGAAGTTTTTGTGTATCTCTATATGGAGTTGTGATAAGTTATGCTATAAAATATATTTTACACTTTTCTGATGTTACTGAAGTTAACACTGCTATCATTCAATGGATAGGTCATTAAACCAAAGCTTGCAAGACCTGGAAGAGTTCCTGTCACGACATGTGCATGGGATCGTGATGGTAAATGCATTGCTGGTGGTATAGGAGATGGTTCTATACAGGTACCTCTCTTTTTTCATATTTGTTAATAAAGTCAATATCTGTATGCTGCTTTTAAGCTTGAAATAACATTAACTTTCTCCTTATATTGCTTGGGATGATCAATTATTGTTCATAGATTTGGAATATTAAGCCTGGATGGGGAAGTAGGCCAGATGTACATATTGAAAAAGGTCATGTGGATGATATTACTGCATTGAAGTTTTCTAGTGATGGGAGAATCTTATTGTCAAGAAGTTTTGATGATTCATTGAAGGTAAATAAATGAATGCATCTTCAAAATCATACCTTACAGTTTGTTGCTGTTTGCTTTCTTTACTAGGCTTGCATTTACTTTAATCTGCTCTACGTAACTTCTCCTCATTGGCCAATGAATTATGTCTCAGGTTTGGGATTTGCGCAAAACGAAGGAAGCGTTAAAGGTATTTGAGGATCTTCCAAATCACTACGGACAAACAAATATTGCCTTCAGTCCTGATGAGCAAGTATTTTTAACTGGAACGTCTGTTGAAAGGGAGAGCTTGACTGGAGGTTTATTGTGCTTCTTTGATAGAGTAAACCTTGAGCTTGTTTCAAGAGTTGGCATATCCCCCACTTGTAGTGTTGTTCAGTGTTCTTGGCATCCTAAACTGAATCAGGTAACATAATATCACAGTTATGTACGCCTAACAATTTTCTTGTGTCATCTTACATTCTCTGAAACAGGATAGTTTGGGTGCTTATGCTCATAAATAATCTTTCTTCAACTTCGTTTTATTTGTAAAGATCTTTGCAACTGTTGGTGATAAAAGCCAAGGAGGGACTCACATACTATATGATCCAACCCTCAGTGAGAAAGGAGCACTTGTTTGTGTTGCACGTGCACCAAGGAAAAAATCAATTGATGATTTTGAGGCAAAACCTGTAATTCACAATCCTCACGCTTTACCACTATTTAGAGATCAGCCAAGCCGTAAGCGTCAACGAGAGAAAATATTGAAGGATCCAATGAAGTCCCATAAGCCTGAACTTCCCATAACAGGACCTGGCTTTGGTGGACGAGTTGGTGCAAGTCAAGGAAGCTTGCTGACCCAGTATCTTCTAAAGGTATTGTTTCTTTCCTATCATTTTTCTTGATTTTCCTATTCTCATGCTTTAGAATATGACAGTGGAAGATATTCATGTTTTCATGTAATTGCAGCAAGGGGGTATGATTAAGGAGACATGGATGGAGGAAGATCCAAGGGAAGCTATCCTGAAATATGCTGATGTTGCAGCAAAGGATCCAAAGTTCATTGCTCCAGCATATGCAGAAACCCAACCTGAGCCAGTTTTTGCAAAGTCAGATTCTGAGGATGAAGAGAAATGATTGGGTTATGAAGTTATAATTGCTGGTATCACAGGATGGTTACTGCAAAGGAGATGGCAGGCAAGACTGACTCAGAAGTAGATACCTTATGCTGACATGTGGGAGCATTCTCAACATGGGACTACCTACCCTTCCTGGCAAAGTCTCTTTAAGGCACCTGTAATGATTATGTTGAAATCGTTCGCTCTCCTTAGTTTTAGCAATCTTATTGTGGCGGAGTATTAATATCTGTACATTGTCATATGTAACACTGAATTTTGGAAACTATTCAAATGCTACCTTTTACGCTTATAATTTTTAGAAATTTTGATATATAGGAGTACGAATTTGTATTGAAGATTGCCGCTTGTAAAGAAGCTGCATGCCATGGATAACGGTGCCTTGGTGGTGAGGCTGAGTTCTTGACATCAGAAACAATCCTAACGACTTCAAGGCAATCTGCTTCACAAAGAAGTTTCTAACGGCATTATCCCATGCTGTAGCCAGCCTGGAGCGAATAGTCACGAGGTCAGCCGGAAGTTTTGTTTTACAGCCGATTGGTAAGCAGATACTTATGCAACGCCAACCAGAAAAAAAATGTCTCACCTTTTCAGTAGAGCACAGATTTCAAACGCAATTCCTTTAACTTCAGTTATCCATTGGATTTTGATGTTTAAGGATCCAAGAGTAACCTGTTTTGGCCATATCACTACACTTCTATGAATTAGTCCACCAGTCATCTCTCTCCACCCTCCCAAACGTAGCCTAATTTAAAACCTTTACCAGATCCCCTGTTATACCAAATAAAGATTCTGATATAAGAATCAGAGGAACTAAACCCCGACTGAGGAATCCACATACTAATCGACAAAGAGGACCGATTCGGCCAAAGCGAGACGACCCTCCTTCTAAGGATATAAGGCCCTCTTATCTAAAACCATTACAACACAATCAAATATTGTTTTCTGAATGACTTAAATTCTAATCCAGCATCAGCGCTTTGCAAGTGTGCAACTACATCTATCTTCTGTAGCAACAAACATTACAGCTTCTCAATGGCTAAATACTCAATTCAATAAATATTGACAGGGCGGAAAAAGGGAGAAAAGAAAGACAACACACCGCTGAAGTTCATGCACGTATGCAACATAAAATGCTTTCCTATGGCCATGCATAGTATAAATCACTTTTCAGAAAATGAACAAAAGTTTGTAACCCCCCCCCCCCCCCCCCCAACACCCCATCATTAACATATACATAGATATATATTGAGAATAGACAGTGAAACTAACAGAACAGACCAGATATCTAGAAACAGCTAATAACAAATTGACTGATACGATCCAGAGCCAACAAACGAGGCACAAGATCAAGGATTAATAAACTGAATTAGTTGATGACTGTGTCAAAATTAGTTACAACTGTAAAAGTTAGATGTTAGATGAAAACTGAAACTGAAAGCCAGAAGGATCCATTTTAAGATTCATTAATTGATGAATTGAATAAGAGGTCTTTTTGGAGTTTTCTCCTTATTAGTGTACAACATGATTCACAGAGAGCAGTACTGATTTGATGTCCACAGTACTTGAGGTATGTAGCATAGCAAAACTGACTATTTATTCTTGCATTCATTACACGGTTGGATTTTCACTTGATCTTATCAAGAATTGAACTAAGAAGCATATCAATAGTCAAGGGTTTCACTTGGTAGTCATCCAGCCCCGCTTCCATAAATTCTCGTATTTCCGCTTCCATAGAGCATGTTGACACACCAATTATCATGCTACGAATACCCATTGACCGAAGTTTCTTTGTTGCCTATGTAAAACAAATTAGTCTTTAACAAAGTGAATCTCAATTATACATATATGCACATGCATTTTTAACAACAAAAAAAGATCTTCATTATGCCATTATTCTTTAATTTCATAGAAAGCAATATAAGTAAACTAAATCTAGCAAGATAGTGCTTTCAACTTCTTAGCCTATTACATACATAATTACGTACCTCAATGCCATTCATGATAGGCATATTCTTGTCCGTGAGAATTAGGTCAAAACTTTGACCAGAGCAATGAATGTCTACGGCTTCTTTGCCATTTTCCACTGCGTGATTTTTCACTCCAACTTTGTTCAACAGCCTTTGATGAATCATTCGGACAAATTTATCATCATCTACAACTAGTGCTGTTAATTGTGGGGCTGAGTTTTGAGGTTCCATTAGACCTTTGCCTTTGTTTTGGGCTTCCATAACTTGTACACTTGTGTTGCACAAATTTAAAAAAAAAAAAAAACAGTAAGTTTGTTTTCCTTTCTGGACAAGAAAGATATATAATCGCTAGATATGTACAATTCAATTCAAGATAATGTAGCAGTAGCACTAACCTGAATTACAACTCTCTTTCTTTAGGTTGAGACTAAAAAGTAGGAGGGAAAGATGGATGAATAGCTAGCTATGTAATCGCTAAATATGAATCTAAATTTCAAGATGAAGATATATAATTGCTAAATATGTATGTAGATTTCAAGATAATGTAGTAGTAGCACTAACCTGAATGGCAACTCTTTCTCCAGATTTTGAGACTAAAGCAACTATGAGTAGGAAAGAGGGGAAGAAATGATGGATGAATATATAGCTAACTAGTTGTAGTGCTATATATGTATATCCTTCCCATGTGGTTCAGTAAGCCGTGACACAAGACTGGAAGGAAAAGAAAAAGAAGGAAGTTAGAACTTTGAAGTGTTTTTGGATTTTGTCCAAAATCTCAAAATCTGAGGGAGAGAGGTTCTTTCCTAACTCTTGAATGAATTTGCAGGGCAATTTTTTTTTTTTCCTATTCCGTACGAGACAAAAGCAGACACAATAAATAAATAAGTGAAATATACACAACAAAGTTTAAATTGAAAAACATAAAATTAACATCTTAATTTTTCAAATTAATTGAATATATGTTTGCTTGCTGATAAGCCCTTCTTATCAAAATGGTTCAACAAGATGGAAAGAAATGGCATTCCAGAGGAAGGTTACTTCCTCCTTTTATATGCTTCTATTAGCTCCACATATCGCAATAGCTCCACTTTGCTATTTAGAGCTGTACAACCAATTACCAAACTAACTAACTAACTTGGCTTTTGTTTGTTACTAACCAACTCATCTGTCTATTCAAAACTGAATGTAACTGTTGATTAGTTATTCTATATGCTGATTGTTGTATCACTTGCTGTATAAAAAAATAAATTTGTATTTTGTTTCGTACTTTATAAAATTGTTAATACGTCTTAACTCAAAATTTTTATCTAAATTTTTATTTACCTAATCTTCTCATTAGAAGATTTTTTTTCCTGATATTTTAAGAGTAAATAGCCATGTGTCTCTATATGGAAAATTAGTTAGGAAAATGACATTCAATTGAATAATGTGGAAGCTGTCTTCAAAAAGATAAGTAATGTCAAATTAAACTATAGTTCTAATTATTAACTAAATTAGATATGATATGAAGAATTGGACAGTGGCCCCCTCCTTCAGATGGGAATCCAGTGATTGGCAGCTCTTCTCAACCGATTCTGCCCATTTTGGCTATCTGTGGGTTCAGCAGGATGGGAACTTATACACTGAAAGCAATATTCCCATTATCAATTAGAGGATAGGAATAGGATACTTAAATTATCTGAAAGCAGTAATGCAATATTCACAAAGGCGTTATCAGTTCAGTTCAGGGATTTAAACCCTGCTGCTGGGGTTTAGAAAATGGATTCCTAAGTAGAAGCACAAGTCTGAGAGTTCTTGTGGTGTTGAAAATCGATTCTATTTTAAAAAATCAGAGGAAATACGTGATAGTGCAATCATGAAATGGCTTCTTAACAAAGTAAATTTGGAGTCAGAAGAAGAAATGCGTGACTGGGAACTCATGAAATGGCGTTAGCATATTTACATGCCCCATAATTTCCATTTTTGACCGGTGAATTATGATTATAAATGCCTATTTTGTATCATAACTTCCATGGTTCTTGAGTACACTATGTCTAACAAACTTGGTTTTCAAAAAGAAAAAAAAAATAGTTTAAACATTTGTTTTGGTTTGTGTTCAATGCTGCAAACCTCTTTATTGAATGCAGAAACAAGAACATCCGAAGGAGTATACAACTGATAGCTATAGTTCTTGTCTTCAATAAGGGAAGCAAATAAAAAGAAACCACTGATTCAGGGTAACATAGGCAAGTAGATATGTACAATATCTACATAACATTTACAAGCAAATCAAACTGCTGAAGAATCTGCCTTTGTAGCCCCAAATGCACGTTTTTGTGCTAGTTCCACCTCTTCATGATACTCATATGCCAATCCACCATGGCTGGTTAAATCCAATCCAGCCAACTCCTCATCAGGTGAGGTCCTCAGTAGATTCAGTTTGTGCAGCACAAAGAACACAGTTCCCATGGTAACACTCACCCAAGCTGTGATGGCCAAAATCTGCATAGCATGTGCTGCCAAGAGCTTTCCACCCCCTCCCACGAACAGCCCATAAGGCCTATCAGGGAACCCTGGGTAGAGCTCATTTACATACTGTTTCTTAGCAAATAATGCAGTGAAGATGATCCCCCATGTGCCACAACCCCCATGAAGTTGTGCAGCCTCAAGTGGATCATCATACTTGAATTTCTCTGCTAGAATGTTGCATCCTATGAGCACCCAAGCAGCCACAAACCCACATATGATTGCAGCCCACGGGTCCACAAAAGCACACCCTGCTGTGATTGCAGCAAACCCACCAAGCAAACCATTGCAAACATCGGTGACATTCCAATGCCCGGTTTGGACACGTTTGCCAAAGAGGGTAGTCAGTGCTGCTGAGCATCCAGCAAGAGTTGTGGTCACTGCAGTCCTCCCAATAGCACTCCATTGACCATAGTAAGAACCACTGTCTCCATAGGTCTTCAAGATGTTAAAAAATGAGCCAGGGTTGAATCCATACCAGCCAAACCACAACAAGAATGTGCCCAAAACAACCAAGGTACCACTGTGTCCTCTCATTGGAACAGGTTTCCCTGCATGATCAAACCTTCCAATACGAGGGCCTTCAATGAAGGCACCCCAGAAGCCAGCAACAGCACCGACCAAGTGAACAACACCTGAACCAGCAAAATCAATGACCCCAGATCCAAACAACAAATTGTCTGCCCTTGCAGGGCTACCCCAACCATCAGCACACCAGAACCAATGTGCCACAATGGGGTACACCAAACCAGTCAAGAATGATGAGTAAATCAAATAAGCAATAAACTGTGTCCTCTCTGCAATGGAACCACTGGTGATCCCAGCAGCTGCAATGGCAAAAGCCCATTGGTAGAGGAAGAATCCATAGTCAAAAGACTGGGAAGGGAACTTTTCAAGGCCAAAGAAGTGCTTCCCAATGAAGCCATTGGAAGGGGTACCAAAAGCCAAGGCAAAGCCAAAGATGTAAAAGAAGATGCCACCAGTTGCAGCATCAAGGACATTGGTAAGCATGATGTTCATGGTGTTCTTGGCACGGACAGAACCAGCACACAGCATGGCAAAGCCAAGCTGCATGGCAAAGACAAGGTAGGCAGAGAAGAGAAGGTAGGTGTTGTCTACGGCATAAGTGGTGTCAACAAACTTGTTTGAAATGGCATCAAAACGTTCACATATGTATTCAGCGGCGGCGGTGGCATTGGTAACATTGCCAAGAAGAGGGTGGAGGTCAGCGGCGGAGCAAGTGAAAGCAGCCATGGTGGTGGTGGTGGTGACTGGAGGAACTCACCTCCAACCCCTCCAAGGAACAAGAAAAGCCCTGAAAGAGTGGAGAGAGAGACCACCTCGTATGAGAATATAACAAAACAGAAAAAGTGTTTGTGAGTGGCAATTAGGAATGTTGAGGGCGTTGTCATGTATTTATAATGGAGAGAGTCCTATGGGGCTTTGTGTTGGTTGTTGAAGAGATTCTAGCGTATATTTCGCAATTGCGTTACAAATTTAGCGTTTGGAAACCGTGTAGATTCATTCTAACTCAATAACGGTATGCTTCCATTGACTGCCAACCTGGCAGGTATATTTTTGCTCCTGCAACTCTCAGACTATAACTGTCGCACATGAGAAAATTTTAGTTAATATACCAATTTCATCAAAACATAACATGTGATGTGAGTCTTAATACACTGGAAGGAGTAACAATGGTAAATAGGTCAAAGCTTAAAATTTTGAAAAAATGTCAATTTTGACTCTGAAGAATGAAGTACCCCACAAATTCTAACGAATTTCTTTCACCACACAGTGAGCAAATGGTTTTGGGGTGCCGCAAGTGATGTAACTTTTTTAGGGACATAACATTGGAAAACTCTCTTAAAATTTATGTTATATACAATTTTTTTATAAAAAAATTTAAGTTAACAATGATGTTAAATTTTTGATAAATTTTTTAAGCTCAGATAATTGAAAATGAAAAGGAGAGATTAAGGCGAAAAATAAAATAATGCTTCTCAAATATTGTAGTTTCACTCACTTCCTTCTTATGTTAGCATCGAGTATCCTCATTGATTAGTGCTAGGCTTAACGCTTCTAACTTCTAAGCTCAAAGATTCAACCTGTTTAATACATGGAACTTGTCATCGTCAATGAGGAACGACATCTAACATGGTCACATTATAGCTGTTAGCACAACCGCATGAGTCTCATGCAGGGATGCCACATATGCATAGAGCTTAGCAAGTCATAAATATTGACACCAAAATAAGTAGCCCCTGTAGCATCATTCAACTAACAGCCATGTCTGAGCACTTCCATTTACAAAGAAGACTGCAGAAAACAGCAGAGCTCTTGGCTTGTCACCTTTAACACATTCACCATCATTGAGAACATTACTAAGCTAGACATGTGCCAGACCATTCCAGGAGTCTTCAAAATCAAATGTAAGCATGCCCGTATCAATTGTGCTAAGACCAGGAGATGGTACATTCAGTTCAGATGCGAAAGCACCATCTGCTACAACTGGAAAAGAGGAGTCTTCGTAAAAAAGCCAGTTCCCGGTATCATCAAGGGAGCTGAGGTTAATGCTTCCAGTAAACTGGGTACCAGACACCTTGACATTGGGTGGTTGGTTTATAGATCCTGAGCTTTGTAGATAAGAAACACCTTGACTGGTATTCTCAGCCCAACATGAGTCAAAAGCTGAAAAATCTGCCTTTCTTGCAGATTCACTTTGACTCTCATCAGGAGGTTTCTGTTGGCAAGCATCTTGCCTTGTAACTCCACATTTGATAATATTTGCACAAGCAGTTTCATTTTGACTTCCAATTTGATGCTCATTTAAATGCTGATTTCTATTCAGGCAAGCCACATAACTTGAAGGATCACCATTACCCTGAATACAAGATCCATAAAAATTCTGGCTATCATTTGATTGGTAATATGCTTGGGTTTCATAAGCCGTAGTATAATTGCTGAGACAGCTCAGGGTGGCCCCTTCAGAGTTTGGTTGCGGGTACAATACATTTTTGGGGACCCAAACATCATTCTGTCCATAATGAGTTCTGTTATTTGAAAATCCTGTTGCAGCATGATATCTGTCATATTGCCATGCTGGATTGACTTGATTGCTGAAGCCAGATGAATGATGGGTAGAATGGTTCACTGTCAGGGTGCTCCCAACACTGCCTACCTCCTTGGACATCATATGAGAACGAAGGAACTGAGGTCCTAAACTGATAGTGCCACGTCCTCGCTCCCTTTGGATGACATGATTACGTACACCAAGCAACTGCCTTGGCAAGGAATGAGACTGGTACCTGTTTCTCGCCAAAGTAGATCCTGACTCCTGACATCTACCATGGTTTGCATCATGCGGGATTGTAAAGTTGGTGACTGTGGAGCATACAGGGATGGAACTTGGCCTGGATACCTGGCTAAGTAAGCTAGAATTTAGTGAGGAGCATGTACGCATTATAATTGGCCGAGAGGCCTGATTTTGAGGTATGAGATTAAGTGAGGAGCATGTACGTGTCGCAGTTGACATCGATGTCTGATTCAGTAACATGGAATTTGGAGACAATTGCATAATATCAAGGGGCAGAATATGGTTACGTTGGGGATTCCCAACATCATGCGAAGTACCATAATTGGTTGAAGCAGGTAATGGAGCAGTTTTGGCCAACTTGAGATTTGTCCTCAGAGTTTTCCACATCTCAAATTTATCAGTTGCATGACAATGATCTGTACTTGAAAGGCCAGTGCCCCACTTCAGACATGGTGCTAGGGAGTCACAGACATAACAGTGGCACTGCATGTCATCAAAAACAGATATCAGAGTGATAGAAGGACAATATCAAACAGCAAATAACATAAGAAACAATTATAATTAAACCAGTTAATGCATTAGTGTTAAATTTTGACAAAGCCTTAAGTTATGAATTATGATCTTTACCTGGTCACAGTGTCTCTCATGGGGGGTGGAAGAAAAAGGAAAATTGCCACAAAGATGCCGGGAATGAGGATAGTCTCTGCATGCAATCTGCAAGTCAAAAACAAAAATGAACCTCAAAATCTAAAATGCTGCATATACATCTTCAATCATAAGCAAAGAAAGCATGAAAATTGTAACTTTGAGTAAACAATTTCATGCATGAAAACCAAAGTAAATTCAGGGCAGAAAATCAAACAATAAAATGAGCAAATAGCAAATAGTAATGCTGCACTAAAAGCAAATGCCTCAACTAATGCCTTAAAGCTCGGTTTGAATAAGTATTCTCAAGAATACTTCTAAAGGCTATGCAACTTTGTTAGAAGTTAAATATAGCTGAATCATCAGTAACCATCACAAGAATACTTCTTAGGACTTGTTTGGGAAAGCTGAAAATTATAGATTATGCTAATAATCGATTATTGTTATAATCGATTATAATCGATTATTATTATAATCGATTATAATCGATTCATTTTTATGTTTGGATGCATTAGTTGTAAAACGATTTTAAGCTAATATGATTTGTTTGAATGATATAAAAAGATTCGCTTTTATGCATTAAATTACAAAAATAAGTATAGAATGATTAAAAAAATTATTTGATTGAGGACAAAATAGTATTTACATATCAAAGTGTAAGAAATAATCTATAAGCTAAAATCATAAGCTCCAATCTTTAGCTTATGATTATTAGCTGAAAAAAACTTTTATTTTGCATTGAATTTCGTGTAAAAGCTTTTTTAGAAAATAATCTTTTTACCCAAACATAATAATTATTTCACAAAACAACTTAATCCTCCAAAAACAGCTGTTTGGGAAAGAATTAATCTTTCCCAAACATGCTCTAAAAGTTATGTCACTTCATTAGAAGTTAAATGCTGAATCATCAGTAACCATCATGACATCGTAACACAACATAGAGTATTACAACAGAGGATCTTCTCAGGCTATGCTTTCTTCCAAATACTCTGGAGTTTGGACTGAGTTACCTTCTGGGATCTCAATCAGGCTAGGTGATTCTAATTTCAATCTTTGAATATGAATCCATTCAGAAAGTGCTGTCTGAGATGCCACAGCCAAGGTAAGTAGCCCAGGATCCAAGTCTTGTGCCATTTTAACTTTTAAACTTCCTCATATCTTCAGCCATCTTAACTTCCACCCACGTGGCAATTTCATGCCCTGCAAGAATTTGCCATGATGCTAAACTTGGTAATGGTGTACCTCAAATACTGAGGAGCTAACTTATGGCAGATTGGCACTAAAAGAGAGAATCTCCCGTTCAAAAGATACAACTTTCAATCTCCCATCCTAGCCGAGACATGTTTGAATACACAAACAAGCTCATTAAAATCCCTTGTCACTCCAAGAAACCCAGACAATCCACGCTCAAAGCATTAAACACTAAATGTTTGGATAGAAGGTTTTAGAGGAAAAGGAAAAGAAAGACTTATTTTTCATTTCTACATTTAAGAAAATTATAAAATGTTTACAAAAGTGAATAATGAAACGTTATATGGTCCTATTTCATTTTATTCCTTCGTTTAAAAAAAAATATCAAATATAGAAAGTGTTTAGTCAAAATACAGAATAAGTCCTCCCTTCCTTTTCTCTCCAAAACCCCAACTCCCAAACTTAAGGTAAAAAAAAATGCTTTGTGCATAGAAAAAAAGAAAGAAGAGAAATTATACCATACTCCCTTGAGCAACAATAAATGCATGTTCCAAGATGACATTCATCATTGATTTCAAACACATTCGTAAATTTTAAAGAAAATAATAGAAATATTCTTATAATATGCATTTATTGTTGTTCATGCAACGAGTAATAATTTCTCTAAATCAAACTTTTGGTAAAGTATCTGAAAATAATTACGTTTACTAGTTTCAGAGTTGAGACCATAACTCAAGTAATGCCAAAATGAATAAAAATAAATAAAGTTGTATAAATGTGTTGATGCTTCATAAAAATGGTAGGACAGAAAATGCTGCAATGTCAATATGTCATGCATGACATAAATTATCTCATTTTGTCTTTTCTTTCCCACTAACAACTAAAAGAATAGAATAGAATTCCCAAAAGCACTAGTAGCAGTAGCAGAACAAAATAGAGGAAATACCTGACCCTTCTCCCCAACTACAAGCAACTCGTCGGACCCAGTTGGCGCCTGGTCCACGGATGTGACAAGGTTTTCGGGGCCACCGTCCAGAACTATGCAATCATCTTCTTCTTCATCATCATCATCATCAACATTCACGTCTTTCACAGGCGGCGTTGATATTGAACAATACTTAGAGTTGCGTTCAGGTCTCTTCACTTCACCGACCACAACAACCTCGTCCGGTTGTTGTTCTTCATCGGACATGCCCAGAAACTCCTTTATCCAATCATACTCAATGCTCCTCCCTCCCTCCTTCTCCACACATGCTTCTTCTTCTTCTTCATCCGAGCTTATATCCAACACAAATGGCATGTGTTCCATACTAAATCAATAACTGTTATATATATATATGAACAAAAAAAAAAAAAGGCTTCCCCGAAAACCTTAAAAAGATCAAATTTTTGGAGCAACCTCGTAATGGGGTTATCCAAATTCTCCCAGTACAAAAATTTAAGATGAATTGAAAATCATATGGGAAGCGCATAAAGTAAGTGAGAATACAAAACAAGAATATAAATAACCCCTTCGCCTTCCAGGTTACGTTAGGAAGAGACTCCGAAATTATTATTTTATTTAAAAAAAAAAAGATATTTATTTGCAGAGAGCTTAGAGGTTGAGACTTGACATGGGGGAACACAACGGAGACTGGGAGTGCGGAAGTTTTAGACTTATAGCTTAGTTTGGATAAAAAAACAAATGGTCAAATAATACAAAAATGGGAGATTAATTTAACACCAATAGTATTCTTATCATACTTTTTACATTTTTTATATTATTTTTATATTATTAATTATATCATTTTCTTTTTATCATTTTTTAACCTAATCACTATCATAAAAAATTTAATAAAAAGTATAATGAGAAAAAAAACAATGATAAAAAATAATAATAATAAGATGATGAGAGAAAAATCATGAGAGAAACATTTTCCTTAATTTAATTTAATTTAATTTAAATTTTTTGACGGTTTTATGTTATTTAATTTATGACTAAATTTTTTTAAAAAAAAATGGAATTTGAGGGGTTGTGGAGGTAATTTCGGTTGTTTTGTTTTCGGTGATAAGAAAAATAGAAACTGAAAAGTTTTTGGTTGCGCACGTCTCCGACTAGTTCGCGCTTGGTTGGCTCATGACAAACACGTCACTGATGCGCGCGTTTAATTATTTATTTAATTTATTGGGTCAACTTTTTTGGTCTGAAATGCGCGCGTTTATTATTATGGAATGGAAAGTGAAAAGTTTGGGTCTTACCAAGCCCAATGGATGGAGTATTGGGCTTGGATTCACGATGAGCACTTGCCTACAATTTGATCCAAAGGCTTTCCCTATCAAAGCCTTTGTAATTTATGATTTTATTTTATTTTTTAATCCAAAGGCTTAGTTTATGATGTTTGGATAATCGATGCATCCAAGAACATGCATAGTTCATGGCCTAACTTGGAATGCAAGTGACAAAATTCACGACAAATAATTATTTTCAAGATACTTGAAGCCATCATAACCAATTTTAAAACATTTTCAATTTCCTGAAAGTATAGAGGAATGTGATGGCAGTCCATCTACCTAGGATATTAGAATACTATCTCTCACAAGCCAAGGTTGACCTCAATTTATAAAAGAGTAATGCTATATGTTACGAAACGAACTTTATCACAAATGACTTGGCAAATAAAAAATCGTCCACTTCTTGTAACAAGCATTTGTAAAATTAAATAAAGACGAGGACACAAACCAAATGGCATTGCCTTTATACTGTTCGTGTGCGTTTTTACAAAAATCATTTGTAACAATTAAAACAGGATTATAAATATAGATAATTGATAATTAACTAATTGATAACGAAACATAGATCAGATATAAAATTTTAGGTGGAAAAAAATGACATAACTACAATTATGTGAACACAAACCAAAATTCTATAGATATAAAGATTTGTAAAATATTTTGGGGAGCAATTGTGTTTGTGTATGGGGAAGGCGGCAGTTGGCATGTGCTGCTGCGGAAGGTTGTTCCCGCTCCGCACCCTTCGCCAGGCTTGCTCATTTATTTTGCACCGTCCCTAGTCCCTACAATTCTAGCCTGTCCATCACCTTTTGTTATTCCATTTTTTTAATAAACAAAAAAAAATGAAACCAAATAGTAAAGAGAACATTAAGTAAAAAGAATTTAGTTTAATTTAGTATGCAATAAAACTATTATATGTACGTTGATATGAATTAAAATTTCAGCACCAAAAAACAAAATATGAATTAAAATTTAATTATAAAAAGTGAAATAATCTAGACGTCTCTTGCTAGTGTCTGGCACGAGCCGAAATGAAAGTGGAGAGGCACGAATTTATCAGTTTTCTGGCACGTTTGACTATCTATTCTAAGTTCAACGTCATCATTTGCTCTCTCTTGAAGTTGCTTGGTACTAACAAAAGCCGATCCAACGGTTTAGAATATTTTTAATGTGCCAATAAAGTAACGACATGATTCATTTTAGCGGGGCCCATTACATTTATGGGTTTCATTTTTTGTAAGTATTTTAAAAATTAGACGGAATTGGTGATTGAACATGTTAAATCATCAAGGATAAAATTTAATTTAAATTTTTTATATTTTTATTTAATTTTTAAATTATATAATGATATATGGATTTTTTAAATTAATTATTATTTAATAATATTAAGTATGTATTATTAAATTAAAATAATTTACATATTATTATTTAATTCAAGAACTAAATAAAAATAATATAAGAAATTTAATGTAAATTTTCTCTAACTATAAATTGACGATTTTTAATTTAAATAATATCTTATTTAATCATAATTCAATGATTTGATTTTTAAATATTTTTGCTAATGAAATGCAATGCTAGCGACACGTTTAGTCCAGCTTTCAAAGTCAAAACAATGTCTCGTTGATGGAACTTTTATCGCCCTCGTCATTTTCATTTTAACATTTTTAATTAATCGTTTCTTTTAGAAATAGACTTAAGATGTTGATATTGCAAGTATTCCCCCAAAGTTTTCAATATAGCATTTACCCACGTATATATCAGGGGTATCCGATGAATTTGATCAACTTAAGAAACTCACAGATTTTGACCAACTTAATACATAAAATGTGAGTTATATTAGGTTAGATTAGAAATTATTCTAACCTACAAGATACGAATTAGATAACTGAATTGAAAAGTGTCGACCCATACAAACTCAACTCACCTAAATAATTTTTTTTTTATAAAAGTCATTTGATTATAGTAACCATTTTAAGTTACTTTTACTCATATTTTTTCAATAGGGCCAATTAAGTTTATGTGTAGGTATTATGGTCATATTGAGAATTTAACAAAGAAAATAAAGATTAGAAACTTATGAAGCATCTATCAGATCATTGCGATAATAATCTAATGAATCATTTAGATGACAAAGAGTATTTTGAGAAAATTGAGAATGAAGTAAATGATTATGTCAATCTATAGTTATGAAGCATTTATCATATTATTGCAATAAAAATATAATGAATCACTTAGATGATAAAGAGTATTTCGATAAAATTGAGAATGGAATAAATGATTATGTCAATTCATAGTTATATATGATGATATTGACTTCAATTAGTTAATGTGGTTTGTTGCTTATGGCTTTTTAAGACATGCTAGCTTGCTTTAATTTATTTCAAACTTATGTTAACTTAATAAGACTTGTTAAGTTTATTTATTTTGTTTGTATACAACTAGTTGTGTGACTTTTCAATTTATTTGGGACATATATTATTTTTAATTAACTCTATCTATACTGAGTTTTATTACAAATCCTTACATAATCGGTCTCAAGTTCAGATAAAAGAGGAGAGTTGTATTAGACAGTCGATAGCCAACGTAAAATGTTGTCGAATCTTTATGACATGGATAAATGATGTGATTGTATTTAATGTTAGGTTGTTGCCCCTAAGCAACGCGCTGACTCGAGTATAGTGTCAAATGAGTAAGAGCCGCTGCATTGCCGCTTGGGTATAGTGAAAAATAAGTAAGGGTTCCCATATTTTCGTAAATAGGTGTGGGTAAAGAAGCTAGTTCACAAGAGTATGATGCGTTTTGGAACTTGGAATATAGGTACATTTACAGGTAAATTAATGAAAATAGTTAACACCATGATTAGGAGGAAGATTAATTTTATGTGCCTACAAGAAACTAAGTGGGTTGGAGAAAAGACAAAAGAACTCGACACTTCGGATTTTAAGCTTTGGTACACTAGCAATGTAAAATCTAAAAATGGGATAGGCATAATAATAGATAAAAATTAGAAGAATAATGTTATGGATGTGATAAGACTCGGAGATAGGATGAAAATTTGAAATTTATTGTGGAACATGAAACTTTTAATGTTATCAGTGCGTATGCACCCCAAGTAGGGTTAGACGAATACTACTACATAAAATTTTGGGAGGATTTAAAATGTTTAGTTCAAAGAATACTATTAGGAGAGAATATTTTTCTAGGAGGAGACCTAAATGGTCATGTGGAGAGTGAATCTAGTAGGTATGAGTTTGCATGAGGGTTATGCTCTAGGAGTATCTAATGCAGAGAGTAAAGTGATTCTAGATTTTTTGGTAGCATTTGATTTTACAATAGCTAATACTTATTTTAGGAAGCGGGAAGAGCATCTTATCATACACAGAAGCGGGGGTTCTTGCTCTCAAATTGAATTTTTTTTCTAATAATGAAATCTGATAGAAAGTTTTGCATAGAATACAAAGTCATCTCTAGAGAGAGCTTGACTACCCAACATAGGGTTTTGGTTATGGATGTACGGGTTAAGATGAGAGTAAAAAAAAATTATCGAGACAGAGTCCTAAGGGTCAAATGATGGCAACTAAAAGGAGGAAAACAAATGCTCTTTCAGATGATGATTATGGATGAAGAGATGTGGGAGGTACAAGGGAGTGCTAGTGATATGTGGGACGAGATGGTCAAAGGGATTAGGAATGTAGCAAAAGAAACACTCGGTGAATCAAGAGGCTTTAGACCTAATGATAATTAATCTTGGTGGTAGGACACAAGTATACAATATAAGGTTAAGGTTAAAAAGAAATGTTATAAAACTTAGCATGTGTATAAAAATGATGAAAATTTGAAAAAATATAAAGCAGTAAAAAAAGATACTAAGAAGGCAGTGAGCGAGGCAAAAGCTAAGGTGTTTGACGGGTTATATCAATCTTTGGGCACCAAAGACGGATAAATGAATATTTACAAGCTTGCTAAAAGTAGGGAAAGGAAGACAAAAGACTTGGATCAAGTGAAATGCAATAAGGATAAAAATGGTAAACTCTTGGTTACGGAACAAGACATCAAGGATCGATGGAATAATTATTTTCACAAATTATTTAATGAGAGACATGAGACTTTAGAAGACTCAAACATTCTAAGCACTAGAGAGGAAGATCAAAATAAAACTTTTTATCGTATATTTCTGGAGTTTGAGGTAAAAGAAGCATTGAAGATAATGGATAATGGAAAAGCAGTCGGACTATATAATATACCTATTAGGGTATGGAAGTGTCTAGGAGATAAAGATATAAGCTGACTCACAAAGTTGTTTAACGATATAATGAGGTCTAAGAAAATGTTAAATGAATGGAAGAGAAACACTTTAATACCTATTTATAAGAATAAAGGAGATATACAAAATTGTACAAGTTACAGAGGGATTAAGCTTATGAGTCATACAATGAAGTTATGAGAAAGAGTAATTGAACAGAAATTAAGACAAGAAACTCATATTTCAGATAATCAATATGGTTGTATGTCTGAGAGGTCAACTATGGAAGCAATCTATATTCTACGAAATTGATGGAGAGGTATTGGAGGAAGCAAAAAGACCTACACATGATTTTCATTGATATGAAAAAAGCCTATGATATGGTACCGAGAGAGATCTTGTGAATGGCTTAGAGAATAAAGGAGTTCGTATCGCTTATATTCGAATAATCCAATATATGTATGATGAGGCAAAAACTAATATGAGAACACAGGGTGGGGTCACAGAAGACTTCCCTATAACTATAAGACTACACCAAGGGTCAACTTTGAGTCCATATCTTTTTACTTTGATCTTAGATGTGCTTATTGTGCATATTCAAAAGCTGGTGTCACAATGCATGCTTTTTGCAAATGATATAATATTAGTTGGAGAGTCGAGATAAGAAACAAATGGGAAGCTAGAGTTATGAAAATGACATTTGGAAGAACATGACTTCCATCTAAGCATGAGTAAGACGGAGTATATGAAATATAAGTTCAGTAAGAAGTGTGCTAATACTAGCTTAGCGGTAAAAATTGGAGACCATACCATACCACAAGTTACATGATTTAGGTATCTTGGATCTATTATACAAAATGACGGAGAGATAGAGGGAGATGTAAACCATAGAATTCAAGTTGGATGGGTAAAATGGAGGAGTGCTCCAGGAGTTATTTGTGATAGAAAAGTGCATCTTAAGGTTAAGGGTAAATTTTACCGCACAACTATAAGGCTCGCGATGTTGTATGGTACTGAATGTTGGGTGGTAAAAAGCCAGCAAGAGCATAAGATCAGTATCACAGAGATGAGAATGTTGTTATGGATGTGTGACAATACAAGATAATATATGATTAGGAATAAATGCATTAGAGAGAAAATAAGGGTAGCACTTATTGTGAAAAAGATAGGAGAATCTCGCCTTAGGTGGTTTGGATATATAAGGAGAAGACTCGTAGAAGCCCATGTAAGGAGAGTAGATCAGGTGGAGGATAGTTCAATAACTAGAGGTAAAGGGAGACCAAGAAAGATTATAGGTGAAATGATTAAAAAATATTTAGATTTGAATGACATTTCTGAATACTTGATTTATGATAGGACACAATGACGTCATTTGATCCATGTAACTGACCTCGCCTAATGTGAAAAGACTTGGTTATTGTTGTTGTATATATTATTTTCAATTAAGGTGTGTTATGTATAACAAATTTTTAACTTTGTATATCCACGTTTATTTTAACAAATATTTTTAATACATGTTAGACTCATAAGTTTCACTTCAAGCCAACCCATTCTTAAGAAGGTTAAGTTGGATCAAATTAAAAAAAAAACATTTTCTTAACCCAACACAACCTAACCCGATAAATATTTTAAAATCCACCTAACTTACCTAATAAACACCCCTACTATATACTATATAGTGGGTGAAAGATCCGATAAATGTTTTAGCATAATAATTAATACAAAAAGAATGACAGTGGAGTGTGAAACTGTCAATGGGTAGAAAGAGGGGCGGGTGTTATGGTGCACTCGGCTGAGTTTGGGTGTACCATACACCCTAAAATTTACCTGCTATTGCAGGTTTTTTTTTTTTACAAGTTTTTTTTTTACAAATTAATTTTTTTATTTTTTAGCACTGTTTGTCGGTACGGTTATCGGTATTGTTCACAGGGGGACTGTTCACGATAGTACTATTCACTGATACTGTTCATGTGGGGGGTACTATTCATTGATCGAGGACTGTTCATGGGGTTACTTTACTTGTTCATAGTGGTATTGTTTACTGGAGTGGGTATCTTGTTCATGCGGTACCTTTGTTTTGAAGCAAAGACCTTCGTTCACCGACAACGGTTTGGCCACCTCCCGCTGATACTGTTTATTTTTTAAAAATGCACAACTGTATAAATAATATCAATTAAAATTATATTTGTCTTTATATTTTTTCATAAATAACTGTGTATACTGAAAAAAAAATTCTATAACTATAACTATTGAAAAATCTTATAAATTTTAACTGATAATATTTATATAGTTATACAACCTAAAAATAATTAGAATTAGCCGCTTTTCCTAAAACTATAACTGTATTTATTGAAAAATCTTATAAATTTGACTGATAATATTTATATAGTTATACAATTTAAAAAAATAGAAGTAACTGACAAACAATGTACAATAGTCTACCAACTATCGCGGTCGATTTTAATCGCGACGAAATAGCAACTTAAACTAAAATATTATTAATTAGGAGTCGCCACCAATTTTATTTTTATTAGGAAAAATTGAAAAACCCAAGAAAAATAGTCTTTGAAACCAAATTGAATTCGGGAGTCGGTTATGTGTAGGGAATGGTGGAAACTTAATCCCACAGCACCCCTAACACACCCGTCCTAAAACGGTACCTTAAGTTAATTTATGCAAATTCTTAATAATCTTTAAAAATATTTGTTTTATCCCTTTTGTAAAATATATGAAATAAACAAATAAATTATGAAAATTTAATTTTTGGCTTGATAGAATAGAAATTCTACTCCTACGTATCCCCGGCTGCAATGAGGAAATCAAAGTCACGTAGTTCTTTAGAAAATATTTATGGGTTGGTTGGTTTTATTAAAAATAATTTTAAAATTTGAATTAACAAGTTCGTCATGCCGCTTATTCAAATTAAGAATTAAATAGGTGAAGCTCACGTCACTTCGCCACCCACCGATTATCAAATTTGTTACAAGACTTTTATTTAAAATTATCAATTAGCAATTTAACTTGAAAAAATGAAAATAAAATAATAATTCAAATATAATAATAATAATAATAATAATAATAATAATAATAACAATAATAATAATGATAATAATAATAATGTAAACCATCAATTTGTCAAACTCGGATGTTTACGTAATATAAGTGTTATAATTTCATGAACTCGAAAACCCAATTATTATAATTATTATTATCTTATTCTTATGTTTTAAATATATCCTTTCCTTTTTTCCTTTTTTTTTTTAATTGGCCCACCAAGTTAAAGTCCATTACCCTTAAAAAAAAAAAAAACTCAAAACAGGAAGAAACAGGAGCTTACTAAAAAAAAAGGGCTCTTACTTGGATATTTACGGAGAAAGGCTCAACAATGGTGCTCCAACGTCACGGAGGAGCGCGGACCGACCCGGGTTCAACCGGCGCCGGTGGCGGACGCAGGGTGGGGATCCGGCCGACTTCGACGGGTCGCGGTGGTTCTCGGTTTTCCGATCAAGGCTTTTGGGCGAGATGCGAAATAATTAGAGCAACGACGGCTTAGGCGACGCAGAGTCCCAGCTTGATGGTTAACGGTCGTGCTGGGTGGAAGACGAAGTGGCGCTACCAATGGTTGCACGTCCATTGCGAGCAGGGGTTGCGGTAGTGACTGTGTCTCACAGTTGGGTCTTCACGGTTGGTCTCAGTTGTGATGAGTTTCGTGTGGGTTGAAGATGGTGGAATGTTGTTTGGCTTGTGTTTGAGGTATGCAGGGAAACGATTATAATGGCTTGATGGTGTTGTTAGGTGGATGATGGGTGGTTAAGAAACTTTGGCAGAGGTGATTATGATGAAGAAGGTGATGGCTCCGTGGCAGAGGGGTATTTGGCAGAGAAAGGTGATGAAGTTGGTTATGGCAGATTCACCATGGAGATGGTGGCTTGAGGTGATTTATGGTTGTGCACGGAGGCTACGTGAGTAAAAATGTGTTTCAAGGCTGGCCAATAAATCAAATTCTCAGTATAGGTTCTGTGTATATGTTCTGATGCATGGGTTAGGTGTTTTATAGGAAGGATTAGGCTGAGGTGTTTAAGTTAGAATGTGATTAGGAGTTTGTTTAGGATAAGTGATCGGAGGTTTAGGATAAGTTTGTTTAGGATGAGTTTGAGTTAGGAAAAGGATAAGTTTGTGGTAGAATGAGTTATAAAGTTTAGGATAGGTTTGTTTGGGATAGTTAGGATAAGTGTTTGGGGATTAGGATAACCGATAGGGTATGTTTAGGAGAAGTGATGAGTTTAAGTGTGAGGATAGTTGATGGGTTGTGGGTTAACGGGTTAATGGGTTAATGGACCAATGGGTTGAAAGATTATTTTTATTTTTTATTTTTTATTCACAAAACGCTCCTAGACATTGATTGCTCACACCAACCGATGATGATAGTGGTGATAATAGTATGTAAAAATATATATATAAAATTAAAAAAAACTTAAAAAAATTAAAAAAAAATAAGTAAGTTTTTCTATTAATCTAAGTTATTGATTTATTTTATGAATAAATTAATAACTTAAATTAGATAATATACTATACATCTTCTTTTAAAAAATGTATATTAGACTCACGGTAGATAAGTCATTAGATTAGACTATACAGGATAGGGATTTAGATAGTTTACATTAAATTATAAGGTTAAATTTTATGTATATATATGAAAAGAAGAAAGGTAAATGTTGACTCTTTTGTCTTTATATAAAACTCTCTAAAAAAATTAAAATAATTACAATTGTGGAAGAGTAAACGTGGACACCAAAATGACAATCGCCATTATATATACTAGCAGATCAATTGACACTAACGTGCCTAGCGATCCACATTTTTTTATTTTTTTTTATTTTATTATATTATTTATTTGGTAATATATATTGCATTGTTATTTCTCAAAGTTACCTAAATGAAGATGTTAATGTAAATTATTCAATTTTTGTGAGTTATCAAGAGAGTTGTAACAGTTACAACTGCTAGGTGTAAAAAGTGGATATGAGAAGTTGGCTCTTTTCTAATAAGAGTCTGTATAAATATTAATGAAAATTTTGGAAAATTAAAATTGGACACAAAATCTTCCAATCTCCATTATAATAGTTATATATATGTGTTATAGATTATAGACGAAGAAAATGCAATTTTTTTTTATTTGGCATAGAGCTTATAATAGTTTAGCAAGTATTTAAAATTTGAATTTAATTTTAATAAATTATTAGTATAAAAAATATATACTATTATCTAATCATGTATTGTCATATTATTAAAAATATTTGACTCTAATAATAATTACATCAAATATCATACATATGATAATATGTGATTGGTTAATAATATTAAAAACTTTACACTAATAATTCATCAAAATTAAACTCTTAAAATTTACTCATAAAACAACTTGTATTTCTAATTCAATGCCATAAATAGGTACACATAATTCATTTATAAGTTTAATTAATAGTTTAAAATAATTACTTAATTAGTTATCCCTTTTATCTCTTTTCTGTGATCCAATATTCCTTTAATGCAGTAAAAAAAACTAATGGTAAAGAATAATTTCTTTTTTTTTATTACTTCAATACAATCTCAAATTATTCGGGAAAAAATTGTTAGGTATGGGTGGCATACAAATTAAAAAACATTCACCTTATTTTGTTTTCATGATTCGTCGTCTATTTTAACTCAGAAATAAAAATATAATGCTTTGTTTAATGGTAAAAACTAAAAAGGTAAAGACACGGGGGGAAGAAAAAACTAAAAAGGTAAATATATCTATCATTTCTTATATGACTATATGAGCTTAGCCACAGCCCAAAGGAATTGGAAAAAGTGACTTTCATAAAGTACTATCTAATTAACATCAGTTCACTTTCTAATTATATATTTGATTGATAAATTTTTATTTAAACATGAAACATAACTATATAATTTTCATATACACTTTTATATATATATATATATATATATATATATATATATATATTTCTCACATTTATATAATTTTTATTGTTTAATTACAATTAGTTTCAACTTATTTTTTACACATCTATACTTTAATTATACTACTTCCATAAATATAAGAAATGTAAAGCAAAAAGAAATATATAAAAAATATTATTCGATCTCAATAGTCTATAAGAGTCACCATTATAATAAAATCATAAAATCCTAACATGTAAAAAATTCCAACTCTGTCGTGGTGGAGAATATCATCCACAATAATCACATCCATTCATCCACAATAATCACATCCATCCATTTCCAATGGCTAATACAGAGTCACGAAAGCTAATGCAGAGGTACACAGTACACACCCAAACCACCATAAAAAAAACTTGGCCTGATGAATTAATGTTGCTTTGCTTGCTTGGGCAATCCAATTCTAAAGATCCCCGACAAGTTTGGGAAAACATGGAAACAAATGGGGTAGTGTCAGATCACAATTAATGGAACTTGAGGTCCATGCTTGTAATAAGACCATCTATTCTATTCCCTATGTGGTTTTTTTGTTTTTGTTTTTTTATTACATGAGTTGTCTAATTTCCTTCCTTTGTTTGTTCAAACTTCAAAGGTTCATTCTCTGTAACCTTCCTCTTTCTTTCACTTCTATATTTAGCAACTCCCTCTTCTCTCGCTCAAGTACAACAAGGACCAAGCCTTAGGAACCACGAAACAAAAAGAGGTACATGTTATGTTCCTCATGTAATGTCTTTCTTTGCTACAACAACAACAACACCTGCAATATTATTATCTTCGTCAATTTGAAAGCTTTTGAATTTCCCAGCATTTACTGGGTTTTGTTTCCGTTACAAGTCATTTACGTTTGGGAGTGTTATTGCTTGATTTGGCTCTTTTATTCTCCGTATTGTTTTGCCATTAATAATAAAAATTGGCAATTCCATCATTATTGTTCTCTTCTTCGGTTTAGAACCATTTAGGTGGTGCCCACTATTATTTGGGTGGAAAAGTTTGAAGATTTGAAAAAAAAAATTAAATAAAAAAATAGTGGAATCTACCTGACCATAAGAATCACAAGATTCCTTGATCGTTAAAGCATATCAAATGTTTCTTGGGATTCGGTTTTCTGTGAGAAACGAGGATCATTAATGATTTAAGGAGCCAAAAGAATAAATTTTGTTGATAATTTCCATCTGGGGTCCCCTCATTCAAATCAGTATCTGGCGGAATCATCAAATTCAGTGGAATGATCTAAAGGGATGCTGGTATTGGAATTTAGTTCAGCAATGGAGTGGAAGCTACAATTGATTGGTGAACTGAAACTTGAGAGCATGAGCTAGGTGTGTATAAACATGGACTCAAAAGAAGAGGCTGAAACTCATGAGGATAGGCCCTCATCCCCAATATGGGTCCTGCATCAGTTGTCTGAGGGGGCTTTCAGAGTTGCTGGGGAAGCATTGCACAGTGTGTACACTGGTGGTGGTGTTGGAAGTGGTGGGGAGTCAAGTATGCCACAAATGGGGCTTAGTGGACATAGACGCAGTCAAAGTGAGCTTGTTACTCAAGGATTTCACCGTAATAACAGCTTTCAGAAGTTAAAATCTCATGTGCACAAGGCGTGGCGGTGGGGTGGCAAATCCCGTGAAGAAGGCTTCCCAGCAAATTTCAATCCTGAGGTCTTGGCAAACCAGAAACGTCAGTGGTATCAGCTTCATCCTAAAACTCTGGTATTCAATTTTTAGAATCCCTTCATTTACCATATTTATTTTTGCCTGATTGATCTGCAAATAGTAATAGAATTTAATTTATATTCAAATTGTACGGTACTATCATGATAATAAATTTCAATAACTCATGTCACTTCATGTTGGTCATGTTTCAGCTCAGAGTAGAAAATCATTTTCCTCCCATCAATTACTTGTTCTTTATTGTTTAATTGACAAAATCTACTGCTTTGTTTAGGCAACTTTTTGTCCTCTACAAAATTTAACTATATTCTTTGAATTCTCTTGCTAGTTTTGTTTTAAAAAATATAATTCTTATGCATGCAACATTTTGTTAGGATCCAATTGCAAGGTATGGGACTTGAGTCCCACATCGGAAGTATGGGATTCCGGTGTGGGGTTTATATGACCTTAGGCTCTCCAACTACAATGGCTAGCTTTTGTGGTGTGGTTCTCCTAAGGTTCGTATCAATTGGTATCAGAGCCTTCCACCATGACTCTCAGCTGCAAACGAGCGGCGCGGGTGGTGACGCCAATTGTTCGCCGGGACTAGTCGAGAGGGCTGGTGCACGACCCGCCCGCTTGGGCGCCGGGCTGCGGAGCGTGGTGGAATGTTAGGATTCAATTGCAAGGTATGGGACTTGAGTCCCACATCTAAGTATGGGATTCCTGTGGGGGTTTATATGACCTTGGGCTCTCCAACCACAATGGCTAGCTTTGTGGTGTGGTTCTCCTAAGGTTCGTATCAATTGGTATCGAGCCTTCCACCATGACTCTCGGTACGCAAACGAGCGGCGCGGGTGGTGACGCCGGCATTGCGGTGTTCGCCGGGACTAGTTACACCCCGCCCGCGTGGGCGCTGGGGCATGGAGCGTGGTGGAATGTTAGGATCCAATTGCAAGGTATGGGACTTGAGTCCCACATCGGAAGTATGGGATTCCGGTGTGGGGTTTATATGACCTTGGACTCTCCAACTACAATGGCTAGCTTTTGTGGTGTGGTTCTCCTAAGGTTCGTATCACATTTTAAGGTCAAATATACACCGTTGAAGGGAATTGGTAGCAGTTGTCTATTTATATAAGTTTAGTCCTATTAGAAAAAACTTAGAGCATGAGTGTTGAGGATTTTGATTGCTCAAGTGGTTCTTATATTCGTATATTTTACCATGCCATGCTGGTATTATGAGTAATGTGTATATTGTTATGCTAAAAGTTACTTGGAAGGTGCTTCATGTAGACTCGGCCCTCAGGGCTCTTGATTTGTTTGTTCTAAGAATATATTATCTAATTATGGAGAAACATTAACATTGATGTTTTATTGCACTAGCTTTTAGGAGGTGACTTTGTGTCCCTTACACATGTTTGTAAGAAATGTAAACATATCTGTCTGTTGAAGTAAGTCACTGTGAATATTACTGTAGGATTGTGTAAATTATAAGGAGCCGACCTCGCTCTTTGAACATTTTGTGATTGTGGGGCTGCATCCAGATGCTAATTTGGAAGTCGTGGAGCATGCATTTGCAAGAAGGAAGAAGTGGGAAAAAGAGAAGGAAAAATCTGAATTTGTTGATTACAAAATGCTGCAGCGACAAAGGCCACCAGAACCAACTTTGGAACCTCAGGTTTGTTAGATATCAGATTTTTTAATACATGTATTTGATAAAAAAGGAAAATTTATTAGAGAGGAAAGAAAGTACAACTAAGGGAGGACAAGATATCCTCCAAAACAGAGGAAGTAAAAGGAAACCAAGAATAAGAGAGATTAGCTAGCTTGTCCAATCTCTCTGCATATCAGAAATAGAAAAGGTCCATTAAAATTTGTCTGTGATTCTCTATTGATAATTTCTTAAGGTTAATTTCACAAGCTTTGTAAAATATATCTAGTGTTATAGGCACTGTGCATATCTAGTGTCTGGTTCTCTTAGGAATTTCAAAGATTAATCTCACAACATTTATGTAAGTTGTTTATGAATATTACATCTGTATTTTGATGGTGAATGGGAATTATTTGAGTCAATCTGCTGCTACCATACAAATGATCTCTGCAAACAAATAATTTGATGGTAACATTTCTTAGCATACAAACTGTAATCAATTCCTCCCTATTTATAGATACAATTTAGTCTATTATTATGGATCAATAGGTTCTTTGTAGCTGATATTATTTTGTAAATGTGCAGATACTTTTTAAATATCCTCCTGGGAAGAGGCTAACAGTGCGTATGAAGGATTTAGCTTCCTTTTGCTTTCCTGAAGGTGTTAAGGTCTGCTTGACGCTATTCGTACTTAATCAGATCTGTCAATGTCTTTTTCTTTGTTAAATGCTACCTTACAAATTGTTTGCTATATTCTTTCCATTGTTTGCATTTGCAGCTTATGAACACAATTTATGAGTATATATCACTTTGGGATCAGGAATAGAAATTTATGGAATCTAGAGAAATCTTATGTTCGTTATAGTCACTTGCATTCATAGGTTAAGCTTATTAGGACTGACTGATAGTCTGGCCTTTAATTTGTATGATGTCTTAATTGCAAATAATAAGTTTGCCATCTTTTTTTTTTTTTGGGGTAGAATTTGGCTTCTTGTTTACTAAGCTGAAAATAACACTTCTGATAAGCTATAGGTCTATTTAAGTTATGAAATCTGCTATTATTTTTCCCATGAACTGTCTCATTTATTAAATGCTGATTTACAGGCATCGTTGTTGGAGAGGACTCCATCTCTAAGTGAACTAAATGAACTTGTCTATGGACAGGTATGCCACATTAATCTCACAATTTATCTTCGAGAAAGCAGATATTTTTGCTCTTTGACAGGCTAGTTAAAGCAATGTATCATCTTTGATTTGCCAAATCTTGTTTCTACATGGTGAAGTCATACTATATAAGCATAATTTAATACTTGGTCTAAGTACCAAGGCATGCATATGTAGAGAAATATTGAGAGGAACTCTACATTTCATGATCTTTCATTTTTGTCTTCTTCTGCCTAGCATTTTTTTGTATGCAGAGCTGTCGTTCCAGAGATAAGAAATTATTAATGATATACCAGGATATCTGTTTGTCACTTTTTCTTCTTATCTCTCTTTTTTTAATTGAAAGGTAGCATTGAGTCAGTCAAGTTCTTTTTGTATAATTAACCTTTCTATTGAGCGCTCACCACCTTTGAGACCGAAGAGATAATATTTTTCTTTTTGTTTATTCTCTGCAGGAGCATTTAAGCAGAGATGATCTATCATTTATCTTTACACTCAAGGTAATTTCTGTATTAACATCATCTATCAATTTTGGTCTGTTAGCCTGATATGATTTGTGACTGTTCTCTTGAAAAGTTCTGGAAATATTTGACTTACCTGTACCCTGGTTCACATATGATAGGTCATACTATGCAAGAGTCTGTGTCTGTGTACAGTCTGCATATATTCTTATTTTGAATTTCTTTTTGGAGAATATTGGAGTGAGAGGGTAACAATATATATATTACAATATATATTTTCTTAGCTACTCAGTGCTTTTCCATGAGATAAAACTTCATAGGTATGTGTCTATATGTGTCTAAAGATTGTCTCAACAGTTCAAACATTTGAAATGTCAAAAAGCATCCCAATGTTACAATTCAAGCTGCTGGTGAGAATTGACAACCAAGAATAAGTTTTTTTATTTGTAACACACTCCCGTAAGGACAAACTCATTGGGTTTGAAAGCGCAGATGGAGCATAAGCTTACTGCATACCTTGTGCTATGATATAATTATGATTATAGGGGCATCCAAAATTATATATATATATATATGCTTGCTATTTGATGTGGATCGATTTTGCTCAGTTGTTTCTCATTTATTTCTTATTGTGTAATATTTTGTATGGGAAACAAAGATAGGTGATTGCTGACACTCATTATGTATACCTTCATGCCTTGATCAGGCAGCAGACAATGCAACACTTTATGGAGTTTGCTTACATGTGCCTGAAATTGTTCAGAGGCCCCCTGGTATACTAGGCATATCTTCTCCTCTTTCTCATCCCTCTGGGGTATGCAGCCGTTTTCTGGTTTCTGCACCTCGCTGTTACTGTCTCCTGACTAGAGTTCCTTTCTTTGAGTTACACTTTGAGATGTTAAACAGGTTAGCATATTATTACTGGCTTATTGGCATATACTGACTGACTTTTCAGGTCGAAGACATGCTTAATGTCCTTTGGTTTTGCCTAGATCCAATAGAATTCATTATGCCTTACTTGGATGCAGTCTCATTGCACAGGAGCGTCTGAACCGGATAACTCAGTTTATAAATGAGTTGACTCTCACTGGATCCATTCCATCAACACCCAAACTAGATGATCAAATGAGCTCAAATGCTAACTCCCCAGAGAGGGAATCGTTTAGTGACTGGATGGCTTGTGCAATACCTCTTGATGGCGCAGCAGCCATTACTGCTGCTGCTGCTGGGATTATATCTGATGATGAAATCCCACAGTTATCGCCCAAAATATGGGATTCTCACTCTCAATCTCCTGTGAGTGTAACTGCCAGTGATGCTTCAGATTTTTTTCAGGTTAGGGATATAGATAAGGATGGCAGGAAGAATCTGCATGATCATGATAATTGTGCTTTTGAGGCACCAGACACTCATGATTCTATGGAAAGAATGCATGGAAATTATGAAAGTGACCAAGTTTCTCCCAAGGTTGGAACACCTTTTTCTGCTCGGAGTCGTGCATTGGAGCGTCTTGGAAGTTCTGAATCACTTTTCAGGTGGTAGATTTATAATATTCTAGGTTTCAATTTTACTTTTGGATGGACTATCTTCACTATTTTTTTTATTTAGTTTGTTGTGCTGAGATATGTTTCTGGTGATAGTTTGTCTCCTAACGTGGAAATACTTCCTATGGTGGATAACTTTTTCAGATATGATATAGTTCATCCATCCGCCTATAATGTTACTGGTTGTTTATTATGTTTGATCTTCACTTTCAATTCAATTTCAATATCATATTGTTTACATTGGCAGTCCAGTTAAAAGCATGGCATCAGAAGATGAGGATGATCTTTTTGCAAACAATGAAATAGATTATGGGGATGAATTGTTAATGGAATGGGCTATGGTTAGTGTAAAATGGTTGCCCGTTTATTTTGCATGGGTTAAACTGAGGTGATGCTTGATTGGTATTTAACATGTTTTCTTTGTTGTGAATGGTTTTGATAGGAGAATAAGAATGATTTGCTACAGATAGTGTGTAGATATCATGCTCAACCTATTCCACCTCGAGGAAGTGAATTTGTCTTCCGCCCTCTTGAACATCTACAAGCTATTCAGTATATACGACATTCAGTTGCTTCTCTTGGCTTTAGTGAAAATTGTTTAAATTGTTCTGAACCTATTCAGGTAATTCTTGAGTGGTTTAACACAATGCTTCTCCACAATTATGTTCACTCACTACAAATGTACTTGATAAAAGGTCAATGCGAAGTTGGCTGCTGCTGAGGAAGCCCTTGCATTATCAGTATGGACAACCGCAACTACTTGTCGAGTTCTGTCCCTTGATAGTGTAAGCACATATTCCAGTTGTAGTTCAACAATGTTAATGTCTGTCAGAAGTTCTTTATAGAAACTGTTCTTAGAAACTACTAGAATTGAGAATGGACTGGGCCTAACTTTGCCCATATACCTAGCTGATGTGGGATTTTAACAGAAACCATTTCTTGCATGCAGAAAATCTTCTAAAACTATTCTTTTTTCTCTAATTTCTGCATTCTTCTATTGAATTATAGCTTGTATCTTTTGATCATCAGTTCCTATGCTATAATTTAAAGATGTACATGTGCTGGGTTGGTTTGGTTTGGTTTGAACCAAACCCAACCCAACAACTTTTTTATGTCCTCTAACCAAAACGAACCCAAACCAAAACAATTTGATTAACTGAAACCATGAAAAACAGGATTGGATTGGGTTGGGTTTGTTTATTGGGCTAGGCTTTTCAATTGGCTGTTTTCAAATACAATCTATAATGCTATATATTTTCAAATTGCTTGGAATTTAGTGATACTAAATCATTGCATACTTAAAGGAAAATCTCATAATGTTAATAGTACTAAACACTAATTCTTACAACTGGCAGAGACAATTTGTTTGTCAAAGATGATGCTTTACCGTGCTTTCTTTGCATCAAGTAGACTGTTTCCCCTGGCCCCTCCATTTCCTGTTGAAGATTTTGACTCATTCTACTTACAATATGTGCTGTAAATATTTTGATAGTTTCTTGATTGACTAAAATATGTTCAATTTTTTAAACATAATGTTACTGGCAGGTGCTGGCATTGGTTGCAGGAGTGTTGTTGGAAAAACAGGTGGTAATAGTGTGCCCAAATCTGGTAAGTCTTTGAAACAATCACACCATTTGATGGTCATTGATTGCCTTACAATGTTTTGTGCTTAATACTAATTTGCTGCTGTTGATTAATTTGGATTGCCACATAGAGGTATTATAACCTGCAGTTCATTTTGGCCATTTTTGACACGATGCAGGGTGTTCTATCTGCCACAGTGTTATCTCTTGTTCCAATGATTCGTCCATTTCAGTGGCAGAGTTTATTACTTCCAGTGAGTTCAGTGGCATTCAACAAGCCCTGGTTTCAGATTTTCCTTGTGCCATTGTTACATACATCTAACAATATGTTAGCCTTGCTTTTCAGGTTTTACCTGGGAGAATGATTGATTTTCTTGATGCACCAGTTCCATATATTGTGAGTTTAATTTTATTTGATGTTTTATAGAATATATTGCTTTGTGTTATATTTGTTTTGTAGACTACTATTTTAGTATTCATTATTGCTTTTTGCTATATTAGTTTTGCTGACTATTACTTTAGTATTCATAATTTTTTCATTCCTAATATTATCCTTTATCTAGGTTTTTGTTTTGAGCTAGTTGTTTTGCTCAAAATTTAAGATCTTGTATTTTCTATTTGCATTGGTGTAATCTCAAAATTGACGTGCAGCATTTTTTTTATATTACATTTAGCAGTGCTTTTCCTATAGAGATTAAACTAGGTATTCTTAATTTCAATTATTCCAATATAATTAAATTTAATTTGTCCAATTATATCAATGTCTCTGTTGCTTTTTTGGATGTGTACTTCCAGTTTCATTTTGAATTGATTATGCTTTTCCTCTTTCTAATGATTTATAGATTGTTTTATTTTTTATTTTTTCTTGGTATATATGCGTTGTATTGAGGATTAGTTGTTCATGTTAATAATGCTACTTTTCTTTCAATATGTGAGAATGATACCCTGCTTTTATATGCAGTTATATTTGATTGTTGAAACTTTGCCTCCTCTTTTCCAGTTCTTTTCTGAAATTTGAAAGGAAAAAAATGAGCCAAAAATAGGAGTGAATAGAGAGAGAGAGAGAGAGAGGAAAAGAAAGGCTGTTTGTACAGTAAATTTTCTTTGTTAAATGATCATGCATGGATTATAACTTTAAACTGAAGAATTTTCCCACCTTGGTTCTATGTCGTGAGAATTTAGACTTTTTTTGCTGACAATACATGTGTTTTAGAGAGTTCTTAAGAATGGTCTCATTGTTTAATCCAATTTTCTAATGATCTTGCAGGTTGGCATACAACATAAACCAGATGATTTGAATATGAAAACTACTAATCTTGTTCATGTTGATGTACTGAAGAATCAGGTTTGTAATGACGTTTTAAAGATAATTACATGGTATTCCAGCACAAATTTGGGGAGTCTGTTGGAAGCTTGCTACACATACTTTATATTGAAATATCTTTAGCTATCTTTACGTTCCAAAACTTGGGCTTGTATATATTTATTTAGACCCCATTGTTGAACATGTTTTCTAACCAGAGGATAGCATGTGCTGTACCATGTAAAGTTTTTCTCTCATATTTCTCTTCCGTTGGTTTTTCTTTCTGCAGGTTAAAATGTGTCACTTGCCAAGACTTCCACAACATAAAGAGCTTGTCTCTCAGTTGGGTCCAATTCATGCCAGACTTTCAAGTGAAAGTTCAATTGCTAGAAAGCATCCTGTACATAGGTGCAACGAAGTCCAGGTTCTTATAGTTCCCATACTGAAAGACTTCTCTCTCTCTCTCAATTCAGAAAAAATAAATTTAAATATTTTATCTATGTTTGATTCATGCATAAAAAACCAGCAGTTTTTCAGCTTCTAGCCTCTGATGCTTCTTCCACTAGTGGCAACTGCTAATTTGTACTTGGTTTATAGGCTGAAGCTGCAACTCGGTTTTTGAATATCATGTGGCACTATTTGGAGTCACTTTGCTCAGATCTGAAATCCCATACAATAACTAGTGTACAATCGAATAATGACAGGGTAAGATAACTAAGTTATTGTTTATTATTTATATTCCTGGAAATTCTCAAATAATGAAGAATAGGTAGTTTGCCCACTTTTTCCTAGCTCATCCTGGATTAATTTTTCAGGTTTCTTTACTTCTTAAAGATAGCTTCATTGATTCCTTTCCTAGTAGGGACCAGCCATTCATTAAGGTAACAACCTTTTATTCTTTTAAAGAAAAATCATAGGAAATTTTCATTCTACATAAGCATTGAAATGATTGTTACAGATAGTTGGCCTGTGTTTCCATCCTTGGTTTAGAATAAAATCTGACTCTCTATATTTTACATTTCGCTTAAAGGTGGAGAAAATTCTGACTCTATTGATCAGTTGGGTAGCCCTGAGGCTTTATTAGTGGGATGTATATATATATTGAAGCAATATAGGTCCTAGTGAGACTGACAAGCTCTTTAATAGTTATTCTTTTAAAGCTGATTGATTATGAATCCTTGGTTTTTCAGCTATTTGTAGATACACAGCTCTTCACTGTTTTATCAGACGCTCATCTATCAAGCTTTGAGAGTGGCGAGTCATAGTCCTGCACATATTTTAGGACCACAGGGTGCAACAGATGTGTTAGACATGGTTGCTGGCACTGAGGAAGATATGGTTCTTAATTTCATTGATGAACACCTCCAGTCCAGATGAAATTTTGCTGATCCGAGAGTCCAATGTTTGGAATGACATACAGTGAGTTGGTATGTGGGTTAAAAAATTGTGTATCATGTTGATAGTAATTGACTACAAATGCCCTATACTAAATCACTGGTGCTGACCCAGAGGAAAGAATCACTGTCCCTATTTTTTATTGAGGGATATGTTCTTGGGTTTAGCTGCTCATGCTCATGCTCATATTTTGTAATTGACTAATAGTGAGTACAGACCATTTTCCCTATCCCTATAGCATACATATCATTCATTATTTTTTTACTCTTGTTTTTAGATTATGACAATGCCATATATTCTTTTCTATTTTTTTTTTTCATAGGAGTCTTGTTTTGTTTTGTAATATGCTGTGATTCTGTTTCCTGACCCAAAAAAAAAAAAGTGTACTTGCATAAAGCTGTGTCGTGGGACACTTGGCACGTCATATTGTTTCAATAAAACCTATTTCATTGACAGCTTTTGTACCTCTCACTTCATCTAAGTACATATATCAACCCACTACATATATATATATATATGAGTTGACTCACAGAAGTCAATATCTAAAAAATTCAAGTTCGATTAATTTGACAAATAAATCAGTTCTTAATTCATTAAATTGTTAATAAATCGAGTTATGAACTGACTTGATTCATTATTATTAGTCCTAATTATTACTTTTGGTTACTTGGGATTTCGCACAACTCTACAAAACAAATTGTCCTTTGGTTACTTAGGAATGTAATACATGGATTTTTTTTTGTTATTATATCTAGATTTAAATTGTCTGAATAATCAATTTCATATGATTATACCTCCAACCATACTATATATAAGAAATAGAACTGACCAATTGGTGACTCGAAAATGGAGAAAAACCATCCTAAAAACAGATTGTAAATATTAAATCATGTATCAGTCACACTGGGAGTAAAGTAATATGATCAAACTATAGGGAGCAGGGTGTCTTTATCTCTTTTCTTTCTTTCTCTTTTTTTTTTTTCTTTTATACTTATATCATTTTTCTTTGATGTCTTATCTTTTTATTCTTCTTATATTATTATTACCATTTTATATAAAAACATTATCATTTTGTATAAACCAATGATAGCTGATGTAATTTTATTATATTATTTAAACAAAAATCATTCTCAAAATTAATTTTAAGCAAATATCTTTTAAAACACATTCTTTCTAAAAGTTATTTTTCTCAAACTATCAAAAGGCGCACTAAAATTGACTAAAAACAAAACTCAAAATTCACTAGCACATTAGTATACATTGTTCTACTCAAAATCAACAAACGAAGTATATATATATATAAGAGAGAGAGAGAGAAAGAGAAAGAGAGAGAGAGAGAGAGAGAGAAAGAGAGAGAGAGAGAGAGAGAGATAACACCCTCACTGTAACAATAAGAAAATACGTATTGGAAATGGTATTCCCTAAATAATCTACTGAGAAAAATATATTTTACTCTCTTAAAAAAGCTATGTGCACGTTAGTCTCTAAAATTTAAAAACATACAACCCGATCTCCAACAATTGCAAAATGTACAAATTGATCGTTTTGTCAAGTTTTCTGTGATAATGGTTTTGTTTCTAGAGACATATATTGTTCTTTCTATTCCTTCTCTTTTTTCTTCTTTCTCCTTTGTTTTTTTTTTAGAGAGATATTATTGCATATTTCTAAAGCACAATTAATATATGCTTTAAGAAATCTCTTTATCATTGATTTTAAGTTAATGACATAAAATTTATGTAAGTTTGTTTAAGATCAATGGTAAACATTCTTCATGGAGCACACTTCCCCAATTTTTATAAGTTTTGCATGTAACTTTTTTTAGAAATAAAATATTTTCAAATTGGTCCCCCAACACATTAAACCTTCTTAGTTTATTCATCGATCTACTTGGAAATTAGTTTATTACATTAATTTGTGTACTTAGTCAAGACTCCATTTGTAGATGGAGAAGGGAGTCATTAGAGTTCATCGAGTCTCCATTGCTTCTGAGCTTGATTAAAGATAGCCATGCTCATGGAGCCATCATTCCTTAAAATCTTGAGGACAATTCTAAGTTATTTAATTATATTGAATAATATTTTAATTTAAAATTAAATTATATTTTATTTTAAAAATAAATAAAACATTTCTGGCATCAACATGCAGAAGTAACAAAAGCCATGTAAGCTCAACTTAGAAGCGTGTGGTGTATTTTTTAGCGGATAAAGACGTCAAAAAAATTTCTAATGGATTGTGTGTTAAAAGTGAATTTCCTATTAGGGTATTTCCACATATATTCAGGAATAAATTATCACATTTATGTGGAATTAATGTTTGAAATAAAATGGTATTTCTATAATTTTTCAAAAAAAAAAAACAAATGTTCATTCTCATATAATATAGATAGGAATGGAATCAATTATTATTCTAGTTCTAGTATAATAAAACTTAAAGAAGAATTTCTTCATAGTAGAAGGAGTTATGAGGTTAATAACTTTTTTTGTTATCTCGGAAGGCGAGTCAAAATTTTTTTTATACTGAATACAAGCAGTGTGAGACCAGAGCTTAAAAGAAATAAAAATTCTGATGTCCTCGCTAATAGATAATGAGGCTAACATCTTCAACTTCTTAGTTGAGTGAGTCAATAAAAATGGGATCATCTACTGTAAAGATATCCTAGATGAGTTATAGTAATATAAAGAAAGCACTACTAATATAGTCACGTTATTCAAAGAGTTTAAAATTAAATAACAATGCAGAAAAAAATTAATTAATAATGCAACAAAACAATTGAATAACATTGTAAATAAAAATCAAATTCTTTATTAAATCAAGAACTAAAGTATATAAAACTTTAAAACAACCTAATTTGTAATAAGATAAAACTTAGGATTGAATGTTGATCCATTTTTGAGTTTTTTTTTTTAAAAAAAAAAAAAACCAAATTATAATCAATAGCAGAATTGAGTTTGAATAATACAATAAAAAACAATAAAAACAACTATACTGTATTTCACTAGGTAAGATACATTTTGAGTGAGATATTTTTTTAATAATCCACCATTATATGTTAAATTATAGTACTTTTACTTTATTATAAAAAATAATAATAATGACAAAACTTAAGTAAAGTTCTTTAGGTATTTGTGGTGCTGTTCTCTAATAAAAATATGACACGTGTCTTATTCTCCAATAAAAATATAACATGCTTAAGTTTTAACTTAATCATTATTTTTTAAATTTTTATTAATAAGTTGTAAAAAAATATACATATGTTATATTTTTATTGAAAAAAGACTTCAATCACCTAAAAAACTTTTCCTAAATTTTATCCCGATAATAATACTTATACTTGAAAGTGGCTTAATTTACTTATGCTTTTTTCAAAGACCTTCTATTTCACTGCATCATTGTTTCACTTTAAGCCTCAACTGATTTCACAAATTTTTCAATTTTAATTTTTGCACATCTTAATGGAAGATTTTCTTCATTCATGGACTATCTTATCCACTCATTTCTCATTTTACTCTAATTATTTCTTCTTCTTCTTTTTCAAAATCAATGATTAAAAACCTTTCCTTCATTATCATAGAGGGGGTGCAAATTAAGATAACATTAATTGACCATAAAAATGATATAAAAATTTGTGTGTCTAAAGAGTCATTTTCCTAAATATAAAACAAATCAAATTCAAAGTCCAAAACGCCACAACCACCAAATTATATACATAGTAAAATTCTATTCCATTAATTGACTTATTGCTAATATCTTATTTCCTATCAGAAATAAAAGCCTCAATAGACAATAGTCAATAAAGACACTTCTAACACACCAACAAATACGAAACAATAAAATCTAAGTAAAAAATAAAAACCTAATTAAACTGAATAGGTATAGTTGATCTATACCAATTCAAACATTCTTTCCTAATGTCTATGTATTAATGAAATATTATTTGAAGACTTGAATTTTTTGTGATAAACTAATTAAAGGACTAAAATCTTATTATTATCAATTAAATACCTCAACTTTAGTCCAGCTGCATTATACCAAACAAAGAGGATGAGCATAATGGCCATGAGGATGTGACTGAGTAGAGTAACAAAATTGTATTCGGCCACTTCAAAGAGAAACCAAATGATGGAGAACTCAGCTACAATTGCTGCAGATAATATCTTATCTTTCCATAGCAATATATTGGCCATGTGGAAGAGTAGCACTTCGGTGATTGGGCTTTGATTTAGAAAGAGAATAATAATGAATAGAGAAATTAGAAGAGAGTAAAGTTAAAAATGAAAATCACATTATATATAAAGCAAACATGTTTTCAAATGTAAGAAATATTGAAAATGGACATTGTTTTTTATAAATGAAAATAAAAAATGAAATTCTCAAACCAAATGCATCCTTAACCATCTGAATTTTTTGAATCTCGATTTTAAATATTTTATACTTATTTTCTTTTTTTGGTCTTGAAGATACATTTAAGATTATAAATGAGTCATGCTGAGTCAAGTTTATAACTAACTGAGCTCAATAAGAAATTGAGTTCATTTTCTAAGCTCGAGCTCAAATATGAATGTCTACTAGAGGAATTTCAATTTGGAAACTGAGTGTTAAATTCTTTATGGTTTCTCACCTTTTTATAGTTGCTCCACTCTTTAATGAAATGTGATGGAAGGTAGAGATTTAAAACTCTTCTAGAGATGATATTTAAAAATCTGTCTTACTTAATTTTTAAAATATCTAGATATTTATAAAACCTATAAAATATCTTTAGGAAATATTTAGAATATTTAAAAGAAGTTTTTAAAACATTCTTAACTTCTAAAATATCTAGATATTTATAAAGCGTATAAAACATCTCTAAAAATATCTAGAATATTTATAAGAAATTTTCTAGAAGTTCCTTTAGAGCCTAGCTATTCTATTCAATGATTTATACTATTATTGAACCCTCATGATCTAAGAATCATCTATCTATACTTCAATATGTCTGCTATAATGGTTTAGGATCATTGGATACCATTAGATATTATTAGCCTACATCTTATATTTTTTATTTTTATTTTTTTTTTTATGCAAATATAAGTGAAATATTATAGTAATATAATAAATATTTAATCTTCTAATGTGTCTCAGAGTTGTGTGCGCACATCCTCAATAATATTGGTCTGCCACCTTTTAGGTTCAATGAATTAGACCCGAAGTAGTAACTTTTTTTTCTCTCTCATATATTTAGTTAAAAATAATGCACTCAGTCAAAACATAAAATCAAATGCTAATATATGTTAAATTAAAACATTATTCTTATTATTGTCGTTATTTTATATATATATATAATGGACTCACAAACTAATAAATCAAACATATGAAAACTTTAATTTGACATATTTAACAAATAAGTCAAAAAAATTAACTCATTAAATTGTTAACGAATTGAAACACGAGTAAGTTCACAAACTAGCTCATTTCAATGCAAACCCTAGGTTAGGTAATCTCATGGTAACCTAACTATTGGTTATCTCGCTTTGGCCAAATTAGTTATCATTATCAATTATTATGTAGGTTCCTCAACTGGCGTTGTATAAGTTTAAAACTAGCTTATTTAATTTGAATAACTCGATAAAATGAACGCCTACGTTAAACTCATAATTAAAAATAACTCGATGGTAGCCTAACTATTGGTTATCTGGCTTTGGCCAAATTGGTTATCTTTGTCAATTATTATGTGGGTTCCTCAACTGGCGTTGCGTAAGTTTCTGTCCGGCTGTAAAACAAATCCTCAGTTGATCTCTTTAACATTCACTCCAGGCTGGCTATGGCATGGGATTATGGCGATTGAAACTTACTTGACATCCTTGAAGTTGTAAGGATTGTTTCTGATGCCAACATTCAGCTTCGCCAGAATGGCACCATATCAATGGCATGACAGCTTCTTGACGATAGGCAAGCAACTTACTGATACAAATCAAAATTTCTAAAAATTGTAGGTGTGATAGGTATCATTTGAATAGTTTTCAAAGTTAAGTATTGCATATGAAGAATGCACAGATAATAATAGTCTTCCCCAAGATTGCTAACTAATGGATGATGGGAAGGTAACATAATCCCCATTCCTGATGGCGTAACTTTGACCACAAAGTTTTACTTCTAAAGAAACCATATGGATTTACATCTACAGAAAATTTATAATTAGAATGCACCATCTACATTAAAAAGCTGTACCCACTAGATGTGGACTACTATGCTCACGTCTGAAAAATACATGCAAAGTGTAATGGCAGAGAAAGGAGAATTGGAAAAAGAGGGTAGAGAAAACAGATTTATTGTAAATTTCGTTGGCAGGCTACGGAACTTCTTGAATCTTGATAGCCCTATATCATATTCATATCAATAGTAAAACAGCTGTGGTGTCTGCCAACCAAAGGATGGAGCGGTGATGAGTAAAATATAATAATACCATATTTATAACTCAAAATGATATGCTTGTGTATCCATCGCAAAGGCTTTCTGATCACAAGTTTGCAAAGAGATTTGGAAGATACTGTCCATATTATAAGTCATGATCTTACAAATTACAGCCACTCAAGGTAAATTTAACTACAACCACCACAAGAGGGAAAAGCAACACAACACTTCCATTCCACGTGCAACTAGCAAAAAGGCTGGATTAGATCACCTCATGCATTTGTTGAAAGCACACAACGCAGACAACCCCCTTCATGCATAAGATCAAAAGCCTTGTTGATCTCCACAAGAGTCAAATTGTGGGTAATGTACTCATCAACCTTGATTTCCTGCAAAATGAGTAAAGCAGACAATGTACTCTCATAACTATCCGTGCATTACTACTTTCCAACAATCTTGAGGTTTAATGCATAGAACACTCGTGAAAAACCTTTACCTTCTTCAAGTACTTGTCTACAAGCCAAGGCACTTGTGACCTGCTCTTGAAGCCACCAAAAGCTGTTCCTTTCCAGACACGCCCAGTCACCAACTGGAAAGGGCGAGTTGATATTTCCTGACCCGATGCTGCAACACCAACAATAACTGATGTTCCCCAGCCCTGGAAATTTTCAACCAAATATATTTTCATGTTTACGACCACAATAGTGTAATATTTGAACAATTGAATCAATAAGGCAGCAGCAGCAATCACCTTGTGGCAGCATTCTAAAGCAGCTCTCATCACGGAGACATTTCCAATGCACTCAAAGCTATAATCAACTCCACCATCTGTGAGATCAACTATGACCTGCTGAATTGGTTTCTCATGTTCTTTTGGATTAATAAACTCGGTGACTCCAAATTTTTTTGCTGCAATGTAAAATAGCAAAAGAAGACATGCAAATAAAAGAACAGGTACTTATTAGCATGAAGAATCTCTTCTGTAGCACACTAGCACTATAAAACCAAAACTGAGAAAACAACAAATAGAAAATAGCACATAGCAAGACTGCATTCTTGTACTATAGGTCTATAGCAGTTATGACAGGAAAAAAAAATAAAGGAATAAATTAAATAAGTACAAGTACATACCAAAAGAACATACATATTAAAGCCATATTATTCTGCTGTCAGCATAGCTCTTTAAAAAGGGCATCATCTTCTTCTTTTATCTGATGGCTATGTTAAAAATTTTACTATAGGACTGTCAGATGCCAGGTGATAGTCGTCAATACATGGAAAAGCATTAGTTAAACATAACTGAGACATGAGAAACTCAGAACCAGATCACTTCACAACATTAAAGACATACTGTCCAGGTTAGGTCAACCAAGCTCATGATGTACCTATATCAAACTTCTTGCTGTCGATATCTATGCCAATAATCCGGGATGCACCGGCAGCTTTTGCACCCTCTGCAACCTGTCAGGTACAAATTATTAATCATAATAACAGCGTAGAACCAGGCAAAAACACAAACATTTATTATTGTAATGTTAGAAACTTACTGCAAGCCCAACAGTTCCAAGGCCAAAAATAGCAACAATTGACCCTGGTTCCACTTTTGCAGTGTTCCAGACAGCTCCAAGGCCTAAAAAGTAAAGAGAATAGTTATCATAAATTCACAATGATAAGTGAACTTGGCATAGGAAGGATACAAGACCACATATTAAGAAAGAAAGAAATATAATAAGGCAATCAAGCAAAATGTTTCAGCCCAGTAATCTCTCCCCCCTACATTTTCATTCAACAACACAAAGCATACAGGCAAAGTCCAGTGTTAGCATTAAGTGGAGATGAAGTGAAGTCTTTCATAGCATTAAGAAAGAAGGAAAGAAAGAGAAAAGAAGGAAAAACAAATAACAAACATAAGCCTGTAAAGTAAGATTTTTATCAAGTATATTAATTGATAAACTATCAAATTAAAAAAGTGCAGGATTGCTGTTAGGCTACCTTGTTATCAAATTTAAATAATGATAAGTGATAACCATGAGCTATCATTACATCAAACTCCAACTCACCAAAAAAAAATCATTACATCAAACTCCAAACATATGGACACTGGGTTATTCTAGCTGACAACTTGGATTAAATTTGTAACTCTGATAAGGAACAGAAAGTTTAATAAGATGTACTTATATGGCAAGAAGGTAATAATAAATGTAACATCATTATCCGAACACAATACATGAATTCATTAGACAGTCTATGAACACGGACAATGACAAATGATGCACAGGAAGGATAAGCTACTTTCCATATAACTTGAAAAATCTCAATACAGTTTCTTATATTACAAAAGGATAATATTTACCAGTTGGAACACCACATCCGAGAAGACAAACTTTCTCCAAAGGAGCTTTTGGATCAATCTTAGCTACACTAACATCATGAACAACAGTGTATTGACTAAACGTGGAGGTTCCCATAAAATGATAGATGGGCTTCCCATTAATAGAGAAACGACTCTTGCGATCACTGAGCATGACCCCAACTCCAGTGGCAGCACGAACCTTGCCGCAAAGGTTCGTTTTGCCCGATTTGCAAAACTTGCATTCTCCACATTCAGCCTGGTAACAGGGGATGACATGATCTCCAGGCTGAACTTCAGTAACACCTTCACCAACACTTTCCACAATACTGTACCAAAAAAAAAAAAACATAAACTCCCATCAACAATCAAATATGCCAATGTATATGCTCATATCTTGCAGCTTAAAAAAGTGCATTTTTTCATATACCCAGCAGCTTCATGGCCAAGAATACATGGGAAGAGACCTTCTGGATCCTGCAAAGCAATTCAAGAGAAGTTCCACATAAGAAAGGGCTTCATTTATAACAACATAACAACAATCTTGCAGCTACAATAAGCATTTGCTATTGTTGAGAAACGTGGCAAGAGCCTGAGAAAATTGAAAAAAAGTGAAAATAGGAAATCTGAAATTCACTTAATGTGTAAAGTGTGCACGAGAATAACTACTTAATAACCAAGGAGCTGCTGACTTAGCAAACTAATGTAAGTAACTTTTAACTAAGCTAACCAATTTTCTAACCATACTCTATGGGAAGATGAATTGTTGGATTCAGAAATAGAAACAAACTAGAGATTCAAGGATTTTTTTAAATTTGTTTTTTTGTTTTAATTGCATTTGATGTGTCTTTTTCTCTATTGTTTCTTTAAAAAAAAAAAAAAGTAATACATTAAAACTATAGACTATCACTTGATATAAAAAATAGTTCATTTATTATATTATAATAATATAATAAATAAATATAATATACTATATAATTTTATTGATTTAATTATTAAGTAATAAAAAAATTAATAGAGCAAATTTAGAATATAAATATTTCAACAACTAAACAAAATAAAACACACAAAGTACACAAAATAATAAAATATATTAAAACCATACAATCATTAAAAGTAGCAAGAAATGCACTTGAAAACCTTACTTGATTAACAAATTATTTGGATCTAGAACCATAATTTTCATTTTAACTAAAAAGATATATTGATGTAATTTTGTATAAATTTAAACATATATGTAATAATATAAAATAAATTATTTTTATGTATTATCTCTTCAAATATAACTTGATTTAGATATAAATAATAAAATAAAAATTCTTAAGCGTATATAAGCAATCACAAGTTTTTTTTTTATTAGGTAGTGGATTATTAACTCTACCTATGTTGAGCTGTGTTGCAAATCCTTACATAGCTGGTCCTAAGTCTGAATAAAAGAGGAGAGTTGTGTTAGGCAGTCGACAGCTAACGTAAAACGTTATTGAATTTTTATGACATGGATTAGATAGTGGATTATTGGAAGACCCTACAGATTATAACCGGTAGTTAACACACCCAGGCCCACATACAAGTGACGCAAATGGATAAAAGCAGAATTTGATCATAGGACCTCACAATCAATCACAAGTTATTATAGTGCAGATATGAATAATTCTAATTAAGTGGCTATTTTTAATAGGACTTAATTTGAATACACTGTCAGAGTAAAAGTTTTTTATAGTCATTCAATTATACATTGTCACATCATTAAAAATGTATGACTCTCACAATAACTACTTAAAAAGTCACATATGTGATAATGTATCGGTTGATGGTGTAAAAATTTTTACACTAACGGTACATCAAAATTAAACTCTTTTTAATATCATTTTGGTGAAGAATATATATATATCTGCTGCTAGCACTAATTGCATTTGCACCTTCAATATGAAAATATACTCCAAATGAATAATTGGTTTTTTGTTGGGTAAATATTGAAGAATTGATTTGACACAATGCCAAAAAGTGGGAGAGAGATGGACAATTTCAGCACAATGTTAACGAATAAGACAAAAAGGATACATAATGGTATCGTGAGAAGAAAGACAGAAAAACAAAGAGAAAAAGTAACATGGCAAGAAACGTGAAAACAGACAGACGCGCGGAAGAGAAAAGTGATGGCGCGGGATTAAGGAGGACAGAAAAGAAACTGAAGTGCGATTAACGAAAAATGAGCGGGAAAATCAATAATCAATTTCAATTAGGAGTTGCCATGTGAAAAGTAGAGGTAGTCCAGTTAGCAACAAAACTAGTACATCCGTCCGTAACTTTCACAGAAATTTTGGGAGAAGACTTGGGAGAATAATTGCAATAATGACAGCTTTGGCGACAATAATTTTGGTTTAATTGAAACCAAATTATTACATGTGACAAATTAGAGGTAGTACAATTAGTTATAAATAATAGAATAATAGATAAAAATTGAAACAGGATTAAAAAATGAGTGGAAAAAATTAATAATGGATTTCAATCAATCATGCACGGATATAGATACGAGTATCGGATTCAACACAGATATTGGATATAACACAGATATTGGATATGACACAAATATGATACGTAAATACAACTTTTGTTAAAAAAGTATATGGTACGAATACATATACGTATCCGACATTATAAAGTACTCGTGATTCATAGATTTGCACATAGTAATTAGAGGTAGTCCCATTAGTAATATAAAAAGAATAATGGATGGGAAATGGAAATGGAAAAGATTAGAAGGGTACCTTGCCGCTCCAAGTATAAGCATCAGTGTGACAGAGCGCGGTGTAGAGGATTTGGACGCGGACCTCGCCGGCTTGCGGGGGAGCTACCTGAACGTCTTCGATGGTCAAAGGCTTGTTGGGTTCCCAGGCCACCGCAGCTTCATCATCATCATTACAAATCGACAACAATGAAATCGTGAGGGTTTGTGTTGTGTTAATGGGTTGCAGTGATAGAAAGCATCTGAAAGTTAAAGAGACAGCAGGGAGAGAGAGAGAGAGAGAGAGAGAAAAGAAGAAGAGAATAGTACCTTTACAGGTAATGACTTGACCTTGAGTTGCCATGAGATTGAACCACCGAAGGTTGAAGGGGAACTCAGACACAGACTGAGAGTGAGATTGAAACCCCAAATCGAGACCAACCACACATCTGTATTGGAGATATTAATGATGGAAATAATAGCGTGGGGCCCATGCTTTTGTTGATCAGATGAGTTGCTACGGATGTGGACATTGTATGCTTTGGGCTTTTGGCAATGGACCTGTCATGCAATTTTGGGTTAAAAAATCATGAAACAAAGTCTACCATATATGGTAGGGGTGTCCAGAACAAACTATGGGCTTTGACTCAATTTAAAAATACAGGTTATATTAGTTTGAGTTTAAAAATACTCTAATTTATCAGGTGTGAGTCAGATAATGGATTTAAAAGGTGTCAATATATACTAACTTAACCACTCAAATATTTTTTTTTATAAAATTTATTTAGTTATTATGTCATTTTAAGTTATTTTTTTCTAATTTTTTTATAGTATCAATTAAGTTTAAGTATAAATATTATGGTCACATTATGAGTGTAATTAATAAAATATTGATAATAAACTCATGAAATATCTAATAAATCATTGTAATGAACATATAATGGATCGCTTTGATGACAAAAATATATGTTAAAAAAATTAAAAATAAAATAAATGACTATGTCAATCCATAAATTATATATGATGACATTGATTTTAGTTGGCTAATATGATTTGTTCTTAATGACTTTTGAGACTTGTAAGCTTACTTTAATTTATTTCATACTTATGTTAACTTAAAGACTTGTTATGTTTATTTATCTTGTTTGAGACTTATTATGTTTGTATAAGAATAGTTAGTGAATTTTTAATTTATTTGGGACATTTGTAGTTTTTAATTAAGATATATTATGTATAACGAATTTTTGATTTCATATTTTGATAACTATTTTAGTAGGAGAAAAAATATTAATATAAATCGAACTCACATGTTTGACCCAACTCAACCCACTATTGAGTGAGTTTGAGTTGAGTCGAGTTCAAGGAAAAAATCTTCGCTACATAACCTAGCCTAATCCACTAATTTGCTGAGCGAGTCAAGACCAAAAATATTGCGAAACCTACCCAACCCATCTATTAGACGCCCCTAATATACGGTATGGAATTTTTTTTGTCATAAAATGAAAAGAAGTTAACAAGGAAGAAAGGTTTGTCCATTTCAAGATTATGTTATTGGCTTTCATAAATGCTTTCAATATTTTTTACTTACGGCTAGGGGTATTCGACAAGTTGAGTCAATCAATAAATTCACGAGTTTTGACCAGATACAACTTATAAAATGTAGGTTGAATTAGGTTTGCAAATTGAATTGGGTGAAAAAACACTCTAACCCACAATGTATTGATCGGATAGCAGATTTGAAAAGTGTCAACCTGCACAAACTCAACATACCCTAGTAATTTTCATTTTTTTTAGTTAAAAGTTATTTAGCCATACTAACATTTCATGTTGCTTTTCCTTATGAAAATCTAATGGATTACTTAGATGACAAATAGTGTCTTGAGAAAATTAAAAATAAATTAAATGATTACGTCAATCCATATATTATATGTGATAATATTAATTTTAATTAATTAATATGATTTGTTATTTATGATTTTTAGGACTTGTTAGCTTATTTTAATTTATTTCATACTTATATTAACTTAATAATACTTGTTATATTTATTTAGTTTATTTGAAACTTATGTTAATTTAGTATGACATGTTATATGTTATGAAATTTTGATTTTGAATTTTGACATTTATTTTAGCATCAAATAATATTTTAATATATATCAGATCCATGAGTTTAACCCAATATGACCCACTCTTGAGTAGGTATTATTAGAAGAAAAATTTCCCTTTACCAAACCCAACCTAACCTATTGATTTAATGAGCATGTCAAGTTCGAAAATGTCACAAAGTTTACTCAACTTACCTAACAGACACGCCTACTTATGGCATATCAAAAGTTAATTGCTGGTAATTAGAATTTAATTAAACTTTACAAGCTTCAATTTGTTATCAACTCTATTTTTTTTTTTGTATTCACATGTTTAATACCTTTTTTTCATATTACAATTTGATATCAGAGTCACTTTGTATGCACTTTGATTAATCTACTTTTTCAGTCCGGTCAAAGACAAATCATTAACACAAAATTATCGTTATTGTATGACACCAAAAAATTAGCATAGATGAGATTTAAGTTAGTGACCATGTGTTTACCTATATATACTCGTCTATCACTAGATCATTCCATTGCTTTTCATGTTTAGAATATTTGATAAAAAAAAATATAGATGAAATAAAATTATTTTAGTAAAATAGAATATAAATTCTTTCACTTTCATAGAAAATATATAAAGCTCGTTTGAATGTGCTTATGTTGTTGAAAAAATATATTTTATTAAAAAAATACTTTTAATTTTTTTTTTATCATGGATGAATTTTTTTAAAAGAAAAGATAAAACACTAAAATAGATTTTTTTTACTAAATTTTGGTACTTTTCATAAAATACATTTTTTATTACATGAAGAAATTGTTCAAACATATAAAAAAGTATTTATCAAATATTACGTTCAAATAAAAAATAATTTATTTAAAAATATATTATTTTTTTAAAAATATCACATAAAAAATCTTATCCAATCGACTCCATATTCATATATAATAATTGACTTTTAGTTTCATTTCAATCATAAAACCAAACATGCAGAAATTGTTTTGATTTCTTTCCCTCTGTATTTCATTTTCATCATAATTTTATCATCATAATGTATTTTTTGCCCCCCAAAAACAAAAAAAGTAATGGCCAGCACAAATAAAGAAAAAGTGTAAAGATGCTTAGGTTGATAACGAGGTGGGTGGAGGTAAGGCTTTACTTAATCCGACTGTATTTCGCATCTATCCTTATCCCACTTTTTACTTATAAATATTTTAAATTAAACTTATAAGATAATTAATTATTATTTTAAAATTATCATCATTTTATATAAATTAAAAATATGTTTATAATAAGAATTAAATTAATGAAAATAATTAACATAATTTAACTTTATTAATAATTTAACTAAACATAATAATTACGTAGATATGAAGTGTAAAATAAAATTAAATGGAATGATCATAATTATGTTTAGATATTTAATAATTGTTAGAATGAAATGAGATGAAATGAGATGAGATATTGAAATGAAGTAAAGTTATTATTTTATTGTTTGAGAATTGAATGGAATAGTAAAAATTATAACTTTATTTTTTTTAAATTATTCTTATTATAAATACATTAATTTTAGGATAAGATGTTAATATAATAAAATTTTAATTTTAATTATAATAGAAAAGATGATTTTATTTTATACTCTCAATTTAAAGAAAAAAAATTAATAATTTATAATGAAATCAGATGAGATTTATCTCACTCTTTTATTCTACTCTATCAATTTTTAACATAACTAAATAATAAAACTTATTTTCATCTTATTCTATTCTATTCCATTCTATTCTACTCAATTCTATCTATTCAAAGATAGCCTAAATTCTTATATGTACCACCCCTTTACGGGAAGAATATTAAACCCGCACCGTGTAAGGTGGATAGCTGCAGAATGGGTTGGAATTGCCAAACCTACAAGATGCATTTAAATTAATATTTTAAAAACCAAACCAAACCATTCAGTGGATTAGTTGAATTATGATTAATATTTTAAAAATAAGACTAAATCATTCATTGAATCGATTGAATTATGAATGAATTATGTATTTAGTTTAAAAATTATTCGTTTCAATTATCATTCAATCATAAATATAGCCATGCTTCGAAAGTTTTATATGTTGGGTTCGATTTTTAAAACATGAATTAAAACAAGCCTCCTCTCTAAAACCTCAATCATCTTCTTCCTCCATCGTGTTAGGGTTTTCCACTTGACTTCACTTCATCACACTTAACGGCGGAAAGCGCGAGATATTGCGTTTTAACGATTGCTTCTTGATTGTGTCCAACGATACAGCAGAATATCGCAACTCCTCACTACTTTCGTTTCGGCAACTCGCGCAATCCAAAGATATTGTGGTCCTTTGTTTCTTATTCACAGTAAGTGCTCTCTCATATCTCCCAATTCAATTCGATCATTGGTTTCAATTCAACCGCTATTAAATCACTATACAACCATATCCACATCTTATTGCTTCACTTTATTTTATTTTATTTTTTCTGATGTTGACTATCCTGGTCACTCTCTTCAGCTTTCAATATTGAATGTTTTGCCTGAGAAAATTAGGGTTTATATTTGACAATAGTGACTCCATGATTAGATTACATGTTCTTAGGGATACTGGATACTCTGCTGAAGTTAAATTTAAGAATGTGCTTTGCTTGCTGACTTTCTGATTTCAAATTGGCTTAGGAGATTGATTATTTGCATGAAAATTGAAGCTAAGACCGCATAATTACTTGAATGGCTGATATACGTCTATCCAATTAAATGCTTTGTGTTAATATGTATGCTTTCATCAACAGTTGTTGTATGGATTAGATGGTTGATTACGCCTTGTGTGATATATATATGCAGGATACATTTGAATTTAAGGCTGAAGTGGACAGAATTATGGCGGATTTAGAAAATTTGCTTTTGGAGGCTGCGGGGAGAACTGGGAGAAACCGGCACTCTCTTCCACCTTCAAGAAGAGGGCATGATGGTGCGTATTCAGATGGTGGGAGTGATTCTAGGGATGATGATTCAGATGAAGAACTTAATTATCCAGGCAGAAAGCCCTCTGGATCACAAGTTCCTCTGAAGAAGAGATTAGATCCGACAGAAAGAGATGATGATGATGAGGGAAGTCAGGAAGAAGGGGATGATGATGTTGATGACCACGAGGGCGATAGCAGTGACGAATCGAATATCGGTGATGATCTTTATAAGAATGATGATGACAGACAGAAGCTTTCTGAGATGACTGAACTTCAAAGAGAGATGATATTGTCAGATAGGGCTACCAAGAAGGATGATAAAAATTTGTTGGGGAAGATAGCGTCCAAACGTGAGAAAGGAAAGACAACTGTACCCAGAAAACAGACTCTCCCTCTTCCATCATCTCGTGTGCGTTCATCAGCCAGATCTGCCGACAGGTCAACTGCCAAGGATGATGCATTAAATGAATTGCGTGCAAAGCGGTTGAAACAGCAAGATTCAGAAGCACACCGCAGGTTGAGAGAGGCATCTAGAAGTTCAGGACCCAGGCATTTTTCACCAAAGCACAAACCCTTCACTTCAACAAGTCTTAGTAGCTCAAGCAATAGTGAGAGTGAAAGTAGGTCCCACAGTGATGATGAAGGGTCGACTGGGGATGGAGGAATTATTGACAGTGATGATGACAGGACAATATCTGGATTTGAGGGGCCTTTATTTGAGGATATAAAAGAAATCACCATTCGCAGGTCAAAACTTGCAAAATGGTTTATGGAGCCTTTCTTTGAGGAGTTAATTGTTGGTTGCTTTGTAAGAGTTGGTATTGGTAGATCAAAGTCTGGGCCTATCTATAGGCTCTGCATGGTGAAAAATGTTGATGCGTCGGATCCTGATCGGCAGTATAAATTAGAGAATAAAATCACATACAAATACTTGAATCTTGTCTGGGGAAATGAAACTTCTGCTGCGAGATGGCAGATGGCTATGGTTAGCGACTCTGCTCCACTTGAGGAAGAGTTTAAACAGTGGGTTAAGGAAGTAGAGCGAACTGGTGGCCGGATGCCAATCAAACAAGATGTGTTAGAAAAAAAACAAGCAATACAAAAGATCAACACCTTTGTTTACTCAGCAGCTACTGTGAAGCAGATGTTGCAAGAGAAAAAATCTGCCTCATCAAGGCCACTAAATATTGCGGCTGAGAAGGATCGGCTGAGGAAGGAGTTGGAAAAAGCACAAAGTAAGCATAATGAAGCTGAAGTGGGGAGGATCAAGACAAGACTGCAGGAATTGGAGGCATCCCGGCAAGCTCCGGAGAAGGATGCCAAGGCTTTGAAGCTTGCTGAGATGAACAGAAAGAATAGGTTTGAGAACTTCAAAAATGCTTCTGAATTGAAACCAGTAAATACAGGTTTGAAAGCAGGGGAGGCAGGTTATGATCCATTTTCAAGGAGATGGACTAGATCAAGGAACTACTATGCTTCAAAACCTGGTGAAGAGGCTGCAGCTGGAAATAATAGTGCCAGTGGTACAGTGGCTGATACAGGCAGCAATGGGACAGGAGCAGCTGTAGCAGTGGAGGCTGGCATGGTGGCTACTGCTGTGGCCTTGGAAGCTGCTGCCGGTGCTGGGAAGTTAGTAGACACAAGTGCTCCGGTGGATCAAGGGACAGAGTCAAATATGCTGCACAATTTTGAGCTGCCAATTTCATTAGCTATACTCCAACAGTTTGGGGGAGCCCAAGGAGCTCAGGCAGGATTTATGGCAAAAAAGCAAAGAATAGAAGCAACTGTTGGATTTCGAGTCCCAGAAAATGATGGTGGGAGGCATGCGCTTACTTTAACAGTTAGTGATTACAAGAGAAGAAGAGGGCTTCTTTGAAATTTGTTGCTACCCTCGTATTATGCTAGTTGAAGTAACAATTTTGATCAGCTCGACTCTTTTATAAGGTGAAGTTGATTTATATTATCTGTAATACTGTTGTGCCCGTAAGTAACTAAATATCTTGAATCTTTTCAAGTGATCATCGTGTTTTCATTTCCTTTTTAGTTTCCCAAAATTTAAAGAAAATGGATGAATCTAAACTTAACTATGTTTATATGATTTAACATTGGTTTTAACTGGATGCTTGGAAGAGAGCAGGATAGTTGCCCAGAAAGTCAAGTCTCGTGCCAAAATATTATTGAAAATAAAGTATTTTCTTGCAGAATTTTTGTTTGTTTCAATTTATTCGTTACTTTGTTAAATACACTTGACAGTTGACACATTTTCCTGTGCACTTGCTCAAGCTTATTGTATGGTGCAAGGATGTTTTCAAAACGTTATCAACGAGGTGCTTATTGGTTTATAGTTTACCGAGTCCTTCGTTCAACTTCACAGCAAAAGGAAAAACAAAAAAAAGAAGTCCTTCCGTCAACTTTCACTCAATGGATTTGCATGGACAAAGAAGAACAAATGAGAAGTGCAACTTTGACGTAGAGTCTTAAAGATAGCAGGTTAATATGTGGTTAAGATGTCCTCCTTTTTTGGGGTGCTACTTGTCCTTAGAATATTCCGAATTTGATTTTTTAGTTTAAATCGCATGGAATTTACTAAGATGTACTAAGACTTGTCTTCTAATGTATAGTAGGAGAGATTGTGTTTAATACATAAAATGCTGGAAAAGAATAGTGAATGATGTTATGATTTATTTTATTGGTGCTCCTGAACTATTGAGAAAGAACAAAATTACACTGGGTTATATTTGACCAATTTATTAACAGTTTTAAGGTTTTTGAATCTTCAAGAGCTAATAAGGGAGTAAAATGCAAGGTTTTAGACTACATATATATATATATATATATATATAAAAAACTTATTTAAATGATAAATTATAAAGAGATAAATGTAATTTTTAGGTGTTTACAAACCACTTTGACTCTTAACCAATATTAAAAAAGGAGACGAGACTGGTCGATTCAACCAAAAAATCAGTAAATGGCGTGTGTCCAGTTCAAATGACTCAGAAAATCGGAATTTGAACAAATGATTTAGAAAATCGAAATTTCGAAGAACCCGTAAACCCGGTTTAAACCGGGTTTTATTTAATTCTTTTTTTACTCATTTAAATTTTTTTTGGTCCAAATAGAGACCTAATTTTAAGTTACAAAGATCCAAGTATAAAACTCAAAAAAGATATGAGAATATTTGTCTCATCTTAGCTATTATATAAATTATATATTTGAATGTTTCATTTCTTAATTTATGTGGAATTTGTAAGTGTGATTTTTTTAAAACTTTTATATATATTGTATATTTAGATGCTTCATCCATTATATAATATGAGACTTTAAAATATTATACAATATAATATGAGATTTAATACACACACACACACACACACACACACACACATATATATATATATATATATATATATATATACCATTTACAATTAGGATCGGCATAAGTTCAACAATAGTAAAAATATGTATTTAAAGAAAAGTACATAAAAATTAAGAACAAAATAATAATTATATTGAAAACAATACTTATTATTATTGATACAAAATTACAGATTTTGATGAACAAAGTTCTAGATCCCAATGTTACAAAGGAAGCAAAGGAGGAACGAGTACAAAGGGATCTGATACAAGAATTTTAAAACAAAGAATACGAAAGTATGAAAACTAAAATGTTCGATGCCTTCTTCAATGAGGAGCTTTTGCTTTTAAAGAGAGGAATCTCCGAATTCCAAACTGAGTGAAGTCCGAGGCATTATTGAGGAAGTATTATTGAGGAGCTAAGCTGTCTTCGAATTTTAAGTTGTTGAAGTCTGAATAATTGAGTCTGTGGATTCCAAAGTGTTGAAGTCCGGAATAAGGAACTGAGTGGGTGTGAGAGACAGGTCACGTCATTTTTTTTTTGTTTAATTCTTCTTTGCTTGACTTATTATGGTGAGGAGTTATGATTAGGAATCTTCATAATTATCCTAATGGGACCTTACAGGTCAGTAGGGATGGAAACATGTCAGGTCAGGTCAGGTCAGGCTTCACCCTAAACAGGCCAGGCCTGTGTTATATGTACCTGGCCTGTTACCTATCAAATGCATTTTTTTGGGTTTGGCCTGACTTGTTTAAGAAGTCTGGTCTGGCCTGAAACCTGTTTAGAAGCCTGGTTTATATTAAGGCCTTTAAATAGGCTAGCAGGCGAAGGCCTTCATATAGGCCTCAAATCAGTTGGAGAAGGAATATTTTTAATAAAATTAAATATAATGCCAAATTAAAACACTGTTATTATTAGTTCGTGGTTTAGCCTGTAAATCAGTTAGAGAAGGAATATTTTTCATATAGTTAAAGAAGCAGTAATATGCAGGATTTAAAAAAATGGAGTTACAACTAGATAGACATAAAAGAATTTATAATTTTTAAATTATAAAACGTACCTATTTTTTTACTCTCTCTTTCTGCACTTCCTTTTCAGTTTTTTACTTTCTCTTTCTGCACTTGTTGTTTCATTGAAAAGGATAAGATAAAAAAATGAGATGAGTTTAAACAAACAATATACACACAAGTTACTTCCCATTTGCACAATTTTTCACCAATCAAATGTGAGATATGATAATGTTCTAGCATTTTTCTTGTTAAAGCATGGCAGTTAAAATAATATATATATATATAGTGTTAACACTAGCTTTTGATTCTTTCACGTTGTAGAAGAACAAATAAGTAGTGCCTAAGTGAGAATTATAGGCATGTTATAGAGTGTAATTCACCTAATAATTCACCTTTCCTTAAGTGGGGCCTAGCTCATGTTACAGAGGATAATTCACCTAATAATTTTAACTTGAGAAGAAAGCACTAAATGTACGTGGAAGTTTTGATACATTAACAATATGAAGAAGGAATCATATATCACGAGAGTTTTGATATTAGGCAAAAAGAAACAAAAAAATTGGTGGGTGTATACAAAGTCAAATCAGTATATCACCTAATCAACAACAGGCCTTCGTTTACAAGGGATGGTGTATACAAAGTCAAATCAGTATATCACCTAATCAACAACTAAGCATATCTTAAAGGACTTTGATTGGGCTCGTCAATTCTGGTTCTCAAACACTGAGAACATATTTTGTGTGATATGCCAGGTCCACTTTTCACTTTGCAAAATGTAATAGATTACATATTTTGCTATTACTGTGAGAATCAAAGTTACAAATATCAGCATGACTTGACCAATATATTCATATATATTTTTTAAATATGGGAAAGTTGTGACCAATTTCTGGCTCAACAATGACCAATACCATAAGCAGATCAATGTATTCGTAGCAACTAGCAAGCAACAAATATCATCAAAGACAAATACTATTCAATACTCGTCGTCAGTCTAAATTTCATTATTACAGCACCAGAAAAATTAATCGTGCGGCATAACACAACAAAGAGTTTGTGAACGTGACAACACTTCACATTCTTTATTGATTGATAAACATTAAACAAGAAGGGGGGAAAATAAAAATAAAAAACTCACAGGGACAGTATGGGGGATCAATGTCGTTGGGCGAAGAGAAGGCGAAGGCGAGAAGCTAAGAGACCGACTGAAGCATGAGGTTTGTGGTGGCTGGCACCCTAGACGGATCTGGGCGGCGGTGCGGGTGGTGGTTCGTGGGTCTGGTCAATTGATGGTGGTGGTTCGGGTTGGCAGATCTAGTGGTTTTGGGTGCGTTCCAGTGACAGGTGGAGATCCCGACGGTGACGCGGTGGTTTGAGGATAAGGTCACGAGTGCGTTCTAGGCAGTGGCTGGACCGCAAGGATGATGAGGGGTGCGGCGGCATAGGGCGTACGGTGATGATGCGTGGCGGATGGCCTGCAGCAGCAGTGGGGTGGCGCAATTCGGAGTTGTGGTGGTGGTGGCTTGATTATTTGTGGCAGAGAGTGGCTGTGAGGGTGGCGTGACGGTGAGGAGCAGCAGAGGCGAAGAAGGTTTTAACTGTGGTTTAAGTGAGTGGTTCAGCCATGGCTGCTGGTTTTGAGGTTTTGGGGCTGAGCAGTTGTGGGTTTAGTTGGAGAGGATGGGAAAGTTTTCATTGTGTTTGTTTAGGTTATTTTTTTTCCTCCTTTGTTGAGCTTGTGGTTTAATGTGCTATGCAATGAGTGTGTGCTGAATGAAAAAGGTGTGTGGAGGAGAGGAGTCAAAGGAGAGGAGCGACTGCGAGTGCAGACTGAGAGTGAGAGGCTGAGAGGCGAGAGCAGAAGACTCAGTCTAAGAGTAGTTTGTAAGAAGTAGGTACCCTAGTTAACAAAAATGATATAATTTAAATATAAAACTATAAAATATGTAAATATAAGTATAATAACTAAGTATAGTTTAGTGGTCAGTGGAGTATTTAAGTTACCACTTGGTACAAGTTCGATTCTTGGCATCGTACTTTAAGCATAATTTCATATTTTTTAAATATATTTATAAGTAAGTATAAATAGGCTGGCCTAATAGGCTTTACTGGAAAGTCAGACCTGGTCTACTAAATGAAACAGACTTTTAAAAAGGCCTGAGCCTGACTCATTTTCTAAATAGGCCAGGCTTAAAACAGGTCAGGCCGCAGGCCCCTGACAGGCCGGCTGGCCTATTTCCATCCTTACAGGTCAGAGAGGTTCACTTCATAACAGTCGTCTTCATTATCAATGAGAAGGTCGTTGTTGTCACTTCCTTCACTTGGAGGAGTACTTCTTCGAGGAGATGATCCTGAAATGGACATGGTTGTCTTAAGCTTATTTAACAATTCTTGTTCTGATGACGAAGTGGCCAATTCCTAAAGGAGCTTGTTCTTAAGTTCCTCAAATTGAGTTGGCCTTTTATGATTTTTCTTTAGTAATGTGAGATTAGCTAAAAATCATTGATCAACTGCTTCAGTACTTACCAACTTCATATTAAACTGGGGCCACCATTTAACGCTAAATTTTCTAGTAACTCATTCAAGATGTTGAACTTGATACTTATGGTAGAAATTATAATCCTAGACATTAATCCAGGCAATTCCAAAGGCTGCATAAAAATGTAACAATCTGGAACCTTGAGGAAAATCTATTTTCTCAGTAAACAAGGCATAAGAATCCTTAGCGACCTGTGGGAGGATGTCAACACAAGGGCCTGTAATATACATCTAGTCAGCTAACCAATAAGGAAAGCTTTTAATTCCTTTTTGAAACCAAAAAAACCAAGAGTGCAAATATGGCCCGAGGAGCATAAATTTATATCAAGCTTGTTGATAGTCCCAATAAGTATAAGTTTGGGGATCAAATTTAATGGAAAAAATATTTAGATGTATGAAGCTCCTGATTCCAATCCTTTGGACCGAGAACTTTAAGAATCTTAACTTTAGAGAAATCATTGTAGTCCGGGTTAATAGCACTATAATAATGATATAATTCAATGGACTTGATGTCAATAAGGATAAGTTCGTAAAAGGTTCTATCTTTTTTGAGTGATTCTTGAGGAATAAAATGAAAATCTTTAGGGAATATATTTTGAACAATTTCTCGTGGGGTTGACTGAAGAGAGAAAAGCCCTAGTTCAAAGGTAACTATAGGATCAAAGATATTTTTCTTGACGTACTTACATTCTTCTGTGGTAGGAGAATTAGTGAGGAGCGGCGATAACTGTTTTGATTTTTGAGGGGTTCTGGAAGGGATACCAGTTATGGTCTGCGAGTAGGTTAAGGGGGTGAACTTGTTTGGTGAAATAGATGAAGGTCGTATAGATTGAATAGGATTAGGAGCAAGAGCAAGGGTAGATGACCCCTTTATGGAGGTAGATGACCTTGTACTTATCTTGGTGTCCTTATCAGCAGTAATTTGCATATACTTATCCAAAGTACTTTTCTTAGCTTTAGACTTTGATGAGGAACTAGATGCCATGGTAATCTAGTAAGAATTCTCTGGTTATAAAATCAGGAATATAATTATTTGTTCCTTTAATATATTGTGTGTCAAAATCAAAGCACGAGAACAGTGCTTACCATCTTGCAAAAATTTGTTTTGAAACGAAGTTCTTAACATTTTTTTGAATAATTGAAAGAGCGGCTTTACAATCAATTTTTAACAAAAACTTTTTGTTGAACAAATCATCTTGAAATTTTGTGATACTTAGCACTATAGTTAAAATTTCTTTTTTAACAATACTATATTTTTGTTGAGTCGGCTGCCAAACACCAGAGTGATACCTAACAATCTATTCTTTAGATGACTCGGGTAATATTTGCTTTAACACTCCCCCATACCCCAAATCAGAGGCATCTGTTTCTACAATGAGAGAGGCTTTAGGATCTGAAAGTCCTAGACAATGAATTGTTTGACTAATTTCTTAACTTGTTGAACAGCACTAGTCATGTGAGTATCCAAAGCAGGAGGATCCTTTCTTAACCTTCGAAACCATTGAGCACAAATTATCCTAATGTTGGAAATAAAATCTGCTACATAGTTAACATATCTTAAAAATCTTTGAAAGGTGTTCTTATTTTTTATTTCATTGGAAAACTTATCAGCAAATTCTATAGATATTTCTATAGGTACGATAGTACCTTGGTTTATTTGAAATCCTAAAAACCTAGTCTTGTTCTGAAATAACTTCATTTTCTTAATAGAGATTACTAAGCCATTTTCTTTAATCGTTGATCAATAGAATTACTAAACACTAATACATCATCTAGATATACTATAGTAAACTTTGAGTAAGGATTCAAAATGTTGTACATTATGTTTTGAAATTCTAAAGGAGCATTTTTTAAACTTTGAGGTATTACATTCCATTCATAATGACCAAAAGAAACTACAAAAGCAATTTTATACCTATCTTTTCATTAACTTCAGTTTGATGGCATCCAGATTTCATATCAAATTTTGAAAATATATTAGCTTGATGAACTCTACTCACTAAATCTTTTTTGTTAGGAATCAGGTATCTTATCCATCTTAAAACTTTGTTTAACGGCTTATAATTAATTATTAATCTAGGTGTACCTCTTTCTATTTCTGAGGCATTCATAACATAAAAGCCTGCGCAACTCCACGGGGATTTACTGGGTCTAATTAGATTCTTATCTAAATATTATTGAATTTCTTTTTTACAATATTCTATGTACTGTTGATTTATTTGGATTGGTCGTGCTTTAGTGGGTAGGTTAATCTCTTTAAATCCTTATTCATACGGGAGTGATACATAATATTTGTTTCTTTCTTTAAAAGCATTAGGAAAATCACTACAAACTTCTACCTTGAATTTTTCTTTTATAATTCTTATTTTTTCTTGAATTTGAGGTTTAATTATTTGCTCTTGAGTTCTTTTATGTTGAACTTCTCTACTTAACATATTTATGTGTTTTGTTTTCTTTTCTCTTAAATTCATCTTAGAAATTAGGGAGTCTTGAACCATATTTAATTCTTTTATTAGGAGAAGTTTTATGAATTCAAAGCAAATTTCTTTTTCTATAGCATTAGTAATTAGTCCTTTCTCAGTTATTGAAAATGGGTATAATAATGATAAAAAGGAGTCCCTAATATTATTTGCTCAAAGATATTCTTAACTAATAAGAATGAAGTTTTATAAATTTTTTTTTTATATATATCTTAGCACTGTTTAATTTATATTTAATCAACATTTTATTTCCTGATGCATTGCTTAATAATTCTGTTGTTTTATCATAATATTTAATTAGAATTAATCCTTCTTATACACCGTTCATATTAGTCCCTGAATCTATTAGTGCTATAAAACTAAATCTTTCATTTTTATTACTAATTCTATAGGGCAATGCCATTTATGAACAACTACTTGACTTAATAAATGGATATATGAATCTTTTTTTTTATTTTCTTGACTTGTACTTATATCTTGATTTTGTACTATTAGTTATACTTCTAAGTTTAACATTTTAAATTTTAAATCAATATCTTTTTCTTTTAGTAATTTTACTTCATTTTTTAAATTTTTTATTTCTTGTTGCAAGTCCTTTAAAGTGACTTCATTCTTTTGTGGTTTCTTAAATCTTTATAATACTTCTTTCATATCTATTTTTTGTACTTCTTCTTTCTTCTTATCTTCATATTCTAGAAATGATTTTATCTATTGAATAAATTATTGCTTAACAAATGATTCTTTCGTGTTTTCAACTATACTTAATAATGATGATGTTTGATCTGTTGTAATTACATTAATAGTTTTTAAACATGATGAACAGTCACATAATTCTGATCCTAAGCCTATACATTCTTCTTCTTTTTCAGATTCAGATGAGGAAGTATTTTGTAATTGATTAACCGCTTCTTCTTTAGAACTATATTCTTCTTCAGAAGATTCAGATTCATTAATTAATATATTTATTAGCGATTTCTTTAATTCTTCATCAATTTTTAAATTATTAATTTTTTGTTTTACATTACAGTCTTTTTTTTAATGTCCTACTCGACCACATTTATAACATACTATTTCTCTTTTTGACTTAGAAGATCTATAATTATCTTTCTTTGATGATTTTAGTTTTGATGAACTCCCTTCTTCTTTGTAATGTTTTTTTTATAGTATCTTATAGATTTCTTAGATTTATGATGAACATATTTTTGAACCCTTTTTTGTCTGCTTCGAGCTTTAACTCCTTCTATTTCTCACTGAAAACAGAATGATCCTAGTTCTTTCTTAGTAGTTTTGACTTCATTTTTAAGCTTATGTTGAAGTCTAAGATCTAAACATACTTGTAATCCAATTTATATAACATAATTAGATAGTTGGCTAAAAGTAAGTTGATCATAAGGAATTGTTCCTTTATGTTAATTTTGAATCATTACCTTTACTTTTTCTGAAAATAATTTAGGAAGTCCAGTAAGAAATATTTCTTTCCAATAATTAGCAGATGCATCACTTCTTAAATATAGCTTAAACAAAAATATATCCCTATACCATTTATAATCAGACATAGGGGGACAATATAAATTAACAATTTGATATGCTATTCTTTGTTGAAATTTCAAAGGTTCTCCTATAAAATGCTTTGTAATTATATAAAGGAGAGTGGTTACTGTGTCTTCAAATACTTATCCATTTTGATCAATTTTTGTTGAAATCATTATAAAATCATTTTCTTCTTGAGATAATATATTATCCCACCATCCTTTAAGTTGGCCAGTAAAACTCATAACAATTAAGGAAGCTGTTGTTCTATCTGTATTATTTTTTCTTTTAAAGGTTGTAGCAGTCATGGTCATCTGTTGAACAATATCCAAAATTTGTTGTTCTCTTAATCCATCTATATTCCATCATTAATTGCTTCATATATATATATATATAGTAAGATGAGTTTTTATTGTGAGAGTTATATAAGTAAATATTGACTATATAATCATACGTAAATAGTCAAGATTAAAAATTACTTAAATGTCGTATGACCACTTAAAAAAATCACATGCATTTATGTTTTAATCTTGATCATTTATGTAAGATCTAATGGTCAAGATTCAATTATCTCACCCCTTACAATAAATACTTCTCTCACTAAATACGTTCCTTATATATATATGAGACATATCTAGTGACTAGTGAGATGAGTAAATCTTGACCATATAATCATATATGAATGATCAAGATTAAAAGATTACTTAAAAGTTATGTGATCACTTAAAAAATTACATGTATTTTATATTATAATCTTAATAATTCATGTAAGATTTAATAGTCAAAATTTATTCTTCTCACCTCTTATAATAAATACTTTTCTTACAAAATACGTTATATATATATATATATATATATATATATATATATATATATATATATATATATATATATATTTGAACTCTAGTGAATCATGAATGAGTGTCTTCCCTGGTTAAACGGCTGGTTAGATTTTAAAAAATTGCCCTTAACTTTCTTTAATACATCGAAAACAAATACCCAAGTTATATTGCATCATACTGTTGCAAAATTAACACAGGAAAAACGAGCCTTTTGAGAATTATTCTTCTAAAACAATTTAATATAAAATTTTATGGATTTTTAAAATATATGCCGTTAAAGTGATCAATTACTTTGTGTTGACTAAATTCTTTTAAAGGAAATGATTTTTATATAAGAAACACGAATATAAAAATGAGATACGAACATGATACGACACTAATATGCGAATATGATGAATTTTAAAAATTATTATAATATACAATTTGACTATGATATAAAATATAATAATTTAATATTAACATAAAAATATAAATTTTAAATAAAAATAAAGATATCAATGATTCATAAGTAATCTTTCGTTAATATAGACATAGTAAAATATTATAATTTATTATTATTATTTGTAATCATTGTGGTATATCACTTATATTTACGATAAAACACAAAAGCTTATTAAATGATACAAGTTATAAGTATTTAAAAATATTCAAGAAGTATGTGATACGATATTTGTCAAATCCTATCGGTGGCTGAATTTTTATACATAAATTTTGTTTAGTTACTCTTGTTTACATACTCTTTTATAGGGTATTATCTTCATTAGGATGTATGAGAGAGAGAGAAAAATGGACTATGATAATTTGATTTATGTGAGTTATATATATGAGTTTTTTTAATATGTGCAACTAAAATAATTCATTTTTTAATGCATAAGTGAAATAGTAATTAGTACACTAATTTTTAATTAAAAAAATTAAATTTCATTTTGCTTCCTTTACTTTTTTTTTTTTTTTTTGCGGGTGTGAACTCCTTTACATTTTCTTGCTATTACGGAAATCTTTGTTAACTATTTTAGGGAAGACGGAAAAATCTCAAACGCAATTTTCAAAAAATTAAATTAATTTTTATTAGTTTTACATTAATCATATAATCATATATTATATAAAGAGAATATATATATCTTTATATTTTAACATATGTCATTTTGATATGAAATATCATATTTAAAAATTCTATCATATAACAAATATATATATCACAATAAATAATATGTGTCATCCTATTTCACAATTTAAAAAGAAAGTGTATATGTGTCATTTAATTAAATTAAATTTATTGTTCACATATACAAATAAAAAATTTATAAGTATATATTAATTACTTTGATATATATATCTTTGCATATTAATTCATATTAAAAAAATTAAAAAAATTCTCGACATATCTTTAATTGATCACGTTATTAATTATTTTTATCGGTGATTGGTCTTAAAATTCTAAAATTTATGTAGATATCGATATCATTTCTGTTATATATATATAAAGTCATCCTAAATTAATTAATTATATTTTTAAATTACTATATTTATTCATATATAATTATTCTATATTATTTACAAAACATCAATATATATATATATATATATATATATATATATATATATATATATATATATATCACATAAGAATTGAAATTTTGTATAAAAATATAATAAAATTAATTAAATATAATTTATTACTAGAAAATTAAGAATTTATTAAGTGTTTTTTTAAACATTCTTAATAATAAGTTAATAAAACATCAAATAAATAAACACATAATAATAATAATAATAATAATAATAATAATAATAATAATAATAATAATAATAATAATAATAATAATATAAAAGAGAAGATACACGCCTTTATATTTTAATATGTGTTATTTTGACATAGAATAACATGTTTAAAAATTTATCATATGATAAATACATTATCCCGATAGTTGTCATGTGACAATTTAAAAGAAGTTGTACATGTATCACTCGATCTAAAATTAAATTTATTACCCACATATATAAATATAGAAATTTATAATTACATATTAATTGTCTTGACATATATACATTTGCATATTAATTAATATTTAAAAAATTTAATTTTTTTACCTATTTTTAGTTTACCAAGTTGTTAATTATTTTTATTGGTGTTTAATCTTAAAATTTCAAAATTTTTGTAGGTGTATGATATTATCTCTGCTATATATGTACTTTCATCGTAAATTAATAAATTATATTTTCAAATCACTATATTTATTCATATATAATTATTTTATATTATTTATAAAACTTCAAAGATATACATCACACAATATTAAGAATTTTGCATGAAAATATAGTAAAATTAATTAAATATAATTTATTATGAGTAAATTAAGAATTTATTAAGAATTTTTTAAACTAAGAAATATCATAATATTTTTTGGTATACTCTTAATAATAAGTTGATAAAACATCTAAATAAATAAACACATAATAATAATAATAATAATAATAATAATAATAATAATAATAATAATAATAATAATAATAATAATAATAATAATAATCATCATCATCATCATCATCATCATTATCATTATCATCATCATCATATAATAATCACATAAAGAAAATGTACATGTCACATATTCTGACATGTGTTATTCTAACATGGAATAACATGTTTAAAATTTTATCATGTGACAAATACATTATCTCAATAACTGACATATGGTATTTCATACTCAATTTTTTAAAAAGGTGTACATGTATCGACATGTCTAAATTAAATTTATTGCTTATACATATAAATATATAGATTTATAATCACATATTAATTACTTTGACATTTATAACTTTGCATAATAATTCATATAAAAAATTTAAAAAATTATCACCTAATTAATATTAAAATTTCAAAAATTTCTTAAGTGTCTAATATCATCTTTGCTCTATATATATGTTGTTTTATAAATTAATTATTTATATTTTTAAATTATTATATTTATTCATATACAATTATTCTATATTATTTATAAAACTTCAATATATACATCATACAAGAATAAAAATTTTGCATGAAAATATAGTAAAATTAATTAAATGTAATTTATTATGAAAAAATTAAGAATTTATTAAGTGTTTTCTTAAACTAAGAAAATATAGTAAATTTTTTAGTATAATCTTAATAATAAGTTGATAAAATAGCCAAATAAACATAAAAAGTAATATTAAAATAAAAAAATTATAGAATCAAAAATTAAAATTATCTAAAACTATATAAACTAATTATTTATTGAGAGATCATATAAAAGAAATATTTATTGAGAATAACTATATAACATTGATTATCATAGCGAGAAAAATCAGTTAACGAAAATAAAAAAATAATTTTAAATGAGTTCTACTATAAATTTCACTAATCAAATTCATCTAAATCCTTCAAAATATTATATCTTCAAGTTAAGTATATTACTTTTTATTTAGTGTAATATTTTTAAATTTATCTAATATATTACACAAATACAAAACACTAATTTTTAAATAATGTTAAATGTCGCAAGCCTTGTAAATACCTGTACCAAAAAAGAGACTGACTTGTGCAGACCAAGTCGATATTTTCAAGCCATCAACCAAATTTTGAAAAAATTACAATTATAAAAAATTTAAATATTATTATTTTACAATAAAAGTGACAAATTTTTAATTGATTTTATTCTTTATCTTTTCTTGATCTTAATTGTAGACCCATTTAGAAATTCGATTTTAATGATGTGATACCATTGACTTGAATTATCACATCAAATTAAGTCAAAATTTTGACACAAGTGTATTAATATTAGAGTTTTATTATCAAGTATTCTAATTAAGGAATTTAAAATAAAAAAATTATATGAAAAATATAATTTTTTAAATTTTAATACATTAATTTTTTTTTTTATTTTTTTATGAAAAATCTTTTATTTTAGATTCTTAACAAATGTCAATAAAATCTTTAATCTTATATAATAACAATAACTATTATTATTTTTCAAATCTCCATCTCTAAATAACTTTTTTACTAGAAGGAGATTTTTGTATTTTTTTAGCATGCAAATTTGTGTAATTAAACAAATAGTGAGTTAGTATATTGTATTTCAATATCGAGAAAATTTAAGCACAAAATTTTTCGTTTTTCGGCATTGAAGTATCAAACCCATTATATATGTTACTGGTTTGTCCCTTAAATTAATTAATCATATTTGGATAAGCAATTGTTCATATTTAATTTTAATCCGTTATAAAGTTTTATTTTTTTTATAGAATCATTTAATCAAGTATTATTACATTATTAAAAGAGTTTGACTATAATAATAACTATCAAATTAAAAATATCTTAATGATTTACCTTTTTTTTTTTACAATTCAATGATTTACATTATCAAGTAATAATATTATTAAATTCTACATTAAAATTAAACTCTTTATCTTATTTTACTCACTCGCGTATTGTTATATGATAGTTTTGTAATTTTAATTTTCAAGTAAAAGAAATTCAAATTATATAAGGATATGATAGTGGATTCTACCAGTTTATAAGGTGTCTCTCACATGCATTATGTCAATTGTGCTAACGTAGTTTAGGATTGCACTTGGTGCAACAAGGAAATGCATCTCCTGCAGTTTTGAAAGAACTACAGGAAATCTTGGCTTTAAATTTTTTTTTGCTGTGATGTTAAATATTAATAAAAATATATAACACAATAAATTTTAGTCATCATATTAGCAATTACAACTTCTGCAGTTATTTTTGTGACTGTAAAAGATTATTTTTAAAGAATTGTGGGAAATCTTGGCCTTACATTTTTTTTGCTGTGTTGCCCAATATTAATTAAAGATATAACTCAATAAATTTTAGCATTAAGTTAGCAACTGCACCTTTTGTAATTATTTTTCTGACTGTAAAAGATCTTAATCTGTGCAACAGAAATGGATCTCCTGTAATTTTGAAAGAATTGCAAGAAATCATAGTCTTAAATTGTTTTTGGTTGTAACGCTAAATATTAATAAAAATAAAAATAATAAATCTTAGCTATCAGAGCAATTACAATTTGTAATTGCAAAGTATCCGAATCCGCATTTGTAACTGTAGAGGATTATAATCCGTGTAATGAAAATGGATTTCCTGTAGTTTTGAATAGAGAATACTATTTAAGTAGGATATTGGTGTAATTTACATGAATAATGTAAAATATATCTATTAAAAGAATAACCTTAATATATCCAAAAAAAACAAGGGGAAGAATATGTTTCAAAACATTTTAATAATTAATTTAATTTTTTTAATAAAACCCCATCTTTTTAAAAAAAAAAATCAATGGTACTACACTCTGCTGTATGAATTAGCAGACAGACACCACGGTGGGGATCCATTGCCCCACGAGGTGAAGATGCATTAAATGATTGCGTTGAAAAAAAATGTTATGATGGTGACGGGGCATGATGTGATAGGTGAACTCTTAAATGATGAGTTACCCTAATATCCACATTATATTATTTTTTCAAAGTTTCTTATAAAGTACTCTTATACTCTTCTAACACTGTAACACTACACTAGATTCCTCCTCCTTCTCTCCAAAATCCCACAGTACATGTGGCCAAACCCCCCCCCCCCTCCAAGCCTTGGGAGGCCACGCAGAAAACTTCCCACAGTGTTGTGCTAGCTGAGCTGTAGTCAACTTTGTCCATAACTCTCTTCCTAACTCCTTATCTTCTTCTTCCATGGCTGCAGATTCCAATCCAAACCTTAGAATCGTCATTGAAAGAAATCCTTCCCAGTCACGCCTCGCTGAATTGAACATCAAGTGCTGGCCCAAGTATGCCTTTTCTCTCTCTCTCTTTCTCTTTATGTTGTTCCATTTTTCTCTCTTTGTGTATATATATTCTGAATCATAACATGCATATATATATATATATATTTGTTTTTGTTTGTTGCCTTTGTAATGGGGATGGGATGTAAACAAAAAAAAATGAAAGATGGGGTTGCTCTCCAGGGAAGTACCAGTTGAAGTTTGATGCAGAAGAGACATGCTATTTATTGAAAGGGAAGGTGAAGGCATACCCAAAAGGGTCATCAGAGTTTGTAGAGTTTGGAGCTGGAGACCTTGTGACGATCCCAAAAGGACTCAGTTGCACTTGGGATGTGTCTGTTGCCGTGGATAAGTACTACAAATTTGAATCAACTTCTTCATCTTCATCCTCGTCATCAACTTGCTAGTGATATGGAACACTGATTATAAGCTAGTTTTTAAGCGTTTTGATTCATCAAGTTATATTCATTGAAATTCGTTCACAGCTTTTGTCTATTAATTGTGCTTGATTGGTTTGGTTGTGCTGGGAATTGAATTGAGATGCGTGACAGAGAAAAAGAGTGAGATGATATTTTTTTGGTTTTAGTCAAAGAAGGAGAAAACAAATCAGTCAATACATGTCCCGTTCAAACCAATTACCTTTACGTGTTAAGATTGAAAGTACAGCTTTTATTGTTGCTTTGACTGGTCAACGATTTTGGATATTTATTTTTTTATCTTTTTATGATAATGATGATGCTCACCTCAAGGAAAATGCTGGTTGTTTTTATTTTGGAGAGGGAATGATTTAGACACGTCAATTACTTTCGCACTCATCCATGTGTCTGTCACTCTCTGACTCTCTGTCATGTCCGTCATCTGACTCTGATGACCACGACCCATTCCCACTCTCTTCCTTCTTTTTTCCTCTCAACTGCCCCGACCCCCGAGTATCAAGGCGTTCATTATGTTCAGGTTAAAACATGCTAATTTCAATTTTAATCATAACTCATAAGTCCTAACCCTTGTTGTCGTGCCCCTTTTTTTTGTGGTTTTAAACTGAATCTTGTTCTCTTCAAATTATTAAAGGATAAATTACCAACCTAATCTCTAATATTATTATCTACTTGCTGTTTAATTTCTAAATTTAATTATTGTAAGAGTTAATTTTTAAAATTATAAAATTTATATCAACTTAATCTTTTTATGGATTAAAAGGATTAAATTAATATAAATTTTATAAATTCAGAAATTAACTCATACATATTATTAAATTTAAGAATTAAACTTTAAGTAAACAATAATTTCAAAGATTAGGTTGAAAATATTAAAGAAATTAAGGAATAAAAACATGTTTTAACTTCTAATAATATTTATAATCAAAATAAATTTGTATTTAAATAGATAATTAACATTATTAAAACGTAAAACCTCATTTACAATTTCTGTACTAGTTCTAAAAAAATAAATTCTAACAAGTGTCTCAAGACACTTGTGAAGGAATTAAAGATAATTTTTTATTAAAAGTAGTGTATTTAATATATTAAAACTCAAATTTTATTTTTAATAAATTTTTTTTATATTTGATTAAGACACTTGTTAGAAAAATAAAAAAAATAGGAGGAATCTATAATTTAGTTACTTTTTCTTCCTTTCAAGTGGAATATACCAACAACATGCAAAAAGTACACGTCTTCTAGATTTAGTAAGCGGAGAAAAGGACCTGCACTTGCACATGGTCCTTTATAATGGCTATATTCACTTTTCTCTGGATTTCTCTCTTTACCCTTTTCTTCTAATCCTTTTGTTTTTGTTTCTTTTCTTTTTTTTCAACGGCCATATATTTGGATACTTATATTTAGACATTCTATCTTATTTTTCTCCCGAAAACAGATACATCAATTTTGTGGCTGATGATACAAGTTGAAAAGATGTTATAACTCGTATACAAGAAAATAAAAATTAACAAAAAGCCAAACCAAATTTAAGAGGCAAAAACCAACACAAACTTTTCCCACTCAAGAGGAAGACCAATAAGGAAGACCAATAACAACTTGTGCTGTGTCCCACAGTTAAGGCCACTAGGTGTCCGATGATATTTTACGAATTGCATGTCATGTCTCTGTTAATGTTTCTCCATTACGTGTATATATAAATATATATAGTGAAATAAGTGATTTACTGTAAAATGTGAAATGAGCATATCTTAATTATTAAATCATACATGAATTGTAAAAATTAATCTTTTAAAAAATCACATTTTTATATTTTAATCTTAACTATTCATATAAATCTAATAATTAAAATTTGCTCATTTCACTTTCTCAATAAACCATTCTTCTCACTTTATATGCTCCCTGAATATATGTATAGAAATTACCCAATGTTTGGCATCAGTATGATGTAATTTAGTGCCATGTCCTAGAACTTGAGAAATTCCCGAGGATAAAAGAATCTATTTTTTTTGGGGAACTACTGAACTCGTTACACAGATGTGAAAAGGGAGAAGCCCGCTTATGGGTTGGGGGGGGAGGAGGGTTGGAGGAGCAAAGAGGAAATACAAAAGTGCTAACAAAGGATAATATTAGTACATATTCATACATGGATAATACAAAAATATACATTTGCTAAGGCTGTGATTATGAAGCTCCAGCTCTCGGTTGCATGTGCTCAGCATTGGATATGGTGTTAAGTTTGGGTAGATCATCACCAGAGACAGCTGCATGGAGATACGATACATTTTAAAACCTCATGCACATTAAAAGAAGGATAATTCTATCAAGAGTATACCTCTCAAGAGGTTGAGCTTTAATTGGTTGAATTGGTTTTTCAATTAACGTCATTGGTTGAGTTGTTGGTTAAAAAATCAAGATGAGAATCTCTACTCTCAATATACATCTTATGGTGAGAAAGCTCAACTGCTTGAAAGGTCCACCTCTCCATAAAATTATCTTCAAATTCTTATCCACTCCTTGTATAGAGAAGTTTATTTGACATGTATGAGTTTGCAGGAGTTTATATTTCATATCACCGCAAATGTAAACAAAGAAGAGAGGGAGAAGGTTGGGTAGAAGGCTTACCATCTGAGTAGTACAGATAACGTGAAGCAGATCATTGAATTCCATCTCCAATCATTTGTTTAAACCTAAAATTAGACAGTATCTTTGTAAGGATAAATAAACTACATGTCAATTATTGTGATCCAAATACATATTAACATACAGGAGTTGCTATGATAAAAACAAAAGCAAATATGTTCCTTAAATTCACTCATCAGAAAAGAGGTAGAAAAGGGGATATGTTCTCTTCCTACAGGAATGCAAGAGGAAAGAAATTAAGATCATTAGGACAGTAGGGCTCTTCAATTTCTTCTAGATTTGTCAACGACAGAAAGTTACTTTAGCGGTTGAGCCAAAGCGAATACCAGAGAAAAGTCAAGATAATACCCTTTTGAAACAAATTTTCATTAATCTCTTCTTTAGAAACCATTCTAGCATTTGCTCCAACCAAATGCATCACATGACTTCAAAGAGACCACACATCACAAACCTTATCCTCCTTTTTTCCGTACAAAACCTTATCCACCTTTTTACTTCTGAGACAGAGGAGTCCTTCAAACTTCATAGGCAACCCACTTTTCACAAAAAGAAAAAATAGCAATATGAATCCTCTCAATGCATCCAAGCATGAAAAAACCAATAATATATAGTTTTTTAGCTTCTAAAACACCTAATGTAAGAAATCAAATATCTTACGAGTGCAGAAAAATGCTATGATATTGCAAGTCTTCCTTTCTTGCAGTCACTGTACAATACTAATCCAAGAGCAGAAGGGAGAGAGAGCCAAATTTTGACTTCTACCTTTGGGAAAATATTATTAAAAACAAATTTTGACTTTGATTCTTCTAATTTATCCTCAAAACAAATGTTCAACTGCCATGGTTATTTGACCCAAGCAACATGAACATTGTTTTCGCTAAGAACATGGCAGCAGTACCAAGAGTTTTGGTGAATGCATCATCAGCATAGCCTATCCCTAATCTTCATTTGAACTTGATTTTAGTACTCATCACGCATTTATCTCCTCAAAAATCAATTGAAAACAATGAACCAAACATCACTTTTAAAGTAGTCTAGTTAACATTATAAATCCCAAAAAGAAGCAATATATAACCTTGCTCACTGATTGACTCCAATGATGGTCTCCTCGGGAAAGTAACTTGGTCCAGTGCCATTTACAGCGTGAGCACCATCATACTGGAGGACCCTAAGCTTTCCTTCCTACAACCACAAGCAAAAGATTATCAATTAAAGAATGTAAGTGAAAGTTTTCAGTTAAAATACAAAAGCATACCTTTGTTCCATAGACTAGCCCTCCCCCAGCAAAAGGATGAAAGCATGCCACATTGACCTCATCTTCTGCACTAGGAAGCACCCTAACAAGGTCCATATCCGACACTCTGTATACCTAAAAGACAAAGCAAATTCATAGACATGAAATTCAAATTAAAACAATTTTAACTACAATAAGGGGATAAATGAGATCATTGACAACAATCAGTATCAGCCCATAGATCAAGCACCAATGGTTGATCAGTAGGTGGGTGAGAATATATTATTTCACAATTGGATGCAATTCAGATGAGAAAATGATTTTAAGATTGAGGAAAAAAAGAGCATTTTACCTCTAACACTGTGTATATAGGTAATGTTGTTTCTCCATCAATGACAATGCTTTTAAGAAGAGAACCATGACGTCGACCATAGGCAAGTAATATGTGCTCAGATGTAGGTGAGAACTACACATCAAACAGCAGTTGCACAAATTCAATCAACTATAATAAGGGCTTTTCAAATAATAGTTAATCAACTCAAGAACAGTGACAGAAGTAGCTATTAATATTTAAGAAAATCATAAGAATAAATTTAACAACTTGTAATAACAAGGGGTTTACTACTTTTTCTTGTGTGCGCGCAAAACACATCAGGAAAAAAAGGGCACATTATCTATGGCTGTGAGAGTGTGTGTGTGTGTGTGTGTGTGTGTGTGTGTGTGTGTGTGTGTGTGTAGCAAGGAAGTAATTAATGAAACATGAATTTTAAAATAGAAGTACAGACATGCACAGAGAAGGAAAGATCGAATTATGAGAGCATGTGATGAATTAAAAGTTGCACAAAAGGCCGGAGAGAGGACAAGTTATGTAATAATTTAATGATGAAAAGAGAAGGCCACACAAAGTATACATCCCCTAGAGTTACAAAAATGCAGTACCAGCCTGGTTTTCTTAACACATAATTAAATACCTATAAAAAACCATATAAATATGTATGTATGTAAATGTACATATGTATAGTCACATGATAAAGTAATTAGCTGACCTGAATTGAAGTCAGACAATGAGCTGCTCTAATTGCCCTTGAAGCAAGCACTGATCCAAATCTGTTCAACAAATATAAATGACAAAATTCCTTTAAAATTTAATGGACTCACTTAAACGTGTGAGAGATAATGAAATTCTTGGCAGCAATAGTTGAAGGAAGTAAGCCCTACGTTGCCTCCTCAAGGGAATATATCCGTAGCTCGTACATGACTTGGTGCCCTGAGATTGGATGCCGAGTTGGAGATGTTGCAACACCAGGCTCTTGGTGTACTGGAGTTTGTAATCCTGGATCACCTTCTACATGAGGAAGCATACATGCAACACAGGCAGCTAAAAATCTACCGCACGGTGAAAAATGGGCACCCATTTCACTGCAAACACAATTGTGAATTAAAAATATAATTTCAATTAAGTATATAATTTGGTTAAGTCACTCCGAATATTTTTATGACCAAAAATTTAAATATAATGCCATTTCTATTGAGTAATAAGTTCATAATTATTCACAAGAAAAAAATGCAATAAACTCACATAATGCATGCAACATATCTTTTTCAAATAACAATTACACTATATCAACCGCATGCTGGAGTGGATATCATAACTTCAGAAGGTACCTGCAGAGGACAGCATGTGGTATGGTTAGACGGCATCTGTCAGCATTTAGTGGGGCACAGGGATTTTTTATGTCATGCGACCATACTCTTAACTTCACAGTGCAAGGCAACTCTGTAGCTGCTACCGCAGCCACTGATGTGGCAAGTTCTGACTGGATTCGACTAATGATGGTTTGGATATCAGACCCATCATGTGGGGTATTAATAGAAGCAGCAAGATTGCCAGATTCAGACACAGGTACACGGGATTGTGAAAAATGATTCCGTAAACCTGATCTCACAGAAGATCCAGGTATGCTGATGCTGCCAGACACTGCTGAAGACGACATTGCTACTTCAACATTAGAATTGGAAAGATTAGATGGCACTATCGACGAACCAATCTGTTGAGCTAGACTGTCACAACTAACACCCATCTGAGGAAGCATTGAGGGAACACCAACTTGGCTTTGACCCATTAACCATCCTTGCAGAAAAGGTAACTCCCATCCCCTTGAATCTCTTGAAGGAAAAAACTGATGAAATTGACCAAACTCTGAGGGACCCTCATGATTTGCAGTTTGTCTAGATAGTCCATGTAGCACACCACTAAGAGAATAGGCATTAGTAGAGTTTCCATGTTGGCTTCCTTCAGCAGGTTCGGTTTCATCAGTCTCCATACCATTCATTGTAAGGTTACTGATGCCAATTCCCATTCCATTAGAGAAAGTACTATGAGCAGGATATTCTGTACCAGTTTGAGAGCTATTGGGCATCTCTGAGAATGTATCCATGGGCGACACTGTAGTATCATATTGCTCTGTTGCATTTGTGTCCGCTTGAAACTGCACCATGGCAGAAGATTCAATTTGCGTGCTACCTGAACCAACTTCATGACTAGCGAGCTGTGGTTCTCTTGACTCATCAACAGTATATGAAGCCATGAAGAAGAAAGGTAATGACACATAGGGTAGTTCACTGGGTAAACTAAAATGTTCCTTAGGATGAATATTTGTGACAAAAACAGCAGGCGGAGGATATTGTAAATAACCAAGAGATGTTGCCTCTGTCATTGAGGAATCTGAAGAGTCAAGATCATTGACCTACACATCAATGCAAACATGTTAACCAAAAAGAAAATCCAAAAAATTAATATTCTGAATTGCATGGGTAGATAAGCAACCAAAAACATGTCAGTTCATTTACCTCAGCAGTTAAAAGATATGGTGCGGCATGTGGGTGAAAATGCACAGCCCGTAGTGAGCGCCTTGTCTTCAACACAAGTGAGGATGCTTCGCCTTTCTTGTTGTAGTGCCATATGTACAGCTGACAAAGTATTCCAGAACACAGTGTAACAACATCCAAAAGATAAAAAAAATGCCACCAAAATGTGGAACAAGTCATTAAAGATTTTAGCAACATGGGAGGTTCTAAACAAAATCACTACCTTGTGGCCTGATGCAACGGCGATTATTTCCCCTTTGGCATGAAAAGCAATGGATGCAATGGGGCGATCTGCAAGGATACACCCAACAAATTTATCAAAGAGAGAACGCGATAAATACAAGGAAAAGAACAACAAACAAATTAAGCAGCATCCTCAAAAGTAATTTAGAACAGAAAAGGGGCAATTGACAGTAAATATACAGAAATGATGAGATATTATGCACTCTGATGTGTTAGCATCCCATAAACGAACTTCTTGATCCAAGCTCCCACTAGCAAGTATTTGTGGATGCAATGGATGGAACCTAACCTGTAGCCCATCAGCACATAATTAAAATTGGAAAATATGAAGTAGCACTTCCTAAAACGTAAAAATGCTTACAGAAGGAGAATAGATAGTGCACATTAGTTACACCAAAGAATCAAGATCCTAACGTAAATGCATGAGCATCAGGGTTGGAATTAACAAAGCCTTCAACTGTGTAGTAACCAATGCGTGAAACTGGCATTCACTTTTTTCATTGGAACTAACATTTCCTCCACCACTTATTGTTACACAAATTATCCAAAACAAGGATGCGTAGGATACTGAATTCAGTAAGCAAATATTAAATAACTGCATAAATTGAATGGTAGGATATGGCTTTGTTGGATAATAATGAGAATTTTATGAACTCAATTCCATAGAATTGTCACTTCTTAAAAGTATATCTCATTAAACTTCATGCAAAAAAGATTCACTTTATAAACTACAATTAGTACCAAAGAAAAGGCAAAAGAAAGAGAAAAACTTAAACACAAGAAATTAAGACAAACAGGCAGATTTCAAGCTTACCACCCAAGGTGTCCTCCTATGGCCAACTAACACCTTTAAGCAACTTCCAGTTTCACAATCAATTATCTTTACTGTGTGGTCACCACTGCATGTGGCAAAACAAATTCAATCACAGAAGATTCTTCAATCCAAATTAGTAAAAAGGAGATAAACTAGTAACAACTTACTGCGTTGATGCAAGAACTTTTCCGTCTGGACTAAATGCTGCTGCAATAGTAGACCGTGGGGGAGGCAATAAAGGGCAATACTTAGCTGACAAATGCCGCAATGACTCAGCCTCAACCCTGACAATCATTGTTAGAGATATTAGTCCTCTAAATTGACTTTCCTCGAAGAAAGCAAAAGAAATTCCACATTCTCAAGAGGCTTGCTGTTCGCTCGATATAATTTATAGACTGAAGTAGTGTAAGTACCATGAGAGGAGGCCACGCCTTGCATCTCTCACTACTTCATTTTTAGGACGGGAGTACAAACCAGATTTTGATTTAGAAGCTTCTCCCCAGTGCCATTTTGCCACATGTTTTGTTCTAGGCGAAATCTCTCTCCGTGCTAGCAAACTAAAAACATTGCTACCACTGGCCAAATCGAACACATAGATGAGTGAAATATTGTACAAAAAAATATTAAACTTCAAATTCAATATAAAAGGAAAAAAAAGGTGTAATTCATCCTCAGCTGACGAATATAAACTTGAAGATGGTTTAAGTATTAAGAAACTTAAGGATTCTCAGCTTATAGCAGCATGACCACTCACAATGTCAAGCATAGTGTTGGAGGGTGTGATATCAAAGGAACAGAGACTAGAAAATTTTGACAATAAATTTACAAGCTCCATGACCATCCAGATCATGGATAAAAAATTCCCATTGAGTACCACTCTGGCAAGCATTTATGATCAATAAACCCATTTGACATGTATTACAATGATCTCAGCACCTAGCTAAGTTCACATGAGTGGAACAGACCTCAGGCCATAAACATCACTGGTTTTCGAGTCAGAGACAGCGAATTGAAGTTGAACAACATCCACAATTGCTTAACACCAAATCAGATGGATCCAACTAGAAAACTAAGAAGCATATGAAATCAAGCCTACACATATCAGGCACAATTACACTGCTACTATGAAATTCAGCTGACTCTAATCATGAGAAGAACATTGTCATTCTAACACTGCCAATATCTAGAATAATCAGAAAGTGATACATACAGGCACAGAACAAAAACAGAGACCATCATAACAAATCAAATTTTGCAAATTTCCGTTCAAATCACACAACCCAGAATTCGAAATTCATGTTTGTCTCATGGGTTAATGAAGCAAAATGGGAAATTGAAGTCCAGATAAATTTTTTTTTTTAAAAAGAAGCTAATCAACTAGATGCAAATGAAAAGGGGTAATCAGAAAAGGGGAATCCTGACCTGCTATTAGAATTATAGGAAGATGAGGATGTGTGATCGCGAGGCCGAGGAATTCCCATCATTTGTGTTGTGTGAGGAACCAAAATTCATAGAAAATTGAGATTAAGATCCAATCTGATATCAGAGAGAGTTATAGGCAGAGGAGATTCTCTATTCTCAATCAGAGACGGTAGGGTTCGATTCTTTCGAACAACCACAGAGGCATAGCCTGTCTCTCTCTCTCTCTCTCTCTCTCTCTCCTCTTTCTTTCGCTCTCTATCTATCTGTGTGGGCGCGTGTGTGGCTTTATTCATTCAGAAGAGAGCCTCCGTGTTTGATTTCAAAGAGAGCATAGACCTAGGGAGACGACGGTAAACCAATTCCTATGTTTTGGGGTTCTAAATTGAATATCCTCGAGTTTTAGGGCAGGGGGGGAAAATGTAAAAACAAATAATTTGTAAGGGTGCTTAGTGCTTTGGCAGGGGGGAGCTTATCTTGATTCTTGATCGCTCATTTGATGAGATCTTTCCACGTAAACCGTTGGATCAAGAACTAAGTGACATAGGGATTTATGGAAACCTAGAACGAATAGGTTTAGGACCAACACAGAGACACATGAGAGTTAGGAAGAGAAACAGAGAAGAAAACATAAAGTAACCAAAACAAACAAGGATAATAATAGGGATTTGTTGCGATTGAAAAATGAGACACATTTGTTTACCCAAAAATTTAAAATAAAAAAAACACATTTCCATAATAATAATTTCCTTATTTGTCTATCGCCGAGGTTGAGGATTATTACAAAAAAATTTAGATAAAAACAGTTCTTGGTAAAATGTCTAGCTCGAATAGTGCTTGTGTTTTGAATAGTGAAGAATTTACAGAAAATTATTCTCCACCACATTATCAGATATCAAATTCTAGTTCAGTGTCAAAATTACTGTATTTTTTGTGTACACTTTTTAATTATTTGCTATAACTTTCAGAAAGTGAAATTAACACAAGAAATAAATGAAAATATGTGCTTAAATTTCAGATACTTGCAGACATAAAATATGGGGAAAATTAATGTCAATGATTTTTAAGGAGTATTATTTAATTTAAGAGTTTTATTATATATTTTTAAAATACTTTTTAATAATCTTCTTACTACCAAATGAAAAAATATTAAATAAAAAATTAAATATAAATAATATATTTTAAAAAATAAAAAAATAATATTTTTTATTTAATAATTAAGAGAATTATTAAAAAATATGTTTTGGAGATTTTGAAATAGAGTTTTGCTAATAAATATTCTTATGAAAGTTAAAATAGAAAATTTTAAATAAAAGAGTTAAACTTTTTTAATATTCAATATAAAATTTTCTATTTCAAAATTCATGCTTAATAAAAAAATTCCAATGAATTTTTTTTTCTATGTTCTATTGCACATTTTGAAAGTTTTAAATAAAAAAGTTGAACTTTTTTAATTTATGTTTTGTTTTCATTTAAAAATTTATATTTTGATTTCCTTAAAAATTGTCCTTAGCAACACATTTAGAAAATATTCTTAATTTAAAGCTACAAACAAAGTTAAAATTATTAAAAAAAGTTATAATTTGATCATTTGTTATTATTGTGTGACTAAGGTTATAAATAAAGATTTCATTAAAGATAATTTTTTTATTAAATAAAATTAAATAATAATTCTCTTAAATTAAAATTTAAATTATCTTTTTTAATAATTTTAACCTTTTTCTTAATTAAATATTATTCTTTAATAGTCCTAGCATTAATTTTTCCTAAGTTTCGTAGGAATTTGACTATCTCATTTATTAGATGCCATTTTGTGCCATAATTCCCGTCTCCAGTCTGGTGCTTGCTAATATACACCTCATCAAATTTAGGTGAATGATACATCTTGACTTTTACTTATAACAATAGACTTTTTTTTTGGTATGTTACTTTTTTTTTTGTCAGAGATTAGGTACTATTCACTCTAGCAACAAATATTATTCATACAAAAAAAAATACTATTTGCGCAAGAAAAATTATTATTTATATCAAAAAAAATATTATTTATAAAAAATATTATTCATGTAAAAAAATATTATTTATGTCAAAAAAATATTATTTATATCAAAAAAGATATTATTTATATATTTTAAAATTACACAAATTTCTATAAATAATATCAGTTAAAATTATATTAGTCAATCTTTATATTTTTTATAAATAATTATGTATACTAAATTTTTTTCTAAAATATTATTGTTTAAAAATCTTATAAATTTTAATTAATGATATTTATACGATTATACAACTTAAAAAAATTAGAGGTGATCGAGTTTTTTAAAATTATAACTATATTTTTTAAAAAATTTTATAAATTTTAACGATAATATTTATATAATTATATAATTTAAAAAAATTAAAAGTGACAAGATAGTAATTGGTAAGTAATGTAACGATAACAATAATGGTAGTAGTATGTAAAAAAATATAATACTAAAAAAATAAAAAAATCTAAAATAAAAAAATTTATTTAATAGATTTTTTGTAATTGATCTAAGTCATTAATTTATTTTTTAAATAAATTAATAACTTAAATTTTGAGTTGTATAATTGGAAGGTGTATCTTAGAAATTGCCCCCAATTTTCTCCAACCAAGTATTCTTAGAACGTTTAACTTCAACCATTTTATCATATTTTTACCAAACGATTTTGTTAAACCAAACGATTTTGTTAAGTCACTAGAAAGTTGAAGCATGTGTAATTTTATTTGATTTTTATTAAAAAACTTTTTGATTGAAATTCGAAAATTCTATTTTGAGCTAGGCACATAATAAATTAAGAATATTGTTAACATATACCACATGTTAAAAATTAAAAATAATATTTATTATTTATTATTGACTACTTAAAAAATTATTAAATACTTTTCAAATTTTTAAGATAATAAATACTTTTATTTTTATATTTTATATTTTATATTTTTAATCACTTAAAATATACTTTTAAGACACAGTTATCAAAACTCATAAATTAATTTAAACACACTAATTTAAGTATTTTAACACGTTGAACAGATTTTGTTATAAATGCTTGGATATAGTGACGTAAACTTGTTTAAATTGTCTGTGGTCTCAGTTTAGGGGCTGCAAAGTGCAGGCTGCAGACATGATGATGCCAGATTCCTGTCTCTCTCCATAGGTCCCCTAAAGCACATGCTTCCCATAGATACGTCTGTAGATGACTAGTAACATATTCGTGGAAAAAAAAGGAATATGCTTCTAACATTCAAATCATAGCATATATAAATACAAAATGAGTAAAAGAATAAACCCTGACTTTAAACCACCAGTTTCTACACAGGAGATGACAAATTAAGGATATATATATAATAACAGATGGAAACATACGCCCAAATGCCAAAATTCCAAAATTCTTGCATGGGTAAACCAGGACTCTACAAACTCATGCTGAACAACACAGGCTGGGGAAAAAAGAATATAACTTATATACCCTATTACTAGGCTTGAAATTTTAGTATGCTATGTGTGCTCACTAATCTACTCAAGTTGCCTTCCTTTTTTAATAAGCTGGGTCCCCATATAAGAATTGTATAATCCTCACTTGCAGATGCCAACATTTGTGGTCTTTTGGGATTCCAGCTCACACAGTTCACAGTCATGGAGGGCCCAGATAAAACCTCTATAGGCCTGGAGTTCCGACAGTTACAGATGTATACCTGTATTAGATAAAATTTGGAGGTGCTTTAATGAACACTGAAATGTTTACTAGTAATAATGCCTTGTAATACAGGTGATTAGGTTACTGGGAACGTTGGCTGTTAATTTCTATATGAGTAAGTTAACTGCTACTAATAAGCATACGTAGAAAAGGGGACTACCTGTGAATTCTCACTACCACTGGCAATAAATGTGCTATTCAATCCACCAAAGCATGACCTTGATCACATATTTGTGTTGCTTGTGGCCCATAAACCTCAATGGCTTATCCCATTTCCCCTGGCTGTTTAGATTGACAATGAAGAACTTACCACCTCCTGAAACTGACAGGGATGTGATTGGGTGGTCCACTGAAATGACTCGTTCGGCATTGGTTGGCATACGCAGATTCCGAATTTCTTTATCTGAGAATATGCTGATAAGATACTCACCATTTGGAGTAACAGCAAGATCTACAACTTTGGGCATCCTCATTCCTCTCCATGCTTTTATGTTGTTTCCATCACAATCCCAGATGCAGATGCCCTTTTCCGGGGCAGAACTGCCACATACAAACTGCTTTGAGTTGGGAAACCAAGCATAAGAGCTGACAACAAAGCTTTGATTCCCAAATGTACTGTGCTTGCATGTACCTGTTTCGACATCCCACAGCTTCAAAACTTGTGTGTTTCCACATGGAAGCAACTTGGTGTCATCAGGATTCCATGACACAAAAGATACAGCACGTTGGTGACCACAAAGTGTGTGCTTCAATGTCAATTTCCCATCTTCCAGCACCTGGCAGAAGTATTTCAAAACATTAGAAACTATACACAGCTCCAATTATTTCTCCATTTCTGCATTTGACCTTGGGGCATAAAAGTAGAAATCACCACAATTTTTTTATATTTTCCTCTTATCTACAACAATTCAGCAAATTGACATCATTTAGCAGATTCAGAACTTGATTTATATTTAAGTAAACAGAGAATGCCATGTTGCAAGGCTGCAGGATATACGAAGAATTTCACCTTCCTTGATAGCTGAACCGATCAACATCTTGTAGTGTTCTCCAAAACATTTCAATATAAATATGGCAAGCAATCTAATACATTAAAGACATGATGATTTTTGTTTAATAAGCACTTATTCTCCCAAAGTATGCCGTGTTATATAAATTTCCTTTGGCATGAGCCATTTTCCCAAGAACAAACTTGGTATAATCTTTTGTGAACTCAATTAATTCTCTCTTGAACACTATAAAGATCTAAAGCTTCATCATTATAGGCATATAGATGCACCAAGTACCAGCTAAGATTTACATATCGCTATCAAAATATGATAAAGAGAGTCACATGTAAGTCTCCCAAATTAAGGAAAGCATACAAATTTAGACAACCAAATTTTTCAAAGAATTTATTTATAATTAAAAATGTCTTCTCAAATTTCCAAAACAGAAAGCCAAATTGTATGAAGTATCAATCTATAAAATGAAATCCTAATCATATGAAAATTCAATGTTTAGAAACATAATCTGAAAACCTCAATATTTAAAAACATAATCTGAAAATGTCATATTTTATTTTTTAATTAAATAAATTTCTTGAATAATGCTCCATCTTACTTTTTGTAGTGTTGGGAGAAAATATACTACAAGTTATACATGTTTTTTCTTTTGGTACAATAAGTTCAGTGAGAGAAGAGGTTGTCTCATTCCAATGATATATAGAGCATGCTATAAACCTCAATGAGAACTTACAATAGTACTTATAGATGACCTACTAATGAAAGTTCACTGACAATAATTAAACTCAGAATCTTTTGTCGACGCTATTCAATCCTACCAGTTAAGCCAACCCTCACTGGCATACAAGTATGTTTTTTAATGAGCCTATCTTTGCTAAGGAACCTGCATTCCTTTTAGAGAAATAAGTCTAGATTCACTATAACCATGAAATTATGTGACCTATTTATTCGTGCCCAACAGAATCAGAATATAGTGTTTTGCATCCTTACATGTGTTGATTAATACTTCCTCATAACCAAAAAGATAAAACAGATAAACTCCCCCTCTCTTTCATATCACAAGCTTATTTTCAGCCTTTATCTGCATCAGAAAAATTACTATCTGCCCGAATGAGTACTTTACCTGATCTCCAACAAACAAAATATCATAATATCCCTTAGACAGCTAAAGAGAAAGACAGCAGATTTATAACACTAGATTTTATGAGATCGCATTTTGGCAAGTTGGTCATTGAAGTGGGCTCAACAAGCCACCTAAAAGCATCGACTATCTAGTACAATAAATCCCCCAAATCCCTATGTATATTTCTATTTAGCTTATAAATACTATATAGAGATACGGTATTCTCAGGGATGGATCATTTTGTAGTCAGCATGATTCTATCAGCAGCATCTTAAATTTAAATAAAAAATTGTTACGGACAAAAGAAAAAATTATTATTCACCAAAAGTATCTGGCCTTACAGTTCATAATTGTTTCTACCCTAACGTTAATCCTTGCCGGTTCTATCACATTTTCTGTGAAAATCCTACTCTGGAACCTTATGCTTTGTCTCCTATTGAGTGGGAATTCCTGATCCTACCAGTAACCACCTAAAAACCCTTTCACAAACCCTCAAATCAAGGAAGTAATTGTGATTTATGCACTGAATCAAATATGCAGGACCATTGCCCTAAGTAAGGGAGAAAAAAAGAGCGTTGGAAGAACAATAGTGCTTTTTCTTTTTAATTTTCTTCATGATACTCTTGGCAATCATCCAAATGCTTCACATCCCTGAGATCCTCATTTTTAAGGAAATCATGCATTAAAGTATGTAGTTGTTTTTCTTACTCATTCTTCTTTGAATAATAGCTCAGCCTATAACCATAATCAACTACTATTTTCTGATCTGCTAGCTTAATAGAACTGACTGTGGCCAGCCTAGACCAACTACTTGCTATGTTATATTGAGGACTCTGCAAGGAATCCTGGGGCAAACCTCCAGTAACTAGAATTAAGGAATATATGAGCTGAACAATAATGTAACAAAATTCCCTTCTATGTTGCTGATGTTAGCGTTTAACCAAACAAGAGATATCCATTTTTTCATCCTTCCATATTAGCTTGTACGGAGATCCATGTTAGTAAAAAAGGGTGGCCCCACTACAAAAGATTGATACAATAATAATTATCTTACACCCCTAAAAAAGAATATAATACTGTTTACACTATTTTCAAGGAATGTGATTAAGTGAAAGAAAGTGATAAAAAAAAATATGTATAATGAATGATATTAGATGAGGTGTGAAAATGGGTGTATGCACTGTTTGATGTAAGAATATAAGTGTTGAGATTGATATGTGCCCCACTACTACAAAGAAAAATTGCACTTACACCGAAAGGTGCATCATTAATTTGTCCAGCAAATTGCAAATCGCAAATGTCTAGCAATTTGCACCGAAAGCTCCTTCAAATTTGTCGGAGCAGATTGAGGAAACGCGGTTTCAGCTTCTATAAATAGAAGCCTCTGTAGAAGAAGAAAATCATCCCAAACAAGAGAGAAAAATAACAGAGAGAGAAACAGAAAAAGCTTAGAGAGAAAAGCTTTAGTTTCTAGGTGTAATTGGGTTGCGGGTTGTGAGAAGTTGTGAGTGTTTTGTAAACATTTTTTATATTTTCTTTTTCAATAAAATATTTGCAGCAGCCCGGAGACGTAAGCACAATTGACCGAACTCTGTTATCAATTTTGTGTGTGCTATTATTCCGCATTTATTTTTCTTTCCACAAATCTGAAGATAGAAAAATTTTGCGTAATTTTCCAACATCTGGCATCAGAGCTGGTTAGTTACTTCTGCTAATTTTGACGTGGGTACTATTTATATGAATAGTAAATTCACGAATAGTAAAAATTGGTCTGCATTACTAATTTGTCCACGGAGGTGTTCTAAAGCATGGTGGTTCGCAAAAATTGTCAGAAACGATCTTGAAGAAGTCAGATTCGAGTGGGAGCGATGGCTACAGACGAAGTGAAGGTGAAAATTGAAAAGTTCGATGGTGCAGATTTCGGATTCTGGAAGATGCAGATAGAAGATTATTTGTACCAAAAAAAACTTTATCAATCTCTCTCAGAAAAGAAGCCAGAGAGTATGAAGGATGAAGACTTGACTCTTTTAGACAGACAAACCCTCGGAGTTATCCAATTGACGCTATCCCACAATGTTGTTTTCAATATAGCAAAGAAAAAGACCACGGCAGGTCATATGGTGGCTCTCTCCAGTATATATGAGAAGCCGTTGGCCTCTAACAAAGTTCACTTAATGAGGTGGTTATTCAATTTGCGGATGACGGAAGGCGCATCGGTAGTTTAACATCTCAATGAACTCAATACAGTCACAACCCAGTTGAGTTCAGTTGAAATTGAATTTGATGAAGAAGTACGAGCATTGATACTTTTGTCTTCTCTACCAAAAAGTTGGAATGCTACTGTCATGGTTGTAAGTAGCTCATCGGGAAGTAATAAGTTAAACTTTGATGATGTTCGTGACCTGGTTCTCAGTGAAGAGATTCGACGGAGAGAGTCGGGTGAATTATCATCCTCTTCAGTTTTGCATACAGAGTCAAGAGGAAGAAATTCAACCAGAGGGAATGGACGCAGCAGATTGAACTACCGAGGTAGATCAAAGGACAGAAGGTCCAAATCCAAGAATCCCAATAATTCCTATAACTCAAAGATCATCGAGTGTTGGAATTGTGGGAAGACGGGGCACTACAAAAATCAATGCAAGAGTGCACCAAAAAATCAGGAGGCGAAGGATGAGGCAAATGTTACTTCCACCTCAGGAGGAAATGATGCGTTGATATGCTCTTTGGAGAGCAAGGAAGAGTCTTGGGTGTTGGACTCTGGAGCATCGTTCTATGCTACTTTGCAAAAAGAATTCTTCAAGAGGTATGTCCCCGGAAACCTTGAAAAAGTATACCTTGGTGATGATTAACCTTGTGTTATTATTGGTAAAGGTGTAGTGAAGATTAAGTTGAACGAGTCTGTTTGGGAGCCGAAGGACGTCAGGCATATTTTCGATCTGAGAAAGAACTTAGTCTCAGTAAGGCAGCTAGCTAGCGAAGGCTACACTACAATCTTTCACAGTGATGATTGGAAGATTTCAAAGGGTGCAATGATGGTTGCTCGGGGCAAAAAGAGTGGTACTCTTTACATGACAGCAGGGGCACACTGCTCAATTATAGTTGCAGCTAGAAACGAAAATCTCAATCTGTGGCACCAGAGACTTAGCCATATGAGTGTGAAAGGGATGAAGATTATGCACTCAAAAGGCAAATTACTAGGTCTTCAGTCAGTGGAAATTGACATGTGTGAAGACTGCATACTTGGAAAGTAGAAAATAGTCAGCTTTCAGACAAGTGAAAGAACCCTAAAGAATGAAAGACTCGAGCTTGTTCACTCTAATGTTTGGGGTCCAACGAATGTCTCATTAATTGGTGGGAAACACTACTTCGTGACCTTCATCCATGATCACTCTCGGAAGGTATGAGTTTACTTTCTAAAGCATAAGTCTGAAGTGTTTAAAGCTTTCAGGAGATGGAAAGCCATAGTTGAAAATGAGACAGGGTTGAAGATCAAAAAGCTCGAAACCGACAATGGTGGTGAATATGAAGACACCAGATTCAAGAAGTTTTGCTATGAGCACAGGATCAAAATGGAGAGGACTATGCCGGGTACGCCTCAACACAATGGTGTAGCTGAGTGTATGAACCAAACGTTGACTGAAAGAGCCAGAAGTGTTGGGAATTGCAGATACATCACGCAGTAGAAAAATAGGATTCCTACCAAGGATCCATGTGAAAAGCTATAATCCGAGTTTTAAAATATTTACCTCTTGAAGCGTGATCAAAAGGAAGTAACGTGAATCACCAACACCATAATAGCAACGATGTCTCTATGGTATCTACACAAATAGACTCACGAACGCCCAACGTCTGCAAAGAGGAGCCTCATGTCTCTTATACAGTGCTAGCTGCGAAGAGAAGAGAAGAAACTTGTCACTCTCTCACTCACTTTTCTATAGGTACGGCTAGAGTTATGTAATATGTGTGTCTTAGCATCCCCTTAGTAGTATTATTTATAATAGTGACTGCCTTAAGTGAGTGTGAGCAGCAGCAAGATAAGCTGTGTAACCCTAGACTCATCTGTTATGAGTCTGACCCATATTTGAATCCGAGTCCAACTTGAATTTATTGCTCCAATTTTAGTTTGCTCTTTGTGTGTGACCCTGCAGATTCTCATTATGTTGACAGTAATATTAAATCTCATTTTAATATTACAAGTAGCGAGCGGTATCTAGCAACATATCGCTTCTACCCAAGTAATAAGAATGTCAGTGATTTGACATAACCTTTTCGTGACCAATGTTTCTGTGTCGTTTAGTCCCTTTATCAAGATATCTAGATTAAACACAAGGCAAAGAATGCGTCACCCTTGTATAGTCCAATCATTCATTTCTTGATACTCGAGTAGACTTTGTAATAACAAATGAAATTAATATCTCATATTGACTCATTTGAGCATGACTATGCATTTCGCAGTCTCACTCAATCAGGGGGCCCGAAGATATCGCTCCTGTTATGTAGGAGTGACAAATCTCATCTAGGTCATTCACATCCCTCTGCATAATTCACGGTATGTCCAATAACCAACTTTATAATCACCTTGTTATAGATGACATTTGATGATATTAAAATACACAACTCTTCATTTAGGAATCGTAGTGATATCAGGTCAAAGGACCACAGACACCATTGTCACTATGAGAATCGCTTATGACACTCACATAATGATCCATGTAGCGTTCTTATGGTGGGTCAGTCCAGTACATCATTACTCTAATATGTACCCATGTGAAGACTTTATATCTCATATCTATGACCCGTGAGATATGGTCATCAGTCTACGCACATACCAGTCTCAACCCATTATTGTTATCCTAATTAACAATAATACTTGATTAGGGACATTTAAGAATAGTGTTCTAATTATATTCAATAGAATCTCACGATTAAGTCAACAACTTGATGTCCTATAGCATCAAACTTACTATTTTAAAGACTTTATTATGTTTATTTAAAAAATACAATAAATGAAATGCCTCATATATTAAAATAAGTATAATAGAATGTATGTATATATAGACAAATGTATCAGCCTCTAGGGCATACACCAACAAGAAGCTTGTGTGTGTAGTTAGGCCTACCAAAGCAGTTCTGGGCAGAAGCAATCAATACAGCAGCTTGTTTGATTAACTGGGGTCTATTAGCACCATTGGAGCATAGAATACCAGAAGAGGTATGGAGCGAAAAAGAGGCAAAACTCTCACATCTTAGAGTTTTCGGCTGTGTAGCATATGTGCACATCAATGATCAATGTAAGAATAAACTTGATCCCAAATCAAAGATGTGCACGTTCATCGGTTATGGTGAAGATGAGTTTGGCTATCGCCTTTAGGATGATGAAAACAAAAAGATGATCCGCAGTAGAGATGTGATCTTTAATGAAAGAATGATGAACAAAGACAGGAATAACACAGACACCAATGACTCAGAACAGAGTGGACCAATGTATGCAGAGGTGGATGATGTCCTAGAAGGTCCTATAGTTGAGAGTCCTCAGTTAGAGGAATCAACTGAATAGAACAGTGTACAACAGTCCAACAAACCACAAACTTCTACTCCAGCTCCTGTATTGAGAAGGTCTTCTCGGCCTTATGTGCCTAATAGGAGATACATCAACTATCTATTGCTGACTGATAGAGGGGAGCCTGAATGCTATGATGAAGCTTGTCAGACTGGAGATGCTAGCAAAAAGGAGCTTGCCATGAAAGATAAGATGAAGTCTCTGATCTCCAACCAGATATAAGAATTAGTTGAGTTACCCGCGGGGAAGAAGACACTTCACAACAAATGGGTGTATTGGGTGAAGGAAGAGCATGATGGCTTCAAGAGATACAAAGCCCGACTAGTTGTTAAAGAATTCCATCAAAAGGAAAGAGTCGACTACACCAATATTTTTGCTACAGTTATGAAGCTCAATAGTCAATACTATCAGATTTGTGTTAAGTATTGTTGCTAGTGAAGAGCTCTACCTTGAGCAGTTGGACGTGAAGACCACATTTCTTCACGGAGGCCTAGATGAGGAGATATACATGCACCAGCCAGAAGGCTTCTCAAAAAAAAGGAAAGAGAATATGGTGTGCAGATTAAAAAAGAGCTTGTATGGCTTGAAACAAGTTCCAAGATAGTGGTACATGAAGTTTGATGGCTTCATACACAAGGAAGGTTTCTAGAAGTGCAATGCCGACCACTGTTGCTTCTTCAAGAGATATAAGTTCAGTTATATCATTTTGCTACTTTACGTTGATGATATGTTAGTAGCAGGTTCAGATATGGACGAGATCAGAAACTTGAAGATGCAGTTGTCAAATGAATTTGACATGAAAGACTTAGGTCTAACAAGGAAGATCCTTGGAATGCAAATCACAAGAGATAACCAAAGAGAGATTTTGCAGTTATCTCAGGCAGAGTACCTCAACTGTGTTTTGCAAAGATTCAACATGGCCAACGCCAAACCGATTAGCACACTTTTGGCCAGTCATTTTCACTTATCCAAGGATCAGTCCCCTCAGACGAAGGAAGAAAGGGAATTCATGGCTAAAATCCCATATGCTTCAGCCATTGGAAGTTTGATGTACGCAATGGTTTGTACGAGGTCAGACATTGGCCATGCAGTGGGAGTTATAAGCAGGTTTATGTCAAATCCAGGTAAAGCTCATTAGGAAGCCGTTAAGTGGATTTTGAGGTATCTACGAGGCACTATAGAGAAGTGTTTGTACTTTAGTAAAGGAAAATTAAAAGTGCAAGGCCATGTAGATGCAGAATTTGGAGGTGAAGTCGATCACCGAAGAAGTACCACCGGTTACATATTCACATTGGAACAACAGTTGTTAGTTGGATGTCGCAGATACAAAAGAATGTTGCTTTATCCACTACAGAAGCTGAGTATGTAGCTGTAACAGAAGCCAGCAAAGAATTGATATAGCTTCAAGGGTTGTTGATAGAGTTGGGATTTGTCTAGAAAAAGAGTATTTTGTATAGTGATAGTCAGAGTGCAATACATCTGACAAAGAATTCTGCATTCCATTTCAGAATAAAGCACATTGATCTTCGTTATCACTTTCTACTTGAGGATGAGGTGCTAACATTGAAGAAAATCCAAGGAAGTAAGAACCCAGCAGATATGTTAACAAAAGTGGTGACTATCGACAAACTGAAGTTGTGCTCAACTTCAGTTGGTCTGCTAGAGTAACAGACCAGAGAAGACTGCTGCATTAATCGAAGTCTGAAGACAGATTGAAATCAGTCTTCAAGTGAGAGATTGTTAGTCAAAAAGGGTTGCCCCACTACAAAAGATTGATATATGCCCCACTACAAAGAAAAATTACACCTTCACCGAAAGGTGCATCCTTAATTTGTCCAGCAAATTACAAATTGCAAATAGCAAATGTCTAGCAATTTGTACCGAAAGCTCCTTCAATTTTGTCGGAGCAGATTGAGGAGACACGGTTTTAGCTTCTATAAATAGAAACCTCTGCAGAAGAAGAAAATCATCCCAAACAAGAGAGAAAAATCACAGAGAGAGAAACAAAAAAAGCTTAGAGAGAAAAACTTTAATTTCTGGGTGTAATTGAGTTGTGAGTTATGAGCAGTTGTGAGTGTTTTATAAACACTTTTTATATTTCATTTTTCAATAAAATATCTGCAGCAGTCCGGAGACGTAGGCACAATTGGCCGAACTCCGTTATCAATTTTCTGTGTGTTATTATTCCACATTTATTTCGATTTCTACAAATCTGATGATAGAGAAATTTTGCATAATTTCCCTACAATTCAGACATCCATTTTTATTTTGCCATCCATATTAGCACCTAATGAAACAAGAAACATTTATTCCTTTTTGCTTTCAATAAACTTCCAGAGTCCAGACAGATAATGAGCTCTAACAATCCTTTCTTTTTATAGTTAATTTATCCCTTCCTTTATGTCCTAAGCTCCAAAACATAAATCTATGAAGCTCATAAGATGCGTAGTAAATATCTCTGATCACTTGATAAATCTCCAAAAACAATAAATGTTTATCATCTTGATCTAAATGATATTTAAGGTGGGACATATAAGATATATAGCTATAAAAGAACCTAAATTGTAGTAAATATGCCATACACGTATATGAATTCACCAACCACTTTTTCTCATACATATTGTGAGCCCAAACACTAATTGACATTATTAAAAAAAAAGTAAGATTAATATTGGAAGAATCATCTAAAGCTAAAATAGATACTTCTTATAATGACAATAGCATAATACCTTCCATATGATGGCTGTGTAATCATTGGATGAAGAGGCTAGGTACTCCCCACTATTAGAAAATTGAACAAACCATACTTCATTTCTATTTCCAATCAATATCTGCAGCAAAGGCAAGAAAAATGTGTTATTTAAAATCTAAGGCATGTAATATCACATGTTAGAAAGATTAATTTGGAAATTTATCTCCATGATTCCAAATCTGATTCATCCTCCTTTGCCACACTAAAGCAGTCACCATAATCAATCTCTTGGTATATACAAAAGAATTCCAATTAGGGATCAGAGAACAGATGATCATGAAAACAGCCTCATATCATACCAATCCTTGATATATCAAACAACAGTTACCAGTCTCTTGACATGCTCATATAGTACAGGAAATGCCAAAAAACTTAGGTGCAAGAAAAAAACATAGGTTGTAGATAATGTTTCAAATCTCGTTCCGTTTTGTTAGTAGCGGCCGCGACAAAATGGTCGCAGCCAACCCCGTTTTCGTTTCAACCTGCGACACGGGGGAGAATGGAAATCATAGACAACGGCCGCGACGCAACGGCGTTGCGACCGCAACAGATGCGCTGTAACGGCGTTTCAGCCACAAAATAATGTCATTCAAAAAAATTTCACTTTTTCTCAGTATAAAAGTTCAAAAATCACAGATCAACACACACCAAATCAACCTTAATGGCTTAACCTCTTGAGAGACCCATCTTGTTGCTCTTTTGAAGCTCCTACCGTCGCATCTCCAAGGCATCCTCTGCTACGTTCATCCCTGTTTTGTGCTCTCCAGATCAAGTTGGTCCAGATCTGTGGTGGAGGAGTGGAAGGCAGGTTGTGTTCTTCATCGATTTGCAGCTGCAACCTCAGGTAAGCAACTCAATCCATGGCTAATTTGTGTGTGGGTGTTGTTATGGGTGGGTGGGTGTTGCTGTGGGTGTGAGATGGTGAGGGGCTGAGGGTGGCTAGTGGGTGAGGCGGTGAGCTCGAAACAGAGGAGTGAGGGAACGGGAAAGGGAAGGAAGGTCGTGGGTGAGCTTGAAACAAAGGAGAGGAGTGAGGGAACGGGAAAGGGGAAATTAAAGGAGTGAGGGAGTGAGGGAAGAGAAAGAAGAGAATGGAGATTTAGAGGGGTAAGGTGAGAAATCAAGGAAGGAGACGAAAAATTTAGTAGAAATGGGAAAAAATGTGAGGAAAAGAAAATTAGAGGGAAAAAGAAAAAAAATTGGATAGGGAGAGGGAAATTTTAGATAATAGGAAGAAAATTAAAGATTTAAAAAAAAAAAAAGGTGAGAAAAAATTTGTATTGTAAATTAAAATTTATTTTCAATTAACTTGTTAGTTAACAAATTTTTAGAATTAATTTAAAATATATTGTATATCTTATAATATTTCAGTTTTTAATTATATAATTTATAATTTTTTTTTTTAATTTTACAAACACATAGTTATTTATATAATCACTTTATGTATGAACTTTGTTGAATATATGAGTAATTATTAATTTATTTATATTTTAATATTGATTAAATTTATTATTTTTGAATATCTCTTATTCATGAAAAAAATTATAAATTATTAGTTATTATATATTGTATAATAAAATAGATAATTTAATCTAATTTGTGTCAAGTTATAAGAAATTCATGTCGCAGTGACCGTAATCCGCATCGCAACTCTTGTAATGTCCGCAATCACAAAATTCGTAACACGATGCGACCTCGACCGCGACCGCAATTTAAAACCCTGGTTGTAGATAATGATGAGCATAAATATTATACGCATAGTTGTTGTAGGAATCTGATCCTTACAGCAGTGATGATCCTCATAAAGTGAAATTGGATTTGATGAACTATGATACATACATGAATCAACCCAGGCTGTAACAGCAGTTTCAACTAAATGCTCCAACCTTCTTTCAGGCAGTGAAATTGGTGGAGGTAGCAATTTTTCCAAATCCATCAACAACTTTCTTCGTAAATCATGTACAATGTCACCGTCTATTGCACCTAACTCCCTATATATCCTTCAAGGAAAGCATACTACCAGCCAGGCTGTGAACCTTGTACTTGTCCACATGCAAGGCAGAAACTTGTTTCCTTAACATACTCAAAGCTAGTATCCTCGCCACGATTCAGATACTCGAGAACACACTGTTTGAAGACAAGAAAAAGGGCAGATTCCCTAGCTTCACCCAATATATCCTTCATAGAATTAAGAAAGTTGATGCAATCATCCCAATTCCCACTTAGTACATGTGATTCATGCAAGTGAAACTCAGTGGACTTGTATGAAATACCAGATTCCAATTCCAAACACGATGCAGAATTACTGTACCCTAATGAATATAGACACTGAATTATGATCCTCACAAATTCATGTCTTCTGATCAACCCTTTGGAGTCAAGTAACTCATCACAATGATTCTCCATGAATAAGATACTGGCAAGCTTCACCACGTTCAGCTTGTCATTGCAGTTTATGCACAAAGGAAGCCAAATTCATTGAGCAAGCAAGAATCTAGTTCTAACTGCTAATCCTGATTCAAAGGCACAGTTTCCCGCCCAGTAAAAACACTGCTTTCAGAAACCTTAACACGAAAAAAAATCGAACTTTGAGCATCCCCAAGCTCCCAAAAGAGGTAGCATGCTATAAAGGCTCCAAATTTGCTCGGAATTTTCGGAATCACGGTTCAGTGAATCTAAATTTTTTTGGGTGTTCTGCTGTGGTGGTTCGTCGACGACAGGGTGGCATATTGGATTAAAATGATTATTCAAATGTTAAAATATTGGGTTTGGGTGGTTTAATGTGGTGGTTTGTTGTTGGTGTTTTCATGAAGATGTTTGTGGTGGTGGCTTTGATCGCGAGCGTGAAGAGGCTCACGGTTGGGATCACCGTGTCGGCGTTTGCACTTGTGTTTCTTAAATACGTAGGGAAACGTGTATTTTAATGGGGTTAAAGCATTTTAATGGTTACTGCAAGTGTTAGGTTAAAGCATGCAAGTATGGGTTACTGCAAAATCGCCTAGCAGAACAATATTGCATATTGGATACATATCACGATCACCCACATTCAAAAGAGAAGCTTTCTTCCTTCCTTTAATTCTTTCCTTGACCTTCATGAAATTTACAAAATGTATAAATAATTTTAGAATTTGAAATTCTTTTTTTTTTTATGACATGGGAGTTTAAAATTCTTAGCTTCACACAAGTTTATCAAACTTCTCATTAATTTTCCTAGTGAAGATTCAATCCTTTTGAATCACACCACATTATGGAACCAGCTGAATGAAGCTAAAGTGCGTTGTAAATGCAAAAATGCTTTTTATTTATTTATCAAAATGCAAAAGATGCAGAATGTAACCAGTAGTTGTTTAGGTTTCTGGTAATAAAATATGACCCTTGAAATATTATAATCATAAATCAAAAGTTGTCATGTAAAATTTAATATGCACCCTCTCAACACATAACATTGGGTTATGTGCAACATTTGTTTGACTAATAAAATTAGTCATATGAGCATCATATGTCTACATAAAATTATTATAACAAATTAATGCATGATTTTTGGCGACAATTTAGGTTAATTCATTTAAAATTTTTACTTTTGGCAAAGTTTCTAAAAGATATTTGCTAGAAGTCAACTCATTATAAACAAATTTTAGAAGATTTTATCACATTTGTCATCAATTGTTGACAGACTAGTTCGTCAGACATTTTTTTTTTAACAAACCAATTTACTAAACGCCAATTAATTATTCGTCATTTATTTACACGTGACAATCTTTGTTAATGAAATGGATTTTTTTTTTGGTAATCTTAGTGAAATGAATATATGTTAGACAAAAGTTTTTTCTTGCAGATTAATTTAATAAATAATTAATGGGTTTTTTTTACCGTTATAAAAACTTGAGAGGTAAATTACACATGACTCAAGGTTTAAGGGAAAATTTTTACACTTTATCCATTAATCGGATGGATGTATGTTAAATAGAGGGATTTTTTACAAATTAGTAAAGATGCGTACGTCTTTTGATCATTTTTAAAATTCATAGGATAATTCACACATAACTAAGAGTTGAAGATTTTTTTTGCATTTTAGCCTTGCAAATTTTTATATAAAGAACAGTATATATTGTGAGAGAATTGCTCTTTAATGAGATCATCTTTTAAGTTTCCTTTTTTTAAGTGAGTGGAAGGGGCCAATGCCCAACACATAAAAGAAACTACACAATAATTACTCTGAGAATAGAAACTCCTCCTAATACATCATTCATCAACAGTTGAAGCTCCACAGGGTGTTCTTCCAAGACCACCAATTTCGATTGCCAATCACAACTCAAGTTGACAAGCCAGTTCGCACATTTGTTAGCTTCTCTGTAGACATGCATGGCCTTCACTTCCCATTGCCTTGAAAGCATGGTTTTTATTTTGTGCATCAAGGCTCTGCCATTAACACTTCCAATTGTATCCCTAGTGATGTTGTGGACGACAATCTTCACCCTACGATAGCCCAATTTTCAAGCAAGCTCCAATCCCTCTAGAACACCCCCTCAACTATGTAATATAGACGAAGCATAGCCAATATTCCGCACAAAGCCTTCAATCCATCTATCAGTTGAGTCCTTGAACGATTCATCTACCTTTGTGTATTTTGCTACTCTACTAGTTAGTAGCCTATGTATTATACATTCATACATATATATATATATATATATATATATATATATATATTTATAAATATATATATAATGTGTGTTTAAAATTTATTTTAAAGACCTAATTTTTAACATGATATATATATGGAGCATGTTATAAGTTTAAACTATTAAAATTATTAAAATTTTATTTTAAAATAAAAAATGACAATTTTTTTAGATTAGTCAAACTACATATAAAAGAGTTATATATTATATGTATTAATTATTGACTTCAATAAATAAATATTAAATATTTTATTATAAGTTGAAATCTAAGAAGATAGTCATGATGTTTAATAGTCAAACAAATGATAATAAACTTTATCTTAAATTTGAAGAGAAAAATAATTTAAACGAATTAAAAAGTAAATTAAAAACTGCATGTTATATCTCTTTCTTGATACCACCTACTATCGTTATTATTTGTCTAATATTATGCCAAGAAATTTGATATTCGATTAAAAAGATAATTAAAGAAATAAGAATCTTATTTGATTGAGAAAATAATTAAAGAGGTAAGTGGGAAAGAGTGAAGCTCGGATTGGATAGAAAGTATGAAATGTGAGAGGAAAAAATTAAGTAAGGACATGTGGATATAGAAGGAGAATACGTTGAGAAAATACCACACTCTCAATAGAGAGTGCTTTGATTAATTTATAGGATAGGAGTAGATTTAGGTGGGAAACTATTTATAATTCGGAGTATTAAAGTTATTTTTTTCATACAAATATTATTTTTTTGGAACCTCTAGAATTAGAGACTCTTTAATTACTGTGCTAAAACTTGTTTATTATGTAAATTATCTTGATTGGTGAGAAGTGAATAAAATAACATTAGTTTAAAAAAAAAGAGAATCAGAATCAATATTAAAAGGACAATATTGAAAATTATGACAACACCTTGTTTGGTCTTTAGCTTCTTGTTGCTAATTCTAAAGTTAATTTTATGTTGATTGTTTTTTTATCCTTTCCAATAAAAAGGTATACAGGGATTTCCTTGTTTGTTAATGCATTCATTTCTTCCTTACTATTTCACTGCATGTTTTTTTTTATTCATAGCTAGCTATGTGGGTGAATCGTACCGGAATGAACACCCACGTCTCAACACTTAAGCTTGCACACTCATTTGAGCTTCCAATTTGGGAAGTTGTGAACCATATTGGGATGAACACCTACATTACGACACTCAAGCTCGCACGCTCATCTGATCTCCAAGTTTGGGGGCTGTGAACTATACTGGAATGTTAGGAAACCCGTCAACCTTGGAGCATTTCCCTCTGGACTTGAATTTTCACCTCTGACCTTAGGACCCCGCTTCAAGGCTAGTGACGTGCCACCTAGCCCTGAAAGAGCAACATTGGGCTCAAAAGGATGCAGGTACCCACCTAACCTACTAACTTGACCCAATGACCCACGACCCATGTTCCAAAACACGCCCTTTAACAAAATAGGGTACGAGGCAACTTCTAATATGCCATCCAAGTAACAAAGTTTCCCTCTAAAACCCCACCCTAAGCATGGCAAACTTGAAAGGAGGGGTGTGAAGGTATGCACCCTTAACCCTATAAATATGAGTGATCTTTGCATTATTGAGAAATTTCACCCTTAGTCACTTACACACCACTATGCACCCACTCTATCAATCAGACCTAAGTTTCAGAGAATCTAAAGAATGATCTTTGTTCACCTTTCTCAACCTTGTCACTACGTCCCCCTCAACTTGATCCAATTGAGAGCCACCTAGGGTTCAATTGATCTTATGTATTGACAAAAAAAAAATCTGATAATCTCTCCTGATTTGCTAATAAGATGTTGTGCAACAAATCAAAAAGAAAAAAAAAAGATGGCCTACAAAGACGTACACAAACTTTCATTAATTCTCAAAATAGTTGATAAAGACAAGGAAAGAGGCCTTTCAATGATGGTTTTTTTGTTTTTGGTACAAATTCATTGATGCATTTGATTTGGTGGGAAGTTTGTACGGATTATATTACAAGTTAATAAAATAATAATTCCTAATCCTACCTAATTCTTAAAAAAAAAATCATTAAAATAGCAATAAAATAACCACGGATTATGTACATGTAATAAAAAATTCAAAGAAGGGTTTTTTTTTCGGGGGTAATAAAATAAGGGGCAATTTTATTTGACAGGGATAGCCCCGCCCCACCCCACCATTAGCATATGTTTCCCTGAAGCCGCGTTTTCATGCCCCTTCGCTTGCGTTTCAGAACAGCATGAAACGGCTCTCCACTTTGTCGTTTCGGGAACCGGTTCCCCTCACGCTCCCACACGTAGCGTGCACTAGAGAGAGAGAGACACACACACGCAGAGAGAGTCATGATCAACGTAGCACAAAAGAAACTGAAGGCATCGCTCACTGTATATCAACAACACAGCACTTCACTCCAGCAGCATTAAAGTCCCTCAACTCCCCCCTTTCCTTTCTCTTCTTCCTTCATTTCTTCAGTTCTTCCTCACTCTCTCTCTCTCTATCCGTTTCAACACCTCTCTCTTTCTCTCTCATCTTCCTTCATCGCTCTCTCTCTCTCTCTCTCTCTCTCTCTCTCTTTCTCTCTCTCTTTCTAGGCTCATACATGCATATCGGTTTCGTCGCGTAGATCTTCCACCGCATTTCATGGATTCAGAATCCGACCTACCTGCATTGCCTTCTTCCGTTTCTCTCTCCTAGGGTTTCGACTTTCCAACCATATGCTTCGTTCTTCCTCACTCTCCCCGCCATTCTGAGCTATGCATTCTCTCCCTCCCATCTCCGACGATCGCCAGCGGCGGCTGTTTTGCCGGAATTTCACGAGCTTCCGGGAGGTTGCCGAGCTCGAAGCTGCTCCCTTCTGAGTTCAGACGATGGTTTTTGCGAGCTTTGGGTTGGGCCAGAGAAAATGCAGGCGTCGGTTATCTTCCTCCTTGCTCTTCTTAACTTGCTTTTCACGTCCTCAGGTAGCTTCACCTTCTTCCATCGCTATGTTAATTAGCTGTTAGCTTTGTTGTTTCGCTTTTCTGTTGCTCAGCTGGGTGGAGCAAGCTTATTTATGTGCTAATGTGATGTGATGACCATTTGCGTGTGTCTGATCTTTCGCTAAATTATGATAAAAGATGCGGGCTATGGATATCGAAGAAAATGTAGAATAATCGAAGAAAATCATAAGAGTTTTACACGATTGGTTTTGGTTGTTTAGCGCTAGTTCTGTAGCTTTATCTTTTCCCAAACAGGAAAAGAAAAACCATCACATTATATGCTCTGGGAAGCAAAAACCATACATGCCAATATAAAGCAGAATGAATCCCTGACTGGTAATTTGCAGTTACCAGGTTCAAACTCCCTGAGCCACTACCTAGCAGCCTTGAGGCTGGGTACGTGTACATGTCTGCTAGTTCTGTAGCTTGATAGTAACTGAATTCTAGAAATTTATAATTTCGTGGGGATTTTTTACAGTGTTGTTTGAATATTAGTGGGTTGGTTGTCAATTATTTTATAATTCTCTTTGCTAAATTAGTTATCATCTTAATTACGTCTAGGATAGCCTCTCTAATGTTTTTCATTTGGTAGTTATATGCTAGTCAGTATGTGGCTGTGTGCGGCATATCATTTTGTTCTCCCCTAACCTCTTCTACTTGTTCCTCACTTATAAAACCTAATCCTCACATGCAAAATCCTAATTCTTTGATGCAGCATTATAATGGGTATTGAATTGGTGTGTTATTGGGCAGCATGTATAATTGTTTCTACCGATGGATTGCCTTAGATATAAAAACTATTTAGTATTTGAATCTCATGACTCCATTCCATTAAACTAGAAGTATGACAATTTGATCCAACTACCCAAATGCCATCTCTCTCCTATATGTTTTCCACTTCAGCTACCAAACTGAGCATTGAGTAATCAAGAAACATATTATGCTTGCCCCTCGAAGAATATATCTTATAAGTTATAATCAAATCCCTGTTTATTGCTACCTCATTGGATTTTACAAATTCACCTGCTGGAGACTAAACTGGGTATTATGTGTTCAGTTTCTGTTGCAGGATCAACAGAACGGACACTCAGACTTAATTTTTCATCCTTTATTTTGGTCTATGAACTCTTTGATACACTCAATATTTCCTGTACCAGATGGTCTATTTCTGGAAGAAACTTAAATGTTTTAAGTTTTTAGAAGCTGCTTCATTTGTAGAGTCCAAATGAAGTCTAATTAAGATATGCACATAATTGTTATAAGAAAAAAATTGTTAGTGCATGTTACTTCTACATGTACCACAAACTCATATGGTGAAATATTGGAAATTCAGACAGATGAATTTCTTTCCAGTTTGGATGTTTACAATAAAAGATGTGCAAATCGGGCATTATTTATCTCTAGAGTATAATTGTAAATTTAACAGAAACGTCATTGTGGGAATACTTTCTTTTCAGGTATATTGCCAAGTATACTTGGATATTGGCTGAAGTATTGCATAAGATGGTAGTTGGAAAACCCTTCCACTCTTTGATGGGCTTTTCTGAATGAATCCAATGCAATATTTATGTGTGCTTGTGGTCCAGTCTATATTGAATTACACTCTTCTTTCTTTCTTTCTTTCTTTCTTTCTTTCTTTATTTTATTTTGGGTACAAATAATAAGAACAAAAGAACTAATGCCTAATGAAACTAGTACCAGCAAAATCCGCGGCGAAACACAGACTTGTTCCCAGGGGAATAGTCTGCCAGATTGTCCAAGACTCATCACGTTGAGTATCCCATTTAGCTAGAAAATCCACACACTGATTGCTTTCCTGGAAAACATGCTTCAAACTTACAAACACACTCTTTGCAATTGATGCAAAAGATTATGATTTGATATTTTATTTTATCTTATTTTTAAGAGATTCCTTTTGAGGTCTTCTCTACAGATACTATGCCATTATGTATGACATAGTAGGTTCTTTGCATGCAGTGAAGTCGATTTCTGTGAGTGTATCATTTGCTTCATCAGAACGAGCTAAGACGTGGTTAGTTAAACCTTCTTCTGGACTATCTTCTGCACCTGCACCATCTCCATCTTATCAAGGTAAATTATCATATTTTTCATAACTTGCGTTAAACTTATGTTATCTTTTGAGCCTAAGGGCTAATCTTCTCTTCTCTTATTTTAGGTCCTAGTGTGACTCCAAGACCAAAACATCAGCATTATCACCGTCACATGAAACCTTATAAAGTGGCTCCACCCCCTTCTAAAGACAAAGGTAATTTTTGGAATTTAGACACCCATCTTCCCCTCCTACTCTTCCTGGGGGCAGGAGTAGTTATAATATGTAATTTTTGGAATTTAGACACCCATCTTCCCCTCCTACTCTTCCTGGGGGCAGGAGTAGTTATAATATCTCAAGTCTCAACAACTTTTGGTCTTTCAATTTTGTAGTTGCAATTTTATTTTTTTAATATGTTTCTCTGAATCTCTATTTGGTCAAGTAAGTTGATCAAGGGAGTCATGACTTGATTCTTTGTAACCAAGTAATCTGAATTTTATGATTCAGCTGCCTTCTTAATTAGTCATTTAGTGTGTGCAAAGCATGGTAAGATATAAATAGAAATAATGTCAAAAACAGAATTATTTGGAAGAAAACTTTGAATGTAATTAGTTTGCTTCCTTAGATTAAAAATGTTTTATGATGGGAAAAAGATTATTTTAAACTATATTTGCCTCTAGATGTTCTTTCATGTTGCCTATGGTGTCTGAAAATTATTGCCTGCTTCAAAGTTGTGGGAAAAATTAATTTAAACTATATTTGCCTTTGGATGTTCAGCAGCCTATGCTATCTGAAAACTATTTCCTACTTCTAAAAGTTATGGTAGGGTCTAATGGGTTTAATTAATACAATAGACCTAAATATTCATTTTCATGGCAAACTCAATAATTTCTGTGAAATAAATTAAAGCCTTTTATTACTGATTGACTGGATTTCTGAACCTAACATATTTTTTCGCCCACCCCGTTAGTGTAATAGTGTCTCATAACATATACTCATTTATAATGAAATCTCTCGCAGCTTGTGTCTGTACAGATCCGCTCACATCAACTCCCTATGGTTCACCTTGTGGTTGTGTATTTCCTATGAAAGTCAGACTTACACTGGATGTAGCTCCTTATGCTGTTTTTCCGGTAATGAATGAGTTAGAGATTGAAGTTGCATTAGGCACATATTTAGAGCAGAGTCAGGTGAAGATAATGGGTGCCAGTGCTGATAGTCAAGATCAGGAAAGAACTATTGTTGATATTTACTTAGTTCCACTGGGAGAGAAATTTGATGATACCACTGCGGCTCTGACATGTGAGAGGTTTTGGCACAAGAAAGTTCCTCTAAATAGGAGCCTTTTTGGTGATTATGCTGTCGTGTACATTATTTATCCAGGTAATTGTGTTGTTTTTCCTAACAACATTTTACTTTACTGGTGCCATGTTACCGTTTGAGACTGAAGCTGTTGGTATCAGGAATGACTTCACAGCCACCATATGGAACTTTATTTGGGAGTGGTCCCAGTGAAAGTGCTGATGGTATTCTGCCAGTCAGTGCCAACTTTGTCAGCAAGAACCAGAAAATGAATCTTAGAACCATAATCATCATTGCTTTATCTTCCTTCGTACTCTTGCTGGTTTTGGTTGGAGCATTTTCCATCATTTTGAAATGGAAGAAGATTAGGAGACCATCTAGTGCTGTTGGCCCTGCATTCACATCATCTCTAAACAAGAGATCTGGTATAATTTTGAACTTCCTTTGACATTTTTTTTAATAATTTTATGATGCTTAAATGGAACTGGCAGAATTTTTTGTTTGATTGCTTATCATTTATTGTATATTCAACTGGGATATTGCCTAAAATATTGCTCCTCAGGTTGATTGTGGCCCCTTTTGTAGTTCCTTCCTTTTAGTTTATTGTGCTTTCCTTGTCATGTATAGACGATTATATTCATTGGTTAAGCTCTATTTCTTGGGGAAGTGAAGTTATAAGATGTTTTGTACTTTACAAATATGCTGTGTGTTGATCTCTTGACTTTGAAGGTTTTCCTAATGTCATTACTCATTAGTCATTGATGTTACTTTTGTGCCACACTTCAATTAGGTTTCCTTGATTTACACATGTCTACTTTTTGTGCTTGATTTTTGTATGACAACTGTAAATCGAACTTGTTCCACACAAATAGATATTATCATTGTTATGTACAGGACCAATAAGATTGTTGGGATCTCTTCTGCCTTTGGTGGTTATTGATTTATACCTGCAACTCAAATATAGTAGTGACGTGAACATTTTCATTTTATGCCTACAAATTCCACTTTCTTTAGTAAGTGAAGTTGTGTTTATGAGGTGCAAATATGGTATTTATTTATCCTCGTGTAATTTTTAATAATTTTCATGTTTTCTTGGTTATCTTCTTCATTCTGTCAATTGTATAATAGTTGAAGTAAATGTAAATCGATTGATGCTTGTAATGCAGGCTTGGGTTCTATGTTGTCCAGCAGTATTACAAGCTCGACATCAGTGTCCCGTATGTCCACAATGGCTACGTCCATTCTCTCTGTTAAAACATTTTCTCTTTCCGAGCTTGAGAAAGCAACAGATAAGTTTAATTCAAAGAGAGTATTAGGAGAAGGAGGATTTGGACGTGTTTATAGTGGGACATTGGAAGATGGGACTGAAGTTGCAGTTAAGCTGCTAACAAGGGATAATCAGAATGGAGACCGTGAATTTATTGCAGAAGTTGAGATGCTAAGCCGTTTGCATCACCGTAATCTAGTGAAACTGATTGGTATATGCATTGAAGGGCGCAGGCGTTGCTTGGTGTATGAGCTTGTTCGCAATGGCAGTGTTGAGTCCCATCTGCATGGTAACATATTTTCATTAGCTCAAGACATGCAGCCCATGTTCAATTTATGTTGCTTTGCCATCTGAAATTAAATTATTTAAATGCTTGTTAATAATCCTGCAGGTGTTGACAAGAAAAAGGGACCTCTAGATTGGGAAGCACGATTGAAAATTGCCCTTGGAGCTGCAAGAGGATTGGCCTATCTTCATGAGGATTCTAATCCTCGTGTAATTCACCGAGACTTCAAAGCTAGCAATGTGTTATTAGAAGATGACTTTACCCCCAAGGTTTCTGATTTTGGCCTGGCAAGAGAAGCAACTGAAGGAAGTCATCATATTTCTACACGGGTGATGGGAACTTTTGGGTAAGTGTAAAACAGTGCCATAATTATAGTTATTCAATAGCTTTCAATGTATACTTTTTTGAAGTTTTGGATAATATTAAACTCTTAACTACCCTGAGTTAACTTACATATATACTACGTTAGTTAACTTGTGAAAGATTCTGATGGCTAAACACAAATCTTGTGCTCACTGCATGTTAACTATTCATAGTCTCTTCTCTCAAGTCTCAACTGAATAATTTAACAAACTTAAGTTCTTTTTATGACTACATTCTGCTGCCTGAGTTGTAAGTTGTAACTCCTGTGTTTAATAAATTATATGCGGTTGCAATCTGTTTTTCATGCATTGTAAATTCCGGGCCTTTTAATTTGATGCCTTTTCTATCTGTTCAATTTTGCAGGTATGTTGCCCCAGAATATGCGATGACAGGCCATTTACTTGTTAAAAGTGACGTTTATAGTTATGGTGTTGTGTTGCTTGAACTTCTCACTGGCAGAAAACCAGTGGACATGTCTCAACCTCAGGGACAGGAGAATCTTGTCACTTGGGCACGGCCACTGTTGACAAGTAGAGAAGGTTTAGAACAGCTAGTGGATACATCTTTAGCTGGAAGTTACGACTTTGATGACATGGCAAAGGTTGCTTCTATTGCTTCAATGTGTGTTCACCCGGAGGTCACTCACAGACCTTTTATGGGTGAAGTTGTGCAGGCTATTAAGTTGATATACAATGACACTGATGAGACTTGTGGAGATTGTTTTAGTCTGAAGGAGTCCTCTGATCAGGAGTCTGATTTTAGAGGTGATCTTGCCCCTTCTGATAGCAGTTGGTGGAATGCTGGTGGTGTAACCCCTCGATTAACTTATGGGCAAGCATCTTCTTTCATCACAATGGAATACAGTTCTGGTCGACTTGAAATGGAAAACAGACCGTTTTCAACTTCAAGCTTGATTGGAGATGAGATATCTTTACCAATTAGGCATGGGAATAGATCAGGTCCCTTAAGAACAGTCCGAAGCAAGTTATCCTTATATAGATTTACAGGAAGCCGGAGTGAGCATGGAGGACTCTCTCCCAAGCGTGACTGGAATGATGGTTGCTGAGTTTAAGGTTTGAGATTTTTTCTAGTGTTTTTTAAATGTACAGTTCCTAGAGGGATCCGAACTATTGATTGAGTGACTGATTTAGCTTAGGCGTCTCAAATTTCTGCAGTTTGTTAGGTTGGAGAGATACAGGACATTGACTAATTTTGAAATATTGATTCATTATACTAGGGAGGATATGTCTCATTCTCACTTAATGTAACTTGAAAATAAGCAAGCAATATTTATACTAGTGTAACTTGAACAATGCCTTGAATTGTATCTCGTGGCTCCATTCCATGTCTATTAACGAGGACGTTCCTCACAACCAAAATGAACTCCCCAGGAGGCTAGGACATCCTTTTTTTCTGTTTTTTTTTTTGTTACACCTCTTCCTTTTATTTTTACTAGCAGTGGCATTTCCAATGATAGTTAACAAAAAGGGGTATAATAAAAAATAATTTAATTTAATAAATTACCATAGTCATACGTTTCGTTATATGTTCAAGCTTTTAACTTTTAAATTTTATAATTTGCGAAGTTAATAAATTATCACAGTTTTCCAAGATGGATATTAACGTAAGAAGTTGTACGGAAGATAGTTATGTAATACCGATAGTTTAAGATGATCATGTATTTGAAACACATTGTATTGGATATTTTGACATTTTTAGATATTTTTTGTTTTCATATCTTTTAATTGTTTTTAAATTTTTGTTATATCAATATATTTATATTGTATTGTATTCATATTTTATATTTGTATCCATGTTTTATAGAAAGATAGTGTACGATTCAATTAGTCAAATTGAGAACGTTTATACTCAAGTTGAGTTATCTTATCGACTTGGTCAAAATTAGTCAAACTCGAATAATCCACCTAGATCGTTCGATTTGATTGTTTTTAAATAAAATTTTAAAAATGTTATTTATGATATTTGAACTTAATATATAAATAATCTTTATGATAAAATATTATGCCATTAAATCACACATATCTATTAATTTATATTATTATTTAACTCATTTAATTTTTTAATATAATATTAAATTATTATAACTGCTAATTTAATTATATTATGAAATTTTTTTCCATATAAAATATTTCACATATAATATTTTTTATATAATATTTTTTAAACTTTTATTTTGTATTTAAAATTTTCAATTCAACCTGCTTAATTTGTTATCAAATCACTAATTTATTGTATATTTAAGATAGTTGTGAAAATTTAATTATTTTAATAATTGATTATTGTATAATTTTTTTTATTTTAATCGATTATAATAGAATCAATTTTATATTTGAATATATTAGTTAAAAAATAATTTTAAATTAATTTATTTCATTTAAATGATATAAAAAATTATTTTTATATATTAAATTATTAAAATAAATATAAAATAATTAAAAAATTATTTAATTAATTAAAAAGTTATTTAATTAAGAATAAAATAAAATTTACATATCAAAATATAAAAAATAATTTATAATCTAAAATCATAAGTTAAAATTTTAACATTATAATTTATTTTAAAATATATTAAATTTTATATAAAAATTAAAGTTAAATTTACTAAACATACATAATTACTATTACTAACAATTTTTTTTACCAAATAAGAAAAAATCGTTCCCATACTCAATAAGCAGAACTTTTGATCGAGTCGAGTTCTGCTCCTATTCATACAACTATATAAGGGAATTATAGATGCAGTTGCAGGTAGGTGTAATTGAATTTCCTTGTGTTGTGAGTGTGACAGTGGTGCCCTACTCCTACATATTACATACTGAAAACGATGGGTACCAAAAAAACCAAAGGACAGTTAAAAGTTACTAGTTAAGTTAGTGCCCTTCCCTTCCTCGCCGACTCAAGTCACAGCAACTTTGGAACCATAATGTCTTCCTCTCTCTGAATCTTTCTGAATCTTTCCTTCAGTTTTTACCGTTCAGTTGGGTCAACTTTTATTACTTTAGACTTTTTGAAAAAGTTAAAAATTAAAAATTATGTTGATAATCGATTATAATATAATTAATTATAATTTTATTATTTAATTAATTATAATCGATTATTATTATAATATATTATAATCGATTTTTAAATTAATTATAATTTATTTAATATGATTCATTTAGATATAAAAAAATTATTTTTATGTATTAAATTATTAAAATAAATATAAAAAATTTTAAAAAATTATTTAATTAAATACAAAATAATATTTATATATTAAAATATAAAAAATAATTTATAAATTAAAATTATAAATTTTAATTTTTAATTTATAATTATTAATTAATTTTTTTTATTTTATATTAAATTTCGTATGAAAACTTTTTTAAAAAATATTTTTTTATTCAAATATAATAATTATTTCACAAAATAATTTAATTCTTCAAAAATAACTATTTAAAAAGATTTAATATTTTTCAAACATGCTATACAGTACAAAATTATTTGTCTTCACCCTTCAATTCATTATACAAATTTTTCTTTTATTTTAAAACTATAAATAAAAACAGTCTTGTGCCTAAATTTTAAATGGAATGTTTTTCCTTTATTTTTCCTTGTTTGGTTGAATTAAAATTATTAAATAATTAATCGAGCATTATGGTTTTCAATTTTGTTTTTGTTTCACTTTCAGTCAACGAGGCCTGGGTGTAGAGAATTCAGGGCCACCATGTCCTTTGATTCCCTTGCTGCAAACCCCATCGTTGTCTGTCTCCCTACGCTTACGCTTTGTTTCTTTGATTCTATTTTGATTTTTGAAGCTGAAAAATGGGGGCTTTCTAATTTTGTGTGCAGGTGGGGTGTGGAGCGGCGTGCGTGGATTTCTTGGCTACTGTTGCTACTTATCCTAAGCCTGATGACAAAATCAGAAGCACTTCCTTCAAGGTACTTTTTTTTTTAATTTTTAATTTGGGATTAATTCACATGAGTTGAACTTGAATCTTATCTGTGTGCATTGTTTCCCTTAGGTTCAAGGAGGTGGCAATGCAGGCAATGCCTTAACCTGCGCTGCTCGCTTGGGCCTCAACCCAAGGCTTATCTCCAAGGTTTTTTAACCAACTAACTAACACTCTATGCACCTCTATTTTCTAACAAGTTTTGTAATGTATAGCTGTTTTTAACCTGATACTTTTGTGTTTAATTATGTGTGGCAAACCTGTTTGACACCCATTAGGTTGCAGATGACACTCAAGGCAGGGGTATATTAGTTGAGCTACAGGTTGATGGTGTAGATACATCCTTTATGGTGGTAATTTTCTCACAATATTCTGTTTGCTATCTTCATAAAGCTTCGGTTTACTTGATCTTGAAATTTTCAGCATGCTGGTATATGATTTAAGTTTGCAGCTAAAACCTTTTAGTATATATGGCAATATTCCTATGATGCGTGGGTACTACGAAATGGTTGCTGTACCCGTACCGAGTACGTATTTGATAACTGCACTTATTGGATACACATGGGTACTTAACCAATACTCACTTGATGAGTAAGTATCCGATATCACTCAAGTACAAGTCATCAGTCCATGCAAAACACCAAGTTTTGTTGCTAAGTTGTTTGATTTGGTATTAAATGAAACAAACTAATACTTCACTCCCTTCAAACCATGTGCCTTTTTTATATATTTATGCTTACTAGAAATACTTTACGAAATTTTGTTGAAACCTTGTAGTGAACATTATGAAAATTATATTTATCTTATGATTTAATTACTTTATAGTTTATTTTTTTTATATTTCTATATAATATATCTTGCAATACCTGTACCCTAGCTTTTAGAAATTTTGTTGTACCCCGTACCGATACTCGTACTCGTATCCGTGTAACTTAGCAATATTATAATTCCATGATCAAAGTTTACTCTTTTCCTATTTATGTTTGTTACACAATATATTTTTAACGCATATGTATTTATTTATTTATTTATTGTGTTCCCTTTTATTTGCAGGTATCTAAGGAGGGCACTTCACCATTTACCTATATCATTGTGGACAACCAAACGTAATATCATTGACTTATTGTTCCTTTAATTTGTACACCACCCCCCCCCCCCCAACCCAAAAAAAAATGATAATAAAAATAAAATAAGCATAATGTCCATATTTTCATTTGTAATGTGAAAATCACTTAACATTAAATTTCTGCTCTAGTTGTTTCATTGGAGTTCTTTTAGCCCTTGCCTTTTAACTCTCTTTTGTCCCTTTTCTTTTCAATCTTTGTTGAAATTTTGATCTATAATACAGTAAGTTCTTTACTTACTCTCTCCTGTGGGTGGTTCAACTCATTTTACATACCCCAGATACATATGATATGGTTACACCATCTTGACTTTCTCCATTGAGTAATTTAATGATCCAAATTCCAGAATAAAGAAAGGCATGAGTTAGGTTGATCTAATCGAGATTCTGGTCACTGCCACCTGCTTGGTTTTGAACATAAAATAGTGGAAAGTGACGTATTTTCATTTTCCTTGAAGAAGACAAATGAAATGAACTGAAATTGCAAACACTATACTTCTCTATTTTTTTGTCTTTTTCCATGTCTCCATTTTCTTGTGTTTATCAACTTTAGATACTTGACAATACCTGAGATTGTGTTGTTTAAACCAGCAGTCAATACATGCATGAGAAGGAAAAATTGTATCTTCATATAAGAATAAAACAACAACTATGTGCTATCATTATTCATAATAGTAAGATCTTCAAGCATTTGCTGGTAGTGAGGCTGTTGAAAATTTTAATTGTAACTTGACTAATTGTTAGTGTAATTTTTTAGGAAGACCCGCACTTGTATATTTACCCCTGGATTTCCTCCAATGACGCCAGATGATCTTCCTGAATCAAGTTTGTTTTCTGCATTGAATGGAGCAAGAATTGTTTATTTTGATGGAAGATTGCATGAAATTGTTTATTTTGATGGAAGATTGCATGAAACTGCTCTAGTTGTTGCACGCGAGGATATGGTGGCTTCCATCTAGTGCTCCTTAATGAGAACTTACTGAGTAAATTCTCAAAAAATTGTAGCTAAAAAAAATACTGGCACCAGCTTTTTTAATAGTTTGTCTAGTATCTTTGTTATTGAAAATATACATGCTTAACTTGGATTAAAATTTTAGATATGCATCTGAAAGCATCGAAGCGGCCTGTCAATGGGCATACAAAGGTGTCACCCAAGTTTGGCTCAAAAATCCTCATCTTCTTTTCTTTTTCATGATCTAAACCATGTTTGATCCATGATTCCTCTTAATTAAGCTTAGTATATTAATTTCTATGTATTTTATTTTGTATTTGAGAAGCCCTTGGTGGTGAAGGACTTGGAAAGAGAAGCAAAACAAAGAGTTTTTGAGGATCTTCAAGAGGTAAGAGGGAGATCCATCTCACCAACCAAATATGGTGATGAGAGATGATCTTATATTTGATGGATGGTGAATTCATATGAGGATTCCAATCCATGGTCATGTAATAATTAATTGTATGTTTATGAGCTTTGATTTATTTTCTTATGCTTTGATTATTTTTATCTATACTTAATATGTTTTGCATGATTTTATGGCTTTGATAGTATACTTATAATATGCATTATGAGTATATGACATGTTTGTGATATTTATGATGAAATATATATATGTATGCCATGATGTGTGGATGGAAAGAAAATTGATATTGGTTCCAATGGCCAATGAAGAGCTACGGTTTTGATGCCCTTGATGAGGGTCAATGTTGAAAATTTTCAAGAATAAGGAAATTAAATTTTGATCCCTAGAACAATGAGAATTTCGGCCAAGACACCTCAAAATAGGTGTTTACAAATTAATATGTTTATGGAAGAATAAAATTAGATTGATTTGAGGAGTATGGAAAATGAACTAAAGGTTTGTTTTTTTTTAAGAAAACATGAACACAAATTTTAGAATGAAATTTTATTGATTTATTTTGTATAGAAACAAGAATGGAATTTATTTAAGTTAGAAGAAAAATATTTCATGGTTCCAATGGTCATTTATAAGATTTTGATAAATTTAGAACAAATGTTTTACGTATCTTTAAATTAATATTTTCATGAAGAATGATAATGAATGATTTGAAGAGTATGAAAAATAAACAAAGGGTTTGTTTTTTTTAAGAGAACAAAAATACGATTTTAGAGAAATTTTTATTGATTTATTTTGTGTAAAAAGATCCTAAGTATTTTTTTCTAAATATGAGTTTTGAATGAAATGGACAAACATTGATTTTAAGGATTTGCAAAGAAAGTGAAAAAGGAATTGTAAAGAAAATAAAAATGAATTTGAACAAATGGGTTTGGTTTTTATAACCATCGATACTTCGGTTTTGAAAATAAAATTTTAACGATTTTATTTGGGTAAAATCATATCAATTTAAAAGAAAAAATATTTGATGATTTCAATAGTCATGTCCACATTTTTGAAGGCTTGTAATGCTTTGATTTTTATGAACAAAGTGATTTTTAAAGTGGAAACGTAACTTGAGTTAATACAAGAATTTGAAAATGGAATTAGAGCATTTATCACTTGAGAATTAAATTTTTGTAAACAAGAATATTTTCGAACTTCAATTTATTTTGAAGAAAGTTGTGTTTGGAAATGCTTTGAAAAAAATGGAGAATATAATGGTGATTTAAGAATTTACTAAAGTATAACTTATTTTCAAGTTTTGAAATATGTGTGGAAATTTTAAGATTTGAAACATTAATTTATATCAATGGAAAAGTAATTTTGTGGATTATATTTGAAAAAGAATTTCTTGAGTAAAGAAAGCGTGAAAAAGATTTTCTTGAGTAAGAAAATGTGAAAAATGAAATACAAAGTCATAATATTTTGAGAAAAGATGAAATGAAATTTTTGAAGGTTGAGAAATATTTTTTATGGTGAAAAATTATTTACGTATCTTAAAAATGTGTTGAAAATGATATTGACTTATTTGAAAGTCCAAAATAATGTTTGGAATATTGAGGAATATTTTACATGATTGTAAAATGGTGAAAAATGATTTACGTATCTTAAAAATGATTTAAAATATAGTAAAATATTTCTACGTAATTTGAAATATGTTAAAATATTTCTACGTGATTTGAATTACTTTTAAATATTTTATGTAAGCTTAAATATTTTACATGATTTGAAATATTGTTGAAAAATCACTACGTGATTGAACAAACGATAAAACATTTTTACGCGATTATGAAAAATGGTAGAAAATTGGTGAAAAATTGTTATGAGATTTGGAAAGCGTTTAAATATTTTACACTACTGAAAATATTATTGAAAAATATACGCAATTTTGAAACAGTGAAAAAATAATATGCGATTTGAGAAACGTATATTTTTACGCAATTGAGAAAGACATTGAAAAATTAATACGTGATTTATAAGTGCAACAGAAGAGCTGCGGTATTTTGAAAACGTAACAAAAGTGTTATAGTATTGTGAAAATATAACAGAAACATTTCAGAATTTTGAAAATGTAACAAAAACATTTTAGAATTGTGAAAACATAATGGAAATGTTACGCAATTTTGTGAAAACACGGCGAAAGTGTTTTATAACTATGAAAACATGATAACATGATTTCGTGTTGAAAATATAGTATAATTACTGTTGAACCAGGTGTATGGATCTTGTATGAGAAAATGACGTGTTTTGCCTATGACTGGTATTTGATGCATTTTGTATGCATTGGAAAGAGATGCCTGTGAATGGATTTGGTGCATTATACATGCATTGAAAAAGTATGCGTTGAAGCATATGATATAAATTGAATAATTGAAATTGAAAAGATTTGACCCTTTGGGGTTGGACTTGCACTGATATATTAGTGCATTGTATAAAATATAGCTAATAGCTATTATGGTCCTTGTGGTTGAAGAGGGAATGAGAATTGATAGTGAGATCTATGATGGATCTTGGGGCGTCGAGGCTTTCGTGGTCGACCGATGGACGCGATTAAGCAAGTACCACTGTGCCACTTAGCGATGCAGTCCGTTGCAACGCATTGACGATACCCGACAAGAACACGATTCTTTTCAACAATTGGGAGATTGTCTTTGGGCTAAGGCTGACAATTGACCAGAGCATTCTTCTCAAAATTGTGAAAACCTCCATGGAGTTGTTTTTGAAAAACTGAGTCTTTGTACATATGCATAAATCTGAGCATTTATATCTGTGTGATATATTAATTGAGGAATATTGGTTATTGGTTATGATAATTGAATTGGTAAATGATTGGATGATGATTGAACTGATAAATGATTAGATGATGATAGTTGATTAATGCTGATAGCATGATTATGGCATGATCTGTCTGTATGATATTGTTGGCTGTGTGTTATCTCTGTGCTGCCATATTGGTATTGGTGTAGGTGATCTCACCTCTTTGTTATGTTGTTTTGCTTTGTCTGTACTGTTAAAATCAAATAATAGAAAGATTGAGTTGTCTTAGACATAACGGGCGATGGATACTCTGAGATTGGTGACAACAATAAAGAGTGGACATTCAGGACTTGAAGGTGTGCAGTGTTGACAAAGGAACAGATGTCTGATGCATCAAGATGGACAGAAAAAGGAATAAGTATGTTAAAGTTTTCCGTTAGTGTTGTACCGTGCTATTAAGTAGGACCCGTCATAGGGTTTGCTACTGTCCAAAAAAAATAAGTCTGTTAATTTTATATTTATCTTTAAATTGTGATATTAATTGGTGTCAATATTGCATAATAAATAGTTGAAACATGATTTTTCAGTAATATTACCAAATATTTTCAGTAAATTTACGTTTCAGTAAAGAAGAAATTTTGAAACTCATCTTTTATAACTCAAACTTTGTGCGAACTTCTTTTCAGATTATGAGTCGGAAGTCAGACATGTGATACCCTAAGGAGGGTGTTACATTAGTTGGTATCAGAGTTAGGGTGTTACATTAGTTGGTATCAGAGCTAGGGTGTTACATCCAGTCCTCAAGTAAAAGATTTCCCACTAAACCTTAAAGCTTGAACAGGTGCTTGAAACTTTTACAACTAAAAACACTCAACACACCTTTGGGATACCTCACCATTTGTGCTTGAGCTTCAAAACATGGATATCCCACCCTCTTCGTAGGAAATCAAAGAAAGATAGAATGGTAAACTCTCAAAAGAATAGATTATACAAGTTGAAGATCAATGGATAGAAAGATATTCACACTTTTATCTCATAAACAGAAAATTAAAAATTAAGGTTGAATGAACTCATATTAATGCTCAACAAGATGTTTCAGAAAGATTTCCTCATTCTCTTTAATGCTCAATTACTTGTATTTACAACCCAATGTATTAAAGATCTGTTGGGAGTAGTTGGAACATTAAATGTAGTCAAACTAGCCGTTAATTTCTATTTTTGAAAAACTAGTCTATTCAAATAGACCAAGCATCTATTCGAATAGATACATTTATAGCACAATTTGGATTGGTTTCTGGAGCATTTTATTCAAATAAGACCTAAGTATATTCAAATAGATCATTTAAAAAACATGGGCATGTAGCCATTTTGAGTTTCTATTCGAATATATGTCTTGTTTTATAATAATAGAGCTTGATGGAATGGAAATCTTGATATTCTAACTTTTGCTATTCGAATAGGGAAACTCTTTATTCGAATAGACATATTTGAAAAACACTTTAATTAGTTTTTAAAATTTGTCAAATGTTTTCAAAAGATCTAACAATCTTTTAGGCACTTGAAAGGTTATTTCTTAAAAAATTAAAAACTATTTTAAAATCTTAAAATCATGTGTGCTATTTAGCTTCTTCAAAAATAAATTTAGAGTTTAAGTATGAATCTTTTTACCTTTACAAAAAGACCTAAAACCTAATGCTAGTCTTAAAAGATCTTAGATTTGATATTACCATCATCTTTATGTTTATTATCATTAAAATAATCTTTAATGATCAATAACCAATTACATGACATATGATGCTAGTGATGTATTGAGAGGAGTAAATAATGTAGTTGGAAATATGAAGGAATAAGAGCAGCGTTGCAGCCCAGAATTTCAACACCTCTGCAACGCCACACCTTGGTTCTAGAAAGCACAAATAGGTGGTTTTATTGGAGATTTAAAACTTTATTCTCTTTTTCTAATGAGAGGCTTGTATTGGAGGTAATTATGTAATTGGGTCTTTCAATCTTTTCTTATGAGTTGTTGGTGTAGACTACTTTATTAGAGTATGTTTGGATAAATCATTTTAAGAAAAAAATGTATTTTTTGAAGGTATTTAGAATCCCTCACCATAAAATACTATGTTTGGGAAATTAAATAAAGGATTTTTGTGGCAATTCATGCAAGTTATATGATATATCTATCAAAAGTTAACAGATTTACTATTTGAAGGTGTTTTTGGCACATATTGCAAAACTTATGGGGTTATTTACAAATATGCAAATCCTAAAGTTTAACATGCACATAGGCTGAAGTTGAACGATGTAATATGCAATTTACCCTAAACTAAATACCAGCCAAAAGAATCTGCTAAATTAAATCACATAATCATTGTTTGAAAGGATGCATCTCGAAATCTATGCCACTCAAATTTTTTTTTAAAAAGAAAAAGGATGACGGCTCTTCCTCACGAGTTATAATAATCAACTTTTGAAACCCATGATGAACCATTGAACATAAACAAGAAGGAAAAACAAAAGTGCTAGAACTGCAAGAGGGATCATGTTTGGGATTTCAATGCATAAAATTACCTTATATTGCCTTAAAAAAATGTTGCACTATAGCACCATCTATTATCTCATGTAAATGCACCATAATTTCTGCTTTTTTTTTTGTGTGATATATAGTAGCTAAAGTCAATGTCATGTAAGGAAGAGAATCAACATGACAAGTTCAAAACGACTGAAGTCTATTAAAAAATAAACTACAAATTTGACAACACAATTTTCATCATTCGATATTTCGCGCATCGAGTGTTTCCTTTCTCACTTGTAATTTTCAGTACCTGCAAAGTGAAGAAAGAAAATATAGAAATTAAATAAAACAAAGATATAATTGATGCTTGTTATTTTATGCCTATATTAGAAAAGCCCTTCGAATACCAAATACAAAACAGTGTCTTGAATTCTACATTTTTTTCAAGGGAATTCGAAATATGTTATTATGATCTAACACCTAGGTTAGCAAGCATATCAACAGATCGCAATCTATGTATTCAGACAACCAACCATTGTATTGTGGAATAAAGGACATGCAAATCAAACTTGTACAAAGTTGTCACAAGGACAACGCCACAAGAAAGGAATATTATTATTTTAGAAAAATTAAAACTAGAACTAGATCAAGTAAACATAAACTTTTTTGCAATCCTAATAATTATATGGCACACTGGTTCAATAACTAGCACTGGAACTGAAGTCATCGTAAATCATAATAGTTAAAAAAAATGCAAGACAATTAGAGAGTTAAAGTATCTTAAATGAGGACTTATCAGTAACAAGGGTCAGGATTTAAGACCAAAGAACCTACAAATAACTTCATTTGCTATCTTGGAAAATATATAAACAATTACATTGTAACTCAGATTTGCTTTCAAATTAATATGCAATTGAATTGTTTGTCAAAGGTCTATCTCACCTCTAGAACCATGGTTTGGCTTAGCAGCCAAATAACTTGGTTTTCCATAGTGTGAGAAAACAAAAAGAAAATAAACTTCATACACCATGTTTTTCATACCATGCCCCAACAATTCATAAAGTTATAAAAATGACTTTTATGGAAATTTATCCATTAAATCCCCAAATTTCAATATAAACCTCCAGCAAAAAATTTGTAGGTCGTTACCAAAAAAATTGTAGGTCAAGATTAACTTATAGGGTATATTACATGCTCCTTGTCACACAATAAATGAATGCTTTATGGCTCATAAATAGATGAGATCCCACCAGAATACCCAAAAACACTAGAGACCATAAATCTACCAGCTCACATGCACAATCACCTTCACAGAGACTGACTCATAGTCGCTAATTAAGGGCCAATAAATCACTACTTCTGTGCAAACACTCTAACCGTAAGATATAATTATACCATATTACACTTTTCAAAACAATGTCGGATCATTGAAATTCAAGTTGGGACTACTAAATTACAGCTAAAAAATAATATTATTAAAGTATCTATGCCTGAATTTGCTAACATCATAAATTGTATCCTTTTATATTATAGAGCAAAAGGAAATAAAGTCGAGAGTTACCTTGAGGGATCAAAGGGACCAAACACAATCTAGTACTTTTTTAAAAAGAAAATCAATAACAAATACACAGACAAACATCTACATAGCCACAAGCATATGCAAAACAACTGACTAGCACAGATATTTTTTAATAAAATTTTGGTAGAGAAATTTATGCAAGATTTCTCATTTGATGTAAGATATCTTTGCAGGGTCTTATAAAAAAGAAATTCTATGCAACCCTACGGATTCATACATTTCCAACCCAAATAACACAAACGGATGTCAATGAGAAACAAATGTCTCCTTATTGTTCGTCAATCGCCACACAAGACAAAAGAGCAATAGCGTGGTCATTTACTTAAAATCCACCAAATACAAACCTATTATTGATAGCCTTTATTGGGGCAGAGAAGAATTATAAGCTGTCAACATGTTTTCCTTTTAAAAGAAAGAACTTATCCTTAGCATCTTGAAAGAACTTCAAACGAAATCTACATCAGTATTAACAATGACTCATCAACAACCAAACCAAAAAATAAACTTAGAAAAAAAAAATAGTAAAAGTCCAACCACACAACATGAGATTTTTAAACACACTCACTTAGCAATACTAGAAGAAATAGCTTGCATTCTAAAATTTCATCGAACAAGTCGGATTCAAGCAATTAAGGCATAGAGCAAACTAAAAATGAGTCAGGATTTAGAACTCCTCATAGAACAACAGAGAAAACCATGACTATACACATTGTCCTCCAATAAGAATAAATAAGTGTCCAATCCTATTCACAGTAGTCCAATTAATCAAATCATTCAAATTTTCATCTAACAAAATCCAATGTAGGCTTATACACATGCCAACCAAAACAGAAAAGAACCAAGTGCTGATCCCACTTTAGAACGTGCTATCATACAAACTGGCATTTTTTCAATATTTCTTAATTAATTATAGCAAAAACAGAGAGATGTCTTATGTTTCAACCACAAGAAAGAAAACTAATACAGAACCACAATCAGAAGATTACATTAGGAATTTTAAGATTATATTCACTCATCAGAAGTAAATGGTAAAACCAGCTGCATGACTTTAATTCTCACAATTTCAAAAAACATGCCTTCTAAAAGAATAAAAAAAACAAGAATGGTGTACAGAACAAGTCACTAAACACCAGAAAATAACCCTTAATTCGGCCCTTCCATCAAACAGATCATACTCATGTTAGCAAATACACTGAGTCAAATTAATGAGATCAGCTACAGTAGCATATGTATCATCAAAACCCCAACCCTTAGTCCATTCACACCATACCAGTCATGCAAACCATCATTTTTTAAGACTAACAGTAAGCTAATAATGAGAACAGACTATTCTGTATAATCAGCACAAAACATCGCATCTTTCATTGTTCAAATGAAGTACTTTAAAATGGAAACAACAAAGCCACACCCCATTTAATAGCAAAATGAGTTCGGCATTTTATCAAACAGTATACATACACTTCAACATTATGATATCACATCTAGAAAATGAGCAAGACTCTAGATGTCTCATCGAGTTCACTAACACATAACAGAACAGAGACGTGATTTGGATTTAGTTTGGATGACTTTTTTCCTTCCCTTCCTTTCCTTTCCCTCCTTCCTAAACCCCCATCCAAACACACTCCAAGGTAACTGTTCAAACCATTCTAGACATACTTTGTGGCTAGCAAGAAAGATGAGCTTACTGTAAAAGTCAACATATTAGACATTCTAAAAGAATTTAGCTTTAAAACTCTGGTGTTCTAAGATGTCATAGCAAAACCTAATTCTTCAACATCCAAACATTATCCATATTTCATATATAATTGACCATTGAAATTGCCTTGTGATTTTGAGGAAGTATTACAATGACTATTATCTCAAAGTATTGGTACATAAGGTCAACTACCAAACCTGATCTTTCCTTGCAACCTCACATATAATGCATTATGCATATTACTTTTAATACTTCATAAATCATAATGCAAGATTAATAGGAATAAAATGGTCAAAGATTGGAAAACATTACGTACCCTAATTCTTCTTGTCTGTTGTTGTTGGTCATGCTTCCTCAAAATCACTAGGGAGTGAGAGTAGGCTCTCGGTATACATAGCCATTTCATGCCCAACATAATATTCGCGATGCTCTAGCAGCTCTCCTTTGTCAGTAAGTTTTGCTAATCCTGTAATCACTGATCCTGTATTGCCACCTGATCCAACAATCTGACCACCTTTGGTGAAGCAGATTGGGTAAAAGTAGCCATTAGGAATCGCATAATTGTACTTAGTCCAAGATGACTTCACTTTATATTCTTTCATCACCCATACCTCACCAAAACCCCGAGGCCCAAAACATAGACCAAGACATCCTCCCATTACCCTCAAATTAATGAAGTTACCCCAGATGAAATTATCATGTGGCAGGGGTATCTCTGAGAAATTCTTCTCTACCAGATCAAAGGCAATAATTGCTTTAATTGATTCATCAACAAGATATGCACTGATAGCCAACCAATGAATAGCCCCATTCAAGAATAAGAAACCATGTTGATACCAGGGATTCGAATAGGGAAAATGGGTAGCATCAATTTGTTTCCATGAATTGGTCCTCAGGGAATAAAACTCGAAGCAATTTATGCGATATAAATTACCGTAGTTGTACTGAATCCATGCTATAACTACCAAGTAATCATCGGTGGATGCGTCATATAGAAAACCATATCGAGGTGTGAATTCGTCGTCCTCAACTCTAAAAAGCTCTAACCCAATAGATGAATACGACAGCGTTTTGTGGACGCCAGTTGATGGATTCCACACAAGCATATTTCGGGGAATCCGCTCATTATAGATATTCTCAATCTCATTTGGACAAAAACCTAAAAGGATAAACCCTCTGCAAGAACCAAAAATCTCAACAGTAAAACTATAAACAGGTTGCGGAAGCGGAGAAACAAGGTTTACTACAGCAAAATCATCGTAAAGTGATGCCTCTAAATCTAGGGAGCGGGTTCGGACTTCAAAAGTATAATCAGTAAATGAGAGGCAGACAAGTCTGTGGGTGCGTGCTGCGGCTAAGTCAAATTGTGATTTGGCAAAGTCGGGATTGGAGATGAGAGAAAGCCATGATTTAGACACACATCTGAAACGAATGAGTGACTTAACGGGCAGCCTCAACAGGATTTCCAATATTAAGTGCTCAGGGAGGTTGGGGTTATTCTCCATGCTCCTTGCTTCCCTGTTTCTGTTTAGGTATTTGAAATTTGGACATTAAAGATATACAGATAGATAGATAGACGGGGAAAGAAGATTAAATGGTTTTATATACTTTCTCTTGCATTACTTCTTTTTACATAATAACAATAATAATTATAATAATTATAATAATAAAAGAAGAAAAACACACATTTTAACACATTTTATTTTTCAAATAAATAAAGTATAAATGTAAATATAATGTAATTTATTAACGTGTGGTGATTCAAATAAAAAAAGGTTCAAATTCTTTAAATATGTGATCTTCAATTGATCTCAAAATTTATGTATATAAAAATAATATTATTAAAAAAATTCTACTTAGATATCTCGATCGTATTACGAAATATTAATCTCTAATTTATCAAATATAGATACTCTGAAAAACTAAATATATATATATATATAATCCACCTAATATAACAAATCTATCCTTATCTTATATACGAGATTACTCTCTTATGAGAAAATAATATTATTTTATTATATTATCTTTCGCTTTGAGATTATGATTTTTTTTATGATACTCTTTTTCTCTGCGTGCCACATGTCCTTTATTCTATAATAATTCTCTTATTATTATGTTAATTCTCTCTATTTACTCTCGCATTCCTTATTTCTTCCCCATATTACAAATCAAATGAACTTAATCAATTTCCAAATTTGCTTAATCAATTCTCTATTTATCTGCTTAATCAAATCTCACATTTCTATAAATAAGATACTGGCATGATACATTAGGATTTTCCTCTGATTTATTCTTGATTTATTAGCATGATACATTAGGATTTTCTCATTATTTATTCTTGATCCTTGCCTATTTTTTATTTTTAAAATTTGTAAGAATCTGTAATTATTTATTTTCCTTTTAAGTGTCCTTTTTTTAGGAATTGGTCAGCCTGCTTATTGTATAAAAAATTGTATGAGTATATCAATGATAATCATCTATTGGAGAAAATTTATCTCTTTAGGACTCGTTTGACATATCGTATTAAGCATGATAGGATAAACTAATACAATGCATTATGACCTTATCAGTTGTTTAGTGTAAACACTGTATTGTATAAGCTTATCCATTAAACTCCTCTTATACATTAAAATGATGGATAACTTAATTAAGCATTGGAGGGAGGGATTAGACTTGATAGGGTTTTGATGTATAAGCTCTTATAAAGACTTTTTCATTATAATTTTAAACACCTCAATATCCCCCACCCTTACGTATTAGGTTTTATACTATCAGGTCTTATACTATCAGACCTTATACTATCAGGTCTAATACTATCAGGTCTTATCCTATCCTTCATACAAAACGGACCCTTATGGTATCAGAGTAGTACCATCATCTGTGACCTATCCTGTCACTTTCACTGCCGAGTTCCCAAAATTCTAGAACTCTAATTAGTCGCCTCTGGTTGCCGAGTTTTCCTTTTGGCACCTTCTTTCTATATCTTTTTCCGACTAACTATGTTTCCACTCCAGTTTGCCGACAAACACCATCTCCTCTGCTGCCATTTATTGCAAACTATTTCTTATGAGTTTTTTTCGTCGCTACCACTACCCTCCATCGCAAGCCTTCGATCACTTTTATGGCTGACGATCACACCAACTGCATTGTAGGCCTCCGATCAGCCAACTACCGAAGTCGGCCCTCCAACAACCTTCTCACGCGTTCCCACGCGCCTCCCCTACTATCTGGGCTTAGATTCATGCGTCACTCTTCCTCCAGCGCATGACGACGCTTCTGGAAAGCTTTCCGATAACTGCTGGTCTCCTCTAACTTGTCTTGGTCTCCTCTACCAGGATCTGTCCTCACCTCCTTCAATCGACCTCTATGTAGACTTGTACACTCGTGCAAAGACATTCAGGTGTATTGGGGTTTATGTTTTTGGCCATTGTACATTGACCCATGGCTATTTCACCATCTTTCCAAGCTTTTCCGTCATTTGTTTGCCTCACCACACCATTTCTGACCTCCACATGTCTGTTTGGAATTCTTTATAGTGGTTATTTCTAGTTTTGACTACTATTTGATTCTTTTCCTAAGTTAGCATAACATTGAGGGGAAGAATGAGAATAAATTCATCTCAACATATACTTCAATGTCAGTGTTTGTCATGTCATTCTTTTCCCACTAATGGATTATACTAGTGACTTCTCTTTTCACCGATAATCATTTCAGTGGTGACTCCTCTCCCATGGATGAATCATATTAGTGATGACTTTTCTTCTCATCGACAATCATTCCGTTGATAACTTATGTTAGTTATGACTCACATCAGCCCGACTCTTTATCCCAGATGCTCTCGCCCCCAGCTCTCTGTTCCATATGCATTGGCCCTGTCTCTGTCTGTCCAGATGCACCGACCTCGTCTCCGTTTGTCCAAATGCATTGGCCTCGTCTCCATCTTTGTCCCAAAAGTAGTTACCAACCACCATTTTCGTTCGTCCTACCCACTATCACACTATCAAATTATTTAATTATTACAAGTTCAAGCTTAGGAAGCTTTAACTTGAGGGGGAGTGTTAGAATATCTGAAAAATATCTCAAAATATATTTATTATATCTTGAAATATTTTAGAGTATCATAAATGACCTCTTAAGATTTATTTCTTATTTATTGTATTTCCTGATTTGTTTCCTTATTTAATTATGATTAAGAGTTTAGAATTGGTATAAATAATATTATTGAGTTTGTCTTTTATATAACATTATCAACACGTCAAATCAATATCAATATCATATTATTCAAAATTTATATTCTCTTTTTTCTTTCTTCCCTACCTAAAACCCTCCAGTTCAACATAAGATTCATCAAATATTGGTTGTAGCACGTGTCAAATAGTTAGTAGAAATTTCATCAAATTTTAAGCAAAATAATTAACGATCATAATGCCCACACCATCCTAAAGAATTGTCATTATTTCTTTTCTTCTTTGTTATTTTTTGAAAAATATTACCAATTACATGTATGTTATGCTAAAAACTAAGTCTATGCACATAAATTTTTTTAATGAAATATAATTAAAAAGATATTAAATTTATTGAAAAAAAATTATGCATTACACGGACTACTTAGTAGCTAGAATACATTCTTTTGAGAGTGGCTTAATCTATTAAGTTATTCTCCTCTAAGAATCTTAATTTTTTTCTTTCAAATTTCAAATTCAAATTATCTTTCAAATTAATTATGCATATCTCTTTTATAATCTTAAAATTTTAAATATTTTTTCTTTTAATTTATGTTTTTTATGATTCTATCTAAATAAATTAATTATGCATATCTTCTTTATAATCTTGAATATTTTTTAATCTGTATTTATTTATATTATATCTAAATTTTAAAAAAACCTATATAATGCACATGATACTTGGTAGTGCTTTGGATGTGCAAATACGAAGATTAAAAATAGAGATGCGAGATTGCCATGTCTCTATTTTTTTTTATGCAAATTTATTTCTGTATTTTATAAATATATTTCCTCACCCAAAAAGGAATTTAAATATATTTATTAATATGCAATTTAATGCTCATTATGAAAAAAAACCAATTAAACCTGTCAAGTTTTTATATATTTGTTTTTCTTTCCAAAAGTATTTCCCATCCTTAAAGGAAAGTTTTAAAATTATCAATTTTTAAAAATGTAAAAATAAAAATGATTTTAAAAATATTTGATTAAATTTAAAATATGGAAGATAATTTTAGTCTTTGGCTAATTGTTTACGTAATTTCAGACAAGATAGTGGTTTTGGTTAGATAAAGTCATCTCCTAAAAAATTAGTCTTATAGCAATACCTATAGAATCAATAAGAGTTTTGTTATATTCTCCTAAAAGTTTTTTTAATAATCTTCTTAATATTAAATAAAAAAGTATTTAATAAAAAAGTAAATACATTTAATATCTTAAAAACATAAAAAATATTTAATATTTTTTTATTTAGTAATTAGAAGAATTAATAAGAAAATTGTGTAAAAAGATTTATAATTATTCAATCAATAATAATGAGAAAACAATTATAACTTTTATTTTATTATTGACTTAGAAGGAAACCTATTGTACATGTCAAGTTTTCATCCATTTATATTTCCTTGCAAGAGTATTTTCCTTCCTCATATAGAAAGAATTGAATTTTTATAAACAAATAATTTATAATAATTTCATAAATAAATATTTGATAAAATTAGAAATAAGGAAGATTTAATTATGTCAATTACTAATCAAATATTCTAACTTATACCTTGTCAATTAAGATCAATAATAAGGAGGAAATAATTATTACTTCTTTATCCTTTGACGTACAAGGAATGCATAACGAGAAAACAATTATTGCTTTAGTATTTTTTGACTTCTGCAAATTAAAATAAAAAATAAATATTTGATTAAATGAAAATTAAGGAAAATATAATTTTGCTAATCATATACCCAATTAAATATTATTACATATTACTAAAATTATTTCAATTAGAATTAACAATATGGAGGAGATACTTATTTCTTCCATATTTTTATACTTGCAAGTAAAACTATAAGGAGTAAATACTTATTGCTTCGTCATTTTTTTTAAGATTTACAAGAAAAAAAAAAAAAGATTGATATAGATTTATTCTTATATTTAAAAAATTAAAATACATTCTCTTAATAGACTAAGAGTGATTTGATCGCTCAGTGTACTCTCTTCAAAAAATGACATATGTTATTTTTAATTTATTTTTTTTAAATTTTAAATTCAAATACTCTTTTAAAATAATTTTACGTATTTCCTTTATAATTTTAATTTTTTTCTCTTTGCATCTATATTTTTTAGATTCTCCCTTATTTTAAAAATACATTGCACAGATATTTGCTAGTTAATTCCAAAAGTGTAAATGAGGAATGCAATACAAGTGTCAACTCTAAAAGTTAAATAAAAAAGAAAGAAACATATTGGTTGATAAGAAAATCAATCATAAAAAGTAAATATAATAAAATCAATAAATAAATGTTTCTATTAATGAAGATTTATTTTTTATTAAAAATTAATTTAGATTTAATTAGGTACAAGATTAAAGGAAATGATCATCTATAATTAATATCATAAGAAAAATATAATATAATAAAATAAATCCATGATATATTGGAATTAAAGTCAAATTAAGTTAAGTTTGACTCAATTTAAGAAATTAATATTGGTTAATTAATAAAAGTTTGAATGGAGAATGCAATACGAGAAAAATAAGTAAAAAAATTAATTAGAAAATCAATAAAAAATAATATAATAAAAATCATTTAATAAATATCCCCATTAATGATATTTGATTTTGATGGATTAAAAATTAACTTTAATTTTAATTTGGAGCAAAATTAAAGAAGAAAATTATGAATTAACTCTTAAAGATTAAGAAATTAATACAACAAGAAAAATATAATAAAATTAATTTTATTAGATGTGCAAAGTTGCAGCAAACATAAGGGAAAATCCATTTGTCCTTTTTCTTTTCTCTTCTCTTTATTTTGTCTACCTTTCTTTCTTTCTTTCTTTTTTGAACTTTTAGGCTTATGAATGATACTTCCCTCATCTAATGAATTTCATAAAGGCTTCAAATGAGAGCATAAATTCATCATAATTAACAAGTAAAGCATACAAGACATTATGACTATCAAGGTAATAGAACATAACAAGTGATAAAAGTAGATGGGAAATTCTTTTCGCGCATCACTTTTTCGCACACTATTTATACAATGGTGATTCACATGTAAATAACTAGTAATTAACGTATATTATATAATGATTGAAAATATTAATTGATTTGCAAATAACTAATTATTGATATATAAATAATTGGTGATTGATTTGTATTATGTGGTGACTTTTCTCTATAATAGTTATACTAGATTAATAATTTTAGTCACCACATAATAGTCGCTAATCATTAATTATTTACACGTTAATCATTAATTATTTACATGTTAATTAATGTCATCAGTCACCATATAATATACGTTGATCACTAATTATTTACATGTAAATTATCAATGTGTAAATGATATATAAAAATAGGTATGAAAATAGCAAAATTGAAAGTAGATAATTGTTGCATCAGTATAATACATAATGTTTATAATGCTCCTAAAAAGTTAAGGAGCATCCATGCTCCATGCCTTAGAAGTCATTGGTTTGAGAGAGTTTTAGATCAATGGTTAAAAATAAAGAAGGCCAACCTAGAAAACAAGTTATTGGGAAAAATTGTACATTATAAAATTGAACCCTCAAAAATACTAAAATTGTGCGTAACTATTTATAGAAAAATTCTATTCTTTTAGCCCCATTATATGACCAAAATTTTAAAATTTAAATTTATAATTACATTTCAAATTTTTTTTTGGAAAAAAAGGCTAAGCCGACTTATGTTGGTTTTTTAAATAAAAATATTAAAAAAACCTGATTTTTTTAATAATAAGTTAAAAAAACAAAAATAGTCTTCAAAATAAATATTATAATTAAAATTTATATGATAACAAAATATAAAGCAACTAATTTTGTTTAAAAAATGAAAAAAAATTTGACTTGTCAAAAATTTACAAATATTAAAAAATTAATTTTAAAAGTATTTATATGAAATATTTACTCATTACTAAGCTTGATTCAACAACATGAATACTATTGAAGAATATGAAATATTCACATTGAACTATTTAAGGTAGGGGTGTTTGTTGGGTAAGTTTTGTGACATTTTTAGACCCGACTTATTCATTAAAGTGTTAATTCAAAAATCTTAAGACTCATTTTCTGTGCTTTAAGTATTAAGTTTATCTTAGTTTAGATGCTTAACAAACCAATACTTTTGTGTCCATATATTGTGCTTTCATCAGAATACTCACTACATTCGTATGATACTTATACTAATTGATTGTATCTATTAGTTGAGCATTGCTAATGTGTGTTTTGAAGTGTGTTAGGTATTGGAATCCAATTCTCATATGAAGAGCACTAGCTTAAAACACTTGGCTACTCAAAAATTTCATTAGAAAGCTACTTAGAAAACGATCATAAAAGTTGATCAGAAAACCTATCAAAAAGGAGATAAGAAAATCATTAGAATAGTTCGATCATAAAAGTACTTTAAAGACAACTCTCAAGACATTCTAATTGCTTCATAACAAGTCTCTATCACTAAACAAACATTTTGATACTATGAAGAAACGTTGGAAAGTTGTTGGAAAGCTGATCAAAACAAGACAAAATAACGGCTAATTTTTCTTGATGGACTAGAAAAACTACTAGGCACATTTAATGTACTCTCAATGGCTAGAATTGATCAACGCTTATAAATTGAAGTTGTTTCAAAGCATTAAAGGCTTAATTTGGTTGGTGAATGTATTTGTTGGTGAGAAAAGTCGTGCTACTACTCTATGATAGTTTTCTCAACTCTATTGTACCTTTCTGATCTTTAGAAAAGGCCTATAAATTGAAGTTGTTTGATGATGTTTTGTTTGGATTCTTACTTGGAACCCATTCGGCCTATAAATTGTTGATCTTAGTTGGAAGACTTTGATGTACAAGTATTTAATTCTTGATGGTTATGGTTGAAGACTCTTTAATTCCTTTGTTTAATTGTTAACCATGCTTTGATGGGTAATGAAGTTACAAATTAAAATTATAGTGCTTGGAGTAACAAGGAAACTGTTGTCTAGCCTAGGGTGATTTTAATTTTTGAAGTTTGATTCTTTAAGGGAAAGAAGAGATAGACTAATTAGAACATATTAATAAATTTTAGGAGTCTTAGAAATTAGAAAAAATGAACTTTGAAAGCAATCAATACTCCCACCCAAGCCATATGGTAGTTTTGACCAAGGACGAGAGTTACGAGGGTGTGACCTTACAATTTCCATCTAAATCTAATTTAAAATGAAAGATAATCAATAATTATCAATCTAGATCCTAGAGTTTAGAAGCAAAGAAAGAAATTGGTTTGTTTTATGTGTTGTAAGAAAAAGTATGAAAGAGAAAAATAGCATTTAATGTAAAGTTACTTTTTGGGATGAGTCAATAGGATGAGCTCTAGGAAGGATCAAAGCATGATTGTTCCTTCTACCAACACAACCCTAGATACTAAATACCTAGAGGAAGAAGAGCATGAGCTCTTATATATTGGGACACGTGGCCAATGACAATATTAAATTAAGAAATTAAAATATTTTAGTATTTCAATTAGTATAAGTTACAAGTAAAAACCAAAATTATGTATATAATTTTAAGAGGCCATTCGACCATGGATAAAGAAAAGAGCTATAAGGATTTACATTTATGAAAGATTATACTTTAGTAAAGAAGAATAATTTGAGACTCAATTCATAAAGGCTATTCAGTCATTAGTTACATAAGCAATATTAGACAAGTTGATTAGCTTAAAGTAACTGGGATAAAATTTTTGTTTGACAAGACAATATTTAGAGATTTGTTTCAAATGCAACTAGCTGGAATTACAATGTGTTTGGACATATTTTTAAAAGGAAAACTCGCCTCTTTAACAGATTACAAGGATTTCAAAGGAAGCTCCTTCTCGGGCCCAATTTTTTTTTAGAAAATCTTCAGAGAGATTTATGGTTAGACTATGAAAGGGTGCTGGTTGAAGAAGAAATGTTACGGGCTCAAAAATCTAGAGCTAATTGGGTTGAGCATGGTGATCGAAACACTAGATTCTTTCGTCTTTCTATGATTGCTAGAAGGAAAAGAAATTGTATCCTCGCTCTAAAAAATGAGGGGGGATAATGGGTGCATAACATTGGAACTCTGAAGATATAGCTCATTCATTTTTTGTGAAATTATATCAAGACGACCATCCTTGTACTCCTTTCCCCTTGACAAGTTGTTATCCCTCTATCTCTGATGATCATAAGCATTTTATTCATGGCCAGATCATTATTGATGAGATTAAGTTTGCACTCTTTGGCATGGGTGGCTTAAAGCCTCGGGTCCTAATGACCTTCATGTTCTGTTTTTCTAGTCGCAATGGGAAGTAATAGGTGAGTCTTTGTGTAATCTCATTCAGGATATATAGGATCATCTGGAAAAAGTTATGGATATTAACAAAACTTTCATTTTGCTTATTCCTAAGGTGGACCGTCCATACCACATTAAGTAGTTTAGACCTGTTAGTCTCTGTAATGTGGCCTACAAGTTAGTAACTAAAATTATTGCTAATCGTCACAAGGGTGCTATGGCTACTATTATCTCTCCTAATCAGTGCAGCTTTATTCTGAGAAGTCATGACGCAGACAACATTATTATTGCCTAAGAAGTTGTTCAAAAAATGAGGGCTAAGCAAGGTAAAAGGGGATACATGGCTATCAAGATCAATTTAGAAAAAAACATATGATCATCTGAATTGGTCATTTGTGAAAGATAGTCTAAAGGAAATAGGCCTTGAGGATAATATTATCGACCTAGTTTAGTCTTGCATTTCTTCTTGCTCGATGAACATCGTGTGGAATGGTGAATGTACTGGTGCTTTCATCTGACTAGGGGAATTACGCAGGGAGATCCTTTATCTCTATACTTTTTGTTATAAGTATGGAGAGGTTATCTCATTTAATTTCTCTAACGGTTTGGGAAAAGCATTAGAAGCCAATGTTCTTTGATATGAAAAATTTGTAAGTGTATGAAATTGATCAAGTAAAAAAGTAGTAAAAATAATATCGTTTTCACAAAGAGTGTTTACTAATCACTAAAATTATATTAACACTATTATTATTTAAACTATCAAAAGCAATTTTAATTAAATTAAATTTAAAAAATTAAAACTAATTAATTAAATTTAAATGATAGATAACTTAATTAAATTCAAATGATCCTTATATATACTATCATATTGTCTTTCTACCTTGCATACTTTATCCTAGGAATAATGATAGATAACTTTTTGTTACACCTCTAAAAAGCAGTGAGAAGAGCAACTAGAAAAAGAGAACCAACCATGGTTCCCGTTAATATTTCTAGAGCTAAAAGACAAGCAAGTTTGGAACTCCATGATGCTTGGACACATATTTAGTAGGTTAGTGGTCTGGGTTCACCATTGGCTGGCTTTGGGCTTGAAGGACTTATTGAGCTTCTTGAATGTTCAAACATTGGTTCGATCAACACATCTTACAAATTCCAATATGAGAATACCAAAATGAAAATTTATCCTTTTCTATATTGACACAACACTAGGATGCATATTTCACATCCACTTATCATTCATAATAACAAAAGGATAAAGAGGGGAACCAGAACATGTTTAAGTTGGACGTTGTCTTTGATTAATTGGTTTAGCACTAGTTCAAATTTCGACGGTGAATGCCTGGAAATCCAAGAAAAGAAAACGCCATGTTATGAAACTCCTTATCTAGCTGGTTTGGCTTGCAGATAATGATAATATAAAGGACTTTTCTATTAGAAGAAAACTCTGGACCAAAAAGAACCAAACTTGCAAAATCAACACGAAGGTTGGACGGGATAAGGGGCATAATGGCACACAGAGAAACATAGTTTGCAATGAAATATATAGATTTTAGTGGTTGAAAAAATTGAAATTAAAGGAGGAAATTAATATGGAAATAAAGATTGAGTGAATTAAGGCACACCATCAACCGTGTCAATCAACTATTTATCATGAATGCTCCTTGCTAGTTATTGGGAGGTTTCCATTGGCCATATGCATAGGGAAAGAAATAGCGTTGCTGATCAAAATGCTCTTCTCTAGTTCTTGGGAGGTTTCCATTGGCCCAAATCCTTGTCTATCCATTGACAGAAGATTCTTTTTCTAATCTCTCATGCTTTGTAGGGCCTATCCGAGTGCTCGTGGATCTAAACATGGCTGGATCAGGTTATGTGAAAGACAATATTTTGATTGGTAGATTAACAATGTATATATGTGAAAGAAAAAAGGTTAGTGGGGGTTGCGAGAATGGGATGACTTATAGTACTTATAATAATTTGATGTGCGTCATGGGGTGTTGTGTGCCTATGAGTGCAGGGGAAAGGAGGAGCGTTGGTCCCCATAGAAGATGGTATCAGGCAAGAGAGGAGTTCTAGGCTGTAATATAGAATCAGGGTGTAGAACTTGAATTTAGTTTTTTGATTTATTTTTGATTTATTTATTTTATAATGACATACGCATGTCTTCCACATGTGTAGACACGTCATCAAAGATACTAATTAATATAATTATATGACACATGGCAACAATATAAGAAATGAAGGTGCCATATGGTGCAAAGGTAAAATATATTGTGACAGCTAGAACTGACATATGTCAAGATTTTAGAACATGTATTTTACTTTTATATATTATATCATTATATGATACTTATTATTTGAACTTTCTCACTAACCAAAATCCTTTGAGGTTAGGTGTTTCACTTTTGACTACAAGGTACGTGGTTCAGGTTTTTTCTTCTTCCCATTGAATCTTTTGAGCTCAGGCACTTCGCTCTTGACCATGGGACTTGGGTTCTTTTTGTGCCTTGAGTCCTCTAAGGTTAGGAAATTTTGCTCTTGATCATAGGACATGACAATTGGAGGGTTACTGTCTTTGGTAGGCCAATGTAGGATCACGGATTGATGTCGTGATTGTGACCATGGAGTTTGGGTGTTGGAGTCTGACCGTCGTCTGTTGCGAGGGTCATTCAAAGGCGTGACTCTTGGCTTGTTTGGAACGTTCCCATTACTACGTTGATGTCTTTTAGCCTGTGCAACAGTAGCATTTTTGCCACATGGCACCCAAGGATTCGTTCGAGTGCAACTGTCGCTTGGTTTCTACTCCTAATAATTATTTCAAATTTGAAAACTTCCCTAAATTACCTCTTGGCGTGGGTGGCAATTGGCACTGGGCATTTCCTATAAACAAAGGGCGAGGTGAAGGATTTTCACTTTCTGCTTCCCTCACTCTTGAAAAACGCTTTGCTATTTCTTCTTCTTTGGCAAGAACCAGTGCTCTCAGGCCATCGTGCACGATGGTTCATTGTTTTCTTTGATTTCATTCTTCACCAACTACTCCCACTTCTCTCAAAGGTATCTCCCATCTTTCCCTCTTCTTTTCCATTTTATTGTTTATGGTTAGAGTAAGGGAAATGGGAAATGATGGAGAAAAGTGGTCTTTTTTGAAAATTCTGGAACAACCCCTACCTCTGTTGTGTTGCATGCAGCGAGGGAGGGCCCCAAAGTGTTTCCCTACCCCTGGCGTGCGGAGGCGGCCTGAGACTACTGAGTTTCATACACGAGGTAGCAGGGTTTTTGGGGCTAACAGGCTCAAAGATATCCTTCCTAGGTATCACCTATTCTTCAAGATCAGAAAGAGGTGGAAAGGTATCTTGTGCCTATTAGTAGCAATTTTGATGAGTCTCTCGCTTCTATAGGTTTTGCAAAAGCTCGCTCTTTGAGATAAAGGGTAGAAAAAGACTTACTCTAGAAGAACGACAAAAGAAGTTGAAGTTGACAGTAACACAAGAAAGGGGTTTAATTGTATCCTCTTGGGGGCGAAAAGATGTAAGTCCATAATCTCGGTTCAAATCCCAAAGAACTCAGAGCTTGGGACTTTGATAGCTATTAAAGCACCGACCTAGGAATAGTATTTCATACTGAGATTTAGGCCTCTTAAGGCCAAGCTCAAGAGACAAGAAGACAATGACCTTACACAATAGACAAAAGGTATGCCCCCCCAAAAGAGATATGAGAAAAGTCAACTCACAGGCAAAGAAGGTTCCAAGAAGCTTCCCATTGCCTCTAGAATGATCGATATACCCTCCATTACTACTTGATGCTCACGATACTCACTTTCCTATAAATAGCTCGTTGCAACTTTATAGTAATGATCTTTCCTCATCTTCTACACCTTGAGCCTTACCTTACTTACCCACCCCTTACACCAACACTCAAGAGCTACTGCAATGAGAAATATTCTGATCAAGGAGTTCACAGCACCCCTAAGGTTCACGGCAGAATCTAAGCATATTTAGCCAAAGCACATTAAACTTCATGCGTGAATTATGTGATACTTTTCAATAATTAGTTGTATTTATATAAGCACGTCAAGAAGGGGATAATGTGTTTCCTAACACATGCTATGCAGTCATCGAATTATCTATGCAGAGGTCGAAGACCTCCGAAGAACCCTGGAGAACGCCATCTTTTTCAAATGAGTAGGCCAAGGACTTTCTAAAATAAAGCTAAAACATTTCGTATTTAAACTTGCGTATTATAATCGGTTTTTTTTTTTGTTACATATAATCGGTTATTAATCGAGCTTATTTTGTATGATACTGATAGAGCTCATGAAGTCCCACTTAATATAATTTATTGAAAATGATGCGAATCAACAATAGGCTTCTTGATGAGACAGGGAAGCACCTACTGGGTTGTCTCCAAGAAATGGAGGTCCAAGTATCAGCAAGTTGTTTTCATCCAATCTGCCGTAGTCATCGAAATGGTAGGATCAATATCATCACACTTTTTAAAAACGAACACTCACAAATAACAATACAAAAACGTTTTAAAACTTCAGAAGTTGAGTCAATAAACAAATCCGAAAGCAAATAACTTTAGACCACTACAAGTATATCTGGTAGGTGGGTGGCTCCATATAATCAAGGGTGTTTGCTGTTCAATTTAAATCTATTTTGAGTTAAGTTAATTAATTTAAATAATGTTATATACATTAATTTAAATTAAATTAATTATATTTTAAAAATCAATCTAATCCAAATTAATAGAATCAATGGATTTTTGACCAAAACATTTTTAAACATAGAATGTTATGAATTAAAATTAATCTAACTTATTAAAAAAATAAAAAAATTATTTCATATATTTAAAATAATAATTAATCACATAAAATAAAATAAATATATAAAATAGGGTGCACTACGGGTCGGATTTAGGGAGAAAAAATCTAAACCAATCATGCGAGTTCGGGTTCTGGTCGAGAAAAAAAATTGAGAAACTCGAATCAACCAACCCGATTAGGATCGGGTTAGATCATCGGGTTAATCGGGTTGGTCGAGTCACCGGATCGGATTGTAAGAAAAAATAAAAAAAACTTAAATATAGGCAAAACGACGTCGTTTATTGGGTAGTCGGGTCGAGTTGATTCACCAAACTCGTTACCTGAACCGATATTCAACGGGTTCATAAAATTTTAGCCGACCCGACTCGATTACATGAACCAACCCGAATATATGTGATCGGGTCTGGTCAGATCGGTCGGGTTAGTGGGTTCGTAAGTCGAGTTGTGCACTCTAATATAAAAAATTAAAATTATTATAAATAAAAATATAAACTAAATAATAAATAAATATATTATTTAATATTAATAAAATTGATTGAATCAATTTTAAAAATTAATTTCAAAACTATAAATCAATTCAATTCAACGGATTTTTAAAAATTCAAAACAAAAAAATCAAATTTATTCAATTTTAATTTTTCAATTCCATTTCAATCTAAATTGAATTTGAACACCCTTACTTATAATAAAGCAATCACGTGATAAAATAACATTTTCTTATAATATAGTCACATTTCACACATTAGCATATATATATATATATATATACTATACATTTACAATTCAGTAATGACACGTTTCTAACATGAGAGGCAACAACTATTGGCATTCAATGGGTCGCAAAGAAACTACAAAAAGGCAAATACAATATAAGGAATTCATAAGATTTAACACAACGAAACTCAACAATTGTTATTACAATGCCTCGTGGAACACTTTCTTGACTATATGGTTGACCAGCACTAAGTACATAATCACATGCCCCTTTAACCAACGGAAACTTATACTAGCAGACATCTAGATCCAAAACTACATAAATTATTTGAACGCAAGTAACACGTTGTGGTCAAGTTGTAGACTTCAATGCTGCAAAGGTAACATTCCTAAGAACTGCAAGTCAATATTAAAAAAAAAAAAAAATCCTCATCTTCATTCCTCAGTCAGTGAAACCTGAAATAACAGCATGGGGTTCACAGGCCTTAGCAGCTGGGCTGGGCTCAACAGCTGGGCTGGGCTCAACGGGCTTGGCAAGAAGCTCCTGTGGCAAGTCCTTGATACCCATGATTGAAAATTCTTTTCTTTTTCATGATCTAAACCATGTTTGATCCCAACAAATGCATATAAAATATGGTGTTTTGTACTTTACAAATTTGCTGTGTGTTGATCTCTTGACTTTGAAGGTTTTCCTAATGTCATTACTCATTAGTCATTGATGTTACTTTTGTGCCACACTTCAATTAGGTTTCCTTGATTTACACATGTCTACTTTTTGTGCTTGATTTTTGTATGACAACTGTAAATCGAACTTGTTCCACACAAATAGATATTATCATTGTTATGTACAGGACCAATAAGATTGTTGGGATCTCTTCTGCCTTTGGTGGTTATTGATTTATACCTGCAACTCAAATATAGTAGTGACGTGAAAATTTTCATTTTATGCCTACAAATTCCACTTTCTTTAGTAAGTGAAGTTGTGTTTATGAGGTGCAAATATGGTATTTATTTATCCTCGTGTAATTTTTAATAATTTTCATGTTTTCTTGGTTATCTTCTTCATTCTGTCAATTGTATAATAGTTGAAGTAAATGTAAATCGATTGATGCTTGTAATGCAGGCTTGGGTTCTATGTTGTCCAGCAGTATTACAAGCTCGACATCAGTGTCCCGTATGTCCACAATGGCTACGTCCATTCTCTCTGTTAAAACATTTTCTCTTTCCGAGCTTGAGAAAGCAACAGATAAGTTTAATTCAAAGAGAGTATTAGGAGAAGGAGGATTTGGACGTGTTTATAGTGGGACATTGGAAGATGGGACTGAAGTTGCAGTTAAGCTGCTAACAAGGGATAATCAGAATGGAGACCGTGAATTTATTGCAGAAGTTGAGATGCTAAGCCGTTTGCATCACCGTAATCTAGTGAAACTGATTGGTATATGCATTGAAGGGCGCAGGCGTTGCTTGGTGTATGAGCTTGTTCGCAATGGCAGTGTTGAGTCCCATCTGCATGGTAACATATTTTCATTAGCTCAAGACATGCAGCCCATGTTCAATTTATGTTGCTTTGCCATCTGAAATTAAATTATTTAAATGCTTGTTAATAATCCTGCAGGTGTTGACAAGAAAAAGGGACCTCTAGATTGGGAAGCACGATTGAAAATTGCCCTTGGAGCTGCAAGAGGATTGGCCTATCTTCATGAGGATTCTAATCCTCGTGTAATTCACCGAGACTTCAAAGCTAGCAATGTGTTATTAGAAGATGACTTTACCCCCAAGGTTTCTGATTTTGGCCTGGCAAGAGAAGCAACTGAAGGAAGTCATCATATTTCTACACGGGTGATGGGAACTTTTGGGTAAGTGTAAAACAGTGCCATAATTATAGTTATTCAATAGCTTTCAATGTATACTTTTTTGAAGTTTTGGATAATATTAAACTCTTAACTACCCTGAGTTAACTTACATATATACTACGTTAGTTAACTTGTGAAAGATTCTGATGGCTAAACACAAATCTTGTGCTCACTGCATGTTAACTATTCGTAGTCTCTTCTCTCAATTCTCAACTGAATAATTTAACAAACTTAAGTTCTTTTTATGACTACATTCTGCTGCCTGAGTTGTAAGTTGTAACTCCTGTGTTTAATAAATTATATGCGGTTGCAATCTGTTTTTCATGCATTGTAAATTCCGGGCCTTTTAATTTGATGCCTTTTCTATCTGTTCAATTTTGCAGGTATGTTGCCCCAGAATATGCGATGACAGGCCATTTACTTGTTAAAAGTGACGTTTATAGTTATGGTGTTGTGTTGCTTGAACTTCTCACTGGCAGAAAACCAGTGGACATGTCTCAACCTCAGGGACAGGAGAATCTTGTCACTTGGGCACGGCCACTGTTGACAAGTAGAGAAGGTTTAGAACAGCTAGTGGATACATCTTTAGGTGGAAGTTACGACTTTGATGACATGGCAAAGGTTGCTTCTATTGCTTCAATGTGTGTTCACCCGGATGTCACTCACAGACCTTTTATGGGTGAAGTTGTGCAGGCTATTAAGTTGATATACAATGACACTGATGAGACTTGTGGAGATTGTTTTAGTCTGAAGGAGTCCTCTGATCAGGAGTCTGATTTTAGAGGTGATCTTGCCCCTTCTGATAGCAGTTGGTGGAATGCTGGTGGTGTAACCCCTCGATTAACTTATGGGCAAGCATCTTCTTTCATCACAATGGAATACAGTTCTGGTCGACTTGAAATGGAAAACAGACCGTTTTCAACTTCAAGCTTGATTGGAGATGAGATATCTTTACCAATTAGGCATGGGAATAGATCAGGTCCCTTAAGAACAGTCCGAAGCAAGTTATCCTTATATAGATTTACAGGAAGCCGGAGTGAGCATGGAGGACTCTCTCCCAAGCGTGACTGGAATGATGGTTGCTGAGTTTAAGGTTTGAGATTTTTTCTAGTGTTTTTTAAATGTACAGTTCCTAGAGGGATCCGAACTATTGATTGAGTGACTGATTTAGCTTAGGCGTCTCAAATTTCTGCAGTTTGTTAGGTTGGAGAGATACAGGACATTGACTAATTTTGAAATATTGATTCATTATACTAGGGAGGAAATGTAACTTGAACAATATTGTAAATGCCTTGAATTGTATCTCGTGGCTCCATTCCATGTCTATTAACGAGGACGTTCCTCACAACCAAAATGAACTCCCCAGGAGGCTAGGACATCCTTTTTTTCTGTTTTTTTTTTTTTGTTACACCTCTTCCTTTTATTTTTACTAGCAGTGGCATTTACAATGATAGTTAACAAAAAGGGGTATAATAAAAAATAATTTAATTTAATAAATTACCATAGTCATACGTTTCGTTATATGTTCAAGCTTTTAACTTATAAATTTTATAATTTGCGAAGTTAATAAATTATCAGTGTTTTCCAAGATGGATATTAATGTAAGAAGTTGTACGGAAGATAGTTATGTAATACCGATAGTTTAAGATGATCATGTATTTGAAACACATTGTATTGGATATTTTGACATTTTTAGATATTTTTTGTTTTCATATCTTTTAATTGTTTTTAAATTTTTGTTATTTCAATATATTTATATTGTATTGTATTCATATTTTGTATTTGTATCCATATTTTATAGAAAGATAGTGTATGATTCAATTGGTCAAATTGGGAACGTTTATACTCAAGTTGAGTTATCTCATCGACTTGGTCAAAATTAGTCAAACTCGAATAATCCACCTAGATCGGTCCGATTTGATTGTTTTTAAATAAAATTTTAAAAATGTTATTTATGATATTTGAACTTAATATATAAATAATCTTTATGATAAAAATATTATGCCATTAAATCACACATATCTATTAATTTATATTATTATTTAACTCATCTAATTTTTTAATATAATATTAAATTATTATAACTGCTAATTTAATTATATTATGAAATTTTTTCATATAAAATATTTCACATATAATATTTTTTATATAATATTTTTTTAAACTTTTATTTTGTATTTAAAATTTTCAATTCAACCTGCTTAATTTGTTATCAAATCACTAATTTATTGTATATTTAGGATAGTTGTGAAAATTTAATTATTTTAATAATTGATTATTGTATAATTTTTTTTATTTTAATCGATTATAATAGAATCAATTTTATATTTGAATATATTAGTTAAAAAATAATTTTAAATTAATTTATTTCATTTGAATGATATAAAAAAATTATTTTTATATATTAAATTATTAAAATAAATATAAAATAATTTAAAAAATTATTTAATTAATTAAAAAGTTATTTAATTAAGAATAAAATAAAATTTACATATCAAAATATAAAAAATAATTTATAATCTAAAATCATAAGTTAAAATTTTAACTTTATAATTTTTTTAAAATATATTAAATTTATATAAAAATTAAAGTTAAATTTACTAAACATACATAATTACTATTACTAACAATTTTTTTTACCAAATAAGAAAAAATCGTTCCCATACTCAATAAGCTGAACTTTTGATCGAGTCGAGTTCTGCTCCTATTCATACAACTATATAAGGGAATTATACATGCAGTTGCAGGTAGGTGTAATTGAATTTCCTTGTGTTGTGAGTGTGACAGTGGTGCCCTACTCCTACATACTACATACTGAAAACGATGGGTACCAAAAAAACCAAAGGACAGTTAAAAGTTACTAGTTAAGTTAGTGCCCTTCCCTTCCTCACCGACTCATGTCACAGCAACTTTGGAACCAAAATGTCTTCCTCTCTCTGAATCTTTCTTTATGCAACACTTTGACGCCCACTCTACCTTCAGTTTTTACCGTTCAGTTGGGTCAGCAATTTTCTTTTATTACTTTAGGACTTTTTGAAAAAGTTAAAAATTATAAATTATGTTGATAATTGATTATTAATATAATTAATTATAATTGATTATTATTATAATTAATTATAATCGATTATTATTATAAATTATAATCGATTTATTTTTATATTTAGATTTAATTATAAAATAATTTTAAATTAATATGAATTTATATAAAAAAAGAATATTTTTATGTATTAAATTATTAAAATAAATATAAAAAATTTAAAAAATTATTTAATTAAAACAAAATAATATTTATATATTAAAATATAAAAAATAATTTATAAACTAAAATTATAAATTTTAATTTTTAACTTATAATTATTAATTAAAATTTTTTTATTTTATATTAAATTTCGTATAAAACTTTTTTAAAAAATATTTTTTTATCCAAATATAATAATTATTTCACAAAATAATTTAATTCTTCAAAAATAACTATTTAAGAGAGATTTAATTTTTTTCAAACATGCTGCACAGTACAAAATTATTTGTCTTCACCCTTCAATTCATTATACAAATTTTTCTTTTATTTTAAAACTATAAATAAAAGCACTCTTGTGTCTAAATTTTAAATGGAATGTTTTTCCTTTATTTTTCCTTGTTTGGTTGAATTAAAATTATTAAATAATTAATCGAGCATTATGGTTTTCAATTTTGTTTTTGTTTCACTTTCAGTCAACGAGGCCTGGGTGTAGAGATTTCAGGGCCACCATGTCCTTTGATTCCCTTGCTGCAAACCCCATCGTTGTCTGTCTCCCTACGCTTACGCTTTGTTTCTTTGATTCTATTTTGATTTTTGAAGCTGAAAAATGGGGGCTTTCTAATTTTGTGTGCAGGTGGGGTGTGGAGCGGCGTGCGTGGATTTCTTGGCTACTGTTGCTACTTATCCTAAGCCTGATGACAAAATCAGAAGCACTTCCTTCAAGGTACTTTTTTTTTTTAATTTTTAATTTGGGATTAATTCACATGAGTTGAACTTGAATCTTATCTGTGTGCATTGTTTCCCTTAGGTTCAAGGAGGTGGCAATGCAGGCAATGCCTTAACCTGCGCTGCTCGCTTGGGCCTCAACCCAAGGCTTATCTCCAAGGTTTTTTAACCAACTAACTAACACTCTATGCACCTCTATTTTCTAACAAGTTTTGTAATGTATAGTTGTTTTTAACCTGATACTTTTGTGTTTAATTATGTGTGGCAAACCTGTTTGACACCCATTAGGTTGCAGATGACACTCAAGGCAGGGGTATATTAGTTGAGCTACAGGTTGATGGTGTAGATACATCCTTTATGGTGGTAATTTTCTCACAATATTCTGTTTGCTATCTTCATAAAGCTTCGGTTTACTTGATCTTGAAATTTTCAGCATGCTGGTATATGATTTAAGTTTGCAGCTAAAACCTTTTAGTATATATGGCAATATTCCTATGATGCGTGGGTACTACGAAATGGTTGCTGTACCCGTACCGAGTACGTATTTGATAACTGCACTTATTGGATACACATGGGTACTTAACCAATACTCACTTGATGAGTAAGTATCCGATATCACTCAAGTACAAGTCATCAGTCCATGCAAAACACCAAGTTTTGTTGCTAAGTTGTTTGATTTGGTATTAAATGAAACAAACTAATACTTCACTCCCTTCAAACCATGTGCCTTTTTTATATATTTATGCTTACTAGAAATACTTTACGAAATTTTGTTGAAACCTTGTAGTGAACATTATGAAAATTATATTTATCTTATGATTTAATTACTTTATAGTTTATTTTTTTTATATTTCTATATAATATATCTTGCAATACCTGTACCCTAGCTTTTAGAAATTTTGTCGTACCCCGTACCAATGCCCGTACCGGTACTCGTATCCTTGTAACTTAGCAATATTATAATTCCATGATCAAAGTTTACTCTTTTCCTATTTATGTTTGTTACACAATATATTTTTAACGCATATGTATTTATTTATTTATTTATTGTGTTCCCTTTTATTTGCAGGTATCTAAGGAGGGCACTTCACCATTTACCTATATCATTGTGGACAACCAAACGTAATATCATTGACTTATTGTTCCTTTAATTTGTACACCACCCCCCCCCAACCCAAAAAAAAAAAAATGATAATAAAAATAAAATAAGCATAATGTCCATATTTTCATTTGTAATGTGAAAATCACTTAACATTAAATTTCTGCTCTAGTTGTTTCATTGGAGTTCTTTTAGCCCTTGCCTTTTAACTCTCTTTTGTCCCTTTTCTTTTCAATCTTTGTTGAAATTTTGATCTATAATACAGTAAGTTCTTTACTTACTCTCTCCTGAGGGTGGTTCAACTCATTTTACATACCCCATATACATATGATATGGTTACACCATCTTGACTTTCTCCATTGAGTAATTTAATGATCCAAATTCCAGAATAAAGAAAGGCATGAGTTAGGTTGATCTAATCGAGATTCTGGTCACTGCCACGTGCTTGGTTTTGAACATAAAATAGTGGAAAGTGACGTATTTTCATTTTCCTTGAAGAAGACAAATGAAATGAACTGAAATTGCAAACACTATACTTCTCTATTTTTTTGTCTTTTTCCATGTCTCCATTTTCTTGTGTTTATCAACTTTAGATACTTGACAATACCTGAGATTGTGTTGTTTAAACCAGCAGTCAATACATGCATGAGAAGGAAAAATTGTATCTTCATATAAGAATAAAACAACAACTATGTGCTATCATTATTCATAATAGTAAGATCTTCAAGCATTTGCTGGTAGTGAGGCTGTTGAAAATTTTAATTGTAACTTGACTAATTGTTAGTGTAATTTTTTAGGAAGACCCGCACTTGTATATTTACCCCTGGATTTCCTCCAATGACGCCAGATGATCTCCCTGAATCAAGTTTGTTTTCTGCATTGAATGGAGCAAGAATTGTTTATTTTGATGGAAGATTGCATGAAACTGCTCTAGTTGTTGCACGCGAGGTTACTACTTACATAATTTGCTTGATGCTGTGATGTGAATTCTAAGAGGCTAGTCATATTTAGAAGTTGAAGCTTATACAAGAAAAGAAAAAAAAAAGTTGAAGCATGCAAAAATTTCTATATTGTATTTAGAGAAAAGCCGACTTTCATTACTGCTAATAGTTATCTATTAAAACAGTACCAACTCTTCACACCAATGATTGAACATTAGATAGCAATAGCATATATGATGGAGAAATTTATAAAGGTGACAACATTGCAAGAAATGTAATTTACAAGGCATAATAGATATTGCAAGTCCATCAATCAATAAAATTAAACTAATTTTGCCGTTTTTCTTTCTATGGAGCATCCCAATATTCATGTTTTGTCTTTTAACCATAATGTATCCTACACACTTCACATAGTGTCTTTTACACGGTCCTTGTTTATTTTGTTCTGCTGGTAAAGAAGGTTGAAAAATGAGAAAAGTGAGGTTCATCCGATGGGAAGTAAACAGAATCTCATATTTTCCAGTACAGGCAATTAGGAACAATATACCCATCTTAATGGATGCAGAAAGGCTGAGAGAAGGGCTGGATGATCTCCTGAAATTAGCTGATTATGTCGTATGTGCAGCACAGTTTCCGCAGGCAAGTGCATTTTTTCTCTTGAAGTGCTATTATTTTAAAGAATGTATAATACTAGAGTTCTCTCATCAACCTTGTTTTTGACATGCAGAAATGTTGAATTGATTTTAACAGACTGCCTTTCTATTCTACCTTTCTGTCAGTAAATGTGTATTTGGCTGGTAAAATACTAGAGTTCTCTCATCAACCTCGATTTTGACATGCAGAAATGTTGAATTGGTTTTAACAGACTGCCTTTCTATTCTACCTTTCTATCAGTAAATGTGTTTTTTGCTGGTAAAATATTAACTCAGTCCTAGAAGCAGAAGAAAAGACTTTTTTGTGTCCTTCTGAAATTGAAATATGTCTACTTGTAGATATGTTCCTGCATAAGCCGTGTTTTCTTTAAGTATGTTTTCCTTTTGTTACGGGGAAGGGATATTACTTTTCTGATACCAATGGTACATACATTTTCCTTTTCTTCTTGCTTAAACTTTTATAATTTCAGATAAATATTCGTTCTTTTCTTTTACTGAAACCTTGTTTTAACTCTCTTAGGCGGGATTGAAGTTTTTCTTTTAAGCATCATTATACACACATGATGTACCTATCTCTGCTGACAGGCATGGACAGAGGCATCAACTGTTCCAAAAGCACTTGTTTCTATGCTTTTAAGGTTGCCCAACGTCAAATTTGTGATTGTAACTTTGGGAAAAGATGGTTGCATAATGCTTGAGAGAAGTGTTAATGGTACATATATTCCCATTCCTTCTAATTTTTCTTTCCTTTTTTGTGTTGTGGGGGGTAAAGGGTTTGTTTTGAATATGATCATATGCTAGCACTGGTCAGAATTAGATGTTTGTATGGCTTATTCATTGTACCTTGTATTTTGCTTTTAATGTAAATAGGTTTTCATTTATTATGCTTTTCCTGGCAGAGGGTCCTTCCACAGAAGAAGTGGATGTAGACAGATTACTGGAATCCCTGGAGATGAGAAAGAATGGCGGCATATACATCCCAACCTGTATATCATCAGTAATCTCAATGAAACTCAGAACACTTTTTCTCTGCTGCGGTATTAGTGAAGTGAACTCCAGTTTTGCACAAATTAGAGCATGTTTGGGAAAGATGGATTATTTCTCATTCAGCTGTTTTTAGAGGATTAAGTTGTTTTGTGAAATAATTATTATGTTTGAGTAAAATGATTATTTTTTAAAAAAGCTTTTACACGAAATTCAATGCAAAATAAAAGTTTTTTTCAACTAATAATTATAAGCTGAAGATTGAAGCTTATGATTTTAGCTTATAGATTATTTCTTACATTTTGATATGTAAATACTATTTTGTCCTCAATCAAATAATTTTTTTAATCATTCTATACCTATTTTAGTAATTTAATACATAAAAGCGATTCTTTTTTATATCATCTAAACGAATCATATTAGCTTAAAATCGCTTTACAGCTAATGCATCTAAACATAAAAATGAATTGATTATAATCGATTATAACAATAATCGATTATAATCGATTCTTTCCTAATCGATTATCAGCATAATCTTTTTTTTTTCAGCTTTCCCAAACAAGTCCTTACTCAGCAAATACTTTAAATTATGATTGAAGCAAATCACTGATGTGTGTTCTTTGGACATTAATGAGGTCCATATTGGTGTCTCTTGCCCTCTGGCATGAGCAGGCCTTTTTTTAATCAATTGTTCCTATAATAGCCTATATAACTCATCACTTAATTGTCGATGGTACTGAAAACCAAACTAGCAAAAGAAAAAAAAATGGTTTTAGGTTAAGATGTAGAGGCTAGATGATCTAGCACTATTGGGAAGACATTCTACGGATGCCAGTAAACCTTTGCAAAACAGTTGGTCACATTTAATGCCTTGCATTCATTTGCCATTATTTGACATGTAAGACACTGAAGATTTGAATTTGAACACATTAGGAAATCTTTATTAACATCGTATACAAGCAGACCGGTACCTCTTAAGGTAATCTATGAACAACTTGCATTTATTTTTCCATCATTGCCTCTGTTGTAATATTCTATTTAGTTAGAATTACAACTGTTTGACTTAACCTCGTCTATATATTAATTAACCTATTAAGCCAAAATAGTCAATTTGCCTAAACTAATGAATGAGTGTATGTTATAGACCAAAAAGTTTTTTGGTTATTAATTGTGACATGCTGGATCACTTCTTGCATCTTTGAAGTTATAGAAACAAGGATTGTAACTTAAACATTACATGCTTATTTGTGTTTTGGTAAACTTTTTACTTATATCCGTCTTTTCCATTTACTTCCAGTCAGTGACAAAATTGCAGGCAGAAGGTATAGGAGCAGTTTGTGGGAGGTTATATGTTGGAACAGCTGAGAACATACCACCATCAGAGCTTATTGATACAACTGGTGCTGGAGATGCATTTGCTGGAGCTATTCTCTATGGTAATGTACCACCTTTGTTCTATATCTTTTCCTTGTGGCCTTTGAAGGGCCACACTAAATCTTCATGAGTTGCTTGCCATTTCATTTACTTTTTGACATTAAATTGTCGGGCATCATTAAGGTTTTCTGCCTAAGGTGTTGGTTTAACAATAGATGGGTTGTTCACCTTTGCTCAAGCATATCTATGGGGGTTATCCTGTTATCATCTCAGGACATAGGTGCCACCGTTTCCTCCAAATGCGTCATGTGAAACAGGGCACAATGTTCTCACTCGGGAGTAGTGATGTTGCCTAATTACTTCACATTTTGTATACCAAAAATACGAGAAGTTTTTCTTCCCCGGCTCCCCTCTTACAGTAGTCAAATCTCATCAGTTTTATTAGTCTATACCCTTATTGATCAAATTATGCGACTTTCCAAAAGCCTTTTACAGGCCACATGTTTAAACTTCACAACCGCCGTCTTTATCGTTTCCTAAGTAAAATATATGCCATTTTTTATTGTTTTCAGCTATCTGTGCCAACTTTGCAAGAGAGAAAATGCTATGCTTTGCTGCTATTGTGGTAAGTAGTCTTGCACTCAAGTAATAATTTATGAAAAAGAATATTGCATGCCTATTTTGTACTTCGGTTAGGAAAATTTTAAGGCATTGAACCTACTGGGTGGATGGGTTACTTAGCTGCAAGAGGCTTATGCATTTTGATGCCAATTGCAGGCAGCTGCCAAGTGCAGAGCTCTAGGAGCACGAAGTGGTCTTCCTTACCGCACAGATCCACGCCTAGCATCCTTCATGCAGTAGATTTACCTTTAGTTAAAAATTTGCAGGCTTCTAGATCTTTGTTTCATCACAGTTGAAGAGTGAGGGACTGAATATTCCTCATTTTACCTTTGCTTTATTTGTCAAGTTAGATGCATGTATGTAAAGTCAAGTTTAACACTTAGAAAATGAACTCCTATCATGGATTGTCGTGAAATCATCTGACATTGTTTCTCGCATGACTTTTGTGCACAAACTTTTATTCCCAAGCTTGATTAAAATGAATAACAAGTGTAGTTCATTTAAGTAAATTACTTTCCTGCTTAGGTCTATAGGTAGGTTCCATTCCATATTCGGAGTTGATTTCTTCATGAAGCATATGGTCTTTGATTATTTAACATTTATTATTACTTGACCTGTGTAATAAGTTTAATAAAAAATTATTCAATGATAAAAGAATAAAAAAAGTATTATACAGAGATTATCTCTTAAAAGAAAGATTTTAGAAATAATAACGTTGTCATTTTAACTTGATAATGATGACAATACATAGGTGTGTATATCACGCTAAAAAAGCGAAAACAACTTGATAATGATAACATGGGTGTATATCACGCTGAAAGGCCAAAAACGCCGTTGCCGGGGATCGAACCCGGGTCACCCGCGTGACAGGCGGGAATACTCACCACTATACTACAACGACTTTGTTGAAAGAGCATTAGTCATAGAGTTTGTAGTTCAATTCAAAGAGACATGAAGTGAACACCGTTGTGGTTTGTTACATTATATGTTGTCACTGTCATGAAGTCAACATCGTCGTCAGTACCCAGTCTCACTCACCTTCTTCAATCTTTCAATCTTCAATGTCAAACTTGAATCAAAACGGCACAACCAGAAGCAGAACCAACCGTTTCTCTTTCTAAATCTGAGAGAATGGCAAGCATGTGGAAGCAGCTGTTCGGCGTATCCAATGGCAGCGTCCTCATCTCACCCTCAACCTCAACCTCTTCTTCTCCTTCTAATTCTAATGTACGATTTTCTTCGATCACTCATTTTCTTTCACTCAATTCTTCAATTCGGTTCCGTCGCGGAAGCTTCACGGCCAAAATGTCAATGTCCTCCTCCTCCGACGCCCTTCCTCCTCTTCCTGAAAACCGCATCGTCGTGCGTTGTTCGCTCTCTCTCTCTCTCTGAAATTAGCTTTCTTTGTGATTTGGTGGAAATGAATCAGAAGAAGTGAAAGGGTTTTATTGTAATTATAAATATGCGGATGCAGGTTGGGTGCGGAATGACGACGGTGGATTTCTTGGCTACGGTCGATGCATATCCCAAGCCCGACGACAAGGTTCGAACTACCTCCTTCAAGGTACTCAAGTTCATATTCATGTTACTCAAGTTCATTGAATTTGAATGCATTTGATTTGCATTTGCATGCATCTGTTCTGTTTTGTAGGTTCAAGGAGGCGGCAATGCCGGTAATGCTTTGACTTGTGCTGCTCGACTTGGCTTGAAACCCAAGCTCATCTCCAAGGTTTTTCTTTCTTTCTTTCTTTCTTTTTTTAAATATCTTTTTATGTTTTATGTTATATGCATAGGCATGATTCAAACCCGATTGACTTGTTTGTTATATGTATCTTTAAAAAAAAAAAAAGTTAAAATATGTTTTTGTCCCTATACATAACATTCATTTTTAATTTGGTCCTTATATAAAAAAAGTTTCAATTTAGTTCCTACACGCACAATTGTTTTCAATTTGGTATAAGGACCAAATTATTATAAAATGTAAGGACTAAATTAAAAATAAGTATCATGTATAGGGATTAAAAATAAATTTTAACCTATATTTTTAATCCTATACGTGATATTTATTTTCAATATAGTCCCTACACTTTACTGTGTTATAACTGGCAAAAAGACAGGGGGACCAAATTGAAACCAATTATATGTATAGGGACTAAATTGAAAACTTTTTTCCTATATGGACCAATTTGAAAATAATTGTATTTATAAGAACTAAATTAAAAAAAAGGAAATTCGTATAGGGACCAAATTGAAAATTAGTATCACATATAGGGGCCAAAAATATATTTTAACCGAAAAAAAAAAAAAACATTCTTTTGTGCATTCCCTAGGTTGCAGATGATGCCCAAGGCAGGGACATATTGAAGGAGCTAGAAGCCGATGGTGTTGATACTTCCTTTATCGTGGTTAGATTCAATTCTATTTGTGTGCTGCTCATAATCTTAAATAAATAAAAAAATAAACATGGTTTTTCTGTGTGTTTAAGATTTTAGAATTGTCTCTCCTGCTTCTTTATTGCTACTGGATTGGATTGATTACTGCTATTTGAAATCTGAATATGTATGCAAAACTGTTATTCGTATTTCTACAAGGTTCGAATGTGTTAGGATGCAATTTGTAGATGTGATTGCTTCTAGATCTTCCTATTTAAGTATACTTATTTATCACTTTCTGAGTTAAAAGTTTATTGTTTTCACTTTTCAGGTATCCAAGGGTGGTAGTTCAACATTTTCATATGTGCTAGTCGACAGCCAAACGTAAGGCATTTGCTTGTATGTTTTGCCCCTTACTTCCCACCAAGATTAATGAGTGAGTTTCTTTAACAATATGAAGAACCCTGCTGATTCAAGGCTTAAAATGGCATGATGATCTTAGGATAAGTTTTACAGAAAACACAGTTTGATGACCTTATGCCTGAGCTCTAGGATATTTGTTAATGTTCAAGACAAAGACTTTTACTGTTTTAAAGCACTCATGCAAGTGCTCTTCTAGAAACTTTCACCACCTCCCCATGTGTAATGTATTTCAATTCTTTTATCACATCACAACCCATACTAGTGACTCTACTGGTTTCAGAAATGCAGCCGGAAACCTGAAAGAATATTTCTTTTGACATATTTCTCCGTCACTTTTTTCTTTTTTTAAAATTAGATATGATCCTTTTTGGCTGAGCTTAAGCGTTAAAATATAAATACATTCTCAAATATACTTGAGGCAATTTGCCTTGTCTTTCTGGAATTTAATTGAGTCAATTAATTTAAGTAATATTCCAGAAAAACTCGCACAAGTATTTACACCCCTGGAGATCCTCCCATGATGCCAGATGACCTGTCCCAATCAACCTTATTATCTGCGTTTGATGAAGCAAGATTAGTTTATTTTGATGGAATGTCTACGGAAACTGCTCTTTTTGTTGCACAAGAGGTAATCATTATCTTACTTTTGCTTGCAGTTTCTTCACTATTGCAGGACAATTTTTAAGGCATGCATACTGGTAAATGATAAATTACATTTACTTGTCAGTTGTCACTCTCAAATTTATTCAAGAAGACAGGGAATTGGGCATAAAGCTTCCCCTTTTTGGGCTTTGGTTTGTCCTGTAGGTGGGCTTTTTTTTTTTACCCAACTTGGTGAATGGGAACTATAACATAGGATAGAAACAATACTTAATACACTTGGGCTTGTTTGGCATGTTGTATTAGACATAATAGGATAAGCTAATACAATACATATGACCTTATCAGTTGTTTGGTGTAAACAATGTATTGTATAAGCTTATCCATCAAACTCCTCTTATACATTAAAATGGTAGATAACTTAATCAAGCCTTGGAGGGAGGGATTAGACTTGATAGGGTTTTGATGTATAAGCTCTTATAAAGGCTTTTTCATTACAATTCTAAACACCTCAATATCCTCAACCCTTACGTATTAGGCTTTATACTATCAGGTCTTATACTATCAGGCCTTATACTATCAGGTCTAATACTATCATGCCTTATCCTATCTTTCATACCAAACCGGCCCTTAGCTTGCATGAACATGGTCTGTCCTAGCTGCCAAGGAAGGGGTGAAATTTTGGAAGGAGTTGTTACCAACAATTTGGATTTGAATATAGTCATTGAATTTTCAAATGCAGGCAGCTCGCAATAATATTCCTATTTTAGTAGAGGCAGAATCACCAAGGGAAGGATTGAATGAGCTCCTGAAGCTTGCTGATTTTGCTGTATGCTCTGCAAGGTTTCCACAGGTAATATAAGGAACTTATAATTTGTCTTTCATCAACTTATCTTTTAGCCTGCATGCATTTTGAATTGATTTGGACTATTTAAATTTTGATTCATTAATATGTTGATAGTAGGACTTACTGGAAAATGTTTCTCTTCTCAGCGCCCAAAAACTTGGAGACATCTGTTCAAAGTCCATAATTTGAAAATACACTTCATGGTGTTTTCAAAATGTTCCTCTTCTCAGCACCAAAAAAGTTTCCTCATTTGACACATTCAATATACATTTACTTTTTAACTCATGTTTTTATGTCATGATGAGCTTGAATTGCCTTTTAGGTGGGGTGCTCCTCTAAATACATGTATGATGTGTCCATATGCTTCTGCTTATGTTTAGTCCTTTGTGTAGTTTATTTGGAATTTGCTTTGTATGTGTGTGTTAGGCTTGGACGCAGGCACCCTCTATCCCTCGTGCACTGGTTTCCATGCTTTTAAGATTGCCAAATATCAAATTTGTGATTGTGACTTTGGGTGAAGATGGATGTCTAATGTTGGAAAGAAGTGCAAACGGTGAATACACCACTGGCCTTTTCAATTTAACTTCTTTAATTCTTGAAGGGTAGCATAATGTTGTAAAATTATTTCTTTGAATTGCATTTTTTTCTTCAAGCAAATATTTAACTTACAAGTTTAATGCTTTTTTTGGCAGAGGATGCTGACATAGAAGAAAGGGATGTAGAGAGTTTCTTAGAATTCTTATATGAAAGGAAAGACGATAGCTTGGCTGTCCCAACATGTATATCATCGGTAAAATATTGTTGAACCTAAAACTTCTGCAACCTTTATTTAATGAGAAGATATATTATAGAAATGCAGCATTGACTATAAAAATATACTAATCTAGAATTCTAGATCTTGGAGGGTCACTGCTGATATAAAAGCACCTTGTCATATTGACAATCGAGGATCTTGGGTGGTTGAGTTTATCAACATTCACCAGAACAGTCAAATTTCATTACTTGACCATCATGATTTTGCTGTTTAGCATATAAGATAAAAGCTATGCAAAAGTAAACATGGAAGTAAAACCTCATGCTTAAATATTAGGATGTCTTACAAGTTACATCATTTAGTTTTTTGGCATGAGATACATTGGAAGGAATCACTTCATTGATGCACAAGATCTGTTAAAAAAGCATTGGAACGAATCACTTCGTTGATTTTTCCAGGTGGTGACACAATTAAGAGCAAATGGAATAGGAACAGTTTGTGGGAGATTCTTTATTGGAACAGCAGAGAAGATACCAGATTCTGAGCTGATCGATACAACTGGTGCTGGGGATGCATTTATTGGAGCCATTATTTATGGTAGGTGTAGTCACAGACCTAATAAGATTTTTTATCCTTCTGTCTAAGCTTGTTATTTGAGCCTTTAACTGGTGTTTTTTTATGATGTCACCATTTATAATAGAATCAAAAAAGGAACAAAACATTAATGTGAATTTAATCTTTCTTATTTGGAAAACCTTTTCTGGGGTTCCATTTTAGCTTGTCATGTTCCCATATATCTGCAAGGTTTTTAAGGTATTACACTGATCTGCTTCCCACATTTTCCTCTCAGAAATCTTAATCAGGTAGCTGTAGAACCTCATATTTACTAGCCGCTTTACTGTAGTCTCTTTTCAGTTGACATGATTTTCTTACCTGAAATCTTAATCACGTGTGGGATTGCTCGTTTTTTAGGCTGTGGTTAGCAACAGCTGTAATAGAACAATGATCTCAATGGTTAGGGACATAAATGTAAATTATTTGGGTTTTATGCATGGTTCAAAGAGATACTCTCCTAATAACTAATCAGAGTAAGCTAAGATTAGTAGGTGTACAGAACAAAGAGCTCATATTTAGTCCTCTGAGAGTAAGATAGTTGTAAAGTTGCCGTAAGTGACACGACTGCCTTCTTTGTGTGTTGACATTTGGTAAAAGGTTTAGGATACTGAATTATGCGACTTATTTTGTAGCTATCTGCGCAAACATGGTACCAGAGAAAATGTTGCCATTTGCTGCTCAAGTGGTGAGTTATCCTAAGATTTATTTATTTTTTAAAAGAAAAGAAGCTATTCATATTTCAGAGTGGCACTTCAAACCAAAGTAAGAAAATCAATTATGATTTTTTTTTTTTTTTTTTGGGGGGGGGGGTTAATTTCATGGTGATGACTGCAGGCAGCTGCCAAGTGTAGAGCTTTGGGAGCTCGAACTGGTCTTCCACATCGTACAGATCCACGCTTGGCATCCTTTTTACGCTAGAGACAACTGGTATTCCCATCTAGGAAGCTCAACGCTCTTCATCTATGTTGGAATGATCGTTTTTACTTTTTGGTTCTTTGTACATGTGTTGTTGTAAGATGTGTCCTATAGTTTATACAGAATCATGAGTTCAATAAGAGGTGTTCTTTGCTAACTATGGCCACCACCTTTCTCCAGGCTTACATTGTTTTCATCATGCTCCGGAAGGTTGTGGGATGCTGTTAACCCAGGATGTTATTGGGGTGTCTTTCCCACTTGTAATTGTTTCTTCTTAGGGGCCTTGTCCCTCTTGTGCATTAAAAAAAAATGGGGTTCCTACTTCTCGGTGTAGGAATTGTTCTTACTGTGCTGAAAATTTTTCTTGCAGCCATTTTTACAGATCCTTTTGTATCACATAATATACGAGACTCACCCGGTGGTTATTGTCCCGGTATAAGAAAAAAATCTTCTTACATCGGAAAGAAGCAAGAATTTCTCATTTAGTGAAAGCAATGGACGAGTTTTAAAGATGGGGTGGACAGGCAGTGAAGTGTTTTAGAATGGAAAAAGTTGCTTTAAATGGAGTTTGTCTCTAATATTCATAATTTAACGTAAAGTGTATTGTAATCAAAATTTAATTATAAATATATTTTTACTTGTTTATTTTAGAAATAAATTTATTTTAAAGGAATATTATCTTTTAAAAATCAAATTGTATGAATTAGTTGAACCATTAGATAATGAATCGGTTTTGTTTATGACTCGATTAAAAAATTCAGCCGGAACAGTTTTTTGAAAACCTGATGGTCGTGCCTCCGTGTGGTCTTGCCTCCTGGTCTTTAGCAGCTGCCATGTCTCTTACCTTTATTAATTAACTTTTTCACTTTATCTAATACCCAAACCAAAAAAACTTTTTGACTTTATCTCTCATGTAAATAAAAATATAAAACAATAAAGTTAAATTAAATTAATTATTTTTAATGAATTTCATACACAAATTTGATTTTTAAATTACTTTAAATCTTACGTTTTATAATAAATTAAAAATATAAATTATTAATTCTTAAATCAAATTAATTTAAAATTTAATTAATTCCAAATAGAAACATTAAAAAAATACTATCCTTGAGTTCCATTCAGCCATAAAAGCTTCACGACTATAGGACACGAGAAATTCAGGAATATTAGTTCTTACCACGTGGCTTACTACGATTTGGTTGTCCCTTTTTTATGCTTAGTAAGCTTTACTTCCATATAGAGTTAACCACAAATATATATAATAATAAAAGAATACAGAAAAATAATTGTTAATTATAGCTACATGATTACTCTACGCAATCTATAATTACTGAAATGTGCGTGGCTGTAGACTCGTGTAAGTGTCAAGTCACCAGATAGTATAATTATTCCTTGTGTAACTGCAATGCCCTTCTCAATCACTTTGTATCCAATGCAAAATATAGTTACATTTCTTCAAACATAATAAAAAATAATGATGATACATAACAATGATTACGACGATTCCTGTTTCATTGCAGATTCAACCATAAACTCTCCCCCAACTTTTTTTTAGTTGATCTCTACCCCTACTTTTATTCATCTCTCTCCATCCATTCATCTATACCATGCATCATAAACTTTAGCACAAAATTTAATAATTAAATATGAAAATATGTTTATTTAAAAACTATAATTTTTAAATGTTAAACTTAAAAGTATATTAAACGAAACTGTTAATATTAAATTGATATTTAACGTTCAAGTTAAATTATCAAACAAACTATTAGTACTTATGATATATGTACTTGAACTCAATTGTTGAATATTGAACAAAAAAACTTTAACCGAGTTATGATTTAGAAATAACCCAAATGTTAAAAGCGACTGAGATTTAAGAACCAATTACAAGTTCATTCACTTTAACATTAGACGTACCAAAACTTAAGATAACTGTAATTGATTATAATAAGAAAACAAACAATAAAAAATATTTTCTAACCTTAAAAACTTACTTATTTCTTTTAAAACTTATATATTTGTTTTGCAAATTATAAAGCCATAGTTTGGGAATGGGAATACATGCATTGATGCATATTTGTCAACTCATTCGATGTGAAATATTTTTTTTTATTTTGGGATGTGAATGTTAATTTTATCATTTTTAATATCTTATAAGTCATGTTTTATACCATCAATAACTATGTTTTCCTTCCAAAAACATTGAGAAATTACATGAAGTGGCAATAACTATAACATAATTTAGAATAATAAAACTCACATATGCACATATATTATTTTAAATTCATGCAATTTTTAATATTCAATTGCTGTTGATTCTGCTAAAATTTTTATATACCTACACTTTAATTTTACCCTGACCGGAAAGATGTTATTGTAGCCAAAATATAGCAAGTTATGCATGTTTTCCATTAATGTTGGGTGGACCATGTAGGCCCTTTTGGTATTTGTACATTTGCATTTTCGTATGGACAAACATTTAAAAATTGTCAGGTTATCTTTTTTTAAAATAAACATGTTGGCGATTTGCCACGGAAAATATGTGTATAGATCTTATTTATGTAGTTATATAAATTAAACTAATTAATATTAGAATAATTATATAAATTCTTATGTTATATAATTATTTTATATTTAAAATTATAATATGTCAATTATTAATTAGTTTAATTTATATAATTTATACAAACAAAATTTACTCAAGTATTTCTCTTACACCATGCATTACCCAAAATATGCCATGATATGTGAATAAATTGAAATTCACTGGGAAAAAAAAGTGTGTCTCTGCTTAGTCTAGACTGGCCTTTTTTTTTTCAATAATAGTCTAGACAAGCTTTTAGTACAGCAAAAAATTTGTTTAGTGTCTTTTTTATGAAATGTTTATCTGATAATACCATAAGATGAATAACTAATCCTCTACATTGTGATATTATGAGATTTATTATGATTCAACTTACAGTTTTATTTGGTAAACAAACTTTTTTATTTAAACTTTGGAGTTGATGTATCTGCTATCATTCTTTAATGGAATGACATTTACCTTTTCTGTAATAAAAAAAACTGATATTTTCACGAAATTTAAATGATTTGGCAATTAATGGCACACTGTAATTAAAATTTTGGATATAAACAATCGCTATATGTTGGGGCATTGTATTTTGTAATCATAATTTTTTTTTCATATATTCATTTTATCTCTTTTTCTCAAAAGGCTGGGAATAAGTAAAAATATATTTATTTTTAATTAATTTATTAAATTAATATCACAATTTATTTTATATTAAAATACATGTAAATACACCTTTACTTATTTATTAATATATAATCAAGATTACTTTAAAGAAACTTTTTCTTTTCTCTTTATTGACGTGTTATCCATTGTAAGAAAGCTGATTTGGTTAGTCATGATAATAAATAAATATATATATATTCAATATGTCAATTAATGGGAATAATTCAAACTCAATTATATTATTTCTACGCCTAAACTTATACACGTACTTACTTTCTGTACTTACTACTTTTGAAAAAAAAAAAATTCGTACAAACCTTAGTTCCGTCCACTTTTTCTCTCTTCTTTCACTCAAAAAGAATCAAGTGTAGAAAAGGTGTAAGTTTTTGGGTATAGAAATAACATTAGTGAATTCAAATTAGGCCCATGGCTACCTTTTTCATGGCTGCGTTGTGGTGGGTTTGGAAACGGCGAAATAACGCGTGCATGGATGATGACGTAAGGACAACAAATCTCTTGCATCAGGATATCGTTGAGTTTGGTAAAAAGCACCATAAGGAAGGAACCCATTCAGTTTGTCCATAATGTTGTTTGGGTTAAACCTCCTTTGAGTTGGGTGAAGCTTAACGTAGCAGCTTCGGGAATCCGACATTCTCCTTGCTGAATTGCTGGCTTTAAAGAATGGTTTGGAGTTGTCTTGGGAGAAAGGCATTCATACTCTCTGGTGTGAAACTGATTGCACATAGACTCTTAGGCTTGTCACCTCGTCAGCTAATCACAGGTTCCATCTTTACCTTGCCACCATTTATGAGGTTAAAGAGCTGCTCCAACATGCTTGGGAGGTCCCTCCGTGAGGCTAACCAATGTGCTGATTACTTGACCAAGTTGGGTTGCTACCAATGCAGATAAGTTCCATCTTTGGGAGACCCCTCCACCTGGACTTTCGACTCAGCTTCTTGCATATGCTTCAGGTGTAGTGTTCTAGAATTGTTAGTTTTTCTTTTCTTTTTCAAATGTACCCAAAAATAAAAATTAGGCCGATAACCATTATCATACAAATACTTTTGTATGCATATATATATAAATGTATTTGGATGCGTGGACCAATTTACCCTTATCTGATTGAAGATATTCATGAATAGGTCAAATGAAAAGTAAGGAAGAATACAACCTATTACCATTTTATTTTTCCAACAGAACTTGGCGTTAACCCTAGTGTTAAAAGGGAGTTTTTCTAATCTCATTTAATCTGTTGTTACGTATTTATTATCTATTTAATTTGTGCTATCATGTATTAATTAATTTAATTAAATAAGATTAAAAGTAATACATGACAATAGATTAAATAGATAATTGACACATAACAACAAATTAAATAGGAGTTTGAGGAACTCTCTTTAACTAGAGTTGAAGCCAAGTTCTGTCCTTATTTTCCCTACAAAGTAGTTGAGCAAACTTTATCCTTCATCCATCTAATTTATCAATGTATTATTTTCCTATCAAATTCCAACCATTTTAAATGTTGAAGTGTTTTTCAACTATATATATATTGTTGGTTGTGGGTCAGCATCTTACCTTGGCAAGATTCAGTTAAGGTCAAAGTCAAATTGAACTGTGACATTTGTTAATGGATTTAAGTAGAAAAGAGTTGCGTACTAACTAATAGTTATAACTTTTGGTTTAATGATAAATATTTGATCCAACAATATATATATATATATATATATATATATATATATATATATATATATATATGAGACATATTTAGTGAGAGAAATTTTAATTATGAGATAGTAAGAGGAGTAAATCTTGACCATACAACCATACATGGATGATCAAGATTAAAAGTTACTTAAAGGTCATGTGACCACTTAAAAAAGTCACATGCATTTATGTTCTAATATTGACCATTCATATAAGATCAAATAGTCAAGATTCACTCCTCTCACCTCTCACAATAAACACTTCTCTCACCTGATACACATTATATATATAGAGAGAGAGGGAGCGTATCTGGTTAGAAAAGGCAAGAGGGGTGAATATTGATCATTATATCTTACATAAATAGTCAATGTTAAAACATAAATACAAGTATTTTTTTTAAATAGTTATATGATCTTTAAGTAACTTTTAATTTTAATTATCTATGTATGATTGTATAGTCAAAATTTACTTCTCTTATCCTCTTACAATAAAATTTCTCTCACTATATATATATATATATGTCGAAGTGTTTCCACCTATGTATATTTTCCATTTAATTTGCTGTTTAATTCATACTACCAGACACAATCACTTCTAGCGAAATCCATTTCATGGATTTATGTACTTCAAAATATATAAACCAAACCAAGCTAAATTCTTAAAGTTGGTCATCATCTTGGACATATAGAGATTTCCAAATAAGAGCTGAGAGCAAATGAACTCATGTAAAATAATTATATTAATCATGAATTAGAGAGCTTCATTAGGCTGTAATATTATTAATTAGTTATTAATTATAATTTTCTCTTAATTGTAGTTATTAATTGTTAATTTATTCTTATTGTAAGGGTTTATTCTATTATAAGCGACTCACATGTAATAACTTTGTGGTTAAAAAAGAGATTTCAAGACAATATATAATGATATTCTAAAAAAAGTCATCAAATAACATTGCGAAGTTAATTCTAATACGAGTAGAATCAATAATTTTCTAACAATATATTTACAATTGATTTTAAATATCTAACAAAATAAATATTTTAAAACTTTTAAAAACATTTCCTTTTTTATAGAGTTGAAATCTCCAATGCATGCTGACTTTGTTGGATTCTCTATATCCCGTTTTGTCAGTGTCTTAGTTGTTCTTTGGTTTTTTTAGCTTTAGCCCCTCTCTGTTTAAAAAAAAATTACAATTTTTACAATTAATTTTGAATATCACTTTTTAATACAATTTTTGTACCATCCAACTCAGATTTGCGTTTGAAGATTTTACTATATATAAATTTAGGTTGACAACTTGACACACATTTTTTTTTGCTAGTTGAAAAAAAAAAGGAAAGAAAACTCATGCAAGAGAAAAATCATTAAATAGACTTAATTAGTCATTAATTAACATATTATTATTTTATATTAAATAAGTAAGTAATATAAAATATTTAAAATAAAAATATATCAACTAAGTATTAACTTATAATGTATGTAGCATCGATAATTTAATATGTTTGATGCGTCTTATAAGGAGGATCTGATAGTATAAGTTAATATTATTAGATTTTATCAGATGTTTGATATGTCCACTTAATAGGATAGTCAAATCCGGTCAAAGTTTTTATTTTACTCTAATAGTATAACATTATCCTCCTCATAACCCCCTGATATAACTTGATAATATTTTTCTTCCGCCACTGCCTTCTACTTTCATACGCAGAAATCAAACAACCTAAAACTGAAACTTACCAAGATAAGAAAATCCTCTCTCACCATCACATTCCTCACCACCACTACTCTGTCTCACCACCCCGACCATCGTTCCTCACCACCACTCTGCCTTACTCCTCCTTTACTTAAGCCATTGTCAATAGCTAACCTTGCCCGCCATCACCACCGTGCAAGGGTCATCATCCCCTGTCATGTCCCTCACCTAAACCACGTTGCCACCTCAAGTCCGATCGCCGGTGACCCAATCAGAACTGTCCCCATGGCCAACCACTCAGACCTGCCTCATCCTCAACCACCTGGAACCTAAACTCGTAAAACCACCTAACCTGAACCACCTCGGACCCCCTCGCTACCTCGCCTGCAACCCGCAAGCTCCACCGAGCCAGATCTGCGACCAACCCCAAAACCATCCTTCGCCAGCGGTGGCCATGGCAGTAAATCACCATGGACCACCCAGACCTGCTTACGGCGGTGGCGCAAACCCGTAAGCACTAGATCTCCCCCAACACAAAGTCATGGGCTAGCACGAAGAAGTCGCATATTTGCAACTTGATGATGTTGGTGGTGACCCAAACTAGTTTGCACTATATCTCCCCCACCCAGTTCTTACACTCAATGATGCAGAGTTACAGTAGACCTGTAGTTTTTTTTTTTAAATTGCTTAGTAGCTGAACTCACAAATCTAATTGAAAAAATGTAATTTATTTTTTTATATTAAATGATATTATCGACATATTAAATAATTATTATACTATCAAGATTCTTATACTATACATTAGGCACTAAATATATGATTGTATAAGAACTAATCAAGTCATTTATATTATCAATTTTTATTTTATTATTTTATACTATCAAGTTTTATTATTATATATGCTAAATACAAAATTTATCATCGTACTATCATATTAGATATTTTAATACTTTTATATTTTTTATCAATATATTTTTTAATTATTTTTAAATTTTTTATCATATTAACATATACGTATCATTTAGTATCGTATTTATATTCTATATTTATATCCGTGCTTCTTAACTTATAATTTATACAATTTGTAATTTTGTATTTTGTTCACGCATAAATATCTCAATGAGAAAATCATAAGTACAAATTAATTCAGACACCACTTATTATAATATAAAAAAATAAAAATAAAATATGTGCGAGGATGATGAAATTTGGGACCAACATGGCAGCATCTTTGCCGACCATGATAGGCGCAGGCTTAGCGCCTCAAACATTTTGATTTTAAGGAAAGTTTTTAGACAACGTTGCAAGTCCACGTCTTCTGACTCTGATCTCTTCAAGTGTTGTCAAAAAATAGCTACCGTAAATTCACACCAAAATGGAGGGGCACTTCCGGAATGCCCCCCACATAAGGAAGCAAACGTTTCATTTTCATTTTTACCTTAACAACATCATTTGTTTGTTCTTACTTCTTACCATTTATCAATGAACTTAGCCCAGAAGCTAAATATGGTGGAAACAAAAAAATAAAGGGATAAACAAATACTGTGAGAGAATAACACTCTAAACTCTCAAACCAAATAAAAACCATAACACAAGCAAGTTCTGATGTTAAACCAGTGACACCAGCAGACCAGACCAGGGGCATAATCTCTGGTTCAAAAGTTTTGGTCTTGTTGAAGGGTTTTAAGCATCACATTCTTTCCTTCACTATTTTTTTTTTCAGTTTATAGATATACCCTTCATATTCATATACCCTTTTGTTTTTTCACCATTTGGAGCTGTTGAAAAGCACGTATTTGTAAAAGCTGTGCTGGAAAGCGTGGAGGGGAAGTGCAAAGATCTCTCATTTTGAGTGGTGGAGTAGCCGTTGGAAGTGTTGCAAGTAGATCCGGTTGCAAGCTGAGTTTTTGATCCGATCTCTCTCAGAAAATGGTATTCATTCCTCATTCATCTGGGTTTTTTTTTGTTTTGTGGGCTTGGTTGAGTTAATTTGAAGTCTTCCATTCCCTTTTTAGTGACATGAATTTCCATTCCCTTTTTTTTGTTGTTGATAAAAATGGGGTTGTCGTTTTCCTATGTTAATGCACTGATCTTTTAGTGCATACAAATCAGAATTGGATCTTTCTTGTTAACATGATTTTTATTTTATTTTTATCTCGTTTAGATTGGAGTGCTTATACTTTTTATGAATTTTCCCATTTCTTATTGCCACTCGACATTGTAGAAGTCCAATTCTATAGTGGATAGTGTTTTTGTTCTTAACTATGTTCTTTAGAGAAACAGGAAGCCATAAGGTCTCAAGTCTGGGAAGATTTATAATTTATATCAATTTGCAGTTATTTTACCTGGATTTTTGGGAAAAATTGATTTAACTATGAATGCTGTCTTCTTAGTCTTTCTGAACTAGGTACTACAAATCTATTGAGCTGTTTCTTGAAATAGGACCTTGTTGGATTTGCACTTCTGATTACAACTTCATAAATTTGCTGCCATTATGTTGTTGCAATGCATCACTGACTGATTTAGATGATTTTTCATTGATTTAAGTGTAAAGATTTTTTTTTTTAATTTTTGGAATTTGGTTCAAAATTATAATCGAGCAATGCACTTTTTTTTTTCTCCAATAAGCTTAATGAAAGTGGTCAGGCCTTACTCTTTGACAATGTAGGGGCTTAACTTCAAATTAACATACTTAATGGGCAAATATGCATGTCCGTGTGGGTGAGGAGGACAAGTTTATGTCCTTCTTTCCTATGCTTGTGACTGTCTGTGTTTTATTGCTTTTTGTAATTTGCATATATGGAGTTATTTTTCTATAATTCTATGGGATTTAAAAAGAGAGAATTTGACCTTTCCTTTTTCCCAGTGTTTATGAGTTTCACTCTAGTTGCTTGATTATGCATAAATTTTATTAGAGAGGGAATGTATTCCATTAGTAATTAGTACAGTTAAGTTGTGACGCTCTCTGCATTGTAGGCTGCTGCTGCCAATCCTGTAGTTGGATCCCATATTTGGGTGGAGGATTCTGAGGTAGCTTGGATGGATGGTGAGGTCTTGAAGGTTAATGGAGAAGAAATCAAAGTCCTTTGCACTTCAGGGAAGACGGTGAGTGTGCTTTGTAATATTTTCTAAAAGTTAATCCTGGTATTCACTAATGCATTTTCTTGTTCTTTGAATTTACCAGTTTTACTTTGAGTGCTTTAAATTCTTAAACATAAATGACTAGTGGGAATCTTTGAAGGATTGCATAATGAAGATAGGGTGGCTTCGTGAAACTATTTGTCCTTGTCTTGCAATATCACTTTATTTGGTGTACTAGATATACATTTGGAACTCTTTGATGTTTTAAAATTTTTTAATTTTTGCCCCACTCTTGTTTGTCCCCAAATTTGCAGGTTGTTGTTAAAGCTTCCAGTATTTATCATAAAGATACCGATGTCCCACCAAGTGGAGTGGATGATATGACAAAGCTTGCATACCTGCATGAACCTGGAGTCCTAGATAATCTGAGATCAAGATATGATATCAATGAAATATATGTATGTATTTCAGATGCCAACTCTCCAAATATTGTCTCTGCTGTGTGGGGGGAATGTTGCCCTTAATGCATTTTTATTCTGTGTTTGTTAGTATCTTCATGTTTTCATACTTTCTTGACATGTGCTAATACCAATGTTTTGCTTCCAGACTTACACTGGGAATATATTGATTGCTGTGAACCCTTTCATAAAGCTTCCTCATTTATATGATAGCCATATGATGGCACAATATAAAGGAGCAGCTTTTGGTGAGCTAAGTCCACATCCCTTTGCTGTTGCAGATGCAGCATATAGGTAATTTTCATATCTGTCGTGTAAATAGAGCATGTTATTACTTTACAAGTCTAACTATATAAATTATTGTGGATTTAGGCTTATGATAAATGAGGGAATCAGCCAGTCAATATTGGTTAGTGGTGAAAGTGGGGCTGGTAAAACAGAAAGTACTAAGTTACTCATGCGGTATCTTGCTTACATGGGAGGGAGTGCTGCTGCTGAAGGTAGAACTGTTGAGCAAAAAGTCCTGGAGGTAAGAGAATTAGACCTTTACAAATTTAGTTTGGCAAGCTGACTACCATAAATTTATTTATTTATTTTTTAGCCTTTTCCATCATCTAAATTTCTTACAACCTTAACTTATATCCACTTAACTTGACCTTTTTTATTGCCCTTTCTTCCTTGATTTGCAGTCCAATCCTGTTCTAGAAGCCTTTGGCAATGCAAAGACTGTTAGGAACAATAATTCAAGGTGGGAAATAATAGTAAGTTTTCTGCTTGAGTAGTTATATTGCAAATTTTATGCCATACTGTCTTATTTGTTTATTTTTTCACTTGTGACTTCTGCAGTCGTTTTGGTAAATTTGTGGAGATTCAATTTGATCAGAGGGGAAGAATTTCAGGAGCTGCTATCAGAACTTATCTGCTGGAAAGATCACGTGTTTGCCAGGTGTCAGATCCAGAGAGAAATTATCACTGTTTCTACATGCTCTGTGCTGCACCTCCGGAGGTAATGGGATTTGCTTACATTAATTTGTTTCTAGATTGAATCATAAATGTGAGTAACTTACTATTAGAGAAAACTGTCTGAAAATGGACCTGTAGAGTGGTTTGATAGAAAAATAAGAGTTGATTTTGTTTCCTTTCGTCATCTTTAATCTATATATTGTTTGTTGTAAGATGTGCCTTTTTGCTTAAGTAGGGAAAGGAAGACAAGAGATTTGGATCAAGTGAAATACATTAAGGATGAAGATGGTAAAGTTTTGGTTATGGAACAAGACATCAAGTCTGATTTAATGAGGAACATGAGACATTAGGGGACTTTACATTCTAAACACTATGTAAAATCTTTTATCGTAAAATTCGGAGTTTGGTTTGATAATGAAAAGCGGTGGGACTGACCGGATAATAAGAGTTGAGAAAGGTTTTGTTTAACGAGATAACGAGGTCTAAAAAATGTCAAATGAATAAAGGAGAAACATTTTAATCCCTTTTATAAGAATAAGAGAGATATACAAAACGTATAAATTACGGAGGATTAAGCTCATGAGTCATACCATGAAGTTATTAGAGAGTAATTGAACGAGTGATTAAGACCTCATATTTCGTATAATCAATTTGGTTTTATGAGTGGTCAACTGAAAGCATGATCTTCTACAAAGATTAATGTATCGGAAGAAGCAAAAAGACCTAATAGTTTTCTTGATTTGGAAAAAGCCTTGTGAGAGGGTTGGGAAAAAAGAGTTTCGTATAGCTTATATTCGAGGATATGAATCAGAGCTCACAGAAGATTCCCTATAACTATAGTTATGTCCATTTTTTACTTTGTCTTGGATGTGCTATTATCCAAGAGCTCTGTCACAATGCAAGATGGATATAATTTTAGTTGGAGAGTTGAGAGAGGAAACAAATGGGAAGCTAGAGCTATGGAAGAACATGACTTTCGTCTAAGTAGGAGTAAGACAGAGTATATGGAATGTAAGTTCAGTAAGAGGCGTGTTACTGCTAGCTTAGCGGTGAAAATTGGAGATTATACCATACCACAAGTCACACAGTTTAGGTATCTTGGATCTATCATACAAAATGACTAGAGGGAGATGTGAACTATAGGATTCAAACCGGCATGGATGAAATGGAGGAGTGTTCAGAGTTATTTTGATAGAAAAATGTTAAATTTTACCGCACACTATAAGGCCCGCGATGTTGTATGGTACATAAGAACATAAGATCCGCGGAGATGAGGATGTTGCGTTACAAGACAAGATAGGATTAGAATGAATGTATTAGAGAGAAAGTAGGGGTAGCTTTAAAAGATTTAGGTCATGTAAGGAGAAGACCCTGTCCTGAAGAAGAGTTGATAGAAGAATAGCCCAATAGCTAGAAGTAGAGGAAGACCAAGAAAGACTATAGGTGAAACGATTAAAAAAGATTTAGATTTGAATGGCATTTCTGAAAACTTGGTTTATGATAGAGCACAATGGCGTTATTTGATCCATGTAGCCGACCCCACCTAGTGGGAAAAGACTTGGTTGTTGTTGTTGTTGTATGATGATGCATGATGGTGTTGGTCGTTAACTTTGACCTTGTGTTGAGGGCTTAGAGGGTCACAGCTTGTGGTTGTGCATTTTTGTTCTTGCTATTAGTGGAAGGTGGAAATGGGGCGATCGAACTCTAGCATGCCAAGATTTCATTTTTCCTAGTCTCTTACTTTTGTTTTGTGGTAACCTCAGTTATAGATCAATGATTGATTAAAGACATTCGGAAGTTCTTTTCAACTTGGTAAAATTTGTGCTTAACTCTTTTGGATTTTATTTACTTAAGTTTTTCTGGACCTTTTTTATGACAGGATGTTAAGAAGTACAAATTAGGAAACCCAAGGACATTTCATTATCTGAATCAATCAAATTGCTATGAGTTGGAAGGGGTTGATGAATCTAAAGAATATAGTGCTACAAGGAGAGCAATGGATGTTGTTGGAATAAGTTCTGTGGAGCAGGTATTTTATAGGGAGCTTCTTTAAGTTCACAATTAGATTCTTCAAGTATGATCTGTGCTTCAATTCTTTTTTTTTTTTTCCATTTTCCCCATCACTCTTCAGGATGCAATATTTCGAGTTGTTGCTGCAATTTTGCATCTCGGCAACATTGAATTTGCAAAAGGGAAGGAGATAGACTCATCTGTGCCCAAAGATGAAAAATCTCTGTTCCATCTACAGACTGCAGCTGAGCTTTTCATGTGAGCAAACATTGCACACGTGCATTGGTTAAAGGTTTGCATTTCATATCTTGACTACTTTGGCTCATGACTTTTATTCAGGTGTGATGCAAATGCACTTGAAGATTCTCTTTGCAAACGTGTAATTGTTACTCGAGATGAAACAATTACAAAATGGCTGGATCCAGAAACTGCTGCACTTAGCCGAGATGCTTTAGCTAAGATTGTGTACACGAGGTTGTTTGATTGGTAAGCCAGTGAGCAGATTGCTTGAAGATATATTTGTTTGAACCTTACCACCTTGGTTAGAGTTACTGGCAAGTTTGGTCAATTTGCTCCAAGTATTAATATCTGTTTCTGTAATTTTCTGTCATGTTTTTGCAGGATGGTTGATAAAATTAATAATTCCATTGGTCAAGACCCTGAGTCAAAATCCTTAATTGGCGTGCTGGATATTTATGGTTTTGAGAGCTTCAAGACTAACAGGTGTGTAACTGGTACAATTTTTGTTGTGTAATTAATTTAGGTCACTAAGTCTCTTCAAGTGAACAATAACTCCAAGAAAGTTACAGATTGGTTGGGAATCAATGATGTCCTCCTCAAGTAGTCTTCATATTCTGAGATTCTAGAATGAATTGGTGATATCATTTGGTCTATCCTTAATTCATTATAACCTGACTTGTGATCGAGAATGCTTATGTGATAAATCCCTTTGTTAGTTTGTTTTCCTATTAAACTACATTCTGATGTAATGTCATACCTTTTTATCACTCATTACTAGCAGTTTACTTGACAGGGAGATTACTCTAATAGACATAAGCTGTAGAGATACATTCTATAAAGGTGTCGGTGTTGATTTCATATATTATTCCTGGTTGTTATTTGTACATTGCAGTTTTGAGCAATTTTGTATTAATTTGACCAATGAAAAGCTGCAGCAGCATTTTAATCAGGTTTGTTTATGAAACACATTATTTCCTTTATTAATTGCGGGTATTTCTTGCTTGTATATTTGGAACACAGACAATAACGTCACTTATTTTTTATTTATTTCACGCATGCTTTTGTAATGCTCAAATATCTTGTTCTGCAGCATGTTTTCAAAATGGAACAAGAAGAATACAAAAAAGAGGAAATTGATTGGAGTTACATTGAATTTGTTGACAATCAAGATATTCTGGATCTCATTGAAAAGGTCCTTACTTTTAACTTCACAATCTTTCTGTTGATTGGCTTTGTCTCTTGAATAATTTATTATGTATCACTGGAATTTTATTTTATTTTTAACTCTTGAATTGTCTCACATTCATTTTCAGAAACCTGGTGGCATTATTGCTCTACTGGATGAAGCTTGGTAAGTATACTCAGTACTGACAGCCCATATATTATTTTAAACTATTTTTATTGATGCTCAGATAGCTTTATGCGTTTGTGTTATGCAGTATGTTTCCTAGATCAACACATGAAACTTTTGCTCAAAAGCTGTATCAGACCTTCAAAAACCATAAACGGTTTAGCAAGCCCAAATTATCACGTAGTGACTTCACAATTTGCCATTATGCTGGTGATGTAAGTTGGGATAGTTGGAATTTTTTTGTTCAGCGATATAATAAATAGGATACATATATGGTATAATATAGGTCCAGAATGCTAGATGTGATTTAGTTCTTCTTTGGAAAATATGTACACCTAATCTGTGTCAACTGTATTTGTAGGTCACTTATCAAACTGATTTGTTCCTCGACAAGAACAAAGATTATGTTGTTGCAGAACACCAGGCACTTCTTTATGCTTCCAAATGCCCCTTTGTATCGGGTTTGTTTCCCCCTTCACCTGAGGAATCGTCCAAACAATCAAAGTTCTCTTCAATAGGTTCCCGATTTAAGGTTGGTCTTTTAATTTTTTTTTTCCATTTTTTGGAAAATAACTTATTTGTCTTTCTTGCTTAATCTTTATGGTTTTGAAATCTCTTCATATGTCCTGCAGCAACAATTGCAAGCTTTACTTGAAACTCTCAGTGCCACTGAGCCACACTACATTCGTTGTGTAAAACCCAATAATCTTCTTAAGCCAGCAATTTTTGAGAATAAAAATGTTTTGCTGCAATTGCGTTGTGGGGTAAGACCGCCAGCATTTTTGTCCTGGTTTTGGACTGTATAGTTCATGCTATAATTGAAGTTTACCCTGAGATTATGTGAGTTTATGATTATTACATAGTATGTCTGGTTGTAGGGAGTTATGGAGGCGATTAGGATAAGCTGTGCTGGGTATCCCACTAGAAAAACCTTTGATGAATTTGTGGATCGATTTGGCCTTCTTGCACCTGAAGCATTTGATGGAAGGTATCTAAGTTGTTCATCTTCCTTATCAGGCATGTTAGTTATTAAAAATGCCAACTTATTTCATGTTGTTAGTTCTGATGAGGTCACTGCTTGCAAGAGGATCCTAGAGAATGTCGGACTTGAAGGTTATCAGGTAACTATTACTATGTGATCAGACCTTTGATTCTTTGGGAGCCTTCTTCTTGTAATAGAGTTTGATCAATGGACTTTTGGACAAGTTTGTTCTGGAAATGGGGCATAACAAATTTTTAGTCTATTAAATAAGAATCACTTGGATAAGAAAATAGCTAATTCTTAAAATCTTTACACTGACTTGAGTATGAAGAAAACTCCCCAAACTATATATTCTTCTAAATAATTTTATATAATAACCTTTTACCATTTTGGAGTTTGGAATTGCTGCTGGGAGCACTGGTAACCTTTCTTTTTCTCCCAACCTTGCATGCTTCGCCACCATTCTGCTGGCAGTAAATTTTGGAAGTATAGTTTAGGTTTAGGAATGATTAATATTTCATGTCTTTGTCAAGTGTGTAATGAACATGAACTGCTAATTATGCCCATCTGTACTTGCTGTTATGATGTTTACCATTACATTAGGTGATTGCAGATTGGCCATACAAGGCTTATATTTTGCTTTGTAACTAATTTTACTGGTTCTGTTTATTGTTGCAGATTGGTAGAACAAAGGTGTTTCTTCGAGCTGGTCAAATGGCAGAACTAGATACCCGTAGAACTGATATCTTAGGAAAGTCAGCAAGCATTATACAGAGGAAAGTTCGTTCCTATTTGGCCCGCCGAAGTTTTGTGTCGATTCGTTTGTCTGCTATGCTGATTCAAGCTGCATGCAGAGGTCTCTGCTCATTTGCTTCTCGAAATATTAGCTCACAGGTTGGATTTGGGGAGAAACTTAAACTTGTGAAGTCTGATGAGTTTCTTTATACTGATTACAGGGCAACTTGCTCGGCAAATTTACGAGGGAATACAGCAGGATGCTTCTAGTCTGATGATTCAGAGGTATTTCCGCATGCATATTGCTAGGAAGGCATACAAAGAATTGCATACTTCTGCTGTCTCTATTCAGACTGGTCTGCGGGGGATGGCTGCTCGATGTGAACTACGTTTTAGAAGGCGGACTAGAGCAGCAATTGTCATTCAGGTAGAGAATATTTTGAAAAGGCATCATTATAAGATATTTTAAACATTTTTGCTGTTCATATTGTCCATTCATCCGATATAAAATCATTGTTGCTGAGCTTGGCTTTAAATTTTTGTTTTGGTTTCAAATAGTTTGTCCTTCCAACTCTGATGATTTTGTTTATTGCAGAGCCACTGCCGAAAATACTTGGCACAACTTCATTTTACGCAATTAAAGAAGGCAGCAATTACCACACAATGTGCATGGAGAGGAAAAGTTGCACGGCGAGAACTGCGGAAGCTTAAGATGGTAATCCTTTGAATCCATCAATGAAATATATTTGAAGTAAAATTGTAAGTTTATAGATATTACCTAGGACTCAGGATAATAGATATGCAAAGTGAGTTTAGAATTCAACAAATTGGTAGGTGTATTGACATTGAGGTTAGTGGCAGAAGCCCTTTATAGCTTTAAGGTTATTTAAGTAGCAAGTAATTACTTCAGGAAAAACTTTTGACCACTTCTGGGCCATTGTCAGAAGGAAATCCTGTCAAGTTTGGATACCTAGTAGTGCCTTATTCATGAAAACTGTGTTAAGGTTCCCCTCATCTTACTCCAAGCTAGCCCATAATCATTGTAGTACTGTTTGAATCTCACCACCAAAACTTCATTAGCCTGCATCTGCATCAAATCTCCACTTCAGTTGGCAACATTTAGTCTGTGAAAACCGACAGCAGTTATACTCTTCCAGCAAGAGGTCTTTCTAGCTCATGCGTATATTTGCTATTTTCTCTTGGATTTCTTAGTAGATAATACCGATATTTTCACCTTGGGGTACTTATTTTCACTACTTTATGCCCACAACCAATACTATCCCACTCACTTTTTTGATCCATCATATTTGCGATATCAATCACCTCTACCTCAATATTCAAGATAGATACCTTACAAAGTGTTCCTACGACAAACTACAAAGTTTTAAAAGCTATGCAGTCGAATATTATGCGTAGTTGGGATATCTTAAAGATCTATGTACCAAAAGCTTTGCAGGTTCTTGTCTGCTAGTCTTTATATGCCTTTTTCGTTTTTGGGTTTCTAGTTAGCAAATAGGAAACTTTATTAAAATGTTGACAAGAGGGCAAATTCAAGGATGCTCTGAACATATTTAAGGGCTCCATAGGTCCTAAAGGCCAAAAGGAAATGGAATCTTTACACCAGGCACAGTGTCACATATAGTGCGGATGATTGTAAGATCTAACAGGGTACACTCTTACACTGCTGAAAGAAAGAACTAAAGTTCAGTAATAGTATTATTTGAAAATTCTTCTTCTAATCTTGAATACAAAATTCTCCCCCTTCAAATAGTTTTCTTTTCCTTGTCCCACCATATACTTAACTTTAAGGAACTGGGCAACATTACCATACTCCAAAGTAGACCTGTTCTCTATTTAGTCCCAACTCTACCATATACTCACATCTAACAAAGATGTGCAAACCAGATTGCATAACCCAGAACCAGCAGTACCAATTGCACTTGTTGTTTGGGTTTACTTTGTCTTATGTAGAGGTACTTTGGGAATACAACTATCTATTATCACTGAACCTTAAAAGATGCTAGCCTGAAAATCATAATAGTAAGACTCAATTTTATAGGCATTTTGCCAGATAAAAGGCAATATGCTATTTTTTAGGTGGGGATGGGAATTTTTTCAAAGCCATTAGATCTTATGATTGCTATCTATTCACCTCTTTTTCTTTTGTTATTCAGTAATCGAGATTTTTTATCTTTATTTTTATTAAAGGCTGCAAGAGAAACAGGAGCTCTCCAAGCTGCCAAAAATAAGCTTGAAAAGCAAGTTGAAGACCTTACATTGAGGTTGCAGCTGGAAAAACGTTTGAGGGTAAATGACTATGATTTTGCCATTGCTAACTGAAATCATTTTACTGTGGCAAACTGGCAATTTTCCAGCTGTATGAATTAAGCACATCAATTAGTTTGAGTAAAATATTGTAGTATGCTCTGCTAATCTGTTTGCTCTATACCAATACTTGTTATAGAAAAATTTCTTAGTGGAGTATACTTGATTTGTGTAATTGATTTAAAGAGATTTTTGTCTCTGCTTTTTCTGACAAAGATGTAATAAAATGATGATACGCACACACATGCTATTTACATCTTTCCTTGCAAAGTTTCTTAAATCTTTAATATTAAATATAGGTTGACATGGAAGAAGCAAAAACACAAGAAAACGAAAGATTACAGTCTGCTTTGCAAGAGATGCAACTTCAGTTTAAAGAAACTAAAATACTTCTTGAAAAGGAGCAAGAGGCTACAAAAAGAGTGATGGAGAGAGTGCCTGTCATACAGGAGATTCCAGTTGTTGACCATGTTTTGTTGGAGAAGCTCAGTAGTGAAAATGAGAAACTCAAGGTGAGGTGGTTGTGGGCATAGATATCTGCACTGTATTGAAAGAAAGTCTTATTGACACACTTCAATATTCTCGCATTTTGAGTAAGATAGGTTGCCTTTCATATTATTAATATAGTGCTTCCTGGAGTCTGTTACAGAACTTGGTGAGTTCACTGGAAAAGAAAATTGATGAAACAGAAAAAAGGTATGAAGAGGCAAACAGAATTGGCGAAGAAAGGTTGAAGCAAGCTTTGGATGCAGAATCGAAAATAATCCAGTTGAAGACTGCTATGCAAAGGTTTTGTTCGTGGTTAAGCTTTGTTGGTCTCAGATAAATATTTGTTTGATATCATTTGAACCATTACTTGTCTCTAGTGTTTTACTTTTAACATTAATCATCCATACTCTCTATTTGCAGTTACTAGATCTTTATCATCATGACCTTCTTTTGCTTTAATTAATATTGATAGGCTTGAAGAGAAATTCTCAGACATGGAATCTGCAAACCATATTCTTCAGAAACAATCTTGGCTAAACTCATCTGTGAAAACAATAGCAGAGCACCTCTCAACCCCTGTAGATGAGGTAATTTATAATTGCTAAAGTATGTAGGTCCTCATTTTCTGTATGTAAGTGTGCATCTTTTGGAATATTGACATTTTTATCTACAGAAGTTGGAAAATGGTCACCATATGGCAGAAGAGCAGAAAGCTATTGTAAGTACATTGTTTGCTACTCTTTCTATCTATGTGCCTTCCTATAACAAGCTACTGTTTTTAGTGGAATCTAAAATGATTGTCTTTGCAGGAAACATGTGTTACACCTGTGAAACAGTTTGGTACAGAATCTGATGCTAAATTGAGGAGATCTTACATTGAACGACAACATGTATGTGCTTAAAATTAGGAATTTATTCTTTTTATTAGTTCTTCATGCAAAGTACTATTCTCAATTTTAAACTCTTGTTTCACTGTAGGAGAATGTTGATTCACTTGTCAACTGTGTTATGAAAAATATTGGCTTCAATCATGGAAAGCCTGTTGCTGCATTTACCATTTACAAATGTCTTATCCACTGGAAATCATTTGAAGCTGAAAGAACTAGTGTATTTGATCGTCTTATCCAGATGATTGGTTCTGCAATTGAGGTGACTTTATTACTTTTTTCTGATTTATGCTTTATGACACATGATAATATTAATATAAGGAAAAAGCTTAGTCGAAAATTTTAGACATAGGATAAGAGCATTTAATTATGAGAACGGTAATATAATTTCTCCAATGAATTTTGACAATTTAAATTGTATATCATATCATATAGACTAGTCAAAAACTTACTTCTTACCTTTTTTTTTTGTTTACTTTAATTAGATATGAGCTGATGATACTAAGATTGTTGAAGTAAAATTGGATTGAAGGAACCTAGTTGCAAAGTGTGTGTAATTGTGTTGTTTGGTGGGTGTTTAAAGAGAGTGATTGAGAGAAACTGTGTGTGTGGGCTGCACACTTGATCTCTTATTTATAGCTTGATTACAATCAATCAGTGGAGTAATCAAGGGGGTAATTAGGAGTTAATTAGAAGCTAACTTACTGCCTATTAATCAGTAGCTAACTTATAGCCTAATGACTTGCTAACAATAAGTAATCATCATAATTACAGCTGACCATTTATTCTAACATAAATGCTAATATTCTAACAGTGAGTAACTTCAACATGCGATGTTACTTAGCTGGAGATAATAGTGGAAATAGACAGGAGCCTTAATTGTTAAGAATTTAAAGTTTGTGATAAATTAGTATGAGCAGCTCTCTGACTTGTATTTCTTTCTGCAACCAGTTCCTCCAAAGAGCTGTTTTGAAGAGCATGCTGAAATGGTGAAATGGGAATGCTTGTTTGATAATTGAGTTCAAGCTTATTGTTTTTGCTTTTGGCAGTTATTTTTAATAATCTTTGTGTCTTAACACTTTAAATTAGAGTAGGATCTGTTAGAAATGTTGGGGTTTGTGGATCTGGAAGATAGTGAAACCTACAGGAAGATTGACTGTTAAATATAAGTTGTCAACAAACTCAAGTAATAACTAGACTTAAAGTTTCGGAGTACTAAAAAGCTCCAGCTAGATAATTCAAAATTAAAAGCTTGAGGCCATGGAAAGCAAGTGCATGTTAGTGAGAAGAATCGTAGCTTAGTTTACACCAAAAATATTGTTTCCTTTTTGTCCCCTCTTCCTGCTGAGGAAGTTTTCTTGATTATGCAGTCTAGTGGCTACTCAAACCACATTATTATGGTTTAATATCTTTTGACTCTCACTCTTGTCAAAATTGCACTGATTATTCTAATATGGTTTATTCCAAAATTATTGAATATGCAGTCTAGTGGAACGTAATGTTCATTATCAGTTAATAGCTGCATTATTGGAGGTGGAAGTGTGTGTGTGTGTTTGTTTGTTTGGTTTAATTATTGTTTCAAGAATATATTTTCTACGTGAAATTATTAATGTTAAAAGTAATGCACATGCAAGCTTGAATGCTGCCGTTGGCACTGGTCAGTTTCCTTGTTTATTGTTCTAGGTATACCTGCACCCATTTCTTTGGAGAGTTTATGGACCCATTTGTATGTTTATTTGTTAAACAATGAATTATTTTGTGGATACTGTAATGTTAAATGATTTTATCCTAATTTTTGTGTGGTATTTTTTATTTATGGTATTTCTGAAAACTTGGTTTATGATGATTTTATCCATGTAATTGAGAAAAGGCTTAGTTGTTGTTGTTGTATTTCTTATTTATGGTGCTTTTCTGTTATAGTAAAGAAAAGTATTAGAGCACTTATCTAAAATAAGTTTTTGTCTCCCTTCTTCCCTACTCTCTTTTTTACCGTACAGAATCAAGATGGCAATGATCTTATGGCCTATTGGCTGTCAAATACATCTGCGTTATTGTTTTTACTCGAACAAAGCCTGAAATCTGGTGGTGCAACGGCTGCAACGCCTGTTAGAAAACCACCTAATCCAACATCCCTCTTTGGAAGAATGACTATGGTGATGAATCTTCCTTAACATTCTATGTAATCTGATTTCCATTTAGCACTTAAAAAATTCCACTTATTTATTTGATGGCTAAATTGCAGAGTTTTCTTTCATCCCCTTCTTCTGCCAACCTTGCTGCCCCTGTATTGGAGGTTGTGCGCAAGGTAGAGGCTAAATACCCTGCTTTGCTTTTCAAGCAGCAGCTCACAGCCTATTTGGAGAAAATATATGGCATCATTCGGGACAACTTGAAGAAGGAGTTAACATCGGTGCTTGCATTATGTATCCAGGTGTGTTGAAATCTAGTTGGCAATTGTTTAACTCAAGTGAGCTTTAAAGTAGGATACAATATCTCATCCCATGTAGTTCTCATTCCTTGTCCCTATATACTATATTCCTTCTGGAGATATTTTCAAGAAACTTCAAAACGGATTCTGAGTCTACATATTGTTTTTAATCACATGTTATTTTGGTTCTGTTCCTTATGAAAATCTTATTGCTGATATACAGGCACCAAGAACATCAAAGGGAGTTTTACGATCTGGTCGAACCTTTGGTAAAGATTCTCCCATGGTTCACTGGCAGAGTATTATTGAATCCCTCAACACCCTCCTCTGTACACTGAAAGAGAACTTTGTAAGAAGCAAAATTGCGATTTATTAACTTCTGAATATTAAGCAATTACCTCCCTGTTAGCCTTGTCCTTGCAATTTCTGAAAATTGCTGATGATATATTTTTCGGGTTTCAGGTGCCTCCAGTTCTTATCCAAAAGATCTTCAGTCAAACATTCTCATATATTAATGTGCAACTCTTCAATAGGTAAGTAGTTTATACATACATCCCTTAACATAAAACAATAAAAATAAAAAAATTGCATCATGATGTTTTTATCTTAAAATGTGGAAAGGTTAACACGTTTTTTTTTAAATGATTACTAGTCTTCTTCTGCGTCGTGATTGTTGCACATTCAGCAATGGGGAATATGTCAAAGCTGGATTAGCTGAATTAGAGCTGTGGTGCTGTCAAGCAAAGGAAGAGGTAATTTGTTTTTGCTTTTACTGTAATGTGTTAAATCTTGAGTTAGTACATATATTAATTGGGTTTTAATGAAATATGGTGATGAACTATGGCTGTTCTGTGTGGTTTTTGGGCTGGTGTTCACATATTCATAAAAGCTCCAAACTAATTGCCTTTGGTTTGCAGTATGCAGGACCATCTTGGGATGAACTCAAGCACATAAGACAGGCTGTTGGATTCTTGGTAAGTGTCTTGTTTGATAATATGGCACCTTTTCATGCTATTATCTTGCCCACATTGTTAATGATGGTTCATTATTTGGATAATCAATGTTGGTTTCCTATGCATCGTCTTTTGCGTTTACTTTACCTTAAGTGTCTCTTATCTGAGAGTTTCATAATTAGGTTTGGTAACAGGATAAATCCAGTTTTATCCTATTTTTAGTATTAGATCAAGCTTGTCTAGATCTAAATGCTTATACTTATATGGAGAAGTAACTGTACTGTTTGTTTGTTTTTTCAAACAAAATGCATCTTGTTTTGGTTCTAGAACAAAATCATGCTCAAACAAATTACTGAGACTTAATAGATCAGATTTTAAACATAATTACCCAAATTACTATAAACAAGGATAGCATGAGATGTGCGTTGGAAATACTTGGATAATTTCATCAGATCCATTAACATTCAAGCAATTTGCTTTATCCTTACTAGGTAGGGTGGGCAATGGCAAATTAAAAACCATGGAAATTCTTTAACCATATTAGTTCATAAACAAGCACATCATGTATGTTAACTTCAAAAGATAAACATAAGCTGTCCTCTTTGTGATGGTCTTAGAATAAATATGATGAATTGAATAAGACAACGTGAAGGTTAATTCTATTTTCTTCTTTTCTATCTTAATGATTATTTTTTCATATGAAGTGATCAAAATCCAATTTCTATCTGGTTTAATTGTTGTATTTCTATCTGGTTTATGACAAATGCATGACTCATGTTCAAATCCATAGATCCCATTAGTAAGCGATCGTAAATCTATGGTAAATCCTCTTGGTAGGTTGCCTTGGAATGGGGAGTAATTCTCCCCACCCTAACTTTTGTCAACCAAAAAAAAATACATTTTATGAACACCAAACCCGAGTAGAGTAGATTTTTTTTTTCTTTCTTTTATATGAAGTGATCAAAAATCCAATCTGTCTTAATTACTTCTATCTGGTTTAATTGTTGTCATTTTTTATATTCAGGTTATTCATCAGAAGTATAGGATTTCCTATGATGAAATCGTAAATGATTTATGCCCTGTAAGTCTTTATCCATCTCAAACTCCATGTGAGTGCATGGGGCCTGCATCTCTCATTTATTTTTTAGTATACACAATGGCCTATCTTCGATAGTATAATGGATTTATGTATAGGCATATAATATGGTTTGAGATGATGAGTTCTTGGTAAGATCCCATGTGTTTGGATGTTGTTTCTTTGTATTTTTGCAAGGAAAAGTTATGGATTCTTTTTCTTTTCTTTTTCTTTTTGGGTACATTGGAAGTGCAAGCACCTGGATAGGGAAGGGGGATAAGTGGAACCTTGTACATAATCATCAAATCCCAATCTTAAATACTGGGCCAGTGCCAATTGAGCTGCAAGCTCGTTGGCTATGGATTAATATGTTTCTGTCAGTAGCAGTTGACCTGGTTGCTCATATTGTTAGCACCTTCAACTTGGGGAGTGCATGAGGCTACTGCTAGGACTAAAATTCAGATTTATGTTTGCATTTAGTTCTAAGGGATGGGTTAGAAGGAGATTAGGGATGATATATGCATGATCTTGAAAGTATTATCTCTTGCTCTCACTACGTTTCAATGTCTTTTGTAGTCTATATGTTTCTCTCATGTCTTTTCCCTTCTATTTTCTCCCCGCTCCCGGTTCTGCTACTCCAGATCCTGAGTGTCCAGCAGCTGTATAGAATATGCACACTTTACTGGGATGATAACTACAATACTCGAAGCGTATCTCCAGATGTAAGTTTGTGTCTATGTTTTCTCCAATAACAGCAAAAGGCATCCCTGAAGTGGTAAATGCTTGATTAACACACTCAAATCTTCCTTCAGGTCCTTTCAAGCATGAGGATGCTTATGGCTGAGGACTCCAATAATGCTCAGAACGATTCTTTCTTGTTGGATGACAGTTCCAGGTGAGAATGCTTGTATATGGAATGACTATAGGTGGTGCTTTAATAACATAGCACGCACTTTGAGCTTAAAACTACATAGAGGGGAAAAATTATCTTCCATTATAATGGATACAAGAAAGTTGATATATGTAATTTAATTGTTGTGTAACACATGCATAAAGTAGGTGAAGCTCAACTTACGTGATGTATTAATTCTTGGTCGACTTTTATTGCAATCCTTTGCTGTCGATTTTTTGGTTTATAGTTGAGATATTAATTAGAACAAATGGAGATATTATGCAAACAGGCTACATGCTTACCAGATGACTTTTGCTTCTTTCACAGCATTCCCTTCTCAGTGGATGACCTCTCTACATCACTGCAATTGAAGGATTTCTCAGACATGAAACCTGCGGATGAGCTTCTTGAGAATCCAGCCTTCCAATTTTTAAACGAGTAGGCGTAGGAAGCTTAGTATGCTTTTATAATTGAGTCTTGTCAGGGCAGACAACAAAATCAAAATCTGTTATTGGTCCTTGTCGTTGTTGTTGTAAATGCCATTTTTATTTTTATTTTTCTTACCTTCCTACATCTTTTTGGTCATATCCTTGCATCTTCATGCCCCTGCTGTACAGTTATTTTTTCATTCTTTGGCATTCAATTGTAAAATCTTCATTGTTAAATGTTAATAGGGGCAGGGATATTTTTAGGAGTAGTGAGCTTGCCTTGTATTTTCCTTTTTTTAGTTTTCCCCCCCTTTTGGTCAATCTGTAAGTGCTTTTAATTTTGGGGGCCAAGCTCACTTTCTATCCAAGAATGAACATTGATATATATAGTCATGAATAGGATGTTAGTTATACTTTCGTTTTTGTTTTCGTTTTTTCGTTTTTTTTGTTTTTTGGTTGGGAGGGTGTGGGGGTGCTTATCTGAACTCTTTCAATTTTCAACTGATCCTTTTTTTCCACCAACTTGTTTATCCGATCATTGGTTCCCCTATCATACCATATCAGTAACTTTTGAAATGCGAATGAGAACATCAACTTTTACGAATGTGGCTTTGAAAACATAAACTATTGTGTGAGAAGCATTTCTGCAATAAAATCTTGAGGTGAAAACATTTTAGCTAGTTTCTATTATCATCCATAGCAGAAAAATAGGTGTTCACATAAAGCGTTGGTTAGTGGCCAAGCACCGCTGAATATACTAAATACTAATAGTGCTTTTAAATGGGAAGTATTTAAAAACACGCCTATATGTCAGAAAGAGAGAGTAGAACATGTACATATAGAGAGAGTCTAATATACACCTTCCTGTGTCATACACTTAGTCAATTTTAGTTATTATTGTGTTAAAAAATACATCAACAGTTAAAATTAATGACAGGTAATTTGTTAAACTTTTTTGTTAATTTTTTTTTTAATCTCCATCATCACCGGTCAGGCATCGTCCGATGAACTCCGGCCACCATCTGATCAACTCCGGGCACCGTCCGGCCAACTCTAGGCATCGGCCCGGCCAATTTTGGCCACCTTCTGCCCAACTCCGACAATCGGCCCCCACCTTTTTTCATGGTTATAAGGTTCATTTTTTTAAAGTTATAAAATTGTATAAATAATATTAATTAAAATTGTATTAGTCTTTATATTTTTTCATATATAACTATGTATACTAAAAATTCTACTGATTTTATTGTGTGTAAATATTACCAGTTAAAATCTATAAAATTTTTAGTATGCACAGTTATTTATGAAAAAATATAAGGAGTAGTATAGTTTTAACTGATATTATTTTAACTGATATTATTTATACAATTATGCAACTTAAAAAAAAATAAACAGTATAACCTGAAAAAAAAAGTGGTACCCAACGGACGGTGGCTGGCCGACGGTGGAGGACAGTGACCGGCGGCACAGTAGTGTTGGTGGTGGTATGTAAAAAAAATATAAAACCAATAAAAAAATATAAAACAAAAAAAAACCTACAAATAAAAAACCTGCCATAGCAGGTAAATTAGAAGGTGTATGGTACACCCGTACTTAAGAGGGTGTACCATAGCATCCACCGTACTGATAGTTCACTAAACATAAACAGTTTCGTTATTTGTCTAATTTTTATACTTCAAATATTTTTTAACTCACTCACAAATTCATTTTGTATTCCGTTCTGCGAGAATGTTATAGTCATATACACCTTGATTTGATATGTCTATCTTGTGCTAGAATACAGTGGACATACATCTACTATATTTTGGGTGGACAAAAAGTATTTTTGAAACATAAATAAGAAATGAGGGGTTACACTTGTAAAGATAATACATCATTATGTGTAATGGTTATAAAATAACTAAGCATACTAAATGTTATAATCATAAACTCTTACTAGTGACGCTTTTAATATCAAATTAAGATAGTCATTCATTACATGTAAAATATACATGTTTTACAACACATTCTCTTAAATGATTATACACTGAATATACCTTGTTAAAATCTTGTGAAGAAAAAATACAGTGAAATAAAAACTTAGCAAAAAAAAAAAAAGAATACAGTATTCATGGGTTACTTATTATTCCTCTAAAATACAACCAATTATGAAATTTCTTTAAGTTGATGCATTCTAGTGTTATGCACTTACTTTTGGAAAATTAACATTAGCAATGCCTTTGTGAATAAATTAGTTGAGTTGTCACTTGAGCGAGTTTTGCAAATAATAACATCAATGTTATTCAAGAGCTCACGAGTGTAAAAGAACTTCGGTAAAACATGTTTAGTTCTATCACCCTTTAGTTAGCTACCTTTGATTTGTGTAATATGTGCTGCATTATCCTCTTACAATACTATTGACTCATCATTTTCCTTCAACAATCCACATGCTTCTTTAATATGTTGGATCATAATTCTCAACTATACACACTCATGACTTGCTTCATCAATTGCTAATATTTCTAAATGATTTGATGAGGTAAAAGTGATTGTTTATTATACATATCGCCATGAGATAGCAATATCTCTACATGTGAACACATAACTTATTTGTGACTGAGCTTTATGAGAATCAGAAAAATATCAAGCATCAACATATCCTACCAATTTTAATTTTGCTCCCAAATTGAGGGATACACAAACGAGAGAGAGATAGAGGCCCAAGTGATTTTAGAATCTCACCTCTAACGGCGGGATTTGAAATTCTTTATTTTAGATGCACAAAATACCTTATTAAAATTCTTTATTTAATTACCCAAGTACAATACTTTACAGTGAAGGATTTTAAATCCCCTAAAAAAGTACAATTCCTCCATAAAACGATTTATCCAAACACATTCTAAAGGAAGGATACTTATTACTCTCACTTTATTACTTATTCAACTCGTGCACTTGCAGTTTGCTCAACAAGGGTTTTGTTGATTTTCCTTTATGCATGCTTTTTTTGGTGAATGAGATCTATTGAATAAGCTAGGAATCACAAGCTTTGTTCAGAGGCTGCTGAGTTGGTGATACCCATAATTACTATTCCATTCAATATCCAAACCAAAACAAAGTGAAAAAAGAAAAAAAAAGTAAGGCAAGACAAATCTTAATTAAGAGAAACTATTTAAAAAATAGGGTGAAATAATTTGATGTCCACTTCTAATTTTAAAGGAGTAGTGGAGTGAAAATACATTCTATGAACTCAGTAACTTGCTCGACTTTCAGTTTATGACAAATGCATGACTCATGTTCAAATCCATAGATCCCATTAGTAAGCGATCGCAAATCTATGGTAAATCCTCTTGGTAGGTTGCCTTGGAATGGGGAGTAATTCTCCCCACCCTAACTTTTGTCAACCAAAAAAAGATACATTTTATGAACACCAAACCCGAGTAGAGTAGTTTTTTTTTTTTTTTATATGAAGTGATCAAAAATCCAATCTGTCTTAATTACTTCTATCTGGTTTAATTGTTGTCATTTTTTATATTCAGATTATTCATCAGAAGTATAGGATTTCCTATGGTGAAATCATTAATGATTTATGCCCTGTGAGTCTTTATCCATCTCAAACTCCATGCCTGAGAGCATGGGGCCTGATTTTTTAGTATACATAATGGCCTATCTTTGATAGTATTATGGATTTATGTATAGCAGAATTTGAGATGATGTGTTCTTGGAAAGATCTCATGTATTTGGATGTTGTTTCTTTGTGTTTTTACAAGGAAAAGTTATGGATTCCTTTTTTTTTTTTCTGGTACACTGGAGGTGCAAGCACCTGGGTAGGGAAGGAGGAAAAGTGGAAACTTGCACATAATCATCACACCCCAATCTTAAAGACTGGGCCAGTGTCAATTCAGTTGCAAGCTCATTGGCTATGGGTTCATATGTTTCTGTCAGTAGCAGCTGACTTGGTTGCCCAGATTGTTAGCACCTTCAACTTGGGGAGTGCATGAGGCTACTACTAGGACTGAAATTCAGATTTATGTTTGCATTTAGTTCTAAGGGATGGGTTAGAAGGAGATTAAGGTTGATATATGCATGGTCATGAAACCATTATCTCTTGCTCTCATTAAATCTCAATGTCTTTTACGGTCTGTGTTTCTCTCATGTCATTTCCCTTCTATTTTCTCCCGGTTCTGCTACTCCAGATCCTGTGTGTCCAGCAACTGTGTAGAATATGCAGACTTTACTGGGATGGTAACTACAATACTCAAAAGTGTATCTCCAGATGTAAGTTTGTGTCTATGTTTTCTCAAATAACAGCAAAAGGAATCCCTGAAGTGGTAAATGCTTGATTAACACACTCAAATCTCCCTTCAGGTCCTTTCAATTCAAGCATGAGGATGCTTATGGCTGAGGACTCCAATAGTGCTCAGAGCAATTCTTTCTTGTTGGATGATAGTTCCAGGTGAGAGTGCTTGTATATGGAATGACTTTAGGTGGCGCTTTAATAGCATAATAACATGCATTTGAGCTTTAGAACTACTTAGAGGGGAAAATTATTATCATTATAGTGTATAGAAGAAAGTTGATATATGTAATTTATTTGTTGTGTAACACATGCAAAGAGTAGATGAAGCTCAACTTATGCGATCTATTAATTTTGGTCGACTTATATTGCAATTCTTTGCTGTTGATTTTTGGGCTTGTAGTTGAGAAATTAATTAGAACAAATGTACATACTATGCAAACAGGCTATATGTTAACCAAGTGACATTTGCTTCTTTCACAGCATTCCCTTCTCCGTGGATGACCTCTTTACATCACTGCAATTGAAGGATTTCTCAGACATGAAACCAGCGGATGAGCTTCTTGATAATCCAGCCTTCCAATTTTTAAATGATTAGGGCTAGAAAGCTTAGTATGCTTTTACAATTATGTCATGGAAAAATGTTAGTAATACATTCTTTTAGACATTTTTTTAACACTTATTTTATTATTGATCTTAAGGTAAATATTGTTAATATCTCTCTCCTAATAATCTTTTCAAGTATATGAGGTGAATTAATAATAAAAGAAGTGTTGAAAAAGTATCCAAAAAAATATATTTCTAGCATTGCTTTCAAGGCAGACAACAAAATCAGTTGTTGGTCCTTGCCATTGGTGTTGTAAATGTCGTTTTATTTTTATTTTCTTCCTACATTTTTTTCTTACCTTCTTACATCTTTTTGGTCATATCCCTGCATCATCATGCCCTTGCTGTAAATTTATTTTTTCATTCTTTGGTATTCAATTGTAAAATCCTCATAGTTAATAGGGGTAGGGATATTTTTAGCAGTAGTGAGCTTGCCTTGTATTTTCCTTTTTTTCCTTTTTTTCCCCTTTCGGTCTTTCTGAAGTGCTTTTAATTTTGTTTTGGGGGGCCAAGCTCACTTTCCACCCAATTTTTGACTGTGTAAAGTTACAAGAATGAACATTGATATATAGTAATGAATAGGCTGTTCGTATTCTGGAATCTGAGCTATAGTTTTAACTTTTTATTTTTTTGGGTCTTATCTGAACTCTATTTCAACTGATCCTTTTTACCACCGGTTTGTTTATCTGATTATTGGTTGGGGAATCCCCTATAATACTATACCAGTAACTTTTGAAAATGCAAATGTGAATATACCTTTTGCGAATGTGGCTTTGAAAGTATCAAAATGTTGCAAATAGTTGCTGCTGTTGTGTGTGAAGCACTTCTGCAATAAAAAGAAAAAACTCGAGGTGAAAACATTTTAGCTAGTTTCTATTATCAATATCATCCATAGCAGAAAAATAGGTGCTGTTCAAATAAAAGCGTTGGTTAGTGGCCAAGCACCGTTCAATGTACTAAATATTAATAGTGCTTTTATTTAATGGAAAATGTTGAAAAATATGGCAAGAGCCAAGAGCCGGAGAGGGAGTTGAGAGTGGGAAATAAGAATCTGAAATTGACTGAATGAAAAAATTGTGTACAACAGGACGACTTATATAAAATAAGAGAAAGTAATTAATTAATAATTAATCTATGGACTCATTAAACTAATCTAATTAACTTGTAACTAAGCTAATCAATCTCTATGCATATTGTAACTACGATATAGAAAGTTCTTCACTGTGCAGCGTGGCCAAACGGACTCGCTGATTAGAGAGGGCAATCTTGGTTCTTATCACCGCTATAATTCTAGAACTGCAAAAAAGCTGCAAGCTCTGCTGTTCAAGGGTACTTCAAACCGTAATAAGCTTACATGTGCTTAATATGGTGCTTTAAGGGTTTTGCAACCTAATCTTCAACCGATGTATGATTTAATCTCTTGTGCCGTGTTACCTTTTTTTTTTTGGGGGTCCATGTTACGTTAAAATCGTGTCTTTGATATCATTCTATTTTTTAAGCTGGCCAATCAAGAGTTTCATCCTGTAACCTGGATGGTCCCTCCAATGGTATTAGAAATTGGATGCCAATTTAGGGTTTAATATCCTAACACAGCCCAACTTTGGTTGAATGAGAGAGAGAGACAAAGTGAAATTTGATTTGGAAATGAAGAGAAAGAATAATCATCATCTCACTTTAGACAGTACTCATACATCTTTTAACACAACATTAAAGTTAGTTAATGAAATATAAATTGTTAGTTAATGGGTATGTACAAATATGTAATCCTTTCAGCCTGATCCCGTTAACCAATTTATATACGTAATTAATCACTTTTTTTATTTTTCATTAACTAGCTTTTTACATATTCATTAACCAACGTATATACGTCATTAACCACGAATTTGTATTTCATTAACCAACTTTATGTTGTATAAAAAGTGGTGTGATTGAAAATAGATAAGATTATCTGGGTTGGAAGAGAAATGAAAAGTTAAAAAATAACTTGAAAAGAAGTAAAAAAGTGAGTTATCCTTTCTTAAAATTGATCTTCATTTATCTAAAAGATCAAAGTATATTGTACCCAATATATATATACATAGGAGATATATTTAGTAAGAGAAATTTTTATTGTTAGAAGGTGAGAGAAATAAATTTTGACCATACGGCTATATATAGATGGTCACGATTAAAAGTTACTTAAATATTATGTGACCGCTTAAAAAAGTTACATACATTTATGTTCTAATTTTGACTATTCACGTAAGATTCAATAGTCAAGATTCATTCATCTCACTTCTTACAATAAACATTCTTTTCACCATATATATATATATATATATATATATATATATATATATATATATATATATATATATATATATATATTATTGAATTTTTAAGTTTTGATGATGATATATAAATTAAGTTAATAGAGCATGTATTTGATTTATTTAAATCATTTAATTTTGGTTAAATGTTAAAGATGATTTTTAGCATGTGCTTTATATTTGAATTTCAAATTTGAAGTATAGAAGGAAAATTTTCAAAATTTGATTTATTTATAAAACATTTCCTTACTTAATATTTGATTTCCATTATTGTTAGAAACAAGTCATTTATACCGCTTTTATGATTGGATTAAACTCTTTTAAGTGTAAATGAATGCTCTAATAGTCAAAAATTTGAATAATATGCTGTCATACTCAAACCAAAAAAGAACAGCAACTAAAACAACACATACTGGGCGAACTAGCAACTACTGGATGTAGATCGCAGATTATGGCTGAATCAGTATAAAAATCGATTGTGCATTTCTCTCAACCCTTTCCTCTTTACTTTCAATTTTACTTGTCTTTATATTGTAATTATTGTTTAATGATTTAAATTTTTTGTTATTGAACCATATAGAACCAATTCATTCCCCTCTTGGTTCTGTCAATTGGTACCAGAGCTTAATTCTCTGAAAGGTTTAACCGCTTGATAAGTCGATCCTTGCAGGTTCAATGACAGGAAACCTAATGAACTCAAATGTTATTGAAGGGTAATCCATCTTAAGATCACCATACTTTTATGGGTCAAAATACACTTATTGGAAGGAACGCATGAAGATGTTCATTCAGTCCGTCGACTACAAACTTTGGCTTGTGATAAAAAACGGCCATCAATTCCAAAGAAAGTGGTAGATGGCAAAGAGGTAGAGAAGACTGAAGAGGAATTCAATAATAAAGACACGAAGAAGATGGAACAAAATGCTAAATCCAAAAACATTTTCTATTATGCCGTAAATCCAGACGATTTTAGAAAAATCTCAATGTAGGGATAAGTTAAAGGTCACACACGAAGGAACAAACCAAGTAAAAGAAGTGAAGATTGACATGCTTGTTCATAAGTATGAGTTGTTTAACATGAAGAAGGAAGAAAAGATTGATGAGATGTTCGAAAGGTTCTTAAACATAGTCAACACCCTTGATGCTCTTGGAAAAGTCTACATGGATAGAGAATTAGTAAGGAAGATACTAAGAAGCCTTACCAAAGAATGACAATCAAAGGTGGCTGCAATTCAAGAAGGATGATACCTTAACACCATTTCCTATGATGAATTAAGAGGTAATCTTCTAACCTATGAATCAACTTTTCTTAATAGATTGCAGGAATAGAACACAATAAGGAAAGGAGTTGCTCTCAAAGCCACATCAACCTCATACCAAGAGAAAGACGATAAAGGAACTCAAATGAGTAATGATGAAGAGATAGCACTCCTAACCAAGAGACTCTATAAACTTTACAAGCAAAAGTTTGGTTCAAGGAAGAGACATCAGTTCAAAAGGAATGATTCAAAATAAGATCAAATTGTGTACTATAGTTGTAAAAAGGTTAGTCACTACTAATCCGATTATCCTTTCACTAAGATGAAATTTCAAAAGAAGCAGAAAGAAATGGTAGCAAGTTTGACTCGGAGTGATTGCGATGACTCTTCATCTGAAAGTGAACATGAAGATAAAGATGATGTGACTCAGATGTGTTCATGGAAAGAAGTGAACACGATGATGAATATAATGAGGTAAATGACTTTGACCATCCTACTTCTTATGATGAATTAAATGGTGAGTTTGAAAAATTGTTAAAGGATTCTATTATGCTATCTAAATCATATTTTGCTTTAAAATCTAAGTATGATGATGCTCTTGTGGAACTTGAGAAGTTAAGAAAAGAAATTGAGCTTTTGAAGTTAGAAAATGTTTCAAATGAAAATGAACAAAAATTTATTACTGAAAATGTTTTATTAAATGAAAAGGTTGATGAGATTTTGAAGTTAAAAAATGTTTCGTGTTCTCTCTCTCTCTCGTCATTCTAGTATTCTCTTTTCAAACCTAAAATCCCAAATCAAATCCCCAATTTTCTTCAATGTTCTCCTTCTCTGTTTTGTTTCTTCTCAAATCACTATCACACATACGAGCTGCCGCACTGAAGTCGCGTTCGTGCTCTCTACCGTCTAAGTTCGAGTTGCTGGCTGATCCTCCACTCTTTCTGGTGACAACGAATCTGTGTCCGAGTTCGAACGCTGTCATGCTCTACCCGTTGTGTTCTACTTGTCGTTCCTCCATAGCTTCTTGCGACAAGCACCTAGACTCCGGCATCACGAGCTCCTTCTCTTCTGGCGACCAAGCTACTCCTCTTCTGTGACGCCTGTGCCACTTCCTGTTATTGGACCGTGATTCTTTCTCTGCAACTCTGACACTTACAAAAATATGGTGATTTCTCATCTCATGATTTGTGATAGTATTGAACAGAAATGTTGAATCTTGTTGGGTCTTTGGGATGTTCTTTTGTTTGGGTCTGATTTCTCTAGTTGCAACATTCTACTGATATTGTATTTTTTGAAATGCTATGATCTAGTTATGTGATCTGGGTTAGTGAAATTCCTTGTTGGTCTGTGCTTTTCTACTGATAATTCTCTCAGAAGTTACTAGTCTATTGATATTTACACTGCTTTGACTGATTTGAAGTTTTGTGAGGTGATATGGAACTTTGAATTATTGTTGCTAAGATACTTTCTTCTAATGTTGATCTTAGTTGCTAAATGTTAGTCTGATTTTGAGATGCTGACTTGTTTTTCAATTCATTATCCGAATAGATTTATTTGTCTAAGAATCATGACTCCAAGAATGATATTCTGTTATGTGCTTAGTGTTTTTTACAAAAAAAAAAAAATGGAATGAATATCTTCTTGAAGTCTGATGAATCTTTAACTTGTCAATTTTATCCTTTGCTAATTTGGTTGTGACAAGAAGAACAATGAATTGAAAAATTTATGTATTGATTAATTAGGTAATGTTGGCTTTGGAAACTTTGTACTGTTAATTACTGCAAAAATTCTCTATGTTGTTCATGTTAGCATACCAAGTGATGAGGAACATAAAAGGTCCACTAAAATTTTTAATGATGAATGTTGAATTTCTTGAAGATAAATATATGACAAAAGTGTTCTTTTGGATAGTGTTATCAAGAACTATATGCTCTTGCACACCCTTAAGTATCACTTAAAATTTCTTTTGAAAGTTTATTCTAAAATGCTTTCTTAACCTGCTTCTCAATATTCTAAATCTTTTCAATATGTTTTTAAAAATCTGAAATTTTGGTATGGTTACCATATTCTTGTATAATTTGGCAAGTTATCCTGATCATAGCACTTTACATTTAGAATTATATTATGACTATCTTTATTATTTTTCTTGCTATGAGTTTTTAGACTATCTTTGCATTACACTTGACCTTTTTGATGTTCAAGGGGAAGAAAGGACATGCTTATCAATTTAGAGATGAACTCAGTGGGAGCTCACCTAAAAGCAAGCTCATAGATTAAGGGGGAGCATAGCAAGCCTCCAAGGATTAAGAGGGAGTTCATAAATTAAGGGGGAGCCTTTTCTAAACCTTTTTCTTTTTAATATATTTGACTCCTATATTTTTACTGCCAACTCTGATTATTATTAAACATATGATATATGAAATAATTATTAATTCCTACATTCCTTTGTCATGCTTAAATTGTTGATTATGTTTCATAATGGAGTCATCATCAAAAAGGGAGAAAATATTGGATTTTTAAGTTTTGATGATGATATGTACATTAAGTTATTTGAGCGTGTATTTGATTTATTTAAATCTCTTAATTTTTGTTAAATGTTAAAGATGATTTTTAGCATGTGTTTTATATTTGAATTTTAAATTTGAAGTATAGAAGGAAAGTTTTCAAAATTTAATTTATTTATATAACATTTCTTTGCTTAATATTTGATTTCCATTATTGTTTGAGACAAGTCATTTATATCGTTTTATGATTGGATCAAGCTCTTTTAAGTGCAAATGAATGCTCCAACGGTCAAAAATTTGAATAATATGTTGTCGTACTCAAACCAAAAAAGAATAGCGACTAAAACAGCACGTATAGGGCGAACTAAAAACTACTGAGAGCTAAAACAACAACTACTTAAAAACGTACGAGCTGCATATCCCATGAGTTTTAAAGTCTCTTAGCTGATTTTTTGCAACCTCTAACAGCTAGCAAATGTTAAGGGAAGCCCTCTACTATATATAGAAAGCCTTGGAAAATATCAAAGACAACAACAACTGGCTCAAATCAAAAGTGAGGAATTGTTGAAAGTTTGTTATATCTATTTTCCTCCTCTTAGTTTTACACTTGTGTATCCACTCTATAGAAAGTGTTTGCTTTTGGAATCCATTGTAGCTCATTTTATAAGAGCATAAAGTTAAAAGAAACTATTGTAAGGTTACTCTTCTTCAGGTAGAAGTAGAGGAAGATTTGGTGGTATCTTTGGTGAAAGAAACCATTGTAACTCTGCCTTGAGGTTAAGGTAGAGGAAGGTTCGTCGAAGTCCTTATAAGAGAAAATTCGACAAGTAAAGAAAATCTCGAGCTTATGCTTGGGGATTGAATGTAGGTTGCGGATTGTGGCCGAACCAGTATAAAAATCATTTGTGCATTTCTCTCAACCATTTTCTCTTTACTTTCAATTTTACTTGTCTTTATATTGCAATTGTTATTTAATGATTTAAATTTTCTGTTATTGAATTATATAGAACCAATTCACCCCTTCTTGGTTCTGTTTTTTATATATATATGTTGGTGTATGTCCTAGAGACTGATACATTTTGTCTATATTTACATATATTCTATTATGCTAATTTTAATATATGAGACATTTTATTTATTATGTTCTTTTTAATAAATATAATAACGTCATTAGAATAGTAAGTTTGATGCCATAGGACATCAAGTAGTTGACTTGATCGTGAGATCTTATTGGATAAAGTTAAAATACTATTCTTAAATATCTCTAGTCAAATATTATTTTTAATTAGGACAATAATAATACATTGAGACTAGTATGTGCGTAAAGTGATGACCACATCTCACGGGTCATGGATATGATATATCAAGTCTTCACATAAGTACATGTTAGAGTAATGATGTACTGGACTGACCCGCCATGATAACGCTACATGAATCGTTACGTGAGTGTCATAAGTGATTCTCATAGTGACAATGGTGTCTGTAATCCTTTGACTTGATATCACTACGATTCCTACATGAGGGATTGTGTGTTTTAATGTCATCAAACGTCATCTGTAACAATGTGATTATAAAGTTAGTTATTAGACATACTGCGAATCATGCAGAGGGATGTGGGTGATCTAGATGAGATTTGTCACTCTTACATAACAAGAGCGATATCTTCGGGTCCCTTGATCAAGTGAGACTGCAAAATGCATGGCCATACTCAAATGAGTTAATATGATATATTGATTTTATTTGTTGTTACAAAGTTTACTCGAGTATCAGGAAACGAAGGATTGGACTATACAAGGGTGACACATTTCATGTCTTGTGTTCAATCTAGATATCTTGACAAAAGGACTAAACGACACAGAAACATTGGTCACAGAAAAATTATGTCAAATTACTGACATTCTTATTACTTGGGTAGCAGCGATGTGTTGCTAGATACCGCTCACTGCTTGTAATATTAAAATGAGATTTTAATATTACTGTTAACGTTATGAGAACCTGCATGGTCACACACATAGAGTAGACTAAATTAGAGCAATATATCCAAGTTGGACTCAAATTTAAATGTGGGTCAGACTCATAACATGTGAGTCTAGGGTTACACAGCTTACCCAACTGCTGCTCACACTCACTTAAGACAGTCATTATTATAAATAGTATTGTCAAAGGGGGCTGTTAAGGCACGAATTATAAACCCTAGCCGCACTTGACAGAAACAGTGAGTGAGTGATAGGTTCTTCTCTTCTCTTCGCAGTTAGCACTGTGTGAGAGACGTGGAACTCTTATTTGTGAACGTTGGACTTTCGTGAGTCTGTTCGTGTAGATACCGCAGAGACATTGTCGCTGTTACGGTATTAGTTGTAACATTCTATTTTTAGCAGGTTAAACTTGTATATATGGTCATAAGGTACCATAATACTTGTTTAACATGTCTGTTAATTGTTGAGACATTTTGAGTTAATTTAGGCACTTTACCGCAACACAGAACGTGCAAAATGATTATTTTGACTCAGGAAAATAGCATAAATGCTAAATTAAATGAAATAAATAAGGAAAATTTTATTAATAGATCACAAATGTGAGAAAGAAGATGTGGTTAAATTTTGAGGATAAACGGAGTCAGTTAGGTATTTTTAAGGACACTGTAGAGGTGTTTTAATACCGAATTGAGAAATAACAGATATAGAAATTCATGAAAATGATGAAACAAGAATTTAGATAAATCTTAAAATTTATTTTAAAATTGTTAGAACTTGATAAAGTTGATTTAGTAAAATCGAGGTGTTCTTAACAGATACGAAATTTGACAAAATAACCATTTTGCCCTTGAATTTATCTTTCAAAAGATGAGATATTTCTCATCATTCCTTATCTCTCTCACGCGTCTTCAATGAAAGAAAAGAAAGAGAAAAGAAAACAAAGAAAAGAAAGAAGAGAAGAGGGGAGGAGGCAGACGCAGAAACAGAGAGAAAGAAATAGAGAAGAGAGGGAACGTGGGAAAGAGCTGAAAATGGAGAAAAAGAAAGAAGCAAGAAGGAAGATCAAGCAAGAACCAAAGAGGAAAATCAAGAATGGAAAAACATGGAGCCATGGGAACCAAGGTAAGGGTTTTCTCTCCTTTTTCTTTTAAATCGTGTTTTTCTTTCAAATTTGAGATTTTGGATGAGCTTGGTTGAGATGTTAACTTGAGAATAATGGATCTATGCATTTAAAGTTTTCTATTGATTATTGATGAATTTTGAGCTTTGAAAGAGGGGTATGGATCCTTTATTTGATTTCTTGTTTTGAAACTGTTTTGGACCCTTGAACATAGCAATTTATGATGTTATTGTTGATCATTTTTTATTGATTTTTGAAAGACTTGAGACCTGATACCAAAACAGGGGTTTCTGGTGTGAGCGCCTAGGCGCCCTAAATGGAGTGTATGAGCACCCAACACCTAAGCGCTCACGAATGAGCATCTGGATGAGCGACCAGCGCCTAGACGCTCAGAGTACAGTGCCTAGACGCTCACTGGGAAGAACAAGATTTTGAGCCTGCCAATTGAGAATTTGATTTCTAGAAGCATTGTAATGTTATTTTAAGACATATTAGATGAGTAAAAGCATGAATTATGCTATGTAAAGTATGGTTATACATTATTTTAATCAAGTGTACCAAATTTGGGAGAAATGATTATGCATTGAGTATATTATTGGAATGATTACATATTGAACATGAATTTGAGATTGATTGATGGTATTTGAACACCCATGATGAGAATGATTTATTTATGCATTATGTTGCATGATGGTTTGATGAAATGATTTTTCTCTCATGGGTATCCACTTTGTGGAACTAGATCGAGTGTGGTTTTGGATATGCCTTGTATTAGGGTAAGTTTTGGATAATGGTAAGAGAGAATTTGGAAATCTATCTATACCAGAGTATTTGAGGTTGAGGAAGACCTTCTTCATTACCCATGCTTCCCTATACATCAAGTACTAGAGGAAGACCTATTTACTGGAGCTATCTTAAACCCCAGATTGTATGGGAGTGGATCACACCTCCCTTTATCTCTGATGATCGATAATGTGAGGACAGATAATTCCCTCTCTTTCAAAAGTTGTTGAGGATGGATAATTCCCTCTCTACTTACCACTTTTAATGAGGATGGATAATTCCCTCATTGTTGTGGTTGATCGAGATTGATCTAGTTACCCGGAGTAGTTCTGTGTGATGAAAGGAGTTACAAAGATGTTGAAGTGCACCAACCTAAAAGCAGACTATTACCAAGTAAATGATTTTGTAATGCTAGCATGAACAAGAAATAAACCTAATGAATTGAGATATGATGAGATTTTTATTATATATATATTAAGATTGAAAAAATGGTTATGTTTTGATGACATGATTGACAATTTTTAAGACATGAGACTTGATGTAATTTTGACGATTACGAAGGATTTTCATAATGTTAAATGGAATATCTATTTCGAGAAGATGAAGGACTTGATTTGGCCTTTTGCCACCTTCTTAGAGTAATAATAAATGTTTTGAATAAAAATGAGGTTTTCTTCGAAATAGCTGGAATTATTGTGATGACACTATTTTAAACAAACTGCTGAGAATTTCTTGATTCTCAGCCCCACTATTCTCTATGATTTCCATGATAATTTCAGGTGGCCGAGCAGAACGGCAAGTGTATGGAGCTCACTTGAAGGATTAGTTAGGATATTCGTAGTTAGGTATTTACAAACTAGTCCTAATAGTTTTATTTATTCGATAAACTTTGTATAAAGTGTGCGGCGATGTATAGTTTGTATATTATTCCTTTCATTATGTATGTAAATTATGCTTCTGCGAAGGCTCATATTTTGTATATTATCAAATTGTTTATTTCAAAAATTTGTAGATATTAATAAGTAATGTATTAAATTCTAAATACTGATGCGTAAATCGGATACGTCATTAGTGTTAGTATTTAGGACGTTACATTGGCGATTCACGTCACTTCCTTTTGTTCACACTTCAAGAGCTAAACAATTTTAAAAACTCGGATTATGACTTTTTCGCATAGATCTTTTGTGGGAATTCTATTTTCAGCTGCGTGATGTATCTGCGATTCTCAACTATATATATATAAGACATATATATATAGTGAGAAGAATTTTTATTATGAGAGAGTGAGAGGAGTAAATCTTGACTATACAATTATACATTAATGGTCCAGATTAAAAGTTACTTAAATATTATGTGACCACTTAAAAAAGTCACGTGTAATTATGTTTTAATCTTGATTATTCATATAAGATTCAATTGTCAACATTCACTTCTCTTATTTCTTACAATAAACATTTCTTTCACCAGATACGTTATATATATATATATATATATATATATATATATATATATATATATATATATAAAAAAGGTATGATAAATCCTATCAACGGGGCTAACATAATTAAGTTTTGATTTTTCCAATCAAATTGTGGTCTAAATATTTGAATTGCTTTATTAAAACGAAATCATGGGGTATTTTTATTTTCTTAGGTGTAGGGAGGAAAGTGCAAACATTAGTTCATTCTTTTTTTCACTCTTTCTGACTACCTTTTTTTTGTTTTCTTTTTTTTTTCCATGTTTGATATTATATATTATTGGGAGTCAACCTAGAATTAATGAAAGGAACTCATATTAATTTCATGATGTAGAACTTATTTGCTACAAAAATCTGCCTCTCATAGTCACTGGAGAATTTTTGGAGGAAAAAAAAATTTCAGAAGTCTTAAGATTGAAACTTTGTTCGGCCAACCCATTTGAAATTCACATGGCCCTGGCCCCAGCAGTTTCGACCTAGAGCACAGGCACAAGGGTTGCAACCCAAATAGCTCCACCCGCAGAGAAGGGTTTGGGACCATGCTGCTACTGGACCACCCTATAGCTAAATTACCAGCCATCACAACTGTAACCTCACTAATTCTAATTGGATAATCTCATGGTCCAGAATAACAGGCACAAACTGAAATCAACACATGATTGTGGATTTGGTTTGGATTTGGATAAGCTTTGGTAGCAAGAAAACAGATAAACGAGTTTGTTCTAGGTTATCATTCTGGTCCATGCAAGGAGGAGTGTTACTCCACAAGGTTCACCTGAAATGCTCACCATTGTTGGTCCATTCCCAGTGGTGTAAAGGTCCTCCCCCTAGCTATGAAATCAAAATCTCTCACTATCCTACACCCCTAGTTGTGGAAATGCACATTAGCATTCACATTTTGGTCAATTTGGATTCACTGTAGTATATGGCAATCTTGACCCTTTTAATTTTTATCAATGATAATAACATTTGAGTGATTTTGTTTCCGTGCTACTAGGCCTTCCTCTTGGCTCAGTCTTTTAAAAAGTCTTATATTAATATATTTTGAGCAATGCTTTTTTCTTCCTTTTCATTGGTTGTTAACGGTTTGTACAAACTGATTTTTAGCTTTGTGTATTTAGCTTTGATGATGACACCATAATTCTTTCTGTAAATTTTAAAATTGACTTAAATTAATATATAAAAAAAAGGTTTAAAAATAATGTTCTTCGAAAGTGAAGACTGAAGGGTGTGTGTAAGAAGTGGATTTTTTTAATTAATTTACGATGACACTTTTAATTAATTCAATAATGCTCGTTGAATATCACAAGTGTCTCACATTTTTCATGTCAATATGAGCTGTCAAAATTGAAATGGAGGTGTGGTCAAATTTTGGTGGAACCAATTATAATTAGGTGATTGAAATTGTACATATGTGAGGTGATTGATATATGTATAAGTATGTGGGAGTAACATTATTTATATTAATTATTGTTTCCTTTATTTTTATTATAAAAAATTTAAATTAGTTTTAGATATTTTGAAAAAGAATGAACATAATACTACGTTTAAATAATAAATAATGAAAGAACAAAAAGAGAATAAGTGAAAGAGGACATATTCCTTTCTTTAGAAGTTTAAAAATAGATACGAAGGAAATGGAAATTAAGAAAAATTATTTTTCCTCTATTCCCTTTAAAGACTCAAGTTTTGTTGCAATCAAAATTGATATGAAAAAGAGTGAACTAATTAAATTTTATAAGTCAAAAGTAAGTATTTTACATTTTGTTCCATTTCTTTATAATTTAATTTTTAAATAAAATAATAGAATTTTGTTTCATTTTCTCACTTAATCTTCCAAACATAAGAAATGTAGTTTTGCTCCATTTTTTTCTTTTCTTTTTTAGTCTATCCCAACTTATTATGTTATGCTCCATTAATAAAAAAATTCAAATAAGTGGAAATAAAATTATTATTATTATATAAGTACATATATCTTTATAAAAATGTAATTATTTAAATAAAAACGACCAAAATTTTCGGCTGCATGGGTAAAGTTCTAAAGATATTATTAAAAAAAAATCCTAACAAGAGTTTAGACGAAAAAGGATTATGAGAGAAACAGAAATGTCGATAAATGTTACATACCCATGCAATCAAATTCAAAGGATGAGAATTATCTGTATAATTTCTTATTATTGAATTTGTGCATTGATACATACATTACATCCATGGCAAAAAAAAACATTGCATCTATCAATAAGTTTTTTCATATAGGACAAGCTTTCAACAATTTATACACGATGAAATTTCTCCATTTGGACCATCAAACGTGTAGAAGCTTCCACAAGGATGAAGAGCTAGCTACGTAAGAAAATCTCAGCAAATGGTAGGAGGGAAAAACGAACACATTATGAAAATGACAGCGATTGTAAGATAATTTAAGAATAATAGCAGTTGATGACAATCATGGAGTCAATTATATTTGGTTTGATTAAATGCATGTTTGCCGACAGCTTTTTTTTCGATTTTTTTACCGTTTAATCTTTGACAAAATCAGTTTCAATTTTTACATAAAATTTAATACATTATAATTTTTTTTTTCATAATGCTAAATATTAAAATTTATAATTTTAAATTATAAATTATTTATTATACTTTAAAATATAAATATTATTTTATTTTCAATCAAATAATTTTTTTAATTATTTATATATATTTTGATAATATAATATATAAAAATGATTTTTTATATTATCTAAATAAAATAAATTAATTTAAAATTATTTTTCAATTAATATATTTAAATAAAAATTAATTATATTATAATTAATTATAATAATATTATAAAAATAATCAATTATATAATAAACAATTATTAAAATAATTAAATTTTTACAATTGTTCACAAACACTCCATAAGTCTGAAAATGATCAAACTTGCTAAAAGCCTATTTATTCAAGCCCTTTTAATAAACACCGGTTAGTGTGGATTTGTCAAAATGATGCCAACTATAACCTATATAATTTAACTAGGTAGCCAAAGCAATCGCTATCATGAAATTCCTTGTCACAATTATAAGATTTATGTAATCTGTACTCTTTGCTTTGTCTTACTTGTGATATTTATTAACATGACGGGAAAGTCCAACTTGGTCATTTTCAATTTGCACATGGCTCCAAAAATGCGTCCCCCTCCACGACTTTCCAAAATAGATATGAAAGACATATCCCTATCTATATAAGTTCACACATCTTATCGTACTTGCACAAAATTTGTGGTTTAGGGTTGAGGAAACAATTGAAGACAGTGAACATGTTCCCATTTTTTCAGTTTGACAGTTTGAGTGGGAATGGAAGAAAAATAATCACTCTGGCGGGCCTTCAATATTGCTGATCAAGTTTGAAGAGCTGGTGGACATTTTTATCAAATATATAGGGCTAAATAATTTTTATGTTCTTTAATAATCAATTATTCTAATTGATTGAGAACAATGGTTGTGAAGGATTCACCACATTTTATAATAAATAACTAATTGTTTTAAAATATTTTTATTTGATTTACATTTTACATTGAGCACCTGATAAGGTGATAATCAGTGTCTTTCTTTAAGTTGTATGTTAAATGTCTATGGGTCTAATTATAAGTGACATGCGCTCTCAGGGGAGAAAAAAGGTTCAAACTCGAGAGACGTCCTTATAAAGAGGATCTAATCGTATAGCTCTTTAAGGGATTAATTTCACACTCAAAAGAGTATTTTGAAAATATCCTAAAAAATAATATTTTATATTATATTATATTATATATATATATATATATATAATATATCTAGTAAAAAGAATTTTTATTGTGAGATAAAGAAATTGATAAATTTTGATCATATAACTATACATAGATTATCAAAATTAAAATATATTTAAAAGTTATATGATTACTTAAAAAAATTAAATGTATTTATATTTTAATATTAATCATTTATATATCTAAGATCCAATAGTTAAGATTCACTTTTCTCATCTCTAACAATAAACACTACTTTCACTAGATATACTATATATATATATGGGACATATCTAGTAAGAATAATTTTTATTGTGAGAAGGTGAGAGGAGCAAATCTTGATCATACAACTATACATAGATGATCAAAATTAAAAGTTACTTGAAAGTCATAGGCTACTTAAAAAAGGCACATGCATTTATGTTTTAATATTGATCATTTATGTAATATCTAATAGTCAAGATTCATTTCTCTCATCTCTCACAATAAACACTTCTCTCACCTGAATAAGATCATATATATATCCATGTTATACGTTAATATTTTTGTTGTAAATTGATGGAGCATAGAAAACAATTTTAAATTAATGTGCAATTTTGATACAATATTGTGTACGTATATTTCAATGCAACAGTAGATTTTGCAAAATAATTATTCTATACCGTTTTTTATTACCAAAACATACTTATTTTATAAAAGAAAATTCATTAATGTATTAAAGATCTTGATTTACACCATTATTAATGATTTTTCCCCCACTAAAGTACATACATATATTGAGTTGGAATGAAAAAAAAAAGCATGTTTGTACCGAACAATCATATGCAAGCTGGTCAAAAGCAAGATTAGTGATGATAATTAGAACCATCTACAGCACATGTAAGTTTTTTAATTAATTTATAATTAACGGTCTCATGCAAGGTCTAAATATTCCAATTTGTAATAAACAGCCCTTCCATGTGGTCTCATGTGTTTCTCCAAAGAGTCCACATCTCTCTCTGGTGATGATATCTTCTTCTCATATACGTATATGGTCAAACAGGTTTCATTTGATGCAGTTAATAATGATTCATATAAGCATCTAATCCTTCAGCCATGTTCTTCGTTTTATTTTGGTAAACGGCCGGTCATGTTCTAAGCGTATTCTATTCCCTTCTTCCTAACTAGTTGAGATATGTATATGATTAGTTTATACAAAAATAATATTGATGGTTTTCTTTTGTTACATATATCCCTGCCGTTATGATAGTTATTTTGTTAGTTAAAAGTGTTATACAATTAAGAATAGATTGATATATATGCTACTATGCTGGAGATGATCCCTTTTAATGCAATTAATATATAGGAAAAAATCAAATAGTAGCAGCAAGCTTCTAACTTCAAATTAATGAACTATGCACTTTGTCAAATTATCCAACAAATTTGAACAGCTATATTTCTTTCTAGTGGGTGTGTATATTTGTTGCTATTGCTGGTGTGATTTTGTTGTGTATGAGTATGAATAATGTCTTGTGCAATGAAAATATTACTAAATAATTTACTTGTAATTAAAATCGATTATAAAGTTTAGTGTATAGAAAAATGATCATTTTATATTTTTAAAAAATGTATAAATATTATTTTATTTTTTAAATAATATAATTGAGTAAAAAAATAATAAAAAAATATATATAATAAATAATATTAAATAAAATATAATATATATATATATATATATTATTTAATGTAAAATATAAAAATTGTAGTGTATAATTGCTGATCTATACATATCTATGTACATACCATCAATCATAAGAACAATGATGACGATAGTTTATATTTGACCGTTGAACTATCAAACCGAACATTTATGAAAAAAGATTTGAGCTTATCTCAAAATGGTACTACACATGAAAAGGTCCTTTTCATTAATAAATGTCTTATTTTACAGATATTTGTTAAAGAAATTAAAATAAATTTTTTAATAAAAATAAGGTAAATAATATTTTTTAATTTTTAATACATTAAATATTTTATTTTTATAAAAACTTATTTTAACTTTCTTAACGGATACTTATTAACAAAACCCAAAATAAATTAAGGGATATTTTAGTTGAAATAAAAAATAAGTTACGAAAAATGATAATATGTTTTCAATTTATTGTTTTTTTTTTTAAGGTCTAAGACTCGTCATATGAGTCTAACATATGAACCCTCTAATAAGATCTCTAGATAATTTCCTAATGAAACTCAGAAAAGGAGTGGGAGAAATAGGAGAAGAAAATTTGAGATGAAGAACATTTACAAAAATAAAATCCTGTTACTTTCTCTATGTGTTTTCAATTCTTAGTAACTAAGCTACCACCAAATTACTCCTTTCTTACTTTTAATATCGTTGGTTTTGAGGTTCCATGTTCTCTCTGTGGGTGGTAAAGTTTATTGAAAACGAAAAGGATTCATTTTTAAAGTATTGTTAGTGAAGTTTATTATTTTACTTAAATTTTCTTAAAAAATAGCTTGGCTTTTAAAATTGACTTAAACTGAAATATATATATATATATATATATTAGTTAGTTAAATTTTTTTTAAAGTATTTTTATTTGATAAGTAAAAGATTAATTTTTAAAATATAATCAAGTGTTTAGTTAAGCAAAAATTTCTTACAATAATATTATTTTTATACATATAAATTTATAATTAAATTTAAAATTATATATTTAAGAGATTTAAATCCTTTTTATTTGACCAATACACATTGATATATAATTAATTTAAAAGTACATATATTGATAACATAATTTTTTTTTGGTACTAAAATCATGATATTTAACTCACATGTACACTTATTTTACTTTTTATTATCAGTACCATATCAAATTATAAATCAAAGTAAAATGTCAGTCCAATTTTTTTTTTTTTGGTAAATGACATGGTAACAAAGAAGTTAATGTCAGTACAATTGATACGCAGAGTTTATATTTATATATATATATATATATATGAAATGTATTAGGTGATATGAATATTTATTTTAAGAGGTAAGATAAGGTAAATTTTGATTATTAGATCTTATATAAATAGTCAAGATTAGAATATAAATACATGTGACTTATTTAAGTAGTCACATAACTTTTAAATAACTTTTAATCTTGACTATCTATATATAGTTGTATAGTTAATATTTATAACATTTAAGTAATTTTTAATCTTGATCATCTATGTATAATTATATAGATCAAAATTTATTCTTCTTACTCTCTCATAATAAAAATTTATCTTATTAAATATGTCATATATATATATATATATATATATATATTGTAATTTTGTTTAAATATAAAGAAAAATTTAATGTTTTCATTTTTTTATTACATTATTTACGTCAATTTAAAAAATGCTATAATTAAAATTCAAATATATGATTATGTACTTATCCACACAATACATATTCAGGTATTAGTAAGTCAACCCTTGGGATAAAGTTTTTGTTTCCCTAATTTTGTATGCTTGTAGTATTACACATCTATTACAAGTAAACAAATAAATTCACCAATAAAACAAAAACAAATGGTCATAATTTTCATAGGACTCCTGATACATGTGACACAACGATATATATCGAGGTGTGATCTAATTGCTAAGACATTAATGTATTTTATTGATAGTCCTGTCGGTTGTGGATATGACATTATTGTTATTAAAAAAATAAAAATAAAAGAGTTTTCTATTAATACACGGTGTAATTAGATTCAAATATCTTCGTCAAAAAGAAATCAAATATCTAATATATACTTCATTTGTTAAATATTATTTAATATTCTGGTTTAAAATATTTTGTATTCAAATACTATTATGATTTTTGAAAGAGTTTAATTTTGACTAATTGTAAATGCAATTTTTATATAGCTGTCTAATCATGTATTATTACATCAATACAAGATTTAAATTTTTTAATTGGTTATTATAGTTTAAATCTCTTTTAATTATGTAGTCACTCATTATTAAATGATCATAAAAAAATAAAACTAATAATGAATAAAAGTAAACTCATTGTAAATAATATTTATGAGAATAATGTAAAATTTATAAGCTAAATCCCAAAAATATATCAAGAAGAAAATAAAGGATTCAAGGGAAACATTCTTGATAAAGATGAAAACATTAACGTTGCCCTAACCAATGTTTGTAGTGATGAGTGATGACATTACCATTCTTGTAGCATCTCTTAATATGAGTAAGATAATTTTTCGTTCTCCTATAATTTTAATCACCATAAAAAAAGGAAGAAAAGATCAAATCTTTATATAGATCTATTTTATATTTGTTTTATGAATTTAACAGTTTAGGTATTTTTTGTACAGTCAGATAATATCTACTACATAAGACATAAATAAACTGTTGAGTATCAAAATAAAAATAAACTGTATATGCAAGAATTATATTAAGAAACAGTTTATGTAAAAAAAAGAAAAGAATAGTTTGTCCTAGCAATTGGGTTTCACTTTGTGCCCAAAATGTGTTATAGCCAGAATTATGGATTTGACTACTCAAATTTAAATTTTGAATTAACATTTTGAAGAGTTATTTATCATAAATACATCATGCCAATAAAAAAGGATTTAATTTGTATACACAATGAATATAAAAGAAATTTATATTGCCATATAATTACATATTGTTATGTTATAAAAAATATATGATTCTCACATTAATTATTATTTAAAAGTTATATATGTAATAATTAATAATGTATGATTAATTAATGGTGTAAAAAATTTTTATATTGATAATGTATTAAAATTAAACTCATAAAAAAGATGTGATCTTAAGATAGCTATAAAAATTATTTTTCTGAAAAAAAATCTTTTACATAAAAATTTACTAAAAATACATTTATCGCAAAAACAAAATTATGAATTGGTGCGTGTTTTGGATAAATTTGTGAAAATTAGATTATTTTAATAATCGATTATTGTATAAAAGTTTTTTGTTATAATTAATTATAAGAAAAAAGTTATATGTTTAGATATAAAATCTGAAAAATGATTTTAAACTAATTTATTTCATTTAGATGATATAAAAAAGAATCAATTTTATACATTAAATTATTAAAATAGGTATAAAATAATTAAAAAAATTTTTAATTAAAAAAAATATTTAATTGAATACAAAATGATATTTATATATATTATTGAGAATAATATCAACAGTTTTTTTAAAAAACAACTCTCGCCATAAAGAAATGGCGTTCCAATAGCTTTTTCTAAACAAATAAAGCTGTTACATTTTTTTGGAATGGATACCAAACACATTGGCTAAATACTCAACAGCTTTTTTTAATGGGTAGAAGAATCCCATCCAAACACACTCTTAGACTTTCTAATTTGGAAACATTAATGATAATGGTTCCCACTTAAAGTTGGGTAAGCAGGTTGAGGCCGGTAGGTTACCTCATTTAACCTGCAATTCGTGTGAATTAGAATCAAGTATTTTACAAACTCATTTAAACATGAATTTACAAGCTTAGTACGTTTAATTCACATATTAAATGAATTATAACACACTAACATTTATAAGCTAATCCGTTAACCTGTTAAATATTTATTTATAAAATAATTATAAAAGAAAAAAAAAAAATTAAAAAGAGCAAAAAAAAGAAAAAAAAGTAATAAACTTGTAGTCTAACCAGCTAACCCGGATTAATGCGGGCCAAGCCTGAGTTAGCATAGTATTATCCTCATACCGTTGTTAATTAATTATTATTTACATCTAGGGTGTATGAAATTTAGTTTTTAAGATGGGTTTTTCATCCCGTTTGTTTGTTTTTTTGTTTTTAAAAAAATCACTTACCAACCATCTCATTGGAAGTTTTTTTTTTTTATAAATTTAGTCCACACAAATTGTATAGACTAAGTTAATAAAAATATATATATTATTTTTTAAAATATAAAATAATTGTCTAACACAAAAATTCAAACAAAATTTTGTATTCATTTAATGTAAAATGATTATGTATCAATTTGGGCATCGTTGTTTATCTAATGGGTTTAACCAACTTTCATTGGCCAAGCGATAATATATTTACATTGTAAACTTGTAATGTTTCAAGTTATTTATAAATTCCTCTTCATAAATAAAACATAATAATAGAAACAAAATGAATTTACAATAATAAATCACAAATTCAATTACTAAACTTTAAAGTCGAGTATATATGTGTCTACGCTATTAATTTAATAACCAATAACTAGTTGAGCTAATATTAATATTATTTTGCTTATACTCATAAAAAAGTGCAGGCATTAATTAACAATCAATAATATAGATTTATCTCATGTCATAATTTTATGGTGGCGAGCAAACAGTTATAGTATATCAGGACAGAAATGCAGTCGAGTGATGGGGTCACATGGTAAAGCAAACCTTATGAAAAAAATATATATATAAACACAGATAAAAAGAAAAAGAAAAACAAATGCGAAGAAAATCTGAACAAATCTATGAAGGTCATAACAAGAACCTTAAAAAGATTCGTCGTTTTCTCAAAATATGCTTTCTTGTTCTTTTATCTCATGTGACGAACTAAAAACCCTCATTGATGCTGTATTGACATAATTATACCAACTTTTCTTCGACCGGAATATTTTCTAGCATGTGTTTGGATATGCAACGATAAGAGAACAAAATCTTATAGTAAATATGATTGGTATTTAAATATCAGCGATTTATTATTAGGTGGGATTTTTGTCATGGAAACCATTACGAGATGGAATCATATTGGCCAAAATTAATGTATTGCTTACCCATTAATGACACGACAAACAAATTCAAAGGCTAATTATTTTAATAATTTTTTAATTTGTTTTTTCTTTTATTTTCATGAGCATAGGATTTTATTTTTCTCCCTTTTCTTTTAAAGGGGCTCATCTGCTATTTTCTTTATTTGAACAACAGTATACCTTTTAAAAATTTCTTCCTACGAAACATTACCAATTAATCAATTAATTGTCAAATGTTTCAGGCTTACACACTCTGACATATGTCTAGAAGCGAAGACCGTAGACTAATATATATATATATATATATATGAAAACATTTTTAGAAGAAAATATGTTCTGTTAATTTTCCCAACACGCTGGGCAATGGATTATTAGCTTTTTTTTTAATTTCTTAAGGTATTCATACACATTTTAAGTGCAAGACTAATTCATTCTAGCTAGAAGTGATACGGTTAGACATTTCTCACTGTTGAAGAATTAGGTTTAGAAAAGAGAGAGACGGGGGAATGTTATTGAAAGATGTGATGTGATACAACATAATATAAAATATTAATCTAATAGTTCTATTTATATTAACATTAGACTTTTAAGCTTAATTAAATAAAAAAATAAATTAGAAAATATTACAAGATCAATAAATATCTCCAAAGATTGCTTCTTCAATTAGATGACTAATTGATTCCACAATATACTCTTAAAATCAACTAAGATATTCTAAATATATTCTAACATAAATGAAAAATAATCTAAAAGGATAACTTCAAGATCTTGGAAGCACAACAGAAGAGTCGCTGTTGTAAGGGCACACAATGCACTACTAGAAAAATCAAATTTAGAGACGAAATTTAGAGACAGACATAATTCTGTCTTTAATAGAGACGAAAATAGAGATGAATTTGATGATTTAGAGACGAAAAATAAATTTTGTAATTTAGAGACAGGATTTAGAGATAAAATTTAGAGACAAAAATTATTCATCTCAGAATTTTCTCTCTTTATTTTTGTCTCTATATGGTCAATGTTGGGTTTTAAAAAAGTCTAATTAATTTAGAAACAGAATATACTCATCTCTAAATTTTCTGTCTCTAATAACATTTCAATTTCGTCTCTAAATATTTGGTATAATTTAATTAATAATTTTTTTATAAAAGTTAGAGACGGATTGTTTCTGTCTCTAATTCCTTCAAAATTATATATCTTTCTGAAACCTTTTTCCCCATCTTTTTTCATTCCCTCTCGTTCCCTCTCTCTTTCCCCCCTTTTCCCCTTCTTTCTTCCCCATTCACTTCGTGAACCCTAGCCCCATATCCTTTTCTCTCTCTATCTCCTCATTCTCTCTTTATTCTCATCTTACTGCTCCTGCACCATGGACAACCATTCTCACCATCGTCGGCCATCGCTCCATCTCCATCTCCATCTGGCCTCCACCACGTCCCTGCAGCAAGCACGTCGTTGCCGCCACCACGCATTTGCAGCCACCATTGTTCGCGCCTCCACCCCATCGCCTTCCACGTCGTTGGCCAAGACTCCAGCCACATCGCCTTTCACTGCATTTTCTCAAACCCCAATCACACGTTCCTACCCCAATCTCCCTATTAGAGGCACTCAAACATGCACCAGCTAGCAATTGATGAAGGAAGAAGTAAAGAAAAGGAAAAAAAGAAAGTGAGGGGGAAGAGAAAAAAACGGGGGGCTCGAAGGAACAGAGAAACATAAAGATGATAAATAGTTTGTGTTCAACGATGATTCATGGTGGGTTTCCAGCGGTGGCTAGCGGAGGTTTAGGTGGTTCACGACTGCGATTTGGAGTTATGTTGGCATGACTCTGGAAGCGGTGCGAGGCGGTGACAAAGCGACTGGGGTTTGGTGCGATTTGACGGAAGTTCTAATATGGAATTCTGATGATGATGAATATGGTGGTGCAAGTTGGGGTTCGCTGGCAGTCTGGGTTGGACTTGGTGGTTCTGGTGTGGTGTACCTGCGGCGGCAGGTTTCAGGCTAGTGGTGCAGAAAAAGAGTTCAAGGATGGAGTTAAGAGAAGTGGCAGGTGAAAAAACTCAATTGTATGACTATGAACCTCTTCTATTTGCTATTCTATGGCTTAAATGATAACTTGATTGAGTTCTTTGTGATTGATGGCATAATGTATGAGATGAGGTTTGGAACTTGAATGAGCTTGAGAACATGTTGTATCCAATATTTTCTTGTTTATATGTTGAGATTGGATGATTAAAATTATTATTGAAACTTGTTGTATCATTAAAATGTTTGCCTTGAAGTAAATTATAATTATAATGCATAAAAGTGAAGCCAAGGTTTACACAGCACATGTATTTTACCAAACATTTTGCTACATTCATAATTTCACAATAATACTGATTTGCCCTATAATCTATACTTTCATTTGTTCTGTCTTCAATTAATCAAGATATGACTGCCAACACTTAGATCAATTGTTGTGACTATTAGTTAAAGGAATGGGAGTGGTCTATTCGATTGAACATGTTACGACGGGAGATGATGACCGTCCCACTCTTGATGTTAAAATTGTGGATTGTGGAGAAATTCTTGAAGGAGAAGATGATGGAATATCTAACTTTTTCAAAGATGGTGATACTTATCTTGATTGGCTAGCAGACCTTGATAAGAGCCCTAATGAACTTGACTAGTGGATGAATTCTACAAACTCCATTAAAACTTTTGGCAATGAGTATTACAAGGTATTGGTGCTTTCTTATAAGTCCATCTCACATTATTATTTTAATGTATTATTTCATACTGTGAAAAAACTATATTAATTTTTATGAGAGTATAAAAGAAATATTTGTGTTCTGCGTGTTAATAGTTGTTCAGTGCTTATTATTGCAGAAGTCATCACCCCCTCCCCTGTAATTCTTAATAGCAAAAAAATCATTTAGTTTTTCTTGATAGAAACAAGACTACAAAATGGCTCTAAAGAAGTATCGAAAGGCTTTGCACTACCTGGATATTTGTTGGGAGAAAGAAGGGATTGATGAAGGTATGTTGGCTTTTGCTACTATTTATTTCACCTAATTGTGCAGTGATTATACTACAAATGCACTTCACCTCCTTTACACGTGATAACATAGGTGTGTTTATGCATTTGTGGAGAGAAGTTCAGGTTTGAGAAAAACAAAGTCTCAAATTTTTACTAACAGCTCTGTAAGTTAGATTCGTTAGAAGTTACTATGTTGTACATTGTGCTGCAGATAACTTTAAAGTGCACTTATACTTCAACTATAATATACTATCTATTCTCTGTTGAGTATGGTTTCCAATATGCATATATTTACTATTTTTGTTCCCTATCTTGTGCTTCTGTTTCCCATTTTACTATTTTTTTATGGTATGTCACTTTTTAGGCTTGTAAATTGAAATTAGGGGATCTCAAAGGAGCAATATTAGATACAGAGTTTGCAATGCGTGATGGAGACAATAATGCTAAAGCTTTGTTCTGCCAAGGGCAAGTTGGTATCCCAATTGAAGAGTTTTCTGTCCCAAGTTAAAAGCTTTTGTTACCCTTTACTATGTCACATTTCTTGTTGCTGGTATTTAATGCGTCCCACTTTTTTCTCTGACAACTGTTTACCAAGCATACATGGCATTCCATGAAATTGATGTTGCAGTTGAAAGCTTTAAGAAGGCACTAACCTTGGAGCCAAATGATGGTAAGCTATGATTTTGATTAGGCCTTTGTCATAGCCTCTACTATGCTATAATAACAGGGATATACATTTGACTTCATCATCTACCTAGTCAGGTTTTTCAGGTATTAGTTTTCATTTTCTTTATTTAAAAGATGGGATAACATTTTAATGATACAAGCTGAAAATTAATGTTTGAATGATGTAATCAACTTAAATGTTAATAGTAATTTGATTTGTGAGGAAATCCAAGTGAAGAGGGGGGATATGGAGGAAGAAAATGTAAAGATAAAATGAACTTAAGGGTTATTTTGTAAAGAGCTAAAAATAATGTGCTTTTATATGGCCATTTTCATTAGACCTTATATTACATAACTTAAGGGAAAACTTTACCTGTTAAATAGGATGAAGCTTTTTGTTTTTGTTTTTAAATTCTATGTTCTGATTCTTAAGCCTAGTCGATATGCAATTGACAAATGGCATATTCAACTTGGAGAGATCATCAAGCACAGAAATGTGACTAAGTTCCATCATCTGTAGTTTGATTACTACTTTAAACACAAGTTTGGTTATCTACATTGTAATTAAGTAATAAGTTGATTGGATCTGAATTCTTAAAGGGCAATTATTTTTATCTATTGTCTTGCTTTGGTGGCCCAAAATCTTTTATAAAGCTTCAATTTGTAATTTTAATTTTTAGGTGACTTAGTATTGGGTAGTAAATTCAATCGACAGAAATTTTAGTATTGACTTTTAGTATTGACTTTTATGTTCTTTAGAGTCCCCTGTCAGTACCTGCAATTGCTAAAATGCGTATTTTTTCCTTTATAATTATCATACTTCCTGCCTAAAAAATCTCACAACTTAAAGATTCACAACATAACTGGATTTGTTTTATATTTAATTATGTTGCTGACTTTCTAACTTGATTTGTTTTTATATTTAATTATGTTGATGATTTTCTAACTTGATTTGTTTTATGTGTAGTTATTTATCTGACTTTCTAAATATTTTAATTTGTTGTAATTAATTTATCTATGAATGCAGGCTAGTATTGAGGAAGCCATGACATAGGAAAATACAAAATTGTTATCTACTTTGCAAGAGATGCAACTTCAGTTTCAAGAAACTAAGGCACTCCTCATTCAGGAATGTGAGGCTAGAGTTGTCTTCACAAGTGTGCCTAGAGTGATGGTAGAAGGATTTCTCAAGGATTATTTGAGTGTTGGTGTTGTTATAGGTACATAATTGCACACTGTTGGCTGCTACTTCAGTGGCTTGCTCTCTGAGTCTGACTTACTTGTAAAGCTTAGAGCACTCAAGGATTATTTTGGAGATAGAAAGCCTGATATTAAAATAAATAGTGTATATTATTGTTTGAAATTTTATACTATATAAATGAACATTGTATATATATATTCTGAAACTAAAATTCTATAAAAATAATATATAAAATAATTATTTATATTTTATATTTTTTATGTGCATAGATTTTTTTTTTAAAATGAAGGTGTCTAATTGTGGCAAACCGCAATTAGATGCCTATTTTTTTTGATATTTTTTAAAATATTAGAGACAAAAAAATCTGTCTCTAATTTAGAGACGAAAATAGAGATAGAATTTTTTTGTCTCTAATTAAAGAATTGGAGATGGAATTTGATAACTGAACAACAATGGAATTTTAAAATTTAGATACAGCAAAATTCTGTCTCGAATTTAGAGACAAAATTAATTTTTTCATCTCTAACAATCAGAGACGCCATTTTAGCGATGAATCAATTTTCATCTCTAATTCTGTCTCTAAATATTTAAAGACAAAATTTTAACAATTTAGAAATGAAATTTTTCCGTCTCTAAATCAGTTTTTTTTTTGTAGTGACTGAGGGAGCGCCGTTGTAATTAAAGGTGCACAACGAGAGAGACTTTATTGCAAAGGTGCACAATGGGAATAGAATAGGTGCGAGAGAAGGGTCAAACTGCATTTGGGATGAAACCAAACTGCATAAAGTTAGGTAGGAATGAAGTCAATCTTTTAGGTTGAAACAAACAGAACTAATCTTTCAGGCTAGAATAGATGAAACCAATATTTCAGGTTGGAACAATGGAGCCAATCTGCATAAAGAGAGGTTGGATCAAACGAAACTAATTGAGTTTTGAATTATGGTGACTACGGGAGAGGCGCCATTGTAAGGGTGCGTAGCGGAGGAGCAACTCTATCAACAAATCGAAACTAGAAGAGAACATATCAAGACTCAAAAAGGGTGAGGTTGGAAAGAGACGAAGAGAAAAACTACAAAACTAAATCTTGGTTTGAAGGTGGTGAATAATAATTTTAACGAATTCCATGAACTCTACACAACGAAAAGGAGAAACTCTTCTCAAGGTTGGATACCATGTTGAAGAATTAGGCTTAGGAGTCTAGTATATTATAAATAGGACTATTGAGTTATTATTTTATATCACATCACATCTTTCAATAATATTATTAGTTTACAATTGTTTCTCTCTTTTCATTATTCCTTAATCCTAAACATAATTCTTTAATATGGTATCAGAGCCATAGTATCCACTTTGAGAAGATTTTTTCCTTTTCGCTGTGTAGAGCTCATGGAACTCGATAAAATTATTATTCACCACATTTAAGCCAAAATTTAGTTTTGTTGTTTTTCTCATCTTTGTCTTCACCCAACCTCCCCCCTTTTGAGTATGATATGTTCTCTTACAGTTTCAATTTGTTAATAGAGCTGGTCCTCCGTTGTGCTCCTTGACAACGACGCCTCTCCTATAGTTACCATCATTCAAAACTTGATTAGTTTTATCTGATCCAGCCTCTTTTTACGTTAGCTTGAAAGATTGGCTCCATTTCAGCCTAACTTTATGCAGTTTAGTTCCATCGCAGATGCAATTTGACCTTTCTTCTGCACCTCTTCTATTCTTGTTGTGTACCTTAACAATGAAGTCTATCCCGTTGTGCGCCTATGCAACAACGCTCCCTCCTCTGTGTGCCTTTACAATGGCGACCCTTCCATTGTGCTTATCCAAGATATCAAAGTTGTCTTTTTAGATTATTTTCTTTTTGGTACGTTTAATTGTAACAAGAGGAGTGTTAGAATATATTTAGAATATCTTTAAAATATCTTAGTTGATTTTTAGAGTATATTGTGGAATTAATTAGTCATCTAATTGAGAAGATATTTGGAGTTATTTATTGATCTCGCAATATTTTCTTATTTAATTAGGCTTAGGATTATAATATTAATATAAATAAGGCTATTAAATTAGTATATTGTATCACATCTTATTAAATTACATTTACATCTTTATTTTTAATTTATAGCTATCTCTACCTTTTTCTTATTATTCATTAATCCTAAATCTAATTCTTCAAAAAATTAATGTTTTTAGGACTCGAATCTTTGTCCTTTACTTAACAGTACAATTCATCCAACGCCTTGTGCTTGGATGATTAGTATTATTGTACACAAATTTTGTTTTACTTTTACATATTTATTTCATATAATATTTACTTATTAAGTAGCAATTATACGAGTTTCAAGGATGAATAATTTCTATTTTTTGTATCAATAATTTATGAAATATAGAAAGAAATTGTTGCCCCGATCATGTACTGAAAAAAGGAGAATTTATTTATAGGTGTGGTAAACTAAATACTAAATAATAAGATACAGTCCTGAATAATGATTTTATTTGATGTGATTATATGGTGGAAAACAAGAATTATCATAATTTATTATAGAAAAACTACGATAATAATTAATTAAACATAAACTTTTGACTGAGGCTATGCTTGTCAATAAAAGAACCTATTAAGAGCATGGGGGGTTTTAATTAATTTTGAATAAGAGTCTTGTTAATTAGTGTTTAAGGACAGTGGTTAAGAAGTATTGTATACCATTCATTAAATAATTCTAATTAGTTAGAAAAGAAAATATTAAATACTTTTAAATTTTTAAAATATTACATACTTTTTATGACTTTTCACTTAATAATGTCAACTTTTAGTTTTTCAACAAATATTCTTAATAAGGCACTCATTATCATAAAATTCTTTTATTTAAAAGCAATGAAATTTTAAATCCGAAAGAGCAAAAATTGATAGGATGACCTCATTCCTTGCTTAATTAGAGAGCACAGTTCCAAATGGTTATGATCGGTTAACGAGTTGGGTAAAACAGTTTTTAACTAAGTTTGAAGTCATCTCCCAGTATTAGTCATCTGCATAACATGTTGAGAAATTTTTATTTAAATCATGTTTATAGGGCATTGCATTAAAACTTAATATTTTTATTAATTTTTATAAAATTAATTATGTAACATAATTATCATAAAAATATTCTTGCCCTTATTTTTGCATCTGGCACTACCACGGCTTTGCATGTGGCAGGTCTTGCCGTTATTTTAAGCTTTCTTTCCATAAATTGTGGTTAATTTTTAATTTAAATCCCCCACTTCTCTTCATCCTAGGTGCCGCCCTTAGCGACCCTCTTCCAAGGTCATAGCAAAATCCTCGCGTTACACACAGACTTCAGATGAGGCTTTCTTTTAAATTTCGGGATTAATTTGAGCTGAACATGGTGGTCCACAAATTTTAATTAATTTTCATTTCCATATTTATCTATAGGTTGCCCTCGATCAAAGTAACATGAGACAGATCGATATATATAATAGGATATATAAATTACTTTAACTATAAGTTGATAGATAACTGCAAACAAATTTAGGCCATAGATTAACCTTCCCATATATTGGGAGTAGTAATTAAGCTTAATCTAGTTAGTTGTTGTATGTGGTTACCTGAAAGGGAACAAGTTCTTGGTATTACAAGTTCTTTTAAAATAAATTTATATATAAAATAAATAAATAAAAATATATTTATTTTTAATTTAATTTAAAATATATCTTAATTTTAATTATTAATAATTTAAAAGAAAATAAATTTTTATTTAATCATTATACACATAAATTTACTTTAAAAAAAATATTATCATAATATTACAAATTAGGTAAATTTCATGCGCATGTGCATTGAAAAGAACGATATACTACACTGATTGCCAACTAACTAAAGCCCGCATTTTATCTGGTTCTTATACCCTCCTCGGGGACGTAGTAAAAATTTTATACTGTTTGTTTTCCTAGAAAATTCCGATTGTCAGAACCGAAAGGGAGAGAAAGAGGCGTATATATATTGTATTGTATATGATAAAATATAAATGCAAATACTGTGTTATTGTATATACATTATAGAATCTCTAGGCTTTGTTTTGAGAAGGGTAAGTTTTCGAACTCTAAAATGTCTACGTGGCTGTTTTAGGTGTAAGAAGATCCATGCACGTTCCAAGTATCCCTTCCAACTTTTCATGCACTTAATTTAATTTTTTATCTTGAGAGAAGTTAAAGCCAACGGTACCATCTACATTCTTATGTTTTTGGATTTATTCTATTAATTCTTATATTCTTACTTAAATAATACATATATTTTTTTCTTATTTTATTTAATATTATTTATCATATATATTTTTTCTATTATTTTTCTCATCTAATCATATTTATCAAAAAAAATAATATAAATAATAATACACTCTTTTTAAAAATATAAGAATATCTTTTTCTTTCTTATTCTATACTAATAATAATTTGTTTTCCAATGAAAAGGACTATTACTACTTCCTCTGTTTTTAAATACCAGTTATTTTAAAGAACAAATTTATTTCATTTTATTTATTGTTTTAAAAAATTAAAAAAGGTATTAATTTTTTTTAATTTTATCTTTATAACTTGATTTCTCTATTTAGTGAAATGAAAAACATTAATGAAATAAAAAATTAATTTAGTCAAACATTATCATAATTCTTTAAATTTAACAATATTTAATAACTTAGATGAGAAAGAAATAGATGGAGTATATTAATTGTCTAAGTTGCAGAACAAAGGTTAGCGCATTTGATTAGTTCATAATTCAATATTATTAATAAATAAGATAATGTCATATATATATATACATATGAAAGTTGAGAGAGAGAGCTCAAAGTTTCATAAAAACGTTGCAATCTATTGGGACCCTTTGTTAATCATGAATTGAACCTAACCCAAGTTATTTTTTTAATATGTACTGCGAACTCTTATGGTTAAAATATTATATATCATTTTTGTTTTCTTAATATGCCTAAAGAAATAGCTAAAAAGGAGAGATTTATATTCCCTAGTTGACCAAGAAGAAATTTGTGGGCAGTTGATGATCCTACCTAACAATGTGTAACGAAAATAAGAAAAAAAAATTATAAAGGAAAGGAAAAGACAGATATCGAATTTGGCTCAAAATTCACTGGATCTATACAACAAGTACTTATTGCTGGAAAATTCAAACGACGTCACTGTTTAACAATTTTTTATAAAATGTTTTATTGAATTATTTGTTGAATCATAAACATAATTAATTTATAGATATAATCTATACATATGATTTTTTAAATTTAACGACAAACTTTGATAGAGACATATTTGATGTAAATTGGAGCTGGCTTGAAAAACTTTCAGAATTTGCCGAGTTATACCGAACTTTTATAATTACGTATATTTCTGTAATCCCCGCTTGCTTTTACACTCATGTATCAATATATCTATTTTTTGAGTCAATAAGGATTATGTGTAGTGATAAATGAGTTATATAGTTAGGTGAATGATCAAAGTTTAAATTATAGAAAAAGTAATTAATGGAAATTGGAAAGACTTTTTAATTGTAGGGGAAAAAATCTAATAACTAATAACAAAATCTGTAAAGATATCCTATATTAATAAAAACCTAGACCTTTTATTTGGTTAATGGTGTTGGTTAATTAATTTCAAAGGTCAACTATGCATTACAAAAATATCCATAACAAGATGTAGCAATTATGTATCACGCAACAATCTCCCGCCACTTTATATATATATATATATATATATATATATATATATATATATATATATATATATATATATATATATTGCATTGATATTGGATATTTAATGGGTAATTTGATTGATAGGAATAAATATTGGCAATAAGGATTGAGAAAATGTGCATGGTTATTGTTGAATGAAATGAATATGGAGGGAAAAAGGACAAATTAATTGCTATAATGTATTACCCTTTACTCTATATCATTATTGCTTCAATTTCTTGAACTCTTGTCAATTCAAGTCATCATAATTCTCGTATAGCACATTTTTAAAAATGGCAACATATTTCCATAAAAAATAAAATATTTCATTAAATTATTATTAACAATTTTTATTATCATTTTAAATTAACTTGATTTTTTTTGCTATAAATATTTAATTTGGAAAATTTTTGAGATTTCAATCAGTAGGTGTTTTTCTCAAACACAAGGGAAGGGAAAATGTGAAAGCAAGATTTAATATCAATTATTGCATTCATTTGTAAAAAAATTTACCAATTGGGCTAGCTATGATTTTCTCATTTTAAATTAACTTTTACGCAGACAAAATGAGTTGTCAAAATTACAGTTATTGTCACTATTCGGAGAAAGCGATCGTAAAAAGTTATTCTTCACTTAATTAATTAAGACCAAGTGTTTTTCCACAGCAATTACAATTTCCTTTTAGCCATGTGTGCAAACAAATTTTGGTAGTAAAGGTTGATGACATCAGATAGTCTGCTATTGTTGAAATTTGAAAGAGATATTTTCCTTTTAGGATTTGTGATACATAAATTTTTTACGTTAATAATTAATCATATATTATCAAATCATTGAAAATATTTAATTTTTATAATAATTATCTAGAAGTTATATATGTAATAATATATAATTAATTGATAATATAAAAAAATTATATTAACAATATATTAAAATTAAACTTTATATATATCTTTTATGAGGTTTTTTTTACACTTTTTGAGGTTAAGACTAATTTTTTATGTAACGTCTAATGGCATGGCCTTAGTCCATATGCTTCCAGTGGAATTTGAAATTTTTTTATTTACATTTACCAAATTGGAGATGTAGTTTGGAGAGTTTGATTTTTCAGTTTGTTTAATTTACATCATTTAATCAATGTCACCGTTAGTGTTACACATTAAAATCATTGTCATTCCTTTTTTTTCCTTGTTTATTTTACTATTGAAGATCTATTAATTAGGATTATTTTCTTGTTATTGTTAAGATTTTTTTAAAAATAACTAATATATTATCAGTAAAATAAGTATTTTGGTTCATTATCTTGTAAATCATCATTTAACGTGGTCATCCATTACGATTTTGTCATCCTTCATAACATAAGTGATGATGTGTCACTAATCAATAATATCATGTCATCGTCAAGTCATATTCATATAATCACTACATCATAGTCAAGTTATTATTATCAATGGCACATCATCACATCCGATGGAATTTGTAATGGAATCGTGATGAAGTACCACATTAAATGATAATTTGTAAGATAAAGGATTAAATTAACAAAAATAAAAAAATAGATAATCAAAGTAAAAAAAGAAATAAAGATAAAGAGCTAAAGTACTTATTTTTCCTATATTATCTATAACCTAATGTTTAAAATAAGCATGCGATAAATGTGATTAAGTGTATTTTTACAAATAAATACCTTCTTAATTTATTAATTTTTTATATCAAGTCACTTTAATTTTTCGTTAATTCATCCTTGATTAATACAAAAACTTTTTTTTTCTTTAACTGGACATATCCCTACATCCATTGGTCTTTAACTGGACATATCCCTACATGCATTGCTATAACACTATCTCTTCAAATACTATTACAATTAAGATGCTCTCTTAACAATTACTTTTTTCAAATTTTGAATTTTAGTCCTTACCATGAGAAGGTAGCTTACTTATCGTCGTGCACCAACCTTTATTGGTTTAATTAATCCAAATTAAACATGAATAGCCTTAAGATACTCTCATAAAAGCATAGCATTCATAACTCAACTTTTATTCCAAACCATCCTTATAGGCTATATGTTATTCAGCTTCGCAAATTATAACATTTGACATGCAGCTTTTCAATCAAAACCAAAGAGACCTTTTGTTATGATCAAGAACAAATACGCCCCCCTGTGCATTTTGCAAGAGACAAAGTATATAGCCCAAAATACTTTTTGGTGACACGCCTCACTCGGTTCTCATCCCTCTCGAACTCCAACATCGATCCACTTACTGAGAAATTTCTTAGCAGCAAAACAAAGAGATAGAGTACTGGGAAGTGGGACTAGAGACTAATAAACTATAAACGAAAGTCGTACTACAGTGGCACCGCCATAGCCTTATTCCAATGCAAATGGGGAACGTTAACTTTCTGCTAAGGTGAAGTTGGCAATTGAAATTTCAGCAATTGAAGTCAAGAGACCCTAAACAAGCTTCGAAGAAGCTAGCCAGTGATATATCATATATATATCCCAATGATTTCGCCTTTCTTGACCTTTTAAAGAGAGAAAAAAAATGATTTTTTCATCATTTATATTCTTCTTTTTTTTTGACGTGTTTCTTTCTCACCTTTCTTGACCTTTTCTTTATTTACGCGTGGCTGAGACTCATTATAGTCTACTTTACATGCAGCAATAATTTAATATCAACCATGATTTTTTTTTACATTATTTTATTCTCACGTTATTTTTTATACTACTTTTTATATTATTGATTACATTATTTTTTTCTATAACTTTCTTTTATTTAATCAGAACCATTAAAAATGTCATAAATAGTGATATAAGATAAAAAAAATGATGTAAAAATATTATTTTTCGTTTAATATTACTTAGCTAGTGCCCACTAGCTATGGCACTAAATAAAGTTTATACATACATATATAAATATTCTTCCAAAAACGCGTTTATTTAGTTAATTATTATTGTTTGAATATAGCAAGCAGATCATCGCCGCCGACTACATAAAAGCTTAATTAGTTAGTTAATTGTTTATCTTGGACAAAAGCCCTAGCTAGGATATTAATTACTAGTTTGCATACACAAATTAAATTAAAGAAGATAATCAATAATTAGATGGAAAAAGTAGTATTTGAATCTCACGTAGTAACAGCAGAAAAGGCCTTGTGCAATATGGGGGGGGCTCCCAAGCTGGGTGTGGAGCAGTGCAAGGCTGGTGTGGAAAGCTTAGGGATAAGAAATAAAACACATATCCCTATCATATCATGCATATGGAAAATGGCTAGCTAAAAGGAACATATATATATATATATATATATGTATGTATGTATATTCCTCTCTCATATCTCTTTGGGGTGTAGCCATTTGGAGGATTGCTTTTTGGAGCATTTGAAAAGATCACATAGTAGTACTACTGGAGCAAGATTGGAATGATGGTAGCTAGCTATAATACCATTCATTCATTCCAAATCAAATTTAATAATATATAACAAGACCTTTAGAGAAACGCCAAGCTCGTAGATTACAATCTTTTCATGAAAGGGAGAGACTCCTATGAAGTTCAAGGCCTCATGCACATGCTTCCCTCTCCTTCCCATGAAATTTTAACCACTTCTCAAAGTGGAGAAGTGGGGTACACCACGGTTTTCCAAAAAAAAGCTCTTCATATGCAGCCACGAAGTTGTACTTGCATGTATATGGCCTATTGGTAATTAGGAGTTAAGACTAGTCAGAACCCTAACTAGAGCTAGTTTAGGCACTTCAATTTATTAATAACGGTTCCATATCAACTCATTAAAGAGACTTGTTAAGACGCACTTTAATTTAATTAGTATACTTTATCAGTAGCATGGACGTTGAATTATATAATTAATTGATTAATTATATACAGTACACCGAAAGTGACATACTTCAATCATTTCTTAGCCTTCCACGTTACCAATGAAGTATATCAAGCACATTAACTCACAGACTCAAATGTCCTTCCAATTAAAGTACATTAAGGTGAAACTATACGTGCAACTTGCCTATAGGATAACTTGATTATGCTGTAAAAGCTAATAGTCCAAACTAAAGAACCATCTAGTCTAGATTATAGTACTTGCATGTGTAGTATTTAAATTTTTTTAATCATTTTCATGATTTCTCACTTTGAAGTAATATATATTTATTTCTTACAATGTGAATAATTTATCAACCTCTTACTAAACATATATTGATTTAAATTAATTAGTAAAGCATCAGGTCCACTGATATAGTTTCTTGATAATATAATTGTTTATTGAAATAGATATCATTAGTAACACCAAGACATATTGTATCATGCTAACACCTTATTTTAATTTCAAGGGTTGGCTTAATAATAAATGAGTATGTGATAAGTAGATAAGTATACAATTATGAGTTTGAGTCTCACTTATGTTAATTTTTCAAAATTAATGTGTAAGGAATATTTTTTTAAAATTTCTTAGTCTTAACATATATGACTTATATTTAACTGAATCGGAGAGATAAACTAATCGAGATATGCATAAGTTGATTCAGACATTACTTAATCGTAATAATATATATATATATATATATATATATATATATATATATATTTATATCAATTTATATCAGTTTTTTTTTTAAATTTATTTTTAATCGTTAATTTTACTTTCATCTAATAATTATTTTTAATAAAATAATTTTAACCATTAGATAAAAATGAAACTAACAGTTAAAAATAAATATAAAAAAAAATACTTATACTAATGTAAGTTATCCCTCTTCTCTATATATATAGTAAATGCACTAAGTATTGTGAGCATGACGGAAATTTTCTTCATTTGCTCCCTTGTAGTTGTAGATGTTAGCTATTTGCTAAATTAATTTGGTATGTTGCTGATGAGGAGAAATTCAGAACCAAGAAAATAAATTCCATGAATTATAGATTAGGGTTTCTAAAGCAGGTGGAACGAGATTTTTTGTGTTTGGTTGGGAGGTAGAAAGCGAGTGTGGTAGTGAAGAAGTATATAGTTGCCAAATGGGAGACCAACACGTGGCAGTGGGGGTGCGTGAAAATGGGGCTGTCATGAATGGGCCTTGTGGGCTTAACAGCCTTTTCAAGTAGCAATGCCTACGGTTTTGACGTTGGGGTCCAAGATACTGCCTCACCGTAGGCTCTCATTGTACCGAATATGAATCACAGTAACATAGAGGAACACAAGACACGATATAAATATAGATATGAATATAGAAATATATTAAATTTAAAAAATTATAAGATACCGATATAATATATATATATATATAAAATTAATATCAAAGTAAATTAAAGAACTTAGTATGCATATATATATATATATATATATATATATATATATTATAATTACAAAATTTAATAAAAATAATAATAATTCATTAATATCATCTCTATAAATTTAAATATTTATAATATTTTAATATATATTATATATGTCAATATTTGTTACTTAGTAAGTTCTTTTAAAAAAATGGAGCATAATTTTTATTTACATTTTTTAAAAAATTTCGTAAATTAACTTCTCCTAAATTACCTTCTCCTAATAGAACTAATTATGTAAAAGTACATATGCATTCAAAAAAATTAACTAAAGGGAATAGTGATGTGAAGCAAGTATCGGTGACAACGAAGTAGATGACTTGGTATGCGCAAAGATAGAAAGAGTAGATAAAAATAATGGTATATGAAAAGATAAAATTTAAAAGCCTAATAGTTACATGTCAAAAGATAAAACTTAAAATAATAGTATGTGAAAATAGTGGCTTAGGACATCATTCATGTGATTGGGTTTGGGTGAGTTATGAACTTACTAATTGGATGTTAGTCACGAAAATTAATTTTAAAAAATATATATATTAATAGATCATGTCCAAGTCGTATCCTAAATGTATCTAAATGTGTTCGAACTGTGTCCAAGACGTGTACAAGTCAAAAAAAAATCCTTTTAATTGGATACGTAGAACATGTGTATCATATGTATATCCCTATATGTCTGACATGTGGACACGCTTCAAAAACGACGTGTCCATCCTTCATAGAACTTAAGCTCATCCATTCCATGTGGGTCTGACTCGCACTAGACCTATTCTAGTCAGCATTATCCATGCCATTTCAACATACAATATATAGATTTTTCCTTGAGAAATTTGTAAATGGGGCGATGTGGACTACTACTTTTTTGTGTTTCTCACTTTTGTGCTAATTAATATGTTTTATAAACAAAAGTTTTAAAATTATTTTGCTTGGGAGTCTTTGTCATGTTATAAGTCTCAATAAAATATTATAATATCACTTGTTAAAGAAAATTGTGACAACAAGAATCAAATGTAAGTTTTTCAAATAAAATGTTTTTTTATTTTATTTTTAAGAATATTCCTCACTCAATAAGTGAAAAATTAATTTCTTAGAATATGGTTAAGTGCTTAAGCAGGGACCTCTATCAACAATATTATTTTCATATATATAAATTTTGAGATCGATCCTAAGACCACATATTTAAGAGACTATAACTCCTTCAACTCGAAACAACACACTTTAGTTTCAAATAAAATGTTTTGATTCTTGCTAGTTGAGCCAATACTTTTAACCTTTTGTGTTAAGAGGAGTGTTAGGAACATACTCTCTATCATACTTCTTTAAATACATTCTCTTCTATTAGCGTGTAATCAATAACACTCAAACTTGATTAGCATGTAATCAAGTTTGAGTGTTATTTAAGTGTGTGACATGGCCCAATAGAAGAGAATGTGTTGAAAGGAGTGTGATAGAGAGTGTATTCCTAACACTCCTCTTTGTGTCAACTATAGTATGCCCTACCTTTTTTAGTTTTTTTTTTTTGTGGTTTCTCTAGTGCCCATCAAAATGAGAGGGTTTTTTTGCCCTTCTTACATGACTCAATCACGTTTAAACATACAGACAAGTTAATAAATAAATGTGTCCACATAACCTATTTATTAATGAGGGGTCTATTGACCATTTTATTTACTTAATAGTCCTCATGGACTTATTTAAATTTTTTAAAAAACATTAGCCTCAGCCTTTTTCTAAAACAAAATCACATTAAAATTCAAAATTTAAAATCAGATTAACATCTCTAAATTCCAAACTTGAACCCTTTGAAAGAACCCTAATCTCTCACACCCCACAACTTTACCCCACCATTATGTTGATTTGTCATTGCTTTTGGATAAAAGTTTTTTGTGCCTACCCTTTTCTAAACTTTGTTTTTGCTGTTTGGGAAAAGTTTTCTTTTCTAGTTTTCTCGAGAAAATCTGAAGGAAAGTGAAGCCGAAGAGTGTTTGTTTGTTGGAGTTCTTGCTCTTTTTTTTTGTTGTGTCTTCTGAATAAAATAAAAATCTTAATGACTGAGGTTTTGAACAAAACCAGCTTGGTTCTTCATCTTGGCATGGGAATAGACAACAACATCATCACAGGGTCTTCATGATTCCCAAGACTTGTAGCTTTAGTTCTAGTGTTGGAAGGTTTGCAACATCCTAAAACCAATATCTTAGTATATACATCATATAAGGAGATACTTAGCATTACAATGTCATTACATATATACTAATCATATACTTATATCCATAATTTTCATTGAAAACATGTACATATATTTATACCATAATGAAATGCTGAAATATAATATTTATACCATAATGTATCAAAGTACATATACATCATTAGCCTTAACAAAGATTTGAAGTATTACATAACTCTATACATTTCAAAAGGAATACTAATAAGTACAATAATTGAAACATAAAACATAAACTAAATCTAATCTTTAGCTTCTTTCTTTTTCTTACTCTTAGAAGAAATTTCACCTGGAATTACATGATATATAGTGGGGTGAGAAACTACATTCTCAGTATGAGTAATCAAAACCAGACATACATACATAGCATAGATAAACATAATCTCAATATCTACTAAGAAAATATGTTTAAAGTGTCTACAAAGTCTAACTATTGCATTTAGATAAACCAAGTTAACATACATCTCATACATCTAGTTCAACTAAAAACCAAAAATATAAATATTAGGAATTACTAGTTTCATGTGTTATTTTGTGGCAAATAGAGGTATCTCACATCACACATATCTTGGCACATGAGAAGTTCGGTCTAAATCCTAATTTTGAAGAATCTTATGGACCCTACTTATCTCTTCTGGCTTTGGCACTAACGAAATATTAGGGTTATGTCATTCCTTAATTAAGTTTATCAGACATCCTTCAATCCCTCTTGGCCTTCTTGAATGACTATCAAAGGATACTCACAAATTCCACACTACCAATCTTTTTCATATATAATAGGTATAATTCACCTCTTGAAAACTATCCCTATTTATGTCTTAACACATTTTAGGAAATATATACTAACGATTTCATCTAGTTAAGAACTTCAAAACATCAAAAATTATATTTTTGAAAATTTTGGCCTTAGACACGGGCCGTGTCTTATTACACCCCCCGGTGTCTTCAGACACAGGCCGTCTTTCTCAACCAGAAACACTGCAGAAAAATCTGCAGAATCGTGGCACTATTCCACTGGTTCTTTTATTGGATTTTAGCCATTTCAATCCAATTTCTAAGTGATTCTAAGTTCCTAATAAGTTTTTAAAGACAAAGGGATCATCAATCACAAACTTAAACCTCTTAATTTGGATTAATGTACCAAAATCACCTATAAGGTTACCTAACTCCCTTTTGTGAATCCAAGGTCCAAATGAGATATTCAAAGCTTCTAACTTCAATTAATGCTATAAACAAGTCATAAATGACCAAAGAAACTCAATCATGCAAGCAAAACACATCAAACACCTCAAGAACACAAATTGAACTATTGAGCACCAAAGTGCATCAATGGAGAAAATAGTGAAAAGAAGTGAAGATGAACTTAAAAACCCTACCTTTTCAGTTGTGTAGAAGATTCATGACTGGATCTCAAACCTTAGTTTTTTATTTAGCTTTCCCCTTTCTCTCTTCCTCCTCCTTGGCCTTTTCTTCTCTTTCTTTCCTTTCTCTTGGCAACTTTTCTGTTTCTGCTTTGTGAAACAGTTTAGTTTTGAGAAAGGCCTTATAAAATGGAAATTAACTACTCATATGACCTTTAGGCAAAAACTGATAAAATCTCGATCTACTAAAAATACTCAGATTTAGTTAAATCTAAATTTTTAATTTTTAACAATTTTAAAATAAATACTAAGATTCATATAAAAAATCGTTTCAACATTATCTGATATTTTCATATCTGCTACTAGTCAAACTGACTATAATTAGACAACTAGTATGCCTAAAAATGTCAAATTAGCTTAGTTTACCTTAAAATTTTATCTGTAACTTGTTCTTCATATTCGTGAACTAGAAATAAATTATTCATATTTATTTCTATCTCCTAAATAATTTATGCTATTATCTGAGCTATTTTAAGCTACTTTTCACAGTCCGGGTTGCAACTAAGTACCTAAACTAACTCAGATTATCACAAATATAACCATACATGCTAAGCAAGTCATATACTACATTTTGAATACAGAAACATGTCTAACATGCTATTTAGGATATTACAAGATTCCTTTCTCTGAAACTAAAATCTCAAGTTCTTAGATCTTCTTCGTTTTCACCAAAGTTTCAAAGCAAAAAACTTGTCTTTCATGTAAATAAAGCAATACCCAACAGAGTCAATTCACAATTTCGTGCTTCAGCTACGCCTCAGGTTGGTAATAGTAATACCCTTTTGATCTTCATACCCTAATCAATTTTTTTTTTAATTTTTGAGTTCTGATTTCTGCAAGAATTAAGACGCTTTTAGTTGTTGAAAATTTTTGTTAATTTTTCTGAAAAGTTTCCAAATTCCTTTTTTTTCTTAGAAAATTTTGTATTTTCTGAGGGGTTTCTGGAATTTTCTTTGTAATGTTATTCCTGTTATGGGATTTTTGTAGATGACGTTTACAATTAGGAAAGCTCAAAAATGGTGGTCAAGTCTGGCGGAGCTGGGTGTGTGGATCCAGAACAGGTGAAGAAAGCAAGGAATGAACAGTACAAGAGGGGTCGTCAAGTTCTGAATAATTAATTAAGATTAGGGTTCTTTCAAAGGGTTCAAGTTTGGGATTTAGAGATGTTAATCCGATTTTAATTTTTAGATTTCAATTTAATTTTGTTTTAGAAAGGGGCTGGGGCTAAGATTAATTTTAAAAAAATAGCCCTTGAGGACCATTCAGTAAATAAAATGGTCAACAAATCTCTCATCAATAAATAATTAATATGAACACATTTACTTATTAACATTTCTATATGTTTAAACGTGATTAAGTTATGTGAAAAGGACACCAAAACCTTCTCATTTTGATGGGCACAAGAGAAACCACCTTCCCGATTCATTGAGCGTCCTTTCACTATTGTATGGACCCAATAGAATCAGATGAGGATGACATGTCACCATCATTGCCTCCTAATTCTCCTTCTTATTATCTCTTTGACTATGTTTAATATTGTGGACCCTTCCCTTCCCAAAATAATATTGTAAATCTTACTTAAAAGATGGTTACCCTTACAAACTGGCATCTTCATTTTTGGCATTTTACACATTGCCCCTTGTTAAGTGTTAAACCCTCCACATAGGAAGATCCTTATTGATTATTACTGGTTTATAAAGATGTCCTACTTGAGTATTGAGTGCATGAAAAACCCATACCTTCATGAGTGTCAATTGCTACCTAACTTATTTTGTACTCTGAAAAAATTCATATATTTTTTTAATATAAAAAAGAAAAGAAAAGGAAGCCCCATTGTGATTGTGATGATGAAACAAAACTTTCCAAGGAAAGAATAAATCCTTACAAAGTTATATGCTAATCTTTGCCCATTTTTTTAACAAGTATAACTTAGTAGGATCTAATAAAATAATGACACAGAATATAATGTGATAAAATATTCACATACCAAAAAAACAATGTTCTAAAATAATGAAAGGGGTTGCCAATAACACAGGATTATGATTTGAGAATAAGGGAGAAAGAGCATTAACTCCCCACTCCCATCACATGCATCTATCATGCCCCAATTCCCCTATTTAAGCCCCTTCAACCCCTCCCTCCTTCTTCATTCAATCCAAAACTCGCATTCTCATTTCCATTAAACCAACTTCTTCTCATTCACAAACCTCATAAAAAAAACAACCAACACTCTCTCTATCTCAACTTCCAAACCTGCTTCAATTCAAACCACTTTCAAAACAATCAAAAGACACAATCTTTCATCTCTTACTACTTACTAGTATATATCAAAATGGAGAACTTGTTTCGCCTAGTTGATCATGAAGACTTCTTCTCACGGCGTTGCATTTGGGTCAATGGCCCTGTGATTGTAGGTGCAGGCCCTTCAGGCTTAGCCACAGCAGCATGCCTCAGAGAACAAGGGGTACCCTTCATGGTTCTTGAAAGAGCAGACTGCATAGCCTCACTGTGGCAAAAGCGCACCTATGACAGGTTGAAGCTTCACCTTCCAAAGCAGTTCTGCCAGCTCCCTAACCTTCCATTCCCTGAAGACTTCCCTGAATACCCCACAAAGAAACAGTTCATAGAGTACCTTGAAAACTATGCAAAGCACTTTGAGATCAACCCACAATTCAATGAGTGTGTTCAATCTGCTAGGTATGATGAAACCAGTGGATTGTGGAGGGTTAAGACCGTTTCTGCAAATGGTTCTTCAACCCGAAACGAGGTTGAGTACATTTGCAGGTGGCTAGTTGTGGCAACTGGTGAAAATGCTGAGTGTGTGATGCCGGATATTGAAGGCCTTGGTGAGTTCAAAGGTGATGTTATTCATGCTTGTGATTACAAGTCAGGGGAACGTTTCAGGGGAAAGAAAGTTCTAGTTGTGGGTTGTGGCAATTCTGGCATGGAGCTCTCACTTGACCTCTGCAACCACCATGCTTCACCATCTATGGTTGTGCGTAGCTCGGTAAGTATCAAAATCTCTTTCAATGGAATAAAAAATATTAGATTTTGAGGATGAAAATCTAACTGGGGTTGTTACTTGTACTGTATTTTTGGCACACAGGTTCATGTGTTACCAAGGGAGATTTTTGGGAAATCGACGTTTGAATTGGCGGTTTTGATGCTGAAATGGCTGCCCCTCTGGCTTGTTGACAAGCTTCTGTTGATCTTGGCATGGTTTGCTCTTGGTAACATAGAGAAGTACGGGTTGAAAAAGCCATCAACGGGTCCATTGGAGCTGAAGAACACAAATGGGAAGACACCTGTTTTGGAAATTGGTACCTTGGAGAAAATTAGATCCGGTGACATAAAAGTGGTGCCAGGAATCAAGAGGTTCAACAATGGGGAGGTTGAGCTTGTTAATGGTGAAAAGCTTCACATTGATGCAGTGGTGCTTGCAACCGGTTACCGCAGCAATGTCCCTTCTTGGCTTCAGGTGAGAACACGTTCTGCTTCTACACTACAGTTTTCCAATAGAAAAAGGGAATTTTTTTTAAAGTTTTTTTTTTAATATTCTCATCACAGAAGATTGTCAGTTCTGAAAGCTTTTTGGGCAGATTGGTTTCGTTTTGTCCTTTTTCCCAGCACAAAAAGTTTTAGCCTTCATTTTTTTTTTCCAAAGTCTTGGTCCTGTTTTAGAAGCTTCTTTTATTTGCATTTTAACAGTGATTATTAGTATTCAGTGAAGTCTAATGTTGTTTTGGTTATGTTATGTACAGGAAGGTGAATTTTTTTCCAATAATGGATACCCAAAGATGCCATTTCCTCATGGATGGAAAGGAAATGCTGGGCTTTATGCTGTTGGGTTCACAAAGAAAGGGCTCTCTGGTGCTTCATCTGATGCTGTGAGAATTGCTCAAGATATTGGCAAAGTGTGGAAACAAGAGACTAAGCAAAAGAAGCAGCGCACTACTGCTTGCCATAGACGTTGCATTTCCCAGTTCTAAATTGCTGAAACATACGAGCAGTGCTGCTTTCTTTTAGTCTCAGGAATTTGTTGTATAAACAAAGTAACAATATTTTGTGAAAATACACACGCCAAATAGCACAGAGACAGAGCCCTCTCCGAAGTCCCAATTTTATTTTTATGTTGTTGGGCATTTTTTTTTTTTAAACCAAGGATGATGAGGCTTTTTACTCTTTTTTTTCATGCAGCTTATATATGTATGTAACAAGTACCATACTTGAGTGATCAAGTTAAATGATAGAATTTCAATTTCACTTTCAATCTCTCACTCTATATCTCTTGTTTATTAATTTTTTAAGATTTTAAAGGTAGTAATTTGTGTCTGTAGTTTTCCTTCTTTTGGCAAAGAAACTGATGTCTTTGATTAGTAGTGAAAGTTTTTAATTTCATTCTCATATATGTAGTCTGCAAGGAGGAATAAACGAATATACGGTTGGCTGCATGAGCCCGCATTTGAGTTACAGGTACAGCCAATAGTTTTTGGTTACATAAGGCAATCCCAACACTTGATGAAAAGAAAGGTAGAAAGGTCACTAACTGCTTTCTATTTTGAGGCTTCATCTTAGATTATCAAGTCCTTTTCTTTCTTTCCACATGCTCCCAGCCATTGGGTGATCAAAAAGGAAGGAAGGTACAGGTACTGAATCTGAGTGAAGAATTTTCATAAGGAAAAGGATATTTACACAACCTATCATTATACATAAATCTCACAAAAAAGGCAAATTAGATCAAAATTGTTTGATCTGTGTGAAAAATAATGAATGAAAAAATTTTAATTATTAATTTTTAAATTTGTGAGACTTAGGTGAAAAAAAATGTCTATCTGACATATTTCTTTAAAAAAAACCTTTCTCACACGTTGGTGAAGATTTAACGCAGCTAGCCAACAAATTAACAGATGCAAATTTCTTATGTGGGTTGAGTATCTAACACTGAATCGTTCATGTGAGGTAAGGTTCATTATGCTGTTCATCTGACACATTTGCAAATATAGATGTTGTAACTTACATTGTCTTTTATCAAAATAGTAGAGAAGTTGTATCCTGCAATGGCCCACAAATTCAATATTTGTGATTGACAACTAGCCCATAAACTTCTAACATCAGATGAGTAGGGCCCATCAAAGAGAATGCAGCTCAACTCCATGGAACCCACAACCACAAGGCCACCACCACCTCTCACTCTATCTCTTCCTTGGAGTGACTATAGATGGCTACATAAATATTCCATTTAAAATTGCTATAATGGGTTTGATCCACGTAGAGAAATGCTGAGAGCTTACAAGCGACTGCTGCCCTGCACATGCTTAAAGCTTAGAGCCACAAAGCTCTTGATGTAAATTACACTCAAATCGTTTCTGTAAAGCATAATTCCTACTATAATACAGTTCACATCAATTGGAAACCAAATATTAAGCCAAATGAATAGAGTGAATTATTTCAAGTTTATTAAATAGAAATAGATTTTTCTGCTGGTGATTTGTAAATCATTTGTGATTTGTTATGACTTTAAAATTATGTGCAAAAATTAAAAAAATAAAAATAGAATAAGTCTCAAGGAACATGTTCTCAACGGTTAAGTATTAGAAAAGATGTTCTATTATGTAAATTTTGTTTTTTATATGAGTAGTAAATTCTGAAACAAGTTATATTGTTAGGTAGGTGATACATTTTTTTTTTAAAGTTCCATCAATAAATATATATTTACTAAATGTGCTTGGTAACAAATTTCTTATTGGAACTTTAATTTAGAGGTATGGTATTTCACATAAAAAAAAAAAGAAGTGTGACGTTCAATTTCTTTCCCCATTTTTTAGCACATTGTGAGGTTCAAATTTGGTTAGGAACAGCTTGGGTGAGATTAATCGGAGGAAATAGTATTACAATAAGGAAAAAAAATGATAAAATTATAATCATATATAAGTTGTGGAGAATATGTATTGCCACTTCTTTGTATTTATGATCATTTTTATTCTATTAATTTTTTATTAAATAAATTAATTTAAATCATTAGATCAAAACAAATCAAAAGTTATTTAATAAAAATTTAATAAAATAAAAGTAATAATAAATATAAAAGAATCACGATATACATTGCCTTGTTGTGAAAGAAAAAAATAAAAAACTGGGTCTTGATGCTAAAGCCTAAGACTCTGACCGATTACGCAAGGGCATGAACATGAAGTTACGGTAAACTAACTGCATTTTACCAGTTCTTCACAAAATGAGTACCTATCATTCTATCAAAGACTGAAGAAAAGTCTAAAATAAACAGTAAATATTTCAGAGAGGGAAGAGCACAAAAGTAGACCAAACTAAATACACTGCATGATCACACCCCTAAAGAATTTACAGCAGACCTATAAGTTTGTAGAGTATATGACTCAGGTTTGGACTATAATAATCTATTAAAGCTTCAAATTCTGAAACGACTTCAATAGTTTGTTTGTTTTCTTTTACTTCACCAATAGTGTCGTACACCACTCGGAATTTGAACTCTAGAGTTATCACAATATTTAGCCATCACGTAAGTATACCTTCTTGACGGTGGCGGAGCAGGTTGAAGACGTTAGGGAGCATTAGTATTTTTTTTAATTGTGACCTCTATTTCACAATAAGATCAAAATTTAAGATATAAATTAATATTTGTTCAAAAAAATTTTAAGTTTGTCTTAATATACTGTAACTTTAATTGAAAGGAAGTTTGATATTTATTATGAGAAATTATTTTTCTTTTAAATAATTTATTTATATTAACATAATTTATTAAAAAATTATAATTGACATTATTTTTTATCAATTTATTTAAAAATAATTATTACTATAGTTTTTGAAATTTTTGATAAAATTACATTAAATAAATTTAAATAATGAAAACAAGAATTAGAAGTACTAAAAACGTACAAAAATAATAATAATTAGAAATTTCGAATATAAATTCCTAAAAGGAGATTATGAAAGGAAAAGCAGTGAATTACAAAAAGAACAATAGAAACAAACAAAAAAATAAAAAATAATTATTGAATAAATCAAAAGGCCCACCACTTTCTTAAAGGGAAAAATAGAAATTCTGTATTTAAAAAATTCAGAATAAAAGTAGAAAAACTAATAAATAACAATGACTAAAGAGAAGATAGACGTTAATCAATTGGGAAGAGATTAAGGGGTTAATATTTTCTCTTCAAGGGCATTAAATTTTTTTAATTTTTATAATACCTATTGGCTCCGCCATGACCTATAGAACACTTCAGATAAATAAAGGTGTCAAGTGTCAATGTAAAACGTAGGATTGAAATTATTTGGTCATAGAAATTCTAATCACATGTTGAGGGATTATATCTTTTAAAAGCTTAAATTATTAAGTGAAGCTCGATGATTTTATTTTATCTCTCTAACACCAAGCTAGTACTTCTATAAGGCTTTTGATGGCACACCTAGAATCCCTTGCATAAACAGAGGCCATAGAAAATAATGTAAAACGTGTAGGTATATCCTATGTCGGTAGGATCTCACAACCTAAGCTTTTCAGCAACTACATCCATGTCAAATCGATAAAAGAAAAGGAATATATATACTGAGTTTTCAGATATTAATACATAATATCAATCCAAAAGATGAAAAGATACGAACCATTAACTAACCAAGTCGATCATTATAATTATGTCAAGTGATTAACACTCATATATTCCATCTTGTTAAGAATTCACTTGACACCTCTATAACATGAGTCGCCAACAAACTCTAAGGATTTGATTTTTGTGTGCCTTGGAACTTCAAATAAATCATATCTTTCAAACTGAGTTCAAAAGCATCTAGGAATTGTTATGGGCAAACTACACAGGAGGCTTGTTATATTTTCCTTAATAAGTCCAATGAACAAATCAGCGATATTAATTGTCAGATAATTAAATGCTGTGTACCCTAAAAATAAAAATGTTTAGACATTAGCCTCAGACAAATTTATCTTGAATTCACAGTAGAGATATGTGGTACAGATACTGTGGAAGGTTAACCTTGACTAATGGTTGTTTGTCTTTGCTGAGATACATTTTTATGTTCAAATGAGAGTTTACCATGTTTATAAGAATGCAATGTCTCAAGAAGTTTGTCCCCACACACAGACCTTTCAGTGTTAAAAGTTCCTTAGTCCCTAATCAGAAATTTTTAAGTGTTCTTAAAGTAAAAATAAAAAAACTCTTATACTATACCATTGACGTGGCGTCTAATATACACATTTTAAAAGAAGATGTATGGTACACCATTAAATTTAAGTTATTGATTTATTTATAAAATAAATTAATAGCTTAAATCAATTACAGAAAATCTGTTAAGTATTTTTTTTTCAGGTTTTCTTTTTTTTTTTAGTTTTATATTTTTTTTACATACTATCACCATCACTATCGTCATTATTGACAGCCATGTCAGTCTGTTGCTTGTTGGCCACCATCGGTCACTTTCAATTTTTTTAAGTTGTATAATTATATAAATATTATCGCTTAAAATTTATAATATTTTTTAATAAATATAGTTATAGTTTTAGGAAAACTGGCCACTTTCATTTTTTTAGGTTATATAATCGTATAAATATTATCGCTTAAAATTTATAAGATTTTTCAACAAACACAGTTATAGTTTTAGGAAAAAAATAATTTTTTTAAAAAAATATTATCTTGTATAAATATTATCAATGAACATTGGTAATATTTTTTATATTAGTTAAAATCGATAATATTATCAATTAAAAATATATATAGAGTTTTCAGTATACATAATTATTTATAAAAAAATATAAAAATCGAAATAATTTTAACTTATATTATTTATACAATTATGTAATTTTAAAAAAGTGAACAATAGTCAGCCAGCGGTGGCCGATGGTGGCTGATGGCAAGTGGGCAGCGGTGACAGGTGATGGTTGATAATGGTGGCCTAAAAAAAATAATACATAAAAAAAACCTATAAAAAAACTTATTATTACAAGTAAAATACAAAGTATATGATACACTTAAACTTAACATGATACATAATAACACCTGCCTACTATTGAATATTTATCATATTAGTTTTATGAGTTACATTATTTCCACTTAAATTATATTTTTAATAGTATATCTTATCTGTCGCGTATTGAATGGTACATAGTAAGAGATATTCCTTGCTGTAGTTGGACCTAAGAATCTCTCCTTTTGAGATGATACATATCCTTGCTCACCTTCTTAAACAGGACGTAGCAAATAGCTAGAAACAGCCCATATGAGTGCCCATGCCGACTGATCATTCAAAAATTATATAAGTTTTCAACTGAATGGCCCATCTAAATTCTTCACCACAACAACCTCAAGTCAGTCAGACATTCAGTTTTCTTCAAACTTGACTGCATTTAACAGCTCCAGTTTGTCTTGTTTCTCTTGGCGTTCATTACATGTTTCCAACCTCTTCTCATTGGAGACATTCACTAATAAAAGCATTAAAAATAAACACATGGGATGGCCATTATTCTTCTCCAGCACAAGGGGCCCATCATTCTTCTGCTTCCTCAAACTATACTAGCTACTAGTGTGAAAATCAGAGCTTGTTCTCTTCACATGGTAATGTCCACAACGGACTTGAGCAGGTGGACCTACGAAAATCCGGAAAAACCATACTTCTATATATGGGTAAGGGTTATAGATGTCAAAACTAAGAAACTCAAGATGTGAGAAAAAGCATTTTCTTAAAGAAATTTTATGTATGCAGATGCAATACATCGCAAAAATCACAATGCTGCACCACATATAGCAATAAACATGCAATCTTAAACCCACCCAACCACCAAGAATAAACATCAGTTCAGCATGTATTCAGCAATATCTAATCTAAAATTTTAAATTATATATGTCTGAAGATTTTGAGTAATTGTACACATTTATGTCTTGTATTCTTAGTACTGTTGAAGTACTACTTAGTAATACTATTTGATGGGCAATCAATATGTTAAATTTTATTCTTCACGTGAATATATATCATACTCATAATATTTTAAATTTTTCTCTTGATTCAATGCTAAATACTATAAAAATTATATTCATCCATCCTTTTCCTCTTATTCCATTAGCTAGTTCATGCTCGTATATACAATTCTATATATTATGCATCCCTTTCTGCAACTAAATGGCAAGAAAAATTCTGATTTCTTCCATATAACATGCACTACCATCCTCAAGAAATCAGAATGACTAGAAGGACGCATATTATAAGAAAGGTTTCTGCACATACACACATCATCCAAATTACTGAGCATTTGTTCATTGAGAGTGTTTCTTTTCCTGCTTCATTGAGTTGTTTCTCAACACTACATTTACTTAAGATGGCCTTTGTAACTCTTTTGGAATTAAATTAAAAAATCAAATGATAAATGGATATAGAAACTTGTTTCTGTCACTAGGGACTGATCACTAGTTCTACTTAATACTTACTCGATTGGACTGATCAAACCAAACATCCTTAAATATAGAACATGGCAACAAAGATAGGGTCTCATGACCATGTTGGGTAGACAACAGCAGTGCTCTTAATCCCAGGCTGCAACCCCTAGTCAAGCAGACCTAGCTGTCAGCTCATCCCCATGTTTACTATAGGACAATGGTACTATATCAATATCGCACTAAAGTGGGACCTCACAACTCAAGTTGTGAAAGAGTGGACCATGCAGGAGCTGTAAGAGTTCGAGGTTAAATTCAAACTGATTCCAAAACCAGCCAAACTATGAGTAAGATAGATGCCTTGGCTAACAAAACATTTGAATCCATTTCAAAGTAATTATTCTATCATGGAAAATATATAGAATTAGTCAAGAGATAGGGGAAAATGCTATAATGCATACAATGCTGGAGGTGATTTTAAGAATATTAAGGAAAAAAGAAGAGGGAGCCATTAATTGATTCCCGCCAAAGTCATAGAAAGACCAGAATGATGGGTAATACAAAGCACGAAGCAATAGCTGAGACCTATAGAGTATCTACCAAGGATAAACTGTTTTCCGGTATATAAACTGTAGTTTACAACTACATATATGATTAGGAACTTTATAAAAACGATCTAGATTTCAAGGTTGAAAATAACGAAATCCATAGAGAAATAAAGAAAAATAGAAGAGAACCACTTGAAAGTGATTTTGGCCTTTCGCATTGTGAGAGAATTCGAATGGCCATATGGAATTCCTTTTCCAAGCTTAGCTAAAAAATTTATCTGCTTTTAGAACTAATGAATTTCAAAAAGCAATCGATAATATCATAATATTATAATATATCTAAAATATCTGTTCTACTATCTACATCTTTGGTTGACTTAATTAAAATAAACTGAGTTTATTGTACATTAATATTATATAAGGAGAAGCACGTTGATTAATTTGTTCCGTTGAAAATCAAACTCATCACTTAACCTTACTCGGGCCAACATTAATGCGTTCACAAGGAAATTTCCAATAGAACAAACTGAGTTGATAGAACTCAACTAATAATAGACATGTGAAACTCAAGCTCGTTTGAAACGACTAGATCCTCGTGATCTTCCATCCACTACCACTTATATGCTTCCAATATTTTGATATCATTCATACTCATTATCAGGTTCTAACTCCTAACATCATTTTTTCAGTCATGGGAAAGTTTTTAATTTTCATTTGTATTATTGACTCTGCGAATGGATTCAAGCATTTTTTTTAAGGAAGAAATAAGAACTTGAAACGGTAAAGCATGAAGCAAAATCTCTTACCATTTTTTTGTATAAACAATTACTCATACAATTTTAAATCGAAAGTAACTATTAAATAATTTTTTTTTTAAAATGACGACTCCAATATTTGAATCGTTAATATTATAGAAAAAATTCACATAAAGTCTTAGTTTAGCTATTGTTGGATAAAATCTCTTAGCATTTTAACCAACTTGATAACAGCATGGTGCTTTTACAATGTAAATAGTATATAAAACTATTTTTAATAATAATAAAAAACATGTTAAGTAGCCGGCTAGTATTAAGTGGGATCCAGTCAAGAAACAAGACTTATTTATATTCCGTAATGCTATTTACATACCATTTTTTGTATACCATTCTTACATTATTTTCTTTTAGATAATAAAATAGGACAGATATTTTTTTTTCTTTTTTTTCTAATGAAGTAGGTGTGCACAAAATGTGTGCAAAATTCATTTTCCACTTGTATTTTCTATACATCCGGAATGAGCCGGTTACCATTGTCCAGGTCACCAAGCATTACAAGAAAAGCATTTTTTAGTGTAGAATGAATTAATGCAAGCACACGTTTACATTTAGGGGGGAGTAACTAAACCATACCAAGCACACGTTTGTATTAGTCATCCTCTTGAACCAACCTGATTTCCAATCCATAACTGCAAATTTTGATTGGGTTGAAGAATCCAGAGTTCCAGGCATAAGTGCAAACTGGACTGACTTTTTATTGTTTTGGTCTGCAACTGGACTAAACTCATATTTAAGATTTGACACCTATCATTGGCTTATACAAATTACGTCAAAAACAACCCCCTACATTTTGGGCCAGAAAATAACTTAGTACTGTCAAGTATTTTAAATACTTGATTCTTTTTTTAATTAGGAAAACACTTGTCAAAATAGAAGATTTGGCACCTATCATGGGCTTATACAAACTACGTCAACAACAAGCCCTTACATTTTGGGCCTGAAAATAACTTAGTACTGTCAAGTATTTTAAATACTTGATTCCTTTTTAATTAGGAAAACACTAGACTGTCAAAATGAGTTGGGATTTTTGTTAATTCTTGGATATATTAGTAGTCTCTTTATTTATCCAACCTTTAAATCTTGACAAATTTTAATTGAGATCTGTTAAAAAAATTTCATTTGAACAAATATTGGTAAATTAGAATAGCGTTCCACAGAAGTTTTGTTATAGTTTGAGTCTTCTCGCAATAATTTTTTATCTATTACCCCACTTCTTTTCATTTTTTTTGTCATTCCCATCTCCTTTATAATGACTTTTTTTTGTCATCCCCAGCTCCTTTTTTTTTTGTCAAAATTCCCAACTCCTTCATAACGATTTTTTTTATTACTCATTTTTTTAACTGACCTTTTTCTATTACCCTAAAAGACTTTACAAGTAACGACAATGAACTAGTAAGTAAATATGTAATTAACTACTTGAAGAAAGTGGCCCAACTACGATATTCATACATGGACCCTAGCCCAAAAAAAATAAACTATGCGTGAACTTAATCAGTTCGTTTCACACCCTTAGAGTCGAAGTCATGTTCATACACATAAATCTGTACAAAACATGTCTAAAGATATACTCTAATTTCAAAATATTTAAATATGATTTTAGTTTTTTTAGTTTTTACCTATTTGGGTTTTAGTTCATATAATTTATTTTTTTTAGTATTGATCCTTATATTTTAATTAATTTGTGTTTTGGTCCTTACTATTAAGGTATTAGTTTCTATATTTTCCAATCATTTGAGTTTTAGTCCCTGTAGTTTGGTTCTTGTTTTTCATGTAGAATTGGTCCTTATAATTTCTACTTATTAAGTAAGGTATTGGTTTCTGAAAGACCAAAATCCAAATAAGTAGAAATATAAGAATCAATATATAAAAAAATTATAAAGACCAGAGCCTAAAGGGATAAAAACCATAAGAACCAAAATCTTATTTAAACCATTTCAAAAATTATATTTAGGAGAAATTACAGTGACCTCCCCTGATATTTATCTTAATTACACCCAATACCTTCTTGTTTCATAAATTATACCAACATCCCTTGAGGTTTATGTGTTGATTACACTTACTCCCTTAACGTTAGTCAATCGTTTAAGACTTTAATGAAATTACTATCATGTGCATTGTACGTGATTTTTAATGACAATGTTGTAATTTTATGGATTTCCATTATGGTGGAAATGACAAATATGCTAAAACATCCTCCCAAATCTATTAGTGGTATTTTGAGGTTATAGATTTATAGTATTGTTAATATGAGTTAGTTAGTCATTTTTGACTAACAGGGAAGGCTAAATTGTCTAAAGGAGTATAAATTACTCCAAAATCAAAAAAAACTTATCCTTTAAGCTTTATTTCTACTGTCTTTGACCTTAAAGATAAATATTTATCTTTTCTCTCTTTTTACACGACTCTAAACAGTATAAAAGAGAGGAAAAACTAGAGATAAGAATAGAATAAGAAGAGAGAGAAACAAAATGTGAAATAGAGAAAGAAAGCAAGAAAGAGTAGCAGGTAGAGAAAGAAACAAGAAGAAAAGGAAGAAAAACCAAATGAAGAACCAAAAAGAAGGATCGACCATCGTCTTTAGGGAGTTAAGGTAGGGGGTGCTTGTGTTTTGATATGTTGTATGCTTTCTTGTTGGTTGAGATCTGGCAAGGAATGAACAGCATGAAGTTTGCCATAAAACTCGAGAAAGTCATGGTGTGATATCGTGTATCGAGATATAAATTTTATATATATATATATATATATATTTGATTTATGAGAGTGCATACATGTGTTTTTTATTAAAGTATATGCATAAGTTGAAAATGAGCTAATCGAGTAGACTATATATATATATATTATATATATATATATATTAGTAAGATTTTTTGATTTCATTGATGATAATCGAAAGAATTATGTTAACATTGAAATGAATATTTTTTATGATGATTGAACAAACTAAGAGAGCTATTCGAAAAAGGATATTTACAAAAATATTTTAAAGATTGATTGAATAAACAAAGAGTTATTTGATTAGTATGATTTCGATTACAGTCGAAAAGACAATGAACAGTTTTTGAGGTTTATCAAATAAGTTATGAGAACTATTCAAAAATGATATATTTTGAAAGTTAATGGAACATAGAAAGCATTTGAAGAGATATTTTCGATTACAGTCGAAAGGGAATGAGTTATTTTCATAAGGTATGAAGAACTTATTTTCGATAAAAGGTCAAAGGCTAAGTTGCGTATGGACACTTAGTCGAAGGCTAAAGTTGCATAACATAAGGGATTCTTTTGATATATGTCGAAAGGTTGAGTTACCGACGAACACTTAATCGAAAGCTAAAGTTGCGTAAGGGCACTTTGTCGAAAGTCATAACATTTCATAAATGACATCATAACATATTTCATATGCATCATCATTGATCAGTTCATAAACATCAACACATATCTACATATGAGATATTGTGTATGGAATTGTATCGAACTATCATTAATTATATTATGCTACTGCAATTTTCAAATTCTCACCCTTTTTGTTTATTGTATGTTATCATACAGATCGAGATCGAAATCTTTTCAAGAAGAAGATGTGAAGACAATGGCTTCGAGTAGAATAGTATTTTCGACTTGTAATAATTATGTATACTTTATTTTTTATAGGGAATCGAAATTATGTACTGTACAGAATCAAAATTATTAGTTGTATAATTTTAAAGTTCAGTTAGATTATTTTTGTTTCGAGGCTCTATTTTCAATTATATTCGAATATTTATTTTTGATATTTATGGTTATTTTAAAAATTTTATGATGTTTAAAAATAAGAAGTAATAAGTCTAATCATGTCTACTAAATATATTTTGAATATACTTTAATAACTTGAATTAGGATGTTACATATGCCACTAAGATTGTGTCAAAATGGCTAAAGCTCCTTTCCCCCATCAGATCGAAGCCCCCTTTTCTTCTTCCCCATCAGAGGTGTAGTACATTGAAGAACTATAAACTAAAGAAAAAACAAAGCAACCCACAAACACCACATCCCCTGCATTCTATAGAAACCACCTTGTATCTACTCCCAATAGAAGCTTAAACCTACAAACCACGCTCCCATAACAAACCAAACCAACAGCCAAGAGTCATATGCAAGAAATCAATTGTGGTACCCTCTCATAAAATCACTTGATTTGTTCCCTGTCTGAAGACGTAACAAGTGTAACACTCTAATCTTATGGCTGCCTCCAATATTATTTTTCAACGGCAAGGTTGTTTGCTGTGCAAATCGAAGATCAGCATTGGCCAATGATTTTCTCAAGCTTAGGATGTTTTGCTCAGGGTTGGATCTTTGCAATTCTAGGTTTTCATCTGTTTGGAAATGTTCTCACCACTGACCACAATCCTCCATTTTTTCCGATAGGTTCTCACATCGGTAGCACACACAACATGTGCTCTTCGTGCCTTAGATTTTGGGTACTTCATCAGCTTAGGTTTCTCTTCGAGTATTTGCCAAATAGTTGTTGTGATAGCCTATTACTGATTGTTGATTCTCTGAATTTGGGGATATTCACTTGTTGTGATTCGTGGTTCTGCAAATGGCACCAAGACGAAAAGAAAAATCATACTCCTATACCCCCTAAACTATACCACTTGAACTACCAACTTCACCTTAGCTTTCAACCTTTTTTCTAACCACTCTAATTTAAGATTTTTGAACCCTTTTTTCTTTTACAGGGGTGGGTGTCGGGGGATTAGAGATTTGTTAAAGGTAAAAGAAATTTTTTGTTGTTGTTGTTTTAGTTTGAGGGTAAAATCAACATTTCATGCATTACACAAATAACAGCTAATGTCATCTCATTTAAGGGGTGTCAGTGTAAAAATACAAATAAGAAAGATATCGAATATAATTAAGACAAACATCATGGGAAGTCAGTGTAAATTCCCCTTTCATATATATATATATTAAAGAGCATTTCATTTTTGTTTTTGGTTTATTTCAATTGTCTCAAGGCCATTGTTCGCTTGGTAAACGCCTACCACTATCACTCAGTGGCCTTAAGCAGTAACACGCTTAGTTAGTTACTGATTTAGTGATTTCAATAAAAAGCGGGGGAAGTTTTAAGTTTATCTGTTCATGAGCTCCTGCACATATAGAATGTAGTGTATAGAGATTCAAGGGGTAGATATCACAGAAAATACGATACACATTCTTCCTAGTGACGTGAAAACCCTTAGGCTAGTAACTGGAATAGCATGACAAGAGTCAAATTACAATTAAAATAGATGACTCATTTAACTTCCTCAATCTCATCCAAAGCATAGTTGTTTGTTGATACATTGGCATAATTAACTTTGTTGAATCGAACCACAACTGGGTAGCGAGTCTTGGGGTCCTGCATAACAAAGAGAAATCAATGAAACATTAGTCCTGAACCAGGGTTGGTTTTCATGGGATGAGAGAAAAAATTGAGGAGGGTTGCCTGAGTTAAGAGAAAACTAACCTGATCAACAGCAACAACTGAACCAATACCATTGTACCAGTAGGATTCCTTCCTAAGAATCTTAACCTGGTAAGTGCAACCACCAAAACAAATAAAATCAGAAGAAGATAAGCTTCCCGCTAAACTGCCAGTTGACTACAAATTTCAGGTTCTCAAACCTCAAATTATCAGCTTACATTAGAAGTTTCAAATGAATTGCATGAACAAGTTTCTTCACTGTCCTAGTTTTTATCCTCCCTCTCTCTCTATATATTTCTTTGTAAGAAACTACTTTGATTGATTATTATACTACTAATAAAGGAGATTACCCCATATTTGATTTGGTGACAATTTATTTTCCTATTTTGCCATAGATGCAACATGCAATGTAGAAATTTACAATCGAATAAGCACACACCTAGAAAAGAAGTGGGATGCTAGTATACATAAGGTTATGTGTGGAAGTTTTAAAGTGAATGGAAAGGAGTAATTCATAATAGAATAAAATAAAAAATAAATAAATGGAATAGAAAAAAAAAAGAATGAAATAGAATAGAATAAAAGATATGAAAACATATCACTCTTTAGATGTTTAATGAGTTTAACATAAAAGAAAATAAAATATTCAGGTCATTTTTTCGTTAACTCACTAAATTGAGGGTACAAAAATTGAAAAGAAAGGATATCCTCCTTACTATTTCGCTTCCTCTTTTAAATTAACTCTCAAATACACTTTCTTCTACCCAAACATAGCCTTAAGCATCAGGAGCGGCAGAATTAAAATAATACATAATACATAGTTATTGAATCTGTTAAACCATCTGATCATTAAGCACACTGTCCCTAAATTAAATTGATTATGGTACAAATGGTGATTCCAAATTACAAAAGCTATTCCCACAACTGAAAAGTTGAGTGTAACTCACCTTAGCACCTCTCTTGGGGCCAATTGGTGGTGACTTGGGTTTAGGAGCAGCTTCACCTTCCACTGGAGGTGTGGCGGTTGCGGGTGGCGCCGCTGCAGCCTCCTCGGCTGCCCTCACAACAAGCCTAGAAGTAGAACTGTTGTTCTTTGTAGGGAACATCACCATAGTGATCCTGGATGCTGAATTAGTGCTGCCTGCAACATTAGGTGACAACACAAACCCGGTAGCAGCTGATGCCATGTTGCAACTAGCCATGATTACTTCCTCTCACTCTCACTCTCTCTCTCTCTCTATCTATCTCTATGGTAATCTAAAGTTAATAGCTAAGACAAGACAAGAACAAAGGTTGAGAGGCTTTGAATGAACTAAATTTGTTTGTTTATTTCGAAGAATTATCTAATCTTTAGAAACTTGTATCAATCGTTTCCTCCACTACGGTGCTGCCACCTATGCACCGTATCCCATTGCATTGGATAATGTTATTACAACTCATCCATTTGTAAATCACCCAGTGAACTCAGTGAGTGGCTACTCACTCGGCGACAATGCTATTGCTGCCCAATACACAATTGATTTTAGTGTGGAAAATATTACTAGCACATTTCCTTTTCTGGAAATATATTGTATATTAAAAAATTTACATTATTTTTATTTCACTTCTTTTTAAGATTATAATATTAAAGAACATATTTTTCGATATATATTTTTCTTAACTTTTTTTATACCAAACTAAAAAGTTGAAAAAATAATAATAAAAATTTATGCACTCTTTCTTTATTTTTTCTCACATCCCTAACATCATTCAGATGATAAAATGTGAGTATAGTTATGTAAAAATAAAAATTTGAGATTAATTTGAATTTGATGGTAGAAACTATGTAAATATAAATTGATATTATATAAGTATGTGTAACATTATTCATTTAGTAATTCACCCCATAAATAAAGTTCTTTTTATTATTATTTTGAAATTTCTCTAAACTTACCTTTTCTGCCCTACAGATTCGAAGGCTTCACTAGAAACAAAAACCACATCAAACACTTACAAGATAAGGCCATTTTTTATTTCCTGCCATGCCCCTATCGTATAGATTTTGCACATATACTAACTAGTTTGGTCATTAAATTTTAAAAATAGATTATAACTCTTAGATGAAAACATTAAATTCTTACAAACAAAGATAAAAATATTAAATTTAGACAAAAGGTTAGTTGTTTGCCTTAAATGGGGAGAACCTCTCATCACATTTAATTTTTATTATATATATATATATATTAAATTTATTTATTTTAACCTCAATACATAATATGTACTATATTATTATGCACACATTCATGACTGTGACTTTTTTTTTTTAACTCAACTTTTCATTTTATCTTTTTTAGAAAATATATAACTATTTAAGTGAGAAGCTGGTGCTTTTGAATGAATCTCCCTTTGGCCTGGGCCCTGGGGCCTTCTTTGCTAGCAGATCTGATGGGAGTTCGTTTTCCTTCGTAGTTAGTTGTTTTCTACTTTTCCCACCGTACCCAAAATGAAATATTTATATTGATGGATTGGGCTAATAAGTTGATTATTGGTTTTATTAATGGGCTTATTGCCTACCAGTCTGCCACAACTAGCCCTTGGGCCAAGGCAAAAACGAAAGGGTAAGCATTAAGCAGATCATCTTTGTCTCTGGCCATTTGATTTAAAAAATGGTTAATGAGTAAACGAATTGTGGGGAGATGCCAAGTTGAAATAGATTTGTTTCTTGTTTGAGCCTTAAGAACTGATACAAGGAGAGCCATCGCATACTTACACATAAAGCCCAAAAGAAAAGAGACAACAAACAAGACAAACCCAAAACTAAGTGGGCGTTTGGTTAAGATTTTTTTCATTCATCTAACAATTTTTTTAATGTAAAAAAGTTGTTGTCAAATTTTCCATTATGCTTAGCTTTGTTCACGACAAAATGGAGTTAAGATTGATTCCTGGGCAGTAATGGTTAGATGTGTAAATTGATTTGGATAATCCTACCAACTCGATCAATCTAAACTAAACCAATTAGATTAATTTAGTTTGATTCAGGTATGATGATTGATCTGAACAAAATCTGAATTGATGAAAGTTTAATTGGTTTGGTTCTCGAGTTGAAAGTTTCAAACCTAATAATCAAATCAAATCAAACCATATATATATATATATATGTTGCTGCTGCCATTTTGAGTTTTTCTTAAATCGAACCCTCACCCACCTCTCTACTCTGCACCTCAACCTCTGCCTCAACTCTCATCTTTCGCCGCTCGTCGCTTGACGTCGCTTGGCACTTGGTAAGTCTCCTATTTGGTAGAGGAATACGATGGTTTTGTGTTTGTGGGTCTTGAAACATGATGGAGGCTAGTTGTGGTTTGGGTGGTTACTAAGTGGTGAAACGTGGGTTGAGTTTTTTCTGATTTTGGTTGATTGATGATGGTGATTCTAACATAGTGGTGTGATGTTGAGGGGGCTATTTTGGGTTGTGTGAGAGTAATTTTCTAGGTTTATTACTCAATTGATTGTGGTACAGGTCAAGTGGTGTTGATAATGGAGGTTCCTTTGAGCTTGAAATTGCAAAAGCTGTAGGTTGGAAATGGGTTTTGAGAATTTCATGAACTCATTGTTGTTATTAAGATATCTTTTTTTGTTTATTATATTGATTATATGTGAATTTATACAATATTTCTTTTCTGCACATAAATAATTACATCTTCTGTCTGAGTCTACTATTATATTGAGTGATGCAAAGTTTCTATAATTTGGCCATCTACGATTGTTTTGATTTTTGAAGTTTGCAAATATTTGATTACATAATCATTTTAAACATTCTTCAAAGTATATCTTTTCCTGCTCTTACTGACACTTTGAGTTTCTAGTCATTTACTTAGTATTTAACATTTTAGCATGCCATTTATTTTTCATTCTCCTTTGCTTAGGGTCATTTGATAAACCCTTAAAAATGGGGGTGAAAAGTTTTAGGGTTGAGTTTTATGTGAAAATTGTATGAAAAAATTAATCCATAAGTTTTTCACCCACATTTTTAAGGATGTACCAAATTGACTATGAGCATTGAAAACTTTCACTTTCATAATAGCCCATTAATGCATACACTGATACAAGGACTTTATTAGTTTGTAATACTTTGTAGTTTACTTGATAAAATTTTGATGTATAACTCCTATAAAAATATTTTTATTACATTCTAAACACTATGATATTCTTAACTTTTACGTATTAAATCTTATACTATTAAATCTATTACTATTAAATCTTATCATATCCTCTATTATACGGAACCTTATCTCTATACATTCGGTTTCCTAGCATTCCCCCCTTGGAAATATCCAATTATTTTCATTTTACTCTTTTATTTGATTTTTTTTTTTTGGGCTACATTACTCTCAATTAATGAACGTTACAATTTGAAACATGCGGAGCTCCGCCTCCAAAAGTAATAGTGAATAAAGTGATGTGCATTCTGAAATTTGTTACTTCTACTTTAAAAAGTTTTATTTTTCTTTCTTTTGGCATAACTTTAATAATGGAGACCTGGCATAGATTACAGCTCGTCATATCATTAAAAATTCAAAATTATAGTTTAAAAGAAAGTGTAAAGTAGTTTGTTTGGTAAAGATTACTTTTTTTAAAAAAAATTTATGGGTTAAATTTTCTTTTTATGAATGAGTTAAAGTGATGTTTAGATAAAATTGATTAACATAATAAAAAAATTTATTTATAATCAAGAATTTTGAGTATTATATTAAAAAAATTATTTAAAAACTGATTATGTTATATTTTTATCAAAATAATTTTTAAATATAAAATATTATATAATATAAATAAATTATTTCATATCATATTTAATAATTTATTATAATTTTTTTTAAACAACTCAAATGAAATAAATTTTTTAAAATTATTTTTTTAATATATTCAAACATAAATTTAATTTTATTATAATTGATTATAATAATAATTAATATATATATATTAAAATAATCTATTTTAACAACTAATTCAGACAAGCTTAAAAAATAAATAAAAAAAAGTGATTATTGCCGTTTATGTATCATAATTAACTTCGTTTGTCGTTCTTGGTACTTTCCACTGGAAGACACTATCACCGTTTTAAGCACAAAAGTCTAATATAATATATGCTTTTTTAAAACAACTAAAACGTCAATATCTCTACTATTTCAGGAATCTCTTAATAAGGTTATTCACACTATCAATTATTTATTCATATTTTTTATTAACTAATTATAGTTTTAATCTTAATTTTTTAAAAATTATAACTAATTAATAAAAAGTATAGATAAATAATTAAGAATGCTAATAATATCACACTGACTAAGAAAAAAGGCTTTTCCTATTGGCTTAGATTACTGTTATTTTCCCATCAATTGTTACAAAAACTTAATAATAACAGACGTTATTGGAAGAATGACCATCGGGAATACTCATTATGCTGTTAATGATTTACTTTATTTATTTCGTTACTTTCTTTCTTTTTTTTCATTTTCCCCTTTTAAGAGAGTTTTTAATGAGGTAGAAAAAGATAGTGGAAGCTTTCAATGTATTGGCTCTGAAGGACGAAAATGGCGTCAGGGCCTTATATGAGTTATAGAGAGAATCTTGAGGTTTAATTTGAGGATAAAATTTAGATAAAGTTTTGTAGGTATTTGTTGTGTTGTTTTTTAATAAAAAAATAATATGTATTTTATTTTTGAGCCATCTCATTATTATTTTTAAATTTCATCAATAAATTATAAAAAATATATATATATTATATTTTTATTAAAAAATAACACCACAAACACCTAAAGAATTTTATTTAAATTTTTTTCTTAATTTGGGATGAGGCTATTAACATTCATTTTTGTTTATTTATATATTTTTAATTACTTTAAAAGTGTAATTACCAAAAATAATTTTCATAAACTTATCTATTTAACAATTTAATTTTTTATCACTTATACTTAACTATTTACAATTTAAGTCTAAAATATATTTAACTTATTAGTTACAAATTTTTTATGCAAAAATATTTTAATTAAAACATCTTACTAGCTATTTATGTTTTTATTTTATATTTACACTTTATAAATTTAATATATACATGTCTGACTATTTTAGTTCTTTAATGTTAATATTAATTAGAGTATATTTCATATAAAAGGTAACATGTGCTTCTAAATATAATCTTTAAGATAAATATAAAATTTAAAATAAAAAATTATTAAATATATCAAATTATCAATCAGAGAAATGAAAAATTATTCAAATATGTCTATCTACTTGAAAAAATTAATATTAGTAGATTTTCAAGTGTAATAATAATTTGTTTGAAGGTTGTGAATTATATTAATATTTTTTGTGATTGTTACTTAAATCCTTGAACAATATTTTTTTTATATTTGAATAATGTATATTTTAAAAGATAAACTATAATTATTTTTTATATTGTATGGTGTTCTAGAAAATAATCACCTATTACTTCTAGACCGTCCTCCCCTAAGTTGAGCAATTGTAGCTAGTATATTGTATTCAGTATATGGCCAAAATAAAATATTCCTTAAGCTATAATCGTCTCTTTTTATTCAATGTAGTATAAAAAATCATTTTTTATATAAAAAAATGTTGAATGTAATTTTAAAATAAAATTGAAAATAAATTATATGAGAAATACTCGTTTTTATATATTGACTCAAATATAAAAGAATGTAACTTTAAGACATTTTGAGTTCAAGCAAATTTTTAAAGTATTGACGAAGTTATATTCTAATGATAATAATTAAAAATAGAGTAAAAAATAAATATATTTAATATATGTAAAGTGTAAATATATAACTAAAAATATATAAATAAATAGTAAGAAGTTGGAATTAAGAGATTTTTTAATAATAAAATTTTAATTAAGAAATTTAATAGAATTTTCAATTTAGATGTATAAATAATAAAGTATAAATAATAAAAACTATGAGTTATTAAATACATAAAATAATAAAAGGCATTTTAGGTAATTAAAGTTGAAAACAATTAATTAAAAAAGTATGAATAGACAAATAAAAATGCTAATAGTGTCACCCTTATTTTAGACAAGTGTGGCTATATGAATGCGATGGTAGTAACTAGTAAGAATGAGCCACGTTGAAAGTGGTTACAAGAGGAGTAGGTAGGATTCATTCCATTGCGAAAATTTTATTAAGATTTAAGACATTGCTGAAATTATCTCCTAAGTTTACCGAGATGCTCCGCACATGATGTTCTTAGTCAGTTTGGTTGTAAACGAAGAGAGAATCAAATAGCTAACTTTTGGACCAAACATTTGTTTCCCTACGTTAAGCCGAACAGAAACTTGAATTCAATTATCTCCAAATTCTTTCTCTTGAATCCGTTGGAGTGGCTTCGTCTTACCAATACTCAAGGTTTCAATTTGGTTACCCTCTTCGTCTGCTCTCTATGGCGTTGTTGGAACTTGGAAGGCAAGATGCATGGCCTCAAGATGTCACTGGTTAGGAAATATTAATATAATATAGTTTTTTTATAAGAAATATATGCAATTTTTTTTTAATTTTATATCTTGCCGATAGAAAAACATTATTAATAAATAAAAAAACATCATATTATACTAATAACAAATTATTATTTTCAATAAAATATTATTTAATAATAACCGACCGCTGTCAAAAACGAATAACTGACTGATAGTATTTATCAAAATTAAATCAGTTTTTTGTACCAAAAAATTAAATCAGTTTTTTTTAATCAGTTAAAAAGAGAATGTTGCCAGTTATATAATAAGGGATTTACGATTTGATCAAAAACAAAAGAAACGAGAAAATACATTGTTTATAATATATATATAAGTCGTTTTTTTTTTGACGAGATATATTAGTCGTTGTTAGTGGTGATCTTCTGCTTTTCTAGGAGAGGTCTTCTTCTTTATAAAAGGTAAATTTTATACATATTATTACAAAAAATAAAATTTATACATATTATATGTGATATGTTATAAAAAATACTATACATATTACATGTGATATATAAATTTAAAAATATTTTAATTAATAAAATTTACTTTTATTTTTAGTTAACAGGTGAAGATCCTAATCAGTAAATAAGGGGATTGCTCTCAATTTATGTAATTATTATTATTTAGTAATATAAGCCAAGGGATAGGGATTAGACCCAAATTGTAGTGCACGTAGCTTATGATGCCTATGGAACGTGAGAAAGTGGAGACTTTCACCTTAATTGTTTGTTTTTCCATTATGGAGACAATCATGCTTGATCGCAAATTATGCATTATAAGTGACATTTAGATTTTAATCATGGCTTGGTATACTTTTTAAAGGGTCATTTTCAGTTGCATGTGCACCTTGTACGTCACTCATTGCCAGACATAAAAGAAAGCGATATGTTTTGTGGCCCATTCAAGATTTTCTCCCAGGATTAACGGCTGCCTTATGGTACATTTTTCTTTGTTTTCACTCACCTATAAACCCCCAAAGTTTTGTATAGGCTTTGGCGTATTAGGAATAACATCAATAATCAATAATCATTACAAAGTCAAACTAGCAAAATTGGGAACGCTTTTAGGCTACAACCAACGTGCTTCCTTTTCTCCGTTTTTTTGTTTATATCCCTCGCTTGTTATATTTATTCATAATCTCCTTTTAATCTATACGTTGTATCTAAAAAAAGAATCTCCTTTCCATATGATGCTAACTATTAGGTAATCATTAACTCTTGAAAATAACAAGATAAAATCTCAGAATGATAAACTTGTTCCCCAAAATACTTTAACTGATAAGTAGCTATTAAGTCAAGTAACGCACTTGTTGAAGTGTTCCAAAAATCAAATACCATTTTCGCATATTTTTCTTTCATATGTATCAAGTTATGTCCCATTCATCATTTATGTAAGTTTATTTTATTTTTTGGGAAAAAACTTATCTAAAGAATTTATTTTTTCTATTAATAATAAAGATGACAAAATATTTCTTAATTTAAAAATCTCTACATGAATTGCTTTAAATACTCGAATTTGAGAAATTTTTCTCTGTGAGGATAGGGATAAAAATAAAAATCCCCATGAGACATATGCGGAATTGGAAAGAAAATCATATCCTTATCCCCACGTAGTTTCCTTCTCTAGAATTTTATTAAATTATTTTTAGTGATTATAGTATTAATACTTTGTTTTTTCAATAAATTTTATCTATATTATTTTTATATTAATTTAAAATTAAAAAAATAAAAAATACCATTAAGTAGTAACTTATTATTTTAATTTATTGATATTATAGATTTAAATTAAAACTTTTTACAACTTTCTATATTTTTATTTTTTATTTTTTCTGATTTTTTAAATAATTTCAAGGTTCCAGTTAGAAACGGACACATGAAGAATTTTTCTTCCGAATCAGAGATTGAAACTAGGGGCAGTGAGTGGGGATGGGGATGGGGATGGGAATGGGGATGGGGGCGGGGATCGGGAAACATAATTAACAACACCTCTCAAGAAAGAAACACCAGCAATTATCTTACATTTGGCTTGCATAATTATTTGCCTATATAAGTGTAACAAGTTGCTTATGTTTTGCTTCAATTATTAATTCACCTCTATATATTAAATTTGAGTATATTTATTTGAGAGTGAGTTAATATTTTATTATACTATTCTTTAAAAATTAATATGTGTCATTCTTAACATTTTAAAATAATTTTAAATTCTTTTAATATAATTATTATACATGATCAAATTCATATTCTCGTCTTAAAACATCTTCTTTTTTTAATTTGTACTTTTTTAAATTACTAAATTTAAAAAATGATTTAATTTTGATATACAATTAAAATAAAAAAATTTATATTATCAATTAATTATATATTATCATATGACTCTCACAATAACTACCTTAAACATTATGCATGTGAAAATAAATAAATAATTTTGATAGTGTAAAAAATTTTACACTAATAATAATCAAAATTAAATTCTTTAAAAAAAAACCTAATAAAATGCACAAGATATTTACTAATTTTGCTATCAAGGTGTGCAATTAAAAGCATAACCCAAACTCCATTATTGAGAACAAATAAAAAGACTACTTATAAAAAAGGAAATAGTTACGGCCACCCGTATAATCTACATTTCAGTGAACAAAACTAAGATTTTTTTTTTCATTTTTTTGAACAAAAATATCTTTTTTTATAACACTATGGATTAACAACACCTCTCAAGAAAGAAACACCAGCAATTATCTTACATTTGGCTTGCATAATTATTTGCCTATATAAGTGTAACAAGTTGCTTATGTTTTGCTTCAATTATTAATTCACCTCTATATATTAAATTTGAGTATATTTATTTGAAAGTGAGTTAATATTTTATTATACTATTCTTTAAAAATTAATACGTGTTGTCGCGACCGTAATTAATCGCGGTGAGATAGCAACTTAAATTAAATTATTTTAATTTTAAGAGTCGCCACTAATTTTATTTTTATTAAGAAAAATTGGAAAATCAAAGAAAAATAGTCTTTGAAAACCAGATCGGATTCGGGAGTCGGTTATGCTTAGAGAAGGGCGGAAAGTTAATCCCACAAAGACTTTTAACACACCCGTCCCCAAGACGGTACTCTCAAATCAATTATGCAAATTCTTAATAATCCTTGAAAATATTTGTTTTACCCTTTTGTAAAAAAAAAATATGAAATAAACAAATAAATTATGAAAATTTAATTTTTGGCTTGACGGAATATGATTCCCGCTCCTACGTATCCTCAGTGCAATGAGGAATTCAAAGTCACGTAGTTCTTTTAGAAAATATTTGTGGGTTGATTGATTTTTAAAAATTAAAAATTTGAATTAACAAGTTCGTCGCGACTCGCTTAATCAATTTGAATAGGTGAAGCTCGACGTCACGCTAGCGACGTCACCCACTAATTATCAAGTTTGTTATAAAACGTTTATTTAAAATTACCAATTAGCGATTTAACTAAAAAATAAAAAAAAAAAACATGATAATAATTTAAATGTAATAATAATAATAAATGTAAATTATCAAGTCATTGTCAGTAACTCGAGATATTTACAAAATATAAGGGTTAGTAAGCTGTCGCAACTCAGGTAACTCATTTTTATTCCTTTTTTAGAAACTTTTAATTATTTCTTTATTTATCATTTTTAACCCTTTTTTACCCTTTTCCCTTCTTACCAAAATGCATCATTATTGCCTTAATGTGAAATGGACAGCAGTCCATGTGATTCAATCTCACACACCCAAAAGACAATCACAATTCAATTTTAATGATATAAAAGTTGGAAACTTTGACAACAATAACAGCACGCACCAGGGGACGTTTGTGGAGGGATCTAGTCTGAGGTTCGACGGTCGGTGCTGGAAGGACGTTCGACGGTCGGGAACTGGTTCCGATGGTCGAGAACCGGTTCCTATGGTCCGACGGTCGGGAGCTGGCTGATTTCTTATGTGCGATCCGACGGTCGAGTTAGAGGTGAAGTTGAGTGATTCTGCTTTGGAGTTTGACAGTCGGTTAGGGGTAAGTATGAGATGGATTCGACGATCGGTTGGGTGTTGGTGGATGGTGATGGAGTTTGGATGGGTTGTCAATGAGGTGAAGGTGGTAACTGGTGTGGTTCGACGGTCGGTTCAGGGATGGATTCGACGGTCGGTTGGGAAGGGTGATGGATTGGTTGATGGTGGAGGTGGATTCGACGGTCGGTTGGAAAGGGGTGATGATTCAACGGTCGGTCGGAAAGAGGTGAGATCAAGTTCGGCTTCTGTGCGGTCCGACGGTTGGTTGAGAGGCTGGTAGTTATCCGACCACGGTCGGTTGAGAGGCCGGTAGTTGTCCGACGGTCGGTTGAGAGGCTGGTAGTTGTCCGACGGTTATGGGTGAGGAGTTGCTGAGAGTGTGGTTGATGATGAAAGTGATGAGAAGTTGAAGGTGCAAGGTAGTTTTGGAGGTGGCAGAGATGGGTGAGGGTGGAAGATGGTCACGGTTGCAAGTTTGGATGGAAGGTGTCGGGTGGGGATTGTTTTTAGGAGGGTCTGTTAGTGAGCTTGAGGGTGAGGGAAATGAAGGCTCAAATTGGGTTCCGCGTTCTGGAGAGTCTTGGTGAAGGTTGGTCTTTGAAAGTTTAATATCAGCCTCCGATGGAGAGATCCCTCCCAAGGTCTTGAAGTTGGTCCTCTCTTATTAGTTGCTAGCAGCCAGGTGATAATGGAGTGGGTGAATTAGTGAGGGAGTAGGTGCAATTAGTGAGGGAATCTGTTTGTTCAGTAGTGCAAGTGGGAAACTAAGTGGGGGAGCAAAAACGTGCATTGTGGAAAAAGAGAATGGGAGGCAAAAGTGCTTGTCCCTACTATGCAGTGGTGATCTTTGCATGGCTAAAGAAAAAAAAAAATGATTTTTATCCCAACGAAAAAAAACAAATCTTTTTTTTTATTTTGTTTATTTTTTTTTATTTTCATTTTTTTACTTTTTTTTATTTTTCATTTTCTATTATATTTTGGGTTTATGTATTTGGGTTAAAAGATGGATTAAAAAAAGGATAACAAAAATCTTTTTTTTTTTTTTTTTATTTTTCTCTTTTTGTTTCTTTTTTATTATTTTTTTTTTTTAGTCCTGGTTAAAATTGGGTGTTCACATTTGCCCTCTTTTTACTTGTTTCTTATTAGATAAAAGAAAAAATTGTGATTTTTCTTTTTATCGTCGTAGGAAACCAGTAAAGAAATGAACTCCAATTTTGTCCGCCAGTTTGTGGGATGAGGTGAATGGACAAGGTAAAGACGCCGCTTGGAAACCAGCGAGCTAAAACGTGGATTTACGAGTTGTCGCAACATCGTTACTCCTACCAAAGTGAAACTCGGCGTACAGAAAGCCAAAGACGTCACTACATTGTCAACGAGTACATCACGTACAAATTCGGTTGACACACATTTTTTTTTTTTTGAATTTAAAAGATCTTGGGTGACTTTACAAAAGGTAAACGACAGTGGGCTTGGCCCAGAATTTGAAAGACAGTGGGCTTGACCCAGAATTTGAAAGACAGTGGGCTTGGCCCGGAATTTAAGAGACAATGGGCTTGGCCCGCAAATTTAAAAGACAGTGGGCTTGGCCCAGAATTTGAAGGACAGTGGGCTTGGCCCAGAATTTAAAAGACAGTGGGCTTGACCCGGAATTTAAAAAGATAGTGGGCTTGGCCCAAAATTTAAAAGACAGTGGGCTTGGCCCAGAATTTGAGAGACAGTGGGCTTGGCCCAGAATTTAAGAGACAGTGGGCTTGACCTAGAATTTGGGAGACAGTGGGCTTGGCCCAGAATTTGAGAGACGGTGGGCTTGGCCCAGAATTTAAAAGATAGTGGGCTTGGCCCAGAATTTGAGAGACAGTGGGCTTGGCCCAGAATTTAAGAGATAGTGGGCTTGACCCGACTTAAAAAAGACAAAGGGGCTTGGCCCAAAATTTAAAAGACAATGGGCTTGGCCTGCAATTTAAAAACAACAGTGGGTTTGGCCTGTCAATTTAAAAACAAAGGCTTGGCCTGCAGAATTTAAAAACAATGGGTTTGGCCCCAGAAATTTAAAAAACATGAGGCTTGGCCCGAAATTTGAAAGACAAGGGGCTTAGCCTGGTTTGAAGACAGTGGGCTTGGCCCGAAATTTGAGAGACAATGGGCTTGGCCTGAAATTTAAAAGACAAGGGGCTTGGCCTGAATTTAAAAACAAGATGAGCTTGGTCCGAATTTGAAAGACAATGGGCTTGGCCCAGAAATTTGAGAGACAAGGGCTTGGCCTGAAATTTAAAACAAGGGTGGGCTTGGCCTAATTTAAGAGCAAATGGGGCTTGGCCCAGACTTTGAAGGCAGTGGGCTTGACCCGAATTTGAAAGATAGTAGGCTTGGCTCGGAATTTGAAAGACAAAGAGCTTGGCCCTAATTTAAGAGACAAGGGGGCTTTGCCCGAATTTGAGAGACAAGGGGCTTGGCCCATAATTTAAAAGGCATTGGGCATCTGACGTCCCGAAATTTAAAATGAAGTGGGTATTTGGTGTCCCGAATTTAAAATGAAGTGGGTATCTCGGTGTCCCGAATTTAAAATGAAGTGGGTATCTTGTCCCGAATTTAAAATGCAATGGGTATCTGGTGTCCCAAAAACAATGACAATGGGTATCTGGCGTCCCAAAAGTAATGACAATGGGTATCAAGGCGTCCGAAATTTGAAAATACAATGGGCAATCGAGTCCCGAAATTTAAATGACAATGGGCAATCGAGTCCCGAAATTTAAAAGACAATGGGCAATCGCATCCCTAATTTAAATGACAATGGAATAAACATCTTGATCAAAAAGTTTTTTTTTTTTTTTTCATTTTCTTTTCTTTGTTTTTCCTTTGCTTTTCTCTCCTTTTCTTTTTTTTTTTTTTTTTTTTTCTTTCTTTTTTTTTTATTTTTTTTCTTATTTTCTAAATTTTATTTGAAAAACATTTGAACCAAGGACGACTTTGGAAAGCTTTGACCAATCAAACCTTGTTCACACGCTTTGGTTCTTTCCTTCTTCTTCTCTTTCCTTCTTTTTTTTTTTTTCTTTGTTTTTCGCTTCTCGCTCTCTTTTTGAGAAATGAGATGAAACCATTGCTTGATGATTCCTTGAGAGAAAATTTTGCCCCAGTGTTTAACTTTATCCCTCATCTAGTTGATTTCCCGCAACCGTCGATAACACAGCCTTCTCCTTAATCCTTCAAAAATTTTGCCCCAAGATGGCCAACTAAATGCAAACAAAATTGCCCCTGTATAGATGATCACACGCAATTCAAAATTGCCCCAGTTTGGGTGCACCCTTCAAGGTGTTTCAGGCCAACTTCCTCTGAGATTTTGCCTTAACTTTTGCTTAGACCGACCTTTTGGGTTTTCAGACTACAGTTTTTTTTTTTTTGCCCTCAAGACTTGACAACTGGACATCATTAATTATCAAATACCCCCACACTTACTCTTTTGCACGTCCTCGGGCAAAACAAAATAAAACTGACTCAAAAGTTAAACATTCTAAAAGACTCAATTTCTAATAATATTTAAGAATGAAGATCAATTAATAATTCAAGTAATCAAACATTCATGAGGTAACACATCTTCAATCTCAAATCAACAAGCAAGGATACTTCAATTGAAAAGTATGAGTAAAGAATGATAGATCCTCACAGAATTTACTCTCAATCTCTCAAGTGTTTAAAAGGTAGGTATTTCACTCAATTCAACCCATGAAAATTGCACTATCATAAGCTTGCTTATCTTCTACTTCTCCACTACTCAAAACACATGCACACACAAATCATGAGGACTTTATTCAAGGTTGTAGTGAGGTCAAGGTAACAGAAGAGGATAAAATGAATATGAGAAGATAAATACCAAAGGGAATAAAAGAGCATTATGATACAGTTAGAGTGGAGAAGATGTTTGAGAACATTCAGTCTAACTTTCCCAAGATTTTCTTAGTTTTTTTTTTTCATACAGGACAATGACCAATATCTAACTAATGTTTTGTTAAAGATCAATTGGTAGATTGAATTTCTTTAGGCTTGAACATTCTCCTTCTATTCCTGTTATTTCCAATCATCCACCCTCATTCTAGGTATGAATATATCACATGGTGCATTCTTTTGATTGTAGCAATAATCAGCTCTCTCTCTTTTTTTTTTTTATAGAAACATATTTTATTTTTCTTTTTTTTTTTTTATATAACTAATCTGCACATGCACCCCCACACTTGTTCAAGAACTCATCAAATAACAAAGTCAATGCTCTCTTATTCCCTAAGGTTGGGTTAGAACATGGTTTTTCATTTAAGGCACGTAATGAGTTAGAAACAAAGAATGGTCAAATAAGCTCAAAGGGGTTAAGTAAAGGAAAATATACAAGGTTAGCAAGAATCAAAATTTTCAAGAAGTCAAAAGAGTGCTTGATATCGTATTGAAAACAAGGTTGGCTATTTGGTTAAACTAGCTAAGAAAGAGGGCCTCAATCATGTTCATGCATGCAAGTGAAACGTAGCCTCAAAAAGAATCAAAGCAAGTTCTAGAGTGATCATTATCATGAGTGAAAATCACACAAGAAAGAAGAGAATGGCATAAATGTTGAATCCATCCATTAGGCTCAAGATCTCACAAGATATAGTTCTATCATTCTCAGTCCACCAATTCAACATTCATAACCAAACATATGATTTTTAAGAAAGAAGACAATTAACTCAATCATGCAAATTTCCTGAATTTCAATTGCTACTTCCACACAAACTAGTTATCTACCCCAACTAAAATGCGTCTCAAGAGTAAAATTTACTCCTTACTCTGCCATCCTTAACTAGTTTAGAAAATTACCGACAAACACACCTTTTTTTTTTGTTTTTTTTTTTGTTTTTTTGTTTTTTTTTTGCATAACCAGATTATAACATTATCCTCAATATGATAGAGCAAAATAACCTGATAAGAAGTGAATCAATGCCAAGTAGAAAAGAAATTACACTCAATATGATATAGAAAAGATCATCGACCCTAATAAGAAGTGAATCAACGCCAAGCAGAAAAGAAGCACACAGTCAGTGCCGCATCTGACCCTGATAAGAAGTGAATCAACGCCAAGCAGAAAAGAAACACACAGTCGGTGCCGCATCTGACCCTGATAAGAAGTGAATCAACGCCAAGCAGAAAAGAAGCACACGTGCCACATCAGACCCTAAAAAAAAATCAGATAATAAAACTTAAGTACTTCCACAATTTAATACTAATTAATTACTACCTAAAAACACTCCTTACTCTGCCACCAATTAAGATGCGTCTCAAGAGAAAAATTACTCCTTACTCTACCATCCCTATTTACTTTTGTTGTTAATTGATGACAAACACAACAAACATATTAACAAACACACTTTTGAATTTTTTTGTTTTTTTTGTTTTTTGTTTTTTTGTTTTTATATTTAGGCACACAACGATCATTTCCCCCAACCAGATCATAACATTGTCCTCAATATTAAAATATAGATGAGTAAAGGATAGAATAAATTACCTGTTGGAGAAAGTAGACACAAATTTAAACAGAAACAAAGTACAATAAAATCAAACCGATTAAAGAGAAAGTGTCAGATCTGGCTTGCTTTTCTTGTTACTTCCTTCGCTGCTTCCTGTTGACCAATCTATCTGAGCTAATACCTTATCAGGTACATACTCAAAAGCTTCCAATTTATCAATGAGCTCATCAATAGTGGAGGCAGAGATAAGAAGTTGTCTTGCCGAAGGAGTGATAAATTTCTGTTCCACAGCTTTGTCAAGAAAAAATAACAAAAGGTCAAAGAAATTATTAACATTCAACAAACCAATGGGTTTATGGTGGATGTTCAGTTCAGATCAGAGACAATTTGAAAAATTTCTTCCAAAGTACCAAAACCTCCCGGTAAGACAAGAAATGCATCAGAATTGTCAACCATTATTTTCATGCGTCCATGCATGGATGTTACCCAATTTCTTCTCCAACTGTCTTGCCGGTGATGTTATTTTCACTAAAGGTTTAGGAATAACACCTAAAACCCGACCGCCTCCTATAAAAGCGAAAAGTGAAACAAATTTCCCCATTAACCCACGACAACCTCCCCCATATACAAGATGAATATTCCTCGCAGCAAGTGATCGACCAAGAGTGCTAGGCTGCGTTTACAAAACTCTAATCCCTTCCCATAACTCAACCCACAAAAACACAGACATTTTTGAGGTTACGAATAGAAGGCCCCATTCTATACTCTTTCTCTCTTTGAGTGTTTCTGAGTTGAAGATGAAGGAGAAAATGGAGTGTTTAAATAAGAAAAAGAATGGAAAGGAAAATAATTGCACTTAGAAGGGTAGGTCTACTGTTGTCAGAAAAGTTTGAAATGATAATAATTTTTTTTTTGTTTTTTTTTTCAAGAAAATCATCAGGGTAAAGAAGTCTAGAAACCCCCAAAGGATCCCATCCAAAGGATCGTCTATCCAAAACCAAAATTCAACAAAATCATACAAAAATAAAATAATAACAAATGATTACATACCTTTATGTACAGGTTTCATGGCAGATCTTTATACTGCGCGTCATGAGTGCAGTAATACCAAGACGGCTCAGCCAATCTGGGTATTCTTCTCCCTCCCGCTTGTGGGATATTTTGATTGAGCTACGACGCCACTAATTAAAGTGCGTAAATCGACAAACTACCACCAACGACCACGGCCAAAGTGAGAGGTCGTCGAAGAGCCCATGGCATTAAATCACGGGATTCAAATCGTAGGCATTGTCACGCGAGAATGCAAACACGGACGCTTCTTTCGTCCATCGCCAGCGAGCCTTTGGTTAAAACCTGGGAATGCTTGCGCGGCTCTCTGAGCATGGCACACGAACTTTTTATTTACCGACCGGCGTGCGAAGGTCCACCCGAGTCAATGACGGGTTTGCCACTCCACCGCGGGGCTCCTAATCTAATTAAAGACCAAGTATAACCGAAGTTTCGCCTTTTTTTTTTTTTTTTTTTTTTTCGTTTTCGTTTTTTTTTTTTTTTTTTTTTTTTTTTTTTTTTTTTTTAAAAAATATATACAAGATAATATATACATGTTGTTGTGATTGTGGCTCACATCTTCCTCTCGGTTTCACGTCCCGTAAACGCTTACACGCCTTCTATGAGTCGAGGATAAGCTTCTCATCCAATTTTCTTATAAATTGGCAAACAGGGTCTTTTTGAGTCAGATCCCCAAGATTATAACGCTCTTGTTCGTCCTTGAAGAAATTCCACAATCTAAGAAGTTCATGCTGCACAACTCCACAAGAATGCGTCTCAAGAGTCAATAAGATATTATCTAATGACTCCTTACTCAGTTCATTCTTAATGAAGAAAATTTTATCTTCTCTATTTGCGGAAACCATCCCCAAAGTACGACATCGCTTGTTACAGTTCCATCGTCCACATTTGTGACAGACTTGTAACCTTTTTGCTCTTCTCCTTTTAGAATATGATCTTCTTCCAAGACCGGGCATATATGAGTCAAATGAAATCGAGGACTCACCGCTAATCGGACCTTTGCTTCAATTATCCAAATACATCTTCTGGGCATACCTTTGTGCATTAACAGTCTCAATCTTTCACATCGAACTTTGTAGATTTTTCTCAGAGCATTTTGAGGAAGAGAAGGAAAATATTTGCTCAGGTTTGAAAGAATGACATCCATTTTGAAAGGAGAAGAAATCAGTTATTATGGGAAACTGAAAAACAAACCGACTTGAGAGTCATGGAGTACCGTTATCCGCCATTTAACCGGAAACACAAAGAACTCAACAACTTGATGTTCCAAAAAAATGGTTTGAGTCTTTGTCCATTAACCTTAAATACAATACCATTCTTAGGATTCTCAATGTCTATGGCCCCATAAGATACACGTGTTTGACAACAAAAGAACCGCGCCACCTAGATCTCAATTTTTCCAAGGAGTAGGCGCAGATGATAATCTCAAAGCAGAACTTTATTGACCAATTTTCACAGTTTTTGCAAAAGGTGTAACAGACCTTGAATAAAGAAAGCCAATAAAATCCATACTGCAAGATTTTCGCAGTTGTTGTCGCTGAAAAAAATGACCTCCACATGCTTCCGATAAAATTTAATGGCACTACCTACCTCATTGTCGGGTACACAGCTGTCTTTTTTTTTTTCTTCTTTTTTTTTTATTCATAATGCGGATGGAGGAGGTTCATCACCTTCATTTCTGCATTCTCTGGAAGTTCTTGAAACTGTTTGAGGCGGTGTCTTCTTTCCTTAGTCGCGCAATAGTTACCGAACACGGTAACATCATACAAGGAATGTCATGCATAAGATGAGATGAATGAAATGAAAACATTTTCTTTTCAAATGCATGGAATGAAATGCATGATTTATTTTTTTTATATATATTTTTTAGAATGCTAAAGATGCCATGCATGAAAATTTTTTTTTTTTATGAGAATGCCTGATTTATTTTTATTATTTTTTTTTAAAATGCTAAGGATGGCATGAAAATGCATGATTTTTTTTTTTAGAATGCTTGGAGTGTCATGAAAATGCATGATTTTTTTTTTTGAATGCTAGGAATGCATGATTTTCTTTATGCAATGTCATGAAAATGCAAGTTTTTTTTTCTTTTTTTTTTTGAGGTTATAAAAATGCAAGATGATTTTTTTTTTTTTTAAGAATGTAAGAAAATGTATTTTTTAAGTTTTTTTTTTTGCAAGAATGGATGGCATGAGGAAAGAAGAAGTACGCTCCCTTTGTGTCCTAATGGAGTTGCCTTAAACTTGTGACTCTATCCTAAAGATCTAAGAGTCCTTCTGATCCGTGAGAACTTTCATTGGGTGGCTCTTCTCATTCTAAAGGTCTCTAGAGCCAAGTCCTATTTCAGAATGTTGACCACAAAATAGTGGGTAAACCACTAGGTGTGGGACATCTATGAAAAAGGCACACTCTAGATGAGGTTTTCGCGATAACTAAACAGGAAGTACATCCAAAATGGTTACCACTACGCAACCTCTACTTAACTTAAGCTTCACTCAGACCCGGGTATAGGGCCCCACTCGATTGTGTGTGCTTTATGTGTAGGTGCAGTGGGTGCTGGGAGCGTACAAACCTTTACAATCCTAATAGACTACCCACATCCTGCAAAACAAAGCAAATACAGAACAAATTCCAAAAATGTTCTACCCTAAGGTTCAGATAGTATAATAATTAACACTAAAAATAATATATATAAAAAATCATCAAATAATAAAAAAAGGGTAAAACAAACACCTAAAGATCACCAAAAATTTTGCATAACTAACTTTTACAGGCTTGACTCTCCAGCATCCCCAGTGGAGTCGCCATCTGTCGCGACCGTAATTAATCGCGGCGAGATAGCAACTTAAATTAAATTATTTTAATTTTAAGAGTCGCCACCAATTTTATTTTTATTAGGAAAAATTGGAAAACCAAAGAAAATAGTCTTTGAAAACCAGATCGGATTCGAGTCGGTTATGCTTAGGGAAGGGCGAAAAGTTAATCCCACAAAGACTTAACACACCCGTCCCTAAGACGGTACCTCAAATCAATTATGCAAATTCTTAATAATCCTTGAAAATATTTGTTTTACCCTTTTGTAAAAAAAAAAAATATATGAAATAAACAAATAAATTATGAAAATTTAATTTTTGGCTTGACGGAATATGATTCCCGCTCCTACGTATCCTCAAAGCAATGAGGAATTCAAAGTCACGTAGTTCTTTTAGAAAATATTTGTGGGTTGATTGATTTTTAAAAATTAAAAATTTGAATTAACAAGCCGTCGCGACTCGCTTAATCAATTTGAATAGGTGAAGCTCGGCGTCACACGCTTCTGAGACGTCACCCACTAATTATCAAGTTTGTTATAAAACTTTTATTTAAAATTACCAATTAGCGATTTAACTAAAAAAATAAAAAAAACATGATAATAATTTAAATGTAATAATAATAATAAATGTAAATTATCAAGCTGTCGCAACTCAGATATTTACAAAATATAAGGGTTAGCAAGCTGTCGCAACTCAGGTAACCCATTTTTATTCCTTTTTTAGAAACTTTTAATTATTTCTTTATTTATCATTTTTAACCCTTTTTTACCTTTTTCCCTTCTTACCAAAATGCATCATTATTGCCTTAATGTGAAATGGACAAGCAGATCCATGTGATTCAATCTCACACACCCAAAAGACAATCACAATTCAATTTTAATGATATAAAAGTTAGAAACTTTGACAACAATAACAAAGACGCACCGTGGGACGTTTGTGGAGGGATCTAGTCGAGGTTCGACGGTCGGTCTTTGGAAGGACGTTCGACGGTCGGGAACCGGTTCCGACGGTCGAGAACCGGTTCCTATGGTCCGACGGTCGGGGCCGGGCGATTTCTTATGTGCGATCCGACGGTCGAGTTAGAGGTGAAGTTGAGTGATTCTCGCTTTGGAGTTTGACAGTCGGTTAGGGGTAAGTATGAGATGGATTCGACGATCGGTTGGGTGTTGGTGGATGGTGATGGAGTTTGGATGGGTTGTCAATGAGGTGAAGGTGGTAACTGGTGTGGTTCGACGGTCGGTTCAGGGATGGATTCGACGGTCGGTTGGGAAGGGTGATGGATTGGTTGATGGTGGAGGTGGATTCGACGGTCGGTTGGAAAGGGGGTGATGATTCAACGGTCGGTCGGAAAGAGGTGAGATCAAGTTCGGCTTCGTGCGGTCCGACGGTTGGTTGAGAGGCCGGTAGTTATCCGACGGTCGGCCGAGTTTGGTTGGGTAGAGTTGTCCGACGGTTTGAGAGGCCGGTATTAGTTGTCCGACGGTCGGTATGGGTGAGGAGTTGCGAGTCCGTGGTTGATGGTGAAAAGTGATGAGAAGTTGAAGGTGCAAGGTAGTTTTGGAGGTGGCGAGAGATGGGTGAGGGTGGAAGATGGTCACGGTTGCAAGTTTGGATGGAAGGTGTCGGGTGGGGATTGTTTTTAGGAGGGTCTCATTAGTGAGCTTGAGGGTGAGGGAAATGAAGGCTCAAATTGGGTTCCGCGTTCGGAGAGTCTTGGTGAAGGTTGGTCTTTGAAAGTTTAATATCGCCTCAGATGGAGAGATCCCTCCCAAGGTCTTGAAGTTGGTCCTCTTTATTAGTTGCTAGCGACTAGGTGATAATGGTGTGGGTGAATTAGTGAGGGAGTAGGTGCAATTAGTGAGGGAATCTGTTTGTTCAAGATGGTGCAAGTGGGAAACTAAGTGGGGGAGCAAAAAGCGTACCTTGTGAAAAAAAGAGAATGGGAGGCAAAAGTGCTTGTCCCCTGCGTCAAGTGGTGATCTTTGCATGGCTAAAGAAAAAAAAAAAAATGATTTTTATCCCAACGACGAAAAAACAAATCTTTTTTTTATTTTTTTTATTTTCTTTTTCTTTTCATTTTTTTTTTTACTTTTTTATTTTTTATTTTCTATTATATTTTGAGCTTATGTATTTGGGTTAAAAAGATGGGTTAAAAAAAGGATAACAAATTTTTTTTTTTTTTTTTTTTTTTTTATTTTTCTATTTTTTGTTTCTTTTTTATTATTTTTTCTTTTAGTTCGGCCAAAATTAGGTGTTCACACGTGTCATTCTTAACTTTTTAAAATAATTTTAAATTCTTTTAATATAATTATTATACATAATCAAATTCATATTCTCGTCTTAAAACATCTTCTTTTTTTAATTTATACTTTTTAAATTACTAAATTTAAAAAATAATTTAATTTTGATATATGGTTAGTATAAAAAAATTTATGTTATCAATTAATCATATATTATTATATGACTCTCACAATAACTACCTTAAATGTATGTGAAAATACATAATTGATTTTGATAGTGTAAAAAATTTTACACTAATAATAATCAAAATTAAATTCTTCAAAAAAAACCTAATAAAATGCACGAGATATTTACTAATTTTGCTATCAAGATGTGCAATTAAAAGCATAACCCAAACTCCATTATTGAGAACAAATAAAAAGACTACTTATAAAAAAGGAAATAGTTACGGCCACCCGTATACTCTACATTTCAGTGAACAAAACTAAGATTTTTTTTTTCATTTTTTTTTAAAAAAAAATATCATTTTTTATAACACTATGGATTAACAACACCTCTCAAGAAAGAAACACCAGCAACTATCTTCCATTTGGCTTGCATAATTATTTGCCTATATAAGTGTAACAAGTTGCTTATGTTTTGCTTCAATTATTAATTCACCTCTATATATTAAATTTGAGTATATTTATTTGAGAGTGAGTTAATATTTTATTATACTATTCTTTTAAAATTAATATATGTCATTTTTAACTTTTTAAAATAATTTTAAATTCTTTTAATATAATTATTATACATAACCAAATTCATATTCTCATCTTAAACATCTTTTTTTAATTTATAATTTTTTAAATTACTAAATTTAAAAAATAATTTAATTTTGATACATGGTTAGTATAAAAAAAATTATACTATTAACCAATCATGTATTGTTATATCATATTACTCTCACAATAGTTACCTTAAATGTTATGTATGTGAAAATACATGATTAATTAATAATGTAAAAAATTTTACACTAATAATAATCAAAATTAAATTCTTTAAAAAAAACCTAATAAAATGCACGAGATATTTACTAATTTTCCTATTGCAATTAAAAGCATAATCCAAACTCCATTATTGAGAACAAATAAAAAGACTATTTATAAGAAAGGAAATAGGTACGGCTACCCGTATAATCTACATTTCAGTGAACAAAACTAAGAGAAAAAAACTTTTTTTCCATTTTTTTTGAACAAAAATATATTTTTTTATAACACTATGGATTAGTGTTAAACTCCTAAGTTTCTGTAATCTTAGTAAAAATATTTATTAACTAAACTGAGCAATGTGCATTTTTTTTTTTGTCAACAGAAGTCTAAGAAAAATGATTTTATTCAATCTAAGGTCAAGGAATGCCATAAGCAATAATTCAAGACCTTTTTACTATGTTGTTAGATCCTGCTAATTAAACCAACTTCATTGTCAACTGTGTGTGCAATTATACTTGTTTAGACCTGCTCAACAAAACATTTATTTAGACACATTAATTGACAATTCACTGACTTTAATTTTTGATACAGATAAAAGTGTGTATAGTTATATTAAAATGGTAATTTCAATTTTCAACTGTTATGCAGTGTTAGTTATATAAACATAGACGGGATTCGTACCAAAAAACAATAGATGGTGTTTGAAGGAACCATGAAGTAATAAGTATTCAATCTTGAAAGTTCAAAGTTTGAATGTAATTAAGACCGCAAGATTTATGAAGAGAAAAGAAATGTAATAAATGCAATTATACCATAAAAGGTTTCTTAATAAATATGAAGGAATGCAAATAAAATAAATAAATAAATATGAAGGGTTGAATTTAAAACTTCCTCTTTCGAAGACCCGCCTTAATATCAGTTTTAATATTGTATCATTGTATGTATTTATATAATTTTATATGACTTTATCATGTATGACTTCTTATTATAGGTAGGCACACTCACTCCTTAACTTAACCCCTTGCACAATAATGATATATGTAATAAATCGCCTTAGAATGTTAGGCAGTGAAGAATACACCTGCCTTTGCTTGGTAGCAACCCTTGTTATTATATTATTAAAATGGTAAAGTGTAATTAATAGATGTTGCTATGGTATTTTTTCCTTTTTTGGTGTTAATTAAGGTTTTACATTGTTATATAGATATTGATTCAACTTTACAAGAGAAAGAGGTTCGATGGAGAAATAATAATATCGAAGCCCCACTTCATCGTTATGTAAAGGTCTTCCTAGTTGGTGGTAGGTCGTTGCCATCCGGAACATGTAATATTCAGATTTTAACTACGCCACCAAATTGTTTGACAATAAATATTAACACAAGCACCAAATTGCTCACATTCAAGGTCATAGCGTGATAGGTAATTACTTTGAAAAATAAAATAAAATAATCTTTTGTAGATGAACATTTGAAGTTAACAATTAATTATTCATTATATATAAGTAGCATATTTAGTAAGAAGAGAAGAGTTTTTATTGTGAGAAAGTGAGAGAAGTAAATTTTAACTAAATAATTCTTAAGGAAGTATATCTGGTGAGAGTGATGTTTATTATAAGAGGTGAGAAGAGTAAATATTGACCATTAAATCTTACATGAATGATTAAAATTAAAATATAAATATATGTGACTTTTTTAAATAGTCATATAACTTTTAAGTAACTTTTAATTTTTATCATTTATGTATGATTATATGATTAAAATTTACTTCTTTCACTTTCTCACAATAAAAATTCTCTCACTAAATGTATTATATATATATATATGTCCTTAGTCAGCTATAAAGCACATACATTTTAGTTAATAAAAAATACATTTTTAAAACTAGTCCTATTTAAATTAAAATTTATTTATTTATATTGTATATATAGCTGAGCAGGAGTTTGGTTTCATGATATATATAATGTTATTTAAAATATTTCAAATAACAAAAAATTATTTAAAAGAATACGCAAGTTGGTAAAATATTTCAAATTTCATCATGTTATACTATTATTATCTGTTGTTATATTTTTAACAGTAGAGAATCAAAACAGAGGAGGGTAAGAAATCATGGTGAATGTTTAACCACAAAAATGTGATTTGTTGGTTTCATCATATTTTTATATTTTGGTATTTTTTTATTTAGATAATTACACCCACCTCATATTTGGTATAATTACATTCAATATTTTTTATTTGAAAATTTACTTCTAATTTTTAATTTTGTTATTTAGAGAGATAAATGATGCAGAATGTCAGAAACCGTGCATAACATAAAAAATGTATGTAATTTTTCAAAAAAAAAGTGAAATAATAGAGATATGTATAATATTTTAAACAATAACAGTACCTTATGTAATATATTTTCATAATTTTTTAATTTTGTTGTGAATTACTTTTTTTAAATAGATAAAAAAAGTGAATTAATTAATATATACATAAGTTAACTCGACCACTATCACCTAACCATAAAAAAAAAATTATGCAATTATGTCAAAATAGGAGGTTAGTAACTTAGTATCCAGAAAAAATAAATTAAAAAAAGGTTAGTATAATTACTATTTTTTATTTTAAACTTTGTTCACTGTTTCAATGAAAGCGCGTCGTCATGAGTACACTGTCCACCCCACCCTCCACCCACCGGACAGGAGCGAACCTTCCTCCTAAGTCCTAAGGTTAGTTAAGCAGATGTGAAGGAAGTCCAATGGGTCCTTTCAGCTAATCCCTCTCAAGCTAATCATATACTCAAGTTGTTAAAATATTCATTTTTCTTAGCTTTGAATTAAATATTCCTTAGTGTATATATTCTCCAGCTATTTTATAATATAAATTATCCATAGTATTCTATTCGTATTAATTATAAATAAAAAAAGACAATCATTATAGATAAAAGTCAGTCAGTAAAGATTGTACCTTTCATACATTCCTATTTTTTAATTTTTTAAATCCTAAATCCTAAATATAAATATTTATATTGAGTGTTTCTATATCATGACTTTAATGTAATATCTGTATTTGAACTATTCGAATCCCAAATGCTAGAATTAAGCTGAGATGACTTACTATTTGTTTATTGCGAGTTTGAAACTAGTTTTAAATTTTGATGCAGTTTAAATGTAAAAAATAAAATAAAATCATTGTTGTTTATTATCGCATTATTAATAAAGTTTTACACTTCATCTAATTATATCTAATTATGCATTATTATATGATTTTAACTTTAATATATTGTTTATGTAAAATATTTTATATCATCAATTAATCATACATCACAACATACGTAACTTTTAATATATTTGTTATAAAAATAATTTTTTTATGACTTAGCAATGCATGATTAAATAATACTTGTAAGTTTTTTTTACATTGATAATACATTTAAATTAAATTATTAATATATTATTAATTTTTTTTCAAAATTATTGTTATATTAATTACACATTATATGCCTTAACATACAATTAAATAATAGTATAAAAAATTCTTATACTTCCACTAAATTAAAATTAAATCCAACTAATAAACTCTTTTAAGTTTGAAATCTTCCACTAGCACATGGTCGAGGAAAAGGTTTCCAATTTGAATTCTGCCACTGATTTTTTATTTGTAAATATCAATATAAGTTTTTGTTTTTATAATTTATGATATACTTTAACCTTAAAATAAGAAGAAATTCCTCATTTTTTAAATTTTCTTTCAATTAAAACAAAAACAAAAACACTGGTGCAACCTCGCGAGGACCGTGACCAAACACACCGCGGCAATCAATCGTTAATTTAGCTGCAGACTTCAAAGTGATAAATGGGACTAAAAAAAACAAATGTGTAGAGTGTAAACCAATCTCCCACCTCAATTTGGTATGGCTATTGGTAGGAAGATCCAACAATTTCATGTAAGTAAATATTAAAAATGAATTTGATTTAATTATGATGCATTTGTCAATATAATATCAACTAATTATACAGTATCATATCATTAAAAATATTTGACTTTCATAATAATTATTTCAAAAGTCAGACATATAATGATGTGTTATTAGTTGATAGTATAACAAACTTTACATTGTAATCAAAATTAAATTCAAAAGAATTATAGTTAACAAATATATATATTTTTAAATGAATACATTAGTTAAGGAATATTAATATAGTTTTGAGTATTGTGATAAGTGACTGAACAAAACTTGACTCTAACTCTTTTCTTCTAATCTTTTCTTCCAACCCTTTTGATCACTATCCAGTTGTTACTTTCAATCGCACTTAATTGAATTAATGGACATATAGAAGGTGATTACAAGGATTGAAGGGAAGAGTTAGAAGAAAAGGATTGGAGTGAAGTTTTGTTCTAAGTGAGTCACATTGCAAATGAGATGATTAAAGTTCAAATCTTAAAAAAAATATATTTGTTGATAGGACTTCTTAATTTCAAAAGTACTTGAATGGTTAGTCATAAAACAATATTCGTGGAAATACTTTGATCAAGATAAAAAGAATATATATATAATTATGAAATTACTTATAAATGAATCCTTTCACAGAAAAGTTCCAACTTCTACATATACAACAAGATCCTACAATTTAATTTGTCCTTGCAATATGAGTTTAACTTACATACTTCAAACAAATATAAAATTAAATGATAATTAGTTCAACTGATGTGTCAATTCAATGAAAGCACATAATCAACTTAATCCCTGATTGAGGATTTAGTTCCATACCTAAAAGGTGTGTTCAAGTGAGAATACCTTGTGGTGATATCCAAAAATTACGTCAATTCAAAGGTTTTGATTCAATTATTATCAATTGTCCTTCATTAATAAGTTATAAGTTATTTATAAGAAACATTAAATTCTTGCTAGAACTTGTGGCATGATCTAACCTTAGAATGATATAACTTCATCTCTTCCTAAAAATTTCAATGTACCTAAAAATGAAAGGTAAATAAATGTAAGTTGTGATAATTATAATACACTTTATACAGGCGATCCAATAATTATATAATTCATTTGTATAATATTCAGTTTCATAACTAACATTTTTTAAGAAAGGAAGCACGTTATTCAACAAATAGTTTATGTATATTTTCCTAAAAAATAATTTTATAAGAATTGTGTGTGGATAACTTACTTCCTCTTACTTATTTGAATATTGGCATATGATAATTTCATGGCAGCAACAAAATTATATTATATAGGTTTGGACTTCATAAAATAAATGCAAACACAACTTTTTATTATTTTAAACTAAATTACTTACAAAGTTGAATGCCTTTTTTTGGACATTTCATCAATTTTCAAGGGTAAACGTTTTTATCATAGTGAAGATAAAATATTTAAGTATCGCTAAATAATTCTCTTTCTTGGACGTGGTACAATTATGCAACAACAAAATATGGAAGCTAAACTGAAAGCAAATACTGCCAGAACAATGCATATCACACAGATGAGGAGGAACCAAAAATGCAAATAAATCAATAAATATGCTAAATCACAGACTCATAATCTACGTGCTTGTTCTTTTTATTGTTTTTTGGTACATTAGATGTGTAAGTATCAATTAAACTATAACCTCTTCGACTATTTGTTTCTACATGTAGTTAAGAGAGTGGGATCTTGAGACTTCTTGACGACGCTAGAGAATTTTACATTAGTCAGCGTAGCAGAGTAAAAACCGGGATAACAGTATAGGCATAAAAGTGAATGTATATGGAGTATTTCAACTAATCTAACTTTTCATTATGGGAATTTACAAGGATGTTAATTGTAGCTTGATTTCAAGAAATTGGTAACTCATGATTATGCGCTTACTCACATATCATATACTCGCTTACTTGTAGGTTAATCTCTTGGGATTTATTAATTAATAATTTAATTATATCTGACTTTATTATTGTGATGTTCAAAATCAAATTGTAGTGGACTAAGTAGCTCAAACCCAATAAAAGGTCCACTTTTTTTTCCTTTATGAACTAAAAGTTTACCCTGTATTTGAAAGATTTTTTATTAATAGAACAGAACAAAATAGACGAGAATGAATCGAAAAAAAAAGAGAATTAATGGAATATAATTACAATTTTTTTTAAAAGTTTCATTAATAGAACGAAACAGAATTTCATTACTCATGTGTTTCTCTCATTCCACCTCAATTTTGAGGGGAACAAAAGTTGAGCATTTAAAGATAAGAGGGAGAAAATAGTTTTTTATGTGTTCCGTTCTTTTCTTATATATTTTAAAATTTTTAAACAATAGAAGTTATTTCTATTCTTCTCATTTCCTTTCCGTTTCTCTCATTACCTATCATCAAAATATAGTGTTGAAGTGAAAGAAACTTTTCTTATTTCAAGGTTAGAACAAAACCATTAATCTCAATCAAGATTTATAGTAGAATTACGAATTATCTAGTGAGGGATCATAAGATTTGAACCAAAGTTATGTTATTGTCATTAGCGAAATGTTAGTCAAATAAGCCAACCCCCATTGCCTCATAAATAAAAGTTGAAATTCATAATACAGAGGAATTAAATTACATGATAATTTATTTCTTATATCGTCAGATGATAAATAAGTGTATTTTGTTCAAAATCTTGATAGAATTCAATTTTTAAATCAAGAGTCTCAAAAGTTTTTTTTTACAAAAACAATGAATTATCACATTAATAAAAGTTCAATAACATTTACAAATTGAATAAGAAATATTAGATCTAATAAAAGAAATAAACAAATATAATTTACACTCTGAACTAAAATATGAAAGAAAGTTCTGCTCCTTACTTGAAGATTAAACATCATTCCTAATGGAGTCTCATATGAATAATATTGTAATTTAAAGATTGTATCTTATTATCTCTCAAAATAAATTTAAATATTTCTTTTACCTACGAGATTGTTAAAAAAAATCATAAAATAAACTCATAACAAACCATCTATGCAAGGGGAAAAAAATACAAACAAATAAAAGACAATAGAAACAACTCAAATTTAACAAAAGGCAAAAGTTGTGTTTAGAATGAATAAAAATAAGAAATGATTTGATTTGATTTGATTTAAAAATTAAATTTTGTGTTTGAAATTTTTTAAAAAAAGATAGGATTTGAATTGATTTAAAAATTAAATTTTATGTTTAAAATTTATTAAAATGAGAAGTGATTTGATTTGATTTTATTATTTTATATTTTAACTCATTTGAGAGGTGGTTAAAAGTAGTTACTTATTGTAAAATAGTTTATTCATTTCAAATCAAATCAAATTAATAAATTCTATCGATAAAATTTTTAAAACAAAAAGAATGAAATTCATAAATTTTAAAACTTAAATTATTTCTTATTTTTTAATATTTTAAACACAAATTTTAATTAAATTTGATTTATAAATTAAATTATTTCTTATTTTTTTGGGTTTCAAACACTCTCAAAGTGAAACTTAACGTGGATGCTGCTCAAGCTGGTGAAACAGAATGGAGGAACCGGATCACTCTTCAAGGATGATCAAGGGCAGATCTTCGCAGTTGCGGTTTGGAAGATTAACGTGGGCCATGATGCCTTCCTTGCTGAAACTATGGCCAAGAAATTCGGCCTCCAACTTGCCTGCAATCTGTGTTTCATGAATCTAGAAGCTGAGTCAGATTGCCTTCAGTTGATTCAAGCTTTGGCAGGAAACAAAATATCAGCCTCTTACACTGGTTTGATCCTGGAAGTCTGCATCATTATCAAGAATAATCTTATCACTTGCAATTTTATCCACACGAGGAGAAAAGGAAATAAAACAGCCCATGCTTTTGCTAAACTTGCTTGTAATTCTGATGATCATGTATGGATCGAGAAAGCTCTCTCAATATTTGTATTCTTGTCAATCTAGACATATTGCCAAATTCTTTTGAATATTAGTTTCCTCCTTTCCAAGCCAGGAAAAAAAAAGAAACAACAAAAATTTAATAAATTTAAGTTAATTATTGAAAATTAATATATAAAACTCAAAGAAGAAGATGGTAAGAGCTGCCGTGAGAGAAAGAAGACAGTCCTACTGCTTCAAAGAAATCACATAAATTATATAAATCAAAAGAAGAAAGAAATGAGTCTCAGACGTATTGACATTGAACATTGAATAATGTTTATTGCACAATCTAAGGTGCATGTCACATTACACCACAACCAGGTGGTAGAATCAGAATTTGAGGTAATGTGTGTATAAAATGTGTATGAGTATAGCATCTTGTAAGTTTTTTGTGTTTGATTATGTATCTTGTAGATATTATTGTGTCGAAACTATTATCTTGTAACGTGTGTCGTAAAATCCTCTAACATCGCCATAACATATCTCTGACGCGTAATACATATCAACACGCCCCATTAAAATTTTAAAAAAAATTACCGTGTGGCAATGTTAAAAAATCTTCTATTCTTTCTCAATACATTGTGTTCACCGTGTATCTTAATGGTTCAAGTTTTAAGTGAGTTTAAGCTCTTATTCTTTAATTTTTAATTATTATTGACTTGTGTTTGAAATGTTTATAATTTATAGGTTAGATTTTAAAGTTAACTTGATCATCTTTCTCTGTAATGTCGTAACTAAAAAATCCTCTTATTCTGACTCGAGTTTTAGGTTAGCGGAATTAAATATCAGATATTTATGAATATTATTATATAAGTAAATTTATTTATTTATGATGAGTATCTCTCATAGAATCTCTCTTAGATAAAAAAATTAATTATATTTTTATAAATAAAAGAATTAATTATAAAAATAACAATCTCATTAGATTTATATCTTAATTAATAATATTTAATATAAATTTAAATATAATTTTTATCAACTAAGATATTCATATAAATATCTTATAAAATAATGAATATATATAATATAATTTTAAATATTATTTATTTTATACACAATCTAATTTAAATATTAAAATATCTTTTATAAATATTCATTCATTATATTACTATCATAACCATTATACATAAAAAAAACCACACAATTCAACTTTATTCAAGTTACTCTCTAAAATTTAAACTTTTATCTTCTCATTAATAATAGAGCTCGCTTTCTAATACCAGACCAGCTCATCCTTGTTGGTGCATATCTCGTTAGTTAACTAGCTTCTGAATAAAAACTTGTTATTCTAATCTTAATTCTATTACATTACGTCACAAAATTAAAAATACGACTTTTTTTTTATTGTTTCCGTAAAGACCAAAAAAAAAAACTGAGTAGTAGTAATATATATATATATATATATATATATATTGTATTTATTAATTAATTAATTATAATAATGAATTAATCAGAGTCACAGTGACAGGCACAGGCGTTGTGGTTCGTAATCCAAAACTGATAAATGAATCGCAGTTTTGAGGTGAGGACAGGCTTTCAAGTCCGACAGGGAGAGTCGGTGGACGACGCAAACACACTCACCCAGCTAACAGCTAAACCATTAGCACATCTCTTGAGGGGTCGCCGATCCCCTCTGCCACGTCAGATCCCGCCGTTGCTCTAATGTAACCGTCGCCGCTCCCCTCTCTCTCACTCACAAACCTTCTATCCCCCTCCCCCGTTTTGCTTTTTCCCCTTCTCTTCGCTTTTCACCAATTTCCTTCCCTTTTTCGCTGCTTCGCCTCGATCTCCAATCCCCTGCTTTTCTCTTTCTAGATTTGCTTTTCCCCCAGCTTTTTTCTCCAGAACCAATTTTTCCAACCGAGATTCCGCTTTCACCATTTCGAAAAGAATGTCGTTTCGCTTTTTCGGGGAACAATCACTGTGAATGATACTAGCTTTTCGATCACTGTGTTGCGTTGTGTGTTGTGTTCTATTCTTTTTTTTTTTTTCAAATCTGAACTGAACCAACGGATTTTTTTTTTTGCTGACACGTGATTTGATTTGATTATTCATCTGAATTCGCTGCCATCTTTGAACAATCTGGGTTCTCGTGCTTCGTCAAAGTCTTGTCTCTTTTGCGCATGTTTCTATAACACTGAGCTTCGAGATTGAAATTCACCTTGCGAGTTCACACTGAATCAGTTCTATAGCGCTTGTTCCACTTGTTTTCTTGGTATCCCTAAACCTGAACTGCATTTCTTCCTTGTGTTAATAGCATTGCTGTTCATTTAGTTTTCGGATCTTGTCTTTTTCTGTACTTCTGTTTATGTATTTGGTGGTTGTGTATATATTATTTTTTGCCTTATTTTCTATGTCCCCATCGTTTATTTTATATTGTTTTAATGTGCATTTCATTGCTCTTCAGCTTACAGATCCCCCCCAACCCAACCAACCAACCCAGATGTTATGTAATTCTCTATATGGTGTATGAGGATTAATGTTGGAGCTTTGTATGTGCAGTGCTGCTGTTAAAATGAATGGGGTGCAGAGCAGGAAAGTTCACAATGTTGAGAAACCTTTTCCAGGATGCTTGGGAAGAATGGTAAACCTCTTTGATTTGACTGCTGGGGCAACACTAACCGGAAACAGGCTACTCACCGACAAACCACATCATGATGGTGATTTCCTTGTTTCTCTCTTCATTTTTTTCACATTGCCTTGGGAAGTTTCCTTTTTCCCCCTCCCGAAGTCCTTGCTTGACTTGGTATTGGTACAGGTTTCCTAGATGATCTTGCTTAGGCCATCGTTGACTCTTTATTTGCAATTCTCATTGATGGTTATGTTGAAATTAGTTTCTGGTTTTCTTTCATTGATCGTAGTTTTGGGGTTTGGTAGAGGGGTTGTAGTTCCTTATTTTCCTTGTAGTTTTTATTTGGAGCTTAATTCCTTTGGGTTTTCGTTGACTTAGTCTTGGTTAGACACCTCTGTCTTGGTGATCTGTCTGGTTTGATATCTCATCAGGGGCATCATGCTACCCAGCTGGAGGTTTCTTTAAATTGTCAATTGCTTTTATCTATTTCAAAGTTGTCTGGAATTGTTGTACTTATGATTTCTGCTATTGAAATTTTGTTATGCCATTTTGTTATCCCATATCACTAAATTGTACCTGACTTGCAGCTTCTTCACTTTCAAGAAGTCAATCAGATGTTGCAAGGATCATGAGTCCTCCATTTGGTGATCAGATAGAGGATAAGCTGGTAATTTGGGAAGCATTATTCTTTATTGTCATTCAAACTAATTGGGTGTGTTTCAAAAAATAGAAGATAAATGAGATGGTAGTGTCATGTGAAATGTTCTTTTCATTTTTATCATATGCTTCGCTGTACTTATTTTTGTTTTTTATTTCTTTCCCATTTTCATGGCCTTTGCAGATTGTTTCTGACTCAATGAGAGCATCTTCAAAGAAGAAAATAAATGGAACTCCGATCAAGATGCTCATAGACCAAGAAATGTCCAAAGAAGTTGTTTCCCTGCATAATCCACCAAATGTAGTTGCCAAATTAATGGGCCTCGATACCCTCCCACGGGGAGAGCCTAATTTAGCTGTGGAGAGAAGCCATAGAGGAGATTATTCTCAACATATGTGTGGTCATTCAGGGACACCATTCAAACATTGGCAGCTGGAAGATAGGTTTATGGACAAGGAAATGCTTCATGAAGTTCACCCGAGCACAGAACAGATTGCTTACAAAGATATTTATGAAATATGGCTGCAATCTCAAAGAGCAAGCAATGTAAGAGACAAGACACCAGAGAGAGAAAAGTGGACTGAAGATGTTAATGGGAAAAAAATGGCTCTCATTCGCCAGAAATTTATGGAAGCAAAACGTCTGTCTACAGATGAGAGACTACGCCAGTCCAAGGAGTTTGACGATGCCTTGGAAGTTTTAAGCTCCAATAATGATCTATTAATCAGGTTATTGGATTCTCAAAATCTTTATGAACTTCAGTCTTCTCCACTAGCTGAGACAAAGCGTATTACTGTTCTTAAACCTTCAAAGATGGTTGACAATGAAAAATCCGGTGGAAAGGGGAAGAAGAATGACAAGCAAATTAAGAAACCAGCAAATGTTAGTCAAGCAGCGGCATGGGAGAAAAATAGCCCTGTATACTCTCCAGCCAGTCAGAAACTTGATGAGTTTCCAGTTCAACCTACTCGAATAGTGGTATTGAAGCCTAGCTCTGGGAAGACACAAGAGATTAAGGCCGTGGTTTCTCCAACGACGTCATCACCTCGAAATCCGCAAAGTGGAAATTTCTATCAGGGACCTGAAGATGGTGATGCTCTAGAATCAAGAAAAGTTGCAAAAGAAATTACACAGCAAATGCATGAAAACCTGAGGAGCCATCAAAGAGATGAAACTTTGTATTCTTCAGTATTTTCCAATGGCTATATTGGTGACGAGAGTTCATTCAACAAATCAGAGCATGAGTATACTGCAGGGAATTTTAGTGATTTGGAAGTTATGTCACCATCCCCAAGGCATTCTTGGGATTACATCAATCGCTGTGGCAGTCCTTATTCTTCATCATCATTCAGTCGTGCATCCTGTTCTCCTGAGTCATCAGTATGCAGAGAGGCCAAGAAACGACTTTCTGAAAGATGGGCCATGGTGGCATCAAATAAGGGTCCTCAAGAACAAAGGCATATGCGGAGAAGCTCTACCTTGGGTGAGATGCTTGCTCTTTCAGATATAAAGAAATCTGTAATATCTGAGGTTGAGGGTGTTAATAAAGAACAAGATCCACGTGAATCTGTTTCTTGCAGTCGTAATTTCAATGAAGAAATATGCGTGGATGGTTCTCCTAGAAGTCTTCCCAGGTCAAAATCTGTTCCTGTATCTTCTACTGTCTATGAAACTGGGTTCGGCGTTGAAGTTTGTGATCATGATACTGGCAAAGCACATGGCTCCAAGGAGCTGACAAAGTCAAAGAGTATGAAATCATCATTTAAAGGGAAAGTTACGAGTTTCTTATTCTCGAGGAATAAGAAATCTACCAAGGAAAAATCTTCTCTACCTCAATCTAAAGATGAATCTCAATCTACTGTCGCCGAGACATCAGTATCTCCAGTAAATTCACCTGGAGTCCATAGGGATGATGTGTCTCAAAGCTACAACAGTGGTGCCTTTGGAGAGTGTTCTCTTCCAGCTCTATATGAATCATCAGGCAAAACTTTATCAGATTCTGTCTCTAAAGGACAAGGCATAATTTCTCTAGAGGTAAATAGCTACTATTATTCTGTATATTTCAATCTACTGTTTTTATGGTGCATTATGCAAATTTTCTTTCTTTTGCTGTTGGCTATTTAAGGTCACTCATTAATGCCCTCTAAATCACCCACCTTCTCCCAGTCCCTCCCCTCCTCTCCCCTTGCAAAAGAAGGGAAAGAAGAATGGAAACAAACATAAATGCAGAAGGGAAATACAGTATGAGTATAGATTGCTTCTTCTAAACTCTAAAGTTTGTTGTTGGATTGTAATGCTAGGCTGTTTTTCAATCTGTATTAGGTTCTTTCTAAGTAAAACCGTAAAAACAGTCTTTAACTGTGGGATCTTAAGTATTCCTTCATGATCCAGAGGTAACTTTGTGCCTTCTCTACCTAACTAATGAAATTATACCCTTGAAATTTGTGCTGCTGTAGAGATGCTTGCATGATTTGTAGGCTGCATGTTGTACTGTTAAGGAAACTGGATGATATGGTGGCAGGTTCTATATAATCAGACCAATTTGCTTGACAAATTGTGTGGGATTTTCTGTATGTGTTGGAATGGTGAAACAAATGAATTAGAAAAACCATACGTGGTATCAGCATCATTGGATACCTGATTACTACTTGATAAATAATAGAACTAACTTTTCTCAGTGAGCCAAGACCTAGTACAGTAAAGCGCAACCTCTTTGATTTCTTGTTATTACAGATTAGAGAATGATAAACTAAATGCCATATATATCCTGGGACCATATAAGTAAAATCTTTTATCTGTACTGGAAATTGGTAAATAAATAGACTAGAGGATTCTGAGACAGTTTTGTTTGTTTTCTCAGCCTGGATTGACTGTGTCTAAGCCCACAATGCCAGGGATTTCAAGCGAAAACCAGGATCAGCCGAGTCCAATCTCAGTTTTAGAACCTCCATTTGATGATGATAATGCAGCTCATGAGTCCTTGGACTGTATTAAGGGTGGTCAGCTGGGTAATTCTAAGGCCTTTAGCTCTCTTTCTCCCTGATCTTTCTATTTCAGAAGTTCTTATTTTGATAATCCTTGTCTTCATTGTTGGTTTATTACCTGACTGTCATTTATTCTATAGGATCACGGGTGCCTCTGAAGTCTAATTTAATTGACAAATCACCACCCATAGAATCAATAGCTCGGACCCTGTCATGGGATGATTCTTGTGCTGAGGTAGCAAGTCCGTATCCATTACCCTCGTTGGTTTCCCTAGACACCAAGGTAGAGGAACAAGACTGGCTTGTCTTCGTTGAGAAACTACTATCAGCAGCTGGACTTGATGATCAAGTGCAGTCTGACTCGTTTTACTCTAGATGGCATTCCCTTGAAAGCCCATTGGACCCTTCATTGAGGGACACATATGCCAATCTGAATGACAAGGAGCCTCAGCCTTTCCATGAAGCCAAGCGACGGCAGAGGAGATCAAATCAGAAGCTTGTATTCGATTGTGTCAATGTTGCACTAATGGAAATTACTGGTTATGGATCAGAGAAGCACTTAATGAGCAGGTTGTGGAGTGGGGGCCACAGCAGGCTCCAAGTCCCAGAGGGTGCAGCTACCCTATTGGTGGACCTCATTGTGGCCCAAATGAAGGAATTAATATCTAGCGGGATGAGGTCTGTTTGGGGGGATTGCGAGGACAGCAACAGCCTGGTGGTGGAGAGTGTTGTCAGAAAAGAGGTTGTGGGGAAAGGGTGGGTTGAGGTTATGGGATTGGAGATGGATATTTTGGTGAAAGAAGTAGAGGGGAAGTTGCTAGAAGAACTTGTGGAGGATGCTGTGGTCGATTTGACAGGCAAGGCCTGAATGGATGAATCCCTAATGTGGCTTTCCGCTTTGTTTTTTTAATTAATATTGTAACTTAATTATTGTTGTATTCGATTATCAACACATGGCCCTACTTACCTAATTGATTAAATGCTACCAAAAAAATTGTTCCAATTTGTAGTTATTTTATATTAATGACTGTAATTTATATAAATAATAATTACCTATGCAACTGCTGAAACAAAGAATATGAAGAATTACACTGGTTATAAGAGACCGTATAACTAATCTCTAATCAGTGCAATGCAAATTGGTTTCTGTTTAAGGTGTTTCAAGAGACTGTTGAATAGTTAAACATAAGATGTCTCTCCCCCCCCCCCCCCCCCGGTTCTGCTTTTTTCGGAAAAAAAATGACCAGCTGAAATTTGGATGGGTTAGAAAAAGTTTGTTAATGTGACGTCGAAAGATGCCACCATTTCAAACTTCACCCAGAAAAGGAAATTTTGGTTTTGCAAATGGCAGCCCTATAAAAGGATGAAAGAGAAAAGGACAGCAGTAAGTAGATTGATACACTGTAACAAGCTACATTGCAATAAGTGTAAAATCTAATTCAGTTCTGACAGTAGAATATAATAGTAAATTAGTAATACACGCTTGTATTTGAGTACTCAATCATCAACATTTCAACGCTTTGTGTGTATGTAGTCATATAACATTGTCACAATCTGTCTCTGCAGGTACAAAAGTAGCCATAGCTGTGGACCTGTAATGCTGCACCATCTGTACAACTTGTATGGAACATGGACCCACCATAACCCCAAAAGAGAGGAACAGTTCAATCCTCTCTTTCCTGTCTGCCTCTTGCCATAATCTGCTGGCTCCCATTAAATAATGATTCATGATGAATGAATGGATTGGATTCACAAGTCACCACACAGGGCAAGGCCAGACTGATGATGGCTTTTCCGCAACCTAACGATATCATGTTCACGATTCTGATTACCTTCAACTACAGAACACAAAGCTGAATGAGAGCACGTTCAATTTGCCTGCTCTAAATTAATTCATGCACACCCTTTTGCGATGGGTGATACTACATACCAGTACCAAGTTACAAAAACATAGCACCCACACTGTCCAAGCAGCATGCCCTTTTGGCCTAATAGTTGTCTCCTCTAAATTACTTTCCTATGTTTTATATTTTGTTCAAACTATAATAGAAGAGATTTTGCGCCTGCAAATCTCCAGGAACGATTTTGTGTAAGTTTTTTTAGGTTTAATATTTTTAAAATACAGGAAACGTTTGTGTGATTCAATAGAATAAAATGCAAGGAAATTGTAACTAGTTTTACTCATGGTATTATATATCTACTTGGCTTCCAATCTTTTTTTTTCCAGCTATAATTTAACATGAGATTCTCCTACAACACATGGTGTGTATACTAGGAAAAGTTTGTGGTCCAAGAACGATTCAAAAGTTGAAACAAGTATCTCCTCTATTTTATTTTATTTTTATCTCTTGTCACATCCGTTATAGAATTTGTTTTGTTTGAGAAAAAAAGGGGATTATTCAGGATTAAATATGCCAAAAACTAAAGTTTATTTTTCTAAAAAAAAAAGTTAACTCATCTGAAATGTATTAGTTTTTAATATATGTGATAAAATAAGTGCAAACTCAACAATTGAAAAATAATAATACTGTTAGGGCATACTCGTGCCAAGTTTTGCTTGGCAAGTTGGCAAATCGTAAAAGCATCCCTTGAAAAATAATGATAATTAATCCAAGTCTTAGTAATGATCAAGAGCTGGAGGTGGTCAACTTGTATTATTTATCCACATAACTCGGGGAACATAATGAAAAAGAAATAGAGAAAAAGAATCTTGGGTACATATAATATGAGTCAGGTACAAGTCATATATAGCAGCTGAGTCTGAAACCTGAATCAAAAGGAGACAAACTTTTTCAAAATGTAGAAGGATAGGGGCATTTGTCAAAAGTGAGAAAAAGGAGGAGAATATTCCCAAATGGCAGGTGATCTGGCAAATGGCTAATCACAGTGCAAATTTCTAACTAGACTAGAAGCCAAAATTATGGCATCTTCAACTTAAAAATTGAAGCACAGCCCAGAAATCCCGTGACAGCTCTGTGTTCCACAAGATAAGGTTTTAAAATCAGCATATAGGATAATTACCTTCAGCCCATCCTTGAGATCCTAAAATTGCAGGCGGAACCCACAGAGTAAGCATGATTCTTGAAAGGGACTGAGATTTTCTTTCTCACTTGTCATTTCTCTATCATATAAAAAAAGGAGAGAGAGATGCTTCAGAGTGATATGGATAGAAGATGCTTTTGCTTTTGCTTCTTATTCTTTGTAAGGATTTACGGTTTTAGTGTTTTACAGGAACATGAACAATGGAATTGTCATGGTGGATTCAGCACAATTCAAGATGCTGGGCAACCAACACAATGGTTACATAATCTTGAAGTAGTCGAAAATGGTATAGTTAATTTTCTTGGAACCTAATTGTGGAAAATAAAGTCCACACACCTCTTTTCTCAAATGAACTTACATTCTTTACTTTTATACTATTAATTTATCTTTTAATTTATACAAGAATCACATTAGGCGTACAAATTAGATGCAAATAATAGCACACCTTTATGTCCGTAACATTTTTCAACTCAGAACTATGTAATTACCATTTGTACAGAAGTTACTTGAAAGTGCTCGGCCTTTCCTGATTTGTCATAGTTTAATATTGAACATTCTTACATATCCCGAGGCTTGTAGCCCGGGTTATCCTTGCTAATTGAAAAATGACTTCAATGATGAAAATTAATAGTGGGTCCCACAAGTCAATGTATTTCTTACGGGCAGTTTTAATATTTCCGGGCACATTCGAGCTCCTTTTGACCGGGATGTTAAGTTTTATTCTTTAATATTTAAATTTCTTCTATATATATAAGTGGACCATACCTGGGCCATAACCCCCAGTCCAGCATGGTAACCAAGGTCAAGTTCGACCAACCCGACCTGATCCAGGCAACTGCTTGTAGCAAACTGGTTCGACCAACACAACCGCTTCGTTAGGCTACCCACATTTGAACCTAGCCCCCATTAACCCAATTCCAAAATATATTCTCTAACAAGATAAAAATGCGTCACCCCAAGATAGGCAATCTTGATATATCTCTTCTCATAAATGGGGGTGACCACAACATTCTCCAGGTTTTTGTTCTTTTAGTCTAAATATAAGACTCGTTTGGCATGAATGATAAGATAAAATCTGATAATATTAAATTTGATAGTATAAAATCTGATAGTATAAGATCTAATACGTAATGATTGAGAATATTAGAGTGTTTAAAATTATAATGAAAAAATCTTTATAACAACTTATATATCAAAACTCAAACAAGTATAATTTCACCTCAAAAATTTGATTAAGTTATTTATCATTTTAATATATAAAAGAAATTTAATAGTATAAAATCTGATAGTATAAGATCTAATACGTAATGGTTGAGAATATCAGAGTGTTTAAAATTATAATGAAAAAGTCTTTATAACAACTTATATATCAAAACTCAATCAAGTATAATCTCACCTCAAAAACTTGGTTAAGTTATTCATCATTTTAATATATAAGAGAAATTTAATAGATAAACTTATACAATGTACAATATTTGTACTAAATTACTGATAAAATCATAATGTATTGTATTAACTTATCTTATCTAGTCTAATACAGCATGTCAAACAAGTCCTATATCCACGTTATGTATGCATTGATTTGAGCGTTGAAATTTTTTTGTAGGTATCACCCTCATTGCCTTCCACCAAATGAGGAGCACTCTGGTGAGAGTCCAGCCATTGCAATGACCCACCAAGTTTCGTGCAGGAGCACCAAACCCATTTACATATATCTAGGTCATCTTCAAAGTTCCATGATAGCTTGAAGGCTCTCAAGTTCACAAGTTGGATCAATTGGAAGATCCTGTAAAGGCAAGATTTAACACAATTTTTGCATTAGAAAGGGATACAAATGTTAACTAATGCAACCATATTTGTAAAAGTGGGAGATTGAAGCAGAAGAAAGTAAGAACCCCGTCCCAATGATAATCAATTGCAATGAATACCAACAGAGCAGCCTCTACTAGAACGAGTACCATGATAAGTACAGTGTAGTAGCATTTTCAAAAGGACAAGGAGTAAAAAAAAACTAAAATAAAATAATTGAAAGTAAAATATGAGCTACTTCAAATGATTCAACAAGAGGTTACTTTCATTTTTAAAAAAATGGAATAGATTTTCAGCCAAACTAAGATGGGAAAACAAATATCTGGCTTTAAGTGGGATACAAAACACATGCAGCAACCAGTGAATCAATCATTTTGGCCGTAATGCAACCCTAGAAAGAAATGCAGCACAACAATAGGCACTCCCCATCACTCAATAAAACGAGATGTGGATGGATTGTGCCAAAAAGCCCAATAAAAAGAACTGAATTGATGGGCTTTAAGTTCGTTATGTGTCCATCCTTTCAATGTTTTTGAGAATCAAGTGATCCAAAACTTGAAGCTTTAATCAGGTTTCAAGCTATAACCCTAAAAAGGAAACAAAAACAATAATGAAAGAATTGAGCAAGACGCAGGCCCAAAGATGATTTGGGGGCAGGCCTGAGCAAGAAGGGATTGGATAGATGAGTTGGGAGATGTTTGGGCATGTTGACCCAAAAACACTATTAAAAGTAGAATAAAAATTAACCGTTTTTTAAATAGAGATACTCAATTTTCTTTATTCTAAACTTAAAATTTTAAAATTCTAATGTATAAAAATAATTTAAAAATTAAAGTGGAAAGCATATGTAAGTGGAGAGTCTTTATAGTTAATTTATAATGACAATTTTATTCTCTTTTTTATTTATAATAAAACTAAAAACCATAGGCCTTTTAGTAAAATAATTAAAAAATCACAAAATAAACAAATCCCCTCTCTATAATAGTTTAGTTTTTCTTTAAAAAAAAGAAGTTCGGTCTTTCATTAATTTTAAGAATTTTGTTGGTCACACATACATAAGGAGCATTATTAGTATCAAGCTAAAAAAATTGTTTCTCAGCCTGACACACACAAATTGAAAAAGTTGTTGGCACGGTACGAATTCAAATAAATAATGTTTTGTTTATAAGTATTGATTTTTCACACCGTTCACATAATTATTTAATTATAAAATTACATTAAAATTTACTATTACCTCAAATGGTAAGTAAACCTTAGCTTAATAGTTGAAGGGGTTCTATAATGTCATTAGATATTGCAGCTTGAATTCATAGGAAACCACTTGTGGAGAATATATCATTAATATCTAAGTGGTGATCTCTTGTAAAAAATAAAATACAAGTAACTTAACAAACTAATAATTTGTATGAATATTAATTTTAAGGTGTTGTTTGATGTACAAAATTGAGTTTTATATAAACAAATTTTTACTTCAAAAATCTCTATTAACTTAATCATGCAATTTCACATTATTAAAAAATTTAATTCTAACAACAACAACTTAAAAAATCAAATTCTTTATATGATTTATAAACACATAGTTAAGTGAAAATGTAAATTTTTTTATATGAAGTGTGGTTATCGAAGGGGTGGAGGTTGAGAGCTCGTGGGAGAAGAACGAAGGAGGAGGAAGATCAAGCTTAAAGGAGCACAAAAAAGGTCAAAATGCAAGGTGAAGTTCATGACAACTTAGTGGAAATGGAGGTGGTAAACCTTGATGACGATGGTACTATGGTGAAGGTTGACGAACGTGCTAATGATATGGTTGATGATGAGAATGGTAGGAAGGATCAATCTCTTGTTGACCAACCAAAACTAGAAGATGATGGAAGATTATACTAAAGTTCCGATCACTCCTTTTGAAGTTAAACCTTGGTTAGAGGTGTCCCTAGAGGAGTATGAGAAATAGTGTAGTGACTAGAAATATACACTGATTGTGAAACTTTTAGGGAAACGTCTAACAATTCATTTTGTTGATAACCGGGTGCAACGTACTTGGGCAAAGAAAAGGAGTGTTAAGGTTACCTTAATGAGGATGTTTGTTTCATGAATGAAGGTGACTATAAGCATGCTTTTTTTTAAGTACCTTGGCTTCTTGCTGATTATTATTTACTTGTTTAGATATGGAGGCTTATGTTTGAACTAATGGAAAAGGAGGTAAGGAAGATTGCGATTTAGGTAAGGATCCCAAATCTCCCAGTAGAGCTTTACAATCAAAACTTTCTTTGGCGAATAGGATCTAAACTAGGTAACATGCTTAGAATTGATGAGAAAACTTCAATCCATTCTAGAGGAAGGTTTGCTCACATTTGTGTTGAGATTGATCTACGAAGGCAGGTGGTTCCGAGGTTTATAACTCTTGGGCAAGACTTTAAAGTTGAATATGAAGGTTTGCACTTGATTTGTTTCAAATATGGCAAGTATGTACATAAACGGGAGAAATGTGTTGTTCCTTCTTTTCCTTTTGATCAGTTGTTACCGGCAGCCTTTCAAGTTAGGGTGTTGATAATGCCAAGCAAGGAGGTGCAACCAGATAAGGTTGGCTAAATATTAGGAATTCAAAATGCAAATAAGCCTTCTTTGAATGAAAAGGATATTATTATTCTCAATTAGGATCGATTAGAGGATATTATGGAGAAAAATAAGGGATCTTCCTTTGGCCTTTATTTGAAATTACAGAAGAGTTAGTGGTCATGATTTTGTTGGTTTAGTAAATGATATGGTTATTAGATATCATGCTAGATTCTTTGTCTTATTAGAGACTCATATCAACAGCTCTAGGGCAGATAACATTGTTAGGAAACTATGTTTTGATGGTTGTTATTTGGAAAGTGCAATTAGTCAGTTTAGTGGAATATGGTGTCTCTGGTTCAAGGATACTTGGAGTGTTTAAGTTATTACTTCCCACCGTCAGTTTGTTCATATGATATTGACAAGCGGTAATGAAGAACCTTAGGTTTTTATTGCAATCTATAGAAGCCCTCAAGTAGGATTTAGAAGAGATTTATAGTCTTCTTTAGTTAACCTTATAGCTTCAGTGGATAGGGAATAGTGTGTAAGAAGGGTTTGGTTGGACTTTATTGTACAAATTTATTTTTTTTATTATACAGATTTATTTTATGATTTTCGTTATTAGGACAGATTTGATTCTTGTATTAGAACATATTTATTTCCTATAATTTAACTCTTTTTTAGGCAAGTCATTATTGTTACAAGTTTATATAATGTAGATCATACTTGTACAATTGTATATTAGTAATAATATTCAGAAATATTCTTTCAAGTTAGTATCAGAAATCCCAATTCGGGAACCTCTGTTATTTCCGCTACAATCAGCCTTCATTACTGATCGGGTCAACCTTCATTATTGGGTTTAGAGCTAGCCTTCATTGATGGGTTTAGAGTCAGCCTTCATCGTTGGGATTTTAGCAACCTTCATTGCTACCTTGAATCAGCCTTAGGAGCACCGTCTTTGTCATCTTCCTTCACGTCCCCAACAACAGGAGCATTGTCTTCCTGCAGCTGAGGTTTCTTCTTGTTGGTTGTCTCCTCAACAACAAGAGCATCGTCATAGACTTGTTGACCAGCCACGAAGAAACAAATCCATGTACGTTCCACACCATATCCGAGCACAGTCAGGCCAGATCCACGTCCCACACCAGATCCGAGCATAACTTGGCCAGAACCGAGCTTGGTCCGACCATATCCACCTCCTACACCAGCCCAAGTTTGCTGCCATTCAGCACCTCTACTCTGCCACTGCACTATGCCTAGCTCACTAGTCATCGTCGTCTTCACCAGAGTCGGTGACCCATGAGTAGAATCCAGCTGCACCACGTTCATTCGTCCATTCGTCCGTTCTCTTCAATATATTTGTCTTCTTAGCATCTCAACGTAAGGGGGAAAAAAGGTTTTAAAAAAAGGTTAAAAATTGAATTATGAGTATGTCACACGATTAGACTGGTAAGAATTTTTGTTTTCAATCTTTTAATATTTCTAGTACTGAGAATTTATGGATTATGGACTCTGGTGCAACTGACCATATGATCTTTTATTCACCACCTTTGTTATCTTATCAACATTCTTCTAGTAAGCATCATATAATCATAGCTGATGGCTTTCACACCATAGTTGCGGGTTCTGGTATTATTAAACTTCAGTCCTTTCTACACTTATACAATGTGCTCTATGTTTCCAAACTTACCCATAATCTTATTTCCATTCATAAGCTTACTAAAGACAATAATTATGCCGTAACTTTTTTTCATTCTCATTGTGTCTTTCAAGATCTTGTCACAGAGAGGACGATTGAAGTTACTAAGGAACATGGAGGGTTGTACTATTCCTTTAATATGCCAGGTAATGGTGGTCCTAATTAGAAGTTACTATCTTCTTGTCATTAGTTTAGTTTTGAGTATCTTTCTTCTCAAATTTGGCTACAGCACAAGCGTATGAGACATCTTTCTTTTTCTTTGCTTAAGTCTATGTTTCCGTATTTATTTTTAAAAGAATTTATTGAGTCTTTTCATTATGATATATGTGAGTTTACCAAGCACCATCATGTCATTTTTTCACCTATTTCTAATAAAAGTGTTGAACCTTTTACACTTATCTATTCTAATGTTTGGGGTCCTGCATCTATTTCCAACATTGCTGGTACTAAATGGTTTGTTTCCTTCATTGATAATTGTAATAAAGTAACTTGACTTTTTCTAATAAAAGATAAATCAAATGTGTTTCGGTTGTTTGTTCAGTTTTATCGCATGGTTCAGACCCAATTTGAAAAGTCCATTAAACATTTGTGTTATGATAATGGTAAGGAGTATGTCAACCAAAATTTTTCTACATTTATTAAAGATCATGGTATTGTGCATGAACTCATATGTGTTGATATTTCTCAGCAAAATGATGTTGCTGAAAGAAAAAATTGTCATTTACTTAAAATCAATAGAGTTTTACTATTTCAAATGTTTGTTCCTAGTTTATACTTGGGGGAAGCTATTTTAACTGCTGCATATTTAATTAATCGGTTACCATATCGTGTCTTAAGGAATGTAAGTCCTGTCCAACTCATGATCTCTCACTTTCCATCAATTCTTATTATGCAAAGTCTACAGTCTTGTATCTTTGGTTGTGTGGATTTTGTCCATGTACATCTCCAACAATGCAGCAAACTTGATCCCCATACTGTCAAATGTGTTTTTATGGGTTATGCTCCTGACAAAAAGATGTACAAATGTTATTACCCTTCAAGTCGTCATTTTTTATCTCCATGGATGTCACTTTTCATGAAAATGAGTCATTCTTTACTCGTCATCAGCTTCAAAGGAAGAACACTCAGGAAGCTAAGGCTGAATTCTTATCTCCTAGGTCCTTCATTTCTTTACCATCTGATTCTATACAGGAATTGACATCTTCTTCTAGCTCCCCACTTGAACTAGCTAATGTCAAGACCAATGCTAACACATCAAAATTGGTGTATCAGACGAGAAGGAAACTCAAACTAGTCCAATAGCAACTTCAGGAATCCGAACCAATAGTAAGTACTAAATATACAAGTTCTTTTGTCTCTAAATTTCTTGTTTTTTAATACAATTTTGGATTTGTTGGACTCTAGTGAGACGAATAGTGGAAGTACTGATGCTCCTTATTTTCAAGAGTGTCTTCTTTCTTGTGGTTTATTTGATTTGAGATTTATAGGGCAAAACTACACTTGGCATAGAAGCAATACTCGTAAACGTCTTGACAAGGTAGTTGGTAATATCACTTGGACCAATAGGTTTGATAATACTCATATCAAACACTTGCCTAAATTGAAGTTTGATCATGCCCCACTTCTTATCTATTTTGATTCTTTGAATAGTTCAAGACAGGGTGGTAATCATTTTCGCTCCCTTGCTCCGTGGCTGTTGCGTAAAAATTTCCCGTACTGGGTTCGTGATTTGTGGAGTAATAATAATAGACCCCTCCTTTCAAATATTGAGAGTTTTGCATCAAAAGCCAAGGTTTGGAATAAAGAAGTGTTTAGGGATATCTATAGAAGAAAGAAACAGATTTTACTTAGATTAGAGGGAATATTCATATAAAAAAGAAACACTTGAGAGCTGAATGGATTTTATTCATATTATATTCATTCGTGGGTTGTACATATAAGGTATATATAGTAGCCAGAGCAAAAGGCTGATCCTAACAAATTCTCATCGTAACAAACTCACACACGAAAAATACCAACAAAAAATGGCGGGATGCTAAATGAGCTAGTTAGTTAGATCTTCCCGTATTCCATGGTGAGCAACTTCATTTGCTGTATTTTTGTTCCTCTAATACCCCCCCGCAAGCTGGTGGGTGGAAGATGTCCACCATGCCCAGCTTGGGAAGAAAGGTGGTGAAAGAGTTGAAAAGGAGCCCTTTGGTGAAAATATCAGCCCTTTGATCAGAACTGGGAACAGGAAGGAGGTGCATAAGGCCAGATTGACTCTTCTCTCGAACAATATGGCAGTCAATGTCCAAGTGTTTGGTTCTTTCATGAAAAATCGGATTAGCTGCAATATGTAATGCACTCTGATTGTCACAATAGAGAACTGGTGGACGGACACAAGTAATGTGGAGATCACGGAGGAGATAAGTAAGCCATTGTAATTCACAAGTGGCTGCTGCAAGTGCACGATACTCTGCTTCCGATGATGATCGTGAGACTGTGTTTTGCTTCTTGGATTTCCAGCAGACGAGGGAATGTCCAAGAAAGAAACAGAAGCCAGAGATCGAGCGACGTGTGTCAATGCATCCTCCCCAATCTGCATCACTAAATCCAAAAAGTTGGAGAGAAGATTACCGTGGAAACAGAAGGCCACGACCTGGAGAAGCCTTTAAGTATCTCAAAACTCGAGTGGCAGCACGAAAATGAACCATAGTGGGGCAGGACATGAATTGGCTGAGCTGCTGTATGGCATAGGTGATATCTGGGCGTGTATTTGTTAAATACAACAATCGCCCAACTAGGCGCCTGTAAGCAGCAGGATCAGGATAAGGGCCACTAGAGTCTTGATGCAAGTGTACTACACTGTCTAGGGGAGTAGTAGCCTGAAACTTGACCATGTCAAACCGAGTCCCCGAGAAGATCTAGGCATTTACGTTGACAAAGGAAATCCCTTTGCTGGAATGAGCCACCTCCAAGCCAAGAAAATACTTCAGCTCCCCAAGGTCCTTGATTTTAAATTTGGCGTCCAAGACCCCTTTGATGTATGTAAATTCAGCTAAAGAGTCTCCTGCCAGAATAATGTCGTCAACATAGATGCACAAGGCAGTAAATAGTCCATCACCAGACTTAGTAAACAAGGAAGGATCCGAGGCAGCTTGTGAGTAGCCATGAGCAAGCAAGATCTCTGTGAGCTTGGCAAACCATTGCCGGCTGGCTTGCTTCAAACCGTATAAAGACTTGGACAATTTACAGACTTTGTTTGGTCCAGGAGAATGTAGCCCCAATGGAATACTCATGTAAACCGTTTTACGCAGCTCTCCATGGAGGAAGGCATTATTTACATCAAGTTGATGTAAATGCCAATGTTTAACTGAAGCAATAGCTAGCAGCATCCTGACTGTGGTTAATCTAGCAACTGGTGAAAATGTATCAAAGAAATCAAGGCCTTCTATCTGGTTATAGCCCTTGGCAACTAATCGGGCTTTATATCTTTCAATGCTTCCATCAGCTCTTCGTTTGATTTTGTAAACCCACTTATTTCCGATGGGCTTAACACCTGTAGGGAGATCCACAATAGACCAAGTGTGATTTTGCTTAAGAGCAGCTAATTCTGTCTGCATAGCCTGTTTCCAGCACTCAAATTGACAAGCCTCAGTATAGGAGTTAGGCTCAGTATCACTAGTGATGGATAAAGCAAAGTGACGGTATTGAGGAGATAGGTTGACATATGAAACACAATTAGAAAGAGGATACTTACATCCTGAAGATGTTGGGAGGTAAGCTGAGGTAATGGATTCGTTGCAATAATAATCAGACAAATGGGATGGTGGCTGTCGCACACGGCTAGAGCTTCGAGGGATATGAGCCTGAGTAACAGAATTGTCTGAGTTCGAATTTTCTTCTGGTGGTGTGGTATATGTGATGTCAAGGTCAGGTCTAACAGCAAATTCCTGAGCGGCATCTGACATGTCAAGTGATGGAGAAGGAAGACTCTTATAATTATTAGTGTTATCCTTGTGGAGGGGCAGAATGTGATCGTAGAAGGCTACATTTCTTGACACAAAAATGCTATAATTGGAAATATCAAGAAGTATATAACCCTTGACACCAAATTTATAACCAAGAAACACCGACTTGCGAGCTCTAGATTCAAATTTGTTCCTATGTGTAGCAAGTGTTAAAGCATAACAGAGACCTCCAAAAATTTTCATGTTATTGTATTCAGGCAGCTGATGATATAGGATTTCAAAAGGAGTTTTATGCTTTAACACTTGTGTGGGAGTTCTGTTCATGATGAAAACAGCATGCATTACTGCATATATCCAAAATGTTTTTGGTAGTTTTGACTGAAACATGAGTGCTCTCGCTATATTTAAAATAGTTTGGTGTCTTCTTTCAACCCGCCCATTTTGTTGAGGGGTCTCACAACAGCTGAGTTGGTGTATTATTCCTGAGGATGAATAAAAATCTGTTAACAAAAATTTTGGACCATTATCAGTCCTTACTATTTTAACATGTTTATGAAATTGTACTGCTACCATCTTGATGAAATTCTTGACAGCAACTGAAACCTCTGATTTAGATTTTAGTAGGTAAACCCAAGTGAAGCGACTACAGTCATCAAGAACAGTAAGAAAATACTTATGACCATGTATTCCTGTCACTGAAAATGGGCCCCAAATATCAAAATGCAAAAGATCAAAAGGTGCATTTGCATTGTGAACACTAACAGTATAAGATAGTTTCCTTTGTTTAGCAAATTGACAAATGTCATATGGCTCAGACTTGTGGTATTCTATAAAGGAAAATTGCTTGCTTAAAGTGTACAATCTGTTGGATGAAATGTGACCTAATCTATAGTGCCAAAGTTCTGAGGGTGGTATGGTGGAACAGCTAAAAGCTTGACCGTGTGAGACAGTCCTTTTACTGGTGTTTGGCTGATCATGTAGCAAGTAATATAAGCCATCAACTAGCTTACCCAAACCAATCATCTTCAAGGATTTCGCATCCTGGATCAAACAAGTATCAGAAAGAATAGTCAACTTCCAATTATTTGTAGCTAACAGTTTTGACACAGAAATCAAATTAAAATTGAAATTAGGAAGGAACAGAACATCTGTTAGGTAGAAATCTGGTGAGAAGGAAACTGTGCCTGCTATGTTGGCCTGTACACAACTATTATTGGGTAATCTTATCTGTAAGGGAGTAATTTCATGAAAAGAAGTAAAGAAAGACATTGTGGAGCAAATATGATCAGTAGCTCCTGAATCAAAGATCCAAGAGCTCTTGGAAACAACTGAAGAACATGACAAAATAAAATGTTTACCTGAGGGTTCACTGGTTTGTTTAGCAAAGGATAATACATTAATATGTGATGGTGTGGAAGGATTGTTACTTGTTGAGGTTTGTGTGTTGCTTATTTGGAGCGAGTTGATGAGATTTATCTTGTTTCTTGAGTAAAACCAGCAACTGGACCATGTGATGAATCTCCCTTGGTGATTGATGAGTCATCTGCCTTCATTTTAATCTCATCTGACCGAACATTATTGGCCTGACCTCCATTTTTAAACTTAAAATTGGGTGGGAAGCCATGCTTTCTATAGCACACATCAAGGGTGTGTCCCATCTTGCCACAGTAGGAGCAGACTTTGGAGTTGTTCTGTCCTCTCCCCTTGCCATGGAATTTTGGATTCGATGATCCTGCTGCATTAATGAGCACCTTCAATTCTTCCTGTATATTGTGCTCGTTTTGCCTCTCCTGCTGAATTATCATGGAAAAGATCTTGTTCAGTGGTGGAAAAGGATCCATGAGGAGAATCTGAGATCTCACATGTGTAAATTGGTCTCCCAAGCCAGTGAGGAATCGCAAAGAGTAATCATGTTCCTTGTATTTCTTCATGTTTCTCATGGCTAAACAGCTACACTTGACTGGGCAGGCACATTCAGGAATTGGTCTATAGTTTTCCAATTCCTCCCAGAGTCCTTTGAGTTCAGTGAAGAATTTCAGATCATGTCCCCACTCTCGAACATGTACATCTCGAAATTCTCAAAGAAAATCTCCTTGGGAAAAACGTTCTTTGAGGTCCTTCCATACCTCCGCAGCATCCTCTATAAGATCCACATTCCTCACAATTGCAGGCGATAGGGAGTGCATCAACCATGAATGAATGAGGTTGTTGCAACGCTCCCATGCACCATAAAGAGGGTGGAATGCATCTGACTTTGTGATTGTGCCATCCAGAAACTTGAATTTATTTTTAGAAATAAGAGCTCTACACATAGATCTAGCCCATATATGATAATTGGAACCAGTAAGAGAAGAGGAAACCATTACCAATGATGGGTTTTCATTAGGGTGAACATAATAAGGACTCCCTGGGTTCTGAGTTGGATCTGCATTGTTTGCATTCTCAGTGTTTGAAGCCTGACCGTGTTGAGAATTTTGACTCTGTTGAGAATTCCTTGCCATCTTGCGCAGCAGAGATCTGACGAATCAGATCGCTGATACCATCATATAAAAAAGAAACACTTGAGAGCTGAATGGATTTTATTCATATTATATTCATTCGTGGGTTGTACATATAAGGTATATATAGCAGCCAGAGCAAAAGGCTGATCCTAACAAATTCTCATCGTAACAAACTCACACACGAAAAATACCAACAAAAAATGGCGGGATGCTAAATGAGCTAGTTAGTTAGATCTTCCCGTATTCCATGGTGAGCAACTTCATTTGCTGTATTTTTGTTCCTCTAATAAATATCATTGAATCTTTCCATTCAAGGGAATCATTTTCTTGAGAATTTACCAAAGGATCTGTGGTTGGAGTATGAGAATATTTTAGTGCAAGAGGAGTTTCTTTGGAAACAATTATCCAAATGTAAATGGATTCAACATGGGGATAAAAATGCTCGTTATTTTCATGGCCTTACTAAAGTTAAAAAACGCAGGAATTCTATTAAAGGTTTGTAGAATGAAAACGGAGAGCTTATTACTGATGTTGAGGAGATGAAGCGTATGGGAATGGATTTCTATAAAAGTTTGTATTGAGATGATGGGGAGTATGTTCAGCTTGCTCTCATGGGTGGCTTCCCTTCCCTTTCCATTGAAGAGTCCAACATGTTGATTAATGAGGTTACTTTGACAGAGGTCTAGAATGCTTCTTTTTTTTTTTGCCATGGGTGGTTTGAAGGCTCCGGTGCCGTATGAGATTCGTGCGGTTTTCTTCCAATCTCAATGGGAGGTATTGCAGAATTCACTGTTTCAGTGGGTGAAAGCTATCTTCAATGACCCTTTGATGATAAAGGATGTTAATCAAACTCTTATTTCCTTGATCCCAAAGGTAGATAACCCTGATCACTTAAAGCTGTTCCTCCCAAAGGTAGATAACCCTGATCAATCAAACTCTTCCTTCCTCGCTAAGAGGTAAGAGTTGAGTAATGGTTTTGGTTTCCAGCTAACAAATAATCTTGGGAAATATCTAGGAGTGCCTATAATCCATGAACGAACTTCAGGACACATCTATCAATATATTATTGATAGAAGTTCTTTCAGACTCAATGGATGGAGAACAAATACCCTTTCATTATTTGGGTGGGTGACTCTTGTCCAAAGTGCTATTGCAACTATTCCTTCGTATGCCATGCGGACAGCTGTGCTTCCAGTCAGTGTGTGTAACAAAGTTGATAAACCAATCCGGGGCTTTGTGTATGGATCTACTAAAACTGAAAGGAAGCTCCATTTGGTTAGCTGTCCCAACCTTTGTCAATCTAAACTGAATGGTGGCTTAGGACTTTGTCATACAAGGAGTCTCAATTTAGCCTATATGATGAAATTGAATTGGTAATTTGTTCACCATAAAGATGCCCTCTGGGTTAAGGTCATGAGTGCCAAATATGGCTCTGATAATAGTGTGGTGCGTAAGGTTGCTAGTAGACCAAATGCATCACAAGCTTGTAGAGGTATGGCTTTGACTTGGAATCAGTTTCATGCTAATCTGGTTTGGAATATTGGAAATGGCAGGAATGCAAAGTTCTGGTATGATCATTGGATTCCAGGTATTTAGAAGCTTGCAGATTTTGCAATAGGGGTCTACTATGATGTTTGTTCTAATCGGTTGCCGAATAATGATGGCCCACTGTTAATCTCATATGGAGATTGCGAGCTCCTCAACGTGTTCGTTCTTTCATGTGGCTGGTTGGCAATGATGCCCTTCACATGAATATGCTACGGGTTCAGACTTCAGAGGCATTTAGCTAACTCTGGCATTTGTACAATTTGTGGATTGGCAGAAGAAACCACTCTTCATGCCTTGAGAGATTGTCAGGATGTGAAGAGGACTTGGTACCGCTTGGTTCAAGCTCAGAAAAGGGATATATTTTTGGTCAGAACCTCAACGATTGGTTGGAATGCAATTTGAAGGAGGACTTTGGTAGACCTTCAAATATTGCTTGGAGTTTGCTCTTTGCTACAGCTTGCAAATTCTTTTGGCATCAGAGAAATACGGCTCTTTTTATTGGGCCAAAAGATACGGTTTCCTTTTGGGTTTTGAGGATTAGCTCTTCGGCTTTGGAGTTTGGAGTATCAAGCTGCTCTTTCCCCTACAGAGTTTTCTTTTAATAGAATTCCAATTTATCAAACTACTAATATTTGTTGGGACACAACTTGACTTTAATTCTAAGAGAAATTATATTTTTTTAATTTTTTTTAATTTGATATAATGTGTTCATTAATTTAATTAAGTGATATGAATGAATAATAAAATAAACACATAATAATAAATTAAAAAAATTGAAAAAAGATAACTCCTTCCAAAGTTAGAAGTAAGTTCTGTCCTATTTGTTGGAACTCTCCAGCGGTTGGTTGGCTAAAAAGGAATGCGGATGGTTCTTATTTTGCTAATAAGCAAAGTGCTGCTTTGGTGGGTTGGTTAGGAATGATCTTAGAGGGTACGTTAATGGGATTGCAGCCAATCTTGGTAATACCACAATTTTTGGGAAGGAAATAGTTGTGCTCATCAACTTGTGAAACATTGACCAATCTCTTTTTTGGGAGTACATAGTTTTAGGTTGTGTTTGAAATAAATAAAAATGAGAAATGATTTGATTTGATTTAATTTGAATTGATTTAATTTGATTTAGAAATTAATTTTTATGTTTAGAATTTTTAAAAAAAATAGAAATTAAATTAATTTAGAAATCAAATTTTATATTTAGAATTCATTAAAATGAGAATTGATTTGATTTGATTTAATTTTTACATTTAACCTTTATAAAAAGTGGTTAGAGGTAGTTACTAAGGATAAAATATTATATTTATTTTAAATTAAATTAAATTCTAACAAATCCTATCAAATTTAATAAAATTTCTTCTATAAAATTTTAAAAATAAAATTATTTCTTATTTTTTAACATTCTAAACACAAAATTTAATTAAATTTAATTTACAAATCAAATTATTTTTTTGTTTTTTTATATTTTAAACACACTCTCAGAGATGGTCCCTGCTTTCCTTTCTACTTTTTACTTACCAAGCTAGTGGTATTTTTTTTTTTCTCGTATTGTAGCATTGTAGTATAGGCTTTTTGCTCCGTTGTTAATAAAAAAGTGAAAATGTAAAAAAAAAAATAATCGTAAATCAAAATTAAACTCTTTTAATTAATTTATTTCAGTTTGAAAAAACCTTCAGACTTTTTCGAGTTTAATTGAATTGAAACCAAGTGAAGATGAATTAATGACCGTAAAGAAGGTTGGGAGAAGATGGACAGTTGGCGTTAATCATTGTGGAGTACTTTTTGTTTTTCTACATTAATGCGTGGTACATGCGTTTCCTTAAAATTTCGAATTTTAACATATGACGAATAATATTATGTGATTTTAAACAACTCCTATTATTTCTAAAAAAAAACTCCTAGTATAATTTTTAGAAAAATATTTTAAATTGACGTAATGTATCATGCCATGTCAATTTGGCAAAAAAAAAAATTGCGTATTTGTTATTCAGATGAGTAAGTTACATGTCTTCAAATAAGTGAAGAGAATCTACTGACTTAATTAGTAAATGTTGACAAAAAAAGAAGATAGCTAGTAAATGAAATTACTAAATTATTGAGCCTAAACTAAGTATATTATAAGGTTTGACTTAACTCGTTGTCAGTCTTAATTTTATCAAGTTAATAGTATTATTAATTAATTTTTGGATAGATGTTAAACAAATCTTGATGTAAGATATAATTATGAATGCTACAAGTTATTTCACAATTTTTGTTTTTAAAGAAAAAAACATATAACCATTCTTAATTCATTTATGATACTACACAAGCTGCACAAGTTAATCCATCTCACCTGACTCTTGAATTTTCTCTTTCTATTTAATAATGGGTATATTTGTGATGTTATGCAACTGTCATTACTCTTTTATGTTTACATATTTTCAAAGTGCAAATATTTAAAGAAAAATGACTAATCCTTCTCATTTATTCTCTCAATAATTTTTTTAATTATTAAATAAAAAATATTAAATATTTTTATATTTTCAAAATATTAATTATATTTAATTTTTTATTTAATATATTTTTATTAAATAAAAAAATTATTAAAAAATATTTTAAAAGAATATAGTAAAACTCATATTTAAAGCAATGTTAGTTGTACATACTAACTCATCACAAAACTACATAAATGAATTATGTTAGTAGTTTATGAGAGTTTTTTTTTTAATCTTTCTTTATTGGATAACCAACTCAAAGTTAAAAAATTATGTCTTTGTCGATTTTGTAACACATTTCTTCTATGTAAGTAGCTTTTTTCTATACTTATTTTACATAAACAAGCATGTTGACAGATTGAAGTCTTGAATCTTCACCTAACAATTATATTTTGACCATTAACAGAAATTCATATTCGCAGACAAATACAATTTAACGTATTGGTGGAAATGTGGCATATATTGGATAGTGATATGAGGCATGTAGAATGTGATTGACGATTAACACAAGAAAATTAGCCTACCAGACCAAAGTTGCTAAATAAAAATTATTAAGTAGAAAGTAGAATATTTAATTTAAAAAAATTAAAATTATTTAATATTTCTTCTTTAAGTAATGGATTTTGCTAACGGACATTTTAAAGAAAAAAAATTAATATAATGGTACATGCTTCTAATTAATGAGGGAGTCCTTAGAGCAATTAATATATTTTTTAAATACTTTTAATTATTTAAAGAAAAAATATTAATTATTTTTAAATTTTTTAATATAATAAATGCTTTACAATACTAATACTTTCTATTTTTGTTTCAAAAACTAATGTCTTTAAGATACATATTAACAAAATCCAATCAAAATTAAATCTATTATATAAGGTAGGGGTGTAAATTGGTTCGGATACCGACCAACCCGATTAATCCAAACCAAACTAATTAAATTGGTTCGATTTGATTTGGGAATATTGATTGGTTCGGGTAAAATCTAAACCAATTAAAGCTTAATTGGTTCGATTATCGGATTTGAAATTTCAAAATCGAACCAACCCGAACCAAACAAAATCATATATTTATATATTTTATTTTTAAAAAAAATCATTTTTTGATTACTACTTGTTTTTCTTTATTTTTTGCAATACTTTCTCAGTTTTCAACTCCTAAAACGTCATTTTCGTTCAACATAGAAGGTTAGAAAACTCTCATCAAAAATGTTTAGTTACGTTCACCTAAGATCATAGCTTACGTGAATATCTTTATCGTGCTATTCTAAAAACTCTTGGAGAGGTGAGAGGCTTAAAAACTTTGGATTTTTCCTTCAACCAACTATCTGGATCCATTCCTATTGAACTTCAAAATCTACATGTCATTCAGCTTTTGAATCTCTCTTATAATGATTTAGAAGGAACCATTCCTAATGGTAGAATTTTTCAAAATCTTTCTGCTGTCCATTTAGAATGCAATAAAAAACTTTATTTGTATTTTGCATGTGAGCCTCATGGCCATGTAAGAAAGTATGGCAGACATTAGATCATCATAGCCACAATGGTAACACTGATACTATGTCTGACAATTTGTTTGCTACTATACATAAAGAACAGAAAAGTAAAAGTAACAGCAAAAACATCATCTAAACTTGAAAGTTTGGAAACGATGAATTAACTTTAAATGTTCTAGTATTGACTTTAAAAAAAATGAATTTCTGACTCTAGTTTATGAGTACTTAAGTAATGGGAGCTTGAAAGATTGGATTAAGGGGAAGAGAAAACATGCAAAATGAAAATGAGTTGAACCTTTTAGGGAGACTGAATATAGATATTGATACTGCTTGTGCAATGGATTACCTGCACAATGATAATGAAGTTCCTATTGTGTATTGTGATTTGAAGCCTAACAACATTCTCTCAGATGAAAATATGACTGCAAATGTTAGAGACTTTAAATTCGCTAGGTTGCTAATTCAAAGTTCAACTAATCAAGTTTTCATTAGCTCCACTCATGTCCTTAGAGGTTCAATTAGTTACATATATACCTCCAGGTTAGTAGTGTCACAACTTTCTCTTAATTGAATAGTAGTAGTATACAACTTGCCAAGTTAAATCTCTCTTGAAGAATTTTTTAACTTATTCAAATATAATTTCTTAATACAAATATCAATATGTTTCTTTGTTCCCTCTTTATGAACCTTTTAATACACATTCTAAAATATGAAATAATTATTAGTATTCAAATCAATAAGTTTGATTCTATTTCTAGAAATTTTTTCATTAGTTTATTTTGTATGTATTTTTTTATGAAAAGTTAATTATTTAGTTAATTTTTGTATTAAAAAATAGTCAATCCGATCACCCGAACCAAACCAATTCATAGATGTTTGGTTCGGATTTGACTATCAAAAAATACAAAAACCAAACCAAACCAAACCAATTGATTTTGATTGGTTCGGATTTATTTTCTCTAAAAAACCAAACCAAACCACTTACTTACACCCCTAATATAAGGGTACACATTAGGCCTGTAATCAAAATGCTTATTGACTTGTGATTAATGGTACACATTAAAAAAATCCTATTGAAATTAAGCCTGTTATCTAATTTTAGATAAACCAATCCTCACCTCCAACTAATTATTGGCTTCATTTAATTGAGATAAACAACTGCTCCATCTGTTTCTTTTCATTTTTCTTTTTAGAAAATTTGTTTTATTTCAATTTATGTTATTTGAGAATTTTAAGAATGTATTAATTAATTATTTTTAATTTTATCTCACTATTTATTGTCTTTATTAAACCTAATAATTACATATATTAATTAACTTTTATAATTTTTTACACATATTTATTAAAATTAAAAATAATAATTTAATCATATTAATCTATATTTCACTTAATTTAAAATTATTTAATGATATCTTTAATTTATGTATAAAAAATTTAAAAGACAGATAAAAAAGAAAGTGAGATTATTAAAGTCTTAATCAATACCCGACATACTTGGTTAATGGAAATTGAATGCCACCATTAAATTAATGGCATTGCAAGGGGTAGATGTCCATGAAAAATGATATGTGACCCTCTTTTCCATTTTTTGTAGGTTCTGCCATTAGATTGATGAGACGAGAAATTTTTTCCGTGATACGAGTAATAGAGTAAGTTATTTCCACCAATGTTGCTGAGCTTTCATTTATCTTATAAAACAACCCAAAAGCATATATATACTATGGTTGAAATCAAAGTTTGGAAATTTCCAGAGTGGCAGCACCCAATGTGCATTATTAGTGGCAGTCGTGTGCTTCCCTACAATGTGGCATTTCATCGAGCATTTTTGGAGGGGAAAGGAAAAAGTTTAGATTATCTAAATTTACCTTGGCCATTAATGCAATTCACATGGGTACTCAACTTCATAGACCACCCTAATAAATTGGATTGTGTTGGTGGTCACACTTGAAGAAAAAGGTTCAGACGCTGCTAGCTGACAAAATTTTCAAGTCAATACAGCGTGACAATTACGTTTTCATCATTATTAGAAAGGGACCCCAACGGACACCCCAAGCATGCGAAAGTGTGTCGCCCTTCAATTAGCACATACATGTTAAACGAAACTCTCAAGGGCCAGTGTGTTAGTTTATTGATAAAAATGAATATCTGATATGGAGGAAAAGCATACAATCATATTTTTTTAGAGTTTGAATTTCAGCTTTATTAATTATTGGAGTCAGAGTGTCAGACTACAAGTATTTATTTTATTATAAATCTCTTAATCATAACTTGATTATTTTATTTTAACTGAATTAAAGAGATAAATTAATAAAATATATTTAAATGAATCTTAGATACTATTTAACTATAATTATAAAAGATTTTGTTTGTTAAGGGATCTGAAATAAAATTTTAGATAAAAATATAAAGTTTTTCTAGTTTTTAATATAATAAATACTTTATTTTAAATTTCTTAACAAGTGTCCTATGAACACTTATTAGCAAAATTTATAAAAATCAAAAATAAAACCACAAATAATGACCAAATGTTAATGTTAGATATATTTATGTTTAGATATTTTCAAGCAAATCCTATAGCTGTAACATAATTCATGTAAAAACTAAAAAGTAATTAAGTTGAATTCTATATGCAAGTTTCATATATAAGTACAATATATATGTCCCTTGAAAATATCATAAAGATGCCAGTCGTGCTTGCAAGTTTAGGTCAATCGGAATTTCGGACTGTTCAAGTTAAAGCCCCTCGCCAATTTTAAAGATTTTAATTTGTCCAATATGTGTCTGCTTGATGAATTTTGCACTTTTCTTCTTCTTTTTTTTCTTACATCTATTCTATTTGTTTTTATTTCAAACTAAGTAGGGTTTTAACTTTTCATGTAGCAATTTAAGAGCACTCAGAAGTAGATGATTCCTATTAACAATTATGAGACTTGATTGATGTCCTTGAGCTCAGCTTTAACTTAAATTTCCCAACGACCCTAGCTATGGACCTTTGGTGGTAGAAACCGACATAGGATTGCAAAAATCTTATTGCTACAAGCTTTCAATGTTGTGTATACAAATTATAACATCTCTTATGATTTGAAAAAAAAAAAAAGATTATAATCAGATAAAAAGACATTATGACATCTATTTTCAGTGACTTAGTGGTATGTAATTATATACTATGTAGCACTTGATAAGGAAATTAAAAAAAAAATATTACTATTTGTTTTCTTTTCATCAAAATTTTTTAATTTTAATTTATTTAACAAATATCCTTAACAAAACTTTTATTTATAAGATACTTATTAACAAAACTCTTACTTATATATATATTTTTAGAAACCAGATAAGCATATGCATGTACCATGCACTTAAAAAGAAAGTGCATAACTTTTCAACTTGCATTGTGTTTTCTCGCTCCCCCATAAAATTGAATGATACATCAATTATTTGTTGAATTAATTTTATATTCTTTCAACAGTAATAACACTATTCCTTCTCAGGAAAGGAGGGAATTTGTTGTATAAACTGGTGTACCTAACTTGATACATTAAGCTAGCAAACTATTAATAAATCATTAACTTAATTTTATTAAACAAATATTATGTAAATTAATTAATTAATGTGTCAATACTTTATCACTTGAGTGCACTCAAACTAAATATATATATAAGAATCTCCCGGAAAGGAAAATAGAGTTTGCAGATGTACACATTATAAGTGGTGTTGAAAAAGCAATGTATTTTCATCTTCTTTGTAGGGGCAATAATAAAGTAAATTAAAGAAACAAGGTAATAAACCGCGCTTTATATAAGAACATAGAAGGCCAGCTTTAGATTACACAGCAATTGGCTAGTACTATAATCCAACGATATAATTAAGCTAATGTCAAGTATGAGAGTCCTCCTCCTGGTTGTGGCCACCCTGGTGGTGGCAGTCATTGTTGTTGGTCCAAAGAGAGTACAGGCAGCTCGGGCTTTCTTTGTGTTTGGGGACTCACTGGTTGACAGTGGCAACAACAATTACTTGCCAACCACGGCACGCGCTGACTTTCCCCCTTACGGCATCGACTATCCCACCAATCTCCCCACTGGACGCTTCTCCAATGGCTTCAACCTTCCTGATGTTATCAGTCAGTCACCATTTTCTACATACATAAGCATTACTTGATGATTCTGAAAACCTCATATTGATATTGCACATGCTCCACTTCATTTTCTTTGTTCCTTTGTTGAATATAATAATAATATGCTATAACAGTGGTGTTGACACATATTGATGATGTTGTTTTATGTGGGGTGTGAAATGTGAATGTTATTTGTAGGCCAGAGAATTGGATCTGAAGCCACATTACCATACTTGAGCCCTGAATTAAATGGACAAAGGCTCTTGGTTGGGGCCAATTTTGCTTCCGCTGGAATAGGAATCCTCAATGACACCGGCATCCAATTTGTAAACATCTTCTATGTTTACATCTATATATTTTTCGTCATCTGATTATAATTGGTCTATCTTATTTCTTACACACATATTTTAATTCTACTATCTCATATAAATGTGAGGTGATGTAATTCTAAAAAATGTGCATCAAGTATTTTTCATATAATATATATTAACACATTTATTATTAATTTATTACCTTAGTCTTACTAACCAACCTCAAAACTTGCCATTCTTTGTGCACACTTTGGAACTAGGCTGAAAGGTTGTGATTAATAATTTGGCAATATTATGGGTATTACAACAGATGAGCATCCTCAGAATTTTCGAACAGTTTGCATTGTTCAAGCAGTACCAGCAACGGTTAAATGCAGAAGTAGGGGCTGAGCAGGCACAGCAGATTGTGAATAGAGCCCTCGTCCTCATGACACTGGGTGGTAATGACTTTGTTAACAACTATTTCTTAACTCCTTTCTCCCCGAGGTCTCGCCAATTCACCATCCCCCAGTTCTGTCGCTACCTTATCTCCGAGTACCGAAAAATTCTCTTGGTAATTCTTTCTCATATCTTATGTTTTTTTAATTTGTTACTTAATTTGCCCTTCATCTCTGGCTTAATTTGATGTTCGCCATTTCTGCACTTGGGCTGCCGTTGAGTTGTTGGTGGCTGAAGTAACATGACATGCACCTCTAGGATTTGATGTTGATGGGAGATGTCAGATGTGTATCTACATGGAAGTTCACGTGAAGTCTTTATATGGCCGGCCCCATTGTTTCTAGGACTACACCTTGGGGTTGAAACTAATTCATGTAACATCATAGATTTTTAAGGTAGAAATAACACAAAATTGTGATGTGACACAGTGATAACTTGAGTCCATGGGCGTAAGAGAAAAATCAATCGGTTTGAACAGGATAAAAAATTAGCGTATAAAAGTCATATATATTTACTAGTGCATATAAAAGTTAGGATGTAAATTAGTTTAGATAAGTCAATCAATTTAACTAATTTGAATTGAACCAATTAAAATGATTTAATTTGATTCGAGTATTTTGATTGGTTCAAATAAAATTTAAATCAAATAAAACTTAATTAATTTGATTATCAAGTTAAAAATTTTAAATTTGAGAATATAACTGAATCAAATCATATATATATATATATATATATTTCTAAACTATGCTCTATTGCAGCCATTTTGAATCTAACTTGAGTTTGCGTCTAACCTCCTATTTGTTAGTGTTGTGCTCTTTAACTGATCAACAATGATCTTGTTAATTAGATCTACGTATAGAATCAATTACAGCACGAGAGTCTTTAAGATTGACAATATATAATGTTCCTTTTCAGATAACATCAACCAGACAACAGGATTGACAATATATAATGTTCTTTTCTAAATAACACCAACCAGACAATAGGAACTCCATTGTCACTATTAATGACTTTATTTCATAACTCCTTCGAACAAGGGTCAGAAATCCATCTTTAGTAGCAAAAACAACGCCCCTAATAATATCTTTAGAGATAGAACCATTTTCTTGAGCAATCCTTGTAACCATATTCGACATAAAACTTCCATAACTGCTTACACCAATGCAGTACCAAGGGCATGCACAACAAAATAACAATAGAAAAGAAAAAGCTAAGTTATGAAAATAGATGCATTTTGCAAGTGAATTAGTAAAAGAATTTATATATGTTGTTAACTTATATCAATATGCACCTATCAATTTGGATCTAAAAATAAAACAGAAATAAGAGAAAATGAAAACAAAGAATATGCAATTTCATAACTTACACCAGTATGCACCTATCAATTCAGAATTGGCAGGTAAATCAATTTGCAATGTTGCCATCCATTAAATATATCATAGATTAGGAATTATGACTCTTGATGCGTATTTATTTTAGGAAGTGAAATACTTTTATTTTCATTTATATATGGATGCATGCATATTAATAAGTTACAGATCAAAATATGTTAATAGATTTTCAATTCCATTCTGGATGAAAATTTTATTCTAACTATCTTTGTATGAGTAGAAGTTTGAAGGTACATTGGATTTGATGAATGATTTTTGATGAATCAAGTTTTTTTTTATGTTTGGATTTAGTTTAGATTGAATTTGGATTGACGGTTGCTGCGCCCATTGCCCATTGTTATATTGTATACTTGTGTTTCCTTTTAATTATGTTTGAATTGAGTTTATGTATTGTTGTATAATTGTGTTTGTATTAGTATCCATTGTTATGTTTTCTTTGATTATGTTTGTCTGTTTAAACCTTGTGTTGTACTTTATAATGTGCTTTTAAGGTAAATAAGTTTGATTCCATTTTTATGAATTTTTTTCATAAGTTTATTATACATTTTTTTATGAAAATTTAATTATTTTGTTGATTTTTGTGTAAAAAAATGATCAACTCAATCATTTGAATCGAATCAAGCTGACCCAATTATGTCCTTAATAAAAATTATAAACATAAACATGAATAAATATCTAACAAAAAATTAAAATAAAAGATATTACTCTAATTTCTACAACTAGAAAATGTTAATATAGTTATATCAAATCATAACAAAAATCATCATAATTTATTAAAGAGAAATAATATTTACACATATTTTCTTTACATTATATTTACACTTTTCTTATTTAAGAAATAAAAGATAAAAAAATATGATGTTAGAATGTGTATTTTTCTTATTTTATTACTTTAAAGAGAAGTGATGTAAAAAAAATGTAAAAAATATATGAACAAATACCATTACTCTTTATTAAAATAACCATCAGATTTAATAAAGATATTAAAATACCACAAAAGTCTATTTAATTCTCAAATATGTCGTGCTGTTCTTCTTCTTGGTATAGTAGACTGAAATTTAAGTACAGATGGTACTAAATGTTAATGCAGAGGTTGTACGAGTTGGGGGCTCGTAGAGTGCTGGTGACGGGAACTGGTCCACTGGGGTGTATCCCTTCTCAGCTTGCTATGAGGAGCATGAACGGGGAGTGTGTGACTGAGTTACAACAAGCCGCGCAGATTTTCAACCCCCTACTGGTCCCAATGACCAGAGATCTCAACTCCCAAGTCGGTGCTGACGTCTTTGTTGCTGTCAATGCCTACGTAATGAACATGAACTTCATCACCAACCCTCAAAGATATGGTCCGTTCAACATATTTTTCTGCATATATTTTATTTTTTTTACGGTAATATATATCTATATTCTACATATAGTGAACCAATGCTTATTTATATATGTTACACTTAATTGGTGGTGGGAGCATGCAGGTTTTGTTACATCGAAGGTAGCATGTTGTGGTCAAGGTCCATACAATGGGCTGGGACAGTGCAATCCCTTCTCGAGCCTGTGCCCAAACCGGGATATCTACGCATTTTGGGACGCTTACCACCCAACCCAACGTGCGGTCGGGTTCATCGTCGACGACATCTTCAGGGGAGCCGGTGACCTTATGACCCCTATGAACCTCAGCACCATCATGGCCTTGGACTCCAACATCTAATATATATATATATAATACACCTTAATTTATATTATGGTTATTTGGTGTGTATGATTAGCGTGTGACACCCAAATACAGATGGGGGGCCAAAGGAAAAAGCTTCGTTAATTAATTGCAATTGTAATTGTTTGTGCTTGGATTGGATCTTTATTAATTACCATTACCCTTTGACCTTATTGAACTTTCAAAAGCTATATGCGATAGCATTTATATGTTCGTACTCCTTCAACTTGAAGTATTATATATATGTGTGAATGTTGCCCACGAAATTGGTGAAAGTCTCAGTATAATTGTTTGTTCTATAATATTTATGACGACAAAAATGTAGTGTATATTTTGTTATTGCAATTCTTTACATTATTACACTCTAAGTTTCATCTCCAATGCATTAAAATATTAAAAACAATGCGAAAATACAAATGATGAGAATTTTATTTCCTCGTCATTTTGTTATTTCTATCCATCTCATCACCAAGCATTTGTATATATTTTAATTTTTTGCTTATCGTTTTTAGCTCTCCCTTTTAATTTTTATTCTTACTAAATACTTTGATAGACCTTACCAACATGCATTTTTGGGAGAAATTATTGTGTTAATCCAAAGTACTCAAATTAGATGTATTAAGTCAATTACATTATTAAGTATAATATATTATATATTTAATTATTAATTAAACATAATAATTATTTATTAATTAATTATATAATTAGTCAAATACACTCAATTTTAATACTTCAGCCAATAACTTCTCCATGTTTGGACTCAATCTCGCATAGAGCGTACTACTCAGGAGCTTTCGTGGCTCACATTCAAACTAACATGGCCTACAACAGAATGTATACTGTTTTGTAAGAACTAAGAAGTATATGTGATTACAGTTCTCCAGAACAGGGACCTTTCAAAGCCCCATCCTAATAACCTCGTCCAACGTACAAGGCAATGGTAATGGGAATTTGTCATTTGTCATACATATAGGAAGGGTAATACAATTGCTAACAAAAGTATTACCCACGAATAAGGGATGCGTGTTTAGACCACCCCCGCATCAGACCTTCTCACCTCGCTCAATGCTGATTTTGTAGGGGTTGCATTGTGGCCTAGTTCTCTATTAAGTTGTTGTTTCTCTCTGGGCCCTTGGCCCCGTTTTGCACCAAAAAAAAAAACTGACTTTGGAATTAAACATGAGCATTTTCTTATCAAGGCTAAAATTGTGGGATTTTTTTTTAAATATGTGTAGATTAATATAGTCATTAATTTTTTAAAATTTAGATTAACTGAATGTTAAATATTATGGAATATCTATTATTTAATTCATTTGTGATTAATTTTATTATTGAATTTTTATAAACACTTAAACCTATGTAGATAATGTTGCTTTGAGTTTGTTGATCTTATGTATAAATTTTGTATGATAAGTATGTTAACTTATATTGTAAACATCAAGAGAAACTTCTATTCTCATCATATATTAATTACAGTTGTCCCATTGAGATTACAAGGAATTTATGCACATATAAAAAATGATGATAATTTCTTTTCTCTCTACACACGTGCTGTCGATCGTGATTTCAATATTGATTATGACCGCCTTATATTCATCTTTTCTAGGTAATTACATAACTTAATCTCTTGTCTATTATATTTTATGTATGTCATAATTTAAAATTAAATAGATCTTGAAATTTTGGCATGTTGTTATCAAATTTTATTGAATTAAAATTTTATAAAACGATCAATTTTCTTATCAATACAGTTTATTAACAAATAATTTCATAGTTATATTAAAATGACATAATTTTATAAGTTAACTCAATCTATAAATCTTACTTTCTGGAAAAAAAAGTTGATTTTGTATAATTATTTTGTGAAATTAAGCAGTAATGTACAATTTATTTTTTCATTTTCTATGATACTATAGTATTTCATGTGTTATATATATATAAAGGTATGGCCAAATAAAACCTGTAATAATAATTTAAGAGTTTCATTATGTATAAATGTACATGTAATTCAATAAAAAATTTAAAAAATAAAAGATAAAAAAAGGAAGTCAAATACAGTTAACTATTGACTATTCATTTTGTTTGGAATTTAATAAGTTGATTAGTTCTATTATTTCCTCTAAAAAATATACAGGTTCATTAAAATTAAATATAAATAGACTTGGAAAAAATTCGCATAAATTTAAAAATAGATCTTAGTATAAATAAACTGTTGTTTATGCAGCGTTAGGCAAAGACAATAACTAAGATTTTTTTACCAAACTATCATTTATGGTAAAATTATTTACTAAAATGTTATTTTTTTTCAATTTTTTTACTAAAATATTACTTTTTTAAATTTATTTTTTAAATTACCACTCTTGTAAAATTATATATCAAACTATCATTCTTTTATTTAACGTGAAATTTTTTAATAATTTATGGTACACATAAAATGCGCCAAAGAGGGTGACGTATCCAAGTAGGATATGCCAAGCGTGTTGTCATATCCTACGTGGATGCACCACCCTCTTTGGCGCATCCTACGTGAATACGCCACATAGGATGACGTATTTGCAAATGATACGCCAAGAAGCTTTGCGCAACAAGGGCAATTACACCATTTGACTTGGAGCAATCTATCCAAACGCAAATGATCCATTTTACGTATAAAACGTCACTTGAAAGACACTGAAGACTCAATTATTTATAGGCCAAGTGTTTGCTTCTGTTACGTAATATAATTGATGTGAGACTTTGGTATTGGTAAGACAAAGTAACTAAGTAAGACAATAAGGTACCTTTGTTTGATGTGAGATTTTGGTGTTGACAAAATAAAGCAATTAAGTAAAATAATAATGTATTTTTATTTGATATGGAATTCAGTAAAAGAGTTAAAACTCATGAGTGCAATAACTAGAAAGTAAATGGAATAGTAAAGATGCAATAGTTGCTATATAATTAGGTAAAAACCATAATTTTTTAAGTATTAAATCAAGGTCATTTTCATATGATATCAAACGGGTCTTCTCATCACTTTTCCTAAGAAACTTGAGAGTGTTTTCTGCATCATTGAAACTTAAGAACGAACTTAAAACTTAAATAATCAAGACCTAAAACAATAATTAATAGTTATCTGTGTCAAGGCCTGGTCAAGAGTCTAGACATTTTTTATATTTTTTATGTAACCAATAAGAAAAAATAGGCATCTTAAATTTAAAATTCTTAATTAAGTGTGTCAAGTTATGAACAGAAAAATTTTGCACGAGTATAAAAAGATTGTCTTACATTATTTAAATAAGAGGTGTGTATATAATCTGATTCATTAAGAAGAAAAAAATTAAAATAAAGTTCAGATGATATTTAATATATTGAAGAAGATTGTGAAAGTTTTATTTTCATTTATTTCTGTTCGTGAAAGTTATAACTAAATTAAAACTTACACCAAATATGTTTTTGTAGTGGTTTTGTCTAATAAGAAAAAGTCATTCAAAGACGAGTACCCAAATGGAAAAAAAAATGACAGCATGGGAGTTTAATCGTACAAGAGGGATCCTTCTTTTTTCTTGTGATAGTTTGCCGACCTTCTTTATTGTTATTTTTTGGTTTCTAGTAATGTGAAATGTAGAATTCTTAATCACCATTGCTCAGATTATTCTCTATTGGATAGGTTGTTGATTGTCTTTTGGAACAAGTTGTTGCTCTGGAAACGTCGCTGGAGATTTTCCTAGAAACAACTCCAGCAAAGGATGAATATTGGATTTGGCACAGACTGGTGAGAATATGACAAACTGTTCAGGTTTTTATAGAAGATCACACTGAGGGAAGGGCAATTTACGATCTGGAAAAAGATGTGGCAGTGAATAGAGCTGCCTAGTAGTCTTGGACAATATTCATAACATATTGAGTGATGGGTGTTTCTGTTGTGGTTTAAATATGCTTAGTCTACATATTTTTCCGTATAAATTTAAAAATTCAATCAGTTCGATAAATATTATTTTCACTCCTTTTTCTGTTTACACTTTCGTCCAAGGACAACGTTATCTGTCTATTATGGACTCTTTTTTGTCACGGTTGATTCCAGGTAGTGTTCGAGACTATGATAAGACCCATCTTTTATTTAATTGCTTTGTCTTATTAACATTAAAGTTTACATATCGAATAAAGATACTTTATTATCTTATTTAATTATTTTATTTTATTAATATTAAAATCTCACATCAATTATGTTACATAATAAAAATAAATATTTTACTTATAAATAATTAAATCTTTAATATCTTTAAAGTGACATGTTTTATGTAAAATGAGTTATTTGCATTTAGATAGTTTGTTCCAAATCAAATGAATTAATTATCTTTGTTACGTTAAACTTCTTGATATATATTTTGTAAATATGTCATTTTAAGTAAGCGTATTCATGTAGAATGTATTCTTTTTTAATACATTTTACGTAAATTAAAAATTATTAAAAATTATCACGTTAAATAAAAAAATAATAATTTAATATATAATTTTAAAAATAATAATTTGATAAATAATTTTAAAAAATAATATTTTGATAAAAAGTTTTGTAAAAAAAAACCAAATAACTAATGTAAACTATAGGCAAGCCTACTTCGTAAGTCGTAACCAAGTGGAACGGCGTCGTTGCTGCGCGATCTTCGTCTTCGTCTTCGTGTTCCAGCGCCGATAGTCGTTGGGCACAGTGCAGTGAGTCCTGTTGTTATTTACAAGTTACCTACACTTGTTAATTCCATTCACAATCACAACCTCTAATCTAATCTTATGCTTCACTTTCTACTTTTCACAGAAGCACAGCTCCGATTCAATGGTGGAGCCTCCGTCTTTGATTTCTCTGTGCATCGACGCACTTACACAACAACTTGTCCGTGGTAAATTTATTTCAATAATCATGTTTTTTCCTTAATAGTTTCCTTTTTAAAATTGATATATGATGTTGGAGTGTAACCTAGAGTTCAAAATGGTTTCAGGGGATGATGTGCTTCCCGCTATATACGACCTTCCTTTCCATTTACTTGATACCTTAATCACGCGTTTGCCCCCATTCGCATTGCACAAGTTCCATCATCACCTGTATGTTCATTTCTTACCCTCACTATCATCCTAAATTTTTTCTATTAATCTATAATTTACCCACTTAACCCGTGACTTAAGGAGTAGTTCTTGTACAGTCTTATCTGGTACATATATGTTGGCTAACTATTTTTTATCTCTTTGGGTCATATAATATAACTACGAAAAATTTGAAGAAGTGAAGATATATTACTGTCTTGTTGATTGCTGAAAGGTTTTGTATTTTAACTGCTGTCTGTGTTTTAGTTTTGTGTTGCACATAGTAGTAAGTGTTGTGCTGATAGCAGGAGAGTTTCTGTTTCTTAGTAGAGTGGGTAATACTTTAGTTCTTAGCTGCTGCTGTTTCCTTTATGCTTTTTTGGTTTCTTATTTTGGTTGGATCATACTGTCGTATTACTATTGGAACAGGCCATTTCAAGACCAGAATGCGGAGGGGTTTTCTCATGATGACTTAACAAACAAGAGGAAACGTGGAAGGTTTCAAAGAGTTTCATACTCTTCCATTTGTGCAAATTCATTCTAGTGGTATCTTTGTTGGTTATGAATGTGTGGGGAATCTTGTTATTGCAGGGATTGGAATCTAAATATAGCTTGGCGGATGTTATTTAAGTTACGTTGGCCTAATCTCATTGACCAGATCCAACCAACCGACTGGCAGCAAGCATATTGGGAAACCCATTTGCAAAAGTATACTAACATAGCTTATATTATGTTTTCCATTTAATATTGCCTTCGCTCAAAATTTAATTTTTTCTACAATCTACATGAAATAACAGTTGTCTAGATGAAGCAGCAGAGATAGCACTAGTCCCATCTTTTAATGGATATATTGGTGACATACAGATTTCAGGTACTATGATAATTTGCTCTCTCTCTCTCTCTCTCAGGAATATTTCTATGTGAAGACTGCCTTCGACTTCTAGCTTAGGCAAAAGTCTGATCACTTTTGAAAGTGGTTATGGAATAATTCAATAATTTAATTTTGCTCCTCAAATGATAATGTTACCACTGTTCTTTGTGTCCATGACGAGATGTGATTGTAGCATGTGATGATGTGATATTACAATGTTAATATCACTTTTCAGTTTTAAGCATATAGATAGATAATCTTTGAGACTTTGACACATTGTAGGCTGTCTAGGATGCCTTTGACTGATGACAAAGAATGAATGTGGATTATGGATGATTGAAAGTTTCTTCAATTGCTTGATCATCCTTTTTGCAAAAACCTTTGAAGCAACAATTTGATGCTTTAATTATTTTCTATCTTACCTCCTGAAGATAGAGCTATTGAGAAAAACAAAGTTTCAAAGAGTTTGCTTTTGCATCAATCACATTCACAATATCTGTATATTGAAGGTGCCCTCCACTTTGTGCGTAATCTTATTTTCTGGATGCACAACCCCCTTCAGCTCCCCATTTCTATCAATTTATTTTGTCATTGATAATTTATTAAAATTTCTTCACTTCGCCCCTCTTCTTTTCAGATAGCATACTGAAATATATTGGTTTTGCGGGACATACAAATCATTCAACTTTTGACCATTCAAAACTGTCTTACCATTGCCTAGAATTTGGCAGCCATGTGAGGTAAGATGTTAGTGTTATTGTGTGTCATAATTTAGATGGAAATGATCACTTAGGATTGCCTTTAAATATTAAAGAAAGGAGTGAGCCTTGGATTTCATTTTTGTGTTCTTGAATAAAATACTTCCTTTTCTGTTAGTGAAGCTCAAGTGTTGAATAGTTAACTCGATCTTGCTTTGTTTATCAGTTTCAGATCCAGCTGACTAGTTAAGCTGGGATTTCCCTAGTTTAAAGTTTAATGTTGGCTGTTGTCTACAGTGATAATGCATCATGATTATAACTTTATAACCATGCTGGTAAATATGTTGTATATCACTGCATTTTGTCTTGACCAATTCTTTCACTTCTTATATCACTTTGTCTTGATGCAGTTGTCTGAGACTGCAAAATGTTCTATGTACTGCAGAAACTAGTGTAAGTTGCGCTTTCTAGAATATCATGAAAAATTCCTTGATTAATTCCAGAGTCTATTTGGTATTTATCTTTTTGGAATTATAATCATTATATTTTCATCTGGTCAAATGAGTCTGTAGCTTTCACAAGCTTATGGAAAGCATTGGCAGTGACATATTTATCTAAAGAAACACTGGAAACATATTATTAGATGCATAACTTCAATAGTTTATTCATCAGGCATTCTTATAATTTATAAATTTTCAATTGTAGGTACCTCCTAAAGGGCATTTCTATAAGCAACTAATTTTGATTCTTATTGTCAGAGCATTTTGGAACATTTCGTGTGTAATACTTTAATTATATTAATTCAATTCATTTTTTTATTTTCTTATTGGCATATATAATTTTTTTTGGTGAATTTCTTATTGGCATATTTAAATTTTAAAATACTGCAAACTAGACTTAGGAGAATGATGTCCAAAATATAATTTGAATGATGAGATCTAATGTTAATAACCAACTGGGATTCGTGCATTTTGAAATGCCAATAAAAGGGGAAAAAAATTTCTTATTTCCCTTTGAAACTATCTGTAATGTCCACAAGATATTACATTTATAGTTTACAGTTCAAGACATGTATCATATGATGTTTTCCTAAATTTCAACTCTTTCATGCTTTAAAACCATGTAACATGGTATGTTGTCATATACTCTGACTTGCAGGATCTGTTGAGGGAGTGCAAGCTGCAGAGTCTGGTGCTAAGATGGATCAGATCCCAGGAACAAGTAAGCTTCCTTCCTCCTATAGATATGTACAATCTATAATGTATTTGTACTTGTGTGTGTGTATAATGTATCTGTTCCAAATCTATGATTAATTGTATTTTCAAGTTTTGCTCATCTTGTAATTGTGCTAAAATGAACTAAAACAAGCTGTGCATAGAATAAACGTGGTAGTTAGCTAACAACTATTTCCCTCCTATTTACTATTTGATATCTTCTTTACTATTTCTCTTATACAGTCTATCCTAGGACACATATTAACGTCCCAAATCCCAGATTGGAGGGACCAAGTGAATGCTAAAGGAATATAAGGCCTGTGTAGCATGCTACTAGTATCTTGGGCATGTGCATTTTGGGCCATGTGTATGTGGTTAGGTTAGGCCTATTCAAGTTTCTTGGATTTTGGGTTGTTATATATACTGATTGAAGTAAAGGTGAGAAACCATGCCCCTTTTATGCATAGTTGCTATTGATGGTGACTACTGAGTAGAAACAAATATACTAAGGTCAAATATATGTTTCTCTCTCTCTCTCTCTCTCTCTCTCTATTGAAATGGGTCCTGATGATGTCAAAGTATTCAGTACCTCTTGAGCAAAGAGCAGAATGTTTTAACTTTTAAGTTTCATACCTTGGTGAAGCACCTTCCAGATTGATGTGTTAAAATATGTTTTTATTTGCAAATATGATTGATTATATCAACAGTTTTTCCAAGAGCAAAATGCCTTTTTATGACCTTCTTGTTGATGGTTTCATATACACTGTTTCACAGATTGATGGATTATGCAAACTTCTCACTCAACATAGTAAAACATTAACATCGCTGGAATTTGTTCTCTGCACAGTCTCCACAGATTTTATTAATGCAATATGTGGTTCTGTAGTCATAAATAGTGTGCAAAGACATGGGATACAACACTTCTCAATCATTACCTCAAATTTTCTGGAACCATGCTCAGTTTCTTTACCTAGTGGACTTGTGTCATTTTTGTCTTCAGGAAGGTACATGAGCATAAGTTCACCCTTTTTTTTTTAATTGTTAGCAACTTTATTCATACTCTGGTTTTATTGAGGTTTGACATGTTCTCTGAGTAATCAGAACTACTTCAAAGACTTAATTTGATTTTAATATAACTAAACAACTTCTGATGCATCTGCTATTTCTCAAGGAATTCTGTTATAGTTGTTTCTCCAGTTTTTTTCTTTGGCTAGCAATGGGGGCTCGAGAGAGGGATAATGTTTATATATAGCTTCCACTTGAATGTAATGGTACAATGATAATATGATTATGACATAATTTAAGAAATATTGAAGGAATTGGCTACCTTCTTGAGAATCATTCATCTTATGATAATACATTAGACCTAAGACTTCAAATAATCTGCTACTATGTTTCACATGACAGAAGTACTATCATACTATTTTAATCATTCGCAACAGCATTATGCTATTTGCTGTATTTCACTTGCACAAATAACTAGATAATAGCTTTTCTGTCTGTTAACCTTCTTTCATACTGCTGTTAGGTCCCTGTGCTCATTAAAATTCTCTGACAACCACCTTGGACGGACATTTGCAAAAGCTCTTTTTGTGACTCTTGTCAATCTTTCGTCTAGCATATCTGTCCTTGACCTTTCTGAGAATAGAGTGAGTTATGCATTTACATAATATGCATTATGTATTTTGTCTTATTATTGTAAGCTGACATAAACTTTCACACACTCTTCAAGATAGCAGGATGGCTTTCTGACTTTAGCAGGGGATTCTCAAGTGGTTTGCATCTGTCTTTTGAAATTGGAAAGTCCTTGCAACTGTTGCGTGTACTCAACCTGAGGTAGCACCGTATTATAGTTGTATACTTTCTGTCTGATATGAGAACTCTTCTATAATCAACTTCTGTTGGTTGTGATTAATAACCGGATGCATACAGAAAACGAATGAGACAATTTCTCTACTTATTACCTTTTGTTTTTGTTACATATTTGTGCATAGTGTCTTGATTCCATCTTTCTATGAGTTAGTTTTAATATGTGCTGCTGTAAGACAATGTTGATAAGCTTGTTGTATTTATATTTCCATTTCTGTCAGTGTTTGATGAACAAAAGATTTCTAATCTGGTTATAGCCTTATAGGGGAAACAATTTACGGAAAGATGATGCAGAAAGTCTTAGATATGCTCTTGCCCACATGCCTAACTTGGAGGACCTGGATATAAGTGACAATTTCTTTGAGGATGAAGGAATCAGGTCAATTGTTTTTCCATTTTCTAGGTATATTTTGAAGATATGAAATTAGAGTCTCTCACTGTCTCTTGTCAAACTTACAGGAATTTAATTCCCTTATTTGTTGGAGCATCTGAAACGTGCTCTCACTTGGCTTGTTTGAAATTAGAGAATTGTGAGCTGTCCTGTGTTGGAGTGAGTCATCTTCTAGATGCCCTTTCTACCTTTAGAGGACCATTGAAGTCTCTTTCTGTTGCCGACAATTACCTTGGCAGGTTTGTGTACAGACAATAAAATCTCACTATTTATCACTCAATTCATCTCTCCATTTGTGTTTTGATTGATTTTTCTTATATAGTCAATTAGCTGAAGCTTTGGGAAAATTTTTGAGCACGCCTATCGAAGTACTTGATGTTGCAGGGATTGGATTGGGTTCATCTGGTTTTCAAGAGCTTCAAAATCTAATAAAGGAGGAGCTTAAGCTGGTGAAAATTAATATAAGGTTAAGATTAATACTTAGAGTTTTGCTATTTCTTTTGTTTAATGTTACACATACAATCAAGTGACATGTTTTTCTATTTACACAGCAAAAACCGTGGTGGGATTGAAACTGCCAAGTTTTTGTCTAAGCTCTTGTCACAGGCTCCACAACTAATTGATGTGAATGCAGCAAGTAATCTTATGCCAATAGAGTCATTGGCCATCATCTGCTGTGCATTAAAATTTGCAAAAGGTATTTATGTTGTTACTGTCTCTTCTATTGATGACCTCTTAGATGCTGGCTGTTGAGTAACTTTGTGATTATTAAATTTATTAGTTGCTAAAGCATGCCCACTAAACTCCCATTTGTGGTTACTTGCATAGTAGTAGTATCATATTATAGTCACACGAAGCAACTAACTTCAGCTAGAAGAATACTCCTAGTTCAACCTGGGTTTCTACTAGTAGAGAGAGTACTTGATATATGTGTTTCTTCTAGGACAGTATTTGTAGAACCATTTTAAATCTAGATAACTAAAATATGTTTTTGAAGTTTCAATAATTCATGTTTTAAATCTAGTACAGCTATTATTCATATACCTTATATCTTCTTTTATATAGATTATTATGTGCGCATCATTCCTTGGTGTGTTTTAAGTTGATATATGCTACCACATTATAACACTATTAAACACTATGCTTAATGCTAACAAGTTACTTGATCAGATAGAGAAAAGACTTAGGGGGGGGGGCGGGATAGAGTTAGGCTATTGAAAATTTTAATTTCACACTTCAAAGGATTCTTATCACCTTCAGATTTAACTATGTTATAGTTGTCATGCTTTAGGTAATGTTGAGCATTTGGACTTGACGGGACATATATGGGACTATAATCCAGATCAAGCTTTCCTACACACTGAATTTGTCCATAATGGAAAACCTATATTGATTCTTCCATCATCATCAGCCTCTGTTGCACCTTATGACGATGATCCTTAGAAAACGAATTTCGTGTGATTTCAATTTATGTTGCATAGCATATGCTGTTAGTGGTTGTATTTCTTTCTTTCTTTATCATTATGAATGTTAGCTCAGTTTCATGTAAAATGCTTGCTAAATTTTAAGTGGTTGTTTGTTACATGCCTTGATAGTTCACTATAAAACAAAGTTGAGGCAAATTTAATATCTATACATTTTGTAACCTCTGTTTATTTATGAAGTTGGTTTTACTTCCTAGTCTTCCTTGTGGATTGTAATTTTTATGTAGTTAGTAGTTCATTAGATGCTGTGCAACGGAACATATACAATCTTTTGTATCAAGACGCAATAGAAACACTTGGTTTTGGGTTATTTTATATGAATAGTTTTCATAGTTGTTTGGAGACTCTACTGTTACTCATTTCTATTTCTTCTCTCAGATGAACACATTGGAACTGAGTTTTTCTTAACTGGTTTGGAGGGGGGGTGGGTGGGTTGGGGTTTACTGGAATTTTTTGTTGTGGTGAATGATTACCCTGGTTGCATCAGTTTTGTTCCAAAACATGTAACTGGATTCTGGTCTCCCGAAGTTGCTATTTATCCCCTCCTGGATAGCAAATCAGTCATAAACTGGTTTGGAGAAAGTTGCAATAATGTCAGGTCTCAGGTTTGGATCCATTTGCACTGGAATGTGAGTGACATCGCTTTTAATACATGTGGCCATGCTGCATTGCTTTTTGCGCGGATTATTGAAGTATTTCCTTTTTTGGTTACACGTGCTTGCATGTGAGCTGTTAAATTTCCAAATATACGTCAATGCATACTTGGAAATCCCTGTGGAAATTTCGCATGGATTTAACTTGGGGTTAATTTGTAATGACTGATCATGCATCCATCACTCAGAAATGATTGAATTGCAGTAATTTCAGATCCAATAACAACTTGGTATCACTAAGATGCAATGGCAGCTCGTAATTGTTTCAAAGCTTTTTGTACAGTAATCATGTCAGAGTCTAGGCATTTTTTCCCTCTAAAGTCTGGGTTTTAACTTTAACGTTCATGCGGGTCCACCTTAAAGTTATTGGTTTCATGATAGACCTATCTATCCTTCTTTGTCGGACCTGCGTCATCATAGTACCAGAAGAAAGTAACTATCTTAGCCATTTTGATATTAAAGATGAAAAAGACATCCCACCCATGAGGAGATGGACAGAATTGGGTGGGTCATAACTGTACTAGGATAGAGGTGCATTAGTAGTTTAGTACCAATATAGTTTTTCCCCCTATTATAACAAATGAAGTATGTTTATACATTTGACTCTCAGTTCAGTTACAGTATTTCAATTTAAACACTCTTTTGTTAAAATTAATTAATAATTAAATAAAGCCAATTATTCAAGTGTGTCAGGATGAAAGTAACAATTGTGCAAGTACATTACCTTTATGTTTCATCTGTATTTACATATATTTTTTTGTCATTCAAAGCAAGTCAATTGCATAAAGGCTAAGAAGCAGGGATATTATAGATAAGGTGATAAAATTGAAAGTATACATATAAATACGATTTTTTTTTGGAGTCCATATTTCATAGCATAAGGGTTTTTACTCGTATTTTTCCAACCATATAGATTCTTTGCTTTAATTAAGGGGAATTAGTTTCAATACAGTTGACTAATGTCTCATTCCAATTTTATGGGAATTAGTATCCCTTACAGCTTAAAATACCCAAGACTTCCCAAAACTCGCATCAGCCAGCCTGTAAAGGTACAAACTATTTTACTGGCTTAATTGATCTCGCACAACGTTAGTATATAAACGCGTACCAAACGACTAACGTCATGAAGCAAAAGCAAAAGTGGACAACTCTTTATTACAAAAATAAAAAAAATCCCGTACTCTTCATTTATCTTGAACTGTGTCCAAAACGGTTTGTTGATTAGGCTTTGTCATGAAGTTAGTCTTTTTTTTTCTTTGTGGCTGTTTCCATCATCCAATGTCAAAACTTATCCCCTCTCAAAATCCATTTAACAAACCTTATATAATTGTGCCATTAAAAGACCCGTGAACAAACAATTTGAAGTTATTAGCTGGTGGAACTTCTTATCTGTTTTAATATGGAGTCTTAGCCATCATTACGTGATGAAAATGTGGAGATGCAAGGTATCATGGGACCATCTTAATGTCTAGTTTGCACGCTGCCATTAGATGACAAGAACAAGTGAAACTTTTACCATATTTGCATGGTTAAATAAATTACCTAAAATGATCACCTACTAGAAACAAATCAGACATCATTCACACACTTTTTCTTTATGAAGTTTTCTTGTATTTTTCTAATGACATTGTGGGCTTGTTTTAACGTGTCTTAGATAGAGAAGTTACATCACAATTTAAGAGATGTGAATTCTAACATCTCCAACAATTTGTGAAAGTAGTACCATTGTTCATTGATGACTTAATTTCAATTCACTCAAGCTGGCTTTCAAGCCTAGTTTTATAGGTCAATTCATCAATTAGCGCGAGGGAAATCGGTTGTTCTAAAAGGTTGTGGTGGGTTTTCACTTCTTACTAATGCGTTGACAAAACCAATATATACGTGTAGGACTATCTGTAATTGTAATATACTTTTAACAGAAAATTAAAAGAGGAAGAGAAGGAATTATTGCACTGCATGGTTGTTAAAAATGTCAAATGTGATCATATTATGGAATCTGTTGTCCATTTAAATCGTTTCCCTATAGTTTAACTTGCAAGTCAGTCACGTATAATATGTTACTGCAAGTTAATATCTATATCCATGTAACGTGAAAGCTTTCTTTTTTTGGGAAGGGAATTAAACCGACTATATGTATTAATTAATTCAGGATCTTATCTCAAATTTATTCTTCAAATTGACAAGGGAAATTAATACAGTAACATTATAATAAATTTATGTTAAGAAACAGTGATTCTATTATTTTGCCTTTAGCTTAAGTTCAATGTATCTGGAACAAACCTCCAATGAGATTTGAGTACCGGGATTAGGTAAGGCTCTTTAGTCACATATCACATATTGTTGATAAATTGATGTCAATTACTATCATGTTAATTCTTACTTCCCAGCTTAATAATTATTTTGGTTCTGTAATAATTTTAAAAGCCTTCGTGAAAGCAATTTGAAAAGTGAAATTAGCTTTGTGTCCATAACACTTTAAGAATTTCTCCTTATATTGGAAAATGCATAATGGCCATGCAATGCGTGATATTTAAAAAGAAAATGTTATATCAACCGATAAAGAATTCGCAATGTTGCAGTGACTGATTTGGCTAAAGGTACAGCTGTAAACGAACACATTATCTGAAAACTGTTTCTGTTAAAATAGACATGATTAATTTTATTGGGTGAAATATCATTGTTCATTTGAAAATTTTGAAAATTGTATAATAAGTTCGTCCATTGTTATTTCAATCAATAAATGGATAAGTAATTAATAATTTATTAAATTTAAATGTTTAAATTTCATTAAAACTATGTGATTTAAAATTTATGAGAATGATAGATTCCCAATTCTTTTTACTAAAAATTATAGATTTATTTTATCAAAAGCTTAGTGGTACTTAAAATTTCAATAAAATTAATAAATTTATTAAAAAAATAAATACAATCTTCACCAAAAATTAACATATGATCTATAATTTTATTCTTGATCTATAAATTATTGATGACGATACATTTTTCATTACAGAGACTAACATATAATGTACTGTCGTATGAAGAAAGTATCACTTCTCTTATCTCAATAGATCTGAAGGTCTTACTGTTACATAAGACCAAAGCATTGGACTGACCTGAAAAAATTAAAATTAAAAATTTTAGATCTATCATAACATGAAATAAATTTGAGAAACTCAAAATCAAACTCTTCAGATTTTTCTCAAATGTAATATGAATTTGAAAGATCTGGATAATTTTATTAAAAAAATACTAAAATATAAGAAAAATAGGGGGGAAAAACGAAGAGAGCTGCTGTCAGACTCCCACACCCACTTATTATTTAATTTCCAGTTGACAAAAAAAATCAATAGACTTATAAAAAGATTTTCAAGTTTCATTGAATGAATGCATATAATTTATTGAGTTAATATTCTTTCTTCTTCTATCATTTTGTTTCTAAATCTATGATTTGACTTAGCAGTAGTCGTGGTAAGCACATAATTACATGATAGGTATTAATATGAGATTAATCTCCCAAATAATATCACAATAAAGAAGTCTTTTCAATAATTTTTTGTATTTATTATTTAAAATAATAATAAGCTTTGAACTTCGATTATCTCCTTGAAATGCAACTCATTAATCACCACACTTAAATTGTTAGTATTTCTTATTTAGAATAAGATATGTTTAAATGGAAGATTTTAAAAGAAAAGAAAAGAGACTATTTATTTTTAATTTTTAAATTAAGAGAATTATAAAATATTTCTAAAAAAATAAAAGATAATTAAAATATTATATAATAATATCTTTTTATTCCTTCATTTTAAAAAAAATTAAATATAAAAAGTATTTAAGAATAAACTATTTCTTCTCTTTTCTTTCAAAATTCCTTCATTCAAGCGTAAAAACAAATATATTATATCCGTACAAAATTAAAGATATGATTTAATTGCACTCGGAATATGAATAAAGTATGTTCTTTTATTCTCATTAATGGCCAATAGCTTCTGAATTAATTAATCCCTAATCACATTTATCTTCTTTAGAAAAGCATTAATAATACGTGGGTGTCCCGTACCTTAATTCAAGTTCGAATTGCAAGTGAAAAAAAAAGATTAAAGTGTGTGTTTGAAATAATTGTAAAAATTTAATTATTTTAATAATTAATTATTGTATAAATTTTTTTTATTATAATCGATTAAAATTGAATTAATTTTCTGTTTGAATATGTTAGCTGAAAAATGATTTTAAATTAATCTGTTTTGTTTGGCTGATATAAAAAAATTTACTTTTATGCATTAAATTATCAAAATAAGTATAAAATGATTAAAAAAATTATTTGATTGATGACAAAATGGTATTTATATATTAAAGTGTAAGAAATAATTTATAAATTAGAATCATAAGTTTCAGAAGGTGTTTGGATCAACTTTTATCACTGTGCAAACAACTTTTTTTGAAAAAAAAAACTGTTGCACAATGTTATAACATGTTTAACAAAATAAATTTTAATTTTTACACGAAATTCAATGCATTATAAAAAAAATTTTAAACTAATTTTCATAATGCTGAATATTGAGTGTGTGTTTAGAAAAACTGTGAAAACTTGATTATGTTCAATAATCGATTATTGTATAAATTTTTTTTGTCATAATCGATTATAATCGACATTTTATATTTAGATACATTAGCTGAAAAGTGATTTTAAACTAATCTGATTTGTTTGGATAATATAAAAAATAATTACTTTTATGCATTAAATTACTAAAATAGGTATAAAATGATTAAAAAATTATTTGATTGAGGATAAAATGGTATTTATATATCAAAGTGTAAGAAATAATTTATAAGCTGAAATCATAAACTTCAATCTTCAGCATTATGAAAATTAACTTTAAAAAGTTTTTATAATGCATTAAATTTTGTGCAAAAGCTGAAGCTGATTTTGTCAAACATGTTATAACATTGTGCAAATAATTTTTTTTCAAAAAAAAGTTGTTTATACTGTGAAAAAAGCTCTCCCAAGAACACTCTCAAGCTTATGATTCTAACTTATAGATTATTCCTTATACTTTGAGATGTAAATATCATTTTGTCCTCAATCAAATAATTTTTTTAATCATTTTATACCTATTTTAGTAATTTAATGCATAAAAATAATTCTTTTTTATGTCATCCAAATGAATTAGATTAGCTTAAAATTACTTTTCAGCTAATGTATCCAAACATAAAAATGAATCGATTATAATTGATTATAATAACAACTTTTTATACAATAATTGATTATTGAGCATAATTAAATTTTCATAGCTTTCCTAAATACACACCCAAACTTCAGCATTATGAAAAAAAAATTATAATGCATTGAATTTCGTATAAAAAATTGAAGTTAATTTTGACAAACATGTTATAACACTGTTGAAATAACTTTTTTTCAAAAAAAAAAAATTTCAACAATGATTTAAGTGTTGCCAAACATGCTCTAAGCATTTATGTAACATTCAATTCTCAATAAATTTCATTATATTTATATTAAAAAATATATAGCGAACTTCTATAACTCTTGGTAATAAACATTAAATTTAATTTTAGGATGAGATTATTAACACTTTCAAATGTCTATTCATACTCTTTATTAATAATCAAAATTTTATTTTTTTTAAATTGCAAGTGGCTAATAAGGAGTGTTGATAGACAATTAAAAGTGTCAATAATAATATCCTTAATTTTAATACTTTGTAAGTGTAAAAGTGTTTTACACTATATCTAATTATGCATTACTATGTCGTTAAAAATATTTAACTATTGTAATATTTATCACAAAAGTCATAATGTGGTAGCATATAATTTATTAATGATGTAAAATATTTTACACTCAAAATCAATATGCTTTTCTCACCATCACACACACACATTTAAATTACCACCCAACTTCATTAGTGCTAATGTAGAAGCTTATGATACCTCTAACAAATACCATTATACTTTCAAAGTTTTAATTATTATAAGTCTTTAATTATCAATGGCAACCTATTTTCCTTTTAGAGAGTTGGTAAAAAACATAAAGAGTTTAATTTGAATTTAATATTTATGTTAAATTGTTTTTACATTATCATCTAATTATATGTTATCAAATCATTTTTAAACTCATAAATAAATATACTTATATTTCTTATGTTTTGGATTTAGAAAAATTCAGGAAAGTATATAATCTAGCAAGTAGCAACTAATGTGAAAAGCGAAGGAAAGGAGGCTATTGTTGTTAACTGACTTATTTAATTAGTTAGTTATAGTTGGTTATTAACTAATCAGTTAATTATGTAAGAGTGCTGAGTCAGCACCAAGTTAGTTAGCTAGAGTAGATGGATATAGATAGTTCTGTTTGATGAATGAGAATAGATTCATTCTGATCAAATTTTTCATCTCTTGCTCGTTCTCTCTCTCTCTCTCTCTCGTTCATCCTCTTTTGCTGCTTCCATGGATTTAGGTGTGAAAGTTTACATGGTATCAAAGCTCCTTTCCTAGGGGCTCTGCTACTGCTGTGAATTTCTCTGATAATTGTGTTTTTATTGATCGATTTCTTGAATTCAATTCACAACGATTGAATTGATTCATTTTTTCTGAGGATTGACTTTGGTCTTATTTGATCTCTTGGTTCGTTTCTCTGATTCGTGATATAAATACATTTGAAGTTTTGCTGATTCTTGTTTCTGAGATCGGAATACTGTAATGGCAGAACCAGCAGGAGGTGTTATGAATCCGGTTAACGCACAAAATGTAACAACTGATTTTACTAGTCCCTATTATATGATTCAAAATGAAAATCCAGGTGCAATCTTGGTTTCTGAATTGTTGAATGCTGCTAACTATCATCAATGGTCACATGCAATGATGGCAGCTTTAAGTTCGAAGAACAAAGAACAATTCATTGATGATACACTGCCAAAACCAGCAGCTAATGATCCACACTACAAGCTTTGGTGCAGATGTAATAAACTTGTCTTCTCTTAGATCATACATTCTTTGGATCCATCCATTAAGAAGAGTGTCTTATGGATGGAGACTACTAATGAAGTATGGAAGGATCTCAAGAAGAGGTTTTATGAAGGAGATATGTTCAGAATATCAGATCTGCAGGAAGAAATATACATGCACAAACAAGGTGATTCCTCAATTACTGAATACTATACTCATTTGAAAGGACTTTGGCAGGAGCTAGATAATTTTAGACCTATTCCATCATGCAAATGTCAAAATAAGTGTTCATGTGATTTAATTCCTACAATTAAGACATATAAAGAAAATGACTATGTCATTAGATTCCTCAAAGGCTTGAATAAGCAATATTCAGCAGTGAGATCTCAGATTATGCTCATGAAACCTCTTCCTGAGATTAGTGATGTGTTTTCTATACTCATACAACAAGAAAGACAAATGGCTATTCCAATTGATGAAGCAAAGGTTTTGATGAATTCCAGTGATGCAAATTACAGAGGGAGAAGTAATGGAAATCATGGTAGAGGAACATATTCAGGAGGTAGAAATGGTAATGGCAGAGGAAGAAGCACAAAATTTTGTACCTATTGCAATAGAAATGGACATATGGTGGACACATGCTACAAAAAGCATGGCTATCCTCCTGGCTATTTTCAAAGAAATACAAGTGCAAACAACTGCATGATGGAAGATAAGATAGAAGATAACATGAGATCTGTTAGATCACTCAAACTGAAAAATGATGCAGAAGACAGAGACAACTTGAAACTAACTTTTACAGCTGAGCAACACAAAGCCATCTTGGCTATGCCGCAACAGAGTAGTGCACCACATAATGCCAATCACATATTGACTCAGTCCTATGAGACATTAGGTACTTTATGCACTGTTGTAAACTCTATTGAATGTGATAGCTGGATTATAGATATTGGGGCCACAGATCATGTGTGCCATACATTGTCACTGTTCCAATGTCACAAAAGGATAAGGCCAGTCCTTATCAAACTACCTGATGGATCACAAGTATCAACCACTATAGCTGGAATTGTGGTTTTAGCTGATGCACTATGTCTCACAGATGTACTTTACATTCCTCAATTTACTTTCAACCTGATCTCAGTCTCAAGAATGACTAAGGCAAATAATTGTGAGCTGATTTTTGATTGTAATGCTTGTCATGTACAAGACAACATTACCTTGAAGAGGATTGGTACAGTTAGGTTGAAAAATGGATTGTACAATCTTACTTCTAAAGTAGGAGCTTCTTTCTCTTTTCATTCTGTCAATGCTATAAATACTGATAATTCCCATAAGTGTTGTACTTGGCACATGAGATTAGGACATTTGTCATATGAAAGACTTGTAAAAATGACAAAAAGCTTTCCTTTTATCAAATGTAATAAAACAGCTGTCGCGACCGGGATCGCGGCGGGGAAACAGCAACTCGAATGGATTTTAGAAAATGACAATGGAAAAATGGAGTCGCCACCAATTTTATTTGAACTTGGAAAAATTGGAAAACCTTCCTTTGAAAATGGTCTTTGGAACCAGATTGGATTCGGAGTCGGTTATGCTTAGAGAAGGGTGGAAACTTAATCCCACAAAGACTTCTAACGCACTGTCATAAAGACGGTACCTTAAGTCAATTGTGCAAATTCTTAACAATCTTTGAAAGTATTTATTTTACCCTTTTTTACAAACATTGTAACTAAAAAGCGAAACCACAAAATTGTGAAAATTTAAATTTGGCTTGACAGAAATGAAATTACTCGCTCCTACGTATCCCCCGGTGCAATGGGAACTCAAAGTTACGTAGTTCTTTATAAAATAAGTGTGGGTTGGTTGATTTTATTTAAAAAAATTTTATTTGAAAGTGAATTCATTTTTGCACAGGATTCAAGTTAGCACTAGGCTACTCAATAAATCCTTATGATCCAAATGACGTTGAAGATAGCATCCGCTATTCAATCATCATCATTGGTCATTGCATGGATAAAAAAAAAAAAAACTATTTTTTTTTTATTTTTTATCATTTTATTTTATTTTGTTTTGCCAAAAAAAATGTATCATTATTGCCTTAATATGGAATGGGCAGCAGCCTACGTGATTCAAACTCAAACCTCAACAGATAATCACAATTCAATTTAAAGAGATAAAAAGTTGAAGAATTTGACAACAATAACAGCACACACCAGGGGACGTTTGGGGAAGGGTTTGGACCTGAGATTCGACGGTCGGGAGGCTGACTTCTGATGTCCGACGGTCGGGAATCGCCTCAGAATGTCGAGAACTGGTTCCTGTGGTCCGTCAGTCGAGAGCTGGCCTCTGAGGTTCGACGGTCGGTTGGTTGAAGGATTTGGTATCTAATCCGACTGTCGATTGGGAAGGATTTGGAGTTCGACGGTCGGTTGGAAAGGATCTTGGACTGGTCGGTGAGGGGAATGTAGCCGGTGTATTTCGACGGTCGAGTGAAGGGATGAATTCGACGAATTTGGATGGGTTGTCGGTGAGGGGTAGTAGGCGATATGGTTCGACGGTCGGGTGAAGGGATAAATTCGACGGTCGGATTAAGGGAATGGATGGCTTGTCGGTGAAAGGAATTCGACGGTCGAGAGGAGGAAGGTTCGACAGTCGGTGAAAAGGGCGTGATGGAATTTGGGTCACGGTTGAGGTTCGACAGTCGGTTTGAGGAGATGGGGTCCGACGGTCGGTTGGTTGAAAGGAAGGATCTGACCTTTGGGGCTTCGACGGTCGAATATGATGAGTTTGGGGGTCCGATGGTCGGATGAGAGATTGGACTCAACGGATTTGGTTTATGTTCTTGGGTGGTTCTGTGCGGTCCGACGGTCGGTTGAAGAGGTGAAGGTTGTGGTCCGACAGTCGGTTGAAGAGGATTGGGTTTGAAGGGTTACGGTCCGACGGTCGGTTGCCTGGGGATTAGATGGTTTCTGTGCAGTCCGACGGTCGGGTGAGAGGATGGATTTGGTTTGAAGGGTTACGATCCGACGGTCGGCTAGTTGGGTTTGGTGGCAAATCTGGGGTTTGAATGATGTTGGGAATGGAAGAAGATTATGGAGATGAAGGTGGTGAGTAAGCTCACGTGGAAGATGAAAGAGAAGAAGATAATGGAGGGGTTGGGAAAATAAGGGTGCTGCCTCTTTTTGATGGAACTTCACGTGGAGGTTTGGCTTTATGGTGGTTTTGGTGGTGAGTTAATGGACACGGTTAGTCACCGAGTGACTCAATTCTTTGAGAAGGTTGAAAGTGAATGTGAGGGTAATGGCGGAATGCTACGTGAGTGAAGGAGAGGGCAAAAAGTGTGTCTATGGTTTTGAAATCATGAGGTGGTGATTTAAATGGTGTCTCACGATTGGAGCTTGGAGGAAGGGTGATGGTGATAGAGTTTGAAGGTGAGAGGTGGTTGGTTTTGATGGTTACGGGAGGAGTTTGGGAAGCGGGGTGATGATGGGTGTTGTATGGTGGAGGTGGACGTGTGGCTATGGAGGGTGGTCTGCAAGATGATGATGAGGGTGATGGGAAGGATGGAGGTTCTGTGGAGATGGAAGTGAAGGGTGGTTCTTTGTTACGGTTGAGAGGCTTGGATGATGATGGGATGAAGGATGATCAAAGTCAAAAAATTGGAGATGAGAGGGTGGCGAGAAGATGGATGGAATGGGTTGTCCACCTCTCCCTAGAAGAAAATGATGGCGAGACATTTATGGATGGATCCCTCACGTTTTTGGAGGGAAGAGTTGTTGGTAGTGGGTGTTATGATTGCTCACCGTCACGGGAGTTTGGCATTTTCCTTCAAATTTTCATCTTCTCCCGACAAATCTCCCTTAAAATCCTCCTTTTTATCAAAATTCTCTCTTTTCTTTTCTTTCTTCTTGACTTTCTTTTCTCTTTTTTTCTTTTGCCTCAATCACTCCCCCTTTTTTTATATTGAGTTCCCCATCCCATGAAATCCAAAGTAAAAAACGTATGTGCAAAGATGTGACTCTTTTTTTTTTTTTTTTTATACTTTTTTTTTTTTTAGCCCTCAAAATTGGGTGTTCATGATTGCCCTCTTTACTTGTTTCTTATTAGATAAAAGGAAAAATTGTAGTTTTGCCTTTTATCGTCGTAAGTTAAGCGAGTAAAGAAATGAACTCCAATTTTGTCCTAAGAATGCATGAAAGGATAAATGCAAAATAAAGCAGAACAACGATGGAGGTTAAAATGCAATGAGCCGGTGCGCTCAAAAGTAAATGACAGAAATGCATGGAATGCATGGAATGCGTGGAGCCGATGCGCTCACTAAAGAGCTCGACAGAAAGTAAAATGCATGGAGCCGATGCGCTCGACAGAATTTAAAAATGCATGGAGCCGATCGCGCTCAACAAAGAGTAAAATACATGGAGCCGATGCGCTCAATGTAAATTAAAATGCAGGAGCCGATCGCTCATGAGATTAAAATGCATGGAATGCGTGGAGCCGATGCGCTTCAGAATTTAAAACAGAGCCGATCGCTGCGCAACGAAGGTAAAAAAGACAAAGGGCAACCGAGTCCCTAAACTTAAAGGACAATGGGCAATCATGCGGCCCGAAACTTAAAGGACAATGGGCAATCATGCCGAAATTTAAAAAATGAACAATGGAATCATTTAAATTTAAATGACAATGGCAATCATGCGTGAAATTTAAAATGACAATGGGCAACTGCGGCCCGAAATTTAAATGGCAATGGGCAATCGACCGAAATTTAAATGGCAATGGGCAATCTATGTTCAATTTAAATGACAATGGGCAACTGCAGCCCAAAATTTAAAATGACAATGGGCAACTGCGGCCCGAAATTTTAAAAGACAATGGGCAACTGCGGCCCGAAATTTAAATGACAATGGGCAACTGCGGCCCGAAAATTTAAAAGACAATGGGCAACTGAGTCCCGAAATTTAAATGACAATGGGCCACTGAGTCCCAAAATTTAAAGACAATGGAATAAGCGTCTTGAAAAAGATTTTTTTTCTCTTTTTTTCATTTTCTTTTCTTTGTTTTTCCTTTGCTTTTCTCTCTCTCTCTTTTTCTTTTTTCTTTCTCTCTTTTTCTCTTTTTTTTAGCTTTTTTTTTTCAGAATTTTAAAAGACAATGGGCAACTGCGTCCCGGAATTTTAAAAGACAATGGGCAACTGAGTCCCGAAATTTTAAAAGACAATGGGCAACTGAGTCCCGAAATTTTAAAAGACAATGGGCAACTGCGTCCCGGAATTTTAAAAGACAATGGGCAACTGAGTCCCGGAAATTTAAAAAGACAATGGGCAATCTATGACCGAAATTAAAAAGGCAATGGGCAATCGCGACCGAAATTTAAAATGCAATGGGCAATCATGGCCGAAATTTAAAATGACAATGGACAACTGTGGCCCGAACATAAAAGACAATGGGCAACTGCGGCCCGAAAACAGGATTTTTCCTTCTCTTCTTTTTTTTCTTCTTTTTCTTTGTTTTTCACTTTCAACTCTCCTTTCAAGAAATGGGATGAACCATGGCTTGACTGATTCCTTGAGAGAAAATTTTGCCCCAGTGTTTAACCTTGTCTCTCATTTAGTTGATTCCTCAAATCGCTTGATAACTTCGGTCCTTGTCTGTGTTGCTACTTCCTTCAACACGGCTTCTCCTTAATCCTTCAAAAATTTTGCCCCAAGATGTATGGCTAACTAAATGCACACAAAATCGCCTGTGTAGGTGATCACACGCAATTCAAAATTGCCCCAGTTTGGGTGCACCCTTCAAGATGTTTCAGACCAACTTCCTCTGAGATTTTGCCCATTCCTTTGCCCTAACTTTTGTTTAGACCGACCTTTCAGGTTTTCAGACTAACGGGCTTTTTTTTTTTTTTTTTTTTTTTTTTTTTTTGGCTCGGGTACTTCCTCTTCCACCAATTGGGATTTCCAAGATCTCTTCAATCTGAATTGGTCAATAAGCAATTACCATTAGATGGTCAAATCATGGTGTTGTACTCATGGTCACTTTACCTGAAGCATTATGTCACAGACACTCATGAATCCAAAAAGTACAACAGGAAAGAAACGAACAACCTCCAGATTGTTCTTAGAAGTTTGACTACGTGAAAGGATATTATTTACAACGGTTAAAGACACAGGAAATAAAATAGCAAGAAAATCAAAAGATTTTTTTTTCGCTTGAGTTAAGATTCGACAACTGGACATCATTAATTATCAAACACCCCCCCACACTTACTCTTTTTTTGCACGTCCTCGGGCAAAACAGAAAAAACCAAAACTAGGGAACAAACAAAACAAACTCAAAAGGTAAAAACTCTAAAAGACTCAATGACATTCAAGAATGAAGAGCAATTTATAATTCAAGTAATTAAAACATTCATGAGATAACACATCTTCACATCTCAAATCAACAAGCAAGGATACTTCAATTGAAAAACATGAGTAAAGAATGATAGATCCTCACAGAATTTATTCTCAGTCTCTCAAGTGTTTAAAAGGTAGGTATTTCACTCAATTCGACCCATGAAAATTGCACTACCATATGCTTGCTTATCTTCTACTTCTCCACTACTCAAAACACATGCACACACAAATCATGAGGACTTTATTCAAGGTTGTAGTGAGGTCAAGGTAAAGGTAGAAGTAATATGGATATGTCAAGTTAAATACCAAAGAGAATAGAAGAGCATTATGATACAGTTAGAGTGGAGAAGATGTTTGAGAACATTCATCTAACTTTCCCAAGATTTTCTTAGTTTTTTCTCATACAGACAATGACCAATATCTAACTAATGTTTTGTTAAGGATCAATTGGTAGATTGAATTCCTTTAGGCTTGAACATTCTCCTTCTATTCCTGTTATTTCCAATCATCCACCCTCATTCTAGGTATGAATATATCACATGGTGCATTCTTTTGATTGTAGCAATAATCAGCTCTCTCTCTCTTTTCTTTTTTTCTTTTTTATAGAAACATATTTTCTTTTTCTTTTTGTTGTTTTTTTTTTCTTTTTTTTTTTTTTTTTTTTATATATATCCCATCTGCACATGCACCCCCACATTTGTTCAAGAACTCATCAAATAACAAAGTCAATGTTCTCTTATTCCCTAAGGTTGGGTTAGAACATGGTTTTTTTATTTAAGGCACGTAATGAGTTAGAAACAAAGAATGGTCAAATAAGCTCAAAGGGGTTAAGCAAAGGAAAATATGCAAGGTTGGCTATTTGGCTAAACTGGCTAAGAAAGAGGGCCTCAATCATGTTCATGCATGCAAGTGAAACGCAGCCTCAAAAAGAATCAAAGCAAGTTCTAGAGTGATCATTATCATGAGTGAAAATCACACAAGAAAGAAAAGAATGGCATAAATGTTGAATCCATCCATTAGGCTCAAGATCTCACAAGATATAGTTCTATCATTCTCGGTCCACCAATTCAACATCCATAACCAAACATATGATTTTTAAGAAAGAAGACAATTTACTCAATCATGCAAATTTTCCCGAATTTCAATTGTTTGCTTCCACACAAACTAGTTATCTACCCCAACTAAAATGCGTCTCAAGAGTAAAATTACTCCTACTCGCCATCCTTAATCGGTTTAGAAAATTACCGACAAACATGTAAACATATTAATACATACACATACCTTTTTTGTTTTTTTTTTTTTTGTTTGTTTTTTTTTTATATATTTATATTTTTTTTTATATTTAGGCACACAACGATCCTTCCCCCCCAACCAGATCATAACATTGTCCTCAATGTGAAAGAGAGATATAGAAAAGAGCAAAACAACTCGATAAGAAGTGAATCAACGCTAAATAGAAATGAAACACACAAATCAGTCGTCTTTGCATCGACCACGATAAGAAGTGAATCAACGCCAAGCAGAAAAGAAGCACACTGTTAGTGCCACATCAGACCCTAAAAAGAAATCAGATAATAGAACTTTAATACTTCCACAATTTAATACTAATTACTACCCTACCACTCCTTACTCTGCCACCAATTAAGATGCGTCTCAAGATAAAAAATATTCCTTACTCTGCCATCCTTAACTGGTTTAGAAAATTACTGACAAACACAACAAACATATTGACAAACACACTTTTTGAATATTTTGTTTTGTTTTTTTGTTTTTTGTTTTGTTTTTTTTTTTTTTTACACAACCATCCCTCTCCCCAACCAGATCATAACATTGTCCTTAATGTTAAAATATAGATGAGTAAAGGATAGAATTACCTGCTGGAGAAAGCGGACACAAAATTAAACAGAAACAAAGTACAATAAAATCAAACCGATTAAAGAGAAAGTGTCAGATCTGTCTTGCTTCTCTTGTTACTTCCTTCGCTGCTTCCTATTGACCAATCTATCTCGAGCCAATACCTTATCAGGTACATACTCAAAAGTTTCCAATTTATCAATGAGCTCATCAATAGTGGAGGCGAGAGATAAGAAGTTGTCTTGCTTAGAAGGAGTGATAAATTTACGTTCCACGACTTTGTCAAGAAAAAATAACAAAAGGTCAAAGAAATTATTAACATTCAACGACCAATGGGTTTATGGTGGATGTTCGGTTCACCAAGAGACAATTTGAAAAATTTCTTCCAAAGTACCAAAACCACTGGTAAGACAAGAAATGCATCGATTGTCGGCCATTATTTTCATGCGTCCATGCATGGATGTTACCCGAATTTCTTCTCCAACTGTCTTGCCAGTGATGTTACTTTCAGCTAAAGGTTTAGGAATAACACCTAAAACCTGACTGCCTCCTATAAGAGCAAAGTGAAACAAATTTCCCCATTAACCCACGACAACCTCCCCCATATACAAGATGAATCTTCCTCGCAGCAAGTGCTTGACCAAGAGTACTAGCTGCGTTTACAAACTCTAATCCCTTCCCATAACTCGACCCACAAAAAACACAGACATTTCTTAGGTTACGAATAGCAGGCCCCATTCTATCCCTTCTTCTCTTTGAGTGTTTCTGAGTTGAAGATGAATGAGAAGATGAAGTGTTTAAATAAGAAAAAGAATGGAAAGGGGAATAATTGCACCTAGAAGGGTAGGTAGAATTTGTTGTCGAGAAAAGGTTGAATTTAAGAAACATAAAATCTTTTTTTTTTTTTTTTTTTTTTTTTTTAACTTTTTTTGTGTTTTTTTTTGTTTTTTTTTTTTTTTGTTGTTTTTTTTTTTTTGTTTTTTTTTTTTCAAGAAAACCATCAGGGTAAAAAAGTCTAGAAACCCCCGAAGGATCCCATCCAAAGGATCGTCTGTCCAAAACCAAAATTCAACAAAATCATACAAAGATAATAACAAATGATTACATACCTTTATGTACAGGTTTCATGGCAGATCTTTATCTTTGCGTCATGAGTGCGGAATACCAAGACGGCTCACCAATCTGGCATTCTTCTCCCTCCCGCTTGTGGGATATTTTGGATTGAGCTACGACGCCACTAATTAAAGTGCGTAAATCGACAACTACCACCAACGACCACGGCCGGTGAGAGGTCGTTGAAGAGCCCATGGCATTAAATCACGGGATTCACTCGGAGGCATTGTCACGCGAGAATGCAAACACGGACGCTTCTTTCGTCCATCAACAAGCGAGCCTTTGGTTAAAACACAGGAATGCTTGCGCGGCTCTCTCTGCAGAGCATGGCACACGAACCTTATTTACCGACCGGCGTGCGAAGGTCCACCCGAAGTCAATGACAGTGTCTGCCACTCCACCGGCGGGGCTCCTAATCTAATTAAAGACCAAGTACAACCGAAGTTTCGCCTCTTTTCATTTTTTTTTCATTTGTTTTTTTCATTTTTTTTTTCATTTTTTTTTTTTGAAAGATAAGATATACATGTTGTTGTGATTGTGGCTCACATCTTCCTCTGGTTTCACGTCCGTAAACGGCTTAAACGCCTTCTATGAGTCGAGGATAAGCTTCCCATCCAATTTTCTTATAAATTGGCAAACAGGTCTTTTTGAGTCGATTCCCAAGACCGTAACGCTCTTGTTCGTCCTTGAAGAGATTCCACAAACTAAGAAGTTCACGCCGCACAACTCCACAAGAATGCGTCTCAAGAGTCAATAAGATATTATCTAATGACTCCTTACTCGATCCATTCTTAACGAAGAATATTTTATCTTCTCTATTTACAGAAACCATCCCCAAAGAGTGACATCGCGTGTTGCAATTCCATCGTGCACACTTGTAACAAACTTTCATTCTTTTTGCTCTTCTCCTTTTTGAAAATGAACTTTTACCGAGACCAGGCATGTATGGGACAAATGAATCGAAGATTCACCACTAAACGAACCTTTGCTTCAATTATCCAACAGTATATCTTACGGGATGCCCTTATACATTAACAATCTCAGTCTTTCACACCTAGCTTCATAGACTTTTGTTAGAGCATTTAGAGGGAGAGAAGGAAAATATTTTCTTAGATTTGAGAGAATGACCTCCATTTTGAAAGGAGAAGAAATCAGTTATTATGGGAAACTGAAAAACAAACCGACCTGAGAGTCACGGAGTACCGTTATCCGCCACTTAACTGGCAACACAGAGAACTCAACAACTTGACGTTCCAGAAAATGGTCGAGTCTTGGTCCATTAACTTTTAATACAACACCATTCCTGGGATTCTCAATGTCTATGGCCCCACAAGATACACGTGTTTGACAACAACAGAACCGCGCCACTTAGATCTCAATTTTCTAAGGAGTAGGTGCGGATGAGAATCTTAAAGCAAAACTTTATTGACCAATTTCCACAACTTTTGCAAAAGGTGAAACAGGCCTTGAATAAAGAAGGCCAATAAAATCCATACTGCAAGATTTTCGCAGTTGTTATCTCCACACGCCTCCGATAAAGTTTAATGGCACTACCTACCTCATTGTCGGCAATTTGCAGTTTTTTTTTTCTTTCTTTTTTTTTTTTATTCATAATGTGAATGGAGAAGACGGTAACATCATACAAGGAATGTCATGCATAAAATGAGATGAATGAAATGAAAACATTTTCTTTTCAAATGCATGGAATGCAATGCATGATTTATTTTTTTATATATATTTTTTTTAGAATGCTAAAGATGCCATGCATGAAATTTTTTTTTATGAAAATGCCTGATTTATTTTTTTTTATTATTTTTTTTTTTTTTAATGCTAAGGATGGCATGAAAATGCATGATTTTTATTTTTATTTTTTTTTATTTTTTTTTTAAGAATGCTTGAAGTGTCATGAAAATGCATGATTTTCTTTGAATGCTAGGAATGCATGATTTTCTCTATGCAATGTCATGAAAATGCAAGTTTTTTTTTTTTTTTTTTTTTTTGAATGCTAGGGATGTTATGCATGATTTTTATATGCAATGTTATGAAAATGCAAGTTTTTTTTTTTTAATGCTAAGCATGTTTATGAAAATGCAAGTAATGAATAACTTCTCTTTTTTTATTATTCTTTTCTTTTTGATTTTTTTTTTTGCAAGAATGAATGATATAAGAGAAAAGAAAAAGAAAATACGCTCCCTTTTGTGCCTACAAGCCAAGTGGAACCTAAGATTTGACAATCACTATGTTCAACCTATCAGTGCAAGATTTTTGGGACAGGTCTAAACTTCTAAAAGTCACGGTTCCCAGATTGCCCTTATCTATAAAGACAAGGTCCCAAATCATGAATTAATCACAAGTAGGGATAAACCCTCTCAATATGATTCGTCCATGATAATGGTAACAAACGAGTGGTGTCTCAACAAATGTCAAGTGAGCATAAAGCCCTCAATAACAAAAGCGAGACCCTCCTACTCCTCGGGTTCGCACGCACTGGGTATAGAGCCCAAAAGTGTGTGAGGTAAGTGATAGTGATGTGTGTGAGGAGCATACAAACTGTACAAAATTTTTAAAAGATAAAACTACCCCAACTGCGAAACATATATATACAATAACCAGCGAAAGAATCATCTATCCTAAGGTTTCAACAATTATGCACAATTAAGTACAAATTATATACAAGTATATCGAGTCAAAACAAACACAGGGATAACGCTATCGATATTTACATAGAACAAAATAAATAAAATCCAATTACAAACAAGGATAAAAAGGGTAATCTAAATAATGAAAATTATTAACAATTTGCACAACTAACAACGACAGGCTTGACTCTCCAAATATCCCCAGTGGAGTCGCCATCTGTCGCGACCGGAAAATCGCGGCGGGGATACAGCAACTCGAATGGATTTTAGAAAATGACAATGGAAAAATGGAGTCGCCACCAATTTTATTTGAATTTGGAAAAATTGGAAAACCTTTCTTTGAAAATGGTCTTTGGAACCAGATTGGATTCGGAAGTCGGTTATGCTTAGGGAAGGGTGGAAACTTAATCCCACAAACACTTAACGCACCCGTCATAAGACGGTACCTTAAGTCAATTGTGCAAATTCTTAACAATCTTTGAAAGTATTTATTTTACCCTTTTTTACAAACATTGTAACTAAAAAGCGAAACCACAAAATTGTGAAAATTTAAATTTGGCTTGACAGAAATGAAATTACTCGCTCCTACGTATCCCACAGTGGTGCAATGGGGAACTCAAAGTTACGTAGTTCTTTATAAAATAAGTGTGGGTTGGTTGATTTTATTTAAAAAAATTTTATTTGAAAGTGAATTCATTTTTGCACAGGATTCAAGTTAGCACTAGGCTACTCAATAAATCCTTATGATCCAAATGACGTTGAAGATAGCATCCGCTATTCAATCATCATCATTGGTCATTGCATGGATAAAAAAAAAAAAAAACTATTATTTTTTTTATTTTTTATCATTTTATTTTATTTTGTTTTGCCAAAAAAAAATGTATCATTATTGCCTTAATATGGAATGGGCAGCAGCCTACGTGATTCAAACTCAAACCTCAACAGATAATCACAATTCAATTTAAAGAGATAAAAAGTTGAAGAATTTGACAACAATAACAGCACACACCAGGGGACGTTTGGGGAAGGGTTTGGACCTGAGATTCGACGGTCGGGAGGCTGACTTCTGATGTCCGACGGTCGGGAATCGCCTCAGAATGTCGAGAACTGGTTCCTGTGGTCCGTCAGTCGAGAGCTGGCCTCTGAGGTTCGACGGTCGGTTGGTTGAAGGATTTGGTATCTAATCCGACTGTCGATTGGGAAGGATTTGGAGTTCGACGGTCGGTTGGAAAGGATCTTGGACCTGGTCGGTGAGGGGAATGTAGCTGGTGTATTTCGACGGTCGAGTGAAGGGATGAATTCGACAGAATTTGGATGGGTTGTCAGTGAGGGGTAGTAGCTGATATGGTTCGACGGTCGGGTGAAGGGATAAATTCGACGGTCGGATTAAGGGAATTGGATGGCTTGTCGGTGAAAGGAATTCGACGGTCGAGAGGAGGAAGGTTCGACAGTCGGTGAAAAGGGCGTGATGGAATTTGGGTCACGGTTGAGGTTCGACAGTCGGTTTGAGGAGATGGGGTCCGACGGTCGGTTGGTTGAAAGGAAGGATCTGACCTTTGGGGCTTCGACGGTCGAATATGATGAGTTTGGGGGTCCGATGGTCGGATGAGAGATTGGACTCAACGGATTTGGTTTCTGTTCTTGGGTGGTTCTGTGCGGTCCGACGGTCGGTTGAAGAGGTGAAGGTTGTGGTCCGACAGTCGGTTGAAGAGGATTGGGTTTGAAGGGTTACGGTCCGACGGTCGGTTCTGGGGGATTAGATGGTTTCTGTGCAGTCCGACGGTCGGGTGAGAGGATGGATTTGGTTTGAAGGGTTACGATCCGACGGTCGGCTAGTTGGGTTTGGTGGCAAATCTGGGGTTTGAATGATGTTGGGAATGGAAGAAGATTATGGAGATGAAGGTGGTGAGTAAGCTCACGTGGAAGATGAAAGAGAAGAAGATAATGGAGGGGTTGGGAAAATAAGGGTGCTGCCCTCTTTTTGATGGAACTTCACGTGGAGGTTTGGCTTTATGGTGGTTTTGGTGGTGAGTTAATGGACACGGTTAGTCACTGAGTGACTCAATTGCTGAAGGTTGAAAGTGAATGTGAGGGTAATGGCAGGAATGCTACGTGAGTGAAGGAGAGGCGAAAGTGTGTCTATGGTTTTGAAATCATGAGGTGGTGATTTAAATGGTGTCTCACGATTGGAGCTTGGAGGAAGGGTGATGGTGATAGAGTTTGAAGGTGAGAGGTGGTTGGTTTTGATGGTTACGGGAGGGAGTTTGGGAAGCGGGGTGATGATGGGTGTTGTATGGTGGAGGTGGACGTGTGGCTATGGAGGGTGGTCACAAGATGATGATGAGGGTGATGGGAAGGATGGAGGTTCTGTGGAGATGGAAGTGAAGGGTGGTTCTTTGTTACGGTTGAGAGGCTTGGATGATGATGGGATGAAGGATGATCAAAGTCAAAAAATTGGAGATGAGAGGGTGGCGAGAAGATGGATGGAATGGGTTGTCCGGCCTCTCTCCCTAGAAAAAATGATGGCGAGAGACATTTATGGATGGATCCTCACGTTTTTGGAGGGAAGAGTTGTTGGTAGTGGGTGTTATGATTGCTCACCGTCCTGGGAGTTTGGCATTTTCCTTCAAATTTTCATCTTCTCCCGACAAATCTCCCTTAAAATCCTCCTTTTTATCAAAATTCTCTCTTTTTCTTTTCTTTGCTGCTGACTTTCTTTTCTCTTTTTTTCTTTTGCCTCAATCACTCCCCCTTTTTTTTATATTGAGTTCCCCATCCCCATGAAATCCAAAGTAAAAAACGTATGTGCAGCATGTGACTCTTTTTTTTTTTTTTTTATACTTTTTTTTTTTAGCCCGGTCAAAATTGGGTGTTCACAACAGCACATCCTTGTGATGTTTGCTATATGGCAAAACAGAAAAGACTTCTATTTTCTGTTAGTTCTTCTACAAGTAATGCATCATTTGATCTTCTTCACATGGACATATGGGGGCCTATTTCTATTCCCTCTATGTTTGGTCACATATATTTTTTGACAGTTGTGGATGATTGCACTAGACATACTTGGGTGTTCTTTATGAAATTGAAGTCAGAAACTGCATCTCATATACAAAGTTTTGTGAATTTGGTTGAGACTCAATTTTAGGCCAAGGTTAAGGCTATCAGGTCAGATAATGGTAAGGAGTTTCTATTACATGACTTTTACAGCAAAAAGGGAATTCTTCATCAAACTACATATGTAGAAACACTACAACAGAATGGTATTGTAGAGAAAAAGCATCAGCACATTATGAACATGGCTCGTGCCCTTATATTTCAGTCCAACATTCCTAAATGTTTCTGGACACAAGCAGTGAGTCATGCAGTATTTCTCATAAATAGGTTGCCAACCCCATATCTTGATAATAAATCCCCATTCCAAGTCTTGTACAACAAATTACCTGATTTGGAGCATCTTAGGGTGTTTGGTTGCCTCAGTTATGCAACTACTCTCCCCAGTCATAGAAAAAAAACTAGACAGCAGGTCTAGGAAGTGTGTGCATATTGGATTCAAACTAGGGACCAAAGGTTACCTATTATTTGATCTCAACTCCAGAGAAGTATTTCTCTCAAGAAATGTTCATTTCTATGAAGATATTTTTCCTTTCATCTCAATTAGCAAGACTGTAGATGATACTAATCTTCATCCTGCTCCAATACTTTCACATGAACCTTTAACTTATGACCCTTGGCCCATTCCACATCCAATTACACCACATCAACCTAGTCCTTCCTAGCTAGACTTGCCACCCAGTACCACACCACTTAATTCAACCATATCTTCACCTCTTATTCCTACTCATCCTAATCCTGCACCACCCTGTAGACAGTCTCTTCGACCTAGAAAACCCCCCACTTACCTACAAGATTACCATTGCTCCATGAACACTAACACCACTCACCAACTCAGCACCAAATATCCCATCCAAAATTACCTATCCTATGCCAATTTGTCCAATTCACATAAACATTTTCCCCTTAACATCTCTTCCTCTTCTGAACCTACCACATACTAAGAAGCCATCCAATATACTTCTTGGAAAGCTACTATTGACTCTGAATTAGCTGCTCTCCTTAACAACAACACCTGGACCTTGACCACTTTACCACCTGACAAATAAGCCATTAGCTGCAAATGGCTCTTCAAACTTGAATACAATGCTGATGGGACAGTAGAAAGACATAAAGCTCGGTTGGTGGCCCGCGGCTTTACTCAAACAACAAGGTTGGATTATCTTGAGACATTTAGTCCTGTGGTTAAAATGACTACTGTCCGGTTAATACTCTCTTTAGCAGCATCCTTGAACTGGTTCATTCACCAGTTAGATGTTAATACAACTTTTTTACATGGTGACTTACTTGAAGATGTCTATATGCAAGTTCCTCCCGGACTTGAGGTAACTGACTCCTCTTTAGTTTGTAAATTACAAAAATCACTTTATGGCCTCAAGCAAGCCAGCCGCAATGGAATGCAAAACTCACTGAACTCTTAACTCATTATGGTTTTATACAATCCCGAGTTGACTATTCCTTATTCACCAAGAAGACTTCATGTGGATTCACTGCCATCTTGGTGTATGTCGATGATCTCGTGCTTGCTGGCAATGACCTCAGTGAAATCCACCACATCAAAGGTCTACTTCACCACAAGTTTAGCATCAAATATATTGGTGAATTAAAGTACTTTCTGGGGTTTGAGGTTGCCAAGTCTTCCTCAGGTATTTCATTGTATCAAAGGAAGTACTCCCTTGATCTGCTACAAGAGACTGGCCTACTAGGTTGCAAGCCCTGCAACACACCCATGGACCCTAAAGTCAAGCTCAGCACTGACACAAGTAGTCACATCTCTGATCCAACTTCCTATAGAAGGCTCATAGGCAAGCTTCTCTATCTCACACATATCAGACCTGACATCTGCTATGATGTGAGTTGCCTAAGCCAATTTCTTGATACACCAACTGATGTCCATCAACAAGCTGCGCATAGAGTTACAAGATACATCAAAAATGCACCCGAAACTGGTTTTTTCTTTCCTGCCAAATTTGATCTATGTCTCTGGGGCTTCACTGACTCTGACTGGGGTGCTTGCCCTGATACCCGGAGATCCATTACAAGTTTCTGTTTCTTTCTTGGGAATGCCCTCATTTCCTGGAAGAGCAAGAAGCAACAGGTCGTTTCCTGATCCTCAGCAGAGGCTGAATACAGGGCTCTAGCTCATGGAACATGTGAAGCTCAATGGTTGTTATACTTACTTCTTGATCTACACATTGAGCACCCCAAACCAGTGGCAATCTATTGTGACAATCAATCTGCATTACACATTGCTGCCAACCCTATTTTTCATCAGCGCACCAAGCACATAGAGCTTGACTGCCATCTTATTAGGGACAAAGTGCTTACTGGAGTCACACACTTACTTCCAATTGCAACACATGATCAAATAGCTGACATTTTGACCAAATCATTGCAATTGGGACCTTTTTCTACTTTGTTAGCCAAGCTTGGAATGATTGACATCCATTCCAGCTTGAGGGGGGTGTTAACTGACTTATTTAATTAGTTAGTTATAGTTGGTTACTAACTAATCAGTTAATTATGTAAAAGTGCTGAGTCAGCACCAAGTTAGTTAGCTAGAGTAGATAGATATAGATAGTTCTGCCTGATGAATGAGAATAGATTCATTCTGATCAAATTTTTCATCTCTTGCTCGTTCTCTCTCTCTCTCGTTCATCCTCTTTTGCTGCTTCCATGGATCTAGGTGTGAAAATTTACACTTATCGACATGGGCTAAGAGTGTTCATTGATCGAATTTGACTTGGCCTGAATTCAACTTGAACTTTTGACCAAGTCAAACTTAATTTTTGTAAGATTTGAAAATGACCAAGTCGGGACTAGATCGACTCAATATTTAAGTAAAATATATAAATATAAATATTATGTATAATTAAGTCATAAAATTTTAAAAATTAAAATTAAAATTAAGGAATATTTTATAATATATATGTCAAAATAAATTATAATAATAATAAAAATTGTCATATTATATAAAATGTATTAATTTAAATCAATAAATCTTATAATTTATCATTAATCTTCAAAAATATTATAATTTTTTAAATATTATGTGACATCAACTCAAGTTAGATCAATTCAAAATATAATTTAAATATCACCCGAACAATTAGACCCAAACCCAGGTCTTAATCACCCCTTTTGTTGACATAGGTATCTATTTTTTTGTGAAATAATAATAAAATGACATTCATTAGCCATTACCTTCTTCTTACTTGAAGTGGACAAAGCATTTACAGCCATGAAACAGACATACATTCAAATATGTTACATACAATGACAAAAATATCCTGTTCCTGCTTTTTTTTTTTTTGCCGTATGAAAGAATCCTATACCATGTTTAAAACCAAAATTAACATGGAAATATACGCCCCTCCCCCCAACCCAAAAAAAATAATATGAAAAAGAGCAAAGAACGACCCGTTGAGACATGAATTTATTTGTATATCCTCCTGATGATGCTTGCTTTATTTTATCAAATTTAGAATGAACTTGTGAATATACCACATTATTATGTGTTAAGATAATAAGATTACTCTTAAATTTTATTTGTATTAGTTTTTATATCAACTATTAATAATAGAGAATATAGTGATATTTTTTTATAAATTTTAAAAATATCTTTATTCACATATTTATCAGTAAGATAAATAAATAAATATATTAGAATGAATATTATTTAAAAATGACCGATGATGATCCTTCGTTACTTTTCTTAAATTCTCTAATTTTATGTATATAAGTGTACCATTACGGTTAAATGATTAAATTTGAAATGAAAAAAATGTAGATAAAATTCTTTAAGTGTTTATGATACTATTTTTTAATCAAAAAATGATATGTATATATTTTTTATAATTCATTAATAAAAACTTAAAAAATGATGATTAAGTGACTAAAATTTAAGATATATATTATATTTTTATTAAAAAATAAGACCCGTATCATATTTTAATTAAAAAATAATACAAAAAATATCTAAATTTTTTTCCTAAATTTTGTCTATTTGAAATTTGCGCACCTTATTACAAAGACTCTATATCATTCTTGTCTTATCTGGTGTATTTACACCATAATTAAGTTAAGATAAAGCAAAAGAGTTAAGAGAATGCCACTTCTTAATTTTTTTTTGTCCGCTCTTTTAATATATTTTTTTTCGGTCCTACATACATTTGCTTAATTTTTTTATATTATTTTACTTTTTCTGGTCACTGACTCCACTATGTAATTGTTTAATATTTACTAAAACTTAGGACAATTTAATTTTTTTCCAAGGGACACACATCAGTTACCTACATGCAATAATGCAGCACGGTTCCGATGGTTTACCAAAATATCCTCAATCAATCATGATCATTACAAAAATCATTTTAACTTCAAGCTTTCTTCTTTTTAAGTGGTTTCCTTTTATTAAGGGTGTTTGCCACGTAAGTTACATAGATTTAATAGTATTTTTCGATCTGACTTACTTATAATAATGAGTTGAGTTAAATTAAATTAAATTAAAGATTTTTTTCACTTAATCTGATCTAATCTGACCCGCTCAATAGTAAGTTAGGTTTGATCGAACCCGTGAATCCGATATGTTTTAAAAAAAATTGAAAAAAAATCAAAATACAAAATCTAACAAATTAACATCATAAGTTTCAACATCAAACATAATAAGTCTCAATCTAATAAATTAACATCATAAATCTGAATTTCAAATATAATAAGTTTCAATCTACTAAATTAACATCATAAGTTTCAACCGACTTTATTCAAACATAAAATGTTTTAATCTCAAATAAACTAAACATCATAAGTCAATAAGTGCATAACAAATTAACAACTAATAAGTCTTATTAAGTTTAAAATAAACTAAACAAATTTATTCATAACTCAAATACTTGTACAAAAACTTCCTTTACCCTGCTTATGTTTTCTAACTTTTTTGAAATGCATTATAAGTTTATTACCATATAAATTTTTATAATAAATAGAGAACATCTTCTAAGATCTTTCATCTAAATATAAAATGTTAGTAAAATAAACTTATTATTTTGTTTGAGTTATTTATTCCCTTTAATTAATTTATAAACAAATATATGTAACATATAATTCTGATTCTATGTTTATTGTGTTCTATTAATCCTTTCAGAGAGTTTGTTCTCAAAAACACAAGTCAATGTTATAAATAAACTTAATAAGTATTACTAAATTAATACAAATCTAAAATAAATTAAAGCAAACTAATATGTCTAAAAGTTACAGATAACAAATCACACTAGCTTAATTAAGCGGAAGTCAATGTGTTCACATATAAAAACATTGATTGACATAATCATTTACTCCATTATCAATTTTATCATGATATTTTTTGTCATCCAAGCAATGAATTAGATTTTTATTGCATTGGTCTGTCATACGCTTTATGAGTTTCTAATCACTATTTTGTTATTTACATTCTCAATGTGATTTCAATACTTACACTTAAACTTAATTGACTGTATAGAAAAATTATGGAACAAAATAACATAAATTACCAATATGACTAAGTGACTTTTACAAAAAATAAAACTCTACTTGCGTGGGTTGAGTTTGTGTGAATCAACACTTTTCAAATACACCACCGTCCCGTACTTTGTGAGTTAAAGTATTTTTTAACCCAACCCAAACCGCAGACTCAATCAAACTCATATTTTATAGATTGAATTGAGTTAATACCTATAAATTCATAACTTAACCTAATTCATTAGACACCTTTACCTTTTATGGTGCCTTAAACAAATGCCCATTTCAAGGCATCAGCTCCTCAGGTACTTTCACTTAATTTTGATAGCAAAAGGACAGGGGAAAAAATATCTACCAAAATAAAATGATTTTAAAATCCAAATTAATGGTAATCTAGTTATGAAATTAGGTCATTTCTCCATTGATTTAACCACCGCTTCAGTTGAAAAAATTAATTAAATAAAAAATAAAAAAATAAAAAAATAATTCTTTTCTCTTACTCACAAATAAATGGGTTTATTAACAAATAATATTTTATAAATTGAATCGAATGATTAGTTGAATTAGTCATATTTTTTATTTAAACATTTTTTGATTCAATTATGATTCAATCATATATTTAAATAATTAAATCAATCAAATTATGATTTGAAAATTTTATCTGTTTAATTTATGATTTAAATTTTAAAATATTATTAACAATGAATTATGTTTTTTTTAAATAATTGTTTGAGTCTTAAAAATATCATTTATGAGAAGATTAATTTGTGTCCAATGGAATTAATTTTACACTCACAAAATATGAGAAACCCTAGGAAAAAAAATCAATTGCTTACTTTTTATATGGTCGAATTTTATATTTAAATCCAAGAAAAAAAAAGGGAAAGGGTGCGAAGGGTAAAGTTAAGTTTGAAACACAAGGATGGTTAAATTTTCCCCCACCCGCAACCATAAAACTTAGTTTGTAATTTCAATTTCATTCATCATCGTCTTCTTCCCCGTCAATCTAGCCTCTCTTATTCTCTCTTTCTCTCTCTGCTGTCCCTGTCGTGCGAGTGTTTCTTTTTCTCTACCAACAAAAAACCAAAACCTCCTCTGAATTTGACGGCTCCGCTAAATTTAGCGGTTAACAATCTCATCTCATCTAAAAATCTCATCTCATCTCAATCTCTTTCTTTCTCGCTCTACATTTTCTCTCACTTTAATCGGAGCACCTGCTTCCAAAATTCACCTCTATCTCTCTCTTTGCATTTCAATCACTCACTCACTCACTCACTCACACACTCTCTCTTTTTCTGCTTTTGCAATCTTCTCAGTGCGGCGCTCTCTGATTCGGTACCCAACCCGACCAGATCTGAATCCGGCCGCACCAGATCCGAACCCGGCCCATGGAGGAAGCGTTGGAACTCGCGCGCGCCAAAGACACGAAGGAGAGGATGGCCGGCGTGGAGCGCCTCCATCAACTTCTAGAAGCTTCTAGAAAGAGCCTCACCTCCGCCGAGGTCACCTCGCTGGTGGATTCGTGTTTGGATCTGTTGAAGGACAACAACTTCAGGGTGTCTCAGGGCGCTCTCCAGGCACTCGCCTCCGCCGCCGTCCTCTCCGGCGACCACTTCAAGCTCCACTTTAACGCCCTTGTCCCCGCCGTCGTCGACCGCCTCGGCGACAGCAAACAGCCTGTCCGCGATGCCGCCAGAAGACTCTTGCTCACCCTCATGGAGGTACCTAAATACCTTCTATTGCTGCTGCATGTGAACTGAACCTATAAACCTTAGTTGATTTTGTTTGTAACTGCTAAAATTAGTGGCAAATGTAAGTGAATAGTGACTTAGTGAGAGTAAAGTGTAAACTCATTGGAATATTAATAGTGATTTTGATTATAAGCTATTTTGAATGCAAAATAAGCAAATTCAAACACCTAGTGCTAAGAATAGAAAGTTGTTAAGGATAATTATCAGTTGGAAAACTGAGTGTATGAAGCTCAGTGGCATCAAAATCATAGCGGTTGTACATGAAGGGTTCACTCTTTGATGTTTGATTCTTAGCCTTTTGAGTTTTAACAAGCCAATAAATGGCTATGGTTCTGGAGAGCCAAAAATCTGATTAGTGATGACCAATGCTTGCTTGGATTATTGGATATGAGGTTACCTTGGGTTTATTGGCTCTCACTAGGTTTTGTATTTCTAAATGATATTACAAAATCTTTGATCACAGTTGTGGGCTTGTGGCCCTACCCGTAAGATCTCTTCGGGGTTTATCTTGCAGCCATAAAGTACTCTGTCGTAGTGTCATTGCAATGACACGGTATAATAGCATCATCATGTTATCCTAGTAGGTTAGATGGACCAAAAACTTTTCTTTTTGGTTTATTTTGCATCCTTCTTCTTATTGTCACTATTTGGATATCGTGTTTTATATTGTGGTGCCTCCAGGTCTAATAAATTAATATTGCGCCATTCAAGTTTTTTTAAACTTTTATTCCAGAGGAGCATTAAGAAAACATAATTTAGAATAGTCAATCATACCATTTATGAGCCAAACCACATTTAAGTCTGCTGGCAATTATAATTGTAAGTGAATTTCAATGACCTGTTGATATCTTTGTGATAACTGATAATGGATGTTCTTATACCTAGTGAAACTTATGGTGATGCACTCTATTAGGTTGACAATAATTATGTACCCATAGATTGTTCTAGGCGAATCATCCTTTCTAAACGGACCTATGGATGAATATAGTTTTATTAACAAGTTAAGCTGGAATCTATTAGAGTAGATTATTGCTATTTTCTATAGATTGTGCTTGGTTTGTTACAAAGTATAGATGTTGGCATAAGGTTGTGATCACCAAATAAATGGAGTTTCACATGGCAAATCTATCTGAGTTGGATTTGTTTATTAATATGACTTCTTGTAGCTTGAGCGTTTCCTTTGCAGTGCCTTTCTTTATGTTTTCTATAACAGTAAAATGCATTGTGTTCCCATGTGTATTTTGATATTTATGTTATATCTGTCTAAATATGATGTAAATCTGTCCTGTTGGGCTGTTCTGATTGCAGTTTTGAAAATGATACTTTCTAAGTACCCTTCATTTTGCTTTCATTTTGAAATATTATTATTATTTGCAGGTTTCTTCTCCTACAATAATTGTTGAAAGAGCAGGATCCTTTGCTTGGGCACACAGAAGCTGGAGAGTCAGAGAGGAGTTTACACGAACTGTCACGTCTGCAATAAATCTATTTGCATCTACGGAGCTTCCGCTACAACGGGCTATCCTTCCTCCTGTATGTTCATTGACATTTGCAAATAAGCAGTACTTATCTTTTGTATAGTTAAATACTTTTAGGATAGGATACTAACTCCTTCCAAAACTTGATCAATTGTCAGGTTTTGCAATTGCTGAATGATCCGAATCCTGCTGTTAGGGAAGCAGCTATTTTGTGCATTGAGGTAAGTATACCTTATTTTGTAGTCATTTACTATTGTATATATTGGCTAAAGGACTAGATTACATTATTAAGTTTATATTAGTTACCCAAAAAAGGGTTTTATGCCATATCAGTAGTTAATTTAAATTCTGAAATTTCTTAGCCAAAAATAAAGAAAGAATTGCTGAAATTGTATGTTGTTTTTAGCTTAAAGAATGAGAAAATGGTATAACTATTGAAGAATATAGAAGAATGAGAAAAAAGGAAGGGGGTCTATTGGAGGATGTGATTTGATGTTAGAATCATGCTAAGTGTGGATTATTGGTTATATTGTAATCTCAAAACTGATGCAGCTTGTGAATTTCATGGCTCTAATTTTGAGAATTGATCTGATCTAGTTCTTTGAAAGTTTGAAGTTCTGTTTCAATGGAAATTATTCAATTATGCATGATTATGAATAACTGAATTACATTTATTTTAATGATTTATTGAACGCGTTAATAATTGATATATTCATACCTGAGGATAGCAATTTGGATATTTAAATTTAAATTAAGATAAATGTTATTGTTAGTACATTTCTTTGACATCCTCTTTTTACAGGAGATGTATGTACAAGCTGGGCCTCAATTTCGTGATGAACTTCAACGCCACAATCTTCCTTCATCTTTGGTAAATATCAAACAAAGAATCAATGTCCTGATTTCATTGTTATTTAATATTGCACACACATTTAAGCTCAGGAATTTGAACCTTTGAAGGGCATTTTAGATTTTAATTTCAACTACTGTGAGAGTTTATTATTACTTTTTCATTGCATCATGTTGGTTTCAGGTGAAAGATATTAATGCCCGGCTAGAGGGAATTCAACCAAAAGTTCGCTCTTCGGATGGTATTCCAAGTGGTTATATTACTGGGGAAATTAAGCCTTTGAGTGTTAATCCCAAGAAAAGTAGTCCAAAGGCTAAAAATTCATCAAGGGAGACCTCTCTTTTTGGAGGTTATAATATTTGCAATTCTTGGATCATGAACGTTTCTATTCTAATTTAGTATTAATGTAATTTTATATATGGAATTGTGGCTTATATTTTATCCGTATATTTTCCCTCTCTTACATGCTCTATAATTGTCTAGTTGCCTTATAATTTGTTTTTTTTTTATACCTTATTTGCCATTTATTCAAGATGAGCTGCACAATAGTGACATTACTGGTACATACTTTTAAATGTTTAAATAATGTGGTTACTATGGAGTATGGACATGTTTGCTTTTGGCATCACATATTTTGGTTCAAATTTAGAGTTGTTTGTGTGTGGACGGTGTGGATGGTGTGGACGGTAGAGTTCTATTCATTGTATCTATGTATTCATTGTATTTACACTTCTAGGACTTAGCATAGATAATTAATGTTCTATCTTGTAATCAAGTGTATATATATTGTAGTCTCATATTGCAATGTTAATACAGAGAGAAATATTCAGATTTAACTTCAAGTTGGTACCAGAGATTTCTGGTTCGTTCCTGTTATCTTGCTTTTGGGTTTCAGCTGTTGTCAGCGTTGACCCATTGTCTGTAGTCGTTTGGTGCCCCAATTGACACTAAAGTTCACCTCAGACGCCGCCGATCGGCAGCCCATCCAAGTGCCGCCGCCAGTGCCGCTGTCATGCGCTCTCATGCGCCGTCTTCAGTAGCTTCATTCTCCAACGCATGTGATCCATGCGGCACCCTCCTGATCGCCGTTGACGTCGCCGCTTCCGCCGTTGTGTTCGCCGTCTCGTCCTGGTTCTGTTTTGTTCATGTTTGTTTTCTGGGTCTGTCGTTGTGCTACCCCTCTTTGAATCCCATGTGCTTGAGTTTTTGTTTCGGTACATTTTGCCTTTTCTTTTGAACTTCTTCCATGGCTAAATCTACTAAGGGAGGCTTCAATCCAGAGAAGAAGAGTTTGATTTCTTTCGCGTTTTCTGGGTCCCCCATCATTACTACCGAGAAGTTGAATGGTAAGAATTATTTGAATTGGCGTAATGCTGTAGAGGTATGGTTTCTGGGTCAAGGATTGTCTGACCATCTCACTAAAACGGCTACTAACATTGCTGAATCTGAGAAGGATGAGTGGCAACAGGTAGATTATCAGCTTGTATCGTTGTTGTGGCAGTCTATTGAACCAAGATTAATGGTGCATTTTCGTCCTTACAAGACATGTTGCGAAATTTGGAAAAAAAGCTCAAATTGTTTATGCTAATGATATACAGCGGCTATACGAGACGATTCATAGTTTGGCAACAATGCAGATGACTGATCTTGACTTGCCCTCCTATCTGAATAAAGCACAATCCATTTGTGAAGAGATTAAATTGATGCTGGTTAATGATGATGCACAAAAGATGTTAGGTAAGCTTGATAACATGTTTATGGTATTTGTTCTTCATGGCCTCCACAAAGACTTTGAATCTGTTCGGAATCAGACTCTGACAAATCCTAATATTCCTACGGTGGAGGAACTAATTGATCGTTTGCTTCGAGTTCCTTCTCCGACAGCTTCCCTTGAAGTTGATTCTCAAACAACATCCGAGTTTTCAGGTTTTGTCTCAAACTCAACTGATCGAGGAGGCCGAAGTCGTGGTCGTGGAGGTGGTGATCGTGGCAGAGTTGGTAGAGGTAATCTACACTGTTCTTACTGTAAGCGAGATGGACACACTCAAGATCGGTGCTATTCCCTACATGGATTCTCGAATAAAATTGCCAATGTAGCTCAGTCTCTTGAACTAGCTGTTGAGCACAAGATCGAGTCCAAAAATGATCATTTACTTTCTGCCAATGAGTATAAGGAGTATCTTCAGTTTAAAGCCACTCAACAGGCTTTTTTGCTCACACCAGTAATTCTACAGTTTGTCTCTCTCAATCTGCATCTGTTGGATCTTGGATTTTAGACTCTAGTGCTTTTGATCACTTAGCTGGTAATCTTTCTCTTTTCTCTAAATTGTCATTCCCTAAAACATCTCACAATATTACTCTTGCCGTTGGGTCTAAGGCACATGTCGCTAGTATTGGTCAAGCTTTATCTCTTCCGTCCTTACCTTTAAATTCAATATTGTTTGTACCTGACTGTCCCTTTAATTTAATTTCAATCAATCAAATTACTCGCACTTTAAATTGTTCCATAACCTTTAATTCTGATTCCTTTCTTATATAGGACCGGAGTACGGTACAGACGATTGGAGCTGGATCTGAATCACGAGGTCTCTACTACCTTCAACCTTCCTCTTCCACCATATGTGCTGTTTCAGAGTCTGCCGATCTCCTACATCGTCGTCTGGGTCATCCAAGTTTGGACAAATTAAAGCAGATGGTCCTTAATCTTTCACATTTGAAGACCTTGAACTGTGAGTCGTGTCAACTTGGAAAACATGTTAAAGTATCTTTTTCTAGTAGTGTCAATAGTCGAACTATGTCTCTTTTTGATCTTGTTTCTTTCTAATATTTGGGGTCCCAGTCGTGTTCCTTCTATTTCAGGATATAGGTATTATGTTACTTTCATTGATGATTTTTCAAGATGTACTTGGTTATTTTTAATGAAAGATTGTTCTGAGTTATTTGATGCTTTTCAAACCTTTTGTTCTGAAATAAAGAATCAGTTTGGAAAAACAATTCATGTTTTGCGCAGAGATAATGCAAAAGAATATTTTTCTGCGTCTTTTAAATCCTTTCTGAGTTCTTATGGCATCATACATCAGTCTAGTTGTCCTCACACACCACAACAAAATGGTGTGGCTGAACGCAAACATCGTCATCTTGTTGATACAGCTCGGACTCTCTTAATAAATGCTAATGCACCCTTGAAGTTTTGGGGTGGCGCTGTTCTTACAGCTTGTTATCTGGTAAATCGAATGCCATCTTCTGTTTTGGGTAATAAAATTCCTCACTCTCTTTTATTTCCTAAAGATCCTCTTTATGTTGTTCCCCCTCGTGTGTTTGGTTGCACTTGTTTTGTTCATGATCTCTCTCTTGGCAGTGATAAATTGTCTGCTTGGGCTGTTAAATGTATCTTTCTTGGGTATTCTCAAGTTCAAAAGGAATATCGATGTTATTCTCCCTCTGCACTTTTTATGTATCTGTAGATGTTACATTCTTTGAGGATACCCTCTTTTTTGTCACATCAGCTACATCCGACTCTACTCCATTTCAGGTACTACCTATTCCTCTTTTTGCAACACTTGTCTTTAGTCCTCAAGCTCCACAGTTACAGGATGACCGTTCGTTGCGTCGATTTGGTATTACTTATGAGTGTCAGAATCTTGAAGTTCCCGAGATCACACTTACTATTGATTCTCATGATTCAGCTCCCGCTCCAATCACTTCTCCCACTGCGGTCCCACCTGACACTTTCGCTGACCTACCTATTGCACTTCGTAAAGGTAAACGCTCTACTCTCAATCCTCATCCGATTTACAATTTTCTGAGTTACCATCGATTATCTCCTTCCCATTGTGCCTATGTGTCTGTTTTGTCATCTGTTACCATTCCTAAGAATGTTCAGGAAGCACAATCCCATCTAGGATGGCGACAGGCAATGATTGATGAGAAGACTGCTTTGGAATCTAATAATACATAGACCCTTGTTTCACCTCCTCCTGGAAAATCTACAGTTGGTTGTCGATGGGTATTTACTGTTAAAGTTGGCCCTGATGGGCAAGTGGACTGATTGAAAGCCCGACTGGTAGCAAAGAGATACACTCAGATCTATGGTTTCGATTGCAGTGATACCTTTTCTCCTGTTGCTAAGATGGCGTCTGTTTGTTTGTTCTTGTCTATGGCTGCCATTAGACGCTGACCCTTGTATCAGCTGGATATTAAAAATGCCTTCTTACATGGTGATCTGGAAGAGGAGATCTATATAGAGCAACCACCTGGGTTTGTTGCTCAGGGGGAGTCAGGTCTTGTTTGCAGGCTACAAAAGTCCTTATATGGCTTAAAACAGTCACCTCGTGTTTGGTTTGGGAAGTTTAGTAAAGTCATTCAGCAGTTTGGCATGATTCATTGCGAGACAGACCATTTTGTATTCTTTAAATGCTCACCATTGAATAAACTTATTTATCTTGTGGTGTATGTAGATGATATTGTCATTAAAGGCGATGATCAAGAAAGCATTAAGAAATTGAAGCAATACCTGTTTAAACATTTTAAAACTAAAGATCTTGGCCGATTGCGATACTTTCTTGGGATTGAAGTAGCCTAATCAAGAACAGGTGTTGCTATTTCTCAAAGGAAATATGCCCTTAATATTCTGGAAGAAACATGGATGCTTGATTGTAAACTTGTTGATACTCCTATGGACTCAAATGTGAAGCTTCTACCAAATAAGGAGGAGCCCTATCTTGACCCAGGCAGATATAGAAGGTTAGTTGGGAAGTTAAATTATCTTACCATGACTTGACTAGACATTGTTTTTCTTGTCAGTGTTGTGAGTCAGTTTCTCAACTCACCATGTGACAGTCATTGGAATGCAGTTGTTCGGATCCTAAGATACATCAAGGGATCACCTAGTAAAGGGTTTGTTTATATGGACAGGGGTTATACTAATATCCTTTGATATACAGATGCAGACTGGGCAGGTGATGCTAGTGATAGGAGGTCCACTTCAGACTGCTGTGTGGTTATTGGAGGTAACTTGATTTCATGGAAAAGTAAGAAACAGACTATTGTTGCAATATCGAGCAGAAGCAGAGTATCATGCTATGGCTAATACTACTTGCGAACTCTTGTGGCTAAAATATTTACTCCAAGAGTTGAAGTTTTGTGAGATAGGTCCTATGGAACTTGCTTGTGATAACCAATCAGCCTTGTATCTCTCTTCGAATTCAATTTTTCATGAAAGGATTAAACATATAGAAGTTGATTGTCACTTCATCAGAGAAAAGACCTTCTCAGGCATCATTAAGACTTCTTTTGTGGTACTAAAGATCAACTAGCAGACATGATGACTTAGTCCTTACGGGGTCCTAGGATAGCATACATATGTAACAAGCTGGTTGCATCAGACATATATGCTCTAGCTTGAGGGGGAGTGTTGATTATAATCATAATAAGTGGACGGTGTGGATGGTGTGGACGGTGGAGTTCTATTCATTGTATCTTTGTATTCATTGTATTTACACTTCTAGGACTTAGCATAGATAATTAATGTTCTACCTTGTAGTCAAGTGTATATATATTGTAGTCTCATATTGCAATGTTAATACTGAGAGAAATATTCAGATTTAACTTCAAGTGTTTGATCTCTTATCATTACACTGAGCTTTCATATCATGATTGGATTGTTAGAATTTTTAACTTTTGATGATAAGGGATGCTATTTCAATTGGCACTGATTGTGGTGATTATTTTCTTTTTGTGTGTCAATCAGTTATTGGAATCTTGGGATATTGTAGCTAGCAAGTCTCCTGGGGTAATTGCACAAGTTTAGCCTGCATGATCATTGGGATTCTACCTTTAATTATTTGTTGGTCTTGGGATCTGACTGATTTTAGTTGTCAAATGGTCGATATTTTCTTCTGCACTTCAATGAAAAAATTTACTTGAGATACAAGTGCAAAATGTGTAAAAATTGAGATGATTTTGATGGTGGAAGCAAAATGATTGAAGGGAGATAAAATGATATGAGTAAAAGATATGAGTAGCATTCCAAGTCGTAAATTTGAAAAGTAATTTCCACATTATATCTTGTTAACATTCTGGGTATAGTCAGACAAGTAGGCTATCTAACTTGTCCTTCCCTTGTTATCTGAATTGTTGATATTTTAATACATGAATTATTTAAATGTACATTTTTTTTATTGAATTATGAGCAGAAGGTGATGTCACTGAGAAACCCATAGACCCTATCAAGGTATATTCAGAGAAGGAGTTAATCAGGGAAATTGAGAAGATTACGTCTACCCTTGTACCAGAAAAAGACTGGTCAATTCGTATTGCTGCTATGCAGAGAGTTGAAGGTCTTGTTCTAGGAGGTTGGTGTTTCCAAACTCCTTTTCGGAGTATATTCAGAATTATATATGCTAATAGTACAATCTTAACAACCTATTCCTACTTTGAGTCTAAAAGGGCAAGACCATTCGCCATTGCATAATACCTTTAACTTGAAGGATTGGCTTGAAGGATGTTTATGTTGATCTTATAAGAATTTGGTATAAGATTTTAATTGTTGATGTTGATTCAGTGCATAAGTCTTCCAACTGAACTATGGCATTAAAGAATTATGGAAATGAATATGTCTTTGATAAACAATAGAAAGGAAAATTAAATGCTGGTAGGGCCATAAACTACAACTGTTGAGGTTGAGGGATACCAGTCAACCAACTGTGATTCTATTTATAGAGGTGCGGTTTTTAGGATCCTAGTTCTACAAAAGAAAGGGGCCGGGGGGCTTATTTGGTGGCTTAAACATTGGTTGCACTTTTCAAACTAAATTAATCAGAACCAACATTTTTATAGTTCTATTATTTTTTTGAATTCTCTGCTTTGCTTTTCTTTTTCTTTTATCAATTTTTTTCACTATTATTTATGGAAAAGTGGCTTTATTTATTATTTATTGTAATTTTCACTGAGCTATTTAAGTGTAAGACAATTTTATCTCTCTCTCTCTCTCTCTCTGTTTTTCCTGTGGCATAATTGTTGAACATATTTTTAATACTCTCCTTATCAGGTGCTACTGATTATCCAAGTTTCCGTGGACTCCTGAAGCAACTTGTTGGACCTTTAAGCACACAATTGTCAGACCGAAGGTCTAGCATTGTGAAGCAGGTGCACTAACATTTTCTTTTGTCCCACATTCTCTTTTATTAATAATTGTTTATTAGAAAAACAAAACATTGTATTGTGTCAAGGTGAAAGTTATAGTTTCCTGTTCCTCCTTTGCTGTTTTAGAACTTGGGAGATCGGTGAATCTTCTCTGTTGAAATGATCCTGTTTTGTGTATCTTACAGTGAAACATTCATTTATTTTGATGAATGATATATTGCCCTTAATATGTTCGTTGGTTTTGTCTCATTATTGTTAATTAAATTCATGGGTCTTGTCTACAGGTCAGGTTCTTATCATATCATATTATTACTAATACACAGCTGTTTTTTGGTTTGTTATTTGCTTTGTTCTAGGCTTGCCATCTATTGTGCTTTTTGTCAAAGGAACTCTTGGGTGATTTTGAAGCATGTGCTGAAATGTTTATACCAGTAAGTTCAACTTGTTATCTTTGATTATCATGATTGTGATGCTTTCATAATCTTTAGTAATTCTTGATCTGATAATCAGGTCCTTTTCAAGCTGGTTGTGATTACTGTGCTTGTAATTGCAGAGTCTGCGGATAACTGCATAAAAACGGTAATATAATCTGCTCATCTAATTGTCTGCATCTTCTTAACCCCTTGCTATGTGCCATTTTCACCTTTGTCCTCTCCTTTCCAGATGCTGCGCAACTGCAAAGTTGCTCGTGTGCTTCCTCGTATAGCTGATTGCGCAAAAAATGATCGCAATGCAGTACTTCGTGCTAGGTATGAATTATAAACTATTTAAAAGAGACATGTGAGAGTTTTGGTTTTTGATTAATACCATTTGTGTTGTAGGTGTTGTGAATATGCTCTTTTGGTCCTAGAACATTGGCCTGATGCACCAGAAATACATCGAACAGCTGATTTATATGAGGATCTGATAAAATGTTGTGTCTCAGACGCAATGAGTGAGGTAACGTTATAGTTTTAGGTTATTTGACGTTTGGTAAATATAAATTGTGCATTATATTTGTCAACATTGACTAGCTTTTCCATTGAGTTGCTCTTCTTTCTGAGCTATTAAGAATATGCTTCACATTGGTAGGTGCGTTGCAGTTGCAGTTGTAGGAAGTGAAAGTGATTCTCTTGTTGTTTGATTATATTTTGGCAAAACTGCAGTTCTCATAAAATGCATAATGTGATAAACTGCAATAGTGATACTGAAATTGTGAAAATCCATAAGCTTTTTTATTTAATGTTATGGCTTTATGTCTCAATATGTGTGTCTTTGTTTGTGGTAAGATTCTGAAAATTTGCAGAATAAAACTTGTGCAGAAGCAAAGCTCCTATTAAGGTTAGCCAAAGAAAAAGGGGTCTGTCCAATGCTGTCTTGTTTTTATTTTTTTCAATGCAATGACTGAATATCAAATTTACTTTTCCAACATGAACGCAGAGAGAAAAAAAGTATCCAAGAGGCATTTATGTTGTGAAAAACTCACTACTCCTGCCATCTTGTCCCTTATGGTCAGAATCTGCGGCATAAATCATCTTATTTTCATACTGATAGGAAGTAGAAAATGCAGACAGTATTTTATTGAATAACTCTGGAATTTCTTCTCGTACTGATACAGATATGGTATAAGTTCCAGAAGGTTCTGTATACAAGTGTATATCTCCCTCTTTCTCACTCTCTATGGAGAAACTAGAATAGAAGCAGAAATAGAAATTATAGAGCAGACCTCGAGGGTTTGCAAACCTCCCTGCCCCAAAACCTTACTCAATTCATGCCTCCCCTCACCACTCACCTCCAATTCTCCTTATACCCCTCCTCCAACTGAAAACTCCTTTTCCTCTTCCCACATGTTTATGCCCAGAGTCCACTAGTGAATTCGGGCCCACTAGTGGATGTTCTTTCATGACTTCCTTGCTTCATGACTTCCCACTGCTCCTGGTACTGATCCCCTACCCCTCCCCTTATTTCTCCTAGCGTAGACTTTAGTTTCAATGCCTAACACATACATCTATTGTTTATATCACTTGACACAAATTCTTTTAATTTCTTTTGTCCTTTTGAAGGAAGGGGTTCCAAAATGACATGATCATTTCATTATTCTGCTTCATTGTACAATCATATTTGATAAGATGTTTGAAAAATTGTCTCGCAGTATGCTGTTGAGTATGATCATTTACTTTTTTTTTCCTAGCTAACTTATTTTTATTTATCAAATTTTATTGGTTTAAGACAGAATCTTGTTAGCATATTCGTTGACATGACATTGTTCATATGTGACCTCATTATGGTGTCATGTTATATGTGCGTGAAAATGATTACAGTATGAAACTTGATAGGTACGATCTACTGCAAGGATGTGCTACAGAATGTTTGCAAAAACTTGGCCAGAGCGTTCTCGTCGCCTATTTTCATCCTTTGACCCTGTTATTCAAAGGGTATACACTTGACCTTGAGGGTGTTATTGGTGTTATTCTTCCTTTATTTTGTTGCTTAAGTAATCTTTTGAAGTGAGTGTAATTTGCAGTTAATAAATGAAGAGGATGGAGGAATACATAGGCGACATGCTTCACCTTCCATTCGTGATAGAGGTGCACTGATGTCATTACCTAGTCAAGCCTCTGCTTCCTCTAATCTACCTGGTTATGGAACTTCTGCTATTGTTGCGATGGATAGAAGTTCAAGTTTATCATCAGGGACATCTATCTCCTCTGGTGTACTTCTTTCACAAACTAAGTCACTTGGAAAGGGTACAGAGCGTAGTTTGGAAAGTGTCTTGCATGCAAGCAAACAGAAGGTCACTGCTATTGAGAGCATGCTTAGAGGCTTGGATTTGTCTGATAAGCATAATTCATCTTCTCTTCGATCATCAAGTTTGGATCTAGGTACCAAATAAGTTTGCCTGTTAAATATTTTAATTTCTACCTCAATTTTCAGGACTTGATGCCATTCAATGGTTGATGGTGCTAGTGGTATGATTTTTTATAAACTATTTATGTGCAGTTAAATTTTTCTTTTATTGCCCCTAGTGCAGGAGTTGACCCTCCATCATCTCGTGATCCACCATTCCCTGCTGCCGTCCCTGCATCTAATCATCTGACAAGCTCTTTAACAACAGAATCAACTGCTTCTGGTGTCAATAAAGGTAGTAACCGAAATGGTGGTCTGGGTTTGTCCGACATAATCACTCAAATTCAAGCTTCCAAAGATTCTGCCAAGTTTTCATATCATAGTAATGTTGGTATTGAGCCTTTATCATCATTTTCATCATATTCGGGTAAAAGGGCTTCTGAAAGATTACAAGAAAGAAGTTCTGTTGATGACAACAGTGACATTAGGGAGGCTAGGCGATTTATGAACAATGCTGATAAGCAGTATTTGGATGCTTCCTATAGAGATGGAAACTCTAGGGATTCACATAATAGTTATGTGCCTAATTTCCAAAGGCCACTATTGAGAAAGAATGTAGCTGGACGTATGTCTGCTGGCAGGAGGAGTTTTGATGATAACCAGCTGTCTCTTGGAGAGATGTCAAGTTATGCAGATGGACCGGCATCTCTTCATGAAGCTTTGAGTGAAGGACTTAGTTCAGGTTCTGACTGGTCTGCTAGGGTTGCTGGCTTTAATTATCTTCACTCTTTGCTGCAGCAAGGTCCAAAGGGAATTCAAGAAGTTATCCAGAATTTTGAGAAGGTAATGAAGTTGTTTTTCCAGCACTTGGATGATCCCCACCATAAAGTTGCACAGGCTGCTCTTTCAACACTTGCAGATATTGTTCCAGCATGCCGAAAGCCTTTTGAGGGTTACGTGGAAAGAATATTACCCCATGTATTTTCTCGGTTAATTGACCCTAAAGAGCTTGTTAGGCAGCCATGTTCAACAACTTTGGAAGTTGTTAGCAAAACTTACAGTATAGATTCTCTCTTACCTGCTTTGTTACGCTCACTAGATGAACAAAGGTCTCCAAAGGCTAAGTTGGCTGTTATTGAATTTGCAATCAGTTCCTTTAACAAGCATGCAATGAATCCAGAAGGTGCTGCTAATATTGGCATCCTAAAATTGTGGCTTGCCAAGTTAACCCCATTGGTTCATGACAAAAATACGAAGCTTAAAGAAGCAGCTATTACATGCATTATATCAGTGTACTCTCACTTTGATTCAACTGCAGTTCTTAATTTCATTCTTAGTTTGTCAGTTGAAGAACAAAATTCTTTGAGACGAGCACTTAAACAGTACACCCCTCGCATTGAAGTAGATCTAATGAACTATCTGCAGAACAAGAAAGAACGACAACGATCTAAGTCTTCCTATGATCCATCTGATGTTGTGGGAACATCCTCTGAAGATGGATATGTTGGTTTCTCTAGGAAAGCTCATTACCTTGGAAGGTATTCTGCTGGTTCCCTAGATGGTGATAGTGGCAGGAAGTGGAGTTCCCAAGATTCAACCCTGGTTAAAGCCAGTCTTGGCCAAGCAGCTTCTGGTGAAACTCAAGAACATTTGTATCAGAATCTTGAGACTGATTCTAATAGTGACAGTCTTGGTTCAAAAACTAAAGATCTTGCTTATGCAGTCAATCCAATGGGTCAAAACTTTGGCTCTCAAACTAGCCAACTTGGACATGTGGACAGTAGCATGAACTTTGAGGGTCTTTCAACTCCTCGTCTTGATGTTAACGGTCTGATGTCATTGGAGAATTTAAATGTTGCTGAAGGCTATGTACATGATAAAGAATATCCTTCTGAATTGGAACTTAATCATCATTCAGCTGAAGCTGTAAAGATTAACTCATTGACAGACACAGGACCCAGCATTCCTCAAATTCTTCATGTGGTGAGTTATGCAATTAGTAGAGGATGAGTTGGCTTTCTAATTTTATTATTTGAAAAAAAAAACTCTGTTCGAAATAGATACAGAGAGTGAGTGAGAGTAATAGGAGGGAGAGGGAGATAAAGCATCCTCCAAGAACAGCAAATTGCAGCTGAAAAAAATAGGAAGAAAAAGGATCATCAGCTCAAAAGATCAATCCAATCCCTTTGCAAAACAGATACAGAAACCCCTAAAAGCCATTAGCTTTAACCCACAAGGCCGCCAAGAACACAAGTCAATCAAGGAGAAATAATGGCTACAGTAACACTAAACATCAGAAAAAAGTGCACCTTTCCATACATTTTATCCTCACCTTTCCCAAACCTTGATAATGAGTTGTAAGAAAGTTGTCTAAGGTGGCAGGGCAAACCCAAAACTTTCTAAAATCAGCCAAGAGCTTGTTCCAATGCTGCCAAGTCATGTCACAATGTAAAGACAAGTGGCTGCTAGTGGAGACAGCTTTATGTAGCCTTTGTGCTTGTAACTGATCATTCTTTAGGTTTGTTTTATCACAACTGAATAGATATAGTCGTTGTTTTGTGCAGATATGCAGTGAGGGTGATGGAAGCCCTATTTCAAGCAAGCGGACTGCACTTCAACAGTTAGTTGAAGCTTCTATAACGAATGATCATTCTGTTTGGTCTAAGGTATGTTTGATTTGATATTGACTGTTTCTCTTGCTTCCTGTCTCCGAGTTGTATGATTGTTAGTCGTACTTATTAAATGCAATTTGTTTTAGAATTAAAAAAAAGTAGTCCATCGAACTTCATAATCATACAAATGTGGTTTCTTATTGTGATACTGTTTAAAACTATGTCTAGATTCATTGTATAGGCTAACTAAATCATACCAAATAATGTAATTACGGTAATTAGGATTTTTTGTAATCTTTTTATTTATTACAATAACTATATAATTCAGTCTCCGTTGTGTAATTCAGACACACGGTTTCTTCATATGTCTCTCTTTCAACATAGTATCAGAGCCAAGATCCCATCTTCGTCGCCTACTTTGCTAGGCTTATCGCACCTACTTCAATAGGCTTGCCTATTCGGTCCAGGCATATGTGGAGGGGAAGTGTTAAGAGTTCCACATCGCCTGTCTTAATATTTCGGGTGCAGTTTATATATCTGTTGGGCCACTCCACTTAATGTCAATTGGTTTTAGGTTCATTTGTGATAACCAAGTTGCACTGCATATCTCCTCTAATCCAGTGTTTCATGAGAGGACCAAACACATAGAGATAGATTGTCATTTTATTAGAGAGAAGATCCTATCTGGAGACATCATCACTAACTTTTTCGATTCGAATGATCAACTGGTGGATGTTTTCACCAAGTCTTTGAGAGGACCTCAGATAAGTTATATTTGTAACAAACTTGGTGCATATGACCTATATGCTCCAGCTTGAGGGGGAGTGTTGAAAACTATATCTAGATTCATTGTATAGGTTAACTAAATCATAACCAAATCATGTAATTACGGTAATTAGGATCTTTTGTAACCTTTGTATTTATTACAATAACTATATAATTCAGCTTCCGTTGTGTAATTCAGACACGGTTTCTTCATATGTCTCTCTTTTCTCTCTTTCAACAGATACCGATGTTTTTCATTTGATAGTTAATATTAGTATTGTTGAAGAATTACGGGTTTAGGATTAGGGAAAGGAAAAGAGACAAAGACGGCTAAACAATAGTAAACTAAGAATATTATTGATACGAATGAGATGTGATACAATTCCATACCCTAGTACTCCTATTTATACTAATACTTAGGTGTATAAGCTCAAGCCCACTAACATTAAGACTAATAACATAATATCTTCTAACACTCTCCCTCAAGCTTAAGCTTGTTACAAGTAGAAAACCCATAAAGGCATAAACTAAAAACAAAGAACATCACCAACATTTAAAACTCAATTGATCTCAACAAATAACTAAGGAAACTAGTGCTTTCCCTGAATAACAAAGCCTTGGCAACGTACTTGGTAGATAGCTCCTTGCTTCTCCTCGGCACACATCCCAAGCAAATGAGACCAATTTTGGAGTCTTCGACCTTTCTCCTCAGTGGCCACCTTGACCTCCAAACTGGTCTCCAAAATACTAAGTCGGGTATTATACCACTTAGTAACACAAATGAGGGTCCTTTACCAATGTCCAAAGTCTTAAATCTGCAAACCCAGCAACCAAAAATAGGATGAACAACAACCAACCAGACCATTACCACCAACCAAATGCTGCCACACACCATCAACGTGAACTCCACAAGTGCACCGCTTTGGTTGCACCAAATGTGGCACCACTGGCCACCTAAATGCAGTCAGCTTCGTTGTTCCTCCTCAAACGATGCTATCACCAAGAAGAAGAGAGACTCTGCTCACATCCAAGGTAGCTCCACCTCGTTGATAGCCCTTTCCTCCTAGGATAGACCAACTACCTTGGGGCAACTTCATCTAATGGGCAGCCCTTTCCTTTAATATCGGGGGTGGCTCCACTTCATAGGCGGCTCCTTGCCTCTCCCATAGGCGGCTCCTTGCCTCTCCCATAGGCGGCTACACCAAATGGGCAGCCCTTTCCTCCCAGCTTAATCATACCAAGACTGCAATCACTGAGCACATTAGAAATCAATGAGGCGAGAAAATACCAAATAACATCAACCAATTGCACACACAACCTCAGAGACCACCCCACAACATGAGTTTCTTTGTCTCAGTCCAGTAACCGTCGCACCCCATTCTGCAGTCTGAGCTAGCACCAAAAGCCACCAAAAAAAATTAGCAAAATCATTGAAATCAGATAAGAAAACACCAGCACCAATCAACAGGAAGCCAACCTAGAAGAAAACACCAGAACCCAAGCAAAACCTCATGAACTTGACCTGAAAACGCCACAAACGACAAGGAAAACCACCAAACCGGCTTGAAAATTGCACCAAACAGACCTGGCTTCAAAGAAGCAACTAAAATCGCACCAAAACCATACCAAACAGCACCGAAACCTGCTTGCTGGGGCCTTAACTGGAGCTTCGGTCGCCGGCAACCACTTCTGGTTGTTGATCGGAGCTATCCTTGCTGAAAAATCAGACACCCATTGCCGTTGAGGATGGATGCAACTTCAGAACCTGCAAACTGTGAGAAACGTGCAAAACCCAGCCTTGCTGGAAATCTTGCTGGCTACCTAGATGCTGATGGTCTTCCTCCCACCGTCGGTCGGACTTAACCTCGCTGGCGACCACCCTTGGGTCGCCTGAAACTTGAAGCAGCAGCAGTGGGCTGCGCAGTCCCTGAAACTTAAAAAACATAACCTTTGCAATGGGGAAGACACAAACCGCTGTTGTTGACCACCACCAACCTCGCCAGTCATCTTTTCAGCGCCGTCTGGCCACATCCGGCCGCCAATCACTGGCGACCACTCTTGGGTCACAGACAGAGCTGACAAAACGGATTCAACCCGTCGGGTTAACCCGCTAACCCGTCATTTTTTTGCGGGTTGGGTTCAAGGATTGAACTCATATTTTTTCTCCAACCCGCATAACCCGCCCCGCATAACCCGCTGGTTAAGCGGCGGGCGGCGTTGTTCCAAACCTATGCGTTGGCTTTTTAAAAAAAAAAAAATAATAAGTAATATTATAAATGAAAAACTCTTTAAATGTTATATAATTTATGTTTGAATTTTTAATTAGACTATTTTAAAAATTATATTTTAGATATGTGGTTTGTAATTTTTTACCATTATTATTTATTATTTTTTTATAGTATTTATTGATTTTTATATAATTTTTTTTTTTTTTTTAGGCGGGTTAAGTCGGTTAACCCGCTAATTCATCTATTTTTTCTTATTTTATTTTTTTATGTGGGCCAACCCGCCTTAAAGCGGGGTGGGTTAGCTCTTCCAACCCATTTTTTGAAACGGGCCAACCCACCCCGCCCCGCATTTTAGCGGGTTGAAGCGGGTCGGGGCGGGTTGGCCCATTTTGCCAGCTCTAGTCACAGAACTGCAGAATCACAGCCACCCTTGGCTGCGCGCTGACATGAAGAGTGACTTAGGTCACGATTACAAACAGGGAGACTTTTTTTTTAATATATTTAGTTTGATAAACTGAAAAGTGAAAACAGAGGAAAAGTTTTGAGGAAAACAAATAGGGAAGAATATACACTTCTATGGAACTCAACATAGTGGAAAGAAGAGGCCTTCAAGGCGGATGATATCGCTCTGATACCATGTTAAAGAATTACGAGTTTAGGGTTAGGGAAATGAAAAGAGACAAAGACGGCTAAATAATAGTAAACTAAGAATATTATTGATAGGAATGAGATGTGATACAATTTCATAATCTCTTACTCTTATTTATACTAATACTTTAGGTGTTTAAGCCCAAGCTCATTAACACTAAGACTAATAACATAATATCTTCTAACAAGTATTAAGTAATGTTGTTCATCTTCCTATTTTAAGATATTATTTTCAGACAACCCCCTCCAAAAAAATCCCATGTTGATTTCTTTAGTTCTTCCAAGTTGGGTTTTCGAAGCAGATTCTTTTTTGATTTTATTGAAAATTTACGCCCTGAATCCATATAGTCGACCTCACCTTGTGGGAAAAGACTTCTGTTGTTGTATCCATATCGGTGAATTTTTACTGATACTTTGTGTGTAACATACTGTTAGATTGATAAATTCTCTTTGTAAAAGAATTGTAATTTCTCCAATTCCATTAAACAACAATGAATAATATATTTGGATTTGTCTTCTCTATGTAATGATAGTTTCATGGTGTACTTGCAGTACTTCAATCAGATTTTGACAGTTGTGCTTGAGGTGCTGGATGATTCGGATTCCTCAATCAGAGAGCTTGCTCTATCGTTGATAGTTGAAATGCTTAAAAACCAGGTTCGTACTCCTTTTGTGGCATTTTTGTTGGATTATGCTCTTGCTCTTAGCAGTACTTGTAACCGTACGTATTTCTCCTTTTGAAGGCATTTGAGACTTCCGATTATATCATAAGCAATTTTTTTTCTTTTTGGTTGTTTTACTCTTTATTGTTTACAGAAAGATGGCATGGAGAATTCAGTTGAGATTGTAATTGAGAAGCTGCTTCATGTTACAAAAGATATCATTCCTAAGGTAACCAAATGTATCCTGTTCTAGTTTATCTTTTCTATAGTTGCTTTCTTTTCCTAGTCTCAGCCTCTTGCATCCTTTATTCAGGTCTCAAATGAAGCAGAGCACTGCCTGACCATTGTTTTATCTCAGTACGATCCATTCAGATGTTTAAGTGTATGTATTTCTTCACTTGTCTAGTTTGGTCCTCCTTACTCCCTCTAAAATGTTTAAGAGAAAAAGGTGTGGTTTTGCTTTGTTAACTTAAAGCTGATGCTCAGAATTTGAACTGTTTCAGGTTATTGTCCCTCTACTGGTTACTGAGGATGAAAAAACTCTCGTCACTTGCATAAATTGCTTGACAAAGGTAATAATTACCTTAAAACAACCTTTTATTCTATTTTAGAAAGAAGTGCCCTATGAATCAATGATATTTCAAAATAGGGGAAATATTACTTCGTGCCCATATCCTATACCAATATGCTTATGATGCTTATAAAACATATCCTGGGCAGTGTAGTTAAAGGCGCTACAAGTCGTGCTTTAGGCGCTAAGGTAAGGCGAGGGAAGGGTCCAGCGCTTCTTGCCCTTTGAGGCGCTGCCACTTCAGTGAGGCACGCGCCTCTTGCACCTTGATGGTGCTTGTCCTCTAAGCAGAGGCGCTCCATGTGAGTGCTTGACCAATGGGCAGTGGGCTTGACAGACCCCACCCCATAAGAAATGTCAGCTTTCATATAAAATACAACAAATGAAGTTACGCAACATGGCGGTGAAAAATGTCAGCCACCGACAAGCCATACTCAGTCACTGTCAAAGCAAACAGTTACCTTTTCTATTTCTAATTGTTCTTCTGTTCTTCTTTATATGATTCTGCACTTTCTGTGACAATTTAAAACTTTTATCTATTGATTTTATTATGTTTGCACCATTCTCTGTTTTTAATCTTTCTTCTGTTATCTAAGCAGCACCCCCCGTTGGTCTGGTTTATTTGCTTTGCTCCTGTATTTGTTTTTTATTCAGTTCCATGCCACATGTTGTAGCTGTATTGGTCTGGTTTATTTTCTTTGCGGAGTTGTTTTCTGTTTAGTTGCCGCATGCTCTGTTTTCAGTTTCATGTCACAACCTGCATTTGTTTCCAAATGCTCTGTCACCGAAAACACTTGAACAGTTTTATTTATATCTATTTATATTCTATATGCTTTCTGTTTCGTGTCAACGTGCATGTGTTTATAACAGCTACTTTTTATTATTATTATTATTATTAGTGCCTATCTTCTGTGAGGCATGCGCCTTTAGGCGCCTCTCGCCTCAAGGCATTAAAAACACCTAGCTCCTTACGGGCGCCTTTCGCCTTGGACTATCTTGATACTGGGACTATCCTGCTATTTGAAAAAATAATAATAATAATAATTATGGATACAACAGCTTGGGTACATCTTGGTTACTCCAGCCAATATGCCATTCCCTTTGTTCATCGGCTACTTGCTCTCAGTTTTCATTGTTCTTAGGAAATGGTCCTGAACACAGACACTGTTCCCTGATTCCTTCATTCATGAATGGGAATTATTATACATACTTTATATGACTATATGCTGTTTCAATTCTTCATACTCAGAAATAGCATAAATCAGTGAATGATAGTGGTTAGGAAATACTTGTGGATTTCATATCACTACTACTAGCACATGCTAACAGGTCATTCCTTTTTTCTTGCTTTATGAACGTGTTTCTGTATCCCAGCTGTATCGTATCACATATTTTTGAGAATTCACTATATCCCCATATCTGTAATTCTGTATTATATCAATACCTTTACCACATATCATACCCTTGCTTCATAGGAAGCGATCCATTTTTGTGCATGAATTAAATATGCTTTATAAACATTTATCTTGTTTAACATCATATCATTCCTTCCTTCAGCTTGTGGGCCGGCTCTCTCAGGAGGAACTGATGGCTCAGTTACCATCGTTTCTTCCTGCTCTTTTTGAAGCTTTTGGAAACCAGAGTGCAGATGTTCGTAAGGTATTTAACATCTTTTGTCTGCAGTAATTTATGGTCCTCCACTTCATACATCTAATGAAATTTTAGGTGGTAAAAAATTCCTTATCAGTCAAAGAACGCTGTAAAGTGGTGAATGTAGTTAAACTTATAACAAATTTATCGGACAAGTAGAGATTAGATGGTTGAGACAGACCTACAGACCTATTTGGTAGCTTCTTAAAATAGTTAGTATTCTGGGGTAAAAAAGACAATCGTGTTGCTAATTGAAACTTCTTGGGATTATTGAAAGATTTACGGCTGGCCTTAGGTTTTTATGACTTCAAACATTTCTTTGTTACTGAAGGCCAAATTTAAAAAAAAGAAAAATCATTTCTTTCTTTCTTGAGAAACTGCCATGAGATAATATGGACATTACTGCTGAATGAGGGAGCTCTATTGCCTTTAGAACTATTAACTGTCAGTTGTTGGGTGAGGCTGGTCAGTCAAGCTTAAAACTCTTCTTGGCTTCTTGTTCGTTTTTCATTAATCACTGCTGAATATCTATTACCAGGAATAGCCTTGGCCATCCATATAGGAAGTTGTCCTTTCCATGTGTCAAACTCCTTGTATGTCAGTGTTGATGGTTTGGTATATCTGAGCCACCTAAACTTGCTTGGCACCTTCCTTTACTGTGGGCAAATCTGATCAGTTGACTGCTCTCTCTTAATTCTTTTAGGTTCAATTATTGAACATGAACTTGTAATTTTTTTTTAGGTGATTAACTAGAAATATACTTTGAAAGGATGATAAATGTGACTGGCTCTATCAGAAAATATTTTCTTTGAATGAGAGGATTGTGGTATTATTTCTGTTGCTAAAAATTGTAGGCTTGTTTTTGCGCGTCTGTTTTCCCCTTTATATCTGGTCTGTTTTATTATTCTCATTTTATGTTAGTGTTGGATGGTTACAGACTGTTGTTTTCTGTCTCGTGGATATTTATATCATGCTTGGGAAAGCATTCTTGCCATATTTGCAAGGGCTTAACAGCACACAGTTGAAGTTGGTCACAATTTATGCGAATCGAATCTCACAGGCCAGGACAGGCAAAGCAATTGATGCCACTCATGATTAGCAGGTTCATCGGGAAGAAAATTTGTGGGTTTTGGGTGTTTGTCTTATTCATTATTGTGTATTTTGTATATTTGCGTGCATAAATTTTAGTGGGTTTCCATTGTCTTTCCTTCCTCACCTTTGTTCTATACATATATATAGTTTTTTGTCTATCCTTTTTCCCTGCCAATGTTTTTTGGAATTTGTAGAGTGCTGGTGGTGGAATACAGTGCGCAAATTGTAATCTACATTGAGTAAACATTATTGATTGTATTAAATGGTTTTCAAGAAAGCCTCATTAGTTCAGTTACTTGAATATTTTGGATTTAGTTATTTTTGGGAAGCTTTTCAAGCTGCAATTCTTATTGTTCTGGAAGATGGATTATTTTTTCTTTTTCGGTTTTGGTCAATCGCTTACAAACTGAAAGCCACTGGGCCAGGGCCCCTTACAAGAGGACCACAGCCTTTGCCCAACGAAACCACAAAGCACTAGGCATGTGCATGGTACGGGTTTGATTTGGTCAGAATTTAGCTCTATTTTGATTGGGACAACCTGGCCTAGTCTTGACTCTAGTAATGACAGAGCTGACTCGATATTAGATCAAATGTATACATCTGAAAAATGATGTTCATACATTATTTTTTTTCTCATATCTCTTTTTATGTTCATTTTGAATGGCTGTGATTAAGTGAGAGAAAGTGATAAAAAAAGTAAGTATGGTGAATAGTATTGAGATGAGTGTAAAAAGAAATATATGAACTGTATGTGATAAAAATATTAAAATTGTATAAATTTAAACCGTATGTAAAGTTAAATTATAAAATTTAAGAAACTAAAATGTTTTATAATATATATTTTAAAATAAATATTAATATACATATATTAACATATTATGTAAAAGTTAGTAATTTAAGTTTAAAAATATTTTATTATTTATAATTAATTGTTAAAAAATATAAGTTTTAAAATAATATGGTATTGAGTTGGGATGAGATAATGAGAGGTATGATCTAAAAATGCACTGGATCTAATTCATAGATGCAAAACTCGTCTCAATGAGTTTCAAGCCATGATGAGTTAGTAGGAGGAATTAAAGCATTACAAGTGATAAAAAAAAATAAACATGCTTGCTTGTGTGGGTAAACAAGAAACGAAAACTTAATTAATGCGATAGTATTTTTGTATTTATTAGTAAAAATGTATCAACTTAAAACAAAAGCAAAAAACAAACCAACCGCTAACCGACCTTGATTGACTGATACAAGGGGAGCTCTGCTCAAATGGGTTTTTCCTTCTTCCGCTTCTTGTGTTCTGAAATAATCCTTGTAGGGTTAGCATAGGGTGTGGTTTACAGCTCTCAAAACACCTACTTATTTCCTTCTTTCCTTATAGTCCAAAATAAATTGCACAATAATATGGCGTGCTCTGGACAGTCATTACCTATAGTTTATAGTATAGTGATTTCAGAACAGAACCAAACAAACTCATGCATTTTTTTTTCTTAAAAAAAATTGTACTTCTCACTTATAAAACAATTTTAAGCGATTTAGGTAATTTAAGTGAATTACTTGAGCACACGAGTAGTATGATTGGTTCTAATCAATCTCTAAAGGAGAGGGCCCTGTCTAATTCTTCATATTGTAGCTTCTAATTTAATATTCTGAACTATAGTTGAAGGATTTAATTGTGATGTACACACAATGTAATTTTTTTTTACATTATTAATCAATCATGTATTGTTATATCATTAAAAATATTTAACTCTCATAATAATTACATTAAAAGTCACACATGTGATGATATATAATTGGTTGATAGTATAAAAAACTTTACATTGATAAAACATCAAAATTAAACTTATTGTTTAATATGGCATTACTTATCTTTTTTTTTTCAAAAAAAAAAAAAGCTTCCACATTATCAAAGTGAATGTCATTTTCCTAACTAATTCGTTATATAGAGTAGGGATGTCAACGGGACAGGGACAAGTAGTGCTTCTCCTGTACTTGTTATGGGTACCTATTTGTGATAATCACAGATAGACAAATATTCACATGTATCCACGGGGTAGTTAATAATTTAAAATAAAATCTTAAAAATTATAAAAAAATATATAAATAAAATAAACATTAACACCACATATCATAACTTTGTTCAACAATCTAAGATCTTTACAAAATTAAAAGAATATTACAAATAACAAACTAAATTTAATTATATTTTGTAATAATAAGTCTATATAAATAACTATTACATGAATGACATATATTTTTTCAATAAATTTTGTTATTATGAGTTCATTTAATAAAAAATACATTGTAAAATTATATATATATATATATATATATATATATATATATATATATATATATATATATATATATATATCATCTTAAAGTAAAAAAAAAAATCATAATATATGATATATATTAAATGAAAATGTATACTTCATGAATTCGTGGGTACCCGCTAGAAAGATATTATAATTCCCACCTCCGTCCCATTGTGGATGATCTCCATATATTCTCACGGACACGGATAATTTTGTCATCCCTAATATAGAGACACTTGGCTACATACTCTTAAGTATCATCAAAAACAAACTAGGGTGTTTTAATGAGATGATTGGGTAAATAAAAATTTTAGAGTTATGACGTATTAACAATTTTATACCTTAACCAAACAAAATGTAAAAGAAAAAAAATTATACAAGTCAGCAAGTGATACAACACTAAGCAAAGCGAAGAACAAACCAACAGTTACAATCAGTTATAAGTAGACAGTTGAGTTGGTTAGCATCAAACAAAAGAGGAGTTAATTAGTTAGCAACAAGCTAAGCCACTGTAGCAAACAGCAAGTGGAGCTACTATGATATGTAATAAGGAAGCACCCTTCCTCAGAGGAATTCCGTTGCTTTCCATCTTTCATGTTGGTTCATTTTGATAAAAAGGGCTTATCAGCAAGCAAACATATATTAATTTAAAAAAAACACGTTAATTTTATAATTTTCAATTTAAACAAAGATTTAAAATTTGCTGTGTATATTTCATATATGTATTTTCCTTTATTGGATTCTGTTTACTTATCTTTTTAATCCTGATATTTAAAAGAGAAGAAAAAAAAATGAAAAATGTCTCTTCTATACTTAAAATCCCACACCTGATGTACATAATGATGAATTAATTATTGGTTAATAATACGTATCGATTGGTTAATAGACTAATAACTTGTTTTCTATATAGAATGAACATATATATTGTTAATCCATTAATCAATCGATACATTTTGTTAACTAATAATTGACTAATCATTTACCTATGTATGGGAGGTATAACATTTTAGGTGTAGAAATAACTTAACTAAAAAAAATGGAAAGAACTAACTTTGAAGAGATATATATTATTTATAAGAACCTAATTCTATTTATAACGAGGACAGACAAGCTAGTAGCTTTCTATGATTCTAATAGCATCTTGTAGGGGAGAAATTATTGGTTACATATAATTGTATCACATTATTTTTATATATATTTATAAAAAATTAGAGAGAGAATATAATTTTTTATGATGAGTGTGTTTAGAAGGTCTCATTTTTTTTTTCTTTTTAAATTTATGTGAATGTGTGTAAAAATAACATGATACAATTGTGTGTAACCAAGAATCTCTCACCACTTAATCTATTATTCTCGTCCTGGTAAATAAAGTTGTGTGGACGTATACGCCGACCTCTGTTTATTCTCTTCCTTGCATTGTAAGGTATATACTCGATAGCTCAGGGAGAAGAATAAGTTTGGCTTACTCGTTTTTCGTGCCAAAGAAAATGAAAGGCAAATAGTGAAAGGACCCAAAAAATATACTTCGAAATATTATTGTCTTTTTGTCTCGGACAAAATAGAAAAAATATGCCCTACAAATTTATTCAAGATAAGAACCATCCCCATTTTTGGAAAAATATCACTCTCCCTCAGATTTTTGAGATTTTGAACAAAATCCAAAGACACTTCTTCAAATTCAATGTTGATGCTTACGCACATACAATTCGGGACTTCCGTCTTTTTCTTTTCCTTTCAATCTTGTGTCACGGCTTACTTAATTAACCACATCAGCAGGATATATATATATATATATATATATATATATATATATATATATATATATATATATATATATATATAGCACCCCAACTAGCTAGCTATTTTTTCATCCGTCTTCATTCTTCCCCTCCTACTCATAGTTGTGGCCTTAGTCTCAGAATCAGGAAAAAGATTTCCCATCCAGGTTAGTGCTACACTGCTACTGCTACGTTATCTTGAAATCTACATACATATTTAGTGGTAATATACCTTTGTTGTCCAGAGGAAAATAAACTTATATAACTGGTTTTTTTTTATTTTGTGCAACAAGTGGTGGTATAAGGAGACTGAACAAGTTATGGAAGCCAAAAACAAAAACCTGATGGCACCTCAAAACTTAGCCACCCAATTAACAGCACTTGTTGTAGATGACAACATACTCAACCGAAGGGTTCATCAAAAGCTGTTGAACAGTGTTGGAGTGAAAAATCAGGGAGTGGGAAATGGCAAAGAAGCCGTAGACATTCATTGCTATGGACAAAGCTTTGACCTAATTCTCATGGACATGGATATGCCTATCATGAATGGCATTGAGGTACTTAATTAATTATATTATTATGTACGCCCAAGTTTACAATTAATTGTGGTCTATATAATAGGTTAATAAGTTGAAATCACTAGCTATCTTGCTGGATTTGGTTTACTATATTTTGTTTTGTAAGGAACAAAAGATGAGAAGACTGATGGCCCAATGAAGATGTTTTTGTTAAAAACGCATGTGTATAACGAGAGTCTCTTGTTGCATGTTTTTATATAGGCAACAAAGAAACTTCGCTCAATGGGCATTTGTAGCATGATAGTTGGTGTGTCATCACGCTCTATGGAAGCGGAAATACGAGAATTTATGGAAGCGGGGCTTGATGACTACCAAGAGAAACCCTTGACATATGCTAAGCTTAGTTCAATTCTTGATAAGATCAACCCCAACTTTACTTGTAAGTGAAAATTCAACCGTGTAATGGATGCCAGAAAAAGTACTTATGCTAGCAAGTTATCCGTTCCTTGTTTGTTTCTTTGGGTCTTCTTTTACTATGGTCAAATCTGATCAATCAGTAGTGCTCTATGAGATCCTATATTGAGTTCAAACACTGACTAAGTGACTATCAATGTTACACAAACTAAAAATAAGGAAAAAAAACTCCATGACGACGTGTTATTCAACTCATCAATGAATCTTAGAGGGATACTTGGGCGGAACTAGGGGAAGTTTGTGAGGGGGCCACAGTAAGAAAATTTTATTTCAGCGGGCAAGTTAAAAAATTTTTGAAAAAAATCTAGATATCTTATATCTGGTCTGTTTCGCTATATTTGCGTATTTTGGATGTTGCTACGTGCATGAACTTCGGCGGTGTGTTTTCTTTCTTTTCTCCCTTTATCCGCCATGGAGTATTTGTTGGATTTGCCGGCTGCTGATGCTGGATTAGAGTGTGCAAATTGTAGTCTTTGAACAATATTTGATTGTGATGTAATGGTTTAAGAAGAGCCTAATTTTGATCCACAATTCAGTATAAAACTTGTCTTAAACTGTTATGACCCAAAAAAAAAAAAAACCATGCAAACATATATATAATTACATTCACCTATTTGAAGAAAAGCTCATAGATTTGCAGTTACTTGAATATTAGTTTGAATTTAGGTATCTAAGGCTTGTTTTTACTATTTCCTTTAAAAAAAAGTTTGAAAACTGAAAATAAAGTTTAAAAAATGTGATATTTTTATAATTATTAATGAAAACATATTAACTGAAAATAAAAGCAAAAAACAAATCACTTTTTGAGGCTATAATGCTTCTTGTTTTATGGAAGATGGATTTATAGTTGCACACTTTCGCTCTTGTCCTAAAGTGATCATAAGACTGGAAATTAACCAAATCAAGCTTAATTTAGGTTCAACTTGATAAGAATTTTTAAAAGTTTGAGTCTAAGGTGTTAGAATCAAAGAGAACTAGCAAATAATAATTGGTTAGTTGAGTTAATTAAGTAGTCTTTTTAGTGTGATTAGGTGATGTCCAAGCCACCTCGATTAATTCATCTCTCTAGTCCAGCACTTAAAGATAAGACATTTACGTTGAGATTAAGAGAAATAATGTAACATTTTTATAATTATTAATGAAAATATATATCAGCTTAAAATGAAAATAGAAGACAAATCAAAGTTACTTTTGAAACTATAATGCTTCTTGTTACAGAAGATGGATGTATAGTTGCACACTTGCGCTCTTGTCCTAAAGTGATCTCGTAGGATTGGAAATTAACCAAATCAAGCTCTTGTTACAGAAGATAGATGTATATAGTTGCACACTTTCGCTCTTGTCCTAAAGCGATCATAGGATTGAAAATTAACCAAATCAAGCTTAACCTAGCTTCAACTTGAAGAGAATTTTTAAAAGATGAGTCAAGGTGTTAGAATCAAAGAATACTAGCAAATAATAATTGGTTAATTGAGTTAATTAAGAGTTTTTTTTTATTGCGATCAAGTAGTGTCTCAATTAATTAATATTTTGTATGGCATGACCTTAAAATATTAGTATAGTTAGGATTCGAATTTATAACCGTGCGTCTATTCATATGTCATATGCTCGTTTATTATTGAGTCAACTCCTTAGGATTAGTTAAGCAATTATTTACAAAACATATTGTGGATAAAAAATTATAAATAGTTAGGAAATTAGGATAGTGTATAAATAATTTACAAACAAAAAGATGATGGATATATTAGGGCAGAAAAAAAACATAAGAGAAAAAAAAGTGAGTTCTAATTATTTAAAACTGTTTATTTTAATTTTATATTCACACTCAATTATAGTATTAGTTTATCTAAATATATACTGAATTGGATAAGAATCATTTGTGAACTCTTGCCTGTCTTTTGGCACACTAACCGGACTGATTCTCTCTTGCATGCAATAGCAATACTTTGCTTCGCTTCTCTCCAGCATCTTTAACATTTTTATTTTATTTATTTATTATTGAGAAATATTAATAATTAAATACTTTTTTATACTTAATTTACTATAATTAGTCTAAAAATAAGCATTATTAATTTTTTCAATATTTCTTTTAAGTATATGAGATGAACTAACAATAAAATAAGTGTTAAAAAAGAAGTATAAAAAATATTATTAATATTTCTCTTTTGGACCAAACAAGGAGATGTCCTTCAGCCTTGGACCATTGAACATTGAATTGATCAAGGGCACAACAAAAAGTAACCCTTTGCAAAGGCTTTTCGTTATTAATTTTAAATATAGGAGATTCTCTAAATGCATCAACACACGACACAATGTTTATTGTCAAGAATAAGAAAAATACCATGATGCCCGGAGAAATTTTTACATAAATTTAAAGTATTTAAGTTTAATGTATTAAGTTAATTATATTATTTATTAAAATAAATAATTAAATTTTTATTAATTAATTGTAATAATTATTTATTAATTAATGTTATAATTAACTTAATGCATCTTTAAATATATTAAATTTATGCAAGAATCTCAGTGCTGCCTAGGATAAGGGGGCTCACTTTCGTTTTGAAGTTGAAACAATCCAAGCTGCTTTTGTGCTAAAATTGTCCGGACCATGTAGCGGGACTCCACAAATAATCATGTAACTTTTTTTAAAAAATAATATAACTAATTAATTGCCTCATTTATTTTTATTTTAAAAATTCATTATTTCAAAAGCTTATCTCTCATTAAAAAAATTTATGAAATAGACCCACAAACATAACGGAAATATTTTCAATAAAGTCCAATTCACATAATTATTTATACAAAAATTTAAATAATTATTTTTATTTATTTATATTAACTTACAATAACTCACGTGATACGTAAGTTATTTAGCTATTGAAGGAACTCTGTAATACTAAGTATTTGAATCTACAAAAAAAAAATATTTATAAAACAAAAAACACTTTAGGCGATGATTAGTTTTACATTAAAAGAATATGAAAAATTCTCGCAGGAAAAAAAGTTATATGATAATTTAGCTATTCAGCCCTTATAGATAAATATATTATCAAATTCATTCTTATTTTACATGACTTTTTTTTTTGTTGGAAAAGAGGAGATTCCAAAGGTAAATCAGGACCATTCTAGGAAGAGATCACAACCAGCCAAATCGGCAAATAAAAAGGGTCTAAGTTTCCTTTGAGGTTCGGTAATCTCATGGTAGCCTAACTCTTGTAATTCATAATATGATGGATCGACGATGAGTAACGATGAATTCATGTGATATCATTTTTTTTTCATTAAAGTGAGTTGTCTGCCTTTTTATTCAAGGTACACGCTATCAAAGTGGTAACCTCTTAATATATATATTTTGGTGATATCATACTTGAGGTGAGAGGACAAACGTAATGTGCTGGATATACAAGGGTGGTTATTACTTATTTTGTTTAGCCGAACAATTTTTACTTCTCAAAATATTAGAAAATAAGAATAATGGATATTTTCTAATTTGGTCAGGATATGGAAAAATTCAGATAGAAGCCTAAAATTCAAGACTCGGTTACCTAAAAAAGAAAATATAAAATGTTTTTTGAGAAAGCAATCTTCTTTAAAACAAGCACATATGTTAACTAATTTTTTTTAAAAAAACAATATTTTAATTTTGTATTTCTCAAGTCTTAGATACAAAATAATCCATTTGTAGCATAACTTTCACTTGTCATCATTGTAATTCTAAACATAAAAGAAAAGAAAACCAAAGTTGGACAAAAGAATCTAACTTCTAAGAGATATACAACATTTAAAATGCAGAGAAGATCGATGAAATGAATAACCACCACCAAACCAAGTAAGAATCTAAAACTATTTACAACCAGGGGGTTGTAGGCACGTGTAACTGACTAAATTAACTTAACATCTTGGTAAACAAAAAAAAAATATGAACAATTTTTTTTTAAATAAAAATGGACATGAACATATGCCTCTGGTTTCTTGTTGCATTATTGTACAGTATAGATAGATTCGATTAGATGGCCTAGGAAGAAAAGTAAAGTTTAATAAAAGTTTTTGGCTTAGTTTGTTTTTCGTGCTAAAGAAAACGAAAGGAATAGAACTAAATGATGCAAAAAAATATACTTTGAAATATATTGTCTGCCTGTCTTGCACAAAATAGGAAAGATGCCCTGGAAGTTTATTCAAGGTGGGAATCATCCCATTTTAGGAAAAAGAACACTCCTACAGATTTTGAGATTTTGACAAAATCCTATAAGATACTTCTCCGAATCCAATACTAATGCTTACCACACATCTATTTTTAAGTTTCTTTCTTTTCCTTCTGCTTTAATCCTTTGTACCCTTTTGAACCACATGGGAGAAATATACATATATATAGCTCTCCTAGCTAGCCACTTATCCATCTTTCCCTCCGATTGGTTTAAAGAGTTCTCTATCCAGGTTAGTGTTACACTGTTATTGCAACATTATCTTCGGCCACACACATATATATCTATCTAGTAATTATATATGTTTTTGTCTACAGAGAAAAAGACAAAAGAAGAAAATCAATTGAAAGTCATGGAACCTCGTCAGTTAACAGCACTTGTTGTTGATGATGACATAATGGTCCGAATGATTCATCGAAAGATGTTGAACAGTGTTGGAGTGAAAAATCAAGTCGTGGAAAATGGCAAAGAAGCCATAGACATTCACCTCTCTGGGCAAAGTTTTGACATAATTCTCATGGATAAGGATATGCCTATTATGAATGGCATTGAGGTAACTATATATTTTACACACTAATACAATGTTACAATTAATTATTACGGTCAATTATGTATAATACTTATTGTTTTGTAGGGGAGAAACGATAAAAATGACAATTTAATAAGAAAGAAATCTGTGTTAGATTTGTGTGTAATGTGATTCTCTTTCTGTATGTTCGTATTAGGCAACAAAGAAACTACGGTCAATGGGAATACATAGCATGATTGCTGGTGTATCAGCACGCTCTGTCGAAGCACAAATACGAGAATTTATGGAAGCAGGACTAGATGACTACCTAGAGAAGCCCTTGACCATTGCTACGCTTACTTCAATCATTCACAAGATCAACAGACTTTAACTCATAGATTAGACAGAAGATCAACTCTAACTTCCATTTACTACTTGAAAGTTTTTATCTAGCTAGCTATAGTTGTTTAGATGAATGACAGATATATGAAGCTTTTGTAATTTCTTTTGACTGTTTGAGGTTTGACTGGAGCTGCATTCAGGTCTTACATTACTACAAAAGGAATTTCATCAACATTTCTTCAAAGTATTTGGGTGAATACAGATTAAATTCATTTTAATTTTATTCTGATGCAAATATCACGGTTTAGAGGATATTTGGTTTGTTTGGTGTTATTATTTTAAATTTATATTTTGTTACAAATAATTACAAAATTAATACTTTAATTTTTAATGTTTTTTAATGAAAATAATGTGATATTTTTATAACTATTAATGAAAATATATCAATTCAAAATAATAATAAAAAAACCAAATATTCTCATAGGTGTCTCAGTTACTCATAATTGCTGAATTAGTTTTGCACATTTTTTATGGGAAAAATGTAATATTAAAGGACCAATGTAATATTACATATATTCTTTTAAAGAACTCATGTGATGTCACCTCTATATCTTTGATGGATCAAAATGAACATTTACTTAAAAAAAAATTACAGACATAGAAAGTACGTAGTGAGATCAATTAAAATTCAAAAGAAAAAAATCGAAAACGAAAGTTGATGAAATTGAATAATAAGGAAAGATAAAGTATGGTATATACATATCTAAAATAAATAAACTTACATACATTTAGAATTTTAAATTACATTTACGCCTTCATGATTTCTTTCTACTTATTCAACAAATATTAAATATGAGTTGTTTTGAGTTAAAAAAGACAAAAACACTTACAGATGAAGTCATTTGAATTTAATCATCGATAAGAGTACGGTAAAATTTAGGTAAAGGAAAATATGATGTTACATTATTTTTTATCTTTTATCATTTTTATCTTATTTTTTAATGATTGTAATTAAATGAGAAAAAATGATATAATCAATGGTATAAGAAATAGTGTAAAAAGTGATGTGAAAAAAAAAAGTGTGATAAAAAAATTATGATTGTTAAAAAAAAGTCATACTTTAAATTCTTATAAAAAAATAATCACTAAAAATTTTGTAATTTAATTAGAATTTAATTTTGATATGTTGTACGTCTAAAAATGTTTTATACTTATATTTAATTATATATTTACATATTACTTAATGAATTTGATCATATATCATGTAATTGTTAATATAATAAAATTCATTAAATGATGTGTTAATATAAAATTAGATGATAGTGTAAAAAAAATTATACTGAAAATATATTAAAATTAAACTCAATTAATTCATTAATGACGGTGCAATCTTTAAAACTAAAATGTGATGATAATGTTGAAAGTTTGTTTCTTTATTAAGTCACTTATCACTTTACCCTACCTAAATATTTGCACCTTTAACATATGAAAAGATTACATATAAAAAATAGCCTCTTAACTCTTTAGTATTAATTAATAGAGATTATATCATGCCCAACAAAGATAATATAATCTTATGAAATGAGCATGAATTTTGATTTTGATATTCAGGATTTTACATAATAAAGATTTCTTAATATCCACCAAAAAGAAATAGAGATTTCTTATTTAATTGGATCGGGTTCCATTTATTTGAGATAATTAATTAAAAATATGGAATTCCCATCTAAAATATGATTCTATTATTTAATAGATGATAATTATATAGAAACTATTCTTTTTGGTGCGGGGGGATCTCTTTCACATTAGAGCTTTCGATGATTTTATATTAATTAATAAATTAAAGAGTCTTCCTTCACTATACTTTTACCTATTTGTGTGATTGTCTTTCTTCATGTTTTCATACATAAAATTTTCTAACTTCTCAAAAAACTATAACCAATTAAAAAATAATAATGAATCTACTTATTCCAAGAGTAAGTTTTGCACATTTGTACAGGTAAATAATCTTTTATAAATTGTAAATTTAACCAAACTAATCATTAAATTGTACGATATTATTTTAATGTCATGTACACTGAATTTTAGTTAAATGAGACATTTATAAGTATTTAATTTAATAATTAATATTTACTTATATTTAAAAAATATTATATGTTAAAGTAAAGCGGTATGATGAAGCATTTTGAAATTGTATGAAAATTTATGGACTTGCTCTATCTCATAAAAACTTTTAATTCAATGTTTGGATTAATAAAATTCAATATTTACAAAAAGTTTTTTAATAGAATAAGTCTGTCAAAACTTACTTCGAAAGTAGATCCATAAATTTATACAAAGTTTAAATTTAGTATCTGTAGGTAGACTCTTTATTCTTTAAGACACAAAATTTAATAATTTAGATTTTACTACTTGAAAGTTATTATTATTATTATTATAAATTATACTATTAATTAGTTTTTATTATTATTATTATTATTACAAATTGAAAGGCGTCCTAGTTAGCTTAATCTTGATTGGCCCATTCTCATATTTACCACTAATTAAAAAAAATTCTCAAATATTTTTTATTTTTCTTATTATATTTTTTATTATTCTAAAATTAAAGATATATATATCACAATATATTTTGCCTTTTCTTTAAAATAATAACTCAAAAAATAAAACCGATGATATTGTCTATCTCCTTTAGTTAGTCCTTTTCTTCTTTCTTTTATTTCTTCTCTATTTTGTACATTCTCTCCACTTTTCTTATTATTTTTCTATTTTTATTTCATTGTTTATCATTTTTTATTTTAAAATTAATTGATTATTTTAATTTTCCCTATTATTTTTTATTCACACACATGTATAATATTAATGAAAGCTAGAGTGGTAGACTCATGACTATATACTTTGAGATTAAGTAATTCACAAAGAAATCTTGAATCTAATCTAAGATAACGAAATTATTTAAGATTAAAAAATTATAGGGTCATATACATAAAATAAAATAAAAATAAACATTGTGCACGCACATATTTTTATGCACACACTTTTTTCTTGTGGATCAGCTGCCTCATGTTAAATCGAGAAAGTTTGGGCACCATTTGCCAGCATTGGATAAGATCTTCATATAGTTATAGTGATTAATGTAGAATGCTGGTTTGCGTCCTTGGTCTTCCGCCATCAATTCACAGAACCAGTGGCTTCAAAAACTACTAGCTAATTGTAATATGGGGTTTAAATATGCGTGCACGATTGTTGCATTCCATATATGCGTTGATGACTGCAAACACATTATGGTGAAGAATATGTGCAGAAGTAGAATAATGATGCAGTCTTGCGTTCATATGGGACCACACCATACTACAATCAGATAATGGTTTTTGAAACAATGGGTTGTGCCATTATAGCATAACTTGATAGAAATGACCAATGACACAAATCATGCTTCTTTATATTAACCACAAGAACTATATGAAGATCTCACCCAATACTAGTAATTGGTCCCCAAACTTTCGCAGTTTAACATGAGCTAGCTGAGTACCCGCCAACTGTCAATTTGAAAACCTACGTAGTACATAGTCGTCTATCATATAGTTAAGGGAATTAGATTAAAAATTAATTATTCATTAATTGTTTTTTAAAACAAAAAATGTGTAGATGGATAGCCATTAATGAAAAAAGTAGACGATGCATTACCACACAATTAAGATCACCTTTGATTCGCTTGAATTAGGACAGGTAAAATGAGAATGAGAATGAGAACAAGTAAGTATATTTGATTTTTTTTTTATCAAATGGGAAACAAGAGAAGCAAAAGACAAGGAATTAAATTCTAAGCCTAACATGACCAATAGCATCAGCCAAAGAGACTAAGCAAATAGGCTGAGGGCAACTCTTCCAAAGCTTAAACAAAAAATCTTCAGCAGCTCCCTTCTTCGCCAACCAGTCTGCGCACTCGTTACCTTCTCGAAACACATGGTTGAAAGAAAGTTGTCAAGAGAGATCAATAAAGGATCTGATGGAATTCACCAGGGGTGCCAGAGGGTGAAGATGATGAATCCCCTGCTGAATCAAAGAAATTACATATTTCGAGTTTGACTCACACACTAAGGGATTATAACCTTTCTGTCAAGCAAACTTGAGACCATTATAAATCGCCAAAAGTTCAGTTCTAAGATTATCAGTGATACCACAGAAACCAGAGAAACCAATACACCAATGGCAAGCTCATCATGGATCAGACCTCCGAGACCAGCTCTATCAAGGTTACCCAAAGAACTCCCATCAACATTAAGCTTATAAGCATTAAGAGGAGGAGGGCACCACTTAACCTCTTTGGAAATGTTAGAGTGATTATCAAGACCAAAGGTAGAAGAAACAAGCCTATGCAGAGAAATGATCTGGTTAACAACATACCAAGTGTCCCACCTATTATCATTAAAAAGCTCCTCATTGCGAGCTTTCCAAAGGAGCTAGCAAGTGATAGCAAATTTGGTACCATTTTCCTCATCAATGTTCAAGCGCAGCCAAGAGTCACTATCCTGAACATGAAAAAATTGCCCACCATCTAAATGTAAAATCTGCCAAATCTGTCTTGATATACCACAGTCACGAAGAACGTGCAACAAGCATTCAGTTTGGGCTCCACACTTAATACAAGACGCATCATTAGTGAGGTGCCTATAAGCTCGAAACATGTTGGTGGGAAGACTACCATGCATGGCCATCCAAATGAAGAATTTAATGTCCTCATGCAACTTCAATTTCCACACCCAAGTCCAATTATTTGATGCAAATTGATGACACATAGATGCAGACATAAGCCAATTGTAGGCACTCTTGACAGAGTAGAGACCGGAACTAGCATGCCCCCAGATATAAGAATCTGCTGAAACACCATCAATGAAAGTGCTCATAATTTCTTGTTTAATATCTGGAGAAAGAAAAGTAGCACACTGACCCCAATGCCATTGGCCATCAAAGCAAATGTCCTTAACCAAAAGCTGAGCATCTTGTATGTCAACAAAAGGAACCATATTGCATAACAGATCATCATCAACCCATTTCTCATACCAAAAAGAAATTTCACCTTTACCCAATCTAATTTTAAAACTAGTCGAAAGCCAGTGCAAGGCTTTAAGAATTGAAGACCAAGTGTAGGAAGTGCCATGAGACTGGACAACATTAAGAATATGGGTATCTTTCAAATACTTGGAGGTTGAAAGTTGAACCCATAGCTTGTAAGGCTCCTGGAGCAGCGACCAAATATGTTTGCCCAACAAGGCAATATTAGCTTGACGGGCCCGATGAATTCCCAGCCCACCTTTGCCTTTAGGGAGAGTTATTGTATCCCAGTTAACCCAATGAGAGGAACTGCCATCCCAAATGAAGCTCCTCACTTTGGCATCAATAGTATCACAAATGCACTGAGGCAACCACAAATTTTGCATGAGTAAACTAGGATTGCGGTCATGCTAGATTTTGCTAGAGTGATCTTCCCTGCTTTATTAAGTAACTTGTTTTTCCACCCTACCAACCTGGAATCAATCTTATCAATAATATAGGCAAAATATGATTTTTTAACCCGCCCAACAAGCATAGGAAACCCCAGATATTTGCCTAAATTATAGTTATGATGATAACCAATAATGGACTCGAATTTGGAAATTTTAGCACGAGACACATTGCGAGAAGCGAGAAATCGAGACTTCTGAATATTAATTTTCAGACCAGAAGCTAAACAAAAAGCTTGCAACACTTCTTACATCATTCTAACTTGGGAAAATTTGGCTTGAGTAAACAAAAGAAATCATCCGCAAAAAATAAGTGAGAGATAGTTGGGCCATTTTTATCAATATGCATAGGTGTCCACTTTCTATCATGGACCTTCTCTTGGATAAGGAGAGCCAATTTTTCCATACAAAGGACAAATAAATATGGGGACATTGGGTCACCTTGCCTCAAGCCCCTTATTGGCTTAAAGGATTTAAGCAAATCCCCATTCCATTTCAGAGACAAAGTGCTAGAAGTAATGCAATTCATGATAAGATTCACAATATGGGGAGGGAAGCCAAACTCATTAAGAGTAATATTCAAAAAATTCCAATCCACCATATCATATGCCTTTTCAAAGTCTACTTTAAAGAGAAGGAAACCTTTTTTACCTCTTTTTTTCTGGTGCATATGATGGACAATTTCCTGGGCCACAATAGCATTATCAACCGTGCCTCTGTTAGGAAGAAAACTGCTTTAAAGAGGACTAATAAGGTTATCTGCATGAGGACGAATTCTGTTCACTAAAACTTTTGAAATGAGTTTGAAGAGCACATTGCAAAGGCTTATAGGACGGAATTCCTTAAAACCAGAAGGGGCATCCACCTTAGGAATAAAGACAATAAGAGTCTCTGCTAGCTACGGATTAAAACTTCTTGAAGAAAAAGCTTAATTCACAATAAGTATATTTGATTGTGACAATGTTCACTGTCCAAAATAGATAAAACTTAATTCTATCATTTTAATTTATTTAAAATAATAAAGGTTAAATTATAATTTTGATATCTATAATTTTTACTTATTTTTAATTTAATATTTATAGTTTTTTATTTAAAAAATAGTTTTCACACTTATAAATATTTTTAAATTAATCTTTACCATCAACTCTTATTATAACATTGTTAATTTAATTCTAAGTAAACATTCAAAAAAAAACTTACTTAAAAGTAAGAAATAGTTATAAGAATACTTACTGAAATAAAAAAATAATTTTTGAATTTTTTAAAAAAAATATATAAAAAATACTTATTGAATAAAAAATACTTATTAAATTAGTTAATTAATGATGTCATAACAAAAATTAATGACAATTTATTTTAAAAATATTTATAAATATAAAAATAATTTAAAAAAATTAAAAATAAATAATAAAAATATCAACGATCACCAGGTGGTTATCCCATCATCGTTATCACGTCATTGTAACTGTCATCACTACTACTGCTGTTGCCACTTGCCACAGCAATCATTGTCCTGTGTCCTACCATTTTCAACACTACCCAATCTTATTACCACCATGGTTGTCGTTATCCTACCATTGTCACTGTTGCCATCAAGAAAGTTTTACATCTTCTCAGAGGATCAAGAAAACTTACATCCTTTTGAAAAAAAAAAAAATCTTCCTCAAAGAAAATCTCTGTCGTTAGATTTATTTAGATCCTCCAATGAGACTTAAATAATTAATAAAATTTCACATAAATTTAATGGTAAAAAATTTTTTGAAGAAGAAAATTTCTTTCTCCAAAAATATATCAGAATTTATCATCTTATCACCGTAACTTTATTGCCTACCACCATTACTCATCTATTGTCACCCCGTTTCTCCTTAATTACTACCTCACTAACTCATATAGTTGCCATCATCCTTAATTTGTGTATCAAAATCGGGTTAGCTCAGTCATAGTGCAATGTAACCTGAACCTTAATATAATTTGAAATCAGGCCATGACCACTCAAATTTCTAGTGGTGATTGTACCAGGTTCAATCAAGTCATGTACACCCCTAAATGTAACCATCATTTTTGTCATTATTCCAAAATTATTCTAGACACAAGTAATAAACTTATAATTTTGACAAAATAAATTAAAACAATTCAAATTAAATTATTTTTAATGCAATGATATTATTTTTATTTAATATTTTATTTTGAATTATTAAAGTATACCAAATATGCAGATGCAATGAATACTCATTACACTCCTAATCACATGAAATGTGAGAAAAGAAACGATGATTCTATTCAGTCTTATTCACATTCTTTCGAAAATCGAAAGTCATCCAGGAAACCACATCCAAACGTGACTTATAACTAAAAGAGACATAACGCCATAGTGGTGATTGCAACCCAAGTGAGCTAATGGTAATGGGCCAGCATATTTACGGGCAAATGGAGTAAATGTCCAAAAGCAACACGAGAGCAATTGGACTAGGATAAGCAAAATATATGGAGGCCCAATTCCAAGTCCGAAGCCTCTGCACTCAGCAGTGAGCATGCACCCGTCGGCCCAAAGTAATTTCTCCATGTCCTGTCAGCTGTCACCTGTGGCATCACTGGCAACTGGGTGTCTTAATTAATTATTCCATCTTTGTTTTTGTTTTATTATTTTATAGGTTGGTGAAAAATAAAAGTCAGTAGGAGAAAAATTTAGGTGCTACTGAATCAAGAAAATGTTATTACTTTATTTCATTTAATGTGTATCAACTAAATTATATCATTAGAAATGAAATTAAAATAAAAGACAGTAATAATTTACATAACTGAGGTGATAAACGTTAAATGGTGTGGAACAACAATTTTTTCTTGCTTCAAGAACACTCAAGACTTTCTCCGGTTAGCAGGTATACATAATGCTTGGAGGCTTTTTAACCTTTTTTTATTTATTATTTAACATTTTGGTCATTTTCAATGTGAAATTAAGTTTGCTATGCAATGTTGATGAATTGATCAAATAATTAACTAGTAGATTGAATTGGAGAAGAAATTATGCTGCAAAAGACTTCAAATTTGGGTGTTGAAGAGCTTGCTAATGTCTTTAAAGTGATGACAATGGGGGCGCCAAAGGTGAGTCACTTTGTCATTCATGGTAGCCATATAAATTTTGTTAACGGACTAATGTCTAGCTTACTGTTGGATTGAAATGTAGGTTGGAGTTGGTTGCTGAAGTGATACTATTCAAAAGAATCAAAACAAGAGGATGAGAATTAACTACTGTGGATTCATTTTTACTCTGCTGCAATCCATTTGGCTCACTTTCTTTTTTCTTTTTTTCTTTTTGGTAGGGTGACGGGGTTTATCCGTTTAACTATTTTTTGCATTGTTGGTCCTAAGAAAAATTATTAAATATCTATGTTTATCTCTTTTCAATAAATTTTTTATTTAGATCACCATTTGAATTGATATTCTTTGAACTTCATTTCCCTATGCCAGTGCAGTAGTATGTGATTGTGGACGATTGTATATTGATTGATGTATTGCCTTCCTCAAGGACGTAATTTAGAATGCAGTTTTGGAGCTCCTAGAGTAGACAAAAAATGGTGTTACTGTGGCAAAGAGCGTTGAAATTAAAGAGAGAATCAATAACATGGGTGGTAACCTTGTAAAGCTGGTTGCTAGTGCCACAAATGATACAGCGGGAGATGGTTTTATACTTTTGTTGCAATATGCACTTGGGCATGTGTGTGCAGTACATGCGCTGATGATGTTTTTCTGAATGAGAAGATGGTAGTGCCTGAAAGACTTGTTTAAGGGTAGATTATTGATGACATCATTGGCATGTAAAATGAAATACTTGTTGGCAGGCACCAGTTTTGCAATAATCCTCGCCCATGCCACCGAACCGTGTAAGTCAGTGGCAGCAGGAACGAATGCCATGGGCATAAATAACCTAGATGGTTTATTCTTACCAAGTGTTATATATGAATTCATCAAAGGCTTGTTAATAACCGTACATGTACTAATTACTGGAACTTACAAGAGCGCCTAGCAAAACTTTTGGGAGGTGTTGCCGTTCTAAATGTAATTACCATATCTTTCTCATCTGTTAGACTAAATTCAATTGTTTTGTTGGTTTTGCTTGCAAAATATGGACTAACTCTTTTTGTCTTAATGACTTATAAAACCGTCTTTTGTAGATTGGACTCACAAAAGGTATTTACACTTGGTATTGTTGTGAATCAACATGTTTCTGCCATGTAAATACCAGGTAGCACAATTAGTCATGTTACGGAAAATTTACAGCAGTAATGACTCAAGATAATCTTAAGGAAGAATTACGATTTGGGAACTCTTGGTGAAGATATTTCTAAGTTAGGAACAATAACCAGAAAACAATGGTTAATGATTTTCAAAGTGCGGTTAATGATTTAATCATATACTGACTTAATTAACCACTCTTCTGTTCAATTCTCATAAATAGGAATTATCTTTAGCAACAGTTCCTAAAAATTGTAATTCTCCCTAATCTTAAATAGTTGTAGTATTTAGATATCTCATGTATATTGACTATATAAAACTTCATAATTTGAATTTTGCAACTTTGAATAATGGAAGTTAGGGAGTAAGTCTTCTTTCACAGTTACTATGGCTGTTGAACGTATATATAGTTAAAGAACCAAGGCATGTGAAGAGGAATAAAGTCGACCCATCATGTAGGTTGCACAAAGAACCTGCGCATCTACTTTGGGATGGGATATTTTTCCTTGTTTCTATGTGGGGACTCATGCTTTCTTCAGCAGATATCCAATGAGAACATAATGCTCTTTTGAGTTGATAATTTTTTCATTTTGTTTCCTTCTGCCCCATTTTCTTTGCTTTAGGAGCGAGAACTCCTGATCCTCCTATTCTGTATTATTCTCTCCTGGTGAAATCGATCTTAGGGGGGAAAAATAACAAAGAAGAAAAGTTGATTCATAAGGTGATTTTCACCATTTTTGAGGCATGCATATTTAAAAGGTTTCTTTTAGTTGTGTTGAAAGTCATTTTATTAAGAATTTTGTTATTTGAATATTTAAAATACAACACCTAAATTTATATGATACCTCATCCACATTTGTATACGAAAATAATAAGTCACACTCATATGTGACATAGTGTCTTAAACGAAAATATCATATTCAGGATGTTTAAAAAATATTTTTGTTTTTTGAAATAAGCTTTGTTAGTTTTTAGGGATAAGATTTTTCTAAAATGAATTTATTTTTAAAATGAAGAAGAAAAGATGTATCACTCTTAATTTGATAAATTGCATCCAAATTCCAACTTATTAAATAATTTAAGGATATATATACTTTTACTTATTTATTTTAGAAGTAAATTCACTTTACATTGTCTTTGGACTACCAAGAATGAAGGGAAGAGAATAATCACTCTTGTTTGGAAGTTTAATAATAAATTGGAAGATAAATGAATTCAAAGGGAGCCATTCTCTTACTATTCCTCTCAAATACTAATTTTTTTGTTCTTTTTAAAATTGACTAGAATATGAGAAAATATGCTTATAAGCTTAAAAATAAACATTTTACATTTTGTTTTATTTCTTTATGATTTAACTCTCAAATAAAATAATAGAGTTTTGTTTTATTCCCTTATTAATCTTTCAAACAAACAAAAAAATAACTTTATTTTGTTCCTTCTCTTTTTTTTCTAATCATTCTTTACTTGTTTCATATCGTTTCATTAATGAAAAAAATCCAAATCCAAGGTTAGAATAATCATTTCCAGTTTTCAGATACCAGTATACACATTTGTATCCAACATTGGAGTGGAGGGGGTGGCTGTGTAATTGGCAAGTTACTGGAACAGGAGATAATGCTGACCTAGGATATGATGCTGCTAAAGATCTTGCATTTTTAGTAAATAATGATGTCTAAAGGGCAAAAAAGGAAACAAGAAAAAAAATATAATAGGCCTTATCTAATACATCATAAACAATGTACTACTCCCATTATAAAACTACTTTTTGGCAATTTTTGTTTTAGTCTCAATTTCTTCGTTAGATACATAACAGATTTGTATCTTCTTAATTTCTTTTAAGTGATTAAGTGAAAAAAAGAGATAAATTCAAAAAAAGTTATTAATAGTAACTAATTATAATATGTAAAAAAAATTTATAATATTTATATTTATCTTTTTCTTTCATTTGATCACTTGAAAAAAAAATTAAAAAAATTTAAATAAGACCTACAACAATTATTTATTTAAATTTTTGGGATTCATTAGAATTAATTTCTCACTCATTTAGTTACTTTATGTACTTTGTAACTTAGGAAACATATAGATACATATATGTGACAAAGATACGATAAATTTTTAAACTTGACATAACATGTCAAATATATAACATATAAAATTAATATAATATTAACATAAAAATATAAATCTTAAATTCAAATGAAAATATCATTGTTTTATAAGTTTGTATTAATAATTATAAAATATTATTATTTATCTAATTATTGTGATGTCTTATTTTTATTATTATAAAAGTAAAAAAATAATTAAAAGATATAAATCATAAGTATCTAAAAGGTATAAAAAATATATATATCCAATACCATACGTGTTGAGATGATAGTATTTTTTTTAATTTGTAATACATGCCGTAAAAAAAAATTTATGACATCTAATATTTTTTATAGAATTATTTGTTCTGCCATTCTTTTCCTCGGTGAATATGTTGATATGACAATGGGAAATATTTTGCATATAATTATATGCACATTATATTTATATTATATATTAATATATGTGTGATATTTAATTAATATATATATGATTATAGTATTATTATAAGATATAAAATAAATTTATGAGTAAGTTAAAAAAAATAAACACATAAAAATTAGACAAATAATACAATTATATCACAATAGTATGAATTCTTGAGATTAATTTTTTGTTCATCCCTAATAGAATCTCCTGTTATGCAGTATATCTTCATTGATGACTACAACTGAGGTTGTTGTGGTAGAACTTTCCAAGGACTAAAAGGAAAACCCTGCAATGAGAACTGGCATAGGAGAATTGGATTATTAGACATCTTCACCGGCAAAAATGATGTTCTTACATCATTTTTGCTTCAACACAATTTTTTATATTTTTTTAGATGGATATGATTAAGTGATAAAAAATAATAAAAAAATAAATATAATAAATATATATATATATATATATTATTATATGATAAAAATATAATTGATGTCTTCACCAACATGTTGGTGGTGCTGTGATCTAAGCTGACTAAGCATCATGATATGTCGTATATCCATCAATTGTGTTAAAAGTGAGAATAATGTTAGTTTGACAGGGTTAGAATTTTTCAGTTTTCCTTAATAGGCACACCATGTACGATCTACTACGTTTTTAACATTTATTTAAAATTTTGTTATCATATCTTTTTATATCATTTTTTATATTACTCTTTATATTATTAATTATATTTTTTTATCTTATTATTTTTTTTATTTAATCATATTTCTTCAAAAAAAATGTTAAAAATAATATTTACTAAAAAATAATATAAAAATATCATCTTTATTTAACATCATACAAGGTCAATAAATCATTGTGAGAGATCATTGGCAAAGATTTTTTTTCCCCTTCTTTTTGTGCCCACGAGAACTTTGATGTGGCTGTTCTGTGACTGTCGGCCATCCTGTCCCCCCTTTCCCCCTTTTCCGCCCCAATCAACCACATATTATCTCTCTAGTCCAGGTCTACACTGGGCAGGTCTTATGTGCATATCAACTAGCAAGGTTTTGGCATTTATATTCGAAAGATACGGTGATGTTTCTTTTGGTAACATTAATTAGTATGGAATCGTAAAAAAAAAAAAACATTAATTAGTATAGAAATAATATTAAGAGAATTTCGTTAAAGTACTCCTTGAATTATAAGATATTAATATTTTACTTATTAAGAGAAAATATTCTTAAAAAATTAATTGGTATGAATTTTATTGAATTTAAATTTAATTTATTGTTAGTGTTATTATACTATCTAATAAAATATTATATTGTGCATTCTTCATTTTTAGTAATTACTACATTATTTAGTAATTATATTATCTAATATATATTTATATTTATATCTATATTTATGAAGTCTTCTATAAAAAAAATTGTATCACATGTCATCTTATCTAATAATTAATTTTTTTTACTGAAAGAACTTTTCCTCTAATAATAAATAGTTCAAAAATTTAAATTTCAAATTATTTAAGATACAATTGTTACGAGCAATATATATTTAGATAATTTCAAAAAATATATAATTGATTAATTAAATTCATAGAAAGTCAATCAAGTAATTGAAACCAATCGATCGATTTTTATAACAAAATCATGTGATAATGAAGACAATTGACGCCAATCTAACTCAATCAAATGATTTATTGAATGGAAAGATAAATTCTTTTTTATTCTACAATTTATTTTTCATAATATTTTGTAAAATTAAAAAGCAATATTTATTTGAATAAATTAATTAAAATAATTATATATTATGCGTTCATTTTTTTAATTTCAAATCTTACGTTATCAACTAAGTTATATGAATAGAATACATAGATTCTTTTTTTTTTTCTTGAAACTAATGTTAGCATCATTATTTATTGAAATGAATTAATTAGAATATATATTATACATTGATTATTTAAAAATTTAAAAATCGCGTTATCAATCATAAAAAATTAAATATAATACATTTATTATTTAAAATTTGAAAACTCAAGTTATCATCAATCAAGAAAAGAATATAATGCATTTATTATTTTATTCTTTTTCTCTTGTTATCATTTACAAATTTTATTAATTGTATAAATAAATTTTCTTTTATTTTTTCATTATATATTCATACTTAACCTTCTCCTTTTGATTCTATGGGTATTTCTACATTTTCTTTCTCTCCTCATATATTTCTATGAATGGAAAAGAATACAAAGACGTTTGAAGTGCATTTTTCATTCCATTATCAGAAGTCATTTTTTATACGCCCTTTCAGAACACGTTTCTTTTTTTTGTAACTTCTACTTGAAAATAGTTGTTATAGATAAAAAGGTACTTATTCTTCCATTCTTTTACTTAGATTTTAGGAATCATTTTTACCTTCATGTTGGGTCATTACAAGAGTCTTCTCTATGGTTGCCATAAGATTCTTTTATCTCATTGTAAGTAGAGATAAAAACGGGTCAGGCTAAGCCTTAAACGGACTTGATCTATTTCTCAAATGTAAAACTTAAACCTGGTCTACGTACTTGACATAGGTCATTTTTTAATATTTGACTTGATATTTTTAAAAGTCTGACTTAGTCTAAAAATCTATTAAAACGCCTCATTTACAATAAGGCATTTAAATAACTAATTTTAACATTCATTCATATTAAAATAATGTACTATACATTTATGATAAATAACTAGTAAGTATTCAGTGTATTGTATGAATTTTTTAAAATTTAGATAGAATCTAAATAAATATAGATTAAAAGAGAAAAATATTTAATTTTTTAAAAAAGATATGTATAATTAATTTATTTAAATAATTTAAAAAATATAAAATAAAATAGAAAAAATATCTAAAATTTTTAAAATTATAAAAGAGATGTGCATAATTAACTAAAAAGATTTTTGAATTTAAAACTTAAAAAATGTTAAAAATAACATGTGTCATCTTAAGTGGAAGGATAACTTAAAACTCTCAAGAGAATGTACTTAATTTGTTATATAAGGATAGACTAGTGCTGTTGCTTTTAATTATTAAGCATGTCAAATTAAAGGGGAAAAAACATGTCAGAAGCTTATTAGGGAAGCCTTTTTTAGGGAGAAAAACTATTCTAAAGATGACACGTGACATGCGTCCTGGTGGCATAAATCTTGTTTTATATAATATATAATATATTAGATATTAGATATTAGATTAGAATAGATTAAATAGATTAGATATGTGTTTTAAAACTTCTTAGCACGTAACACTACAAGAAAAATCGTAATTTGTGAAAGATAAATCCATTGTAAATTAGTTAAAATCTATCACAAATTGTAAATTTGTGGTGAATTTGCAGCGGATTTGTGACCGCTACCAAAATGGTTGTTGCAATATAATTTGCAGCAGATTCTAGTTGTGGCGGATTTTTTTACCGCAAAATTTTTCACAAAACTCTCCAACGATAAGTCGGATTCGTTGGTGGAAATGAGGTGTTTGTGGTGAATTTTTCTACCGCTAGTTGCGTAGATTTTTTTGCAGGTAATTTGGGGGAGATTTTTTTGTCGCTAATTTGAGGTGGATTTTAGTGGCAAAAAAATCTTCCACAAATTACGACAAATTTAACGATAGATTGATGGCACGAATTTAATTAATAGAGTGATTTTTTGCCACAAATTTTGCGGATTAATAAAAAAATAAAATTAAATATTTTTCTTATTTGTTCTTTCAGGTACCACAGCAATTTCATTCTCAAGAAAATGTCCATCATCCCAAGCAGCAGCTCCTTCGAGGATTCTCCATTTATCACTTTCCTTTTCACTTCATTCCCAACACTGTAAATGTTGTACTAGTTGTGGTTGTTGTAGTATCAGAATTTAGTGTTGGTGGAGTCGCAGTAGCTTCGGCACTAGCTTGGTTCTGCAGGGTCTTGGTCGTGTTGCGGTGATTTTCATCGGAATCTGATAACGACATCTAGTGGTAGTTGTGAAAATTTACAGAGTGAAAATGAATTTGTTTCAACGAATGAGTGCATGTGGGTTGTATTGTGAATTGTTATGGAAGAAGGGAATCAATGTGTGTGGGATTTTGGTGTGGAGAGGGGTGGCTTTATGGGGTACAACAGAGTGAGAGAAAGAGAGGAGATAGATGGGAAGAGAGAGAAAGCGAAGAGAGTTGTGAAAATTTATAGAGTGGTGAAAACAAAGACATGATTTGAGAGTTATATAATCAGTGTTCTGTTAAATTGCGGCGGATTATTTGCGGTGAATTTTTTCACCTCAAATTTTTTAATTTTTTTTTTTTTATTTTTTCTCTAGAATTTTTTTATTATATTTATTAATTTGTGGCGAATAGTTTCTTTGCAAATGTATTTTTAAATTGTGGCGATTATTTGCGAAGGATTTTACCGCAAATTTTTAAATTTTTTATTTTATTTTTATTTATTTTTTCCCTTGAATTTTTTATTATATTTATTAAATTTGATGCGGATAGTTCCGTCACAAATGTATTTTTAAATTGAGGTGGATTATTTGCTGCAAATTTTACCTCTGCAAAATTTTAAATTTATTTTTATTTAATTTTCTCCAAAAATTTTTATTATATTTATTAAATTTGGGGTAGATATTCTACTGCAAATGTATTTTTTAGATTGCGGTAGATTATTATTAGCCGCAAATTTTTTTTTTTTTATTTTTTTATTTTTTCTTCAAATTTTTTTATTATATTTATTAAATTTGCGACAGATAATTTCACCACAAACTTATTTTTTAAATTGCGGTGAATTATTCACGATGGAAGTGTCACCGAAAAAAATTTGAGGCAGAGAATTCACCGCAAAAATTTGCGCAAATGGATCCATCGCAAAATCTCTCTCAATTTGAGATGGATTTTTATCCGCCACAAAATTCACTGCAATTGCGACAGATTCGAATTTGCCATAAAAAATCTACCACAAAATAATTATTTTCTAGTAGTGTAACCTTTTTTATGATTTTAAATTAATATATTAAATATTGAATCCAAAATTAAACTGATGAGAACTCTAAGTCATGATTCAATAGTTTAATTAGCTAATTAAATTGATTGCTCAATCAAAGTTGAATCAGACAATGTAATAAAAAAAATGTTTGAGAGCAACCAATCCCATCTTATTTTACAAATATTGATTTAAATGAATAATATTACATAAACAGGCTATGATTACACAAATTTCACAAAATATTATTCCTTTTTATTTGTTTTTCTTTTTCTTTCACATTTATTTTTAAAAAAAAAATCAATACTAACATAAGTTTTTGTGAGGTTTGTGCATGGTTTATCTATATACAAAACATTATTGTATTTAAATTCATGTACCTTGCCTGGGTATGTTATAAAGACAATGAACATTCTAATGGGTGTGTGAGATGAGATTGAAAAATTTTGTTGAAGTTTCGTTTAGGGATATTTAGTTGATAGGAGGATTACATAAGTCATAGTACTTTATGCTTCAAGAAAATGTGGTCTTGGTCGGGTCCTCAACATATACGTATCTTCTTGTGGCTTATGACTCATGGATGATTATTCACGAATGAGGAACGATATAGGTAGAGGATGAATGACATTGATCTCTGCCCTTGTTGTGGTCAGGCATTGAAAACAATATCATCATGCATACTGTTTGTGATTGTGAGCATGTTGCCGAAGTGTGGTCCTTCCTAATCAAGTCCCAAGTTTGGAGCTCGTTCTTTAGCATGAGTTGCATGATTAGCTATCTGCGAACATGGCAAACAATTGGGGAGATGTGGACAATATTGATTGGCAAGTATTGTTCGCTATAGTTGCATGGTTTATTTTGAAAGGCCATAATGAATAGGTGTTGTCGCATAGTATGCAGAGTTTTTCTGAACTAATACAACATATTCTCAACTACACAAAGGTGATTCTGTAACAGTATATACACTATCCTTTGTTGGTGGATTTGGAAACCCAAAGAAAGAAAGATTGGTTTCTTGGCCTTTTCTACCATACGATTTTTATAAACTAGATGTAGATGGATTGGTCTATTAAGGGTCCTTCCAAGCTGCTTGTGGAGGCTTGTTACGTGATGATACATGCAATTTTGTGAAAAGATTGTACTACAACTTAGGTGTTTATTCGAGTATTAAGGTGGAGCTCTGGGGTTTATACAATGACCTTAATCTTTGTGAAGAGTATGGGACTTCAGAAGGTTTTGGTAAATATTGATCAGAGGTGGCTGTGAGTCTCACGTTGAAAGAGTGTCTGACCACCTATCGATCATTGTGCTTCACTTGTCTAGGAAATTCAAGTTTTGCTCCATAAAAATTGGGTGGTACTTTTACCTCATTCACTCATAGAAAGTAATATGTGTGCAAATTTTCTTGTCAAGCGGGGTCACTCAAGTTCATTCTCTTGTATTATTGTAGATGTCCTGCATCAATTATTGTGGGGGTGTCTCATCCTTAATTGTAGATGTCCCTCATCAATTGGATGATAAAAAGGTAAATTAATTAAAAATAATAAAAACAATTGAATAAATTGCATGAATATAAACACATATAAAATAAGAACTAACAATTTCTGTTATTTAAAATAGTAATTAAAATATGAACTTAACGCATTTAGTTGATGTTAGATTAGATATCAATTAAGCCATTAAGATTGGGCTAATAGTGAAGAATTTAGATAGTTTGCATGAATTATTAAGTTTAAATTTTATTGTCACCATTGTAAAAATATATATAAATAAATAAATATAAACTAATATTAGATTCAACATTCAATTGTCAACAACGCAATATTGTGCAACAGAAATAAAATAGCAACAAAAAATTAACATAAATTAAATTAATTCTTAAAATTAAAACTACATAATTATAATTAAATCAAAATGCAAATTAATACAAATTGTATCAAATATCAACAAAATTATAAATTAATCAAGAAAGTGCATGTTTGAGATAAATTTGTGAAAACTTGATTATTTCAATAATCAATTATTGTATAAAATTTTTTTGTTATAATTGATTATAATAAATTCAGTTTTATGTTTAGATATGTTAATCAAAAATGATTTTAAGTTAATCTGTTTCGTTTGGATAGTATAAAAAATTACTTTTATACATTAAATCACCAAAATAGGTATAAATGATTAAAAAATTATTTAATTGATTTAAAAAGTTATTTGATTAAGAACAAAATGATATTTACATATCAAAGTATAAGGAATAATCTAAAATTTAAAATCATAAGCTGAAATTTTAGCATATATGAGAAAAAATTTTAAAATACATTAAATTTCGTACTAAATGTGAAGTTGAATTTACTAAATATACACGATTACTGTTACAAGAGTTTTTTTTTTTTACCAAATAACATATGTTGAGGAACGAAAAAATCAATCCCAAACATGCTCTAAATTGATTGTTTCTCTTTTTATCACCATTGAATTTTATTCTATCAAGTAAAATCAATTTAAATATTAATCAGCTTGTCTCATATTTAGCTTCCTTCATACACCTAACCCATGATTAATATTTTAGTTTGAATTAATATTTTTAATGTTTATATTTGAATTTAAAACGCAATGATAAGATCTTTAATAAAAGGATATTTCAAATTCAAATATATACGGATTTTGGCTCTTTTTACTCTCCGAATGTTTCTTGTATTTTCCAAAGTCATTTTATTCTCTCCCTCTTGCATACGTCTACTCTTTTCCTGGCATGAGAATTTCGCCTGCATGAGGCTTCCTCTACACGGTAAGTCATCGTGTGATGGAGGAGCGACAGCCAACATGGTAGAAGCCTAGAAGCACACATTTAAACATGGTTTGAGATTAATTTTCAAGTGCCTTGGAAGAAAAATTTATCGTGTTTCTCTTCTTCAAATTAAATAAAGTTTTTCTCTTTTTGAGTAATTATTTTCAACTATTATCTAACCATGTTCTTAACTATAACGTTGTCTTCTCTCTTCATCTTAGATGTATTCTGGAATGATGAATCATCAGCACTACCATCACCCTATCATATAGATGTACGGCACCTGAAGATATTTTACTTTGAATATTTAATATCTATTTGTGAAAATAGTTTTGTGCACATGCTTAGCAGATCATTTGATCTGTGAGAGGTAACTAATTATTCAATTTATCGATCGTCATCCCCTCCCCAAAAAATATCATTGTTATGTTTTGCTTGATTTTTTTGTTGTTTCGTTTATTTTCCATGTTAAGGCACTCCATTTATTTTACATTATTTCTTTTATTTTTCGTGTAAGTGTAGACCAACGATGTTGATTCCAAGGTAAACAAATGATTTGAAATTTTTACTTTATTATGTAGATGCCGATCGTGTTGTGGCAAATACTTCAATTCTTATAGTTGTATTTGAAGCCATGAATTTCTCTTTATTGTCATCTATTTGGAAATTGCTCCATTAATTATATCTAATCATGTATCTTATATATATTGAGCTTATCTTCTAATCCTATGGATTATTGCAAACACTGTCCTATGATTCTCATGACTCTATACTATTTGTTATTGGCACCATTGCTAGAGCAAGCAAGTAATTTAATTTCATGATTACAATTTAAGTATGCTTATGCTTAGTTACATGTCAATAGATTCTCTGTGTCATCAAGGAAGCAACAACTCTCAAGGAATTAAAGGTAAGACATTTCTATTAGTTCTCCTATTTTTATTTGATCAATATCTTAAAAACTGAGTCGAGTTTTTTCCTATTCTTTTCCTCTACCATATTTTTCATTTTGGGTTTTAAGCTTCCTTTTTTTTTTAAAAAAATTCATGTTGATTTTGTTATGCAGCTTACTACCAGAAAATCAATATTTAGTTACGAACAAATCCGTCACTAAATGGGAAAAATTCATCACTAAACTTAATTTAGCAATGGATTTCAATTGTCGTTAAATTCATTACTAGATTGCTCCACGCTAAAATTTAGTGACAAAAAATGCATCTGTCGCTAAATTAGCAATGGACTGTTTTCACGCAAAATCCATCACTAACTTAGCAACGGATTATCCCATGCAATCTGTTGCTAAATTAACAATGGATTATTCCCCACACAAATCCGTTGCTAAATTTATGTCACGTCAACATATACGACTAATCCAAATTGCATTTTAGCAAGGGCTAATCCATTGCTAATTCATCGCTAATGGGCAACAAATTTTTTTTAAGTGGAACATCTGACCCTATTTAATTTCTCATAAATTGAATATAATAAAATACTAATAAATATAAAATAGTATTCATAATTACTTGCATAACATCAAATATATATTAAGATAGCCCAAAATATCATTCCAAGCAAATAGTTCGAAACTATCTACATTATATCAAAAGATATTGTCAACATGGCATAAAATGCTATATATAAACCTACACAATTTGTGTTTTCCTAAGAAAAAGTTAAGTATAAAACTGTCTATGTAGAAGTTATATTCATGGGATGGATGAACTAAGATCATTTAGTGATGTTTGTGTAAGATTCTCTCTTTGAAAAGTATTTGAAAGTAGCCTAACAACAGTTTGCACATCCTCTTAAACCATTACTCTCACATCTCCCAGCCTTTTCTCAATCTCACGTTTGACAGTTTTTTCAAACTCACATGTGTTAGAATAATAATGTGTGATAACATTAGAAGTACTAACTCTAAAATTTAGTAGGCAAACCACAGATGATTGAGATACTAGGCCATAAATTTTGTCTTTCTTTGGCCCACCAACAGCTTCAACCTAAAGTGATAACTCTTGTTGATTTAAAATACCTGATATTCCTATTAATTGAAAAGCTAAAAAAAATAAATGTTAAAAAGTCCTAATTTTTCTAAAAGATTCATTCTTATAAAATTGCAAAACAATCAATGTTTAGAGTTAATCAAATAAAATCAAATGGAATTATAACACAATCTACATTAACATAAATAAAATTATTTATGCCCAAAATATTTAATTCAGCCACAATTGTCTAATTATCTTTTATTCTTTTCCAATTTGTTCATGCAAATAAATGGATCATATATAACATATATGGACCCAAAGCATTGATTAATAAAAATTAATCGATAAATAATTTTAAATAGAAAATTAAGAATTTCAAATAAAGTGAAATAAAAATTGCAAGACACATAAAACGTTAAAACCAAATTATTTGAAATGAATTTTCAACACAAAACACGTTAAACACCCACCACCCAATTTGAATAATCAAAATTAATCTATCTAATAATATTATATAAAATAAGATTTCTACGTATGGGTCTCGTATCATGTAGAGATAAAATTTTATTTGAATTTTTTCATGATGTAAATTTATTATTACCCTATATTTAGATTTTTTTTATTAATAGAATAGAATGGAATAGGTAGAGATAAATTAGAAAAAAAAATAAATGGAATATAATTATCATTCTCTTTATTTGGAAGTTTCATTAACGGAACAGAACTTCATTACATATGTGTTCTCCCTATTCTACCTCAATTTTAAAAAGATAAAAGTTGGTCATTTGAGAGGAAGAGATGAGAAATAGTTCTTCATATATTCCGTTTCATTTTTATGTATTTTAAAATTCTCAAACAAAGAAAGTTATTTCTTTTTTTTTCTCATTACTTTTTATTTTTTTTCATTACCTATTATCTAAATATAATATTAAAAAATACATTTTTCGATACCAAGATAAAATAAATAAGAAATAAAATAGTGTCAAGTGAACTATGAAACTAATCATATTCTCTTTGAAAAAAATTTAAAATTAGTAATGCTTTTATTATTTATCATATATTGATTATATTTTATTTCATCTCGGGCATCCCGTGAGTATTAATCTAGAGTCCCAAATAACGAAGAAAAGCTATTGATGATAGGGAAAAAAAGAAGAAAAATAAATGTGATAAAAACTAAAATGTGAGTAAAAATTTTTGTCCGGATAAATAACATAACTCTAATTATCATATAACATTTTTTATCTGATTTATCATATAACATTTTTGTAAAGTTATTACGATTAAAATAATGCAATAGACTATACACCAAAAAAATAAGGTTAGACGTAATCCTTGTCTTTAGCTTTGTATCCTACGGCCCGAATCTAGTTGGGCTTTCACATCAATCTCTGATAATACATAAATCATTGAGCTAAATTAGAAAAATAAAAAATCTTTTAGCTAATACAGTAATATTAATTTTAAAAAAATGAATTATATTATAAAGTTAGAAAAAATTAATAAAACTCGGTTAGAATTTATCAAGATTGAATGTGGTTGTTAAATGAAATTCTCTTCTATCTACTCCTCGTTTCCTTCTTTCTCATCCACCGGAGGGGGGTGGTTTGGGCCATTTTTTTGGTTTAGAATCATCCTCTACATCGTTTTTTTCTCTTCTTTTATCTAAATAAGTGGTTTTCTACATAGATCTGGTTTTTTTTTGCTTTTCCTTGTTTTCGTCGTCTGCGTGCGGCGGTGTTTTGTTCGTCGTTTTGATGCGGCGTCGTTTGGTTTCCCGTCTTGGTGCGGTGGTTTCCCGTCTTGTTGCGGTGTTCGTTTGGTTCATATTGGTAGATCAGCTTCGATCCATTACAGATTCAATCAAGATTTGTGCGTCAACGTTACAGATCCGATGGCATGGGTATTCCGGTCCACTTTGATTTTGTCACATTTGTAGGCGTTTTTTGCTTGTGTTATGCTATTAACCTGGGTGCTGTGAGTTTGTTCACAGATTCATCCTTTTCAGTTTTTAGCGATGTTAGATTTGTATTGTTCTCGGTATATTTTACCAATATGAATGAATGAATATCTTTTTTAGTCAAAAAATGTGGTTGTTAAATAAGTTAAAGTAGTAAGAATACTAATCCATTCAAAAATAAAAAATAATACTAATTCATTCTTACAAAAACTTTTTCAAAAAAAAATGGGGCTCTAATATTTCCGTTAAAGATTTTAGATTGAAAAAATCAAAATATGAAAATATTATTTATTTCAGCAAAACTAAAAAAAAATAAGAAATAGAAAATCTGGGGTGGGCATGTTGCGCATAGCCGATGGACACGTCGGCTCACTGATACTCTGCAGCGTATTGGCTATTGGCTATGCGTAGTCATGAAGTTGATGCTATTAGAATAGTATGAACAATATTAATTAAATTTTATTAAACTCCTAATCGTGATGATATGATAACGAACTAATTTCACTATATTTTTAATTAAACAAATTATAATAAGGTGGTTGCTCTGGTGTAATAAAAAAATAAATATCATCAATGACATTTCATAATCTTCTAATATTATTTTAACACATAAGTATATAAATCAAAGTCATCAATTTACGTCACATAAATATTTTATAAATTTTTATTTATTAAATTTGCCTTAAAATTATTTTGTAAATTTGTAAAAAATAAAACATATTATCCCTATATGTAATTTTAATTTAAAAATAAATATGATTTTTCTAATATATCCACCCAATTATTCTATTTTTTTAATCTTTAGAAATAAAATCTTTAAACTCCTTAATTGAAATAACTTCAACCTTAATTTTATTTTCTAAACTTCTCTTAAGAGTTATTTTGTAAATTTGTAAAAAATAAAGTTGTTTACTCACTCTCCTCGAGTTCCAGTGGACATTGGACACTCATTACAAGATATCACGTAGTGAGTGAAATTTTTTAACATATGATTTATAAATATTTGTTAAAAAATTAAATGTATAAATTATTAAAAAATAATATTTAAATTATTAATAATTTAATAAATTATAATTTTTATTTAATATTATTTATTTTAAATTTTTTAATAAGTATTTTTAAGATATTTATTAAAAAATTAATTTTTTATTTTGTACTAGTACAACCATGTATATCACAATAAATAATTATGAGAATAAAAGTGTGTTTAGATTAATTAAAAAATATTTTAATAATTAATTATATGTATACTTAATTATAAAAAATAATTATATAAAAATATTTTTATATTTAGATATATTAATAAAAAATAATTTTAAAATAATATGTTTTGTTTAAATTATATAAATAAAAATCATTTTTCATAATAAAATCAAAGTAAACATCTCAAATTTTATAATTCAACAAACATCTCAAATCTTAAATATAATCAAAATGTTTAAAATAATAACTTTTGATTATAAATAACTTCTAATATAAAAATAATAATCTTTACATTATAATCAATTTTAACTACTTTATCCAAATATCTTACAATCTATTAAAAAGAATTTTTTCATAAAATAAATTATAAAAAAATTAATTTTTTTCAATCATGCTCTTCATTGTTTTACTTGAGTTTTTCATGTATCATGGTTATATTAAAAGAGAAATAAACATTCAACTAAAAAATAGACAATAAAATCTTATAATATGTTTTATATTTTATAAATTTACAAAATAATTCTTAAGAAGAATTTAATAAATAAAAATTTAAAATATTAATGACTTTAACTTATATTCTTATGTGTTAAAATAGTATTAAAAAAATATAAAATGTCGTATTCACTTTTTAGTTCCACCAGATAAAACACCTTATAATAAACTGGTGGCCCACTTTTCATTTGGAGACGGTTTACAGTTATTTGTCCTTTTCTACTCTAAGGTTAAAGCAAATTAATCTAAAAAAAGAAGCTTAAAGTAAATTTCGCACTTTATGTTAGATGTTTGGTGGTGTTGTAATAAGTGAATATTTTATCTTTTTCTTGAGTTCAAACTCGACCCAAGTATATTTAAAAAAAATAATTTTACAACATATTGTACAATTAATTAATCTCTTCTACAAGTGACATAACATGATTATGCTAAACCAAAGTATAAAATTTTAAGTCTTACAAGCAAAATGAGAAGTTTTTTCAATTTTCAATATATTAAATGTCTTATTTTTATTTAAAATTTTTTATTTTGATATTTTTAATAAGTGTTCTTAGGATATTTTTAAGGATACTTAATAGTAAAATCCTATAAATAAATTATTTCATACATTTTTTAGTAATTTAATATATAAAAATTATTTTTATACAATTAAAATAAAATAAATTATATTAAAATTATTTTTCAGTTAACATATTCAAATATGAAACTAATTTCATCATAATCGATTATACAAAAAATCAATTTCACAATTAATTAATTATTGAAATAATTTTTTTCACATTTATTTCAAATACATCCTTAATCCTAAGCTAAACCAACAACCGTGCAAAACTTTGCTTTTTTTTTTTTAAAGAAATATTTGAACTTATAGATATTTTTAAATTTTTTTATAAAAATTAAAAATTAAAAATATAAATATAATTCTTATTTAATTTCTGTAAGTATTTGTATTATCTTTTTAAATTTCATGATTTTCAGTAATTAATAATTTATTATTATAAAAGTAGTACTCTTTTTTTTTGGGTGTAAGATGTAGTACTCTATGTATAAGAATCTTTAATTTTACATGTAATATATACTCCCGCACTCATGTTTCAATTAATGGAAGCATGAAAATACAAACAATAGCAGATAGGACTTGAGCAACATTTTTAATAGTTAATTAGTTACAGGATATAGTAGAGCTAGAGCAGCTAAGCAGCAAGTGCCACAGTTCACCAACAAATTTTCAATTTGTACCACAAACACGCGTGCACTTAAATGAATAGAGTCATTATTTTGGCCTATATATATGGTTTCACATTGATAAGTGATAACGATGTTGCATCATTTTCGAAAACTAGAACCCAAAAGGAGATGTAGAACTCATGCCCTATGCTGAAGATAACAATTTATTAATTAAATTCGAAAAACTTAATCTGGAAGATAATGTTGAGGATGTAGTATTAATTATCGTTCAAATATTTTTGTTGTTGAACAAATATCATATTTTTTAATAATACAATTTGATTAATAATAAATAAAAAGAGATAAATAATTAGATTACATGTGACTTTATATTAAAATAATTGGTATAAGAAAGCACAAACTTAGAAACAAATCTAATAATATAAAAATAATTATTGTTTTATGTAATAGCATTGTATTAGAGTTTACAAAACAAATAAAAAAATCGTATTAGTTTTATATGATAAGAAATATTTAACCAAATTATACATCAATTGATATTAAGTTCAAAGAACACATTTCATATCCACCTCAATACATTTTTTTAAAATATTTTTTCTTAGAGGACTCCACAATAGTCCTAAAATGTTTTGGAGCATGGATGGTCACTAAAAATTATCACTATAATAGCAAGTTTGCTACCGATTAATATTTTTTATTAGTTTTTAATTCCTTTTTCCTGAAAGTTACAAGAAGAGTTCATGCCAAGAGAAAGAGAGAGAGAAAAATCTGAAATTTGACAAGTGTAGAAATAAGAGAAAGTAAAGGATAAAAGAAAAGAGATTGAGAGAGACCTCTTGTTTTATATTTTTTACATGGGCTTTTGTTTTCTTTTGAAATCGCGTGAGTTTTGAATGGGAGAGTGTTTTTCAGAATATTAAGTTTTGAATCCAAGCGTTTAATCAATACTTTAGTTCGAAATCCATTAGCTTTTTGTTTTATGGGCAAGAATCGCGTGAAACACGGAAAGAACATAAATTAGGGATAGCTCTAACAGGCTAGCCATGGCAGACGCATTCTGGATAACACGTTAATTGCTTCATGCTTCTTTCTCGTCTAAAAATTATGGTTTAGAATCGTTTCCTCATGAGATCTCTATTTTCTACATCAAAACTGTATGAAAACACGAGATTTTTTAAGATGTAGAAGCTCCAACCACAGCCAATCATGGTTGTACCTATGTGTGTGGATCGACCTGCAAGGTGAAGAAGACCTGATTCGGGTTTTTTTTTCCGTTTTTTTAAAAGACACTGTAAAGTTTAAATGATAGAAAGTGCAAAAAAAATTAAGGACATATATAAGATTTGAACCTAGTTCCTGTAATTAAGAGACCAAACAATGAGACAATATGCTACACATATTTCCATTACCTCTTCAATAAGTTTTGGGTCATCCATCTAAGCTCTTCATTTTTTAATTAATAAATCAATAGTCTAAAAACTTGGTCTATAAAAGGTCCAAAAAATTTTAGGACCTTTGAATACGGCACCTACTGCAGATTAATTTTAAGGTTTATATTACACACCTCCTTATCCATTTAAACATGATGTTACTTATAATCTTTAGGTCAACAATACTAACGATTTATTCACCTAATGAAAAAATAATAATTTATTGCTTTTTTGTGATTATGATTTGCATCGAGGTTTTCAGTAATAAAAAGGATATGATTAGTTGTAGTAAAAAAGAACAAAAAAAATTAATTATTTAATAAATGAGAAAATAATTTTTAAAATATAATTAAACATTTAAACAATATTTTTTTTAATATTTTCTTTTCATATACATAAATTTTAAATTAAAATATGAATATATATTTAAAAAACCTAAATCCATTATACTCCAACCTACACATGGTTACAAACAAGGAATCATTAGCGAAAAGCTTATCCTTTCAGGCACAAAACTGAACCACGCAACACAATCACAATCCATCAATAGTGGAAAGTTTTCCATTTATGTCAGCCACTAATCTTAAAAATCTGATGACGAGATTCTCTCAAGAAGTGAAAAAGAAAGAATCTTAGAAGCACTCAACCACACACACACACCCGGTACTTGCGCCGCTGCGCGGGGTTTAAAAATGACCAATGATATATACACCCTGTACTTGCGCCGCTGCGTGGGGTTTAAAAAATGTAACAACGTTATTCCTACAATTAAAATATTTTAACTTTTATTTAATTTTTTTATAAATTTATTTTATATTTTATAAAAAATTATAATAATATATAATTTAATTTAATTTTTTCATATAAATTTATAATATAAATATAATATATATATTTTTATTATTTGAGAATATTATCTTTAAAAATGACCAATGATATATATACACAGAGGAGTATTTGTTTATATTAAAATAAGTTTTTTTTATCTTATTTATTTTTAATTATTAATTTTATTTTTATTTAATAGTTGAGATTATTTTATTAAAAATAATTATTAAATAAAAATAAAATTAATAATTAAAAATAAATTTAAAAAAAAAAATTTTATAAATTGATCTTTCCTTATATATATATATATATATATATATATATATATATATATATATATATATATATATATATAACCTAAAATTTGTATCATTTTATTAAAACATTTTATTATAACACACATATTTAGATTAAGAGTGTTTAAAACTTAATCCTTCTTACTAATTCATCTTGACTTAATGTTAATTGAAGCATATTTGAGTTTTATAAATTATATTAAATGTATTTTTTAATCAAATTTAAATTATATTTCGAGTGGTCTTAATTTGACATAATATCTTATATTATTTTAAAATTTAACTTTTTATATTAATTATAAATCATAATTTTTTATTTAAATTAATAATTTTTCATAATATAATAATATATTTATATTAAAAAATATGTTATAAAATATATTTTATTTTAATTTTTTAATTTTTATAATTTTATTACTTAATTATATATACTATTTAAATTTATATATTAAATATTAAATTGACTTGATTTCAACTCGATTATTATCAAATCATGTCATGATCGAATTTGAATACAACGAAATGAATCAATTAAACTATCAAGTCGAGTTAGTTGAACTAAATTTATCCCAACTCATCTCATAAATATCCCAGTTTGGACTCTGATTTTTGACGTCTCACATAAATACAAGGAGACGTGAGAAAAAAATAATGTGAATCAAGCATTTTCTTATTTAATATACCATACGAGGAAACCATTGATTAAAAAATAAAATAAATTGGGGGTAAAAAAGAAATTCTAAGAAGTAGGATAGGAATAAGTATGTGGGTCGCTACATAACAATTCGTGCCCCATTAGCACGCACTCCAGAGTGTGTTCCCTTCTATCCCCGCAGTTCCTCTTGAATCAAGTTAAGAATTTTGACAACTTATTAAATAATTTTTTAAATAAAAATAAAATATTTAATGTATTAAAATTAAACAAAAATTTAATTTTTTATCTTAATATCTTTAATAAATATTTTAAGTACGACTCATTAACAAAACCTTTAAGTTAAACACCAAAAATGCAAAGCATTGGATAATTGTTAGTACTGATCATTGCAAGATGTTATTGGTCTTTTATTTCTCCTTTTAGGAAGGATTATCTTCAAAGACTACAAAAAGATTATTATTTTGGGTGAACTACTAAACTCCATCCCTTATTTAAAAAGGAAAATTTGAATGGCTCAGTGTAAAATAAATAGAAGCAGAGGGAGAGAGCTCTGGGAAACCGGCCTCCAAGGAGGAAGAAGATCTGGCGGCACGTAATAAAAAGAAGGTTCGAATAGGTGCTGGGTCCCAAGAGGGTGAGGAGGAAATGGTGTTGGAAGGTATAGTGCAAGAGGAGACTTCTGTAAATATGGAAGCTGAGAACATCAAAGATGATAAGGATATAGGAGGGGGTTCAGAGTTTCCTTATAAGGAAACCGTGCTTAGATTCGAAGATTTGGTTCTGGAACCGATATAGCTCATGTTATGAAGTACGAATATTTCATAATATTTCTCGTACTCCTATTGGATATGTACTCCTATTTGAATCAGATACTAATCTTTTAACAAAAGTGATATTTTCATATCATATTCTTGTGACATCCGATATTTGTACTTATATCCGTATATCATAGACTCACGCTGCGGTGGAGGATTACTTAGTTCACGAGGAAGGAGCAGATATGGTGGATCGTGAGAACCATGTTTTTGATCCAAAGCCTCTTGTTGAGGTCTTTCTGGAAGAATATGAAACTTGGTGTAAGCCCTGGAAGTTTACTTTGGTTGTCAAACTTCTTGGCAAAAAAACTTGGAATTCGAGCGATGGACTCCTGGCTTAATCGATTATGGTGCAGAAAGGGAGTTGTTAAAGTTTTGGATCTTAATGAAGATTTCTTTCTTGTGAATTTTGCTAATGAAGGTGATTACAAGCATGCTTTGTTTGAAGAGTAGTGATCAGATGCGGGTTCATCTTATCTCTTGGGAAGATGTTTGCAGGCCCAAGAGCATGGGAGGCTTAGGTTTCCGGAAAGCACGTCATATGAATCAAGCTTTTCTCGTGAAACTTTGCTGGGGTTGATTCATAGACCTGAAGTGTTATGGGTTAAAGTAATGAAAAATAAGTATGGTTGCGGTAATGACACCATTAATTCCTGATGTTTGCTCTCGCAGCTCTATGTCTAATATTTGGTTTGGAAAGTTAATTATTTGTTCAGTCTGGAAAAAATTCCATAGTAACTTGATTTAGGCGTTTAGGGAATGGTGCTACTACTAGATTCTGGCAGGATAATTAGGTTTCTGGAATTCATAGCCTTATGGATTTTTCTATTGTTCCTGAGGATCTTGTGGATAAGGATGAGGTGGTGGATGATTATGTGGATCAAAATAGGCTCTGGGATGTTCAAAAATTATCTTCAGTTTTTGCCTATGGATTTCGTTGATATTATTTCCAGCATGAAGCCTCCTAATGGGTCGGATGTTGTTGACTCTGTTGCTTGGTTGGGTATGTCTAATGGGCAATTTTCAATTCATTCTGCTTATAGGCGTGCGCAGTCCTAGAGGGTCAGGTAAATGATAGTACTTTTAAGTTGATTTGGAAGCTCCAGGCTCCTCAGAGACTTCGTTCTCTCTTGCGGCTTATAGCTAATGATGCTATTCCTTCAAGTAGTTATAGAGTTAGAAGACATTTAACTGATGATTGCTCTTGTGCTATTTGTGGGGATGGAAATGAAACTGTTTTGCATGCTTTAAGGGACTGTGGTGTTGCTAAGGAATGCTGGAACAAGTTGGTTCATCTTGATTCTTAGCATGTTTTTTTTTTAATGCCTCTTTGAAGGACTGGGTGAGGATAAACCTTTCACAAGATTTTGGTTTTCCTTGCCAGTAGTGGGGCTTGATTTTCGCCACTGGATGCTCTTTAATTTGGTACAGGAGAAACAATTATATTATAGTTTTCAAGGAGCAACTATATATAGTCTTTATCCGCAAGTAATGGGAGTTGCAATTGATTACAATAATGCTCTTAGCATTTCGCTGGGTGCTAGGAGAGTTGTTTCAAATTATCAGGTGGTTGATATCTCTTGGAATTCTCCTCCTGAAGTTTGGACCAAGATTAATGTGGATGGGTCTTTTCTTTCAAATTCATCTTCAGCAGCTTGTGGGGGAATTCTTAGGAATGACTATGATGGTTTTTTGGGTGCTTTTGCTGCTAATTTGGGTTGGTGTTCCATCACTTTGGCCGAGTTATGGGGTCTTTATTTGGGACTTAAAACAGCCTACGAGCATGGTTTTCGTAGAGTAGTTCTCGAAGTGGATTCTTGCTGTATTGTTCAGTTGGTGGAAACGGGTTGTCAGCCTTTGGCATCCTTGTTTTGTTGTCCTTGAAAGAGTGCGGGATCGTATCAGGAAGGATTGGCAGGTGAAGATTCGTCACATCTATCGTTAAGCCCAACACTCGTGCTGATATCCTTGAAAAGACAAGTCATGCTATTTCTTCTGGTGTTAACTTTTTTAGTATTCTTCCTGATTTTCTTAGTTTATATGTCTCAGCTGATAATAGTTCAGCTTGCTTTCAGCGTGAAATTGCTATTTAGTTCTCTTTTGGGCTTTTGCCCCGCTGTAAATAAAAAAATAAAATCCCTTATTCAAAAGGTATTTAGCTTTTAAAAAGAGTTTTTATTTTTAAGGGTTCTGAAAAAAAATATTTGTTGGGAAGAATAGTCTTAATATTTTGAGTAAAAATTAATTTTAAAGTTTTGATAATAAGTACTCTTAAGTCATAAGAAGTTTTAAATAAAAATAAATTATTTAATATATTAAAAATTTAAAAAATATTTTTTATTTAAAATTTTTTATTTTAATTTCTTAATAAGTATCTACAAAATCTTTAGTTTTATACTCAAAAAAGTGAAAAAAAAAAGCCTTGTACGACCAAAAAAACTTGCACGTTAATTAAGATTAAATTTTTTGAATTGATTTTAATCTTACATGATTTATTTAGAATGAGAAATACTAAAAATTTGATGAACTTCAATTAAAATTTATTAAGATTTAAGAATGACAGTTAAATAAGTCAAAGTATTAAGAATTATATCACTAAAAATAGTAATAATAATTATTAATTCATTCAAGAATCAACCATAATATCAACTCATTTTGACAAAAATGAAAAAAAAAACTTTTGATTATATAATAATTTATATTTAGAACATGTTAAATGTAAATTGAATAGTTTAGTTAAAGAACACATTTTCTTAATTATTATCATTCCAAATTTTAAGTTTAGTATATAAAGAATTAAAAATATACTCTAATAATACTACTATTATTTTTTTCATTTCAATAACCATAATATGAAGTCTGAAGTGTGAAGTGGTTATTAATATTATTTTTTCGAATGCACAAAATTGATGATAAGGAAAGGAAATGGATATACCGTACACGTTTTTCTTTAAAAAATTATGATTATTTTTTTATTATTTTTTTCACACGTTATTTTTTATATTCTTCTTCATATTATTAATTATACAAAAAAAAAATTATAATTTTTTCAACTAAATCATAATTTTTAAAAAAATGGATAATAATACAATCTTAAAAAGAATATAAGACTAACATTTCCCATCTCAAAAGTAGAGCAAAAACTAAAAATAAAAAAGAAGAAAGTAAAGAAAAAGAAATAAAGGAGAAGAAGTGAATATAGTGCAAACCGTCAAAAATCCCTTTCGTCCTTTAGCTTCGCATTATTCGGAGAGGGACAGTCTTATCTCTGGGTTTTTGTGGGTTGTGGCTGCTCTCTTCTTTTCAAAAGCCAAACCAAGAGCAACACCAGCTACCAGCCAACACACCACACGTTCTTTTCTGAAACCAAAATCCACCCCCACCATTAACTTAACCTCTCCATTCATATTCCATCGATCCTCACTCACCACCATGCTCCACTAGCTACAACTGTAAGTTGTCGTCTTTTATAGCTTCATCCAGTTGCTTTCCTACTAAGGATTCCTCTTTTTTTTTTTTGTGAACGATGGATTTTGCTTTTTCTTCTCTTTTTATTTTATTCTAGGAATTTTCCTTTGCAATATGAATCACTGTGTTCCAGATTTCGAAATCCATATGGATGACGAAGAATACCCTATACACATGCCTTCTGCCCCAAAGAAACCCTCCATGTAATTTCTTATTTCACAAATTTCCATTTTCTTCTCTCTCTCTTTTTTAATTAATTAACTAAGAGTGATGAAAATAATTGAAACAGGGCAGACGACGAGATCATGGAGCTGCTATGGCAAAACGGCCAGGTGGTGATGCAGAGCCAGAACCACCGACCTTTCAGAAAACCGCCACCGCCGCCGAGAAACTCCGACGATCGGATTCCCGCCTGTCCATCAACGGCGAGGGAGATTCGACCGGAAGTAGAGAATTACAATCAACATCTCTTCATGCAAGAAGACGAAATGGCTTCGTGGCTTCACTATCCAATCGACGACGACGATCCTCCCTTGGATCACAGCTTCTGCGCCGATTTCCTCTACCCACCGCCAACTGTTAACAACAACAACAGCAACAGTGCCATGCAAACCCCTGCCCGTGCGTCTCAACTGACGGAGCTCCGGCAACCGCCAAGGTCGGTGGCTTCTCGGCCTCCGATTCCGCCGCCGAGGAGGCCGGAGCAGGCGCCGGCCAAGATGCCGAACTTTGCGTACTTCTCGAAGCACAATGCGAGAGCCGAGCCAGGGCCGTCATCGAGTTCGAAGACCGTTGCGAGGGAATCTACGGTGGTGGATTCGTGCGACACGCCTGTCGCAACTGCGGCGGGGGGTTCGAGAGTTTCGGAGACTGTTAGAAGCTCGGCGGAACATACGGAAGGGGACGCCGGCCGCGGGAGCATGAGCGCCGCCGGCGTGGCAGCTACTTCGACCGGCGGAGGCAGGGGTACGATGACGTGCGATATGACGATGACGTCATCTCCAGGCGGTTCGAGTAGTAGCGGTGAACCGGGACGGAGGTTGGCGGCGGAGGATCTGAAGCGGAAGGAGCGGGAAGCGGAGGAATGGGAATGTCAGAGCGAGGTGAGTGACTTGACTCAGTAGTTGGTTTGTTTGTTTTCTCTATCACATCACAGTTACACATTCCCTATGCGTTTTGGCTTCGGCTATCGTGCGCGGGGTGAGTGATGTGGGTTTACGTGAGCATCCCCCGCCCTGCTGCTGCATTGAACATCTAACCTTCGGATTTTGGTGCTGTGGGCTGTGGCAGTGCCTTTGGTAGCGTCACTTTCACTAAAACGACTGTGCACGTCGCGGCTGCGTATCGCTGCGCCACGTGTATGGTGATTGGTTATAGATTCAAAACTTCTGTTGATTGAAATATTGGAGGATGAATTATTGAGGTTGATCCGAATCAAGTAAAATCTCTTGTTTTGTACACTTGAACGTGTGCCGGGAGTGTTACCGTAGAGTACCGCAAAGTACTGTATCCAGGTGCATTGTTAATCATTTGTTGATTATTAATTTTCCTATAAACGTTTAAAAATTTATTAAACATAATCATTATAAGTAAAAATGAAATGAATGATAACTCATCACGGTATCATTAATTATAAGTAAAAATGAAATGTTTGATAACGACCATATCTTTAAAAGAAAATATAGGTATCTAAAGTAATCCACATATGTATCATATCTGAAAATGTAGTTTATGTAGTTTAAGTGAAAGACATTGATATCTCACATACTTAGGGTGGTACACTTTTAATTAGAATAAGAGATTATTTTTCACTCTTGAAGCAAGTGTAATCATCAGGATAGGGAAGGAGAAAAGGTAATCTGGTGGAAAATCTTTGACATCAACATCAGATTCAAAGTCTTAAAGATTTGGAGGATAATTGATTCGGTGATGCTAGGTTAGAGCGGCTCATGCTGCATTTGATCGAATTTAGTTTTTGGGGAAATTATTGATGGTTGATACCTAAGTAAGTTAAACTTTGATCCACATTCACATTATTACTTAATTATGTGTTTACAAATCATTTAAAAATTATAACTTTTTAGGTAATTGTTGTTAAAGTCAAGCTCCATTAATGATGTGGTAATACATGATTTAATGATAATGTAGTGGATTAAAATTTAATCCGTATTAATTTTATTTTTGGTTTGATTTGATATGTTGTTTTTTAAATGAATAATTGCCTTTAAAAAGTGTTGTTTTGAACATAATAACTAGTTAACCACAACACAGTGTATTCTTATTAATAACCCGAGGATTGGGCTAACGGCTACATGTCTTGAAATTAACAAATGATATGTATCACACAACATTTGATAACATATGCCGTTCTTCCGTTACTGTTGTTAAGATTTAGCTCTATAAAATTCAGCCTTTGTTTGGCTTAGCTTTAGTGGTTGAGATTTGAGTAGAAGTGGTTTTATAAACAAATATATTTGAGGAATGAAAAATTACAATGAATCCATTGCTTTCTTTCCTAGCTCAAATTTCAGGAAGATGAAGCATCAATTTAAAAATAATACAAAAATAAGCATTTACTTTTTAATATCGTCTCACTTTACCACTAGGGCATATGGCTGAAAGTGTTAAGGGTAGGGGTAGAGTGAGATTTGAGTAGAGGTCAAAGGTTTAATTTATTTGTAAACAAAAAAAAAATTGTCTGGTAGGCTTGAATCAGTTTGGAATTGGTCTTGGCATAGAGCTATGGTGAATTTTCAATTTGTAGGTTGGAGAAGGGTTATGATGGAAGGAATTGGTTCTGATGAGGTTTGGGTGGCTGTTTGATGGGAAGACCTTGTGAAAGCTGCAGAAATATGGTTCCCAAAATACACAGAGTAATTAAGCTGCCATGATGCTGAATGTGAGCCACTTACGCCGGTCTAAAGTTCTCTGTATGCATATTATGTTACATGGAAAAGTTATGCAAATATGAAAATCAGATATTTAGAAAGTGGCATTGTTATACATGGTTTGTGCTAGTGAGACGTTTTAACACTCTTAGAATGAGACCCTATTTGAATTGATGGAAGAAGTTAGTAGTTCAGCTGGGCAGAAATGACCGAACCTATGCTTGTATGATTTTTCGATAGGTAAAGATAAGTTTGATTAGAGTAATCCAAATATAACTGATGCAGTTATTAGCTAAGCTTATATGCATATCAGGTGTTCAACATGAAGTTTTTTGTCCTGATGGTGGTGAGATGATTACTAGTTTATCATCCATGACTTACATATTATAACCTTTTTGGAAAACTATGAAATTATGAAGTTTTCTTTTTCTTTTTTTTTTTGTTACGTAAATTATGAAGTTTTCTTTTTTTATTTTAATTTGTCTTCTTAAACAAGAATCTTGTTCTAATTTCTTTCATGAGGAGGCTAATATTTATGATTTTTCCGAAAAGATATCCTGTGGTAAAGTGTCAACTGTCAACAAATTGGGTAGCCAAGCATTGGATGTATAGCATGAGGGGGGCGGGGGGGGGGGGATTAGCTAGTTGTGCTTAGCTGTGGAGTTTGAGTGGACCGGGTTTTGGGTAGATATCCTTGGCTCTAGCAGCCATACTTCTCTGTGTACCAGAAAAATAGTAGGTTCAGAGGTTAGAATTACTGACTATTGTGAATAATGCCTGTAAATTCTTGCTAATTGCTATGATTGATCACATAAGCTGAGAACTAAAATCAGTTTGGACATTATAGTCTTGGCTAAACGTGTCAAGTAGGTAGATAATTTTAAGCAAATACTTAGATACATAAATAGATGATAAATGATTGTCTCTATTTGGCAGTAGGGGAGATGACATGAGGCTGTAGTGATCTGTTGCTTTACAGCTTACATGCTTTAGTAGCTTTGGATCTCATCTAGGTGGCAAATTCTAGTACGTAATTAAAGATTTTTTGTGGTTTTTTTTTTTTGGGGGGGGGGGGGTTGCATATAAGTTGATGGTTTCCCTTGTTTCTGAGCACGGTTCCTTCACATATACGTTGGAACAGACATGAGGCAGATCAATAGTTCAATAGCAATTTTTTGTGTGTCTTTCTGATTTTCTGCAGGGCACCCAGTGTACAAGTGGTTGATTTTTTGCAGTTTGTTTAAATTTCTATATTTGCTTCTTCTATATTCTTATTTCTATTTGGCTTGCTGCAAAAGGATGTTGATTTTGAATCTGCGGAAGCAAAAAAGCAAGTTCGTGGATCAACATCTACAAAGAGATCTCGTGCTGCAGAGGTCCATAATCTCTCAGAGAGGGTCTGTACATACATTTCTTTATTGAGTTCACATCTTTTATACCGTTTTTCTCATAATATGCAAGTTTTCACTTTGCATTTGCATGTAGAGGCGTCGTGATCGGATTAATGAAAAGATGAGAGCTCTGCAAGAACTTATACCTCGTTGTAATAAGGTAAACTGACTTTTTAAATTTCTTAGTACTTTATTTCTTGAGATAAGGGGAAGGATTTTAGATTTTATTTCCTTCCTAATTGCTGTTTCTAATTTTTATTCCTATTCTGAATTCGTAGTCTGACAAAGCTTCAATGCTGGATGAAGCAATTGAATACCTGAAGTCACTGCAATTACAAGTGCAGGTAGATTCTTCATTTTTTGTTGGTGAACAGATTCTTCATTTTTTCGTTGTAGCTCATTTCCATGTATACTATTCCCATGTGATCATAAATTGTTTAGGAAGATTAACTTATACTCAGCTCATGTAATAAATTGTTTTTCAAACAAGATGTTTTGATAAGCATGCATCATCTTCCAGTGGTGGAACATTATGGAAGTATATTGATTATGGTTAATTTATCCGCATCCACCATTTACAAATGTTTTGAGCTTCAAAAAGATTTTGGGAGGAAGGTACCGGGACTTAGGAAAGCTAAGGATGGTAAGACAACGTAATAAGCTGTTGCATTCTTATTTAACAGTTTTCTTTAGAAAGAGACTTTACATCCTTTAATTGTGAGAGGGAGGGTGACAGCCACAGATGTTGTATTTTACTTTTACATCTTGTTATTCTGATAAAGGATTTTAATTTTAACATTATTTATTGAAGTGTACACAAGTACTACAACTGTCATCTCTGTATTTCTAACCTATACAAAAGGTCATATACTATCATGTGTATTAAGTTATTTACATTCATATACTGTCATTTCTGACACGAACAGAGAGTGCAACTTATATATGCAGATGATGTCCATGGGATGTGGCATGGTACCTATGATGTTTCCTGGAATCCAGCAGTATATGCCGGCAATGGGAATGGGGATTGGAATGGGTATGGGTATGGAAATGGGAATGAACAGACCAGTAATGCCATTTCCCAATATGTTAGCTGGTTCGGCTTTGCCAGCGGCAACTGCAGCTACTTATTTGGGACCAAGGTTCCCTATACCTCCTTTCCATATGCCGCATGTTCCTGCACCTGATTCATCTAGAATGCAAGCAGCAAATCAATCTGATAATACTATGCTCAACTCAGTTGATACACCTGATCCAAATCAGTCACGTATCCCAAACTTCACTGATCTTTATCAACAATACCTTGGTCCCCACCAGATGCAGTTTCAATTTATGCAGGTATTTTGTCCTCTAATGTTATTTCTGATTTGGATTTTTTTGAACAAATTGTGAAGTAACTTGTTGCACCTGAGATCCACTACATAAACTATCTTACTTTGGTGCATCTTGTTAACATCCTTCTGGAGATGATATTCAGTGGGAAAGAGTGCTGGTTTACATGGCACATAAAAAACCGATCAAATTTCTTACACTATAATTTATATATTATGTAAAAGTTGGTATTTTATGTTCGGGATACCTCAGCACTTTCTTAACAGTGAGGTAAAAATCTCTCAAAGAACTGTAAGGAAAACTCAAGTTTTGTCATGTTGCTTAGTATCTTATTTCTTTTTAATTGAGCACAAAGATGTGAATGTTTATGAGGTCCATTTCCATGTGTAGAATCAGGCAATGAACCAACTAAATGTTAGCAAGCCAAGAACAAGTAGGGCCCCTGAGAATCCAGAAAACCATCAGTCAGGTGAATTGCTTTATCTTAGTATTCTACAAGATTTGGTTAGTTTTGGTGGAAATAAAAGGATAGTTTATTATGCAGTATGGGTTACTGTGTTCTTGTGTCACAAGCTTCATGAGCTCATTAACTTCCAGATATGGTTGTTTTACTTTGTCAAAGAAGTATGCTATTTTTCAGAACTGCACTTGCCTTTAAATCAATGTGTAATAACAATTTTTTCTTGCTACGCATAAAAATTTTACCGAATCTTTCTGGGTATATTATAAAGCAAATGTGGCTATCTTCTAAGTATTTCAATTTTTTCTTGATGATATTCAGGAGAAAAATGATTATTTGATAGTTACAATCAAGGGCTGACTATTCAAATGGTGCTGCATATTATTGTATAGCTGTTACCACTGGCTCTCACAATGGTAGTGCATTGTAAGTCCTGAAATACGTGATATTGCACAAAACAAGGATAACCATCATTAATGGACTTGTGTGCATTGCAGGTTAGATTTTCCGGCACCTATACTACAGCTGCCGAGTTTTGTAGTGTAAGAGAACGAACTTTTTAGCAGTTCTCAGTAGCAGGCTAATCTATACACCGCTAACATGTAAATTATTGTAACCCAGTTTTTTTTTATTTTTTCTCATTTTATCCTCTCTCCCGTCTTAAATTTTCACTGTTTGAGAGATTCTTTGATATGGGAAGAGGACCTGATAGATGGCACTACAATAAGGCTGTGTTTGGTTCACCTGATAGTATAAGACACCATAGTATAATGCAATAAGATAAGGTCGGATAGTATAAACAAACTGATAAGCTCTTGCACTATCAAGTGTTTGATGATTTATGTACAAATGAACTGATTGTATAAATAATAATTTGTAATGATAATATTATCCTTTTACATAAAAAAATTAAAATAACTTAGAGGAAAAGTGAGACATCGACGCTCGAAGCTGAGGAATAGGCAAGGGATGATGACCCTTGCACAGGGATAATGGCGCAACCAAGGTTGGGTATTGACGATGGCTTAGGTGAGGGAGACTTGTGTTTGGTGGTTGCTGGCCATGGAGGAACTTGTTAACACCCTCGTTCCGTTTCAACATGTAGAGTGATACCCCAGACACACAAGTGGCAGCATAGAACACAATAAGGCACCAAACCTTCACCAGAATCAAGGATCTGGATTGGAGATTTGGAGCATTGCCACCGCCAGGGCCTGCGCCAGCGTCGGAGTCGGCGTCACCGTCGTCATGGTGATCGTTGTGGGCTAAAACAGAGAGAACGAGGACAAGTAATAGTATGGAGAAGAAGAAGATGCGGAGGGAGTAAGACACGGTGAAGAAGAAGGTGGAGAAAACAGAAACCCATAAAGGAATTGGAATGTCATAGCGTAAAAATGAAGGGGTTATATAGAATCTATCTAATTATCTGAGTCAATGAGGCCTTTGGGTTGATTGGGTTATTTTGGAAGGATCGTGGTGGTTGTTAGGGTGGACGCAACGACGGTTCTAGTGGAGGATGTTGATGGTGGTTCAATTGGGTTGGCTATGGTGGAAATGTGGTGGCAGAGGGTGGTTCACAGGGTTTGTGTCGCTGGGGTTGTGTTTAGAGGAGAGATGAAAGGTTGGAGAGGGAGAGATTGAGGGATAAATTTGTCTGAGTTTTCTTATCAGGTCTAATCAAAGGGTGGGGGAGAAGATAAAATTATCAGGTCATAACAGGATAAAAAAGGTTGATCTGATTTGACAATACTATCAAGTTAGTACAATAAACATCTGATAAGACCTGATAGTATTAATTTATACTATCAAATCTTTCTTATACGGTGCACTAAACGTAGTCTAAATGTACAAGTCTGTCCTACACCAAACTTGGAGGCTCCTGAATCTTAATTTTATTAGTATTACTTATAATATTAAATAATTTTTATTTGAAATGGCATTTCTATTTTTAATGGTTGTGGACACCTAATTTATTTCAAGGTATTTTGTTAAAAAAAGAAGAAGGAAAAGAAAAAAAAAAAGGAAATAAGAGGAAAAAGACTATACTTTCACCCATTGACTCATTATTCAACTTATGACTCATTTAACCACACATGACCCATTAGCTCATAACCTGACTCATTGACCTATTATTCGTCTCATAACCCATATGCCATTGAACTCATCTTAAAATAAATTCATCATAAACGAACTCATCACAATCACTCTCCAAACTCTAATTTTTTCTATAAATACCCATAGCCCACACTTTTGATACAGACATAGACTTTTGCCTACTACCAATACCTAAGTCATATTTGCTTCTCTCCATCACGTAACCTTCTTTGTAACAAATACTCCCACCATCATCCAAGCCATCTCGTGAGAATCACCATCAACATCACCATCTTCCTCTAAACCAACCATCACCATCTTCCTCCAAACAACCACTCACTCCACCATCCAATCACCAAAGCCACCATAACCGTGTCACCCGTATCATTCACCTTCATCACCTCACCTCCATAACCACCCAACCTCACCATCACCCATAGCCTCTATCGCAACCAACCCCTTTCAACCCTTGCCACGTCTAAACCACCCATCACTCGGCTCTCCTTCACCCCACCATCTTCATCCCAAACAACTACTTTTAACCTCCACCAAGCACACAACCCAGCCACCAACGCCGTACTAGACCAGCGGCCGCACAACTACTAGCCGTCAAACCAAACCCATAGCCACTTGAACCGTAGCTGCCGCCATCCCTTCCACGTCCAAACCGTGACCCAGCCGTCCAACAGCCACCACAGTGTCGCCCACCATAGCAACGCACCCGTGACTCAGCTGAACTGCTATTCGCGTCAACCACCCAGCCGCGCCGCTTCCTGCCTCGCTGCACAACTCAAATCCGGCTGAGCCGTCGGTAACAGTCGTCCCTCTACGAACCGACCATCATCGAACCTTCTCTGCAAATATCCAAACAAAACAGAGCCTCCCTTCCCTTTTGTTTCTGTCATTTCATAAGCTTTCCTTTTTTTTTCTTTATTTTTTTATTGTTTGAAGTTCTGTTAGTTTTTTTTTGTAAAGAAAAATAAAGCCAAAAAAATTAAAATAAATGATAGGTAAAAATAAAAAAATATAAAATAATTGAATCGTTTTGAGAAAAATAAATCAAGATTATCTGAGTTGTGACAACTTGTTAATCTTGTAACTTTTGTAATCATCTAAGTTGTGACAACTTGATGATTCAAAATATTTTATTATTATTATTATTATTTTATTTTTCTTCAAAAAAATTATTTTGAAATAAAATAAATCACTAATAAATAAAGATTCAAAAAATTTTTTAATAAAAAATTTCACAACAAACTTGATAATCAACGAGTGACATTTCTAACTTGACGCCGAGTTTCACCTATTCAAACCTTAATATGATTAACAAAGTCGCAACGACTTGTTAATTCGAATTTTCAAAAATCATAAATTAATTTTCTTTAATTAAAATCAACTAACTCATAATTATTTTTTAAAGAATTACGTGACTTTGAGTTTCTCATTGCACCAGGGGATATGTAGGAACATAATTTTTATTTTATCAAGCCAAAAATTAAATTTTTATAATTTATTTGTCTATTTTATTTATCTTTTAACGAAATGAGTAAAACAAATATTTTCAAGAATCATCAAGAATTTGTCAATTAACTTAAAGTACCGTCTCAAGACGAGTGTGTTAGGGGTGTTGTGGGATTAAGTTTTCACATTTTCCTACACATAATTAACTCTCAAATTCAATTTGGTTTCAAAGACTATTTTCTCTTAGATTTTCCAATTTTCCTTAATAAAAAAGTAAAATTGGTGACGATTCTTAAATTTTTAAATTTAAATTGATATATTATTGCGATCACGATCGCGATAATGATATTGCTACCCTAATATCATCAATAAAATTAAGAGCAGAAATGTTATTTTAAAGTCATTAATGTTTGATAAATAATTTTGTTAGTCAATTTCAAGTTTATTGTACTCAATTGAATTTATGTATAACTCTTTTCAAAATACAAAGGGTGTTTATATAATTGTTAAAGAAGTTTGTTAAAGGAATTTTGTGTAATTTTTGAAAATATAAGGGGTATATAAAAAATCAGTTAAATAGAGAAGGAGTATTTTAGTCTACATTTAGTCTTAGATCTGCTTCAGATTCTTGTTCTGTACCTCTTCATTTTCCATCAATTTTCTATTACTGAGCATAACAGCAGCCTATGAACTTTATCGCATTATTTATAAGGAGAAATTGAAACATTTCTTGATTTACATGACTCGGTTGGCTTTCTTCTTACAATTGTTTTAGTCAAAATATTGAAGTAAGAAATTTAAATAAAATTTAAAAATTATAATGACACGACATATAACAAAGATTGTGTAAACCAGGCATTAAGTTCATTATTGCTTCACGAGCATAGTTCCACGGCTAGTATATTGCGGCATAGGATTTAGGTTACTTAACAGCTTCACAAGGGTGGGAGGGGTTTAACATTTGCTCTGCCTCTTATAAATGCCGAACCGAAGATGAGGAGAATGATGTGGAATAGCTTATATTATAATAAATGTTACGTGGCAAATCTGCCATTAGAATGTTCAAGGTATGACCATCATTTCATTGATGTTTGGAAAGTGGTTCGTAAGAAACATAGAAATGCCCATAACTGGTGTCACCTTGGAATTCACTGCTTGCTTCGTGACAGAGAAGATTGTACATTATTTCTTTATTTTCCTCTATAAATAAACGATTTTGTTAACGTGTATTTAATGATACATATTAAAGATTAAAAATAATATTTATTATTTATTAATTATTATTTAATAAATATATTAATTTTTTTAATTTTTAAAATAATAAATATTTATATTTTTATTTAATACTTTTTCTTTTTAATTTCTTAATATGTAACGCCCTTAGACATAGATAACAAAATCCATAAATAAAAGCATGTCTGCTATATATTTGCTCATGTAGCAGATGACCCCACCCTCCCCTCTCTCATTATTATTATTATTATTTTGTTGTTGTTGATATTGTTGTTCTTCTTCTAAAAAAAATCTCTCCTCTCAACAACAGTAAAAAAATTCTACGCTAGGGACATGGCCTTGGAGTCTATTCATCACATTTATATCCTCCAGTTTTAATTTAGCATGACCTCACTTGGTTCATCAATTAATGGCTAAACAGGCTCTGATGAACAATAGAGAATGAACATCAGATCACCGAAGTTCTTAAAAGAAACGAATTATTATATAAAAACTACTCGTAGAAAAACCCCCCAAAAATTTTTGCTCAAACCAAAAAAATAAGAAATATTAGTATTTGACTTTGTTTATCAAATAAAAAAAGAAAAGCATATTGACATTATAAAAATATATATATATAGGCATGTACATCAGAATTATGATGTTCCTAACTTGCGCTTGGTAAACTTATTTAAAAATAATAAATTTATTAACGTGACTAACCATACAGTTGGAGTATGTTGAAAACAGGAATTATATATATCCATAAAATTATGATGATGATGCATTACACTTGATAACATGTTCTATATTGAGAAATTTTTTATGTTTTTGAAATACAATAAATGCATGTTTAGGATTGATTTTTATCATTAATATTAAATTAATGACTTAAAATTTATGTAAATTTATTTCAAATCAATGGTGGAGATTTTTCTTTAAAAATGCATTAATTGTACTTCAAGGAACTTATTAGAATTTTTCGTTTATATTCAAATCACTTGTTCTTTAACCACACACAAAAAAAATTGTAAAAAGAATATTAAAGGATGTCACCACGTTCGATACCTGCCAAGTGTCGTTTTAGAATTGGGAAACATGCATTTTACTCATTATTAAAGGTGAAATTTTTAATTTATAAATGTTAATGTAGTAGTAAGGGAATTGTACGGGTCATAAAAATATTATTTTTGTTGAGAGTATAACCATTTCCTTCTGTGTCTAACAAAATTAGTCTTATATCAAAAGATATGATGCTATGTTGTGGGGGACAAATGAAAGATTTTGATAACGTGACGATAAGATTAAATGACATAAAATGATACATTTTTTAAAATAATTTATTTAACTTGACGATAACGTGGCTAACTAAGATTAAATGACATAAAATGAAATATATTTTATAGAATATTTAAGAACCTCTTCTATAGAAATGCACAACTAAATGACATAAAATGATACATTTTTTAAAATAATTTATTTAACTTGACGATAACGTGGCTAACTAAGATTAAATGACATAAAATGAAATATGTTTTATAGAATATTTAAGAACCTCTTCTATCACCAGTCAAAAACAAAAAAACTATTCTATTAGAAACATATTTATTTCTTTATTAGTTTACAAGAAAGGCCAAGCCCCAGAACTAGAAAGCAACATTACAAGGCAAAAAAAAAAAAACAGTTAAATAATCCTGAATCAACCTCCCACAACCTATAGTCGGGGATATTAAAAAAATCATTTAATTAGCATGCTATTTGATTTATTATTTCCAAAGGTGACAGTTGGCGTTCGCATATAAAATAAAAGGAACAGAGTCAGCACACACGCACACGCTGGCACCAAAGTCAATAAAATTCTGTTTGATTTTCTAATTATTCGCTTCCTCTTCCAGAAGCGCTTAGATCATATATAGATTAACATTTGTTGAAAATTAACAACGAACCAAGTAGTATCCAAGACAGACCATCAGTATTACTCGGTTTGATTTCCAATATTCCTTTAATGGAGGTGGAGTTAACACCAAATTTAGAGGATGATACAATGACAGCAGCACTCTTTGAAGCATCATTAAATGGCAGCGTAAGTACCTTAAACACACTGAATCCTCTTAGTTTGAGCAGAGTTTCATTCTCTCCTTTCCGTGGAACCTCATTACACATAGCCGCTTTGCTTGGACATTTGGAGTTCTGTCAGGTTCTTCTTGACTTAAAACCCGGTTTGGCCACTGAAGTGGACTCAGAAGGACGTTGCCCTCTTCATGTGGCTTCCGCTGAAGGGCACACTGAGGTCGTCAAAGCTCTGTTGATGACCAACCCAGATGTTTGCTTGACTCCGGACAAAGATAACAAGCTTCCTATCCACTTGGCTGCATCAAGAGGACACAAGGAAGTCATTGAGGAATTGACCATCACCAAACCATGCTCCATTCTAACGACGACTGGCGATGGTTCAGTTATGCACTTGTGCGTTAAATATCACCATTTGGAGGCCTTGAAATTCCTAGTGCAACTAGAGAGAGGGCCTCAACAGCTTCTGCAAGCCAAAGACAAAGAGGGTAACACCGTTCTTCATTTAGCAGTGAGGCTAAGGCAAATTCAGGTACTATTTTACCACTTTTCTAAAATGTATGTAGACTACTGATAACTTATATATACAAAATTCTGGAGTAGAAACTTCTTACTATGCACTCAAATCAATATTTGACATTCATAAATATATTATATAGAGGGAGATGTTTAATATGGTTCATAAATATTTTTGAACATCTATGCTCTATGTCATGAAGTTATTGATTTGAGAGAGTTTTAGATCAATGACTAAGAATAAAAAAGAGCAACCTATACAACAGGTAATTGAAAAAAAATGTACATTACAAAGTTGGCCTGACTCTTCCATCTCATCTTTGGCATCGACCAAGATACCAAGGTCACTCATTCTCACATCTCTTTCTCTTCAATCTAATTTCTTTACTTCATTTCAAATGAGCTCATCAACTTGCCTCCTTAACAATAACCTAAATAAATAAGAAAAACCAATCACACAAACAAGCAAAAAGCAGGCAACACAGAAACAAGGGAGAGTGATGGACAACGAATGGAATAGGGGTTCATGGTAGCGACCTCGATAGTGGAGGCTGGTGGTCCGCGATGGTGTTTCCTGGCCGTGTCTAGTCAGCATGAACCGCTGGAGGATATGTGGCAAAGGTTGGTTGGAGGCATGGTGGTTGACGGTGATATGGTGGTGGTGATTTCTAGTTGTGTTTGGTGGTGTGGGGAGGACGGAGGCTGGATCACGGTTTTGGCTTGCTTGCTAGGCAAAGGTTGTGTGTTTATGATGATAGAGTCTCCGAGGTGCGACTGTACGTATAGCGGCTTGGTTGTTGATGGTGGTGACTAGTTCAGTGCGAAGTTGGGGTTCTAAAGTCATGATATTGTGTAGCACAACGGCGGTGCATCACTTGGCATCGTAGCAATGGCCACTGGACAACTCTAATTCTGTTGGGAAAGAAGGAGTGTGTACACAGCAGAAGTAACAACACACAACTGGGCAATAAAACATTTCTCTCTTGAAAGAACTTGTGAGGAGCAAAATATACACCCAACCAAAATATTCAGCAAAAGATATTTTCAAGAATGCACAAAAATAAATAGACAAAGAGAACACACACAATCTTAATGTGAAAAAATCCCTCAATGTGAGAGGTAAAAATCATAGGATCTAATCCAAAAAAATCTTCACTTTAACAGATCAATGAGTACAACAAAGTGTCTCCCAACAAATAATGATATCACAACAGCCCCTACTCACTATCAATAAAGTGAAAATCAACAAAGCAACGAAACTCAAAACCCATAAAGGAGTACAAACAGCCTAACAAGTAGAGATGGAGAAATAGAATTCTGATTATACAAATAGTAGCTCACAGTCCAAGGAGCAATGTACTGAAAAATTATCTAGATTGGACTACAAATAACCACCCGTTCTAAACACACAAGATCAGCTCACAAAACTTTCTCTTCCCCTCTCTCAACGACGACACTACTCCAACAAGAAGAAAATGAATGCTGAAATTTTTGAAATCACCATTTTTAATTTCTCTCACTTACATGCTCCTTAAAGCACACACCACTTATTCTTTGTTCATTTGTTTTACTTTATGATATGGGACCCACTTGGTTGGACCTACACAATAGATTCTTCACTGGCTTTCAAGCATCTCCAACAACAACTCGAACTCAGTGTTCTCGAAGGCATCTATGCCTGCTTAGTGCTCGACGTAATGCACTTCCATGGCAAATCCAACGGCCACTAATCCAAGCTAAGAGGGAACAATAGATAGTTGATGGAAGATCCAAGCTAACTTTGTAATATATAATTTTTTCCAATTACCTGTTGTATAGGTTGTCCTTTGTTTATTATTAGTCATTGTTCTAAAACTCTCTCAAATCAATGGTTTCATGACATGGAGTATGGATTCTCAAACACATTTAAAGAGCATATTAAACGTCACCTATATAGAGATAGAGACATGTGAATTTTTATTATGATTCAATATACATTAACACACATCAAATATTGATTTGAGTATCTATGATAAGACGTTCCTATCTAAGAATCATTCTATACTTATGGAAGTAATTCAAGTGGTACATAATTTGAGACAAGAAGTTCGATATTTGTTTGCTGTTTGATAACGAAATTGAATGGTGTCGTTGTGGGGGTGAACAATAGTAATTGGTTTTCTTTAACTTTGCAGACCATAAAATACTTACTTTCGCTACCAGAAATGAGAACAGCAGCAAACGCTATAAATATGACGGGTCTCACAGCTTTGGATGTGTTGGAGCGCAGTCCAAAAGATTTTAGAAGCCTTATAATTGAACACATTTTAATTGAAGCTGGAGTTCAAAGGTCTAATAATATAGCTACTGCACAACAACCAGCGTATTCACCAAATATTGCTAGTCAAGTAGAATCACACGATCAACCCAGTAGATGGAAAAGATGGGAGAATTTCTGGGCAAAGTACCTACAATACCAAGGTAATTGGATAGAAGAGACCCGGGGCACATTGATGTTGGTGGCCACTGTGATAGCAACCATGACTTTTCAATCAACTTTGAACCCACCAGGTGGAGTTTGGTAAGAGAATACACAAACTGGTGGGTACAAATGCAATACTTATGGTATGTGTGAAGCAGGCACTGCAGTTGTTGGTTATGATTGGCCAGAAGACTATGTAAAATTTATGTCCTTCAACACTATCTCCTTCTTTGCGTCTCTTTGTGTGGTGCTGTTTCTCATTAGCGGGTTCCCGCTTAAGAATAAGGTCATAATGTGGATGTTGACCATTGCTATGACTGTTGCAGTTACATTCATGCTGCTCACATACATGTGGGCACTGGGCTTGGTGACCCCTCAGCATATTTATGATAGACTTTATAAGCTGGCCTATATTTTGGTTGGTGCTTGGAGTATCGCACTTGTAGTTATTGGTTTGATTCAAGCAGCCCACCTAGTCTTCTGGATAAAGAAGAGGCGCATGTCCTCAAGAACTGGTCAGTGATTGAGAATATACAGCTAAACGGGTGAATTTGTCGCTTTCTAGACTGACTCGTACGTGTCTCCCATCATGTGTACAGCAAGAAAATTTCTCGTATGAAAAATGATTTTCTTTTACATTCCAAATACAACATCCCATGAAATCCCGTATCCAATGTGATTTGAGTGTAGTTCTCTATTTTCATGTAGTGTGTATAATTCTAAAATCTACATCATATTTACATGTAATTGAAATATCGTATTTCAGGTCTTCAAATAATAAAATTCTTCTTGTATACTCATTATCTAGTGTAATGCTCTTAAGAAATAGGAAGTGTGACAACTAATATTATATTAAATAATTACTTTATGCCAAAAATAATGTTTTATAGCCTTATGTATACAAGCCTTTGCATGTTACTTGGATGCTAAGATATCATAAGTAAAACAAAAAAAAAATGGGTATTTTAGTTAGGAAATATTGAAGTCTACTTGCTTAGGCTTAGCGTACGAATTATGTCTTCTTACTAATAGATTAACCTAATGAGAATAAAAAATTTCTAATTCCTAATATAATCAAAAGCAATCAAAAGCTAAGTCATGGGGTAGAGCTGTACAGATGAATAAAGAAATACTGAATAGGCATTACTCTGAGGCTTATCTGCCGTTCTTTACAAATTTAATCCTCCCACAAAATTTTCTTCCAGCAACATAACCAACAAATGCTTACAGTTACACTTATTGTCTGATAATTGATGAAAATTTGGAAACCAGAGGGACAACAGGAAGGGTAAGGCTTAGGTAATTGACAACTTCAGTTTATCCAATTTGATTCACAGCCCTATAAAAGTTTAAAAGATGCAGGAGGGTAGAGTACACATCAGAATCAATTTTTAAAGGAAATTTCTCTATAACTTTTCATCAATGATTATTAAAGCTAGTGATAATTATCATAGTTTAAAATTGCTGGGTAAGTAGCTCAATACCCAACATATATATGAAGGGCGGAAAATTTTAGAAGAGAAAGTGAGTGAGAAAAAAGAAAGCTTCATCTACCTTACATGCTCGGCATTTGGATAAAAATCAATACGGTAAATTAGTTCTTGAAAGGCCTTTTCATTCAAAGCTCACGAATCTTACTGGAGGAAGATGAAACAAAAATAAGATGACTTGAAAAAACAAAAGGAATTAACCAAAGATGACATTAATTAATACTAGAACCTGTACTGTGATCCTGTCTGAAAAGGAGGATATATTATAAATTTATATATATGAAACTTTGTTTTTTCTTTAAAAAAACACCAGAAAGAAAAGCAATTTTTTAAATTTTGGTAAAAAAGGAGAAGCATTTAGAAATAAAGAAAGTACTGAAACCAGGAAATATGCAAATGAAAAAACAATGTTTCAGAATTTAGAAGTAAAGAAAAATGAAATTAAGCAAAACTTCAAGGAAGATGTGCAAAGCTGCAAATATCTACAAGGTGAAGTTACTTAATCCTGCATAATAAGTCTGCAAATGAAAATCCACAAGGAAGATAAGGAAATGACAAATTTCTCTAAGGATCGAGACAGGGGAAAACAGAATCCTAATCTTAAATAACGAAATAAATGACACGTGTCCATTGATGTGGAGTAGCCCATCGAAGCAGTTGAGTCATTTCTATGATAGCTCCATGGTGCAAATATCAATTGGGCCAGGAGCAAACCAAATATTAGCTGTTATGGTTTGTAGAACAAGTAAAAGTCAACAGTAAACAAATCATGCAAGTTTTTTGGTCAAGTATGCATGTTGCACAAGAAGATAAAGCATTTCTCATTCCTTCCATTCCATTTAGAATATTTTAGATTGTAGCCAATGGGACGGGGAGTATTATGTCGTTCAAATAAAGCTCAAAGGAACAAATTAAAGTCGGATCACCGGCTGGGAACATAACTAAGAAAGTTCTGCTTGCTTCTCTCTAGTTATTATCTTTTACTTCGTGAAGCACTTTCATTATATGGATCAATATATATATGTTGAAGATTAACATGGACTTGGAGCCATGTATCCAAGACACCAAGACCATCAATATTACTCGGTTTGATTTTCAATATTCCTCTAATGGAGGTGGAGTTAACAACAAATCTACAGGTCGATACAATGAGAGAACTCTATGAAACATCATGAAATGCATGTGTAAGTACCTTAAACACACTGATCCAAATTCCAAACGGACCCTCTTATTCTTACTAGAGTTTCACTCTCTCCCTTCACTGAAACCCCATTACACATAGCCGCTTTGCTTGGACATTTGAAATTTAAATTTAATGTATTTACTTACTTAATTAATTAATTATTATTAACATATTCATGTATTTATGGGTTCTAAGTATTTAACTCTCTCTCTCTATATATATATATACTTAGTTAATAAGTGCATTAATTTTTTTAGGTTATAAGAATTATTAGGGTTGTTAAGATAATATGTACTTATAATTTGTGATTTTCATATATACCAAAAAAATTCAAGTAACTCAAGAATATTAAATCAAGTGACTTTCATAAAAGAATGAGTGTTCCTTTCTCTATTGTCTCATTCATGATCTGATACCGACATAGTGACATGACATTGAAGAAATTTCAAGTGAAACATAATTTGAGAAAGCAAACTCAATATTTTTTGCTGTTTGATAAAGAAATTGAATAGTATCACAGGTCTTTTTTATAACATTGCATGATAGAAATTTATTGGATCTATTAATCTTAAAATTTATGACATATCAAAATATATAAATAGTTTTAGGGTTACCTTGAAAAAAACTGATAAGAAAGTCATTGTTGAAACCCTTAAAAGTAATCTCGATGAAAAAATAGATATGATCTATTCATCTCATTAAAGAAATTTCAAGTGAAACATAATTTGAGAAAGCAAACTCAATTTTCTACTATTTGATAAAGAAATTGAATCGATCATTGCATGATAGAAATTTATCGAATCATTATCTTAAAATTTAATGAAATAATTTTAGGATTACCTTGAAAAACGTCAATACGAGAAGTCATCAGAAACCCTGTAATCTCGTGAAAGAATACTATTCATATCCCAATAGTTAGGTTAAGCAATCTCTCTCTAGTATATATATAGAATAACTAAAATTGGTTAAACCTACTCACTATGGCAAACTCATATACAAGACTCATAAAACAAAACTCACATATGAGCAGTGCTTTAATAACAATAGACTCATTAACAATATTGATCACAACTTGGGCTAAACAAGATGCTCTAATAATTTTGATATATAATTAATCTGGGTTTTATAAAATTATAATATAATTTATGCTAGTCCATAAAAAAAATTAACATTCTTCCACTTGAACATCATAAGTCACATTACATTATTTCAATAAAAAAAATTCTCTAAGTTAATCAAACAATATGTGACATGATGTCAAAATTGAGTCAGTACTCTCAACAACTGGTCCAAAATGAGAGTACAAGCATCTGAATAATGTAAAAAATCATACTCGAATGAGTATTGATATCATACATGCAAGATACTCATATCTCGGTGACCCAACAAAATGTGGTACATGGACAATGGGAAAATACATCTAAAATTGCATGCCAATATGTGAACAAAGTGCATTTCTCAACAAAATGGCCCCAAGCATTCGCCCAAGATGCTTTCTGAGATTTAACAAATATCTCAGCACAATAACAAAATAAGACTGAGTCCAAAATGTCTCCACAATATGTCATATCATAAACAAACAAAAATGCGTAGATAATAATAATAACAATATTATATGGCAACGATAATAATAACAATATAATTATTTATGGTCTCGAGACATAATAACAAAATGATGTCACAATAAAATTACAAAATAAACTTCCACTAACTCAAAATATAAAAGGACCTAACTATACCCATATGGGTCACATGATCAACAAAACTTTGACAACTAAACCTTTGGTTAGAGGATCTGTAATCATAAGTTATGTAGGGATATACTAGACATTAGTTTGAAACTCCAAAATCTTCTCTCTAACAAACATATATTTTGTGTCAAAAGCTTCATGCGCTTAAAACTCTTATTGATTTGAGAGAAGCACACTACGACAAAATTATCACAATAGATAGTAAGAGGCCTATAAATACTCTTCACAATAGAAAATTCAGTAATCAAAATTTTCAACCATACCGCTTGACACGTAGCCTTATAACAAGTTATATATACTCTGCCTTCATAGTGGAAGTAGCTGTAAGTATTTGTTTAACACTCTTCCAAGAAACAGCTCCTCCAGCCAACATAAAGATATACCCTGATGTGGACTTGTGGTCATCTGGACAACCACTATAATCAGAATGAGAATAGTCTATCACTTCAAGGTGATCCGATCTCCTATATATAAGCATATAAGCTTTGGTACCCTATACAGAGGCGGAGAGAGGGGGACATGAGTATGCCATGGTCTCTCCCAACTTTATCATTGTCTTTGTATACTCTTTCATGTATTTAGTTTATGGCCCCCATAAAATGAGTTAAGTTTACACCTAACTTCTTTAGTTATTTGAAACTTTTGTGCAAATGATATAATCTTTGCAATCATACAAGATTTACTTATACAAATTAAGATTTACTTATACAAATTAAAAAGAAAAAAATTAAAAGAAAGTAAAAAGAAAAGGAAATTTTTTTTTTCTATGTTATATATGTTTCGTCTCGCCCATCTTATACTAAATTTCTGACTCCGCCCCTGACCCTATAAATATCTCAGAACTCGTTTTGCAGCCTGGCTATAAGTCACACTAAGTTTGCTCAAGTATCTCTCAAGTACACTAACAACAAAAGCAATATCAGAATGTGTACAAACTTGAGCATACATAAGGTTGCCAACAGCGGAAGCATATGGGACCTTCTTCATTTCAACAAAATTTTTATCATTTTGGGGACACTAGGTATTAGAGAGTCTTTCACTCTTTTGAATAGATGCAGTACAAGGATTACAAAATTTCATATTAATCTATTCAGAATCCTTTTAATATAAATTTTCTGAAACAAACCAAGAATACCATGAGATTTGTCACGATGAATCTCAATGCCCAGTACAAAAAAGGCATCACCAAGATCTTTCATATCAAAATGCACTGTCAACATCTGCTTAGTCTCATACAGAAAATCAACATTATTACTAGTCAACGATATATCATCAACACAAAAAATAAGAATGATGAATTTTTTCCCACTAAATTTCAGATAAATGCATTAGTCAACAATAGTTTCTTTAAAACCAAGAGAGCCAACAATATAACCAAATTTCAAATACCAATGCTTGGAAGTCTCTTTCAATCCATAAATGGATTTTCTCAATTTGCATACCATATGATATTTACCATCTTCAATAAAACCATTAGGTTGATCCATATATACATCCTTATACAAATCACCATTTAAGAAGACAATCTTAATATTCATTTGATGAAGCTTCAAATCAAAATGAGCTACCAATGTCATTACAACACGAAAAGAGTCTTTAGTGGGGATCGGTGAAAAAGTATTCTTATAATCCATGTCTTCCCTCTAGTTATATTCATTAACAATAAGTCTGGCCTTATACTTTTCAATTTCACCTCTAGCATCACATTTGGTCTTAAAAACTCATTTGCAACCAATAGTTTTACAACTAGTAGGTAACTCCACCAATTCCCAAACATTATTCTTTCTCATAGAAGTCAATTCATCCTCCATAGTCACTAGTCATTATGTACTATCAGGACTAACCATGACCTTTTAAAAGGAAATATGGTCAGAATCTTCAACTGAATCAAATTCATGCTCTTACAGGTACACAACATAATCCTTGAATCTAGTAGACTCAGTGGATATAGGAACTCACTCAGATCTTCTCAGTGGAGTCACAACAACATCTAAAATTTGTACATTATTTTTAACTTGTTAAGGGATATCGACATTATCAACAGGATAAACAACATCATCATTATGAATCAAAGAAGATGATATTATCCCTGGAAAAGGAACAACAAGAATAGGAACAATAACATGCTCCTCTCTAAAATCAACAATACGCGGCTCTTGATTTCCACCATGTTCTAAGTCCCTTTCAAAAAAGATAGCTCGATTGGATTCAATAACTCTAGTAGTGTGCGATGGACAATAGAACCTAGAACCCCTTAAGCTAATACAATAACCAATAAAGAAACTGCTAATGGTTTTGAGATCAAACTTCTTTAAATGTGGGTTATAAGGTATCATCTCTGCCCTACAACCCCAAACACGGAAATGCCTCAAGGTAGGCAGTTTGCCTGTTATAAGCTCATATGGAGTCTTCAGCACAAATTTACTTGACACATGATTCAATATATAAGCAACAGTCTTCAAGGCATCTCCCCACAAGAATTCTGGAAGAGTATAATGACTAAGTATATATCTCACTATATCCATAAGAGTATGGTTTCACCTTTCTGTAACTTCATTTTGTTGTTGAGTGTCAGGCATGATGTACTATGCCTCAATACCATAGTTTTGTAAGAATCTAGCGAAAGGTCCAGAATTTCTTCCAGTTTCATCATACCTGTCATAGTATTCACCACCCCTATCAGACATCACACATTTGATCTACTTACTAAATTTCAATTCAGTAATGACTTTGAATGTTTTAAAGGCATCTAAAGAGTCAGATTTTTTACACAAAAAATCAATTCACTCGTATGTAGAGAAGTTATCAATAAAAGAAATAGAGTACCTAAAATTGCCCATAACAATAGCAGTAATGGGCCCATAAATATTTGTATGAACTAACTATAGTATTCCTTCATTCCTGGTAACCTCACTCCTCCTGGTTCCAGCTGTAAGTTTCCCTTTTTATATAATTAACATAAGTATCAAAATCAGAGAAGTTCAGATAATGAAAAATATTCTTCTTAATCAACCTCTCCATTCTCTCCTTAGAGAAGTGTCCTAAACATTTGTGCCACAACATAGAAGAGTTTTCAGCAACTCTATCATGCTTGTTCTGAACAACATTATTGATATCTAAATGTCGTTAGATTAACAGAATGGGTCAATATTTAATATATAAAAGTCATTAGATGAAACTCCAGAAATACCAGAAATAATCATAATAGAATCATAAGGTAAGGAAACTATCTTATCACTAAGTAAATATGATAGTGTAATTATTCAAAATAGAAATCGGAAATAAGTTCCTTCTTATAGAGAACACATAGATGGTGTCTTTTAAACCTAAAGAATATCTAATACACAGTTTCAAGGAAATAATACATATATACTCTACTTTAACACTAATTATATTTCCTATGTGATCAGCAACTCTCCTTCACTTGGTTTTCGCCTATTTTGAACTCTAGTAATGAGCTTGTAACGTGAGTAGTTGCACCAATATCTAACCAACAAGTGTTAGAAGGAACATTAACAAGATTGGCTTCATAACACATTAGAGCCAGGGGTTCAACTTCTTTCTCCTTAATCCAATTATTAAACTCTATACAATTAGCTCGTTTGAGCCAATCTACAAATTTCGAGGCATGTTCACAATCACCATTCACACCATCATGCTTAGTCTTGGTCAATACAGAGAGGTCACAGGTCATTCTAGATCTGTCAAAAGCTTTACAAAATTAATTGACATTATCCGCTTCATGAAAACTTTCCTTAATGGCTTTGTTCATGCTATACTTTATTGTCATAAGACAAACTTTATTTAAATGATTTCACATTTCATATTTTACCATAATCGCAGCAGAAAACATATCTATGGGCTTCAGGGCTCATCCATAACGATAGTAACATCAATAACAGAGATTACTAGAAATAAATTCAATGACTCAACTCAGTCCTCATAATTGGTCCTACACAACTTTGTCAAAACATTTATTTTCATAAGCAAAACTGAATCAATATTTTAAACGAGGATTTTCTTGTCGAGTATTTCAATAAAAAGGATAAGTAATAACCATAATGAAGCTCTCTCATGCAATTGTAATTGAATTACAACACATGAGTAGACTCCTACAGATATTAAAATAATGTCCCTAAAGCTAGTACCGAGAAGATACAGAAAACTCTAAAGACATAACCTCAATGCCCTTAACAATCATTAGGAATTATATTAATAAAGGCAAACAGATAGAGTAAGCGAATTATCAACATAATCTCCAATACCACAAAATAACAATATTTTATCAACAAAATAACATAGTGCCACAATTGGTCCCGCGAAGGCGAGCTCACAATCATACAAAATGCTCCAAAATAATATTACTTAACAAATCATCAGGAATTACATTAATAAAGGCAAATTGATAGCTAGCGTAAACGCATTATCAATATAATTTCCAATGCAACATTATTAACAAAATATCAACAAAATGACACATCAACATAATTGGTCCCGCGAAAGCGAGCTCACAATCATGAAAAGTGCCTAAAAGTTCCACAACATTTTAAATAATTACTCTCATAACAAAATTGAATAAAAAAATAACAATATATAATATTTTACATAACATTTTATGCACAAAATAACACTAAAATTATTTCAGTGACTAAACAATATCAAGTCTAGAGTACAGATTGTACAACACTCTCAGTAAGTGTCACAATCATGTTGAAAAAATTTCATATTAAAACTTGGAGAGTATACAATAATTTTTAACATTAAGCAATATTATATATACAATATAATATCAAAATTATTTAAATAATCAAATAACATAAAATATGAGAGTGTGCAATATATATGATATCCAATAGCATCACAATTATGCAAAGTACTTCAATACAATAGCACAATACTTCAAATATCAACTCTCATAATCAAATCACATAAATAACAATAAAATAAATAATTTTTAAAATATTATATATTAATTTATGCATAAAATAATACCAAAAATTATTTTAGTGTCTAAACAACATTAACTCGAGAGTGCACAATATATATCATGTCTAGTAGCATCACAATAATACACAAAAAAATTTAGAGGCAAAAGAGGAGAATACCATCTATTTTTAACAATTTTAATTTCTAGAAATTTTGGAATAAATAATAAATAATAAATAGGCATGCAAAATAAATAAATAAATTTTTTTGTGAATTTATAATATTATAATTCAATATATATATTTTTTAGACTTAAGATAATCTGAATAAAATTATTTCACTAAAATTTTACATTACACACAACTTCAAAATAAACAGTATTTTAAAATCTATTACTGTGCATGAGAATTTTTCATTACATAGAGAAGAAAATAAACAAAGAAAGAGAATGAGTGTTGCACGAAAAACAAGAAGAAGAAAAAAAAAAATTGGATGCGCCATGTACAGTACACATTAGAAAAACAAATTGGACATTGCAACAAAGCACGTTGCTCGAGACACAACACATCAAGGGCGTGATCATCCAATTTTTTTTAAAAAAAACTTTGAATTGAAGATCACATACTTTAATATTTTTGATTTGTATAATTTTAAACCTCATATATTTTGTAAATAAAATAAAAATTGATAGTCATAATTAGACCTCTAATATCAATTGATACAAATTTATCGAATCTATTAATCTTAAAATTTAAAAATTTTATTACATAATAATATAAAGAGTTAATTCGATAAAGGATTTAATGGAATAACGAAAAAATTAGTTAACTCACTATAGCAAACTCATATGTAAGATCTATAAAACAAAACTCATATATGAATAGTATTTTAACAATAATAAACTCATTAACAATACCGATATCGAATTAATCGAGTCTTATAAAATTATAAAGGATTTATTAATACGGAATATTAGGAATTTATCGTCGATTATTACATGATCCTAATTGATCAATATTAATGATTACAATCGATATATTGGGAGAATATTGCAAAGATCACTAAAATATTGCAAAGATTATTACACTGATCCTAATTGATCTAATATGGAATATTAGGAGAATATTACAAAGATTATTACATCGATATATTGGGAGATATATAATGTTTTTATTAATTAGAATAGAATAGGTATCTGGTTTAGGAGTTTTTGAAAGCTAGCTATGGTAGTTTTTATCTGTGATGAAAAGTCCTTAATTAATCACGATGAAAGAATAGTGAATCTTGACCATTAGATCTTTGTATCATGAATGGTCATGATTAATAAATGTAAAAAAGGAATGACTTTTTGCGGTGGTGACATGACCTTCAATAATTGGAAAGCTTTTGCAATCAAGTGATATCATCCAAACCGAATCGAATGATGAAGAATCCCTTGGTCGCGGTAAAAACGTAATAGGATTCCTCTCGTGAAGTCGCTGAATTATGTCACTTATACCGTCAACAAATGATCCAATTGTTCACTCCTCCACCATCCCATCCTATAACGCATTATGTGAAATAATTTTCCTCGCAGGTTCTAGATATGAAAGATCGATCTATATGATATAAGACAATCACACATGGATCTTAAAATAGAGAGCGGTTTAAAGCTTTAAGAAACCATCGGTGAGAGTGGACTACACGTAAAATTTAACCAAAATTCAGATATATATCAAATGAATTTCTTCATTAAAATTGTATGATTAAAACAAGCTTTTTTTGCAAAACTTTCCTCGGCTCTCAAGAAATATGGATTTTGTCAATCCGCTCGACCTTGTTCACTTTAATTGATAATGATGTGCAACTATGTTGATGATTTGATCATTTGTGGAAATAACCATATACGCGATTCAAGTTATTTGAGTCAAGATATGAAGGATTTGGGATTGTTGAAATATTTTTTAGGAGTGGAAGTTTTTTTCTTTGCTCTCACCATTGTTAGTGAAATTACTCAGCAATAAAAAGCAAAATCAAACTCTTCTCACTAAATATAATCTCGCCTTGCCAAAGGACAATTTCTTGACAATCCGCAGTGCTACATATATATATATATATATATATATATATATATCTCATAAATTTTTTAGATAAAGCCTGCGATCCGAGATTATATGGATGGTGTGATGCTGATTGGGGCTGCTTGTCCTCTTACTCGACGGTCTCTTACTCGTTGGATTATTTTTTTGGGTCGCTTAAGACCAAAAGCAACAACAAAGATCGCGGTCCTCTTTGAAGTTAAAAAACAACATGCGAACCGGAAGTGGGTGAAAGGTTCCGGTCTCGACCCACTATGCAACTCTATTGTGATAGTCACAAAAAATCTCATATATTGAAATGACCTATAAAATAAAATCTCACATACTCGTGTCCAAATAGTATTTTACTATAGTAATAGGCATTCTATTAATAATACTAATCACAATTATTACACCGATTAAACAAACAAATACTCTAATAATTTTAATATTTAATCAATTTTAAATCTTTATAAAATTAATAATATAATTTATATTAGTCTATAAAAAAATCTAACATTGCAGACCATAAATTACTTACTTTGGCTGCCAGAAATGAGAACAGCGGCAAACGCTTTGAATAGAACGGGTTTCACACCTTTGGATGTGTTGGAGCGCAGTCCAAGAGATTTTATAAGCCTTCAAATTGAACACAATTTAATGTGAATGCGTGTGTGAAGGATGCAAGTGAGAAGTTAGGAGAAGCGGAGGGAAGTGAAGCTGTTCATTGAACAGTTTACGCTACTCGATACAAGAAGAATGTGTGAAGACAATTTCCCGAGAACCAAGGAGGAAAGGGAAGTTCAAAAGTCAGCAGATATAGGTACTGCTACTGCATAACAACCACCAGTCACCACCCTCACCAAGCATAGCTAATGAAGCAGAAGAACCACATCAACCCAGTAGATGGAACAGGTTTGAGAACTTCTGCACAACATATCTACTATACCTAGGGATGGAAAAATCTCTTTGTATTTAAGGATATATGTGAGGACCACCTTATTTGAGGACTAGAATTTGGAGAAATTTTGCCTGCAAGAACGACGATGGGGGATAAAAATTTCTCCGATGGGGAGATGAGAACGGATATCATATCTCTCGTCTCGTAGAGTTCTAGTTTTTGTAAAAATTATTAAATTATTCTTAATGATTATATCATATATATGTATTAAAATTTTATTTCTTAATTTTCATCTATATTAATTTTATATTTATTTAAAATTAAAAAAATGTAAAAAATACCATTAGATAATAACTTGTTTTAATTTGTAAATATTATAAACTTAAATTAAAATTATGTACAATTTTTATATTTTTTTTTCATTTTTCAGTTTTTTTAAATATAATTTCAGAGTTTGAATCTCTACTTCCCGTCAGAGAACAGGAACAAAGGGATTTTTTTTTCCCAAGGCGGAGATTGGGGAAAACTGAAGAGGCAGGGATGGGCAACTATCCCAAGGTAATTGGATAGATAAAAAGACACGGGGACAATTGATGGTGGTAGCCACTGTGATTGGACCATGATTTTTCAGTCAACGATAAGCCCACCGGGTAGAGTTTGGCAAGAGGATACACTAAGTGGTGGCTACGACTGCACTACTTATGGTTTCTGTGAAGCTGGCACTATAGTTTTAGGTTATGCTCAGTCGTCGTCAGACTTTATGATATTCATTTTCCTAAACCCTGCTTCTTTCTTTTCATCTCTTTGTCTGGTGCTGGTTCTCATTAGCGGGTTTCCGCTTAAGAATAAGGTCATAATGTGGATGTTGACCTTTTTTATAGGTCGTTGCACTCACATCACATGCATACTGCTCACGTACATGTGGGCATTGGGATTGGTGTGTCCTAATCATATTTATCATAAAATTCGTAGTCTGGGGTATATTTTGGTTGGTGCTTGGGCTTTCATACTTCTAATTTCTAAATGTTATTTTGATTCAAGGTACATGTCCTCAAGAACTGCTCCAGTGACGGAGAATTTACCTGGTTGAATAGCTAACGAGAGAATTTGTTGTTTTTAGGACTCACATAATATCCATGTACATGTCTCCTATCATGTGTACTACATGTAAAATTCGAGTAAACCCGTATTAATGCTCTAAAGAAATAGGAAGTTAACAACTAATATTATAAATAATTTTTATGTTAAAGATAATGCTTTAGTATACTGTTTGTGATACGAGGTAGCCTACAATACTAGTTGCCTTTTAAATTGGCGTGTTACTTTGAATTAATGCTAAGCTATCAAAAGTAATGCACCTATTTTGTTTTGGGTATTTTAATTAGGTAATGTTTAAGTCTACTTTGCTTAGATCTTAGTTAATTTACTTTTGATTCCGTACGTCAACAAAATAAAATGACTCGTGTTAAAGAAATTAGTACATGCGAAATTGTTTGTGAATCCAATATTATAACCCAGTGTTGTCGTTATAGACGTCGGTAGTAAAAGCATCTGAAATCTACATCCTAATTACCTTAACCAGGATTTCCTTTAACATCATAAAAAATTGATTGTAGAGGATACAGATTAGATATGTGCAGAGTTATAATCCTCTACTATTGTTAATAAAAGCGAGCTGAAATTAGGAAGTGATACATGAACGTGCTGATCATTTTGGGAAGATTGTGGTTTTTGTTTTGACGTAGATTTGGATCTTCTTGCTTACTATTTAAGGTGTTGGTATTTCTGAGGCATTAGTTTTCTTTTTTTTTTGGTCATCACTTTCTCGCTTCCTGACATGAGCAGGAGGACAAATGCTTTGGACAAGTAGAGTCTCAGCTTTGGATGTCATGAAGCGCCGGCCAAAAAAACTAAAGGGCATGAATGATACACAAAACCACCACCATCACCCAAGTGTAGCAGTGAAATAGAAAGCCATTGAATATGTGGATTAAGACACGAGGGGAGTCGGTGGTGGTAGCTACTGTCATTGCTAGTTTAGTTTGTAGGCATCACTTTATAATCTGGTATAAGCCACACAGGTAAGAATTAAGTAAGAGAATATATGGACGGCTGGTCTAAATAGCACTGCTAATAACACACGCACAGCAGTTATAGCATGAGACGAAGCTACTCAGGCCTCCACGTTATGTCCTTAATTACTCCATATGAAAATTAGCCAATTGTATAACTAGGAAGGAAATCAATTATGATGAACTCTGAGAGGCAAATGGTTAACATTATAATTGGATTTGGTTCATCACATGCATTCCCCAAATAACTGAACTAGCTAAGGTGTATCTCCAAGGATTTAACCACATTCTTATCAGTGCTTGATCGTGTTAAAATAATTCGACTGCATTGAGCATTTCTACGTAAGCATGCATATTACTAATATGAATGAAAGACTGGCAACGGCTTCCCTTATAAAAGGATTATGTGTTTGAAATTGAAAGAACAATATTGAACTGTAGTTGAGATAAGAATCCCATGATAACATAGGCCCATAACCGACTTTGCCCAAGCAACTGCATATGGATAAAGCTCTAATTCACGATAGAAACGAAGAATATCTGTTCACAGAACAAGAAGAAAAAAGACCATAATAGAAGAAAGGAAGCCGGGGTAATTGAAGATGATATTTCACATATACAGTCCTTCTGGCACCCCTTCTTTCTTCTTAAACATCACTTTATCCTTTGCCTTCTTAAAGTCTGCATGCGTTACCTGAAAAACAGGATAAAAAAATTTGGTAGTAAGATTTAAATAAATAAAACTTCAAATGATAAAAGGTGGTACAAAACAAAAGAGAATATAGACAATTGCATACAAACAAGCATAAGACCTAAACCTTCGAAATAGGAATCCTTCAATAGGCTACAAGTTTGACCCAAAGTATGCTCATGTTACCAATGAAATGCAAAGTAAGATCTCGCAAATGAACAAAAGCAAGCTTGGTGCTTCAAAGTTCAAATACACTAGTAGAACTTTCACCACATGGTTCTAAATTAAAACAATTTGCTGACTTGACCTAATTAATTTATGTTTCTTATCTTCCACTGGCACACTGCTCCAATATTAACAGCAAATTGAAACTTGACAGATTTAATTCACTGAAACCCTGATCTTGTAAGGAAATTAGTAGGAACTCTAATATCTATTCTAGGTTGTTTATAATGGAGGGAAAGGTGGAAACCACCGAGAGATTGTTCTTTATTTATTTATTTGTTTTTTTATTAGGGGCGGGGAATTACAGATGGCCTCCCTCCAACACCAATTTTTATTGTTTTGCTTTTGCTATTAGCATGTACAGTGTTAAGGATGGCATATGCATTCCATAGATTTCTTAATATGACAAGCTCTTGTTTAACAAACACAAAAAGATAAAAACTCTTTGAATTTATTTGCTTGTTCATTCTCTCTCTCTCCCTCTCTCTCTCTGTCTAGCAACCGAGAGGTAACACTGTAACATTCTTCTCTATCTCATCCTTTCTCTAATTCCATTTCCTCAAAATTTTTCTAGCATCTCAACATTCTCAACGCCCTCCAATTTTTCCTTCCACTTTCATCCTTTAATGGTGTAGGTCGCAAAAGTTTGGTATCTCTAAACTTGAGATATCCAACCTGTGCTATATTTTGTTATCTTAGCCTAATATATGAACTTGGGCCATAAGAATGTGCTTGTCAGTACTACTAACTACATAGTTCTCTAACCAACCCCCTGCCCCCCCCCAAAAAAAAAAAAAAAAAAAAAAAATTAGTTCCAAACAGCAACAGAGTACCATAATACATTTCCATCAATAATTGTACAAATAATAGAAGATACTTCTAACCTTCATACGGCGTTCTCGTAAAGCAAGTAAGCCAGCTTCGGTGCATATTGCTTTTATATCAGCTCCAGAGAACTCATCCTTAGTCATAACAAATTCTTCTAAGTTGACATCATCAGCTAATGTCATCCGTGATGTGTGTATCTAAATTAAAAAATAGACACATTTTAATCATATGATAAAGCAGAATATGCAAATTAAGATATCACAGATAATCAACAAAAACAGTATCTAGACTGTTGCTTTCACAAAATTAGTGATGCCTACCTGAAAAATGCGTCTCCTTGTTTTGATATCAGGAAGAGGAAATTCTATTTTCCTGTCTATTCGACCAGGTCGCAGCAGAGCTGGATCAAGACTTTCAATTCTGTTGGTTGCTAGAATCACTTTTACATCTCCTCTTGAATCAAAACCATCTAACTGGTTCAGCAACTCCAACATAGTCCTTTGAATTTCACGCTCTCCTCCTGAGTGAGCATCATACCTGCAGAGCATATTAACAAGACAGCACATGAATACATTTTAAGAATCCTTAGAAGTGATTCAAGATATAACTCTTCTACCAGCCCTGCCCCCCTCCTCCAAACACAAACCACATTATAAGAAAGGAGGACAGAAAAATTCTTACCACCCGGTGACTCCTAAAGTTGGTGTTCAATAACTTACCTCTTTGTACCAACTGCATCAATTTCATCAATGAAGACAATAGAGGGCGAAAGATCATCAGCAACTCGGAAAAGTTCCCTCACAAGTTTTGGACCATCTCCCAAGTATTTTTGAATCAATTCACTACCAACAACACGTAAGAATGTTGCTGATGTTGAGTTAGCCACAGCCTGAAAGCAGACAAGGCTTTGTCTTAGACCAAACTGATTGTGCACATGTGCTTGTGTAGTACATCACGAGCAATAACAAAAGCTATATATCATACAGTATGACATGGGTCAATTAATGCTTATTATAACTGCACAGGGCGAACAGCATTTCTAGTGAAGATCATACAATATATCCACTCTATGATTATTTAACAGAGAAAAATAACCCCTGGGTATGTTAGTTGCTTTTTCCAAATATATAGTTCCAAATGCAAACAAATACTTTTTAACTCGGTTTTAGAGTTAAGTAAATGATGTCTACTACCTGCAAGGAATAAACAATTTGATATAAGATTTTCACATGCTTCTCCAACATCAATATAATATTAGCTAAATGTGAATATGCAACAAAACCACCCCAAAAACAGCGTGCAGAAGAATTTAAAAGTAAACATGCAACCCCCCCCCCCACACACACACAGAGGATAATAACCACTTTATCACATGCATCTCCAAAAGCAATATAATTTAGCCATATTTAACTGTGTCTGTGACAAAACCACTTTGAAACAGTGCATTAAAGAATTTAAAACCCAATAAGCACTCACACAGACTGCAGATGCTGAATTGTGAAAAAAAAAAAAGAGACCTCCAGTTCATATTAAAACGGTTTTTAACTCTGCCATATCTATGTCTTCTTATTAGTATCAAGTTCATCTATCATTTTAACAGCCAAAAAAATTTTCTTTCATACATAGATTATGAATAGCTAAAAGTCCAAAAGAAAAGCTTTTTTTTTTGGGGTATGAGATGGGGCCGAAGCCCATAAAAGAAAAGTTCTTACAAATTGTCCTCAAGTATCCATAAAGCCACTGACTAATAGCTAGCAAATAAGAAATAACAAGAGAATTTCCTGAAAGTAACATGATAATCAATGCAGATTGCAGACACGAACATTAAGGGAACAAAATATAGAGTATTCCAAACCATATAAACCAGATAATCACACAAATCTCTTATTGTGCATATAGACAAGAGAAAAGAATTCCAAACTCCAAGTCATTGATTCATTGTGGAGCATGCTTAGCTTAAAGTTAAAGAGAGTAAAAGGAGAAATGAGAAACAGAAAATGAGATGCTGAAATTCTATTCCAGCGGCTCAATAAGAAACACAAATAAATGCACACCTTTGCAAGCAAGGTCTTCCCAGTTCCAGGTTCTCCATATAAAATGACACCCTTAGGAGGCTTGATACCAATGTCTTCATACAGTTCAGGATGTGTCAGGGGAAGCTCAACTGCTTCCTTGATTTCCTGTATCTGGGCATCTAAACCACCAATGTCAGCATACGATTCCAAAGGAGCCTTCTCAACCTTCATGACAGACACCATTGGATCAACTTCATCTTGAAGAAGCCCAACAACAGAAAGAACCTGGCATAGAACCATACATGATAAGATAATCATTATATCTCCTGCATCTAACCATATCAACTATACAAGAAGAGATGAATGATTCAATGACACAAACAACAATTCTGTCAACCTTCACATCATGCTTGTTCCCAACGAACATATGGTTTGAAAAAATATTTCAGTCACAACTTTTCCCAGCCTCTTTCCAGGTTCTGGTGTCCACAAATTAGTTCCAAGGTGGTATCACATCACTCACATTAAGTTCATCACAGCTTCAACAAGATAGGAACACTTCCTTGTTTATGTTTTCTATAGACTATGAGACAATTTTCCATGCCAGGCATTCCCAGACTACACCAAACAACAAGGACACAGAATATCTCTGCAAACATGTTGTAAACAGCAACCAAAAACAAAAAACAAAAAACAAAGAAACCCTTAAAAAAAATACATAGTCAATGGCTCTCAAGCAATTAACACCAAATCTACAAAAGGTTAAATATCCAATGAGATATCTATGATATAAAACTTGATACTATGAAAATTTGTCATATTAACTTCTTTACTTTATCTTTTGTAATGCGGATGTTTCAACTAATAACCTTTGACCTGATATAATTGGCTGGAAAATGAGCAAGTAAGGAAAAGGTTCTTCTAAAGTGAATTTGTCTCTAAAGTGAGCAAGTAAAGTCATCCTTGGATCATTTAGTAGATTGAAATCTCTATAGACTTTATCAAATCAAGTGTGAATACACTCTTACTTGCTCACTTTAGAGGCAAACTCACTTTAGAAAAACTTTATCTGTGTTCAAAATATAGTCAATTTAAAAACCATGACCAACCTAGACAAGTCTTGTACCCTGAGGTGCAATACAACAGTTCTTTCCCAGTCCCAATTAAAGTTGGGATTATATGTTTTAATTTTTATACATACAACGCACGATTCCACTCGCCACCATACTGCGGCTATGCTAGTTTTGAGTAGTAGACAAATGAGAATGAAATTTGAGGAGGAGGGGAGGTGAAAATGGCGTGAGATGGAAAGGTTTTGATTTTCACCCATTGTTACTTGCTAAAGAGCGGAAAACCACTTTCGACTCACTTTCATGCTATAAGAGTGTCCAAAACAAAATTTATAGGTTGAAGTGTAAATGAGTTTTCACTTCACTTTCAACCGTCCCACAATTCAGTTATACCAAGCATGAATTGATTTTCATTCCAAATTTTCCACCTACTTAATGACCAAACCCTAGACCCAATATTACATCATAACCTTCCAGTAATCAATCAAAACGCACAAAAAAATTTAAAAAATAAAATAAAATCCTGAATCAGCAGCAAAAAAACAGCAAATCCAAACCCTACCTTATTATGCATCAAAATTGCACATCCAGGCTCAAGCTGATCCTTATCAACAAAAGACAAGATTCCAACATAGTACTCAGGCCCCACCGAAGACGAAACAATAGCGTGGTTCTCGTCGATGAGCTCTTCGAGGTTACCGACGCTCATAGGGGAACCCCTAAGGTCATCGACCTTGGATCTGTCCTCTTCGGCCTTCTCCTCCTGGGGCTTGAGGCGCTCCTGGTTCGCCACGAACTCCTCCTCCATCAACAGGTAGTCCTTGATTCGCTCCAGCTTCAGCAGCCTCAGCTTGCACTTCGACAGCGGCGTCACCGTCGGCAACCGTGCCGCCGCCTCCGGACCCTTCTGCTTCCGCTGCTTGCGGCCGACGCGCGCCGGCGGCGCTGCCGGCTCGAACTTCTTGTCCTTCTTGTCGCCGCCGTCGGGTTTTCGGTCACCCGGAAGACCTTGCCGGTTCAGACCGCCCGGTGTTCCCTGACCCATAGTTTGGAAATCGCGAGTGTGAGAAGTGAGAGAGAAAAGGAGAGGTACTTGGCTTTGTGCTTAAGTTAGAGTAACCAACGATGAAGGAGGTGCCTTTTAACTATTTTTTCTTGGGCCCAACGGCCCATTCATTCAAACTTATGTCACAAGTTACATGAGAAGTCTCATATTTATTTGGGTATACTGCTCTTCCTAGGTCCAGCCCACCAAAGAAAAAGATGAGGTTTACTTTTTGGTCTGAAGATAAAAAATACAGTTACGACAAAGATGTGAATGAGATGTCCATTTTAGCTTTTCTTTTGGGCCTTTGAGCCCATTCATTTCTATTTCAAATAAAACAAATGAGTCTTGTATTTGGGCAAACTGTTATTCCCAGGTCCAGCCCATCAACGAAAAAGAAAAGGGAATTTTCAAATCCATAAACTGTTGAGACCAAAAAATAATAATCCAAAAACTGTTGGATGACCCCAAAAAATATTGAGAATGCTTTATTTAGAAAATTTACCAAAATGATTTATGCTAATGAGTAGTGTTAAATTACTTAAATACATCATCATAGGAGAGGGTTGAGGGCAAAGGTTTTATATTATATGCACACATCAACTTGTTATTTTACAAGAAGTTGAAGACGTGCATTTCAGGTGATGTTTTGTTTGTTTTTTATATTCATTTTTAATTGATATGTTTTTATTAATAATTACAAAAATGTCACTTTATTTTTATTTTGATTCTTATTTTCAAACTTTTGTTAAGAAAATGATGAAAATAACATTTTTCTTGTTTTCATCATTTTCTACACACAAAAATTAAAAATAAGAAACAATGTGAAAATAATATGTTATTTTTGCAATTATAAATAAAAATATATTAACTGAAAATAAAAACAGAAAACCAACCAAACAACCTTTGGTAGTGTTTGATTTATTTTTTATTTCAATTTTCAGCTGATATATTTTGTTTACATTATTTTTAATTTGTTTCTTATTTTCAAACTTTTATGAGGAAAATTATGAAAACAACATTTTCTTGTTTTTTCATTTCTTTCATAAAAATTTGAAAACAAAAAACACAGTAAAAAAGATAACATTTTTATAATTTTTAATGAAAACATATCAATTAAAAATAAAAACAGAAAACAAATTAAACCCCCTTATATTCTCAGATTTTACTTTCTTTTTGTCTCGGTTTTTTTGTTATAATAGGTAAAAGATTTATAGATTCTTAAGATAAACTAAACAAACAGTTTAAATATAGTTTGAGGGGAACATCAAATGTTAATTGATGAAAGAGCAAAAAATTGTTGATAGCCTACGATCTGATGCAATAAGGGAAGGGAAAATAGAACCCGTTAAATCTATTTATTTATTGATTGATATGCTTATCGTCTTTCATCAACCTCTTGTAACCTTAATTTTTTTTTAAATTTTATAAAAGGTCAACAAGAAAAGGTGCATGGCAAGCAAGACAAATGTTTTTTTTTTACGATAGCAAAACAAATGTTAAGTCCAGCCTTGATAATTAAACTTAAAGCATATCAAAATATATTTAATAATAGGATCTACAATATGCTCCCATATTCGTGGAACCCCTATTTATTATTCAAAAGCAATATTATTATTCTGTGGGAGGTAGCATTCCCTGTAGATTTTGTCGGCAGCTAAAAGCTTTAACTAACCGTCGGTAACATGGTTTTGCTTAAATTCAGGAATCAGGACTCATATATATGTAGACAGTATTAGCCATAATATGGTTGACTCTTTTTAAACATCTTGACAATCCTTGACCGTGCATATATGGTACAATTATTAGTGGGCTTCTGCCCCGTATAGCATATTAAACCCCACCCCCACCCCCCCAACAAAAAAGAACAGTACAATTAGAAAACCAGAAAAATTAGCTAACTAGTTAGGTAATGTAATAGTGGCTAGAATAGAAAGTAGGTGATGGTTATTTACTACTAAGTTTGACGCATCCGGCTCCTATTCAATTCGATCATTCATTTGGAGTGCCACTAACTAGCTGTCTTGTCAATTGCCAGTACTCAGTACTGGAACTAGCAAATGTAACACGGAGCCTGTCGCCATCTGCATATATATACCACTGGGCCAGTTACTTCTACTCCATTCAAAACTTGACCAAACTTTTTATTAGTTAACACCCACCACCACTCACAATTACCCATCCTCGCACAAAGCAGCCACTAGGAATAAGAAGGTTGTCAAAATTAAGTTTGGATAGTTTGTATCTGTGATTGTAATAAAAGAGTTTCACTACAGAGTTACGTTATTTGATTACTCAAAATATGACACATAATTTATTCACATTTATATAAGATCTATTTATTTTAGTTTAACATATGATTTATAAGAATAGTAAATTACATTCGCATACAATATAGTGTTCAAGATGAGTGTCGTATTTGGAGTGTTAAAAAAATAATTTTGTTTCACCAAATTAACTATCAATTTATTGGCACTGGTTTTGCTTACCTTGTTTACTATTTCTTTGAAAAAAAATTTACTTAAATCTAGAACACCTAGTTAAGTATATTAATTTAATCATAACTTAATATTTTTATAAATCTTTATGTTATACAATTAATTTTATAAAAATTAATAAAAATATTAAATTTTAATTGACTAAGTACACCAACTATAATGTAACAAGTTTAAGTAAAAATTTCTCATCTCCCTGACTAACTTAAGAACCCATGTAGACCACACCTACCGAAAGAGATAAACTTACATTTCAGGATGGAATTATGTTGAGGACCACCTATAGCTAGAAACTACTTAGAGAAAGAGAGCTGAGAGTACTCTATCTCTCCTTCAAATTCAAACTGATAATTAATCCAGTATTTGTACCCATGGCATGGCAATGCTTGGTTGCCTTGGTACTTGGTAGTAACTTAAACTACACATGTCTGTCTATATATTTTAGGGGCCTTCCAAATATACTCTATATTTTCATTTGGTCCAAACTATGGTTGGCCACTTCGCCATGACCTGCAAATATATAACAGTAAATCCTAAGGTTGTGTTTGGATAAGGTATTTTAAAATTTTAAGGTATTTAAAATTTAAAGAATTTTAATTACATCAATTTAATTTTTTTCATTTGTAAAATATATTGTTTGGATAAAGCAATTAAATTCTCTTGAATTTCAAATACTTTGTTCATAAAACAATTCAATTCTAGACTTTTGTAAAATTTATTTTTAAGATATTTTTGTAAAATTAAGATTTCAATATAAAATTTTACAAAACAAAATAAATATCATATAACATTTTTTTTATAAAATTTATTAAGCTTTGATTAAATTTTGATTTTTTAGTTTGATTTTAAAAAAGGCTAACTTTGCTTTTGTTTTTCTCATTCATATCATATAACAGATTTATCATTTGCTCTATTTATTAATTAATTCTCTTGAATTTTCAGTCCCTCATTAGTAATACTCAAAAGCAGATTAAAAAAAATAGTAATATTCAAAAGAATAATACCCAAAAATAGATAATAAAAAACACTCAAAAGAAAAACCTAGTGCTAGAGACCAGTAGGAACCCAATTCCAATATCTCCGGTCATCGATTCCGATGAGCCATGGCTTTTGCCGAAATGATGCAAACGCTGACCCTATCTAGCCACACCTCCCGCAAAACCCTCCACCATCAATTTCATCTACTCCATTCAAAAAAACCCATCCCGAACCCGCAAACACATCAAACAAAAAAACCCTAAATACCGAAGAACCCTAATCCCAATCAATAAACACAATTAGAAAACCGACACGAAGAGCACCCACCTATTGCCATCGTAAGGGTAACCTCGAGAGGAGGGCAAAAATGTCCTTCTTGGACAGATTCCGTTGCCTCTCGGGAGGTACCAAATCGGCAATCTAGGTAATTGGGGGCAACTTGGTTTCCCAAACGGAGTCTTGGTAGAGGCGCGCCCGGTTGCAAATCTCCGGCGGCGTCGGTAGAGGAAGACTATGTCACAGGCCCTGTCTGTCCCAAGGTTCGATATGACCCCATATTTTGACGGCGTGAAGATAATCGCGGCGACGCCGAAGCCCATGGCGCAGATCGACTCGCACTCGAATCTAATACTTTTCATTTGGTCCAAACTATGGTTACGATGCACGCATGGCTGACGAAAGGATTCTAACAATTCTATCTAAAGTGAGGGTAATTAAAATTCTTTTTTTTTAAACTAATAAATTACCTTCTTAAAATGCTCAGAATTTTAAAATTAATTAATAACATATCCAAACAAGTTATTTTATAAAAAATCATTTTAAATTTCTTATAAAAATACATTCCCTCTTTTAAATACTTCATCCAAACACACCCTAAATGCCCCCAAATTAGCACTTAACAGACAAAAGCTGTAGTACATACTGCATAGTGAACACCATTTTCTGTTTTCAGTTTAAAACTGAAGTAGTAGGTCAATACAAACAATATCTTTTTATTTTCTTTATGAAACAGACCTATAATAACGTGTTGCCAACTCTAGTGTAAGGCCCACCAATAGACTTTGATGTCTTCATGCAGGGATAGATACAATATATATGAGGTGTGAATGTGCGATCACATGTTTCCTGTTTCCAAGCAGAGAACATTTACTGTCGGAGGGTTAAATGAAGCGAGGTCATGATAAAAAGTAGCACCCATCCCCGGGATTTTATTCACATGAGGGGACCAAATGACAATATTGTTTACCATCAAAACCTATTCCGTTGCTCAAATTAATTCATTGGACTATAAAGTTTTGGAATAAAGAAAACTTGGTACCATCTGTAACAAATTAGTTACTAACTATAATTGATACCAATTGTATGTCTATATTTTTGTCTTCCACTCAAATTAATCTCATGACATTCGCTCTTATCCAATCACTTGAGCTAAGGTCAAACAACATTAATTACCATAATGTTCTTGTATTGAGCATTGGACATATTTAATATATTATATTTTGGGTTTGTTTTAAGACACTTTTACGAAATAGATTTAAAAAATTTATTAGATATTTGTAATATATTTTTTAATAAAAATATGATATATGTCTTATTTTTTAATAAAAATATAACACATGTTATAATTTTTAGCTACTTAATCATCATTTTTAAAATTTTATTATTAATTTATAAAAAAATATACACATATCATATTTTTATTAAAAAAAACACCACAAACATTTAAATAACTTTACATAAGTTTTTCTTTAAGAAAGGACAAATATAAAAATTTAAAATATTCAATAAAATATTCAATACATTGAAAACTAAAAAAAATAATAATTCGTTTAATACTTTTATTTTTAGCTCTTAACAAATATCTCTAAAGCACTTATTAACAAAACTCTTAAATAAAAAATTAAACATTTAATACATTAAATATTTAAAAAATTCAACTTTTAATTTAATTCTTTCTATTTTTGAATCTTTAACAACAACCTTAATAGTAAAACCTTTCTTTTTTAAACACCAACATTCTTATACATTTTTTTATGACTAAACATTTAAAGGAAGGAAAAGTTATTTCATTATAAAGTTAGGGCTTAGTTACATTTTTTATTGACAATGTTCGACCCTATTAATTGAGTTAACCCTCAATGACAACCAGGGACAGAACTACATTAAGATTGGGAAGGGAGCAGCTGTACCCTCAAGTAAAAAAAAAAAAATTCTTCACTTTTGGTTAAAATCTACAATGAAATAATTATAATAATGTTAAAAATTTCAACATCTGCACCCTAAATTCTTTGATTTGGTTCAGCCCCTAATGGCAATATATATATATTTTAAAAATTTACCTCTTTACATAAATATTCTTATACAGCACAAATTGCCATTGCTGCACATTAATTAAAATCTAATTAGACACATTTTAAGTAAAATTTAACCAAACCTGTTCCTTTGGACATAAAAGTCCATTTACACCCTCTGAATAAGGATTTAGTATGGGTAAAACGTCCAGCCAAGCAAGCACTATCTATATAATAACCTAGCTTGACCGAAAGTACAAACATATTGTTGTCGCAAATTCACTCTTCTCCGGGCGTTTATGTGTAGGTATTTTTCATTTAAGAGAATTTAAGTGTAAACTGCATTTAAGTACAAATTGCTCACAAGCGTTTGAAGCTTTCTTCTTCTTTTATTTCTTTAAAAAAAATAAAAAAATAACCTGATTTAATTTCAACAACTTGCTAATTTTTATTATAGAAAATTTTTTAAATGCTTCTTAATGCGCCATTTAATATATATCACTTCAATTATATAAATTTATCTTTTATTTAACAATATTTTTAATATTATAATTAATATAACACGCGTTAAATAATAAAAGGCAAAAATGTCTTTATTCTACAAATACTTAAAAATTTCTCTTTATTATATGGGCTATGTCCGGTTCAAACAGTCTGTGATTGAAGGTTATTCGAGTAATTTCCATTATGTTGCCCTCTCACTTGCCCTCTCACTTGACCAAATAACCAAAGGAAATCGTCTGAAATAGATGACGATTTTTTTAAATTTTTTAAATGATTAATTGTAAAAGAAAGAAAAACATAAAAGTTATAAAAAAAATTTATAGGTATAACTAAATCCTCATTAATAATTTTTTTTATGTCTTTATTTTTTTTACAATTGATTACTTAAAAAAATTAAAAAATAATGATTCTTGAAATTATATTTGAGGCAAGTAAAAACTTGATATTTCATGTTTATACATATAATTTTTTAAAAACACGAGGTATTCGTACAATTTAACTCATTAAAATTATTTATAAGACTAATTTATTTTTGACTATTAGAACGCAAAAGTTATACAATCTTCTCATCACAAAAATATGAAAGAAATAAAAGTGGGATGAATTTTAAGTAGAACATTAATAGCTTCAAACCAACCAAGAGAGAGAGAGAGAGAGAGAGCATGTACCTACTGCAAAATTAAACTCACATACTGATTACTTTACTTCCAAGTGAATTATTGAAATATGAATATCAACCACGTATGAGTGCCATGGTTGTGAAAAAACCAAAGCAAAAAGACGGAAGAACACGTTACAAAATATTTTATATTACTCTCGCTAGGCCAGAAACACACTACAATACTTGGACGATAAACAACACGTACACAAACCACAAACCACAATTATTTTCTGAACGAAAAGAAAGACTAATAGGGTAATTCAAAGGAAATATAAAAGCCATGCATGTTCATCTCTCAAGGAAAAGGAAGAACACCAGTGCCACCACCAACGCCGGTTCCAACACCACCTCCAACACCGCCTCCAACACCGCCTCCAACTCCGCCACCTACTCCAGTACCACCAGCACCTCCTAATCCGCCAATTCCACCAATCCCAGTAGTACCACCGAGCCCACCACCTAGTCCACCACCTAGTCCACCGCCAAACCCACCACCTACTCCGGCCCCACCTCCTGCAAAAGGTAGTCCATTGCTGCCAACTCCTGAAAAACCACCAATGCCACCATATGTAAGGAAGTTCTTCTGGTCCTTCAGACCAGCGTCGCTGGGCACATTTCTCGCACTTGTAGCCACAGCCACAGCAAGAACCAGCAGCAAGATACACCACCTAGCCATCTCTCGATTCTCTAGCTACTATCTCACCAGGTACACAATTGCACTCTCCCTATTTCTCTTACTCTGAGTAGTGCACCAAAGTGTTTGGGAGTAGCTCCTTTTTAAAGGGAAAAGACTAGGACTGGTGGAGGGGTAGTTGAACATGGTAAATGAACTTTAATGTCACTGCAGAGCTTTGCTGTCATCAAACACAGTATACCAAACACTATTCCAGACTAAATTTTGCACAGTGGCGTATACGCTTGCATAATTTCGAGTGGAATACGTCTATAAAAATATATATATTATTAGAGAAGTTGAGAAATTCTTATTTAAATTTTGACATCTAAATTAAGTACATCAAGCTAATTAAAATTTAATATTTTTATAAATTTTTATAAAATTAATTATGTAACACAAAAAATTTATAAAAATATTAATTTTTAATTAACCTTGATATATCTATTTAAATATTTAGGATTTAAGTAAAAGTTTATCTTAACATATAATAAAGATATTTATGTAATTTTTTTGAAATCGATTTAACTGGACCAATGAGATAGGTTCAACCGTGAATCGGTTATTCTATTGATTATAATTCATTTAAAAAAAAAGATAACGGACTCTTAAAAATTAATTAAAAAATCAAAAAAATTGGTTAAAGTCACGAAACTAACGAGTCGAACCTGTTGATTTTTTATTTAAAATTTTTAATTGAATTTTTTTTAAAAATTATATGACTATATTAGCACTTTAACCAGCTGTTAAATTAGTTGAATCTATTAAATTATCAACCGCTCACTTTATCAGCTCAATGATTCAACTAATTTTAAAAACATTACATTTATGTGGCTTTGCCTAAAAGCTTAAGGGGTGGTTTGGTTTATTTTCTGATTTCTTTTTTTGTTGATATACTTTCACTTATAATTATAAAAATGTTAACTTATTTTTACATTGTTTTTAATTTTCAAACTTTTGTAATTTGTTTTTACTATTTCCTTCACAAAAGTTTATAATAAGCAAACAAAGTGAAAAAAAAAGAAAACATTTTTATAATTATAAATTAAAACATATTAACTGAAAGAAAAAAAACCAAATGTTATTTTAAACTTTTGGGAGAGATGATTTATATGACTTAATATCAAAGTCTATGACTAAGTGATTAGGAGTTCAATTCTTACCACTCCATTAATCTACATAAAAAAATTTTAATACATGATAAAAATAAGTTATACTTAATCCACCCTTCAATCCAAAAAAAACTTTTGCTTAAAAGACTATATTTAAAATATAATAAAATCATTTAGAAGAAATTTTGATGATATATATATATATATATATATATATATATATATATATATGATGTGTATCAGGTGAATGAAGTGTTTATTGTGAGAGGATGAGAAGAGTAAATCTTGACTACTAGATCTTATATGAATAGTTAAGATTATAATATAAATATATGTGACTTTTTAAGTGGTCACATGACCTTCAAATAATTTTTAATCTTGACCATCCATATATTATTGTATGATCAATATTTACTTATCTCACTAGATATGTCTCATATATATATATATATATATATATATGATATTATTCTAATGAGATGAATGTTTATTGTAAGAGGTGAGAGAAGTGAATCTTGACCATTGGATCTTACATGAATGGTCAAGATTAGAACATAAATGTATGTGATCTTTTTAAGTGGTCACATGACCTTCAAGTAACTTTTAATCTTGATCAACCATGTATGGTTGTATGGTCAAGATTTATTCCTCTCACCCTCTCACAATAAAAACTCATCTCACTAGATATGTTCCCTATATATATATATAAGATTTTACTCAAGTGAGAGGAGTGTTTATTGTGAGAGGTGAGAGGAGTGAATCTTGACTATTGGATCTTTCATGAATAGTCAAGATCAGAACATAAATGCATATGACTTTTTTAAGTGGTCACATGACCTTCAAGTAACTTTTAATTTTGATCATCCATGTATAGTTGTATCGTCAAGATTTACTCCTCTTACTCTCTTACAATAAAAACTCCTCTTACTAGATATATATAGGGGACATATCTAGTGAGAGGAGTTTTTATTGTGAGAGGGTGAGAGGAGTAAATCTTGACCATATAACCATACATGGATGATCAAGATTAAAAGTTACTTGAAGGTATATAGGATCTTACTCAAGTGAGAGGAGTGTTTATTGTGAGAGGTGAGATGAGTGAATATTGACCATTGAATTTTTCATGAATGGTCAAAATTAGAACATAAATGCATGTGACTTTTTTAAGTGATCACATGACTTTCAAGTAACTTTTAATCTTGACCATCCATGTATGGTTGTATGGTCAATATTTACTCCTCTCACCCTCTCACAATAAAAACTCCTCTCACTAGATATGTCCCCTATATATATATATATAGTGACATGAATTTTTATTGTGAGAGGATGAGAAGAGTAAATCTTAATCATACAATCATTCATAAACGGTTAAGATTAAAAGTTGCTTAAAAGTCATGTGAACACTTAAAAAAGTCACATATATCTAGTGAGCGTATCTAATGAGAAAAGTATTTATTATAAAAGGTAAGAGAACTAAATCTTGATCATTGAATCTTACATGAATGATCAAAATTAAAATATAAATACATGTAATTTTGTAAATAGTCACATAACCTTTTAAATAACTTTTATTATTGACTATTCATGTATAATTATATAGTCAAAATTTATTTTTTCAAGAAATATATCTAATATATATATATATATATATATATATATATAATACACAAATAAAAGAGACAGATGAATGGGATCCACCGGTGTCAATGGGGTGCCCGCATTAGTGTACTGAGTCATCCGTTTGGTTGTACCGTTGTAGCCAGCCAGTAGAGGCTTGGATCTTAGGCCAAAGGAACCAGAACCATAGAAGCAATGTGACAAACACTTTTTCTTTTAAAAAAACACAACTAAAATATTGTGAATTGACGACTGTTGGAGCTTGTCAATACGTTGATAATAATTAAAGTCATTCCACTTATGTGGCAAAAATGAAAATGGGCATTATTATTATATTGTTAATTTGTGTAATGGTCACATTGTGCCTCCTCGGACTAGATATCATCGTATCAGTTTTCACCTATCGGTTATACTAATATAAGAGAAGTGCGTTGTAGTAGTTTGCCCACTAGCTTGGATATGTACTAGATACAGCCCAAACAAGGCCACTAGGCAGGATATATATATAAATATATCTGTTTATGTGTGATCATGAGATTTTTTTTTCTCTCTCTATAATTTAGGGTAATTTGTACTTTATGAATTCTATTTAGGTTATATAAAAATATATAATTAATTATCTTTGTTAATAAAGAAATATACTAATAATATATATAAATTATATTGTTATGAATATACATTAATATTTATATATTTAATTGTTCTTTTTTTGCTAGTTTAGTAGTAAGTGAAATTCTTTTATTTAATATATTATTTAAGCTAAGATTTTCTTATTACAATGATATGAGTATTGACTCTATATATTTAACTTATTTTAAAATATTATAATAATAGATATATTTTAGATTATTGAAAGTTATATGTTCATTTTAAAATATAATAATCGATAAGGTTTAGAATAATGTTACTTACACATATTAATAAATACATTATTTTTTATTTACACAATTTTTATTATCGATTATAATTATCTTACCTCGTTTAGTTGTTTTATGCACATTATACTATAATTCTATCACATATTCCTAAATATGACAGATGTGAGGTATAGAGATAAGTAAACTAGCATTTTTCTAAAGTTTAAACATGAAATAATTGATGCATTCTTAAGATGGAAAGTAGTGATAAGAAGAAAATTATGGTATAGGTTAAGCATATTTACCTTTAAAAAAAGTCTAATCTTAATGTTGAAAATCCAATAATTGAACATGAAGATAAAGCAACCTTCAAGATTTCTAAGAGTGACATAAATTATTAGGGGCGTCAAAACTTTTGTGGTCAATAAAAAAAGAATATGACAATAATATCAAACAAGTTATGTGGGGGAAAAGATATGTAATAAATACTGAATAATTTTATCTTTATTTTTAAGTTAGTGGGGAATTGCCCAGTTCTTCCACTGAATGTGTTAGGTTGGTATTTTAATGAGATCTTTATAGGTGAGAAAGAGTAGTGTTATTTGCACAAAAGCAAGTAATATGTCTAAGAGCATATCTTTTTTCTCTTCTTTTTCAATAGTAATGAGCAAAGTTTAAAAATATAAAAATATTTTTAAATATTCAGAATACGATATTTATTTAAAATATTATGTTGCATATGAGTGTGATTTATTGTTCACGTATATCATATGTGAAGTTGAAATAACAATCATTTGAGTGTCCCATTTTAAGTGTTTAAATAACAAAATTTATGTTGACATCGAGATTAGAAAAAAAAAAGTTGAAGGTGTTAGTTTTAAGCTAAAAACTAAGTCCTCTCCAAGTAATAACGTAATGACTTAGAACTGAATCCGATTTTAAGCAAGAAAAGGCCGAGTTACAGATAGGTGAGATTATCTCGTGTAACCCACACTAAATAAAAAATTAACAATCCAAAAATCAGTCCAGGCAAGTAAACTACAAACACCCATAAATTACTTAATGTAGCTGAATTTTGCAAGGTTTTGGCTAAAGATCTGCGTTTCTCTTCAGCTCCTGCCAAAAGATACATGCAAAGAACTTACATGTGGTAATACAGAGAGTCCTTATTTGTTCTAGATTTCTAGTCCTGATCTTAATTTTTAAGTTTTAGAAATAGAACTCTTTTATTTATTAAAATATGATATTGAAAAACTTTATTTAAAAAAACTATTATTTAATTATTCGAAGAGCTATGTTTAATTATTTAAAAAGTTAGTAATTTGAAAAAATTTAAGGTTTGATATTAGCGATAGATTCAACATAATTTTAAAATCGTACATTGAATAATTACTAATACATGCACCTAATAATTATATTATTATTATTATTAAAATTGTACATTGAGCGAGATCGTAAAACATCACTTATATATATATATATATATATCTAGTGAGAGATATAAGACATATTTAGTGAGAGGAGTTTTTATTATGAGAGGGTGAGAAGAGTAAATATTGACCATACAATCATATATGGATGGTCAAGATTAAAAGTTACTTAAAAGTTATGTGACTACTTAAAAAAGTCACATGCATTTATGTTCTAATCTTGATAATTCATATAAGATCTAATGGTCAAGATTCACTCCTCTCACCTCTTACAATAAATACTCCTCTCACCTAATACACATATTTTATATATATATATATAATAAAACCTGTAGTTACGCAATGATGGAGTGAATAAATTTTTTAAAGATGGCCAAAATTATTAAGTCAAATATGAAAATTAATTTGAAAGTGCCACCTAACTCAGTTAATAAAATCGTTTACAAATGAATATAAAAACTTGTGATTAAATATCATCTTTACCTTCTTCCTCAGATGTAGCGGCAAACATTTCTGAGACTATACACGAACTATATACACAGATTTTCTTTTATGATTCGCGACCTACACAAGTAGTTGTGTAAAAAAATCACAATGTTATCTACATACACTTAAATCGTTGGTGATAAGCCGTGGCCATGCTTATATTTTCTTACCAGAATGTAGTCTCTAATTTTGGCAAATTATATTATGGAATGGGGCCATGCCATGTGGCCAATGGCCCAAAAGGAACAAAACACTTTTGTTGGCAACACGGTAATTTTTGGCCTAGCATGAAAAGGGAGAAAACATGATAAAGAATAAGAGGAAAATTTTATTAGTTGGAAATGAGAACAAGTGAGGAAAGAACAGGAGGAAACTGTATTGTCCGCATTTATCCTTTGAGTCTTTGACACATATTTTAATTAGCCATGCCGACTTGGAACATTATCAGCAATGCAAGCGAAGCTTAGGTGGAGAATAATTTATTACATATATTGTCGTACTTCATTTTGTGACTGACTAAAGAGTTGTGTTCCGGGGGAGGGGAAAAAGCGACTGTTACAGAATTTTATAAGATAATAATTGTACCAAAAGCACTCTCGTGCCCTTATTTCAAATTGGAAATGCCGATCTTTTTTTAAAGAAACCTGAAATATAAAGAAACCAACGTACAACATGGTGCCAACACAACTAAAGTTACTCCACTTTCCATTATAATGCAATAGATAGCCACATCCCACCAAGTAAACAAGAAGGGTTATTACACTGAATTTTATTGAGGTTAGCATTTTTTATTTTTAAATTACGTAAAAGATATCATTATAATAAGTGCTTACTTCAGCTTACTACAGTATAATTACTCCAAAGAAAAATGTCACCAATTGGTGAGCAATCACTTTATGTATTGCTAATTCAACTATAACTCCATTTTACATCACAAAAAAATGTTAAGGGAAAAAGTATAATGCCGTTTAGGTAAGTAAAAGGGACTAATGGTAATGGTACATTATAGGTGTGGCTTTTAATCTATATTTATATGATTTTTAATATATATATATATATATATATATATATATATATATTATGAGAATACTAATCAATTATTTTCATATGAAGGTTAGCATTCTATATATTTTTATTTTTATTAGACAAACAAAAATCACTTTTTGCTTTTCTCACTCAACTTAACTACAATGTTGTTTTTTAATTTTTTTATTTATGTCTATTTCAATAGTTAAAAACATTAATAGATGAGTAAATTAATTTTTATTTATTTTAATAATTAAAAACCTCATAAATATTTTTCTCTCTTAATCACTATCAATTTCATAAAAAAATCCTGATTTTTTTAAAAAAATTAATAATACAGCCCGATTCAAATGATTTTGATCTGCTCTTTTTTTTGGATCAGGTCCAGTTACTTCTCGGGCCACCCAAGCCAAGCCGAAGTATATGAATGCCCATGTCTCATAACTTGAAGAATTAAAGATGCAAGATGTATGAATGTTTTTACATGCTTTTGTAACTATATTTTCTTGTAATAAAAATGTTAAATTGCTATTTACCTTGCATCGATTACGCATTACTTTTAAATGTATCTTAAATATATATATATATATATATATATATATATATATATATATATATATATATATATATATATATATATATATATATATATATATATATATATATATATATTATGTATATTTATTATGAGCTTAATAGTTATGAAACTATTAACATACAGCACGATTTTCAAATATAGGTGAATTGAAATATAACATATCATACATATAACAATATTACTGTTCAAAATTTGTTAAACATGGAGTTAATTCTGTCTTAACCTGATCCAAGCCTAGTTAATTATCGACTTGAACATGATTGGATCTGTGAGAACCCCAAAAAAAATATTTAAAAGATTAATTAATTAAAGTAAACCCACAAAAAAAGCTTGGCCAAATATTATTGGATAGTCATTTTAATGGCCTAAGCGTAACTACAATGAAGAAACAAAATCTCTCGTTCAATAAAAAGTTCGCAGCCCATAATAAGAAAGTCAAAGTTGCTTTCTTTATTTCTTTTCTTCCACTCGAACATCTTCCCCTTCTCTTCTATTTTCTTTCTCACTTTGGCATGTCTTGATCTTCGTTTTTTTCTTTTTCTTTTTCTAGCGATACAAATTAGTTCTTGAGGAGCCAAGCCTTCACACCTTGAAGTTAGATTAAGGTAAATATGAGTTTTTCCTTTTTTTTGCATTTTAGATGACTCAAACCTTTTCATCAATTTTTTTCTTTCTCTTCGTAATTGATTGTCCCTTTCCTTATGATTCAGTTGAAGTTTGGGCAAGCTAAGCAAACTTCATTTGAGAAGTTTTAGGTCTACTTTGAAAATTTAGAGACAAATCTAAAATATTTTTTATTATAGTGCTGAATCCCTAGATTTAAAAATAATAATGATAGAAATCGAGTTATAAATTAAATGGTAGTTGGTGAATTGTATTACTTTGACAAAAAATAAATAAAAGTTTTATTTGGATAGAGTGGTTGAGTCAAGTTGCACTCAAGAAATTTTTGCACTTGAGGTGAGCAAGCAATAATCTTTTAAAAACTATAGAAATTGAATGTTGTAGTAGAATTCACAAGGCTTCAATTCTCTATTTTTGAGGGGTTGAAGTGCAATCTTGATGTTTCATATAAAGAGAGGGTGTTTCATATGTTGGTTAGAACTCTAAGTCATTATCGTGTTTAACTCTTATATTATTTTCTGTAAGAGATTCTTTAACATATTAAAGGGGCAAAGAAAGTATTTGGTTTATTGATATAATAAGTATGCACTTTTGAGTGTAAAAGTTATTAAGGTAATATGGGTATGTGAGAGGTTTTATTTTAACATTAATGGTCTCAATTGTGAGGTTCCTTGGCCATAGGGAAATTAAAATTATAAAAATGGGATATAAATAAAGTGAATAAAAAAATGGTTGCTTCCCTGCTCTATTTCCTTTAATTATTGTGAACTAATTATAAGTAAGGTATAGTAATTTTCTTTATGTAAATTATTATAGAAATTAAATTGAAAATTTGAGTGTTGTTTCAAGATTGTTAAATTTCAAGTGGGTAATTATTTGTTTTGTTGACTGAGAAGTACATGGATTGTTAGTTCATGATTGAGTTTGTTATGGTTTATCAAAGTTGGATGTTGGCTAAGACTAAGGGTTCCATTTGCATGATTTTAAATAATATTATGTATGTAGTTACTGTTTTTATATTTTTTTATCATTAAATTGGGTTTTATTACTTATTCATGATTTAATATGCACGAAAATGGTTACAAGTTCCTTTCTAGTATGTTTTATCATTTAGCACATTATAAAAACTAGGTAATAGCAAGGATAAAATCAAATGACTATTATTGAAAAGTAAACTTTATACTTGGTGCACTAAGTGGGTTGAAAGACAACTACATATGTTAAAATTTGTGGGCACGACCCTAGATTCATGATAATTTCATTTTCGTGGGCACGACCTTGACATCTTACGTATATGATTCATGATATGTGCATTGGTTAGAGAAAAAAGGGGGATAAATGGGGTGATGTAGAAGATGTGATGAAAGGATATGGTATATGAAAGGACATGTATATGAATTGATATACTGGTTGTCAAATACCTTATTTTATGAAATTATGATATTATGTTATTTTTATCAAGATTGTTGTGAATATGTTTAATTATGGATTATTTTTTTTTTTTTTTTTACATATTTTATATAAGTACTTGATATAAATACTCTTTTATATTGAATATGGCAGTATACAACCTGATCATTGTTTTAGGAATAGTTTAAATAGGAATTAAGCTTAATCACTACAAATAACTATAATCGGATATGCATTTAAGGTTTTATACTTGTTATAGATGTGAATTGTTCTTGTGGTTGTTTAGTTAATTCACTACAAGAAAAAATTACGATTTGTGAAGGATAAATCCATCGTAAATCACTTAAAATCGGTCTCAAATTGTAAATTTGCGGCAGATTCATGACCACCGCAAAAACGATCGTTGCAATTTTGTTTGCGGTAGATTTTAATTTTTGCCACAAATTTGTGGCTGATTATTCCACCGCAATTGCAGCGAATTATTCCGCAGTAATTTGCTGTGAATTTTTTCACCACAATTTGCTGTGGATTTTTCCACCACAATACAGCGAATTTGTCTGCCTTTCTACGCGGATTTGCGACAGATTTTGCGGCAAATTTTTCTGCCACAAATTTGTGATGAATTTGTCTGCCTTTCTAAGCAGATTTGCGACGAATTTTGTGGTGATTTTTCCACCTCAAAATTTTTAGATTTTAAAAAATATTTAAAATAAATGTTCAAAATCCACAATTATATTACTATCAATACATACAGCACTCAAACATCAATTTCAACCTGTCAATGCATTTAAAATAACACTCAAACATCAATTTTAACTTGTTAATGCATTTAACCAATCCATAAAATAAACATAATAAATTATATTACTTAAATAAAGTTTCTTCAAATAAAAAGTTTAAAAGAACTATCAAAATTCATACAGCACTCAAACATCAATTTCAATCTATATCATTATTATCATTGGCATATTCATGATCATCTTCAATATCCTTATTGTCTTCTTCTATTAGTGGTTGTTGCTGGCTTGACTGAGTGTCAGTGACCTGTAAATATGATTTCAGCATGTTACCAATCATTAGTTGCTATTGACGCTGGTATCATTCAAATTGCATTTTCCACTCTGCATCGCGTTGTTGGTCACATTATTGACTCTGCTACTCCATTTGTTGTTGAATCTCCTGAACCCGATCCAACATCTCTTGCTGCAACTGCTCCTTAACCTGATTAATATATGTAAATATAAATTTATCAATTCATTTCACAAATAAATTAATTAACCAAAAATACGAAAAATGAAATGATTGACTACATCCATCAAAATACAAAAATTAATTAATAAAAAATGTTGCAGCTATTACTTAACTTGATTAATAACGTGCTTAGAATTTGACTCGATCCAGGCCTTGAGGAGGATGACTCTCCATGGTCATAAATAGATGCTTGAGAACCAATGCCATAAACACGACCCTTCTTTAAACTGCTAACAGTTTTAATCCAAAGCTCTCGACTGGTCATTTGTGTACCAGATGCCCCTTCTTCATTTGAGCACTAAGAAGATTGTTCAGATTCCTTTACTTTGAATTCCTCCTAAAGATGGAAATAAAAAACCTCTTATGACTATTGTTATAAGATGAGTGAATATTAAATTTTATAATTTCGAAAGAAATACTAACGTCTAAATCCTTAACTTTTGTAGAAACTCATGCAGTACGATCTTCTTTCCTTAAATGTACATGATGAAAGGTCTAATCAACTGTGGGATCTCTACCCCAAGCCTTAGCCTGTAATAATGAGAAAATAAGTTAATAACAAAATAATAAAACATATTACTAAACAATTGACAATGATAGTTACCAATTTCTGTGCATGGGTGTCGGTAGAAATGCAAACTAGTGTGCAAGCATCCACCAGTGTCAGAAGCACGATTCAGCTTTGCTTGTTGACATTTCTCCTTATACACGCTACTAGCCAGTGCCTACATAAGTCTTCTCATATGTCTTCTCCAATCCAAAAAGGTCTTTCATTTAAGTTGCGTGTCTGCCCTAACAAACCTGATAGTCTCTTCGAACTACGACTATTATATGTCTTTCGCATATGGTTATGATGTTGAGGCATCCACCAAACATAACCCTTCAAAAATATTATGTAAATAACATTAAAGTTAAAAAAATTACACTATTATAAGACAAACAAACAAAATTAAATAAATAAAAAATGATACATACTTGAAACTCTCGAAACCACATTTCTCTAGTATCATTGGGTATTTCTCTCCAAGATGTCCAAGGTTGATTATACCTAGATCGTATAATCTTTGTTATGGCATCAATAACAGGTTTAGATGGTAAAAACCTACGATATAATTTAAAAAAGGAAATGTAAATATTCTCAACAAAAAATTTGAATGCGCATAACTATAAATGAATAACAAATAGTTGTACACATACCCAAAATCACCATCGGGCTCAACAAACGTCTTATTGCTTTGATTTGTTGCATAAATGGGAACATTAGAATTACAGGTAGCCAGCAACTCACGGGTACTCGGTGACAGGCCAATAGCAGGTGACCCAGAATCATATGTTGTACCATGCGGTGAATAGGAAGTATTTGACGAAAGTTGGGATCTAGGTATGGGTATCATAACGTACTCAGAAGATGGTGGCTGAAGCAAACCTGTAGTGGGTGATATTGTAACTAGGGGTGGAGATGATCCTGATGTTTGCCCCTTAGATGGCCTACCTATATTGATTCTAAGATGTCGAGGTTGTTGCTTCTCCTTCTCCTTCCTTTTCCCCTTATCTCCTCGTGACGATGACATCTACACAAATAATAAAAATATAATGTAAATATAATTTCAAACACAACACAATAATGTATAACTAGTAACTATAACATATTAATATAATTCTATACTCACAGTTATGATGAAACATTGTCCTCATCACTATTTGTTTCATATTCATTATTGGAATATATTTCATCATCATCGTCATTAAAACTTTATTCTTCTTCATCATTTTCATCCTGTCTACTAAAACAAACATCTTGAACTACATCAAAAACCTCATTAGTGTCTTGCAAGTGGTCAATGAGATCCACATCAACAATTGGATCCACAGGAACCATAGTATCATCTTGGAATACAATTTCTTGAGCATTTTCAATTTCTACTCGACCTCTTGTCTTAGTCTTTATTACCACCCACCATTGGACCTTATATTTTTTCTTTCTAGGAAAAGGAATGTAATACACTTGTCTCACAGAGGAAGCAGGGATAAAAGGATCAAACCTCTCATATCATCTAGTGTGTCGAACCTCGACAATCTTATAATTTTTGTGAACTCTTGTACCTCTATTAATTACAGGATCAAACCATTCACATTTAAAAAGAATAATTTTTTTTTTGGTTCCTCAAGATATTATAACTCAACCACATCTTTTAGTATTCCATAATAATCATTTTCATATTCACCATTAGTTGAGCCTTTAACACACATGCCACTATGGATTGTTTTCTTCCCATCTGACCAAGCATATGTGTGAAATTTATATCCATTGACAAAATACATTAGCCAAAATGTCACACATCTATTAGGGCCGCATGTCAAATCATGCAAGTAAGAATTATTCACCATATTTTGTGAATTGTGAACTTAGAAAAAAATATAGTTAATGTTAATGATCTAAATCATATATAATGATTGGGAAAATCAATTTAATAATGTTTAAATACTTACATAACTTCAGAACCACTCTATAAAATCTGCATTAATTCTTTCATTTGAATGTTCCTCGAGAATGTTAAAATATTGTAAAAAAATACTGAAAAATTAAAAATTTATGATTTGATTATTAGTGAGCAATACATTTGAAATTTAAATTAAATTAATAGTACTACTTACTTAAGGTATGGTTCAACTTCTTCACAATTTAGCAAGATGTGCATTGTCGCAGATTTTATCTCAGCATCATTTAGCCATTATATTTTTTATGTTTCATAACCTCGGTCGGGTTGATTAAAAATTGACAAAGTTGATTCCATTGACATATTTTTATTTGTATCATCATTTCGTCTAACTTTAGCTCTCATTGACTTAATATAAGGCTCAAAGTAAAATGAACAGAAATGAGATATCTCTTAAATCAAATAAACTTCACAAATAGAACCTTCAACTCAAGCTTTATTCTTGACTGTTTTCTTTATGTTGTTTAAGTACCTCTCAAATGGATACATCCATATGTACTGAACTAGCCCTCCTGCTCTTGCTTCATAAGGTAAATGGACTGGTAAATGTTCCATGGAATCAAAGAAACCCGGTGGAAATATCCTTTCCAATTTACACAAAATTACCGAAATATTCTATTTTGGAGCATGTCTTTTTCCGTCAAAGTCGTTGAGCACAAGTCTCTAAAAAATTGACTCAATTCAGTCAATAGCTTCCAAATTTGATCTGGAAACAAAGAAAAAGCAACTGAAAGCAAACTCTCCATAAACACGTGACAATCATGACTCTTCATCCTAAACAATCGTAATTGATTCATGTCCACACATCTGGCCAAGTTCGAAGCATAACCATATGACATTTTTAAATGCTGCACTCATTCACAAATAATTTTCTTTTACTCTTTTATAAAAGTATAATTAGCCTTTAGTTTCATGATCTTACCATTTGACAAATCAATAAGCTCCAATTCTTGTCGTTGACAATATTCTTTTAAGTCCATTCTTGCCTTCACATTATCCTTTGTTTTGCCCTTAACATCAATAACAGTATTGAATATGTTATCAAATACATTTTTTTCAATATGCATGACATATAAATTATGCCTAATTAAATTATCCTTCCAGTATGGTAACTCTCTAAATATGCTCTGCTTAGTCCAATTATGATAAACATCATACCTATGGTGTTTGCACAACTACATTTCAGTTATTTTACTAAAGACACTAACAATCTCACTTAATTCATGTCCAAATAATCTTGGTGGAGGCAAATTAGTTACCACAGTTTTCTTCTTAAATGTATTTTTATTTCTTCTAAACATGTGATCAACACGCAAGAATTGACAATGGCAGTCAAACCACAAAATTTTCCCCCATGCTTCAAAGTGAATGCCTTTGTTTGATCCATGCAATATGAACATGCTAATTTAGCAGCAGTCATCCATCCATACAACATTCCATATGCAAGAAAGTTATTTATTGTCCACATCGATGCAGCCCTCATCATAAAATTTTGTTTGCTTGATACGTCATAAGTTAAAACACCCGCCCATAAAATTTTTAGTTCATTGATTAATGGTAGTAAATAAACATCAATCTTACTCTTGGGATTGTTAGGACCAGGAATAATGCATGTTAGGAACATGTATGGGGCAGTCATATACATTTCTAGAGGCAAATTATATGGAGTGACTATCACAGGCCAACAAGAATAAGGAGAAGCATATTAATTGTAGGGAGTGAAACTATCGGCACACAAACCAAGCCTAACAGTTTTAGGATCAATTGCAAATTGAGGATATTTCCTATTAAAATGCTTTCATGCTTCACCATCGGATGGGTGAGACATCTCCCCATCCTTCCTATTATTTTCAGCATGCCATCTCATGTGTACAGATGAGCTCAAGAAGGAATACAACCTCTTGAGCCTAGGAATAAGAGGTAAATAATGCACTCTTTTCATCAGAACTTCATTATTATTTCCATTACTGGTTTTACGAAGTTCGTATCTTTCAGCATCACAAAACCTACATTGTCTGGCATTATCATAGTATAATATACAACCATTTACACAACAATCTATTTTTCTTGAAGCAAGCCCGAGTTTAGCAACTAATTTTTTTGTTCTATAGTAATTCAGAGGAATTCATGATCCTGGTGGAGCAACCTCTCTTAATATCTCCGTAAATGAATCAAAGCATGCATGCATTACATTATAATCAGATTTGAGGCTTAACATTTGAACTGCCAAGGATAACTCAGAATGAGTTTCGCAGCCACGCCACAATGACTGACTTGAAGCATTTAATAGATCATAAAACTTTTTGGCCTCTGGATGTACAGGCTCCTCAACACTATTGAAAACGACTCCTAAAATCCCCAAAGTCTATTCTGGCCGCATCACAAACCATATTTTGATATCTATTAACCACGTCTTCCTCCAATAATATAGGACTATTAGTAGTGTTCACATCGAAGTTTATATCTACACTAATTGGATCAGGCTCTTCCTCTTCATGATCTGTCCAATACCAATACCTAGGTTTGAATCCTTTTTTTTATAGAAGTGAACTTTCACAATCTCAAGTTTCAACAATTTCCCACTATAACACATCAAACAAGGACACCTAATTGTTCCTTCGCTTAAGTAATGGGAAGATCAACATGCATAATTCACAAACTCTTCAACTCCACATACAAATTCTTGTGTAAGTCCTCTACGACCCGAATGAGTCTTATTATACATCCATCTATGATTTTCTAAAACTACCATTTTCTGTAATGATAATTTTACACTTATATCAAAATACAAAAATGCAAAATGCACAACACATATTGCGTAATTAATATATTTTAAAATTATACTTGTATAAATATTTTAATCCAAACAATTATTATTTCTAAAATCCTTATCTCTCTTAACATAGTATGACCCTATCCCATTCAAGAAGACACTTTTTCAGCACTTGATTGATAATACTCACAAAAATCACACATCGTATACTTGACAAAATTTTGACAACATTTTTCATTGATCTCCAAGTGCACGACTAGAAAATGGTGACATCTACCACGATCAAGTGTGCACCCAAAGAACAAAAGGAAATGTTACACAACAAAATTTCATCAAGTATATGATATGGATTTAAGGAGTAACTATAATCAAGTTAAGGAAAAGTTTCTTCCCAAACTGTCCAACTTAGACAATTCAAGATTCAATACAATGAGCAGTACCTTCAAAAAGTACGTGTGCTCACTAATATTGAATCTCAAACGGGAAACTAAGGCTTCGCTCACCAATATGATTTACCACATGCATCAAATATATTACAAAGATAACAACACCAGCCAGAGTTACAGTACATAGCAATTATCAAATGAAAATTGATGATGGACGTATAAATTTTCTAAACCCGTTCATGAGCATGTGATCAAACTCTAAATCTACAATTCATAATGACTTTCACAATGACCCTCATGTTTCCAAACTGCTTTATCGCACCCCCTAAGAATTACCCCATCCATCTTCTCAGCAAACAAGTTATTGGTTCAAATACAAAACCAACATCAATAGATTACTACAGCATCAAGCATCTTACAATACATAAAAAATTGAAAAGTGATGCATCATATAGATAGCAGTCAAATGGCCTACAAGCATGCTCCAAATGAGCATTATTGGCAAATCAGAGCAAGCAATGAACAAAGCGTGGAGCAGTGGTGGCTGGCTGGGTCGGTGGTGCAGGGTTGTGGGTCGGTGGCGGGGATCTCGGGTTCGGTGAGTCACACGGATCGGGTTCACGGTGGCGAGGATAGGGGTACACGGCTCGGAGTCAAGGTGCCGCGGGTCGGGGTCGGGGTGGCGATACTGTAGGTCATCGGGGTCGGGGTAGCGCGGGGGAGGGGTTGCGCAGCGACAGGTTGAGGCGGCTCGGGGTTATGGTCGCGCTGGTCGGTCGCTGGCAACGGGTTGGTGGCGATGGGTCTGTGGTGGTGGCTGTCGCAAGTTGTAAGGAGAGAGGGGAGAGGATGTCGAGAATTGAGAAAGGGGACAAATGAGAATGGCAAAAGGAAGAGGAGGTTTTAGATCTGGTTTACAGTGGATTTTTCTGCTGCAAAAAAACTTTTAATATTTTTTTACCGAATTTTTTATTACGTTTATCAATTTTGCAGTGAATTATTTTTTGAATTGTAGCGGATTTTTTCGCCGCAATTTTTTTTATATTTTATATTTTTCTCCCAAATTTTTTTATTATATTTATTAATTTTGCGACGGAACTATCCGCCGCAAACCTTTTTTAACCAAAAATAAAAAAATTTCACGATGAAAATGTTGCTAGAAAAAATTTGCGAGGGACAATCTGCCGCCAAAATTTGTCACAAATGGATCCGTCGTAAAAAATTCATCGCAAATTTGTTGTTTTCTTGTAGTGACTTTGTTTAGATATTTGCTTACTCAATGAGTCTTTATAACTCACCATTGAAGTGGTTTCATTACTTTTTTTAGATCTAGAGCATTATGGTACAACTGCAAGGCCTAGCACTTAGATTATCACAATTTATGTTGGATAGACTTGGGTAAGACTTGTGAATTATATTTTGTAGAGTCCTGTAATCATGTTTAGGGAATTTTGTGTATATATTTGTATAAGGACTATTGGTAGGTTATGTTATGACCTGCAAAATATTTATGTATATATGTGTATAAAGTTTAGTTAAGACCTTATAAGACATTATGTTTCTAGGAAATCATTGCAAGCAAGAGTAGAACATGATACCTTATATTGCATAATTATGTATATATATGGTTATAGAAATGCTAAAATGATGCCAGGTGATATTAGATTATGAGTGCTTTACAATGTAGGTTTATTTAAAGGCTTTAGGGTTAAGGAAATATTCCTGATCTTGATCGGTCACAATCTATAAAATGGACTGTGACAAGGTCAGCTCAAGTCAAGTCTAAGTTTAAAAAGATGATCTGATCCAAAATAGTGAGTTGGAATTTAGGAAGCTTGACTACAAATATAAGATATGGATACTACACAATATTAATACGTGAATATGAGAAATTTTAAAAATTATAAGACATAATATGACTAAGATACAATATATGAAATTAATATAATATAAACATAAAAACACATTCTTAATTAAAATAAAGACAATAATATTTTATAAGTTACCTTTAGTTATTATAGACACAATCAAATATTATTATTTATTTAATTATTATGATATCTCACTTATATTAATACAAATTTTTAAAATATAATTAAAAATATGAGTCAAAAGAATCTAAAAATAGTCAATATGATACATATTAAATCTTATTATGATAATTATTTTAAAATATTAATGATTCATTAATCATGATAAAATAAAATTAAATCTGTCCTAACAAACCCGATAACCTAAATACTAATATTAATATGGAAGCTCTAACCATGGTTGGAGAGGTTCTTCAATTTTATTTAATCTATTTTTATGTATTTATTATTTATTTAATTTATTGATATGTATTACTTTTAATCTTATTTAATTAAGTTAATAAATATATAATAATAAAATAAATGAATAACAAATACGTACCAATAAGTTAAATGAAGTTGAAAGAAGTTTTTTCGAAGGTGAGCGTAAGTTTTTCCCAACTAATATCATAGAGGAAATATGCTGGGCCCTTCCACTTCTAAGGGCACCGTGAGAAACAAACGGTGGTCCCCGAAGGTTGTAGTGGTATCCAGTGCAGGCTTTAACCTTCGAAACCGTCGTTATAATAACACGCTTCCCCAACGCTCTGTCTTCTCTCTATTCAGTTCACAGCTCACACAATCACACTACACTCTTCTTCTATGTTCTCTTGAACGGTCGAAGAAGAAGAAGAAGAAAATTAGGGCTTTTTTTTAAAAAAGAAAAAGAAAAAAAATAGGTAAAAGAGTGTGAGTAGAAAACATGGTTGTGGATGATATGATGGAGAATATGATTATCGTCGGCTGCGGAGGTTCCTCTTCTTCTCGATTCTCCGATGCTTATCCTAAGAGGTAAATCCCCTTTCCCTCTCTGTCTCTCTTTCTAAACATTATTTTTCTTTTCAATCTTTGCAACAATAATATTTTCTAAAAAATTGATTGAATTTGTAGGTTTACACTTTATATTATTTTTTTATGGATTTGATGTTTTTGATTCAGTATATCCCACCTCCACCTGATTTTGGAGTATTTATGGGACTAGGGTAGATATAATTTTTCTTTTTGAAATATCTTCCTATCACTCCATAATAACTAGATATTGAAGAGATATCATTCCTTATATAATTATATATGTCTATTTCTTTTGCTGCTATGTGTTGCTTTATTTTTTTATTGTTTAAGAAAAATTAGAAAATACGAAAGTTCTCATTTAAACCATATAAGTTTTTTTTTCTTCATTTTCTATTTGAATTTGTTGATTTTTCCCCCCCTTTGATGTGGGTGTGTGAGGATTCTGTTATCTGATTGATAAATATAGGGCATTGATGGAAGGGAGATATAGTGGGGATTGATTTGATGAAGGTGTTTATGAGGTTGTTTTGTTGAATTGTTTTTTGGGATGCTAACATTGAACCAACCAGCAATAAAACTCATCAACAAGATAAGGTAAAATGGTCGATACTCGTCTCACTACTTTGTCAATGGAGAATCATCACCCATCCACGCTATTGTCCATGGATTCAAGTGCATCCTCTCATGAGGAACTGGATTTGGAGATGAATCGGCAAATCATACTTTCAGGTCCACCCGACATCAATTTGCCCCTGTCAGCAGAACGTAGCAGCCTGCCTCCACAGACATGGAATTCTGACCCATGTGATATTTTAGATGTTGGTCTTGTCACTCAAGGATATGAGACCGAGAGTTTTCTCAACCTGCCCAAAGCTGGAAGGAAATGTGCAAAGCGAGTTGATAGCATATGGGGTGCCTGGTTTTTCTTTAGTTTTTACTTTAAGCCCGGGTTGAACAATAAATCCAAGGCCAAGGTTATCAAGGACAGCAACGGTGTTTCTGGGTTTGATAAATCTGATCTTAAACTTGATGTTTTCTTGGTTCAACATGACATGGAAAACATGTACATGTGGGTTTTCAAGGAGAGGCCTGACAATGCATTGGGAAAAATGCAGCTGAGGAGTTACATGAATGGGCATTCTCGCCAAGGGGAACGGCCATTTCCATTTAGTGTTGACAAGGGTTTTGTTCGATCCCACAGGATGCAACGAAAGCATTATAGAGGACTTTCAAACCCCCAATGTGTGCACGGCATTGAGGTTGTTCCATCACCCAATCTGATGGGCCTTGATGAGGATGAACGGAAAAGATGGATGGAACTCACTGGCCGTGATTTGAATTTCACAATCCCACCTGAAGCAAGCGATTTCAGTTCATGGAGAAGTCTTCCCAACACAGATTTTGAGCTTGAGAGGCCAACTCCCCCAATCAAGAGTACCTCAAATCCACACCCTAAGAAACTGCTTAACGGATCTGGGCTGAATTTGTCAACTCCTCTGTCTAACCATTGTAATGGTGATGAGTTGGACCTATCTCCTGTCAGCAGCAAGAAGAGGAAGGACTTTTTTCCTCATGGAAATTATGAAGAATGTTACTTGGCTGTTAATCCTCCTTCTGATCGGATTCCAGTTATGGAAATGCACCTAAGTGAGCCACACTGGTTGAATGACTTTACCGGGGTGATGAAGAATGTTTATGGACCTGTTACAGCTGCAAAAACTATATATGAGGATGAACAAGGTTACTTGATTATTATCAGTCTGCCATGTGTGGATCTTCCCAGTGTGAAAGTTTCTTGGAGGAACAGTCTTACTCGTGGTATCATAAAGGTTTCTTGTATGAGCACATCTCAAAGGCCATTTATTAAGAGACATGATAGGACATTCAAGCTTACAGATCCATTCTCTGAGCACTGTCCTCCTGGAGAATTTGTCCGTGAAATCCCACTTTCAACTCGGATTCCTGAAGATGCCAATATAGAAGCATACTATGATGGGCCAGGATCAGTGCTAGAGATCATGGTGCCAAAACTTCCCGCAGGACCAGAAGAGCATGAAGTCCGTGTTTGCCTTCGCCCTCATTTGGGAGGAAATGATCTTATGTTGACCTGAGATAGGCACTAACAAAAATTGTTAGGGTTGCCAACATGGTGCATAAATCATTGTTTTTCTAACTCTGTACCATATACAGTGTAATCTGTAATACAAATGTGTGTCTCTCACGTTTGTCTCTAGCAATTTTAGCTCACTTATAGCCATGGTTAGTTTTTTGTTCCCATGCATTTTGATTGTAAGGATTGTTAATCGTTGACCGAAAAATTATCAAGTCATACCTTGCTTCGTAGGTTTTCGATCTACTTGTCTTATCTCTAACTGTTATGGTCTAATCGCAGGGCACTCTATTTGGCCTGGCATTGGAAAATTTGTTTATTTTATATTTCCTTGGATATCTGATTTATTATCTTGTCACACAAAACTATCTATAGTTTTGGATAGAATGTTATATCTCCTAGGGCAGTGTCTCCCACGAAAGTGTTTTTGTTCCTGACTGTACATCCTGCAGTTAGAAATGATTTCTGATTTCTGATTTCTGACTAGGGAAACATGTACGAGACTGAGCACGAGGGTAACGGGTCAAAATTCGAGAGCCTGTAGAATAGCCTCCCGCACCCTACGCCACCCCACCCCACCCCTATAGTGTAGATTTGTAGTGCCAAGGGGTTGAAAATTGATATGTTGACTTAAGAAAAGATAATAAAGATATTTTGTATATCCCATTATTATGAGATTGACTCATGTTTATTTACAGAATTTTGTTAAAATTGATAAATTTTGAAAAATCTATTAGGATTTGAAAAATTTAGAAACTAAGGATTCTTAGAAATTAAGAATGTTTTGTTATAAATAAAACCAATAACGTAAGTGTTTGGTGGGACAGAGAGTGAAAACAAGTTACAGAATAAATCTTCGAGTTATAAGAAAAGACGAAATATGATTTACGTTTTTAACTTTATGATTATTTTTTATGATATTTTTATCTCATAATAAAAATATTTTATCTATGAAGTAAACGTATACATATGACTTATCAAATTACATTAAATTTTTGTGTCTCTATATTCCAAGTTGTGGTCCTGTTTTTTTTAATCTCTCCCAAATGGCGCCCCAACACATTATATGATATGATTCGGGTATCATTGCTGTTCCAGTTTCATTTGAGCCAGTGATGTTGTGCCGCGTCAAGTAAAGAGACGTAGAGGTGATGGACGTGATATTTTGGGAAGAGCAAAGCCTGTATGTCCCGGCTTACACAGCAAGCACTTGCTGAAGGAAAAATTCTTGGAAAAATTAGGTTTAGGTAAGTAAGTTATTGACTCATTATAATAATTAATTATTAATTAATTCTAATAATTAAGTATTAATTAATAATATTTTAATAATTTAATAATTTAGTCTACGTAATTTGGCTGCATCATATCTATGCAAGAATCTTTCTTGCTGAAGGACACGTAGTCCTTTTGTGTGATAGGAGTGTAAACTGTCAGGGCGGCCAGATAGATTGTAGTGGGAAAGTGTTTCCCACTTTCATTCATGTTTGATGGTCAAGGATGGCGTCGGGTGAGAATGAGATGATTATTTTCTCTTTTGTCTTTGTGGGTGTGGACTGGGACTGTGGAACAACTGGATCAAGTTCCCAAGCCAGCATTTTTTTTTCTCCTTTTTTACCATTAACAACTTTTCCACTTACGCATTACAAAACCTACCCTACGATCTGGACACTTCTAACATGGTCCCCTCTAGTTGGGGAACATATGCTGAATCCCAAATGTAAATGTTACAGTAAGTTTTAAATATGAGTAAACCCTCACTTTAATATATGAAATTACATATACTAGTTATATTAGTTCTTGAATTTTAAAACCTGATAACTTAATTCCTGAAACTTCAAAACATCTGTCACGTTAGTTCATGCATCGTTTCCCGTCAGTTAAACTTGACGGACACGCATACGTGACACGTTAAGTATCAAGTTAGACATTGATGTGAAATCCTACCTCCCCAAAAATGATACAGTTTCACTTTTGCACCAACAAATAAAAGTCCCAACAATGAAACAATACCGTATTGACCCTAAACCTTCTTCCTCCCCTCCCCCCTGCCCCCAATTGAATTCCACTACAGTAACTTAGGGCACCCAATTCCCTCCTGCAAACTTAGAAAGAGCAAGCCCAAAGTCGTAACTCAGGTTGGCAAGGCTGGGAGATGATGAGTGGTGGAAACCCATCCCAATTCGCATGACAAGAGGGGAACAAAATACCCTTGGAGAACCCAACTTTCTGAAGCTTTTCATTTTCTTTGCTCTAACTTAGAAATATTATCTGTAAAATAAATTGCATTGAGCATCATTCTATGGATCAAGTTGAAAACAAATCTTGATATGATTGTACATGAAACTGCAGAACAAAATATTTAAACTTTCAAAGGTTACTAGCTTTGATATATAATATGATTGCATCACATTATACATTTTCTGTATTAGAAATCAAAAGTTTAACTTCAAGAACTAATTTTTCATTTCGTAAGACTTTAAATAGCAAATAAGCAACCTTATGCTTAATGTTTTTATGTTATAAGAACATAAAAGATGTTACATCTGAAAAGCTATGGACCCTTTTAAAAGAACATACAAGATGTTAATAAGTCCAAAATGTATACCACATTTAAACAAGTGTTGATATAGTCAGTACATTTCAAATCAATGCTTATGTATATTATAGAAAATTGAAATAACTTAACATATTACTCTATAAAGTCTGCAGAGGCAAAAATCCAGAAAATTGAAATATCTTAATATATTACTCTATAACTGATAGGAGGTTATCTATCCTATAATTTTGATATCTTTCTAGGTAAATTACATATCTCTCCCAATTCACAAAATTGTCCTCCACTACTTCAGTTTGGACAATAGCTTTAGTGCAACTTGCATTGCAGTATTTGTCAAAGACTCCAAGTAAATAATATAGCAAAAAGAACAACTTGGGAAGGGAGTAAAAAATCACTGGAAAAAGTGCATAACCATGTAGAGCCAAGCACACGTGCAATTCAAAAAGCTCCACAACATATGCATTACAAAAAGCACCACAACTACATAACAACCAAGTATCCCTCTAATTGTAAACTAAATACAATTATTCCCAAAAAAAAATATTCCCAATTCCCAAATGGATCATCAGCCTTTACAAGCATATTTCAAAAGGGACCAAATCCTATCATCATTTATATTATAAGCCCTATACATCATCCAACAAGGACAAATCTTCAATTCATCTTCTTTGGTGGAGCATATATGAGACCAGGAGTTGATATGAACCTCATGAACCTTGTTGTTGTACCTTCACTTGCTACCACCAGTGTTTCTGCACTTACAGGTGTTAGACCAAGTTTTGCTTCAGCACTTGCAATGGCAGAGTATGTTGGAATGGGTGGTGGAATAACTGGTGGAACAACTGTTGCTGATGTAGTGGCAGGTGGATGTAGTGGCCTTAAACCAGATGACTTGGGTCTGATAGGAAATTTGTACCTGATTCCCTGCAAGAAAATACAAGTACACAAGTCAAACAAAATACAAGTGAATCAAAAGTACAAGCAAGTGAATCAAAGGAAGAGCAACACATAGGATGGGGAGGTTTAGAAGAACTTTGACAAATTGGAGATTGAGAATGTGGTTGAGAACATTGCTCCAAATGAGTCTGTGTTAGATCTATCTCCTCAGCCTCAAAGGTTGGCCCATGCTCATTACTTGTACCAGCCCCAGCCTCAGTACTTGGACCAACCCCAGAAGTATTTCCTTTTTTCTGCCTTTTGGGTTTAGGGACTCCTTGGGCATTTGTTGTTATGCCCTAAACCACCACACCTATAACAAGTAAATTCAGGGTACACTCGCTTCAATTTGTGTGGGTTTTGGTTGACATCTTCCTATTTTCTATTTTTTCTTCTCTCTTTTTGTTTGGTCTTACAATAGGCCTCTTTATTGGTGGTGGAATAGGCTTAGGGTGTGGCGTGTGCTCCCAATACCTTTGGCCTCTTAATGGTTTGACAAAATAGTCATATGTTGCATGATAAGCACCCATTGTTAGCCAAGCATAGCAATAGTCCTTAAGATTGTAATTGACATGTGCTATTGCTGCAACAACATGCATGACAAACATACCATAACACATTTAACTAGTTGAAGTAAGTAAATAAACAAATATTAACTAAAATTTAACAAATTAAACTAAACTAAATAAGTTTGACTAATACTTATGAGTTGCCATAACCTACATGTGCATGTGTGTTTTTTTAAATCAACATACACATTGTCTGGGTAACCTTGCACCTCAAATATATGGTGGTTCTGGTCACCAGTCCAAACAGGAGTCCTTTTGTTACTCTCTCTTTTCTTCTTGTCCAACCTACTTCACATGCATTGTTGTAGATCTTGTCATATTTAGGATACTCAGAGAAGTAAGCCTTTGTCCATGCTTCCTTAGGCCATTTGGCCAGATACTCCCATACTTTCTCATTTACATTTTCACACTCTCCATGTTTGCATTAAACTCACTGGTAGTGGTTGATCGTGCACACTCCCATATCATACCCCTTAACTCCTTGTTTTTCCACATCTTAGTGAAATTCCTCCACAGATGTCAAACACAGAACCTGTGAGGCACTTCAGGCATCACCTTTTACATTACTGGTATTAAGTCCTGAAAGCAAAGTACTTCATATTAGTCCCTAACACATAGACAACTAATTCATATTAGTTCCTAACACATACACAACTAATTCATATTAGTCCCTAACATATGAACAACTAATTCATATTAGTAACTGCAAATGAGGTTACCTTCTGCATATCTGAAATGAAGTTCCAGCCATGTTCTCAATTGTGTTGTGTGTAAAAGTTCAAAAAGATGCGTAAATATAAAAGTTTAAAAACATGCAAGGGAATAACTTTGTGCTATATGTAAATTACATATAGCAAAAATGTATCAGTTAACAAGAATAAACCTGTATGTAAGTGAACACACCAATGTACAATCATTTTATTGGCCCAAAATCTAACTGTTTTGCAACTAAGCATCAGCGTCCTTGACATATAAGGTTGACAACAAGTCAACAAGCAAAGAACCTTGTATCAACCTATATTACCTCAAAAGCAACGAAAAATATAGATGTTAAATTCTCTCTCTAATCTCTATCCACCTCCTTCTCTCTCCCCCACCTAATTATTGCATAGACCTACCACACTAGAAAAGATCAAAGTTGACTCTAGTAGCATGGAATATGAGACAACATTGTGATATTAGCTTTCAAAAAAAGTCCTCTTCATTGATTAGCTAGTTTGGGTTTGGATTTGAAATTGGAAAATAAGCTTGACTTTTCCACATGGAAAAAAATATAATCAAAATTCCACTCCTATAACTCAAAATGAAAAGCATATGCAAGTGACTCCAACTGATTCAGATAAAAAAAAATTGAACACAAACACATAAACAAAAAAAAAAAATCAACGTTGTGTAACCAGGTGTTGATACCCAATTTTGTCCATAAAAATTTTTATACTTAATTACAATATTTTAAAATGAAAAATTTTAAAAGGGGGCATTGCATTTAATACCTGATACTTGCACACGCAAAGAAGAAGGCATTAAATGCATTGAGGCAGCAAGCAGAGAAAAGGGGGGCTAAAAGGATGGAAAGAAAAGAAAAGGTTCTGATAAAGGAGGAAATGGGGGCTCAACGTAGGAAGGCTCACGCAAAGAAAAAAGAAGGAAATGTCGGGAGAAATGATGAAAGGGTGGAGGTATTTAAAAGAGAAGAAGCATCGAGAAAAAGGGGATCTTTTTTCACACATTTTTTCACCTTCAAGAACCGTAAAACAAAGACATTCACCCATTCTCCACTGTGACCATCGTCTTTATCATCCTTCATCTCATCTTCTCCTCCAAAAAAAATGTGAACCATCTCCATCTTCACGACCACCATCTTTTATCTTCCCCAAATCATCCCATCTTCAGCCAAGGAAAGAAGATTGATGATGTTGAGTTGATCTCTGGTGGTAGCTGAGAAAAGAAAAAAGCAAGAATACTGGGGAGGCTGCTGGGAACGAAAGAGATTTTTGATTCTTTTTTGAGTTGAGTGTGTTATTGGTAGCACAGAAGAGGTAAGCCCTTTCTCATCACTATCCTTGCACTGTTGTGAGTAAAAATGTAATGTTCAAATGCATGCTTGGATACTGGCTGGTTAGTTATGTTGTCCATCTTCTTTTCCTTTTCTTTTAGCCATGAGCACCATACGCACACTGGCACTCCTCCCTTCGCATCACATTTCTCAAACCACCAAATAATTCATCTTCACCTCCGAAAACCGTAACCACCACCCCACCTTCAATAACTTCACAAAGCACCATCATTCCCCATTCGACCGTCGAAATTCAAAGGGCCACATCCTTCCCCTTTAACCGACCGTCGAACCCCACGAACCACACCATTGGACCCTCAACCCACTTCACAAAATACCATCATTCCCTCTACCGATCCGTCGAACTACATCGGTGACCTTCACCTCACTCGACCGTCGAACCATCACCATTGTGACCCTCAACCAACTTCACACGAATTCACCTTCACTTCACTCGACCGTCGAACCACACCACTGCGTGACCTTCACCGACCAACACCAGTTACCATCCTCTCACCGACACCCTCATCGACCGTCGAAACCCAAAGAAGCGGATCTTTCCCTTCAACCAACCGACCGTCGGACCCCAATCCTCGACCTGACCCCAGATCCCTCTGCCGACCGTCGAACCAACAACCATCATACCCCCACCGACCGTCGAATCCCCATATATCAACCTTCACCATCCCCTCTCACTATTACGTGAACCCACACCACCATCCTTCAACCCTCCATTGCGCGAAATCACCTCAAAAACCCAACTTATACCCGACCGTCGAACCTTAAATCCGATCACTTCCTTTCACCTCCAAAATACTCACTTTCTTCAAAGCCTCCATAATCCCCATCACACAAGCAATTTCCATAACCTCTCCAAACACTACCGAACCCCAACCGAACCGACCGTCGAACCATGAGTTCCACTCCTTTACCGACAACCCATCCAAATCTTCACACCATCAACCAAACTCCAACACATTCGATTGTCGGACCCCATTTTCCAAACCGTGATCTCATCATCTCCAAACAGCCCCCAATTAACAACCTTGCCTCGTCTTCATCACACTTTCAACCGACCGTCGAACCACACCACCGTGACCTTCACCGACCGACTTCACCGACACCTTCACCATCCCCTCACCGACCGACCAACACCGGACCCATCCCATCTCCACCTCCATCCGACGGTCGAACCCCAAAACAGGACCACCCCTCCAACCGACCGTCGAAACCATCCCATCCTTATCCCCACCGACAGTCGAACCCCAATACAGAATCACCTCTTTCCAACCGACCGTCGAATCCATCCCATCCTTACCCCCAACCGACTGTCAAACTCCAAAACAGAATCACCCCTTTCCAACCGACCGTCGAATCCATCCCATCCTTATCCCCACCGACTGTCGAACCCGAAAACAGAATCACTCAATCTCCCTAAATCGACCGTCGAACCAATTTCCAAATCATTCCCCAAACGTCCTCTGTATGTGCTCTGTTATTGGTGCTTAAGGTTTCAAACTCTTTTTTTTAAATTTGAATTGTTGACTGTCTTTTGGGATTTGAGTTTGAATCTCGTGGGCTGCTGCCCATTTCATATTAAGGCAATAATGATACATTTTTTTTGGCAAAAAAAAGAGGTAAAAGAAAATAAAAAAAAATCTTTTAATCCATGCAATGACCAATGATGATGATTGAATAGTGAATGCTATCTTCATTATCTTTTGGATCATAAGGATTTATTGAGTAACCTAGTGCTAACTTGAATCCTGTGCAAAAAAATTAGATTCACTTTCAAATAAAATCTTTTTTAAATAAAATCAACCAACCCACACTTATTTTATAAAGAACTACGTGACTTTGAGTTCTCCATTGCACCAGGAGATACGTAGGAGCAGAAACCCATTTCTATCAAGTAAAAAAAAAATAAATTTTCATGATTTGTTTGTTTCTTTTATTTCTTTCCAAAAAATGAGAAAAAAAAAATAATTACAAAGTCTTTTGTTTAAAGGGGTAAAAATAAATATATTTGAGATTATTAAATTTTGCACAACTAACATAAGGTACCGTTCTTGAACGGCGGTATAGATAGTGCTAACACCTTCCCTATCATCAGTAATCGACTCCGACTCAAACTCATTTTCAAAAGACCGCTTTTCCGATAAAAGGGTTTTTCTAATGTTTTCCCAATTTAAATAAACATTGGTGGCGACTCCATTGATTTTATCTTTTTTGGTCGTCCGTCGCGATCCCGTTGCGATAATGGCGACTCCATCGGGACTTTCGAGAGAGTCAGGCCTGTTGATGTTAGTTGTGCAAATTTTTAATAATCTTTTATTTATTTATTTTACCCTCTTTGTCTTTGTTCTTGTTTTCTTATTTGTTTGTAAATGTACTTTATTTAGTACTTTTATGTAAATATCTGATAGGATTATTTCATGTATATTGTGGCTTGTATATATATTTTGTACTTAATTGTTAAAACCCTAGGATAGATAATTGTTAGCCGGCTGTTGTATATATGTTTTGCAGGTTGGGGGTAGTTTTGTCTTTTAATTTTTTTGTACAGGTTTGTATGCTCCTTCACACACGTCACTAATCACTTACCTCACACACTTTTTGGGCTCTATACCCGAGTCTGTGCGAACCCGAGGAGTAGGAGGGGTCTCGACTTTTGTTATTGAGGAGCCTTGTGCTCACTTGACATTTGTTGAGGCACCACTCAGATTGTTACCAGTATCATGGACTAATCATATTGAGAGGGTTCATCCCTACTTGTGATTAATTCATGAATTGGATCCTTATCTTTCGAGATGGGGGCAATCTGAGGACCATGACTTTTTAGAAGATAGATCTGTCCTAAAAAACCTTGCACTAGTAGTTTGAACATAATGACATAAAAAAGTTTAGAGTCATCCATCTCCTTAGGTTACACCTGATTAGGACACAAATGGAGCATACTTTTTCTTTATCTATTCCTCATGTCATTCATCCATGCATTCCTTTGGTTAAAAAAAAAGAAAAAAGAAAAAAACATATGATATTGCATTGTCATTCTTAGCTTTTTATTTTTTTCATCATCCATCTATCTCATGTCATTCATTCTTGTCTAAAAAAAAAAAAGATCATCTTGCATTTTCATGGTTGGCATTTTCATTCATTCTTGCGTCTTCATAAAAAAAAAAATTCAGCAGAACAAAACACACATCATCTTGCATTTTCATAACAGTCTCAGCGTTTTAGAAGAAAAAAAGAAAAAGAGACAGGGCACCCTTTGGGTTTACGACCCTATGAGGGCTTCTCCACTTAGACTGTTAATACATTTTCTTTAGAGTTACCTCGACGAGAGGTATCCTTAGGGTGCATTCTTCTTTTTATTTTGCTTACATGTTCCCTTCATTACTTCCTTTTTAGGGTGAGTTCTCTAGGTAAAGTGGAAAGGTTAGCACTCGTCAATAGCAAGGGATGGAAGAAACATATCAAGGACAGAACTCCAGCAGTGCAGTCGACCTCAAGAGGAGTATAAGGGTTACAGTAAATGGCAGTGATCTGAGCTATGTGAGGGACGTTACCCAACAAATGACCCCTAAAGCTCGATCTGAGTTCTCAAGCAATTACGGGCAGATTCTGGATTTGTTGCGCATTACATGTTGAAGAGCTGTCTTGAGTGGCCTTACCCAATTTCGGAACCATTCTCTCAAATGTTTTGAGCTGCCTAACTTGGACATTACACCAACCATAGAGGAGTATGCGATCATGTTGAGACTTCCAATGAATAAGCACCCAAATGTTTATCTTTATGGAGGGTATTACGTATCAGTAGGGAAGATAGCGGAGCTGATAGGGGCTCCAACAAGTCAATTGGGCATGGAAAAGAGGGGAGGAACAGAAGGCTTGAAGAAAAGTTACTTAGAAGCACATCTCCAATATCTAGCACAACAAGGAAAGTGGGATTTCTTCAACAAAACATTGGCCTTAACAATCTTTGGGTTAGTATTATTCCCATTTACCTCAGATGTGGTAGATCAAGCAGCAATGGATGTATTCTTCAAGTTTGAGAAGTATAAAGCAAATCCGGTCCCTGCTATCCTTGCTGATACTTTCCGACAATGGAAATCATCATCAAAAGGGTGGTGGAAAAATTCGATGTTGTACACATATGTTGTACGTTTGGATCATGACGCATATGGATGTACAGAATCGCTTAGGACTCCTACCGACCCGTTGAGGAATTTTGGTCGCATACCAGTGAAGCCACAAAAAGCTTATGAATGGAAGAATGAGTTCGTGAGGATGGGGTCAGATTCTTTTAAATGGGTATGCCCGTGGTATCATGGAGAAGAGATAGTTTTTAGCTATGGTGACTTTCCTAATGTTTCTTTGATGAGCCCTAGAGGTGGTGTATCATACGCGCCAATCCTCGTGCTTAGGCAACTCCGATGGACTCAATACGTGCCCAACGAAGAGCAGCTTGAAGGGTTCAGCTTCTTATACCAGCAAGATGGAGGCACAACTAAGCGAGAAAAAGAGATTAGAGATGCTTGGAAGAGTATTCATATGGCGGGAACAAAGGAATTGGGGAAGCATGTGGTGGTTTGTACCCCTGAATACATGCAATGGAGAGAGGCAAGAAGGGTGCAGAATAGTATCCCTCAGACGGTTTCAAATGATAAAGGTCATCCTCAAACCACACCTCAAATGGCCACCGAGATTGAAAGATTGAAAGCACAAATGAAAGCCTTGGAACAAGGAAAAGAAGCCGCTGAGTTAAAAATAGTCATCCACCAGAGTCGATGCCAGAAGCTAGCTGATGAAGTTGAATATCTAAAGGATACGTGTGCAGATATGGCTGGGACCCCAAGCCGAGGGAAAAGGGCAAGGAAAGGAAAGGGGATAGAATTTGAAAAGACCACAACAGAAGTTTATGAATTACGAGCTAAGATAAGTGCTCAGGAAGAGACAATGGCGTTGGTTTTGCAAGAGAAAGAAAAGTTGGAGGCGAATGCTAGGATACAAGATCGTAGAATGCAAGTATTACAAGAAGCTCTGACTGAGGCGAAGCGCCACTCAGACCAAGGGCGAGCATTAGCTACCAAATATCACGATGCACTCTCGGAAGCAAACCAAAAGAATGGGTATTTGAAGCTCGAAATTCAAGAGTTGGGGCGAAACCATGAGCAGTGGAGACTTGAAGCCCAAAGACTATTGAGGCAAAAAGAAGAATGGGCGTGTGGCAATCAGTAGCACAAGACCAAAGTGAAAAAGAAGAATGGAAGAAGAAATTTGAAGACATATCGATAGCTTACGATATCACGCCACGCAACCGATTACTCATTTCGAAGAAGCAGACATTCAGGCTCACACAAACCCATGGTTACGACTACCATCAAAAATTACTGATTTTATGAAGTATTGTCGAGGTCTCGCTAAGGGTTTTAGAAAAAAACAAATGAAGTTGTTGATGTAATTGTGTCACATTTTGTGGGAACTAAATCTTGTACTTCTGAAGTTTGAAATAAAAATGGATGCTCATTGCTGTGTTTTGTTATCCTTTTATCAAGATATTGTTCATTGAGGTGTGAATTCTTCCGTGAATAAATTGTCAACCATCTTTTCGCCTCGGGACGATTTGTCCTTGAGTGAAAGTACGGAGAGTTTGGTTCTACGTCAGCATTGCTAATGAATGGTGTCCATTGAGGAATGAATATTCCCTTGGATTTACCATCAACTACATTTTCGCCTAAGGAGCGATATGCCCTAGTGCTAAATGTAGAGATTTTGCCTTGCTATCGAATGTTTGTGCGAACCTTTCCACGGTCACCAAGTATCCTCACGGGGCACAAACTTGCTCCCTTCGCTAACAAGGAATTACATGCAGAATCATATTTATCTGCCAAAACAAAAAAATCATCGGCATAAATAGTCATTGCTTTGCATACATGCATTTTGTCATTTTGGTTTAGTCCATACTAATAATCGCATCATGTTTCCTCAAGCGAGAAAAATAGACACTATAGCAGAAAACAACTTCTACGACACCCTTACGGGATTCGTTCCCAAGCAAAGATCATGGATGAGATAGAGCGGACGCAAGATTTGAGGGATGAAGTGAACCACTTTCAGGAGCAAATGTCCAAGATGTTGGAAATGTTACGGTCTATGGAGAGTAGAAGGAGTACGATGGGAATCCTCGGCGACAAATGAAGGACATCCGGCCACACCTCCTTGCCCGCCTGGTTTTGTCAGCTGCGTTCCCCCCGCAATACCAAGGCTTTAATCCTCGAGGATTACGATGCCGCTCACCATTTGCCCAAACGGCACCACTCAACCTTCGGTCGCCGGTTCACGGGGTAACCAAGGGCGTCTTTTCCCCGTATGGCCTCCTCCGGTTATATACCACCATTAGCCACTAATTCCCCATATAATGACATGCCAACAGTGTCCCCAACTTCAAATCCCTCGAACCTTACCCAAAATCAAGCCACTCAGTTAAATGTCAATGAAGCCCCGCCAACACAACACCCATACCCTTTCTTCATCCCGCCATATGGTCTCCATCCCGGGTTCGTACCACCGCAAACCGCGATCCTCCCGACAGACAGGCCTGCGCCCGCTTCAAACTCCTTAAGTAGAGCTCAACCACATGCCAATGGAACCCCACTGGGGCAACATTCTGTTCCCACCATCATGCCACAATACCGTTGAATTCCTCTGTAGGAAAACCCCGGTCCCAGGGAGAAGTGGGAAATTCTTGAAGAAAGACTACGAGCCATTGAAGGGGCAAGTGGCTATGGTCTTTTGGATGCCTCAGAGCTCTGTCTTGTCCCGAATGTGGTGATTCCTCCCAAGTTTAAAGTCCCAGATTTTGACAAGTACAGGGGAACTACTTGTCCAAAGAACCACTTAACCATGTACATCCGCAAGATGGCTTCGCATGCTCACGATGACAAGCCATTAATCCACTTCTTTCAAGACAAATTAACGGGGCAAATTCTTCAATTGGTACACGCATCTTGAGCGTGCCCATATACGATGTTTCAAAGACTTGATGACGCTTTCTTGAAACAATATAAGTATAACATCGATATGGCACCTGGATAGACTACAATTGCAGAATATGGCTAAGAATGATGCTGAGACCTTCAAGGAATATGCTCAGAGGTGGAGGGAAATGGCTGCTCAAGTAGAGCCCCCATTGACCGAAAGAGAGATGGTGGCTACGTTCATTGATACGCAATCACCCTTTTATGACAAAATGATAGGGAGTGTATCCTCAAATTTCTCAGACATGGTCATCATCGGAGAAAGAGTTGAGGGAGGAATGAGAAGTGGGAAGATCGTTGAAAGTTCAACAGGAACATTCAATGCCAAGAGGCCCCCAATGGGGAAGAAAAGAGAGGGAGAAACTCATGCTGTTACCTTTGACCAGAGAAACTTCACCCGAGAGAGATATAGCCAAACACCTGTGAACCATCAACCATCCTTCCAAACTCCTTTCGCACCTTACCACCCGTACTTTCCCACTACTCCACCAATTCCATATCCCCAGCCGTATCACCCCCATGTCGCCAACGCTTCACATGTTCCTCATCCTCAGCCTCATCACCCAATGAGGCCTCACCAAACGCCATATCCTAATCAATACCAGACACCCCCTACCTTACCGCCTCAACAAGCTCAACCATGGACCCAAAGCCCAAACACAAACCAAAGAAGACCACCATATAGCCAAGAAAGGAAACATCTTGACCCAATCCCTATGACTTATACCGAGTCACATTACCCCAGCTCATCCGTAACTCTCTCTTGGCCCTTGCCCGATGAAGCCAGTGGAGCCCCCATACCCTAAAGGATTTGACCCAAATGCCAAGTGCGACTACCATGCGGGGGCTGCAGGCCATTCCACAGAGAATTGCAGAACGTTGAAGTTTAAGGTGCAAGACCTAATAGATGCTAAGTGGTTGAATTTCAAGACAAACACTCCTAGTGTGGGTCACAATCCTTTACCAAACCATGGGAATCCCACAGTTAATGCTATAGAGGAGTGTTCTGCCCAGCAGCTCATAAGACAAGCGACAGATGTCAAGACCCCCATGAGGGTTATCTTTAAAGAACTGTGCAAATCTGGGATGATGGAAGCTCATATTGAGAAGAAAGGGGGCGACGAAGGTGAAATAATGTGCAATCTCCATGGGAATGTGGGGCATTCTATTGAGGAATGTGGTGAGTTTAGACAAATCCTTCAAGATCTAATGGATATGCATTTAGTGCAAATAGGTCATCTATGGGACAATGGTGGCGTAAACATGGTGGATAAGTGTGCTATTCCACAATTGCAAGAAGGTCGGGAAGCCGTAAACTCTCTGGTCCCTTCCATTGCAAATCCGGTTATCAAACCGTTGGTTATCTATTATACTTGAAGTGCATATGTGCCATCCCCTTGTGGCCCGAAACCTATCACCATTCAAGTTCCCGGTCCTTTTCCCTTCAAGGACACTCGAGCCGTGCCATGGAATTATGATGTGCAAGTCCTTAGAAGCAATCCCACGAATGATCGGTCGGAAGTTGCGTCTGGTTCGACTTCTTTGTTACCAATATATCGGGGATTGGGGAGTGACCGGAGTGGCGCGTCTACATTCCCGAGGAGCTGCGAAAGACCCAAGAAGAAGAAGAAAAGTGGGAACCGTAAAGGCAAAGTCGAGAAAGGGAGACTTCCATTGGGAACGAAGCAAAAGAAAAAGAAAGGCCGAAAAAGTCGAAAGAGTACAAAAAAGAGGTATCGGATGAAGAAGCTTGTGAGTTCTTGAAGTTTATAAAGCAAAGCGAATATAGAGTGGTGGATCACCGATCGCACCCTGCGAGGATATCACTTTTGTCCTTATTGATGAACTCGAATCGCACGTAAAAGTATTGATGAAAATACTAAATCGGCTCATGTTTCCCATGACATTACAAATGACAAGTTAGGTGGTATTATTGGCAACATTATCTGCCGATAATTATGTCACTTTCACTTGATGATGAGATACCACCAAGGAATGGGGCACAACAAGGCACTTGCACATTTCGTTAAATGTCAAAAGCATATAATGGCTAGAGTGCTCTCATTGACAATGGTTCCTCCTTGAACGTGTTACCAAAATCAACCCTTTCCAAGCGCTTTTGACGGGACTTGTATGAAACCAAGTACGATGATAGTAAGGGCATTCGATGGCACCAGAAGAGAAGTCATGGGGGAAATTGAAATACCAGTTCAAATTGGTCCCTGCACTTTCAATATACTCTTCCAAGTGATGGACATTACGCCATCCTACAGTTGTCTCTTAGGACGACCATGGATTCATTCTGCTGGAGCTGTGCCTTCTACCTTGCATCAAAAAGTAAAATTCATAGTGGATAATAAGATGATTATTGTCTTTGGCGAAGAGGACCTGCTGGTGAACAAGCCATTGGACACTCCTTATATTGAAGCTGCAGAAGAAGCTCTTGAAACCGCGTTCCAAGCGCTAGAGATTGTCAATGCCACCTATGTGGAAGAAGGAGCTCAAGGTCTGAAGCCTCAGCCATCTAATGCATCCATGATGATGGCTAAGGTAATGCTTGGAAAAGGATATCGATATGGAAGAGGACTAGGAATGAATGGACAAGGCATTGTGAATTTCTGGGCACCCTGCGAAAACAAAGACAGATTTGGGTTAGGATATAAACCCACCAAAGCAGACAAAAGAAGGGTCCTAGAAGAGAAAAGGGAGAGGAGGTTGGCTAGGTTGGAAAATCGGGAGCCTAAAGCTGAGAGGATCCCCATCTGTGACATCCAACGAAACTTTCGAAGTGCGGGCTTAGTGTTTCTGAACCAAGTGACCGCCATCGAAGACGATCAACTCATCAATCATGGTGTCAACTTGGTGTACCCTTGCTCCCCAGATGCAGAACTCAACAATTGGGAGAGCGTTGATTTTCCCATGACTTGTGAAATTGATTCAAAGTAATTTTGTAATGCTAATCCTTCAGCTCTGCCCAAGGCTTTAGGATAATGTGTTGTGAAAGCGGGCTCACATGTTTTCGTTTCAATATTTACTATCAATAAATGCATTTTCAGATTATCTTGCTATTTCCCTTTTTCAGCTTTTTGCTCAACCATTTCATTAACCTTTATTCATTACCCTTTTTTTTTTTACTTGTGTTGACACCAATAAATGCAGATCTGAAAGTGACTCTCTTGAAAATGATAGTGCTATGACCCCATTATATGATTTTGACCATCCCGTTAATCATGTTGATGATGATAATGATGACAATTGGGAACCCTCTCCTGAGCTAATGAGATTAATGGAACAAGAGGCCAAGGAAATTCAGCCCCACGAAGAGTCAACAACTGATTAATTTGGGGACGAGGGATGATAAAAAAGAAGTTAAAATTGGCACTACCATGAAAGAAAATGAGCGAAGCAAGTTGGTTAAGCTCTTATCGATTATTGTGATGTTTTCGCCTGGTCATACCAAGATATGCCTGGCCTAGATACTAGCATAGTTGAGCACAAATTGCCTTTAAAACCAGAATGTCCTCCGGTCAAGCAAAAGTTGAGACGAATGAAGCCAGAGATGTCACTAAAAATTAGAGAAGAGGTTAAAAAGCAATTTGATGCAGGTTTCCTCGCTGTTGCAAAGTACCCTCAATGGGTTGCTAACATCGTCCCTGTCCCAAAGAAAGATGGGAAGGTGCGAATGTGCGTTGACTATAGAGATTTGAATAGGGTCAGCCCTAAAGATAACTTCCTCTACCTCACATTGATGTTTTGGTGGACAACACTCCCCAACATGCATTTTTCTCCTTCATGGACGGTTTCTCGGGATACAACCAAATCAAGATGGCGCTTGAAGATATGGAGAAGACCACATTCATCACTCACGTGGGAACTTTTTGCTATAAGGTGATGCCATTTGGATTGAAGAACGCCGGAGCAACTTATCAAAGGGCGATGGTGGCATTGTTCCACGACATGATGCACAAAGAAATAGAAGTTTATGTGGATGACATGATTGCAAAGTCAAAAACAGAAGAAGATCACATAACCAATCTGCAAAAGCTCTTTGAACGGTTGAGAAAGTTCAGGCTCAGACTGAATCCTACTAAGTGCACTTTCGGGGTAAAATCAGGCAAGCTCTTGGGGTTTGTGGTTAGCGAGAAAGGGATAGAAGTTGATCCAGACAAAGTTCGAGCAATCATAGAGATGCCAGCTCTCGTACTGAAAAAGAAGTTCGTGGGTTTTTGGAAGGTGAACTATATTGCTAGGTTTATATCCCAGCTTGATCGCAACATGTGAGCCGATCTTCAAGTTGTTGCGTAAAAACCGAGACAATAGAGTGGAATGAGGATTGTCGGTGGCATTTGAAAAGATCAAGCAGTATTTGCAAGAACCCCCAGTTTTGGTACCTCCAAGTGCCAGGAAGGCCTCTCATCATGTACTTGATGTGTTGGATGAATCCATGGGTTGTGTATTGGGACAACACGATGAACCGCAAAAAGAGCGAGCCATCTATTACTTGAGTAAGAAGTTTACCAACTATGAGGCAAAATACTCATTGTTGGAACGCACATCTTTGCGCCTTGGCATGGGCAACCACACCGTTAAGGCAGTACATGTTGTGTTGCACCACTTGGTTAGTGTCCAAAATGGACCCGATCAAGTACATCTTTGAAAAACCTGCCCTCACTAGGAGGATTGCACGCTGGCAAGTTTTGCTATCAGAATATGACATTGTCTATGTCACGCAAAAAGTAGTCAAAGGTAGCGCTCTGGCTAGAGGTGTCAAAATGGGCCGAGCCCGATGGGCCAGCCCGAATAGCCCGACAAATGGGACGGGTTGGACCAGTAAAAATGAACACAAAATTAAAAATAGCCCGAATGGGCTAGCCCGAATAAATTTGAACCCGAATGGGTTGGGCTGCCGCATTTCTTGGCTTATCATGGCTAGTCAACCAGCCCAAATGGAAGATTTCTTGGCTAGTCAACCGGTGGAAGATTATGGGTCTATGCGGTGTGAGTTCCACGATGAAGATGTAATGGCTTTGTTCGAGAGAAGAAAAACCCTCGGAAAAAGAAAAATGGACTTTGTTGTTCGATGGAGCTTCCAATTCACTGGGGCATGGAGTTGGGGCCATACTTGATTTCCCCGAAAATAATTTCATCCCAATCACTGCTAGGTTGTGCTTCGACTGTACAAACAACATAGCTGAGTATGAAGCGTGTGCCATGGGAATCCAAGCAAAGAAGTAGACTCAAAGGCAAAAGTTCTTGAGGTATATGGGGACTCTGCCTTGGTCATCCATCAGCTAAAGGGAGAATGGGAAACTCGAGATGCCAAATTAATCCCCTATCATGCCCACATCAAGGAGTTGATTGAACAACTCGACGAAGTTACATTTCGTCATATCCCTCGAGAAGATAATCAGTTGGCTGATGCCCTAGCCACATTGTCGTCAATGTTCAAAGTAAGTCAGGATAAGGACTTGCCGCTTATAAAAATGGAAAGTCGTGACCAACCAGCATATTATCAAATGATAGAGATGGAACCAGATGGGAAACCATGGTATCATGACATCAAATGCTTCATCAAGAGCAGAGAGTACCCTCCACATGCTTCAGAAAATGACAAAAAGACCCTCAGAAGACTCGCAATGGGTTTCTTTCTAAATGAGGAAGTACTTTACAAAAGGAACCATGATATGGTGTTGCTAAGATGCGTTGATGCGACGGAGGCAGAGAAGATCATCAAAGATGTTCATGAAGGTTCTTTTGGAACTCATGCAAATGGGCATACAATGGCAAGGAAAATACTAAGGGCGGGATACTATTGGTTGACAATGGAGACTGATTGCTTCAACTATGTGAAAAAATGTCATAAATGCCAGACATATGCTGATAGGATTCACATGCCACCAGCACCTTTGAATGTTTTAACGGCACCCTGGCCGTTCTCGATGTGGGGAATGGATGTCATAGGACCCATTGAACCAAAGGCCTCAAATGGACATCGCTTCATTCTCGTTGCAATTGATTACTTCACTAAATGGGTCGAAGCTGCTTCTTATACCAATGTCACTAGGAATGTAGTGGTCAGGTTTGTCAAAAGGGAGTTGATTTGTCGTTATGGCTTGCCAGGCAAGATTATTACAGATAATGCCACTAATCTGAATAATAAGATGATGAAAGAGATGTGTGAAAATTTTAAAATTGAGCACCACAATTCCTCACCTTACCGCCCTAAGATGAATGGGGCAGTTGAGGCAGCAAACAAGAATATCAAGAAGATCGTCCAGAAGATGGTTGTAACATACAAAGACTGGCACGAAATGCTACCATTTGCACTGCATGGTTATCGCACGTCCATTCGTACTTCAATCTGGGGCAACCCCTTTCTCTTTGGTTTATGGAATGGAAGCGGTACTCCTATTGAAGTGGAAATCCCATCATTAAGGGTGCTTGATGGAGGCAGGACTAGAAGAAGCCGAATGGGTTCAGACTCGACTTGATCAGTTGAACTTCATTGAAGGAAAGAGATTAACCGCACTATGTCATGGTCAGCTTTACCAGAAGAGAATGATGAAGACCTATGCGAAAAAGGTACGTCCTCGACAGTTTCAAGAAGGAGACTTAGTACTCAAAAAGATCCTTCCCATTCAAAAGGATTTTCGAGGAAAATGGACTCTAAACTATGATGGACCTTATGTCGTAAAAAAGGCCTTCTCAAGAGGAGCTTTGGTTCTCACAAACATGGATGGCGAAGATCTACCACTTCCCGTAAATTCAGATGCAGTCAAAATGTACTATGCTTAAAAAAAAAAAAAAAAAAAAAGAAGAAAAAAAAAAAGAAAGAAAAGAAAAATGGCTCGCTAGGTGAAAACTTGAAAAGGCGACCTGGGCAAAAGTTAGAGCGACCCGCTAGGTTGAAAACTCGGAAGAGTGACTTAGGCAAAAGTTAGGGTTAAAAATGGTACTTGACACATTCGAAGAAGTGAACATACCTCAAGTCACAAACTGGGGCAGTTTGAGAGTATATGGGCCGAACCGGGGCAGTTTGAATATATGAAGTCTTGTCGGGAGACACTCCCAATATGTAAAAGCTGGGTCAAATCATATTCCCAGAAACAGACAAGGGGATGTTCAAGGTCGCGTACATGGGAAATTAGCACTGATCATCCAAGAGAGCATCACTGGAAGAGTTGGAAAATTCCACTCCAACATTTCTTTTGTAAACCTTTTCAATTCGAGTCTCATTTGTACTGTCTTTCTTGTACTTTTCCTGTCTATAATGATAATCCCTTTTTGTTGCAACCCATTGTTGATTTAATATGCATTTTTTATGATAGTTTTATATTGAGATGTGAAACATGTGACAATATGGCAAAAGCATTTGGATTTGCTTTAACAATCTCGAAAAGTCATGGGAAACGCAATGAAATCCTGATAAGGGTTGACGAGAAAAGTAAGAATCATCAGTCAAATCATAAGGCCAATCAATGAATTTTGCTGTTCAATTGCGATCCTGCTGTGGGAAAAAGTCCTTAAGGGTTGCGGAACCAAAGCTCTGATGAAAAAAAAAACAAAAAAAAAAAAAAAAAAAAAAAAAAAAAAAAAAAAAAAAACAAGATTTGCTAACTCAGTTTGCTCATGAGAATCCCTACAGTAGGGCATTCATTGCATCATGCATCATTTCTAGCATCACATGCATTGTCCTCAGGCATCACATGCATTGTACTCAAGCATCACATCCATTGCATCATCATCCATTGCATCATGCACCATCTCTGGCATCGCATGCATTTACAAAATCATTGTCTTTAAGTTTCCGGGTCCCCGCACCCATTGTCTTTTAGTTTCCGGTCCCCGCACCCATTGTCTTTAAGTTTCGGGTCCCCGCACCCATTGTCTTTTAATTTTCTGGTCCCCGCACCCATTGTCTTTTAGTTTCCTGGGTCCCCGCACCCATTGTCTTTAAATTTCTCGGGTCCCGCACCCATTGTCTTTTAGTTTTCGGGTCCCCGCACCCATTGTCTTTTAGTTTCCGGGTCCCCGCACCCATTGTCTTTTAATTCCCGGGTCCCCGCACCCATTGTCTTTTAGTTTCCGGGTCCCCGCACCCATTGTCTTTAAGTTTCCGGGTCCCCGCACCCATTGTCTTTTAATTCTCGGGTCCCCGCACCCATTGTCTTTTAGTTTCTCGGGTCCCCGCACCCATTGTCTTTTTTTATTCCTGTCCCCGCACCCATTGTCTTTTCATTCCTGGGTCCCCGCACCCATTGTCTTTAAGTTTCCGGTCCCCGCACCCATTGTCTTTAAGTTTCCGGTCCCCGCACCCATTGTCTTTAAGTTTCCGGGTCCCCGCACCCATTGTCTTTTAATTTCCGGGTCCCCGCACCCATTGTCTTTAAGTTTCTGGGTCCCCGCACCCATTGTCTTTTAATTCTGGGTCCCCGCACCCATTGTCTTTTAAGTTTCTGGGTCCCCGCACCCATTGTCTTTTTAATTCTCGGTCCCCGCACCCATTGTCTTTTTCATTCCGGTCCCCGCACCCATTGTCTTTAAGTTTCCTGGGTCCCGCACCCATTGTCTTTAAGTTTTTCGGTCCCCGCACCCATTGTCTTTAAGTTTCTCGGGTCCCCGCACCCATTGTCTTTAAGTTTCTCGGTCCCCGCACCCATTGTCTTTTAATTCCCGGGTCCCCGCACCCATTGTCTTTAATCTCTGGGTCCTCGCACCCATTGTCTTTAAGTTTCCGGGTCCCCGCACCCATTGTCTTTTAGTTTTCAGGTTCCCCGCACCCTTTGTCTTTTAATTTTCGGGTCCCCGCACCCGTTGTCTTTCTTTTTGGGTCCCTGCACCCATTTGCTTTTTAGTTTTTTGGGTCCTCGTACCCATCGCTTCCAAAGCAAGCAGGGGGCCTTGTGCCCCATCACCTTTTTCTTTTAAATCGTCAAGCTTCAAAGGTGGATACCCGACTTTCCGCAAGTTTTGTGCCTTTTCTGCTTTAAGTTTCGACAAAGTTTCAAAGTGGTGCTGACTCCGCAAACTTTCTACCTCATTTAATGTCCATTCTTTTTGCGTCAATATGCTTTCCAAATTTAAAAAAAAAAAAAAAAAAAAAAAAAAGTGAAAATTTTCATGGACAAAATTAAATCAATTCCTTTGCTTCCCATTTATGTTAAATGTAAAGCAAAGAGGGGGGTTGATACCCAATTTTGTCCATGATACCCAATTTTGTCCATTTGGAAAAAATTTTTATACTTAATTACAATATTTTAAAATGAAAAATTTTAAAAGGGGCATTGCATTTAATACCTTATACTTGCACACGCAAAGAAGAAGGCATTAAATGCATTGAGGCAAAGAAGCGAGAAAAAAGGGGGCTAAAAGGATGGAAAGAAAAGAAAAGGTTCTGATAAAAGAGGAAATGGGGGGCTCAACGTAGGAAGGCTCACGCAAAGAAAAAAAGAAGGAAATGTCAGGGGAGAAATGATGAAAGGGTGGAGGTATTTAAAAGAGAAGAGCATCAGAAAAAGGGGGATCTTTTTTTCACACATTTTTTCACCTTCAAGAACCAGAAAAACAGCACCTTCACCCATTCTCCACTGTGACCATCGTCTTTATCATCCTTCATCTCATCTTCTCCTCCAAAAAAAACGTGAACCATCTCCATCTTCACGACCACCATCTTTTATCTTCCCCAAATCATCCCATCTTCAGCCAAGGAAAGAAGATTGATGATGTTGAGTTGATCTCTGGTGGTAGCTGAGAAAAGAAAAAAGCAAGAATACTGGGGAGGCTGCTGGGAACGAAAGAGATTTTTGATTCTTTTTTGAGTTGAGTGTGTTATTGGTAGCACAGAAGAGGTAAGCCCTTTCTCATCACTATCCTTGCACTGTTGTGAGTAAAAATGTAATGTTCAAATGCATGCTTGATCCGGGTCGTTAGTTATGTTGTCCATCTTCTTTTCCTTTTCTTTTAGCCATGAGCACCATACGCACACCGGCACTCCTCCCCTTCTGCATCACATTTCTCAAACCACCAAATAATTCATCTTCACCTCCAGAAAACCGTAACCACCACCACCACCTTCAATAACTTCACAAAGCACCATCATTCCCCATTCGACCGTCGAAATTCAAAGAGCCGCATCCTTCCCCTTTAACCGACTGTCGAACCCCACGAACCACACCATTGGACCCTCAACCCAGCCACAAAATCCATTCCCTCTTTCAACCATCGACCTCACCATCCTTCCGACCACGAACCACACCATTGGACCTCAACCCACTTCACAAAATACCATCATTCCCTCTACCGACGTCGAACTACATCGTTGACCTTCACCTCACTCGACCGTCGAACCGCACCATCGTGTGACCCTCAACCAACTTCACACCACCTTCACTTCACTCGACCGTCGAACCACACCACCGTGACCTTCACCGACCAACACCAGTTACCATCCTCTCACCGACACCCTCATCGACCGTCGAAACCCAAGAAGCCAGATCTTTCCCTTCAACCAACCGACCGTCGGACCCCTGAATCCCTCTGCGCCGACCGTCGAACCAACAACCATCATACCCCCACCGACCGTCGAATCCCCATATATCAACCTTCACCATCCCTCTCACTATTACGTGAAACCCACACCACCATCCTTCAACCCTCCATTACGCGAAATCACCTCAAAAACCCAACTTATACCCGACCGTCGAACCTTAAATCCGATCACTTCCTTTCACCTCCAAAATACTCACTATCTTCAAAGCCTCCATAATCCCCATCACACAAGCAATTTCCATAACCTCTCCAAACACTACGAACCCCAACCAAACCGACCGTCGAACCATGAGTTCCACTCCCTTTACCGACAACCCATCCAAATCTTCACACCATCAACCAAACTCCATCACATTCGATGTCGGACCCCATTTTCCAAACCGTGATCTTATCATCTCCAAACATGCCCCCCACCTTAACAACCTTGCCTCGTCTCCATCACACTTTCAACCGACCGTCGAACCACACCACTTCGTGACCTTCACCGACCGACTTCACCGACACCTTCACCATCCCCTCACCGACCGACCAACACCAGACCCATCCCATCTCCACCTCCATCCGACGGGCCGAACCCCAAAACAGAATCACCCCTTTCCAACCGACCGTCGAAACCATCCCATCCTTATCCCCACCGACGACCGAACCCCAATACAATCACCTCTTTCCAACCGACCGTCGAATCCATCCCATCCTTACCCCAACCGACCGTCAAACTCCAAAACAGAATCACCCTTTCCAACCGACCGTCGAATCCATCCCATCCTTATCCCCACCGACCGTCGAACAAAACAGAATCACTCAATCTCCCTAAACCGACCGTCGAACCAATTTCCAAATCATTCCCCAAACGTCCTCTGTATGTGCTCTGTTATTGGTGCTTAAGGTTTCAAACTCTTTTTTTTTAATTTGAATTGTTGATGCCTTTTGGGATTTGAGTTTGAATCTCGTGGCTTTCTTTGCCCATTTCATATTAAGGCAATAATGATACATTTTTTTTGGCAAAAAAAAAGGGTAAAAGAAAATAAAAAAAAAATCTTTTAATCCATGCAATGACCAATGATGATGATTGAATAGTGAATGCTATCTTCATTATCTTTTGGATCATAAGGGTTATTGAGTAGCCTAGTGCTAACTTGAATCCTGTGCAAAAAAATTGGATTCGCTTTCAAATAAAATCTTTTTTAAATAAAATCAACCAACCAACACTTATTTTATAAAGAACTACGTGACTTTGAGTTCTCCATTGCACCAGGAGATACGTAGGAGCAGAAACCCATTTCTGTCAAGCCGAAAAAAATAAATTTTCATGATTTGTTTGTTTCTTTTATTTCTTTCCAAAAAATGAGAAAAATAAAAATAATTACAAAGTCTTTTGTTTAAAGGGGTAAAAATAAATATATTTGAGATTATTAAATTTTGCACAACTAACATAAGGTACCGTTCTTGGAACGGGCAAGATAGGTGCTAACACCTTCCCTATCTCATGTCGACTCCTGACTCAAACTCATTTTCAAAAGACCGCTTTTCCGATAAAAGGGTTTTTCTAATGTTTTCCCAATTTAAATAAACATTGGTGGCGACTCCATTGATTTTATCTTTTTTTCGGTCGTCTCCGTCGCGATCCCTGTTGCGGCAATGGCGACTCCATCGGGACTTTCGAGAGAGTCGCCTGCTATTGATGTTAGTTGTGTAAATTTTTAATAATCTTTTATTTATTTATTTTACCCTCTTTGTCTTTGTTCTTGTTTTCTTATTTGTTTGTAAATGTACTTTATTTAGTACTTTTATGTAAATATCGATAGGATTATTTCATGTATATTGTGGCTTGTATATATATTTTGTACTTAATTGTTAAAATCCTAGGGTAGATAATTGTTAGTTACCGTTGTATATATGTTTTGCGGGTTGGGGTAGTTTTGTCTTTTAATTTTTTTGTACAGGTTTGTATGCTCCTTCACACACGTCACTAATCACTTACCTCACACACTTTTTGGGCTCTATACCCGAGTCTGTGCGAACCCGAGGAGTAGGAGGGGTCTCGACTTTTGTTATTGAGGAGCCTTGTGCTCACTTGACATTTGTTGAGGCACCACTCAGATTGTTACCAGTATCATGGACTAATCATATTGAGAGGGTTCATCCCTACTTGTGATTAATTCATGAATTGGATCCTTATCTTTCGAGATGGGGGCAATCTGAGGACCATGACTTTTTAGAAGATAGATCTGTCCTAAAAAACCTTGCACTAGTAGTTGAACATAATGACATAAAAAAGTTTAGAGTCATTCATCTCCTTAGGTTACACCTAATTAGGACACAAATGGAGCATACTTTTTCTTTATCTATTCCTCATGTCATTCATCCATGCATTCCTTTGGTTAAAAAAAAAAGAAAAAAGAAAAAAAACATATGATATTGCATTGTCATTCTTAGCTTTTTTTTTTTTCATCATCCATCTATCTCATGTCATTCATTCTTGTCTAAAAAAAAAAAGATCATCTTGCATTTTCATGGCTGGCATTTTCATTCATTCTTGCGTCTTCATAAAAAAAAAAAAAAAAGAAAAAAACATTCAGCAGAACAAAACACACATCATCTTGCATTTTCATAATTTTCATTCATTCTTGCGTCTTCATAAAAAAAAAAATTCAGCTTTTGAAGAAAAAAAAAAAAAAAGAGACAAGGCACCCTTTGGGTTTACGACCCTGTGAGGGCTTCTCCACTTAGATTGTTAATACATTTTCTTTAGAGTTACCTCGACGAGAGGTATCCTTAGGGTGCATTCTTCTTTTTGTTTTGCTTACATGTTCCCTTCATTACTTCCTTTTTAGGGTGAGTTCTCTAGGCAAAGTGGAAAGGTTAGCACTCGTCAATAGCAAGGGATGGAAGAAACATATCAAGGACGAGAACTCCAAAGCAGTGCAATCGACCTCAAGAGGAGTATAAGAGTTACAGTAAATGGCAGTGATCTGAGCTATGTGAGGGACGTTACCCAACAAATGACCCCTAAAGCTCGATCTGAGTTCTCAAGCAATTACGGGCAGATTCTGGATTTGCTGCGCATTACAGTTGAAGAGCCTGTCTTGAGTGGCCTTACCCAATTTCGAACCATTCTCTCAAATGTTTTGAGTGCCTAACTTGGACATTACACCAACCATAGAGGAGTATGCGATCATGTTGAGACTTCCAATGAATAAGCACCCAAATGTTTATCTTTATGGAGGGTATTACGTATCAGTAGGGAAGATAGCGGAGCTGATAGGGGCTCCAACAAGTCAATTGGGCATGGAAAAGAAGGGAGGAACAGAAGGCTTGAAGAAAAGTTACTTAGAAGCACATCTCCAATATCTAGCACAACAAGGAAAGTGGGATTTCTTCAACAAAACACTGGCCTTAACAATCTTTGGGTTAGTATTATTCCCATTTACCTCAGATGTGGTAGATCAAGCAGCAATGGATGTATTCTTCAAGTTTGAGAAGTATAAAGCAAATCTGGTCCCTGCTATCCTTGCTGATACTTTCCTGACAATGGAAATCTGTCATCAAAAGGGTGGTGGAAAAATTCGATGTTGTACACATATGTTGTACGTTTGGATCATGACGCATATGGATGTACAGAATCGCCTGGGACTCCTACCTGACCCGTTGAGGAATTTTGGTCGCATACCAGTGAAGCCACAAAAAGCTTATGAATGGAAGAATGAGTTCGTGAGGATGGGGTCAGATTCTTTTAAATGGGTATGCCCGTGGTATCATGGAGAAGAGATAGTTTTTAGCTGTGGTGACTTTCCTAATGTTCCTTTGATGAGCCCTAGAGGTGGTGTATCATACGCGCCAATCCTCGTGCTTAGGCAACTCCGATGGACTCAATACGTGCCCAACGAAGAGCAGCTTGAAGGGTTCAGCTTCTTATACCAGCAAGATGGAGGCACAACTAAGCGAGAAAAAGAGATTAGAGATGCTTGGAAGAGTATTCATATGGCGGGAACAAAGGAATTGGGGAAGCATGTGGTGGTTTGTACCCCTGAATACATGCAATGGAGAGAGGCAAGAAGGGTGCAGAATAGTATCCCTCAGACGGTTTCAAATGATAAAGGTCATCCTCAAACCACACCTCAAATGGCCACCGAGATTGAAAGATTGAAAGCACAAATGAAAGCCTTGGAACAAGGAAAAGAAGCCGCTGAGTTAAAAATAGTCATCCACCGAGTCGATGCCGAAGCTAGGCGATGAAGTTGAATATCTAAAGGATACGTGTGCGGATATGGCCGGGACCCCAAGCCGAGGGAAAAGGGCAAGGAAAGGAAAGGGGATAGAATTTGAAAAGACCACAACAGAAGTTTATGAATTACGAGCTAAGATAAGTGCTCAGGAAGAGACAATGGCGTTGGTTTTGCAAGAGAAAGAAAAGTTGGAGGCGAATGCTAGGATACAAGATCGTAGAATGCAAGTATTACAAGAAGCTCTGACTGAGGCGAAGCGCCACTCAGACCAAGGGCGAGCATTAGCTACCAAATATCACGATGCACTCTCGGAAGCAAACCAAAAGAATGGGTATTTGAAGCTCGAAATTCAAGAGTTGGGCGAAACCATGAGCAGTGGAGACTTGAAGCCCAAAGACTATTGAGGCAAAAAGAAGAATGGGCAGAAGTGTGGCAATCAGTAGCACAAGACCAAAGGGCTGAAAAAGAAGAATGGAAGAAGAAATTTGAAGACATATCTGATAGCTTACGATATCACGCCACGCAACTGATTACTCATTTCGAAGAAGCAGACATTCAGGCTCACACAAACCCCTGGTTACGACTACCATAAAAAATTGCTGATTTTATGAAGTATTGTCGAGGTCTCGCTAAGGGTTTTAGAAAAAAACAAATGAAGTTGTTGATGTAATTGTGTCACATTTTGTGGGAACTAAATCTTGTACTTCTGAAGTTTGAAATAAAAATGGATGCTCATTGCTGTGTTTTGTTATCCTTTTATCAAGATATTGTTCATTGAGGTGTGAATTCTTCCGTGAATAAATTGTCAACCATCTTTTCGCCTCGGGACGATTTGTCCTTGAGTGAAAGTACGGAGAGTTTGGTTCTACGTCAGCATTGCTAATGAATGGTGTCCATTGAGGAATGAATATTCCCTTGGATTTACCATCAACTACATTTTCGCCTAAGGAGCGATATGCCCTAGTGCTAAATGTAGGGATTTTGCCTTGCTATCGAATGTTTGTGCGAACCTTTCCACGGTCACCAAGTATCCTCACGGGGCACAAACTTGCTCCCTTCGCTAACAAGGAATTACATGCAGAATCATATTTATCTGCCAAAACAAAAAAATCATCGGCATAAATAGTCATTGCTTTGCATACATGCATTTTGTCATTTTGGTTTAGTCCATACTAATAATCGCATCATGTTTCCTCAAGCAGAAAAATAGACACTATAGCAGGAAAACAACTTCTACGACACCCTTACAGGACTCGCTCCCAAGCAAAGATCATGGATGAGATAGAGCGACGCAAGATTTGAGGGATGAAGTGAACCACTCGGGGAGCAAATGTCCAAGATGTTGGAAATGTTACAGTCATGGAGAGTAGAAGGAGTACAGATGGGAATCCCTCAGCGACAAATGAAGGACATCCGGCCACACCTCCTTGCCCGCCTGGTTTTGCTGCGTTCCCCCTGCAATACCAAGGCTTTAATCCTCAAGGGATTACGATGCCGCTCACCATTTGCCCAAACGGCACCACTCAACCTTCGGTCGCCAGTTCACAGGGTAACCAAGGGGCGTCTTTTCCCCCGTATGGCCTCCCTCCAGGTTATATACCACCATTAGCCACTAATTCCCCCAATAATGACATGCCAACAGTGTCCCCAACTTCAAATCCCTCGAACCTTACCCAAAATCAAGCCACTCAGTTAAATGTCAATGAAGCCCCGCCAACACAACACCCATACCCTTTCTTCATCCCGCCATATGGTCTCCATCCCAGTTTTGTACCACCGCAAACTGCCAATCCTCCTGACAGCAGCCTGCCTGCTTCAAACTCCTTAAGTGCAGCTCAACCACATACCAATGGAACCCCACTGGGGCAACATTCTGTTCCCACCATCATGCCACAATACCCGTTGAATTTCTCTGTGGAAAACCCCCAGTCCAGGGAGAAGTGGGAAATTCTTGAAGAAAGACTACGAGCCATTGAAGGGGCAAGTGGCTATGGTCTTTTGGATGCCTCAGAGCTCTGTCTTATCCCGAATGTGGTGATTCCTCCCAAGTTTAAAGTCCCAGATTTTGACAAGTACAGGGGAACTACTTGTCCAAAGAACCACTTAACCATGTACATCCGCAAGATGGCTTCGCATGCTCACAATGACAAGCTGTTAATCCACTTCTTTCAAGACTTAACCTGGCGGGGCGACTTCAATTGGTACACGCATCTTGAGCGTACCCATATACGATGTTTCAAAGACTTGACTGACGCTTTCTTGAAACAGTATAAGTATAACATCGATATGACACCGGATAGACTACAATTGCGAATATGGCTAAGAAGGATGCTTGAGACCTTCAAGGAATATGCTAGAGGTGGAGGGAAATGGCTGCTCAAGTAGAGCCCCCATTGACCGAAAGAGAGATGGTGGCTACGTTCATTGATACGCTGCAATCACCCTTTTATGACAAAATGATAGGGAATGTATCCTCAAATTTCTCAGACATGGTCATCATCGGAGAAAGAGTTGAGGGAGGAATGAGAAGTGGGAAGATCGTTGAAAGTTCAACAGGAACATTCAATGCCAAGAGGCCCCCAATGGGGAAGAAAAGAGAGGGAGAAACTCATGTTGTTACCTTTGACCAGAGAAACTCCGCTCGAGAGAGATATAGCCAAACACCTGTGAACCATCAACCATCTTTCCAAACTTCTTTCGCACCTTACCACCCGTACTTTCCCACTACTCCACCAATTCCATATCCCCACCGTATCACCCCATGTCGCCAACGCTTCACATGTTCCTCATCCTCACCTCATCACCCAACGAGGCCTCACCAAACGCCATATCCTAATCAATACCGGACACCCCCTACCTTACCGCCTCAACAAGCTCAACCATGGACCCAAAGCTCAAACACAAACCAAAGAAGACCACCATATAGCCAAGAAAGGAAACATCTTGACCCAATCCCTATGACTTATACCGAATACATTACCCCACTCATCCGTAACTCTCTCTTGGTCCTTGCCCGATGAAGCCAGTGGAGCCCCCATACCCTAAATGATTTGACCCAAATGCCAAGTGCGACTACCATGCAGGGGCTGCAGGCCATTCCACAGAGAATTGCAGGACGTTGAAGTTTAAGGTGCAAGACCTAATAGATGCTAAGTGGTTGAATTTCAAGACAAACACTCCTAGTGTGGGTCACAATCCTTTACCAAACCATGAGAATCCCACAGTTAATGCTATAGAGGAGTGTTCGCCCAAGCAGCTCATAAGACAAGCGACAGATGTCAAGACCCCCATGAGGGTTATCTTTAAAGAACTGTGCAAATCTGGGATGATGGAAGCTCATATTGAGAAGAAAGGGGGCGACGAAGGTGAAATAATGTGCAATCTCCATGGGAATGTGGGGCATTCTATTGAGGAATGTGGTGAGTTTAGACAAATCCTTCAAGATCTAATGGATATGCATTTAGTGCAAATAGGTCATCTATGGGACAATGGTGGCGTAAACATGGTGGATAAGTGTGCTATTCCACAATTGCAAGAAGGTCCTAAGCCGTAAACTCTCTCGGTCCCTTCCATTGCAAATCCGGTTATCAAACCGTTGGTTATCTATTATACTTGAAGCTGCGCATATGTGCCATCCCCTCAGTGGCCCGAAACCTATCACCATTCAAGTTCCCAGGTCCTTTTCCCTTCAAGGACACTCGAGCCGTGCCATGGAATTATGATGTGCAAGTCCTTAAAGCAATCCCACAAATGATCGGTCGGAAGTTGCGTCCTGGTTCGACTTCTTTTGTTACCAATATATCGGGGATTGGGGAGTGACCGGAGTGGCCGCGTCTACATTCCCGAGGAGCTGCGAAAGACCCAAGAAGAAGAAGAGGGGAACCGTAAAGGCAAAGTCGAGAAAGGGAGACTTCCATTGGGAACGAAGCAAAAGAAAAAGAAAGGCCGAAAAGTCGAAAGAGTACAAAAAGAGGTATCGAGATCACGAAGAAGCTTGTGAGTTCTTGAAGTTTATAAAGCAAAGCGAATATAGAGTGGTGGATCAGCTGAATCGCACCCCTGCGAGGATATCACTTTTGTCCTTATTGATGAACTCTGAATTGCACAGAAAAGTATTGATGAAAATACTAAATCAGGCTCATGTTTCCCATGACATTACAGCTGACAAGTTAGGTGGTATTATTGGCAACATTACTGCTGATAAATATGTCACTTTCACTGATGATGAGATACCAGCTGAAGGAATGGGGCACAACAAGGCACTGCACATTTCTGTTAAATGTCAAAAGCATATAATGGCTAGAGTGCTCATTGACAATGGTTCCTCCTTGAACATGTTACCAAAATCAACCCTTTCCAAGCTGCCTTTTGACGGGACTTGTATGAAGCCAAGTACTATGATAGTAAGGGCATTCGATGGCACCAGAAGAGAAGTCATGGGGGAAATTGAAATACCAGTTCAAATTGGTCCCTGCACTTTCAATATACTCTTCCAAGTGATGGACATTACGCCATCCTACAGTTGTCTCTTAGGACGACCATGGATTCATTCTGCTGGAGCTGTGCCTTCTACCTTGCATCAAAAAGTAAAATTCATAGTGGATAATAAGATGATTATTGTCTTTGGCGAAGAGGACCTGCTGGTGAACAAGCCATTGGACACTCCTTATATTGAAGCTGCAGAAGAAGCTCTTGAAATCGCGTTCCAAGCGCTGGAGATTGTCAATGCCACCTATGTGGAAGAGGGAGCTCAAGGTCTGAAGCCTCGGCCATCTAATGCATCCATGATGATGGCTAAGGTAATGCTTGGAAAAGGATATCAATATGGAAGAGGACTAGGAATGAATGGACAAGGCATTGTGAATTTCTGGGCACCCTACGAAAACAAAGACAGATTTGGGTTAGGATATAAACCCACCAAAGCAGACAAAAGAAGGGTCCTAGAAGAGAAAAGGGAGAGGAGGTTGGCTAGGTTGGAAAATCGGGAGCCTAAAGCTGAGAGGATCCCCATCTGTGACATCCAACGAAACTTTCGAAGTGCGGGCTTAGTGTTTCTGAACCAAGTGACCGCCATCAAAGACGATCAACTCATCAATCATGGTGTCAACTTGGTGTACCCTTGCTCCCCAGATGCAGAACTCAACAATTGGGAGAGCGTTGATTTTCCCATGACTTGTGAAATTGATTCAAAGTAATTTTGTAATGCTAATCCTTCAGCTCTGCCCAAGGCTTTAGGATAATGTGTTGTGAAAGCGGGCTCACATGTTTTCGTTTCAATATTTACTATCAATAAATGCATTTTCGATTATCTTGCTATTTCCTTTTTCACTTTTTGCTCGACCATTTCATTAACCTTTATTCATTACCCTTTTTTTTTTTTGTGTTGACACCAATAAATGCAGATCTGAAAGTGACTCTCTTGAAAATGATAGTGCTATGACCCCATTATATGATTTTGACCATCCCGTTAATCATGTTGATGATGATAATGATGACAATTGGGAACCCTCTCCTGAGCTAATGAGATTAATAGAACAAGAGGCCAAGGAAATTCAGCCCCATGAAGAGTCAACTGAACTGATTAATTTGGGGACAGGGGATGATAAAAAAGAAGTTAAAATTAGCACTACCATGAAAGAAAATGAGCAAGCAAGTTGGTTAAGCTCTTATCTGATTATTGTGATGTTTTCGCCTGGTCATACCAAGATATGCCTGGCCTAGATACTAGCATAGTTGAGCACAAATTGCCTTTAAAACCAGAATGTCCTCCGGTCAAGCAAAAGTTGAGACGAATGAAGCCAGAGATGTCACTAAAAATTAGAGAAGAGGTTAAAAAGCGTTTGATGCAGGTTTCCTCATTGTTGCAAAGTACCCTCAATGGGTTGCTAACATCGTCCCTGTCCCAAAGAAAGATGGGAAGGTGCGAATGTGCGTTGACTATAGAGATTTGAATAGGGTCAGCCCTAAAGATAACTTCCCTCTACCTCACATTGATGTTTTGGTGGACAACACCGCTCAACATGCATTTTTCTCCTTCATGGATGGTTTCTCGGGATACAACCAAATCAAGATGGCGCTGAAGATATGGAGAAGACCACATTCATCACTCGTGGGAACTTTTTGCTATAAGGTGATGCCATTTGGATTGAAGAACGTCGAGCAACTTATCAAAGGGCGATGGTGGCATTGTTCCACGACATGATGCACAAAGAAATAGAAGTTTATGTGGATGACATGATTGCAAAGTCAAAAACGAGAAGAAGATCACATAACCAATCTGCAAAAGCTCTTTGAACGGTTGAGAAAGTTCGGGCTCGGGATCGAATCCTACTAAGTGCACTTTCGGGGTAAAATCGTGCAAGCTCTTGGGGTTTGTGGTTAGCGAGAAAGGGATAGAAGTTGATCCGGACAAAGTTCAAGCAATCATAGAGATGCCGCTCACTCGTCGAAAAAGAAGTTCGTGGGTTTTGGGAAGGTGAACTATATTGCTAGGTTTATATCCCGGTTGATCAACATGTGAGCCGATCTTCCGTTGTTGCGTAAAAACCAGACAATAGAGTGGAATGAGGATTGTCGGTGGCATTTGAAAAGATCAAGCAGTATTTGCAAGAACCCCCAGTTTTGGTACCTCCAGTGCCAGGAAGGCCTCTCATCATGTACTTGACTGTGTTGGATGAATCCATGGGTTGTGTACTGGGACAACACGATGAAACTGGCAAAAAGGAGCAGGCCATCTATTACTTGAGTAAGAAGCTTACCAACTATGAGGCAAAATACTCATTGTTGGAATGCACATCTTTAGCGCGCCTTGGCACGGGCGTACCACCTAAAGAGCAAGACATGTTGTGTTGCACCACTTGGTTAGTGTCCAAAATGGACCCGATCAAGTACATCTTTGAAAACCCGCTTCTCACCGGGAGGATTGCACGCCGGCAAGTTTTGCTATCGAAATATGACATTGTCTATGTCACGCAAAAAGCAATCAAAGGTAGTGCTCTGCGATTTCTTGGCTAGTCAACCAGTGGAAGATTATGGGTCTATGCAGTGTGAGTTCCCTGATGAAGATGTAATGGCTTTGTTCAGAGAAGAAAAACCCTCGAAAAAAGAAAAATGGACTTTGTTGTTCGATGGAGCTTCCAATTCACTGGGGCATGGAGTTGGGGCCATACTGATTTCCCCTGAAAATACTTTCATCCCAATCACTGCTAGGTTGTGCTTCGACTGTACAAATAACATAGCTGAGTATGAAGCGTGTGCCATGGGAATCCAAGCAGCAATAGACTCAAAGGCAAAAGTTCTTGAGGTATATGGGGACTCTGCCTTGGTCATCCATCAGCTAAAGGGAGAATGGGAAACTCGAGATGCCAAATTAATCCCCTATCATGCCCACATCAAGGAGTTGATTGAACAACTCGACGAAGTTACATTTCGTCATATCCCTCGAGAAGATAATCAGTTGGCTGATGCCCTAGCCACATTGTCGTCAATGTTCAAAGTAAGTCAGGATAAGGACTTGCCGCTTATAAAAATGGAAAGTCGTGACCAACCAGCATATTATCAAATGATAGAGATGGAACCAGATGGGAAACCATGGTATCATGACATCAAATGCTTCATCAAGAGCAGAGAGTACCCTCCACATGCTTCAGAAAATGACAAAAAGACCTCGAAGACTCGAATGGGTTTCTTTCTAAATGAGGAAGTACTTTACAAAAGGAACCATGATATGGTGCTGCTAAGATGCGTTGATGCGACGGAGGCAGAGAAGATCATCAAAGATGTTCATGAAGGTTCTTTTGGAACTCATGCAAATGGCATACAATGGCAAGGAAAATACTAAGGGCGGATACTATTGGTTAACAATGGAGACGATTGCTTCAACTATGTGAAAAAATGTCATAAATGCCGGACATATCTTTGATAGATTCACATGCCACCAAGACTTTGAATGTTTTAACGGCACCCGGCCGTTCTCGATGTGGGAATGGATGTCATAGGACCCATTGAACCAAAGGCCTCAAATGGACATCGCTTCATTCTCGTTGCAATTGATTACTTCACTAAATGGGTCGTCGCTTCTTATACCAATGTCACTAGGAATGTAGTGGTCGTTTGTCAAAAGGGAGTTGATTTGTCGTTATGGCTTGCCAGGCAAGATTATTACGATAATGCCACTAATCAATAATAAGTTGATGAAAGAGATGTGTGAAAATTTTAAAATTGAGCACCACAATTCCTCACCTTACCGCCTTCTAAGATGAATGGGGCGGCGCGAGGCAAAGAACAAGAATATCAAGAAGATCGTCCGTAAGATGGTTGTAACATACAAAGATCGGCACGAAATGCTACCATTTGCACCGCATGGTTATCGCACGTCCATTCGTACTTCAACTTGGGCAACCCTTTCTCTTTGGTTTATGGAATGGAAGCGGTACTCCCTATTGAAGTGGAAATCCCATCATTAAGGGTGCTGATGGAGGCAGGACTAGAAGAAGCCGAATGGGTTCAGACTCGACTTGATCAGTTGAACTTCATTGAAGGAAAGATATTAACCGCACTATGTCATGGTCAGCTTTACCAGAAGAGAATGATGAAAGCCTATGCGAAAAAGGTACGTCCTCGACAGTTTCAAGAAGGAGACTTAGTACTCAAAAAGATCCTTCCCATTCAAAAGGATTTTCGAAGAAAATGGACTCCAAACTATGATGGACCTTATGTCGTAAAAAAGGCCTTCTCAGGAGGAGCTTTGGTTCTCACAAACATGGATGGCGAAGATCTACCACTTCCCGTAAATTCAGATGCAGTCAAAATGTACTATGCTTAAAAAAAAAAGGAAAGAAGAAAAAAGAAAGGAAAAGAAAAATGGCTCGCTAGGCTGAAAACCTGAAAAGGCGACCTGGGCAAAAGTTAGAGCGACCCGCTAGGTTGAAAACTCGAAAGAGCGACTTAGGCAAAAGTTAGGGTTAAAAATGGTACTTGACACATTCGAAGAAGTGAACATACTCAAGTCACAAATCGGCGCTGAGAGTATATGGGCCGAACCTAGGCGTTTGAATATATGAAGTTTTGTCGGGAGACACTCCCAATATGTAAAAGTCGGGTCAAATCATATTCCCGTAAATGCAGACAAGGGATGTTCAAGGTCGCGTACATGGGAAGTTAGCACTGATCATCCAAGAGAAAGATCACCGGAAGAGTTGGAAAATTCCACTCCAACATTTCTTTTGTAAACCTTTTCAATTCGAGTCTCATTTGTACTGTTTTTCTTGTACTTTTCCTGTCTATAATGATAATCCCTTTTTGTTGCAACCCATTGTTGATTTAATATGCATTTTTATGATAGTTTTATATTGAGATGTGAAACATGTGACAATATGGCAAAAGCATTTGGATTTGCTTTAACAATCTCGAAAAGTCATGGAAACGCAATGAAAATCCTCGATAAGGGGTGAGAAAAAAGTAAGAATCATCACCAAATCATAAGGCCAATCAATGAATTTTGTTTGTTCAATTGCGATCCTCATTTGTGGGAAAAAGTCCTTAAGGGTTGCGGAACCAAAGCTCGATGAAAAAAAAAAACAAAAAAAAAAAAACAAACAAAAAAAAAACCAAAAAAGCAAAAAACAAGATTTGCTAACTCGGTTTGCTCATGAGAATCCCTACAAGTAGGCATTCATTGCATCATGCATCATTTCTAGCATCACATGCATTGTCCTCAGGCATCACATGCATTGTACTCAAGCATCACATCCATTGCATCATCATCTATTGCATCATGCACCATCTCTGGCATCGCATGCATTTACAAAATCATTGTCTTTAAGTTTCCGAGTCCCCGCACCCATTGTCTTTAAGTTTCCGGGTCTCCGCACCCATTGTCTTTTAGTTTCCGGGTCTCCACACCCATTGTCTATAAGTTTCCGGTCCCCGCACCCATTGTCTTTTAATTCCCGGGTCCCCGCACCCATTGTCTTTTAGTTTCCGGGTCCCCGCACCCATTGTCTTTAAGTTTCCGGGTCCCCGCACCCATTGTCTTTTAGTTTCCGGTCCCCGCACCCATTGTCTTTAAGTTTCCGGGTCCCCGCACCCATTGTCTTTTAATTCTCGGGTCCCCGCACCCATTGTCTTTTAGTTTCTCGGGTCCCCGCACCCATTGTCTTTTAATTCTCGGGTCCCCGCACCCATTGTCTTTTCATTCCCGGGTCCCCGCACCCATTGTCTGTTAAGTTTCCGGGTCCCCGCACCCATTGTCTGTTAAGTTTCCGGGTCCCCGCACCTATTGTCTTTAAGTTCCCGGGTCCCCGCACCCATTGTCTTTTAGTTTCTGGGTCCCCGCACCCATTGTCTTTAAGTTTCCGGGTCCCCGCACCCATTGTCTTTTAATTCTCGGGTCCCCGCACCCATTGTCTTTTAGTTTCTCGGGTCCCCGCACCCATTGTCTTTTAATTCCCGGGTCCCCGCACCCATTGTCTTTTCATTCCCGGGTCCCCGCACCCATTGTCTGTTAAGTTTCCGGGTCCCCGCACCCATTGTCTTTAAGTTTTCCGGGTCCCCGCACCCATTGTCTTTAAGTTTCCGGGTCCCCGCACCCATTGTCTTTAAGTTTCCGGGTCCCCGCACCCATTGTCTTTAAGTTTCTCGGGTCCCCGCACCCATTGTCTTTTAATTCCCGGGTCCCCGCACCCATTGTCTTTAATCTCTGGGTCCTCGCACCCATTGTCTTTAAGTTTTCTGGTCCCCGCACCCATTGTCTTTTAGTTTTCCGGTCCCCGCACCCTTTGTCTTTTAATTTTCGGTCCCCGCACCCGTTGTCTTTCTTTTTTTTCGGGTCCCCGCACCCATTTGCTTTTTAGTTTTTTTTTTGTCCTCGTACCCATCGCTTCCAAAGCAAGCAGGGGCCTCAGTGCCCATCACCTTTTTCTTTTCTCGTCAAGCTTCAAATGGATACCCGACTCATGCAAGTTTTGTGCTTTTCTGTTTTAAGTTTCGACAAGTTTCAAAGTAAACTGACTCATGAACTTTCTACCTCATTTAATGTCCATTCTTTTTGCGTCAATATGCTTTCCAAATTTTAAAAAAAAAAAAGAAAAGAAAAAAGAAGTGAAAATTTTCATGGACAAAATTAAATCAATTCATTTGCTTCCCATTTATGTTAAATGTAAAGCAAAGGGGGGCAGCTGTTGATACCCAATTTTGTCCATAAAATTTTTTATACTTAATTACAATATTTTAAAATGAAAAATTTTAAAAGGGGGCATTGCATTTAATACCTGATACTTGCACACGCAAAGAAGAAGGCATTAAATGCATTGAGGCAGCAAGCAGAGAAAAGGGGGGGCTAAAAGGATGGAAAGAAAAGAAAAGGTTCTGATAAAAGAGGAAATGGGGGCTCAACGTAGGAAGGCTCACGCAAAGAAAAAAGAAGGAAATGTCGGGGAGAAATGATGAAAGGGTGGAGGTATTTAAAAGAGAAGAGCATCGAAAAAAGGGGATCTTTTTTCACACATTTTTTCACCTTCAAGAACCGTAAAAACAAAGACCTTCACCCATTCTCCACTTTGTGACCATCGTCTTTATCATCCTTCATCTCATCTTCTCCTCCAAAAAACGTGAACCATCTCCATCTTCACGACCACCATCTTTTATCTTCCCCAAATCATCCCATCTTCACCAAGGAAAGAAGATTGATGATGTTGAGTTGATCTCTGGTGGTAGCCGAGAAAAGAAAAAGCAAGAATACTTGGGGAGGCCACGGGGAAAAAGAGATTTTTGATTCTTTTTGAGTTGAGTGTGTTATTGGTACCAGCACAGAAGAGGTAAGCCCTTTCTCATCACTATCCTTGCACTGTTGTGAGTAAAAATGTAATGTTCAAATGCATGCTTGGATACTGGCTGGTTAGTTATGTTGTCCATCTTCTTTTCCTTTTCTTTTAGCCATGAGCACCATACGCACACTGGCACTCCTCCCCTTCTGCATCACATTTCTCAAACCACCAAATAATTCATCTTCACCTCCAGAAAACCGTAACCACCACCCCCACCTTCAATAACTTCACAAAGCACCATCATTCCCCATTCGACCGTCGAAATTCAAAGAGCCACATCCTTCCCTTTAACCGACCGTCGAACCCCACGAACCACACCATTGGACCCTCAACCCACTTCACAAAATACCATCATTCCCTCTACCGACTGTCGAACTACATCAGTGACCTTCACCTCACTCGATCGTCGAACCGCACCATTGTGACTCTCAACCAACTTCACAGAATTCACCTTCACTTCACTCGACCGTCGAACCACACCACTGTGACCTTCACCGACCAACACCAGTTACCATCCTCTCACCGACACCCTCATCGACCGTCGAAACCCAAGAAGCCAGATCTTTCCCTTCAACCAACCGACCGTCGGACCCCTAAATCCCTCTGCGCCGACCGTCGAACCAACAACCATCATACCCCCACCGACCGTCGAATCCCCATATATCAACCTTCACCATCCCCTCTCACTATTACTATGAACCCACACCACCATCCTTCAACCCTCCATTGCGCGAAATCACCTCAAAAAACCCAACTTATACCCGACCGTCGAACCTTAAATCCGATCACTTCCCTTTCACCTCCAAAATACTCACTTTCTTCAAAGCCTCCATAATCCCCATCACACAAGCAATTTCCATAACCTCTCCAAACACTACTGAACCCCAACCAGACCGACCGTCGAACCATGAGTTCCACTCCCTTTACCGACAACCCATCCAAATCTTCACACCATCAACCAAACTCCATCACATTCGACCGTTGGACCCCATTTTCCAAACCGTGATCTCATCATCTCCAAACAAATTTCAATTAACAACCTTGCCTCGTCTCCATCACACTTTCAACCGACCGTCGAATCACACCACCGTGACCTTCACCGACCCACTTCACCGACACCTTCACCATCCCCTCACCGACCGACCAACACCAGACCCATCCCATCTCCACCTCCATCCGACACCGAACCCCAAAACAAATCACCCCTTTCCAACCGACCGTCGAAACCATCCCATCCTTATCCCCACCGACAGGTCGAACCCCAATACGTAATCACCTCTTTCCAACCGACCGTCGAATCCATCCCATCCTTACCCCCAACCGATCACAACTCCAAAACAGAATCACCCTTTCCAACCGACCGTCGAATCCATCCCATCCTTATCCCCACCGACTGTCGAACCCGAAAACAGAATCACTCAATCTCCCTAAACCGACCGTCGAACCAATTTCCAAATCATTCCCCAAACGTCCTCTGTATGTGCTTTGTTATTGGTGCTCAAGGTTTCAAACTCTTTTTTTTTTAATTTGAATTGTTGACTGTCTTTTGGGATTTGAGTTTGAATCTCGTGGGCTGCTGCCCATTTCATATTAAGGCAATAATGATACATTTTTTTTGGCAAAAAAAATGGGTAAAAGAAAATAAAAAAAAAATCTTTTAATCCATGCAATGACCAATGATGATGATTGAATAGTGAATGCTATCTTCATTATCTTTTGGATCATAAGGGTTTATTGAGTAGCCTAGTGCTAACTTGAATCCTGTGCAAAAAAATTGGATTCGCTTTCAAATAAAATCTTTTTTAAATAAAATCAACCAACCCACACTTATTTTATAAAGAACTACGTGACTTTGAGTTCTCCATTGCATCAGGAGATACGTAGGAGCAGAAACCCATTTCTGTCAAGCCGAAAAAAATAAATTTTCATGATTTGTTTATTTCTTTTATTTCTTTCCAAAAAATAAGAAAAATAAAAATAATTACAAAGTCTTTTGTTTAAAGGGGTAAAAATACATATATTTGAGATTATTAAATTTTACACAACTAACATAAGGTACCGTTCTTGGAACGGGCAGTATAGGGTGCTAACACCTTCCCTATCTGTAATCGACTCCCGGACTCAAACTCATTTTCAAAAGACCAGTTTTCCTGATAAAAGGGTTTTTCTAATGTTTTCCCAATTTAAATAAACATTGGTGGCGACTCCATTGATTTTATCATTTTTTCGATCGTCCCGTCGCGATCCCGGTTGCGACACCAGGGACTACAATAACCATGGACCACACACAGCAATTATAGGGAACAACGTTGTGTGCTGTGTTGTGTTGTCACAATGCAAAAATGCAAGGCAGGACCATACACAATGGACCACACATAGCAAAAAGGAAAGACAAGTAGGACCACAATACCAAAAATGGAAAACAAGGACTACAATGACTGTTGAACAAATAGAATGTTTGGAGTTAAGAGAACATACCTTTTAGAAGCTCGAATCTCACAAGGAAGACGACGAATTCAACGTTGCTGGGGAACAAGAGCAAAATGAGGTTGATTGTAGAGAGAAATCAAGTGGAATTTGGAGAATTTGGGATTAGAAAATGAATTGGGAATGTTAGGGTTTGGGAAACATGTGCCAATTGGGAGAAAATGAAAATTTTTCCTTCACCTCAAATACGACAACATTTAAGAGTTGGGAAAAAGTTGGTCATCAGATGGTTTTGGGCCCAAACAACATCGTTTCATTGTTGGGACTTTTATTTTTTGGTGCAAAAGTGAAACTGTGTCGTTTTGGGGGAGGTAGGATTCCACATTAGTGTCCAACTTGGCACTTAACGTGTCACGCGTGCGTGTTCATCAAGTTTAACTGACGGGAAACGACGTAGGAACTAACATGACTGACGTTTTGAGATTTCAGGGATTAAGTTGTCAATTTTTAAAATTCATGGACTATTATGACCGGTGCATACATTTTCAGGAACTAAAGTGATGGTTTACTCTTTAAATATATATAATATAACTCATTAATTTAATTTTAATTTAGTCCCTTAACAATTTCATTTTCTATTTGTTACCTCTGGTCATCTTCTCTGGTATTGGCAAGATCTTTTACTCTCGTCCAGTCATATTTCGATAACACTTTCAAACAACCACACCCACCATGCTCTAGCTATCTCCTGCCACCACACTGTCTGTTCGCGCCTTCCTCCACGCTCCAACTGAGTTCAACCACGTTTTTCCTTTCCCCTCGTCTCTTTTCCTTTATCACCTAAACACCACAACCCACACCACGACGACGTCGCCCTACCACACCCAACACCATAACCCCTTTCTTTTTCCCCCTCTCTCTCCCCCTTCACCATAACTAGAGTCGTAAAAATGGGCCAAGTCTGATGGGTCAACCCGAATAGCCAGACAAAATAGGCAAACTAAGCTAGCAAAATACCAGTCTAAAACTAAAAATAGCCCAAATGGACCAACCCGGCCCGGCCTGATAACATTACAAATGGGTGGGCTGAGCTATCAAAATACGGGCCCAAAATTCACATAGCCCGATCTAGCTCGGCCCGAAAATAACCTGGCCTGAGTTGGCCCGGCCCGAGCTAGCTTGCCTCGAACAGGCCGGCTCGACCCATTTTGATAACTATAACCATAACATTTTTCTTGTCCTCTTTCTCTCTTCCCATACCTACTTTCCCTTCATTTTCACTGCGACCTTTACTCTCTTTGGTGAAACCCTCCCCTGCTTCCCCCATTTCGTCCAAAGTTCACACCTTTCATATCCCCTCATGGACCTGTGACCCGAAACTGTAAACGGGTTAGAGAGCTGCTCTATGGAGCTTCGACCAAACATCATATTTGAGGGTGACAGTGGTTGGTTTGGGTTATTAGGTTTGGTTTTTAATAGGTAGTTACAACTCAGTTAATTAGGACCTATTTTTAAGGAATAAACTTATGTTTACAATTTCCATGTTGTTTTCATGTTAGTAATGAGTTGTTTTCGATTTCTGACTTCCTGTATATTATTTAAGGCTATATAATAGCCAATGCAGTTCTTGAATGATATAGAAAATTTCTTCCAATTTCTCTATCTTTTTCATAAGTTATTTTCTGATATGCAACAACAGTTGAAGGTGGTGCGAGATATGACGATTTGGATAAGGTTTGGATGAAGGTGGTGTGAGATATAAGATACGACGATTTTAGAAACTTTGCAGGGAGGCTAACTGTGACCATGGGTGGCTGGCTGCAATTTTCGCTGATGTGTAGTGGCTGAGGTTTCGATGGTGACCATAGGTGACCATGGCATCTAATGGGCTTAAAGTATTCTAGGATTGCCGGCAACTGAGCAGTTTAATGGGTTACTGGAATTGAAGAATCAATGGAGAGGAGAGAGTATGTGTGATAAAGTGAAAAGTGATTTTAAATTTTTGAAGGAGCTTTCATATAATTTACAGATCTTATAAAATTTACCTATTATTCTTGTTATAGGTCATGAATCTCTACTATTATTTTTTTTAATATAAATCAATGACTAGAAATAGAAGTCCATCCATGATCCCAAACTCAAGGGGACCATGGTAGATAGCATATGAGATCCTCCTTTTACACATGACATGGGTTGTAGTTTTTATTTTTTTTTATAAATAATTTTTTTTATCTGTTTACAAATAATTTTTGTAAAGGTTCTTTTATTATTTTATGTAAGAGAAATTATATATCCTCTTTAAAAATTAATTTAATATTTTTTTTAATTATTTATAGAATAAAATATTAAATATTTTAAAATTTAAAGATATTAAATGTTTCTATAATAAATTTTATTTTAAGTAATAAATTTTTAAAAGAATTTATTTTGAGGATACCGGCATAGGATTTTTCTTTAACTAGCGTTTCTCTTTATGTATTGAGTTGCTCTAACAGGAAAAATAATAATAATAATTAGTATGGACACCAACATTTATCAGTTCCTTATAAAGAGTCTTTCTTAAAAAATTTAAACGTCTAAGCATAAACCGCTCTTTTGTATTTTCTCCCAATTCATATTCATATTTGATTCTAAATTCAAACCAAATTTATTTAAAAATATACATCATGAGCTTTGCTTTGTTTTTGTATATATTTACAAAGCATGTCCACTCAAAGGCCAAATCAGCTTGCATTTTTTTTAACTAGCTTTCACATTTGAGAGAATCGGTTTTGGTTGATTGAATACCAAATCTCGTCTTTGAGAAAAAAAATTCTCATATTAATTCTTGAGAAATGAAAAAATTTAACTTAGTCTTTGAAAATCTAAAAAATTGGGTCAAATTAGTTCATGACAAAGACTAAAGTGTCTAAAAAAAAGAATAAAAAATAACTTATTTGACTCGATTTTTAAGATTTTCAAGGATCAAGTTCAGTTTTTATTTCTCGAAGACTAATATGAGGAGGCAAAATTTTTCTCAAGGATGAAATTAAGTGTTTATTCATTTTCTATTTTTTTGAAATTGGGTCAAAGAAGTGAGATGGAAAAAGGTGAAATTTTAAGTCAAAGTTTTCGATAAATTCTTATACACTCTAAAAGTATTACTCTCAATAATTGTATAACTGTTTAAACTTGATTTAGTAATATTTTATTTTTTAATACAACAATGCATGATTATTCAGTCCTATGTATCACTTTTTTACTAAACAAGAATATTATTCTTAAATTACACAATAAATTTTCCATGTTTTCTTATGCGATCGGTAGGCTCAATGGTATGCTAAAATAATGTCATGCTTAAAGCTAAAAACGCAGTTTAAATTCATTTTTACCAAAAAATGTATGAAAAATATATTAAAATATGTTTTAAAATTTTTCTTATATATATTATAAACTTCATTAAAAAACATTTTATAAATAAGCTTTATATTTGATATACTATCAAATTGTCACATATAAAAATGTTTGTTTTAAAAAATATTTTTCTTAAAATCTTCTATCTATAACTTAATAAATATTATTAGTATTATTTATTCACTGTAATACCCATTTAAGCACAACCACCTCTACCACTTAAGATTTTTTTATTCAAAAAACTTGTATAACTTTTTTTTGTTAAATAATTTTAGTCACATCAATAATTTGCACAATTTCCTTATCAAGTTTTGTTTAGGAATAATAATCTTAAAAATGTTTAGATTTATTTTTGAGATCAAAGGTATTGTGTAATATTGGTTTTGCCACAGAAACGAAAAAATTTGGCCTTGAACACTGATGCAGACAATTCATTTTTTACCTCCACCAAAAGCACAATGCAATTAGAGTCTACGATAATCTTTTTGGAGCAATGAAATTAGTAAAATGCCTCTTGACTTTTCTTTTTTAGTGAATAATGGGCTCACGCCTTTGGATTACATGATATACATTGAAAAGTAAGTTGCACAAACTTCCCACTGACATATTGTAGGCTCTAGGACTTATAATTACTAAGACATGAGCTTTTTTAAAAGCTTTGTTCAGATAAAACATGTCCCAATTTGACATTTGATAAATTTGTGGGGAGTTTCTCTCTAAATTAATGTTTTAAAAATTGAAATAAAGATTAAACTACCAAAACTTCTGAATTATAGTTAAATTAATTTAATCAGTTGAATTTATAATTAAATTATGGTTAAATTAAATAATTTTAAATAAGAGATATAATTAATTCATAATTCAATCGGTTTAATTAGTTAATCTAATTTAATTTTTAAAATATTATTCTAAATAGTTACAAAAATTGGTAAATTTTTTTTCAAAGTAGATGTATTGAAATTAAGACAATTAGTTCCAGGTTGGCCGGTCCAATAAAAGATGTTGACCGAATTTATTTAATTTTAAAATACGTACTCATTTTTATTGTTGTGCTGAATTACATTGATTCAAAACAAAAGAAACTGACCAAATCGGGTTTACCCATTCAATAGCTCTAATTAAAATCTGAAGAATAAGTTAAAAAGTTACATAACCTATAAAAATTTGGTATAGTGCGAAGGCCGCCTAGACCTATTGATTATGGTTTACCTTTTATACTCAAGGCTAAACAACTCTAGTTAAGGAATTTTAGCTTTTATCCATTCAAATTTCATATTTTGTCTATTTTAAATTCTGGACTTAAATTTTTAATGATTTGTCCAGCATATCATATTTAAGAATTATTTGATTCTTCCATGACTCGTCGTTCGAGTTTCCTCGTAGAAAGTATGATCAACCCTTTTAACCTTAAGTTGGGGGTTTTTTTGTCTATGAAATGCGAAATTATATAATACTTATCTTCTTTTAGTTAGGTACAATATTTAAGGTAAATTATTAATTATTTTATTAATTATTAGTTATTTTTAAATGTTTATTATGAAATCAATATTCAATAAATAATTGACAATTCACCTTAAATACTGTATCAATCAAGATACAATAAAAATTTCCCTATCAAATATGAATACCTCAAAAATGATACTTCTAAACTTTTTGCATTGTCAAAATTCCATAAAAGTGAAGAAAGAAGAAAAAACAAGAGTTAAAAGTGAGAGTTCCTTTCTTTATGGTCATTCCTCAAAGTGGAAGTGATTTGATTTAGAGAATGGTTACTTGAAGTACTTGTTCTCATTAAGCCAAAGTCCTTGCCCTTGGTGAAGGCCTCCCCTTTGTCCAATATGCCTAGACTTCTAGCAAAGGTCTCATTTTCTCTTCCAAAACCATTCCTCATTTTTTTTGCCTTAGTAATGGTCTAAAGACTTACAAGTTGGGGATGAAGCTCGTGAAGATTTTAGTTAATTGGAAAATTCATATGTTATCCTAACCCTAAGAACATGTCCTTGGTCTCTCAAGGTTATATCTAATTGTTAATAAACGCTTGCAAAGGTTTTGTTTTATCTATTTTTCTCAATAATATGTCTTTTTTAAAATAATAATAATAATAATAAGGATAGGTTACTTTAGTTTATCGATCAAGGCAACAGTAACTTACTTAGAATCCCAGAGTGACAAGTAGAAGCTCATCTAAAAAATTATATTTGATGATCCCCCCCCCCCCCCCCCCCCCCCTAAAAGAAGAATACTCACCTAGATCCTGAATGCTAGGGGATTTCTCTAAAGAATGATGACCCTAAAGTGAGACTACTAATCGAAAGAGGTTCAAACTCATGCAAATAGAAAGTGCAGTCTTATCAAAATCCTTTCAATAAGTTTAGTCAACCCGTATTGACAATAATTTGTCTTCTATTTCTTTTGATTTATACTCACATGTTTTGAATATATGAAGACAAGCTTGATGTTGTCTTACATGTTTCAAAATCTTAGTAGCGTAACCCTATTCAAGAGAGATTAATATTTAGTATATTGTGTTATGTGATCATTGCATGATAAAATAATATGTCTTAGGATTTTTTTCCCTTGAATTTCATTACATTTTGCATTGTCCGTGGAGAAAGGGAGAGTGCATGCATTATGGAATCTCTACTAATCTAGTGGAAAATAATTTGTATTAAAAAATTAAATTTCAAGAGAATTTTTAGTTTTTCAAACTTGGGCTGGTGACAGCATGGCAGCATTGTCAAAGTCCATTGTCTTAAATAAGCCTTTTTGCGAACTACATGGACTTTAATTCTCGAGTCCCTAAATATCCATAGAATGCAGATATTCGAGAGTAACAGGACACTCTTCTGTTCGTCGCATTTGGCACTTACATTTTCATTAATAACTTTGATTATTTTATTTTATTTTTTTCTCTCATCATTTTTTATATTACTACTTATTATATCATTAATTATATCACTTTCTTTTCATCAATTCACTTTCTCTCATTTAATTAAAGTGATGTAAGATTTCCTTTCATTAATTCTTTTCTACTATTTATAAGTGATGCGGATATCGGCAAGTACATCGAATCGACAAAAGTAATAAAGAGTGAGTAAAGTATCGTTCTCACTAGAATTATGTTATTAATTATTAAATTCATCAAATCAATACTATTCAAGCTAATGAAAAGAGAGTTGTTGAAAATTAAATTAAGAAGAAAAATAAAAATCAACAAACAATAAATTAAATGGGTGAAAAAATAATGATGTTAAAGTATTAGGGTTCAAATTTCACTTGAACTCTTTAGATGCGTACTCAAATATTGGTTTAACTATGTTCTATTTCAATGATTTATGATCAATTTTCAAAATTAAATAATACCTAATCTCTTGGTATATTAATACTCTTACGCTGATTGGAATTAACTAATCCCTTAATCTAACCCCAATTAGAAAGACATTATCAAGAACGAGGGAATTAAAAGAAAGACCACATAATCCACAACGTCTATTCGTAGTGATTGCAGAAGTTATGGTATTTATCACAAGTTCTAAGTTCATGCAAATTTTCTCAAATCATACATAAACCCAAAAGATCATTCCCAAATTGGTCAGATTTAAAAAAGTATTAAGAATAGAGATAAACACGTAAATCATGGAATAAAAACATAAATTAAACCCATAAAAGAAAGTTACATTATCCAAGAATAAGATCCATCATCCCCCTAACAATGGGAAATTAGTTACGCATGAAAAAAGAAGAACACAAATGGAAGAATATGACAAACTCCATTGTAGAAAGGTAAAAAGGTTGAAGAAAATCCCTAATCTTCAATCCTAATTGCGCCCATACCACATTAGGCTTTGTGTCTCTTGTCGTTTACTGCCTTCTCTCCAAGTGTCTAAGAGTATGTAAAAAAAGTGTGAAAAGATGTGTTCAATTTCAATTTGGTAAAACTTTGTTTTTTATAAGAATTTCACGCCGCTGTTACGCGTCCAGCGCTCAGGCACTAATTCTCCAGCGCTCAAGTGCTCAGTCACTTAAGTCACGGTGTAGTATTCACAACCAGTGCTCACCGCCAGCGCTCAGGCGCTCAACTAGCACTCAGGCGGTGGGATTCTAGCGCTCAGGCGCTTAATGACCTCCTGAATTGATTTTTTAACTTTTCTTCATCATTCAAGTGTTCAATTTTTTCATATGCAAATACCTAACAAAAACACATAAAAGCACATAATTAAAACATAATTTAGAATAACTAAAAACAAAAGAAACTTAAGATCAAACTCAATCAAAAAGATTAAAAGATAATAAAAACCCAAGATTTTGAACCGTAAAAATATGAATTTTTGCAGGTTCATCAATAAGAGGAACACGTCTCCAAACTCTTCTTCTTCCTCATTCTAAGTTATACGCTTATGCCCATTTTGTTATTCATTATTGGTGCTGGTTTGAATTGAAGAAACGGAGTAATAAATCGCGGGCTTTCAAAGTTTTTTTCAAATTGGAGGTGGGTAACAAGGCACTGGCACAATGTTCATGGGTAGGGTATTGCTCCCCTTGGTTTTCTGATTGTGAACTACTATGGAAGTCTGAGCAAAATCTCATTCATCAACATCTAAGACATTATTTCATTCCATAGATGCTTACGGGACAATTTTAGGAAAGAATTCGTGTGATGTGGATTATATTATATGGTTTTTTTTATTGTCCCCTTGAGTATGTGTGGAAAATAAGTGAAAAGCTTAATTGATTTTCTTAATCAAATAGCACTGTAAATGATGGACAGCTATAGAGCTTGTCACAATTGTGGAATAATCGCAAAGTTGCAGAGCCATAAGCGGTAACACCACACCCACCACCATGAAACAATTTCAAGACACTGCCAAGCTTAACGCCAAACACAAATTTAACCTAGCTACCCAAGTAGTGTGAGATTTTGAAAAACACTTCTAAACATAAAATAACCTAATCCAGTTGGGTTTCTTCATTAGTTTTTTTCTTCTTGTTGAAGTTGTGGAAATTATTTCGACAGCTACACGAAAGATGAACAACCCACACAATTTCAATGGAGGCAGAGAGATACATAACGAGGAGATGAGTTTGTTTACATGCAACCATATAGACCATAGATGATGAATTAATGAGAAGGAAAGACAAAAATTTAATGAACAGAAAATTATCCTGTTATCCTTAAACTGAAAAGAATCCCAATCCAAATTCATAAGCGTCCACGACAAATGGCATTAACTAAGTGCAAATTAGTGAGTTTATTTTGTTTTTATTTTATGTTTTCTTTTGTTAAATTGATTTTGCATTTTATTTTTTATTTTTCTTGAACATAAGAGTCCAATACATAAGTCCTTACATTAGGAAGTAGGAAGGTTATCATTCCAATTTGCAAGTTAGTCTTCAAACTTAATTTATGTTTCAAAATCTACCACAAGTAAGAGATTAATTTAATTTTACATTTTGAATAAAATAAAAGTAATGACTCTAAAAAAAATAAAATAAAGATGAATCCAAAGTGGTGGAATCCCGATTCCCAAACCTTTCGTGTGGTGTTGTGGACTCTCATTGACACAAATAAAAATATTTAGCTGGTTCACGTAATATAAGTTTTTTTTGTGTGCCAAATTAGCATGCAAAAGCATCACTATAGAGAGAAGTCGTCCCAACTATGTTGGCACCACAACCTCTACCAATCATCTGCAACAAGCTAAAAATTTATTAAAAGAATAGAAAAAAACAAAGAATACACATGGGGGGACATAAACCAAAACTCATGGAAAAACAAAGAATCGCCTAAATCTAAAACTAGGAAGACCAAACCTATTCTGGTAAAAGTCTTCACTAATAAAAGACGAAACCAAATCCCACCAAGTAAGCCCCCTATAAATAATCCCATAAGAGGCTAACTTATCAGCACAACAGTTTCCTTCTCTAAAAATGTGGGTTACACCAAATTGCATATTAATAGTCAAGAAAAGACAATTTTTCCATCTATTTCAAAACTTCCAAGGAACAAGATAAGGATCCTTGAAATCAAAGACAACCAGCATAGAGTCACATTCAATCCATAGACTGTTCCAACCTTTTTTATTAGCCAATTCAATTGCTATCATGACAGCATATAACTCAGCATGAAACGCAAAGGAGATACCAATATGATAAGAAAAATAACCCAAAATAGATGCTCTATTATCTCTAAATAAGCCACCACAGGAAGCTAAGCCTGGAGCTCCCCTAGTTGCTCCATCAATATTACACTTTATCCAATTGTAATTTGGAGGGTACCAATCAACTTGCCTAATGGAAGGGGAAGGAGGAACATGACCAAATATGGAAAAAGTCTTCAAAATGCAGAAATCAGAAACTAAGGATGACATAATACCTTTTGAGAGCCTGCCCAAAAGAGAAGTGTTAGAGATGATTAAGTGTATAACACTTCTGAAAGAAATAAGCTTCTGATTAAATCTTTTCTGGTTTCTACATAACCAAATAACCCAAACAGAATTAATGATTGCCGCAAGGAGGATATCTTTAACTTGGGTGCTCCAATTCCTTTCAAGAACAGACAAGATGGAAGGGGCTGAAGACAAATCAACATTACATTGAAATGTATAGCTCAGCCAAGTCCAAATCTGAGAAGCAAAACTGCATTGTAAGAAGAGATAAGCATTGGTTTCAATGAACTCACCACAAAGATCACATCTAGAGGCAATGCAGCATCCTCTTCGCATAAGGTTATCATCTGTTGGCATCCTATTGTGAAACAATCTCCAAAGAACAAAAGATCTCAAAGGTGGAATACACTTTGACCAAATAGTTTTACCTCAACTCAAAAGATTTCCAGTCGGATTCATGAAACTAAATGCATCTTTGTAGTTCAGAAAACCAGAATCAGTACCCTCCCAGACTAGGCAATCAACACAAGGAAAGCTAGGTAAAACAACCTTTCTGATTTCAGAAACAATAGTTGGAAATTGGACTTGCAGATCAGAGGGAAAAGACCAAGATCGATCCATTGACAATAACATCAATTACTCTGCCATTCAGATGCTTCGAAATATTAGGAGGAATATTCAAAGAATCCACTATTGGTTTAGATAACTATTTGTCATGCCAGAAATCAATAATTGAACCATCACCTACTAACCAAGTGGAGTTATCGAGAACTGTAGATAAATGAGTTCTAATAGCAGGCCATATTGAGGACTTCATATAATAGGAAGCAGGAATTTTGTTTCTCATAAATCTAGCTCTAATCAAATTAGCCCACTCCTCTGAAGAAGAAATTAAATTCCAAGTGAGTTTTAGCATGGCTGCATCATTACTTGACCTCACAGACCTGAGTCCAAGACCTCCTTCCATAAAAGGAGAGCAAAGCTTACTCCAAGCCACAGTGACAAGCTTCTTTTTAAAAATATCACCAGACCAAATGAAATTTTTTATCTATCTATCCACAGTTTTAAGAAGAGATATTGGCCAAGCATAGACATGAAAAATGTACACTAACATACCATGAACTATAGATTTAACTAATTGAACTCTTCCCATGAAAGAAAGCATAGAATCTTTCCAAGAGGCAAGTTTAGATTTAATCCTATCTGCAATAGGCTGAAAATAAGATGCTTTAGGCTTACCTTTAAAAATAGGCACTCCCAAATTTGTAAATGGAAGATGACCAGCAGAGAAACCTAGAAGACTGCTCAAACTCAGAACTTTATTAGGAGACATAGCATCAACATAGAATTTAAACTTTTGCAAACTGAGACATTGGCCAGAAACATCAGCATATGCCTTAAGCAAGTCCATTAAAGACCTTAAGTTCCTCCTTGTTCCTCTACAAAACACCATAATATCATCAGCATATAAAACATGAGATGGAGTTCTAAACCCTCTAGGACCAGCCATAGGAACCAACTTTCCAGAATCAACTAATATAGAAATTCCCCTACTCAAAACATCCTCAGCTATGCAGAAAAGAATGGGAGACAAGGGATCTCCTTGCCTCACACCTCTTTTACAAAGGAAGAATCCAACAGGATGACCATTAACAACCATTGATAACTTTGCAGATTTTAGCACTACTTTAATCCATTTACAGAATTGAGAACAGAAACCAAAAGCAGCTAGAACACTGAGAAGGAAATTCCAGTCCAAGGTGTCAAATGCTTTCCTAATCTCAAACTTCAAAGCCAAGTTTCTACCTAAAGACTTAGAATCCAATAAGTTGATAGCCTCAGAAGTGACACAAATACAATCAGAAATACTTCTTCCCCTCAAAAAACCTCTTTGTTGCTCAGACACAATCTTAGGAGCTATCTTTGCAAGTCTGTTAGCTAAGACTTTAGTGATAATCTTAAATTGGAAATTGGCTAGAGCAATAGGTCTAAACAACTCAACCTTATCAGCTTCAGGGACTTTTGGGATAAGACACACCAAGTTAGAGCTCAAATTAGGTAACAACCAGGTTTGAGAAAAGAATTGAAGGACAGAATTAAAAACATCCTTCTTTATCAAAGGCCAAAAATGCTAATAAAACACACCACCAAACCCATCAGGATCAGGAGCACCATTAGAGTTTAGAGAGAAGACAGCCGACTTAACCTCTTCCAAGGAAGGTAAATTGGAAAGCATCATATTATCTTTTGTTGAAACCAGAGCTGGAACAACCTAACTAACCAAATCATTCGAAGAGCAGACATTATCCGAAGCATAAAGGGACTGGAAATATTGAAGCACATGATCCTCTATTTTTGCAAAACTATCTAAGATGATATCACCATCTTTTAGAATGGATAACTGTTTAGATACATATCTTACTTTAGCCACTTTATGAAAATAAGATGTGTTCTTATCACCATCAGAAAACCAGTTAACCTTAGCCTTTTCTTTCCAGAATGATTCTTGAAAAGAAAGAGCTTGTTGCAATTCCAGTTGAGCCTCAGCTTCTAACTGATACAATGAGTCAGACTCACCAAAGTCATCTAGCTACTTCTGAATTCTGTCAACTTCTGCAAGAGCATTGTCAACTCTGACTTGGACATTACCAAAGACCATTTTATTCCAAACCTTCAACTCTTTCTTCACATTTTTGAATTTTTGAGCTAAGATATACATTGGACAACCCGTGACATGAACATTCCAGGCATTTTGAACTAATCTGAAACAATCTAGATGAGCTGTCCACATTTTAAAAAATTTGAAAGAAGAAGCACCAGAACATAAACTTCTCTTTAAAGACAATAGAAGAGGGTGATGATCAGATTGGCTTCTTGGAAAAGTGCAACAAGAGACTGAGCTCCAAAAAGATAAAAAAATCATCATTGCAAACAGTCTTATCCAACCTTCTTTCCACTATGACACTTGAAAACCTTCTATTCGACCAGGTAAAAACTGCCCCTTTAGTTAACAAATGAGTTAGCTTATTTCTACCAGACTATAACTGAAAGTCATCACATGATGCCCTCAAGGGCAAATTACCTCCTCTCTTTTCATGAGAGCCCAATATTGTATTAAAATCACTAATAAAAGACCAAGGACCTGGAAAATCTTGTTGCAGCCTAGAAATATCAGTATAAAGAGTTCTCCTAACCAAATAAGCATTTGAAGCATACACAACAGCAAAGTAATTAACTGTGTTATCCACAACAACAAAAAAAGCACAAAATTTAACAGCAGGGGAGATAACAACTGGATTAAGATGAGAAGCACAAATACACCAAATACTTGGAAGATAGGCACCTCTATCATTAACCATAAAGCATTTAAGGTTCAAATTACCCCAAAAAGAAGAAGGAAAATCATCTAAAGAGATCTTAGGTTCAGCAATAAGCAACAAATCCAGCTTATAGGTAACACAAAAATTTCTTAAAACCAACCTAGAATCTAGGTTACCAATACCTCTAATGTTCTAGAAGATAATCTTCATTAAACAAGTTTACTCAAACCATGGCCTGCTTTAGACCTGACTGCATCATCAGAAATTGCTTTATGAGCATTTTTCTTTTTATTCAATTTTTTCCTTTGAGATTTAGTTAAAACCTCAGTAAAACCATATTCATCGCCCTTGCCATTATGATCAAGAAGATATTTAGAGACATCAACCTCTGCTTGAGTTGCCACTGGAACCGTATAAAGATTATCCTCATCTTCAACATCATCAGCCCACAACCTACCAAGAGTTCTCAAATCCTTAAATACAGGATTACAAACAGGAGAAGCACTGGTATGGGAATTGATTAATTGAATGTTGCTATCAACAATCTCTTTCCCTTTGCTAGCCAATTCTGTAACAGGAGAACTTAGAATCTGAGAATCATTATTCTGCTAGAAATGGGTTTCTTCAACAACCTCAATTGACTCATCAACCAAAACCTGATCTTCTGAATGATTCATAGGTAAATCCTGATGAACAACTTCCTCATTTGCAACATTCTGAATCACATTCACATGAGAAGCAAAAGTAGTTGGAGGATGAACAAATCCTAAAATTGGATTAGGATCAATAAGAGTATCCTTTAAAACTTGAGGTGAAATTTGCTTCTCATTAGGAATAATAGTCTCCATGCCAATAACAGTAGGGTCTCTTCTAAAACCAACATCATTATCTCGAGTTAAGTCCTGCACCTAAAGATTACTATCAAGATTATTCTTACTAGGGCCATCAGAGCCTTGCTTAGGAACATAAGCAACTACTGATTTCTTTTTTACCTGATCATTCTGTGGAGCCTTCAAAATAGAAATAGATTTCTTACAATTCACCAAAGAATGACCAATATTCTGACATGAGGAACAAAATTCAGGAAGTTTCTCATAGTCCACTCCCACAAAGAAAACAAAGTCTTCCCTCTCTACCAGCACTTGATTTCGAAGCTTAGAATTCAAATCCAAATCCACCAAAACTCTAGCAAAATGATCAAATGTCCTTTTGCTAGTAGCCTCATCCAAACAGATTGGAATATCAATACTTCCAGCAATGGCAAAAATTATTTTAGGCCTCCAATATTCTTGGGGCAAACCAGAAAATCGGACCCAAATTTGGGCATTTGTCTGTTTTTGAAAATTTGGATTAAAATCCTTAGTCCAAGAAAACAATCGGAGATTACCTGGAGCAAGATTCCATGTACCAATAGATTGAACACTTCGAAGATCCTCAATAGAAGAGAAAGAAAATTCATAATACCCTTTCCCTAATGAAACCATACCCCAATCGCAAAGATCCTTCCACAAAACAGATAACTTGGTCCTCAAGTCAACGATCTTTAATGGTTTATCACCCTTTGAAAGAAACAACCTTCCATGAAGATGGTTTTTACAACCTTCCAAACCAGCAAGATACTCATTCTCAGGAATCTTAATAGATATTTCATCACCCTTTAGACATGGCCTTGGCAATTGGCTAATAGGAATATCACAAGAGTTATTCAAAGCCTGAGCAAAAGACTTTGATTGAATTTTAGGAAGAGCAGGCTGTGGAGAAGGAGGACGGGGAAGAGAAGAGTTGAGATCAGGAAAAAGAAATTCCCAAGGGCAGATCTAGCCAAACGCCATGGCAGCAGAACATACTCAAATCACATATTGATACTCACCAGTCAAAGACATTGAGAAATATTAGTAATATATTTTTTTGAGTATTTTTTTAATAATTGATTTATTGTTAGTCTAAAAATAAATATTGTTAATATTTTTCTCTTAATAATTCTTTCAAGTGTATAAGATGAACTAATAATAAAATAAATATTAAAAAAATATCTAAAATAATATGTTATTAACATTCTTGGTAGAACATAATATCATAAATCAAACATAAGAGTTCATCATCTCAATAGATAACTAATAGCCTCTCTCGCAACTGGAAATAAAAAAAACTATGATAGCCTCCAAGTCTATTGTTTAAAGCAATCATATAATCATATAATATATAAAAGTGAAATATATACTTTAAAATTCTGACATGTATCAATTCTAGTTGTCTATACATGTTTTAATTTTTTGCCATATGTCAACTTTCACCCTTATATTCTTGTCATGTGTGTTTTGTTTTTAATATTAGTACAATGTTGACATGTTTACACACGTGTATGACACCTATGTACAACGTGGAATTCAATAATCATGATCCCTCAACCTCTCTCAGTTACCAAGTAAAAAAAAATGCAAAACAAAGAAAATAAAAAAGAAAAAACAAGGGAAAGCTTCTTCTTCATGATCAATGGCATGAACATATGAAATCGTCAATCAGTGGCGTGTACAAGGGAAAGCTTCTTCTTTACAATCCCTAGTCCAAGTCGATTTGGAGCACAAAGTCTACAAGTGACGCACTGCTGGTTCGTCATTCTCGATCTGGAGCTTTGTTGAAGCATGAAAGCATGAGACCATGAGATCGATCAGTGATGTGTACAAGGGAAAGCTTCTTCCACATAATCCCTCAAAGCTGATTCATCCATCTGGAGCACGAAGCCGTCTACAAGTGACTTGTTGTAGATTCGTCGTCCTCGATATGGGGCATTGCTAAAGCATGAAAGCATGAGATCAGTGGTGTGTACAAGCAGGGACAACCTCTTTATTCACGATCCCTCCAAGCTGATTTGTCAATTTGGAGCATGAAGTCTACAAGTGACCCGTTTACATATTAACACATTCTTTCTTTTGATTTCAATTATTGGTAATAATGTTGACAATCTTTACGTCTACCATTAGCTAGCCCTGCAATTTGTTGCAAATTGATAGTATAACATTTAAATATAAGCTTTGCTTTTTTTATTATTTGTAATTATTGTTGTTATTAAATAGGTTGCACCATTATCTCAGTTTTCTTTTCCTTATCAAAATGATACGATGCACCATTACATAATTTGAAAATAAACTTTCACTGATTGTATATCAATTTGAATTTTTGTGTTTCTATCTATATTAACAATATCAAATTAGCTGTATAAAATATTAAATTAAAACTGATGGATTGACTTGCAACTAATATTGTTAGCCTCACCTTAAAAATTTCTTTTTTTAAAATATATTACATGCTTTTATAACCCTTTTTAAAACCTATTCAATTACAATTGTCTAAAACCTATCCAATGCAATAAATTTCTCCTTTTTAATTGCATAATTAATTGAAACTTTATTTTAATTAGTTGAAATCTAATCATATAAAATAAATATAAAATGCAAAATCAATACAAATAACATTAATTATCAGTGCAGTAAATTTGTACTCATTTCTTCTTGCTATGAAGGTAACAGAATGAAACTCACAAAATATTATGCGGCAAATCTAGTAGAAAATAATTATTTCTTATACCAACTCAAATTACAACTGAAGACGCCTAAAAATCAAATCAATATAACTGTTGTAACATTAAAAGAGTTTTTGTCACCCAGCATAATTAACAATGTTCAAGAATTTGTCTTAAAAATGCATATGTTTATGTTGAGGTGGGAATAAAATGAACTCAACTGCCTTAATATATAACTATCTTTTGGAGTAATATATTCATGTATGTTTAAGAATGAATTTCTCTTTATATATATATATATGAAAATATCATAATAAAGAATAAATATATAGAAAAAGCCTTCTATGCATGAATCTCCCCTAATGCATGATCAAGCATCTTACTACATTATTTGGGAAGCACAAAAAGAAGAAAAAAAAGAAGGGAAAATTATAATGAGTAAGGATGAAAGGACTTATTTAATACATGAAAAATTGCAGAATTTGGGCAATGATATTGGTACCATAAGTTTAAAGTTTATTAACAATAACTATACTACACTAACCTTTAGGATAGCCATGAAAAAGGCCTGGTTCCTATAAAATAGAACAATTGAAGGTTCACAATGTATTTCAAATTGATTTTGATGAACTTCACTGATATTACTTCCAAAATTGAAATATTATCCAGAGAATTGAATCAAGTTAAGAAACACATATTTTAACACATTAGATGCAGTGATTGTTGAGAACACAAAATTTAGAAACCAAAATACCAAGTCCTAGAAAAATATTTATTTTTATACGTGAACATGAATAAATATAAAATTATCATATTTGAACTTACTTGTTGAGTTTCACCAAAGAAAAGTCAGAGTCAACCCCTTCTGCTCCCTTTCATTGTTCGAATTGGTATAGTTCAGCTACTAATTAAATCCCTAACTTTGAAATATTTGAAATGAAATAAACCAAGATAAGAAATCAAACCTTATTAAAATAATTGATAGATGACTTGAAACCAAGATACAACTACGAATAAGAAAGACAAATAGGAAAAAATATTCATAATTTTTTTGAGAAAAAGTGGAGACTTGGTTGCTCCCATTTATAATTTCTTTGAAGCATTGATTATATGGATCTTCGTTATTGTAGATGTACAACCATCTCCTATAGTAGAGACAACAGAATTAGAAAAATAGAGAGCGAAACAATTTGCAAGAAAGGTCAAAAGAGAAAAGATTTTTTTTATAAAAAAAAAAATAGTAGGAGAAAGAGAGAAAGACATGAAGGGAAATATGATGATAATCATGATTAACCTTCTTTTCACAATTGTTCAAGGGTATCCCAAAAATGAAGGATAATGAGATGGAAGATATAATGCAGCATAGTTTTCAAATCTGGACCGGACCAGCCAATTTAACCTTATTAACTGGGAACTGGTTCATCAACCGGCTCAATCAAGCCTCTATAACTAGTATTTCAAAAACTAGCATCAAATTGTCTAAATTAGCTTTGAACCGCGGCTAGACCAAGTGAACTGATCATGGTTTGGCCAGTTTAATTATTTAGAAATTAAGGCCTCCAACATAAAATATCCAGAGCAAGAATCAAACTTGGGTTGTGGTGTATGCTAACACCCAACTTACCACTAAAGTGGGATCATGTCTTTGTATATGATAGTGCAATTATTATATTTATTGTATTCTAGCTGTTATATCAATGAACCCAAAGATTATAAAATGTTATTTGAACCCAAAACACTTGGATAAATTAAATTAAATAAACTATATTCATCCACTTTTGTCATTTGTTTATTAAGTTGTAATTTTTTTATGTTCAAACATATTTAAATTAATTTATTTGTAAAAATATATTTAGTGTAACATATTTATATAGTGTAAGATTTATTTATTATTTTTTTAATGTGTGTGTCATGAATTACTTTAGGAGTCCGTTTGAATAACAGAATTGGAATTGAAAATAAAATTTTAATTTCAATCTCAATTCTTTTAGAATTAGAATTAGTGAAAAATTTTAAATTTTATGTTTAGCGTTATCAAATAATTAGGATAAGAAATTGTAATTTTAAATTCAATTATAATTTTATTTTTAAATATATGATCTAAAACATTAAAAATTATTTGTAAAATTAAAATTAATAAAAATATTCATTCAATAATATTTTTATAATATAATAATCATTTTTTATAAAGAAATTTTTCATGAATTATTTTTTAGAAAAAATAAATAATTATTATAATTTTTATATAAATATAAAAATAATTTTTATATAAATATAAAATCTCAATAAATATGATTTTACATAAATAAATGTGGAGAGTGAGAGAAAGAGAGAGATAGAGAGAGAATTTAATTTTTAAGTTATAAAATTAATAATTCTTACGGTATAGGATAAAAATTGAAAAAATTTAATTTAATTATTTTTTAATTTTAGAAAATTGATTTATAAAATTACAATTTCAATTATATATGTTGAGGACAAGAATTATATATTGAGGACAAGAATCGCAAAGATATTGTTGTCTGAAATTATATATGCACATATTTCAATAATAATTTATACAAATAAGAGCATAATAGATTTTGTGAAAATTTAGCTTTAGTGTGTTTTACAGTAATTCTTATTTTTAAGAATTGCCTATTTACTTAAAGTGTACTATATAAATCAATTATCAGTTTTTTTTTCTCAAAAGGAGATATGTTTAATTAAACTTTGAATACATGAATTATAAGTTGGCAATTAGCATTTGTAATTAAAATTGATGAAACTGTAGTTTTATTTTTATTTTCGAAGCGTTAAATTAAATTTCACATTAACTTCTATAATTTGAGAGTGCATTCTTTTGATATCTTATCAATGACCTTAAAAAAATAGTCAAAATTTTAATCTCAAGGCATTTACAGCCTAGAGAAAAGGTTCTATCAAAGCAACTTAAACAAATTTTGCAACCAAAAAAAGAAAAATAGCAGTGACTTGGCTGCATCTCTAACGCACAAATTAATAAAAAAAATTAATTTTTATTGGGTGCACAGGCTCATGAGGTAGGCTATATTTTAAATGCGGTATGTTAACTAATTTTGCTTTATATGCCTAGACCATCTTTTGTATGAATGTTCAAGATCCTTTTTTGATTGTTCAAATATTACATTTTGGTATGCTAACTAATTTTTGTATATATGCCTAGACCCTCTTTTGTATAAATATTTAAAATCTTATTTTGATTGTTCAAATATTACATTTTAATTTGCATTATATGAACGTAGTTGTCTTATCAAGTACTTGCAATTAAATTTTGAAATATTAATATTTTTAAATTGTTTTTAGATTTATACATGTTTAACAAATTTTACAATTATAATTAAATTTAACTGATTATTTTTTTTGTATTAAAACAATTTATTAATCATTTTTTAATGAGATGTTATTAAAATAATTATTGAAAATTAATTTTATTTAATTTCTATTATTTATTATTCATATTATTTTATTTTTTAATATTATCTCATGCATCGCTGTAACATGCGTGCTAGTTTAGAACTAGTTAGACGGAACATTTTAACAATTTACATTAAGGTTTTAAATCTGGTAAAAACTAAAAAGAAAAGAGTTTAATTTTTGTTCAAACGTTCCAATGCTGTAAAAGATAAGATGAAATTTGCTTTATATTATTTAAAATGATCAAAGTAATTTTTATTTTTTTTAAATGCATTTGGTAGTTAGAATAGTGGTGATGGATAAATGAAGGAATCCTGGTTGAATCGACCCGGTTCATGTGACCAATGCCCAAGAAACCTGTCGCTATAGTGAGACGGTTCCCCACGGTCAGCTTCTCCTATTCTATCCTGCTCCGTTCCGTGTTTCATTTGACGGGTCGAAGAAGAAAATTAGGTTTTTTTTTGGTCAAAAAAAGAGAAAAGAAAGGGTTTCAAGGTAGAGAATATATGGTTGTAGATGATATGACGGAGAAGTGCATCATCTGCTGTGGATGTTCCTCTTCTCGATTTTCTGATGCTTATTCTCAAAGGTACTCCTTGAAGATCCCATTTGATTTTCGTTCTTGGTCTCTCTTTTTCTGACCATCAATTTTTTTTTCTTTTTCTTTTTCTGTAATATTTAGAAGAAGATTTTGTGAAAGGATATACAGTTTTTTTTTTCTGAAGGATTTATGGAGATCCTTGTGATAGTAGGGTTAGATATAATTTTCCTTTAGCATTTTGCAAATTGTTCAAGTCTGTTTTTTTTTTCTTCTTCTAAAGAAGATACCAAATTTCTAGGCTGGGACTTTTTTTTTATCGTTGAATTTTTTGTTTTTTGGTGAAGTAGGTGTGTGAGGATTGTGTCATCTGATTTATAAATCTAGGGTTTTGATAGTGGGAAATTGATATGATGAAGTTGTCTATAAGGTTGTTTTGTTGAATTGTTTATGGGATGGCAACATTGAACCAACCAGCAATAAAACTCATCATCAAGGAGATGAGGTAAAATGGGTGATTCTCTTCTCACTTGTCTGTCAATGGAGAATCATCACCCATCCACGCTCTTGTCCATGGATTCAAGTGCATCTTCTCATGAGGAACTGGATTTGGAGATGAATCCACAAATCATACTTTCCCGTCCACCCGATATCAACTTGCCCCTTTCAGCAGAGCGCAGCCCGCCTCCACAGCCATGGAATTCTGATCCATGTGATATTTTAGATGTTGGTCTTGGTACTCAGGTATATGAGACTGAAAGTTTTCTCAACCTTCCAAAAGCTGGAAGGAAATGCTCGAAGCGAGTTGATAGCATATGGGGTGCTTGGTTTTTCTTCCGGTTTTACTTTAAGCCTGTGTTGCATGAAAAATCTAAGGCCAAGGTTATCAGGGACAGCAATGGTGTATCAGGGTTTGATAAATCCGATATTAAGCTTGATGTTTTCATGGTTCAACATGACATGGAAAACATGTACATGTGGGTTTTCAAGGAGAGGCCTGAAAATGCATTGGGTAAGATGCAGCTGAGGAGTTACATGAATGGGCACTCTCGCCAAGGGGAGCACCCATTTCCGTTTAGTGTTGAGAAGGGTTTTGTTCGATCCCACAGGATGCAAAGAAAGCATTATAGAGGACTTTCAAACCCTCAATGCGTGCATGGCATTGAGGTTGTTCCATCACCCAATCTGATGGGTCTCGATAAGGATGAGCAAAAAAGGTGGATGGAACTCACTGGCCGAGATTTGAATTTCAAGATCCCTCCTGAAGCAAGCGATTTCAGTTCGTGGAGAAATCTTCCCAACACAGATTTTGAGCTTGACAGACCGCCTCATCCAATTAAGAGTGCTCCTAATCCACAGCCTAAGAAACTGCTTAATGGATCTGGGCTGAATTTGTCAACACATCTGTCTAACCACAGTAATGGTGACAGCATTGATCTATCTCCTGTCAGCGGCAAGAAGAGGAAGGACTTTTTTCTTTATGGGAATGATGAAGAATGTTACTTGGCTGTTAATCCTCCATCTGATCGGATTCCAGATATAGAAATGCACCCTAGTGAGCCACACTGGTTGAGTGACTTTAGTGGAGTGATGAAGAATGTTTGTGGACCTGTTACCGCTGCAAAAACTGTATATGAGGATGAACAAGGTTACTTGATTATTATCAGTCTGCCGTGTGTGGATCTTCCAAGTGTGAAAGTTTCTTGGAGGAATACTCTCACTCATGGTATCATAAAGGTTTCTTGTGTGAGCACATCTGGGAAGCCATTTATCAAGAGACATGATAGGACATTCAAGCTTACGGATCCATTGCCAGAGCACTGCCCTCCTGGGGAGTTTGTTCGTGAAATCCCTCTTTCAACTCGAATTCCTGAAGATGCCAATATAGAAGCATACTATGATGGGCCAGGATCGGTGCTTGAGATCATGGTGCCAAAACTTCGTGAGGGATCAGAAGAGCATGAAGTTCGTGTTTGTCTTCGCCCTCATCTTGGAGGGAATGATCTTAATGTTGACTTGAGTTAGGCACACATTAAAAATTATTGGGGTTGCAAGCATGGTCCGTAAATCATTGTTTTACTAACTTTGTACCTGTGAAATCTATAATACAAACGTGCATCTCACAATTGTCTCAATTTTTTTTTTCATACTAATTGCGATGGTTTTTCTTGGTCCATGCATCTATTTGCTTTTGATTGTAATCATTCTTTATCTTTGAACATTAATTCCTGATCAAATATGAAATTAAATTTTTCATTGCCTTTTCTGGTGTTTCTCTGTTTTGGATTAAATGTCTTGTTACGTGAGGAAGTGAGTATATCGTCCCATATTGCATCTCTTTTTGTTATGGTCAGTCTGGTTGCTGTCCTTATCTTCTGCTACCATGTATGAGACTCAGGTTCACATACTCACAGGATAAAAAATAGTCAATCATAGATTAAATTGTAAATAATCCTTTTCAACTTACCATATGTCAAGCTATCATTGCATTAAACTTGTTTAAGTTTTCGACTTCTTGCAAATAGCCTTTTGACTAAAGCAATAAACAAGGTAAGGAAAAGAGGCCGATAGTTGGGAGTTTGATAAATATAAAATTTATAATTCAACTAGTTTATTTAGGCGAATTTCCAATTTTATTATTAGTAGCAAATGTTGAAAGTTGGGGTGGCATTTGAATGGATATTTACTAAATGTAAGTTACATTTGATTATTTGAGCCAGCTATTGCTAAAATTAAAACCAGTTTTTTTTACCTATAAAACGTTGAAATTAAAACGGTTATTACATGTTAACCTTTATTTTATTGTTGCAATCCTTGCTGACAATGGAGTCTGATGTGGCCATGTGAGGATCCAATTAAACTGCTCCTACACAGCTGCACCACTTTACGTGTATCACATTGCAATTTCAGTTTGGTGAGAAAGAGCAATGTTAGCTGCGAAAAATGTGTAACTCACATATCTCTAGTTAGGAAATGTAGACCGTTTGTATTGTGTAAGAAAAGGGAAAGAGAGAGATGAAGAAAAGGAAAAAAAAAATGGTGATAATTGTAAAGTACTTGTATGTGAGAAAAATGTTATTTTTTAATAACATTTTTCAATGTTTCACTTTCTCATACATCAATTGCTGTTTTTTTTTCTTGATATTGGGTCATCTTCGAATCTAAGCAAATCCAGTTGGGCGAAGTCAACACCCATTAGGGTGCACTTGAGTACAGTATAATTCTGAAGAGGCTGTGCAGGAAACCTTTATTTTCTCTATTCCAGTGCAGTCTCGACAGCTAATCTAATGCATGTGCATACAGCATTTTCTTTTGTTCTTTTCATAAAGGTGGTCTAAGATATCATGCAGGGAAGAGAAAAATAGACTACAGTTAGAACAAAAGAAATGTCCAGGTATATCAAATTGAAGATGCCACGCACACCTAGATGGAGAGGCCAAAACGAGTCTACTGTTTGTATATCAAGAAAACGTCAAGGACAAAATTGATTACGAAATCAAATTTAACCTTTCTTTTTAAAAAAATTTAGAACACTAGCGCTTAAGATATTTTTATATACAAGTTCTGAATCTTCTTTCACCTTCCGAGATTTTGAACAACAAAGCGCTGGGGTAGCTAGTGAAAGATATGTCAAGTCATAAATGTTTTGCAAACATCATCATCCACTGCATTGTCACGTTAGACTACTGATTGATGGAATGATTCATTCGCCGCGAAATTCATTTATGCAAAAGATTGCATAATATCATTAATCCATAGGCAATTGCTTACACATGACATAGGCAAGTGTGAGATCCCACACATCACATATCATTAATCCATGTAATTCGTATAAGATCCCACAAATTAATGAAATAAGTGAAATGTCTACGTAGGCACATGCCTAAACAATAATTTTTCTGCGAAAGATGCAACAAACTGAACTACTACATATGTTGATTGGCTAAAGATAGTATCATGATATTTAACATCTCAAGACAGAAATAACTCAAAAGGGCAAAATGCATATAAATATTTCAGCAGCCTCCGTCCAATGAGATACGGCAAACAATAACAAAATGCTTAAATAAACAACAGAAGGAAACTAAAAATAGCTGTCCTTGATCCAACTAAAACCACGCAATTAAATCCAACTAAAAATTGCATCAAATAAGTAGTACTTGAAAAAGATAAAATCATAGATCAGGTAGAAAGGAACTACATTTAGTCCACTTCTTCAATCTTCGGGCCAGCACCACTTCCACCAGAAGGAGTATAATCATCATCCGCAGCACCACCCTCGTCCGGACCAGCACCACCCTGGTACATCTTAGCGATGATAGGGTTGCAGATGCTTTCCAGTTCCTTCATTTTATCCTCAAACTCATCAGCCTCTGCAAGCTGGTTGCTGTCTAGCCACTGGATAGCTTGCTCAATGGCGTCCTCAATCTTCTTCTTGTCAGCTGGAGCAAGTTTTCCTCCAATCTTATCATCCTTTATGGTATTCCTCATGTTGTATGCATAGTTTTCCAATGCATTCTTGGCCTCAACCTTCTTCTTATGCTCTTCATCCTCAGATTTGTACTTCTCAGCCTCTTGCACCATCTTCTCAATATCTTCTTTTGACAGTCGACCCTTGTCATTGGTGATAGTGATCTTATTCTTCTGGCCAGTAGTTTTATCTTCGGCAGAGACATTTAAGATACCATTGGCATCAATGTCAAAGCACACTGTAATCTGTGGAACACCTCTGGGAGCAGGAGGAATGCCTGAGAGTTCAAATTTGCCCAACAAATTGTTATCTTTTGTCCTCGTTCTCTCACCTTCAAAGACCTGGATCAACACACCAGGCTGGTTGTCAGAATATGTTGAGAAAACCTGTTCTTTCTTTGTTGGAATTGTAGTGTTCCTAGGGATCAGGACAGTCATAACACCACCAGCAGTCTCCAAACCCAGTGAGAGAGGGGTGACATCCAGGAGGAGAAGATCCTGAACCTTCTCATTACCCTCACCACTCAAAATCGCAGCCTGAACAGCAGCACCATAAGCAACAGCCTCATCAGGATTAATGCTCTTGCAAAGCTCCTTTCCATTAAAAAAATCCTGCAGAAGTTGTTGAACCTTGGGAATTCTGGTGGAACCACCAACAAGGACAACATCATCGACGCTTCTTTTGTCCATTTTAGCATCTCTTAAACATTTCTCAACTGGTTCCATACACTTCCTAAAGAGATCCATATTGAGCTCCTCAAATCTGGCACGAGTAATGGTAGAGTAGAAATCAATTCCCTCATACAAAGAATCTATTTCAATGGTGGTCTGGGCAGTAGATGATAGAGTTCTCTTTGCCCTCTCACAAGCAGTCCTCAACCTCCTAAGTGCTCTGGGGTTGCCACTTATGTCCTTCTTGTTCTTTCTCTTAAACTCTTGTACAAAGTGGTTCACCATCCTGTTATCAAAATCCTCACCTCCAAGATGGGTGTCTCCAGCTGTGGCTTTCACCTCAAAGATACCCTCCTCAATAGTAAGTAAAGAGACATCAAATGTACCACCACCAAGATCAAAAATCAAGACATTCTTCTCACCAACACTTGATGCCTTCTTGTCAAGACCATAAGCAATAGCGGCGGCAGTAGGCTCATTGATAATTCGCATGACATTAAGACCAGCAATAACACCAGCATCCTTCGTAGCTTGACGCTGAGAATCATTAAAGTAAGCGGGGACAGTAACAACAGCATTCTTCACCGTAAAGCCAAGATAGGCCTCAGCAATCTCACGCATCTTCATAAGTACCATAGAAGAGATTTCTTCTGCAGCAAACTGCTTTTCTTCACCCTTGTAGTTCACTACAATCATTGGCTTGTCAGCAGGACCAGCAATGACCTTAAAAGGCCACAACTTAATGTCACTCTGAACAGAGGCATCACTGACTCTACGACCAATCAACCTCTTGGCATCTGAGAAAGAGACAAAGCATATTACAAATAGGCCATCTCGTAGTTCACACTAATATACATACAAAATATGAATGTATTGAGAGGAAAATCTGAGAACTTGAAGCAAAAAACAAACATAAAAACATAAACAAGACAATGACCAATATCATTGAATTTTAGTGCTTTAGAATGATGTGTTATAACAACGAAATTAGTTAAAATTCCTACGAAACGGCAGATCTAGAAACATGCAGTCAGTCTTTTGTATATATTACAAAATCTATTTAATGCCAAGATTCTGACCAGGATAAATTTTTCAAAGATAGTTTACATTCAATACAATTTGTGTGTGTTAGAATTAACTTATTTTGTGTTCAGACTAAGTGGTAATCAAAATCCTTCTGAGAGACTTTTTTTATTAAAAAAAATTACTTAAATTTTAAGCTAAACCAAACATGCTACTAAACTGTCACAATATCACATCAAAATCATTAAAAAAAAAAGTTTCCACAAGGACAACGATTGCATTCAAAAAAATATAAAAACAGGATATACAAGGCAATTCATACAAACTCAAAACGGGATATACAAGGCAATTCATATAAACTCATTGATAGATTGATCGGGCACAGAAACGCAACAACAAAAAAAATGAAGCTAAAGTGAAGTTGCAGGGCATAGCAGATCTCACCGAAGACGGTGTTGATCGGGTTCATGGCGACCTGGTTCTTAGCCGCATCGCCAACGAGACGCTCGGTGTCAGTGAAGCCGACGTAAGACGGCGTCGTCCTGTTCCCTTGGTCGTTCGCAATAATTTCAACGCGGTCATGTTGCCACACCCCGACGCAAGAGTAAGTCGTTCCGAGATCGATTCCAATCGCTGGACCCTCTCCTTTTCCGGCCATGGGATTTCGCTGCTGGTTGCGTCGGCGAGAAAAAGAGAGAGATCTAAGAGGAAGAAAAACACCGCACCACTACCGTGTTTCAAGATTCAGTGCGAAGAGGTAGAGAACATGTGCAAAAGTGAGCTTATATATCTAGGGTTTGGGTTCCTTCCAGAATGTTCCCAACACCCAGGAGGCCTTTGATTTGGGTAGCATAATTTTCACGTTTGCAATTGCAGATCTGATTTTTCCACAACGTGGGCTCCTGGGCCCTGGCCGGCTTGACTCTGTCTCACCTTTCATTCTCACCCACTCACTCTATTCTCAACTTTTGTTGCCTACTCAATATCTCGTTTTTCCCCTCCTTTTCTTCTCATAAAAAGTGTAATTTAGAATATTTTATTTATTTGTTGTGTTTACTTATAAAACAATACATCTTCACAAATTTTCATTCTAAGATTAGAATAACGTATATATATATTTCCCCCCCTAAAAACAGTTAAATTCATTATTAAAAATGAAAAGGAAAATAAGTTTCAAGAAATAAAAATTTGAACAGATACCTAAAATACTCCAACAAGTTATGAAAGATAGTTCATAGAACTTAAGTTATAATATAAAGTATGACGGTATAAGCTTACATACTATATGACTCATTTTTATTATATTTTAATATGATATATAATAAGATACAATTATCATGTCAACTCATTTTTATTTTATAATTATAAGATAAATTTATCAAGTCTCAAGTGCTTTGATTAAATTATTTTTATTAGATTGAATAAAAAATAAAACATTTGAATTTTAAATGAGCTTTAGCCCTCTATTCTCCTCTCACTAGTCGTGCGGGTGTCAATTTTAGCTTAGCTAACCTACTACGAGCCAGGCCATATTCGAGTCAAGTTAAATAAAGTCAAATTTAATTTGGGCTAATATATTGTTAGCTTGTTAGTCTGCATTTCCTTTTTTATTCTTATAATTAGAGTTTTAAAATACCAATTTCAAAATATTTATTAACCTAACTTATGTTGAAAAACTTAGATTAAATGCATCAAAAGATTTTAAATGAATTGTTACTTAAAATTAATATATGTTTTATTTTCAAATGAAATTTTAGTAAAATTAGAAAGTAGAAATTTAATAATTTTAGTATTTGTTTTTTATTTTCTTGGGCTTGCCAGCCAAGCTTGCCTATTGCGAGCTAGCTGATGTTAGACCAAAATTTCTTAAGCTTATTCAATTTTAACTTAACTCACATATTTTGTTAGGTTATTTAGACTCATCAAAGCTCAACCCATTTTGACATCATAAGTATTCAAAATCACAAAAGATTTCATATCTCAAGTTTTTAATTATTTTTTAATATTTTTTGTTCTAAAAAAATTAAGATTATACAATTATACGTGACGTTTCTCAAATATTTGATACTATAAAAACTTATATAGTGTATAACTTATAGTATAATATCTTACTCTAAATGTGTAGTGTTTTTTTCCTTTTAAAATCGGTTTAATCGAGAGTCGATCTCCAAAAACGAGTTTGATGGTTTTGTGTGTTTTGCTTTTTACAACTTTGAAATCTTTTTCAAAGAAAATCTTTGCCTCATTCACAGAACACATGACCTCTAAGTCACTCCAACGCGTGAACCCATTCTAAAAATATAAATTATAATATTTATAAAATAATGATATTTATGTATAATTTATTTTTATCTCAAGTTATATCGGTATCCACAAAAGATTGTAGGAAAAATAAAATATATCTTAAATTATTATATAGGTTATTAGATAATATATTAATTTTAATATAAACTTTTTTTGAATAATCTAAATAATTCTACCTTAAAATTTATGAAGAATATATAAGGACGATAAGTATTTTAACAAAGTATTTTCAAATTAATAAAACTTAGATAAAATTCTTTAAATACTTGTGATATTTTTTAATAAAAATATAATATATACCTTATTTTTTATTCACTTCATCATCTTCTTTTAAATTTTTTATTAATCAACTGTAAAAAAATATAACATATATCTTTTATATATATATATATATGCCTGCACTCCCACCCACAAATAGATAACTCTCACGTGAATGTGTCAGCTAACCAGTTGGTAAAGTTATTCAGGAATATTTTAATATACTTTACCCTCCTCCTTGGAGGGTGTCATTTTAGCTTATAACCTACTGCGATCCAGTCATTGATTTAATCCATAAAAATAATTAATGACTTGGATCATTTCCTTTTTTATTCTTACAATTAGAGTTTTAAAATTTTAAAATTTTAAAAAAAGAAGTATGAAAAACTTTTAAATTATCAAAAGTAAATTTCTTACTTAAAATTAATATATTTTTTTTTCAAATGAAATTTTAGTAATTAGAAAGAAGAAATAGTATTTTCTTAGGCTTGCCACAAAAACTATTGCGAGCTATTTTTAGACAAAATAAAGCATTTCAATTTTAACTTAACTCATATTTTGTTCATTTCCCATCAAAGCTCAACCTATTTTGACACAATATATTTTCAAAATCACAAAAGATTTCATATCTCAAGTTTTTAATTATTTATCGACACAAAAGATTACATTTTTTGACGATACTAAAAAAATACATTTTAACTTATAGTATAATATCAAGTAGTGTTTTTAAAATCAGTTTAATCAGATAGATTTTCACTCCATTGACAAAAAATATAAATTATAATTTTATAAAAAATGATATTTATGTATAATTTTCCTTAATGAATTATATGGGTTATTAGATAATATATGTATTTTAATATAAACTTTTTTGAAATAATAATTCTACGTCAAAATTTATGAAGAATATATAAGTGACGATAAGTATTTTATGATCTTCAAAAAAAAAAATAAAATTTTTTAAGTATTTATGATATTTTTTTAATAAAAAATAATTTACTTTTTTTACATTTTTTATTAATCAACTGTAAAATCATATATCTTATATATATATATATATATATATATGCCTGCACTCCCACCCACAATAGATAACTCTCACGTGAATGTGTCAGCTAACCAGTTGGTAAAGTTATTTATAGTTGAATGCAAAGACTTGAAATTGATCAAATCCTACCTTCACTTATGGGGCGTCAGTTGAGTACAACTCAATGTGGTCCCTCTCCTCCTACCTAGGTGTAGTGTGTGTGAGTTGGTGTATTCTTAGGTCTGATTTGATCTTGAAAATCCACAATAAATTTTAAATGATCATCACCACTATGATTATTGTTAAATTAAACTATAGTTATTAATTGAACATTATTTAACTAAAATTTATTAATTGTATTTGCTTATGAACCTTTTTTTTTTGTCAAAATGATAATGATGAAGACTTGCTAGTTACTTAGAGTGAAATATTATTTAAAGACTTAACTTTTTATGATAAATTGATTAAGGGATTAAACTTTTGTTATTATTAAGTAAGGACCTTAATTTTATTAAAATATTTTTTATTAATAAAAATGTTTTAAAAAATCTAACTAGATATATAAAAATAATCTATAACAGATGAATAAAACATATGACATATATGGTACAGACATATATATATATATGTCATATATGACTTAAATTTGTTAATTAATAAATATTATTAGAAACAATTTTTTTAATTAAAATTGATATACTTAATTGATTATAAAAACAAAGCTGGGATTTTTAATTGATAAACTTGAAAATTGAAGTCTTCAATTGATTATCAAAAGAAAATTTAGATGTTTTTACACCACTTTTCTTTATTAGTACTAAATGTGTAAAACAGAGACAAAAGACAGGTGAATATATGACACACTAATGTCTACGACTGTTTTGGGTGGAGGAAAAAGTAGATAGAAACTGAAAGATAAGAAAATGGACTGATAGTGGAGCTTAATTTGCAGATGTTAAAATGTAGGAAAAAAATTAATGTAGCTTAATTAGATGCATCATCTATTGAAAGTATATGCTCATGTTAAAAAAAAAGTATATGCTTGATAGAGAAGTAAATATTAGATGAATAATTAAATCGAAAATAAAAGAGAAATGCATGTTAGTAATGTATCCAAAAATTAGATGAACAATTTAAATGGAAAAGAAAATAGGAGCGCAAGTTAGTAATGTATCCAAACATGTATATTATCCATTTATTCTATTTCCACCCTTTGCGAGCATAGCCTTAATAAATTTAACCCGATCATGCAAATTTTGTCGTCATGTTCATGTGCCAACAACTAATTAACAGTATGTCAGCAACAAACTTTTTCCCTCTCATTAATGGGTATCATATGCGGTTTGAAAAGCTACGTATAATATTCAAAGAGAAAAAAGTAAAAATACCAATACTTTAGCTGGACTTGGATGATTTGTTATGGCTTGTAAGCTTGCTTAAACCTGAAGAAGAAAATATTTTGACCGTGAAGGAGTTATGCCTAAATTCTCTTATAATCAAGTCAGATTGGCAAAGTAATGGTAATAGAGAACTGCAGGAGCTTGAATGGGATGGGAGAATGATAAAAGTTACTCATTAATTACGTGAATGGCTAAATCCAAGCTTGTTATATGATGTTGGAGGTATAATCTATTCATGTGTTTTCATTCAAGAGGTTGAACTTTTAGAATAGTTACTTTATAATATGATATTAGAACTCTTTAAAATGTTTTTTTCTAAGAGAGTGTGTTACATATAAATATCTATAGGTCAATTTTATTGTAGTGGTTATATTTTATTCTATATTTTTTTTATCGATCGAGTATCATTTGAAACGAACCTTTTTTTATATTGTACTAACAGAATCTTATTCTAAATTAATTTTAGTATATAACTAGTATGTAAGCCTTTGCAAAAGTATGGGAATGCTTAGTTTTTTTATAAAAAAATTAAAGAATGTTTAATTTTAATTTTAAAAGTGGTAACAATTCTTTTACATTGAAATTAATTAGAAAATAAAAAATTTGAAATTTAAAATTTCATTGAAGATAATTAGGTAAAAAAGAATCTGATTGATTGAAGAAATAATTATTGAATAGATAATTAAAAAATAAAAAAAAATATTACTTTTTGAAAATAAAAGCATAGATGAAATAAAATATGAGAGAATGACACGTGGTTACACAAAAAAATAATATAATAGAAAATTTATCACTATCAAAAAGAATACTCTCTTTTATAATAGAGAGTGGATAAAATGAATTATGATTAAGTTTTTTTTTAAACAAGTTAATTAAATAAGTTGTACTTCGTCAATCAAATTGCTTTTTTTTTTACTTGTCCACTACTCCATTATATATTATATTATATTATATCTAATAAATAAATAAACATTATATATCATAAAGGTTCTAAGTTAAAAAAAATCAAAACTAAGTTAAAAATAAGATTCTTTTAAAAAGGGGATCAAAAAGTATTAATAATTCAATTAATATTTTGTAAAATATTTTCTATTTTGACACATTCAATGAGGCAGTTAATCTAGTAAACAAGCTACTTTTTTATTCTAAGACTGACAGATCCTCTATCTATTAGCATACTCATACCGACAGTTAGAATAACACTCTCTCCACGATCAATCACAATAAGTGACTATTAGAGAGCTATCTGTCTACCTGATTTAGTCTATTAGCAATGAGTACCAAACTATAAGATAGCCTGACCAATGCATCCAATTATATACCATGCAAGCAGCTAACACAAGACAAATATTAGATCTTAGAGGCTTGACACCAAACACTTTATGTTACACAAACACCCTTACAACATTATATATATATATATATAAATAAAAGAAGTTTATCTAATAAAAAAATATTTATTGTAAAATATAAAATAAATGAATTTTAATTATTAACTTTTACATAAATAATTAAAATTAAAATATAAATACATATAATTTTTTAAGTAATTACATAATTATTAAATAACTTTTAATTTTAATTATTTATATATAATTATATAATGAAAATTTATTTCTTTTATCATCTCATAATAAAAAAATTCACTATATATATATATATAGGGGACATATCTAGTGAGAAAAATTTTTATTGTGAGAATGTGAGAAAAATAAATTTTGACCATACGATTATATATAGATAGTCAAGATTAAAAGTTACTTGAAGATCATGTGATCACTTAAAAAAGTCACATGCATTTATGTTCTAATCTTGACCATTTATGAAAGATCCAATGGTCAAAATTCACTCTTTTCACATCTTTCAATAAATATTTTTCTCACCTGAATAAGATTTTATATATATATATAATCTCAATGAAACGAGGTAGCCTTGTAAGGGTTATTGCTTGTCGAATGTGTGGTTAAGTATATATCTTCTCCTTAAAAGTTTAGGCTATGTTTGGTACACATGATAGTATAGTATAAGATAAGATGATAGGATAATATAAGATATGATAGTATAATTAATAGGATAAGACATAATCCTATCTTTTGTTTGATAACAAAAGGATAAATTAACGATTATATAATATATTTTTTAAGACCAAAATATCATTTAGCATAAAAGTTAAAATAATTAAAAAATAATAATAAAAAAACTTTATGGTGGTGGTGGTGGTAGTAGTGGTGGCGGTGGTGGTGGTAGGTGGTGATGGTAGTGGTGGCGGTGGTGGTGGGGCGGCGGCGGTGGTGGTGGTGGGGGGTGACGGCGGTGGTGGTGGTGGTGGCGGCGTCGTCGGTGGTGGTGGTGGTGGTGATCGCGGTGGTGGTGGCGCGCGGTAGTGGTGGCGGCGGTGGTGGTGGCGGCGGTGGTGGTGGTGGTGGTGATGGTGGTGGTGGTGGTGGTGGTGGCGGCAGTGGTGGTGGTGGCGGCAACGCGGTGGTGATGGTGGCGATGGCGGTGGTGGCGGCGGCAGGTGGTGATGTTTGGCGGCGGTGGGTGGTGCTTGTGGCGATGGCGGTGCTTATGGTAGCGTTGGTGGTGGTGATGGTAGCGGTGGTAGTGGCGGCAGTGGTGGTGATAGTGGCGATGGCTGCGGCCGGTCTTGATGGTGGCGGTGGTGGTGGTGGTGGTGGTGATGGCGGTATTGGAGGTGGTGGTGATGGTGGTGATAATGGTGGTGGTGGTGGTAGCGCAAGGAAGAGGAGTGATAAAAATAAAATTGATGATAAGATTGGAATAAAAATACTATCATGTCTTATTATATATTAAAAGGGGATAGAATTATCACTTTAAAGTAAGATAAAATAACTTAATTTAATTTTATTATATTATCAATTGAATATACTTAATATTATATAAAATTTAATAATATTAATTTATATTATTATATTTTTTTATACGATTTACTTGGCGTAATCTTAAATGATAACGACTATACGCCTCACTCATATGAATTAGAGCTACATTTAACATGGACCTCCAAAAGTGTCCATGTGATGGACACCCTTTTATAACTATTAGATTGTGTTGGACTGTGCAGAGATTAACTGGACGGTATGAATCATCAATAACAGGTAGAATCATAATTGTAGAATTTAATTCGTCAATAAATTAAAGAATGTTTAATTTTAATTTTAAAAGTGGTAATAATTTTTTACATTGAAATTAATTAGAAAATAAAAAATTTAAAATTTAAAATTTAATTAAAGATAATTAAGTAAAAAAGAAATTGATTAATTGAAGAAATAATTATTAAATAGATAATTAAAGAAATAAAGAGAAATATTATCTTTTAAAAATAAAAGCTTAAATGAAAAAAATATGAAAAGATGATGCGAGGCCACATAAAAAGAATAATACAATAAAAAATTTATTACTATAAAAAAGAGTATTTTAATTTATAATATAGAGATGGATAGTATAAATTATGATTAAGTTTTTTTCTTTAAACAAATTAATTGAATAAGTTGTATTTCGTCAATCAAAATTCCTTTCTTTTTGGTTTTATACTATATCTAATAAATAAATAAATATTATATGTCAAAAAAGGGTTTAAGTTGAAAAAATCAAAACTAAGTTAAGAATAAGATTCTTTTAAAAAAGAGATCAAGAAGTATTAATTATTCAATTAATATTTTATAGAATATTTATATTTCAACACATTCAATTGACCAGCTAGTCTGGTATACAAGTTACTCTTTGATTCTAAGACTAGCAAATCCCCTATCTATTAGCAAAACTAGGCTAAAAATTAGATTCTTTTAGGAAAGGGATCAAGAAGTATTAATTATTTAATTAATATTTTATAAAATATTTCTATTTGAACACATTGAATGAAGCAGCTAATCCAATAGACAAGCCACTTTTTTTATTCTGAGAACGATAAATCCTCTTTCTATTAGCATACTCATACCTAAAGTTAGAGTAGCGTTCTCCCCGCAATCAATCATAGTGACTGACTATTAAAGTGCTGACTGTCTACGTAATTTAGTCTACAAGCAATAAGTACCAGACTGTAAGATAGCCTGCCCAATGCATTCAATTAGATACCAGGCATGCAGCTAACACAAGACAAATATCAGATCTTAGAAGCTTGTCGAATGTGTGGTTAACTATATACCTTCTCCTTGAAAGTTGAAATGATAAGGACTATACGCCTCACATTGTAGCCTAGCAATCATATATAAATTACAGCTGCATTTAACATGGAACTCAAAAAAGTGTCCATGTCATGGACTCCCTTTTATAATGAAAAACGTTTGGCCTCTAATTAAATATTTATAACTTTTATTTATTATATTTTTATGTTAGAAATATATTAAATTAAATTATATATTTTTGTGAAATATAATATGAATTTGTGAATAAAATAAAAAAATTTAAATTTTTTTTTTGTAAACACATAACACACTATTTTATAATTGCTAGATTGTGCAGAGATTAAATGGACGGTATGAATCATTCACTTGCTCATCAAATAACAGGTAGAATTTAAATTTTAAATTAATCCCTAAAAATATGATTATGTATAAAAAAAAGACCCCACAGGCACACAATTCGATATCTCCATCTGTCACCTCTAATCATCTTTCACATCAACTTCGATCCAAGGATTTCTTTCACACAAAAATTTGATGAAGAAGGATGATGAACCTCAAAGCAACAATAAGAAACAATGGGATACAAATACAAAAGCAAAATGGGTCTGGTACTAATGAAAGCTTTAATGCTATGTGGAAGAAGAGGTTCTAACAAAATGGGTCTCGTGAAATGATCAGCGTGCAAGCCATGAGAACATGGCTACGTGCATGGTCGGAGCTTGTAAAGCTTTAATGCTACTCTCTAATTCTAATTTTCATGTATCTAACATGCTAATTCCATCCTCCAAAAGAACGAAGAGCAAACTTTGAAAGAAGTATCAAAGTAAAAATCAGAATGGGTGTAAAAAAAAAAAATTAGAGAGCGAAGGTAAGAGAACGAAGCCATGTTCTCCTTCTTTGCTGGTGGTTAGAGCAACAGGTGCATCAGATGCAAAAATCTGGTGTGGGCAGGTGCATCAACTGTGGCTTGCGCACTGATCTAGTGGAATACGAGAAGGTTCTGAAGCTCTTTTTCGTTCCAGTTTGGCGGTGGCCCGACAAGGAACCTTTCTTGTATTGCGACAATTGCAAGTTCTTCTTGTTCCCTCAGTACCTGGCTACCTAATCATAAATCCGGAGATCCGGCCGGGTCTCCGGGCTCTACCCGTGCTACAGACATGATGGAGAAGACTCCGACAATGGGTGGCGCTGGGTAGCAGTTGGCAGAGGGTGTTGGAGTTAGACGGCGATGGAGCTCATGTGATTGTGTGGTGCTAGGGGCTTTTGAAGGAGCTGCAGAAGAGGGTGAAAATGAAGGTCAAAATTGATTTGAGATTAGATTAAAAAACATTAATAATAATAAGCTCAATAATAAATAAATTAATAGACCATTTTATAAATAAATAAAATTTGCTACATAATTTAGAGAATCCATAGTAAAAATTATCATAAAAAACCTTTATCATGCACATGACCTAAACTCTAAACCAAACTAGGAATATATAAATTTTTTGACAGAAACTTTTCACTTTAAGTATGTAAATTAATTTTTGATATATATTAAGTTGTGATACGAGAGATATGTATATTTTTATATCATCTAAATATTTTTATATATATAAAAATTAATTTATATGTCTAAGATAAAAAATTTCTACTTAAAAATGTCTACGGGCATATGGGTGAAAGAAGAAACAAGGCTATGAAGTGTTATTATACCAAAACACAAAAAATCTCTTACACTATGTTTGGATGATAAGTAATGAGAGGAACGGAAAAGGAATTGGAGAAACGAAAATAATTTCTCTTGTTTAGAAGTTTTAAAATGCATAGGAACGGAACAGAACATATGGGGAATCATTTTTCTCCTCTTCCCCTCAAATGCCCAATTTTTGTTCCTCCTAAAATTGAGGGAGAATGAGAGAAATACATGGATAATTCCGTTCCGTTCCATTTCATTAATGAAACTTCTAAACAAAAAGAATAGAAATTATATTTTATTCTATTCCTTTTCTTTCCATTTTATTCTATTCCTACCTATTTTGTTTCATTCCATTAATAAAAAAACATTCAAACATAATCTTAACAAAAAAACCAAGAAATTAAAATGTCTATGTCATAATGAAATGCTTATTTAAATATCTCTGATTCGCGCATAAGCAAATAGGACAAGCTATTTTTGCACTAGGTAATTAGATCTGTTGATGGAAAAGACCTGGACAGTAAACAACAAAAAATGAACAGCGTATCCAGTTAAGGTACATGTATTTGTTGACTTTTTTATCAAACTATCACTATTAATAAAATTATTTATTAAAATATTATTTTTTTAAATTATTTATTAAATTATCACTTTTTTTAAAATTATTTATTAAAATGTCACTCTTTTAAAATTATATACTAAATTATCACACTTTTATCTTATATGATATTTTTTAATTTTTTTAGCCATGTAAGATGCGTCAAACAGGATGACGCATCTATAAAGGTTATGCCAACACGCTTGGCGTAATCTTCATGGATGCGCTATCTTATTTGATACATCTTACGTGAATTTGTCATCTATAATGACGTATTTATACAAAATACGTCAAGTTTGTTGGCGTAACTAAGGCAAATACATCATTTTCTTTGGTGCCACACACGACCATGTCTTCTTACAAGATCAAACAGAAGCATTTTTCAAGTTAGATACTCGTGTATCTTAAAAAAAATAAACAGAAGCGTTTTGTGAGTTACACATGACTGTGCGTAACTCCTCAATCGTTCATAGGTTCTGTAAGAGTCAAAATGATCTTATTTTACTTCGAAAATGTGATGTCTTCGCATACTTTCACTTCAAATGTGATAAATCTCATTCAATTTATAAAAATGAAGATAATGATAAGGATCTATGTAAAATTCACTAATAAATATAAGTAAATCACCATAATTTATCCAGTTTAAGACTATAAAATATAGATTTATAAATCGTAATATAGATTAACTATAATAGCAAACTCATACAGTCATACTTATTTGCTTGTCACAATAAAGAGTCTTTATAGTAAAAAAAAGTTTCTTTTTTTTTCTTTTTTTGTGTGTATATGTTCCTGCATGTTTATTTGAAAAAAAAATTATTTTTTGAAACGTTTATTTGGTGAGTAGTCTCTCAATCATGACCCTCCCAATTTTGAAGAGTGCCATTTTTTTATATTATTAGTTAACGCAGAAAGATATAAACCTATTTGACATAATTCAACTAAAATTCAATCATTTGGATTCTATGTGTCCCGTGAATTCATTTTGACAGTTTTTCCAAAAATATTGAACCTCCCTAAAGCACATGAACACCTAAATTCAACCAAACCTGTTTAATTCAACCAGTTATCAAGATCATTAATAAAAATAAAGCGACAAATATGTTTAATCCAACAAGGGTACCAAAATCACAATAGAAAATCATCAATAGTAATTTAAACAAAATCACTAAATATAACATTCACAAATACACTAATGACATATAATTACACGTCAACAAGATGAGCCCACATCAAAATATGGTGGCCTGTGAGAGGGATTGAAAGAAGGACCTGACTGTGATGTGTATGGTGGGTAACCTGGTGGCAGGTAAGGATATGGTGGGTAACCCTGTGATAAGTAAGGATATGATGGGTAACCCGGTGGCGGGTAAGGATACGGTGGGTAAGGGTATGGTGAGTGATATGTAGGTGGTTGCTGAGTGGTTGGGTATGTAGCAGTTATATTTTCAGAGCGGTAGCAGTGGTAGGAGGCTGAGTCGTGTGTTGGCTTGTAGAACCGGAGTCCTCGGGATGTCGAAGTCGTGTCTGAGTGCTCGCTAGTCCTGTTCTCCTTCTACGCCGCGTTCCCTGTTGACTAGACTCCTTGGGTGGCCCTGAAATATCACATGCTGCTGGAGCTGGATGCAGATGTTCCATTATAATACGATCATGCTCTCACAATGAATGTAGGATCTGTGTAGCAGCTTCTTGAGCGACAACGTCAGTAGTCGAACTGAACAAATACTCTGCAATATCCGCCTAAGAAATAGATATAAAATATGTCATTATAATGAATACAAAATACATATAGTCACTAGTGAATTGGTAAAGAGCTTACCGCATTCCCAATAGATACACTGGTGGGAGAAATCCAGCACCTGGTAATTCTTTTATACCAACGCATATACTCAGAACGCGAAGCGAGGGGTGCGAGCAATGAGATTCTCCTAACAAGCTTCTCCCTTCGACTATCCTATATGGCTATGTAAACAACATATGTAGTTGACCAATTATCATAATGTCTACCTGCCAGTGTAATTGAGTGCAAACTGTCAATCTAGAGCAGTCTCCGTGGTATGGGCTACTCAAGACCAAACTGGCACATCACTCGGTCTGGCTGGTGCCACTCAACAATGTGAAAATATATGAGAGAGACCACTGCTAGTGCTATGTCCCTACTAGCCACACAAAAAGGTGAAAGTAATGTCACCTTCTCATCTGTGTATGGTTGTCATATAATCTGCAAAATGAGATGCACACAAAATTAAGAAGTCAAATACATAAGTAATTAATTCAAACAAATGTAAAATAATACGTACCTCATCATTCTTCAACTGATCAAAGAACCAGCAATAATATTCAAGTACGCCAGTCACAATATCACTCAAGACTTTATGCTTGCGCCACCTATTTATAAATGAAAATATTATGAACGTAAGTGAGAAATATTAGCAAAGTAAGTAATAGAGCAAAGTAATGTAAAGAAATGATATGAAAATAAACTTACTCTCATTCTAATGGACATAATTGACCACGATCAGCACCATAGAACACATCAGGTTCAACATGGTCAGCTAGTGTAGGGGCAAGCGGGGGAATCTGTATCATGCCCAATACTGCAATAAGATGCATGCCCCTCCAATCTCGCATGCCTTGTAGTTCGTAGCTTTGCAAATCTCTCTATACAAGTACGCAAAAACTACAGACCCCCAACTGTATGTCTCGGCAACAGTAAAGTCCTCCAACAATGGAAGGAACATCAAGTGCATAGACTTCTCAGAATGATCGAGGCATAAGAAACCCCCAAGCAACCTATGTATGTAATGTCGTGCATGTTGTTGCACGTACTCGTCATCATCATCGTCAGTGACGTTTGTAACACTCGGCTACCACAGATATGTCATATCAATGCATACACCAAATATGAACGACAGAGTCTCATCAATCCCTAACAATCGATCACATAGATCGAGTCAATTCGTCCGATGAGTAAGGCCAGTAACTGCAGCGTCGTTAGTAGGAAGACCCGATATGATACCGATGTCCTCCAACGTTATGGTGCACTCTTCGGTAAGCATGTGAAATGTATGCGTCTCTGGGCGCTATCTCTTAACCAACACAGTAATCAAGGAGTGATCAATGCTGCAATAGCCCATATGGGCAACCCCCAAGAAGCCAGTCTGCTGTATATATGGAAGAATCGGCGCAGGGGGTCCATATGTTTTGTTTTCTGAACATGTCTAACACGCAGGTGCCAGTCCTCATGTCCCTGCCATATATGCTGAGAAACATGATACTCATACAACTTCAAAATCGAGCCGTCCTCTGGGCTTGGGTTTACACGGAATGTCATCTGTCACGCTGTATGTCAAACAACAATAACAATTAGTGTGACAATATGAAAAATATTATATAATATTTGTTATCGATGATATAAAAGAAGACACAATTACTTAAAGCAATATAAGAATGAAATTATGTGGGAGAAATGAAGTGCAGGTGCTGATAATCAATTAACATATATTAATAGTATTCAGATACAACATTATAGTGGAGTAATACACAACAATATAGCTCCAAAATACACATTGATGATTGGCTAATACAAGAGTCTGACAATGAAAATATGTCCTAGATCAACTAGATGACCTCACTCCATCATCCCTCAAGGAACTTGATTCACCAGCATAACATGTGCAAGAATTATAGACAAATAGCTTCCTAAGACCTACTAATTTTAATTAAATGACATTTAGTTATTTAAATCATCTCAAGTACTCAAGAAAAAAAATTCATACTATTATTTTACGTACAAATAATTCATAGAATTCACACTATGTATCTTATTAATTACATTATTAATTAGTCAAGAAAAAATATGTAAACATCTAAATACGTATAAAATAACATAAATGTATAATTAACATTAATATAATAAAAAAAATCTACAAATCATAAACAAAAAAATTCAAACATTATAATAAATACTTACATATAAAGAATATTATATGAATTTGGTCACGATAGAGATAGAGATCAGACACCACATTTCTAATAGCAATTGTCAAATTAACTACGTGATGGAGAGTTGAGAGCGTTTAGAGAGAAAAAATTTGTGGAGAAAGTGAAAATTCAAAAAATGGAGTGAATGACACAGATGTGGGATGATGGCCTAAATATATAGTTATATTATGTCAAAAGTGTTAGCATATTTAGTTTAGTTATGTCAAGCTTATTAGCATATTCAGTACAAAACTCACGTAAGATGCATCAAACAGGATAACGCATCCATGAAAGTTAAGCCAACAAATGAATGCGTCATCCTGTTTAACACATATTACGTGACTAAAAAATATTAAAAAATATCATATAAGATAAAAATATGATAATTTAATATATAATTTTAAAATAATAATATTTTGATAAATAATTTAAAAAAATATTTTAATAAATAATTTTATCAATAAGATAAAAAAGGTTTCGTAGGTATATAACATCAATCAATGGTATAAAAACATTCTATTCAGATTGATGCTTGCTGTGCCCACGTATGCATTTGGCTGGCGGAGTTGTTTGCTTTACTATATGGCCGGCGCCGCCCATGGAACCCAGTACGCTGGGTTAGAGGGAGCACCATCCACCGTTAATAATTTAGTGATAGATAAATGTGGGTCATGGGTATTCACTCAGCGCATATAAAGATTCGAGGGAATACAAGTATATCAGTACCATATGGAACATTATATTAGTTGATCCACATGAATTTGTCGTTCAAATCACGCAATTATATTTAATAAATGATTCAGTTAATTTTAGTGTGCGTTTATATTAAAATTTATAAACTTAAATTTAAGTCAATTTAAATTTTTAAACTTAAATTTAATTAAAAATATTTTGAGGTAACATAATATATTTAAAAAATTTTATTTTAAAAATAAATTAAAATAACAACTTCAATATAAAAGTAAAATAAATTTTCTTACTTTTCAATTAACTTATATTTAACTGCTAATTATATTGAAACAAATAAATATTAAAATAATTCAAACATAATTTTACGCCATTCGTAAACTACAAACGTGGCCTACCAAGTTTCCAAACAGACTCTTACTCTTTGCATTATGTGGGTGTGTCATTTTCAAAATAAGCTTCTTAATCACAAAAGTTGAATTTGAATCTAGATGATGTAATCCGAGGATGTAATCCGAGGATGTAATCCTTTCTAACTGCCTCCATCAGCATCATTTCCCTGCAGCAGAACCAGATGAAAGTTATTTATTAAGTGGAAACAATGAATTCTTGTAATGGAAAAGTTCCACCAGAATGTAATTTGTAACTTCTAGTTGCCTGCAGATTCTAATAATGACTTATATTATAACAACTGACAACAAAGTAACATCACTTACATGCCTAAGAGAACTTGGCAAGCAGTTCTTCTATCTAAAGATTAACAAAAATATCATCATATATATTTTTTAAAAATATATGTACTATTAATATTTTTTTAAGAGTATTAAATTTAATAAAAAAATAAAAAAATAAGTACAATAAATAATATAAAAAAATACACCATTAATATTAACAACATCAGAACTAAAAAATTAAATGAAGATGCAAGGGTCATTAAAGTCAAGCTAGTTTCTGAATGTCCTATTAATTGTTAGGCCAACATGAAAATCTTATGGTCAGCAATTTATTGGGTTTGTGGCTCACCCATTTGTTTGCAGTTTGTATTCTACACATTGTGCGTACAAGTGTACAATTTTTAGAAAAAGGGGATTCGGACTGATACCACATTCAATTGTTGGCTTTTTTTATTTATTAAAATATTACTTTTTAAAAATTATTTTTCAGATTACCGCTGTTATATTTTTAATTCTCAAAATACAATGACTTTGAAAATGCTTAACGTGGAAATTTTATTTTTTTATAAATAGTGTTGAGAATTCGATTTGTAATGAATTGACTTTTTAATACTATAATAATTTTTTTGTTAACCATGTTGAGAAGTTGGTTTTTCTCAAACCGACTTTTTAACATGATTTATTTATTTTATTTATTATATTAAAACTTATCTTATTCAATTTCTTTCTTATTTCTTTTTTAAACATTATTATAAATATTTTTTCATCATAATCAATATAAATAATTTCTTTTTTCATTTTGCTTAACATTATTATAATTTGATTATGATAATATAAATAATTAAATTTAGTTTAAAATAAGTTTATCTATTAACCATTTTTTATACCTCATATCAAAAAAATAAAGTACATAATATTTAGATTTAAGAAACTAAATTAAACAAAATAAAAAAGATTAATTAAAACAAAAATTAATAACATGATGATATATTTTTTAATACACCAATAGATTAATTTATTAAACAGGATAATTTATTATTCAAAAATAATATACAAAACATTTATTTTTTCAAATAATCTCCAGTCCGACAAAATGGAGCCTACTTTGCGCGTGGTGGTTGGACATGTTCTACTTGGGAAGGTGCAGGTGCAACAGCTCGACGACATCCTCAGTATCATGGCCCAACTTTGTGTCATAATCTAGAAATGCGCAGAGATCCTCATAGTTGGCTGCAATCTAATTGCATTCATACTAAGATGGACCTTAGGGAGAAATGTCAAGCAAAATGGTGTGAATTATGCAGAAATGTAGGTCATATATAATAACTTTAGTAGTAACATGTTAGACGTGTTTATGTGTATAACTTGCTTATAAGGTCAAGTCTGAATTTGTTTAGGTACTTGCAATTGAGTCTGAAGTTGAAAGAAGTTTAAAATGACTCGGATAATGGCTTATAAGGTTAAAAAACTTTGTTTCTAGGTCATAAATAAGTCAAGTAATAAGCAGTTAAAGTTTCAAGACAATATGAGTTAATTTGGTATTTTTAGGCATACTAGTTGTGCATTTAATACTGAATTGACTACCAGTAGATATGAAAAATTATAAAAATTATGAAATAATAATTTAGATGAATCCTATAATTTATTCTAAAGTTGTTGAAAGTTGAAAAACTTGAATTAGTATAATTTTAGTGTTCTTAACAGATAAAAAAGTTCCAGCAAAATATCCTCAGGGACATGATGGTTATTCTCTCATTTTTCTCTCTCTGTTAAAGGCAGAAGAAGTTGCAAAGAAAGAAAACGAAGGAAGAGAAGAGAGAAAGGAAGAAGAAGAAGAGAAGGAGAAGGAGAATGAGAAGGAGGAGAGGAAGACCAAGGGAAGGTCAAGATTAAAGCATAGAACTTGAAGATTGATCATCCATACAAGAGGTAAGGGGTTTTCTATTCATCTTTCTCCTCTTGATTCTAATTGAATGAAGTTTGGGGTTTTTGAGTAGAAATTGGGATTTGGAGAGCCAAATCCAAGTTCTTGGCTTGATTTTTGATTCCAAGGATTATGTTAAGTTAGTTTAAGCTTAGTAAGTGTAAGATAGTCATTTATGACTCAAGAACCATTAGGATCTATAGATTTAAGAATTGGATAATGGTTAGAGTTATGTGATTTGAACTTAGATCTATGCCTAAGAGAATCCATAGGTTGTATTTGAGTTACAACAAGTTTAGGGGCATGAATGAGTGTTAAAAATCACAAAGAAACCAATTTGAGATGATTGAAAGTAAGATTTGAACCATGAAACAGTGCTATGATTTTGCAGAATTTGCTACAGTATGTCTGATTAAGAGACATGACCCGTGTTCAAAGACACGGGGGGGAGGGAGGTCGTGTCCCTCTGTGCCTGTTCTAATTCATGAAACTATGCAAACAGAGCAAGACACGGGGAGAGGGTGTGTCATCAGACATGGCTCGTGTCTGAGGCCAGAATCTTCAAAAATGTTATTTTTGATGTTTTGAAGCTATGAACTAGATGAGATCATTAGTATATGTTTCCTAAAGTGTGTTAAGGCACAAATGAGGATATTTTCAAAATGAAAATTATCACATAGCATGTATGAGAAATCTTAAGCCTTTGGGCATTCCAAAGTGAAGGATTGCCCTAGGTAAGAACATAGCACCTTAGGCAACCTAGTGTTGCATTAGATATCACTCAAGATGTGATGAGATGATGCAATGGAGATGAGTATATTATGATGAATTGTAGGGTTCACTCTAGTAAGGATAAGGAAGGTATGAGCCTTAGGATATCCAAGAGTAATGGATTATCTTGGAAATGTATCTAGAACCTTAAGTAACAAAGAGTTGCAAGTAAAACCACTTTGAATTAGATTCACTTGAGTGGAGATAAGATTGTGTATTTAGTTTCAAAAAAAGGATGTTATGTTCTAAGTCTCTAGCTAAACGGGACCTTGTGCATTATAGAATACACAAAAGGATGAATGTTGACATGTAAGCTTGTTATATTCATTAAGTATGCAAAGTTATAGTAAAATGCTCATTTATTTCCTTAAGCAATGTTGAATAAGGCATTAGTTAAAATAGACTCTTTCACTATGATAAGTTGAGTCTACAAGAAAGTTAAGGTGGTGTTTATATAAGAGGTAAACATAACTCTATACTTTTTACATGCTAGTTAGTTAATCTAGCTTGTATGTGAAAGTTATGAGAACCTTAGTGCAACCAAGAGTAATGGTTTATCATAGGTGAGTATCTAACACCTCAGCAACATAGTGTTGCATAGAGATCACTTAAGAGTTATGGGTGATGAGGTGATGTTTAGATATAAGTAAGTATGTATGTCTATGGAAATGGTCTAGTAGTATTGATCTTAGTGAGTACCCTTTGATGCCTATTCATGAAGGCCAAGGAAGATAGATAGGTGTCTGATAGACTCTTTTGAGGAATGACATAACACTGATATCTTGATAGTGTCAAGGCCAAGGGAGATAAGTAGGGAGTTCGTAAGGTTTTTTTGAACAAGGATTCAGCTCGAACTTCTTAACGTGTCAGGATACGTGTGATGTGAAGATGAACTTTTCCTCTATTTGCCACGAGATAATATACCAAACCAGTTCCTAATGAACTTATTGGTTTTCAAAATAAACCTCCGCATATATTTCAAAACAAAACATTGCACAAACATATCTTTAGGATCTTTCTTAGGCATAATCATATTGCATATCATCTGCATTGCATTTATGGACAGTTGTACGAGTATTGTCTGTTCCTGTTTGTATTCACAATTGTATGAGCAGTTGTCTATATCCAACAGTATATAGGCTATCGATTTAGACTACATTACTTAGTAGTGTGCAGTTATGAGTTTTAGTGAAAGAAACTCTTATGTTTGTAGTTATATCAATTGTTATATTTGTTATACAATGTTATAGCTAGCTGAGATTGGAATTGCTTTTACTGATAATTGTAATTCTAACCCCAGTTGTTCTTCCATGTAAATCTAGGTAAAGACATTGTTAAGGGAAAAAAGATGAAGCATGAAGACTAGTATAGTTTTTATATGCTTTAGTAGACAAAGCTGATGTATAAAATTTATATTTGCTTTGTATGTTTTAAGTAGTATGTATTACAATATACCTTTTTTGTGACAAGCGTTGTGTGTGTGTGTGTGTGTGTGTGTGTGTGTGTGTGTGTGTATATGAGTTTAAGTTGTTCGCATTCTCTCAAGACTTTCTATAATTACTCAGTTGTGATTATGGATATATGTTAGTTAGGTATGTAGAAGTGACATTTCTAGTACTGAATATCCTTGTGTATCTATAATATACATAGATATCTGTATTAGGATATTATATTATGGTATCAGAACAGTTCATCTTGTTGAGCCGGGGTATGGACTGACTGTGCTTAGGCATAAGTAGCAGTTCAGTAGAATGTTATGCATTCTTTTATCTCTTTATGAGATATGCAGATGGAATTGCATGACTAGCCTTAGGTAATGATGCTATTGGCTACTATCACACAGTTACATGATATTGAGCTTAGCTAACTCAATATGTATTATACTGTGTGTACAAAAAACTATGGCAACTACTGGGCGAACTTATGAAACTAGGAGACTGGTAAAAGAGGAGATAACCAGAACTCTTAGAGTAATGGCTGCTGTATTGAGAGAGCAGACTACCATTAGTAGAAGTCTATCAGAATCGATAAAATAGGACTTGCGTAATTAGTTGAGGGACAAGAAGGAACTTATGAGAGATTAGTATTTCTCAAAGTTCAAGAAAGCTACTCCTTTGTTTTTCAAGGGAGAATTTAGTTCAGTCAGATCCAAAAGATGGCTTCATGTAATGTAAGAGATCTTTGAGGTCATGGTGTGCATTGATGGATAGAAGGTGACATTGCTTCATAAGGGTTAGTAGGAAGAGCCAAAACCTATTGAGATGAAGCAGAGAAGTTTCTAGAGAAGGTTGGAACTCGAATCACCTGGTAGGTGTTTAAAACTACTTTCCTAGACAAGTATTATTCCCTTGAGTTATGGAAGGCAAGAGAAATTTAGAAATTTTTAAGGTTTGAGCAAAGGGATATTACTGAGGACCAATATATGGAGCAATTCAAGGAATGTTAAGAGTTCTTTTCTTATTTTATGTCCAATCCAGATAAAGACTAGAAGTGAGTAAAATTTGAAGTAGGACTTGGAGAGGGCATCAAAAGGGTTATGAAACAAAAAGGAGGTTAAGAACTTCTTCGCTCTCGTCAATGAGTGCAGAGTTGTAGAAGCAGATAATCTCAGAGCCACGTTGGAACAAAAGTTAGAAAGTTCTCTAAAGAGGAAAAGATCAGATGTTGAGATCAGTGAGGGTGCCTATTGGTCTCAATTTTTATCAGGAAAAGGAACACAAGTTCGAGTGGTAGCTTAGGGTGATGATAAATATGAGTAAGGTGCTTTTAAGATGAACAACCTTAAAGGAAAGAGGTAAATTAGACTCCAATGTACCAAGATGTGCAAACAAAATATAGATCAAAGTGAGCAGCAGAGGCGATGAAGTCTTCCAACTTGGTATAAGATAAGAGCACATGTAAAGAGAAATCTTTTAAGATGTGTATAAGGAGAGTATGCATTTACTTTGTAAATCATGTTAGTTTACTTTGTGAATCTAGCTTGCTTACTTAGTTGGTACGGTTTAGTTGCCAAAAGAGACAAATGGTGTTATGTTATTGTTTAGTTTAAGTGTGAGATTGTGCTCATGTTAGGCAGTCAAACAAAGGAACTATCGAGATTAAATGTCTTTGTCTAGAAAGGATGATAAGGTAGATTAGTTGAGAGAAGTTTTGGATTTTCTCACGAGATGATCTAAGACCTGGTTGTCAGAGAAGTAAAGTTAAAAAGAGTAGATCTCAAAGAGTTTTCGAAGATTACAAAAGGACATGTAGAGTATGTCAATGGTAGTTTTAGAAACTTTTGGAAAAGAAGGTGGTTAAGTGCCAAGTTAGCCAAAAGTCAGTTTTGGGTTACAAATAGTACAATTTATGGGCTATGTAATTTCTCAAGGAAAAAATTGTAGAGAACCCTAGTAAAGTTTAAGCGGAGATACAATAGGAAGAGCAACCGTTGTAACCAAGGGCAGAGAGTTTATAAGTATACTTTCTCAGTTAGTGCTACCCAGATTAGGCCAGCTAAGAAATGTAGTACTCAGCAGTAGACTCTGGAGAGTGAGTATGGTTTCCAAGAGTTGAAGAGGAGGTAGATTACTACGTTAGTGTTGGTAATTCCAAATTCCCGTGAGAACTTTGAGGTAGTTCGTTATACTTCAAAGATGAGACTAGGGGTGTTTAGATGCACAAGAGGTAAGTAGATACCTATGCATCGAGGCAATTAAATCAGCACGAGGAGGACTGCCCTAGGTATGATTTGGAATTAGCCACAGTGGTGATTACCTTACAGTTATGGAGACATAGCTCATAAGGAGTCTAGTTCGAGGTGCTCAGTGATCATAATAGCTTAAGATGCTTGTTAATCAGAGGAAGCTGAACATGAAGCAGAATAGATGGATGGAGTTTTTCAATGCTTATAACCTTGAGTTATGATATCATTTGGGTAAGACCAAAGTAGTGGTTGATGCACTAAGTAGGAAATTCTTATAGGTGTCTCAGATGATAGTCCAAGAGAGTGAATTTCTTAAGAGTTTCAGAAATTTGAGTCTCGCGGTGACTATGATTCAAGATAATCTCTCAATGAGCAATGTGAACATGGTAATAGGCCTAAGGATTTAGATTTTTAGAAGCTCAGAGGGAGAATGAAACTCTAAGGGACAAGAGTGGGCAGATCTTCATAGGAACCCTAGAGGATTTTGTTATGACTAAGAGGGAATGACGAAATTTAAAGACAGACTTTATTTTCCAAGAAGGTCAAAAATCAAGAAAGAGATCCCAGAAGGAGTTTTTAAGAAAATGTACCATCTATCTAGAGGTTACTAAGGTTCTTCAAGAGTTAAGAAAGATGTATGGTGACCTATTACGTTAAAGAACATAGCAAAATATGTTGAGTTGCAGGTAAATGTGGAGATGTTAAGTAATTTGCCTACCTTTCGCTAAGTAAAGTTAGCTACTTTCTAGATAAAGTTGTTTAACTACTTTTGAAAGAAATAGTTAAGACGCATGGAGTTCGAGTGAATATAGTGTCTAAAGGGGATACTAGATTCACAGTTAGTTTTGGGAAGCCTCACAAGAATGAGTTCAAAGCTAAGTTATGTTTTAGTACAGCTTACCATCCACAAATAGAGGGGTTAAGAGCTTAAAGATAAGCAGATTTCCTCTAATAGAGGTGTAGTTGGGAGAAGTTGGTGTTGAAAAAGGATTACATGGTATTAGGAGTTCTATGATAAGAGAGTTTACCCGGAGTTGTTTGCACGAGGTGAGTAATTTTGGGGACAAAATTTTAAAAAGGAGGGGAGAAATATAATACCCTTAGTAACATGTTAGACTTGTTTATGTGTTCAAAAGGTAGCATATAACTTGCTTAACATGTCAGTGAAGTTTTCTGATAATCTGAGTTTGTTTAGGCACTTAGTTGTAACACAGAAGTTGAAAAGTAGCTTAAAATGACTCAGATAATGGCTTATAAGGTTAATTTGAGGGAAACAGGTACGGAAACCTTGTTTCTAGGTCACAAATGAGCAAAGTAAGAAGCAGTTAAAGTTTTAAGACAATCAGAATTAATTTAGTATTTTTAGACATACTGGTTGTGCATTTAATACCGAATTGACTACCAGAGATATGAAAAATTTTGAAAATGGTGAAACAATAATTTAGATGAATCCTATGATTTATTCTAAAGTTATTGGAAGTTAAAAAACTTGAATTAGTATAATTCGGGTGTTCTTAGCATATAAGGAAGTTCCAGCAAAATATCCTAAGGGACATGATGGTTATTCTCTCATTTCTCTCTCTCTCAGTTAAAGGCAACAGAATCTGCAAAAAAAGAAAAATAGAGAAGAAAGAAAACGAAGGAAGAGAAGAGAGAAAGGAAGAAGAAGAAGAAGAAGAAGAAGAAGGAGAAGGTGGAGAGGAAGATCAAGGGAAGGTCAAGATTAAAGCATAGAGCTTGAAGATTGATCATCCATATAAGAGGTAAGGGGTTTTCTATTCATTTTTCTCCTTTTAATTCTCATTGAATGAAATTTGGGATTTTTTAGTAGAAATAGGGGTTTGGAGAGCCAAATTCGAGTTCTTGGCATGATTCTTGATTCCAATGATTAGATTAAGCTTAGTAAGTGTAAGATAGCCATTTATGGTTCAAGATCAACCATTAGGATCCATAGATTTAAGAATTGGACAATGGTTGAAGTTAGGTGATTTGGACTTAGATCTATGCCTAAGAGAATCCATAGGTTGTATTTGAGTTACAACAAGTTTAGGGGTATGGATGACTGTTAGAAATCATCAAGAAACCAATTTGAGATAATTGGAAGTAAGATTTGAACTATGGAACAGTGTCACGATTCTGCATAATTTGCTACAGTATGTTTGGTTAAGAGACACGGCCTGTGTCCGAAGACACCGGGGGGGTCGTGTCCTTCTCTGCCTATTCTAATTCGTGAAACTATACTAACAAAGCAAGACACGGGAGGGGGCGTGTCATCAGACATGACTCGTGTCTGAGGCCCGAATATTCAAAAATATCATTTTTGATGTTTTGAAGCTATGGACTAAATGAGATCGTTAGTATATGTTTCTTAAAGTGTGTTAAGGTACAAATAAGGATATTTTCAAGAGGGAAATTATCACCTAGCATGTATGAGAAATCTTAAGCCTCTGAGCATTCAAAGGTGAAGGATTGCCCTAGGTAAGGACATAGCACCTTAGGCAACCTAGTGTTACATTAGATATCATTCAAGATATGATAAGATGGTGCAATGGAGATGAGTATACTAGGATGAATTGTAGGGTTCACTCTAGTAAGGATAAGGAAGATATAAGCCTTAAGATACCCAAGAGTAATGGATTACCTTGGGAATGTACCTAGAACCTTAAGCAATAAAGAGTTACAATTAAGAACCACTTTGAGTTAGATTCACTTGAGTGGAGATAAGGTTGTGTATTTAGTTCCAAAGAGGGGATATGTACTAAGTCTCTAGTTAAACGGGTTCTTGTGCATTGTAGAATACACGAAAGGATGAATGTTGACTTGTAAGCTTGTTACATTTATTAAATATGTAAAGTTATAGTGAAATGCTCATTTATTTCCTTAAGTAAGGTTGAATGAGGCATTAGCTAAGATAGGCTCTTTCACTAGGATGACTTGAGTCTACAAGAAAGTTAAGGTGATATTTATGTGAGAGGTAAACATAACACTACACTTTTTACATATTAGTTAGTTAATCTAGCTTGTATGTGAAAGTTATGAGAACCTTAGTGCAACCAAGAGTAATGGTTTGTCATAGGTGAGTATCTAACACCTTAGTAACATAGTGTTACATAGAGATCACTTAAGAGTTATGAGTGATGATGTGATGTTTAGATATAAGCAAGTATGTATGTTTATGGAAATGATCTAGTAGTATTGATCTTAATGAGTATCTTTTGATGCCCATTCACGAAGGCCAAGGGAGATAGATGGGTGTCTGATAGACTCTTTTAAGGAAGGACATAATCTTGATATCTTGATAGTGCCAAGGCCAAGGGAGATAAGTGGGGAGTCCGTAAGGTTCTTTTGAATAAGGATTTAACCTGGACTTCTTAACGTGCCAGGATACGTGTGATGTGAGGATGAGCTTTTCCTCCATTTACCACATGATAATATATTGAACCAGTTCCTAATGAACTTCTTGGTTTTCAAAAAAAACCTCCGCATGTATTTCAAAACAAAACATTACATAAGCATATCTTTAGAATCTTTCTTAGGCATAATCATATTGCATATCATCTGCATTACATTTATGGATAGTTGTATGAGCATTGTCTATTACTATTAGTATTTACAATTGTATAGACAGTTGTCTATATCCAACGATATATAGGCTATCGGTTTAGACCACATTACTTAGTAGTGTGCAGTTATGAGTTTTAGTGGAGGAAACTCCTATGTTTGTTGTTATAACAATTGATATGTTTGTTATACAAAATTATAGCTAGTAGGTATTGGAATTACTTTTACTGAGAATTGTAATTCTCACCCTAGTTGTTCTTCCATGTAAATCTAGGTAAAGACCCTGTTAAGGGAAAGAAGATGAAGCATGAAGACTAGCATAATTTTTATATGCTTTAGTAAACAAAGCTGATATATAAAGTTTATATTTGCTTTGTATGTTTTAAGTAGTATGTATTACGATATGCCCTTTTTGTGACAAGTGTTGTATATAAATATATGTATGAGTTTAAGTTTTTCTGCATTCTCTTAAGGCTTTCTATAATTACTCAGTTGTGATTATGAATATATGTTAGTTAGTTATGTAGAAGTGACGTTTCTAGTACTGAATATAATTGTGTATCTATGATATACTTAGATATCTGTATTAGGATGTTACATCATACCTGTCCAAAGTGTCCTAATCGTGGAGGCACCTCTGACCAAAGCTCGCATCATGAGTAACAAGAAGCATCATGTTTGCAATTTTTTGTAATGTTGTATTTATAAAAATCATGTATGATATTAAGTAATATTGTATTATAATTAAGTTTTGTTCAAGTTTAATCATCCTATAATTATTATTTATATTTAAGTTAAACATATATCATTAATATGCATGCTTCTCTAATTATGCATGTAAACTATCATATAAATATTATTAATTTTAATTTTAGTAAACATTAATATTTTTCAAAACCATTTTTTTATAAATACTAATGAAAAAATGTTAACAAGAAGATAAATTAAAAACAATATAAAGAAAAACTATTTTTTTTCAAGATTTCATGCAATTAGTAATATTTGTAAAATAAATACTAAATGTTAAAAAAACATAATATGTTGACCTTGACCCGAATTCGAACCCGATATGTTGATCGAGTCATTTCTTTGGACCCGAACTCGACTTGATTATGACTTGACTAGTCATCGACCGAAACCAAATTGACCTGATATTTATATAAAATAGACAAAATTAAACATTATGCATAAGTAAGTATAAAACTCTAGAAGTATGAAACTAAAACTAAGGAATTAATTTTAATGTAATTCATACTTTTTGGTGTACTAAAATAAAAACATAACATCATTTTGTTAAATTCTATTTTAATTAATCTTAAATAATTTATTTAATTTATTTTCTTAAATATAAATACTATGCAATTTATTATCATGATCAATTTATAATATAAATAATCAAATTAATTTATTATAATTATAATTTTAAAACAAAAATACTATGTTAAAAAAGAAGAAAAAATGTAAAATGAAAATTTAAAAAGAAAAAGTTTTAAATAGTAAATAAAAAGATAAAATCATATTGGGAAGTCAATTTGAGAAAAACCGAGTTCCCAACATGGTTGACAAAAAAGTTTTTGCTATGATGTTGAGAAGTCGATTCCTTGCAAACTGACTTCTTAATACTATTTCGAAAAAAAAATCACTTTGAGAAAACGTTTCCAAAATTAGCATGAAAATGTTTTCAAAATTAGCACATTTTGAAAATTAAAAATGTATTTTTAATAAAAAAAACTCAATTATTACCCTATTATGTGGCAAAATATCACCTTGGACATGCAAGTACGATCTTTTTATTTTATTTTTTCATATTGAAGTATTACCAAAAAAAGCTAAAATGGGCTATAAAAGCAATGTATCAAAAAGTAAATTAGCAAGTGTAACTTTTTTTTAGATCACGTGATGTTTTCATAAATTTGTTCTATTTGAATTGTTTATAAAACTAATTTTCGTTCATAGGAACATTAGGATTATGTGATTTCTCTATAATAATTACTTCATTAAAATTTTAACCCGCATCCTTGTCTCAATGAGTCGAAATTGCTTATTACCCTGATTCATCATTTAGGGGTAAATTGGCCGGTGTAAAGACAAAAAGGCTTAATTCAAGTGACACTAATTTTTTTTTAGACTATTTGATTTTGGATTTTAATCCCACCATGTCTGTTAAGCGTTACAAAGCTTGTTTAATTAGAAAGGGATTTACTTAATAGTATGATATTGATTATGAAGAAGCATTTGGGTCAGTTGCTTGCATCACTTTAATACGTATTATTCTTACTATTGCAGCTACTCAAAAATAGATTCTTAATCAGATAGATATGAAAAGTGTCTTTCTCTATGGTGATTTGAAAGAATAAGTTTATATGTGTCTATCCCCTAGCTACACTTGTCCATTAAACAAGGATTATCGTCTTTGGAAAGTTTTATATAGTCTCAAACAGGCACCTCGAGTTTGGTTTGCCAAGTTTCACAGCATTATTAATCAACTTATATCTTCCTCCAGTGCTCATGAGTCTGCTCTCTTTAGTTGCAAAACTGATCAAGGTACTATTATGTTGCTCCTCTATATTGATGATATGATTATTACTAGTGATGACACTGCTGATATTGTTAAGTTTAAATAGTTCTTGAGCCAAAAATTTAAGATGAAAGATCTTCGGTCTTTGAGTTATTTTCTGGAGCTTGCGGTACTCTCTTCCAGTGATGGCCTGTTCCTATCTCAGGCTAAGTATGCTTCGGACCTCATTTCTTGAGTTGGACTTACATATAGCAAAATCGAGCACACTTTACTTGAACAAAATGCTTGGTTTACTCCTCAAGATGACACCTTGCTAAATGATCATGCCCCATATCATCAGTTAGTTGGCTTGATCTATCTTACAATTACTCATCCTGAAATCTTCTCTGTTGTTCATTTGATTAGTTAGTTCATGGCTGCACTGCATTCCACCCACTATGCTACCGTTCTTCGGATAATTCAATATATTAAGGGTACATTATTTCATGGCCTTCATTTCTCTATTGACTCTTCATTGGTTCTACAAGCTTATTCAAACATTGATTGGGGAGGAGATCCCACTGATCGTTACTCCACTACTAGCTATTATATCTTTCTTGATGATTCTCTTATCTCATGGTATAGCAAGAAACAAATCCTAACTGCTCGTTCCAATACCAAAGCAGAATATCGTGCCCTAACTAATACTACCTTTGAGATACTTTAGATTTGTTGGCTGCTTGAAGACTTGGGCATTTCTTAACCTTCTGCTACTACTCTCTACTGTGACAACCAGAGTGTTATTCAATTCACGCATAATAATGTTTTTCATGAGTGCACCAAACACATTGAGATTAATTGTCACTTCATTTGCTAACACATCCTTCGTGGTACTCTTCGTCTCATCTCTATTGAGACTATTGACCAACTTCTTGATTTGTTCACTAAAGTTCATCATCCTAGTCGATTTCGTACTCTAATTTCTAAACTCAAGTTGATTCCCTCTACACCCACTTGAGTTTGAAGTGAGATGTTAACGTGTAAAATATGTAAAATGTGTATCATATGTAAAATATGTGTTATGCGTAAAATGTGAGTTAAGTGCATTTTACTTGTACTACATGTGTATAGTTCTAGTTTATAAATCAGTGTAAAGGTCTTTGTACTCAACAAATTCAGAAGTACAGAAAACCTTTTCAAAATATTGATGTCTTTTGTTTCTCAGAGCAACGAGTAGTAATCAATCTTTCTTGCTTCTTCTTTGTTGACCAAGGCCAATAAGCATTTTTTCTTCTTCTCCATTGACCTATGTAAGTAGGTAATCAAGCACCATCTTCTAGGTTGGGTGGTGGTGGCTATGGTGGGCTTGGGTTCAATGGATCTTGATGGATTAAGCAGTAGTGGTAAATGTATGTGTTATAGGAGGAAGTATCGGTAGTGGACTTGGTGGTTTTAGTGATGGTAGATGGAAGTTGTCGATGGATGAGTTTAGGCACATTAGAAGTTCTCTATTTGAAGTTTTTGTTTTCACAAATTTTGAAAAAAGAAAAAGAAAAAAAAAGTGACTCAATATTCTAAATCGAACTAACTCAATTTTGGTCGAATTAGGTTAATTGAAAAAAAGTTTTGTAAAACCAAACCAAACCAACTCGATCATAATATCGGTTTGAATTTTTTCCCCCCACTAAATGTGAATCAAACAAACTTGTGAACATCCCTAGCCATAAGTACTACTTATTTCCCACTAAGAACTTTATTCCAAACATCAAAAAAGTAAAAACAAGTGGCAGATAAAAAAACCAGTCCCAAAATAAATAAATAAAAGCATTTATTCCACTAAAAGAATCAACATACTATGCTAAAAAAGTGGCAGGAAAAAAGTATTGGGTCGTCTTGCTCCCTGTGGACTATTGTTCAGTTTAAAAGCAGTTGTAGCAGTCTATTTCTCATCCTCATAGTTGAGGCCTGCCATTTATTAGGAAATCCAAACGTGCCTCTCCTAGGCCTCTTATCAACAACACACCCTAACCCTTTGGCTTGCACTTTCATACTAAACCCCTCACTCCTCAAATTACTCCCAAATCACAATCTTTCTTGTGCTTCAAATTACCTATCTCCCTCATTATGTCAAAAACAACCACAATTGCTAACACAAGGGCAGAGGTGTGGCGAGCTCGTTTAGGCTCAGCTCTACGAACTACTTTGGCATGCACCATAGTAGGTTGCACCTCCCTCTATGGCCCTGCACCTCTCAGGCGCTACCTCGAATTCCCAGCCTTCTCTTATGTGACAACAATCCTCATAGTGTCAGATGCAACACTTGGTGACACCCTAAGCGGTTGCTGGCATGTCCTTATTGCAACCCTCCAGGTTATGATCCTCTCCCTACTTAGCCTGCAGGTGATAGGACCTGGCAACTTCACCAACTACGTGGCGGCGCTGGCAGTGGCAGTTTGTGCCTTCGTGGTTGCGCTGCCGGAATCAACCCACTTGATGACTAAGCGGATTGCATTTGGACAGCTAGTGATTGTTTACGTGAGCACAGTGATAAATGGTGCACAAGCAGGAGTGGCCATGCATCCTATTCATGTGGCATCCTCCACAGCCCTTGGAGCTCTGGCTTCTGTCCTGGCCATGTTGTTCCCATATCCTAGGCTCGCCTACTATGAGGTAACTTTGTTTTATCTGCGAATCATGCTAGATAGAAGTTGAATTTAGCACTTGAAAAATGTTATGAACAATTATACATATATCTGATAGCCATACTTGGTTTTCCCTTTGGTGTTCAATGCATAGAGCCACTGACCACACAGAGCATGAATATTCCATTCATATTTCACAGTAAACAATTCGTTAGAGAAGCAGAAGTAGTAAGGACATAAATAATTGAGCATCATACTAATTAATTGCTCTTCTTCTGGCATGTTTGTGCAACCACTTCTCTCTTTGTTTTTGATAAATCTTTGACACTTTCAAATTTTATTAACGTGCCAGTAACAGATTTGGTACTTGTGATAAAAATGTTAATATTACAATCTAATTGTAACTTTCTCCAGGCATTATTCCAGTTTTCAAATTTTTTTATGTAACAAACATCAAACTTATATATATATATATACAAACTTTTTTTCTCTTATATATATATATATATGATGTGTGTGTGTGTGATATATATATATATATAAGTTGATGTATATATATATATATCTGATGATAGGATCAAACATTATCTTACAATAATTTTTTAAATAAGTTCTCAAAGCAATTTTCAACAAAATTGTAAGCCAATTTGTCTCCAAGTGTTTGTGTGCACGAGCATAAAGAGAGAGACGTTTGGTTTATTCTGTCCATCATTTAGCATCATGAGGAACCAAAAAACGGATGAAAAACAACCCAATTAATGTTAATTTGCTTTTCATGATCGCTTAGAAGCATCTATGTATGTTTGACGCCTTCACGTTACAGTATTTAAGTATTAATTTCATACTAGCAAGAAAAATATTAACATGTTACTATCACAACCAAATTATTAGTATATTCGGAGTTAACAAACGATTTCTTAATGTAAATAATTACCAGACATATGACAACTTTTTAGGCAATTCCTACAAGATAGAAGCAAATCAGCAATCTTGTCTCCATGTGCATGTTTGCACGTGTTTATGAGAGAGAAAGGGGAATTTGGCTGAGCCTACCCCTTCATTTGGCAGGTTTAGAAACCAAATAGAAAACTGATTGCTGATTTGTTCACCCTTCCCCCGCCCCTCTTTTTAATTTTTCAAATGTCTTTGACATTTCCCAAATATTACAATGTTTTAGTAGCAAATTTAACATTACTAAGAAAAATCTTACTATTACAAGCAATTTTGTGATTCTTTTCAGAAATTATTAGCGGTTTTTCACAAATCTTTTCCTTTTGTTTTTTAATCTAACATCAAACATTACCTTGCAACAAGTTTGTGAACTAATTTCTGAAAGCAAGTTATCAGACGACTGTAGGAACATCAAAGTACACTTGCCTCCAAGTGATTGCGTCCCTATGCATATGCTTAGCATTTAGCATAGAATATGGATCAACTAAATGAAAGGACCACATTGTATGTTAGTTGACAATGTGAACAAAAGGAACTGATTCAGAAGATAAAGCATATTAGCAAATTAAAATTGTACAACCACCATCATCTATTTATTTCTGTATTATTGCCTTCGACAGCTGCCCAATCAATTATATCCAATTCCCCCAATCACTAACGATTAGAGAGAATCCTTTGTTCTGTATCCCTGTCCACATACAAGATTGTAAGAGCTCAACATAGCATATTTATATTGGAGCTATTGGAAGCTCCCAGCAGATGCCCTGCTTTGTTGTAAAAGTGCAAATTGTTATAATTATTGGTTTCATTCATCCAAGAGGACAAAAAAACACTTTGCATGGTCTCTTGCTTTCAGGCAAGGAAGTTCTACCGATTATACACTGAGAATACTTCTGAGAGGTTAAATTGCAATATAGAGACCATCTCTGCCTCAGACAACTCAACTGCTGTTGGTTTCTTCACTCAAGCCAAGTCCATCTCCACAGTAGGAGCCAAGCTTCTCCAGAGTATCAGAAGTAACCTGGTAAGCTAACATACACCTAAAGCATGTCATTCAACACTGAACTTGCGTCTTCAGGCAACTGATTTCCTAGCAGTTGCAGATGAGCTAAATCTTTGGTCTTGGTTTTTCCAACAAACAGGATGGCGTGCATTGGGAAAGGCCTCAAATAAGAATTTTCAATCCCCATTACATTGACCCAGAAGAAAAACTGCAAGACTTGGAGATACCTATAAGAGGAATGAACATTGCTTTATCAAGTTGCACTTCTTTTCCTGTTAGTGTCATTGATGAGGAGCTCAGAGGTGTCTTGCTCAATTGCAGAGGACAATTCAGAAAAACATTAGATCAGCAAGCTAAGTGCTTTGCTCTTGTTAATGCAACAACCACTGCAGAAAGCAAGAAAGAAATTTTGAACAAACACCTTTCCATAGCCTATAAAGATCTCCCAACCTCATTCTTTTTATACTGTGTGCAACTTCTCCTTGATGACTCGCCCATTGCAAAGAAAACTGACCACATGGTAGGAAAAACTCAGAAAAGTGGTGATTCCCAATGGAACTCCAGAAAGATTAGAGAGGTTGTTATGAATGTGATTCCCAGCAACCAAAACTTCGCTTTTGCATTCAAGTGCTCGCTTTCATTAGGCCTTGCTGTGTTATTTGGTTTGATATACAACAAGGAAAATGGATACTGGTCAGGACTAACAATCGCCATCAGTTTCGAGACCAGACGGCAACCAACATTCTCAGCTGCAAATGCGCGAGGACAAGGAACAGCAATGGGATCAATCTATGGGATCCTTTGTTGCTTCATTTTCCACAGATTTGGGTATTTAAGGTTCTTACCTCTTTTACCATGGGTCGTTTTCTCTTCTTTTCTAAGGCATAGTAGAATGTATGGCCAAGCTGGTGGAATTTCAGCAGTTATAGGGGCCTTATTAATCCTTGGTAGGAAGCACTATGGCCCCCCAAGTCAGTTTGCAGTTGCTAGAATCACCGAGGCCGTAATAGGACTCATTTGCTTCATCATTGTAGAGATTCTTTCATGTTTCTCAAGAGCGGCAACTCTAGCAAAATCTGAACTTTCCCAGTGCTTGAGAACACTTCAAGATTGCATTGGCAGGATTGCCATTATTATTCCTAGTGAAAGAGAGATGCCATCTTCAAGTTCTCAAGCATTGAGAGACGGGCAGAAGAAGCTGAAATCTCTTGTGTGTCAATTAGAAGAATTTACAGCAGAAGCTGAGTTGGAGCCAAATTTCTGGTTCCTGCCATTTCATGGTGCCTGCTACAATAAGATGCTGGAATCTTTATCAAGGATGGTAGATCTCTTACTTTTTGTGGCATACTCAATGGAACATGTCACGCAATTGTCATTGTCACAGAAAGATCTCCTTGGGGTGGAGCTCCATGATCGAGTGAACAAGAATATAGAGCTTTTCAAGACCAAAGTTGGCCCCACGCTGAAATGCCTTGAGGAGATAATCAGGATGAAGTCTCTTAGGGAACTTGAAAATGATTTGAAGAATATAAATCTTCCTTGCAACATTGAGTCAGGAGAATATCCCAATGCTGACGCATATAGGATCTTGAGTGGAAATGAAGAGGTTGATAGCATTACAGGCTCTTTCCTCCAACTTCTGGAGGAGATGGCTAAGAAAACTTATACTAACAAAGATGAGGAGATGATTAAAGGCCAAATGCTTTTTCATTACAGTTGCTTGGGATTCTGCACTAGCAGCTTGATGAGAGAAACAATAAAGATTGAGAGTGAAGTAAAAGAACTACTTATGTGGGAGAATCCCTCAAGTGAAGCAAACTTGAAAGAAATTTATTGTAAGATCAGCGCTCTGTGTTCACAGTAAATCTAGCAAAATCCTCTAACCATACAATAAGTTCAACATTTTCATTATTTTCTAATGAAAGTTCCTTAACCGCAACACATAGCTTTTGGAAGCACACATTAGTATAGCAAAAATTGAAGTTTTATGCACCTTTGATGCTTATGAAAGTTCTAGCAGTAAGCCAACATTCACATTCCCAAATAGAAGTTCTTAATTATATCAACTTGATTTCCATATGTGAGACACCTCAGTGTGCAACATTAAAACTACATCTTCAACTTCAAAGCATTCCTAGTTTCCTTCAAACTTTGGGTCAGCCATGACATAGTGGTATGCTATCACCAGTACAAAGATGAAGATGCCAAGAAAATTGGCAAAAAATCCCAGATCTTGATCGTCAATCATCTGTAACATCACAGTCAACAAAACTAATATATGTCAATACCCTAGTTTGGGATAATCACGAAATGGATTTCTTATTCTTGTCAGTCTGTTTAGTGGAAGCTACATTTTCATTTGTGGAACAGCTCAATCTACAACATGAACATGACATCTAATATTTATCCTAGTTCCCTTCAAATTTTGATTCTGCCATGACATAGCCGTATACCGTCACGAGCACAAACATGGAGATGCCACAAAAATGGGTAAACAAATCCAGTTGCTCAAAAAAGATACTTGGGCATCCTATTGTTGTTGGTGTGGTTAGTCGATCAATTAATGTTTATTTTATCATTATATATTATTTCCAATGTTCTTGTTTCCAATACAATCTTCAATCCTTATGACTGAAAATAGATCCTTCACAAAAGAAATCGGTTGCTTCAATTTCATTTCCATTCCATTACCCGAAGATTAAGAAATTTTTAAATAAAAAATAAAATAAAATAAAATAATATCAGCCAAGGAACACAGAAACAAAAATCCCGATCTGAAAACAGATAATGAAGCATATCAAGCAAACAAGTGCAGCATATGTGAAAACCCAGAATCAATGAGCTGAGCTTACCTTTTGAGTTTTGACGCAGTGGGTGTCTCCCCTTTCCCTTGTCTCTTTTCCCACACGGGCGAGTGTTATCGTGCTTCCTCGGTCTTGCTCTGTTTTTCTCTTACTAAGCAAAGCTCTGAATAGGGTTCATTTGGTTGACCATTTTGCCCATCACAATACTTATTAAACTGCTATGGACTCGGCTAACACTAAATCAATGAGTCAAAGTTCAATAAGTTAAAATTAATATATAAATATTTAGTATAAATAAAAAGGATAGGGATCTTCCCTTATTGTCAAAAAATAATAATAATAATAATAAGAGGGTGTCCAGTTAGTTATTCCCTTTTACTAACGGAAAAAACATAGGTAAAGTTTATTCCCTTAATAAAAGCTTTTACTTAAATTATTTTCTTTTCATTAATGAGTTATAAAAAAATGTCTGGCATAATTTTTTTTATTGAAACCAATAACCATTTTCACTTTTTATCCTTTAAAAACTATCATTTTTTTATTTTCACTTTTCCAAAATACTTCATTTTAACAAACAGGATACCCTTCTATTTTTTTTGGCAACAAGAGTGGATCCAGATTCAAATAAAAATACATATCACAATAAATGCATAAAAGTTTAACATGGAGGTGGTCCATGGATGTCTAACAAGGAGGTGGTCCATGGATGAATCATAACCTTTTTGGTCATTGATTTATTATTAAAATTAATTAATAGCTTAGATTAAAAAGTTAAATCTTTATAGATTTTAATTAATAACGATCAGATTTGCATAAAAATTTAGTCTGATTATTTTTTTAAACAAATAATTATATATATAAAAAATTCATATATTTTAACTGATAATTTTTATATATATTTAAATTTATATATAAATATTATCAAATAAAAAAATAAGTCTATTTATGGATCCAAACTTTTTGGATCTATGATGCAATTATTTTAAAAATGAGATTCTTGTATACAAACATATGGCCCAAAAATATTTACAAGGGCTGAAAGCTTAAGGCCCAAAAGCACTTGCATCTAAAACTCACTCCAAAAGCTTCTAACTTTCATTCTCTCACCTTTCCCATTCCTCTCTCCCCTTTCATTCTTTGTGCTAAAACATTTAAGTGAACACAATTGTGGTTTCAACCATTTTTACTACTTCGAGTTTTTGCTCTGCCTCACTTCATCTCAACGCCCCTAAAACATAATAGCCAATTGGGAGAGGGAGAAACGACTCAATCCCTTGCGTCTATGACTATCAACAAAAAGAGCCACTACTGCCACTAAATCTCCGTCGTCAGCAAGGTTGTTGCCCACAACCAAACCTTTGTCAACCTTTTTTTTAAGAAACTCCTTGCGTGGCCGGTTTAACGTCGAGTTATTGGTTCAAAGCGTAAATTGACCAAGTAAACTACTTTGTCACTGATTCGATTGCATATCCAGTCTAATAAAAGACTCAGATCGATCAGGTGACTGATTTTCCGGTTCACCGATTGAATCGGTCGATTCGAGCCAAATTTAATAACTATAAGCCAACAACTATAAGGAAACCACGAGTAATCTAATATCCCCTTCAAGTATAAAAATTTCTCAATTTATTTCTTTTAATATTTCTTCTTATCATTTAACTCCTTTAAAGTTTAGTTTTAAGTACAAACATTAAATTAAACAAAAATATGTGGCACATGCATGCCATGCGACATTACTGTTAGAAAAATATATTTTTTATCACTTAACTCCCTTAAATTTTAATTTTTTATCACTTAACCTCCTAAAGTATGATTCAAGTGTTTGGAGGTTAATTTTTGTTTGATTTAACTAAAAAAAGTATGATTTCATTTAAAATCAAATAACACGAGATTTGGCAATAACAAAAAATTTCAAGAGAGAAGTAATATGTATTTTACTCAATAAATATTGTACATTTAGAAAGGTAATATGCATTTTACGCAATAAATACTAGGATTTAATTTATATGCTTAGTTAGTTTAAAAACTTTTTACAACATTAATCAATTATATATTACTATGTCATTAAAAATATTTAACTCTTATAATAATTATCTCAAAAATTATATATATATATATAGTAATATATGATTAGTTGATAATATAAAAAACTTTACACTAATAATATATCAAAATTAAACTCTAAATATTATATATTTCTTTTGTAAAAAGTATGAAGTGTTTATGCGACGGAGTTATTTATAGATATAATATTATGCCTAAGAATTATACGTAAAGCAATTTAAATAAAACGTGTAAAATGATTAAAATGGATTTTTTAAAAAAAATTTGACATGAATAATCACTTACTTGTATGTTTATTTACAATTAAATTAAATTTATAGTGAACTACTGTAAATTATTTTTAGGGTCAAATGCATTTTCCTTCCCTAATTTATTTGATTTGTTGCACTTTCCACGCTCATTTATATTATTGAGCAATTTATATCATGATTTAATATTGGGTGCATTTGGGTAAGGTTTTTTAAAAAAATATTATAAAATAGTATAAATAATTGATTATATTTTAGAGATTTTTATAAAAAGTAGAAGTTGTTTTACGTTTGAATACAATTATAAAAAATATTTTTTTTCTCTCTTCTATTGCAGCTCTCTATAACTAATTATTTTAAGAAGCAACACATTTCTGCTTTAAAAAAAAAAGCATAAAACTAATTTTTTTTGGATTATGATTATTTTGAAAATCTTATCCAAATATATGTCCATGTTTCATAATTACTTTTTTTTAATAAAAACAAGCATTTTTCTTGATAAAATAAGTACAAACAAACACACCCATTACATATTGCAATCAAATGCATTTGCACATTTAGAAAGGTAATATGCATTTCACCAGTAAATACTATACTTTTTTTTTGTGAGATGTACATTTTTTAGTTTTGTTTTGTTAATCTAAAAAATTAACAATGAAGTGTCTATGTGATAGAGTTAGGGGCGGAAATGAGTCAAGTTAGGTCAGTCTTTATCTTAAATAAGTCTGACATGTTTTTTAAATATAAAGTCTAAATCTAACTTATTTACTTGACATAAGCCATTTTTTAAGACATATCTTTACCTTTTTAAAATCTTAACATGGTTTGAAAGTCTATCTAAAGACTTATTTTATAATAAGGCATTTAAATAAGGTTTTTAAATAGACATGTACCTTTAAATAGGTCAATGAGAAAGGCTAACAGGTGTAGGCTTTTTATATAGGTTAACGGGCTTAGGTTTTAAAAAATTATTATATTATTTATAAAATTAATTATATTATATAAATATTAAAATATCATAATATATATATAAAGTAATAATATATATAATTAAATAGATGACTGCTAGCCTAAAAGACCTTTTTAATAGCTTGAAATATAACCTGCTTAACTAAATAGGCTTCTTAAAAAGCTTTTGCCTAACTTCTTTATTAAGCGAGTTAGGTCAGGCCAAGCCTTAAACAAGTCAAGCTATAGGCCCTTGATGAGTCGCCTGATCTATTTCTACTCCTAGATAGAGTTTTCAGTATCCTCTCGGTACTAGCTTTAAGGAAATGATTTTCAATATAATTTCTAGTTATTAGTTAAAGGCATTAAAGGTTGTGTTCTTAGAGTTTTAAGTATCCTCTAATTAATAGCTTTATAGACGTCATTTTAATGTCTATGAGAGTTTGCTCATGTATTGTAATTCGAGACCCTTAGGCGGGATTACAACTATATTAGAGAGCTCCATTGTGATTGTTTGCTCAATTTCATAATAGTGACGTGCAATCTCCCTTCAATATATAGATTTTCCAGTTTTATCTATGCAAATAAATGCTATGATAAAACTGAATGGGACAAATTATGAAGACTGAGTAAAGTCTATGAAATTGATCCTAGCTGTCTCTAATCTTGACGTTACTCTCATATGAGGAAGAGTCTTTGAGGCCACTGATATGTCATCCACTGTGGAAAGGACAAAACATGAAAGATGGGCTCACTCCAATAAAGTTTGGTTGATGATCATGAAGTATATCGTAGATAAAACCATTAAAGAGAGTATCCCTGAAACTAGTAATGCTAAGAAATTTCTCAAATCTATTAGTGATAAATTCAAGAAGTTTAATAAATCAAAAAGGTCTATTACGTACCTCTCTCTATTGACAAAGACCAATCATGAGAGTGAGACTTCTATTATCAAACATAAGTATCACTTTAATGAAAAATGCAAATTTTGCACATATTTGGACATAAGCAATATGATAATTTGAGGTTTAAGAATTGGCTTGAGAGGAAGAAATGAGTTGAGAAGCAAGAGTGGATCGAGTGAAGGGGAGATGATGATTACAGTAAGAAATAGAATTAATGTGTAGAGCACATATTAGTTATTTCTTTGAGGTTATATACTGAAAATTATTTAGTTTAAAAAGGACATTGTTTATGTACCTTCTATAAGAAGGAATTTAGTTTTAGTTTTTATTATGGATAATTATAGCCACTTTTTCACTTTAGCAATTTAAAAGTTTTTTTATATTAAGATTTTGATCCTATTTCTTTTAGGATGCTATAGCTAGTTCTGATGGTTTACGAATAGTGAAAGTGAATTCATTGTTCTTGTCTTATATGTATTGATGATATACTTTAGGCTAATGATGATATTGATTTTTTATATGAGATGGAGTAGATGTTAACAATACATTTTGATAAGAAGGTTCTTAGTGATGCCTCTTTCGTTTTAGGCATTGAAATTCACATGATAGGACTTGTAGTATATGAGATTGAAACAATTCTGAATAGATTCAATCTGTATTTTGATCCCCACGAGAGTTGTTTCCTTGAGATTTAAACACACATTCTCATCCCAAGGGGTTGAGGTTACTTATTACCTCGACTCACCATTTGTGTGTTTTTTCTTACCAATATTACTCTATAAAATTGTTGTCATTTTTTAAAATATTAATTTTACTATATGCCATCATTATTATGTGATTTATTTTTTTCTTACCAACACATACACCTTGTTATTGTTTTCTTTTTATTTTATTATTGCATTATTTTCTTTTAAAATTTAACATAATTTTTTATTAAAAATAAATTTTCACTTTTTAATATAACTCTTTTATATACTATCATCACTATTACTTAATTAATTTTTTCACTAACACGCACATAGTAATATTGTTGTCTTATTTATTTCATGATTTTATTATTTTCTTTTAAAAGTTAACTTAATCTTTATTTTTATTTATTATTTATTATTTATATTAAAAATAATTTTTTAATTCTCTATGAATTTTAGTATTTTACTATATACTATCACTATTACATAATTAATTTTTATTTTATGCACATTCACAGTTTGTCATTTTTAAGTTTATTATTCATTATCTTCTTTCAAGATTCATATATAGTTAATAATATTATTAAATTCCTCTCGAAGCATTTTAACTATACAAAATATAGATTAATTCTAGTAATAGATAATATGAAAAGCAAAATGTTAAAAACTATTGGTAGTTTTGTTGTTTGGCAAAAGCTTAAAAATTAAATAAAAATTTAACACATCATATACTAAGCAAGATCAATGTTTACTATGTTATCTTATATATATGTATTATTTATAATATATATATATTGAAAGTTATTACAAAAAAATTTCATCAAGTATCATCTATTTGTGAGGTTTTCTCTCTCCAAAATTTTAAAATTTTTATTTTAAGAAAGTTTTGAAATTTATTCACTTAAAAAAATAAAAAAAAATTATTAATTTATCACTACTTATGTCATACTGCTATTTATCACTTTTCCATTAATTTCTATTGCTTGCTTTAATGTAGCTGCACGCATCTCCCGTCAATGTTGCAGATGAATTCTCTCTCCTTTTTCTCATGTTTCGTGAGTCATTTTGATGGGCAGGCTGGTAGCTGAGAATTTATACTTTTCTAAAGTTATTAAATAAACATAAAGCTTGATTATATTATTATGAAACTCAGTGTGAACAAAGAAATAAGTCTTGCAATTTTGAGTTTTTTTTAGTGATTGTACTAAAAAAAAGTACTAATATCTTATTTAGAAAAAATTAGATATTTGGATGTCAAAGAAGGTAGTCCAAGCTTGGTTGCATAGATGTCTACCTTCAACTCGAAGAAACCTATCATGGTAGAGAAGGAATGAAAAACTAATGAAGTTATTGCCTTTATTATTTTTTAGAGTTTGTCTTTCATTCTAATTATGATTTAGTTTTTGTAAAACTTGAAGGTTGGTAGGTGGGAATTTATGCTTTTGTAAAGTTATTAAATAAACACAAAGCTTGATTATATTATTATGAAACTCCAGTGTGAACAAAGAAAGAAGCTAGTCCAAGTTTGGTTGCATAGATGTATACCTTCAACTCGAAGAAACCTATCAAGGTAGAGAAGGAATGAAAAACTGTTGCAGTTATTGCCTCTATTATTTTTTTAAGTCTGTCTTTCATTTTAATTATGATTTAGTTTTTGTAAAACTTAATTGTTATCTATTTATTTTTAGAATATTAAACGAATGGCAGGCTGGTAGCTGGGAATTTATACTTTTCTGATGTTATTAAATAAACATAAAGTTTGATTATATTATTATGAAACTCCAGTGTTAACAAAGGAATAAGTCTTGCAGTTTTGAGTTAATTTTAGTAATTGTACCAAAAAAAGTACTAATATCTTATTTAGAAAAAATTAGATATGTAGATGTCATTGTCAAAGAAGGTAATCCAAGTTTGGTTGCATAGATGTCTACCTCCAACTCCAAGAAACCTATAGAGAAGGAATGAAAAATTGTTGCAGTCATTGCCTTTATTATATTTTTTAGTTTGTCTTTCATTTTAATTATGATTATGATTTAGTTTAAACTTCTCTTTTACCAGATAAAATAATAATAATTTTTATTTCAAATTAATTTTTAAATTTTTCAATAACTTCATAAATAAAATTTTTATCACATTGCATAGGATTGAAAACTACATTCACAAGTGAAGACTTTACAAAAAATAAAAAAATCAATTGAAACATAATTTATTATATCAACAACAATAATAACAATAACATCAACCAAAACCTTTATCTATGGAAAACTTTATGCCACGATTTCTAGAGTTAGATCCAGCAATAATTTGAAATTTTTGATTTGTGATGAAAATGGAAATCTTTGTCATACAACAAAAAATGTTGTTTATAAAAAAAGTTTTTTAGATGATATAAATCCAGGGTAATTCTTAATTCTAAATCTTTTTGTTGATTTTGTTTACGTTGTAACTATTATATGTTAAAAATTATTAATTCAAATCATTCCATTTTTTGTTTTGTTTTACAGGGCATGCTCAAGTCATTAATTTTTTATTTTGCATTTTAAATATAAAACTAAACTTGCATTGAAAATGGTAAGATCTTAATATCTTATGTTTTTCTCTTAACTTAATTATTGTACTTTATTTACAGTATTCTTATTTTATTGATGTAGGGAAGAAAGATGAAGATTGATTAATATTCTTTAACAGTTTATCTTTATTACTTTTGGTATCAGAGCTGAAAATAATTATTAGTAAAGTTTTAATGAGATAATATAAGTTGATCAAGAGATTTATCATAATGTTTCTCTAAGTACTGAATAATTATCGTTATAATTATCATTATCATTATCAATTTTATCCCCAATTAAAAAATTAATAATTACTTATATGTTTTTATAAAAAAAATTACTTATATGTTTAATTTTTTTAATAAAAAAATCTTTAAAATAAAATTCTACATATTACTCCATGCGAAGTTAAAAAATACTAGTAATAACTTATATTATAACAATTGATAACATAGTAACATCACCTACATACCCAAGATAACTTGGCATGCAGTTTTATCTAAGATTACATAAAGGTGTTGTATCAAAAAAGAAAAATAAAGATGCAATGGGTCATGAAAGTTAAGCTAGTTCCTGAGTGTCTGATTAATTGTTAGGCCTACACGAAAATCTTATGCAAGGGCGGAGCTAGATCAATTTAAATGAGGTAGTCAAAGAGAACGAACACCATTGATGAGGGGCTGAATTCAAGAATTCTTTAAATACACACACACACACATATATATATATATACACATATAAAATAAAAGAAACTCAAAAATATGGGATAGCCATAACTCCCCTCAAAACACACGTAGCTCTGGCCCTTATCTTATGGTCAGCAATTTTTTGGGTTTGTGGCTCACCCATTTGTTTCCAGTTCGTCTACACACTGTGCAAGTGTACAATTTGTAGAAAAAGGAGATTCGGACTGATTCCACATTCAATTGTTACCCTATTAATATTTTGTGGCAAAATATCACCTTGGGGATGCGGGCAAGGTCTTTTCTTTCTTTCCTTGCAACCCCCCCCCCCCCCCCCCCCCCAAACCCTAGGTAGGAGGTTTCTCATGTTGGAAACGGTAAAAGAGATGGATATGGAGTATTATAAAGACAAGTTAAAATGGGCGATAAAAGCAACATATCAAAAAGTAAATTAGCATGTGTATAGACAAAGGGGCTTAATTCAAGTGATACTAATTTTTTTAAGACTACTTGATCTTCGGTTTAAATACTGAATTTGAAAGTGTGAGATTCTAATTATTGATAAGAAAATCGAGAGTTTTAAATTTTATAAGATATATATGCTTGCATTGTATATCATATATGTATAATAATATATTCCTTTAATTTTTTTTATCAATAATTAAAATTTTATACTTTATTCTTTATAGTATATCTCACACTTTAAAAGAGCTAAATCCCACCGTCTCGCTTAGCCAGCCACGAATATATTTTAATGCTAAGGTCAATGATTTGTAACTTATGCATTAATTGGATTATCTAGTTTTGAAGATGTACGGCATTTTAACATCAAGCATAGTATGTAAAACATACTGTGACTTGAGTAATATTATCTTAAATTGATTTAAATAAATAAATATTAAAAGAGTTAATTTTTGATTAGTTGACTATTAAGAAGTGGTTTTTAATGATAATTACGTATTTGATGGTAATGGTTGTTAAGTAGTTATTCATTAGAAATTAGTCTTATATTTGATTATCAAGTTTTACATTACCTTCACCATCACTAACATTAACGTGAAAGAAGGGGAAGCCAAGGGATAAAAACACAACTTCTTTTCTAATCTTCAACGTGATTAAAGAATTTTTTCAACAATTTTAAAAGTTTAATAATGGATTAAGGTAAGTAATTCTATCTACACAATGATTGTCTTGAATGAAATGTGTGAAAATTATGAGATTTCAAGATCCTATTTCATCCTTCGTTCATGTCTATAATCATCAAGAATTGCAACTTACATAGTACACTTTGCATGCTTGGTCTGCATATATTGACAATAAGTTGGAAACCAAAGCAAAATCTTATTAAATTTTATTTTGAACAACTGTGCTGCTAATGCATAAAGACAGCCAATAGTTCTTGGTAGGGATCCCACTAATTTGAACCAATGTTCTGTAATTTATTTATTTATTTTTTGCTTTTTTTTAATCTAAACAATTTTATGAGGTAAATAGATTGTTCTAGGCATACTCACTATCACGAATCAAATATTAGACATTTTATTTTATTTTTCTTCTTTTGGCATAAGTAAGGATGTTCATTGGATCAAATTTACCAGATGAACTCGTAAATCCAAAGTAAACGAATTAGGATTGGATTGACTCGAGTAATCGGATTTAATCAAGTCAAATCTAATCAAAATTAATCTTCATAGGTCCAGTTCTTGGATTTTGTGAATTTTACTTGAGACTCGATTACGTAACTCGATTACCTAACCAACCTTTTTTTTAAATTGTTTTGAAGATTATATTATGCGTTTGCCTCCTCAACTTCCCCATTTGAACCCTAAGAGAGAACACCCCCAACCAAATACCCAAACCGCTAGAGGAGAGTGCTTTGCACTGCTCCACTGCCGTCTTCCTACCGTGAGAGGTTAACAGCTGCAATGCCATGAGAGGCTGACAATAGATGGGACGTTGTCACCTTGACTTGTGAGTTGATATGGCATTGTGACTTGCTACTGTTAACGTGTAAAATATGTAAAATGTGCAAAATGTGAGTCAAGTGCATTGTACTTGTACTACTTGTGCATAGTCTTAGGTCTATAAATAGGTGTAAAGGTCTTTGTACTCAACATATTCAGAAATACAAAAAAACCTTTTTCAATTTCTATGTCTCTAGTTTCTCACACGGTGTTAGAGCTTAGGATCTTGGTCCTATCTAAAATCCTCCAACGTTTTCTGTCGTTCTCCATTATTAGCAGCCTCTTACCGTCGACTTTCTCGAGTTCGCAGCCTTCCTGACATTTCCCATTGACATTGCCGGCACCACTGTCTTCTTCAACCTTCAATCTGACCACCGTCAAAGTCTCGCCTCCGTTTGAAGCCTCATGCACTAGGATCCAGATCTATTGGCGATTCGCGAACCCGATTCACTACTGGCCCAACTCTTACTCGCTGACTTATATCTCCTTACTAATGTGGCACTGTTGATGTGCCATTTGACTTTTCCCAACATTTTTTAATGAGGTATTTCCATTTTTTAGATCCATCTTCATCAATTCAACCTCGAAAGTATAGTTTTACCTTGTTGTAATGGAGAAATATGACATTTCTCAGCCTATTTTAGTTATGCTTAATGCCTCTAGTTGTTGCCGATACTGTAAGAAACTAGCATACTTAATTTGGAATTACCCCACACATCCTCTAAGGTTTGATAAGAACAAGTCTTAACCTTATCTCAATTCTTCCAAGCCTATACTTTTTACGAATGCAGCTAATAATTCTTCAGTTTCTCCACCCATAACCTAGACTGCCTTTTCTACCAGTAATCTTGAGTCCTTTCTTAACTAATTACTTTCTAATTCTTGTTATACCTCTGCTGTCTTATCCATCACACTAGATAATACTAGGTGACACTTTGATTTTGCTTGTGGTAACTATATAACATCTATATCTCAGTTCTTTTCATCCCTATCCATTAATGATATTACACATTCCATATATATTGCTGGTGGATCTCTTATGAACATAAGTCATAATGATTTTGTCTCTCTGTCAACTCTTAGTTTACTTGATACCTATCTCTCCTAAATTAAACTTCAATCTTATTTTTGTTAAACAATTGTATGACTTTGGCTATGAAGTCACATTTTCTTCTTCTAATTGTTGTGCTCAGGATCCATGGATGGGACAAGTCATAGGGATTGGATGTAAGTTCAGAAGGCTGTTTGATCTCGCCAAACTTCATATTCTTCCTGCATCGAATTTTTGTGCAGTGTTCACTGCCTCCTCCATTTAGTGATGGCACTAACGTCTTGCTCATAATTCACTAGGAAACTTGTGTTCTTTTATATCTTAGGGGACTTTATATTCAGTTACTAATGAGTCTTTTCATTATTCTTCTTGTCAAACAGCTAAACAACTTGTATTATCCTTTGACAAAAATACTTTTATTTCTGATTCTCCTTTTGATCTTCTGCATTCTGATGTTTGAATACTTACTCCCACACCATTTATGAGAGGCAATTAGTATTTTATGATATTTATTGATGATTATTATCATTTCACTTGGATATATCTGATGAAAAATCATCATGAGCTACCTCAAATTTATATCAATTTTGCCACAATGATCAAAATACAGTTTTCAAAAGTTATTAAAGTTTTTCATCGAGAAAATGCCATAGAGTATCGCGACTCAAAACTTCTGACCTTTTTTGTTAAACATGGTACTCTCTTTGAATTCTCATGTCTTAGCACTTCTCAACAGAATGATCGTGTTGAGAGAAAGCATCATCATATCCTTGACTCTGTTCAAGCAATGCTTGTCTCCTTATCTTGTCCTAAGCATGCTTGGGGTGAAGCTGCTCTCACTATTGTTTATGCCATCAACCATCTTATTTCCTCTGTCATTAGTAATATCTTTCCCTTTGAGTGTCTCTATAATACTCCTCCAAACTACAGTTCTCTCAAGGTTTTTGGTTATGTTTGTTTTGTTCTTCTTCAACCATATGAATACACTAAACTCGAGCCATGTGCTCGCCTCTGTTGCTTTCTTAGCTATGGGACAGAACACAAAAGTTACCATTGTTGGGATCCCATCTCTCAGCACATCCGTATATCTCACCAGTTGCCTTGTTGTCTTTTGGGAACACACCATGTTCTCTTCCTTGTCTAAGTTCAAGTTCATTTCTTCCACTTTAAATCCTTTCATCATTAATCCTTCTATTGATCATTTTCTTAGTGACTTTGATGCAAGTGTTGGCGAAAGTAGTCACGGACGTTAATCATGCCTCTGAGACTACTATTTCTACTCCCCTGAGTATCCAACTTGAGTAAGAACTAAACCCACCTATCTTCATGATTATCATTATTTTTTTGTCATGCTTCATCTTCATAAACCTCAATCCTAACAAGAAGCCTCCATTGATCCTCAATGGTAGCAAGTTATGCAAGAGGAATTATAGCTTTGGGGAATATTAATACTTAGGACCTTATTGATCTTCCTTCTATCAGGACACTTGTAGGATGTAAATAAGTATACAAGATCAAGACTCATTCTAATAGTTCTATTGAGTGTTTCAAAGCTCGCTTGGTTGCAAAGGGATTTACTCAAGAGTATGGTATTGATTATAAAAAAAAACCTTTGCGCCTGTTGCTTGTATCACTTCAGTACGCACTCTTCTTAGTATTGCAGCTACTGAAAAATGGATTCTTAGTCAAATGGATGTGAAAAATGTCTTTCTTAATGATGATGTGGAAAAAGAAGTTTATTTGCATCCACCCCTTGCTACAATTGTCCACCAAACAATGTTTTTCATCTTTGGAAAGCTTTATATGGCCCCAAACAGACACCTCAAGCTTCATTTGCTAAGTTTCAAAACTATCAATCAGCTTGAATTTTCCTCGAGTGCTTATGATTTTGTTTTCTTTATTCACAAGATTAATCAAGATATTGTTATATTGCTCCTCTATGTTGATGATATGATTTTTACCAGTAATGATACTACTGGTATTGTTGAGCTTAAACAGTTCCTGACAAGGTCAAACATGTTACCCATTTGCTAACCACAAGTGCACAAATCGCTCAAGTAATACAGATACAGAGTAAAAGTTCGTTCCCACGAGGATAATTAGTTATAAAGCTAAGTACCAACCAATAGCTAAACCAATTCTATTCAAGGACATAAAAATAAGAAAGTAATAAACTAAACTAAATCTAATCTATAAAAGCAATAAAGATAAACAGTTAGGTTTCAGGGAATCCTTTTTCACCCCCTACATCTACCAACAACATGCAATCCTCTTCATTAACATGCATGCACTGATTAGATTAGCTTAAGAATCTTCATTAGCTAAAAGCCTATGTCTAGGTCAATCAACCCTGGTTTCAATTACCCAACTCACTAAGTTTCCTTGAAAGCTAGCACAACATCCATTCATGAACAATTTATTCTCAATCACGCACTATACATGACCAATAGGTATATTTCTACCCTATTAACGAATCAACTCATCCAAGCCAATTGAATTCATCGAACATGCATCAACCATACCATATCCATATTAACAAATCCCTATGTCTAATTTATTTGTAATATTAGGATCATGCAATTGATGGTCAACCAACAGCAAGCATTAAGCATAGATTATGATTGAACAATAACCAAACATCCACACAAACTTAGAGAAGAACACATCATTAATATATATAGAAAAAGATCCAAAATATCCCTAAATACAACTCAGTTATACAATGAACATGAAAACACAAGAAAATCATATCCAAGGAAGATAAGGAAGAGAAGAGAGAAAGGGAAAAAGAGAAAGGAAGCTCATTGATTTGTCTCTGAAGCTTGAATTCTCCTTCATCCTTGTTCCTAGCCTCCAATCCACCATCAATGGAGATCTAGTCAAAGCTTTCTAACCTAAAACTAACTAAAACTAAGAAAACCTAAAATGGAAATGGCTCAAACAGCCAAGACCTTAATAAAAATGACCTAAACACTGAGAAAAACATGAAAAATCCTATTTATAAGCTCAACTTGCCGCACCACGCCGTGGCGCGCACTACCTTCCGCCGCGGCGCCCATTGGGTCGGTTACATTGCGCCGCGGCGCACCCATCTTCTGGGCCACGACGCTGAACTCTCGGGTTCAAGTATGGAATGACTGAGATGCCTCTCTGTGCCGCAGCGTTCACTACCTTGCGTTGCGATGTTGACTGCTGAAATGCAAATTTGGCTTCCTCTTGATCTTTTAGGTCAAATGCTCCATATTTAACCTTGTTTGGAGCCCTTCCTAACATGGAGAAAACACCAAATCAGTAACATATATAAATCTACTTAATTAATAACAAATAAAGTTCAATTTGCTCAATAACATATCAGAAAACATCAGAATCAGAATATAACAAATATAAGCACAAAATCCTCCAAATATGCATTATAAACAAGGACTAAGCATTCATTCTAGTACAGAGATAGGGTACAAATAACTATATTTTATGGAGTTATCACACCCCTAAACCTACATTTTGCTAGTCCTCGAGCAAAACAGAACAGAACTAAGTAAATCACTTAAACATTCAAATCAACTTTCATTCAGCAAATATAATTTCAATCTTCTTTTTTTTTTCTTTTCAAACCAACTACTAGTGTGTAATGACTGTATCAATCCTCAAAAAGTGCAAATGCCCCATAAATAGTTCCACACAAACATAATCCTTCACATGCTATCAATCCAAACAACTCTTCAGGCAATTCACATTTTTCACAAACATGCAAAATAAACTTCTTCTAATCAAGTCATACATATTCAGATAAGTTTATAAGCATACATGTATATGATTCAAAGAATCCACAAGATTATAAATCAATTCTCTCTCCACTAATGTAAATCACACAAGATTGAGGATCAAAAGGGACTTTATCAGCTTATAATGTTAGGCCAATGGTATGAGCGAAAGAAATGAAGGGAAAGGATACAATACAAATATTGAGAAACATAAACATAATACTTCAAGATATGAGCCACTAACTGATATTAGCATGGTATCCAATAGTGAATACAGAAAACTTGCCATAACCACTTTGACGCTTTTCACACTTTACTTTTCTTATGTTTTGCTTTTCTTTTTCATTTTTTTTCTTTTCTTTTTCTTTCTTTATTTTGCAAAGCATTGCCTTTTCTTTTCTTTGCATCTAGCTCCTTCAGACTCATTTTGAATTGAATATTCATTAACACCCCTAATCAATAGAATCATCTCAAGAAATAGCATACCATGTACTCAACAAACAATGATGGTAGAAAGAAAATGACATGCTTTCACATGCATTAGAATGGGTAACAGGTTAACGAACACAATGGTTATGAAAAACAAATAAGGCTAAATAATATAAGGCTTCAAAAAGGGACCTAAGGATATCATTATATCAAGGTAAGCTTTTTAAGGCTTAAACGATCCAAACAATGCCCTAATCATCTCCTCAATCATGCACAACCTAGGATTTTGCCTCAAGAGAGTTCAAAAACAATTTCTAGGATAATCAAAACTCTACATGTACATCCATAAACATTCTCAAGACATGTACTCTTATCATTTTCAAAGTTACACTTGCATCTAAGTAAGATGTAAATCATGCATAAAAAAAAATTAAATTGTTTCACATGCTTCAAGATCACATAAGGTTTCACTGAAAAGGGGTCAAATAGTAACCTTTCACATCATAGGACAACCTTAACAACACCAGCATTTTTGCAACATGTCATGCATTCAAATAGATTCATCTTTCTTAATTCAAGCATGCATAACAACATTTGCATAATGTGAAAATTGAAATCTTGTCAAAAGCACATCAGTGATAGTCAAAACACGATATAATCATGAAAATATGATGACTAACACCACTGCATATTCAAAATACTAATACATGTTAACATTAAGCATAAAAGGAATAAAACATGTAAAGATACTCTCCCAAACCAAAATAAAATGTATTTATAAAGAACATGGTCTATAAGGTACCTGAGACTTTCAAAATAGCAGCCTAACTACTACTGAGCATTACTAAATACAGAAAAGAGAGAAATAACAGAAAAAACAAAAAAAGAGTATCTGCGCCGTGGCGCACCCATGCCTGGGCCGCGGCGTTCACAAAAAGCTGTAAAATTCTGCAGAAAACGAGCACTGCATAGCCGCGTATGCAATACCTACTAGCTTGCGCATGGCGTGACAACCTAAATCATTAAATTTAGCAAGAAACACGCTTTTTCTTGAATTAGCTCATATGGGTCTCTAACTGCAACAAAACTTATTCAAAAAGCTAAATTACAAAATGTACAACACAAAAATAATAAAACACAAAATCAATATATTAACCTATTTAATACCCTAAACAAACTTAAAACTTAAAAACAAACAAAAACTAACATAATAACACATATATATATACTAAAATACTAACAAAAATATATTTACAAAAACATATTAACACAACTAACAAAACACAACATACAAATATGCTAATATACTTAACATAAACATATTAATATACTACTTATTTATGCATAAAGTAAAGACACGAAATAAACATAAACATGGGGTTCCCTCCCACGAAGGGCCTAAGTTATAGTCCCTGTAGGACTTTGTCACCAAAATTGAATTTGTTACGGATGAGTAGTCCTCAAGAACTTGATCCAAGGGTTATTCTTTCCAGGAGTCGCGAATTCCCTCAAAGGTCTTGTATGATTGAAATCACCCGGCTTCTTTATTGAAACTAAAACAATAAAATAAAGAGACTGAAATTAACATAGATTATATACAACTTGAATTAGAACTAACCAAACTCATTGTCAATATTAGCAATATAGAAACCTTATCCCTGGCAACGGTGCCAAAAACTTGACAGGGTCAAACATGTTGCCCATTTGCTAACCACAAGTGCACAAATTGCTCAAGTAATACAGATACAGAGTAAAAGTTCGTTCCCACGAGGATAATTAGTTATAAAGTTAAGTACTAACTAATAGCTAAACCAATTCTATTCAAGGACATAAAAATAAGAAAGTAATAAACTAAACTAAATCTAATCTATAAAAGCAATAAAGATAAACGGTTAGGTTTCAGGGAATCCTTTTTCACCCCCTACATCTACCAACAACATGCAATCCTCTTCATTAATATGCATGCACTGATTAGATTAGCTTGAGAATCTTCATTAGCTAAAAACCTATGTCTAGGTCAATCAACCCTGGTTTCAATTGCCCAACTCACTAAGCTTTCTTGAAAGCTAGCACAACATCCACTCATGAATGATATATTCTCAATCACACACTATACATGGCCAATAGGTATATTTCTATCCCATTAACGAATCAACTCATCCAAGCCAATTGAATTCATCGAACATGCATCAACCATACTATATCCATATTAACAAATCCCTATGTATAGTTCATTTGTAATATTAGGATCATGCAATTGATGGCCAACCAACAGCAAACATTAAGCATAGATTATGATTGAACAATAACCAAACATCCACACAAACTTAGAGAAGAACACATCATTAATATATATAGAAAAGGATCTAAAATATCCCTAAATACAACTCAGCTATACAATGAACATGAAAATACAAGAAAATCATATCCAAGGAAGATAAGGAAGAAAAGAGAAAAAGGGAAAAAGAGAAAGGAAGCTCATTGATTTGTCTTTGAAGCTTGAATCCTCCTTCATCCTTGTTCCTAAGCTCCAATCCACCATCAATGGAGATCTAGCCAAAGCTTTCTAACCTAAAACTAACTAAAACTAAGAAAACCTAAAATGGAAATAGCTCAAATAGCCAAGACCTTAAGAAAAATGACCTAGACACTGAGAAAAACATGAAAAATCCTATTTATAAGCTCAGCTTACCGCACCACACTGCGACACACACTACCTTCCGCCGCGGCGCCCATTAGGTCAGTTACATTGCGCTGCGGCGCACCCATCTTCTGGGCCGTGGCGCTGAACTCTCGGGTTCAAGTATGGAATGGTTGAGATACCTCTCTGTGCCGCGGTGTTCACTACCTTGCGCCGCGGCGTTGACTGCTGAAATGTAGATTTGGCTTCTTCTTGATCTTTTAGCTCAAATGTCATATATTTAACCTTGTTTGAAGCCCTTCCTAACATGGAGAAAATACCAAATCAGTAACATATACAAATCTACTTAATCAATAACAATTAAACCTCAATTTGCTCAATAACATATCAGAAAACATCAGAATCAGAATATGACAAATATAAGCACAAAACCCTCCAAATATGCATTATAAACAAAGACTAAACATTCATTCTAGCATAGAGATAGGGTACAAATAACTACATTTTATAGAGTTATTAGTTCCTGAGCAAAAATATTGAGATGAAAGATCTTAGGTCTTTGAGTTGTTTACATGGGCTTAAGGTACTCTCTTCCAGTGATGGCCTATTCCTATCTCAGGCTATGTATGCTTCGAGCCTCATTTCTCGACCTAGACTTACAGATAGCAAAACTGAACATAATCCACTTAAACAAAATGCTCGGTTTACTCTTCAAGATGGCACCTTGCTAGATGGTCCTACCTTATATTGCTAATTAGTCGATAGCCTGATCTATCTTATAGTTACTCGACTTGACATCTCCTATGCTGTTTAGTTGGTTAGTTAGTTCATCATTGCAACACATTCTACCCACCATGTTGTTGTTCTTTGGATAATTTGATATATTAAGGGTACATTACTTCTCGGTCTTCATTTCTTTGTTGACTTTTCGTTGGTTCTACGAGCTTATTCAGACACTGATTAAGAAGGTGATCTCATTTATCATCGTTCCACTACTGGCCACTGTATCTTTCTTGGTGATTCTCTTATCTCATGGCATATCAGGAAACAAACCCTAATTGCTCGCTCCAGTACCAAAGCAGAATATCGTACCTTAACTAATACCACATTTGAGATACTTTGGATCTGTTGGCTTCTTGAAGACTTGGGCATTTCTCAGGTTTTTCCTACTACTTTATACTATGACAACTAGAGTGTTATTCAAATCGAGCATAATGATGTCTTTCATGAGTTCACCAAACACATTGAGATTCATTGTCACTTTATTCACCAATACATCCTTCGTGGTGCTCTTCATCTCATCTCCATTAGAACTCTTGACTAGCCTGTTAATTTTTTCACCAAAGCTTATCATCCTAGTTAGTTTTGTACTCTAGTTTCCAAATTCAAGTTGGTTCCCTCTACACCCACTTGAGTTTGAGGGAGGATGTTAATATATAAAATATGTAAAATGTGTCATATGTAAAATATATGTCATGTGTGAAATATGAGTTAAGTACATTATACTTGTACTACATGCATATAGTCCTAAGTCTATAAATAGGTGTAAAGTTCTTTGTACTCAACACATGCAGAAATGCAGAAAACCTTTTTTATTTCTACGTTTCTAGCTTCTCACAGCGATGAGCTACACTTAATCTTTCTTGCTTCTTCTTTGTCGACGAGTGCTGGTGAATATCTTGCCCTTTCTTTATCGACCTGCACAAGAGGGAAATCAGGTGCCATCTTCTAGGTTGGGTGGTGGTGACTATAGCAGGCTTAGGTTTGATGGATCTTGATGGATTAAGTAGTGGTGGTACTAGTGGTATAGGAGGAAGTACCGGTAATGAACTTGGTGGTTTTAGTGGTGGCGGATGGAAGTTTTCAATGGATAGGTTTTGGTACATTGCAAGTTCTCTGTCACGACCTAAACTCGGGGTCTATAATTGGCACGTAACAAAGACAAACCATAGGCTAACCCAAGCCATACAAGCCTCTAAGCCATATAGAATTTTAAAACAGTTAATAGCCACCACAGAGTTTCAAAAAATTCTTTAATATCAAATATATCATATTTTCTAATTCAGTAATAAATAGTCCAAACATTATAACTTGTCAAAACATTAATTTAAACCTTTAACTCTATCATGAACCCTGCTTGCGGAAATAACAGAACACATCTAAGAGTATTTGCCCATTTGGCATTCAAATAAGATTTATAACAAAATAAACAAATACTTAAATATACCCATAAGAATAATGTGTTGTGCTTATCAACGGTAATCATATTTGACTCCCTCAAACAAACCAGAGGAGTAAAATTGGAAGTTACCTCATTTTCTTTTTTGAAAAACATAATCACGATTTAGGTGAGTTAAGACTCGGTGAGTAATTACTACCTACTATAACAGAAATAAGATAAGCGAGGCACAAGTCTTTCATTATCAAGTAACAATATCATATAATAAAATAATTTCTCAATAAAACATTTCAAGTCAATTCAGCAGAAATCTAATTGAAAAACATAATAATTAATGAGAAGCAAATTTTAGTCATATCAATTGATAAACTGTAAACATTTAAAACGCAGTCCATATGGGAGAATCCACTAGGCATAACTAAAATAGAATGAGCACATAGCTCGTGGGTAAACTAACCATCTGACAAACTCAATGCTTGAACTGACGAGCGTCTAGCTTGAAACCATAAATAACTTGTGTGTTGGCCTACACATAGAGTCAGCATATACCTTGCTAGATAGGTCATAATCCAATCTTAGGTGCATCAAGGATAACATTTGCTGTTGTTAGATATAGTGTTCCAACAAGGTCTTCTCCTAGAAATATAATTTGTAAAAAAAAAATGTAAGAGTAAGTCTTTCATGAAAATAATTTTTTAATGAAACAAAATAAAAATCAAGTTTATAAAATAATATGAAATAATACACATTTCAAGAAAAATGAATTTTCAAGTGATCAAAATTAAAATTTAACACAAACCAAGCAAATAAATCTATTTCAAATAGAGTATATTCTGACATTAGAAAACACATAAATAATTTAAATTTCTTTTCCATAAGTATAGTCACTGTCTACATAAATTATCACCATTGGCTTAAGCCAATGTCCATAACAGTTGTCATTATTACCACAAATTATTACACATAACATTTATCATATTTGGTCCAAAACCAATATTAAAGCATTTCAAGATAATCAAAACTATCAGCTCATACAGTGTACAAAGTCAATAGTAAGTTTTCTAAAAAATGTGCTTGTCCCAAGAGTTCCTAAGGTTCTACTATATTCAAAATCCAGTAACAAAATAATTTAAAATTGATAAAGTATAAATAGATGTATAGCATGTAGGAATCACTCGCAGTATGTATCGATTCCCAACTAGGTCTTTCTTAAAAAAATTGCATAATTTGACTAGAGGTTCCTTGTACAGTTCTTTAACCATGGAAATACCAACAATGCATAAATCAATTAGATACCATAAAAATAGCCTACTGTACTTTTCTAAATCCCAAATAAATCTTATTTGGAGTTGCCCTAAATTCACTACCCAACTCACAAACTATGAAATTATACTAATAAAATTGATTACTTAAGTTTTTTAAGTTATGTGTTTACCTTAAAGAGTCAAATAAACAAATTTTAAGAAGTACGTAGCAACCATAATTCTCATACTACAATCCTTAGATAAAAAACAATTACCCTAAGAATAGCTTGCAAAATAAAATGGGGTGGGGAGTGCTTGAAAGTTTCACTTAAATTACAAAAAGGTGATAAAAGGATACTATGATTGAAAGATAAGGAATGCATAATCAAAGAAAAGCAAAAAGGAATTTGGAGAGGGGCAGCTGATGGGATGTAGAGGAAGTTTCAATCTTCTATTGGTAGAAAGTGGATTTATAAAGAAGGAACAATTACAAAATTGACATTAAAATAACCTTGCCTAACCTTTTTTTAAAAAAAAAAGTTTATTGAAACAATGTGTTACATTCTTCTCTCCTTTAAACAAAATTTGTCCTCGAATTTTAATTTACTACAAACTTTATGCCTCAAACAAGTACGAGTACTTTTCACACATAGCCGCTTCAAATTCCCAAATCATTCCTTTGCTAGATGGTTTTTACAACAGAACTTCCACTGAAACAACATATTTAGAGCGCAATCACATAATTTGTCTATTTACTATGGTCACTGATTGTTCCATATAACTAAGGCATTCATCAAGTTGAGCCGTGTAATGCTATATGACTCACAAACGTGTTTTCATAGCATAAAAAGATGGAAAATTGGCTGAATTTGTAATAGCCCAATATTTGCTATCTAAATATATCATCATATAAATGAATAACCCAATACTAGTTCTGCTACTACTAACATACATCAATATTGAACCCATATCATTCATACACAATGAGTAAATATGGAGAGCCACGATAGCAAAAGTTATATATATACATCATAGCCTCAAAGGGCATACTATTATACATAACTCAAACAACTAATCAAATATAAAATATATATAAATATGATCAGCATCTATACTATGCTAGTCTTCATACATCTTCTTCGTCCATTTCGAAGAACTCACACCTGAATTTATATGACAACACAATCGGGGTGAGAAAACATATCTCAGTAGAAGTATTTCAATACCAGCATATATACATATGTACAATCAGATAATATTTACAATTATCGACTTGACACTTCAATCACAGAAGCACCAACATCTCCATTTAGAAACACGCAATCGCCCACACAATTGCAATGCATGAAATGTTATGATAGCAACTACCCATACAATTGCCATGTTATGCTTAATTATATCTAATGTATATGTTTATGCAAGTCCTAGGAATGGATGTAGTTTCAAGATGTTATGAGCCCTCAGACGTATTGAGGATATTACCCACCCCAACTACTCTAGGATATGTTATGACATGCCATGGTTTATTAAGCATAGTGAGGATATGACTCACCAACACTATCCATCAAAACAACAGAGGATATTACTCACCTCCACTGGTCATTCAAAGTAAAGAGGATATTACTCACTTCCTTACTCAACAATGTAATAAGGATATTACTCACCTTATTACATACAGCATAGAGAGGATATTACTCACCAATCTATGCTTCTCAAACAACACAAAGAGAATATTACTCACCTCAATGTGCTTCACAAACAATAGAGAGGATATTGCTCACCAATCTATTGAATAAATACATAGAGAGGATATTACTCACCAATCTATGAGTCAAACAACATAAAAATGATATTACACACCTCATTATGTTTCTCAAATATCTCATGCAAAACAATCACTAATTGCCTTCTATAATTAGCATCGCAACTGATTTATATGCATATCAAACTCTTTCCACTCACATCCTTCATCAAATACTTCTAAAAGTACTTTAACACTCTTAAAAGAGTATACATGAATAATTCCAACACTTAGGAAAAACTCATTTCCTTAATCCATCACAATACACAATATATGTGTATAATCATGTCTAATTATTTCACATAATTAACACTTCAAATCAATATGATTCAAAATCACCCACTCTTCATTAAATACTTCCTCTAGAGTCTCATCACTCACTAAGAAGTATAAAAGAAGAAAACTACGCCACTAGAAGGATCCAGAGTATCAAACACAACTCACAGTTGTTCTCTGGCACTAACGCCGCGGCATTGCCCTGTGCCATGTCGCGGCGCCCAAGCCTCGGGTTTAAGTACTGGCAGGAAAAATGCTGCCCACGTCGCAACATTCACGTGCAACACCGCGGCGTGCATCCCCTATTATTCCCAATGTCGCGACATTCCAAGTACCATGTCGCGACATCAACAGCAGAACAAAGAATCTACATAATTCTACAGATACGAGTACTGTTCCATTGGAACTATACCCTCTTCCAGATACGGGTACTGTTCCATTGGAACTATACCCTCTTCCAATCACTCAAAACACGGTTTCAAGTGATTTCCAACATCTAATAAGGTCCAACTACATATAACAACTCTCAAACAACCTCAATTTCACTTAAATCAACACTTAAGAATAAAAACCCCAACTATGACCTAAAAGCCCCAAAAATTGACCTAGTAGGGATTTAAGGCTCCAAATGATGAAAACTTCATCCTAGCACATCAATAAATCAGTTCCTAACTCAACAAATCTATCCACATCAAGATTTAACTCATGAATCACCAAAACACTTATCAAACCATTAAATTGCTCTTTAAGCCTCTCTTGAACCAAAAGGAAAGAATGAAAAACAAGCATCAAAATCAGATTTTTTCCTACCTCAATTTCCAGAAATGAAATCGATTAGTCGTTCCTTTGAAAAAACTAAGCTCTCTCCCTTGCTTTGATGATGATCACTCACCCTTGGTACTTTGATTCTCCTTTTCTTTTGTTTTCTCTATGCAGCCGTGAGAAGAGGAAAGAAAAGTGAGTTAAGACTTACATTTTGGCCTTAAATAAGTCAACAACCAGAAACAAGGGTCGTGCCCTCTCATTTGGTCACTTATGTGACTACTATTCACCCGAACAGTTAAGAACGCTTGGATATCACCAAATCAAGTTTTCTAACTTCCAATAAGTTTAAAATAAATTCTAAGATTCATTAAAAAATTTGTTTCACCATTTCCATAATTTTTCATATCTGCTAGGGGTCAGTTCGGCACTAAAACACACAACCAGTATGCTTAAAAATGTCAAACTAACTCCGAAAATTCTCAAACTTTAACCCCAACTACTTCCACATATTTGTGACCTAGAAACAAGTTCTCCACACTTATCTCCATTAACTAAGTAGTTTAAGTAAAAAATGGGACTGAAAATAGCTATATTTTACACATAGAGTTGCAGCAAAGTGACTAAATGTGCTCAGATGGTCACAAAACTTTACAGGCATGACAAACTAGTATTAGGCTACCTCTGTAATCATATACAAGTCTACCATGACTATACAGGGCATTACAGAATTCCCAAAAGAACAAGCAGGAGCGCTAAGCAATAAGCCACTTGGCCAATTATATCAAGAATCTCAAATGGACCTATAAAGTCAAGCTTAGTTTTCCATTCTTGTCGAACCACAAGGTACCCTTCATATGCAAAGCATGTAAGAACACATGATCTCTCACTCTGTATTCCAAAGGATGGCATCTCCTGTTTGAATGGAATTTATGTATACTCTAAGCAGTTATGAATATATTACGAATCAATTGAGCCTCGCCATTTTCTTTTTGAATTAAATTGAGTCTCTAGAGTTTAGACTCACTAACTTTAAACTAACTATTGGCAGATATAATCCATCTCCCATAAAAAGCCTCAAAAAGTGCTATTTGAAAGCAACACAAGTAACTTTAATTTAAGCAAGCTTCATCAAAGGTAAGTACTAGTCCCAGTTACCTCCAAAATCAAGAACGGAAGCACGAAGCATGTCCTTTAACATCTAAAGAGTTTTATCTAATCAAACATTAGTCTAAGGATGAAGAGTTATACTCAAATCCCATCGAGTCCCAACACCATTTAAAAAACTCCAAAATCTAAGCTTATTGAGTTGAGGTAAAGAGATGATAAAAAGTACAAACTATACAAAGATACTACATTATCCAAATAAAGTTCTGTATACTAAGCCATTTTGTGACTTGTCCTCAAAATAATAAATATGCAAACTTAACCTATCCATCAACAACAATCCAAATTGAACCATAACCCCTGGTAGTCTTCAGTAACCCTCTCACAAAATTTATAGGAATTCTCTCCTATTTCAATCCAAGTATATCTATTTGTTGCAGTAAGCCTGCTCGCTTTTGACACTCAACCTCTACTTATTAGCACATTTAGCATTAGTACAAAGTCTACTACATCTTCAAATCTTCTAACTAATAACTTATTTTCTATACAAGTATCAAGGACAAAGTCAAACATTTAATAATCTTAAAAATATTAGAATAATATTTTATGCCAAAATTCATCACGTTGAGCCTTACTGAATTTACTCCCAAATTGGTAATCACTTGGCCTCTAAGATCTCCTATTAATCTAACATTCATAACTTAAACATTGGCCAAACTAGAAATATATAGGAACAAAACAACCCACTTAAAACTCCAATTCAAAATATACATAAATCATACCTCAGCGATAACATGTAAGTCTTTGCTCTACTATTTACATGTCCTTGGTCTCTTAGAATGAGTATCAAAATCTAACTTATTTATTTCATTTTCCTTGCTTGAAAAACTATCAGACGGAATTTAGCCTTCCTTATAAATCTTGTCACAATCACATGGTTTCAAAATCGAAATTCTCCTTTTTAATAGTAGCACAATCTTCCCATGATTTCATACTTGGATTCTATAGAAATTTTACTTGAGAGCCATTAATGTACTTTCTTTCAAAACTTGAAACATAACTTATTGCATACATTTAATTGGAAGTATGCTCCTTAACATGCTCATAACTTTATCTTGATGGATCAACTTTACAATTTAATCCACTCAAAAATTATATTTCTATTTTTGTTAAGATCCTCATGGTTTACATCCTATTAGAACTTAGTGTATTAACCATAACACATTCAAGTTTCTCTTAAGGAACTTATATCCTTTGATCCTTTATTGACAAAAAAAGAGAGAGAAAGAAAACCCCAAAATTGTTCTAATATATCAAATACTAATCATATTTCCTTTTAACTTATGATTTCAATCAATAATCATGTTCTTAGGTTTTAAATTTCTAAATTTGTCCATAATTAACATTAAATCCATAATCACAATACATTCAAATTACATCATGGTCTTGCTTCATTTATTTCTTATTTAAGAAAATATTTTAAAGGGCCCTATGTATCAAACAAGATAGTCATTTGCTTAATTATTTTATCAAAAGCCTCACATTTCTCTACATTTATAAACATTTAACTTCAAACCATTAAATGTAAACCTTAACCAATAGTAAAATCTAAAATTTTCAAATAGTGATATTTTAACTACCATACTTTTTTTTTACGGATAGCCTATTTAACGATGAACTCAATATTCAATACTTCTAACATTGTCCATACTTATGTTAACTTCATTTAAGGGAAGTTCCATCCTCAAACTAACCTATATAGTCCTCATACCAATTTTGCTAACTAATATCATCAATCAAACTTAAAATAGCTACAAATTCTTAAAATTACTAAAATTTCAAGATTTTACCCTTAAGTTCTAAGTTATTCCTTAGCCAAAATTCAGGCTTAATAAGGATCATTTGATACCCAATCTAAATCCAAAATTTTGAAACATTTCTAATGTTCTGAATAAATTCAAAATCTGTAGTATTGGAAACTTCCCAATTTAATTAACTTATGTGTACTGACCATTTGTTTGCCATGAACTTCCTATATGTATATTTACCCAATTCTTAGGTACATCCTAAAAACTTTATTCTTTAAACTCAACTTTTAGGTCTCTAAACAACCATTAGCTCAAGAAGCATTCAATCCCATTTTAATTTTTTTTTTCAAATTTGTTAGATAATTTCAGTTATTCCCTTGCAAAGCTACACCCAAAATCTGATTTAAAAAAATTTACAAAAGCATTTTAAACTGATGTAAGACCAATGGACAAATAAACAAAAAACCATCGGGGTTCCAAAGGTACTTGATCTCAAAGTAAGGAATATAATCCACTAAATTCAATGATCAATATTCAACAACTATCTTCTAAAATATGATAAGAGGGTATTTATAACCCTCTTATAAAATAAACTAAATTTAAATCAAATACAACTAATTAAAGATAAGATTTGAGATTTGATAGAATCCTTTTAAAACTAAAATCTTAATTATAAAATAGATAAAATCCTAAATAACATAATTATTTATAAAATCCTAAATTATCAAAATAATAAATAATTCTAATATATTATACATCATTCTCCTCCTCTAAGAGGACTTTCATCTAGAGAGGTAGAAAGTTGATAATCCTCCAAAAGAGGAGGCTAAGGCGGCGACGTGAAGATCATGTGCAGGAACTTCAAGTGGCGTATGGGGACACATGCAGCATCCTTTAGCGGTGGAATTTTGGTGGTTGGTAAATCGAAGGCTTCTAGTTCTTATGATGGTGGTCATGGTTTAAAATGAGGTCTGAATGACAGCGTTCTGAAGACGTTTGTATAGTTGTGTGTATACCAACAAAGGAAACGTAGATTCCACAGCTTTTTGACAAAGATTTGATGAGGGGTAAACAGCGAAATAACTTTAACTGTGAAAAGTCTTTACTTTCAAACAACTCAAAGCTTGGGATCAACAAGGCTCGGATGCCAAATTAATGTATGACCAATGGAGAAAAGAACAAGGAACCCTTGGGGTTCCAAAGGCACTAGGTGCCAAAAGACTCGATTTCAAAGTAGGAAATATAATCCACTATATTCAATAATCAATATTCAACAACCGTCTTTTAAAATTTGATAAGAGGATATTTATAGCCCTCTTATAAAACAAACCAAATTTAAATTAAATACAACTAATTAAATATAAGATTTGAGATTTAATAGAATATCTTTAAAACTAAAATCTTAATTATAAAATAGATAAAATTTCTAAAAATATGGAAAGATAAAATCTCTAAATAACATAATTATTTATAAAATCCTAAATTATCAAAATAATAATTAATCTTAATCTATTATACATCACAAACGCCTCAACCTAACATGTAATAAAATTTCAAAATTAACCATAAAATTTTGGACAGGTCAAACACATGTCAATCTGTAGTAAAATTTCAATACTATCATATACACAAATTATCTCCAAACATAGCCAACTAACCCCGACATACATATAACATACATAAACACGTCGTAATAATCGCTAGGCCTATCTTACCCTTCACTATAGAACTGGACATTTATAAAATTTCATGATTAATATTTATTTCAAAACCCCAAGATATCTAGTCTCACATCTTCCTATCAGTTTTCTTAAGTTCCATCAAGTATGTCCAGAATTATTCAACATTATAATTCACCTTTAATTTAAAGGTTTAGCATATGATATCTCTGATCGAAGAACCAATAGTAGATGGGTACAATTTTTATTTTAAGCATCAACACATTTATACTTATTTATCAATAATATTGACATTTGCAAAGCCTTCAAATAGTAATGCTAATTTAGGATAATTCTCCCATAGAGTCATAGCTAAAAACTTATCTAACTTCCATGACTTCAATTTGTTACTCATCACAACATTCACTTTCTGTAATAGTATGATAGTACCTACTTATTCCTCAAGACAATATTACTTACATGTAAAAAAAATTATTAACCTTAAGCCATTTGCACTAAAATCTCATATATCAAGCATTAGTACTCACAATAATCCAAAAAATCAAGAATTTTACTTGTATTGTCTACATAGCACTTTCATACTCATATTATAGATTCAAATTCACACTACTATAATTTCTGTAACATTTTGTATCTTTACCTTTACCCTTATGTATCTCTAGAAATTTCAATGTCAAAATCTTTCTTTAATCAATGTTAAGTTTACACAAACAAAAGCCAACATTGTATACATAAAAACTTACTGTGTTTGAATGTCTTAGCAATAACCAATAGATCTTTCAAACCAAAGTATATACTCCCCCAATCTATCTCTTACAATATAATTCCATTTAAAACAACAAATTAAATTCACTACCAAAACTATTAACAAACATTGCCTATCAACATAAGCCATAATTTTACTTATAACCTAGCACTATCAATAGGGTCATTATGATAAATTAGGTCAAAACAAAGGCCAATCTCATAACAAGAAAAGAGGGGACGAACAGGATAAAACTAATGAGCAAAAAAGGAAAGAACATCCTAATAAGCCTTTCATAGTGTCCAAATTGTGAAAATGGCCAGCTTTATAGTCACAAATGTGGCCCTACTATAGGGCACTTGCTCCATTATCCACAAGGACAAAACTAAGGCTCTAATACCAACTTTGTCACGATCCAAACTTGAGATCCATGGTCGCCGCGCAACAAGGGCAAACCATAGGCTAGCTTAAGCTACACAAGCCTCTAAACCATACAGAATTTTAGAACAATTACAATAGCCATCATAGGGCTTCAAAACATATTTTAATATCAAATATATCATATTTTCTAATTCAGTAGTAAATAGTCCATACCTTGTAACTTGCCAAAACATAAATTTAAACATCCAACTCTGTCATGAATCCTACTTGCAGAAATAATGGAGCACATCTAAGAGTATTTGCCCATTTGGCATTCAAATAAGATTTATAACAAAATAAAACAAATATTTAAATATGTCTACATGAACAATATGTTGAGCTCATCAACGATAATCATATTAGACTTCCTTAAACAAACCAGAGGAGTAGAACTAGAAATTATCACGGTTTGGGTGAGTCGCGACCCAGTGAATAATTACTACCTACTATAACAAAAACAGGACAAGTGGGGCACGAGTCTTTTATTAACAAATAACAATATCATATAATAAAATAATTTCTCAATAAAACAAATTTAGTCAATTAATCATAAATCCAATTGAAAAACATAATAGTTAATGAGAAACAACTTTCAAACATTCAATTGATAAACTGTAAACATTTAAAATGTAGTCCGTGTGGGAGAATCCACTAGGCAAAACTAAAACAGAACAAGCATACAGCTCGCAGGTAAACTAACTATTTGACAAACCCAAGGCTTGAACTGACGAGCGTCTAGCTCGAAACCATAACCAACTAACTCATATGTGTTGGCCTACACACAGAGTCAACATATACCCTACTAGATAGGGCATAATCCAATCTTAGGTGTACCGAGACTAACATTTATTGTCGTTAGATACAGTGTTTCAATAAGGTCTTTTCCCAAAAATATAATTTATAAAAAAAAAAGATGTAACAATAAATCTTTCATGAAAATAGATTTCTAATGGAACAAAATAAAGATCAAGTTTCTAAAATAATATGCAATAATACACCTTTCAAGAAAAATAAATTTTTAAGTTATCAAAATTAAAATCTAACACAAATCAAGCAAATCAATATATTTCAAGGAGAGTATATTTTGACATTAAAAAATCCACTCAAATAATTTTAATTTCTTTTCCATGAGCATAGTCACTCTCTATATAAATTACCACCATTGGCCCAAGCCAATGTCCATAATAGTTGCCATTAATGCCACAAATCATTACACATAACATTTATTATCATTGGTCTAAAATCAATATTAAAGCATTTCAAAATAATCAAAACTATCAGCTCATACTACTGTACAAAGTCAATAATGAGTTTTTAAAAAATTGTGAATGACCTAAAAGTTCCTAAGGTTCTACTATATTTAAAATCCAATAACAAAATCAATTTAAAATTGATAAAGCATAAATAGACATATAGCAAGTAGGAACTACTCACAATATTTGCCTATTCCCAATTGGGCCTTGTCCAAAAAATTTACACAACTTGATTGAAGGTTTCTTGTACTGTTCTTTAACCATAAAAATACTAATAATGTATAAATCAATTAGATATCATAAAAATTGTCTACTTTATTTTTTTAAATCTCAAATAAATCTTAATTGATATCGCTCTAAATTCTCCATCCAACTCATAAATTATAAAATTATATCAATAAAATTAATTACTTAATTTTTTTTGAATTATATATTTACCTTAAAGAACTAAAGAAATGAATTTTAAGAAGTGAGTAGCAACCACTCTCCTCGTAGTGCAATCCTTAGCTTAAAAACAATTATCCCAAAAATAGCTTGCAAAAGAAAAGGGGTAAGTAGGGCTTGAAAGTTTCACTTAAATTATAAAAAGGTAATGAAAGAATACTATGCTTGAAAGATGAGGAATCAATAATCAAAGAAAGCAAAAATGAATTTGAGGAGGGGCGAATGACGGGATGGAGATGACGGGATGGAGAGGAAGTTTCGATCCTCTGTTGGTCGAATAAGGATTTTTTTTTTTTGGTACATAGAATAAGGATTTATAAAGAAGGAATAATTACAAAATTACCGTCTTGCCTAACTTTTTTTTAATTTTAATTTATTAAAACGGTATCTAATTATCCAAACTAAACCAACCCGATTTTAGGTGAATTGGTTTGGTTCAGACACAATTTTTTTTTATAAAATCAAACCAAATCAATTCAATTAAGATTGATCAGTTTGAATTTTATTTTCCACTAAATTCAAACTAAACTAACTCATGAAAAACTCTAGGCATAAGTACTACTTATTTCCCACTAAGAAGTTGGAACTTTATTCCAAACGTGAAAAATGGTGGCAGATAAAAAGACTACTATGAAAAATATTCCACTAAAAGAATCAACATAATATGTTAAAAAAGTGGCAGGTAAAAAGTATTGGGTCGTCTTGCTTCCTTTGGACAATTGTTCAGTTTAAATGCAGTCGTTGCACTCTATTTCTCATCCTCATAGGAGAGGACTGCCGTTTATTAGGAAACCCAAACATGCCTCTCCTAGGCCTCTTAATAACCACACACCCTCACCCTTTGGCTTGCACTTTCATACAAAGCCCCTCACTCCTCCAATTACACCCAAGTTAATTCCAAAAAAACAAAAAAAGAATTACTCCCATGTCACAATCTTTCTTGTGCTTCAAATTACCTAGCCTCCTCATTATGGCAAAAGCAACCACAATTGCTAACACGAGGGCAGAGGTGTGGCGAGCTCGTTTAGGCTCAGCTCTACGAACTACTTTGGCATGCACCATAGTAGGTTGCACCTCCCTCTATGGCCCTGCACCTCTCAGGCACTACCTCGACTTCCCAGCCTACTCTTATTTGACAACAATCCTCATAGTGTCAGATGCAACACTTGGTGACACCCTAAGAGGTTGCTGGCATGTCCTTATTGCAACCCTCCAGGTTATGATCCTCTCCCTATTTAGCCTGCAGGTGATAGGACCTGGCAACTTCACCAACTACGTGGCAGCGCTGGCGGTGGCAGCTTGTGCCTTCGTGGTTGCGCTGCCGGAATCAACCCACTTGATGACTAAGAGGATTGCATTTGGACAGTTAGTGATTGTTTACGTGAGCACAGTGATAAATGGTGCACAAGCAGGAGTGCCCATGCACCCTATTCATGTGGCATCGTCCACAGCCCTTGGAGCTCTGGCTTCTGTCCTGGCCATGTTGTTCCCATATCCTAGGCTCGCCTACTATGAGGTAACTTTGTTTTATCTGCAAATCATGCTATATAGAATTTGAATTTAGCACTTGAAAAATGTTATGAACTGTGTTAAGTTATACATATATCTGATAGCCATACATAGTTTTCCCTTTGGTGTTCAATGCACAGACCACACAGCATGAATATTCCATTCATATTTCACAGTAAACAATTCGTTAGAGAAGGAGAAGTAGTATAGACAAAACAAATAATTGATCATCATACTAATTAATTAATCTTCTTCTGGCATGTCCGTTGTGCAACCACTTCTCTCTTTCTTTTTGATAAATCTTTGACACTTACAAATTGTATTAACGTGTCAGTAGCAGATTTGATACTTGAGATAAAGATGTTAATATTACAATAACTTTTTAAATAAGTTCGACAAAATTGTAAGCCAATTTGTCTCCAAGTGTTTGTGTGCATAAAGAGAGAGGCGTTTGGTTCACACTGTCCATCATTTAGCATCATGAGGAACAAACGGACGGATGAAAAACAACCCAATTAATGTTAATTTGCTTTTCACGTTTGACACCTTCACAATCAGTATTTTAGTATTAATTTCTGACTAGTAAGAAAAATCTTAACATTTTATTATCAAAACCAAATTATTATTATATTCGGAAATTGTCAACAAACTATTTCTTAATGTAACTTTTGATATTTGTATAATTATCAGACATATGACAAAATTTTTAACTAATTCCTACAAGACAGAAGCAAATCAGCAATCTTGTCTCCATGTGATGTTTGCACGTGTTTGCGAGAGAGAAAGGGGAATTTGGCTGAGTCTACCCCGTCATTTGGCAGGCTGAGGAACAAAATAGAAAACTAAACGAATAAGAAACAAGTCAATGATTGTTCACCCTACCCCCGCCCCTCTTTTTATTTTTTCAAATATCTTTGACACTTCCCAAATATTACATTGTTTTAGTAGCAAGTTTAACATTACTAAGAAAAATCTTAATATTACAAGCAATTTTATGATTCTTTTCAGAAATCATTAGCGGTTTTTCATAATTCTTTTTCTTTTGTTTTTTAACCTAACATCAAACATTATCTTGCAACAATTTTGTGAACTAATTTCTGAAAGGAAGTTATCAGACAACTGTAGGAACACCTAAGTACACTTACCTCCAAGTGAATGTGTCCCTGTGTATATGCTTAGCATTTAACATAGAATATGGATCAACAAAATGAAAGGATGAGCACTACACTGTATGTTAGTAGACAATGCGAACAAAAGGAACTGATTCAGAAGATAAAGCATATTAGCAAATTAAAAGTGTACACCCAACATAATATATTTATTCCTGTATTATTGCCTTCGACAGCTGCCTAATCAATTATATCCGATTCCTCAATGAATTATATCCGATTCCCCCAATCACTAACGATTAGAGAGTGTCATTTGTTCTGTATCCCTGTCCATATACAAGATTGTAAGAGCTCAACATAGCATATTTATATTGGAGCTATTGGAAGTTCCTTGCAGATGCCCTGCTTTGTCGTAAAAGTGCAAATTGTTATAATTATTGGTTTCATTCATCCAAGAGGACAAAAAAGCACTTTGCATTTTCTCTTGCTTTCAGGCAAGGAAGTTCTACCGATTATACACTGAGAATACTTCTGAGAGGTTAAATTGCAATATAGAGGCCATCTCTGCCTCAGACAACTCAACTGCTGCTGGTTTCTTCACTCAAGCCAAGTCCCTCTCCACAGTAGGAGCCAAGCTTCTCCAGAGTATCAGAAGTAACCTGGTAAGCTAACATAAACCTAAAGCATGTCTTTCAACACTGAACTTGCGTCTTCAGGCAACTGATTTCCTAGCAGTTGCCGATGAGCTAAATATTTGGTCTTGGTTTTTTCAACAAACAGGATGGCGTGCATTGGGAAAGGCCTCAAATAAGAATTTTCAATCCCCATTACATGGACCCAGAAGAAAAACTGCTAGACTTGGAGATACCTATAAGAGGGATGGACATTGCTTTATCAAGTTGCACTTCTTTTCCTGTTGGTGTCATTGATGAGGAGCTCAGACGTCTCTTGCTCAATTGCAGAGAACAATTCAGCCAAAAATTAGATCAGCAAGCTAAGTGCTTTGCTCTTTTTGATGCAACGACCACTGCAGAAAGCAAGAAAGAAATTTTGAACAAAAACCTTTCCATAGCCTATAAAGATCTCCCAACCTCATTCTTTTTATACTGTGTGCAACTTCTCCTAGATGACTCGCCCATTGGAAAGAAAACTCACCACATGGTAGGAAAAAATCAGAAAAGTGGTGATTTCCAATGGAGCTCCAGAAAGATCAGAGAGGTTGTTATGAATGTGATTCCCAGCAACCACAAATTGGCTTTTGCATTCAAGTGCTCGCTTTCATTAGGCCTTGCTATGTTATTTGGTTTGATATACAACAAGGAAAATGGATACTGGTCAGGACTCACAATCGCCATCAGTTTCGTGACCAGATGGCAACCAACATTCTCAGTTGCAAATGCGCGAGGACAAGGAACAGCAATGGGATCAATCTACGGGGTCCTTTGGGCCTTCATTCTCCAAAGATTTGTGGATTTAAGGTTCTTACCTCTTTTACCATGGGTCGTTTTCTCTTCTTTTCTAAGGCATAGTAGAATGTATGGCCAAGCTGGTGGGATTTCAGCAGTTATAGGGGCCTTATTAATCCTTGGTAGGAAGCACTATGGCCCCCCAAGTCAGTTTGCAGTTGCTAGAATCACTGAGGCCGCAATAGGACTCATTTGCTTCATCATTGTAGAGATTCTTTCATGTTTCTCAAGAGCGGCAACTCTAGCAAAATCTGAACTTTCCCAGTGCTTGAGAACACTTCAAGATTGCATTGGCAGGATTGCCATTATTATTCCTAGTGAAAGAGAGATGCCATCTTCAAGTTCTCAAGCATTGAGAGAAGGGCAGAAGAAGCTGAAATCTCTTGTGTGTCAATTAGAAGAATTTACAGCAGAAGCTGAGATGGAGCCAAATTTCTGGTTCCCGCCATTTCATGGTGCCTGCTACAATAAGATGCTGGAATCTTTATCAAGGATGGTAGATCTCTTACTTTTTGTGGCATACTCAATGGAACATGTCACGCAATTGTCATTGTCACAGAAAGATCTCCTTGGGGTGGAGCTCCAAGATCAAGTGAACCAGAATATAGAGCTTTTCAAGACCAAAGTTGGCCCCATGCTGAAATACCTTGAAGAGATAATCAGGATGAAGTCTCTTAGGGAACTTGAAAATGATTTGAATAATAGAAATCTTCCTTGCAACATTGAGTCAGGAGAATATCCCAATGCTGATGCATATAGGGTCTTGAGTGGAAATGAAGAGGTCGATAGCATTACAGGCTCTTTCCTCCATCTTCTGGAGGAGATGGCTAACAAAACTTATACTAACAAAGATGAGGAGATGCTTAACGGCCAAATGCTTTTTCATTACAGTTGCTTGGGATTCTGCACCAGCAGCTTGATGAGAGAAACAATAAAGATTGAGAGTGAAGTAAAAGAACTACTTCTGTGGGAGAATCCCTCAAGTGAAGCAAACTTGAAAGATATTTATTATAAGATCAGCGCTCTGTGTTCACAGTAAATCTAGCACTATGACTTGAAAGTGACCTTAAGAAGTGACTTTGCCCTACGAATTAACCAATAACATGTAGATGGCATAGCAAAATCCTCTAACCATACAGTAAGTTCAACATTTTCATTATTTTCTAATGGAAGTTCCTTAACCACAACACATATCTTTTGGAAGCACACATAAGTATAGCAAAAATTGAAGTTTTATGCACCTTTGATGTTTATGAAGTTCTAGCAGTAAGCTAACGTTCACATTCCCAAAACTGATAATGAAGCATATCAAGCAAACAAGTGCAAACATATGTGAAGACCCAGAATCAGTATTGGCATATGAAACTTGTGATGATGAGCGAAATGAAATTTGGAAAAAAAAAAAATCGAAAACGGAAATTGGGGAACGATCTCATCAATGACCATAAGAATAACGAAGATATCAGAAACGAAATTGAGAATGAGCTGAGCTTACCTTTTGAGTTTTGACGCAATGGGTGACTTCCCTTTCCTTTGTCTCTTTTCCCACACGGACGAGTGTTGTCGTGCTTCCTCGGTCTCGCTCTGTTTTTCCCTTACTAAGCTCCATTGCTCCAACACAACTGAATAGTGTTCACTTGGTTGACCATTTTGCCTATCACAAAACCACGAGTAAGAAATTTAGGTAAAAAATAAAGCAAATGGTCAAATTAGCCACCGAAAGATATAACATCATTTACAGTTGTTCTTAAATCAGAAAAATTAACCTACTAAAGTATGATTTCAAGTGTTTAGAGGTTAATTTTTGTTTGATTTAACTAAAAAAGTTATGATTTCATTTAAAATCAAATAACATGAGATTAAGCAATAATTAAAAAAAAATTCAAGAGGGAGGTAATATGTATTTTACTCAAGAAATATTGTACATTTAGAAAGGTAATATGCATTTTACCCAATAAATACTAAATCAGTGTAGGAATGAGGTGGGCAAGCAAAAATGTCTAGGCTTCAAAACAGAACATAACCTAAAATCTGTTAAGATTCCTCCTATATATAAACCTAGGATATGCACCGGTTCTGCTTGCATGGATATGGTGGTGCGGATCGCACCTTGATGTCATAATAGGTCAAGAGAGGAATTGAATTCCGTCAGTCTGGCCCATTCGCAGAATGATAGGTGTAAGGGTGCATTTTTCAAAAACGGGTTGCTATTCAACTCGTATATGAGTTATCTAAACTAATCGCCTCAGGCTTTTATGGGTCGGACTCTGATTGTTGATAATCATGTGGGCTCGGGTTAGTAAGTCAAGTAGTTTTGTCTTCACGCGGATCACTTGGCATAAGGCCTAGCCCTGTGGTCCATATTCTAGTCAGACTAAGGCCCAGTGGTAGGAACTTGTTTTCCATAAAAGTAAATTTCCTAGTTTAATGTACATGTATTGTATGTTCCCCCAAACCAAAAGAAAAGCAATGGCTTTATTCACGTTCCCATGTGTTCTTTAGGCGTTCTAGAGCGTGGTTTACATTACATCTAACACATATTTATCCTGCCTCTGAAAGAATTGAAAAAAAATGATTTAGTTTCTTATAGAATAGCTATATATTTGTTATTTTAAGATTTTTATAAAAAATATAAATGACAAGTGGGGAAAAAGAAGAAGTTTGTAGTAATCCAAAGAAGTAACAAATTGATCCAACTCCAATTGCTCTTGGCCCGATACAATACCCGCCTTTTAAAAAAAAAACAAAGAAGGGTAAATGAAGAAGTTTCAACTTCCAACATCCAACTTGCCATTGCCATTGTCTTTCCTAATAGTACTAGGCCATCTTGACTCAATTAACACCAGGCTACTCATGAGCTTGTCTCATCTTCACAAATGACCAAGTTAGGAGGCTGTAGACTATCCTGATTCAATTGACATCCGATCACCTATGAGTTTGACTCATCTTTACAAATGACCAAGTTGAGAGACTGTACATCGTCTTAGCCCTATTGACATCCGACCACCCATGAGCTCGACTCATTCTCATAGATGACCAAGCTAGGGGGTTGTAGGCTATCCAGACCCAATTGACATTCGGTCACGCATGAGATCGACCCATCTTCATAAATGACCAAGTTAGGAGACTATGAACCATCCTAGTCCTACTGACATCTAGTCATTCATAAACTTAGTCTATCTTCATAGATGACTAAACTGAGGAGCTATGGACCGTTTGGGCATAAGACATAATAGATATGTATTAGCTAAAGTAAACCTGAATGGATTGATCGTATAAGGCGAGCACTTTGCAAGCCCACTTGAATCATTAGGCCCATTTCAGAGAGTCAAGCCTATGAAAGTCATGATCAACTTGGCCGAAGTCCTATCTCCAAGATCCAATCGGCTTATACCCGAACAAGTAATGGCTCAACAAACACGTGTTTAATACGACCCCTTAACAATTATCGGTCGTTTGATTCCATCATAACCAACGATTATTAACAGTTTCACATCATAATGACTAGACATAACGTAATCCTAACATTCAGAATCTTAAATGACTTGAACAGAGAATATCTGGAGAGTCAATCCTCTAGATCTCTATATAAATCGGCCTAACAACTTAGATCATATATATTTTATCATTTACCCATACACTATAACTTACCTACTTTGCGTATGATGTCACCAATTTCTTAACGTGCTTAGAGTCACTTGAACTCGCTATTACCTTTCCTATAAGTCTTCAATAAATCCCTTCTATCCACCGAACTAAGCGTCTGTAAGTATCAAGTACTTTTCTTGCATCTACCGTAACTGTATACTTTGGAAAAGACGAACTATAAAAGGCCACAAGATTCTAAAATCACGGATTCCCATCAAACTCAACCGCACCGCTAGCTTCACAGTCACAGCCTCCTTCATCAAACCCTAGCTTTTGGTAACATATATCTCAACAACTCACCCAGCAAATAGTAACTCAAAACCAAACATGACACACAACAAAACACAGCCTTGAACTAACACAAATGTACACAACTTGTGGGTCTGGGGGGTCTCTGTTCTCATCCACAGTTTCAGACAGAGACCCATAATATTGTCTGGTTTATGTTGTTTTTTTTTTTTGTGCTGATACACAATAACAGTGCTAGGGTTGTATTGGTGGGTCGAGTGAAACTGTGAAAGGGTTACGGTGGCCATGTCTACGGGGGTTTGCGGGAAGAGGGTAGGCTATGAAGAGATCTTCGGATCTTCTTCTCCGCCGCAGTGCTCTTCCGCCAAGAAATCCAGAAGATCTAGTTACGGTTCTCCAAACCGATCTGAACCCGGTTTTGGCTCTGATAACTCTCTTTCAGTGTTGCTTCAAATGTTCCCTGCTTTGGACCCTGAGGTGCGTCAGTGGCTCTGTTTTTTCATATTAGTAGTTCCATAACAGATGCAGCTTGATTCTTTTCGAAGATTCTAGAACTCTTCAGTCAAACTTAAGTTGCTAGAAGTTGGCGTAATCATAGTGTATACTCCATAATGTCATTTGATGCGTGTGTGCATTGTTTTAAAACAGGATTTTCTTTTTGTGTGTAATTTTTCTTATTTTGTATATTGTAACTGCATAGCAATGAGGGGAGAAGAAAAAGGACTAAATTTCATACTTTACCAAACATTTGTTTGCATTTTTGAAGGAGGGTGATTGTCAAATTGGAACTTTGGCGATAAATACCGTATTAACTTTTGTTCATAATAGGTTGTGGAAAGAGTCTTTAGGAATAACGATTGTAAGATTGAAGATGCCATCGAGTGCTTGGGTGCACTTTCCTCTGGAGACATTCATGGAATTGGAAGAGATCAATCACAAAACACTAATTCTGCTGTGAGTGGAAATCGCGATGCCATTTTCGATCAAAATCAAGCTACATGTATGGCATGCAGGATGCTTCTCTTTTTGACTGCTTGTTTACTTAGCTTTTGCATATTTTTTCATTAGAATATTTAGCTCAGATTGCTTTGCCTTGTTCGAATTCAACAGGTAGTCGAATGTGGGAGGAGACAATTGAAGGGAAAAATTGTATCAATTCAACAGCTAGTTGTGCATTTTCTACAGATGGGATGAAGTGGGTAGATTTATTCGTGAATGAGATGATGAATGCAACAGACTTTGATGATGCTAAGGGACGTGCTGCCAGATTATTAGAGGCTTTTGAACAATGTATAAGTGCACAAGCAAGAGTGTCAGAGGAGGTAGTCTGGCATCTACTTATGCTTTTCATTCCTAATTTACTATCCATTGGAACACCAAATTAAAAACAAAACAATACACCCCATCCCATTAAAAGAGGTGGAGAGTAGTGGTTTTCTTCACAGATATTCACCCTCATTGCTTTTGTGTCCATGGTGCAGCTGAAGCATGCTTCTCTGAAGGAACATTTGCAGAGCTTGTTAAATGACAACCAAATTTTGAAAAGAGCAGTTGCCATCCAACATGAACGCAATTTAGAGCATGAGGAGAAAACAAAGGGAGTGCAGCAACTGAAGAATGTACTAAACCAGTACCAAGAAAAAGTACGAAGTTTAGAGGTGATATCTTTACCTGGTTATAGTTTTAGTTGGTCGTAGATGAATCTGTCCTCATTTCTTAGTAAAATACAAATTGAACTTGCTTTATTTTGAAAATTACTACTTGCATAAATGCTGACAACACAATTGTGCGCAAGTAAGTGCTGTAATTAAACTTCCATGGAGCCATAAGTGCAGCTGTGTGCAGTTGTAATTACTAATTATAAGAGTCATGTAAATAGTGTTACTCTTCTTTTAAAACTCTAACAAGCCTTTGTTTACTTGATTCTTGTTCCTCCTTCGTTTTGTTTTCCAAACAAATCATAGATAATTTTGCTCTAAGCCATTCCTCTAATCAGATGGAATTTTGTATAATAATAGAAGTAGAACAATAGGGTCCTTGCTTAGATGCACAATATTAAGGGGACAAGCGAAAGGTATGGCTGGCCTTCTGATGTTTTTTTTTACTTTCTTAATGCAGCTGAACAACTACGCATTGAAGGTCCATCTGCAGAGGGCTCAAGAAAGTAGCTCTATTTCTGGGAAATTTCTCCCGGACATATTTTAGGTGTTATTTTTTTCGTCATTCACAATTTGAAGGTTTCTGATGTGTGTCTGGATGCTTGGATATGCTCGTTTTCATGCCTTCTTTGCAAGGGAGTGAATACGGGTATTTCTTATATATGATATGATATGTTAATAGGTAATGATTAACAAGAATATTTTACGCACACTTGTATTATATTTAGCCAAGACTGCAGAATGCAAGCAGCATTAGTGGTAGTTTTGGGGAATTCTGCGTTTCATAGTGGTTTGACAGGTTTGTCTGATATTCATTTTCTTTTTTTCCTTTGTTTTTTTTTTTTTGTGGGGTGGATAGAGGTATAAGAAAGTCTCCGTACTTCACGAGTCTGTTATTTTTGCCAACTTTTTGATGATATTGTTGACATAAAGGCTGTATAAATTATGGTGCAAGGCACGTTAATTTAATCTTTTTCTGGGTATTCAATGAATTTTTGCGTTGAGGTATACAATTTATGTTTATTTTTATTTTTTGCATTGAGGTTGGTACTGAGAATAGTATCTACTTGACTAAGATCTCTGAGTTGGAATCTCTTCGAGCCTTGATGTTTTTTTAGACCTAGTAAAGTCCCTGACCCTGATGGTCTTCACCCTGGCTTCCAAAAGTTCTAGCCTGAGGTTGGTAGCTTTGTTTCAAGGTTTATAAAGTAATGCTTTCCTTTCAAAGGAAATCCCTGGATGGCTAAGCATGATCTTTATCCCCTAGTCCCATAAGTTTTTGCTAGGAAACTGTCAACAATTTCCATCCCATAAGTCTGTAATATTATTTCGAGAGGCCTTACCAAAATCCTTGGTACTAGCCTGTTAGGTCTTAGAAGATCCCCTTCTTCCTAGTTTAGTCTGATCCCTCCAAGATGCATTATTACTAGTCGCGAGGCTGCTGATAATGCTATTCTTAGAGAAGTTCTTCATTGAATTGATGAGCACAAGAGTAGGGATCAAGATTATTAAGCTTGACCAGCAGAACGCACATCACTTTCTTGAGTGGAGTTTCTTGAAATGTGTTTTTTATTAATTTGGCAAGGTCTGGAACTCTGGATTAACCTTGTTATAAGTTGTGTGTGACTGTAAATTGGGGAAGCCTTGACCCTATTATTTCTGCTAGTGGCGTGAGATTGCCAGACCGTTGAAACTTTCTAGTGATTAGTGTGCACTCATGAGCTATTCAAAAGTTACGATCGGAGGTTTTGGGTGTAAAAGATCAATTGCCCATGGGGCTGCACACTTGATCAACTTTGTGCTCATAATAACTGATGATTTGGTTTCAAATCTATTAATTCTTTTAATAGCTAATTTGCAATCTCACTTCAAATTTTTATTAGGATTGATAGTTCGTCTTGAACATAGTGTAAAGAGAGATTTCTTTTACCCTAAACTTTTTATATAGAAAAAAGCAAAGTGAAGATCAATTAAGCATAACTTTCAAGGTATATTATCAACAATTCTTGTCTGTGCCAGTCTTTTGAGCGATTAGCTATTTTTATGAGCATGCTATATATGTGCTTCAATTTTAGGAGAATTTAACATTACTTCCAAGTACATGTTAATTTTGTGTGGAGTATGATACTCCATTCTATGGAGAACCGTTGATTTATTGTTAAAAATAAAGAAGGGATGTAATTAGTTATTTGTTACACAGCTATCAAGTACATATAAGAAATTTTATAGATTTTAATTGATAATATTTATACATATTTACACTCACATAGAAAATTAGATTAGTCTATTTTTTGGTCACTAATTTGTATAGATAATTCTTTTTGTATATTTTAATTAATAATATTTACACACATAATAATAAGATTAAAAAATACCCTATTATAACAAGTAAATCTTGATGGAGGATGGGTGGAGTACGGAAACGCGTTGGACAAAATATGCAAATAACCGATATAAAACTGATCGAGCAATAGAAAATGTTGTTTGAGCAAAAGTTCAGAATTAAATTGATTTATTATATAATTATATTTTATTATTTTTTATATATTAATTTTTTTTATAAATAAAGGTTAATCTTTCTATATATAATTATTCGATATATATATATATATATATATATATATATATATATATATATTATTATTATCTGTTTATATTTTTAACATAATATCAGAGTCATGATATTCACCTTGAGAAAAATTTCTTATTTTTGTTATGTAAAGTTAGTAGAACTCGTTAAAATCATTATTAATTACTATCAAATTTATATTTAGTTTTGTTGTTCTCTTCATCTTTGTCTACTCCGGTCCAATTCTTTTGCTTCTCTGTTGCGCTCCTCTATTCTGTTTAGACTTTGTTCTGATGGCAGGACTTCATTTTAGACTCTGTCTTAGATTCCAGATTTCATTCTGATAACACAACTCCGTTTCAGAATCTGTCCTAGATTCTAAACTTCGTTTTGATGACATGACTCCGTTTCAGACTTCATTTTCATTGTAGACTCTCTAGACTTTGATCTAGACTCTAGAATTCAAACTTCAAACTTCAGACTCTAGATTCAATCATCATCCTGACCGATTTTGCACTCTAATTTCTAAACTCAAGTTGATTTCTTCTATACCACTTGAGTTTGAGATGAAATGTTAACGTGATTAATTATAATTGAGATTATGATTGATTTTTGCGATGATTGTAATTGATTTAGTACAGAATTATATTAATTTATTACATAATTATATTTTATTATTTTCTTTTTCTATACGATAATCTTCTTTTATAAATAGAGACTAATCCTCCTGTATACAATTATTCAAATATATACACAAATTATCATTACTTGGTTCTATATTTTTAACATTTAGAATATAATGGAAAGTAAAATTTTGTTAACAACATCACATTTGACCATACTTAGTAACGTAAACAAAAAAAGCTCTCAAGAGCATAAAACAAGGTATTGAGAAAAAAAAAACAGATCTGCGCCAACTGGGTTAGTTCACTTGGTCAACCTTTCGTTGCTCACTTAGGTTAATGGTCTGTCTTGATCTTGAAATGGAGAGTCTCTTCACCTTAAACTTTAACTTTAAAAAAAATTAAAAAAATAAAAAGGAAAATTAGTATTGCATTATATGCTATAGAACATAAATTAATCCAAAATAAGATGTTTTGCATGAAAAGTAGAGTTTTTTTTTTAATTTTTAATACATTAAGTATAAGGATGACACCCCCACAGGACGGGAGCAGAGAGTACCTCTTTGCTCCTTATCCCCTCCTCCTCAATTTTCTCTCGCCCCTGCCCCTGATCCTTGTCTTAGGAAAAAAATTCTCCCCGTCCTCATTCCTTATGGGGAGGTGGAGACCATGTAAGGGATGGAAATAAATAAACCGCCTCTGTCGAGGAGCTGTCTATTTCATGACTGTTTAGAAAAAAAACATGAAAACTGCCTGCTTTTTAAAAGCACTTTTAAAAAAATAGAAAATTTAAAAAATATGTAGAAAGCAGGCCAGTTCTACATCAAATCCAACAAGTTTTCAAAACTAATATAAAAATAATATAGATCTGTTAGACATTGTGTTAATACTATATATTTATATTTATTTATAAAATTTTATTTTATTTTATTTTTCAATCAGCCTTTCAAGGTCTCCGTTTAAAAAAATTCTCTAAATTAGACCTTCTGTTTGATCATATATGATAGGTCTTGGCTTTAAGCATTTTTTGACCTATTTAGAGTCTTAATATAAATCGTTTTTTAAATCGAACTTTCAGGTTTAAACTTTTGTTTTAAATTATAATTAGAATGGTCATCAGTTGAAAAAAAAAGTCTTTGACAGTTGAATAGTATAACAATTTGAGCAAATTTACCTTATCCAACTCAAATATATTTCTCCAAAGTCCATCCTTGTACTGAGCATTTCAGCACTCAAGAACAGATACGCATGATTTAAGGTGAAACCCGACTACTGACCTGTTTTCCATCCCTACCTGCATAGGAACCCCAAAATTATCTTTAAAAAATAATAAAAAAATAGAAAATGAAAAAATATGTAGAAAGTTGTAAATATTTTTAATTTAAGTCTACAATATTAACAAATTAAAACAACAAGTTACTAGTTAGTGATATTTTTTTATTTTTTAAAAATTTTATAGATGAAAAGTAAAAAAAATTAACAAAGTATTAATACATATATATGATATAATCATTAAAGATAATTTAGTAATTTCTCAAGGATAATAACCCTATGGGGAGGGAGATACGATCTTTGTCCTCGTCTTCGCATCTGTCTCGAAAATACTTTTATCCTCGTTTCCATTATTGTAAAAAAAAATTCTCTAAATTCGAATTCTTAAATGGGATAATCCTTATGAAAATTTTTAAATGCAAATAAATTTTGTCATCCTTAATTAAATACCTTATTTTTTATTAAAAAAATTATTTTTGATTTGTAACAAAAGTCTTTAAGACATTTTTTAACAAAACTCTTAATACTATTATATTATATATATTATACATAAATATAATACATTTAAAATTGACTCTCTGAATTTGATGCACCGTTGTTTGTATACATTTTCCAAGAAATCATCATTTGTATAAATTTAAACTTTTGTTTGGTTTCATGTGTTTAACAAATTATAATTAGATTTCATAAATTTGAGAATTGAATTCGAATTATTATATTTATAATGGTAAATCACAGAATGTCATTTATGTTTGTTTATTGAATTATTTATAATCAGTTTGTACAATTTGAGCAAGTTTATTTACCTTATCCAACTCAAATACCCAATCAATAAACGGCCCTAATCTCCAAAGTCCATAACCTTGCCACGTCAGTGATCTACAAAAGAACGAGCGATTGGAGCATTTCAGCACTCAAGAACAGATACCGTCCATCTCATGCGATCAACGGTTATAATGAACCAAACCAGATGACGCGGATCGCTATCCGTAGCCGTCGATGATATTATAATCAAGAGCCAAGATCGCTCTTACCATAGAGCAGAAGGGAAAAACACAAAGCCCACCTGTGGGGAGTTGGCTCTATATAAACCCAACCATCTGGAGCCTCATCTCATTTCGCAACAACCTTTGAAATCAGAAAGAGAGATAGTGCTAGCTCCAACAAATTCTGTCATCGAAGATGTCGGGTCGTGGAAAGGGAGGTAAGGGTTTGGGAAAGGGAGGAGCCAAGAGGCACAGGAAGGTGCTCCGCGATAACATCCAGGGCATCACCAAGCCTGCGATTCGGCGTCTGGCTAGGAGAGGTGGTGTCAAGAGGATTAGTGGCCTCATCTATGAGGAGACCCGTGGTGTTCTCAAGATCTTCCTTGAGAATGTTATTCGTGATGCCGTTACCTACACTGAGCACGCTAGGAGGAAGACCGTTACTGCCATGGACGTTGTTTACGCCCTCAAGAGGCAAGGCAGGACTCTGTATGGTTTTGGTGGTTAGATTTCCATTCTAGTTTCTGAACTTAGGTGTTTCAAATAGTCACAGTTGGCCTTGGTTGTAAATGTTGGTCAATTTCGGTGTATGGATTTATGTTATTGTTTTAGGCTCCTTGCTTAAGGTGTAGTGTTAGATCTGTTTGAATTGAAATGGAACATTTAGTGTGTTGTTTTATTATCATATGGGTTTTAATCTTAATGATTGAAATTCTGGTATTTCAAATCCTCTACAGAATCGTGCATTATTCCACTGTTGAATGCTAAGTGATAGAATTTCCTCTGATAAATTGTTGATTACTGACCTACTAGTTACATTTTCGTTAATAAATCTTGAGAGTGCTTCGTCTTTGCTGGATAGTTGTTGATTAATGTTTCGTTTAATTGGGACATGATGTATTTTTACTTTTTCTCATTTTCGGTAGTTGTTGTGCCCCAATTCTAGCAGCATTGTAATACGACTATAGGCGTTTTTCACATTCCAGTCCAAGCTGCACACCCCTGAGTTTCTAGATCAGAAAAATGAAAAAAAAATCTAGCCCAAAATTATTGTTGCATATTGTTTGATATAACATATACTTCAAGCGACTTCTGTTTATTTATGAATTATGAGTGCATTAAATCTTACATAGGATGTAGCCATGCCTTTAACTTGTTTCCCTAGCTTTTACAAGATATTTGTCTCATTCAGCGTCAAGATATTCTGCAGAAAGCTTTCCATAATCCTCCTGGCTTCTTTCCTTTCTTCACGGCCACTGCTGTGCATTTGTCTGATGCTGCCAACCCCTCCCTGGTCACTGATAAACAGAAAATGTAGTGAGCACATAAAAGCAAATATTTACCATCATGGCCATGCCACTGCAGATTCCTATCATAGTATACATTGAATTTCTAGCGAGTCTAAATTTAGAAACTCGTGATGACTAATAGCATACGTTGATAGAACACATGATCAATCAATCTCTTGACAAATATTGAACACGAAAAACATAGAACAGTATGAACAACAGAATGACAACCTTCTAGCATAACCAATTTGTTCTGCGGTACTTTTAGAAGTAATACTCATTAAATGTGACATCATTCTGAATTCTTGCATGACAATTGGAGACTCCTAATTTGATGACTACCTCTAATATTCCGTTTCTATCAATAATAAACGAAGTAATATCTTTTTCATGTCACCAACCCCACAAACCTGCCATTAAGGAAGATGTAAAGCATAAAAAAGAAAGAAAACAACTCAATACAACGTATTTAAGATTATATATAGATATAGACAGGCATTTGCTATAGGATACAGGTTCTCTCGTCCTCAAAAAACAGGAGGGTGTTCTTTGTCAAAATGGTGTATTTTAAAAAAGGGAAAATAAAAAAAATGGTGTTTTTGACAAGAGGAAATAACTAACAAGATACCATCTTATTTTTTGGCAACGGAGAGAGGATCCTCATCCTTTTGCTATATAACTCTGTATGTGTATGAGCAGAAATGGCGAGCAGCAACCTTTGAAATATTCATCATTTTTCAATTTCATCCGTGACCAAACTTTTCAGTTTCTGAAAAGAGGGATATATACATTTTTTATAAAACAAAAGATGGAATTTTTGCCTCTCAACAGTTAGATATATTTCATTTTCAGTGCTGAAGGGTATATCGTAAACATTAAACACCTTTTTGTACGGTGGTTTTGTGTGGTTCTTGACTCTTAATTTCCGACGCCTTTAGTCTTCACTACAACTACAACCAACTATTTACCAAGTTAAACAGTTGGCACATGCTCTTGGACAGACAAAGAAGAAAACTGAACTTCAACCTCCTAACCAGGTATCACATACACAGTTAGTCAAATTAGAACAATCAGCTATGCTTTCAAATAACAATTTAAGATATAGATATCTGCTGAAGTAGCTTTCCTTGTAATGCACACATTTTTGGACCTTGTTTAGATAAGATAACTTCAATCAGACATTTGCACTCCAACTTTCAAGATTGAGTGGCCGAGTGATTTCAAGTTGAAGGATTTGAGGGCAAGGACAGAAAAGGGACTTATAGAGCTGACACCTTTGGTTATCAAAGAAGGGAATGATATTTGATGGGTTGAATTGAATTGTAAGAGTGAATATAGTGAGAGAAAATCATAGTATATAACTCTCATGCCAAGGATATTAGAAATTCAAGTATAAATGATGAAATCTCACCTTGTTAAAGAATGGATTAAGTGAAGAGTATATAAGTGGGAAGACTCATAAATTTATTGTTTTAAGATTTTCAATTAAGATGTAATATCAGATCTATTATTGTAATTTTTTACTTAATCCATTGTTAAAAAACTCCTCTATTTTTGGACTCTTCCTATGGCCCAGTAAGTGAGATCATAATCGATGATTCTTCTAGGTCGAGTATTTGGAAGTAGTAGTTGGTGTTAAGGATAAAGATTATTAATTACCTTTCTCTCATGTGTCCCTTCAAAGATGTATTTTTTTTCTTTTGGTGTAAAATAATTCTATATCCTATATCTTAATTATCATTTATTTATATATATGTCACAGATTGAGATTAAAGGTCAATCTTAAAATTTATTCATGTGGGTATAAAATTTTCAACAAGTGGTATTGGAACTAATAATTCGTCCGGACTGAGTATTTAAAGACGGAGATTGGTTCTCGAATTCGATCTTAACCCATGTTCTAGAGTACATAGATGACACATTGACATTAACCCGAGCACCATAAGGTCATAGCTCTGCAAATTCCGGTTGCAAGCTACCTTTGTATAAAAATCCATATTCTTTGTAATGAGGCCTAAGAAGGCCTGTTTAATATTCTAGCTGGGCTTTAATTTTGTAATGGGCTCTTGAATAATTATACATATAAAACTATAAGGATTTTAAGACTTTTTGTACCATTTTCTAATTATATATTATCATATCATGAAAAATGAAAAAAAGTTTGAATTCTTAATTAGTTATTATTATGGTTAAGTTTATTTAATCATGTGATAACATATAATTGAATAATAGTATAAAACTATTTTACATTAACAATGGGTTCAAATTAAACTCAAATTATAAAACAGGGCCTAAGAGAACCAAGTCTATGCAGGTCCTTCCTAATATTAAAACTATATTAAACATAACTACACAGCTTAAATAAGATCGAATGTTATTGTGAATCTGGCCCAGCCCGATTGTTTTGCATCCCTAATATTCATAGGTTGCTCTCATTTTGTTAAGCAAGAAAAGAGAAGTAAGATAATATAGATTAAGAGCCGTAAATAATCCAATTAATTTTTACAAAATCGGTACCAACGTGCAACTCAGCAGGTTTGGCTTCTGAAATTTTACGATAATTAGTTCTCTTCTTTCAATCCATATGAAGTTTGCAAGCTATATTACAGGTTCAAACCTTCATGCTATCACTGCATCAAAGAAAAATAAATAATAAAACCGAACAACAATCTCATTAAATCCACTGGGCGAAAGCCATGGCAGTTTTTGCTGACGAATCCAAGGTGTTAACTTCTGTTGCGATAGCCATGTCAGTTTTGCTGACTAATCCAAGGCAATTACTTGCTTAAATAAGCTGATAACTATGATACATATCATGTGAGACAACTAAGATGCATCAATAATAGGAAGATGTTAACTTCTATGTTTTTTTTTGGACACCTTGACATCAAGGACGAGAGAATAAACCAATCCTGCATTTCTTTTAGCAGAATCTATCTTTTTCATGTTACGTATAACTCGTAAAACTATCCATCAATCACCGTCAATACTCAGTAACGATGACAAATTAATCTTTATTTACGTGTATACTTTTAATGCTTGTTTCCATAGTCGGGAAACTTTCTAACTTAGTAATACATATAACTTATTATTGTCTTGTTTGTTTTTTAAGTCGATGAATGTGGTTTAAACTTTAAATAATGAGGGTTAATATTCTGCTTCCCTAATGCACTCAACCTTGATGAAGGCATAATATTAAATATATTGCTTCTTTTTCTCTCCTTATACCACATTAATTTTTTTTTTGGGGTCTCTGTCTTGTGATGATAATAATTTCCTCATAGATAATATCAATATTAATATCATATGACTTTCTATGACATCTTGCTCCTATCTGATAAAGAAGGTCAATGAAATCAGAATCCCATCCAATTAGAACCAATCCCCTCCTCATGCGTACTAATGATTTGGAGTTTGAACTGGTTGGCTATTTATAAATGAGAAATGTTTTATCTTTTTACTAATTTTTTTTGTTAATTTTTTTAATTATTAAATAAAGAATGTATTAAATATTTTTTATATTCTTAAAATATTAGATGTATTTATTTTTTTATTTAATATTTTTTTATTAATATTAAAAAAATTATTATAAAAACTTGTAAGAATATATTGCATTACTCTTTATAAATACAGACATGGTAGTAAAACATCATAGAATCACTCTTTTCAACTTATTACATCGTGTAGGTTCAGGCAAGACGATGATATGGGCCTATCTCAACCCTCGCAATTATGTTTATGTTATATTTAAAAGTCACAGGAGCGACGTGGAAGACTTAGAATCTAGGCATCGAACTTTCAACCTGATTTGCGTTATTTTTAAGTCTCACTTAGAGTATATTTGGTTTAGTTTATTTAGCTGAACTAACAGCTTTTTTTTTCATTTCAATTGTTGCTCATCATGTAATGTATTTGGGTTTAAGGAAAAAAAAATCAATAGTTTTTAATTGGAGAAATAAACAGTTGGAGCAAAAGTTAAAAGTTGAGATTTTTATAAAAAGCTGTTGAAATTATTTTATATTTTGATATATAAATATTATTTTGTTTTCAATCAAATAATTTTTTAAATTATTTTATACATATTTTGATAATTTAATACATAAAAATAATTCATTTTTATACCATCCAAACGAATTAGATTAACTTAAAATCATTTTTCAACTAACATATCCAAACATAAAATTGATTCTATTATAATTGATTATAACAAAAAAAAATTATACAATAATCGATTATTGAAATAATCAAATTTTCACCGTTATTCTAAACACGCACTTTCCACTCTCTTCAATTATGACATCAGTTAACTTACTCGGTTTGATTGTGTAATTATTAAAGTGGTGCCAAAATTGTAAGTTTGATTGTGTCTCAATTCCAAAACTTGCAATATGTTGCATATATACATCTTACACTGGAGTGTGTTGTTATGTCCAACATGGAACGTAGATAAAGATTTCTTTTGGATAAGTACTTATTAGATAATTATTTGTTAAGTAAGCTCTAATGTGGTGCAGTCTAAATTAAGTTAAATAGCATTTGGATAGGTACTTTGAGAAGTGATTATATAGACATGAAATTTTAATAAATCATTAAGGTTAATTTAGTAAAAAACTATTGTAAAAACAAATATGGCCTAAGTTTCTTTTAGCGTTTGCAACTGAAAAATTTCTTAAGCTTCAATTTTTAACTTATAAAATAAGTCCAAAACAGCTTACATAAGTTTCAAAAGTTATTTTGATAAAATCATCTAAGCAGAATCAAAATGCTTCAGAAGTGCTTATTGCAGTAGATAAGTCCAAATAAGCTAACAAGGAACTCTTTCAAACAGATAAGTTGTCTTTTGGAATGGGCTTGAGTCATAACATGTAGTGGCATTTAACCTGTTGCATATTTCATGTGGGGGTGTTCAACCCATTATAGTTATTTAAGAATCACTTGCATCGGTTATTTTTCCAACCTTGAATCGAACAGAGGGGTTGTTTCCTGTATTGCTTCAAACATGTATATATGTAAAAGTTGTTCAAGTTTCAAAGAAATTAGCTACACATATATATATGCTTAGAGTGATATAATGGTGAAAGCTGCAAATCAAGAAGGATTATAGTGTTTTGGTTAATTCTAATATATCCACCAAGGGTAAACTATGGAAGTAATTGACAGGCACAAACATAAGAACCCAAATATGGCAAGCACAACTAATAACATGGGCCCTCCTTAATTTTCCTGCTCCAATCAGATTGATTGCAATAAACAAAAAACAATCAAGGGATATAATAAATTAATAATAAGTATTGAGAAATTTGTGCTAAGATACTAAATGTGTATTTGAGATAACTATAAAAATTAGATTATTTCAATAATTGATTATATATAAATTTTTTTGTTATAATTGATTATAAGAAAAAAAAATTATGTTTGGATATATTAGTTGAAAAATAATTTTAAATAATATATTTCGTTTAGATGATATAAAAAAATTATTTTTATGTATTAAATTATCAAAATAAATATTAAATAATTAAAAAATTATTTGATTGAAGATAAAATAATATTTACATTTCAAAGTGAGGAATAATCCCAATAATTTTTTTTTACAAAATGCCCAAATTTTTACTTCTCCTTCAACAATTTTTTTCTCAAGGAAAGAGCTGTTAATTTTTTTCTATATCAAACCCAAACACGTTGCTTAAAGTAGCAACAGCTTAAAACAAAAAAAAAACTATTAAAGCTGAACCAAACATGCTCTAAGAAGGAATAGGTGTGGCTAATGTTAGGCTTACGATCTAATTTGTTTTGGTTTAATTTATGTAGCAAATAAATTAGATTGACTTTTAAAAAGTCTATTTAATATGTATATTAAGGATTGAGTTTTTAAAAAAGTCTTTTAGGCAACTAGTATGTCTTATTTGATTATTATTTATATATAATTAAAATTTTATAATACTTGCATAATTTATAATATATTTATTTTATATAGAATATAATAATTTTGTTAAAAATTATACATATTTAAAAATCAAAAAATTTAAATTTCTTACCATATATAAAAATTTTCATGCCATATAAGTCTTTAAATAAATTTTTGAGTTAAGTTAACATTCTCAGGCCTATTTAGGCTTTGTTTAGCCTATCCTATTTAGAAACCCCTCTTTTTTCAAAAGGAAAAAGGAAAAAAATTGGGATATAGAGAGAGATCGAAAGAGTCACGTTTTAATGGATTAAAATGGCAAACTGGTGTTTTTTTCTTGGGTAAAGTAATGCAAACTAATTAGCAAGTGATTTTTGTGAATCATAACTAATTCTTCTATATGATACATTTTTCCTTTTGCGTGGACAAAACAAAATGTGCATCCATCTATTCATAATTTGAAAAGGAAAACTCGTGAGAGCACCTTTCGAGGCGACGAGAAGTCACGGATACCATGTTCTCCAAGTGCATTCTGTTAATTACGCACTTTACAGGAAAAGTGGGCTTAATATTTGCACTCTTGAATAGGATAGGCAAGGACACCCATTGAAATGATGAACAATAACGTGAACCTTGTGACACAAGCATATAGTAGGCTTTGACCTTCTACATTTTCTTGAAAAATGCTAAACTGATAGAATTTTTCAGATAGAATTTTTGACAGAATATAAGTTAGCATGTTTTTTTATTCTTAGATTGATGAGTAGTTCCTATCATTCTATATCATCTAACAACCACTCTTAAATTCTGACAAAACTTTAACTGATTTTGTCTTACTATGTAACACTACTCTATTTTCATATGTAATATTTCCGCATTTGTGCATTTATCTAGGGCACAATAGGTGCATGGAAGTATATTTGGATAAACCTATCCTAAGAATGATTGCTGAAATTATTCAAAGAGATAGCAAGTGAAGAAGAGACGGGGAACGCGGTGCTAATAGACTAGTTGAAGAGAAATTGTGGTTCACAAAGAATGCAGATTGCCTATCTTTCGGTAACTTTTGCAGGCATCTTGTGACTGCATGTTCATCCACTCAGGAGTCAGGACCCATGAGCCAGAGCATTTGCTGGAGAATCTGTGTATACGTGATTGAATAGGAAAACGAGCCGTAGGAAGGTTAAAGAGAAAATTATATACGCGAAAGGTCTAAATTCTAAACCCTTTGAGCAAAAGGATCAGACTCTCATTTAACAACATCACGAAAATCGACACGTTTACTCATTGAAAGCAGAAGTGCTACTTTGTGAGCTTTCAAAATTAATGGGTAAGATTCTTCTCATTTTATTTTGTTAAGCAAGGGCGTTCCTTAATCAAATTTCAAGATTAGTTACAATCTAAGTTCAAACATTAATATATTGAATTTGGTGACGTTTAACCTACTTACAAAATGTATTTTTGGACCATTCATTCTCCATCAAGTATACACCATTGATAATAAATTCAAAATAATCAATGGCTGTGAGTAAAACTTAGAACCTGAATAATAGTAAGTTTGGGGTATGGAGTTCCTCCACCCTCCATAACAATGCTGGCAAAATTGATGTCGTCCCTGCTGTTGGGACATCTTTTACAGAGAGGAGCCATTGTGGACTCAACAACAGTTGCTACCGTCACTTGCATCACCGCCAGTTGCTCCCTCGACCTCATCGCTTGCATAAACCGAAATAAGAACAACAACAACTCCTTCTCTTACTCTTTAGGGGTTTTTCTCTTCCCTGGAACAACGACGAATGAAAAGCCTGCTAGAATTCAGCCAAGGAAAACCCACTTTTCGGTGGTGGGTGATGAATAATGGATTTGACAACCCATAAGACAATAATATCATGTTTTACAACTCATTCCAACCATTTATGTTCCTATCCTTCTTCCTATAAATAGATGAGCATAGAAGCTCATTTTGCAATTTGAAGGAGAAGAAGAAGAAAAATCCTCTTCAATACAGAGCCTCATAGAGAGAGCTATAGTGAGAGAAAATAGAGAGAGAAAAATAGAAAGAGTTTTTTAAAATCCACCTAAGGGTGAAGTTTGTATTATCATTATTTTTATAGTGGAGATTTAAGTGGCCTACGGGTCCCGTGATTTTTTTTTCCTTACTCACATTGAGAAGGTTTTTCACGCTAAAAATTTCTGGTATTATTATTACACTTATTTTACGCTTTCGCATAGTGCCTATTTTTGAGTTCACAGAGAAGAAAAATTATGCAGTCATTTCCCAACAGTGGTATCAGAGCTCTCAGAGCTCTGGGATACTAGGTGTCGGATTCATAAGAAAATTCTTAGTATGCTCTGTGGTTGCAGCATTGTCTGATCTTCCACATCAAAAAAGAATTATTCTTATTGTTCGGAATAACGTGTGGTGGTGTGAAAGTGTTGTCTAGGAAAAGTTTTGGCTAAGAAAGATTTGGTATTTAAGTGTGTCCATTAGTGACCCACCTCTCTTTCTTGGGAACCTACCTGGTGCACTATTTGCATACTACAGTTATTTCAGTATATGGTACTATTTACCTGTATGGCACTATTCACATATACTGTATTAGCCTGTGTAACTCAAAGATGGAGGGAGCTGTTACTCATGATGGAGATATGTTCAAGCTAACTACAGATAATTACTCCTATTGGAAGCCGATGATGGAAGACCACTTATACTACAAAGATTTGCATGAGCCAATCACCCAGAAAGATAAATCGGAGGGGAAGACTGACAAAGAATGGGAGCTCCAGAATCGGAAAGCAGTAGCTATGATCCGAAAATATATTGACAGAAGTTTGTTCGAACATGTATCAACTCATACCAACACATATGATTTGTGGACGAAACTTGAATCCTTGATTCAAAAGAAGACGCTTAGGAATAAAGCCCACCTTGTTAGACGACTGGTGAAGTTGGAGTACTCAGACAGTCAAAACATGATCGAACATTTGAATACCTTCAAAGGAATTGTGAATCAACTGACAAAGATAGAAATGAAGATAGACGATGAGTTACAAATTCTTCTACTCCTCAGTTCTTTGCCTAAGAGTTGGGACACTCTAGTTGTCACTCTCAGTAATTCTGCTCCAGAAGGAAAGCTTAGCATGGATTCTGTTACAGACAGTTTGCTGAATGAAGAGTCAAGATGGAGAGAAAGGGGCGTGAACAACCAGTTTGAAGCCAACGTTGTTGACAACAGAGGAAGAAGTAAGAATAGTGAAAAAGGAGGTCGTGGAAGAGCACAAGGTAGATCCAAATCTCGCATTAGACTAGGTTGTTATTACTGTAGTAAACCAGGCCACATAAAGTCTAAGTGCAGATTCTTGAAGAGAGACCAATAAGCTGGAACAGTCTACCCTGACCAGATTAACCCAAAGAAGAAGAAGGAAGATGGAACAACTACTGCAATAGCCTCGACTGATGAGAATATATTTCTTATCGAAGAAGAAAATTATCTAAACATTGCATCCGATGATTGCATATGGATAATTGATTCCAAAGCATCCTTCCACGTGACACCTCATGAAGGTTTTTTCTCATCATACCAAAAAGGAGATTTTGGTACGGTGAAAATGGGCAACCACATCACAAGTAAAATCATCGGTATTGGTGAAATAACTTTGATGACTGAGAATGGAAACAAGCTTGTGTTGAAGGAGGTAAGACATGTTCCAGAGATGTGCCTGAACCTTATCTCAGCAAGAAAGTTAGATGAAGCCGGAATGATAAACTAGTTTGGTGTCAGCAGATGGAAACTTAGTCAAGGAAGCATGATTATTACTCGCGGCAGAAAGGAAGGCACTCTATACACTATGCAGGGAAAGATATGCAAAGGGGAGATGAATGTTGCTCAAGACGCAAGCAAAGAAGTATGGCACAAACGACTAGGCCACATGAGCGAGAAAGGTTTGGAGATTCTCGCAAAAGATCACCTTCCAAATATAAAAGGGCAGCCACTTGAATATTGTGAAGACTGCCTCGCAGGCAAACAACACAAAGTATCTTTCAAAAGACCAGATGATGCAAGAAGAAGAAAGCACATTTTGGATCTTGTTCACTCAGATGTTTGCTTAACATCTGAAAGGTCCCTTGGCGGTGCCCAATACTTTGTTACCTTCATTGATGATCACTCTAGGAAGGTGTGGGTGTATCCATTGAAGATGAAATATCAAATTCTTCAAGCTTTCAAGGAATTCCATACTTCTGTAGAATGAGCATCTGGAAGAAAGTTAAAATGCTTGAGAACTGATAACAGCGGAGAGTATAGAGGTCCATTTGAGGACTATTGCAATACTTATGGGATAAGACATGAGAAAGTACCCCCCAAGACACCTCAAATGAATGGACTAGCTGAGAGAATGAACAAAACGATTGCAGAGAAAGTCAGGAGCATGCTTTCTCATGCAAAACTCCCCAAGGCATTCTGGGGTGAAGCAGTAAAAACTGTAGTTAATTTGATCAATTTGTCTCCTTCAAGACCTTTAAATGGAGAGATTCCAGAAGAAGTATGGTCTGGAAAGAAAGCTTCTTATGGTTATTTTAGGGTCTTTGGGTGCAGGACATTTGTTCATATTCCTAAAGATGAAAGAGCAAAGTTTGATGCAAAGATGAAGGAATGCATATACCTTGGTTCACCAAGTGATGAACTTGGCTTCAGATTATGGGATCCTGTAAACAAGAAGATTATTCGAAGCAGAAACGTGGTACTCTATGAAGATCAGACAATCCAGGACATTCAACAATCGAAGAAGTTAAAGACCATTGTGGTACACAATTCAAGGGGAGAGATTCCTCAAAGGAATGAGTAACCTGATCAGACAATACAACCTCATCAGATGGAGCAACCTATTCAGACGGAACAACCTGACCAGACAAAACAAAGTCAGGCAATGCATGAAGAACAGATGGAGACTGATCAAGTAGAACAAGAACCTCAAGTGAGAAGATCAACGAGAGTTATCAAGAAGGTATTACTCAGATGATTATGTCACTCTCACTGATGAAGGAGAACCTCAAAGTTTCATAGAAGCCATTAAGACGAATGATAAAGAGAAATGAATGTAAATCATGCAAGAAGAAATATAGTCCCTAAAAGAATCAGACGTATGACCTGATGAGATTACCAGATGGACGAAAAGCATTGAAAAACAAGTGGGTATTCAAACTCAAGACTGAAGAGAATAACCCAAACCCCAGGTACAAAGCAAGGATTGTTGTGAAGGGGTGCAACCAGAAGAAAGGCATAGATTTTGAAGAAATCTTCTTACCAGTGGTGAAAATGACATCCATTAGAGCGATCCTTGGTCTAGCTGCAAAACTAGACTTGGAAATAGAACATCTTGATGTTAAAACAACATTCTTACATAGAGACTTAGAGGAAGAAATTTATATGGAGCAACCAGAAGGTTTCAAAGAACCAGGAAAAGAACACTTAGTGTGTCGTCTGAAGAAAAGCCTTTATGGTCTGAAATAAGCTCCAAGACAATGGTACAAGAAGTTTGATCTTTTCATGACCTAACACAATTTTAAGAAGACCTCTACAGACCATTGTGTATTTGTGAAGAACTATGAAAATGGTGAATCCATCATACTACTATTGTATGTTGATGATATACTGATTGTTGGGAAAGATAAGACAAATATAGCTGCTCTCAAGAAGGCATTGAGCAAATCTTTTGCCATGAAAGATCTGGGTGTAGTAAAGAAGATTATTGGAATGAAAATCATCAAAGATCATTCTAGAAGGATGTTGTGGATGTCACAAGAAAACTATATCAAGAAAGTTCTTGAAAAGTTCAACATGCGTAATGTCAAACCTGTGCATGTTCCATTGCCTGGTCATCTCAAACTAAGTAAGATGCAATGTCCAGGAAATGACGTAGAAAAAGAAGAAATGAGCAAGGTGCCTTATTCTTCTGTTGTTGGTAGTCTTATGTATCTTTCTCTTTCTTACAACACTACAAGAAAATAGTAAATTTACGGTAGATTTTTTGCGGCGGATTCGTATCCATTGTAATTGCGAAAAAAGTGAACCGAATTCATGTGAATGCGGTTAGGTCGACTTATGTTCTCTATGACGTGGGATTTATGATCCGTCTCAATTAGAATGCGATTTTGTGGCGCGAATACATTTTGATGACAACAACTGTGATTTTCAGAAAGAAGTTGAATCTGATTAATCGTCCGACAAAATTTTTTCCTCGCGATAATTTTCACCGTGAAAGGCTGTAGTAATTGGGAAAAAATGTTTTGTGGCAGAAATATCCGCCGTAAATTATAAAATAATAAATTACGACTGATGAATTTGGCTGCAAAATTTATAAATGATTAAAAAAATTCATAAAAAATTTTAAATTATTTTTACGCTTTCGCGTAATGCCTATTTTTGAGTTCACAAAAAATTCGCCACAAAAAACTCTCTTCCTTTGATCCACCGCAAAAATTTGGATATACCTCCAATTTTTGAATGGATCTTTTTATTTGAGAATTTATGGTGTTCTTTTTCATCTTTATTTTTTCGAATCCATCTATTTTTCCTTCAAATTAGAGTTCCTCTCTCTCAACCGAATTTGGATGACCTCCACCATTAAATCTATCGCTATATTATTATAAAGAGATTTTACACTTTCGTATGTAATTTTTATTATTTCATAAATTTTCATTATTAATTAATTATTTAATTATTTAAATAATAAAATAAACAGGACAAAATAGTATAAGCCATCTTCCGCTCGTGCCACCGACCCAACTTAGTGGCCATTTTTCAATGTCGTCCGCAATCCGCTCATAGTATGAATTGTCTCCTGTGCCACAATAATATTATCAGAGGTATCTCAATTAATTTTAGCATAATAAAATAATGTTTAAGGGATTTTATTTTTTTTGAGGGAAAAATAAAAAGATAAAATGAAACCCGCAATTAATAAGAGCATGTCCCGCATACCTCTTTATTTTTTTCCGCTTAAGTGATCAATTATAAGACCTTTGTATCTTTCTCTTTCTTACAACACTATAAGAAAATAGTAAATTTACGGCAGATTTTTTCATGCGCAGATCCATCGCAATTGTGAAAGCCACCGCGATTACCGATCTCACCCGCGACAATCGTGACCGTCATTAATTTTTCTCGCAACCCTAGTAGAATTGGGAAAAAAGTTTTGTGGCAGAAATATCCGTCGTAAATTATAAAATAATAAATTACGACTGATGAATTTGGCAGCAAAATTGATAAACTATTAAAAAAATTGACCACACCCGCGGATATACCCCCGCCTGCCATTTTTTCGGCGACCACCCGCCACCAAGTGACCTCCACCGCCCGCAGCCATACGGCGGTCCGACCGCCGACCACAGGACCACCGTTTTAATCGGCGACCGCGGACCTGCGCGAGCGACCAACTTTCTCGACCACCAAGACCGTGACCCGCAACCCGCGCATTTCCACAGACCGCCGACCTGCGTGAGCCACCGGCCGGACGCACGACCCATGGCAAGTACCCACCAGCCACTTCATGCGACCACCGACCCCGCCCCACCGCCACCCGCGACCGTGACCACCACCGACCCGCGCCGCCACCCACCGACCACACCGACCCCGCGACAACCGCGCGCGCCCCCGACCCCCACCGCGACCCACCGACCCCCGCCCGCCGCCGCGACCCCGCACCGCGACTCGGCCGACCACCACCGCTCCACGCCTCCACCCGGTCGCCCACCTACCAAGTAGGTACCCCACTGTTAATTGCTTACTCTGTTCATTGGTTTAGTGTTTGAACCAATGATTTGTTTGCTGAGAAGATGAGTGATTTGTAGATTGTGAAATACAGATTTAGAATTTGATCACATGGTCACGACTGGGTTTCAAAAATTTATCTCTATGATCAATTTGAATTTGATTATTGTAATGTACTGTGACTCTGCCTAGTATTGTTATCTTTGTAATATATTTGATGCATGTGGTAAATCGTATTACCGAGCGAAGCCTTAGTTTCCCATTTGAGATTTAATATTAGTGAGCACACGTACTTTTTGAAGGAAGTGCTCATTGTATTGAATATTGAATTGTCCAATTTGGACAGTTTAGGAAGAAACTTTTACTTCACTTGATTATAGTTTCTCATTAAATTTCATATCATATACTTGATGAAATTTTGTTGTGCAACATATCCTTTTGTTCTCTGGGTGCACACTTGATCGTGGTAGATGTCACCACTTTCTAGTCGTGCACTTGGAGACCAATGGGAAATGCTGTCGAAATTTTGTCAAGTATATGATGTGTGATTTTTAAGAGTACTATCAATCAAGTGCTGAAAATGTTTCTTCTTGAATGGAATAGGGGCATACCATGTCAAGGGATTTTAAGATTTTGGAGATAATAGTTGTTTGCATTGAAATATTTATACAAGTATAATTTTAAAATGTATTAATTATGTAACATATGTTGTGCATTTCACATTTTTGTATTTTGATTTAATTGTAAAATTATAATTGCAGAAAATGGTAGTTTCAGAAAATCGTAGATGGATGTATAATAGGACTCATTCGGGTCGTAGAGGACTTACACAAGATTTTGTACGTGGAGTTGAAGAATTTGTGAATTATGCATGTCGATCTTCTCATTACTTAAGTGAAGGAACAATTAGGTGTCCATGTTTGATGTGTTATAGTGGAAAATTGTTGAAACTTGAGATTGTGAAAGTTCATTTGTATAAAAAATGATTCAAACTTAGGTATTGGTATTGGACAGATCATGGAGAGGAAGAGCCTGATCCAATTAGTGTAGATATAAACTTTGATGTAAACACTACTAGTAGTCCTATATTAGAGGAAGAAGACGTGGTTGATAGATATCAAAATATGATTTGTGATGTGGCTGGAACAGAATTTAGGGATTTTAGGAGTCGTTTTCAACGGAGTGTTGAAGAGCCTCCACATCCAGAGGCCGAAGAGTTTAATGATCTATTAAATGTTTCAAGTCAACCATTATGGCCTGGATGCGAAACTTATTCTGAGTTATCCTTGGCAGTTCGAATGTTAAGCCTCAAATCTGATTATAATGTAACGCATGCGTGCTTTGATACATTTATGGAGATATTAAGAGAGGTTGCTCCTCCAGGATCATGAATTCCTCTGAATTACTATAGAACAAAAAAATTGGTTTCTAAACTCGGGCTTGCTTTAAGAAAAATAGATTATTGTGTAAATGGTTGTATGTTATTCTATGACAATGCTAGACAATGTAGGTTTTATGGTGCTGAAAAATACGAACTTCATAAAACCAGTAATGAAAATAACAATGAAATTTCGATGAAAAGAATGCATTATTTACCTCTTATTCCTAGGCTGAAGAGGTTGTATTCCTCGATGAGTTCATCTGCACACATGAGATGGCATGTTGAAAATAATAGGAAGTTGGGGGAGATGTCTCACCCATCCGATGGTGAAGCATGGAAGCATTTTAATAGGACATATCCTGAATTTGCAATTGATCCTAGAAATGTTAGGCTTGGTTTGTGTGCTGATGGTTTCACTCTATACAATCAATCTGCTTCTCCTTATTCTTGTTGGCCTGTGATAGTCACTCCATATAATCTGCCTCCAGAAATGTGTATGACGCCCATACATGTTCCTAACATGCATTATTCCCAGCCCTAACAATCCCAAGAGCAAGATTGATGTTTATTTACAACCATTAATCGATGAACTGAAAATTTTATGGGCGGGTGTTTTAACTTATGACGTGTCAAGCAAACAAAATTTTATGATGAGGGCGGCATTGATGTGGACAATAAATGACTTTTCAACATATGGAATGTTGTCTGAATGGATGACTGCTGGTAAATTAGCATGTCCATATTGCATGGACCAAACAAAGGCATTCACTTTGAAGCATGGGGGAAAAATTTGTGGTTTGACTGTCATCGTCAATTCTTGCATGTTGATCACATGTTTAGAAGAAATAAAAATGCATTTAAGAAGAAAATTGTGGTGACTGATTTGCCTCCACCAAGATTATCTGGACATGAATTAAGTGAGATTATTAGTGTCTTTAGTAAAATAACTGAAATGCATTCGTGCAAACACCATGGGTATGGTGTTTATCATAATTGGACTAAGAAGAACATATTTTGGGAGTTACCATATTGGGAGGATAATTTAATTAGGCATAATTTATATGTCATGCATATTGAGAAAAATGTCTTTGATAACATATTCAACACTGTTATGGATGTTAAGGGCAAAACAAAGGATAACATCAAGGCAAGAATGGACTTAAAAGAATATTGTCAACGACCAGAATTGGAGCTCATTGATTTTCCAAATGGTAAGATCATGAAACCAAAGGCTAATTATACTTTTACAAAAGAGCAACCTCGACGTCTTAGGATCAATATAGGGAGGCCACCTAGGGGGCAAACATCAGGATCATCTGCACCCCCAGATCCAATTTTACCCACTACAGGTTTGCTTCAGCCACCATCTTCTGAGTACATTATGATACCCACACCTGGATCACAGCGTACGTCACATACTTCACATTCACTACATGGTACATCGTATGATTCTGGGTCACCTACTATTGGCCCGTCACAGAGTACCCGTGAGTCGTCGGCTACCTGTGATTCTAATATTCCCATTTCTACAACAAATCAAAGCAACAAGACATTTGTTGAGCCCGATGGTGATTTTGGGTATGTGTACAACTACTTGTTATTCATTTATAGTTATGCGCATTCAAATTTTTTGTATTGAGAATATTTACATTTCTTTTTTAAAATTGTATCATAGGTTTCTGCCATCTAAACCTGCTGCTGATGCCATAACAAAGATTATACGATCTAGGTATAATCAACCTTGGACATCTTGGGGAGAAATACCCAAGGATACTAGAGAAATGTGGTTTCGAGAGTTTCAAGTATGTATCATTTTTTATCTATTTAATTGTGTTTGTTTGTCTTGTAATAGTGCAAATTTTTTTAACTTTCATGATATTTACAACATATTTTTGAAGGGTTATGTTTGGTGGATGCCTCAGCATCATAACCATATGTGAAAAGCATATAATAGTCGTAGTTCGAAGAGACTATCAGGTTTACTAGAGCAGGCACGCAACTTAAATGAAATGCCTTTTTGGATTGGAGAAGGCATATGGAAAGATTTATGCAGACACTGGGCTAGTAGCGTGTATAAGGAGAAATGTCAGCAAGCAAAGATGAATCGTGCTTCTGACACTGGTGGATGCTTGCACACAGGTGGTTGCATTTCTACCGGCACCCATGCGCAAAAATTGGTAACTATTATCGTCAGTTGTTGAGTAATATATTTTATTATTTTGTTATTAACTTATTTTCTCATTATTACAGGCCAAGGCTTGGGGTAGAGAGCCTACAGTTGATGAGACCTTTCGTCACGTACATTTGAGAAAAGAAGATCGTATTGCATGAGTTTCTACAAAAGCTAAGGATGTATATGTTAGTATTTCTTAACTTAAAATTTTTTATTTTAATATTAACTCATCTTATAATAATAGCCATAACAGTTTTTTTATTTCTATCTTTAGGAGAAATTCAAAGCAAATGAATCTGAACAATCTTCTCAGTGCTCCAATGAAGAAGGGGCATCTGGTACACAACTGACCAGTCGTGAGCTTTGGATTCAGACTGTTGGTGAGGTCAAGAAGGGGCATGTTTATGGTCTTGGTTCTCAAGCATCTATCTATGATCATGAAGAATCATCCTTCTCAAGGCCTGGATCGAGTCAAGTTTCTGAACACGTTATTAATCAAGTTAAGTAATAGTTGCAATATTTTTTTATTAATTGGTTTTGAGAATATTGATCGATGTACTCAATCATTCCACTTTTCGTATTTTAGGTTAAATAATTTATTTGTGTAATGATTAATGAATTTGTATTTACATATGTTAATCAGGTGAAGGAGCAGTTGTAGCGGAGATGTTGGATCGGGTTCAGGAGATTCAACAACAAATGGAGCAGCGGAGCCAACAACGTGACCAACAACGTGAGGTAGAGTGGAGAATGCGATTTGAACAATACCAACATCAACAACAACAAAATGATTGGTAATATGATGAAATGATATTTACAAGCCGCTGGCACTCAGCCAAGCCAGCAACAACCACCAATACAAGAAGACAATGAGGATACTGAAGATGATCATGAAGATGACAATGATAATGATCATATGGATTGAAATTGATGTTTGAGGATTCTGATAGTTCTTGTTAAACTTTGTATTTGAAGAAACTTTGTATGGATTATGTTTGTTTTATGAATTGCATTAATAAGTTAAAATTGATGTTTGAGTGTTATTTTGAATGTATTGGCAGGTTGAAATTAAAGTTTGAGTGTTGTATGTATTGATAATAATATAATTATGAATTTTGAACAATTCTTTTAAAATATTAAAATTTTAAAAAATTTGCGGCGAAAAAATTCACCGCAAAATCCGCCACAAAATCACATAGGTCGAAGACAATTCCGTCCTAAAATCCACCGCTAATTGCGTCAGATTTATCCGACGCAAATTAGGACGGACAAATCCACCACAAATTAGTGGCGGATAAATCTGATGCAAATTAGCGGTGAACATATCCGCCGCTAATTAGTGGTGGATATATCCGCCGCAAATTAGCGGCGTTCTAGTAAGGTTTCTGGCATCTTGCCGGAGCAATTTTGCGGTAAATTTGTGGCGGCATAATCTGCGGCAGAAATTAAAATCTGCCGCAAACAAAATTACAACGACATTTTTTTGCGATGATCACGAATCCGCCGCAAAAACATAATTTGCGGTAGATTTTATGTGATTTGCGACAAATTTATCCTTCGTAAATCACAATTTTTCTTGTAGTGCAATTAATCACTTGAGAAAAACAAATTGAGAAGATCATAATCCTATATGAAAAGTAACATGATTTCATTTCCTTATCCATTAGGCCTACAAGGTGGATCCTAAGTCTTACTAAAAGTTGATAATAATAATAATAATAATAATAATAAGAGTATAGAGGAAAGTATAATTGATTGCGTAATTATTGTCATTAAACATATCAAATAGACTCTATCTATGATTATAACTCTTTAAGTACTCATTCTATTTTAAAATATATGTCATTTTAGAGAATAAGTTTTGTTTCATTTTAACTATCACTTTAGAAAATCAAGAAAGTATTTTTTTTTATTCTATCATTGTCTTTTGGTATCTCGACTAAGTATAATAAGAGAGCATTAATAGAAAGAGAGGGTAATTTAGTCAAATGAAATTATATTTTTCTAAAATCACTACTAAAAAATTAAATTTAGAGACATAAAAATTTATTTCTAAATGTGTAAAATTTTATCTCTAAATATTTAGAGACAGAATTAAAAACAAAAATAGATTCATCTTTAAAAGTGTATCTCTAATTGTTAGAGATGTAAATTTTAATTCAGTCTCTAATTTAGAGACTAATTTTTTATGTTTCTAAATTTTAAAATTTTATCGTTATTCAATTATAAAATTTATCTCAGTTCTTTAATTAGAGACAAATTTTTTGTCTCTATTTTTGTCTCTAAATTAGAGAACAATTTTTCTGTCTATAATATTTTTAAAATATTAAAAAAAATTAGATAGCTAATTGAGATTTACCATAACTAGACACTTTCCTTTTATAAAAAATTTAATTTTCTATGCATATAATTATTTAAAATTAAAATTTACTCAAAATCATAATAAATCATTAATTATTATAATTACCTAAGTACTAGAAAAAATGAAAAACTAAATGAGAGTATCTTGCCTTTGTGCCTATGCTCCAAGGCCAAAGGAAGTTGGTACCTCAAGAAAATTATATATTTCACAATAATAACCTATTTAATAAGTTTTATAGTTGAATTATAGTGACAAACAAATGTACTAAACAAATAAAGGTTCTAAAAAATTGCACCTCAATAAAATCATATGTTTTGCTTTCATCACTGTTGTGTTGCACAGTTCTGGTTCAATTGCCCTGCCGAAGAAGGTGGGATGTTAGATCGAAATGCTGACTAGTCAAATTGCATGAGATTTCCATTTTTGATGCCTTTTCTTGCGCACAAAGCACAACTCCACATTAGTATTCTACTTTTTCATGCCATGTCTGCTCTTTTCTTTTATTTTCTTTTATTTTTTCCTGAACCCAAGAAGTCTCATGGAGGGCCTACCATGGAATGGCCTTAAGGGAACCCTTAGAGGGCCTGGAGGGGGAGTGAAGAGGAAAAATGGGGGGAGTACATCTTGGGAGGATGAATCCCCATAAACTCAATACATCATGTGCACAGTAACCACTGAGCCACATGTGCAGTATTGGCAATTTCATCGAATTAGCATATACTTTTGATCAAATACAGCATCACCACTCCTGCTTTCCCAAAAAGAGAGATACGAAACACGTTTTAATTGGATGATAAACTAGGACGGTAATGTCAGTCAGTCAGTCCGGTTTTTGACACAAGGTTTGAAAGGTCCAAAATAACATCAAATCTTCGCTCAGGTCATTGCTGACCACTGACTATTAATTAATAATTAGCCATCTTTATTTTTCACAAATGTCAATTGATGTATAAGTAAATTAATCTCGTTATTCGTTTAATTTTTATATTTTATTTTTTTAATTTATTTATAAATTTATATTATATTTTATAAAAATATTAAAATTATATATAATTTAATTTAATATTTCTCTTGTATAAAAATATAATAGATAAAAATTAAAAAATATTTAATTGAATAAAAATATTTTCTTAAATAAATTGGACCAAAAATTTATCTATGATTCAAATAAAAGGGATGTAAATTTTTTAAGTATATAATTTTGAATTTAATTTTAAAATTTATGTATATAAAAAATATTATTAAATTTTTTATTTAAGTGTTTAATTTATTTAAAGAGATTAATTTATTTTCATTATATGAAAGAATATTTAAAAAGAATAAAAGAAATCTTGAAATATCGGCTGGTTAATGATTCACTTTATTAACTTCTCTTGAATGATGGCATGTTCACTTGACATTCCTAGAACTAGAAAAAGACTAATAACAAAGTAATATAACACAAAAAAGTCTAGCTTTTCCTACATTCATCTTGGGGCGAAATCTAACATGCAGCCCACCCCGCTGCGGGTGTATGGATGTACATTATATTTGACCTCCTATTAGAGGGAGGGTGGGTTTTTTAACAGGTTAACACTATTTAAAAAGTAAGCCTTAAAATAAGACGAATTTCATTTTAATCCTGTCAGAAATTATTTTTCCTTTTTTGTTTTTGTTTTTCATCTTCTTCTTCCTGTCTCTCTGTCTCCAAGTCTCCATTTTTCTCATACCCCATAACCCTTTCATATACTAAACCATTAAAAGTTTAAAGACAATATGATTATGAATAGTAGATTCAAACCCAAAAATCAACTCTAAATGTTCAAACTTTCTTTGATAATTGATGAAAACAAAGCACACCAATGGATTAAAAATCTAACTTTTCGTTAGATTTTCATATATAATTTTTGGCATAAAAAAGTTCCCTGCTTGGATAAGAACACTTGCTTGAGGGGATAGTTTTAGTAGTTGAATAAATGAATTGAAATTTTTTTGATACACCACTTCCATCACCACCGCCCTTCCTATTCCCAGTAACATATCAGTTGACAGAACCCCAATCCCACCAGGCCAACACCATCAAATTGTGAACCTCACAACAGACTCAGTGCCACCATTGTCAAACCTGCTCTTGAGCCGCCACAATGCACCTCCAATGCATTAATTCAAGTAGGGCCATCGAGTGGCCATTAGAGCCTAGTAGCAGCACCGCACACAACCTCTCTCTGTCGGCGAGCCACAACCCACCACAGAAGCACCAGTCGTCTCTGCATCACCCTCTGTTAGCTCGCAACCAATCCGATGCAAGCAAAATTGAACCTGGATGAGTGGTGTGTGGGTCAATTTGGTGTATCAATCATTTAGATTTATCCCACTGATTGGTGTTTGTGTTCTTTTTTTGGGGATTAATTTTTAAGAATTCAGGTTTTGTTTTTTTTAAGAGTGAAAGTGAGGGTAATATTTATTGTAGAAAAGATGAAAGAATATTATCTTAAGTAGTTTGAATATGTAAAGAGAAAATTCTTAGAAGGTCTTATAAGAAAAGTTGATCAGATGGAAAATATCTTACTAGTTAGAGGTAAAAAGAGATTAAAAAAGACTATAAGTGAAATGATTAAAAAAATTTAAATTTAAATGATATTTTTGAAAACTTAATTTTTAATAGAGTATAATAACGTCGTTTGATCTACGTAACTAACTATACTTAGTGAAAAAAGACTTTGTTATTATTTGTTGTATTTAGATTATTTTTTTTTACTTTTTTTAAACTACATACACATAAATTCTTTCTTTTCATAGACCAAATTTATAATTTGGAATCATTTACAATACTCTTAAAAACTTTTTGAGCATCAATATTCTTAGAAAATTACTTATTTTTACAGTTAAACTTCCGTTGACTTATTAAATTTTTTTAGACAAAAAACCATCACATCCTCTCTCTTTTTTTCTTTTCTTTTCTTTTCACTTTCCTTTCTGGCATAACCGACTTTAGCTCGCGTAATCAGTGGTGACGAAGACGGAGTAGGCAGTGGCTGCGGCGGTGCAGTGGCAACTTCCACAGAAGTGATCATTGCTGCGATCTCGACACCCAATTCTTCTTCTTCTTCTTTCTCTGGTCTCGGCCGCCGGTGACAGAGGAGGTGGGTAATGTCGTAGAATCGCCACAGTTCATCGACGGCGACCCACGGGGAGTTTTGCTGGAGATCAGGGTAGGAGTTGAAACTCCTCAACTTGTTGAACGATGCGTTTGATGAGAAGCTGCTGCTTCGATGTTGGTAGGAACGTGGGGTTTTGGTGGAAGTGTTGTTTTTGTTGAGGAAGCCGCAAACGATGGTGAAGAGAATGAGAAGGAGGTTGAGGAAGCCCCAACTATTCTTCATGGAGTGGGTTATGAAGATGTAGGAAGCTAAAGAGTGCAGCGTGGGAACCATAATGAAGATGAATGTGAGTACGGTTACGAGGAAGGAGGTGGAGTTGAGCAAGAGAGAGTAAGAGAGCTAGAGACAGTGGCAATGGCCGTTTGGAAGCCAGAAGGGTGACATTGGCAACATATCTTCCTCAATTCCAAATTCTATTCCATTGATTTAATTTAAGGGCCCGTTTGGTATAAGGATAGGATAAGACTTGATAGTATTAGATATGATAGTATAATGCCTGATAGTATAAGAACTGATTGTATAAGGCCTAATACGTAATGGTTGGGAATATCAGAATGTTTAAAATTATAATGAAAAAGTCTTTATAACAGCTTATACATCAAAACCCAATCAAGCTTAATCCCACCCCCAAGACTTGATTAAGTTATACAGCATTTTAATGTATAAGAAGAGTTTGATGGATAAACTTATGCAATACAGTATTTATACTAAATAATTGATAATGTCATAATGTATTGTATTAACTTATCCTATCAAGTCTAATACAACATACCAAATAGATCCTAACTGAATTGGATTAGTCAGTGGTTAACCAAACTGTTATTAATTGTTATCCATCAAAACTAGTTCAATTGTTAAAATTGGTTTAATCAATTCGATTGAGGAAATTTTGATCGACGTTGAGAAGGAGAAAGAAAAGAGAGAGAAATGTAAGAGAAAAAAAAGAGAAAAATGAAAAGAAAATAATATATGATGACTTGTAACACTTTTCAATTATAGATCATTTTGACATACATATAAATAGTTAGAGAGTATAGAGCATCAATGTTCTGAGTCATTTAAGAAGCATTTAAAACATTTCCTTATAATTTATAATTTATCAAGCTTTATCAAGTAGTGGGTAATTGATTGCTGCCGTTGATAGAATTTTAGGCAGATTCTTCAAGAAGCATTGATGCTTCCTAATCTAGACCTAAAACGAAGCTCATTCCCTCCACTTTCCTGCTTGTAATTATTAATTTGTGGGACAAAATGCCATTCAATAGGGTTAATTTATGGGCTTTACCTCATTAGTTAATTAGTGAAGAAAAATTTCTTTTAAAGTAAATTTATTGTTAAAGTAAACAAATAAAAATATATTTATTTTTAATTTAATTTAAAATACATCATAATTATAATTCACTAAAATTTAATAATAAATATATATTTATTTGTCTACTTTAAAAACAAACTAGAATCTTCTCCAACAAGTTAGCATCATCTAGATTTGTTCCTTATTATAATTTCAATGACCTATATATCCCAAAAGTTTATAGGGATCAATATATTAATGTCTTAACAAATATTTGTTAGTTTTTCATATTTAATTTATTTTTAACATTTATTATAATGACTGATAATTAATTAATATTTACAACTTTATATATATAAAAGAATGTGTTACAGACATTATTTTCATAGAAAAAAATATTATATATTACTAGAGTACTACATAAGATTATTTTTACTTTATTCATATTTTGACATATTAATTTTATATAATAAAAATATCTACTATTTACTTATTTTTTATTTTGAAAAATTAAACTTAAATTTAAAATAACAAATATATAGGTGAGTAATAGATACTTTTATTATTATTATTATTATTATTATTATTTAAGGCTAATATGTCAAAATATAAATAAAATGAGTATCCCACATGAGCTTGCAGCCTCACGGAGGCTTAGGTGGGAACTGGGAAGCTATGACCTGGCAAAGGATCCGGTAGGCTATTATGGTATGTTTAGATGAGAAGGTTCCAGAATTAAAAGAAATGGAGGGTTTATTTTTTATTTTTTAGTAAACATTTTTATATTTATTTTTTAAATAAATAAATTAAATATTATGAATTTTTTTATTTATTTTATATTTATTTTTATAAATAATTTATATTTATCTTAATTTAAAAATAATTTTTTTTTTTGTTTTTTTGAAAACTCTTGGTTTAAATATATTCTTAGTGAACTCAAAAACTTTCTTTATTAATTTTTATAGTTTTATCATTAATAATACATACATCTTTTTTATATTTATTTTAATATTATTTATTATATTTATTTTTTATCATTTTTTATTAAATTTAATACCTTTAAAAAATATTAATAATATATACACCTTTAAAAAATATATACCATAATTTTTTCCTTTCTCTATATAATTGTGACGTGCATTTGATTGTGAAATCATTTTCCATTAAAAAAGACTTGACTAAAGAGTCAATACAACAATCGATGGGTCTACGAAAACAACTGTAGTCTGCCAAATTTTCAGCACACAGTGTGTGACACAGCATGATTGATAAGCCATTGCCAACCTAACGTTTTTTTTAGCTAAGTCTTCTCAACCTAAAATTGACATAATTGTGTTTGGGATCAAAATCCTCTGTCCCAATTCTCTGTACACTTCCTGTCCCTTCACTAAAATTTTGCCAACTAGAATATAAATTACAACCTGCTTTACTAAATATCTAACGGCGTTAGTTCTAATTATATATGCTTTACTAGAACTTACAACAATGACTGAGATGCCTAATCTCATTCGCAACTTCATTCTCCACACGTGGGTTCTTCGAGAGCAGCCAGAAAAACCACATGAGCGCCGCCAACGTGGCAAGAGTGTAATAATTAATTGACTAATTTTAATAGGGAATGAACACCGGAGGCTGATGTCAAATTGCTAATCATAGCATAGGACAAAAAATTATTTTATCAGCTACTGTGATAAAAATAAATATAATTAATAAAGTAGAAGTTGTTAAATTGTGGTAAGGATTTTCACTGCATACAAAGTTAGGATGAGATGAGAATAAGTTAAATGGTTTATTAGAGACTTACAATCTAATTTATTTTTAGTTTATACATGCCTAACTTATTTAATTTTTTTGAAAAATATGTTTAATTATGTAGATTAAAGTCTTAGTTTTTTTTTAATTTATTTAGTCTTTTAGGTAAGTTTATTTATTTAATATTTATATATGTAATTAAAAATTTATAATATTTACATAATTTATTAATTATATGTTAGTATAATATATATTTTATATAGAATATAATAATTTTTTTAAAAATCATACTTATTTAAATATTAAAAATTTTAAATTTTTGACTTATATAATTTTTTTATGTAATGTAAACTTTTAAATAAATTTTTGAATTAGACCAAACTATTATATTTTTATAAATAAATTAGATTGAGCAAAAAAATGATAAATAACAGGTCAAATTCAGTCCATCATTTCAGGGCTTTTAATTAAGTTTTGATATTTTAAAGGTTTGTAATTAAGTCTCAATTATTATTATTATTATTTTAATTTGATCCCTACCATTAAATTAGGTTGGATTCAAGGACTCATTAAAAAGTTTTGACACTATGGATCTCAAAAGTTTGTAATTGGGTCTTATAGTCTCAAAAACTTCTAATTAGATCTCTATCATTAGAGTATCGTTATAATTTCTAATGGTGCTCTAACGGTTACGGTAGGAACCAGACTAAAATATTTTAAAACAATATGGATTCAATTACAAGTTTTTAAAATATAGAGACTTGTTAGAAATTCGTAAATAACATACATACCTACATTAATTTAACCTTAAAAGTGAAAAGTAATTTATTAACATTCGAACAAAAGTCACATCCGAATCCTATAAAAAAAATCAACTCAGAAATTCTTGGAATGTTGAGAACTAGAGAACCCTTGCTTTTCATTATTGTCTAAGAGTAATTTTATTCATATACCACAATTTTACACCTCCCTCTTTACATATTTTTCTTTAAAAAATTAAAAAAGGAAAGAAGAAGAAGAAGGAGAAAATGAAAAGATGAGTTTCTCTCTCGTCTTTTTTACACCAAGAAAAAGATGCAAAGAAAGAAATATAGAAATATGGCATATGAATAACATTACTCAGCCTAAATGGAATATAATCTTTTCATCAAAAGCGGTTTATTTACTACGCACTTTGTGTATCTTGCACTAATTAAAAAAAATTCAATTCAAGTATTGTGATTTTATCCTTAATAAGTGATTTAAATACTATCCACTTTGTGGATCTTGCACTTAAAGAAAAATATCCTCTCGTCTTTTTTCCAACAAGAAAAAGGTACAAAGAAAGAAACATAGAAATATGGCGTATGAATAACATTACTCATTGTCTAAATGGAATATATTCTTTTATCCAATTCAAGTGTTGTGATTTTATCCTTAACGAGTGTTGAGACTTCATTTGATGTGAGGTTTTTGTGTTCTTGGTGGATTTTGATATCAACGCCAACTGCTTCCACTATTTTTGTCTCGTGTAGTTTTAAAATCTAGAAAATAATCATCTTATACTTTTTTTAGAGATATAGATATTATATATACTTTTTTTAAGAGTGTGTGATTAAAAAGAAAAATAATAAAAAAATATAAATATAATAAATAATATTAAATAATGTATAAAAATAAATATATATATTATTTATAATAAGAATATAAAAATTGTTAAAATCTTAGCACAAAATTTGACCCACGACCAATACACGTGTTCGGAGCTTTAGTGCGCTCTCCCTTTTCTACTGCAATAAAGGCAGGATTAATTAAATAGAAATGTTTACCATGTTGTTAAAATAAATGAATTAGTGTGATTAATTATTTGTTATTTGATTAATAAATAATAAGTATGATTTATATTTTATATACAATTTTTTTTATAAATTTATTAATATTTATATATAAATAGACTTATATACAGAGAATTTAGATTAATCTTTTTTATTATAAATAATTATACATATAAAAAATATTTTTTATATATTTTAATTAATAATATTTATACACAATAATAAAATTAAAAAAATTAATTAATTGATTATAATGAGTAAAAATCATTAGAACACCGGTGTTCTAAAATATTTCAAGAGCATCCGTAAATGTCTCCTAACTAAATATATATTGAGTTAGTTGTCAAAATTTCAGACCCAAATGACATTCACATGGAGAGCAATAGTTAATGCCGTGTTCAGATGAAGCATTGCGTGCTTTAACCATCGATTTAGGGTTCAAGTTTAATTTGTCCTAGAAACGTCTCATACAGGAGAATGAATCTCTTTCGTATAGAACTTGGATTATTTGGTATGGTGGAATTTGAAATACTAGGTTACTAACTACTCCAAGCCTTTACATTAATGTATATTATTCTCTGATGCAGTTCTGAAATCTTCTTACCACAATTGGACACCTCTAATACTCTTTACATATCAGTTAGGAGCTTTTCGATCTCTCCGTACATTTTATCTCTTACGAATGAAACTAGCCTGGTCAAAATAATGTTATTTGTGAAGAATTTGGCCCTTAAAAAGTGAGGGCTCTGTTTAGAAAATAAAATGAGAAATCTTAACTATCAACAATTAAGATTTTGATTAATGATTAAGATTATTTTCTTTTCTCTCTATCACATAGAGGAGTCAAATCCTTTTTGTGAAGATGTGCAACAGTACTCACGAGATTAGTTTTGGATAGAAGGTGGTGGCAATCGCAGAGACAATATAGTCATTAGGACGGCGTTTACTGTACACCATTTTGATCAGCGGTGCACTGGTGCATCCTTGACCCACCTACACTTATAGCTGTCAAAATGCAAATTTGGCGTTTCCCACCTTTTTACACTAACATTTTGTCGATTCCAGTTAAATTGGTTGACTAAAATTATTACTTACATTTAAATTTAATGTTTATTTGTGGTAATTCAAATATTTTTAATTTCGATTAGCAAGATTTTACTTGGTCCCAAATCAGTCATTTTTTATCGGGTTATTCTACTACCATCGAGCAATCATTTTGACGGCTTACTACACTAACCAGTTGCACACGGTTTTTTATGTAAGATATTTTAAGTCCTTCAAGTTAGATGTATTTGTAGATCAGTCCTTTTTACTGATTATAATGGTCTGGTTTATTTCCAGTCTCCGATTGGGATAGTCCTCAGTTCTTAGCTGGGCGATGCGTCCTTCAGAAAAAGAGAAGGTCCTGGACGCAACAACGATCTGGTGGGAGTGGTGAGGGTCGAGATTCCACTGACTCGGAGGTGTTGTAGCCTTGGATCCACGGTGGAGATCCTTCTTTTGTTGCTTGTTCTACTTTGAAGGTGCTCGGCTGGACTTGAGTCCTGAACGCACTTTTGGAAGGGAAGTACTGTGGAGATCAGGGAAAGAACGCTTCTGTTTGCAGATTGAGTCGGATCCAAATCTCACCACGTTGGGGCATTTCAGCAAGTCAATTTCAAGTTCATTTTCGATACCGAGTTAAAGAAGCTGCAGTTTGGGCCAGAAGATTGTGCCAAAAATGATTAATTTGATCAATGATATCTAACCTTATCAATTAATATAGTATTAAAATTTCTTTTGATTGATCCCAAAATACTGCTTGCCTCTGGTAATTAATTCTGGAGATTTGATAATGAGTTCTATTTTACTCAAAACAAAAGTAAAAAACAAAATATTAAATAAAATGTAAAGTCATAAATAATTTTACCTGAAGGAGAAGATTTTCCAACCAACTGATTTTTATGCCACCTCTGTTACACTTTTTTGGAAGATTTTTATGGCAAAATCAAACTTTCTGTGTGTTAATATGCAATACAATGAGTTGCACATTTTTATCTGACCAGCAGGTAGTCAGCGCTGGCTGCCATCCATAGATTATAAAAGCTTTAATAGGACGGTTTTCAAGTTGGGGGAGCATGTACAGTAAACGTTACTTAGTCATCAGTTGGCTTCTCAGAGTGCAAAGGGGAAAAGTAAAACACAAAGAAAGAACCATATGTCTATATTTTTATTTATTTGGATCATTTTATATTATTTTTTAAGTTGTCAAATAAAAAAAAATAAATATAAAGATTATAATTTTTTTATAAATTTTAACTAAATTTTACAAATAAATTTATTTATATCTATTTTTTTCTTTCGCTTAATGAGATAAAAAAAATGACATCAAATGATTCAAATTTACCAATAATATGTGTGCACTTGTGTTTTAGTGAACCGTATATTTATGCCACAGTCTAGACAAAACAACCTAAGATTGTAAGACATTATGATTACAAGTCATGCTGTGACCTTTTCAAAAAGTCCTAAAATACTTGAAGTGTGCATAAGTTGTTCAGTAGAATGATTGTTTAGTAGCGTAATTGAGCAAGTACAAGAATGATTATAAAGAGATTTAGAGTTAAATTTTAAATATTAATTTTTTTCTTAATCTAATCATATAATTAATAAAATAAAGATGTAAATGTAAAATAAAATTAATAATTAAAATGAGTTGTAAATTAAATGAAAGTAAATAAATAAATTAAGTTTTAACGATAATTAAGGTTTAGAATTTACAAAAATTAATTTTAACATCAATTATGTTAAATTATTATAACAAAATGATTTTTTTCATAAAAATTTTACAACAAAACATGTAATCATAGATGATTTATCAACAATACACTAAAAATAATCACAAATTGCATGTTTCACTCTCCTAATTGCCTATGACTTCTCAATAACTATATCTCTAACTAGAAATCACAATAAATATCCAATTACAACTGTCCACCCGTGGTGCTACTCTTACCCCTTTTTATAATTGGGTGCCATCGAAATACACCATTTCATTAATACCGCAGGTACTTTTTCACATTGCAAGACCCTGACGGTCACACTTGCAGGAGAAATTTTAAAATATTATAAGAATATTATTCTGGGATATTTTATAGTTGTTTATATTTAATTTAATATTTTTTTATTTTTAATTTAATAATGTATATAATTATAAATATTACATGTTACAAATTAAGTGAAGTAATATTTCTCATATACAAGAGCTTCTCCACTTGCTGTTAATTTTTATTTATGTAAACGGATGATGAACAGTTATCTTTTTTTTTTTTTTTTTTTTATCTTTTTACTTAAATTTTTTCACGGATACTAAATTTAATTACAAATTTTATTTTCTTTCTTTAATTTTTTATTTTAATTTATTTTTTACATGATAAAAATTAAATAAAAAGACAAAAAAACAAAAACAAAAAGAAGAAAGAGATGATCTTCATCCCATGTAACCATGGGCCCAGCAGCCCACTTCTTTCTAACTTATTAGATTGTGGCGTAAGTGTCCAAGCTCTCTCTCTCTCTCTGGTTCATATGTTTCTCTTTTTTTTTTTTTCTTTTTTCTTTTTAATTCATTAATACTTTGTCATTGTGGTTGGACCGTGGGCTCCATAGGCCTTTTATTCTTTTCATTTGCTTTTTTGGTGGCTTGCCTTCGGCTAGTGACTAATGACTTAATGAGAGATTATTCTAATGGCTTAACAAATCTCACCTTCACTTCATAATCTTCATCCACTAAGTACCTACAATTAGTAAGTAATTTAATAATTATTCTTTCTAAAAAAAAATTAGTCACAAAATTATTAGAATCAGTTGCAAATTAACACAGTAAAGCACATTTTTAATAGTCAAAATCAACATATTTGACATATTATCAAGGCACACGAGATATATCAAGTAGTATTCATTTATGTTTCACGTTAAGTTTTTCATCTTAATTATATGGCTATGGTTCATTGATACCGATATAGATATTTATAGGTTTTATGGTTAGTCTCCGCCAATTTGATAGTGCGTACTTTTATTCCTTGATGTTGATATATATTGGTACAATGAAAGGCCATAAATATAGAAGAACTTTAAGAGTGAAGGTAATACATGTGATAAGAATTTTTTAAAATAAGTTTGTTTTTAAAATGAATAAATAAAGATATATTTATTATTAAATATTAGTCGATTAAGTGGATGTTTGAGATAATTATAAAAATTTAATTATTTTAATAATTGATTATTGTATAACTTTTTTTTGTTTTAATTGATTATAATTAAATCAGTTTATGTTTAGATATGTTAGTTGAAAAGTGATTTTAAACTAATTTATTTTATTTAAATGGTATAAAAAATTATTTTTATACATTAAATTAATAAAATAAATATAAAATAATTAAAAAAATTATTTAATTGAGACAAAATAATATTTATATATCAAAGTATAAAAATAATATATAAACTAGAATGATAAATTTTAAACTTTAACATTATAAAAAAAATTTATAATATATTAAATTTTGTATAAAAACTTAAATTGATTTTGTTAAACATGTTACAATACTATTAAAATAAATTTTTTAAAAATTATTTCAACAATAATTTAAACATTATTAAATATATTATAAGATTATAATATAATTTAAATTAAATTAAGAATAGATATATTTTTACTTATTTTTTTAAAGGTAATTTCACTTTAGATAAACTTTTCTCCGTTGCTTATTCGCCATTATGTTTGATTACATAGAATACTAGTAGATATACTAGTAGTCAGTAGATATGTTTGTATTGTGCACTCCCGCACCGAACCACCTTGTCTCCACTCCACTATAAAAGCCCTATTCCTCTTACAGTTCAGCATACTAAGTTTCCAACTTCATATATTGATATATAGTTAATTTTTGTTTCCATTTCCTAACAGCAAACAGCACTCTTAGAAATTTATTAACATTGCCATGATGCTCAACATGAGCACCATCAAAACATCGTCGGATGGAGCCTGGCAGGGTGATAATCCTTTGAACTACGCTTTTCCGTTGTTGATCATTCAAACCGCCCTTGTCCTCTTCGTGAGCCGCACCCTCGCTTTCCTCCTCAAACCCCTTCGTCAACCCAGAGTTATTGCTGAGATTCTTGTAAGTTAAAATCATTAATCGGTACTTTATAATTTTTCTTTCCTTCATTTTTGTTACACATTTTCTCAAGAGATAAATTACACTTAATATACCAACAATGGTTGACACAGCTGTTATAAGCTATTTGCGTCAATTAAATTGACTGGCATTTGAATCTAATGGGTATCATCCCTGTAAGTGCTCATTGAGTATGTAAGTTTGCCCTCACACTGAAATGGGGCACCCTAGCTCTAAATTTGTATCTTAAAAAAAAATCACACTTAATATAAACATGTTTGATTAATATCTCAGGGTGGAATTATGCTAGGACCCTCTGCTATTGGGCGCAGCAAATATTTCATGCACACAGTGTTCCCTCCATGGAGCACTCCCATACTCGAATCAGTAGCAAGCATTGGCCTCCTATTCTTTCTGTTTCTAGTGGGTCTCGAGCTCGACCTGCGCACTCTTCGCCGCCACGGCAAACGAGCTTTCAACATAGCCATCGCCGGAGTATCCCTGCCATTCCTCCTCGCCGTCGGCGTCACCTTCCTCCTCCAAAGAGCCATCCACTTTGAAAACCACAAGGTTGGCTACGTTCAGCACCTCATGTTCATGGGGGTTTCTCTCTCCGTCACCGCCTTTCCTGTGCTCGCGCGCATCTTAGCGGAGCTCAAGCTCTTGACCACTCAAATTGGAGAAACCGCCATGGCCGCTGCAGCCTTCAACGACATCGCTGCATGGGTTTTGCTGGCCCTAGCAGTGGCTTTAGCCGGTGGTGGACACAAAACCAGCCCCTTCACATCTATTTGGGTGCTCGCTTCAGGTGTGTATTTAAAATTAATTTATTTTATGTTAAAAATAATTTTTAATCTTTTGAAGAAAAAAAAAACGATTATTTTCTCCAAAATAATCAAAACCAAACATGTCATAGGTGTGGCGTTTGTTGCCTTCATGCTGATCCTGATCCGACCCATGATGAACTGGGTTGCAAGTCAGTGTTCCCGAGAACACGAAGTCCTACACGAAGCCTACATATGCATAACACTTGTAGGGGTGATGTTATCAGGGTTCGTGACAGACCTGATAGGGATACATTCAATCTTTGGGGCGTTTGTTTTTGGGCTAATCATACCAAAAGGGGGTGAGTTTGCAAGCAGGGTAACAACGAGGATTGAGGACTTTGTGTCCACGTTGTTGCTTCCTTTGTACTTTGCGTCAAGTGGGTTGAAAACAAACGTGGCTAAGTTGCATGGTGTGGAGGAATGGGGGCTTCTGTTGCTGGTTATATCCACGGCATGCGCGGGGAAGATTTTGGGGACGTTTGTGGTGGCTATGATGTGCATGATACCAGTGAGGGAATCTTTGACGCTTGGAGTGTTGATGAACACCAAAGGGTTGGTGGAGCTTATCGTTCTCAACATTGGAAAAGAAAAGAAGGTAAATTTTGCTTCTCCTTTCATTAAAACATACATAAATCTTAATGATGTGCGGCTAAAAAATATACAAGGTATGAATATTCTTAAATATTATTTAGTAAATACTAATGAAGTGCTTATCTTTCTATGATGCTACCTCTGTAGCTTTTGATAGAGTATTTTAATTTCTTGTTAGTTTAGGCCTTGCCCGGCTGTTAATCAAATAAAATGAAGTGCTTATTAAATTTAAAAAAGAGAAGAAAGACACAGGAACACAATTTTTTATGTGGCATTTTTTTAATTTTTTTATTAAATCACGTTATATATTAAAATAATATTTAAATTTAATTAATATATAATTAAATTTAAATAAATATTATTAAATTTAAATATTATTTTAATATATGATATCACTCAATAAAAAAATATATATTAACATGACAAAGAGTGTTGCTAACGCTTCTAAAAAAGACACGAAGTGCTTCTCTTTACTTTACAATTGGGTATCAGAAACCTGTTTTGTTGCATTGCCTGTCAAGTCATTTTCTTCTTTATCGTTGAAGTTTAATATTAACATAGATACCAATGTGGTGGACTGATCGGCGGATTGCTGATTAATTGTGTGGTGTGGGAGAGGTCCACATTCGCCACTTGTTCTTCCTCGCTATTCACTGTTCCTTTTGAATTTGCTTATTTTTTAACTGAATTTTCCAACCCTGGTATCATTCTCATACTTTTTTTCTTTTTTTTTAAGGGGGAAAAAAAAAAGAAAAGCTTAGTTTTAATTGAGAGGATTGCATGTAATCATCATTTAAGACAAACACATCTGATAAGGTTCAACCACTATAATGATAAACATTCATTCGGGGTATAATAAAACATTTCAGTAAATTAAGGACGAGGAAACACTGATGCTGAAGAACAAATTCGGCTTCATTTCTGATAGACAGGAGTGAAAACAGAATCCCCTTCAATGGAACTGAAAGGCGATTTTCCAATTTCCATGTAATCTAATCAGTACCTCACTTTTCTCTTTATACTTTATGCTTTACTTAACAATTTATGAAATCTCAATTTGATTTAAAATCTCATAAAGAGTATTTGTTCCTACCTGAAACTAAGTGAGTCATTTGCATGCACCTTGCTAGGTCGGGCGGTGGTGGTGACACCTGGAAAAACACTCTAATATTCAAGTTAGTAGGTAAATAAGATGATCATACATTAATTAGGCTAGATAGAAAACATAAGTTGGAAAATGATTCTGTGACCACCTCCATTTATGAGGGCTAAAAGTGGTATTTTGCTGAGGGGTTTGCAGTGCACCTGGTCCTCATTATTGCAACGATGAGAATAGATATTTTGTTACGAATAAATTCTAATTTTTTCTTTTAAACATTTTTAATTAATTTTTATTTATTACTTTTAATTTTATTTAATTAAATTATTAAACACATAAAAAATAATTAAAAAATTAAAAGAAAATAATTGGAACAAAGTTTTATTTTTTCGTTATTAGATCGACATATCTTAGGGTGACTGTATCTGTTCTGTTGTGAGGGTATAATCCAGAATCGGGTTAGTGGTTTGAAAAGTTCTCTTCATTTTGTTTGTTTCTAAGTGGGCCACATTTATCCCCAATAAGTTTTTTCTTTTTGGGTTCAGAGTATCCCCAATAAATTATTGGCAATAATTGATGAAAGAGAGTTTCATTCCGAGGGAAACTAGCTAGGATACCCAGCTGTCGTACTTTGACCAACATAGAATCATTGCCCATTATTTATTTTTTAAAGAATAATTTAAAATTTTTTAACTCATTTTTTTAATAATTTTTTAATTATTAAATAAAAAAATATTAAATATTTTTTATCTTTTTAAAATATTAAATTTTTTATTTTTATTTAATATTTTTTATTAAATAAAAAAAATTTATTAAGAGAATACTTTAGAATATATAACAAATTTTTTCTTAACAGATTGCTGCATGTGAATCACTTGAATACCACCAGCCATTGGACAGATTCTTTCCTCTTTTGTTGGAGGAAATTTTTCTTCGTCATCACCATTCATTTTCTAAGAGTCTTATTAATTATGCAAATTTTAATATTATTTTAATGGTGTTAGATTATTTTAGAGAAAGAAAAACTCTTATTTCAAAAGAACACAAAAACTTTCCCCAGCTATTGACCCAAATTAATACTGTTCAAAATAAAATTAATGCAGGAATCGAATCCAGGTCACCCGCATGGCAGGCGGGCATACTCATAAGTTTTCCCACCAGTGAGTATCTGGATCTGGGTTGGGTTGGTTGGTCCTATATATAGTTCAGGTGCTGGGCCGGGGCCATGACCTATGTATGATCCATATCCCAAGCTCGTAACATAACTAAGAGACTGAGCTACAGGTTAGTATGTAAACTAAATCTTCTATCCATAAGCATTAGGCACCATCCACAGGGTTGATTTGTCCGAGTTACATTTCAGCTGAAGGGCCCAGGGCTAAGACCTAGGTACGGTCCAGTATTAATTTCAAAGTAATAAATAAGATCTGCGCGTAGACCAAAAAAAAAAAAAATGCTGCGCTAATTACTTTTCCTCTGTTTTTTAATATTAATTTTAACATGTTTTTGCGTAAGTTTTGGATATGATTGTTGCACACATATGTATGATTTAAAGAAGATTGTTAATTTTAGGAAGACTTTTTTTTAAGAGGATCTTTTAAAATAATTTATAAGTAAATATTTATTAATTATTGTTTGATAAATTTATTTATTAATTAATAATTAATAAATATTTATTTCTTCATAAATTACTTTAAAAATTTAAATCTTTTTTTTTTAGATATAACATACATCTCTTGCTTTATTCGTACCAAAATAATAAAACTATTTTTGTTAATCAACTTTGTATAACTTAGTGGATAGCGATATATATGATATGTAGAATTCACCAAATTTATCTACTATTCACCGATTTAGAAAGAAAAATGATAATCTTATACTTATAAGAATAGGTATATTATTATTTATACTATTTTTAAAAATTATGATTAAAAAAGAAAAAATAATAAAAATAAATAAATATAATAAATAATATTAAAAAATATGTAAAAAAAAGTGTATACAATATTTATATTTGTGGTATCAACATTAGAGTTAGATTTAGAAATGAGGTGTGTGAAACTTGTGTTAATAACAGTATTTGTTTCCTCCCTTGTGTTTTTGCGGGATTAAGTTTGAGTGCACTACATGGCTACGCAGGTCCTTAACGATGAGTTGTTTACCATCCTGGTGATCATGGCTCTCTTTACCACCTTCATTACAACCCCAACGGTCATGGCCATATATAAACCGTCACGTGCTGTTAATTCCCAAATCCGTCGTGACCGATTGCCACAACCGCCACGTCTGACAGACTTGAAAGAGGAGCTTCGCATTCTTGCTTGCATCCATGGAACTGGCAACATACCCTCACTAATCAACTTCATTGAATCCATTAGAGCAAACAACAAGTCTAAGCTCAAACTGTACATCATGCAACTCGTTGAACTCACTGATCGTTCATCCTCCATCTTGATGGTTCAACGCAACCGGAAGAATGGGTTTCCCTTCATCAACCGATTCCTCCAAAGAGGAGCAATGCATGACCAAATTGCCACAGCATTCCAGGCTTATGGTCAAGTAGGTAAAGTTACTGTGTATCATTTGACAGCCATCTCAGCAATGTCAACAATGCACGAGGACATATGCCATGTTGCAGAAAAGAAGGGTGTGGCAATGATCATACTACCCTTCCACAAAAGGTGGATAGGGGAAGATGAAGAGGCAATAGAAAACATGGGGCAGGACTGGAGGGAAGTGAATAAGAGGGTGCTTCAAAGCTCACCCTGCTCTGTTGCAGTGCTTGTCAACCGTGAGGTTGGTAGAAGGAAGTCCAACCTAGGAGCCGAGACCAGTGCTGGTGCAGGGAAGAGGGTGTGCATACTTTTTATTGGTGGACCAGATGATAGGAAGGTTTTAGAGTTGGGCAGTAGGATGGCAGAACATCCAGCAATTAGGTTGACTGTTATGCGATTCACGCTATACAGGGAAGCCAATGAGGAGAGACCCACCCACAACTTGCCAATATCAGCTACAAACTGGGAAACAGAAAAGGTATTTTTCCTTGCATTACCATCCTCTTAATTTTTTTCTCTTTTTAAGTAGTTAATTATAAAAAAAAAGACACAAATAAAATTATTAATAAGATTTAATTAAAATTTATAAATTTTTTATAATTTTTTATTTTTTCTCTTATAATTAATTACTTGAGAAAAAAAAATTAAAAAATCCTTATCTTTTTTCCTTTAATTAAATTTCCTCTACCAATAATGAGAAATTATTGCATATTCCTGGAATACTACATAAGATTGTGCTCACATTATTCATATCCTTTCAACATTTGTTTACCATTAACTTATATATTTATTATTCTAATCATGTTTTTAATTTTTCAAAAATAAAAGATAATAAATATATAAGTTAGTAGTGAATCTATTATTGATAAAGACTAAACTGTTAAGATTTGAATGATATAATCACAATTATATGTGGTGCTCCAAGAACATATAATAATTTTGTTAGATTTTTTAAATATATGTGAAATAATATAGTTACTAATTTTTTAAAACTTAGAATAATCAAATGTCAAATGTTGTGGAATATTTATTGATTTAGTCTATTTATGATTAATTTTGTTATTGAATCTTTATAAACACTTAAACATATGTGAATAATGTTATTTTGTGTTTATGGACCTTGTAATGAGTTTTTTATGATGAGTAAGTTAACCTATATTGTTAACACATGGAGAGACTTATATTCTCATTTTGTGTATATTATGGTTGTCTCATTAACATTAAAATAATTGTACGCATATAAGGAATGAAAATAATTTCCTTTCTCTATGACAGTAAAGATTTTTAATTATATTTTTCTAATTGTGTCTCATCAAAGATAAAATTGTTCTTTTAGTATAAGGTAATTTTATATCTTAAATATTTTAATTATCGTGTATTTATATATATGCCATAGATTGAGATTAAAAGCAAATTAATTAATTTTATTCATATTGGTATAAAATATTTTAATTAATATCAGAGTCAGGGTAACTTTGACTGTGGTTGTATAGAATTATTGAATAAATGCAAATGCTTCTTGTGATATTAAAATTAAATTTATTTTGGATGAATTATGAGTCAATTTCGAACCTTTGGTGAAATCCTGATAGTCCATGAAGGCTTTTATCAATTTGCGTGATTTTCCATCTATAAGGGACATCGACATCGTGATTTGTCGCAAATCCACTTCTGATTGTGTCTTGCAAGTTAAATTCCTTTGTCTTTGATTGGCTTATTCATTATGAAGATGAATTCGGCATTATTTGGGTATATTAGCTTATGTGTTCCATGTTCATGCTATTAGTCCAACTCATTTATAATTCTTATCGATGGTTTGAATCATGCTTATAGTTAATTTTGAATAAGCATATAATTATGGCTTTACTTGATTCTGAGTGTGCGGTTCTATGATTGTGAGATTTGTTTGAATGACATATCTTGATTAACGTTTTTTTGGGCCAATTTATTTTTGGCATTTATTAAGGAGACAAATTTCCACGATTTTATAAATTATTGTGTAAGTTAAAATTTGAGAGTTTATTTTAGAATACTAAGATTTGTTTTGGACAATTTTGTTTATTTTATTATTTAAATAAATTTTATGTGATAAATAGTATTAATATCAATAAATATATTATTTTGATCTTATTTTGATGTTAAGAAATTTATGTTGATTGTGTCCTTTATTGTTATTGAGAATTTCTTTTTATGGAAATAATTATTTAAATAAGATTTGGCACATTAAAATTTATTTATTTAGGTGTATTTTTTTCCTATTTAATTGTCAAAGTTAATTTTAATAGTTAAACTTGTTGAACTCTATAAATTGTACAATCGGATTCTATTGGTTACTCTTGAAATAATTGAGAGTTATAAGAAAATAATATTATATCATGTGTTACATATAATTATTTTAGTATTAGACGCGTTTGAGTATTGATAATATTAAAGTCTTTTGATATATATTACTAAAAATTAAAGTATAGTTATATGTGATTAATTTTGTTGTATATTATGTCATTGAAAATTTATATAAATTTCTTTTAATATAACCATTGCGAGAATATTATTTAAAATAAGTTTGATTATTGAGAAACATTTAAGGCAATAACAAATTTAAGGCAATAACAAATAAGTTTGATTATTGAGAAACATTTATTGAGAACTATAGATTATTTCAATGATATTTTATTATTACTCTCTAAAGTTTATTTTATGAGTCATTTGTGAGAGTTGTATAAAGTTCTAGTGATCTGAATCCCTCTAAGTTAGCATCTACTTTTATTGGCTCTACACACAAGAATTGACAACACACTATTTGAGGTTAGTTATAAAACTTATATGATTATTCACATATTGTATAATTGCATAAGTAGATAAATTTGTTCTCAAGGTGTTCTTATCGTTCTTCATACTTATTTTGAAATATGCAATTATATATAAGAATGTGATAATTATTTAATTGATGTGACATGAAAATTTTAGATCTCTATGAGTAATTTTACCATTGATTATTATAGTTTATTATGGTTGTATACTTACCTATTGTAATATCAGTTATATGTATTTTGTAAATATTATGAAAGTTGGTCTATAAGAGTTCCTTTCAAAATATTAATAATTGTTTTTGGCACTTTATATAGTTGTAAGTTCACCTTCGTGGGACCCTTATGACAAAGTGTACTTTGGTTGATGATGTTATTTGCATTGAAACTTATGTTAATAATATACTTACTCTATCAGTTTATCTTTATTAATATGATTTTTAATATTTTATCAAATGCAATAAATGATTGTGTCCTTAGAATTTTTAATATCTTATTGGTACCAGTTTTAAAGACATAATATTTAATGTTTACTGGAGTCTGCTTGTATTATTTTGTGAAACTTGACGAATGAGAAATTGAACATTTTGTAGCAATCTATTTTTGTTCTTTGGACATGTAATTTTGTCAAATAAAAAAATTATTTTCTTAATAATGTTGAATAGATTGCAATTAACGTTGAGTTGTATAAGTAATAGACATACTCTTCGGTATACTATTATTTGACATAATCATTTGTGTGATGCAAAAAATAATTTAAATATTTATTTAAAAAATCTTGAAAAATATCAATAAATATATTATTTTGATCTTATTTTGATGTTAAGAAATTTATGTTGATTGTGTCCTTTATTGTTATTGAGAATTTCTTTTTATGGAATGATTATTTAAATAAGATTTGGCGCATTAAAATTTATTTATTTAGGTGTATTTTGTTCCTATTTAATTGTTAAAGTTAATTTTATTAGTTAAACTTGTTGAATTCTATAAATTTACAATTGGATTCTATTGGTTACTCTTGAAATAATTGTGAGTTATAAGAACATAATATTGTATCATGTGTTACATATAATTATTTTAGTATTAGACGTTTGAGTATTGACAATATTAAAGTCTTTTGATATATATTACAAAAAATTAAAATATAGTTATATGTGATTAATTTTGTTGTATATTATGTCATTACAAATTTATATAAATTTCTTTTAATATGACCATTGCGAGAATATTATTTAAAATAAGTTTGATTATTGAGAAACATTTAAGGCAATAACAAATTTATATTAAGTCATTATTGTACTAAGTTTTATATATATTCATAAAATTGAGAAGTATAGATTATTTCAATGATATTTTGTTATTACCCTCTAATGTTTATTTTGCGAGTCATTTGTGAGAGTTGTATAAAGTTCTAGTGATCTGAATCCCTCTAAGTTAGCATCCACTTTCGTTGGCTCTACACACAATGATTAACAACACACTATCTGAGGTTAGTTATAAAACTTATATGATTATTCACATATTGTATAATTGCATAAGTGGATAAATTTATTCTCAATGTGTTCTTATCTTTCTTCATGCTTATTTTGAAATATGCAATTATATATAAGAATGTGATAATTATTTAATTGATGTGCATGAAAATTTTAGATCTCTATGAGTAATTTTACCATTGATTATTATAGTTTATTGTGGTTGTATACTTACCTATTGTAAGATCAGTTATATGTATTTTGTAAATATTATGAAAGTTGGTCTCTAAAAGTTCCTTTCAAAATATTAATAATTGTTTCTGGCACTTTATATAGTTGTAAGTTCACCTTTACTAAATAAGCGTCAAGACCCTTATGACAAAGTGTACTTTTTAAGTGATGATGTTATTTAATTAAAACATTGAAGTTAGAATAGAAATAACATATTTATTGATATATTTAATGTAATATATTTATTAGAATGAAAATAATAAGTTATGTTAATAATATCTCCAAGTCCCACATCGACCAAAGACTTTATCTTTATTAATACACCCTTTTATTTTTAATATTTTTACTCGATCTTGTCGAATATAATAAATGATTGTGTCCTTAGAAAAATTTTTAATATCTTATTGGTACTAGTTTTAAAGACATAATATTTAATGTATTGACTTATTTAAAGGTAGTCTGCTTGTATTGATTTTGTTTAAACTTGACGAATATAAATTGAACATTTTTAACAATCTAATTTTGTTCTTTAAAGGACATGTAATTTAAATGTCAAATAAAAAATTTATTTTCTTAATAATGTTGAATAGATTGCAATTAATGTTGAGTTGTATAAGTAATAGACATACTCTAGTTGTGAGTTCACTTTTGTGGGACCATTATGACAAAGTGTACTTTTGTTGATGATGTTATTTGCATTGAAATTTATGTTAATAATATACTTACCCTATTAATTTGTTTTTATTAATTTATTTAAAAATCTTGTTAAAAAATAAATTAATATCTTCTTGGTACTAGCTTTAAGGATATAATATTTAATGTTTACTAGAGTCTGCATAAATTATGAAAATAATTAGTTTATATTATTGAATTTTACACCTATTGTTTGTATTTTTTTGTGAAACTTGACGAATGAGAAATTGAGCATTTTGTAGCAATCTATTTTTGTACATAATTTTGTCAAATAAAAAAATTATTTTCTTAATAAAATAGATTGCAATTAATTGTATAAAGACTCTAGTTCAATTAATTTCATTTGTGTGATGCATTTGTGGCATTAAAAATAATTTTAATTAAACAAGTGAAAACCAATATAATTATAGTTACTTTAATTATAATAAAGAGACTTTTAATGCATGATTTTAATCTAACCTTTGTATTAATTTTCAGTCATCGTTTTGTTGTTTTAATGCATGATTTTCTCTATTTTGTATTTGTAATCATTTTGAGCTTATTGGGACATTGTTAGTCTTTTAAAGTATGTTGTAATATAGTGCACTCCCTATAGTGTCATATTATGTTGATATGTTTTAATCTTAAGAAGACATGTTGAAAGAATAATTTGCTTACAAATGTCTAAAGTTAACAATTTTTTTATGTTTTGTACCAAAGTTTGTGTTGTGTCAAACTATTAACCTATTGAACCTTTGTAATAAGTATTGTCGTAATAATTTGAGAAATATTATTTTTATCGATAGGATAGTGATAATTATTTTGAGATAATAAAGTTGACTAAATTTTATTGTTATTAGCTTAGTATTTTGAAATGATGACTTTGGAAATTTCTTTTTATATTATTCAAATGTCAAAATCTTCAAAGAAATTTTTAGTTTTGTTAATTTTTTCAAAAAAAATATCAGGATTAAAATCATTCAAGTATTGTTATGAGTGAAGCGTTATTCAAATTATGGTTTAATTATTTTGTGAGGATGTATTTATTTTTGCCCAAATTATTGTGGTAATCAATTCAACTTTATAAAAAACTTTTTTTGTCGATGATACAAAAATTTATGATGAATATATTGAATTAAACTTATTGTACCTATGACATTCACTTTAGAAAGTTTTGTTTCTTTTGGACTAAAGTAAAAGAACATATATGCTTAATTCTTATATATTTATATGTTGATTTTATAAATTACTGGACAATCAATATGAATTGAAGTTCTTCATTTCTTATAAGAAAAAATGATTTTGTAGCATTTGATCCTTTTGAAATACTTGTTGTAAATGTTAATGCCCGTTATGTATGAACCATACTATTAGAGGTAATTAAATGTCTAAATACAAGTTAAGTTGACTTGATATGGACTATTAGACATTATTATTTAATATTAATTTTGATGTTGTTGTTTACATTTATGGGTGTTGCCATAGGTAAGTAGAAACAAATTTGTTATTAATGTACTTTGTGCTAGTTGTATATTAATGGTCAGTATTACTATTGTTGTTAAATGAGAGACAATATTCTATATTGAATTGTTTCTATCATGTGAAAAATTTTGGTGATGTCATTTTGTGTCGAAGGCTTAAAGACATTTTAAATTATAATATATTGATAGATTACCTCACAAGATACATATTGTTATAAATTTTAAAATGTGTCTATGTTGTTACACATTAATATTTACTATAGTGATAGTTGGAGAATGTATTGGTTATGTTATATAGTGGATAAATATAAGTCCTATGTGTTTCCGTTACTGCTAATATAATTTTATGCTTAAGTGTGAATGTGTCTATTATTGTTGCTATTGTGATACTTAGATTTTGAGTGATTTGTTGAAAACTTGCAAGTGATTTCATAATATGTGTAAAACATTAGGGATCAAAGTTGTCAAGTCTTTTAAGTGGTCATTATAGTTTTGTGAAGTATAGGTTATCATATTTGTGAAAATTTTTGTGGTTGTGTTTGAGATGATATAGAGGAGCTAATCTTCTATAAAGTGTCTTATGAACACTTGTGATCTCCTCAATTGTGAATGCAGAGTTTGTAGTTGATAATGAAATAATTTTGTTAGACTATGTGGTTGACAAATTTGATATATTTGACTTAATGTTGTTTATGTTGTTATGACCACATTTTGAAAATTCTCCAATATTGTATTCATCTCTATTTTGGTACTTGTGCTATTGAAGAGAGAAGGTGATTTTTGGACTCACATTGAGTACTCTACCACAAAGGTGATAGTCTCACTATTAATGTTTGTGTTGTTTTGTGTTTGATATGTTGGCTTAGTGGGATATTGTACACTACCATTATATTGTCTCGAGAGTTGTTGAAACTTTGTTGCCATTTGTTGTTAACTATTGTATGCGCTTAATATTGCATACTGTTAGAGACTTTAGTACTCGGTCTCAATTCGTTGTTCAGAGAACTTTTATTGAATACCAATAGGCATCTTTGGCAGGTGCTAGGACTATTTTGTAGAAAATTACACATTGATCACACATTTAGCATGTAATTTAGTTGTGTTTTTCTTATAACTCACATTCCATATTTTATTAGGTCATTGAGTTATAAGTATCTTACATGTATGATATCAGTACTTCTATCGAGTATGATTTTCTACATTGTTGAGTTGCTTGTGATTCTATTTTGAACTGATAATTGAAAGTGATTGCTCATAATTGACATTATTGTGACCACATTAATTCAGAGAGTTATTTTGTTTAAAATTAAGTGTCTATATTGTCCAAATGAAAGATTATTAGTTAGATTTTTTTTAAAGTGTAGACTACTATTGTCACTAATTTTTTAAAACTCATATTAATTGAATATTAAATATTGTGGAGCATATATTGATTTAATTCATTTATGATTAATTTTATAATTAAGCTCTTGTAAGCATTTAAACTCATGTACAAAATATTATTTTAGATTTGTAGCTTTTGATAAATTTTTTATGATAGGTAAATTAACACATATTGTTAATATGAGGAAAGATTTATATTTGTATCTGATATATATTATGATTATTTTATTAAAATTATAAGAATTTGAGGTATATAAAAATGAAAATATTTTTTTTTATAACGATAAAGATTCGTAATTATCTTTCTTTAATAATATATCATCAAAGATAAAATTGTTGTTTTAGTGTATGATAATTTTATATCATAAATTTTAATTATCTTTTATTTATATATATATGTTATAAATTGAATCAATGTAGATCTATTAATTTTATTTATGTTTGTATAAATTTTTTTAGCAGTTCTCACCAAAAGCTAGAAACAACATAACCATTCTGACAAATTTAAATGTCATGAGCAGGAGTTGGATGAGGTGGCAGTAAACAACTTCAGAACTAAATGGCATGGGTCAGTGGAGTACATTGAAAAGGACACAAGCGACATAACAGAGGAGGTGTTAACAATTGGGAAGGCTAAGGAGTACGAACTAGTAATTGTGGGGAAGGGACAGCAGCTTCTTGACTCAACCATGGTGGCAAATATCAAAGATTATAGTCCCGAACATGCTGAGCTGGGCCTCATTGGAGATCTCTTAACTTCTTCAGAAAAGAGCATGACGAGTTCAGTGCTCGTTATACAGGACAAAACTACTCTCAGAGAGACAGATAGGGCCAGGAGTACTGACATTGACGATGCTATCACAGAAATTGAATCATCCGTATAAAATGATATCAATTGGACAAAAATAAACCCCATCTCGAGTCCTGCAAATCCTTCATGAATATATATAAACACCTTATGTTTGGAAATATGGAAGTCATGCAGTGCGGTCCACCTATAAAAAGAAACACCTACTGTCCTGCATGAAAGTTGGAATAAACAAATGACAACCACCAAAGCCCTCCGTCCATGGCAAACACATTCACTCCCGGGTATCGGAGAATGCAGTAATTTAGTGAGCATATTTAAAGCCCAGGAGTTAACAAGTATAATAATTTAAAAAAGAAAGTATATCTCCTTACAATAATTATGTAGTTCAAATGACATTAACCTGCAGATCAATCTTGATCTTGCCCCCTTCTTTTTTTCAAAAATTGAAAGCTATCTGGATTAAGTCATTCTTAATGGTCTTAAGCTTTACACAGATGGCACAAGATTGAAGCCTGATCCACATAATAGTAATTTTTAGACATGGAAAATGTTGTATCCTACGAAATAATTTTAGTAGAACGACGTACGAAAATCAAAATATGTGAACAGTTATTTACGTTTTATCTTTTGACTTTAAAAATGGTATAACTGTTATAATAATGACTTACATGTATTCAATCTTTTCGTGAATTTCGTAAATAATTGATTCGCGAGAAATAGCATTGCTCTTTTAGACACGAAGGATAATGATAAATTATGAGAAAATAACAATGCAAGAACCACGTGTTCAATACGGAGCAAGTAAAATTACAAACAAGGCAAATTAAGTGGCTACAAATTCAAAACAATTGTGAAATTTTCATGTCACAATAATGTTTCATCACACTTCCAGGTGGTAGTTCTCTTAAATTTGGGCAATTAACCCTTCCTTTGGACACTTGTACATGTAAAACTACGTTTCCAACCATAAAGAAGTTCCCACAAAATTACATAGAAAAGAAATTACAAAAGGGAGGAGATTGGGAGAAAGACAAAAATAAAGACTTGCTGACAGTACACTAACCTCAAAATAAAAATAAAAGTTCTTCCTGCACATATGAGGCCTGTTTTTAACAGTGACCAACAAACTTCTAGTTGACAGTATGGTCACATCCATCATGTTTAATGAGACACCCCTGCTAGGCCTGCAATGCCATCAGTCCAAAAGCTACCGTTTGTTGTCACTTATGACAAAATTTTGAAACTGATAATGAAGATAGGGTCAAACCTGGTCCAAGAAGAATAGTAAGTCACAATTAAGTTCAAAGGTGTGCCCTTGAAACCAGAGCTAGAACAAAACTGACATTAAACATCAAAATAATAACACATAATAAAACCCAAAATAATGATTTCCAATCTAAAGATGCTGACTCCTTTCATGCAACCCATTCTCCTTCCCCTCCCCAATTTCCACAACATACACACAAACAAGCACACATTAGAAGTTCAATAAGTTCTGTGGTAAGGCAGGTTAAAATTAAAAATCATTGATGCATTGCCATGTGAGCAGATTGTGCAGAATCTGAGCCATTTAGAAAAAGTTCAAGTGGGGTCCAATTGTTATCTAATGGCCCCCAAAGAAGATTGTGAGAAGTGTCAAGAATTCAGTTTCGTTCAAGTAAATAACAGTACTTGGCTAAAAATAATTCCAATAGCAAGCCATTCAAATAAATTATGAAAATTTTCATTAGTTCCATTTCTATTATCAAAGTTCAGTAAGTCTCCATAGGAGAATTGCATAATTGACAAACCTTAGAGAAATCCTCCTCCTGTCCAAGCGGCATCTGACTTCCCATTATGACCAACAGCTTTATTGTTAGAAGCACTCCAATTATTAAATCCATCATCCTTGGCATCATCCCAGCCAGCCCAACCATCACTGGTACGGGGAGCTGATCCTTTAGCTGGTTCTTCCTTCCTAGTATCTTTGTGGTCCCAATCATCCCAAGAGCTTGAGTTGTAAGTACTAAACTGCCCACCTGATGACTGAGGAATTGATCCTTTTGCTGGTTCTTCTTTCCTAGAATCTTTGTGGTCCCAATCATCCCAAGAGCTTGAGTGATCAGTATTAGTTTGTCCACCAGATGAAGGTTGTCCTCCTCTGGTAGAAGAATTCCAACCCTTATTCTCTTGACTGTACTCCTGATAGAAACCATTTCTATCATTTTCATTTCGTTGCCAGTTATCAGACTTCCAATTTGGGTTATCTCTAGTGTACTCCTCAACCTTCTGTGAAGCCATTGCCATGACCCCTTTCATTATACCCCATGTCCTTTGTCCAATCTCTGATGTCTTCTGAGTGACAACATTGACAGTTTCATTGACCTTGTAATCATAACCACCATCCTTTACCTGAAACAAAAAATAAATATAGTTATTCAGGCAAAGAATAACTGCCAAGTGCCAACAACAAAATTGCTAGGAGAAGTATGATAAGCAATAAAACTTCGGCCTATGAAAGGGAAGAAACCATAGAATGAGATTTTACAACATGAACAATTCCTTCGCCTAAAAAGATATGCCTAAAAACTCCAAACCTTCATAATTCCACCACACACCAAAATAATAATGAACGCCACTGTGAAAGCCCTAGAAAATAAGATTTTAGGAAGTTCATTTGCAAAGCCGAAAGAGTTCTCTACCATTTCCAACAATGCACATTAGTTAGCATTTAGCAAATCTGACACCCAATGACAAACAAGAGTAATCCACATACACTTCTTCAAAGAGTACATGTTCTATTCGCCTTAAATCCAAAATTCCAACATCCTCAGCACTTTCAGTTATCACCATCAACATTCACCCACAAACTTCATCACCAGGTCACCTCCTCAAGTAAGGCACTAATGCAGTACTACAGCTATTAGAACCATCAGGAGGCAGGCATCAATGATTTTTGCCAAAACTGGTTACTAATCAATTTCATTTGATAAGGCATCAATGATGCAGGATTTAAGAGAAAATCCAACTTTATCTTAGGCAAGACAGTTTTCTCTCTTTAAAAATCTAAAAAGTGGGTGTAAACAATGCAAATAATAATTTCAAAGAAAAGATCCTCAAAATTAGTAGTGAGCAAAAGTGGTGGGAATTTGTAGTCAATTTGCAATGACAAATTTCTCCTCTTTTTGTTAGTTATAGTTAAAACAAAACATTGGGTGGAAAGTGGAAAATGGAAAGCTTTTGGTTTTCAATAAGTGGTACTTGGTAAAGGGTGAAAAATAAGAATAAGGTGCATCTCAGTTTCAATCATCCATCATTTTTGCTGCATCAACCAAGTTTAGCATGATTTGAATCTAAAATGTGCAATCATCCCATTTTCAGCTGTATGAAGCAGGCCCATGGGTGGTTTCTTCTTAAATATAAGCACAAGTGGTTCCAAAAGCATGAAGGGTTACAACAACAATAATATCTGTCATATTACAATTGGCAGAGTTTAACTTTGTTTTTCCCTGAGTCACTTCAACTTAAATATAAGCAAAAATATTAAATTTAAAAAAATGTCTTCTGCTTTCAGAAGCATGCTGCGGGTCCTTTTACAAGGTATTACAAGACCCAAAGACATAATTTAATTTCCATATTTATAACGTAGTTATATGACTCAAGTTTTAAGAACATAATATCTTCTAACATATTAGAAATACGTTCCTGAACAAGAGGGTAGGATTTTCCCCCACTAAACAAGAAGCATAAAGAAAGAATTTAATTACCAATTTATTGGTTTGCCAAACAACTTGCAAAATTATCCATCTGAAAGAGTTTGGAAATTGTTTCATGATCTAAGTAAGTCAGTATACACTTTATTGGCAATTGTTCTCTATCCTCAGAAACAAGACAAAACTCAAGGAAGGCATAGAAATTACATATCAATAATTTATTCTCATACACCTCATACACCAAGATAGCATTTTCCATTCCAACAAAAATCAAATATATACGTGGAGTCAATTATGTCTCATCTCACGTATTCCTGTATTTTATTGTATTTTAGTTGGCTAATAGAGAAAGCAGTGTCCTTGTTTAAGATATTAGATACATTAGGTTAAACTCTAAAAGAAGCAACGCATCCAAACGCTGGACGGAATGAATAAGCTCAACATGAATTCCATTCAAATCAAAGAGGAGCTAAATGAAACAGTTAGATACACACAAAACATATATTTTTTTATATTAAACATAACCAGCTAAACAATCACCACGTCAACAGAATTGATGCAAATTGAAATTACCTTAGCAGTGATCTCTTTTGTGCCTGCCTGTACAACATTGGCAGCAGACTGAGCCGCAGACGCAGCAACTAATGATAATTTACCAAACCCCTAATCAGAAACAAGATAAATGACACAGAACAGGTCACAGTGATACATCATTTCCCAGGGGAAAGAAAAAAAACTTGAATTCGATTCAACAATGTGTCACCTGAGAAACGACAGAGAAATAATCGTTTTGGGGATTACTCATCTGCGCAGAAGCGGGGCTAGATCCGAACCCGACGTACTTGCCGCCCTGCGACGGCGGAAGCCCCTCGGATCGCGATTCGTTCTCCGCCATCTTCCTCGCGAAGAAGCTCTCCTTGTTAGCAGCAGAAGCCTCCAATTGCGACCGCGTGTAGATATCTTCGGTCGACTTCGACCTCGCCGGCACGCTCCCGCCTCCGCCGAACCCCCTAACGTCCCCGGTCGACTGGTTGCGCCGAATATCGTTGTGTCGAGATCCGTAACCGTTATCGTTATCCCAATTATCCCACCCTCCGTTGTTCACGCCACCGTTTCCGGCACCGGCGTTTTGAGACAAGGGTGGCTTGCCCTTGGCGCGGAGGTTCTCCTTGACGACGGGGGGATCGCGCCAAGGGCGTCCGTCGGCGATGGCCTGGACTTTGTCGCGGTAGACGGCGGCGGCGTTGGTGTTGTACTTGGTGACGATGTCGGTGTCTTTAGGGATGCCGTAACTGGCGAGGAAGGCGTTGAGGTTGTCGTTGCCGCCGCCGGCTTCCATTTTTTTGATCTGGATTTCGGACCATGAGTCCATGGTGACGGATCGGACGAAGGAGATGTGGACGCCGAGGCCGCGGTGCTTGCCGGAGCATTCCAGGCACATGAAGACGCCGTAGGAGACGGAGGCCCATTGCGGGTTCTTCTGGGAACAGTCCACGCAGATCTTGTTCCCCGGTTGAGATTGAAGGTCCCGGAGCCGCCGTGATGAAGCCGCCATTTGATGTCTCTGTGTCGGATCCGATCTGGTGGATCTTAATCAATAATCGGATATATATATCCTATCCTTTAGAGGAAAAAGCAAATGAAAATGACTAAATGAGGGAATGAAAACCCCAAACCGAAAGATAAAAATGAGAAACAGAAATTGAGTTTCGATTGGGAATGGTGATTAGGAGGGAATGGATCGAGGAGAGGAAAGGACGAACGAATTGGGGCTGGGGAGGTGAATCACCGACACCGTAAAAAATGGTGATGTTGGATGCTGACTTGGTGCCCTATAATTAATATATATGTTAATTTTTTTTAACTCCCGGTATTTGGAAATCGATTGGATCTCCACTAATCTTAACGCGAATTAGTCAGATTTTAATAGTATAAAACTTTTTTAATATTAATTTTTTTATTCATAAAATTCAAATTTAAAATTTTATATAAAAAATAAATGTAAAATCGCTTACATCAACGTATTTGGTGTTGATGACTTATTGTCCTCTAATTAATATGTTAGTCTTACTAATTCGAATCAGATTCATAAGAGCTGGTTTGTATGTATTCTTTTTATTAAATTTTATATTTTTAATATTTTTAATATTTTAATGTATTTAGATGAATTAAAAAAAAGTAAAGAGCGTAAGAAATTTTGAATTATACCTTATTTAAATTAAGCATTAAGCTTTTCTGTTTTTATAATTTTTTTTATAATGAACAATATATATATATCTTAAATATTAGTTCAAACAAAATATGCTTCCATGTTGTCCTTTTGTAACGTGAATAACCTATCTTGCGTTTGTAAGTACTGATTTAATAGTCCAGTAAAAAAAAGTACAAGTTTAATAGCCGTCTTAGAGTGGCAAGAAAGCGCAGCACACTGGCCATATGCTTCCATATTGTCGTTTTGTAGCGTGAAAGTTTTTTCGGTACTTTATTTTTTTTTTGTACATTTTGTGACATGAACTAATTATTCATTATTTTTTATATTTTTATTATTAATAATATATATATTTTATATATTTTTTAATATTATTCATCATATTTATTTATTTATTATTATTGTTATTATTATTATTAAATCTAATACCATTTTCCATTATGGATTTCGGCATTTCACAATTAGGAGAGTTGCAAGTAATGTATAGGTTTTTGTTTCATTTGAATATTTGTACTTACCCTTTCCCTAAACAAACCGATTGATACACTAAGGAGGATGACTACTTTTAAGAACTCAGGTTTATATATTTGGTCAACATTTAGAAAAATTTATTTTCTTAAATGTATTAAGTAAATGTATCCAGTGTGCCTTGAGGATTATTTGATTTAATGAGAAACTTAGTCTTGTTGATGCAAAAGTTGTCCCAAAAATATGTTTAACATTTAAAAAAAAACATTTAATTTTACTTATAGATAATATAAGACCAAGTCTATATAACATTGCATAATTAGATAGATATTTTTTTAATCTCATTTGATGCAACAGATATAAGATATGAATATAATTTTAATGTATTATTAGAATAAGATTTTTTTAAACTATCACTTAATCTTATTTTATCACATTATTAGAATAGGTTGATTTTTAAAATAATTATTGTGAGAATAATTTTTTTTATGAGCTGACTATAGATAATTCAATAATAGCATAAAAATCTTTACATTAATAATATATTAAAATTAAATTCTTAAAATATAATGTGTGAGTTTGTTTCTTTAAATTTATTTTTATGCATAACGTTATTCATAATACAAATGGTCAAATATGATTTCGGAGTCTGAGATAAACACCAATATGATGGTAAACGGGCAGATTCCATTATTTTTCCAAGACGGCACAAGCATTGGTCAGTGGATAGCCATGTTGGGTAAAGGAGGATGCGATAGGTGGTGCTACAGAAGCGTCTATACGCGCCACCCTCTAATTGGTTTGTTTGAGTTAAAGAAGATGTTACTTGATTGTTAAATGATGTTTATTTTATATATTTATATATGTGGGTGAGAATGCTGGACGCTCGAGTGTGTGAGCATTTCAGTCTTTTTGTTAATTGGATGCATAAAACTTCAGCATGATATATGTAATTATTTTCACCTAAAAAAAAAAAAGTAATGTGAGTGATAAAGGCTGGAGTGCATAAACGCTCAAGTTTTATGTACAGTAGTTAATTGACAGGCACAATTTGTTTTGTTTTTTAAATTTTTCTGCACTTTTGAAAAAAGAAATTGCTCACATTGCAATTAATTTTCAGTAGTAATGAAAAAATAATTGCTATATAATTATATTTTTAAGTGAATAGGGGAAAAATATTTTAAGGACCACACAGGAAAATCCCTTTATCGATTAGTATAAATATAAGGCATCAAAACTCGACTGCGCAAGTAGTGGAGCGTCGGTCTACTAGTAATTCCCAATGAGAATTATGAGATATCTCACATTTTTTTTTTATTTGGTCAATATATCTCACATCTTTTATTTGTTTTTGGTCTGGAGATATCTCACATCCTGCACGGGTCAGTTTGAAGTTATAAAGCACGGATGCCGTTGTGGCATGTTTTTGAGTTGGATATATATTTATGTCAGATATTTAAGAATGTATGTGTGATAAATATATTTTGTATTTTTAAATATATTTAATTAAAAAATTATTTTTTTATTTAAACATGTTTTAAATACATTAAAATATGTTGGACATGTTTAAAATAGGATACATTAATACTTTTAAAAAAAAATAATTTCTATGATGAATGTATAATTAATAAATCTATAATTCACTTTAGTCAATTACATGATTAATGTCTCAAATTTATTTTTACATATCAATATTTTAAGTTTTATCTTTTTATATATTATTATTAAGATTTTTAAATTTTATATTTTCACACACTACTATTTTCATCTACTTCTTCTATTTTTGTTTGTATCTTAAGTCATCTACTTCGTCATCACCGAAACTTGCCTCATATTACTATTCACTCTAATTTATTTTTTGATACATATATACTTTATACGATTAGTTTTATTAAAAAAAATTATTTTAAGAAATTTTTTAAAAAATATTAATAAAAATTATTTTTATATTTTTTGAGAAGATTTAATAGGTTATAAATATTGACATATGTGATATATATAAAATATTATAAATCTTAAAATTTATAAAAATAATATTATTAAATTATAATTTTTTTTCTTAAATTTTATAATTATATATATATAAAACTAAAATTTTAATTTATTTTAATATTAATTTATATATATATATTATGTTTATATTTTATAATTTTTTAAATTTAATATGTCTATATATCCATTCATTTACTTCATAAGTTTGAAGGTAATTGATGACGAGGGGTCATCTGAAGCCCAGGACAACGAAGTTATGGGCCATTTGAGGGAACTCTTGTCATGTATGGGTAGACCATTTAATACGAAGTAGACCATCGATTCAGTTGGGCTCTGATTGTAGGGGGGTCAACAGTACTACTATCCATAACTTCCCAAGGCCAGCGACGAAAAAGAACAATCGTTTCATGCCCTGCAACTTTGTAGATAGGGAAAAGAAAATAAAAAATTAAACAAGGGCCCAACCGGGTTCGAACCGGTGACCTCTTGATCTGCAGTCAAATGCTCTACCACTGAGCTATGGACCCTTAGTTGAAATGGGAAATATAAATAAATTTACTAGTAAATAGTTTTGGCCTCGGGTCATCCCTGTTAACCAAAACTCATTGCCATTCCACTCCCTTCCGTAAAATTTAAAACTAATAACAGTAAATAACTATCATATTAAAATGTCATAATCAATTCTAAGACCACATGAAATTCATGGGATACTTGTCGCTGTCACCTAATAAATTCAAGCCAAATATGTGTGTGTGAATTCAAGGTGAGAAAGTCCTTCATAAAAATAATTCTGGTTTTTTTATAACTTTTTTTTCATATCATTTTTTATATTTTTTTAATATTATTTATAATACATTTTTTTATCATTTTTTTCACTTAATTAACATCTTTAAAAGAAAATTTCAATAGTTTTACATCCTTAAAAAAATATAAAATAATCTTTATTTTCATAAAAAAAAAAAAAAGTTCACGGTAAAAAATTCATTTATCTCATCACTTCTTAAGAGTTAAGTTATTATCAAAATCATTCTCGGTTAGTCCACCTTTGTTGATTTCGCTTGCTTGTCTTCACATTGCCAATTTCACTCGCTCATATTGAAGGACATTTTTTAAAAGTAATTTTTTTATTAGAGTTTTGATATTTGAACATATAAAATATAATAATATTTCACTCATATATACATATGAATATGATACATTTATTTTAATTTAATATAATATTCTAACTTGACATAAGTTATATAAAAATAATATATCACACTTACATGTGATACAATATTCTAAACAGTCTCATATTTGGAGTGTTAAAAAACATTTTTGTTTTTGCTACTCTTTGCCTTCTTAACTTCTTGTGTATATATATACTTTGTCTTCTAGCATGCTATTCTTTTCCAATTTCCAATATAAATTGACAACTAATCATCCCAATTTTTTGTTTCATTACTCTCTACTAATTCCATTAACATCTGGTTTACATTTCAAAGTCAGAATACATTCACTTTCAATAGGACACATTAATTTGATCCCTTCACTTTCAACAGGACATTAGATTAATGATTAAGTGCCATTATAGCCTTTTATCCGCCACTCCACAGGTTCATTCACCCACCAATAATTCCATAAAAATTACTTTTCTTTTGTTTGCTTTTGATTCTTATCTTGTTTTTTTTTTTTTTTTCCTTTTTTCCCTTATAAATCGTGGTTCTACTTCCTTCTCTCCTTTTTTTTTTCCCTTTTCTTCGTTCCTTGGCTGCAGGAGGCTGACCATTCAAATTTGTCATTCATAATGATGGTGACGAATTCATTGTTGAAGAACCTAAAGCTTTCTATTACTACAATACGAAGGACATGCATAAGCACTGTGAGATTCTAATAAAAAATAAATTGATATTAAGTATAATGGTTTAACAGATATATAAATTATATCTAAAATATTGAGATAGATAATGTGAAACTTTTAATACCTTCCTGCATAGATATGTGAACTAAATCGAAACAGCCTTATCAAAATAAAGCGAAAATAAATCTAATGAAGTAAGGCAGAAAAAAACTTAGCGAAATAAGTAAAAACAAATCTAATAAAGTAGGCGACAAAGATAAGATATTGACTTTAATATTATATGAAATTTTAATTTAAAATTAATTAATATTAAGTAAATTGACCCAACATATATATAATCTGCACTCAAAATATTAAAACCCACTATGTGAGACTCTTAACAAACATGTGAAAAAAATTGATGATGAGGTTGATTTGGCATGTTAATAAATAGGTCCTAGTAAGTTAGCTGGTGTTTCTGTACCCAAACAAAAAAAAGAAAGTTAGCTGGTGTTTTTTTTTCCTTTATTTCATAGGTTCTAACGTTTTGTGATTGGAGAGTCATGTGATGATATCCCTTGGACTCCAATGGCAGATAGGAGTTTGTGCCTTTCTCTATTCTAATGGTCATGTAAATTCAGTGCCTTCTAGCCCTCTCTTTTCCCCGTCTAAAAGCCTCTAGCTATGATAATGACATGTCACCAGGACAGTGCCTCATGTATCTCAAGGAAGATTAAGTCTCCCTCTCTCCTAAACTTCTCCAATAAGGATTTTTTATTGTGAGAATATTTATAAAATGAGTAAGTAATTTATATTAATTATTGATAGATTTGTATTATTAATAGTTAATATGAACTTACTTACTTTATAAAAATTCTCACTTTAAAAAAATCTTATTCAAATTTTTCAAAGACTTCCATTTTTTTTTAAAATTTTTTTAGTTACCTAAGATTGCCCTCCCTCAAGTTATTGTTTTCATGAGTCTAGCCCCACTCCTACCTGCCACCGGCTAGTTAAATGTAGGGCCTCTAAAAAGTGATCTTTGGCCCACCAAGAGGAAGAATTGCATAAGACTAAGGCACTCGAACTTAAGGAATTAGTGGTAAAATTAGAGTATAGACATAAAAAAAAAATTGTTTGCCTACAAAGAGGGAGAATAATACTTCTTGCATACGACTAAGGCACTTCTCCTCACACTAAAAGTTGGTAGTTGAATTAGAGTGTAGATATAAAAAAGAAAAATAATATGGGATGAGTTGTAGTCGTATATTGAAAACTAGATATTTTCTTAAGGATGTTTATGAGTCGGGTTGGTCTGAGATTGAAAGGAAAAAATATTTTAAATTGAACAAATTTAATTGATTTAGATTTATGAAATTTTTATTACTCAATTCGAATTAAATCAACTCGATTAAAATCAAGTTAGTTTGATTTGGATTATTAGGTTATTATTTTTTTTTTGAAATTTTTTTTTACCAAATTCTAATATTTCATAATCGTATTACCAATATAACTACCAATGTGTTTAGGGTTTTGACCTTCTAATTTTGGGAGTAATTTTTCGAAGTAAGAAACAAAAAAGGAAAAAGTCTCTTAAGACAAGAAAATGCATAACATAAGAAATTAAAAATAATATATATTTTTTTAAATGGTTTGATCGAGTCTTCAGATTTCAAATCACAAATTTGAAAACTAAATTAATAGATATTAGTTTCTATTGGATTTGATCCATTGTAAACTAATTACTCGAATCAATTTAATTGATTTATTTGGATTTTTGAATTCATGGATTCGATCCAAACTAATGAAAATCCCTACATTTTATTACATCATAGATTAAGTTTTATTTGAGGCACGCGGTTGTTCTTTCTTGTAAGTATTTTTCTATGAGTTAAAACTTCTGTCATTGTCATTACAAAGGCCACTCAATCGTAAACTAGCCAAAATATAGCTCAAATGGTTTCTCACCTTTTTTTTAAAATAAAAAGATGCCTAATTATCTAATTTAGAAAGTCAAATTAGTTTGTCTATAATTTAACATCTCATCTTCATTTTTACGAGAAATTTTAATTAGTTTACTAATAGTATAACACATGTCATAACATAACTATAGATATCATTAGATTAAATTTGAAATATGATACAATCAAGTCTCAATCAAATCTAACTGGACTGTTTAGAGTACGTAAATATTTTTTCATTCCTACACTAAGTTTTATAAGATTTTTCTTTTAAGGATTTTTCTAACAACCGTCCTAGACACTTCTTAGAAAAACCCTCTTTTTAATATATATGCAGAGTGCAGACCATCACCGTGTTTTTTGTTGGTTACATTGAAAATTCAGTCGGTCATCACTTTATTTAAAAAAGAAAAGGGAAAAAAGAAAATACAGTAATCAGAAGGGTCGTAAATCGTAATAACTTGAGTAGATCTGGGTCATATATTGCGTAGGTTGAAGAGCAATGAATAGCAGTTACAACTGAAATTGGTTCAAAGTTGCAATAAGAAAGTCTTACCTTCTGATTACGCAGCACAGTGGTCCATTTACCTTCTTCTAAAGTGCCACCAAAACCAACTCCCCTTGAGTTAAGTTCAGTGTGTGGTCTGAAGCGGTAAAAGATTCAATTGGTTTTGGTGCATGATGTGGTGGCTGCATTGCATGCCCCAACAAAATGAATTTCTTTTTTCCCTGCAACTTTCCCTTCGGGTTGGTTGCTCGCTGACTTCGAGAACTTATTGAGCCAGAAACTGGATGAGATCAAAATGAATGTTAATTGGTTTTCTTTCATTTTCATTTTTCACAGGAATGCCTATATTCATTCAAATAAATCAAATAAAATAAATAAATAAATAAAAATATATTTATTTAATTTAATTTAAAATACATCATAATTTTAACTTATTAAATAATATAATTTAAAAATAAATATACTCTTCCTTGTTACAAACTCAAGACGCTGTGGAAAGAGATATATAACTATTTTGGGCATTAGGGAGTGTATTTAATATCCTTTTTTTATCCAAGATGGCACTGAGGAGCACTTAGAATGAGTCCATGACCGGAAAGGAAACTTTAAAGTAAGTAGTTCAATACTTCAATTTAGGTGCTGATTGAATTGAAGAAAATTGAGTTCACGTGGGTTCATGCTTCCATTATTTCCAATCTCAGCATAGCACCAGAATTCGAAGCCGATAACTTTATATGGCACCGTGATTAACAGCTTTTCACCGGTGAGGATTTAATACAACATCTTTACTCCAAATAAAGGGAATTTACAACCTGCCATCCTACAACCTCCCAAACCTCATAAAACTTAATGCTATTCTTCCCTTATCTCAAGTACATAGGCCCCGTGAATTTGGATCGTGTAAAATAATTTATGAATAAGTAAGTATTTATCAATCATTGATTGATAAGTAAGTCCATCAATTAATAGTTGATAGATACTTACTTGTTCATAAATTACTTTAGAAGATCCTCTTCATTTTCCCCATATACCTTCTCTATACCTTCTACTGCTCCTCCCCAAATTTGTCTTATTCATTCTTATTTTCTATTTGCTTGCCCTACATGTATATATATATATTCTTAGACAGTGATTACTTAGTACACAACTTACAACTCAGAGAGGAAAGATTTGAGGTTTCTACTCTCTAAACAGTGTGGTAGTTCTAGATTTGCGTGCTAGTAGTCATTAGACGATGGTGGGTGTTATTTCGTTGGTAACAGGGAGGCCTGGTCCAAGTGGGTTTGGATCAGCTTCAACTGCAGAGCAGGTTACTGAAGGAATTGATGCCAGCAACCTCACTGTAATTATCACAGGTCAGTTTTTGCAATTTGAATGTCCCTATTGGTCAGTTTCATAGGACGAGTATATCAGATTTGTTCATGGTATTCATGTTCTTCCTTAGACCATGAAGCATAATTGTATACTCTCGATCAGAGATTTTAGAAGGTTGCGTCATTGTGTTAACAGTTTAATGATCAAGTGATCGAATCAAAAAATGTAAAAAATAAAAATAAAAATAAAAATAAAAAAAGAATATTATATATAAAAAAATACTTTATATGAAAAATATAAAATACTTCATACTCAAGCCTTAAATTTTTCATTTTGCATCTAAGATATAGAACTTCAATATCAATGAAAATGGTAAGATTTTAATATCTGATGTTTTTCTATAAAATTAATTTGTGTAATTTTCTTATAGGTTTTTTATTTCATTGATGCAGGTTGTGACATGAAGTTTACATATGAATGCTTTTTTTAATTAGTGTTATTTATCTTTATCACTTTTGGTATGTAAGTAATTGTTTGTAGAACTCTGAAGAATTAGTATAGATTGATTGAGACCTTTTATTTCATGATTGTTTGTTATTTTTTTTATAAAAGAAATGAATAGTTATCATTATGATTATCAATTTTTTATATATTGCAATTACAAAATATAATAAATTTGCTTATTTTCCTCTTTTTTAATTATTAAAATTTAAATTCTAAGAATTAATTTCATATTGTATGGGTAAAAAAATGCTAGTACTTTATATGAAAAAAATATTATATGATGTAATTAAATTAGTGATAGTAGACCCAAGGTGCTCGAATCAAGTGGTAAGCTGCTTGCTACTATCAGCATCTTAAGGAGAGCTTTTCGTAAGCACAACCCGTCTTGGAGGATTAGACTTTTATACTTAACTTTTATGTAAAAAAAAACTAAAAAATATTAGTTCCAAATTATGTTAAAATTTATATTAGTTGAATAATAATATAAATTTAAAAAATTAAAAATATAACTTAATAAAATTGTGTAATTTAATGATATAATGCATTTTATCACAGAGATTAACCCAAAAACAAAATCTTAAGGTTTTCAATTTAACCAGACGGGTTAGTCTAATTATGACATCAGAGTCTTATATAGGATTCAATTTAAATGATTTAACATTAAATAGTATAGAAAACATAATTAAATTAACTAAATTATTTTTATTAAAATATTCAAAAATACTCTCTTATAATCATTCTCATTTCTCGGAGATATTAAACGATAATAAAAAGTTGAAAAAGCACTCATAAAATTTGCATAACTTTCCAGATGGGTTTTTCAATCTCCCTGGTCTTCTTTTTTACCAAATAATTATTGACCACTTTCAATTAGTTTTTTGGTTGCCTTGATTGTTTTCTTAATTTTCCCTTATATATATTATTGTTTATTTTCGTAATTCTTAGGGGAGTGTGGAAAAGGAAAATAAACATGACAGTAGTTGCTTGGAAAAGTTTGTCTTAGATGGACCCATTTCTTCGATACTCGTACGGATATTCACCCTTTCCTCTGAATATTAATTAATTGTTATTAATACTTGGGGTTTATTTAGGTTGGGGAAGTGTTAATGGCTAAAGATAAACAAGTAATACCAAAATGATAATTGCACATGAAGATTCTTACATTTTTTTAATACTTTACTTGTTTGATTATAAAAGTAGAGAGAGAGTGTGTTTGAAGGTATGGTTTTGTTGTTTAATTATTTCAATAGGAAGTCAGAAAAAAGTTTGAGCATGATGTTTATATCCTCCAATTCTGCGTAATTACAAGGTTTTCTCAGCCCTTATTTGTTCTTAATTACTACCATCTATGCATAAGGCACCACTATCATATTGCCTGTGCTAAAATATAACATTGTTTTGTTCTGTTCTCCTAAACACTTAAAAATAATGCAGGAGGAGCAAGTGGCATTGGTTTAGAGACAGCACGAGTCTTGGCTCTTCGAAAGGCCCATGTCATCATTGCTGTAAGGAACATGGTGTCTGCAAAGAAAGCTAAAGAACATATACTACAGGAGAACGAGTCTGCTCGAGTGGACATACTCGAGCTCGACCTATGCTCAGTGAAGTCTGTCAGATCATTTGTGGACAACTTCATCGCTCTTGATCTTCCTCTCAACATCTTAATGTTGTTTTTCTTTTGTCTACCCTCTATCTCATTCTCAATTTTTAGTTTCATTTCATTTGAATTGGTTGTTCCAAATTTGGCCTAAAGCATTGGCTTTTCATTTCAGAAACAATGCTGGGATCATGTTCTGTCCCTTCAACCTCTCAGAGGATGGGATTGAGATGCAGTTTGCAACAAACCATCTTGGTAATGTCTCAGCAATCGTGCGTACATAACATTATTGGGTTAGCACTTGTAGTCTAATTGGTATTAGTATTGTCTCCTCTCATCCCTTTCACTTCTCAGGCCATTTCCTCTTGACAAACCTTCTTCTTGACAAAATGAAACAAACTGTAAAAGCCACTGGAATTGAGGGCAGGATCATAAATCTGTCATCAATTGCACATAACTATACTTATAAAAAGGGGATTAGATTTGATAAGATCAATGATCGAAAAGGGTATGTTTCACTTTGACTCCACTTGCACTCTGCCCTGAATTTACTGCTTCATGGCTGTGATTCTGATAAGCTCTCTTTGCAATTTCTTTCTATTGCTATAACTTTTCAGTTATGGTAACAAGAGGGCATACGGGCAGTCCAAGTTAGCCAACATATTACATTCAAATGAGCTTTCTCGTCGCCTCCAGGTGAACCAACTAGTGCTTCTCTGACCTTATTTGTAAACATGAAATAAATTACAATCTGAATTATAATAAATAAATAAATGAGAGAGAGAGATAATTACCACAATCTGTTTTGTCTGTTATTTTTGTGATTATATATGTTGGCTTCCTATCCCAATGGAATTCAAGCTGAAGATTTGCATTTTACATTCTGTTTTGGCTGTTGCCTTTGACCGTATAATTCAATGAGTTACTACCACGGAAGTTGAGCATATCCTACTTGACCAGTCGTTGAGCATGTATTAATTTACTTTTGGTTTCTGACATTTGTCTACAGGAAGAAGGTGTGAACATCACAGCCAACTCAGTTCACCCAGGAGTGATAATGACTCCTCTTATGAGACATTCTTCTTACCTTATGCGTATGTTAATTCTCCTTAAACACACACAAACAACTTAACAAAAGTACTTGTCCTCTTTCTTTTGGTTAGTTCCTGTCTAACGCCATAATATGATTTCATGCAGACTGCCTGAAGATTTTCACCTTTTACATATGGAAGAACGTCCCGCAGGTATTTTATTTCACTTCGTCCTTCTAGGATTCCAATCCAAGTGCAAAATGTTACATTTGAGAGGGCTCAAAAGTCAAAATATATATAGTTACTAATCATCTTGTTCTGTTTATTACCTTGCAGGGAGCAGCCACGACATGCTATGTTGCTCTCCACCCAAGCGTGAAAGGTGTAACTGGGAAGTACTTTGTGGATTGCAATCAGTTTAAACCAAGTTCATTTGCCTCAAACCAACTGTTAGGAAGGAAACTCTGGGATTTCAGCAACAAGTTGATCAATTCAATTTCAAAAGCTTGAGTGCACTTGTTGCTTGGTATTTTCCCCTTCAGGGACAGAAGCCTCGTCGTGGTCACAAGTTTATCAAAATTCGCTATGCATAAGAAGGCCGTTACAGTTATAATTATAATTTCTCGCTCTATAAGGATGTTTCCAAACATTTCATTCGTAATTGTGCTTAGACTTTATCTTTATGCCTACTTTAGAGGGTCTTTTATGGATTTAATATTTTCTGAAAATCAGTCAAACACTCTGAGGCACAAACCCAAATGACCGGCATAGCCCAAAGAGAAAAAGAAAGAACAAATAACAGAGGACAAAATCTAAGTAAAATTTTTTATATGTTTGTCCTGTACTTAAAATTATAGAAATGTATTATTTTTTACATCTGAATCTATGAAAACTTTAAAAAGAGGATAAAGCGGCTAAAAAATATTATATGTATCACATTATTATTGGAAAATAGCACCACCAGCTTCAGGTAAGTTTTGTCTAATAAAAGACAGCAATTTCAGTATGATAGCTGACACTTGTAATTAATTCTGAAAATCTATTGTACAATATGGTTGTGTGGATTTACAAGGGCCAATGTTAATCAAATCAACAAGGTTAGCATAAATTCTGCATCCAAGTATCCCATTGGAAAATCTGCTTCTAAAACGAACCAAGGTAGTATGCATCTCAACGAGTTTGACCATGCTCCAATAAGCCCACAGCTCGCACCACGCAAGCAGAAGCGGCTACAATTACCGCCGCAAAGACCGGTGGAACGATCAGATCAATCTTGGATTTCATGAACAGATGAGCAGGAAGACAGAGGATGTCTCCTGGAACGTCCAAGGGCATTCTAATGGACCCATCAGTCTTGCACTTCTGAGAGAACGAAGAGGACGGGGATATGGCAGATAAAAACGCCACCTGCGGTGAGAAAGAGGCCACTGCCACCGTCAAGCTTAGTAGCGTTATCCAAGTGACTGCATAGGTTAGTATAGGCCATGAGGTGGTGAGGTGCAAACGGATGAAGTTAGAGAGCCAGAGAGACATTTTGGGAAGCTCAGGGATGGTAGGGGGCAGATGAAATCGTAGGTGTTTAGAAGGGCGTTTGTCTTTATAAACAGCAGAACAGAAATCCAGTGAAATTGGATGCAGAACTACCTAACAATAACTACTTTTGAGGATGTTGGTGTGGAGAAATGGTAAACGATGGACCAATGAGGGTTGAAGTGGAGCATGACTTGATAGTCATATGATGGCTGTGTTGACTACGTTTTGAGGTGTAGAATTAGCCATTAAGCGTGCTTTATGGGTTCGGTTTTGTTTAGACCGGAGACTGGAGAGTGACTCCACAACATTAAAAAAATCAAAATATCGTACACGTGGAAACATGGTAGTTGGCGGGATGGTTGTTTCCTCACTACAGTCCACAAAGGTCAAAACGGAACTCTACTTTCAGCTTTTCACATCTTAATTCTCACCCGAGCTCTATCTCTAACAAGCAATACATCCAGCTCTGCAGGTCATATATATATATTGATTTTGAGACAGATTCCATAACCTACAAAAGAGATTATTAGTGTGTGTGTGAATTTTGAGCGTGTGAATAGTACTACTGATTCAGCCTGAGTTTTTACTTTTTTAAGTTTGGCTAGGAATATTCATATAGCCACGTGAGCTTATAAATTATAATTGTCACAATTTATACAGCTCATTCAACTGCAGGGAATGTCACCATAAAATAAAGACGTAGTTCTGATTGGATAGGCACATGTTTTACAACAGGCAAGAAGAGAGCATAATGAGGATCTATTCTGCTTGTAGTTGCAGCAACATTGAATTCACTCACTGGTGGACGATGGTGATGCCTTCGCCACCTTGAGAGCTAGCCATAGAAAACTTCCGAATGCCAAGCATAGGGAAGCAAGCATAATCACAATCACTGCCTTGAACGAGATGTGCGGGGCTAAAAAGAACACGATAGCAATTGTAGCACTTTGCCATATCTTTAGCTGTGCAAATGCCCCTTCCTGCACCCGAAGCAACATAGACTTGATATTAGAGGCAACTTAAACTAATTATAAGTAAAGCTCAATAAAAAAATACCAGAGATATTGTGCAAAACAAGCGATGGAGAAAAAAATCAAGCAAAAAGTATATGCAATATGAGAACAATAATGGGGGATGTACAAGTTGTGAATGGAATTTATAACTAGTATAATCAGCTTAGAGACATGAACTAGCAATATGATTCAAACAAACAGTCAAACAGACGACGCCACTAAATTAATGGAGAAGCAAGGTGAACACGACAATGGTACATGATTTGAACATCATCATCCATTTTTAGGGAAATAAAGATGTATATGGCATTTTGTATACCGTGTCATGCTTAAATAACATTCCAAGCAAAGCATTGAGCTGCGTCATAAGAACTCCATCACCAATGCCCAATAAAGCAGCCATAAAAAGTAGGTATAGAGTACCAAGCAATCCGCTAGTTATGCTGCATCAGGAGTGGCAAAGTAAAGACATAGGCAAGATGGAATTACCGGGGGGGGATAATATCCATAAACCTCAGTCAAACAAAAGTATTTACTACTGACCTGAAATCTAACAGAAGCAAGATAAATACAACTGCCTGAACAAAAGCTCCAACAGAAACTATCAACGTAATAGACGTGAGACCAGAGGTGAGCCGACCAGCAGCCAGAGAACACTGACAGATTTAAAGATATAATTGATCCCATAAGAACGTATTTTTATGTGGCAAGTGGCTCTATATTTTAAAAGGGAAAGATAAACTGTGTTGTTCAACCTCCTGCCCAACCCCTCACCCGAAAAAAAAAAAAAAAGAGCAGAATATAAGAGTTTGCTTGTATAGGTATTGATAATAGTTGCTCAAGAGTCAAGTCATTTCAAAAAATTTAAAAGAAGAAGATGAAGAAGAAGAAAAAGAAGATAAGAAAGAGATGCTCATTATTAGCATGATGCAATCAAGTTACTTTTAACCATCAAAGGCAAGGAACTACAGTTCTGCATTCCCATACTTACAATTCCATCAAAAGCCCCGTATGCTGCCATTGCACTACCCACACCAGAAACACCAATTGCAGGAGTTACAACATACTTGGTAAATTCAGCCCTATGAAAGAGAATTTCATTAACGAACAAGACATAATGGACATGAAAGGACACCAGAAATCAGACGACCATTATTGGCAGATCATGAGGAAGAATGCCTTATAATTCATAAGAAATTACCACACAAATGCTTGTTGTAGACCCGAATATGCAATAAGGGGTATGATCAACAACATCCTTACATCAGACAATGCACTGGTAAGTGATCTAGATAGAGACTTGAGGGACGCATATACACCAGCATCAGCACCTGAAAGCTCATATTCTCCCTTACTATTACCAATCCGTTTAGTCAAGAAGCACATTAGTATTACACCAAAGGTCATAACGCAAAGGAATACAACAAACAATAAAGTTGTGCCATTGGTGCTTCCCTCCTGCAGTGATGAGAGACAATCAAACACTGAGAATGTGTAAAACATTTTAAATCAAAACTTGAAACTTGTTAGTATGTGAGATAAGCATTTATTGTTGAAGGGTACAAAGAAAAACCCAGCTCACATTTACATTTCATTGAAATCTTTTGCATACTGTACAAATTAACATCTTTCCAAATATTAAACAAACATAATGCTGGAAATTAAAAATAAAATAGAGCAATGCTAAATTGCAGTGTCAATGCGATCAGCCTTATTGGCAAACCATTACAAGTGCTTAGTTTTAAAATTAAAACAAAGCTGAAAATTAGATACATAGATGTCTATCACAAGCTAAATGCATTTTTTAATAGAAAATTTAATGCTATTTTGATTCAACAGAATTTGGACCAAGGGTTCTGTCAATCATAAAGTTAGCTTTTTTCTGAAAATGTCATAAACAGCAATTCTTCATTCTTAATAGCTAACGAGGAAGGGGTAAGCTTAAACAAACTAAGGATCACGAGCTGATAGTTAAAACAGACAGATTAAAAGAAAACTCCAAAAATGCAAAGACTAACCACCAAATACCTGCCCATCACTCAGTAGAGCAAATGTGACAAGATTTCCAATAAACTGCAAAACAAATTATTATTTTTTATCAATTTTGAATTCTAAAATAGTTTTTCTTTTTATTTAAAGAACAAAAAAACAAAGTGATCAGTCTTGAGTAAAAAATAATATGATCACCTGGTGGAGTGCATACACAGCCCAGAATTCCCCATTGAAGTCACCAATTACTGCACCTTCATGCAAGTTGTAATCTGTAGCATGACTGCGTGCAGTGGAAGTGAGATATGTTCCCTGACAGGTCAAACTAAGATTAGTAAAGATACAGGTGACTAATGACAATTTGAAGGAACTACAGAACCTTGACATTTTAGATGTACCTGTCCAACCCATATTATTGACGCACAAAACCCAAGATACAAAGAGGCTGGAACCAGTGTATACCTGGAGAAAGAATCGTTCAGTGGTAAAGGATACATAATAAGTTAGTATTATTTCAGCATAAAAAGACATAAAGTAAAACAGAAATGATGCTCATATAAAAGTGCAGAACTATGAACAGGTATAAACAACTGCTATAACTTATGGTCAACCTTTTAATATATATATATATATATATATATATATATATATATATAATGAATCCCAGAATACAACTAATTACAACATATATGTGAGTTGTTGAGAGATCAATTCACTTTTCATGGGTAATTAGTCCAAGTAGCCACCGTTGTATCTATAATTCAACTAGAATTCAATCAAATTTTGATTTAGGGGCATATGTTGCACCACCAGAATATGTGCACTGTTAATTCTACTTGATGAAAATAATCATTAACTTCAACTATTCTTATGCTACTCGCTAAAAATTCAAAAGGCTTCCACCCAGACCACTACAACTGAGAAATGCTGATTTTTTCTGCCCTGCAGCTTTTCTAGTGAGATGCTTTTGCAGCTCAAAATCAAAGATCTTTACTCATAATTGTATTCCAATTTTTTATTGTACTACTAATATTTCACAAACTACACCTTACTGGTAACTTTTTCCCCCATGATACTTATTAGCCAAAGAATTTGTAATCCATGTGATCAAGGAAGTGCAAAACGAAGGAAAAGAAAGATTCACCAGCACCAAGTCAGACTACGAAGCTTATGTTTGAAGGAATGTGCATGTTTATATTTTTGACAACAGCAGAGAGTATATGAACATTCAAAACAAGATAGCTAGTGATTACCAATTTGGCTTCAAGTTTGCAGCTACATACAACCAATAACCACTAGTCCCAATAATTAAAGCAATCTTGGAGCCGAGAACCCGCACCACCAAAGAAGCAACCACAGAGAAAAATGTGAAAGACAAATACAAGATCCCAAGTGAAGTCGTACCCAAGTCCTGCTCCTGAAATCAAACTCAAACCAAAACCATCGCAATTCAGAACCGCCCAAAATCACAATCAATTTTGCAACTTGGGAGTTCAATTTCCTTCTTTATAAACCAAATGCCAAACGAAAATCAGAGAGACTGACAGTGTTGAGAGTGCTCTGTAAATTCTGAGCAGCTCCGTAGGCTAGAAAGATCAACAGAAACGCCAAGCTCAAGATGTGAACATCCCTGGTGTGGCTTTTAATCTTAGGCGGCGATTCATCGGGAACCAGTAGCGTCTCTTCGTCGCGAGGAATTACAGACGCCATAGGTTCTACTTCCAGTTCTCGTTGTCGATCCAGTTGATGGATTGGATGGAAAGCTATTTAAACCCTAGATATTTGCTTGCGTCATGAGGTTGACGTCCAAACAGAAGAATTGCCGGCTAGAACTTTGTACGCTATAAGACGCACAGAAAAGTTGAAAATATCTGAATAGTTTAGTGAATGAGAATCATATGAAACTCCGTTTGGTTGCCGAGAAAAAGAGATACTATGGTAAAGATTCTGTATCTTGTGTAGGAATGAAGAAGGAGCAAAAAACAGTTGGTTTGGTTCGTCCCATCTCATCATTATGGTTGACTACCTTTTTCTTGGTTTTGCTTTTCAAGTTGTGTTTTGGAAGTTTCCTCTTCTCCATATACACCCGCCAGTTTTAACGTGATTGGGAACAATCTTGCTCAAAGTTTAATTTACTAATTTAGGTCAACATTCATATATATATATATATGAGAAATTCTTATCTGGGCACCCAGATAACATCGACTAATCAAAACTTAATATTATCATAAATTTTTATGTCACATAATTAATTTTATAAAATTTATAAAAAATTTTATGTCACATAATTAATTTTATAAAAAATTATAAAAATATTAAATTTTAATTAATCTAGACACTCAATTTAAGACTTCAAAATTTAAGTAAGAATTTATATATATATATATAGAGAGAGAGAGAGCGCGCGAGCTGTGATATAAAAAAATTGCATTACAAACTCATCACACAATTAAATCAATGATCAAAATTATTTCACTCATCACATCATCAATCACACACAATTTTGAGCCACTGATTTCGTTTGTAGCATTTATGTGTATTTATCATTTTTTTACAACAGTGACAATTTCAACTTATCACTTCATATGAGCTACTCAAAATTTGAAATATTAAGTGAAAGTTATATTTAGAAAACTAATATATTTGGATATTTGTAAATTTAAATACAAAATCCTAAAATAAATGTGCCAAAAAGTGTTTCTCTCTCTCTGGTTGTAGATTGATTGAATATATATTATGGATTTTGTAGATTGATTATTAGGTAGTGGATACATTATGAGTTTTGAAGAATAATTCAGTATAGGTGTATTTATATTTAAATTTTATTGAGTTAAAATTATGACTTTAAATTAAATGTACATCTTTACTTTCTTATTTTAGAAGAATTATTTTAAGAAAAATAAATCTTTAAGCATTTATGATTTAAAGTTGTAAAGTAATTTAAAAATTATTCTTCAATGAAAAGAAAATATCGTTTCTAAAGAAAACAATTTTCAGCATCAAAGTTTTCTTTATGACAAGTGTATCCCATAATTACCTGATAAATGCCAGACTAACTCCTGGTCTGATGGTTTGCGCACTCTCATCGCATTAGTGCGTAACAAGCTGGAGACTGGCACTCCATGCTCCAAAAAAAATTATTACATGATAAATCTACATCTGTTCATGGTTAACGAGAAAGGCCCAATTAAAAAATATACAAACAAAAAGAAACAATCATGTCTACACTTGCCACTGCTCGCTGCTACGGTGCTACCTCATAGTCCATCGCTCGGAAATTCTTAAAAAAAATATATAACATACGCGAGGATGAATATACGAAATCAGTTGCAGCCAAAGGATTCCGATGGGAAATATAATATAAATAAATAAAACCAGAAACTAGTGCTACCGAGTATTTTTCACTATTGCCGAACTCAAAATACCAAGTAGAAAAATAGGTCTGCGGTACTCTTCTGATTCGAAATTTCGATTACCATATCCAATCCACTCGATCATAAATAGAAAAAAAAATTGGCATGTTCCTCAACATAACCGAGGACCCCACGAGCATTAGGAGATAATAAATTTAACAACTCTGTATCAAAAATAATTCTAAAACTGAAAATGGGGAGTGCAAATAGAAGTCGACCAAAAATCACAAGAACCAGTACAATATCAGGCAATGCACCCCACACCAAGGGCTGCAATGGCATTGGCGATAAATCAGGGCACAAATGATCAACGATCACGTGTATTCCTGGAGGATGACCAAGTGGATGCTGACCTTGAACCCCCACCAGAACCAAATGCGGGTTTGCGATCATCATTACGCCACCTGTCACCTTCCTGCCTGCTGCTACTGTTAGTCCAACGATCTGTTTCCGGAGGAGGAACAGCACCTGTGCTTTCAGCCCTCTCACGCCGGAACTTAGGGACGTATTTCCCTGGGGTTGGTGCCGCGGCAGATGCAGCAGGAGCAGCAGATCCAGACTCCAATGGACGGGCCAGAGGCTCGGAAGGTTTCAAAGCTCCTTCAGTAGTTCTGCCAGTGCCCAACAATTCTTCTCTTCTTTTTCTCTCCTTTTCTTCAAGTTCCCGCTCTCTCTGCTTCTGCTTTTCAGCTATCTCAGCTAATTTTGCTAGGCGCTCAGCCTCTTCCTTTTTTCGTCTCTCAGCCTCTGGAAGTCAAACACCATAAGTTAGGTAAATACAAAACAGAAGATAGGCTACTAAATTGTTGGTAAAAGATGGTAAATTGATTCCACAGTGCAATAAACATTTCCTAATGAAGAATGAACACATACAAAAGGTGAAATTGAAAAAACAAAAAATCATGACAATTTTGGTGGAATTGAGAAAATATATTCAACTTGTTCATAGAAATCCGTTAATACTAAAAAGATCTGAAAAAAGCAAGTCAAGTCATTTAAGAGTTCCCGGACAAAGTAAAAATAATTACCTTCACGCTTCCGAGCTTCTTCCTCCTCATGCAATTTTTGTTGTCTCTCTTCTTCTAACTTCAGATAAAACTTCAACTTCCTCATTTTTTCCCTCTCCTGTCTCCTGGACTGTAAAATCCTAGAGATTCGCTCCTCTCTTTCCCGCCTCAATCTGTTAAATTCTGCTTGGCGTTGACTGACGACTCTCTCTTGATATATCTCCTGCATAGTCAGTCAATTGCATGATAAAAACATCAGCCAAAGTGCAAGGCTAGGTAGGAAACAGAGCAAGCAACCGTTTTTGATGGGTGAATTTGATAATTGATAGTTCCACTAATTTGATGACAAATGACAAAACAATATTTGATAGCCAAAAAAGGTCCTCATATGTCCTAGCCTGTAATAATATCCCAAAAAGTTCCAAATGAACAAAAGACAGAAAACACAATTTGACAATGATAATGGCAAAGAACATAGAAGAGAAGCCAAAGATGGCGATGATACGAACTTTATTGCCCATCATTCGAACAAGCCTCTCCTTCTCCTTAAGATCTCCCTCATGGCGCTGTTTGCTCATTTCAATCTCTTGCTGCATCAGAACATGGCCAGTATAAGACAAAATCAGGTTAAAAGGGAAAGTTGTGGGTGAAGATTCAGGTGCAACATGAAGAGAGAAATATGTTGCTAATCCGGCAAAGAAGAGAATTCATACCTGTTGCTCACGCTCATGAAGAATCCTCTCTTCCACTAGGCGCTGTTGATACGCAGCTTCAATCAGGGGAGCAGCCTCTTCTCTTTTTGCTCTTTCCAAATAATCCATGGTTTTAGCTAATTTTTGCAGTTTTTTTTCCATTTCCTGTCTTTCTCGGAGTTGTTCAGTCAAAGTCAACTCCATCAAGGTCTGCTTGGTCATTTTATCCTATAGATAGGGTTTATCGTCAAAACATGCAGACCCAACAAATCAGGAATTTAATGAAGGCAGACTTCAACTTACCCCCTCTATGATTGGCTTTTTTCCCTTCTTTTTAATACGCTTTTCGGCTTCCTGAAGCAAAGCTTGAGCTTCTTCCATTTCTCTTTCCTCTATTTCCCTGAGGATCCTCTGATTCTTCCTCTGCTCATACTCAGTGGCAAGTCTTCTTTGTTCTGCTTCTTCGGTTATTTTCTGGAGTCTTAACCTCTTTGACTCCTCCTCACGTTCCTTCAAATATACAATTTAAAGGAAATTTTAATCATTTTAAAAATCATTTACTCCCAAGTCCTAATATGCAATATTAATACTAATTCACAATATTATACCATTTCAAGAAGCTGTCGTTCTTGTTCTTCTTTCCTCTTCTCAATAATCGATTTTCGAGCAAGAAGCCTCTTGTGTTCCTTGGCCACAACCTCTGTCAAAGAGGGAAGCAAAGCTCCAAGTTTTGATAGCTTCCTATCTGGAGGATAAATAATTTGTCTTGCCTTATTCAATTGTTCAGCAAAATTGGCCAAGTGATCCCTTAAACCATCAGAGTCAAGACTCTGCAATAGAAATCAAGCAATTGCCATAAACTCAATTCAGTAATCTGAGCCACACAGTACTGACATACAACTAAAAATTGATTGTCCAGAAATCACCCTTCCCCACCTCAACCGCAGCAAACATTTATGTTAACAATTGATTCTAGACATTTCAGATTGGAGCTAACCAAAGAACTCCTTTATTTTTAATATTACAAGGTATAGTGATTCAGCAGAAACATGATTGATCAACAAACCCATGTATTCCTGGAATCACATAAAATGCCAGAAACTTTATCTGTAAGTTATTTAGGTGAATCTCCAACAAAAAATAGTGTTTCCACTGCATCATAAAGTTCTAAGGATAGCAACCACAACAAACTGATGGAAAACATACCACATTGCAGAAAATTACAACATTTTTCATGTGGTCAACTTTCATTGATACAAACTTCTGCTTAACAGCATCCACAGTAATCTTTTCCACTACCGAAAAATCAAAGAAGGGGATCATCCCTGATAAGGTCTCAATCTTCATTGTCTGGTACACATTCGACACCTAGAAGACCAAAAGGCAACAAGTTAACATGCATAATAATAACTAACCAGAAAGGGAAAAACATTTATATACAAAAAAATGAGCGAAAAATGAAAATGTACCTGCTGTAGCAACCTCAAGGTAGCTAGTTTTTCCAGTGCTGGAACATACTGAGACAATTGCACCTCTGGGACAGATGAACCAATGGAAAGCTTACCCCCTAACTTTGAGATTTTAGTTAACAAGGGCTGCACTTTTAATGCAAGATCTGACGGAAGAAATTCATGTTCCAAAAGATGGTAAATGTCCTTCACTTCCTGAGTTACACAAGACATCACACCCTTGGATGCCTGTAATGAACCCAAAGATACGAACTTCAGACTGATTCTACCACCATTAATTGAAAATATCGCATTTAACTTTGCAGTAGTCATTATAACCCAGACCAAACCCAACCCCTGAACCTCATAATCAATGAGCTCTATGTAACACAGAAGGCTTACAATTAAAGACAAAATGAAATTAAGAAAAAGATATATGAAGGAACAAAAATAAATAAGAGAATGTTGACATCAAGTCAAAATAAATAAAACATGATTACTAATGCAGTTGCAGAGAAAGCCTAAACAATAAACATCATCATCAGTCAATTATGAAAAGTGTTTAACTGATTAGATCACTTACGCACTGCGTACATCCGCATAATATTGAGGTAAAATTACATTGTTCAGAATTTGGAAATTGTTAGAATATTAGGATTAGGATTCTTATTAAGAGTCTTGCTATGTTAGTAGTGTGTTATTGAGCTGGAGTTGTACTAGTTGTACTACACTAGTACTTGACCTAGAATATTAACAATAATAGGAGTATTAGGTTAGTGTTTTCTACCATAACAAATATCATCCCACTAATAATATTTTAGATCTCTCCTTTTCCATCAAGTCTCTATAACCTAAACAATCATAACAGTGAAAGTATATTGAAGTTAAAATAATTACCCTGCAACAAATATTCACAAGCAACAAAATGTTGATAATCAGCATAACATAAAGCTAAATTTTCAAATAAGTATAACTTCATATGGCGGTACTCTAAGGTTGCAATCCCCAAAGCTCAAAATTTCAAATGGAGTGAAATGCAGAGATCAATAGCTGTGATGTGTACAAAAAAATCTCACAGAACCTTGAACAACAAAGAGATATTTATATTTTGCACAGTCAGGCAAAAAGTTGATGACGAAAGAACTTCAAATCAAATTTACCAACCATGACAAATATAAATAAAAAACTAAAACTATTAGGTGCCATTTGGCGCATGGAATTAGCCTTGAAATTGGAATTGGACCTCCCAATTCCACTTATCTTGTTTGGTGTGTACATTAGAATTGAAATTCCAATTCTGAGTCCAATTCCATGGAATTGGAGAATGACTATTCTGTACTATTTTCAATTCTTAGCCTAGACCCTAAGAACTACAATTTCAAGTAAAAAAAACAATGTTATAATTATTATTCATTATTTTTATCGCATACTCTAGCAATATTATTGCTGATGTAGGCCTTCTTTCAGGCGGCATCCTCTGACCAACGTCGCCGGCGGCACTCTCCGACCACCATCATGTAGAATTGCAATTCTATACCTTAAATCTTTATTTGCACCAAACATAAAAATCAAGATTCTTATTCAATTCCAATTCTAACAGAATTGAATTGAAATTAGAATTTTGAACAGTAATTCCAATCCTATCATCCAAATGGACCTTTATTCAAATACAAAGTCAATGATTCAGAAAAATTAGATATTAGATATCCTAAACATAATTAATTTTTTTTAATTTAATTGAAACCCCACTCCTCACACCATCCACATAAAATAAATAAATAAACAACAATAACAGCCACAATAGTATCCACCAAGATCTCACCCGTGTTTTCTAAAAAAAGGCAGAGCTAAAAGAAAGAATTTATATAGTGCTCAAAGGAATTAGGTGTTTCAAATAATGTTAAGAAGTTATGACCATAAATATAAACATAAAGTTAATCAAAGAGAAAATCTTACCAGTTCAACGAGAAGCGATGACCTTGAGAGCTGGGGACAGCCAAAAAGGAAACAGATAGCAAGTAGTAAGAGTTAGAAAACAACCATCTATATGCTAATTTGGGAGTACAATTGAGGGGAAGTAAAATACCACTTCTCTGCTTTCAGGTTTAGTTTCAAGATTAAAGCCAATGAGATTAGCCATCCTCAAATTTCTCTCTTTTTCATGATCCAGTTCCAAATGAGAAGCACCATGAGTGCGATCAATAGGAGGCACTGAAAGTGCAGCCAGAACAACAGATGAAGCTATCAATTGCAAATCCTTCTGACTCAGATTCTTATTGAAGCTTTTTTGTAATAAAAAGAGCCTGAACCATGCATATGCATGATATAGATGACTTGATGATATCCAAAATATTTCTGTCAGCTTAGCATAGTAAACAACCATCAAGGATGGCTTGGGCGTTTTCTTGACCAAGCACATTAGTCCATGTATATCTTCAACTGATCGAAAAGCTTCCTGCATACAAAGACAAATTGTCAGGTTGTATTTGCCAAAAATTCTCTATCTTTGCCTGAAACATCAACAAAACAAACATGTAATAGATATGCAAAAAAAAAAAAGAGAAATGGCCAACCTGCCAAAGTTCAAGTTCAGTGGCAATTTTCAGCTGCTCAAATCTTGTATCGAGATATAGTTGCAAGCTTTCAGGAGCTGAAAGATCAGGTCGGTCTCGTTGGTCACGATATTTATTAAGATTGGCCAAATGGTTTCTTATGATTTCACATAGTCTGCGGAACTCTGTTGTTCGCTTATATTGCTTACAAAACTGGAAAGCTCGATGAGCTGTCATCTGCAAAAGGCATTAAAGTCTATTAGAAATTCTACATTAAAAGACAAGGGTGCATCCTCAAAGTATCATTCTTTACAAGAAAGCATACAACAATATGAAATGACAAAGAAAAACTAATGAGTAAAGAAAAATAACAACAATAAAACCCCAAAACCAATCAATTAAATACTATCCATCAGAAATACTTACCACTGTTACATGTCTAAACTTAGTAACACTGGAAAACACTGTAAAATTAAGTGAACATAACATGGAATATGATAAATTGATAATGGCATATATTTACCAGTGAAATTTATGATGCAATCCATGATGCTCTATTATGTCTTAAAGGTTGAAACACAGTTGGGACAGCTATAAATATCTCAAAAACAATTTTGTCGTCCATATAAAGAGCAGACAGACCAAGAGAGAGAGAGAAAGAGAAATAAAATAAAACAGTTTCAAATCAAATTATAAACAACAAAAAGCCAGTGTCAAGTCTAGCACCATTCCATAGTCAAACATAAATATCAATAATATTGATTGCTTAAAGATATATAGTTTTAAGTTAGACAGATACATATGAAGTAACTATAACACCAGCAAGTAGTAAAAGACAGAAGAAGAAAGGTTACAGCATATAAAGTTTCCAGTTTTGAGTTGTTCCGTAAAATTTCAAGCACCGTCCTGTATGTTTCCCAAAGAAATTTAAACCATGGGGTAACAAGCTCCCGATCAGATCTGTCCTTTCCTTTCTCCCCACTGACATAGCTTAGCATCAAATCCTCTGGCCTTTTATCTGCCTCTAAATCATCAACATCAAGGGCTTCTTCTAATGCCTGTGCCTGGCTACGAGCTTGTTCAGCTTTCTCAGTTGACAGGTGCATGAAATGCTTGATCACCTCTTCCAGCGAACTAACATTCACTTGCTGACATATGATACGATACTGAATGAGCCCATCCTTCGCAAACCGCCCTTTACGCATGTCCACACACAGTTCTACATACTTGAACATAATCCTTTCAAGTGTCTTCTGCCATGCTCTGTATCTTTTTGAAGTGATAAGGTCATGAAGAGTCTGCAAAGCATCCTGCTTCTGCCCGACATTGATTAATTCTGCATAGTGAATTTCACACAGGGTGATTCAATTCCACCATTATATATATTAAGACTAAAATAACATTTTTAAAACAAAAGCAATAAAGTATATAAATCACAAAGAGTAAATGATCATCTGTTGAACTAACCTTCTGCCCTCTTGAGGGCATTCTCAGGCTTCAAGAATGAAGTCATATTGAGAATTCACAAGAATCAGACTTCCCTGCTCAAATATTAAAAAAAAAAAGTGATAAATAACAACACAGAAAAATAAAATAAAATATTGGCCAGAAAAAGCATTATAAGACCACTTCTAAAGTAAAATTGTCTACACAATGGTGCACAGTTCAGGGGATTGGAATAAAGTAAAACAGAGAATATTCATAAACTGAGAAGAATCAAGTAAAATTGTCTACGTTTGCTTAGCTGAGCTGGATTAACCATTATGACAACACTTATCATATTAACGTTCTAAAAAAAATTAGATTCACAACTAGGAAAATTGAATCAGCCTATACAGGAAGCCAGTAACCGTTTAATCAGCAGAGAAAAACATGGAATTTGAGCATCGATATAACTAGAAAGAGTATTATTGTTGTAGGAACCAAATAGAACAAGCAAGACAAAGATTCGCGATAATCAGGATCTGCCAATTACACAAACTGAAAGATTGTTTTATCGTGCGCCACCGTCACTGGTGAACGTGCACAATCACATACAGACCTATGTCATAGGATTTCATAGAGAGAGAGAGAGAGAGAGAGAGAGAGAGAGAGAGAGAGACGTGAACCCGAGAAGAAAAGATGAACGATGGGAAATGGCCGCACTTCTTGTTAGAGTGGCGCCGTGGTTACCCTAGAAGACGAGGAAAGGAGAGAACAAACGAGTGAGGTTTGGAACGGAGCGTGTGCCTATTCTAAATCGTGATGATATCCGGGCCGGGATTGGAGCAACCCAATCCAACTAGGCCCTTTTCTTTGATTGGGTTGGGCCCGGTTGAGCCCACTCTTATATTTTTTGGGTATTTGGTTTGGTTGAGCTCACTGTTATTTAGGTATCTGGTATGAATGACTGCAAGTGCGATTAAAGTCTGTTTGACTGTTGGTGTTATAATTGAAACTTGTGGTGTACCTCTTTTTTTAAGGGTAGTCTACAATTTCTGCATTTGGATTGCCTAATATTTTCATGTTATGATTTTTAACGGTAAAAACGGGTCATTATGAAGGTTACTAATTGACCTTTCGCTCATAATAATTGTATAACTTAAATTTAAAATTTAAATATATGAATCTCTCATTAGAAAGTAATTTGTAATCATATAGTAAATTCTTGATGAGATTTGTGGTTTAGCCTGATATTGAAATGAAAAAAAATCTTCCCTCACTCTAAACTTTTCTATTTTAAAAATATATATACCTATGAAAATGGGTCCAGTTCATTAGGCCATTATTAACCCAATTAACCCAATATTTTAAAAATATCAAGCCCAGTTTTTTTAATTAGTTCTGACCAAAATAAAAACATTTTAATTAGTTTTTTAACCAAAAAATAACTTGTCATTATTAATTAATGAAAATAAAAGAAATACGTCGTTCTACATAACAAAGAAAACGGAAATAAAAGGTAGATGTGGAGAGGAACTTGCTTTCCTCAATGAAGCTAATTAATTATTGAGGCAATTAGCAAATGTAATTGTCTATAATAATAGTTATAGAAATAATTCTCTTCACATGGGGTGTTTGGTTTGAATCAGCGTCCTCCTCCAAGTTTTTGCCGCCAAATAAGAAAATAATATAAATAAAACGAACATTTATAATATGTGAATAAATTATTGAGACAACCAATTAAAATGTTGATTTTAATTTTATTCCGATGTAGAGATAATTATTAACATCCATTGTATAGAGAATTGTTTCTATTATTTCTGCGAGAAGCCAGAGGAACTTAATTTCCTCTTTGAAAGCTAATAGCACATTGGATTATTTTATTTTATTTTACTAGTTATTCCACCGTGCGATGTATGGACAGAATAAAAAGAATAAATATAATGTAAAAAAATTTAAAGTAATTTAATTTAAAAGGAAACACTTATAAATAAGAGAAACTAATAGAAATTTTATATTGCACTAACATTTAAAAACAAGGACAACAATTATTTCAAAGATTTGGTGACAAAGAAGATACAAGATAATTTGTTATGACATGTATTTTTTTATTATATTATATTGATGATTTAAGAGCCCAAACTACAAAAGAGGTATACAAACACTAGCCATATCATCTTTGAAGAAAGAATAAGGCTCATAGTTCACATATATATAAACATTATTTAGAGATTGATGCATTTTTAATATAAATTTACAACATTGCATATGTTTAATATTGAAGGAAATATTTATGGTATATAAACATTATTTAGAGGTTGATGCATTTTTAATATAAATTTACAACATTGCATATGTAGATGATGCTTAACTAAAAATTACTTGATATTCACTCCTCTATTCTTTGCTTTATAATTCAAGTGTTGGGTAAACAACACATATTTCTAATTTTTTTTATCTTTGACTAAGTATTTTTACAAACATAACTGTGAAACTAACTCTTAAATAATATCATAATTAGAAAGTCCTTCTAACAACTATCTATTCTAAAATTTAAACACATATTTCCTGTCTTTGATGATGGCATTTTAACGCACCTTGGTAAATTAAAGGATTTGTGTCATTTGAACAATCAAAGCTGGATTGCATTAGGAAAAGGGTGGTCCACTTTTACCCTCTTATGAAGAAAAAGCACATCATTGACTCTTTTTATCCTTTTGGCTAAAGATGGGGAGTTCAATAGTACTCTCCAACTGTTTCGTAGGAGAGAACAAATGCACCATTGAAGTGGTGCATAAATTTATTTTCAATCAACAGCACCACGTAAAGAACTCTTAAGTAGATGTCCAAAACTTAAAATGCCAAAAGCCCAAAACAGTCAATCAGTCACCCTAGTTACATGGAAATTCCTAGAACACCAGGGGGGGGGGGGGAGAAGTGGCTCTATATCGTTTGAGACTCTTGGGATCTGATTGGATGTTAGAATTGAAATTAAAAGATAAAATTTTAATTTTAATTCATATTCTAACAAAATTAAAATTGGCTATGAAATTTATATTTTATGTTTAGAGCTTATAAAGAATTGAGAATTAGAATTGTAATTGAATTAGAGGACTTTGTTAACAATGGTGGGTGGTGGATGCCGTCAGCAACAATGGTTGAAGGACACCTTCGATGACCGTGGTTAGTGAACATTGTGGGTGGTATAGGTTGGAGGACTCCATCGACAATAGTGGTCAAATGATGTTGCTGACGACAGTGGTTGGTGCCATTGGCAACAGTGGTCGAAGGGCGCCCCTAGGCCCTGGCAATGGTGGTTGGAGGGCACTGTCGGTAACAGTGGTTAGAGGATGCTACTGGTGACGGTGCTAGCATCGACAACAATGGTTGCTAAAGCACGTGACAAAAATAATAAATAATAATTGTAACATATTGTTTTTAAATTTTATGCTTAGAATTGGTAATTCTTAGTGTCTAAGCTAAGAATTAAAAATAGTATAAAATAGTTATTTTCCAATTCTATGAAATTGGACTTAGAATTTGAATTGTAATTCTAATGTGCACACCAAACAAAATAATTGAAATTAAGAAATTTAATTCCAATTCCAAATAGGATGGAAATAGGCAAATGATCTATCGGAAGTCTATGACCTGGTCTATTTAAGACCTAGCCTAGCCTGATTCGTTTAATAAAAATGTCAGATCAATACTTTTTAAAAAGCATATTTAGTTAAATAGATCATGTTTCAGATCTTTAGAAAAGTCTTTTAAACTTAGTAAGTCGATTTATTTGATTATACATATTATTATTTTATATATATCATGAAATTTTAAAATTTCTATAATATAATTAATTTAATAAATAATATAATATTTTTTAAAATATATATCTATTAATCTATATAAAAGCTTATGCCAATTAGCCTATCTCGTTGGCTTATTTAAAAATAAGTCAACAAGCCTATTTAAAGATTATTGTAAATTAAATCTTTAAATAAATTCTCAGGCCAAACAAAAGTCAAACCTTTAAAAATAACTTATGTCAAGTAAATAAATTAAGCTCAAACTCTACATTTAAAAAATAGGTCAGACTCGTTTAAGGCAAAATTTGAGTCTGACCTCACCGGCTTCCACCCCTAATTCCAAGGCTCAATTTCAAGCTTAATTACATGCACCGAATGACACCTTATAATCTTATATATAGCTACAATTTCAATTCTAAAATTTTCATTGGTACAAACAAGCAATTTGTTTGATAATCTGATTTATATTCTCAATGAATAACAGGAAACCGCCGCAAATAAAATGTTTTTTAGGAATATATGCCAACCCTATTATGCTATTATTCAGGGTACTAACCCCGCTCGATTTTCTTTTGGGGTTAACTTAGTTCACAAGAGATTTCACTCCACAATTCATTCTTTAAGAATTAAGAATGTATTTCAGCCAATTGAAGTCCAGGGCGCTAGTAAAACGAGTAGTCAATATTTAAGAAATAACTGAACCCAAGTTTTTGTCTGATCACACAAAACAGTTACAAATTTAACTAGTAAGCATAGGACTAAAATGCCACTCAAACACAGGTTGTATGAATCACAAACCACAAGATACACCGGAACAAGAGAAGCTTGTTGAAGGTTTCAATAGACTTCATGTCAAAACTTGGAACATTGAGACCGTAATTAGCCAAGTTGACCATCCCACAAACTATAAACATTTCCATATGAGTAACTAAGGTTGAAGGGCGCTACCCATCAAGTGCCTGATATTCATAATCATTTAGTTCGCACGGCTTTTGAACACATCAAGACCCATCTCAGTAGGATCAGTTGCTTGCAACTCTACTTGAATTCCATCAAGCTCCCTCTTGAATCTGTCCTTGGAGCTTGCATAAATCATCTTGCTTCTAACCCTTGATGTATCAGGGGACCTTCAAACAAAAGCAACAAAATTAATATAGATAAAATCAATAACAAAGTATGTATACTATTTGCATATCAAGAGTTTTTTTTATTCTTTATTTTTTCCAGATAAGAACCCAAAAGTTAACATTACCAAGCAATGAAGAAAATTCTGCTTTTCTGGCAATTCTCTTCAGTGACAAAATCAAAATCATAAACAGCATATCGACACTCATCAGCAGGAAGACTGGCAGTGAAATCGTCATAACCATTTGCTGGCTCGCCAAGCTTCTCCACAACAACTTGCTTCTGCTTCTCCTCAATCTTGAAAACTATAAACCGATATGTCCTTTTCGCCTTGAGCTCCAAAAACTTTAACTTGCAGTCATCATGGACAGCAATACCTGATGCTGCATTTGCCTGTGAAGTTGCACACACATCACAGACATCGGAATGTAGTTAACAATTGACAGTGACACAACTGAATGTCTCTGAACACTTGTAATGCTACAAAGAAACAGATCAGCAAACTCGTGTGATAATACATAGAAGAATTAATGTTTTCACGGTTTAAGTTGTTATTCAAGGGAAAAGGAAAACAGCTACTAAGTATATGATGAACAACGGTAAAGAAAAATGGATCCATGTAATTCAGAGCAGAAAATCTAACAGATAACGACTCCAAATATCAAACACATCACATGCTATCACTAAAACCACAAAAATAATATAAAATTAACTTGAACAACAACATCTATGGTAACTACAGAGCTGGCACAATCGGTAGTCCAAATACAGTGGTAGATCCGTAGCATTTACAATCAGCTAAAACCGCATACTAATTAAAGGACTAATTCGATTGGGCGAATCGCTACTCTTCAAGGCGGTTCCAGATTAAGCACTGAAATTGATATCAAAATTCAGATCTGCAAGCAAATGGCACACGAATACACAGTTGACGAAACATAGAAAATCGTGCATAATCCTTCGATTCTACAACGCTCAGTGTTGATGATCAGATCGAAAAGGAATGGAACTCGAACTCAACCAAATGTTAAATAAATCAGTAACTGCTGAAAACGGTTAACGAGTTGAGCGCCGCGAACGAATATTCCCCCTAAATTTTCGAAGAGAACTTAAAATCATGCACCATCGATTTTGGTAGGAAAAATCCAGTGATTCCATTTTCGTTTTCTGGTAATTCACAGTTACCAACCACTGCAGAGGGGGGGGAAAGGCAAGTAGGAAAATGAAGAGAGTAGAAGATACTGACCATTTTGTTGGCGTCGCACGCAAGGGCAGTGATGAAGAATAAGTGTCGGGGATGGTGGGGGAGGAGATTTAGGAATGGTTTCTCTTCTCTAGTGCGAGAGTGAGATCGAGGGTTCTCCGAGAAAGGAATGCAAAATGTTAATTCTGTGGTTCTCTGCGAGAAATTAATATGAGAATGGACCAATGAACGGTGCCACCTGTAGTACAAATACGTGTAGATACTAGAAATGTACCGTGGCTTATTTTTTTATATCTAGCTTGTGTTATTCGACTTGGCGACTTGCCTACAGTCGGCTCGGTTGGTGACCCTGTGCATATTATACGACATCGTTTTTTAAATGATAGAGAAATTCTTAATTAAACGCGGTCTATTATTTTATTTTTTAAGTATTTAAATTATTAATTTATATGTATAAAAATTTTGTTAAAAATTAATATAATTTTATGATAATTTTTATTAATTTATACATATTAAAAAATAATTTAAATATCAACGATAAATTATACCTAAATAAAAATTACTTTCAAATGATAATTGTACTCTTTAAGGAAGTTTTCTTATTCCAAAATAAAAATATGACATAAACAAGCCACTAGAATTGACTTAGTGGTGAAGGGTTTGAATAGTTTATGTGAAGTCATAGATTCAAACTATTAGAATTTTTAAGAACTTACATAAATTATATTATGATTTTATAAAATTTAAATTAATTAGATGTTGAATTTATTAGAGTATTTTATTTAGCTCAATTTGTGATTAGTATTATTAATGGGTCTCTTGTTAAAACACTACTTATATATGTGTTTTGTTTAATGGGTTATGTATATGAGTTTGTCATTGTGGGTATATTTAACTTATTTTAATTATCTTATATATATAAGAAGAGACCTCTAATCCTAATCACTCTAGTACGTACAGTTACCTTATTGATACTGACATGTGAGCGATTATTGTGGGATAGGAATAATATCTCTCTCTAATCAATATTGATTTTTAAGGGTTTCAACAATGACTTCCTCATCAACACTTTTTCAACGTAACCCAAAAACTCTTTATATTTTTTGATATGTCATAAATTTCAAGATTAATGGATCCAAGAAATATTAGCAATTGGTATCAGGGAGGTTTTAATCCAAATTATGACTATTAAATTTTTATTTTATCTAAAAATCGTATGAGTTTTAAAATTGAAGAAACCTGAAATCCTAACGTATGTGATGTTCAATTCAAATTTTGTTATGATTTATTTTGAAAATTGGGTTAGGGTTTTTGTAGATCGAGTTATCCTTAGTCTAAAAAAATGTATATTGCATTATAATATTGTGAATTCACAAAGAATTTTACTCAAACTCGTAGAATCCTAAAATGTTTGAATTTTATGATTCGTTTTTCTTTTGATGATCAATTCGAGAAACTAATTTAGGGTTATTGAATATCTCTAAATTTTGTTTTCATACACACAAGTATCGTGTCAAATGGTCGAGAAATCATTGAGAATTTATCTTTTTTATGTCACGAACATAACCACGTTTTGATCCAAAGAACCCATATTTTTTGTTGTTTCTTTCATGAAATTAACTTAGGAGAATTGTAGATCCCATTTTTTAAATTCAAATGAGCTATGAATTGCATAAAATAACTGAAAATTGAGGAAGAAATTGTTCACAACCCGTTCCACCATGAATCGGGTCGAGCAACCCGTTTACAATGAAACAGGTGAGCAAGTCTTCCTCCCACGCCCAGTCGCGTCCCCGACATGTGGGGACGCGTGAGACCTATAGTAAAATGGCTTTTCAATTTTGGTTTTTGGGTTGTGCTCCACGCACTTTTTTGTATTTTTTGGTGAATTTTATTTATTTTTTTATGTCTATTTATTATTTATTCCAAAATTTCTAGAGATTAAAATTGTTAAAAACATAAGGTACTCTCCTATTTTTCCTTTAGAATTTTTGGTGTATTATTATGATGTTTCTAAGTATGATATGTTACCAAGTGGCCTCAATACTCAAGAGGGGGGGTGAATTGAGTAGTTAAAAATAAGTTCACAAATCTTTCGCAAATCGTTTGACAATCAATTTTTGTTGAAGCTATTGAATGATCAGAGATAATTGAATAGATGAGTTAAGCACTTTTACTAATGAACATAATAGCCAAGGAGACAATATCCAAATAAAACAATGAAACAAGTGCACAAAGATAAGCGAGAGGAGGGTTTAGAGAAACAAACACAAATCGTTTATCCTGGTTCAATCACTACTCCACTTGTGATCTACGTCCAAATCCCCAAGCAACACCTTGAGATTTTCCACTATATCTTCAAGCTTCAAGGTGGGTGCTTGAAAACCACTACAATCTTGAGCACTCAACAAGATATGGGATACCTCACCCAAAAGCTTGAGCCTCTATTTTCCAAGGGATACCTCACCCTTACAATACTTGAGGATACCTCACCCTCACTAATCGAATATATAAGATTGAAATAGAAGAAGCTCTCTCTAGAGCAAGTGTTTACAAATTGAAGCTCTAATATGCTCTCAAAGATTTTTCACGTTTTTTGTCGAAAAAACAGCAAGAAATGATTTTAAGGATTGATTCACGTTTTGAAGTATGATGATCAGTTTTTGATTCAAGGTCAACCACAAATAAGGACCCAACTTTGGTATTTATAAGTTTCTCAATTAATAGAGCCGTTGGAGGTAGTTGGGCATGCATTTAATGCATTTAATATAGCCGTTGGACGTTGTCAGGATGCGTGTAATCGATTACATATCTCAGGTAATCGATTACATTGTTGTTCCAACGTTTTCTGAACTTTCTGGGCTCTGTGTAATCGATTACATTATTGGTGTAATCGATTACATGGCTTCTGACTTTGCTTGTAATCGATTACAATGCCCATGTAATCGATTACATGACTTCTGACTTGCTGTGTAATCGATTACAATATACATGTAATCGATTACATGACTCGTCGAACGTGTTCTTTGAGTTTCTGGGTTTTGTGTAATCGATTACATTTCCCATGTGATCGATTACATGACTTCTGACTTTGTTTGTAATCGATTACAATATCCATGTAATCGATTACATGACTCGTCGAACGTGTTTTTTGCCTTTCTGGGCTTTGTGTAATCGATTACATATATTGTGTAATCGATTACATGGCCTCTGACTTGCTTGTAATCGATTACATTGTTCATGTAATCGATTACATGCTTTCTGTTTGATGTGTAATCGATTACAAACATTATGTAATCGATTACATTAGCCTTTGAACACATTTTTCAAGTTCAATAATGCTTGTAAGTCATTTCCAACACCTCAAGATACTTGTTTAAACGTAGATCCTTTTTAAGAGTGTTAGATTTAAAGTTGAAACTCAAGTTTTATTGAAAGCCATGTTTAACTTTGAAATTTCCCATTTATTTTGAAATCACATATTGAAAAACCATTTGAGAAATCTTGAGAGCATTTAACATTAATATCCTAAGTCTAAATAAACCTTCTGTCTTCTTTCTTTGATCTTGATTTTTCCTTTTGTGCTTGATCTTCTCTTTTGCTTTTGTTATCATCAAAAACCTTTTGACATGCCTTAGAGACATAAGCATTCACATTCTCCCCTTTTTGATGATGACAAACCGATCATAGGAAAAAGAAAGAGTTTTTGCATTTGTATATAATAGTCATTTAGGTACTATGTCTTTGCCCGAGTTTATGCATGATATTGGGTTAGATTTTGCATATGAAAAGCTTAATAACTTAAAAGGTCAATAACTCCCCCGTACTCATGCAACCATTAATTACATTTCATTTCATTTTCATTTTTCCTCATTTTCTCCCCCGTTGGCATTATCAAAAAGACATAAGCATTTAAGAAAAATAGACAGCATGACAGCTATATTTCATGATTCCCAAATGTTAGCCATAACAGAAAAGCCACAAAGATTAATCAGTCCAATCAATATTCCAAAAGCCAAACATTCAAGGTGAAAACAAGTTCATGTATTAATAATCAGTCCAGCCAAACATTCATAACCAGTAGGCAATAATCAAAATGTAACCATAAAGGTATACCAATTTTATATAATCAGAGTTAAAAGAAAATAAGTACAAGGTGGTCATCAATATAAGAAAAAAATATCAAGGCATAAGGCCATGATCACTATCAGTGTCCTCGCTGTCACAAAAGACTTCACCCTCTGGATCCGCAGCAGAGTCTTCTAGATCAATGTTATCATCACTGGGCATAAGATCGTCGTCAGAGTCCAGAAGCTCCTCATCATCAGTAGGAACTCCAGATGGACCAACGAAGGATAGGGGATCCTGAGGGGCGAGAGGATGTGGGGGTGCAGCAGCAGCAGGACACTCAGAACAGGAGGTCCACGTAGGAGGGATCGAATGGAGGCAAGCTCCTGGTCTGAGTAGTCCATCCTCAGCTCAAGATGGTCAATCTTTTGCTCAATATGATCCATGCGTGTGTTTACATTGGCGCTCAGGTTGCGCATTTCTTGGAGCAGAAGATCAAGAGAAGCTGGAGCAGGAGCAGAGGCAGGGTATTGAGCCTCCTCATCATCACTATCTGGATCGTGATGGATATGACCAAATGTGTCATGAGTAATGTAATGCCACCTATCCTCCATCTTGTAGAGCTGAAGCTTCTTCAGAGTATGCAGCCCAATTGATTGGGGTCCCTTCGAGTGGTGTCCTTGGACTCTTCACAAATGACCCGGCCAATGCGACAAGACTCAAGGATTGTGGTGACCAACATGGCGAAGGGGAGAGCGAGTTCTTCTTTTTCTTGATGTCCAAAGATATGCTCTAGAATGTAGTATCCCCATTTATTGGGTGCCCCGTGGTCATTGCCCATAATGCCACTACATCATCCTTGAGGACTTGGGAGTAATTCCTCCTCAGGGAATCAATCCACGAACCAAGAGGTAGTGGAGAACCCTGTTTTCCATAGTGAGGCCAGTGGCCATTATTCTGCGTCTAGGATCACCGGGGGAGGTGGTAGCAGATCCTAATCAAAGAGAGAAGAGCAGCCTTGTGCTCAAACTCATGCCCCCAGACTTTGGCATTTCCACAGAACTGAGCTCCATCAGGAGTGAGCTTGGTAAGCCTATACCACTCTGCCATGGTTAACCTGATTTGTTGCTTTTTCACTTCAGAGATGATGCAATTATCTTCAACCTTCAAGTTAGCATAAAACACTCGGATAAGGTTAGGGTAGATGGCCTTCTCTATGCTTAGGAATCCCAGCAAGCCTAAGTTTTCTATTGTCCTAAAGCTCTCTAAAGGTTCACTCTCGCAGAAGGTGATGGGAAGATACCTGGGAGAGATGATTTTGCGAAGGTTGGAAGTTCTTCCTAACAACTCGGCTTTCTTCACAAAGGAGAAATGCCTCGTGAGGTCCGGACCGGATATATTGCGTGAAGAGCCACCGGAGGAACCTCCAACAAAGAGCCCTGTTCTTGGGCGCTTCGAGCGATGAGAGGATTCACCATTGATGAGAAGGGGAAGCAAGGGATGAGTGGTAAATGGTTGGGGATGAGTGAGGAGAGAGAGAGGGACGAGATTAGGTCGAAAAAGTGGAGAAGGTGTTCGTGGGAGAAGATGGGGAGATTTGGATGAGGGATGAGAGGGATTTTAAACGATGGGTTATGTGGAGAGGGTTTTCCAGATTGAGAGAGGTGAAATGACGGGTTTTGGTGGAGATTTGAGTGAGAAAAGAGAGATTTTGAGATTTGAGGTGCGTGGGAGCAAGGAGAGAACGAGGAAGATGAACAGCCCAAACAAAATGAGCTCTACGCGTCGAACCTTTTAAAAACCTGTGTAATCGATTACATTGAGTGTGTAATCGATTACATGCATTCAGTGGGTATGTAATCGATTACATTTTTGGTGTAATCGATTACATGCTTTAATGGGTATGTAATCGATTACATTTTTAGTGTAATCGATTACATGCTTTCTGAAACCTTGTAATCGATTACATAGTTGATGTAATCGATTACCTGAGTTCGAGTTAGTTGTAATCGATTACAAAATGTGTGTAATCGATTACAAAAGCATATGTCGATTACAAAGACTTTTTTTGCTCAGATTTTATGCGTTCCAAACATATATAATCAATTTTAATCCATCCAAAACAGTTTTAAAGCAACTTAAATCAATTCAAATCATCATTTAAACATATAATCAAATCATGTTATGATTCAACTCATATAATTGATCAAAATTATCATTTTTACCAAGAATTTCACCCTTTTTGGTGAAATTTGAGGTTGTTGAATTTCATGTCAAAATTGGACATGAGGGAGCACCTGCAAAACAACTTAGGGGAAATCTCCGACACTCAAGTTAGTATGGGATTCAAATATGTAATGAAAATTCAGAGATTGTGCAGCAATGTGGCATAATTATACAGAATAACTCAAGCTTAGGCATTTGTTTTAGGATTATGCAGCAAATATCTAATTTATGCATGAATGGTCCAATATACCCAGTTCATTTCTAATGTAGAAAAATGCTTCTTTTGCTAGGGGTTTGGTGAAAATATCAGCCAGTTGCTTAGTTGTTTCAACAAATTCAAGTATGCAATCACCTCTTTGAACATGATCTCTAATGAAATGATGTCTTATTTCAATATGCTTAGTTCTAGAATACAAAATGGAATTTTTTGACAAGTTAATTGCACTAGTATTATCACATTTTATGGGAATGTGATCAAGCTCAAGACCATAGTCCAAGAGTTACTTGTTTCATCCAAAGGACTTGAGCACAAAGAACTCCCAAAGTAAACATATTCACTTTGTGGACAATGCCACACTATTTTGTTTCTTCTTGCACAAGAAACTAGTGAGCTTCAAGCAAGTGGCATGTCCTACTAGTGTTTTTTCAATCCATTTTGCATCCAAAGAAAATCGAATCGAGTACCCAATAAGACTACATGAGGCACCCTTAGGGTACCATAAACCCATTTGTGATGTGCCTATTAGATATTTCATTATTCTCTTAACAGCACTTAGGTGTGATTCCTTAGGATTAGCTTGATATCTAGCACACATGCATACACTAAACATTATATCGTGCCTACTTGCATGAGATAAAGGAGTGAGCCAATCATACCTCTATATTTTGTAATTTCTACCGATTTACCTCCTTCATCCTTGTCCAAATAGCAAGAGGTGCCCATAGGAGTAGCCATATGCTTGGCATTGTCCATTCTAAACTTTTTGAGCAGCTCCTTGCAATACTTGGATTGACTTATAAATGTTTCTTCTCTTGTTTGCTTGATTTGTAGACCAAGGAAGAAGTTGAGCTCACCCATCATGGACATCTCAAACTCACTTTGCATAATATTTGAAAATTCTTTACAAAGAGAGTTGTTAGTAGCTCCAAATATAATGTCATCAACATAGATTTGAACTAGAAGAATGTCATGCATTTTGTGTTTTATGAAAAGAGTGGTGTCAACTTTACCTCTAGAAAAACGTTTTTCTAAAAAAAATTTGCTCAACCTTTCATACCAAGCTCGAGGAGCTTGTTTCAAGCCATACAAGGCCTTTTTCAATTTAAAAACATGGTTGGGCATTTCAAAGTCCTCAAAACCAGGAGGTTGTTCTACATACACCTCTTCTTGTATAAAACCATTTAAAAAAGCACTTTTGACATCCATTTGATAGAGTTTGAAATCCATGATGCAAGCATATGCAAGTAGCATTCTAATGGCCTCTAATCTAGCTACGGGAGCATAAGTTTCTTCATAATCTATGCCTTCTTCTTGATTATATCCCTTAGCTACAAGCCTAGCTTTATTTCTTATTATTAAACCCGTTTCATCAAGTTTGTTCCTAAAGACCCATTTGGTGCCAATTATAGGATGATCATTGGGCATTGGAACTAATTCCCAAACTTGATTCCTCTCAAATTAGTTTAGTTCTTCTTGCATGGCCAAGATCCAATGCTCATCATTAATGGCCTCATTTATGTCTTTAGGTTCAACTTGAGAGACAAAGGCTAGATGATTACATGCATCTCTAAGTGAGTTTCGAGTGATTACCCCTTTTGATACATCACCTATCACTTTGTCAAGAGGATGATACCTTGAAGTCCTCCATTCCTTGGGTAGATCCAAGATTTTTGAATCTTCTTGCCATGTATGATCAAGGAGTCTCTTTTCTTCCTTCTTGGGCTCTTTCTCTTGATTTTCCAAGTGCGTCTTCTCCAAGATTTCTGCAACATCATCAACAAGCTCCTTTCTCGACTCATTTGGGTTAGTTTCATCAAATGCAACATGTATGGACTCTTCTATGGTCATAGTTCGTTTATTATAGACTCTAAAGGCCTTGCTATGAATAGAATAACCAATGAATATTCCCTCATCGATTTTTGCATCAAACTTCCCCAAGTTATCCTTTCCATTATTCAAAACAAAGCATTTACATCCAAAAACATGACAATGTGACACATTAGGTTTCCTTCCTTTGTACAATTCATATGGGGTTTTCTTTAAAATTGACCTTATTAGGGCTCTATTCATAACATAACAAGCGGTGTTAACCGCATCCGCCCAAAAATACTTAGGAAGATTGGCCTCATTGAGCATAGTTCTTGCCATTTCTTCTAAAGATCGATTTTTCCTTTCTACAACACCATTTTGTTGTGGTGTTCTAGGGCGAAAAAATTATGCTCAATGCCATGTTCATCACAAAAAGTTTCAAATTCATGATTTTCAAATTCACCACCATGATCACTTCTTATGGATGCAATACAAAACCTTTTTCGTTTTGGATAACTTTGGCAAGTTTTCTAAATGATTGAAAAGCATCATTTTTGTGGGCCAAGAATAATGTCCATGTAAATCTAGAAAAATCATCCACAATCACTAATGCATAGTAATTCCCACCAAAGCTCATAGTTCTAGAGGGTCCAAAAAGATCCATGTGCAAAAGTTGTAAAGGTCTAGAAGTTGAAACTATGTTTTTAGCTTTGAAAGAGACATTTACTTGTTTTCCCTTTTGACATGCATCACAAAGTTTGTCTTTTTCAAATTTGAGCTTTGGAAGACCAATTACTAGTTCTTTAGAGACCAATTTGTTTAAGTGATCCATGTGAATGTGAGCAATTCTTCTATGCCATAACCATGAATCATTTTCTCTACTCATAAAGCATTTAGCATCATTTGAGGAAATATCATCAAGACTAATCATATATATGTTATTGACCCTATGATCAAAAAATTTAACTTGCTTATCATCCTTTCCCTCAATTATGCAACAAGAGGAATCAAATATAACTCTATTTCCTTTATCACACAATTGACTAATACTAAGTAAATTATGTTTAAGTCCTTCAACAAGTAAGACATTATCAATAGATGATGAAGGGATTTTACCAACTTTGCCAATTCCAAGAATCTTCCCTTTGTTGTTGTCACCATATGTGACATGACCATGTTTCTTGTGTGTAAGGGAGGAGAACTTGGAGCCATCACCGGTCATGTGCTTGGAGCAACCACTATCAATATACCAACTTGAGCTCTTGGTCTTCAAGCACACCTACAACACACATTCAAGATTTAACTTTTGGTACCCAAATTGTTTTGGGTCCTTGTGTGTTAGAATTAGGTATGGTGCCTTTAGGGACCCAAACCCTTTTGATTCCAACCTTGGTGTTTATGTTCTTTCTAACATTGCAAGTGGATGCACTATGCCCTTTCCTACCACAATGAAAACATTTAACAAAGGGGCTACTTGAAGTTTTTGAGGAAACAAAGAAGTTCTTATAAGATTTTTGATGGTTGTTTGAATTAAATCCTAAACCGGCTTTTTGGAAAACACATTTTTGTCTCCCTAACAACACATTCAAGTTGTCTCTTCCAAAAGTGAATTTTGTAAGAGTGTTGCTCAAGTCTTCAATTTCTTTTTCAAAAGCTTTGCATGATAAACAAGGTAATGATATGGATGCATTATCATGTGAGGAACAAATCATGCATGATGAATTAGCATCTATGAGTCCTAAAGTCTCATTTTCAATTTTAAGTTCATTTATCTCCTTGGTTAAAGTAGAAACTTTCTTTGTCAATAGAGAGATTGTTTTATTGGAAGACAAAATCATTTTTGTGAGCCTCAAAGATTCATCATGCAATTCTTGAAAGGCATCTTGCAATTCATCATAAGAAGGTGGAGGTTCTAGGTTAGAAGAGGTTACCTCGGTGTCGCTTTCTCCACTTTCTTCTCCTTGAGCCATGAGGCAAAGATGGGCTTCTTCATTTTCTGAATCGTCGGAAGAGCTTAAGTCATTGTCTTCCCAAGCTATATATGCTCTTCTTCCTTTCTTTTCCTTGGAGGTCTTTTCTCAAACTTCTCCGTCTTCTTGAGATATATAGGACACTCCATTTTCATGTGCCCCTGGTTTTCCACATTCGTAGCATTTTGGAGGAGTAGAGGATCCTTCTCCTTTGTGATATGCTTTCTTTTGAGGAAAGGGTGGTCTTCTTTGAAATCCCTTTTTCTTCAAGAATCTTCCGAATTTTCTCATAAGAAGACTAAGATTCTCCTCACTTAGCTCAATATTTTCAGCATCCTCTTCACCATCTTCATCATCATCTTCAAGTATGGAAGAGGTGGCCTTGAGTGCAATTCCCTTCTTCTTTTTGTCATGTTCTTCATTTTGATTGAGCCTACTTAGTTTCAGCTCATGCTCTTGAAGTTTTCCGAATAGGGTGGCTAGAGACATGGTTGATAAATCTCTTGATTCCGCAATCGCCATTACCTTGGGTTGCCAATTCCTGCTTAGACATCTCAAGACTTTGTTAATAAGATCCTCATTAGGAAATGTCTTTCCCAATGAGATGAGATGATTAACAATATGAGTAAATCTCTTTTGCATATCTTGAATACTCTCACCTTGATTCATTCTAAACAATTCATATTCATGAGTAAGAGTGTTTATTCGAGATCTTTTTACCTCACTAGTACCTTCATGAGTTACTTGTAGGGTATCCCACATTTCTTTTATGCGGTCTTACAATTTGACACCCTAAAAAATTCATCATACCCCAAAGATGTGGTGATGATATTCTTGGCTCTCAAATTATATTGAACCTTCTTTTTATCATCATCGGTCCAATCACTTCTAGGTGTATTAATTGTCACACCATCCTTAGTTTGTGTAGGGACAAAAGCACCATTTTCAACTACGTCCCACACATCTAAGTCAATAGCTTCAATAAAAAATTTCATCCTTTCTTTCCAATAGGCATAGCCATCCCCATTGAAATAAGGAGGTCTATTTATAGAAGAACCTTCATTTGAAAAACCATTTGAAGCCATCACTTCTCTTGAAGCTGCTAAGCTCTTTATACAAGAGTCTAGCTCTGATACCACTTGTTACCAAGTGGCCTCAATACTCAAGAGGGGGTGAATTGAGTAGTTAAAAATAAGTTCACAAATCTTTCGCAAATCGTTTGACAATCAATTTTCGTTGAAGCTATTGAATGATCGAGATAATTGAATAGATGAGTTAAGCACTTTTACTAATGAACGTAATAGCCAAGGAGACAATATCCAAATAAAACAATGAAACAATTACAAAGATAAGCAGAGAGGGTTTAGAGAAACAAACACAATCGTTTATCCCGGTTCAATCACTACTCCACTTGTGATCTACGTCCAAATCCCAAGCAACACCTTGAGATTTTTCACTATATCTTCAAGCTTCAATGGGTGCTTGAAAAACCACTACAACCTTGAGCACTCAATAGTATGGGATACCTCACCCAAAAGCTTGAGCCTCTATTTTCTAAGGGATACCTCACCCTTACAATACTTGAGGATACCTCACCCTCACTAATCGAATATATAAGATTGAAATAGAAGAAGTCTCTCTAGAGCAAGTGTTTACAAATTGAAGCTCTAATATGCTCTCAAAGATTTTTCACGTTTTTAGTCAGAAAACAGAGCAAGAAATTATTTTAAGGATTGATTCACGTTTTGAAGTATGATGATCAGTTTTTGATTCAAGGTCAACCGCAAATAAGGACCCAACTTTGGTATTTATAAGTTTCTCAATTAATAGAGCCGTTGGAGGTAGTTGGGCATGCATTTAATGCATTTAATATAGCCGTTGGACGTTGTCGATGCGTGTAATCGATTACATATCTCGGTAATCGATTACATTGTTGTTCCAACGTTTTACGAACTTTCACGGGCTTCACTGTAATCGATTACATTATTGGTGTAATCGATTACATGGCTTCGACTTTGCTTGTAATCGATTACAATGCCCATGTAATCGATTACATGACTTCGACTTGGCTTTGTGTAATCGATTACAATATACATGTAATCGATTACATGACTCGCCGAACGTGTTCTTTGAGTTTGGTTTTGTGTAATCGATTACATTTCCCATGTGATCGATTACATGACTTCGACTTTGTTTGTAATCGATTACAATATCCATGTAATCGATTACATGACTCGTCGAACGTGTTTTTTGCCTTTTCGGGCTTTGTGTAATCGATTACATATATTGTGTAATCGATTACATGGCCTCTCGATTGCTTGTAATCGATTACATTGTTCATGTAATCGATTACATGCTTTCATTTGATGTGTAATCGATTACAAACATTATGTAATCGATTACATTAGCCTTTGAACACATTTTTCAAGTTCAATAATGCTTGTAAGTCATTTCCAACACCTCAAGATACTTGTTTAAACGTAGATCCTTTTTAAGAGTGTTAGATTTAAAGTTGAAACTCAAGTTTTATTGAAAGCCATGTTTAACTTTGAAATTTCCCATTTATTTTGAAATCACATATTGAAAAACCATTTGAGAAATATTGAGAGCATTTAACATTAATATCCTAAGTCTAAAACATTCTGTCTTCTTTCTTTGATCTTGATTTTTCTTTTTGTGCTTGATCTTCTCTTTTGCTTTTGTTATCATCAAAAACCTTTTGACATGCCTTAGAGACATAAGCATTCACATGATATATATTATGCACTCTCAGAGTTGATGTTGTTTAGTCACTGAAATAATTTTTGGTATTATTTTGTGCATAAATTAATATATAATGTTTTAAAAATTATTTATTTTGTTGTTATTTATATGATTTAATTCAAATGAGCTATGAATTACATAAAATGATTGAAAATTAAGGAAGAAATTGTTCACAACCCGTTTCACCATGAATCAAGTCGAGCAACCCGTTTACAGTGAAACAGGTGAGGAAGACAAAGTCTTCCTCCCACGCCCAGTCGTGTCCCTGACGTGTGGGGGCGCGTGAGACCTATAGTAAAATGGCTTTTCAATCTTGGTTTTTGGGTTGTGCTCCATACGTTTTTTGTATTTTTGGTGAATTTTATTTATTTTTTATGTCTATTTATTATTTATTCCAAAATTTCTAGAGATTAAATTTTTTAACAACATAAGATACTCTCCTATTTTTCCTCTAGAAATTTTGGTGTATTATTATGATATTTCTAAGCATGATATATATTATGCACTCTCAGAGTTAATGTTGTTTAGTCACTGAAATAATTTTTGGTACTATTTTGTGTATAAGTTAATATATAATATTTTGAAAACTATTTATTTTGTTGTTATTTATACGATTTGATTATGATAGTTACTGTTTAAAGTATTGTGATACTGTTTTGGGGCACTTTGCATGATTGTGAGCTTACCTACGTGGGACCAATTATGGTAATGTGTTATTTTATTGATAAAATATTATTAGGGTGTGGCATTAGGGATTATGTTGATAACGCACTTATCATATCGATTTGCCTTTATTAATGTGATTCCTGATGATTTGCTAAGGGCATTGAGATTATGTCCTTAGAATTTTTAGTATCATCTTGATACCAGTTTTAGGGACATGATTTTAATGTATGTGAGAGTATGCAAATGTGTTGTAATTCAAGACCCTTAGGCATGATTACAATTGCATGGGAGAGCTCCATTGTGATTAATGTTCATCTTGTTTATTGAAATACTTGACAAGAAAATCTCCATTTAAAATATTGATTCGATTTTACTTATAAAAATAAATATTTTGACAAAGTTGTGTGAGACCAATTATAAGGACTGGATTGAGCCAATGAATTTATTTCTGGACATCTCTATTATTGATGTTGCTCTTGTTGTGGATGAGCCCTGAAGCCCATAGATATGTCTTCCACTGCAATTAGGATGAAAAAATGTGAGATCATTCAAATAAAGTTCCTCTTATGACCATAAAGTATAGCATGGACAAAGCCTAATAGGAGAGTTTTCATGAAATGCAGATATTGTCAACCAATTTTGTAAGGCTATTGACAGATCTAAAAGGGTCTGTGACCTCTCTATGTTGACCAATACTAAGCATGATGGTGTGATTGGTGATCATGAACGCACCACAATATTTACTGATTGGCTCACATAAGCTAATTGTATAGAGTTTAATAATTGGATTACGAAGAATGAAGTTGAACCTCTGGCTCTAATGTGTTTTGAATCAAATATTGTTAATGTTTGTCACAACCGGGATCGCCACGGGACGACCGAAAAAGATAAACTTTGAAAAATCAATGGAGTCACCACCAATGTTTATTTAAAATGAAAAAATATTAGAAAAACCCTTTAATTAGAAAAACTGATCTTTTAAAAAATGAGTTTGGATTCGGGAGTCGATTACAAGTAGGGAAGATATTAGGACCTTACACTGCCTGTTCTAGGAACGGTACCTTAAATTAGTTGTGCAAATTTTAATAATCTCAAATGTATTTATTTTACCTTAAAAAATATTGTAATTATTTATATAAAAAAATAACCAAATTGTAAAAATTTAATTTTAACTTGACAGAATAGAGATTCTGCTCCTACGTATCCTCAGGTGTAGTGGAGAACTCAAAATTACGTAGTTCTTTAGAAAATAATTGTGGGTCAGTTATTTTTATTTTTAATTTAAAAAGATTTTTTTATTTTAAAAATTCATTTGATTTTTTTTATATTTGAAAAAAGATTCGAATCATCAAGTTGTCACAATTTAAATAATTCGAAAAGGTACAGGACTAACAAACTGTCACAACTCAGCTAAACTTAATTTATTCTTAAAAAAATTACAATAATAATAATAATAAATAAATAAACCAAACTAACAAATGAATAAGCTAAAATGAATAACACATGTATATAAATAATAATAATACAAAAAAAAATAAGCAAGCTTACCTCTAAGGCATATAAAAATGCTATGCTTAAAGAAGTTGGTGCACAGGGCTCCACGCGTTCTTTTCAAATCAAACCTTGAAAAGCAATTCACTTGCAAGAAAAAATTTACTAAAATTCTCAAGTTCTTATACTTAGTATTAAGTCTAAGTGTGTAAACAAAAAATTACTAAAGCTCTCGAACTCTTATACTTAGTATTAAGTTTAAGTGTGTAATTTTTTTTGGATGCCCAAAATAATTGAGAATCACCCCTTTATATAGGAGGAGGGGAGGGAGAAGGAACACGACTTCTCCAATGTGGAAAACAAATGAATTGATTCAATTTTTTCTATGAAAATTTACCTGTGTGGATCAATGCAAAACTCAACGAACCTTAAAACGAGGTAAAAAATGTGGGGTATAAGGACCACAAAAGGTAAAGGCCACAAGTATATGGACCCAAAGACCTAAAGGAAATGGGTATGGGGGGACTCGAAAACTTAAAAAGCAATGGGTACGGAGACCCATTGGAGTTCGATAAGAATATAAGAAACTTACAGAGTTAGGTATCCATTAAAGCTTAATAGGAATAAGGTAAAAAGCTTGAAGAGTCAAGTATCCATTAAAGCTTGATAGAAAAGCTTAAAGTGAAAAGGTAAAAAGTTTGCGGAATCGGGTATCCATCGAAACTTAACAGAAAACTTAAAGCAAAAGGGTAAAAAGCTTGCGGAGTCGGGTGTCTGCCGAAACTTGACAGAAATCTTAATGCAGAAAAGGTAAAAAGCTTGCGGAATCGAGTATCCGCCAAAACTTGACAGGAAACTTAAAGGCAAGAAAGGTAAAAAGTTTGTGGAGTCGGGTATCCGCCGAAACTTGACAGGAAACTTAAAGGCAATAAAGATAAAAAGCTTGTGGAGTTGGGTATCTGTTGAAACTTGACTAGAAACTTAAAGGCAAGAAAGGTAAAAAGCTTGCGGAGTCGGGTATCCGCTGAAACTTGACAGAAAACTTAAAGGCAAGAAAGGTAAAAAAGCTTGCGGAGTCGGATATTTGCCAAAACTTGATAGGAAACTTAAAGGCAAGAAAGGTAAAAAATCTTGCAAAGTCGGGTATCTGTTAAAACTTGATAGGAAACATAAAGGCAAGAAAGGTAAAAAAGCTTGCTGAGTTGGGTATCCGCCGAAGCTTGACAGGAAACTTAAAGGCAATGGGTGCAGGGACCCAAAAACATAAAACAATGGGTGTAGGGACCCAAAAATTAAAGGCAATGGGCATAAGGCATTGGCTTGCCATGAAGGCTAAAAACAATGGGTGCTGGGACCCAGAAATGAAAAGGCAATGAGCATAAGGTCCTGACTTGCCGTGGAAGCATAAAAGTAATAGGTACGGGGACCCAGAAATGAAAGGCAATGGGCATAAGGCCCTGAATTGCCATAAAAGAATAAAAGCGATGAGTGCAGGGACTTGGAAAGGAAAAGACAATGAGCATAATGTCCTGACTTGTCGTGGAAGCATAAAAGCGATGAGTACGGGGACCCGTAAAGGCAATGAGTATAAGGCCCTGACTTGCTGTGAAAGCTAAAAGTAATAAGTGCGCAGACCTAGAAAGGAAAAAGGCAATGGGTATAAAGCCCTGGGAACTAAAAAGAAATAGTATTGATTTTGTAAATGCATGTGATGCCTGGGATGATGCATGATGCAATGGATGTCCTACTGTAGAGATTCTCATGAACAAATTGGGTAAAAAAAATTATTTTTTTTATTTTTTTACACATCAGAGCTTTAATTGAGTCGCTCTTGATTCCATAACCCTTAAGGACTTTTTCCACAATAAGATCAAGGTTGAACAGTAATGAAATTCATTGATTTGCTTTTTGATTTGCCTAGTGATTCTTTCTTTTCTCATCAATACTCTTATCAAGAATTCTTTACGTTTCCCATGACTTTTCGAGATTGTTAAAACAAATCTAAATGCTTTTGCAATATCGTCTCATGTTTCATATCTCAATATAAAACTATCATGAAAAATACATATTGAGTCAACAATGGGTTGCAATGAAAATGGATTATCATTATAGAAAGGAAAAATACATGAAAGGCAGTACAAAATGAACTAGAATTAAAAAGATTCACAAAAGAAATGTTGGAGTGGAATTTTATAGCTCTTCCAGTGGTGTTCTCTTAGATGATCAATGCTAATTTCTCATGTATGCGACCTTAAACACCCCTTTGTCTGTTTCCAAGAATATGATTTGATCCCATTTTCATGCATTGGGAGTATTTCATGACAATACTTCATATATTCAAACTGCCCCAGTTCGGCCTAAATACTCTCAAACTGCCCCAATTTGTGACTTGAGACAAGTCCACTTTTTCAAATGTGTCAAGTACTATTTTTAACCCTAACTTTTGTCTTGGTCACTTTTTTCGAGTTTTCAACCTAGCGGGTCGCTCTAACTTTTGCCTAGGTCGCCTTCTCAGGTTTTCAACTTAGCGAGCCACTTTTTTTTCTTCTTATTTTTTTATTGATTTGCTTTTCTTCTTCTTTTTTTTAAGCATAATACATTTTGGCTGCATCTGAATTTACAAAAAATGGTAAATCTTCACCATCCATGCTTGTAAGAACCAAGGCCCTTCCTGATAAGGCCTTTTTTATGATATAAAGTCCTTCATAGTTTAGAGTCCATTTTCCTCAATGATCCTTTTAAATGTGAAGAATCTTCTTGAGTATTAGGTCTCCTTCTTAAAACTATCAGGGACGCACCTTTTTTGCATAGACTTTCATCATTCTCTTCGGGTAAAGTTGGTCATGGCATAGTGCAGCTAATCTCCTTCATTCAATGAGGTTCAACTGATCAAGTGGAGTTTGGATCAATTTAGCTTCTTCTAATCCTGCTTCCATCAGCACTCTTAATGATGAGATTTCTACTTCAATAGGGAGTATTGCTTCCATTCTGTAAACCAAAGAGAAAGGGGTTGCCCCAGCTGAAGTACGAACAGACGTGCAATAGCCATGCAGTGCAAATGGTAGCATTTCGTGCCAATCTTTGTATGATACAACCATATTCTAGATAATCTTCTTGATGTTCTTGTTTGCTGCCTCAACTGCTCCATTCATCTTAGGGTGATAGGGTGATGAATTGTGGTGCTCAATTTTAAAACTCTCACACATCTCCTTCATCATCTTATTATTCAGATTAGTTGCATTGTCAGTGATAATTTTGCTTGGCAAATCGTAACAACAAATTAACTCCCTTTTGATAAACCTGATCACTACACTTCTGGTGACATTGGCATAAGAAGCAATTTCGACCTATTTTGTGAAGTAATTAATTGCAACAAGAATGAAGTGATGTCCATTTAAGGCCTTTAGTTCAATGGGCCCTATGACATCCATTCCCCACATCGAGAATGACCAAGGTGCTGTTAAAACATTCAAAGGTACCGGTGGTGCATGAACCTTGTCAGCATATGTCTAGCATTTATGGCACTTTCTTCACATAATTGAAGCAACTAGTTTCCATTGTCAACCAATAGTACCCAGCTCTTGGGATCTTTCTTGCCATTACATGCCCATTTGCATGAGTTCCAAAAGAACCTTCATGAACATCTCTAATGATTTTCTCTGTCTCCGTTGCATTAACACATCTTATCAGCACCATGTCATGGTTCCTCTTGTGGAGCACTTCCCTATTTAGAAAGAAACTCATTGCAAGTCTTCTGAAGGTCCTTTTGTCATTTTTTGAAGCATTTGGAGGGTACTCTATACTCTTGATAAAACATTTAATGTCATGATACCACGGTTTCTCATATGCTCCACTTCTACCATTTGACAATATGTAGGTTGGTCACGACTTTTTATTTTTATAAGTGGCAAGTCCCTATCATGGCTTACTTTATACATTGACGACAACGTGGCTAAGGCATCAGCCAACTGATTATCATCTCGAGGGATATGATTGAATGCGACTTCGTCAAGTTGTTCAATCAACCCCTTGATGTAAGTATGATAAGGGATTAACTTAGCATCTCGTGCTTCTCATCCTCCCTTTAGCTGATGAATGACCAAGGCGGAGTCCTCGTATACTTCAAGAACTTTTGCCTTTGATTCTATTGCTGCTTGGATTCCCATGGCACATGCTTCATACTCAATTATGTTGTTTGTACAGTCAAAGCACAGTCTAGCAGTGATTGGAATGAAATTATTTTTGGGAGAAATTAGTATGGCTCCAATTCCACGCCTCAGAGAATTAGAAGCTCCGTCGAACAACAAAGTCCATTTTTCTTTTTCCGATGATTCTTCTTCTCTAAATAAAGTCATTATATCTTCATCAAGGAATTCACATTACATAGACCCATAATCCTCCACAGGTTGACTGGCCAAGAATTCTGCAAGAGCGTTGCCTTTTACTGCCTTTTGGGTGACATAGACAATGTTATATTCTAATAGCAAAACTTGTCAACGTGCAATCCTCCCCGTGAGAGTATGTTTTTTGAATATGTACTTGATTGGGTCCATTTTAGACACTAACCAAGTAGTGTAACACAACATGTACTGCCTCAAATGGTGGGCCACCCATGCCAAGGCACAACACATGCGTTCCAACAATGAGTATTTTGCCTCATAGTTGCTAAACTTCTTACTCAAGTAATAGATGACATGTTCCTTTCTACCAGTTTCGTCGTGCTACCCTAATACACAGTCCATGGATTCATCCAACATAGTCATGTACATGATAAGAGACCTTCCTGGCATTAGAGGTACCAAAACTAGGGGTTCTTGCAGATACTGCTTGATCTTCTTAAATGTTATCTGATAATCTTCATTTCATTCTACTGTCTGATTTTTACGTAACAAGTTGAAAATTAGTTCGCATGTCGTAGTTAATTGGGATATAAATCTAACAATATAATTTAACCTCTCCAAAAACCCACAAACTTCTTTTTTTTGTGCGAGGAGGTGGCATCTCTATGATTGCTCGAACTTTGTCTAGATCAACTTCTATCCCTTTCTGACTTACCACAAACCCCAAAAGCTTGTCTGACTTTACACCAAAAGTACGTTTAGCAGTATTCAGTCTGACAGGGATGGAAACAGGTTAGGCCAGGCCAAACTTCACCTTAAACAAGCCAGGCCTGTGTTACAAATATCTGGCCTGAGCCTAACCTGTTACCTATCAAAGGCATTTTTTTGGGTCTGGCCTAGCTTGAAACCTGTTTAGAAGCCTGATTTATATTAAGGCCTCTAAATAGGCCAGCAGGCTAAGACCTTCATATAGGCCTCAAATAGGCCTAAGCCTTTAAACAGGCCTTGAAAGGCCATTGAAAAAAAAATAGAATATAAATTTTAAATAAATATAAACAGATTGGCTTAATAGGCCTAACAGGCTTTGCTGAGAGGCCAAATCTTGCCTACTAAATAAAACAGACTTTTAAAAAGGCCTGAGTCTAGTTCATTTTCTAAATAGGTCAGGCCTAAAACAGACCAAGCCACAGGCCCTTGACAGGCCGGTTGGCCTATTTTCATTCCTAAGTCTGAGCCTGAACTTTCTCAACAGTTCAAATAGCTTTTGCAAATTAACATGGTCTTCTTCTGTTTTAGACTTTGCAATCATATCGTGCACATTAACTTCCATTTCTTTATGCATCATGTCATGGAACAAAGTCATCATTGCCCTTTGGTAAATTGCGCTTGCATTCTTTAATCCAAATGACATTACTTTGTAGCAAAAAGTTCACCACAGAGTGATGAATATGACCTTCTCCATGTCTTCAGGTGTCATCTTGATCTGATTGTATCCCGAGAAATCATCCATGAAAGAGAAAAATGAATGTTAAACAGTGTTGTCCACCAAAACATCTATGTGAGGTAGAGGAAAATTGTCTTTAGGGCTGGCCCTATTCAAATCTCTATAGTCAACACACAATCGTACTTTCCCATCTTTCTTCGGGATAGGGACGATGTTGGCGACCCATTGAAGGTACTTTACAACAGTGAAGAAACCTGCATCAAATTATTTTTTAACCTATTCTCTAATTTTTAGTGACATCTCTGGCTTCATTCGTCTCAACTTTTACTTGATGGAAGTATATTTCGGTTTTAATGGTAATTTTATGCTTAACTATGCTAGCATCTAGCCCAGGCATATCTTAGTACGACTATGCAAAAATGTCGCAATAATCAAATAAGAGCTTAACCAACTTGCTTCGCTCCTCTTCTTTCATAGAAATACCAATTTTAACTTCTTTTTTATTATCCTTTGTCCCCAAATTAATCACTTCAGTTGACTCTTCATAGGGTTGAATTTATTGAGCCTCTTGTTCTATTAATCTCATTAGCTTAGGAGAGAGTTCTCAATTGTCATTATTATCCTGTTCAACATGATTAATGGGATGGTCAAAATCATATAATGGGGTCATAGTACTGTCATTTTCAAGAAAGTCACTTTCAGATCTGCATTTATTGATGTTAACACAAGTAAAAAAAAAGAGGTAATGAATAAAGGTTAATGTAATGGTCGGGCAAAAAGCTAAAAAGAAAAAATGGCAAGATAATTTGAAAATGCATTTATTGATAGTAAATATTGAAATGGAAACATGTGAACCCGCTTTTACAACATATCTTCCTAAAAGCCTTGGGTAGAGCTAAAGGATTAACATTACATAATTACTTTAAATCAGTTTCAAAGGTCATGGGAAAATCAATGATCTCCCAATTGTTGAACTCTGCATCAAGGGAACAAGGGTACACCAGGTTGACACCATGATTGATGGGTTAATCATCATTGATAGCGGTCACTTGGTTCAGAAACACCAATCCTGCACTTTGAAAGCTCTAACAGATGTCATAGATGGGGATCCCCTCAACTTTAGGCTCCCAATTTTCTAACTGAGCCAAGCTCCTCTCCCTTTTCTCTTCTATGACCTTTCTCTTGTTAGCTTTGGTGGGTTTATATCCTAACTTGAACTTGTCTTTGTTTTCATAGGGCTGCAGGAACTTCACAATGCCTTCTTCGTTCATTCCCAGTCCCTTTCCACATTGATATCTTCTTTCAAGCATGACTTTAGCTATCATCATGGATGCACTAAATGGCTGTGACTTTAGAGTTTGAGCTCCTTCTTCCACATAAGTGGCATTGACAATCTCTAGAGTTTGGAACACAATTTCAAGAGCTTTTTTTGCAGCTTCAATGTAAGGAGTTGATGGTGGCTTACTCACCAACAGGTCTTCCTCACCCAAAACAATTACCAACCTATTGTCAACTATGAACTTCACTTTCTGATGCAACGTGGATGGCACGGCTTCAGCGGAATGAATCCATGGTCATCCCAATAGACAACTGTAAGTTGGTGTGATGTCCATCACTTGGAAGAATATATGAAAAGTAATAGGTCTAATTTGAATTGGGATCTCAATTTCTCTTATTACTTCTCTTCGGGTCCTATCAAAAGCCCTCACGATCATTGTACTTGGTTTCATGTAAGTGCCATCAAAAGACAATTTCGAGAGAGTTGATTTTGGCAACACATTCAAAGAGGAACCATTGTCAATGAGCACTCTAGCCATTATATGCTCTTGGCATTTGACAAAAATGTGCAGCACCTTGTTATGCCCTATTCCTTCAGCAGGTATCTCATCGTCAGTGAAAGTGACATAATTATCAGTAGTAATGTTGCCAATAATATCGCCTATCTTGTCAACTGTGATGTCATGAGAAACATGAGCTAGATTCAGTATCTCCATCAACATTTTTTTATGCGACTCAGAATTCATTAGTAAGGACAAAAACGATATCCTTGTAGGGGTGCGATTCAACTGATCTATCACTCTATATTCACTTTGCTTGATAAACTTCAAGAACTCATAAGCTTATTCATCAGATACCTTTTTTTTTTGTACTCCTTTGACTTTGTCAATCTTTCTTTTTCTTTCACCTCATTTCCAATGGAAGACTCTCTCATCCTGCTTTTCCTTTTGCGGTTCCTATTTTCTTCTTCTTCTTCTTGCTCTTTTCACAACTCCTCATGAGTGTAAATGCGGCCACTTCGTGTCATCCCCCCAATCCCTGATATATTGGTGATAATAGAGGTTGAACAAGATGAAATTTTTGGCTGATCATTCATGGGATTGCTTCCAAGGACTTGTACATCATAGTTCCATGGTACTGTTATAGTGTCCTTGAATGGGAAAGGACTGGGAACTTGAATGGTGATGGGCTTCGGGCTACATGGAGGTGGTGAAGGCGCAACTTTGGTGTAATAGATAACTAATGGCTTGATAACCGGATGTGTAATGGAAGGGACCTGAGAATTTATAACTTCCTCACCTTCTTAAGGTTGTGGAATGTCGTACTCATCAACCATGTTTATGCCACCATTGTCACACATATGACTTATTTGCACTCGTTGCATGTCCATTAGATTCTGAAGGATCTGTCTGAATTCATCACATTCTTCAATGGAATGGCCCACATTCCCATGAAAATTGCACGTTATTTCATCATCATTGTCTCTTTTCCCTTCAACTTGAGCTTGTATCATCCCAAATTTGCAGAGTTATTTAAAAATAACTCTCATAGGGGTATTGACATCTGCCGCTTGTCTTATGAGCTGTTGAGCAGAGCACTTCTCTATTACATTAACTCTATGATTTTGGTAAATGATTCTGGCTCACACTAGGAGCATTTGCCTTGAAATTCAACCATTTGGCATCGATTAGGTCTTACACTTTAAACTTTAGCGCTTTGCAATTCTCTGTGGAATGGCCTGCGGCCCCGGCATAGTAATCACACTTGGCATTTGGGTCAAATCCTTTAGGGTATGGGGGTTCCACTAGCTTCATCGGACAAGGATCCAAGAGAGAATTACGAATAAGCTAGGGTAGTAACTCGGTGTATGTCATAAGGATTGGGTTGAAATGGACAAACTTAATTTCTTAGTTATTTTGTGGTCTTCTTTGATTTGTGTTTGGGTTTTGGGTCCATGATTGAGCTAGCTGAGGCGGTAAGGTAGGGGGTGTCTTGTATTGAGTAGGGGATGACATTTGGTAAGGCATTATTGGGTAGTGAGACTGGGGATAAGGAACTTATGAAGCAATGGCAACATATGAGTGGTAAGATTGGGGATATGGAGCTTAGGAGGCATTAGCGATATATGGGTTGTAAGGAATGTAGGGAGTCGGTTAAAAAATAAGTTTGAATTCGGGAGTTGATTACAAGTAGAGAAGGTATTAGCACCCTACATTATTCGTTCTAAGAACAATACCTTAAGTTAGTAGTGCAAATTTTAGTAATCTCAAATGTATTTATTTTACCTTAAAAAACATTGTAATTATTTATATAAAAAAAACTAAATTGTGAAAATTTAATTTTGACTCGACAGAACAGAGATTCTACTCCTATGTATTCCCGGGTGTAGTGGAGAACTCAAAGTCACGTAGTTCTTTAGAAAATGATTGTGGGTTGGTTATTTTTAATTAAAAAATATTTTTTTAAAATTCATTTGATTTTTTTATGTTTGAAAAAAGATTCGAATCATCAAGTTATCACAACTTAGATAATTCTAAAAGGTACATGATTAACAAGTTGTTACAACTCAACTAATCCTAATTTATTATTAAAAAATTACAAAAATAAAATAATAATAATAATAAAAATAAATAAATAAACTAAACTAACAAATGAATAAGCTAAAATGAATAACACGTGTATATAAAAAATAATAATACAAGAAAAAAATAAAAAAAATAAGCACGCTTACCTCCAAGGCGTATAAAAATGCTATGCTTAAAGAAGTTGGTGCACAAGGCTCCACGCGCTCTCTTCAAATCAAACCTTGAAAAGTAATCTACTTGCAATAAAAAATTTACTAAAATTCTCGAGCTCTTATACTTAATATTAAGTCCAAGTGTGTAAAAAAAAATTACTAAAGCTCTCAAACTCTTATACTTAGTATTAAACTCAAGTGTATAATTTTATTTGGATGCCCAAAACAATTGAGAATCTCTCCTTTATATAGGAAGAGGGAATGGAGAAGGAGCATGACTTCTCCAATATAGAACTTAGTGATACATTAGTTTTTCAAATTTTATGGACAAAATTAGGTATCAACAATGTTCCTTCTAACATTTGTTGTTTAGATATTGACGCAACTACTCACGTTACAAGTTCATTACTAGAGTTCAAAATAGGTGGAAGTCAAGTGAAGGAGAGTTGATGATCGCATAGGAAATAGAATTAGTATTAAAGTAGAGTATATATGTGTTATTTCCTTGATATAGATGGTGCCTTTCAAATCGTATAGTTACTCTACTGATACTAACATGTGAGCAATTACTATGAGATAGGAATAATATATCTCTCTCATCAAGATTGATTTTTAAGAATTTCAATAATGACTTTCTCATCGATATATTTAAAAATAATCCAAAAACTCTTTATAAATTTTAATATGTCATAAATTTTAAGATTCATAGATCTAAAAAATATTAACACAAATTTTATTACCATCATTGTACCCAAAAAAATATGACATAAACCTCAATAAAAATTTATTGAAATTTACTTACAATAATAATTGAATGGGTAATCGAATCTAAAACTTTATTTTTTTCAAGTTATTTAATTATATCAATTGAATCAACTCTTGGTTGGTATTAATAGAAAGACATCTACATATTTTTTTATTTTTTTAAAGAAATTTGTTAATAAATATCTCTAAAATATTTGTTAAAGAATTTAAAATAAAACAGTTTAAATAAAAAAATATTTAATATATTAAAAACTAAAAAAACTTTACTTTTTTAGATAAACTTTCTTTTATGTACAAGTCTCACACCAACGTCTAATGGAGTGAGAAATGTAGGGGTGTCAAAACGGGTCGGCCCGATCCATTTGGTATCAGGTCATTTTTAGTTCAGCCCATTTGGGTCATGTAAGTTTCGAGCTGATATTTTGTTAGTTCGGTCTAACTTAACTCATTTAGTCTTATGTAGTGTTAAAAAGTGCGTTGGCCTGGCCCATTCAGACTTAGCCCATTTGGCCATGTAAATTTTGGACTGATATTTTGCTAATCTGGCTCATCCATTTTATCAGGTTATTCGGACCGGTCCATTAAACTTAACCTATTTTGACATTCCCAGAGAAATGTACATATAAGAAGTTTTCGTAGACCAATGGCTGGCTCATCATTCAATTGGGGTAAAGCGCAAAGAGATATACATTTATTAGAGTAAATTACACTCATCCTTCCAAGTTTGATGATATTACACTCAGCCCTATTCTTTTCTAAAAATGACACTCATCCCATTAATTGATCAAGTTGTATAATTGTGTAAATATTATCAGTTAAAATTTATAAGATTTTCAGCATTTACAGTTATTTATGAAAAAAATATGTTTTAAAATATTATTATGTATAAATATTACTAGTTAAAATCTGGTAATATTTTTTTATCGATTAAAATTTGATAATATTACTAGTTAAAAAATGTATATATTTTTTAAAAAACTCCTTACACACCCACACAGAGAGAAAATTGTAAAATTTTTTATAAAAAAATATTATTATATATAAATATTACTAATTAAAATCAGTAAAGTTTTTAGTATACTGCTTATTTTTAGTATACATAGTTTTTCATAAATAATCGTGAATCTTTGAAAAATTTATAAATTTTAACTGATAATATTTATACAATTATGCAATTTGATCAATTAATTGAGGGATGAGTGTCATTGTTGAAAAAGAAATGGGTTAATATTTTTTTAATATTTTTTATAAATAACTGTGAATACTGAAAATCTTATAGATTTTAACTGATAATATTTACATAATTATGCAACTTGATCAATTAATGAGGGTGAGTGTTAATTTTAGAAAAGAATGAGATTAAGTGTAATATCATCAAATCTAGATGGGAGTAAGTATAATTTACTCTTTTTATTATGGTGGTAGTTGACATTTGTACATTATGCGTGAATAATAAAAAAATTTAGGTTTATTTTTTTATATTTATTTTATTATTTAAATTGTGACGTGTGTTTATTAATATTTTTTATATTTTAAAAAAATCATATATATATTATAATTTAATTAATAAAATAAATATAATAAATATAAAAAAGTAAATTTAATTTTGTAGGTGAATAATATGGATATTTTCTATAAACCACAATGACCATATTTGATAGGAAAATAATCATCTTATATTTTTAAAAGTGTTGTAAGTACTATATATATATTTTTAAAGGTGTAATTGAGAGAGATAAAGTAATAAAAAAATATAAATATAATAAATAATATTAGATAAAATGTGAAAAGAAATATATGTATTATTTGTGATGAGAATATAAATGTTGTATTTGATAATGCCACTTAGGACTTATTTGGGAAAATTAAAAATTATAGATTACGTATAATCGATTATTGTTATAATTGATTATTGTTATAATTGATTATAATCGATTTATTTTTATGTTTGGATCATTAGTTATAAAGTGATTTTAAACTAATATAATTTATTTGGATGATATAAAAAAATTATTTTTATGTATTAAATTATTAAAATAGGTATAGAATGATTAAAAAATTTATTTGATTGAGAATAAAATAATATTTATATATCAAAGTGTAAGAAATAATTTATAAATTAAAATCATAAGTTTTAATCTTTAACTTATGATTATTAGATAAAAAAAAATTTTATTTTATATTAAATTTCATGTAAATTTTTTTTTAAAAAATAATATTTTTATCTAAACATAATAATTATTTTACAAAATAATTTAATTCTTTAAAAATAATTAATGAAAAAAATTTAATTTTTTTCAATCATGCTCTTAGATTTGGATCCCTTGAGATTCTCTGCCTGCGTCAATCCAACGCGACCTATATTGATATTTTTATTAGTTTATAATAATTACTTTAATTTACAAAGCTAGCTAGCTGCACATTCATGAATCAGTCACTGACCACCATGACGCAACCAGTTAACAAACTGTTAAATCGCTCATCTTTTCATAACCAATCATTTAATTAGAAAATTATGGATTATAAATAATGTGTTATATATATATATATATATATATATATCTACAAAAATATATCTAATGAAAAAAATATATTATAAAAATATAAAAATAATAAATCTTAATCATATAATTATATATAAAAATTAAAATTTTAAATTATTTAAATATCATGTAATCATTTAAAAAATCACATATATAGAGAGCGCATAAGATAAGATAAGTTTTTATTATAAGAGGTAGAGAAGTGAATCTTGATCATTAAATATTATATAAATAATCAAAATTAAAATATAAATATATGTAATTTTTTTAAATAAATTTTAATTTTAATAATTTATATATAATTATATTATAAAAATTTATTTTTTCATTATTTTAAAATAAACATTCTTTTTACTGAATATGTCTCTCATATATATATATATATATATACACACGGACCAAATACCAACAAGGTTTAGGTAGAATACTAAATGAGCGCTTTTAAGGAGAGTATAAAAATTTAAACAGGTATTTAGTACATTATCATTTGATTGAAAAATGTTTTTTGAGTTTTTTTTATAAAAAAAAATAGTGTTTCATTGGGGATTTTGCTATTTGATGGACAAGGACATTGTTATTAGATATACCTTCCACGGCAAATTAGCTGATCATAACCTCAATATCAAACATTTGCATATATTTTTTTAATCCAGACTAATTAAAAATTATGATAATTTATATTATTATGGATTAGTGTCCTGTTTCTGCTGTATTATTTAGCATGTAAACCATTTCCTTGCCACACGTTCCATATAATTGTTCGTGGGTTAATTAAGAATTCCATACATAAAAATTTAACTAAAGTGGGGGAGAGAAATTGAAAAAGGGTGGTGTTATTCTGATATTGTTGGTGTATTGTTTACTCGAGTGGGGTGAAAGATATGGGAATATAAGTGAAAAATGAGATAAAAGTGTGTTTCTGGTAAGGGTTCTTAAATCTTGTGAGATAAACTATTGAGACATCAGGCCGGTTGAGAAAAGTTGAGAAATAATAACTGTGAATATAATAGAGAAAAATTAGCAAACTTATACTAATGTAACTAAAGACAAATAAGGGTTTGATGCAGTGATAAGTGAGTTATATTTTTAGAGAAAAAATTTAAGTTTAAATTTTTAAAAAAATATTATTATAAATACCTCTTAATTATGATAGTGTCTAAATATTAATTTTAAAAATGTATGTGAAAATATTGGCTAACATAACCAAAAGAAACTTTGCAGTCTGCACAAAAAGCTTGTGTAGAAGTGGCAAAATCTGTGATAAGTAATTTTACCAAAAAGTCTATTTATAGGCCAAAATAACATTTGACTTCACTAATATTTTATATTTTTTAATGTTTGCTTGGACAAATGTCTGTTAAATCACATCATCGTATATTTAGTGGTGGACGAGATGTCCACCGCAAAAAAAGCTTTGAACAAACAATTTTAAGCCTCGTTCAAAAACTTGGGAAAAGTGAAGTTATTCATATAGATTAAAGATATTTGACGAGTTATAAAACACTAATATTGATGAGTTATCTCAACCTTATTACATTGACCTTTGTGATTCCTAAATAAGGTTCATCGTGATGGGTATTATTTCTTTCCAATCACATCAAGTCACTTATTAATATTATAGCTTAACTTTTGAAAGTTATACCATTGGAATTATCTTCGTTGATTGTTCCACTAACCAAAATTGGATGAAAAATGATGGAACCACGTGGGTCTAACTCCAAGCTTGTTAGAATTAAATTAGGCAAAAACCCAATTTTGAGGTGTTCTTATTGCCTTAACCATTAGGTAAGGTAGCACCGAAGATCACCGCAAATCATTTAGAAAATGAGTTTGAGAGAAACTGAAATTTTTGAGAAAATTAAAGAAATATTCCAAGAAAAAAAAATAGAGATAGAATCGGAAGTTGTCTTTGATTTTGAGAGAGATGCCAAGGAAGAAAACAAAAAAGAATAAAGAATGATGAGTGGCACTAAGCCTCTGATTTTCAGTGAGGTTGTGTTTGGAATGAATTAAAATAGAAAATGATTTAATGTGATTTGATTTGAATTGAATTGGATTGATTTAAAAATTAAATTTTATGTTTAGAACTTAAAAAAAAAAATAGAAATTGAATTAATTTAAAAATTAAATTTTGTGTTTAGAATTCATTAAAATGAGAATTGATTTGATTTGATTTTATTATTTTATATTTTAACTCTTATGAAAGGTGATTAGAGATAATTATTAAGGGTAAAATAGTCTATTTATTTCAAATCAAATCAAATCCTATCAAATTTGATAGAATTTCTAAAACAAAAAGATTGAAATCCATGAGATTTTAGAAATCAAATCATTTTCTATTTTTTAATATTTCAAACACAAAATTTAATTAAATTTGATTTACAAATCAAATCATTTCTTATTATTTTACATTTTAAACACACTCTGAGAGATACGGAAAAGATAGAAGAAATGAAAGTGAAATGGATTTGAGAAATGGAATGCAAGAAATCAACTCTGAATGTGGAAAGGAAAAGACGAACATCAACGAAAAAGTAACAAGAGTAAAAGTGAGGAGAGATAAAAATGATTATGCATGTGAGAGATAAAAATGATTATGCATGTGAGAGATAAAAATGATTATGCATGTGAGATTTTAAGCAAGGGGAAAATGCAAGAAGCGTTGCAATTATGAGTCGTGTGCTGAAAACTCTCTTAAATTTTAAAACTTGCTAACATAAGCTCATTTGTTTAGAAGTGTAAAATTACATAAGAAAGGAAAGGAATTCAAAGGAAGTAGTTCTCTTTTTCTTCTTCTCAAAAGTTTAATTTTTGTTATTTTTAAAATTAGGGTGGAATAAGAAGAATTAAAAATTTTTACAAGTTAAAAATATTATTTTATATTTTTATCTCTCATCTTATTTATTAAATTAGATAAAAAATAAATACTAATTTCATAGATAGTAGCCGATTTCATCAAGCTCAACAAGAGAAGAAAGAGTTGAGGCAGGTAAGCACCGTGTAACTTCACTATAATCAACATATTCTTATTTAATTGCTTAACGTTGGCAGCGTAATAAGGTTTGTTCTTGGCAATTGTTATTTCTTGGCAATAATGTTAATAAGGTAGTTCTTGACGATGCCATTGTTTTTGGGTATATTTAGATATGATGCTATTGTATATTTAGTTCTATGACAATGCTATTTAGATCTTGGCAATATTGTTTTTTTGGTAGATATGATGATGCTATTATATTTAGTTTTGTGGCAATAACACCATTGTGCTATTATATGATGCTAATATATTTAGAGGATTTGGGTGTTAAGCAAGCTATGGTTTATTATCATTTGGTTCAACATCTCAATGCTATGAAAGTATTGTTTGGCTGTCCATTTGAAAGACGTAAAGGAATATTAAAACATCTTGTGTTAGGCTATTTTCCAAGCAATTAAGTTTTGGAGATTTATAATCATATTTAAAATATTTTTATGAATTGCTTAGATGCTTTTCCTTAAGAATTTATATGTTATTATGGATTTTCTTAGATGGAACTCATTATTAACACTGACTTTTGAATGAGAAAATTATGTTATTGAAAGTTTTTAAGTTTTTTTAATTGTAAGTTATTTTGTTTATTTTATAATTGTTGCTTTTATATTGTTGTTGATGAACTTATCGACCTCCACGCAATTCATGGGAAAGTCATTTACATAAGAATGTCTCTGGCCTAAAAGGTTTAAATTTTGTGAAGATATAGATAAAAATAACAACAAAATAAAATATTAAGTATCTTTGTTTGTTTTTAATAATTAAAAAGACAATTTAGGAAGTTAAAAATTATAATAGTTTTGTTGTGTTCCTTTATAATTCAACTTCCAAACAAAGGTCATAGAATTTTGTTTTATTCCCTTATTAATCTTCTAAACAAATAAAAAGATAACTTTATTCAAATATTTTTCTTTATTTCTAGCTCATTTTCTCTTATTTCATTCTATTCTGTTAATGAAAAAGTATTCAAACACAGTGTTATAAGGAGTTAATATGTACGATTTAATAAGTTCATAGAGTCATATTGGTGAGTTTTAAAGTACAAAGGAATTTTTTGTACATGACTCATAATTAAAGGAAATTTCTTACATTTTGCAAAAAAAAAAGATTATGTGAGAGAAAATGTGGAAAGAGAAAATGAAAGAACATGAAAGAAAATAATGCACATTTTATAGTTGAGAGAGAAAAATCTTTTCAAAGTGGATCTCTTAGATATTATACTAGAAAACATGGTAGAGATGAGAAAAATGAAAAAAAAATGAAAATTGAAACTTTATTAAATGATAAAAGCATGTACAACGAGGCAATAGTATGTTATATGGGTTAGGACCAGATAAAATACAGGTTCATTTAAATGCGAGCTTACAAGCTCGATCCGTTTAAACTTGCGGTTATAATTTTTTTGGCTAGCTTTGGATTTGGCCAATTGTACCCAACACCTTACCCTCTCATCTCTGATCTTTGCCACTGCCTTTCTCTGCCATGACGCTGCCTCCCTCGCTAGCGTGTGAGTTGCGCTCCCTTCTCACCTTGTCGTTGCGCTCACCTCGCATTGCCGTTACGCCTTACCTCGCCAGCTCATCCTTGTCACAATCTCACCTCGTTGTTGTTGCTCGTTCTTGTCACGATCTCATTACTACTGCACCTCGCCTTGCCTTGCCCTCGCCACTCGTCCCTATCACGATCTTGCTGCCACCGCTACTCGTCCTTATCACTCTAATCTATTTTTCATTTTCAATTTTCAAGTAATTAAAACAAAAAAAAGGTACAAAAAAAAGAAAGAAAAAAAATGATTGTGGGCCGCAGACTGATCTGCGTAACCCGCAGTCTAATGTGATAAGAATACGGGCAACAAATTACTAACTCATTTAAGTTGCAGGACAAATTGCACCAATTCATTTAATTGTGGTCTGTTTATATTAGGCCAGCCCATATACCTACATCTAAATACGACTTGTATAGAATATGACATAATAACTAACTGTAACTATTGAATAAGCAAAAATTAACATGACTAATATCTAACTAATCCAAATATTTTGTTACAAGATACATAAACAAATCATAAGAATATCTAAAAATGGCAAAGACAATCATATTCTCGTGATCAAGGCCACCAAAAGATAATCCAAAAATCTTGTGAGGTGAAGAAAGTCAAAGAAGGTGTAAGGTGTCTCTTATGTTCACAGGGCAAAGCTATTAGCTAGGCATGAAGGTTTCAAATTTGCGTGGTAGTAAGGGATGCATCGTAGTAATGTGTATGATTGTTTAAATATAGGGGATGGGTTAATTACTCCTAGGGCTTTAGTTAGGGACATTAATTTGGTTGCATCTTAATTTACGTCAATTACGTGTTTTAGTTGTGGTCATATTCCTTGTAATTCTCATATGGTGACAAACTGTTTGGCTCATGTGCTAGATCTTATTCTTTAAGAATGTGGTTAGAGTCTCTACCTGACTTTAGACGTTGATTTTTAGTACATAAAATTTATTTTCAGATCATGTTCTTTATCATTTGCATATGAAAATTAGACGATTATGTCATCTAAAAGACTAAAATTATCCATGTCACATAATTTAATTATACTTTTTGTAATTTAACTTTATTATAATTTTTATTTTCATCTAAAAGATTTCTAAAGCTCATCATATTTCTATCCAAATTACTAATAATAATTGAATATTACCAACTTTATACTTATGTTCATATAAGATGTCATGTTTGTAAATTATGTTAATTTAAAATGTCAGCATTTAGGACCAATTTAATTGGTTTTACAAAATCTTTGGGCAAAAATAAAATAAAATATAATTATGAGAAAAAATAAAATTTATAATAAAATTAAATTAAAAAGTATAATGTTTCTTAATAAGTTGTTTGGTGCATTTTTTCTTTATAATATTTAGCTATCTATCAATTTATGTATAAGTAACTTTTATGTATTTTACATAGCCCATGTGGTATCTATGCACACTGGAGATACGTCTTAAGTCATGGCCAAAACAATAGGTGGAGTTATTGGCGCTTTTTTTTTTTTTGTCTACTCATACTTCCTCATATCTATTTTCCTTAGTTATCCCCAAGTGGTTTTAAAGTTAAACTTTGTTTTTATTTATACTTTTTATATTATTTCATAATACCAAAAAGGCGTATTTTTTTAATATAATGTAACAATAAAGTTTGAACTGCCTTACCTAAACATATTATTTTTACTTTCTATATATTTGTCTATATTTATTTATTCATAATACTAAAACTAACACTTGTTATTGAAATACCAAAAAGCAAATAATATATTTAAAATATAATTTTTATAATAGAAGAAAAATGACTGAGTTAATTAAAATCACAAAAAAAATTATGCTCAAATAAATTTTTTAATAACTATATAATTAATTTATTTTAAATACTATTAAATAATTGTTTCAAGTAAAGAAATATTATGCAACATTATTAAATAAAATTATGCTTCAAATTTAAATAGGCTCATTAAAATAATATGAAGCAACAATTTTTTTACTTTCTATATACTTTCTATATTATTATTTATTCATAATACCCAAATTAACACTTATTATTGAAATATTGGAAAATAAATAATAATTATAAAAATAACGTTTATAATAGAAGAAAAATGCCTAAGTTGAATAATCACAAACAAATTTTATTATCAAATAATTTATTTAATAATTATATAATAATTAAATTATTTCAAATAGTATTAAATAATTTTTCTGCCATTAAATAGTAGATCATAAAAAAATCCTTTATATTTCAATTGGTAAAAAACTCATTACGAGAATTTACACATACACTCAGGTCCACATACACACACCATCACACATACACTATACTTGGGGAGGGAGAAACCCATGTTGAGCCTCATATGTGGAAAGTATAGATGAATTTGATCTCAAAACTTGACAATCAACTGCAAAAGACTTTATTAGTTGAACTAGCTAGTATTAAATAATTGTTTTAAGTAAATATATGTTATGCAATTATTAAATGAAATTTATGCTCCAAATTGTAACATGTTCATTTAAAATAAATTAATGTTAAATTAATTGTTAAATCAATCAAAAATAGCTTCTTCTTCTTTTCTTTTTTGTAAGACCAAGAACTCACCCTGTGGACTTAGTGGATAGGCTCATAGATAGCCTTCGAATGGGGCTTGGGGAACAAGTAGGAGATAGGAAAAAGAAAATTGAGATGGAGCGTATTTACGGGAATTGAACCTGCTACTCTCACTACGTATCATCAACTCGTATCAATTATAGGTAGTTCTTATTTTGAATGAACACTTTGCAACATAAATATTAGATTTAACTTAATTTTTTAAGTATTAAGGTCAGGTGGTATGTAAGCTAACTTACACGTACCTTAACTAATTCACCTTTTTAGATTGGTCAAAGTAGACTCTTTCACGCTAAGATTGAGGAATTTATGCAGATATTTCTTGTAGCATAATCCAACATAATTGACATAATTATATTATAAATTTTTTCTAAATAGATCTACGATCATTTAAAAATAAAATACTTTTATATTTTGTAAGAAATTAAAATAAGAATATACTTTTGTTAAAAAATCAAATATAACAATTAATTAATATACGTCTTTAAAAAAGTAATTCTATATCCTCCTATTCAATTCTTCTAATAATCCTCTTAATATTAAATGAAGAAAGAATTAAATAAAAAAGTAAATACATCTAATGTCTTAGGAACATAAAAATCATTCAATACTTTCTTCATTTAACAATTAGGAGAATTAGTAGGAAGATTGAGTAGGAGGATAAATCATTTCTCTTTTAAAAAATATAACTTAGGAGTTCTATATCTTTTTCATAGTGACGAAAATTATAGCAAGATCATGTTTTACTAAATATTTTTTAGAATTATTTTATAATATGTTGGATTTAAATTATCTATTATTTATTATCTATCTATCTTCTATCTATTATCTATTATATATATAATCTAAAAGTTCTTCCACAACACTTACCATGTGTCATTTTTTCTAAATTTTATTTTATTTTATTTAAATTATAACATTATTTGTTTATTTTTTGAATTTTCATTTCTCTTATTTACATTTTTCTTGACTTTTCATTTTTCCTAACCTTTCAAATTCTTCATTCTTTTTTTATTGTCTTTTCATATTTCTTTGACTTTTCAATTTTTCTCATGTTATTTTTTTCATTTTTTAATTGTTTCAAAAATAGCAATCAAAGTGTAATTTTTAATAAATTATAAAAAAACGCATACTTTATTTCATAAATAAATATTAAATAGAGAAAAATAAAAATATACATTATTAAAATTCCCCTTACACTATTCTTTTATGTATTTATAAATTTTATTATTTTTTAATCTTAATCTTGCATTTTTTAATGATAAGAATATTTGAATAATATTATAATTTTATTTAATTTCTATACATTTCATTGATAATATATTTCTATTTTATTGGTACTCATAATATTAGCATAAGATGTGTTTAAATTTTCTTAAATATATATAAGATAAAATATTAAACAAAAATATTGCTTAATACATGATATCATTATTAAGAGAAAAGTTATCAAAATATAATTAATATTAAGTTTAAAAAATATTTTATGAAATTAAAAAATAAATAATTACAATTATAAAGTTTTTTACATCATAAAAAATTCATTTATGATGTCAAAATAAATATAATAGCCTTTCTCATATAAATTACATATATAAATTAAAAAAAGTGCATTTAAATATTGTTACAAACAAATAATACAAAAAAAAAATCAAATCATATGATTATTAAATTTTAATATGAGACTTTCTATTATACTTTATAAAATTCTAAATATATTTGGATTAGGTTATTTTACTCTTAATTTTTTTAAAACCCGACGTCTTCTTTAAAATATTTTAATTATAAACTTTACTTAAAGCAAACTAAGCTAATTCAAATATATATTAAATATTTATTATTAAATAAAAATCTCATAATCTACATATTTAATTTAAAAAAACCATGCAAGATACGAGTAGCATAACTAGTATTAAAAAAAAAACTTAAACCCAATAATTGAAGAGAAAACTAAAGATGAGATGATTCAGTAAAGGGTAGTGTATGAAACTAACATTAAAAAAATAAGTAATGTGAAGTGTGAATAGACAAAAAAAAAATCGTGTTAAAATCGTCGACCCAAAATAATATATGTCTTAAGTATAGAACATTCGGACGATTTTTTTTAATCTTAATATCAAATTTCAGCCATTACAAAAAAATAAATATTTTGTTTTATTTTTTATTTTACCTAATAAGTGAAAAACTAAAAATTAATTTTTCAAATAAAGTCTAACATTTAATTAAAAACTCCTCTTAATAATATTATATTTATACACATAAATTATGTTATCGTATTAAATACCGCATGCTTAAGGTACGTATCCCTTCCAATCGTATTGTCAAGTGAAAACAAATCAGTCACTGGACGATGAAATTTTGGGTTAAGGAGAAAATATATACGAAAAAGGGAACCTATAAAGTGGTTCGAGGGTATTAGGGTTCCGGAATTTTCAAGACTGCAAGGTTTATTGTTGGGTGACTCTGAGGCTGAGCTCGTTGTAACAGATGGCGTTTTTCTCTGGAGTTCAGCGCCTGCTTCGCCACTCCTCTGCTACTTCCTCAGTTCTTCACTCCCACTTCACTTCGATACGTCTCAGTTCAACTCTTACTTCACCGAAACTCTTCGTCAGTGGTGAGCTACCTACCTTTAATTACTATGTATTGCTTACCTGATTCGTTTTGATTTGGGAAAATTAACCCTTTAGGCCTTTACCCTTTGTGTTCAAATGAAAATGATTTTGTAATGGATCGCTAATTGGTGCGGCCATACTTTATAGTTTATATTTCGTTTTGATTTGATAGCCTGGTTTTAATGCGCTACATGGTGCAAATAATCTGCTGTGTCACTATTGATGCTCTTTTCCTACGAGGGTTGCCTTGAGACCTTCATTTACTACCATATATGATCTTGCAAATTCGACTTACCCTTGTTAGTATCAATTTACTTGTCATCAAAATTCAGCTTACAAGTTTTACCTGCCCTAGTTATAATGTTATATCAAATTTAAAATCCATCCACAGCAGACTCTTATAGGAAGACTTTTTCTCATAAAGAAGGGCAGGGGGAAGAACATAGTCCTTAGAAGAGCACCAGATGTTCCTGGAATCATCACTGACCTATAGTACATATTTTGCTAAACTTTTCTGCATTTCAGTGTTGTTTACTCTTGGTTCTCTTCTTCGAGCAGTGGTTTGGTAACATAAATGTCAAATGAGGTCTCTAATAGAAAAGCCCCTTAAAACTCCGAAATCACCTCTAGGTTAAGTCATCCATTTGGACAGTGGTACTCAACAGGATTAATGATAATGATATGTCGCAGATTCATAGGCCTAACATAGCTTTGTATATGTGTGTAATGTATTGCTCTAAGTCAGAAACTCCTGCACAGTTTTTTAACATTGCTCAGAAACTAGTTATATTTGGAGTAGACTTCTCAAAATCTTCGGTGGGTCATGGGTGCACTCTCAAAACTTTAAGTGTATTCATTTTATTAAGGAAGGAAAATAGTTCTGGCTGTGTGTTTTGTACTTTTAAAGGATTTTTTGGCCCTAGATATAATGTGGTACAGTATTGATTCAATGGCATCTCTTTGGTGTTCAGCACATGTATCTTTTATTAGGCGTCTCCTTGGTATAAATGCAGGAGGATTATAGAGCTCTCCTGTCTTGTTTCCTTTCTTTTTTATTTTTTATTCTTAATTTTTTCTGCTGAGTAGAGGTAGAGCATCTTATCCCCTTTTCTTTGTGTTCATTCTTCCCTTCTAATAAAGTTCTTTTTTTTTTAATTGAAAAAGGAGTTCTTGAACCTAGTAATGAATGTGGATCAGAAGGATTTAAAAATTGTGGAAAACATGTGAGTTAGGCAAAAGATTATAAAACTGGAAGAATATGAGTATTGGTCAAAATGGAAAATTTGTTTGTATATAAAGGGAAAGAAGAGAGAATATATGAAGCTCTCTAGTTCATATCTAACCTGCAGTTCTTATTTGGTTTAATTATACCTTACAGTTGATTGTACCTGAAATTTCTGTTGCTAGCAATACTAATTTAAACAAAATTAAAGTTATGGCAGTTGTCCATTAGGGTTTCTTTGAATGCCTTGTGGATTTCTGCAGCCAAGAATTTCTTTATTAAAGTTTACTCTTATACCTGGCTAGTGTTAACTTACGTGAACTTTGAAGGGGTTCAATAAAGTTATATGCTCTTTTTTTTTCATATCATATGCTGTATGGAATTGCTAGATGAATCATGTATGAGAGAACTGATGCTTGCATATAATTTATTTTTTAAATCCTGTTGTTGGATAAAAGTTTATATATTAATCTAGCATACTGCAAAATACACGACTGTGTATGTAACATATTTTTAAATGTGAATAATGTGAATTTTCTTGTATTTGGAATTTTGAACAGGTCTTTCAAGACTGACAACAGATGAAAAACTTTCGGAAGCATTTTCTTCTTTTGGGCAGCTGGTCGAAGGTCATATTGAGCAATTTTTTTTGTTCTGTGGTACTTGATTTTAATATCCTTATTTTGCTTGTGGTTTGTTGTGCTTGACCTTCAGTCATTTTGATTATGCAGCTAAGGTGATAACTGATAGAGCCTCTGGAAGATCGAAGGGATTTGGTTTTGTAACTTATGCAACCATAGAAGATGCTGAAAAGGCGAGAGAAGGAATGAATGCTAAATTTTTGGATGGATGGGTTATATTTGTTGATCCTGCCAAACCAAGAGAGCCCAGACCTCCTCAGCAATCACAGGCTCAGCCCTCTGAAACAGGTTTCACAGTTAACAAGACGATTGGGTGGTGTGGTTGATTATTCTCACTGTGTTGGGATGATTTTTTAAAGACTATAATTCAACTCTGCCATAATTATACTGCAATTTCTTGAGGAATTTTTGTATCAATCAGTCGTTATTGATTATTGGACTTCGGCCGTAAGGCATTGCTATTTTCGGAAATCTTGATGTCCATTGGAAATTATTCCTTCCTCTGCTATGTAACGTGATATGGAACTGCATCCAACTTTTTTATTGTTTTTTTTCTCCTGTATTGATCTTCTCATTTGTTCTATCAACAATATTGAGAGATTTTAGACATTTGCATTGGAATCTTGATCAATATATTTGGATGAAATCATCATTCAATCTCTTATTTGATGTAAAAACAACTTAGTATTCTGAGAAATTCTTTGGTTTGACGCTAACAATACATATGTGAATACCTAAAGGATTTAATTTTAATGCATTATATTATAATCCAATGTCAAATCATTAAAGAAGCTTGACTATTTTAGTGATGTGTCACTTGTTACTATCCTGCGACAGGAGTCCAAATTGAGGTTGGTAACATTTTTACCAACTATTTATACGATTAATTTTCATATCATATTGATGTATAATATTCTATAATAAAACTGTAAATATCAACTGACAATATTACAGTAATACTATGAAAGTCTTGACATTATGTCTTCAATTTTTCATTTAAAAATTCACTTAAATTTTCTCACAATTTCAACATGATAACAGCTGATAGAAGAAATTGATTGAAGTTGATGCTACATAATATTCTCATTCTCAATAGAAATTCAAATTTTATTTGGAGAAATTATTGTGTAGTATGAGAAAAATACTCTTTAGTAAAAAAGTGACTGAAAACTGAATAACCGTACAGTTATTGGATTAAAAAATAAAATATTATTACCTTAAATTTGAACAGCTACAAAATTGTTAGAGAATAATACTCGACATTCTGAGTTGGAACTTGTAAGTTGAGGGAGGGAAAGTCCGCTCTTCCCACTTTGCACTTGGCAGTTGGCAATGTACTGAGTCTACTGACCGCTGAGTGAGCCGTTAAATTTCACTCCACAGGTTGCTGAAAGCCTGAAACCCAAAAGGTCAGTTTCAACTTCTGATCAATGCGTGTTTTGTTGCCGAGAATTGCTGGGAAAGTAATACATGTAAATGAACTTCGATAAATTTGTTCGGTTTCCTTGCGATCGGCTTTCTGTGCACGAGTGTAACCAACTGAACCTGAGGGTTAACTAAGTCTGATATCATCCTCATCTGCAGTTCTCCAAGGGCACTAGAAATTTCTAAAACTGAGAGACTTGTGTGTTCCTTGCTTTCCAGTTAAGATTGAACCAAGCCTGTACTTAATGCAATACACAGCATATGCTACAACAAAGCATTATCATTGAAGATGTATGGCATTAATTTTCCCTTTTTGTTTCAGCAATTGGATGTTTGCTCGTCCATCAGCTAAGGGGAATGGATTATCTCATGTGAAATTTTCACATGACAAGTCACTGTAACATGTTTACCTTGTTTCTTGCGTTGTGTGATTGCCTGCAAATAATTCAATTTTGCAAATTGTCAGGCATGTGCTGCGTTAATCCAAGCACCAAAACTAGTTTTGTAGTTTTGTTTCAATGTGTCAGTGGGTAATATTCAATGTATATTCTACTAAACTGTAGTCTCACTCTAGTTACTTTGGAGCATTCAAGAATGTTTCGCTATGAACTTTACTAGTTTATTCAACCTTGTATGTTTTTGTTGTTTAGTTTAATAAATATTTAGGGGCTAAGGCATTTCATATATGGGGAGATGCAGGCAAAGACGTGATAGAATGCGTGCAAAGGCAAAGCCTTGATGCTGAGGTACGCATCCTTTCAGAGTGTGAAAAAGAGAATCCTTATGGTGCTCATTGTTGAAAGGGCGTCTCTTATTCTTTAATGTGAACAAGTGCTAGTTGAATCCACCGGTGTTATTGGTCACGGAATGAGAAAGGTAGATGCCAAAAACTCTCTGCATTGGGTTTTATTTTTTGTCCGCTTGCGTCCTTTGTGATGTTGCTTGCTGCGATCTGGACTAAATGGCAAAGCAATTCAGGACCTAGACTGTTAAGCACTTTACTTCAAGTCATAGTTTGGTGTTTCAATATCAATATACCAGTATAATTTGCTCATACTTACTACCGAGGAGGTGGTGGTAGTCGCATTTATAGGTACAGAAAGTAGTCTCGATATGGGGTTTAAATTGTATAGGCATCATTGATAGTCAACTGTAATCTAAATAGAAGTCACGTAGTGTAGAGATGGTAAACAAATTCAGAGATCCTTCCTTTCAGTTTCAGAACTGTTGCCTAGAAGGCTATAAGCATAAAATATCGCCATCCAAAAAAACGTCCCACATTACAAACAAATATGATTCCGAACATAAGCTGGTTTGTAGTTTGTACAGACCACCATGAAGAGTACCAAACAGCTTTCACCAAACCATCCCAAGTCTTTTCACCATACAAGCTAACAGCAAGATATTTATTTATGCACATTGCAGCAAATAGGATAAAACATTCAAGGATTTTATTCATTGCGCTTCAGCAACCGAGTAGTGCACTTCTGTGACTGATTTCTTTAAGAAACTAGTTCCACAGTAGGAATCATGGCTACGAACATCAAGAGCATCTAATTCAGTAGAAGCTTCAATCACTTTATCACGAGAACCCGGCGACTTATAGCACAAATCAGAAGTCCCACCCAGCTTGCGAAACTGCTTCTTATCTTTGCCACTGCTGCCTCGAGATGAATTGCCCTTCTGACCCTTCTTTCCATTCTTCTTTTCAGTCTTCTTCTTCCTGGATTTCTGTGGTTTCTTGTTTTTGACAGTGTGCGACAATAATGTAGGTACCGGATCATACACATCAGGGGCCCATTTCACAGTCAGTTTCATTTGTGGTCCCCCATGTTTCTCACGGCCACCTTTCATGGCAGATATAAGCTTCAGAGGAGCCTGCGGTGTAAAGCATAGAGAACATAGAAGCCATTAAACAAGAAATGGCAAATGCTAAAATAGATATTTGTCCATAATAACACATGTCCAAAATTAAATTTCAGTATGTAATTCTATCACCTGTTTTAAATGCATATCTATTAAGGAGACAAGGATCCAAAGAAAGGAAAATGCCACAGAGAGACAGAGTTGAGAAATACCAACTTTATAAGATACATATACCCCATTTTCAACAGAAAACTCAGAACCTAGCCAAAACGATAACACAGAATACAAAATAAAACTTAATCCGTGGCTACTCTCAAAGAAAGTAATTATGCTTGTGTAAATACTCAGTGTACAATACACCCAGAAACCAATACCCTAGATGGAATATGAAAGCAATTATTGAGGTAAAACACCAGTGTTCTTCAAATGAAATACAAGTCAAATAATCCTTTCTAAAATTTTCTGCATTTCCACATTGAAAATACCATACATTGCTAACAATCTAGACATCCAGACATTAATAACAATCTAACATAGTAACATTGAGAACTTACAGGCAAAGATACTGAGCGTGAGTAGGTTTGAAGTGCAGTCTGCTCAGAGAGTGATGCTGTAAATGATGTATCAGCCTCCTCGTCAGAAGAGCTTGAAGGCGACATCATATCAGGAATTGGAAAGGTTGCAGACTTTTTCAAGCACTTCATATTCAGTTTTGTCTCTTGCTGTTTAAAAACTCCACATAAGTTTCCCTCTGCCTCATCCGAGATATCATTCCCCTCAGACGCATGTTCAGATTTCTGAGCATCTTGAATATGTAATGACTCACTAAAAGTACTTTCAAGATTACTTATCAAGTTGTCGTGCACAACATTAACAGGAGAGCGCAAGTCCATAGATGTATCAGGTACTACTACAAGGCAACTAAAAGAAACAAAATATTAGATGAATAATAAAAACATAACTATCACTAAGCTGCATAACAAGCATTAGTAAGTAAAACATCCTGCACATATATATTTCACCATTAGAAAAGGTATAACGCACTTCATGATTATGAAGAAATAAAAGAGGCATCATAGCAGAGGTTTTGCAAAGCACAATAAATAAAATAGCAACAACAGTAATACTGAAGCTGATACATGCACTGTTTCGCAGGTCATTGATGACAGGTGATGAACCAACATGTGAAGATTTCCAGATAAAAGCCAATTGTCCCACGGCTTATGTTTTCAACCAAAGATGGTAAAATGACTAGTGACTACAGCAATCTTTGAATATAAAGCTTACGATGGCAGAGATGCTTCAGATTAAATGTTAAAAAAATATTATAAGGGCTAATGTAAATATCAATGATTCAAAAAATAGTCTTTAAATTAGAATTAAAATGCAAAACATGCAAACCTTTAGAAGGTTCCACATTATGCAAAATACACACTCTATCCGACTTCTGTTAGTCCAATACATCTCTGATTAAAACATAGCCCGTTTCTGGATCAGGAGGAAAGGTTACCCGTTTTAGTACAGCAAGCGTCTATATAATTAATAGAAATGGAACTCCGTTGTTGTCTCTTAATACAAAAGTGCTAGAGCAATGCATCGAACTAAGAAGATAATGTTCATATTTTTCATTTAAGAAGGTACCCTAGCTAAAATTCCCCACCAAAAAATAAATAAAAATAAAAATAAAAATACAAGGTAAACTTGGGACCCCGTACTTAGCCAGTTCAAGTAAATTTGAGGTGATTTAGAAAGTATCATAATTCATAAGTAAATTGCACCAATACAATTGTACACCAATAAATTATCATAAGTAAATATCACCAATCCAACCTCATTAAAGTTCAACCATTTTCATAACCAGCGTTGTTGTTAACTAAATGATCATACAATGAGTCAGATCTGATCACACTAAGATGCTTTTGAATACAAAAAGAAAAAACAAACAAACAAATAAGACAGCCATAGCTATTAACTAGGAACATGTTTTTAACAAAGATAACAAAGTTGAACAAGATTATACAAAAAAAATACCTTAAAAGACGACGTTTAAAGCTGCAACACTCTCAAAAGTCAAACCTGGAACTAAGAATAGCGATCACAGAAAGAACAAGAAGACCAATCCCTCGATCCCCAATTCGTGGACGGATTAACTCGCACCTCGCACGTTGAAGCCGTGAAACGAGAAGAAACAACAACAATAACAATAACAAACAAACAAAGAAAACAGAAAGGTATAACACGAAACTCCTAATGTTAACTAAGATTACCACGCCGATCACTTTTTTCAAGAGGTTTCAGGCGATGAGAGGAGGATCCACCATGGAAAATGGTTATGGAAGGAACCAAATGGCGTAGCAGGAGTTCAACGGGTACCGAAGGCATTATTCTATGCTCTTCGAAACCCTCCTAATTCTTACACACCCAACAAAACCAAAACCGAAACCGAAACCGAAACCAAAACAGCGTTCGATTGAAGGTCACACTGCACGTAAGAAACAAAATCCGAGGGTATTTGAAGACCTAAGAAATGAATAAGGTTAGATAGATCAGAGTTAACCCATTAACACAGAGATCTTATCCCTTTGATTTAGATATGAGTAATAATAAAGAAGGATGAAGGGAGAGAACTGGGGGATCGGGAGAAAACGTGTTGGACAAAACAGGATTAGGTTGTTGGGTTTGGAGTAGAAGAAGGAGGAGGAAAAAGCGATTTATATGAAGGGAATCTAGAAAGTCAAGGGAGACTGGTGTCCCAGATTATTGTCTAGTTTTGGCGAGACCGAATCTCCAACGTACACGTACACGTTCAACTTCAATCATCAAGGTATGCTTAGATATTTTTTACCTCGTCTCAATTGCAGCCCATTTGAACATGTCGAGGCCCAACAATTTCTCCATATTTGGGCCCGCATGCACACAAATATTATCAAGTATTTTTATTTTTTTATAATATCTCTACTTAATAAATAAAAAATTAATTTTTTGGATTATAATCGTATACTTAAACTATGATATAATATTATCAAGTTTTTTTTTATCTTAAGGCTCTTAGCCACTAAAATAAATTAGATTTAATTTAAATATATTATTAATATAATTTTTTTATATTATTATTTAATCATGCATTGTTATATTATAAAAAATATTTATACTTACAATAATTACTTTTAAATTCACATATATAATAATATATAATTATTAATAGTAAAAAAATGTTTAACATGTGCTCCCATAAAGATAAAAAAAGCAGTTTAGTGGCGAAAATCACCTCATCTCCCTCCCACCTGTCCCTTCCCCTGCCATGGGCTCCACTTATGCCAACGGATCTCTCACTTCTCACTATATGCCATCCTCAAAAAAAAAAAAAACGACTCCCTCAACGACGTCCATCCTCAACGACTCCCTCAACGACGTCCCTTCCCCCCACGTCTGACACATAGACTATCGCTTCCACCGCTACATCCCTGGCCCCCTCAATGCATGTCACTCGTTTGTTTCTCGTCACTATCGTCCTCGACGACAAGATCTACTACCTTCTTGGCAGTTGCGTCGCCGACACCTAGTCCCACGTTGCCACCCAGGCCAAGGTCCTCGACCCCAAAAAATGGTGGCATGCCCTTACATGATAGGTTGTTAGAATAAATAAATAAATAAAATTTAGGACCAAGAGGTCGGCCCAACTGGAAACAAAGGGCCTAATTTTAGGCCGGACTAAATCAAGCTCAGCCAAGTCAAGTTTAATTAAGTTCAAGCTCACATTTTACTAATCTAACACATATTTTATCTAGTTACCCATTTTGACAACTCTATAAACACATATACACTAGTATTAAGTTGATAACCATCACAACCACCCCTTCTTTTATACAACAAAAAGAAAAGCAACTACAGAAATATCTTATTGGTGGAGTAGTATTGTCATTTTGACAAAGATCTAGCCTAAGAATAAAACTTAAGCAACAAATGGGAAATTATTAAAGAGTTCACAGGACAGAAACATCTTAGCGTAAAATATCTGTCCAAAAAAGTTTCCAACATTTTTTTTCATCAACATGGGAATTTTGCTTAAGAACTATACGCTCACCCCATGCTTCCCTTACCACTTGAGCCTCGATTAAGTGGTGTTTCCAACATTATTTTTACCTTGTGTGATGGTCAACAGAAAGTAATCCCTCCAAGAGGCAGAACATGACGTATTCAAAATCAAAGCCATTTTTCCCAACAATAAACTGGTAACAAACTGTCATTCACATTCTAACTCCCTCCATCTTCCCGATAACATAATTATCACAAGGATCACAAACTCAAATCTGAAATTCTGAGTAATATAATAACTTACTGGGAAACCAAATTCCAGAAATTATTTTAAACATATCATTCTTTGGATTCTTCTGAATCACACAGCCTTGATTAAAGGTTGTCCTCCTCTCCACCGCCCAAAAACAAAATCATTAGTTTCCATTACTGGGAAGACTTAAATTGTCAGAGTCAATTGGTCTTAATTTTACTGCCAACAACCCACGCACACACAAGAACTTAACTGAGAGAAAACACTTTTTAATGGGGACAAGGGACAATTGTCAAGACAAATTTGATACTTCTTTCAGTACATGGCACACAAGTTATTAAGCAATAAGCATTGGGTCGGAGAAAATGTTAACTGAAGCTCTCACACATGACCATGTCATCCCTTTCTATGATTTGCACATAGAATAAGGAAGTTTCGGGTATAACATGTCAAAAGTAGAGCTTGCAAAACGGGTTCAATCCGTTCAGTTAACCCGTCAACTCGTCATTTTTTTGTGGGTTGGGTTCAAGAATTAAATTCATATTTTTTTTTTAACTTGCATAATCCGTCCCGCATAACTCGCGGGTTAAGCGGGGCGGAAGTGTGTTGGCCCGGTGAGTTGACTCTTTTATTTTTTTAAATGATAAGTAATATTATAAATAAAAAATTCTTTGATGTTATATAATTTATGTTTAAATATTTAATTAAATTATTTTAAAAAATATATGTTAGATATGTGATTTGTAATTTTTTATCATTATTATATTTATTATATTTATTAATTTTTTATATAATTTTATTTTTATTTTTTAGGCGAGTTAAGCGGATTGACCCATCAACTTTTCTACTTTTTTCTCATTTTATCTTTTATGGAAATGGCCAACCCGCTAACTAACCTTAAAGCAGAATGAATTGACTCTTTCAACTCATTTCTCAAAACAAGCCAACCCACCTCGCCCCGTATTTTAGCAGGTCGGGACGGGTTGACCTATTTTGTCAGCTGTAGTCAATAGGCAACACCTTATTGTCATTTTCATATAGATAATACCGAATCCTTATATATGAGGTTGTAAAGGGACAGCAAAAATAAATGTAAAAAAAAAAAACAAACTTAAAACCTTTTAAAAGGTGATTCTTTAAACTTTAGAAATTACCATGAGGAATTGAGGATGCACACCATTTCCCTCATCTGTGTTTGACCTAGGAAAGTTATTTGCATTGATCTTAGCGCTAGCAGATTCTGTGGTAGGTCAAGCAGATGCTTCTGTTGGCAGATATTGCAAATAGATCAACAGTGTCCTTCCCAATGAAAATTGAAAACTCTTCTACCTAATTTCACCTGACTCTGAGATTGGTGCTACGGAAAAAGAGCGTTTGATACCAAATGTGTAGTATAAGGGATGCCATGAACACTACAAATCATACTCTTAAGGCCAATGTTCCGTCCCGGCATCTAATTTACCATGCTCTGTTTTGGATAGGTATGTAATTACTGAGAAAATGGGGGTTGAACAAATTCGATTAGCACATTGTCAAATGAATAATCAGCTTAATATTTCAGAAGGCGGTGGTTGCAAGTAGAAATCAAATTTGTTATGAAGATACGTTAGCTTTCTTAAACAACACGACTTCAGAGAAACAGGGTTAACTTAAACGCTTTACACAAACCGGATTCATCTCTAACCTCATCGCAAAAAAATGCAACAAACGAATCCACGAAAAGCACATGACAGCGCATAATGAGAAAACAATCATATCATTATTCCAAATTTAAAACTTTCATTAAGAACTGTTCACAACATTACATCTACAACCACAAAAAAAAAATAATAATAATCTAATTCAATTAGCATCAAATTGGGGTCACAGAAAACCCTAGATCAGATAGAATCGCAACGATAGAATCAAGAACTGGTGAATTTGGTAACGGCCTTGGTGCCTTCAGAAACGGCGTGTTTGGCCAACTCGCCGGGGAGGACCAATCGAACGGCGGTCTGGATCTCCCGTGACGTAATGGTGGGTTTCTTGTTGTAGCGAGCGAGCCTAGAAGATTCCTGGGCGAGCTTCTCGAAGATGTCGTTGATGAAGCTGTTCATGATCCCCATGGCCTTGCTTGAAATCCCAATGTCAGGGTGCACCTGCTTCAGCACCTTGAATATGTATATCTTGTACGTCTCGGTGCTCTTCTTCACCCTCTTCTTCTTCTTGTCCACGCCGCCTTCCTTCGTCACCTTCTTCTCCGCCTTGGGCTTCGTCTCCGCCGCCGACGGTGCCTTCTCCGCCGCAGGCTTCTTCTCTGCCGGTTTCTTCTCGGCCTTTGTGGGAGCCATTGATGATAGTGTGTTGGTTTGGTGGTTAATAGGGAAGGGGTATTGTTTTTCTGCGAAGAGACGTGAATGGAGAGAACGAGTGCGGAATGAGGGAGAGGATTGAAAAGAATAACTATATATAGGGAGGGGAGATGGATTCTAATTGGAAGAGAGCGCGTCACGCGGATCGGGGACGTGTCATGTTTTGTTTTTCGTTGATTGAGGATTGGTTTATTGACGGTTGAGATGAGCTTGGGCCTTATTGTTTTCAGCGCCCAATACTAGCGCAATTGGGATTCGGGAGCTTGCACGTTTCGTCTTTGACATTCATGTTGGCCCATCTATTTACTTGGGCTTTGGCCCATGTATCTGAGTTACACGTAATCGTTTCAGATATATACAACTGAAAAATGGGAGTGTCTATATTGTGACTCTTATTTTTTTTTTTTAACTTTTTATTGTATAACCTTTGATTTGTTTTTATCTAATAGTTTAAATTAGTTTATTTAATAAATAAAAAATAAAATTAAAGTAACAATAGATACAAAAAAAGTGATAATAAACGCTTCAATAAAAAAGTGATAATAAATGAAAAAAGAAGAATCAATAAAGTTAGATTTGGTGGAATAGACAAATTGCTGAACTACATTAGTTTTCTTGTGTACTCTATAATCTTTACTTGTTTGTATTATGAACAATATGCTTCAGTGATATCAGAGCTTTCAAGATGACGATCTTGGCTGTGACAAATTTACAGTGGAGAAATTTGATGAAAAAAATAGTTTTAACATGTGACAAAGCATAGTGAAGGACCTCGTTGTGTAATAGATATTGTATAGAGCACTTGATGGCAAGGAAAAGAAATTGGAGAAGATGTCAAATGATGATTGAAAAGATCTTGAGATGAAAGTTGTTAGCACAATTCGTTTGTGCTTGACCCCTGAGATAAAGTATAAAGTTATGGATGAAACTTCAACGAAAAAATTGTAGAAGTATTTGGAAAATATGTATAATTCTAAGCCTCTCACAACTCGATTATATTTTAAGAAAGAATTATATAAATTAAATATGGATGAAGATACAAGCATTAGCTATCATCTTAATGTTTTTGACAAGCTAATTAGACAGTCGGCTAGTGTTGATGTGGAGATTGAAAATGAGGATAAAGCAATATTATTATTATCATCCCTTTCAAATTCTTATGAAACCTTGGTGATGATACTCTTGGTTTGGAGAGAGAAACTCAAGGAAGTTGATGTGACAATAACAATTTTGGAGAGTGAAACATTCAAGAAGCCAACATTCAAACTAAGGCTACAATTTGTGTCACTAAACATGAGTGGAATGGTTCAAATGATAACTATTACAGCAAATGAAGACCAAGTTCAAGAGTAAGAGATTATTCTAATTTTGAGTGTCACTACGGTCATGAGAAAGGTCACATCAAATACAATTGTAAAAAGTTGATAGCTGATATAAATAAATTGAAAAATAGTCAAGGGAAAGGAAAAAAGGGTAACTACAGTTGCTCAAGATGAATTTTATGAGGAATGCAATGTCTTAATGGTTGAAAAAGATAAAAGTAATTTAAATGATGATTTACTTTTAGACTCCATATGCTCCAATCATATATGTGCATATATAAAGAATTGTTTTAGACATTTGACGCTTATGATGATGAAATTGTGAAGCTTGCAAATGGTGATGGATTAAATATTTTTGAAAAGGGTAGAATCAAAATTAAATTACATAAACTCTTTACGATGTAAGGTATGTGCTGACACTTTGAAAAAAGTTAATTTATTTGGGATGATTGAATTCTTTGGGTTTTGGTTATTTTGTAAGAGGTGAGGTTTTAAGTGTTATTAAAAGTTCTTTTGTGATGTCGAAGGGAGAGAAAACTAATAATAATATGTATAAGTTGATTGTAGGTTTAGTTAAAGGATTAAATGGAGATGGAGTTTGTAATGATGAAAAAAATGTGGATCTTACTGCTAGTAATAATTTGTGATGTGAAACAATTTAAGTGAAGGTGGAGAATGTTAGGATTATAGACTTAATTAAAAAAAAATAGAAGAAGTTAAGGTTTGTTTTTAAAGGAACAAAAAGGAAGATAAGACAAGTGGTTTATAGTTAGTTAGATTTAATGATAATGATAAAATAGAAATGCAACAGACTTTGTGATTCTTTCTTTTAAATATAAGTAAGTGTGAATTGAGAGGAGAAAAAAAAAAGAGATAAAGATTGAGCGAGAGTATTGGGTGTAATTGGGATTTAGATTTGTGAGAATGTGATTTTTGAAATATTATAATTTATTGATCTTAATCAATAAAGTTAGATTTGGTGGAATAAGCAAATTGTTTAACCACTTTAATTTTTTTGATTGCTTTATAATTTTTATTTGTTAGTGTTAATATCGACACTCAACAGATATTGTCTTATATAACAAACTCTGATTATGCCAATGATTATTGAAAAATGAAAATCATTTTATAGCTTGTCCCAGAACGGCCAGACCCAAATGAAACAAGAGAGTTGTATTAGGTAATCAACAATCAGCGTAAAACTTTCTCAAATCTGTACAAAGAGTCGTTTTACAATACTCCCTATGTTAAACGCAGTATGAATACTCATTGTATTTTATCTATTATCACCATTTTTTTAATTACTTTATCATCATTACAGTCCTTCAAACTTACAACTGCGAGATTCTGTGAGATGTTGTGAGTGAGCAGAACGCGTCGCTGACGAAGATAAAGCCTACTGGAGACTGGTGGAGCTCTACGACCCCGACACGGCGACGTGAGGGCCAGAACCCAATGGCGAGGCAGGTTCAATGGAAATTTCATATGGTACTAGATGAGCCCAATTCAACAATAAAAAGGGTGGCTCCTGAAGAATTCCCGATACACATTCCAGAAGAGTCTTGTTTTTGGACAATGGGGGGTGGCAAAAATCGTGCCTTTTCTTTTTACCTAGATGCAACAAGTTTTTTTTTTTTTTCTTTAAGGCAAGTCTCACCCAAGTTGTCAACTTATATTATATATCAACCTTTGCCACAATAATCTTGATGGCCTCAAAACTGGAATTTTGTAAAGTCAATTTATACAATCCTATACTAATAAATCGGTCCACATTATTATATAAAAGTGGGTGGATTTCTTAAACATTAATCACTTTCTTCGTTTTGGCAGGACCATGATGAATATATACTTGGTGCCAGAAAACAAGGCTTTCCCTGTTTCTACCACATTGTGAATTTGTGCGAGTTTGGTAAAATACAGATAAGCTACGATTTTGTGAAGGTGTTGGACCGGATGAAGGATTAAGATCGGGTGTTGTGAGGAAAAATTTGAAGGACAGTGAGCGTTGGGTTCAATTGGTTCAAGAGTTGATGAAAATTAGAAGGGGTTCAGTTTCGGTTTGAGGGTGCAGAGAGGGTGTTGAAGCAGAGGCTGAGGGTCGGAAGTGGGTCAATTAAAGGGACTAATTTGTAAAATTCCACAGCATAACATACCGACACTTCAGCGCAAGTGATGCATACCAGCCATTGATTTGATTTCATTTGTAACCAATGCTTAAAACCACAGTGAATATCCATACTCCGTTGATAGAGTATTGTAAAAGGACCCACTCCTTTATAACATGTATAGACGATATGATTGACTACTACAGAACAAGAAGATCGTTCATGGTATTAGTATTGACTAACTTTGCTTGGAAAACTGTCTTATGGAAAACTTTGTTGACATCCGTTTGAATCATATTACTAAATTTTGGACTAAAAAAGCGAAGCTTCTTCACAATTCATGAGAATATCATATTTGAACTTATATAAGACCTATGGTACTTAGGTTCTTGATAGTAACTGACATATGAAACTCAGAAAACCAATAGCAGTTATCTATAACTGCAACTTAATTTTGGAAAATAATAGCAGAAAAATATTCCAGCTCCAATCAACAATTCAACATCAAAACCTTCTGAACATGATTTCATGGAATATAATTGCGAAGCTTAGCAGGTTATTTGACTAGCATATTAGTATTACGAATAATGCATCTGGTATTATTTTATTTTCAATGCAAGCCAAACATGTCTGCACAGAAAACTCAGTTGCTGAATGCAAAAAGAAGCAAGCATCCAGGGATCTACCGTCAAAACAGCTAGCTTTAATGCAAAAGGGAAAATTAATAAATTGCAAAATATTATTAGCTGGGCAAAGGTAATAGTATATAGTACAAAACCATGTCTCACATCCTTTACTTCCTATAATTCCAGCATGTAATTTGAAACTCAAAAGAGACACCTGGACTCAGGCTTAATTCTGCGATTTGCACTGTGTAAAACGGGATATTAATCTTTGCTTAACAAAGGGAACGACATGCTGCTTACAACCACTGCTTTCAAGAAGAAAAACTTATCTAGTACCTGTCAATTTCAGCAGGGGAAAACATGAGAGAAGTCAAACACGGACAAACAAAATGTTCAATTCAGTTGCAACTTGCAAACATGCACTCTATGCAATAAAAATGGTAATAAAAAAGCTAAAAAAGTTTCCTTGAGTTGCGAAAACTAACATTGCTGCCATAATAAATCATAATATAGCACAAGGACACATCACAGATATGAAGAACATCACATAAGGGGATATCGAAAGGCTAGTCCAATGCAAAAATTTTCAAAACAAAGCTTTACTACAGTTAACAGATAGACTGGTATTAAAAAAACGTAGCTAACTGTTTCTAAGAAAGTGTTGGGACAAACAAAACAGACAGCAACTGCCAATGCATTTAAAGAGTGAAATGATATTGGTTGCATAACACAAACTATCTAGAGGTGCACTCAGGATTCATCATCCATGAAGATGCTCAGCTTCTTTATATAATGACAACAAAACCATTTTATGCCTAATTTAACTTTTTCTATAAAAATTTCCAAACTACTTGAAGAAAAGAATTGAATTTTGTTTTATCTTCAGGCAAAAGCTTAGAATACAAGCAAAAGCTTCCAAAAAGAAAAGTACCTTCGTTACGGGACTACTGAAGTTTAAAAATGTTAGAGAATATTAGGGTTATTACTTATCAAGTTATTAGTCTTTTGTTAATGGGTTTGGGCTTGTATTAGAAGTATAAGTATTTAACCTAATTATTAGTATATAAAGGATAGTAGGTTGTGGTATTGTATTACTTTACATCATCTTTTACTCATTTCTTTCTTCCCTAACCCTAATCCTATAACTCTAACAAAAAATTTCACTGCAACATCTTCAACTTCTCAAGGGATGTAATATCCAAAGACATCATGGAGAAATTAAAAAGATTCCAGAAAATGGAATAATTAGGATTACAGTTTTCTGCCGTTTGAATTCAAAACATGACACATTGCTCTAAACATTCATTTTTGAGTAGAAAGTAAATCCAGAACGCTCTAATAACCTAAAAATAAACAAAAAAGAGGGCACCACGTGGCAAAATTAGAAAATTTAGTAAAAGTTGAGTTGGCAAGTTTACACCAAGTCAACAATAAGATGCTAAAGCAAGTTGTTTATTTGCATAGCCAAGAAATCTAAAAGGTCTTCTTCGAGCACGATTATGAACCAGTGATTTGCCTTATACCCATTCATGCAATCACCTCTTTGTTATGCCTTCTTGAGAAATTTTTAATTAGCCATCTTGTCAGCAAATATCATCAGATGGCAGCATAAATATCTGTTAGGTTTTCATCCTAATTCTCTATTCTCTCTTTTCCTCCTTCCTTACCTAAAACCCTCCAATTCAACATGATATCAGAGTAGTACCATCCTCTGTGACATGTCTCGTCAATATTCCGTTGCCTAGTTCTCAAAAATTTGTAACTCTGATTAGTCACCTTTCTTGTTGTATTCTCTTTTCGGCACCCTCTCTCTATCTCTCCACTGTCACTTTCTCTCTTATGTTCGTAGTTGTCAGTGGCAGTTCGCGTACATCAGTGGGCTTATATGCCGGCCGCCACCACCATCTTCTTCGGAATCCGTAAATCTGATAGTCCGTGTGTTTTTCTCTCTCTTTTTGCGGCTGCGATCTCATATTTACATATCTGAGGTCTGTTACACCTCCATCACGTTCGCCTTCCTTCGACAAGCCTCTCTCCGATCGGAGCACGCCGCACCTTCGTTGCAGCTCCAACATCCACGCCCCTCCTTCTTCCAACGTGTGAGGGCGCGTTTGGAGACGTATCTTGCCGTTGGACTTGGACTCACTGTTGGCCGTTTGGAAACAACTTCTAAAACCGTGATTTCAGTTTTTGGCCTCTTTCTTTCAAGCCGCTACCTCATCAGCCTTCTCTGGCGAGCCTTTTCCGTCCATCTCTGGCGCTTGTCCATCCAGATCCCGCAGTTACAGTGGATGTCTTTGGCCACTATGATCACTTCTACTGCCTCCTTGTCCACCAGAAAGTCTAGTATTTCTAGTTTGGTGTTTGTCATGCTGTTATTTTCTCACTAATGAATCATACCAGCGATGACTTCTCTTTTCACCAACGATCATTTCGGTGATGGTTTCTCTCTCACAGATGAATTATACTAGTGGTGACCTCTCTTACCATCGACGATCATTCCGATGGCGATTTATATTGACTATGACTCACACCAGCCTCCGGTGACTTCTTTCTCATCAATGAGTCATTAAGTGATGAATTGGCTGTGAATCATACCAGCCTCCCATCGTGAATCATGTCAATGGTGATTTCTCCTATATCACTTATGAATCATGCTGGTGATGAATCCTCCATGGCTGTGATGCATGCCCGCCTTAGTTTCAATTTTGAAGTTTTTGGTCTCTTGACATTATTGTTTGAAACTTCCAAATGCGGTTTAGAGAAGTTTGGCCTTGTTGTGCTTGATTGCTTGAGAAGAAATTTCTGTCAGGCTAATGATCATTCCAGTCGTCTTCCTGAGTTATCTTTCCAGCAATGCCTCATCTCTCTGGTGTCTCCAGCATCTTTGAATTGCCTTTCCAACCATGTTTTGTGGAGCCCACTTTATTTTTATGTTATTTTCTTTTTAAAGTGTTTATTTGTAACAAGTTTAAAGCTTAGTAAGCTTTAATTTGAGGGAGAGTGTTAGAATATTTGAAATATATCTCATAATATCTTTATTGTATCTTAGAATATTTTAGAGTATTATAGATGATCAAATAAGAGTTATTTCATATTTATTATTTAATGATTTGTTTTCTTATTTAATTAAGATTAAGAGTCTAGTATTAGTATAAATAAGACTATTGAGTTTGTCTTTCATATCACATCAAATCAACATCAATCTCAAAGTATTCTCTCTTTTCCTTCATCTTTACCTAAAACCCTCCAATTCAACCTAATATAAATTTTTGAAACAAGGTTTTAAATTTGTTGGGTACTGGTACTCTTGAAAAAAAAAATGGGCACCATAGTAATTGGAGTAAATACACCAAAGAAACTCAGAAAACTGAAAACTAAACAACTAAACCAAATTTGCAAGACTTAAAGGAGAAAAAAAAGTGTTGACGAACAGTATAGATTATGAAAATGGCGAATGAGAACTATTAAGGAAAAGGGATTTCCAAGCAAACCTTGGAGAACCAGCGTTCATGTTCCGATGAAGAATCCTCCCCCCACTGGAATCCTTGGTATCAATCAATTCCCTCAACCCCAGGTTCCCCACTTTCTCCTCCTTCTCCTCCTCCACTTCAGCACCGCCACCACTACCACCACCACCACCACCACCACCACCAACCGCTCTGGGCACCAACCTCTGGAAGTAATTCCCATATATATACTCGGGCGAGTACCCGTGCTCCTCATCGAATATCATGATGTGGCCGTGCCACTCCCAAACACGATAATCGGAACCCTTCTCCTCGTGAAACCCAACGCAGATGTGGTGGTCGCGAACCGACACGGCCTGGCCCGAATTGGGCTTTAGGGAATCAGTGTTGCCGCTGTGGATGACCTTGATGATTTCCCTTTCGAGCTTGGATTCTTCTTTCGCGAGCTCGGATTTGCCTTCGTAGTTTTCGTCCTCGTAGTCGTCGTCGTCGAGGTTGTTGAAGAGGAAGTCCTCGAGGGACTGAGTGATCAAGGGGTTGTTGATTGGAGAACGAAGCTGAAGCCTGCCCATGAGAGTTTGAAGGAGAAGGTTGTCTAAGTTGGAGGAGTTGTTGTTGTTGAAGGAGCTCATGGTGTTTGATGACGGTTCTCAATTGGAAAGGAAGGGTTTTAGAAAATGAGAAATAGCGGCTATTTGATTGACCTGAAAGAGAAACGGAACAGAAGAGATTTATGCCTATGGCTTTATCCTTTTATAAGCTTTTCGCCCACGGATGAGAGAGAGACCTGTGAGACCGCCTGATATTTTTGTGCTCACTGGTTACGCGAGAATGTGATAGACGGGAATTCGTTTTGGGCCTGGCCTAGCCTCCCTTTCGCAACTTTGTGGAAATTTTGTACCAAAAGAAAATTACTTTTTTCTTGTATTTAAAATTCATGACAAACAAAATTAAGGTTGGTGGAATTTCTAACATGTCTGAATGATTTTTTTTTCACTGCAATAGTATTTTTTGATTTTTGATAGGATATTTTTTGAAATATTTTTATGAGACTTACTCCTCAAATATTGTTATAATTAATTCTTACTATAATAGTATAAAAATACACTTTTTTAGTGCACGTTTATAAAAAAGAACTACTAGGTTCATTTCATTCAATGTCCCTATGCGATAGGCCAAAGCTAAAAAAAGCACGTCATAAATAAAGAAGAATATGCACCAAACTCATGAAGAAAAAATTTATTATATTTGAATTTTAATTATGATAAAAACAAAAAGTGTTAGATTTTAGGATTCTTACCTAGAGCAATTTAGCAGTAGCAGAGTTGTCGGATGCTTCATCATGTTCATGAAATTTGTTGTGTTTGATAAAAACACATGCTCCTCTTGGTAGGATATGTTTAATATGCTACTTAAATAATTAGAAGCATGCACGCTTTGAAAAATGTATCAATAATAGAAAGTAATTTTTGTTTGACTTGCTATGTTATTATTTTTTCTTCCGATAAAAGGGATACTTTATTTTTAAATATGAAGTTATGCAAACTTACTGAGCCGCCACTCTTCCCCCCCCCAAGAAGCACTCATCTCTTATAGCTAAGAAACTCAAGGCCTTTCAACTTCAACAGTCTCAATCCTCCAAAAAGGTCAAAATCAACAAAGAACAGCCTCTTAAATACTTAGTCAAGTCTATCACAATTTGACTTAATTTCTTGCTCGAAAACCCCGCCCCTTACCATTGCGACTTATCCATCGTCGAAGTCCAGATTAGAGATGCTAATTCTGCGACGCCGGCAACCAAGGGGAAGAAAGACAGAGGCCCCAGAATTTTCATTGGGGTTGATTTAGCATGACGAACTCCAAAGTGGCAGAGGAAGATGTGATCTCGAGCTAACTATTGTGTTATTGGTAAGGAAAATGTTGCAGCAGAGTTGTCGAGTTCTATGTTTTCGTACTTGAGGAATTCCGTGAAGGATGTCTAGCTTTGTAACTAGGGATGGCAACGGGGTAGGGCGGGCGGGGAGAGGAAATAATATCTGCCCGCCCGCCTCCGCTCCATATCTATTGTTTTCTTTCTTGGTAAGGAAAACCATGAATATCCACTGGTACTCGATAAATTATAAAAAATTCAAAAAAATCAAAAAAATGAAAAAAAATATAATACTATAATTTTTCAAAATTTTTTCAACACAACTTAATTTAAAAATAATGTCAAACACCTAAAATACTTTTGATTTATATAACTTTACAATATTTTAATTTATATAATTAATTTTTTTAATAATTTTATATAAAATATTTGTGTAAATTTTTTGCTTGACTCCCACTCCCACTCCGTTTATTAAACGGGTATTTATATCCACGGAAAAAATTTGACGAGTATTACCCGCCCCCGTCACAGGTATTACCCACGGGTACTCGCGGGGGTGGATAAAATTGTCATCCCTATTTGTAACTTCAACTTGGTCTAGTTTCTTCTTTGGTTTTTGGGTTTGGTGAAGGGCTTAGATTGGACCTCCCTATCCCCTGTTTCTCCTTCATGGAATTCTTCTTCTCCATCCTCAAACCAGTTATGAACCTTTCAACAAAGGTGTGAGCTTTGGTATAAGCATCTAGGCAGGGACAGAACAATGGGACTATAGTGAAAATGGATCCAATAATACAATTCCTATTCAATATTTCTATCGACATTGGTAATTGATGAACCAATGAAATTTGGGATCACTTTACAAATTTTAAACAAATTTTTATGATTTTAGGGACCAATCACATAATTACCTACAATTCAAAATATTACCTGTTATTATGGTTATAAGTAAATCATACTAACCATTGATCAAGATTTGCACAAGTTCAACGGAGTCTAATGCATAGAGCATCCATGCTCCTAAACCTTTTAGAAGCATTGAAAATGTTTCCCCTTTTATAATTTCATAATCCAATATAAGTGTTCCTTTCTTTTTTATTTATCTCTTATTCTTTTCGAACTTATTGAGATAGAATTTCTTTCATTCCTAAATTTTAATTATTTTTGCTTCAACCTTCAGGTGGCAAAGAAGATATCCCAATTTTGAATCCATTGCAATGGATTTTTATGCATTGGAATTGTGATATGCTTCAATGAAGGTCAGTTTATAGTATTTTGTTTTCACTTTTTTCTTTTGAGTTACCATTTAATCCTCAAATCATTTTCTCTTGGAACCATTGGTGAGTGCCATCATCTTTCCATTTTAGGTGGTAGAGAAGATAATTCTTCAATGGAACTCTACTAAGTTAGAGGAAGGTTATAAAGTGGAGTTTTGGGAAGTGGTTGATGTAACTCCTTGGTGGAATTCTACTAGGTGGAGAAGAAGGTTGTCCAAGTTAGTGTTGTTGTTGAAAGAGCTCATAATGTTTGTTGTGGGTTCTCAATATGAATGGAAAGTCTAGTAAGCAGAGGGAGGGTTTTATAAAATGAAAATAGCGGCTCCTTGACTTGATAGAGAAACAAAATGGAAAGGTTTATGGCTTTATCATTTATGCGCCTTCACACAGACCACTACAAGATATCCACCCCTAGTTGTCTACATAACTCTTTTAAATTAGAATGCATTTATTTAAAAATGGCTTAATTTATTATTTTATACCTTTTCAACAAATGACACGTGCCTTTTTTTTCAGTTTTAAACATCTTCCCTCTTTCAAGTTTTAATTATCTTTTCTAATTTTAACTGAGTTTTAAAATATTTGTGCAACACAAGTGATAATACTCATTTGTGCTAACAAGTTTTTTTAATAATTGTATGAGAACTCGACAAATAGGAATTTCTTTTGGGCCTAACCGGCCTTTAGCAACTTTGTGGTTGTGGATATCACACCAAAAGAAAAGTGTTTCTTGTACACATGGGCGGAGCCAGGATTTTAATTCTAGGGGGGTTGAGACTAAAAATTAAATATATGTTTCTAAATATTTAAGTTTAAAAAATTTAATTATCATATAATACAAACATAAAAATAAATTCAATTCAATTCATAACCAGCATGTTTTAAATTAGAAACATTCATAGTAAACACAATTAAATATAAGTCAATCTTAAATATATACTATTAATTTTTAAGTTGTGCTCGAAATTATTTTATAGAATAAAAGTCATTTATTATCGCATCTGTGGTGAATTTTTCAATAATCTCATTTTCAATGTAAACAACCATGTAATCTGTAAGAAAACCATCTTCCATCTTGTTTTGCAGCTTTGTTTTAATAATTTTCATAGCTGAAAAGGCATGCTCAGTAGTTGCTGTTGATACAGGAAGAGTCAAAACAAGTCGAAGCAATCTATCAACCAAATGATAAACATTTGAATTTTTCAGTTTCCACCAATCTTTGACACAAGTTAGCAATAGTAGACAAATTCTGAAAATTTGGATGTTTAAAGACATCAAGCTCATAATGTTGCAATTCATATTCCAACTGAATCTTTTCTTGCTCAGAAAAATCTGAAGGATAAAACTTCTCAACAAGTTTACATATGTCACCAACATTAAATGACTTGTAGTCATCTTTAAGATCTAAAGTTATACTCAATATGATAAGCTCTATCGTTTGTTCACTAAATCTACTATTAAGTTCTTTCAATTGATAATCTACCAGAGTTATAAATATATTCACATGATAGTGATGCTCAACTGTCACATTATCCTTTCGATGACGAGACCGAATTATGTCAGAGAAAGAAGTACTCATATCAGGAAGTTGAATAGCTTGACTTTTACAAAATGAATTAACTTTCTCTAAAAGACTATCCCAACCACAATCTCTTAACCTATGAATCATTGATTTTGTGCTAGATACTAAATGCATAGCATTTAAAATATCTTGAGATTTTTGTTGCAAAGTTTGAAAAAGTTTATCAGTAATTCCCATAATCTCTTTCATCATGTGCAAAATGAATATAAATTCAAATGACATCAATGACTTAAGAGCATAAGTAGCATCACCTCGTTGGGAGTATGTTGAGTCTTCAACAGTTAAATCTTCAAGAACTGAAGCAGTTGCAGTAAACATACGTAAAATGCTACATATTGAATTGAAATGAGAACTCCATCTCGTGTCTCCAGGTCTTTGCAATGTGCTAATTTGATTCATTCCCCTTCCTGTCTCAATCTCATCATTTGCAACCAATTTCATTTGCATAAGTAGCTTGTAGTTCATCATTGCGTTTAGAAGAAGAGCACACCACATTGACAATAAAAGTTAGATTTTGAAAGAATGCATGAACATCAGTTACTTCTCTAGCTGCAGCAATAAGAGTCAATTGTAATTGGTGAGCTAAGCAATGGACATAATACGCATAAGGACATTCTTGACGAATTAAAGCTTGTAAACCATTCCACTATCCTCTCGTATTACTTGCTCCATCATATCCTTGACCCCGCACATTTTGAATGTTAAGATTATGATGAGACAATATTAAACATATCTCTTGTTTAAGAGTTATTGCGGTGGTATCTATAACATGTGCTACATCTAAAAAATACTATTTTACAAGTCTATGCTTATCAACAAATCTAGCGACAAGTGCCATTTGTTCTCTTTTAGATTCATCTCGAGCTTCATCAACAATCAAACAAAATTTCGCATCATCAATCTCATTGCAAATTTTATCTTGCACCTTTCTAGCAAAGATATGTAAAATTTCCTTTTGAATAGTAGGAGATGTGAACCTTGCATTTTAAGGGGCATTCTCCAAAACAATTTCATTCACTTTTTCATTGTAAGAAGTCAAGAGCTTAATCATCTCAAGAAAATTACCACGATTTCTGGGCTCCAAGCTTTCATCATGGCCTCCAAAAGCACAAGCCTGAAAGTTAACCATTTAACATCTATAAAGGCTTTAAGACGTAATCTGTTACTCAAAATTTGTTGTGAAGTCTGTTTATGTAGTACTCTTTCAATGTGATATGACTGATTCTTTAAATCTTCATAACATCTAATAACAATATTGTGAACTGAATTGAGACTTTTTCCTACATGAGATAAAAATGCACATTATTTTTCATTGTTCACTTTTCTCCAATTTCTAAACCCTTTTGAAGTGAATAAACTTACTTTTTTAGAAAATAAATAGCATGGAAGACAAACGGCTGCATATTCTTCAGGTGAATATTCTAACCAAGAAAAAGCTTTAAACCAATGAGCTTGAAATCGACGATGATGATCTTCTGGACTAGAAAGTGGATACACATCCATAATAAATTGATATGGTCAAAACTTAATATAAGCCCTACGAATTTCATCTTGTTGATTAATAGGATATTCTCAAATTTGTGGACGCTTTTCAGGATCACGTATCAAAGTGCCAATATTAATTTTTTCTTGTTCAGTTCTCATAACTTTGGCAGGAGGTAACTTCATAGTAGACACTATTGTAACTTGCTCAACAATATTTTCAACATTCATCTCTGAATATATATTTGACTCACTAGATTGTGCATTATCATTATTCATTTCCTTTCTCTTGAAAAATGAATCAATTGTTTTCTTCTTAAAATCTTTCAACTTAAAAAATATGCATATATATATATATATATACATATATATATATATAAAGTGAGCTACAATCTATTTACAATTTGATGTATTTTAAATACTCTAAACTAATTACAATATAAATACAAAACAAATAAAACTAATTAATGTACGTGATATAAAAGCTTTCTATTTTTCTAATTTTATAAATCTATAAAAACAAATAAGAGAAAAAAAAGAGCATTAGAAGAATAAATTAATAAAAGATTTACAGTAAAAAAATAAAAAATAATCTAACAATATTGTACAATGCAAACTAACCTTGTGGTGCTGGATTTGAGGCCTTGTGTTGTGCTTGTGCGTGCATGTGATCTTGTCTAGTTCGGTACATGTTCTTCTTCTTTAACTGTTAAAATAGTAGAATGAAAAGAAAGAAAGTGAAAGTGATAAGAAGGCAGTGACTGAAAAGAGTAAAATGTGAAAAAGAAAAAATTAAAAAATTTATTGAAAAAGTCTCATCTGTCTCTCTCCATTTTTTTTAACTTTTAACTTTTTTTATTTTTAATATTATTTTATTCTTGCTACGAGAAACTTCTTTATATTTCTTGATGCTACAGAAGTCTCTCTCCATTAATTCCATGTCTTTGTAACTTTTAACTTCTTTATCCTTTTTTGACTTTTTAACATTTTTTTGTTTTTAATATTATTTTATTCTTAATTGTGTAGCTTTTTATTCTTTTACACTTATTACTTATTTTATAATATACAAAATTGAGATATAACATTCATTTTTTTGTTATAGCGGCCACACAAAAAAAAATGATATATAAGTAAAAGAAATATTACTAGTTGAGGGACCGTGTCACATCCCTCCCTCCTTCTGCTTTTGCTTGTACATAAAATTCATGATAAATAAAAAGGAAGTTGATAGAATTTCTGAATCAAGTAGAATATATATGCACCAAAAGTCCAAAACCCATGAAGAAAAAAATTGTTATATTTGTATCTTACTGTTAATTAAGTAAAATATATATACAAATATAGATCATTAACTATTATAACTAGTGGTACTCTCCTAACGGAAAATATATCGGGGAAATCTATAAATTTTAAATTTTGGTGCACCAAAAAAAATTAAATTTTATTAAAGTGGAACCAGATTCAATTAAAATCTTAATTGATAAGTTAACCTAAATTTTAAGTATAATTTCAAATTTCTTTGTACAATGATGTACAAAAGTCATTATATAATTTCAAATTTCATCTTTCCTTTATTTTTCATTGGTTGAATTACTTTGTATGCTGCTATAATAATTGCGGGAATTTAAATTAGTACTTATAATTTAAAAGTTTGTAATTAAGTGTGTTGATTGAGCTTTTAAAAAATGAGCAATTATTTTTTTCTGAAATAAACTGAATTAAACATGATTTAAATCCTTATACTTTAGAAAAGTTGTAATTGGGTCCATGATCCCATCCATTCATTATGACATTGTGATATATGATGGAATATTTCTAGGTGTCATACATACTAATTAGGTTTTCCCTCTCAACATATATAGTCCATGGTGTTTGCCACTTCGGCGCCCACCATATTATGTTAAAAGGCTTTCTACTGTACTCTAAGGACTCGTTTGGTGGTCAGGATAGGATAAGAACGGATAAGATCAGAGAGCAGGATAGGAGTAGGATAGGATATGAGCAGGATAAGCTGTTATCCTATCTGATGTTTGATATCTACCAGATAATCAACAGGATAACATTATGTTATCCTGTCTTGTATTAAACCAGATATTATCAGGATATGATATAAATTATATGCAAATGACAAATGTACCATTATATCAGAATTACATATTTTAAAAAAAATTAACTTTTTTTTTTACATTTTGTACATTTAAATTATAAAAAATTATACAAAAAAACTACACAAAATAGATAGAATGAAAACGAAAGCAAGAAACAGAGAGGTAAAGGAGATAAGGCTATCTGTGTGTGACTAAAGACTTGGAGAGAGGCATGGTGCTTGGGTTGCTTTCTTCATTGTGTGAAGAGGTGGGCGATTCGCGGTTTTTGTTTAGGTGGAGGTTGAACGTTGGTTATGGAGGTGAGGGGTTGGACCGTGATGGTCTCGGTTGGGACGGTGGATGAGTGGTGTTTGTGATGGTTTGGATGAGGTTTCACATAGAAGATGGTTAAAGGGTGAAAGATGAAGGTTGATTAATGGGTGTGGGTTAATGGAGGGCTGGAATGGAAAAAAAAATGATATCCTATCCTACTTGCTTCTAACCCAGCCTCACGCCTAGGATAAAAATTTAACTAGTGAGTAGGATAGGATAAGCTGACAGGATAACCATATCCTATCTTATTGGTTCACCAAACTATAGATTAAAGTAAGATATGATAACTTATCCTATCCTACCTCCCCTATCCTGGCCACCAAACGAGCCCTAAAAGCAAAAAAAAATCATTTTTTATGGAGCATTTAGTCATTAATTCTTTTCATATTCTCTTTCTCTCTCTTTTACTTTTTAAAATCAATGGTTGAGATCTATATGTAAGAAGAAAAAATTCTTCCTCGAGGAAGACATAAGATTTTTTTCTAAGGTTAAGCGTTTTTTCTTTTTTACTAATTCCTCTAGTTCATGATGGAAAAGAACAATGGCTATTCTTATAATTCCACATGATATCTACAACCCCACCATAATGTCGCTATGGCCATTGCCATTGCCACCACCATTCCTTCTTCCCCAATAAACTCTGTTGGCTTCTTTATTCTAATGCAAAATTTATAAAATTACCTCATAAAGATGCTATACTTCAAGCCTCAAACTCTGCCACATACATATTAGGGATTTGAAGAGAGAAGTTCTTCCCTGAAGTGAAATGGAGGGAACAAGGACAAGACACCATAACATCCATCTCTGCAACAAACCCATACTTCAAGCCTCAAACTTAGTGGCTGCCTTAGTTATCAAGCCCCTTGCCCTCATAACACATGCTCTCAAACCCAGCAAAATTTACCATTATAACACCTCACCAAGCTCGCTGAGCACCAACACAAAACTCCCGACCACAAAATTTATCCCTCCACGAGACTCACTACCACCTTTGTTTCATCCCTCAAAAACCAAATTTATCGTATGCTAATCACTCTCAAATAACCTATCACTCCTTGCACGCATCCACACATATTGGACCCCTGCAGCCGCAAGGATAATGTTAAAAATATAAAAATATGTAATGATAATTTATATATATATTTAAATAAGTATATATAAGAAGATTAATTTTTATTTATAAAAAAAAAATTATATAAAAAAAAGAAAATAATAATAATTTAATTATATAATAAATTAATATAATTTTGTCCTAAATCAATTATTATCATTCCTAAAATCAATCGTAATCAATCATAATTTCAATTATAATTAATCACACTAACATCCTCCTCAAACTCAAATAGGTATAGAAGAAACCAACTTGAATTTGGAAATCAAAATACAGAATTGACCAAGATGATGATTGAGTTTGGAGTCTGGAGTTTGAAAAATAAACTAAAAATATTTACAAGTAGATATACGAAAATAAAATAAACTAAAAATAATTTAAAAACACAACGTCAAGATATTAGAGAAGTCAACAGGCTCAAATTACGTTTGAGATAGAACCATCTGCATATGAAAAATCTACAGTGGGAATAGAGTATTGTCATCAGAACGAAATTTAAAATTTAAGACATAATCTAAAACAAAATTCTGTCATCAGAACGAAGTCTGGAATTCAAGACGGAGTCTAAATCGAAATCTGACATCAAAACAAAATTTAGAATTTAAGACAAAATCTAAAATAGAATCCTGCCATCGAAACGAAGTCTAAAATCTAGGACGGATTCTAAAATAGAGTCCTACCATGTTAAAAATATAGAAACAGACAGTGATAATTTGTATATATATTTAAAAGTGTATCTGAAGAGATTAATCTATTTATAAAAGAAACTATTGTATAAAAAAAAAAATAATAAAATATAATTATATAATAAATTAATCTAATTTTATATTAAATTAATTATAATCATCTTCAAAATCAATCATAATTTCAATTATAATTAATTACATTAAAAGATCAATTCCCAATTACAGCTCCCAAAAGCTCCCTACAGCCTTAACTCGGAGTTATTAGTTTCTTTCTTCTAATTTTAACTCCTCTATGACTACATGTACTTATTTAATTAGACCCCTGTCAAACTTGTAGTGCCCCTAAGGTGCTTAAGGGTGATCAAGAGGTAGGCTAGTTGGAGCCTCTGGAGGAAGGTGGCAGAGAAGTTCTCTATGAAGCTCATAAAAGGTTTTGGTTTGGTTGTGGTTAAAAGGTTTTGATTTGGTTGTGGTTATGGTGTGGCGGAATTTCGCTGGCATTGGACCTTTGAAGGGATTTAGGGATGGGATGAAGATGTAGATTATAGTCTTGATATTTATCTAATTTTTATATATTTAGTTTTTTAATTTATTTATAAATTTATTTTATATTTTATAAAAATATTATGATCACATATAATATAAATATAATATATATATAAAATTATATACAAAATATTTTCCATTACATATAATATAAATATAATTTATATATATATAAAAATTATATACAAAATATTTCCCGTTACGAATGGTTGCCATTAGATCCATTTAATTTGGATGTGGGGGGCGGGGGCGGGGCGGGGGGGGGGGGGGATAGGGATGTGATATGACAACACAAGTCATTAAGTGGCCTAAGTTGGATGCCACATTAGTAAGTCATAACATTGTACTAATGGAGGCCTGGATCTGAAACTCGGATCCAATTATGAACTTCTAAATTATAGGACAACTTGTTTTTTTTAGTTGCTTAGAAAGCTACCCATAGATCAGCCGTGAGTGGCAAACCGGATACGGTTTTTTCCGGTTGAAACTGTTTAATTTAATTATGAAAAATAAGGGGTGTAAATAAATTGAATTATTTATGAATTATTCAAATTTAAATTATTAAATATTTAATTAAATTTATTTGTTTAATTAAACAAATAAGTTTAATATTAAATTTAATATCAATTATATAAATGAGTCAAATTCAAATTTTGTAAATTAACATTAAAAACTTACGAATAATTCATATATGTATATATATTTAATCATGAAAAATATTTTATATAAGAAAAGATATAAATAATAACAAATTATATATTGCTATTACTTAGTAAATTGTAAATTTATTTAGAGAATTATAACTTAATTTATTATTATTTACCATTTATCTAAACTGTAATTTTTTTAAAGTATTTTATTCTCTTTTTATTTTTACTACATCTTTTAATATAAAGATATCTATTAAATATTAAATTAATAAATTTAAAATATATTTTAACAACAAATTTGATAAAGAAAAATAAAATAATATTATAAACAAATTAAATCTTCAAAAGTGAGTTGGTTAAAATTTAAGAATAATCATCTAATATCGTCTCTGAAAAAACTTCATCTCCCATATTAAAAAATTGAAAAATCTAACTTAATTCTTGAGAATCAAAAAAATTGAATTAAATAAGTCATTTTTTTATCTTTTTTATTAGACATTTTAATCCTAGTTAAAGATTAATTTGATTTAATTTTTATGATTCTCAAAAATCGAATTGGATTTTTTAATTTTTCATAATGTGAGGAGCGAATTTTTTTAAAAAAACGAGATTAGATATTCACTAAAAAACTGGTTAAGTGGTCAGATTTGTTCGACACCTTTCTCTTCTCCAGAAGCAAACCAAAACCTAAAGCTAATAGAGCCATAGACGGAGAGATTATTAGATATTCCAAAAACGGTTTTATTTTATTTATCATTTTACCGAATTTTTTAAATTATGTATTAAAATACATTCGTTTTAAAATATGTTTAGAAGTTATCATAAATGATAATAACTTTTCACTTGTGTAATTTTATTTATTTTTTAATAAATAGTTCAAAAGTTACCATTTGTGTAAATTTATTTATTTATAGTAAATAATTTAGAAGTTGTCATGAGTGATGATGAATTTTGACTTGTGTAATTTTATTTTTTTAGTAACACCATAAAAAGTAATAAAGTTTAAGTGATAATAAATAATATATAAAAATTATAGAACAATAAATATAAGGACTAAATCTTTTCTTATAATTTTTTATCATACTTGTGAAAGTTAAAAAAATTATTAATGTAAGATAAAATATTTCTAACAGATACAATACTTTCAAACAAAGAAGGTTGCTACTTGACTTTTGATATTGTTGATATCATTATAACAAAATATTTTTTCTATTAAAAAATCTCAAAATAGTTTTCATATATATATATATATAAAACATTATTATTACATTAATTAATAAGATAATAAAATTCAAATTCAAATTTGTAATGACACAATTTAAAAATAATACTTATAAAAAAGAATCTTGAAATGATTTATATTTTTATTTTTTAAATAATAATATTAAAATTGAAATTCAAATTATATTAGTAGTATAACTTAGAGATGATAATTGACAAAAGTTTAAAATTTTTATTTAATAAAATAATACTAAAATTTAAATTTAAATAATATTGGTGATATAATCTAGAGTTATCATTTGATAAAATGTTATAAATTATGACTCTTTCTTTTTATATATTGTATTGATTGATTAATTGAAGGAAGGGTGATCCGATTGATTTGCACATTTCACATTATAAGCAATATAAAAAAATGGGTTCTTCATGAATCAATCCATTTTTCCCCTCAACAATTGGCCATGGGTACAGAAACTAAAGGTATTTATCAATATAATAAGAATGCAACTGGAACCAATTTTGCTCTAGTACTATATGATAGCAAAGTAAGGCGAGAATATAAAACTAACTAAATTTGGGGCTCCATCTAATATAAAAATAACTAAATTTGGTATTTGTGGAGGTGATGGCGGAGGAGGTGAGGTGAGGTAGTAGGTGGTGGGGGTGGTAGAAGTGGGCGTGGGGGTGGGGGTAACCGATTGGAGAGCATTGGCAATCTGTAATAATAGATAAAGTCAAAGATGTAACATACACCATAATAACTAATGAAGGAGTGTGTAGCAACCACCCTAAATTTGGTATTAAGCAGTGCAGAGATCCGAACAACTGAAATTAAACCGATCGTGTTTTATATGCGTGTCATGTACATGGGACTAGATTACAAAGCTTTTTTTTTCGCCATAATCATCATTATCATTATAATAAGCAGTGCAGAGATGATGGATCCAAACAATTGAAATTAAACCCATCGTGTTTTATATGCATGTGTTGAGATACGTGTACATGCGGCTAGATTACAAAGCATTTTTTTTCGCCATAATCATCATTATCATTATAATAATAAAAGGGCAGCCATTCAAAAGAATGTCTTCCGATCAGTAGGACGACCAAACAAAATCCGTTGCGTGCATCAACGACTACCGCCTCAAGCTCTCCACTATGTAGTCCGCATACAGGCTCCTTCACAATAAAGAAAAAGGTTATATCAGCCATGGACACAAGCTGTACAAGCAAGATAATGATATTTTTTAATAACATTAAACTAGACAAAAAGAGTACAGAATTATTGTATTGCATGTGAATTGTGCTAAAAAATTTTGATTTGACACTGCACAGATTCAATAACAAATTTTGTGATGCAAAAAACAATAAGTTTTTATATGCGTTAAGTGTTATTTAATATAGAATTATGTATGGCTGTATACATAAAACAGAATATTAAAACTAAAATCTCTGGGAATTTGAAAAAGAAACAGAGAATTTAATTAATTTAAAAAACTACTATTTCAAAAAAAATATAGGAAATGATGTGGAAATAAGGAGAATTAAATAAATCATTCCAAAACTTTTGAACCAATCCAGTTTCCAGATTAGCCATGACTAGAGTAAACAAATGATCAGTGCGTGCGAGTTAGATGACTATCGCTTACATGGAGTGCTTGATCGCTTCAAAAGCAGTTGAGGCAGGCAGAAAGTCGTTTACTGCAACTTCCTTGTTCTCATTCTTCTTGTCTAACTCATTTATGAAGGAAAAATATAAAATTCATTTCACATGCTGCACTAAAAGGACCAATGTATTTCATCTGTCTATAGATGTTAACAAACATTAGACTTTAAATTTTCGGAAGGATACAATCTTCAAAAAAACGACGGATTTCAGCTAAACGATGTGGAGGAAGCTCCTTGATATCGTTGTAATGTCGATACTCAGGATCATCAGCACAGACAGCGATTATTTTGTCATCTTTCTCACCCTGTATTTCATCACAATTAATGGTTGCTCAATATACAATAATCAAAATAGGAGTTCTTGCAGTGAGAGAAATGGGAATGTCTAACATACCTGATCAATCATGGGCATGAGACCAATAGCTTTGGCCCGAAGAAAGCAACCTGGAAGAACTGGCTCCTGTCCAAGTAAGAGAAAGGCTTAGCATCTTACAACGCAAATATAACACAAACTAAGACACATCTAGTAAGATGATAAGATCTATAACTGTCGAATGATCACCAAACATTGTTCGACTACAAGAATCTATTCATGAGCTGAAATTAGGAAATTATATTACATTTGCATATTGATACCACCTTTGAGTTGGTTAAATTTTGGATCACCAGTGCATAATTTAGTGATAAATGTAAAGTCCAATGCTTAAAAAGGATTTAAAAATTAATAAAGATTACTTCATAAGACACGAGATGCAGACAATTGTAGGAACATACATCTTAATGAATTTGAATGCTTCCAAGAAGAGATGCAAGATGTACACTCATTTACAAGGAAAAGTTGATAGTGTAAACACTAAACAGATACAAATACCTGCATAATAACCAGGACATCCAAGGGATCACTGTCCTCACAAAGAGTACGTGGGATAAACCCATAGTTGTGGGGATATACAACTGATGAGTAAAGTACACGATCGACCTGTACATAGATTCATGTTCAGCAATATGTCTTACAAACAACTGTAGAAGTGAAAATAACTCAGCAACCATTATTACCTTAATAAGTCCAGTTTTTTTGTCAAGTTCATATTTCACCTTGCTCCCTTTCCCAATCTCAACCACCTGCAATATTCAGCCACACTGCATTATAAAATTGTTCAAATATAATTTTAGAATAAAATCTCATTTTATGTCCTTTGAAAAAATAACATTTGTTGCAACTTAAGTTCACAACTTGACATACAAATTATATTACTAGAATAGCATCAAAGTTAAAGAGAAAAAATTGAATTTCAATCGCTATGACTTTTGATAATAAAGCTTGTAAGTACGAATTCTATTGCATTTAAGGGAAAATGGAGAAACCAAAAAGAAAGAGAGAAAACAGAGCAGAGGGCATTTTCTTTTTGGTACTTGACCATAAATTCTTCAGAAATTCTGGGTTATCCAATATGTTCCCCAGTTCTAACCATCAGTATCCCTAGGTATCCATAAAACATTTACTGATCTTTCAATATTAAGGCATGTAGCTTCATGGCTAGCCATATATGCTTACACAATTGAAGATCTGTGGAGCTCCAGGTCCTGCGCATTGGGAAGAAAATACGGTCAGCATGGCAAACCAATTAGAAAAAGAAACGGAGAAGCACAACACATTGTGATTGAAGTAGTAACATGTCACCGTTTTTCACCATATTGCTTAATGCTTACCTATCTCAAGGTCATGCCAAGGGTGTGCAGCAAAAGATCTCCTGGTCATAGATGAAATAATCCTCTCATTAAGAGGTGGATGTGAGGAATGATGAGAGATGGGAACACTGTTTGGAGTCTCAATGTGCGGAACCACACCTGCAGCCTGAAATAATAATAAAAAATATAATAATTTTCAGAGATCCATCACTATATTGGAACATAATCTTTCGATCTCAACTATATACTTAAAAATAGAAAACATATTTCTAATTTGACGTTTATGGGATTACCCAAAGCACACTATCCAAAAACAAATATTATAATTACAACATAAAAGTCATTCACATCAAATCTTAACAAATATAGATATCCCTTGTTCTGTTTCATAGCACAATTAAGAACATGATATGGTTGCAGTTTCGAGTTAGAACTTACAATTTCGGTATCCATCACAATTTCAGTCATCGCAGCTGCCACCTTAAAAGTACCCTTCTGACAGTAAAGAAAATACATCAGCTTCAAAGAGCACCAGCCATTCCTCTTATTTATAAAAAAACATGAATAGATATTAACCAAGGACTCTATTGAAAGGGTTAAAAAAAATTCAATCCATTCGACATTTTCCTTTTCGTTTCTAAAACGTTTTTACCCAAAAAGGAAACAGAAAATAGAAAGAAACCGCAGGAAAAACCCCAAAACGGCCACAGATCTGAGCAATTTCGAATCCACAATCTACGAATACAAAACCTTAACAGAACAGAGTTTTGCTGAACCATCACAAACTACCTCAAAAGGTGAATTAAAAGGCGCTTCACAAAAATTCAGCTGTGATCAGTTGTTCACGTTTTGAGATTCAAGACAAATTTCAGAAAATTAAATTAATAGACATGTACAGAAACGTTCGCATGAGTGTGCCTGCTAATAGTTTGGTAACGTTAAAGCGAGCGAGAAATGAAGCGATCGGGTTCATGTGGCAAACAAAAAAAAAACCTACCGAAAACCCAAGTGAAACGGTGACGTACAAATAGGTGTAAAAGCAGCAAAAGCAGAAACTGACCAGCACAAGATAAAGCTCTGTTTGCAGAAGGAAGCGAAGCAAATGAAGGTTGGAGAGGAAGCACAGATCTCGAAAACACAAAGAAACAAGAGTGAATGGTTGTGACTTGTGTTGTGTTTTTGTAAGTGCAAAGAGCAAAGAGAGAGGACTATTATAATGTAAAGGAGGAGAGAAGGAGGTGCACGCCTTCCCGCTCTGTTTGCTATTTTGCCAAATAAGAAGGCAAAGAAGAAAGAGCATAAATAAAAGCGGAAAGAAAAATCAAAGTAAGGAAATTCTTACCTTCGTCGTGTGAAAAAGACATAAGAAGAGAGAACAGTGGTGGAAGGAATCCGTCTATTCTGCTGAATCGAATATATCGTGTCACCAGCTATGATGAAGATTTACGCGTCATCTGCTGATTGGGTGTCCGGGATTTAGGGTATGGACCCACCATTGACGGTGACGGCGTTCCTAACGGTCGTGCATTACATGCTACTGGTTACAGTTAGTTGAGTTATGTTCCAAAAAACAAAAAGGATATTCGCCCACCGTAGTGAGGATCAGCTGGGGGCGAGCATTCAATTGTCTAGTCCTGAGTTTCGCTTATGGACTTATGGTCATGGATAGATAACCTTGGAGACTTTATAAAGTGATGAACGATATTTTTTTAGCATGTTCCTTGAATAAATGTCTATTTATGTCTTTTTTTCTTTTTTTTTTTTATCTGAACAATTCATGTATGTTTTTAATTGTAAAAAAAGAAAAGATTTAATAAATGTTTTAAGAAGATTTTTATCATTATCAACAAGAGTTGAGTTGCAACAATGCTTGAGAATTAATATCGTAATAATACATATGGGAAAAATAATATTTTTATCATTAATTATAATTTAGCATTCGAAAATGTAAAGATTTTTATTAAGAATATACATTAATTGTTACATTAGAAGCATGCAAATATGCAATAATTTCTCGGAATGAATTCCCATATGTTGATGGAAAATTATATTTTAATACACACATCAATTATTTTGATTAAATTCATTTAATTTACGTAAAAAATTCCAAAAAGTTTATTGAATTTTCATAATAATAATATAACTTAAAGATTTTTTTTTCGGTGGGCGTTGGTCTCTCATTGTACCAAAAATGAGAAAGTTTTTTATTCAAAAATTTTGTTATTATTCTCACTTTAGATAAATTATATTAAATAAAAATCTATAACGTTGAAAAAAACTAATAGATAAATGAGAATATGAGATTTTACTTCATCAATTACACTTGTTAACATTACACAATAATTTGAACTTACCTTCTCCAAAATATTGCAAAATAAATTTTATATCCCCACAAAATATTAACACTAATTGAGTAAATCAAGCTATTGATAAATGTTAATGGTAATTGTTTACCAAAAAAAAGTGTTAATGGTAATTGGATTTTATGAAAAAATATTTCCTTTTTTATCATAGAAAAGCTATTATTATAAATGTAAGCACTCTGTATAATCATCACAAGTTCTCGGCTTTTCTTTCCTCTTCTTTTTTCTAATTTAAGTTCACTTATTTGATCCTCAATTTGCACATGGGTGGACATGTCGGAAGCGCAAGTAATAATTTCTTCTTAATAAATGATGGTTTTTTTTTCTACTACTCACATTCTAACAGAGCTAAGCAATTATGTGGGATGAACTTTTAGCTATCAACCCTTTATATTTTTATATTATTTTTTAATATTATTTTTTATACTTAATTAATAATGTATAAATTTATAATTAATCATATATATTAATTAATTAATAAATAATTTTTTAAATTAAATTAATTAATTAATTAATATATATATATAATGAATCATGAATTTATATATTATTAATTAAATATAAAAAATAATATTAAAAAATAATGTAAGATGATTATTTGTTTTTAGCTATTAAGTCATTGGTGACCTTGGTGGCCTTGAAACCAAATTTGACAATGAAATGGTTGCAATGACACGCGTCCCATGGGGTATTCTTATAAGTGTTGGTGACCAATGAGAGTAAACTTGATTATAAAAATGTCACAATCTTGGAGAAACATCGTACTGTAAGTGTGATGTGTGAATGAAGGAGACGTTTACGGTGATTTTGAAATATTTTAGAGCACTAGTATTTTATAGGTTTTTATTTATTATAATTAATTAAATAATTATTAAAAAAATTATTATTATATATATGTAAATATTATTAGTTAAAATTTATAATTTTTTATATATAATTATTTATAATAAAAAAGATTAATCTAAAATTCTTGTGTATAAATTTATTTATGTATAAATATTAACAATTAAAATTTATAAAAAAATTATATATAAAATATAGACTATACTTATTATTTTTTAATCAAATAATAAATAAATAATTTTATTTATTTATTTATTTTAATATTATATTTATAGTTATAGATTATAAAAGACTGATGCTCCATAAATTTTTAAGAATATATTAAACATTTCCGTGAATCAATAGAAATCGAAGCTATATCCTGATTACACTCCCTGCCCGATTGAAGTGAATACGAATTTTGACTACATGTATATGCCTATACAGGATAAGTTTATGACATGGGTTGCAAATTCTTGTTACAAGTAGTGCTCCAGTCATCCTTCACTTGGCCAAAGATATAAGTTTTGCACTAGAAAAATTGGATCAGTATTTTTTTAATTTTTTTCTTTTTAAGTGATTAATTATAAGATAGAAAAAGATATAAAAATTATAAAAAATATTTCACATATATAATTGAGTTCTACTAATATTTTTTTTATATTTTTTCTCTTTTATAATTAACTAATTGAGAAAAAAAATTGAGAAAAAGCTTATGCAAAAAAATTAGAATCACACAAACTTGTTATTATATTAGTTCTGGTATTTTTATCAATAATAGTATATATAAATTTTTTATATTATTTATCATATTTATTTTATTATTATTATTTTTTATTAAATCTGATATCTTTAAAAAAATCAATAATATATCACTTTAAAAAATATATATAAAGTATATGAAGATCATTTTCCGTTATATTATTGTCGTATGGACCTTTCATACGAAGAATATCAAGATATTAAAGTTATTGACGATTGCGTATTTGTTACGTTATTTACATTGGAAATCCAAGTCTTTATTGTCATAGACATAAAAGTTATTCTTCTATGGCTTGAAGTTTGAATGCTGTTAATTCTCCCTTTGCTACTGACAGCAAAAAGGTAAAAAATTCTTGAAAGTTTATTTGAGAGCATGCTATGATAACTCATTCCATGTTTGTGAATAATTCTTGAAAGTTTATTTGAGAGCATGCTATGATAACTTATTCCATATTTACATAAATTTACCGTTCTGAGTTATCATGTTTGTGTAGTTTTTTTCCTTCTACACTACACCTTTTTAGAATCTTTTTTTTTTTTAAAATTGCTTTTATTTAGTAAGAGCTTTTGCCTTACCAAAGTGGGTAGTGATTTTATATTTATTTATAAAATTATATTTTATTTTATTTTTTAACTTTTCCTGTCTGTAAGTGATGATTTGGTCTTTGCATTTATACCTCATTGTAATACTCTTTTTTAGAGTATAATTACAAATGATTAATCATGCGCTAGAAATAATCTAGCAAATAGATCAGATAAAAAAGCTTAATTTAGAGGTGGTAAAATATACAAATATTTGTAATCTGCATTGCTGCACGGGTAACTACTGACTGAAGATTATCCCTAATGATAACTCATTCCATATTTACATAAATTTACCGTTCTGAGTTATCATGTTTGTGTAGTTTTTTTCCTTCTACACTACACTCTTTTTCTTAATCTTTTTTATTTTAATTAAATATCGACCCTTTTGCCTTACCCGTGGGTAGTGATTAGCTTCCGATAATTTCTTAGTTTCCAACTCTTCCCTGTCTGTAAGTGATGATTTGGTCTTTGCATTTAACCTCATTGTAATACTCTTTTTGAGTCAATTACAAATGATTAATCATTGTAGAAATAATCTAGCAAATCAGATAACTTAATTTAGAGGTGGTAAAATATACAAAGATGCCCCGTGCATTGCGCACGGGTAACTACACTAGAAGATTACATTACCGATTCATTAGTCCCTTGATTTTGTTACCTTTTTTGGGTTCATAAATATTGACCTTTCTTTGCTCTATATTATTATTTTCGTTTTTGCTTTAACTTGGGCCTAAGCTCAAAACAAACAGAAGAGAGTATTCTACTGGAAAAAAATAATAATAATGCACTATCAAGATAGTTTTTTTATTTTATCAATTAATTATATATTTTCAAATTAATATAATATATAAAAGAAATATATATAACTTAAAAATCTGTCATATGTTAATCTTATGTAACAAGCAAAGTTTACCATTATAAAATTCATTTGATTATAAATCAGATAATAGTGTGCATTAATTATTTTAAATGTAAAAAAACAAGTTATCATTAATGAGGAAACAAAATAGCATACATTCATTAAATTTAAAAGAATTGCACATGAGAAAATACAATTTGTTCCATAAATATATATAAATTTCCTTTAAATGTAATGAATAATGTAAGTGATTAATTTAAAATGTAAGTGATTATATTTAAATATTTCATATATATATATATATATATATATATATATATATATATATATATATATATATATATATATAATAGGAACTCCATTTAATTGTTCCTAATTTATTATGATTTACATATGTTACAATTAATTTTATAAAAAGAATTTTATTGCATCAAAATTAAAAACACTTATTGTTTGAATTTCTTTTTATCAATAATAATAATAATAATAATAATAATAATATTATTATTATTATTATTATTATTAAAAAAAAAGAACATGACTTAAAATTCTATCATGTGCCACTCTTATCTGACACGACATGCTTTAATTTTTTGCAATGTGTCAAATTAATAGTCCTCCTATTTGTATGTCTTGTGTTGCTTTATTTTTTTTTTTCAATATAGCATTGACATGTCTGCATCGTGGATGACACATATTCAAACACTAAAAACTCAATAAACTATAATGTTAATGTAAACTCTTTAAAAAATTAAAAATAATACTAAAAATTTCATAGGCAAAGAAAGAACAAAAAACACAAATGGAATAAAAAAAGATAAAAATTAAACTAATAAAAAATAAAAATTGACATGAACATTTTTTTATAAGATTTTGTCACACATTTTAGTTTTAGACTATACTTACTTAATTCAATTTATCTCTTGACTTACTCATTTTAAGTTATATTAACATAAATAAAATTAATTTATATGTAATTTTTAATAAAGTTAATTTATTGAATTTTTTTTATAAAATTATTGGATTAAACTATGTATTTAAAAGTCAAAGATTTTTATTTATATTATAAATATTTTCCTTAGGCATATAGTTTTTTATAACATTTTATATTTAAATTCTTTAATATTTATATTGGAGTGAAATTCTTTCATGAAAATATTATGTATTTTTAAATTAAACTTATAAATACTATTTCTCTTGATAAATTATATCATATATTTTATTTAATAAATTTGTTTTTATTTAAATTATATTTATTTTTATCATTTAATTCTTAATTTATCCGTACAACACACTGATGGTGCAAAATTTATTCATTAAAAATATCATGTTCATGGATTTTTTTCACATTAATATATGTAGAGATACCTTAGTCATAAATCAAATAAAATCTCTAAAAATGTTTTAATACTAGTGCATATCCCGTGCAACGCATGAGGTGATTAAGAAAAAGTTATGTATGTTAAAGATCTATGTAAAATAAAATATTAAGTGACTTAATAGATACAAAAATGAATATTTGATAATATTAAAAAACTAAAATACATGTTTATAAAAATCTAATGGATGACATCTATATATATAATTTGTATTGAAAATTTATCCTATATTTTATTAAAGTAATAAAATATATAGGATAAAGTAATTAATTCATAAAAGCACTTATATGCAAATTTATATTACAAATTCATGAGGTAATCCAATACGCTTTCCCCTTTTTAAGAATATACCAAATTAACTCATGAACAAAAATTATACCACATAAATAATTTAGTGTGAATAAATGTTGAATATTCTTTGATCACTTAAGCCACGTAACTAAAGGAAAAATATATCATTTGAACTGTAAATTCCTAGATTATTGAATTTTAATGTTAAGAAATTAACTTATACATTTTTAAAAAATATTTTACAACGCTTTCATTTTGACGTAATGTTATTCATCAAAGTAAAAACATCATTACCCATTAAGTCTAGTACAAATGCTTTCCACAATTTTATGATCTTCTAAATATATGGTCATTCAAAATACGTAACAAAAACCAAATAAACATAAAAGAACTTAAAGATTAATTGATTTAATGTTTCCTATTGAGTAGTCTGTGATATATTAGAGAGTATCAATTTCTAATTTACAAATCATGTGGGCAAAACTTCCTAAAGAGCTTGACACAACTTCATTATAGCTTACAGGCCAATCCTAGTTATAAAATTCTTAGATTGTTAAAATACTCAAAAAGCTTGTAGCCTACAAGACTTTAAAAAGCTTAAGGCTTTCCCATACCATTAGATACATGCATCATCAACTTTGTTCACATCCAGTGTAGCAATTTGATAACATTCATTGTAACATCTGTTCAAAAGAATCATATGTAGCAATAAACTAAAAGAGAAAACTAATAATATAAACATGACTTCAATTTCAAAAGAAAAAGATACAAAATCAAGAGTTCTAACAATTTAAAGTCCTTAATCCAACTTTTTTTGTTAAAAGGTATTGCAGTAAATAAGTTGTCTAAAAATGATAATAAAGGAAATATAGTCAGATAAAAAAAACTCATTAACACCTTTAGTATGGACAAAGGACACTCTGACAATTTTCATTAAAATAAGAATACTCTTAACTCTTCTAATTAAGTTTATTTAGAAAATCTAATTCATTATTGAATATCAAATAAAATCCAAACTTGAATCCAAAACTACATGATGAAAATTCAGATAATTATTGACAGCATACATTAAAATTAAGAGATTTTTATTTGACAAAGAATAAATTAAAAAAATAAAAAGGAAGTAGTAATATCTGTTAAATAAGCATCAACATGTTTAAAAGCTCTTTTTTAGTCAAAAACAAAAATAAGTTCAAAAATATTTCAATAGAATTAAGTTTGAGCTCCCTAGCCCTTTGAATATGTTTTCATAAAATAAGAGTTATATTTGTCATTAAGGCATAGCAGACAAAAAGCAATTAAACTATAAAATTGATAGCATTTTTATAATAGAACACAACAAATTATAATAAGATATAATTAACCTTTTCACCATTATTGTTAAGAGATAAAGATGCAATAAACATAACGTGTAACGAAGAACATGACACGCAATTGCAAAGAAGCATACATTTGATATAAATATATATAAGACACCAATTCTAAAGACATTTTTGAACAAAAAAGAAACCAAGTAGGTTGAAAATAGAGAAAACAAAGTGGTACATCAAGAAAATGGTTCCAATGTTGACAATTATGCAAATCAAGTAGAAAAACATCATTTGCAATCTACCAAAAAAAAATACCGATAGTCCAGTTGTAGATATCATAGATTTTGATACTAATAATCATATGAAAAACATAACCTTAAAAGTTGTTCTTTAAGTATTCAAGCTTTTCTCACCTAGTCTGAGCTCTTTTCACTACCCCCTATAGAATATTTCATCATTGCAAAAGAAAGATAGATCATGGATAAATTTTTTCACACATAAAGCTTTAGAAAGTAAACTGCAATGAAATTCTATTCACATTCTTAATAATAATCCAAATTGTCATAGAAAAGTAGAACAAACAACACATTAAAGCTAGTAATAGAGTAAAACTATCTTGTTCCCCACTGATTCTGCATTTTCTTTTGCTACTCTTGAAGTTTGTTTCCTTGCAAGTAATTTACCTTTTTCACTCTTCCTCTTCACATTCTTGAACCTCAAATGCATCAAATCATGTGTGAAGCATCCAAAATCAATGGAGACAACAGAGCAGATAAAATGATTGAAAACTTTAAATTAAATGAAGTATATTTTAGATAATTGGATAATTAACTTGATTCCACACATTTAGACTTTAGATACCAAACCTCACATAACCTTTGATGAAATATTGTAAAGTTCATTTGTAAAGACACTAATCAAGTTAAATTACTCACACAAAAATAAGTCTACTTAGTGATCCACCAAATTGCCATTTTTTTGGGTACAAATTGATTAGTTAACCATATAAATTATTGGCAGACAGCTAACACAAAATAAGATAACTAAAATGAAGAATTTAAAAATAAGTGCTCCAAATCACTACATTTTGTTGAGGAATGACCACAAAAACCTAGGAACTCATAAAAAAAACATATATAAAATTGATAAATCTAAATCACAGGAACAAATAGGCAAAACTCTCCCCTCCAAAACTTCAAAGGTCCAGTAAGTTGAAAAGCATATTTGCGAAAAGGTTTGTGTCAACTTCAATGCCTCAAATTCTACCACAGTGAAATTTCAAAATTTTGTTATTTAATATAAATATATAATATAGGAATAAAAGGGAAAAAGTGGCAGATGCATATTTTGATGATTTTAGCATTAACACTTACCTTTCAAACTTGTGGAAAAAATGTATATTTTAGCACCTCCTATTAGCTCAATAAACACCATAATTTAAGAGTAAATAACAATGAAATATGAAGTGTAAAGATATATATATATAAATAGAATATAATGGTAGGCATTTCAATGGTCTTTAGACTTTTTACCATGTAAACAAATGCCTATAGAATCAATTATTTATGCTAGATTGAAGAATGCAACTACCATAATAATAACATGAAGTAAACAGGACAACGTTGTAGAATTAAGTAGGAAAGGAAATAAACCTCCTCAAGCACATTGATCTTTATCATATTTACCAAACTTATGTAAGACCAATTTAATTTGAAGTCCTAGAGAATCTTTAAAAAGAACCCAGTGATCTTTATCTTTGTTGAAGTCCTTATAGAACAATAGTGGAAGTTTAGCAAATTCCTAGTAAACAGTAAAAAAATACTATATAAACATCCATTACAAATAATGACAGTGAACAAACAAATAAAACATGATAGGAATAAGCAATGAATAGAATAACACTAATACATAGGAAGAATCCAGCAGCAAATGAATCTTTTTTATTGTTTCATTTCTGAACAATGTGCACTAGCAACCATTGAAAAGATACATTACTTTATCTATTAAATGAAATATAAATAAACAATTGAAATATAAATAAAATTTAACGCAATCAAATGACAAATCATAATGTTGTAAAAAATTAAAGTTACCTGAACATATGAAATACTTTATATCCATCTTAATCCATTAGGCTCTTTGATTAGAACATGAACAATACATAAAAAGAAGAAAAATTCACATAAACCAATGACAGAACAAATATGAAATTCACCCAAATAAGATTCACATAGTAAATGAAGTATGGTTTTGAAGTAAAAATAAGAAAAACAAAAAATGAAAAATGGTGTTGCAAGGAGAAAGAAATACACTGAAACACCTTTAAAAGAAGGCTCAATAATGATAAATGAGTGAAATGCAGCAATAACTCAGAAATAGTACAACCTAAGATGTAGCAAATCACAAAATCTTGGAGCGTTTGCTGTAAACCATTATAGAATTAAAAAAAATATAAGTGTGCAAGACAGAGAGGTGTAAATCGAAATTAGGAGATAGAAGAAGAGTGGTGTGGTGTGGAATACGATTAAAAATTAATATTAAAAACAGTTACCAAGTTCCACCAAAAATACAAAAACCTTGCAACTAGTTGTAGTAAGCAAGGGTCGATCCACAGAGAACCAATTCAATTAACACTATTAATCTAATTCCTAAATTAAACTCTGATAGAAAATAAACAGTAAAATTAAAAGGGGGTTTTGTTAATTAAAACTAACAAAAGAAATTAAACTTAAATCAAAGCAAAAACATAAATTGAATTATCAAGTTAAAGATATTGGTTAAGAGATGGAATCCACCACTAGATTTATATGATTATGCCAACTTACATACCCTTTATACCAACATGATCAATTATGTTCTTATGTGATTGTGAGAAAAATCCCGTGTCTTCCTTAAGTTTCGCTTAATTCAGCAACCGCTCAAATCAAACCCTAACCATTAGTTATTTGTAAAGTAACCGCTCTTACACCTACCTAATGATTGCATTAAGAATTAGAAAACCAATCACACTAAGGTCTAATCACACACCGAGATTAAATTACTTAGATCATATGTCTCACTAGTCATACCACTCTTTTTTATAAAAATCCTAGTTTTATCACTTTCAAAATTTGGCAAGAATATAAAAACCTTTATATTGATTTAAGAATAGAAACATATGAATAAAAACATAATTGTATTGATATAAAGAGGTATGCAAGATTCACATAATCAAAACTAGAGTTTCATCCTCCCTTAACCAATCAAGAAGTTTAGCCACACATGGCAAATTCAAAAACAAAGAAGAATTAAAAGAAAACATTGTTTAGAACAAAAGAAGAAAGCTCAAAAGAAAAAAACTAAAGATCAAACTAGTTTCCAAGGCTTGAGAGTGATTGATCTTTGATCGCTCGAATCCGAGTCTCCAATCCTCAATCGAATCCTTCCCCTTCTTGGTCTTTGTGTTTCTCTCAGTTTTCTTGACTACTCTCTCTGTCCAGACCTCCTTTAGGGACTCTAAGCAATCCTATTTATAGGTTTGAGAACCTAATTTAGCATTAAAACATGAAATTAAACTTCTGAGTCGATGACACGGGCCGTGTCATATTACACGGCCCAACCCGTGTTCAATTCTGATGACAGATTCTCAGCTATTCCAAAGTCAGAGAAGAACACGGCCCACCCCGTGTCACTTGACACGGGCCGTGTTCTCGGTCAAGGCTTGAAATTGACTCTTCCTCGTGAAGTCAGAGAAGTACACGGCCTACCCCGTGTCATTTGACACGGGCCGTGTTCTTCAAAACCTTCCAGTCTTCAAAGTCAGAATAATACACGGCCTACCCCGTGTCATTTGACACTGGCCATATTCTTCACATTCTTCAAATCCAACCTTGATTCTTCATGAACATTCTTCTTCCTTTGCTTCTAGGGGTTGATACTGATTCCCTTAAGTCTCTTAACTCTCTTCTCAATAGTTCAATACCAATAGACTCCATCACTCACAGATCTCCTGAAAATCATAATACGTTTATGAGTGTTTATAACCACATTTAAGCAAAGTTTCACAATAAACATCCAAAGACAACTCTAAATTAGAAACTTAGCTAAATGTCAACAATTAAGCACATTTGGAATCCAATTAGATCAAACAAAGAACATTCAAGAGCTGAAATTATTAGCGATCAAATACCCCCACACTTAACCTTTTGCACTCCTGGGCAAAAACATAAAACCAAGCACATGCCTCCCAAAAAGTAACAAAAGTACCGAACAATGAGCAAAGATTTACACACATCAGCTTCTTTCAAAGAATCTAAGCATTCGGAATTTCCTCTCTCAACAATCCAAATCAAAAAGCAAGGTCAACCAAATATCGTGGTTAAGTCAACATGATAAATCCTCACAGATGTACTTTTTCACTCAAGTATTTTGAGCTTGTATTTACTCTCAATCAACTCATGAAAACATGCCTTACCATAGGCTTGGCAAGCCTCTACTTCTCCACCACCTAAATCACATGCACACAAAGATCAAAAGGTCTTTAATCAGGTTGTAATGGGGTCAAGGTCAAGGTAAGATATATCAAGGATAAACAAAGTTAGACCATCGGAAATAGAAGAGCTAAGGGGAATAAAAACCAAACACTTTTGCACAATTACCCCAACACTTTTCAATCCATCTTCATCTTTTACTTGACTTTCTCCATTTATCAACCAACTTATCAATCTCTTTTTCTCTTTCTCTTTTTTTTTATATTTCTTCCTTTTCTCCTTTGAGAGCACCTTTTTTTTTTTGAATAACCAAGGCAAAACAGTGTAATCACCCCCACACTTATTCAAACACAATTCCCAACATAATTATTAAGCTCTTCTACTCCCTAAGGTAGGGTAGCAATGGTTTTTCACTATTAGGCTTGTATTGAGCTATAATAAAAAGAAAGGAAATCATTCAGGCTCAAAAGGGTGAAACAATTGATCAAAACACAAGGATAGCTATTTGGCCATTGGTGAAAGAAAAAATGCCTTTATCATCTCAAAATGTGCAGTGATCATTTGCAATTTAAAAGAGAGTCAAATCAAATTCTGAAAAGCATATAATCACAAGTGAAACCACACAACAAAGAACAGAAATGACTTAAGATTAGTCATTCACATAAAGGCCCAAAAACTCACTAAGTCCAATTTTATCATATTCTCAAAACCTATTCAATTTTCAAAACCTTAGTGCAAGTTTAGAATCAAGAAAGTTAACTCCTTTAGGCTTAAAAACCTGTCAATAAAAATCAATCACTTGCTCATCGCTCAACATACTCTCAAAACCAGTTAGAAAAACATCACCAGATATGCCATTAAAATTTGAATGTGCAATTAAGGTCAAAATCAAACTTCAAACTTCCCCCCACACTTAAAATAGACAGTGTCCTCAATGTCAAATCATACACGACATAGAAGAGGAATCCATAGTAATAAGCAAAGTATATATGAAGAATTAAGTCTGCATCGAAATTCAAGCAAATACAAAAGATAAACCAATAGTAACCAAAACAATGTCCATTAAGCCAAAAAATGAAGGACATAGTCTCAAAATGAAAATACATCAAGATGGGGGAGGGGATATAAAAAACGCTGAAGTAAGATCAAGCTTGCCATCAATGGCATCCATCTTCTAATCACGCGCAACCTCCGAGAGTTTTGGGAAGCGATCCTCTGCGGCCTAAGCGGCATTGGTCCAATCTCCAAGCGGTCAATACGGGCCAAAATAGCATCATAAGAAGCGCGCATGGTAGTGGAAGGGCCCGCATTATCAAAGAAACTCGGGGGATGGGAGACGAAATATCCTCGTGCGGCTCAAAGGCCGGATCGCCTAGGTAAGGCAGCTCCATCGGCGCCAAGCAAGACGAGAGCACCATTTAAACGAGTGCGAGCTTCATAAATACCAAAATGGCCCCGTCAATAGCGGTGGGACCACGGACCGGTGCCTCCTCTAACAAATGCAAGTAATCAAAATGATCAAAGAATGGTCATCACATATCCTCCTATCACAATGCGACCACTAGAGTGGTCCCTACGTGGTGAAATTGATTGCGAGCCAATACCCTCCATTAACAGAACTCCCTCAATCATGCAAAGCAAGAAAAAAATAACTCGAACGGCTAATTGTCCTCGACTTTCCCCCCCAACCACAAAGAATGTTAGCTAACCATTTCTGAATATAGCGATGGGCAGGGGACCTAAGCCTAGAAGCTTTAGACACCTTAGGATCATATTCATCAAACCCGGGCACGGTGAGGGGACCACACACGATTAGCATTAAAATCACGGGGTAACATATTTTTTTCCCTCGGGAAAACCAAAAACGATTCTAAACATATGGATATCAACGTAATGAGAATTACCAAGCAACCTAAATGTGATTTCACCAGGCCATCTGGTTTGATCGTATGAGGATAAAGCTTGCGATTAAAACTAGAAATAAACTCCTAGTTAACTCGGTAAAAGTAGGCCTGCAAATAAACAAAAATCAACCCAACCAATCTTACCCAACAAAGCAAACACCTCATCATATAACCCTATAGCCCTAAGGGTATATACATCTAAAAAGCGAGTGGGAACCACTACCTTCTCAAATAGGGTTGACTAGCACCCGAGGGGGTGAGGGCTCACGCGGGGTGATGGAGACCAAACACGCCTAACGCCGGTACGATGGGGATGGAGCGAAAGAAAATAATGGTCTTGACGCGCTTTTAGGACCCATTACTAGAAGAAGCGAAATAAAAAATGAAGAAAAATAAAAAGAAAAGAAATGGGATGGGACCGTGAGGAGGAGGAAGGAGAAAATGATGGAAAGGGGAGGAATGCGTGTGTGTGAAATGCGTGTGGGGAGAGGTGATAATGGTTAAAAATGGTGAAGAAGGGAGGAAAATGGTGGTGAATGGTGGTGGGTAAAGAGATTGAAGGGGAGATGATGGTGGCTGCGCAAGAAGAAGAAGAGGAGAAGAGGAATTTGGGCGTAAAACCCTAAATCGTGGGTTTAAATGAGCCATTACGAGTACACGGCCGTGTCATGGGACACGCCCACCCCGTGTACTTCTCTGTCTTAGTAATAAGCTGCGCAAGACAACACGGGCCGTGTCATATGACACGGCCATACCCGTGTACCTCTCTGGAAAATAGAGGTTCTGATGGTCATGACAACACGGGCCGTGTCATGGGACACGGCCCACCCCGTGTACTTCTCTAGACTCATCACAAACGTCCCATCCTCGAAAACACGGGCCGTGTCATGTGACACGGCCCACCCCGTGTAGTTTTCTGCAGTAATGGGGTTGCTGTCATGAGGACACGGGCCGTGTCATGGGACACGGCCCACCCCGTGTACTCTGCTGACTTACAAGAAGCACTCTAAACTTTTCCTCAGAACTGCATGCACCAACAAACTATGAACTCAAGCAATGAAACTAAAACTGAGCAAGTCAAAACACAATTATTAGCAAGGAGACAAATATCATCAAGCAAGAAACACTTAAAAATAGGGTAAACTAAGGAACTAAATAACACAAAATAGAAAGGAAAAAGAAAGCAAATCTGATTGGGTTTTCCCAATAAGCGCTTGGTTTATTGTCCTCGGCCAGTTTTGTGATGCTCCTCAGGATTCTTCATAAGAGGGATGAAAAAGAGGCATGTCTTCAACTTCTGCATTCTCCGGAAGTTCATGGTAAGGTTTGAGACGGTGCCCATTGACCTTGAACGTCTTCCCAGAGGCCTCATTCATGATCTCCACTGCACCAGAAGGAAAAACATTAGTTACTACAAATGGGCCAATCCATTTAGAACGTAACTTACCTGGAAATAATTTTAGTCTGACTGCAAGAACACTCTTTGGCCTCGGATGAAAGCTCTTCCTAGAGATCATTTGATCATGAAATGCTTTGGTTTTGGCTTTGTAAATGAGGGCACTCTCAAAGGCCTCATTCCTCAATTCTTCCAACTCCCGAATTTGGAGTTTCCTCCGTTTGCCGAACCTTCCAAGTGCAAGTTAACTTGCTTGATAGGCCGCAAAGATCGATGTTCTAGCTCTACCGGCAAATACAGGGCTTCCCATAAACCAACCGGAATGGGGACATACCAATAGGGGTCTTGTATGCAGTCCGATAGGCCCACAAGGCATCAACAAGTCTAGTACTCCAATCCTTGCGCGTGGGATTCACAGTTTTTTCAAGGATAGACTTGATCTCCCGATTGGATACCTCGGTCTGGCCATTCGTCGAGGATGAGAAGGAGTAGAGATCCTGCACCACCCCATATTTCTTCAACAGGGTTTCAAAGATTCTTTGCAAAAATGTGTCCCTTGTCACTAATGATGGCTCGGGAGTGCGAAACCCGGTAAAAATAAAGGACTTCACAAAATCCACAACGGTCTTAGAATCATCGATTTAGTAGCTTTAGCTTCCACCCATTTTGAAACATAATCCACACTAAAAGAATATAGGAGAAACCAAAAGAAAGAGGAAATGGTCCCATGAAGTCAATACCCCAAACATCAAAGACTTCCACAAATATTATTGGAGTTTGAGGCATTTGATTTCGTGGACCAATATTACTTGTTCTTTGACAACGGTCACATGACTTACAGAAATTATAAGCATCCTTAAAGATGGTAGGCCAGTAAAAACCACTTTGTCAAGTACTTTGTTTCTTGTCCTCTTCATGCCGAAATGTCCTTCACAGGCATAGGTATGGCAAAAAGAGAGAACGGAGTGAGTCTCTGAATCCAGGATACATCTCTGAATCACTTGATCCGCGCAATGCTTCCAAAAGTAAGGATCATCCCAAATATAGTACTTGTAATCACTCCTCAGCTTATCTCGCTGTGCCTTGTTCAGGCCTGCCGGAAAGTCCTTGGTGGCCAAATAATTGGCAATATCAGCATACCACGGAATAGTGGTTGCGATAGTCATTAAATGCTCATCCAGAAAGCTCTCTTGAATAGGTACGTCCTCCTCTTCACACCAATCTGCTCAAATGGTTCCGCTCACTAAGTTTTTGCTCCCTTTTTATCTTTAATCTCCAAGTCGAACTCTTGGAGCAATAGAATCCATCGGAGCAATCTTGGCTTCGCCTCTTTCTTTGCCGAGGTACTTCAATGCCGATGATCGTAAAAAATAATTACTTTAGAGCCAATTAAATATGATCTAAATTTCTCTAAAGCAAAAACAACAGCAAGAAGTTCTTTCTCAGTTGTAGAATAATTCGATCGAGCATCATTTAGGGTCCTTGATGCATAGTAAATGGCATAAGGAACCCTATCAACTCGTCGTCCTAAGACAGACCCTCTACCGCAAAGTCACTCGCATCACACATTAATTCGAATGGAAGCTCCCAATTTGGTGGCCTAATGATAGGTGCCTCACTCATCAACTCCTTAAGTGTAAGGAAAGCCTTCATACACTTCTCATTAAATTGAAATGGAACATCTTTTTGGAGAAGTGTGCAGAGGGGGGCTGATATCTTGGAGAAATCTTTGATGAAGCGCCGATAGAAACCTGCATGACCAAGAAAAGAACGAATATCCCACACATTGGTGGGCGGGGGTAATGAACGCACAAGTTCTACCTTAGCTTTATCAACTTCAATGCCCCTAGCAGAGATTACATGACCTAACACAATATCTTCTTCTACCATGAAATGGCATTTTTCCCAATTTAAAACAAGGTTAGTATCAATGCATCTCTTTAAAACCAAAGTCAAATGTTCCAAGCATTTCTCAAAACCATTCCCAAATACACTAAAATCATCCATGAAGACCAATGATGTTTTCGATATAATCGAAAAAAGACTCACCATACATCTCGAAAGGTCCCGCGCATTGCAAAGTCCAAAAGGCATTCGCCTATAAGCAAAGGTGCCAAAAGGACAAGTGAAAGTGGTCTTGTCCTGATCTTCCGGAGCGATAGCAATCTGGTTATAACCTGAAAATCCATCTAAGAAGCAATAATGAGAATGACCAGCTAACCTCTCTAACATTTGATCAATAAAGGGTAAAGGGAAGTGGTCTTTTCTGGTGGCAGCATTCAATTTTCTATAGTCTATACAAACACGCCACCCATGCAGTAATCTAGTGGGAATAAGCTCATTCTCAGCATTTCTTACCACAAAATGCCAAATTTCTTTAGTACTACCCAATGGAACACCCACTTGCTTTGTCGAAATGGGGTATATGACCCTCACACTTAGGAGCTTCAGTATCTCCTTCTTCACAACATTCATCATCGGGGGATTCAACCTCCTCTGTGGTTCTCTCACTGGCTTAGCCCCCTCCTCCATTAAGATTCGATGCATGCAAATGGAGGGGCTAATACCTTTGATATCCGCAATAGTCCACCCGATGGCTGTCTTGTGTTCTTTCAACACAGAAATCAAGCTCTCCTCTTGCTCTTTGGTGAGGGATTTAGCAATTATTACTAGGAGTGTCTCCTTCTCTCCCAAAAAAATATATTTCAAATGGGAGGGCAATTCTTTCAATTCCAGTGTGCCTCACAACATTTAGGTACATCGTGGTCAAAGGTAAATCAACATACGATACCTCATGCCCTTCTGAGGTGGAAGAAAGTGTATGCAAGGCTGCCACCACTTTATTAATCTCCTTACTCCATGGCTCCCCTTGGTCATCCTTCTTTGGATCCTGAAAATCTAAACTGCAAGTCATAATTGTATCAAGAACGTCAAATTGATCAGACTCAAAAATAGTAGAAATTAAAGATTCACCAACATCAAAAGAATCAATAACATAGGCAGAGTGCACATCACTCGGGTATCTCATGGCCTCGAAGATGTTGAATCTAATCAACTCTCCATCAAATTCCATAGTCAATGTTCCCGAATGCACATCAATTTTAGTTCGGGCGTCTTGAGGAAAGGCCTCCCCCAACGTAAATGGGGCGAGTTGGGAGATTTGTCCTCCTCTATGTCCAACACTTATCATAGAAATCATGTGGAAACACCAATGTCATTTACTAGCACCAAAACATCTTCAACAACCCCCATAGGGTAAGCGTTAGACACGTCGCCATTGAATAATAACTCCAAGGTTCTAAAGGTCCTAGATGTAAAGATGCATAAATAGAAAAGGGCATGACATTAATAGATGCACCTAAATCTAGCATGACCCTCTCAAACCTGGCATTACCGATAGTGCATGGTATAGTGAATGTGCCAGGCATCTTTACATTTAGTTGGGAGTTTTTTATTAAAAAATGCAATAAACATTTGCTCCCACTTGGACCCGTTCATTACCTTTCAACTTCCTTTTGTTAGTGCATAACTCTTTTAAGAATTTAGCATATCTAGGCACTTGCTTTATGGCATCTAACGTAGAGGAATGTTAACTTCAACTTTTCTAAAAGTCTCTAAGATCTCTTTATCCGCTTCTTCTTTCTTATTTTTAATCAACCTACTCGGAAAAGGGGCCTTAGTGGCATATTTAGGAAGTGGGTCGAAAATACTTACCTTAGGGGTCTTAGAGTGGATCCCCTCTCATCTACCTCCTTAGGATTTTGAGCGTTGTCTTCTTGGTAGGAAGATGTGGGTCCGTCAAGTGTTTTCCCACAACGCAAGGTGACAAACACTAGCATTTTCTCTTGGGTTCACCTCCGTACGAAGTTTCCCGAACAAATCTGATTCTCCACCTTGTTGATCTCGGTAGCCAACCGTCCCACTTGGTTACACAAAATGCGATAGTAGCCCTTGTTTCTTCTTTGAAACCGAATATTACTGGTGGCCATTTGCCTCACTAGTTCTTCCAACGAAAGCTCAGGTTGCCTAGGAGCTTGAACTTGTGGTTGCCTCGGAGGAAAGGGTGCTTGTCTTTGTTGAAACCATGGAGGCCCATAGACTTGAGGTTGAGCTTGAGTTTGGGGCTGTTTGGCATAGCTAAAGTTTGGATGATCTCTCCACCCCGGATTATATGTGTTGGAGTAGGGGTTGTAGTTTTTGGATGGACCGAAAATCCCCCCACCTCTTTGGCCTCTTCATTTGTGTCCTCTTGCAAAGTGGGACACATATCGATGGGATGTCCCGAAGAGCAACAAATCCCATATGCCTGACAGGTGCTTTCCCATTATCCATCGATTCAACCATAGCATCAATGAGTCATTTGATGCCGCAAGCTAGTAGTGTCGACCTCTTTAAACCCCCGTATCATTCCGAGTGAAGAATTGTTGAGTGTTCGCAGCCATTCTAGATATCAAGTTTCTAGCTTCTCGAGGAGTCTTATCAACCAAAGCTCCTCCATTGGCAATGATCAATCATGTTGCGGTCTATCACTAGCAAACCTTCATAAAAATAGGTATCGAAGTTGTTCACTAACTCGATCTTTGAGAGCGACTAGCACACAATCTCTTGAATCTCTCCCAATACTCATGAAGTGATTCCCCATGTCTTTGCTGGATACCGCAAATTTCTTTTCTGATGGTTGCGGCCTTTGACGCAGGGAAATATCTATCTAGGAAAGCTCGAGCCATGTCTGAATGGATCCGGGTGGCAAGTAGTACAGCCATTCCTTTGCAGAATCCTTTAGGAAAAACGGAAAAGCTCTCAGCTTGACTTGCTCCACTGAAATTCCCGCAGGCTTCATGCTAGAACACACAACATGGATTTCCTTCAAATGTTTGTTAGGATCTTCTCCGGCTAGTCCATTGAAAGATGGCAAAAGATGAATTAGGCCAGATTTCAACTCAAATGCCTCCTCATTCTTAGGAATTTCTATGCACAGAGGTTGTTGGTCTAAGTCCGGAGCACCCAACATCCTTAGTGTATTTTCTGCCATCACTTCTTCTTCAGGCGGCTCAGATATCTCAGATGCCGCAGAACTAGAAAGATCTATGTGACGGGCAGCTTCAACGTCAGCAGGTGTGAATTGTAAGCTAATTTGTTCAAAGTAATGCCTTAAATTCCTCAGTTGCTCGTTCACCTCTTCACCGGACATGAACACCTGCAAGATAGTTGAAGTAAACAATTGAAACTATTAAAATAAAAAAAATAAAAACAGAGATAAAATAGGAAACAAATTAATAGCACAATTGGAAAATTAGTTCCCTTAAACGGCGCCAAAATTTGGTGTGGTGTGGAATACAATTAAAAATTAATATTAAAAACAGTTACCAAGTTCCACCAAAAATACAAAAACCTTGCAACTAGTTGTAGTAAGCAAGGGTCGATCCACAGAGAACCAATTTAATTAACACTATTAATCTAATTCTTAAATTAAACTCTGATAGAAAATAAACAGTAAAATTAAAAGGGGAGTTTTGTTAATTAAAACTAACAAAAGAAATTAAACTTAAATCAAAGCAGTAAACACAAATTGAATTATCAAGTTAAAGATATTGGTTACGAGATGGAATCCACCACTAGATTTATATGATTATGCCAACTTACATACCCTTTATACCAACATGATCAATTATGTTCTTATGTGATTGTGAGAAAAATCCCGTGTCTTCCTTAAGTTTCGCTTAATTTAGCAACCGCTCAAATCAAACCCTAACCATTAGTTATTTGTAAAGCAATCGCTCTTACACCTACCTAATGATTGCATTAAGAATTAGAAAACCGATCACACTAAGGTCTAATCACACACCGGGATTAAATTACTTAGATCATATGTCTCACTAGTCATACCACCGCAACAAATAGCAATCCTAGTTTTACCACTTTCAAAATTTGGCAAGAATATAAAAACCTTTATATTGATTTAAGAATAGAAACATATGAATAAAAACATAATTGTATTGATATAAAGAGGTATGCAAAATTCACATAATCAAAACTAGAGTTTCATCCTCCCTAACCATCAAGAAGTTTAGCCACACATGGCAAATTCAAAAACGAAGAAGAATTAAAAGAAAACATTGTTCGAACAAAAGAAGAAAAGAAAAACTAAAGATCAAACTAGTTTCCAAGGCTTGAGAGTGATTGATCTTTGATCGCTCGAATCCGAGTCTCCAATCCTCAATCGAATCCTTCCCCTTCTTGGTCTTTGTGTTTCTCTCAGTTTTCTTGACTACTCTCTCTCAACCTCCTTTAGGGACTCTAAGCAACCCTATTTATAGGTTTGGGAACCTAATTTAGCATTAAAACATGAAATTAAACTTCTGAGTCGATGACACGGGCTGTGTCATATTACACGGCCCAACCCGTGTTCAATTTTGATGACAGATTCTCAGCTATTCCAAAGTCAGAGAAGAACACGGCCCACCCCGTGTCACTTGACACGGCCGTGTTCTCGGTCAAGGCTTGAAATTGACTCTTCCTCGTGAAGTCGAGAAGAAGTACACGGCCTACCCCGTGTCATTTGACACGGGTCGTGTTCTTCAAAACCTTCCAGTCTTCAAAGTCAGAATAATACACGGCCTACCCCGTGTCATTTGACATGGGCCGTGTTCTTCACATTCTTCAAATCCAACCTTGATTCTTCATGAACATTCTTCTTCCTTTGCTTCTAGGGGTTGATACTGATTCCCTTAAGTCTCTTAACTCTCTTCTCAATAGTTCAATACCAATAGACTCCATCACTCATAGATCTCCTGAAAATCATAATACGTTTATGAGTGTTTATAACCACATTTAAGCAAAGTTTCACAATAAACATCCAAAGACAACTCTAAATTAGAAACTTAACTAAATGTCAACAATTAAGCACATTTGGAATCCAATTAGATCAAACAAAGAACATTCAAGAGCTGAAATTATTAGCAGATCAAAGAGAGATAAGAAAAAGAGAGTAAGAACTTACCAAAATGGCATCACGTGCTAAAAAGAAAAATGTGTAATGGCGGAGAGATCGACCTCAACTTGCTACAAGACAACAACCTAGACTTGTATATCGAATCTCTTTTGTTTCAATATGTCCATCACCATCTCTGTTGAGTTTTGGGTTCAGTAGAGTAAAACATGGGAAGAGAGACTTCAGCAAATTAGGAGCTTCTGGTTTTTGGTGATAGAAATAAAGAGAGTAAATTCAAAGAAGTAGAAATTTGTATAGGCAATTAAAATTCAGAAATAAAATAAAAATTCAAAATAAACATGAAGAGATGAAAGATTGAGATATGTGTAGGTAATTAAAGCAGTAGTTGATAAAAAGAATCTTTCAATTCTAAACTAATTTTCAATATTCAAAATACTAATAAATAATTAGTATAACCAAAAGGAATCTAGTAGACTTAAAACACAACCTAGAATAATTTCATAGCATAATGTGTTCCAATTTCGCAACATTACAACTACCACCCAATACAGTATACCATAAACAGGAACATATATAACTAATGAGAAACTTAAATAAAAAAACATATCAGCACTTGAAAAACCAACTTCAAAATAAAAGCTCTCAAAAAACGTAAATCCAAAATGGACAACAAAAAATAGATCCTAAAACCTAGAATTGAACATCATAATGAATGAAAAGACAACACGTTAGTCCTTTCCAATCTTCACTTTCTTGAATTTGGTGGAAGATATATCAACACTTGAAACACTAACTGCTTTATCAGAGTCTAATTGGAGATATGCCAACTTGAGACTCTAAATATAATTCATTGTCAAAGAATTGATACATCAGATCCAACTACAACCAAAAATTTAATTAAAGTAATTAAAAACATATAAAAAATGAGGAACAACGAAATAAGAAGGGATATTAGAATGTAAACAATGCAAGGAAAATACAAATCAAGTTTAACACAAGCAAAGGAAAAAATTCAAACTTTAAAAATAATAGGAAACAAATTGAATAATGCTACCAATAACAAATGGCTAGAAGAACTTGATATTGCAGCCTTATAATACAACATGTTGACGTAGAAAATTATACATAATAAATGTTTAACATGACGAACATATGGAATGAATATTAAAGGTTTAATTAACTTTGAAATGCCAGAACTAACATCTAAAAAATCACCTGCAACATTAACATTACTAACATAACATCAAGGAGTAATGACAGCCGAAAAGAGATGAATAAAGCACTATAAATATCAATTATCAAATAAAAAATGATTTGTTTAAAAAAAATAAACAAAGGGAACATTTGTTGTAAAGAGTTGGGAGAAAACCTTATTTAGAGTGGTAACAGATTCAAAATCCAAAAATTACTTTACAACATAATAGTCATAAGTACAATTATTTTTCACACAAACAAAGGCTCACTATTTGACTAACAAATCAAGTTCACTATTTGATCGCATGCCTCATATACCAAAGCATAAAAAATCATTGTAAAAACAAAACCCAAAACAAATCAATAAACTTTATGTTTGTTTCTCAAAATAAAAATGCATCAAAATTGAAGTACAAAAAATAACTTGAACAAAGGAGTCGAGGGCAAGTGTTGATGAGGTTTTATACGGCTAGCCCTGCTATAGAACTTACCAAAAAATACAATACCATTGGAAGGTAGCGAAATTTGAAGCGTGTAGATTTTTGAAGGACGGGGAGTTGCAAATTTGACAGAGAACAGAACAGGACACAAAGAAATTAGAAAAAGTAGCAAAATGTAATGCAATAGAAGAAACTGAAAAAAAGGTCTAAGAGATGGAAAGAAGCAAAAACACTTCACCTGCAATATTATTATCCACCCAATAAGCTTCTGAAATAAGCTAAGCATCTTTGACCAATCGAGGAAGATAGAAAGAATAAAAAGGAACCAAGGAAGAAAGAAGAAAATATAAAATCCTCTGCAATGCTTGTTCATGTTCCTCATTCACACCTTCATCATCACCCACTATCCCAATCACCAAAAACCCATTACCATCATCGTCCCCGATGGCCCTTACCCCCTAAAAGAACACGACCGGTCATCGATAAACCTGACGTTGCAGATGTCGCCAAACCTGATGCTACGGATGCTACTATAAATACTATTCAAGTTAAACCATGAAGGTTTGACCGATGATTTAGTGGAAATAAGAGACAAAAAGAGTGGAAGAGAGTGAATTGGAGATGAAGAAAGTAAGTGGGGAAGAAGGGGAGGAAATAGGAGGAAGCGTTGGAAAAGGGGAGGAGGAAATGAGAGGAAGTAGTAGTGGAGTGTACAGGAGATGAAGTGATTTTTTTCCCATAATTTAAATTTAATTTTAAAATACAAAAAACTCGTTTAATATGTAAGGTTGGTTTAAAGCTTACCTGAGAAGCTTCTCTTTAATGGTGTACAACTAACATCTAATATCTAATATTTCTTGTAATAGAAATTATCGATTGATTATTTTTATTTTGAATTCTTAAATTATTTTATTTTGAATGAAGATAATGAATTTTTATATTAATAATGATAGCAGCTAGTGAAGCATAAAAGCATTAATTTTTTTTGAATTATTAAAATTAAATTTTAAAAGGAGATAGTGGAAGATTAAAATTTAATTGGTTGAGATAATTTATTACTTGTATATAAATGTTATTCAATTAGGTTGGAATTTGATATTTGAATTTGAATTCAGCTCATTAATTGTTCGTTGACAATAGTTGGCATTTTTAAGGAAGAGTAAGAATAACTTTAAATTTTATTAACATTGATTGATATTAAATTTGGAGGGAGTTTCAAAATTGAAAGTGTTTTCATTAATAGTAGATGTAACTTTTACTGTCATTAATATTTGTTTTCTGATGAGAGATGAATATAAGATTAAATGATAATTTTGTATAAAAGAGATAATAGAAGACTTAAAAGATGATTGATTGAGTTAAGAAAATGTTCAGACAAAAATGCCTTTAAAAATTTGGATGGAAATATTTTGCATGAGAGAATGACATCTATTTTTTTTATTGGTTCTTGAAGATGATTTTGCTTTGTATATGTTTTAGATTATAGATAGATCACAACCATTATTTAAAAAATCAAACCATCTTAATGTTGTATCAACATATTATTGGATGTTAGTAGAGGTGTAAATTGGTTCGGATAATTGACCAACCCGATTAATCCAAACCGAACCAATTAAATTAGTTCGGTTTGGTTTGGGTATATTGATTGGTTCGGGTAAAATCCAAACCAATTAAAGTTTAATTGGTTCGGTTTTCGGATTTGAAATTTCAAAACCGAACCAACCCGAACCAAACCAAACCATATTTTATATATTTTATTTTTAAAAAAAATTATGCTACAACATTTTTTGGCTACTACTTGTTTTTCTTTATTTTTTGTAATACTTTCTCAGTTTTCAACTCCTAAAACGTCATTTTCGTTCAACACAAAAGGCTAGGAAACTCCTCTGCCAAAATGTTCGGTTCTGCTCACCGGCACTGCAGTTCTGGCCAAGCATATGCTATCAGGTGCTATTCTAAAAACTCTTGGAGAGGTGAGAAGCTTGAAAACTTTGGATCCTTCCTTCAACCAACTCTCTGGATCCATTCCTATTGAACTTCAAAATCTACATGTCATTTAACTTTTGAACATCTCTTTTAATGATTTAGAAGGAACTATTCCTAATGGTGGAGTTTTTCAAAATCTTTCTGATGTCTATTTAGAAGGCAATAAAAAACTTTGTTTATATTTTACATATGAGCCTTATGGCCATGGAAGAAGGTATGTCAGACATGACATCATAATAGCCACAGTGATAACACTGATATTATGTCTAACAATTTGCTTGCTACTATACATAAAGAACAGAAAAGTGAAAGTAACAGCAACAACATCATCTAAACTTGGAAGCTTGGAAATGATGAATTGACTTTAAATGCTCTAGTATTGACTTTAAAAAAATGAATTTCTGGCTCTAGTTTATGAGTACTTAAGTAATGGGAGCTTAGAAGATTGGATTAAAGGAAAGAGAAAGCATACAAATAAAAATGAGTTGAACCTTATGGAGAGACTGAATATAGATATTGATGCTGCTTGTGCATTGGACTACCTGCACAATGATGGTGAAGTTCCTATTGTGTATTATGATTTGAAGCCTTACAACATTCTCTTGGATGAAAATATGACTGCAAAGGTTGGAGACTTTGGATTCACTAGGTTACTGATTCAAAGTTCAACTAATCAAGTCTTCATTAGTTTCACTCATGTCATTAGGGGTTCAATTGGTTGCATATATACCTCTAGGTTAGTAACCTCACAACTTTCTCTTAATTATATAGTAGTAGTATACAACTTGCCAAGTTAAATCTCTCTTGAAATTTTTTTTAACTTATTCAAATATAATTTCTTAATACAAATATCAATATGTTTCTTTGTTCCCTCTTTATGAACCTTTTAATACACATTCTAAAACATGAAATAATTATTAGTGTTCAAATTAATAAGATTAATTCTATTTCTAAATTTTTTTTCATTAGTTTATTTTGTATTTTTTTTTATGAAAAGCTAATTATTTAGTTAATTTTTGTATTAAAAAAATGACTAACCCGAACCAAACCAATCCATAGATGTTCGGTTCGGTTTGATTCGGATTTGGCTATCAAAAAATACAAAAACCGAACCAAACCAAACCAATTAATTTTGATTGGTTCAGATTTATTTTTCCTCAAAAATCAAACCAAACAATCCACTTACACCCCTAGATGTTAGTACACTGACGATACATCATTCTTATATGATAGTTTAAAAAATGTAAATTGAGAATACATCAAATTTAAACACTATTAAATAACATAGTTATTCTAATTTTAACATAAAACTAAAGTGAATCTTACAATGATCAAATTTAAATGCAAAAATACTTAATTTAAGGGAAAACATAATCGAAATTAATCTAATCTAATATTTTTAAAATAAGATGTCATTGACTTACTCTAGTTGTAGTAGGATAGAGAAAATGTCTCATTGATTTATTGAGATAACATTAAATCATACTCAATTTGTCTAATAATAATTGGGGAGATGCTAAAAATCACTCCAACATCGCGTGTTTTAAAAATTAGATTGAATTAGTCAATTATATTAATTATACTATGAATTGATTATATTTTTAACTTGAACTATATCTTATTTAATTATAAATTTTACTATTTAAATTTATCAAATCATGATTCAAAAGTTTTGTTAGTTTAATATCCAGTTCAATTTTGAAATCAATCATCAAGTTCATAATTGGTCATTTTTAATAAAATAATATAAACTTAACATTCTAAAATAGAGTAAGGCCAATTTTAATAAGGCTGCTACATGGGCTGCCTTACATAGCCTGTAGCTTGAAATATTCACGTAACAACATCTTTTACCAAAAACAAGTGGGTCCCACCAAGTAAAGAAATGCTGAAGCTTAATCAAAATCTTACTAATTAACTCATAAAGATTGAATCGAGTTGATAAGTAATCTCGATCATTGAAATAAGAATGTAAGTTTAAATTATAAGAAAATAATTATTATTATGAGATTACATAATTTTTATATTCTTAATCTAACAAGAATTATTTTTATAAATAATTCAAATGAGATAAAATTATGAGAATATCTCATAATCTAAAAAAAAATCTATCAATTATTCTAAAGTTGTCATTTTCTAAAAGTTGATTACCATTCTTCAGCGATCATTAAATTCATATTATTTGAGAAGCATAACATAAACTTTAAAATATAAACTTTTTAATTTTAACTTAACTAACACCGACTCTAATAAGATTCTAATATATGTCAAGGGTTCAATCTTTTCTGTAGGCCATATATTGAAATATTTACACTTCTGAAGTACTATTTTTTTTTGCTTTTTAATCACTTTTAACTCTTATATAAAAAAATATAAAAATCATATAAAAATCTCAAATGAGCATGAGCTGACCGTTGATAATAATACCAAATTACAGCAATAAGATATAGTTCAACTAGTATTTCTCTGTCCCACCAAAGATGGAGTTTTGGGATTTGATTCCCATTCCTCAAATATGGTAAATCCAATCCCCTAATTATCTATATAAAAAAAATTATACCGAATTACCTATCCGGACAATTGATTGGAAACAAAGAGGAAGAAACCAAAAAAGTTCTTATATCCTCTTAAAATAGGAAAAAAATTATTTTATATCATTTAATATTTACCATCTTAGCTATATAAATTATTATTAAAAACATCATCTAGGACACGCGGCCTCTACCCATATGCACGAAAGATGTGGTGTGGAAGCAATGAAAAGTTGAACAAATAAGGACCTGTTTAGTTTGGAAAAGTTTACGATGCTCCTAATGTTCCAAAATTCATCACCATTGATTTATGAGAAAAAATGATCAATGACTTATAATTATTACAGGCAATTTGTTATGCAGGTTACCTTCATCATACATTTTTTTTTTCTTTCTCTTTTTTTTTTCTCTTATCTTTCTCTCTCCTCCCTTTCTCCTTTTTCTTCTTTTATTCACTTTCAAATTCACTTACTGCAACCCTTCACCTGGCTTCCTTTGCCTGTTAGCATTATCAGCAGCTATAGCTTTACATGTTCTTGGTTCTACTTTTAAAACGATAATCAATTGTGCTTTTATTTTTAATTTTTTCTTTCTTTTTAATTGGAGAAATTGTTACTGGGAATGAGCTCCACCACTGAAGCCTCACCATCCCTATTCTCCAACCCAAGAATTGATCATGTTGTTTTCTCCTTTCACCAAAGCCACCTTCCTTCGTCCATAGCCAAGACGCACAACTATCACACAACTCAGCCATTGACATGCCACAACTCACATACCCACAAATTGTTCCCTGCATCTGCCAAACCATCAAATCCCTAACACCCAAGCTGTCACCCCTCAAACCAGAGAAAACCAAGAGAATCACCTAACCAATAGGCCAAACCATGAAAGTCTTCGTTGGTCCCCTTGAACGATCTCTACATTTTTTGCGATAGGTCCTTCGACTAGCGGTGTTGATTTGTAGAGATGAGAACAGGGGTCTTATGGTGCCATTGATGTGATATTGATTTCTTAGTTGGGGTTTGATTTTTGGTGACGGGATGGGATGAGGATAGTGTGATGTCATTTCCATGGATTGGTTGGAAAAGCTGCTGAAACAAAACTTAATTTGGAAAGTAGACAAATAACCAGTTTTATCTATTATTATGGGTAAAATTATTAGAGCATTGATGCTCAAATTTTCGTTTGGTGTATCGTAAATGCCACCGTTTAATTTACCCATTTCCTGTTTTCATTTTCATTTCCTATTTTCATTTTCAATAAAAATTGAAAATGGAGTTGAAAATGTATTTGGTTGGGTTTAAGAGAAAATGTTTCTTTAAAAACATTTTCTAAATCAAGTCCAAAACTGAAAACAACAAAAGATGTTTCAAGTGTTTCCTGTTTAAAATTGCGGAAACACGAAAAAATGAAAACGCGATGGCATCAACGTAATTTTAAACAACTTTTATCCATCATCTTTTTTTTTTCGGGTTCTCTCAAAGTCCTTACGAATGTGTTTAGAATATAAAAAAATAAAAAATAATTTAATTTATAAATTAAATTTAATTAAATCTTATGTTTAAAATGTTAAAAAATAAAAAATAATTTAATTTCTAAAATTATATAAATTTTAATTTTTTTAATTTTAAAAATTTCATCAAATTTAATAGAATTTGATTTAATTTACAAATAAATTATTTTATCATTAATAACTATATCTTCACTTTTTATAAGTTAAAATAACTAATAAAATCAAATCAAATCAATTTTTATTTTAATAAATTTTAAATACAAAATTTAATTTTTAAATCAATTCAATTCCATTTAAATTTCAAACATAAAATTTAATTTAAATCAATTTTAAATCAAATCAAATCATTTTTCATTTTAATTCATTTTAAACACAACTTACACCTTCCTTTATTAGAACTCGTCTTTGCGTCTTCCTCCTCCATCCGATTTTAGGAACAGCGGTGGCGGACTTGCTTCGAACAGCGACGACGGTGGGTTTGCTTCGAACGGCAACAGCAAGCTCCAAACGGCGTCGACCAAGCCCTCCACCGCCTCGCCGAGATACACTGTGCGCCACCTCCCGCTTCAAGGTCGTCGAGTTTGATTCAGCCACTTGTTATTCTTCTTTGGCTTGCTCTAATATCCTCCATGGATGAAGAACACAAGTTGAGACATGTCTTCAAAGAGGAGCCTATGCACAATCTCAATCCCAACCCCCCATCATCGCCGACATCGAACTCTACCTGAAATCAACGCTGCATTTTCTCCGGCACGTCGGGGTCTGCGTCCTGAACCAGTTGACGAACCAGAACGCAAGATGTAGAGATGCAGAGATCTAAGATTAGTTCTGAAATTTTGTTTGGGGATGGTTTTTAACTAATCAGTTTGGTCTTTAATGGTTCTCTGCCCACCCCTATCCTAAAACAGTCCTTAAAGGGGCTTATCTTCTGGTACATTCACCCCACATGTCACTTCTAAAAAAATTGTTATAAAAAAGTTTAAGAGGTTGGAACATATCACAAGTCTTAAAAAACAAAAATTATAAAAATACTTATAAATAATCTATTAATAAATATTTATTATTATTCAATCACAAAAGTTGATTAAACTCTCATTAGCGTGAGAATGCCTATCTAATCTTATTTATAAGGCCGGCATATCAATGTCACGTAGGTTTGGCAAATGAGTGAGTGGAGTCGGGTTTTTGCTCAACCCAACTCCGCCTCCTACTCCTAAGAATTAAAATTCAAATCTGTCATATTTCGTCCCACACGAATAAATATTTAAAATTAAATTTATATAATATTTAATCATACTCTTAAAATTAATCAATTATCATATATAAAAAAATATGTTCAATATAAGTGTTAGAGAGAAATTCTTACATAAATTTAATTAGTTCAAGTAATTTAACACTTATTTCTTTCAAGTAACATCTCAAATTTGATTTTTGTGAATGAAAAAAATCAGTGTTGAGAAAACTTTAAATTTTTGTAGTCCAACTGACTTGACTTCGATTCAAAATTAATCGAGGTCTAATGTAATTTTCGGATATCGAAAAGTTTACACAGAAAAAAATTGCATAAATTTAACACACTAAATTGGGTACACTAGATGAATAAAGTATTAACAATTATTAATTAATAATTAACTTTCATAATTAATAAATAATTAATTATAATAATTAATAATGTGTTAATACATTATTACATAGTACACTTAACTTAGGTGCTTAAGGTTATGTGAGAATTTCTTAAACATTAAATTAGTGAATATAAATTAATATAATTGACTCTATTGATAATTTAACTAAACATAATATTTTTAAATGAAGGATGTGGGGCGGGATAGATTGAGTATAGATCCGCACCTGACCCATCCTTGCATTGAGTTGGAAAACCCACACCATATGGGGTGATTTGGGTTGGGTATATGCTAGTCGACGTGAGATTGTCAAGTCTATTGTTATTTGCTCTAATGTCTTCAAGCAACTGCCACTCTCTTCCTCCACTAATTCTAATGTTAAAAATTTAAGTGGAAGTAGGTGTGTTTGCAAATAGGATTGGATAAGTTTTGAGGAAAAAAATCAATCGATTCAATCTAATCGATTTTCTTATGTTATAATTTAATCGGTTTGGTTTAAAATATAAATATGATCTAATCTAAATCAATTTAAAATTGATTATTTTTTAGTTTTTTGTTTGATTATTTTTAATGCATAAATTTATCAAATTCATTCAAATACGAAAATCCAAATTTATTAAAATACATCAAATATAAGTCTAAATTAATTCATCGAAATATAATAAATATAAGTTCAAACTAATTTATTAAAATATAAATCAAAATTCTAAATATAAATTCAAATTAATTGTTAATCCTACAATACATATCCAAATTCAAGAAGATAATTAAGTTTGGCTTGGGATATAATAAGAAAGTCTTAAATAAGTATAGGTAACATACAATTTTTTAGATAAAATATCATTTATAAATATATATATATAATCTTGGTTCTATTTGGATTGGATCAAATTTTAAATTTGGAACTGAAATCCAATTCAATCTAATTAAGTTTTTTATTTGTCATTTTTCAATTTTTGATTTATTAGTTTTTCATTTTTTCAGCTCATTTTTTTTTGTTGGATTGGTTCTGTTTTGTACACCCTTAAATGCAAGTGATGAAGTTCTATATTGATAATTTAAGTAAAAAAAAATCTATAAATAAAGTTTTGGATCAATACATTCTTAGCTCTCTTAAATCTCCTAATAAGTGGTATGGGCGCTCATAATTCAACTATAACAAGTATGATCGCGGTTAACACCCAAATAGAGTGACTTTCTCTTGGTGAGCTTGGGTTCAGTTGATAATCTTGTAGTACTCGAAAATGCTTCCCCTATGTAGAGATTTACACTTAATGGGGAAAATATAAATTTATATATAAGTAATGAAGTTTTATATTAGTAGAAAATAGATTAATTGAAAAACAATTAAGTGCGAAGATCTAATGCCATAAGATTTTTTTCGCTTTGTCTATAAAATGCAAGTCTTCATACTCCGCCTAATCTAACATCTAATATCAAAGATTTTTTTTTCTTTAAAAAAAACACTCTATTCTACTAAGAGATGAACTCATTGATGTTGAATTGCATCAGCACTGTTTCAATTCTGATTCACCAAAGGATTAATAAATACTTTGCCATATGCGGTTTGAATTTCCTATGGTTGGTTTAAAAAATTTGGGAAAACGTGGTTTGAAATTGATTGTGTTTGGTGTATTTGAACCGAGACAAAGATTGAGCCAGTCGGATTTCAGAAAAGAAAAAGACCTGGTCAATTATTAATTTATTAGACTTTCAAGATCGTCATGTTTGGCTTGTTGCATTCCCTCCATTTGTCCTCTATATATCTTTCTTGTTGGCCTAGTCATTTTCTTTCTTTTAGGTGTTTTTCTGGCCCTGATTCTATAAGAGAGAAAGTGTCTTAACTTTTTATGAATATGAATGTGATGCCATTGTTTACCAAAATTTTTTATTATCACAAATCAAGTTGTGGTAAACTTTTTGTTCAATGAACAAAGTTTGATTCTCGATATCAATTCAGAGAAGGGAATCGCTTCCTCTTAGAATTCTAGTTTAAGTATCTTAAAGGAATGCAAATGGTAATTTTAAATTTCAGATGATTATGAAAATCCAAAATCAAATGTTTATGCTTGTTTTCAACTTATTGAAAAGTTTGAAAGTAAAATAGACTTTTTTTTTTCAAGAAATCAAAGATATGAATGCAAATGAAAATAAGTATATGACATAAATTAAAGAGCGATCGAAATAAATGTGACAAGTAATGTAAAATGCTTAAAATAAAGAGCATAAAGTAAAGCAGTTTAAAGTAAATGCAATGAAAAGTAAATGTGCAAGTATGTAAAAAGTACAATAGAATAAATTTGTAGTAAAGTAAAAAAAAAAAATTAAAAAAATCAAATGATCTCGAAAGAACACTTGATCATGAGTAGAAAAGAGTTTTACAATAAAGTAAAGAAAGCAATTAAAAAAATCAAATGATCTCCAAAGAATACTTGATCAGGAGTAGAAAAGAGTTTTGCAATAAAGTAGAATGACTGAAATTAAATGAACTGAAGATAAACTTGCATTGAATTGATAAATTGTACAGAAATGAAAGTGGATGGAAACATACAAAACTAGACTTGCGTGTTGTTTGCTCGAAATGTCAATAGACGTGAGAGCGTGAGTTTACAAGTATTTGTGAGTAATGAATTTCTAACCCCTTAAATGTTTCCATCCTCTTGGTATTCATAGACTCTTTAAGTAACTACCTATTTTACAAGATCTTGACATGTGTCTAAAATAAAAATAACTACTAAATGATTTGTAATCTTTGTTTAATAACCACCAAATCCTTGTCAGCAATCCTCGTACTACAAGTAACTGCTTAGTCTCAACCATCAATCCTTATGTTGTCTTGATCTCACATCTGCAACCATTGTTAACTTCTAATTTAAATTAAAAAATCCCTCTTTTTTGAATTCAAACTTGAATCCTCAACCACTTTCTAGTTTTCTGTTAAGTCGAGATCTTCTATTCTTTTTCAAGAATTTGCTAAGTATAGCTACTTTTCAAATCTCGTTTTCGATATTGAATTGAAATCTCCACCTATTATGAATTTAAAATGACCTCAATCTGGTATTTGAATCGAAATCAATACTACAATTTCGACCAACTGATATTTGAATCGAAATCAATATTTACAACTTCGATTCTTATTCAAGAACAAGTCCATATGTTTACACTGTTTTTATACTGAACTAGCGAAATAGCAACATATCAAAAAATGTTTATTTTATACCAACAGATGTCTCCCAATATTTATTCTCGAAATATGAGAGATAAATATTTTAGCCTTTCAAATACTACTTTTGAATGCCATTGGACTTAGGAATTTTACTAGGATTTTGCCTATTTTACATCAATTCAACGTAAAACAAAGCAACTAAAAAGTCAAGTGACAAAATCTGTAATTTGAGATTTAAATCTCCACTTACATAAACTGTCACTACATGGCCATTTCCTATTAACTAACTGCCTCCACTTTTTAGGGAGTTACAAAGCCAATGATGGCTTTTAATGGATAAAAACAGCCTTAGCCGTACTCCATCATGTCAGTATTAAATGGATTTACTGCTCATATTTTCTCTTTCTTCTAATTTGAAAACCTCTATTTACATCGTGAAGAACAAGACTTCTCCCTATCACTTCCTTTTCCTCCAATCTCTGAGTTCTTTCCTCTTTGCGCACACTTTTCTGCCATTGCTGAACCTTGAATCCTCCTGTCAAATTCTGTCTTTGTCTTTATTTCTCTTTCAAGATTCAAAAAACCTTCAATCACTAATGGCCTCTTCTTCTAACAAGACTGCTTCCTCTACCCAAGCTTCACACTCAAGCTATGAATCACAAGAAATAGTAATTTTACCCGATGCTGCCACTGTGACTGCTCCAGTGATAAAAGATGAGGTTTTTTACCTCTTGAACCTTCCACAAACCATTCTGAACTCTGGAAGTCCCAGGTAATGATCCCCTTTACCATTGGTAATGATAGGTTTGCATTTTTAGGTCCAACCCTTCCTGAACAAGAATATACAAGCATTAAATATTTTTTCCCTTGCATCAAAGGAGAAACAATAGCTGCCTTCCATCATTCTCTTAAAACTAATTTCTTCAATCATTTCTCAAAAGTTTTTCAAAGCTCACCACCTGTTAGTAATCATACGAGACCCCTTTATCTTCATTGGCTAAACCGTATCGAAAAAGCCAAAAGATCTATTTGGAAGTCAGCTGGTATTTTTAATTTTATCCAACTGAGTAGGGAACGTATCAAATACAATGCCTCCATGCTCATAAGTTCGTTCTTTTTCTGGAACAGATCTACAAATTCTTTTCATGTCTCGTATGGGATGCTAACTCCTACTCTTTTCGACATGGCTACCATCACTGACCTTAAGCCTGTTGGAAGAATAGTCAAAAGCACCTTAAGTCCAAGAACTTCCATCAAGCCTAGCTTCTCAAAATTTACATATACAGCCTTCATTCAGAATAACTATCTCGACACAACAGAAATTTCTAATGAAGAACACGTAACATTCCTTATATTCTGGCTCAGTGCTTTTGTTTTTTGCACCAAATCACTTCAAATCCAAAATATCTTCTTCCATTAGCCATCTTTCTCCACGAAGGTGCTCCCCTTTGTTTGAGCAAATTAATCCTTGCTCAATTCTATTATTCGATGACAGAAGCCATAAATCTTCTTCGATCTAATGATAAACCCCTTACAAACCTTGGGGGTCTATTCTGATTTTTACAACTGTGGCTAAATGCCATCCTCAAACCACACCTTCAAAGTTCCATTTCAGCCACTAATTACACAAAAATTGAAGGTCCTCGATTATCTCAACTTCGCTATGCCTCACAGCCAGGCAATGAAATTGGAGACTTTAAATTTTTCTTTTCATTATTCATGAACATGCACGACCAATCAAATAATTTTGATTTCTCCCCCTTTGCTCTCTGCGACTGTGGCCCGAAATGGTTTTGAGAACCATTTTTCTATGAAACTCCTAGGGCACAATCTGAAAACCTAGAAATATAGGCTCATATCTTAACTACCCAAATCTTATCTCCTGGCCTCCCTAAATCGAATGACTTCAGCCTCCAACTCTACCTTCCTTCTTGTGCCTCAAGGCAACTTGGGTTTTCCTAATGTATTCTTGCTCTAATTTCCCTAAAAGACAAATATCAAATATGTGAGTCTGAAGCTAGGGATATGACACAATATAAATACTTTTTGAAGCAAAATATTGGAAGGAGAGAAGGTTTTGATCCATTCGAATGCACTCCATCATTCTACTCGACCCAGGGGTTTGAAACTAGTGGAGAAAATATTACTTTCCCAAGAAGCCGACAATCGAAGAATGCTTCCAATGATTTACTAATTCATCTTCATCTGTGTAGACATGAGTGGCTAGCAAGAAATCCAAAGGTATGCATCTTAAAGAGATTTCTAGATTTGAGAAATTCTTCAAAGTCAAATATGATCCTCGAAACTTAAGGCTAGTAGTTCGAGAGGTAGAACAAGTCCTAAAACAAAAGAAAGTAGAGCATCATCAATTATGTTATGCTCTTTTCATTGGTGTGCTGGTTTTGAATCCTTTGACTTCATTCAAACGATTCGAAACCCCACTAAAGTTTCTTTCACTTCCTAATGCTCCCTTTGGTATGGTCAATCTATATCCAGACCCCAAGGGTGAAGCGTTGGGTGTCGTTAAGGATTCGAAGAAACGAGAAGTAACTTTCGCCAACTACTATTTGGATAGCTGCCGAGTTCCAATTTATGGATATACTTGAGTAATAAAATATCCACAATATGGTAAAGTCTTAAGTCCTTAATCTTCATATTCTTTATTGATATTTTAACCATTATTTCTAAACTTGATATAATGCAGTTTCAAAAAAAAGCAAAATAATGGAGGCTGAAAATGAAGACTGGGAGGATGAGCCCCAAAGGCCAAGCAAAGTTCAAAAAACAAAGTCAAAGGCCTCAAGGACAACTTCATCATTTCAATCTTCGAAAAAGCCTTCTCCAACACCTTCAAAAACGATAGTTGAGAAAAAGAAAAAGGTGATCGAAACAACCACACTTGACGCTCTCAATCCAAGGTAAATGATTTTTTTTAATTTTTTTTATATAAACTCATGTCATATCTGAGTTTGATTCTTTTTCCATCTTTCCAGGAAAAGACAATTACCGAACATCCAATAAAAACTGGACGTGTAAAACATATTATATCGAAACAGGCATAAATTATTCTGTCTGAAAGCTCTGATGAATCCTCGAAAGAGGATGAAGAGCCCATTACTTCGAAAAGTGCAGGACTAGCATATGACACTCAAAGGGCCGAACCCTCAACGGTGAGTCATATATATTAACCTTTTTTTTTCAAAATCTTTAAAATCACTAATGTTTCTTTAATCTCGAATAAGGATCTTCCCCTAAAGAACATAGGAAATCTACTCCAATGTCTTTGAGAAGATTCAGGACACCTTCCCCTATCCCTTCTCCTCCAAAGGATTTGAATCCATTTCCAGACCAACTCACCCCTGGGCTAGGAACAACTTCAACCTTGAGTTCTCGTTTTGACGGGATGCTGAAAACAGCAGTTCAAATTGAAAAAAAAACTAGCACTCGAGCTCAGGACGTCCCAATTGAAACTAATGTTGAGGTCTCATTGAATAAATTAATCTAATCATTTACTTATTTCAAATTATTCTAACCTTATCTCTACATTTCAGGAAAACATAGTTTCTAAAGATGGACCCAATTCCACGGTTCCATTCATCGAGACAGATGTTCAGGTTTATCACTATATAGTGTATTTTAAACTCGAAATATTACACAGATCAAAATCTCACTAAAAATCGATATAATTTTCTTGAATTACAGGCAAACATCAATTCTCCTCCTAAAGCTACCATTCCTGCTGATATCGAAGCTCCTATCTCGATTGAAACAATCTAGATTTCTAAGGCTATCCCTTCTTCTTCTGCTAAAGTCCAATTAAGATAAACTAAAATTACCTTCGAGGAAGAAGCAGAGACTATATGCATCGATGATGACGAAGATGAAAATGACATTTAAAAACGATTGGAAGATATTCTATCTAAACGATATCTATCCTCGAAATGCCATCATTCCATAACTCATTCTAAAATCGAAGTTCAAAGCATATCTGCCCCTCATCTCCTAAAAGAGCCGGTTGATCTTTCCAACCTTGGGATAGATCAAATTATGGCTGCCAAAGACAAAAAGAAAAAAATTATTTTGCTTTCTTGACCAACTGAACCAAAGTAAGCATATTTTGGATTCGAATGCCCAAATAGTAGTTCAAGAGTTATCCAACCTCACAAAGGACTTGCCAACCAAGCTTTTTAGCATTGTTCAAGTTATCACTAATAATCAAGAACTACTAAAAAAAAAAGAAATAACTAACGATAACTGTTGCTAAGGTAAAGAGAAAACATTTGAAGTTCACTTCGGTTCTTTCATCGACTCAGTAAAACATTAATAAAAACAAAGAACTAATTGTTGAACTCAAACAAGAACTATTAATACTTAAAGAACAACAAGACAAACTTCTAGCCCTTGCTAAGGATTATGCAAGTCAAGAACGAGCTCTGGATGAGGACTACCATCAATGGACCAATAAAGGTAACTAAGTGAAGCAAGCTATTCAAGATTTAACTCCATCCTTCGAGGCAGCTTCTAAGGAGAAGGCTAGGATCTTAGATGTTTGGGCCTCTTTATTTTCAAGGCTTTAATAAACCTTTGCATATTCATTTTGTAATGACAATTTTAATTTTGATTTGTTTTGAATCAACATGATTTCTTATAAGATTTTGATTTCGTGTATGGTTAGTCTATATGCCTTTAAATATTTATCATTTATCGAAGTAATCTTTTCATTCAAATTTAAATTAATAATCAAACAAGCATTACCAGAATAAACCTTTTCAATTCAATATGGCCCCTCCCAATTTGAGTACCATTTTCCAAATGACTTTGATTTCTTCTCCATAAGTAAAATAACCTTCCAGACTAAATCACCTGAATCAAACTCTTTTCTTTTGACTCGAAGATCATAGAATTTTGCAATTATTTCTTTTTGTCTAATCAAATTTTCAAGAGCAATTAATCTTTCCTCATCTAATCGATTTAGTTCATTAAACATCAAATCTCAATAATCTTGAGTAGGAATTTCATCTTGACGTTGTAACCTAACTAATTGAAGATTAATATTGATTGGTAATATAGCATCATAACCATAAACTAAATGATATGGCGTTGTACCAATAGCTTCCTTAGAAGAATTTTGATAAGCTCATAAAACTTAGCTCAAAGTCTCATGCCAATTCCTTGGCTTTCAACCAACATATTTCTTAATTAAACTAATTAAGATCTTATTGGCTACTTCGACCTGCCCATTTGCTTACGCATAATAAGGAGTCGAAATGAGTAATTTGATATTCCTTGTTTTAACAAACTCAGTAATATAACAACTAGTAAACACAGTACCTTAGGCAGTAGTTAGAGTTTGAGGAATACCAAATCTACAAAGAATATTTTCTTCAATAAAATTAATAATATCTTATTGGGTAACATCTTTCAGAGGAATTGTCTTGACCCACTTAGTAAAATAATCAATGGAAACTAAAATATACTTATGTCCTTTAGAAGATGGCGGATGAATCTGGCCTATCAGATCGAGAGCCCATCCTCGAAACGGCCAAGGTTTTATAATCAAATGTAAATCACTTGCAGGAACATGTTGAATGTTTCCATGCTTTTGACATTCCTCACATGAATTAGCATATAAATGACAATCTTTTACCATTGTAGGCCAATAGACTCTCTGCCTGCGTAATACCCATTTCATCTTTTCACCAGCTTGATGAGCACCACAAATACCTTCGTGTACTTCTGCTAAAGCTGTATATGCTTCTTTTTCACTCAAACATGTCAATAAATTTCTATCTACTGACTTTTTATAAAGTGAATATCTCATTATAACATAATGTAGAGCTTTATATTTTAGTTTCCTTTTGACTAATATATTTGGGTTTTGTAAATAATCAGCAATTGGTTTTCTCCAATCAACATCATATATATCCTCGAGCAGACATACTTCTAAATTCTCAAATAGATATGTTTTTTCTCTAATCTCGATTAATTTAACCAAAGTTACACTCGAAATCTTGTAGCCTGAAGCTATTTGGGCAAGCTCATTGGCTTCATAGTTTTCTTCCCTTGGAATATGCTGCAATATAACTTCGTCGAATTCACACAACAACCTTGCTGCAAAAGTAAAGTATTTAAATAAATTCTGATTAATGCATTTATAATCTCGAGTCAATTGCTTAATAACTAATTGGGTGTCACCCAGAACTTTAATATTTCTGGCTTTAAGCGAAATTAAAGTTTGTAAACCAACTATTAAAGTTTTATACTCAGCCTCATTATTCGAAGATTCATGTTTTAATTCGAATAAAAATTTGGTTGGAGTCCCAATTGGTGATACAATTAGAACTCCAAGACCCACACCTTCAATGTGTTTTGATCCATTAAAATATAACTTCCATGGTTTCAAACCAACGTAGTCGATATCTTTTTCTTCGATGTCAACACAAGGGTGGTCAATCAAAAAGTCTGCCAACACTTGACCTTTCAATGCCTTTTGTGGTATATACTTTAAAGAAAATTCTGTTAAAATAAGAGCTCACTTTCCTACTCTACTATGCAAGATAGGTTTGGATAACATATACTTTATGATATTAGTTTTCGAAACAACAAGTACATCATGTGGCTTTACATAATACTTTAACTTAGTGCAAAAGAAGTACAAGGCTAAGCATAATTTCTCCATTGCACTATATCTTATTTCAGCATCTATCAAAACTCTACTAAGATAATAAATGGCTCTTTCGATTCCATTCTCATCTTCCTGTGTTAACATACACCCAATTGTCTCATTCGATGCTGAAATATACAACTTCAAGGGGCATCCAGGCACTAAGGGTGTCATATATTGGAGGATTAGCCAAACAATGCTTGATTTGATCGAATGTCACTTGATATTCTTCTTCCCATCGAAACTCTTCTTAAGCTTTGAGCTTCAAGAATGAAAAGAAAACTGATTTTTCTAGATAAGTTCGAAATGAACCTTCTTAGCAAATTAATTTTTCCTAACAAAGACTAGAGTTACTTCTTATTCGAAGGAGGTGATGTTTTCAGAATAACTTTCGCTTTGTTCTGATCTACCTCTACTCTTTTCTTCTGAACTAGGAATCCCAGGAAATTTCCTACAGAAACACCAAAAGCACATCTAATAGGATTCATTTTTAATCCATGTTTCCTCATCTTTTTGAATGATTGTTTAAAATTCGAGAGATGTTCTTGCTCTGATTTCAATTTTATCACCACATCATCAATGTAAACTTCCATGAATTTACCAATAACATCGAGGAAAATATAATTCATAACTCTTTGATATGTGGCCCCAGCATTTTTTAATCCAAACGGCATGACCACCCATTCGAAGGTGCCAATTGTTCCTGGACATCGAAAAACTATTTTCGACACATCCTCTTCTGCAATGTAAATTTGATTATACCTAGAATAATTGTCCATAAAACTTAAAATTTCATGACCTAAGGCTGAATCAATCAATATGTCAACAATAGGCATAGGATATTCATCTTTAGGGGTAGCAGAATTTAAATCTCAAAAATTAATGCATACTCTTAACTTACCATTCTTTTTCATAACACGAACAACATTAGAAATCTAGTTTGGCAGTTCGAATGAACTTAACCTTTAGTAACTTTTTGATTTCCTCTTTAATCTTTAAGACCACTTCAAGGGCAAATCTCCTGGGAGCTTGTTTGATTGGTCTTTGTCCAGCTCGAATTGGTAGTCTGTGTTCCACTAAATCTCAACTGAGCCCAGACATTTCCTCATAATCCCATGCAAAATAGTCTTTATATTCTTTAAGTAAATAAATCAACTCGTACTTAAAATTAGAATTTATTAAACTACTTATGAAAGTAGGCTTTCTTATTACATCATTTCCTAAATTGATTTCCTCTAAAGGATTTTGTACCTCTATTCTTTTAATCTCAGATAGAGGGGTCTGTTCGAATCCTAAAGAGGAATCATTATAAATACAATCCAAGTTAGCACCTTTATTGGTACTAAATTTCTTAGCCATATAAGCTGAGATTCGAGTCAACTGACTCGAAATTGTACTTTCTATGCAATTTTTAGCTATATAGGCTGTAATTCGAGCTATATGGCTCTCAAGTTCCATTATTACAACTCAAGGCAAAATATACTCATCCTGAAATGTTAAATAGGCATCTGTATGTCCTAGAATCATTACAGTTTTGAACCTGAAAAGAATCAGGTTTTGGAATAACAGAAAAACCTGTTGGGGTAAGGGCCACCATCTCAACTCCCTTCCTGTTGAGAGCTGTTGAATCCCAAATACAGAATGGTCTAACACCAGGCATATATATTTGTAGATCTACATGGTTTTGATTGACATGACACAGGGTGTCATTAGCTTCAATCATCTCGAGTTCCCCAACCTGATTCCACAGGAACATCTTCTGATAGACGGTCAAAGGGACAACACCAACAACATGAATCCACTCTCTACCTAATAGTAGATTGTAACTGGCCTTCGAAGGAACCACTACGAACAAGGTTGACCTTGTTATTGAAGCCACCTTGACATCGAGAACAATAGCCCCTTCTGATGTGGAGGATCTGTCATTAAAATATGTTACCACCATATTGTGTGGCAATAATTCAACTTCTGTTTTGCCAAATTTTCTCAGTAAATTATTTGGCAAAAGATTAATGGCAACTCCCCCATCGATCAGCACCTTGCCCACTAATTTACCATTTACTGTTGCCTTGATAAAAAGTAGGCGGAGATGACTCTTCATTTCGAGGGAGGGAGTATTGAAGGCTGCCGAATTCTCTATTACTTGGACTGTATCTTCTTCGACCATATACCAACTGGTCTCTTCCATATTATCTTCAGAATCCTCCTCCTGATCCACTTCTTGGTTACCTGAAATGAAAAAGTTATAAGGAAGAAGAGACACAACATTGATACCAAAAATGATGTATAGATCATCCTTGAACCCAGATTCGAATGAATCTGTAATAATAGTGTCCATTGGACTTGGAGGTTTTTGTTTTTCTGTTTTCAGGGGTGGTCCTTGGACCACCTAGGCAAATGACCTTTGTTGCTATTGCAACTTGGCCAATGTTGTTGTTGGAACTGTTATTGTCGTAGCCTTTGCGCCTTACGCCACTGAGACTGATAAATATGGGGTTAAACCCTGATTCGGGTTCGAACTTTCTCCTCGAAACCAAGTGTTTGGTTTTCTATTGAAAGGGTGATGCACAATTTTTAGTTTCAAATTGTAACACCCTAGCTCTGATACCAACTAATGTAACACTCTAACTCTGACACCAACTAATGTAACACCCTAGCTAGGGCATCACATTTTGACTTTCGACTCATAATCTGAAAATAAGTTCGCACAAAATTTGAGTTATAAAAGATGAGTTTCAAAATTTCTTCTTTACTGAAACGTAAATTTACTAAAAATATTAGGTAATATTGAAAATCATATTTCAACTATTCATTATGCAATATTGACACCAATTAATATCACAATTTAAAGAGAAATATAAAATTAATAGACTTATTTTTTTTTTTTTTTTTTTTACAAGATAGCAAACCCCATGACGGTCCTACTTAATAACACGGTTGTTAACACTAATGAGAAACTTTAACATACTTATTCCTTTTTCTCGTCCATCTTGATGCATCGGACATTTGTTTTTGTCAACACTCGCACACCTTCGAGTCTTGAATGTCCACTCCTTATTGTTGTCACCAATCTCGAGTATCCATCGCCCGTTATGTCTAAGACAACTCGATCTTTCTATTATTTGATTTTAACAAGATCAGAGGCGCGCAAAATAGCATAATAAAGAGGTGAGATCACCTACACCAATACCAACATGGCGACACGGAGATAACACAAACAAAGAATATCAAACGGATAGATCATACCACAATTATGATTATGTCATCAACATTAATCAACTATCATCATTCAATTATTTTATCAATTCAATTATCATAAACAAACAACATTATCATCATCATCATCCAAGTATTCAAAACAATTGTCATAACCAACATTCCTCAATTAATATATCATACGAGATATAAATGCTCGATTATGCATATGTATAAAGACTCAGTTTATCAAAAACGACTCCATGGAGATTTTCATAATTTCGAGAAGAATGCTCTCGTTAATTGTCGGCCCCTTAGCCCAAAGATAATCTCCCGGTCGTAGAAAAGAATCGTGTTCTTGTCGGGTATCGTCAATGCGTTGCAAACGGATCGCATCGCCAAGTGGCACTGGGTACTCGCCACCGTCCAGCGGTCGACCGCCACGCCTCGACGCTTCCCAAGATCCATCATAGACCTCACAATCAATTCTCATTCCCTCTTCAACCACAAGGGCCATAATAGCTATTAGCTATCTTTTATACAATGCACGAATTTATCAGTGCAAGTCCAACCCCAAAGGGCCAAATCTTTTCAATTTCATTTGTACAATGCACGAGTATATCAGTGCAAGTCCAACCCCAATGGGCCAAATCTTTTCAATGCATGTATAATGCACCAAATCCAAATACGGGCATCTCTTTCCAATGTATATAAAATGTACCAAATACTAATCATAGGCAAAACACGTCACTCTTTCATATAGTGTCCATACACTGGTTAAACAGTAATTATACTGTATTTTTAACACAAAATCATGTTATCATATTTTCATAGTTATAAAACACTTTTGCCATATTTTCACAAGATTGCGCAACATTTTCATTATGTTTTCACAATTCTAAAATGTTTTTGTTACGTTTTCAAAATATCGTAACACTTCATTACGTTTTCAAAATTTTGAAACATTTACGTTATATTTTCCCAATACTAGTAAAAATATTCTATTACTTTTAAATCACATAGTGATTTTTCAACAGTACGTCAAATATTTAAACTCACGTAAAATATTTAAACGTAATTCAAATCACGTAGAAATATTTTAACATATTTTAAATCGCATAGGAATATTTTACTATATTCTAAATCATTTTTAAGATACGTAAATCATTTTTCACCACAATTCTATTACGAAAAATATTTCTTAACCTTCAAAAATTCCATTTCATCCTTTCTCAAAATATTATGACTTTGTACTTCATTTTTCACATTTTCTTACTCAAGAAAATCTTTTTCCACGTTTCTTTACTCAAGAAATTCTTTTTCAAATATAATCCACAAAATTACTTTTCCATTGATATAAATCAATGTTTCAAATCTTAAAATTTCCACACGTATTTCAAAACTTGAAAATAAGTTATACTTTAGTAAATTCTTAAATCACCATTATATTCTCCATTTTTCTCAAAGCATTTCTAAACACAACCTTCTTCAAAATAAATTGAAGTTCGAAAATATTATTGTTTACAAAAACTTAATTCTCAAGTGATAAATGCTCTAATTCCATTTCCAAATTCTTGTATTAACTCAAGTTACGTTTCCACTTTGACAATCAATTTGTTCATAAAAATCAAAGCATTACAAGCCTTCAAAAATGTGGACATGACTATTGAAATCATCAAATATTTTTCCTTTTAAATTGATATGATTTTACACAAATAAAATCATTAAAATTTTATTTTCAAAACCGAAGTACCGATGGTTATAAAAACCAAACCCATTTGTTCAAATTCATTTTCACTTTCTTTGCAAATCCTTTTTCATTCTTAGTCAAAAATCTTTTTCTTAATATATATTTTCTCAAAATCACTTTTTATTGATCTAGTCCTACAAAATCATATTGAGTTATTTTAATTATTGTTTCTTAACTTTAAATTTCCTAACGTTTTTCAAAACCCAAATAAATTCTTCGTAAGTGAATTTAAGTTACAAATATTTTCTTTTATATTTCTAAATCACTTCTAAAAATTGATTCTTTTTAAATTAATTTAAAGTTCAATACTTTCAATCTTCTTTTTCTTTTATTTATGAAAATTTCACTTCACTTAATTTATAATACTTAATTCCCTTTTCAAAAATCCTTATTTGAAAATTCTTGTATTTCATAGCATCAAAACATTTTTCTAAATTATCAAAACCTTATAGATGGTCATTGGAACCATGAAATATTTTTCTTCTAACTTAAATAAATTCCATTCTTGTTTCTACACAAAATAAATCAATAAAATTTCATTCTAAAATTTGTGTTCATGTTTTCTTAAAAAAAAATAAACCTTTAGTTCATTTTCCATACTCCTCAAATCAATCCAATTTTATTCTTCCATAAACATATTAATTTGTAAACACTTATTTTGAGGTGTCTTGGCCGAAATTCTCATTGTTCTAGGGATCAAAATTTAATTTCCTTGTTCTTGAAAAATTTCAACATTGACCCTCATCAAGGGCATCAAAACCGTAGCTCTTCCTTGGCCATTGGAACCAAGATCAATTTTCTTTCCATCCACACATCATGGCATACATATATATATTTCATCATAAATATCACAAACATGCCATATACTCATCATGCATATTATAAGTATACTATCAAAGCCATAAAATCATGCAAAGCATATTAAGCATAGACAAAATAATCAAGGCACAAGAAAATAAAGTAAAGCTCATAAACACACAATTAATTATTACATGACCATGGATTGGAATTCTCACATGAATTCACAATTCATCAAATATAAGATCATCTCCCACCACCATAATTGATTGGTGAGATGGATCTCCCTCTTACCTCTTGAAGATCCTCAAAAACTCTTTGTTTTGCTTCTCTTTCCAAGTCCTTCACCACCAAGGGTTTCTCAAATACAAAACAAAATACATAGAAATTAGTATACTAAGTTGATTAAGAGGAATCATGGATTAAACATGGTTTAGATCATGAAAAAGAAGAGAAGAAATGAAGTCTTCTTATACTTCACCTCAAAAACCCCATAACTTTGTTCTTGAAGAAAGTCCATGAAGATGAATGATTTAGAGAAAATCTCCAACATGAAAGTTGCTTAGAATATCATGTAGATTCAAGATCTATGGTTGGATGAAATTAAATGAGATTGGATGGTGGTTTTGAGTGTCTTGACCGAATGGTTTCTCTTGAAACACAAAGATGGAATTTTTGATTTTTGATAGAAACTTGAAGCTTGGATTTGAAGCTCAAGATGAATGATTTTGGAAAAACTCATAACTAGAGATGTTCTTAGAATGATGTTTAGGTTTAGGAAATGTGTTTAGATGAAATTTTAGAAGCTTGGAGACATGGTTTCTAGGTGTTGACCGAATTCCTCACAAGAAGGAAAACATAAGCTTTTTGATCTTTAACTTGAAGAACAAGGTTGAAGATGATAGAATTTTGAGAAGTTCCTAACATGAAAGTGTTTTGGATTGATGAGAGGATTCAAGATATGTAGCTAGATAAAATTATGAAAGATTAGAAGTGGTTCTATGGGTGGTGACCGAATAGCTCAAAGAATAGAGAAAATGGTGTTCTTTGTATTTGTTCTTGGTGTTCTTGAACAATTGGAAGAGAGAGAAGAGAGAGAATGGTCTTTGTGTTACTAAGTGTGATAGAAAATCAAAATAGAGGGCTGAATTGAAGTGGGTAACCGTAGGAGTGAAAGAATGGAGAGATAGAAATTTGTTTAGCATAATTGAAGGCTATCACATGCATGCAAAAGTCTTCCACTTTGTCATCTTTTTCTTTGGCCTAAAAAGGCTACTCCAACATGTCTCAACATATCTCTTCTTCTTTCTTGCTTCTCCAATCGTCCCCCCTTCATCATGCAATCCAAAGGAAGCAAACAAAACAATAATGGTCATATTGACCATGACAAACAATAATGGTCATTAATTTAGTTTGCATGGCTATTATTGGTTGTTCAAGAACCATGTAAAAGTCTCCCCAAGCTGCATGAAAATCGTGTGGCTCCTTGAGTATTTTAGGGAATTAATTGTTCTCAATTTACACCTAATTACATGCTAATTAATTAGGTAATTAGTTAGGTTAAATTTCCTAACCAATCTTAACTAACATTCTAACTATATAACTAATTAATTAACATATTATTTCACATATTATAATCTCTAATTAAAATTAGGATATCTAATTAAGAATTAGATTATAACAATTTAACATTTAATTTAATTTACTTGGCTTGTTAATTAGGCCATTATTTGAAGCATTTCTAGCCATTGATTAATTCAATGGTTAGGATTTAGGTAGACTTTTGATTTTTAGAAGACTAAATCTAAGCCATTGGATCCTTCTCCTTTAAATTCTAACCATTAGATGTGTCTCCAAAATAAAGGGTCAAGATTACTCCTTCAAACTTTAAATCCAAGGATTATAATTAGTCATAGCCTTTTTAGAAGACTAAATCTCCACCTTTGATTAATTCTTCATCCAATGGTCATAAATGGTCTTTGTCACTTTTTAAGACTAAATCTCCACCCTTGATCAATTCCAAATCCAAAGGCTGTAAATGGTCACTTTATATAATCAAATTTACACCGTTGATTAAATCTACGGTTGATATTGAAGCTTGCCTAACTAAGTTTATTCTCACACCATTGATTAAATCAATGGTGATTATCCAATGCTTCTTTATTAAATTTATTTCTTAACCGTTAATTAAATCAAGATCAAGTCTTCACCGTTAAATAAATCAATGGTGGATATCCAAACCACCAATGTTGACTTAAGCAATATAATTTCTATTTTTATCTACTAAAAACCCCACGAAAGAATATATTTACTGTATTTTTATCGCCTGATAATTAAATACAGTGCAAAACACAAAACAAGAAAATTTCTAAAATCGTTTCCTGGATTCAGGTTTAGTAAGATCCTGTCTCCGTCTAAACAGTACAAATTTTTCTATGCATAGAAAAATTTTCACTTTATGGGACCCACCTGGGCCCACGTAAGGTCACCTGAGCCCACCTAGGACCACCTGGGCCCACATATAGTCAAAAAAATTCATAATCATTCACAAAAATCACAAATATTAGAAAACGTATGAAAATCAAGTCAGATTGTTAAAAATAATTAACAGTCAAGAGAAATAAATACAGAAAGATTTTTCCTAACCCGAAAATTATTATTTTCCTGACACAGAGTAAATCACTCAAAACGATTAAATATGCTGACGGAATAGTCAAAATAATTTTACAGCACATATAGATCACTAAACAGTAAAATTCTGTTAACTGTCAAAATTATTGTTTAAGAGATACGAAATTTGGGGTGTTACACAAACAAGTCTACAAACTTGATGCAGGATTAATTGTTGCTTTGCGAACCCAAGTGCAGGTTGTCTCAAGTAATAAATTTCTCGGGAGTCCGAGGTCAATCTACAGGAAATTGTTGAAGATTAATTAAGATGAAGTAAATATTTTGTTACTATGGTAAAAATTATTTACTTAGGTTAAAAGATCTACTCTTGGTAAATAAAGTAAAGGTAAGATTAATTTCTTTTATAACTCAATTAGAATCCTCGCAACATGGAAGTTCCAATCGAAAAATACAACATTAAAAGTCTATTTAAAATAATATACGTAATTATATTATGTTTTCTAAAAATATTACCACCACTTATAAATGGGTTAAAGCATTTATTGTGCCAATATTTTGTCTAAAACAAGTAAAATGAAACTTAGTTACTCATAGATAAGAAGAAAGAAAGAGAGAAGAAGAAGAAGAAGAAGAAGAAGAACATGACTTTAATTTAGAACAAAGAAAAATTACTACAAGAAAACCTAGTAACAAAATGGCATCATTTTAGTAACTAACACCTAACACCCCTCAATGATCTGCTAAGGACCCATTTTATAGAGGATTAGAGATACAAAATGATAAGTGGGCTGAGTCATTAGTGGGTGGATGAGTGGAAATTGAGTGGAAAATGCCAAATAACTTTTGGTGAGTGAAAAATTATGGAGATTCCTTGTCTCCGAAATCATGCAGCTCTGAAGTCATTATATTCGTCATTTTTTAACCAAGTGGTCTTCATGAAAGTTGTAGGCCTAGATCTAAGCTTTCAAATGGCTTTAGTTTGAGTCCAATATCATTTTTATAACTCCAGGTACGTTCAAATTACTGCACACTGCCCAGGCCCAGTTATAGCTCCTTTGTTCTGATTTCCAAGGCCAATATCACATTCAAGGAGTCCGATTCTGGAAAAGTGTTCAACATGAAAGTTGTAGATATGGGTCTTACTATTTAGCATCCAAATTTCAGCCCATTTACCAACCTCTATCCCAAAAACTGTGATGAACAGTACACGTAGGTTAAGCTGTCAGGAAAAGCACTCTAGTTCTTGCTTCAACCCCAATTTGAGTTATCTACTCGTGTGATTGGGCTTTTGAGGTCTTCATGAAAGTTATAGAATTCTCTCTTATCTTTCAAATGCCACTAGAATCACCTCCAAAGACCACCTACATCCCAAGATATAGCCCAAATACAGAAATAACGTAAGACATAAATTATGCTAAAAAATTCAATTAAGTCTAATTTGAATCTAAACTTACAAAACATAATCAAAATCAATCAATTAAGTATATGGAGAGTGTAAATGAGTAAAAATGAAGGCTTATTAATGTATCAAATATGTGATCATCAAATTCTCTCACACTTAACTTTTTGCATTCCTGGGCAAAACACAAGACCAAAACTAAAAAAAAAAAACGAAACAGACTCAAAAGTTAAACACTCTAAAAGACTTAATTTAAAAATGAAGAGCAACCAATCATTTAAGTAATCAAAACATTCATGAGGTAACATATCTTCACATCTCAAACCAACAAGTAAGGAAACTTCAATTGAAAAGCATGAGTCAATAATGATAGATCTTCACAAGATTCACTCTCAATCCCTCAAGTGTTTAAAAAGTAGGTATTTCACTCAATTCAACCCATGAAAATTGTACTACCATAAGCTTACATATCTTCTACTTCTCCACTACTCAGAACACATGCACACACAAATCATGAGGACTTTATTCAAGGTTGTAATGGGGTCAAGGTAAAGGAGGAGGTAATATGGATATGACAAGTTAAATACCAGAGAATAAAAGAACATGAGAGTTGAGTTCAATTAACAAGCATGAAAGTTTATCTCAACTCCACCTAATACAAATTCTATTTACATATTCTTTTCCTTTCCTTTATTACCTTGTTAACCCTATTCTTTTTATATTTTTTTATTGATATTTTTTATGATTTTTTTATTATAAAAAGAACATCATATATACATTTTTTTTAACCATTCTGCACACACACCCCCACAGTTGTTCAAGAACTCATCGAATGACAAAACTAATGTTCTCTTATTCCCTAAGGTCAAGTAAAAACATGATTTTTCATTTAAGGCACATAATGAGTTCGAAACAAAGAATAGTCAAATAAGCTTAAAGGGGTTAAGCAAGGGGAAATAGGTCATTTCTAATGTTTTATGTTGGCAGGAATCAGAGAATTTCTAAGAAGTCATAAGAGTGCTTGATATCATATTGAGACAACATGCTGCTAAACAAGGCTGGCTATTTGATTAAAGTAGCTATTTCAAGAAAAATGCCTCAATCATATTTATGTATGCATATGAAAATGTAGTCTAAAAAAGAATCAAAGCAAGTTCTAGAGTAACAATTTCATGAGTGAAATTCACACAATAAAGAAAAGAATGGTACAAATGTTTAATCCATTCATCAATAGGCTCAAAATCTCACAAAGCATAATTCTATCATTCTCAGTCTACCAATTCAACATCCATAACCAAGCATGTAAATTTTAAGAAAGAAGACAATTTACTCAATCATGCAAATTTTCCTATATTTGAATTGCTACTTCCACACAAACTAGTTATTACACAAATTACTCTTTACTCTGCCACTAATTTTTGATGCGTCTCAAGAGTAAATAATTTACTTTTTACTCTGCCATCCTTAATTACTTTTATTGTTAATAAATTGATGACAAACACAACAAACATATTAACAAACACACTCTTATTTTTTTTTTAGTTTTTTTAATATAAACACAATAAACATATTAACAAACATACTTCCTAATTTTTTTTGGGTTTTTTTTTGCAACCATCATTCCCCCCAACCAGATCACAACATTGTCCTCAATGTCAAAACATAAATAGGTAAAGGATAGAATATATTACCTGTTGATGTAATTACTGAAAAGAAAAACCTCACACAAATTTAAACAGAAATAAAGTATGATAAATAAAACTAAAGCTTGTAATTATTTAAATAATTGGAGTGTCTTGGCTGGCTTTCTTTTCATTTTGCTTCTGGTGTGGTGTGGAATGTGATTAAAAATAAATATAAAAAATAGTTGCCAAGTTCCACCAAAAATATAAAAACCTTGCAACTAATTGTAGTAAGCAAGGGTCGATCCATAGAGAACCAATTCAATTAACACTATCAATCAAATTCCTAAATTAAACTCTGATGAAAAATAAACAGTAAAATTAAAAGGGGGCTTTTGTTAATTAAAACTAACAAAAGAAATTAAACTTAAACCAAAACAGTAAACACAAATTGAATTATCAAGTTAAAGATATTGGTTAAGAGATGGAATCCACTACTAGATTTATATGATTATGCTAACTTACATACTCTTTATACCAACATGATCAATTATGTTCTTATGTAATTGTGAGATAAATCTCTTGTTTTCCTTAAGTTTCGCTTAATTCAGCAACCGCTCAAATCAAACCCTAACCATTAGTTATTTGTAAAGCAACCGCTCTTACACCTACCTAATGATTGCATTAAGAATTAGAAAACCAATCACACTAAGATCTAATCACACACCGGGATTAAATTACTTAGATCATATGTCTCACTAGTCATACCACCGCAATCGCGCATAGCAATCCTAGTTTTACCACTCTCGAAATTTGGCAAGAATATAAAAACGTTTATATCAATTTAAGAACAGAAACATATGAATAAAAACATAATTGTATTGATATAAAGAAATATACAAGAGTCACATAATCAAAACTAGAGTTTCATCCTCTCTTAACCAATCAAGAAGTTTAGCCACACATGGTAAATTCAAAAACAGAAGAAGAATTAAAAGAAAACATTGTTCAGAACAAAAGAAGAAAAGAAAAACTAAAGATCAAACTAGTTTCCAAGGCTTGAGAGTGATTGATCTTTGATCGCTCGAATCCGAGTCTCCAATCCTCAATCGAATCCTTCCCTTTCTTGGTCTTCGTGTTTCTCTCAGTTTCCTTGACGGCTCTTTTTTGTTCAGACCTCCTTTAGGGACTCTAAGCAACCCTATTTATAGGTTTGGGAACCTAATTTAGCATTAAAACACGAAATTAAACTTCTGAGTCGATGACACGGGCCGTGTCATGTTACACGGCCCAACCCGTGTCCAATTCTGATGACAGATTCCCAGCTATTCCAAGGTCAGAGAAGAACACGGCCCACCCCGTGTCATATGACACGGGCCGTGTTCTCGGTCAAGGCTTGAAATTGACTCTTCCTCGTGAAGTCAGAGAAGTACACGGCCTACCCCGTGTCATTTGACACGGGCCGTGTTCTTCAAAATCTTCTAGTCTTCAAACTCAGAATAATACACGGCCTACCCCGTGTCATTTGACACGGGCCGTGTTGATCATTTTCTTCTAATCCAGCCTTGATTCTTCATGAATGCCCTTCTTCCTTTGCTTCTAGGGGTTGATACTGATTCCCTTAAGTCTCTTAACTCTCTTCTCAATAGTTCAATACCAATGGATTCCATTACTCATAGATCTCCTGAAAATCACAATACGTTTATGAGTGTTTATAACCACATTTAAGCATAGTTTCACAATAAACATCCAAAGACAACTCTAAATTAGAAACTTAGCTAAATGTCAACAATTAAGCACATTTGGAATCCGATTAGATCAAACAAAGAACATAAAAGAGCTGAAATTAATAACAGATCAAATACCCTCACACTTAACTTTTTGCACTCCTGAGCAAAAAACATAAAATCAAGCACATGCTTCCCAAAAAGTAACAAAAGTACTGAATAATGAGCAAAGATCTACACACATCAGTCCTTTCAAGGAATCTAAGCATTCAGGAATTTCCTCTCTCAACAATCCAAATCAGCAAGCCAGGTCAATCCAATATCAGGGTTAAGTCAACATGATAAATCCTCACAGATGTACTCTATTTCACTCAAGTATTTTGGGCTTGTATTTACTCTCAACCAACTCATGAAAACATGCCTTATCATAGGCTTGACAAGCCTCTACTTCTCCACCACCTAAATCACATGCACACAAAGATCAAAAGGTCTTTAATCAGGTTGTAATGGGGTCAAGGTCAAGGTAAGATATATCAAAGATAAGCAAAGTTAGACCATCGGAAATAGAAGAGCCAAGGGGAATATAAAAATCAAACACTTTTGCACAATTACCCCAACACTTTTCAATCCATCTTCATCTTTTGCTCGACTTTCTCCATTCATCAACCAACTTATCAATCTCTTTTTTTTTTCATTCCTTTCTTTTTTTTTCTTTTTTTTTTCAAAACAGTGTAATCACCCCCACACTTATTCAAACACAATTCCCAACATAATTATTAAGCTCTTCTACTCCCTAAGGTAGGGTAGCAATGGTTTTTCACTATTAAGCTTGTATTGAGCTATAATAAAAAGAAAGGAAATTATTCAGGCTCAAAGGGGTGAATCAATGGATCAAAATACAAGGATAGCTATTTGGCCAGTGGCTGAAAGAAAGAAATGCCTTTATCATCTCAAAAATGTGCAGTGATCATTTGCAATTTAAAAGAGAGTCAAATCAAGTTCTGAAAAGCATATAATCACAAGTGGAATCACACAACAAAGAACAAAAATGACTTACAATCAGTCATTCATATCAAGGCTCAAAAACTCACTAGGTCCAATTTTATCATATTCTCAAAACCCTTTCAATTTTCAAAACCTCTCAGTGCAAGTTTAGAATCAAGAAAGTTAACTCCTTTAGGCTTAAAAACCTGTCAATAAAAATCAATCACTTGCTCATCGCTCAACATACTCTCAAAACCAGTTAGAAAAGCATGCACCAGATATGCTATTAAAATTAGAATGTGCAATTAAGGTCAAAATCAAACTTCAAACTTCCCCCCACACTTAAAATAGACAGTGTCCTCAATGTCAAAGCATACACAACATATAAAAGGAATCCACAGTAATAAGCAAAGTATATATGAAGAATTGAGTCTGGCATCAGGAAACTTAAGCAAATACAAAAGATAAACCAATAGTAACCAAAACAATATCCATTAAGCCAGCAAAATGAAGGACACAGCCTCAAAATGAAAATGCATCAAGATGGGGGAGGGGGATATGAAAAACGCTGAAGCAGAAGATCAAGCTTGCCATCAATGGCATCCATCCTCTGATCGCGCACAACCTCCAGAGCTTGAAAGTGATCCTCCAAGCGCTGGAAGCGAGCAGCATGGTCCAGCTCCAAGCAGTCAATACAGGCTAAGATAGCATCATAGGAAACTGCGCCAGGTTGAGTGGAAGGGCCCGCATTATCAGCAAACTCGGGAGGAGGCGAGACAACAATATCCTCATGCGGCTCAGGGGCCGGATCAGCCCTAAGCAAGGCAGCACCATCAGCACCAAGCAAGACGAGAGCACCATTTAAACGAGTGCAGAGCTTCATAGATACTAAAATAGCCCCGTCAATAGCAGTGGGACCCTGGACTGGTGCCTCCTCTAACAAATGCACGTAATCAAAAGGATCAATAATGGCTGTCACATACCCCCCTATCACAATGCGACCAGCTAGAGTGGTCCCTACATGGTGAAACTGATTACAGAGCCAATACCCTCCATTAACAAGAACTCCCTCAATCATGCAGTGCAAGAAAAATAACTCAGAACGGCTAATTGTCCCTTGACTCTCCCCCCTACCACAAAGAGTATTAGCTAACCATTTTTGAATATATCGATGGGCAGGGGACCTAAGCCTTGAAGCTTTAGACACCTTAGGATCATAGTCATCAGACCCAGGCATAGTGAGATCAGACCACACACGATTAGCATTAAAATCACGGGGTAACATATTTTCTCCCTCAGGAAAACCAAAAACAGCTCGAAACATATGGATATCAACAGAATAAGAATTACCAAGTAACCTAAAGGCGATTTCACCAGGCCATCTGGTTTGATCAGACAGAGGATAAAGCTTGCGATTAAAACTAGAAATAAACTCCCTAGTTAATTCAGTAAAAGTAGGCCTCTGTAACAGTGCGAAATCAACCCAACCAATCATACCCAAAAGAGTAAACACCTCATCATATAACCCGATAGCCCTAAGGGTATCTACATCTAAAAAACGAGTGGGAACCACTACCTTTTTGTCAATAGGGTTGACTGGCACCTGAGGGGGTGATGGAGACCGAGCATGCCTAGAGCTGGTACGATGGGGATGGAGCGAACAGGAAGCAGCGGTGGTCTTGACGCGCTTTTTAGGACCCATCACTGGAAGAAGCAGAAGAAATGAAGAAAAAGAAAAGAAATGGGATGGAACCGTGAAGGAGGGAAGTAGGAGAAGCAACGGTATGGAGAAATTGGTGGAAAAGGGGAGAATGATGGAGAGGATGGAGAGGAGCGCATCGGGGAGAGGGAAGGTGATAATGGTGAAATACGGTGAAGGAGGATGGAGAATGGTGGTGGGTAAAAGGATATTGGAGGGGGAGAGGGTGATGGCTGCGCAGAGAAGAAGAAGAGAAGAAGGGGAAATTGGGGAAATTAGGGCAGAAATCCCTAAATCAGGGTTTAAGTTGGCGCTGTCACGAGTACACGGGCCGTGTCATAGGACACGGCCCACCTCGTGTACTCCTCTGTCTTAGTAATAAGCTGCGCAGGACAACACGGGCCGTGTCATATGACACGGCCATACCCGTGTACCTCTCTGGAAAACAGGGGTTCTGATGGTCATGACAACACGGGCCGTGTCATTGGACACGGCCCACCCCGTGTACCTCTCTGGAATCATCACAAACGTCCCATCCTCGAAAACACGGGCCGTGTCATGGGACACGGCCCACCCCGTGTATTTTTCTGCAGTAATTGGGGGTGCTGTCATGAGGACACGGGCTGTGTCATGTGACACAGCCCACCCCGTGTATTTTGCTGACTTACAAAATGCACTCTAAACTGTTCCTCATGACTGCATGCACTCAACAAACCATGAACTCAAGCAATCAAACTAAAACTGAGCAAGTCAAAACACAAAAACCAGTAAGGAGACAGGTATCATCAAGTAAGAAACACTTAAAAATAGGCTAAACTAAGAAACTAAACAACGTAAAACAGAAAAGAAAAAGAAAGCAAATCTGATTGGGTTGCCTCCCAATAAGCGCTTGGTTTATTGTCCTCATCCAGACATTGTGATGCTCCTCAGGATTCTTCATAAGATGGATGGAGAAGAGGCATGTCTTTAACTACTGCATTCTCTGGAAGTTCATGGTAAGGCTTGAGACGGTGCCCATTGACCTTGAATGTCTTCCCAGAGGCCTCGTTCATGATCTCCACTGCACCAGAAGGAAAAACATTAGTTACTACAAATGGGCCAATCCATTTAGAACGTAACTTACCTGGGAATAATTTGAGTCTGGATTGGTACAGCAATACTATTTGGCCTTGGTGAAAGCTTTTCCTAGAGATCATTTGATCATGAAATGCTTTGGTTTTGGCCTTGTAAATGAGGGCACTCTCAAAGGCCTCATTCCTCAATTCTTCCAACTCCTGAATTTGGAGTTTTCTCTGCTTGTCAGCACCTTCCAAATGCAAGTTAACTTGCTTGATAGCCCAGTAAGATCGATGTTCCACTCTACTGGCGGTGGCGAGGCTTCCCATAAACTAATCGGAATGGGGACATGCCAATAGGGGTCTTGTATGCAGTCCGATAAGCCCACAAGGCATCAGCAAGTCTAGTACTCCAATCCTTGCGTGTGGGATTCACAGTTTTTTCAAGGATAGATTTGATCTCCCGATTGGATACCTCAGTCTGGCCATTCGTCTGAGGATGATAAGGAGTAGAGATTCGGTGCACCACCCCCTATTTCTTCAACAGGGCTTCAAAAATTCTATTGCAAAAATGTGTTCCTTGGTCACTGATGATGGCTCTGGGAGTGCCAAACCTGGAAAAAATAAAGGACTTCACAAAATCCACAATAGTCTTAGAATCATCAGATTTAGTGGCTTTAGCTTCCACCCATTTTGAAACATAATCCACAGCTAAAAGAATATAGGAGAAACCAAACGAAGGAGGAAATGGTCCCATGAAGTCAATGCCCCAAACATCGAAGACTTCCACAAAGATTATTGGAGTTTGAGGCATTTGATTTCGTGGACCAATATTACCTATTCTTTGACAGCGGTCACATGACTTACAGAAATTATAAGCATCCTTAAAGATGGTAGGCCAGTAAAAACCACTGTCAAGCACTTTGTTGGCTGTCCTCTTCATGCCAAAATGTCCTCCACAGGCATAGGTATGGCAAAAAGAGAGAACGGAGTGAGTCTCTGAATCCTGGATACATCTCCGAATCACTTGATCCGCGCAATGCTTCCAAAGGTAAGGATCATCCCAAATGTAGTACTTGATCACTCATCGACTTATCTCGGCTTGTGCCTTGGTCGAACTGCCGAAAGTCCTTGGTGGCCAAATAATTGGCAATATCGATACCACGGAATAGTGGTTGCGATAGTCATTAATTGCTCATCCGGAAAGCTCTCTGGAATAGGTATGTCCTCCTCTTCAGTCACCAATCTGCTCAAATGGTCTGCCACCAAGTTTTCGCTCCTTTTTTTATCTTTAATCTCCAAGTCGAACTCTTGGAGCAACAGAATCCATCGGAGCAATCTTGGCTTCGCCTCCTTCTTTGCCAGTAGGTACTTCAATGCTGCATGATCAGAAAAAACAATTACTTTAGAGCCAATTAAATATGATCTAAATTTCTCTAAAGCAAAAAAATAGCAAGAAGTTCTTTCTCAGTTGTAGAATAATTCAGTTGAGTATCATTTAGGGTCCTTGATGCATAGTAAATAGCATAAGGAACCCTATCAACTCGCTGTCCTAAGACAGCCCCTACCGCAAAATCGCTCGCATCACACATTAATTCGAACGGAAGCTCCTAATTTGGTGGCCTAATGATAGGTGCCTCAGTCATTAACTCCTTAAGTGTAATGAAAGCCTTCATACACTTCTCATTAAATTGAAATGACACATCTTTTTGGAGAAGTGTGCAAATGGGTACTGATATCTTGGAAAAGTCTTTGATGAAGCGCCGATAGAAACCTGCATGACCAAGAAAAGAACGAATATCCCGCACATTGGTGGGCGGGAGTAATGAACGCACAAGTTCTACCTTAGCTTTATCAACTTCAATGCCCCTAGCAGAGATTATATAACCTAACACAATACCTTCTTCTACCATGAAATGACATTTTTCCCAATTTAAAACAAGGTTAGTGTTAATGTATCTCTTTAAAACCAAAGTCAAATGTTCCAAGCACTTCTCAAAACCATTCTCAAATACACTAAAATCATCCATGAAGACCTCAATGATGTTTTCTATGTAATTAGAAACAATAATGAGAATGACCAGCTAAGAAACAATCTGGTTATAACCTGATCTTCCGGAGCGATAGCAATCTGGTTATAACCTGAAAATCCATCTAAGAAACAATAATGAGAATGACCAGCTAACATCTCTAACATTTGATCAATAAAGGGTAAAGGGAAGTGGTCTTTTCTGGTGGCAGCATTCAATTTTCTATAGTCTATACAAACACGCCACCCAGTCTGTAATCTAGTGGGAATAAGCTCATTCTCAGCATTTCTTACCACAGTAATGCCAGATTTCTTTGGTACTACCTGAACCGGGCTTACCCACTTGCAGAAATGGGGTATATGACCCCCACACTTAGGAGCTTCAGTATCTCCTTCTTCACAACATCCATCATCGGGGGATTCAACCTCCTCTATGGTTCTCTCACTGGCTTAGCCCCCTCCTCCATTAAGATTCGATGCATGCAAATAGAGGGGCTAATACCTTTGATATCTGCAATAGTCCACCCGATGGCTGTCTTGTGTTCTTTCAACACAGAAATCAAGCTCTCCTCTTGCTCTTTGGTGAGGGATTTAGCAATTATTACCAGGAGTGTCTCCTTCTCTCCCAGAAAAATATATTTCAAATGGGAGGGCAATTCTTTCAATTCCAGCTCTGGTGCCTGCACAACAGAAGGTTTAGGTACATCAGTGGTCAAAGGTAAATCAACATACGATACCTCATGCCCTTTTGAGGTGGAAAAAAGTGTGTGCAAGGCTGCCACCACTTCATTAATCTCCTCACTCCATGGCTCCCCTTGGTCATCCTTCTTTGAATCCTGAAAATCTAAACTGCGAGTCATAATTGTATCAAGAACATCAAATTGATCAGACTCAAAAATAGTAGAAATTAAAGATTCAACAACATCAAAAGAATCAATAACATAGGCAGAGTGCACATCACTCGGGTATCTCATGGCCTCGAAGATGTTGAATCTAATCAACTCTCCATCAAATTCCATAGTCAATGTTCCCGAATGCACATCAATTTTAGTTCGGGCAGTCTTGAGGAAAGGCCTCCCCAACAGAATGGGGGCAGAGTTGGGAGATTTGTCCTCCTCCATGTCCAGCACATAGAAATCTGTCGGAAACACCAGTTCATTTACCTGCACCAAAACATCTTCAACAACCCCCTTAGGGTAAGCGTTAGACCTGTCTGCCAGTTGAATAATAACTCCAGTAGGTTCTAAAGGTCCTAGATGTAAAGATGCATAAATAGAAAATGGCATGACATTAATAGATGCACCTAAATCTAGCGTGGCCCTCTCAAACCTGGCATTACCGATAGTGCATGGTATAGTGAATGTGTCAGGATCCTTACATTTAGTTAGGAGTTTCTTATTAAAAACAGCTGAAACATTTGCTCCCACTTGGACCCGTTCATTACCTTTCAACTTCCTTTTGTTAGTGCATAACTCTTTTAAGAATTTAGCATATCTAGGCACTTGCTTTATGACATCTAACAGAGGAATGTTAACTTCAACTTTCCTAAAAGTCTCTAAGATCTCTTTATCCGCTTCTTCTTTCTTATTTTTAACCAATTTACTTGGAAAAGGGGCCTTAGTGACATATTTAGGAAGTGGGTCAGAAACACTTACCTTAGGGGTCTTAGAATGGATCCCCTCATCATCTACCTCATTAGGATTTTGAGCTTTGTCTTTAGTGACTGGGGAAGATGTGGGCCCGTCAAGCGTCTTCTCACTTCGCAAGGTGACAGCACTAGCATTTTCTCTTGGGTTTACCTCTGGCTGTGATGGAAGTTTCCCTGAAATCTGACTCTGCACTTTGTTGATCTCAGTAGCCAACTGTCCCACTTGGTTCTGCAAAGTACTGATAGTGGCCCTTGTTTCTTGCTGAAACTGAATATTACTGGTGGCCATTTGCCTCACTAGTTCTTCCAACGAAGGCTCAGGTTGCCTAGGAGCTTAAACTTGTGGTTGCCTCGGAGGAAATGGTGCTTGTCTTTGCTGAAACCCTGGAGGCCCATAGATTTGAGGTTGAGCTTGAGCTTGGGGCTGTTTGGCATACCTAAAGTTTGGATGATCTCTCCACCCCGGATTGTATGTGTTGGAGTAAGGGTTATAGTTTTTGGATGGACCAGAAAATCCTCCCACTGCTTTGGCTTCTTCATTTATGTCCTCTTGCAAAGTGGGACACATATCAGTGGGATGTCCTGAAGAGCAACAAATCCCACATGCCTGTACCGGTGCTTTCCCATTATCCATCAGTTTCTGAACCATAGCAGTCAACTGAGTTATTTGATCGCTGCAAGCTAGTAGTGTCGACCTCTTTTAACCGCTTCTCACCCCCCGTATCATTCCGAGTGAAGAATTGTTGAGTGTTCGCAGCCATTCTAGATATCAAGTTTCTAGCTTCTCGAGGAGTCTTATCAACCAAAGCTCCTCCACTGGCAGCATCAATCATATTGCGGTCTATCACTAGCAAACCTTCATAAAAGTACTGTATCAGAAGTTGTTCACTAATCTGATGCTGAGGGCAGCTAGCACACAATCTCTAAATCTCTCCCAATACTCATGAAGTGATTCCCCATGTCTTTGTTGGATGTCGCAAATTTCTTTTCTGATGATTGCGGCCTTTGACGCAGGGAAATATCTATTTAGGAAAGCTCGAGCCATGTCTTGCCATGTCTGAATGGATCCGGGTGGCAAGTAGTACAGCCATTCCTTTGCAGAATCCTTCAGGGAAAATGGAAAAGCTCTCAGCTTGACTTGCTCCACTGAAATTCCCGCAGGCTTCATGCTAGAACACACAACATGGATTTCCTTCAGATGTTTGTTAGGATCTTCTCCGGCTAGTCCATTGAAAGATGGCAAAAGATGAATTAGGCCAGATTTCAACTCAAATGCCTCCTCATTCTCAGGAATTTCTATGCACAGAGGTTGTTGGTCTAAGTCCGGAGCACCCAACATCCTTAGTGTATTTTCTGCCATCACTTCTTCTTCAGGCGGCTCAGATATCTCAGATGCCGCAGAACTGGAAAGATCTATGTGACGGGCAGCTTCAACGTCAGCAGGTGTGAATTGTGAGCTAATTTGTTCAAAGTAACGCCTTAAATTCCTCAGTTGCTCGTTCACCTCTTCACCGGACATGAACACCTGCAAGATAGTTGAAGTAAACAATTGAAACTATTAAAATTAAAAATAAAAACAGAGATAAAATAGGAAACAAATTAATAGCGCAATTAGAAAATTAGTTCCCTAGCAATGGCGCCAAAATTTGGTGTGGTGTGGAATGTGATTAAAAATAAATATAAAAAACAGTTGCCAAGTTCCACCAAAAATATAAAAACCTTGCAACCAATTGTAGTAAGCAAGGGTCGATCCACAGAGAACCAATTCAATTAACACTATCAATCAAATTCCTAAATTAAACTCTGATGAAAAATAAACAGTAAAATTAAAAGGGAGGTTTTGTTAATTAAAACTAACAAAAGAAATTAAACTTAAACCAAAACAGTAAACACAAATTGAATTATCAAGTTAAAGATATTGGTTAAGAGATGGAATCCACTACTAGATTTATATGATTATGCTAACTTACATACTCTTTATACTAACATGATCAATTATGTTCTTATGTAATTGTGAGATAAATCTCTTGTTTTCCTTAAGTTTCGCTTAATTCAGCAACCGCTCAAATCAAACTCTAACCATTAGTTATTTGTAAAGCAACCGCTCTTACACCTACCTAATGATTGCATTAAGAATTAGAAAACCAATCATACTAAGATCTAATCACACACCGAGATTAAATTACTTAGATCATATGTCTCACTAGTCATACCACATAAATCCATATAGCAATCCTAGTTTTACCACTCTCGAAATTTGGCAAGAATATAAAAACGTTTATATCAATTTAAGAACAGAAACATATGAATAAAAACATAATTGTATTGATATAAAGAAATATGCAATAGTCACATAATCAAAACTAGAGTTTCATCCTCCCTTAACCAATCAAGAAGTTTAGCCACACATGACAAATTCAAAAACAGAAGAAGAATTAAAAGAAAACGTTGTTCAGAACAAAAGAAGAAAAGAAAAACTAAAGATCAAACTAGTTTCCAAGGCTTGAGAGTGATTGATCTTTGATCGCTCGAATCCGAGTCTCCAATCCTCAATCGAATCCTTCCCCTTCTTGGTCTTCGTGTTTCTCTCAGTTTCCTTGACGGCTCTTTTTTTTTTTGTTCAGACCTCCTTTAGGGACTCTAAGCAACCCTATTTATAGGTTTGGGAACCTAATTTAGCATTAAAATATGAAATTAAACTTCTGAGTCGATGACACGGGCCGTGTCATGTTACACGGCCCAACCCGTGTCCAATTCTGATGACAGATTCCCAGCTATTCCAAAGTCAGAGAAGAACACGGCCCACCCCGTGTCATATGACACGGGCCGTGTTCTCGGTCAAGGCTTGAAATTGACTTTTTCTCGTGAAGTCAGAGAAGTACACGGCCTACCCCGTGTCATTTGACACGAACCGTGTTCTTCAAAATCTTCTAGTCTTCAAACTCAGAATAATACATGGCCTACCCCGTGTCATTTGACACGGGCCGTGTTGATCATTTTCTTCTAATCCAGCCTTGATTCTTCATGAATGCCTTTCTTCCTTTGCTTCTAGGGGTTGATACTGATTCCCTTAAGTCTCTTAACTCTCTTCTCAATAGTTCAATACCAATGGATTCCATTACTCATAGATCTCCTGAATATCATAATACGTTTATGAGTGTTTATAACCACATTTAAGTATAATTTCACAATAAACATCCAAAGACAACTCTAAATTAGAAATTTAGCTAAATGTCAACAATTAAGCACATTTGGAATCCGATTAGATCAAACAAAGAACATAAAAGAGCTGAAATTAATAACAGATCAGCTTCCCTCACCACTTCCTTCACCACTTCCTTCGGACTAATCTATCTGAGCTGTTACTGGATCAGGTTCATAAACAAAAGCTTCTAATTTATCAATCAACTCATCAATAGTGGAAAAGGTTCAGGAATGACACCTAAAACTTGATCACCTCTTATAAATGCAGAAAGTGATACAGCCCCCATTAACCCAAGGCAACCTCCCCCATATACTACACGAATGTTCCTCGTAGCAAGTGTTCTACCAACAGTGCTTGCTACGTTTACAAACTCTAAACTCTTCCCATAACTTGTCCCACAAAATACACAAATACTGGCAAATCTACGAACAGAAGAAGAACTTCCCTCCATTTCTACACTCACACTCTCTTTGAAGGATTATGAGTTGTAGGAAAGTGAAGAAAATGAAGTGTTTAAATAGGGAAGAGAATAGAAAAAGTAATAATAGCTCCTACACAGGTAGGTTGGCAGGTGTCAGAAAAGTTTAAAAATTTAAAAATAATAATAATAATAATAATAATTTTTTTTGGTTTTTTTTATTTTTTGTTTTTTTTTTACTTCAAGAAAACCATCAGGGTAAAGAAGTCTAGAAACCCCTCAAGGATCCCATCCAAAGGATCTTCTGTTCAAAACCAAAATTCAACAAAATCATACAAAAATAAAATAATAATAACAAATGATTACATACCTTTATGTACAGGTTTCATGGCAGATCTTTATACTGCACGTCATGAGTGCAGTAATACCAAGACGGCTAGCCAATCTAGGCATTCTTCTCCTTCCCGCTTGTGGGATATTTTGGATTGAGCTATGACGCCACTAATTAAAGTGCGTAAATCTGACAACTACCACCAACGGCCACAGCCAGTGAGAGGTCGCTGAAGAGCCCATGGTATTAAATCACAGGATCCAGTTCAAAGGCATTGTCACGCGAGAATGCAAACACGGGACGCTTCTTTCTGTCCATCAGCAAGCAGAGCCTTTGGTTAAAACCTGGGAATGCTTGCGCGGCTCTCTACAGAGCATGACACATGAACCTTATTTACCGACCGGCGTGCGAAGGTCCTCCCGAGTCAATGACGGGTCTGCCACTCCATTGGCAGGGGCTCTTAATCTAATTAAAGATCAAGTACAACCGAAGTTTCACCCTTTTTATTTTATTTAATTTATTTCATTTATTTCATTTTTTCATTTTTTCTTCTTTTTTTTTTTTTTTTTTTTTTTTTTTTTTTTTTTTTCTTTGAAGATATACAAGATAGTATATACATGTTGTTGTGATTGTGGCTCACATCTTCCTCTAGTTTCACGTCCGAAACGGCTTAAACGCCTTCTATGAGTCGAGGATAAGCTTCCCATCCAATTTTCTTATAAATTGGCAAACAAGGTCTTTTTGAGTCAGATTCCCAAGACTATAACGCTCTTGCTCATCTCTGAAGAGATTCCACAAACTAAGAAGTTCACGCTGCACAATTCCACAAGAATGTGTCTCAAGAGTCAATAAAATATTATCTAATGACTCCTTACTCAGTCCATTCTTGATGAAGAATATTTTATCTTCTCTGTTTACGGAAACCATCCCCAAAGAGCGACATCGTGTGTTGCAATTCCATCGTGCACACTTGTAACAAACTTTCATTCTTTTTGCTCTTCTCCTTTTTGAAAATGAAATTTTAACGAGACCAGGCATGTATGGGACAAATGAATCTGGAGATTCACCAGCTAAACGAGCCTTTGCTTCGATTATCCAACGTATATCTTCTGGGATGCCCTTATACATTAACAATCTCAGTCTTTCACACCTAGCTTCATAGACTTTTGTTAGAGCATTTAGAGGGAGAGAAGGAAAATGTTTTCTTAAATTTGAGAGAATGACATCCATTTTAAAAGGAGAAGAAATTAGTTATTATGGGTAACTGAAAAATAAATCGACTTGAGAATCACAGAGTACCGTTATCCGCCATTTAACCAGGAACACAAAGAACTGCAAAAAGAAAGAAATAACATTAAAATAAATTCTACTCATAACAAGGATTAGAAAGAGAAATGAATTCTACCTCAACAACTTGATGTTCCAGAAATGGTCTGAGTCTTTGTCTATTGACCTTAAATACAATACCATTCCTAGGATTCTCAATGTCTATAGCCCCATAAGAATACACATGTTTGACAATATAAGGACCAATCTACCTAGATCTCAATTTTCCAGGGAATAGATGAAGACGAGAATTATAAAGCAGAACTTTTTGACCAATTTCAAAAGTTTTTCTCAAAATTGATTTGTCATGAAAAGCTTTTGTTCTAGCTTTATAAATCTTTGAGTTTTCATATGCATCATTTTTTAATTTCTCAAGTTCATTCAATTGCAATTTGCGTAACTTGGAAGCATCATCAAGACTTAAGTTGAAAGCTTTAATGACCCAAAATGCTTTATGTTCCAATTCTACATGCAAATGACAAGGTTTTCCATAAACTAACCGATAGGGAGACATGCCCAAAGATGTTTTAAAAGCAAGATGCAGTTCCCAAAATGCATTGTTTAGTCTTAAAGACCAATCCTTACGATTTGGGTTAACCATTTTTTTCAAAATTTGTTTAATCTCCCTATTTGCTAATTCAACTTGTCCACTTGTCTGAGGATGATAAGGGGTTACAATTTTGTGAGTAATGCAATATTTCTTCATTAATGACTCAAATGATTTATTGCAAAAATATGTTCCTCCATCACTGATGATAGCTCGAGGAATTCCAAATCGACTCAAAACATTTTTTTTAAAAAATTTTAGAATAGTTTTATGATCATTGTGCCGACATGGAATCACCTCAATCCATTTTGAGACATAATCAACTGCAACCAAAATGTACACAAATCCAAAAGATAATGGAAATAGGCCCATGAAATCAATTCCCCAACAATCAAAAATTTCAATGATAAGGATAGGGTTCAAAGGCACCATATTTCTTTTAGAAATGGACCCCAAGTTTTGACAACTTTCACAACTTTTGCAAAAAGTATAACTGTCCTTGAATAAAGTGGGCCAATAAAATCCACACTGCAAGATTTTGGCAGCTATTTTCTTTGAAGAAAAATGACCTCCATATGCTTCTGAATGACAAAATTTGATGACACTACTTACCTCATTGTCGGGTACACATCTCCGAAAGATTTGATCAGGATAATATTTGAACAAATATGGGTCATCCCAAAAGAAAATTTTCACCTCAATCAAAAACTTTTTTCTGTCTTGGTGTGTCCACTGAGTATGATCTTACCTGTTACAAGAAAATTGACAATGTTAGCAAACCAAGGCATGAAATTGACAGAAAATAAAAATTCATCGGGAAAAGAATCATTGATAGGTGTGCTATCAAAAGATGAGCCTGTTGTCAGCCTTGACAAATGATCTGCAATAACATTTTCAGCTCTTTTCTTGTCTTTTATTGTGATGTTAAATTCTTGAAGCAACAAAATCCACCGTATCAACCTAGGTTTGGCATCTTGTTTAGACATTAAATATCTAACAGCAGCATGATCAGTGAAAATAACAATGGACGAACCAATTAAATAAACTCAAAATTTATCCAATGTAAAAATTACAGCAAGTAGTTTTTTTTTAGCAGTAGTGTAATTCATTTGTGCACTATTCAAAATTTGACTTGCGTAATAAATTACATGAGGCTTACCTTCTTTTCTTTGGCCTAAAATAGTGCCAACAGCAAAATCACTAGCATCACACATCAACTCAAAAGGCAAAGACCAGTCAGGAGATTGCATGATAAGAGCAGAAGTCAAAAGACCGATTAATTTTTCAAAAGATTTCTGACAATCTTGAGTCCAATCAAATGGTGTATCTTTTGTTAGAAGATTACATAAAGGTCTAGATATGACACTAAAGTCCTTTACAAATCTTCTGTAAAATCCTGCATGTCCTAAAAAGGAACGAACTTCTTTGACTATTTTTGGGAAAGACAAATGAGCAATTAATTCAATTTTAGCTTTATCAACTTCAATTCCCTTAGAAGATATCACATGACCTAACACTATTCCTGAGGTAACCATGTAATGACGTTTTTCCCAATTTAATACAAATCCTTTTTCTTCACATTTTTTAAGAACTTTTTCCAAATTATCAAGACAATTTTCAAAAGAATTTCCAAAAACTGTCAGATCATCCATGAAAACCTCTAAATAATGCTCAATCATGTCACTGAAAATACTTAGCATGCATCTTTGAAAAGTTGTCGGAGCATTACAAAGACCAAAAGACATTCTTCTATATGCAAAAATGCCAAAAGGACAAGTAAAAGTGATCTTTTCTTGATCCTCCAATGCAATTGGTATTTGATTATACCCTGAATAACCATCAAGAAGACAATAGTAAGGATGTCCTGCTACTCTTTCCAGAATCTGATCAAGAAATGGCAATGAAAAATGGTCTTTCCTAGTGGCTGCATTCAATTTTCTGAAATCAATACACATACGCCAACTAGATGAGACTCGGGTAGGTATTAATTCTCCTTTTTCATTTTCAACCACTTTGTTATTCCACATTTCTTAGGCACAACTTGTGTAGGGCTTACCCATCGGCTATCGAGATATAGGATAGATAATTCCAACATCAAGTAATTTAAGAACTTCAGCTCTAACTACCTCTTTCATGTGTGGATTTAATCTTCTTTGAGGTTGTTGAGATGTTTTCGCATTATCCTCTAAATGTATTCTATGTGTACAGATTAATGGATTAATGCCTTTTACATCCTTTAATGTCCATCCAATTGCAGTTTTATGCCTTTTAAGTACTTCTATCAACTTACCTTCTTGTTCTTTGGTCAGGGATGAGAAAATTACCACTGGAGAGCTTTGTTCTTCTCCCAAAAATGTGTACTTCAACCCATCAGGTAATGGCTTCAGTTCTAGTGTGGGTACTTCTTCATGGGTATCATCATTCATGGATTTTAGCTCTTCGAATCTTGGCTTCCTTCCTTTGTATTCCATTTCCTGTGTACAGTCAAACAAAGAGCATATTTCAGAAACATCATCATCTAATTGTGTAGCTGAATCAAATGAATTAATTAAACAGATTTCTAATGGGTCAGAAGAACTCCTGATTTGAAGATGATCATCTATAATGGCCTCAATCCCTTCAATCTCTTCCATTTCATCATAAACTTCATGTGGTTGCTTGCACATGTTGAAAACATTAAGCTCCAGTGTCATATTTCCAAAAGTTAGCTTCACTACTCCATTTCTGCAATTTATCAAAACATTAGATGTTGCTAAAAATGGGCGACCCAAAATAACAGGAACTGACTTAGAACTATCAACCATAAGTTCAGTTTCCAAGACAATAAAATCCACAGGATATATGAATTTATCAACTTGTACCAACACATCTTCTACTATTCATTTTGGAAATTTAATTGATCTATCAGCAAGTAAAAGAGTTACAGAAGTTAGTTTTAACTCACCAAGGTTGAGTTGCTAATAAACTGAATATGGAAGCAAATTAACACTAGCACCAAGATCAAGTAAAGCTCGTTCAATTTTATGTTCACCAATAATGCATGAAACTGTAGGACAACCAAGGTCTTTATATTTCAACTCATTATTGTTTCGAATAATGGAGCTTACCTGTTCAGTCAAAAAGGCATTCTTTTTCACATTATGTTTCCTTTTAACAGTGCACAAGTCTTTCAAAAATTTGGCATAATAAGGAATCTGCTTGATAGCATCTAACAGAGGAATATTGACCTTCACTTGTTTAAAGATTTCAAAAATGTCACTGTTATGATTCACTTTACTTGAATTGTTTAATGCTTGAGGAAATGGGGGTGAAGACGAGGGTTTGATCTCCTTTTGGCTAGGTGGCTTATCAACTCCTTCCTCATCTTTAGGAATTGACTCATCATCTTTCTCAAAAAGTTCAGAAATTTGTTTTGCAACAACCTTTCCACTCCTAAGAGTTATCACTGAGTTGACTTGATTTATTTTTTGACTTTCTGAACTACCCTCATTTAGGCTAAACTGACCTTTGGGATTTGGTTGAGGTTGAGAGGGAAACTTTCCTTTCTCATGAATGGCAAGTGCAGAAGAAAGTTTAGCAAGAGTATCTTTTATGTCAATCATGGCTTGAGTGTTGTGGTTATTGATCGCTTCTTGTTTTTCTATGAATGCATGCAAAGTTCCTTCAAGGTTTTTCCTATATGGTAGGACATAGGGTGCATATCCTTGAGGATTTTGAGAATCTTGCTGTGCTTGAGAAGGTGGTGGTTGTATGAATTGTGGTTGGTTGCTATTCCTCCAATTGAAGTTCGGGTGATTTCTCCATCCCGGATTGTATATATCTGAAAAAGAAGAAGTGAATGGCTTTTTAAAATTGTTCATTACATTTACTTGCTCATGCACAACTTCTTTAAAAATAGGAAGTTTTGGACATTCATTTGTTGAGTGTCCTAATTCATCACAAATGCCACAAATTTCTTCATTTTGCACAGATTTGATTTCTTTTACTTTCCCTGATTCCATAGCTTCAATCTTTCTAGCCAAACTAGCAAACCTTGCATTTAGATCTTCTTCTTGACTAAGATGATATTTTCCTTTACTAGCATTTGCAAGGTTAAATCTAATTGAATTTTCAGAAGGATTGTACCATGCCAAGATTGAGAATTTTCAGCCAAATGGTCTAAATAGTCTAAAGCTTCTTCAGGTTCTTTATCAAGAAATTCACCATTGCATATTGTTTCCACAAATTGTTTGGTTTCGGGTATTAACCCTTCATAAAAGAAGCTTATAGTGCGCCATTTTTTAAAACCATGATGTGGGCAAGAATTCAACAAATCTTTAAAACGTTCCCAACTTTAAAAATATGCTTCATTTGAATTTTGGAAAAAAAATTAGATTTGTCTTTTCAAAGTATTAGTTTTATGTGTTGAAAAAAATTTCTTCAAAAACTCACATTGCATTTCTTGCCATGTGCCAATTGATCTTAGTTTCAAAGTGTTAAGCCAAGTTTTTACTTTATCTTTCAAAGAAAAAGGAAACAATTTAAGCTTAACAACCTCTTTAGTGCAAGTTTGATCATAAAAAGTAGTGCATACTTCCTCAAATTCGTTTAGATGTAAATATGGGCTTTCAGATTCTAAACTATAGAAATTAGGAAGTAAAGAAATCATACTTGACTTGAATCTAAAAATTGTTGGCATTGAGTGGAAAGATAAAACATGATGGATTAGAATTTCGAGATAGTTGCAAATACTCACGCATGGTTCGCAACGGTTGATTTTCATGTTCATCATGCACACTTTCGTTTTCAGCCATTGTGCTTAATGTGTGATTGTGATTCAAACAAATCAATATGTAAAGTACCTGGATTAACTTTAACCAAACGACCAGAATTTAAATCACGATACCAATTAAGTAATAACAAATAACTTACAGTATAAAATAAGATGTACAAGCTAGCAGTATAAATTGTCCATTAAATATTAACAAATGTGTGGTATAAACCAACCACCAAATAAGTTAATAAGCATAAAAATTAAAAAGTTAGTATACAGATAAATTAAAATGTTAGAAGCAGAAAAAGTAAAAAGTTAGATAGCTGATAAAGTAAAAAGTTAGATAATTAGTAAACAAAAAAAATGACGAAAAATAAATAACAAAAAAATGACAAAAAATAAATACAAAAAATAAAGTACAGAAAAAAAATAAAAGGGAGAGTTACCCCCACTAAGTTAATATGTACAAGAAAATAAAATGGAGAATTACCCCACCGTATGAGAAATTAAAATGTAGAAAATAAAGTGCAGAAAGTAAATTTAAAATATGAAAACTGGAGAATCGGCAAGCAGATTTTTTGCTCCAACGAGAGAGGAGAGAAGAAGAAATATTATTTCATTAATAATTAAAGATTATAGAGAAATTAGGGAGAGGTTCCCCCACAAGTTAGTATGCACATAAATTAAAAAGGGAGAGGTTCCCCCACTAGTTTGTATGTTAGTATATATACAAAAAATTTTACACCAGAAATTCAGTCTTCAAATCAAGTCACCGGTAACGGCGCCAAAAACTTGATGCACAATTTTTAGTTTCAAACAAGTCTATAAACTTGATGCGAGATTAATTGTTGCTTTGCGAACCGAAGTGCAAGTTGTCTCAAGTAATAAATTTCTCGGGAGTCCAAGGTCGATCCACAGGGAATTGTTGAAGATTAATTAAGGTGAAGTAAATATTTTGTTACTATAGTAAAAATTATTTACTTAGGTTAAAAGATCCACTCTTAGTAAATAAAGTAAAGGTAAGATTAATTTCTTTTATAACTCAATTAGAATCCTCGCAACATGGAAGTTCCAATCGAAAAATATAACATTAAAAAAGTCTATTTAAAATAATATACGTAATTATATTATGTTTCCTAAAAATATTACCACCACTTATAAATGAGTTAAAGCATTCATTGTGCCAATATTTTGTCTACAACAAATCAAGAACTCATCTTTACAAAGATGATTTCTAAATTATAAGAAACAAATTATAATACGTATAATGGTTACTAGAAAATATAAATCATTTAAGCACAAGAGAAGAATAAATCTAACATTACCTTATTACCAAGAGCTTCACCCTTTCACCCAAGTAAAATGAAACTTAGTTACTCATAGATAAGAAGAAAGAAAGAGAGAAGAAGAAGAAGAAGAACATGACTTTAATTTAAAACAAAGGAAAATTACTACAAGAAAACCTAGTAACAAAATGGCATCATTTTGGTAACTAACACCTAACACCCCTCAATGATCTGCCAATGACCCCTTTTATAGAGGATTAAAGATACAAAATGATAAGTGGGCTGAGTCATTAGTGGGTGGATGAGTGGAAAATGAGTGGAAAATGCCAAATGACTTTTGGTGAGTGGAAAATTATGGAGATTCCTTGTCTCCGAAATCATGCAGCTCTGAAGTTATTGCATTCGTCATTTTTGAACCAAGTGGTCTTCATGAAAGTTGTAGGCCTGGATCTTAACTTTCAAATGGCTTTAGTTTGAGTCCAATATCATTTTTATAACTCCAGATATGTTCAAATTACTACACACTGCTCAGGCCCAGTCATAGCTCCTCTGCTCTGACTTCTAAGCCCAATATCACCTTCAAGGAGTCCGATTCTGGAAAAGTGTTCAACATAAAAGTTGTAGATATGGGTCTTAACTATTCAGCATCCAAATTTCAGCCCATTTGACAACCTCTAGCCCGAAAAATGTGAAGAATAGTACACATAGGTTAAGCTGTCAGGAAAAGCACTCTGGTTCTTACTTCAACCGCAATTTGAGTTATCTACTCGTGTGATTGGGCTTTTGAGGTCTTCATGAAAGTTATATAACTCTCTCTTATCTTTCAAATGCCACTAGAATCACCTCCAAAGACCACTTACATCCCAAGATATAGCCCAAATACAAAAATAATATAAGACGTAAATTATGCTGAAAAATTCAATTAAATCCAATTTGAGTCCAAACTTACAAAACATAATCAAAATCAATCAATTAAGTACATGAAGAGTGTAAATGACTAAAAATGAAAACTTATTAATGTATTAAATATGTGATCATCAAAGGGCTCATCCCATATTCGAATTTTGGCTAGAACGGCCTGTTCTGAATCTTGTGAGGTTGTGGACTATTTCTGACCCATTGATTAAGGGCCACATTTGCAGGGGGAACCTTCATCTTCCCCTTCTTGGAATTCTTTGATCCTTGTATTATTACAGCATTGTGGTTTGTTGGCTGATTATTGATATTAATGGAGGCTCTTGCAATGGTTTTTTCCTTCTGCTTCTGCTTCAAGGCTACCTGGTAAGATTTGGTAGTCAACCTGTCAAAGACAGCACTGCATCTAGGGCACAAAGAGACTTCTTTCTCCCCCTCATTTTTCCTCAGAAGGAATTCGACTAAAGTTTCCCCAGCCTTGGGGAAAACTTCCTCCTCTATAGCCTCGAACACATCCAGGCTATGGTCATTGAGGTCAGGAGAGGATTCTCCTACCTCGACCATATTGACTTCTGTTAAGCCAATTGGCTCGATATAGCTAGCATTTACTTGGAATGGATCAGCATCCACCTTCATGCTCTTCTTGTTCTCGAGCTTTAATCTTCCTTTCATGATACTTTTTTGGATTAAATCCCTGAAACTTATGCAGTTGTTAGTTGAATGACCATATCTATTATGATACTTGCAATATTTTTGACCATTTATTTCTTCCAACAAAGGGATTTTATGTCCATCAGGAAGTTTGATTTGTTTATCTTTTAATAAGACATCAAAAATTAAATCAGCTTTGAAAATATCAAAAGCATAGGTTGGCCTAGTAGAGCATTTTATATTGTCCTTAGTTCGATTAGGCATTAAAGAGGAATAAGTATAACGAGGACCAGACTTTAACTCTGCTATGTTAATCTCAATTTCTTCATCATCTTCACTTTCATCAATTTTGACATAGGCTACTTTATTGTCCTTCGATTCCTTAAAATATTTATCCTTGCTATCAAGAGTTTCAACATAAGCAATTTTTTCTTTTCTTAAATTTCTCCTAAATTTTTCCTTTTCGAGTTTCAATTGCTCAATTTATCTTACTTTATCAGCAAGTTGAGACATGTCAAGGATTTGCTTACTAGTTTCTTTCGAATGGAATAGTGTAAGCCACCAGCAGCTATTTTAACTACCTCAGACTTAGCCTTCATTTGCCTGAACCTAGCCAAGTAATCATCTATTGAATCCTTATGTCCTCTTTTAAAGTTAAACAAATCCACGAGACTTACTTTTGTCTCTCCTCTAAAGAACTGATCATGAAAATTCCTTTCTAACTAGTTCCAAAAGTAAATTGAATTTGGTGGAAGAGTTGTAAACCAAGTAAAGACATTTTTAGTTAGAGAGCTAGGGAAGTATTTCATTTTCAAATACTCATTTGTGGCTACATCACCTGCTTCAATTGAATATTGAGCAATGTGTTCTACTGTTGATTCTCCACTTTCTCCAGTAAATTTGCTAAAAATCTTATGTGTTTTTCATCTTCTAGGCAATTCTGCTTGCTGGATAAATTTAGGGCAAATTGACACAAAATAAGATCTATTTGTATATCCCACATTAAATCTATATTTATTAAGCACTTGTTCAACTGCTTGATTAATATTCTGTTGCCCTCCAAGATTATTAAGCCTAATCATTTCTAGGATGTTGTCTGCATCTTGATTTTGATTAACAATTTGAAATCCCATATTTGGACCATGTGAAATTTCCCTTGGCTGGATATCCTCAACTGTATTGTTAACATTGGGATTATTTACCAACTGGCCATTCTCTTGATAAATAGGTTGATTATTCACCCTTTGATTACTTATAGAGTCTTCTGGGTTACCAAAAACATCTGCAATCCTACTCATTTGTCTAGCCAATGTGGTGTAGGTATTATTGGTTGACTCTATGAGTGGAGTTATTACAGTAGTCATCTGCTGAGTCAGCATATGGACCATCTCATGATTACTTTACACCAATCTGTTGCCTGATATTATTTAAGGCTATATTCGTATTCCCTGAAGGAATCGAAGGCATGTCTCTGGGCACGTTAGGGAATACTGGTATTCCCATATTTTGCCTATCAATTCGATTGGTACTTGTTCCTGCAACTTGGCCACCACCATTTACCATTTGGTTTCTTGGTGAAACGTTAAGTATAAGACTTGTATATGTGGCTTGGGCAGTACCTATGTTCTGAGTGACATTTTGGGGGGTGAACCTAGGAGGCAACCCATATAATGGTGCAGTTCTATTTACCCCAAGAGTTTTGGTTTCTGAACTCAAAACAGGGGCCCCTGTGACTTCACTTATCACAGGCTCCAAGGTTTGTGGTAAATTTGGAGAGACTATAGTGTCTCTACTGCTATCGGCTCCATTATTCATTGTTTGAGGGTTCTGAGCACTCAAATATGTGTTTTCAGACATATTCAGCAGTATTTTACCATTTCTCAAGCGCATAAGCTTCGCAAAATCCCTTAAGAATCCTAATTTAATTGATCGATCCCACCGTGCATGCCAAATTGTTTACCAAAATTTTCGATTATCACAAATCAAGTTATGGTAAACCCTTTGTTCAATGAATAAAGTTTGATTCTCAATCTCAATTCGAGGAAGGAAATCGCTTTCTCTTGGGATTCTAGTCTAAGTATCTTAAAGGAATGCAAATGGTGATTTTGAATTTTAGATAATTATGCAAATCCAAAATCAAATGTTTATGCTTGTTTTCAACTTAATGAAAAGTTTGAAAGTAAAATAGACTTTGTTTTTCGAGAAATCAAAGATATGAATGCAAATGAAAATAAGCATATGACATAAATTAAAAAGTGATCAAAATAAATGTGACAAGTAATGTAAAATGCTTAAAATAAAGAGCATAAAGTAAAGCAGTTTAAAGTAAATGCAATGAAAAGTAAATGTGCAAGTATGTAAAGTGTAATAGAATAAATTTGCAATGAAGTAAAGAAAGTAATTAAAAGAAATCAAATGATCTCGAAAGAACACTTGATCAGGAGTAGAAAAGAGTTTTGCAATAAAGTAAAGAAAACAATTAAAAGAAATCAACTGATCTTGAAAGAACACTTGATCAGGAGTAGAAAAGATATTTGCAATAAAGTAAAGAAAGTAATTAAAAGAAATCAAATGATCTCGAAAGAATACTTGATCAGGAGTAGAAAATAATTTTGTAATAAAGTAGAATGACTGAAATTAAATGAACTGAAGATAAACTTGCATTGAATTGATAAATTGTGCAGAAATGAAAATGGATGGAAACATACTAGATTAGACTTGCGTGCTGTTTGTTCAAAATGTCAATAACCTTGAGAGCGTGAGTTTACAAGTGTTTGTGAGTAATGAATTTTCAATCCCTTAAATGTTTCCATTCTCTTGGTATTTATAGACTCCCTAAGTAACTACCTATTTTACAAGATCTTGACATGTGTCTAAAACAAAGATAACTATTAAATGATTGATAATATTTGTTTAATAACCACCAAATCCTTGTCAGCAATCCTCCTACTACAAGTAACTGTTTAGTCTCAACCATCAATCCTTATGTTGTCTTGATCTCATATCTGCAACCGTTGTTAACTTCTAATTTAAATTCAAAAATCTCTCTTTTTTGAATTCAAACTTGAATCCTCAACTACTTTTTGGTTTTCTGTTAAGTCGAGATCTTCTATTTTTCTTCAAAAATTTGCTAAGTGTTACAACTTTTCAAATCTCGATTTCGATATTGAATCGAAATCTCTACCTATTATGAAGTTAAAATGACCTCAATTTGGTATTTGAATCGAATTCAATACTACAATTTCGATTCTTATTCAAGAATAAGTCTATATATTCACGTTGTTTTTATACTGAACTAGCGAAATGGTAAAATATCAAAAAATGTTTATTTTATGCCAACAGTCATGCTTAAGGAGAATTTCAAGTTTTTTATGTGGAAATTAATTATTAAACTTTTGGGATTTCAAGTTTTGATTAGAAAAGTTCTCCAAAAAAAGAAGTTTTGATTAGAACAATAATCTTATTTGCCAATCTCAAAATGTAATGTGACTATAATTAGATCAAAGACATAGGTGATTTATGGTCCTACTAGTCTGATCTTTTTTTTTTATTATCTGGTTTAAATTTTATAACAATGCGTAATATATTCAAATATATAAACTATAAGAAAAAGATAATAAATTAAATGTTATACTATATTTAAAAAAAATAAAAATAATTACGAGGTATTAGCTATGCAAAATTTGTTCAAACCATTGGTGCTAATCTACTTATTATGGCTCAATCGAGACAATGACAACTATTTGAGTGATTTTTAGTTATATATAATTATATCATGTCATTCTTACATGCACTCACATAAAATTAAAAAAAATAAGATTTTTTAAACTCAATCATCATAAAAAATTATACTCTCTCTTTAATTTTTTATAAATACATATAAGAATAATATGATATAATTATATGTAATCAAGAATTTCACCAACTATTATGACTTAATCTGTACGCCAGGATTATAATGGGGTAGTTGTTTATCATGCCCTACGGCTGTGTTTGGGAGTTTGGAGGGAAAGGAAGGGAAAGAGTTTAAAAGGGAAGGAAGGGAAGGAAAATGAGAGGTTTATCCTCTCTTTGTTTGGAAGTGTGAAATATACGAGGGAAAGGAAATTGAGGGTTTAAAATATATTTTTACCATTTTACCCTTTATTAAAAAAATAATATAATGAATATTTTATAAAAAAATATTAATGTAAAAAACTAAAAAAAAAAATCTGTCTAAAACCTTCTCCTCCTCGCTAACCCATATCCATTCTCGGAGCTTCTTCCACCATGGAACTCCATAGCCTCACCTCTTTCACCATTTAATAGCAATTATGAACCCCAACACTTTCTAATCGATTTCTATGGAACCAAACATAAATTCCCAACACTTTCTTAATTCTCAATGCGCTTTATGAGATAATTAACATCATCCCCTTCAACACCCACCTCTCCCCGACCACCCTTCCTCGGCTTCCCGAGGTCTCCGCGCCTCCTCCGCCCGCCTCCGACGACCTCGCCTCCCCCCACAATGGCACCCCACATGGACCTCCTCGAGCTCGCCCTCTTCTTCGCTTCCAAAACGACAACGTTCGTCCTTCACCTCGCCAACACTCGATGCGCCTCTCCCCCCCCCGACTCCATCGACACCGTCAACCCCTCCGTCCTCTGCTGCTTCGCAACAACCTCCTCAAAAACTACACCCTCATTCCAGAATGCATCTGCTATATTTTTCATCACATGGCCATGGACACAGAATCTTGGAGGACGGTTACGTCGATGAGGAGAAGAAGGGAGGTTTTCAGGAGGAGGAATATTTGACTGTGGGTAATCCCCCAATTCGGGGGAACTAAAAACGGGGGGCATACGAGGGTATCTATAATCCCTTTTTCCTTTCCCTCTTATTTTCAAAAGTCCCAAACAAAAGTTTTTCCACTCCAAACCCCTCCCTTCCTTCCCTTTCCCTTCTAATCCCCACTCCCAAACACACCCTACATTAAAGGAGACCATCAAAAAGTCTTGACGAGATAACTGAAATTTGAAAATTCGTGCATTGTTGCCCTATCTTCGTCAAGATAAATACAGAAAATTGGGGAAGAATTTAGAATAGGATCATAATTTGTCGTATGTCACCACGTCAATTAACTGAACTAAAGTTTTCATGACTTCCATTAGCGAAGTTGACTTCATATCATCGGCCAATATTTATGTGCATGACTCACCTGCAGTGTGCTTTATTATAGTTTTCAATAATTAAGATATTTAATTGTCACTGCTGTAACTTCTGATTATGTGGCCTCTTCTTAAAAGGAAGATGTTTTCACTACAATTAATTCTTCATACAAAATAAAAAAAAACTAATGAAAAAATAGAAATGAAGAATTTTTTGAGTTTCATATATATAATTTATCATAAATCTGAATATTTTTTCTTCAAAATCTCATAATTAACCAGTTAATTTGCAGAAATAAATAACTAGGTTCAAATATATTAACATTAAATTTCAAGGTCTTTTAAATTAAATAATTACTTAAAATTTTAAAAAATAGTTCCCCTTCAATTTGAAATAACTTTAATGCCAGTTTATTTAAACTAATTAATATCTATTTACATAAAAATGCCATACCCCTTTTTTAATTAAAATTTTAAAATTCCTAATTTTTTTCCAAACAATGTAGGATATCAAACTAGCTAGTTTAACCCCAAGGAGTTAGTGCAGCGGAAGATTAGCATGTGATGTACGGGTAGTTAGGTGCATGATCATATATTCGAATATCAGTTATGTTGATTTTTTGAGTTTAAGTTGTAAGAAATATTTTTGTAAATCTATTAATCCCAATGAGAATGACTTTCCTTTAATTGGATAAAAATGTGAATTAGTCATAATGTGTGTAAGTTAGTTTAAATACCATCTTATTGCAATATAAAAGAAAGTTAGTTTTAAATTAAACTTCGATAATGATTTGATTTAATTTTTAATTTATTTCTTTTTTATGTTTTGGTTTTCTAAGGTAACTTCTCGCTTTTTTAGTAGGAAACTATTCTCTTTGGATATAGAGAGAAATCTTTCCCACAAGTGGGTTCTTCAAGCCTTTTTCTAACAGTAAGATATAACTCATGTCTAAAACTCTAAATGATATATTAAATTAAAAAAAAAAGAAATTGGAAAAGAGAGGTATGATATAAATATAACTAACAACGCTCAATTCTTATCCCTAACGCGAGAAGTGTGCAAAAGCGTTTACAGAAAGCAAAAAGAAACGGAATGTTTATACCAGAAGTATCAAGCGGAATCCAAATGGATGCCGTTTTTGTCAAATGTTAGGAGTTGGGACCAAAGAAAATTGTGAGGGCCAATGTTTGATTGTCCTTTGCGTAAGGAATATTGAATAGAATAAAACATTCAAAAGAAAAAGTTTAAAAGTTTAAAAAAAGAAAAAGGAAAAATCCTAAACAGTCAACAGAATAATCAAGCATGTGCTCCCAACATGGCCAATGGTTATATATGTTTCCAAATGTCTAAACTGAGTATTTCTATTAGTTTGTTTTACACCATGTGGAAGAGCAATGTTAGCAGTTCCTTTCTTTTGTCTTTCACGAAAATGATTAAGCAAGATAGGCATAGCAATGTTTTCCCAAAGCATAATAAATACCGTGCGTGGTGCATGATGTGATAGTGAGTGAACAAGCTCAGATGGCAACCTTGTATGGTTGACTTGATTCTCCAGCATTATGCCATTTGTTGGCACTTTGCTTTGAGTTTTGACGTACTATTATGTCTTTGTATCTCTAATATCGATCCCGACACAACTCAAGCACCAATCACCCGTATTACAATTCTTTGAGAAATTCTTGTATGGAACTTCCTATTTTAGACATGCAAAGGCCCAAAAACAATGAACACTAAGAAGAGGGTATACATTGGGGCATAGGGATCCCTACATAATCGTCTCTAAGGAGAGTCATCAAGTCTTGAGGTGGGTTCTGCCATATCACCATAGTCATCCTGTATACTTTTGTTAGCCAGCCAATCTGCACTCCTATTGCCCTGTCTGTAAGTGTGCTGGATTTTCAGTTCCCAGTCCCGATTCTTCCATTCTATAATGCCATCCACCAGACTATTAGGATGCTTGGTTCTGTTTTTGAGATTGGTTAGAAGCGAAATCGCGGCCGCAGAGTCCAATTCCAAAATGATTTTTCTGAATCCCTGTTTCCCATGCTATTTGTAGCCCTAAGAAAACGCCCCATAACTCAGCTGTAAATGATGAACAAATTTCAATATGGTTTGTGAATCCAGTCAAGTATTCTCCCCCCTTCGTTTCTAATTAAGCCACCGCATCCCGCACCCCCTGGGTTTCCTTTCACAGCACCATCCGTGTTCAGCTTAACCCATGCGTGAGGAGGGAAGGACCATTTGATAAGTGTATTAGCATGGCCCAGTTGGCCCTTCTCTCGGCCGGTGCGAATTCATCAACCTGGTTTAGTATGATAGAGTGGGCTGCACTTGGACGCTGGAAATTGTCTTCAAACAACTCTCTATGTCTCCAGTTTCAAAATTTCCAACAAGAAGTCATAAATATGTCTGGCCAATTCTTTTTAGATAATGTCCAAATTTTGCTTTCAAATTCTGTCTGATCCATTATTTCAGACCATAAGAGAAAAATTGAGTAATGCTATTTGAGTTCACTAAATTTATCCATCTCAAAATAGGGCAGTCTCTTAAGGTATGGAGAGTTATTTCCGTATACCCTGTGCAATTCTGACAATCCGGGCAGCATCTGTACCATTTACCCCTCTTGTAGGAGCTAAGGAGACCGTCATGGTAAGCCTGCCACATGCAAACTTTGATTCGCTTGGTCCATTCCAAAGCCAAATCTCCTTCCAGGTCCCATCTTTTTGGACAATTGTATTAATAGAGACATGTGTAATAAAAACTCTGATTCGATGCGGTCCCTTCCAATGCCAAATCACCTTCCAAGTCCTATCTACAAATCAATTTTTAATATGTATAAAAGCGTGTTGAGATATATGTATTTTGAAAATGATTCATATAACTTTACACGTGTAAAAGTTAATTTGCATGTTTAAAATAAAAAGTTTTCGCCCAAAATTTCTCTCTCTACTTCTTTACTTAGTACCCATGTGAAGGTGGCCCGCAACACTATTATTTTTCACAACCTTTTTGCGTTTCTGGCAACCTATGCCCTGAGTGAGGAAGAAAGCTTCATTGTGTATCCTACATTTTACGTGAATCTCAAGTCATTCAATTGTTTGTCATCTTGCACCTTCAAAACTACACCTACCCTATTTATTCCATCTTTATAGATCCTTCATGCTTTCACTCCCTAAACGGAAAAAAAATTAAAAGATATATTGTGTGTTTAGTTTAACGTAAAAATTTTAATTATTTAAATAATTAATTATTGTATAATTAATTATAATAAAATTAATTTTATGTATAAATATATTAATTAAAAAATAATTTTAAATTAATCTATTTTATTTAGATAGTATAAAAAATAATTTTTATTCATTAAATTATTAAAATAAATATAAAATAATTAAAAAAATTATTTGATCAAAAATAAAATATTATTTATATATCAAAACTTTTGAAATAATTTATAATTTAGAATCATAAGTTTCAAACTTTAAACTTATGAAAAAATTATTATAATACATTAAGTTTCATATAAAAATTAAAACTAAAATTATCAAACATATAATAAATAATAAAAAGTTTTTTTTTTGAAAAAAAGCTATTATCACAATGAAAAAATTTGTGCCAAACATACTCTAGTCTAGATTAAAAAGTGGAGAGAAACCACTATATATTCTTTGGTACTATTGGTGGAAACTAGAGAGGGACGAGAATCTCTTTGAAGGTTCTTTTAATTCTCTAAACTGAAGGGCATAAGCGTATCTTTAAGCCAATTCTGTAGCAAACAATGGTCATAACGGCAATTAGAGCCACATTGACCCTGTTGTGTATATAACTGCATTGAAGAGTTTGAGAGCCATTTTGTATAATTTTTAAGTTTAAGGACTAAGTCACATTTTTTTAAGTTTAAGGACTAATTATACATCATCTTAACAATTATTTTCATTATCTTTTTCTCCATTATTATTAAAAAAATACTAATTAGTTTAGTTGTAAGGGATTAGGTTATCAATCAGTCAAAACAACATCGTTTTCATACTCACATATGATTATAGATGTTAAAATAGGTCGACTTGCATCAAAATAATAATAATTCAGGCCAAGTTAAAAATGTGGGTTAATAAATTATTGACCCAATTTGATTTTATACAAATTATTTGTTACGTTAACTCGACTCGCATCATATTTTTTATTTTTATTTATTTTTTAATACTTAAAATTTTTTTCTTATATTTTAATATTTTTTAATATAATTTAAATTTCATCAAATTAAATATTAAATGAAATTATTTTTATAATAAAATATTAATTTATATTTAAAAATAAAAATAAAAATTTTATATATCATATAAATTATATAATAATATTTTAATTAAAAATTAAATATTAAAATTAAGTTCACCAGTCAAGTTAAAATTCTTTTTTGTATAAATTTTTTTACCTAATTGGCTCATTTTACCATATTATTAAGATCAGGATGGGCCCATCTTAACACCCCTCCATATGATGGACACCAATCACAATGAGAAAGATAATCCAAGGGCTAATAATTGAGTTGAGTCACAGTCACACTCCAGTGTTTTAGAATCCAGAAAAGAAATAAAACATTTTTTATACAATTCCACGCCCGACCGGTGCTGACGATACACGCTTTTCCTCCTTCCCTTCTCTCTTTTTCTCTCCGATTCCCATTTAGATCTCAATCTTGTTATTCCTCAACTCTTTTGGTATTTCCATTTTTCTCTTTAATATTTATTTCCTACTTCGCGATTTATTATTGTTTTTATTTGGATAAAATCATATAAATGTATAATATATATATCTTTAACTTTTGAATTTCCATTGTTGTAATTGTAATTACTTACGCTCTCAGAGAAGCAGCATCGGTTTGTTGTGTTGTTGATTTCGATGGCTGCTCCACCTGCCAGAGCTCGTGCCGATTACGATTACTTAATAAAGCTTCTCCTCATCGGCGATAGTGGTACGGTTTGATCCACTTTCTGAGGCTTCAGCTATCATGCTACTTTCTGATTCGTTTTACTTTTTGATTTATTTTAGTTTTCTCTTCAAATTTCTTCTGATCTTAGATATGAGAATGATCACCTCATTATTTGCCTCCTGATTTGTCCATTTGCCGCGCCATTGTACTCTGTTTTGTGATTTTTCAGCCGTATTATATGTATGTCTTATTAGTACCCACTCTATGAAAGGGAATGCGAAGATTCGTAGGTTTTTCAAGCACTACTAATTCGTCTTTGATTTTGCATTTGAATTACTTGTGTCAGTATCACCGGTTTGCTAGATAGTTTGGTGTTACCCTTGCAAGGACTAGGATTTCTTGAAACTCAAATCATTGCATCCTTCAATTTTTTTTTACTCAGTGTATCTTTTTTTTTTTAAAAAAAAAACTTGTATCGCTTATGCAAGTGGTCACAAAAATTTACTGTGATTAATGGAGGTAATGTCTAATTGGCATTGAAGTTACCACTTGTTGTGTGTTATTACCATGTTTACTAAATTGGCAGCCATCAATTTTATTAATTTTTAGGAAATTTATGTTGTAGATTACTAGATTGTATTTGGATCTCATTATGTTGTTCATATTGGCAGGTGTAGGTAAAAGTTGTCTTCTATTGCGTTTCTCAGATGGGTCTTTTACAACTAGTTTTATCACGACCATTGGGTAGCTGTCTTTGTGCAATCACATTTTCTTCATTTTCTTTTGTCTCTCTCTCTGTCATGCAGACATGCCTCTGATCTTACTTTAATATAATGGGTTATTTTTCTTCAGCATTGATTTCAAAATAAGGACCATAGAGCTTGATGGCAAGCGAATCAAATTGCAAATATGGGATACAGCTGGTCAAGAGCGGTTTCGAACTATTACAACTGGTTAGTGTATCACATTGAAAGTTTTTTCCTGTAGAACTAGAAGTGTAGAATGTTTTAGTGTGAGCTCTATTGTAATTCTGCATATCCAACTTTTAAACATTTCTGTGTGTAAAGTTTGCCTGTCAAGATGTTAATATTAAATTATAGCTATTTACCTATTTATCTGTCCTTCCTTTTGTTCTTCCAAATTGGATAGGAAATAGTCCAGAGTTGTACACGTTGATAATGTTTCCATGTCCTGAACAACATTCATCGTTGATATTTTTTTCTTGTCAACTATTAGTTGCTTTACCTGGGTGCTATAATTTGCCGGATGTTTTGCATTTGCATAGCTCTAGAGGAACTGTATTATTTTTTATGCTGATGACTATATGTTGGCTATTACTGATTGACGAAGATCCCTTTCTTCTCAAATTTGCTAAACCATTTTAGTGTAAACTAGTCAGCTTTGATCTGGTTGGTTAAACTTTGAGTTGCCAATTTAAATGTCTTATGTACTTTCAAATTTTGCCATTCTCTTTAAGAGTGTTAAGATATTTTATCATATTAGGCTTATTAGATTATTAGCCTTATTCTTAGTGGGCTTGGCCTTGTACTAGTAAGTAGTAGTACTTGACCTAATTATTAGTATAAGTAAGAATATTAGGTTAAGGTATTGTAAAACATTACATCTATATTTTCAATTTACTACCGTTAGCCGTCTTTCTCTCTTTTCCTTCTTCTCTAATCCTAAACCTATAATTCTTAACAATGTTAAACGATCATCACTAGATATGATTTTATGGTCTTTAGTTCTTTTCAAAATTGCTGGCTGTATTGAGATGTCATGCTTTGTTTATTTGATTATATGTGCAGAATTTCTCCAGCAGGTTGGTTTTAGCCTGTCCTTGAAAAATTCTGCATATTATTAGACTTATCAAGTAATTGGATCTTGTCATTGTCTAACCTTATATGTTTTACAAACATAAACTCCTTTAATAGTATATCTTAGGATGTTGCTTTGTCTTTCAAATTTACATATGGCTTCTGCTACCCCTTCAAATTTGTAAATTGTAAAGCTTGTGTCACAAGAATTTAATCCTTCTTTTGCAGCTTATTACCGTGGAGCCATGGGTATTTTGCTTGTGTATGACGTCACTGATGAGTCTTCTTTTAACAGTAATTTCTCCATCCTCTTTAAGCTTTTAAGTTATATGTTATTCATTTTTTTATTATTTCCCTACATACTGAATCTCCTTAATTGTGTGTTTCCTTAAATCTGTATGCGCTAGTAGAACATCTATTATTTTCAGTCAACTCAATTCTTCAACTTTACAATTTGTGGTGCTTCCAGTGCTTGCAATGGGTTTTAAGTTCTTGTACGTGACAATTAGACTTATTTCATCTTGTATCCAGACATTAGGAATTGGATTCGTAACATTGAGCAGCATGCTTCTGACAATGTCAACAAGATACTGGTGGGTAACAAGGCTGACATGGATGAAAGCAAACGGGTATGTCCTCACTCACCCTCATATTTTTGGGTGTGCTTGTACACGTGCATAGTGCATATATGTGGTTTTCCTGTACATGATACCTATCAATATTATCCTTAGGCTGTGCCAACTTCTAAGGGTCAAGCTCTTGCAGATGAATATGGTATCAAATTTTTTGAAACTGTAAGTAGCTCTCATTGCTCTTATTGAAATTGCTTGCATAAGTTGTTGATCTGTTAATGCTGAGAATATGCTTGTACAGAGTGCAAAAACAAATTTGAATGTGGAGGAGGTTTTCTTTTCAATAGCTCGGGACATCAAGCAAAGACTTGCAGATACTGACTCAAAATCTGAGGTTTTGTTTTGGACTTTCTTACTAGTTATTATGGGTTATCTTGTGACTATTTTTTGAATCATTTTCTGATTGCCTTCTATTTGATTAAATGCAAGACTCATCATGGATGTATTTGATTTCACTTTTAGACCATTGTTGGCGTGCATGTTTAGTTGAATTTAAAAGCCCTTATTGAATTGAATTGTCTCTTCATTTCTTCACTAAGTTTTCATTTGGTTCTTTGCAGCCCCAGACAATCAAAATTAACCAACCAGATCAGGGAGCAGGGGCTGCTCAGGCTGCCCAAAAATCTGCTTGCTGTGGTTCTTAATGGGAAGCTCGGAGCGGATACATCTGACTGAGAATTTTAATTTTGTCAATGACTATGTCACTAGTGCTTGTATTATTCTTATTATTTTACAGTTGCTACTCATTGGGTGTGAATGGGAGATCTTCCCTATGTTGGGAAATTAATTATGTCAATTTATTGTTGCTTAAATTCAACTTTTTTTTCAGGAGCTTACGTACAGCGAGCCTTTCTTGAAACCAAGAAGGCAGGAACCACAGCTGGGCCTTACGGTGTGGTTCACGGTTATGGTACTCCCAAATTTTTGAACCTTTTGCATCAGGGATCAAACCTCAAATGCACATCAATGCCATCTGGCATCTACGTCTACTTTTTGTACTTTAGAAGTTTCTTCCAGGGCATTACTTGACGCTAGAGCAAAATTTGGGTATTGTGGGTTGCACTAGCTTTGTTCAAATAAGCTATATGCTAAAAGTTTGTTTGGGAAAACTGAAAATTATAAATTATGTTAATAATCGATTATTGTTATAATTGATTATAATCAATTTATTTTTATGTTTAGATGTATTAATTGTAAAATGATTTTATGTTAATATGATTTGTTTTAATAATATAAAAAAAATTATTTTTATGTATTAAATTATTAAAATAGATATAAAATGATTAAAAAAATTATTTGATTGATATAAAATAATATTTACATATCAAAGTGTAAGAAATAATTTATAAGTTAAAATTATAAATTTTAATCTTTAACTTATGATTATTAGTTAAAAAATTTTTATTTTACATTAAATTTTGTGTAATATTTTTTTTAAAAATAATCTTTTTATTTAAACATAATAATTATTTTATAAAATAACTTAATTCTCAAAAAATAACTATTTAAAAAAGAATTAATTTTTTTCAAACATGTTCAATTTAACGCTACAAACATCTTACGGCATTCAGCATGACCGGCTGAAAGATAAATAGGCAGTGCCGAGTAAGAATTGGATCAAAATCTTGTTGGATCTGCTATAACGTGGAGCAACTGAACGCCACAGGTCGTGTTGTATCACTGCAACGCTATCATACGCCATGCCTAGTTGCTCAATGATGTGCAATGAGTACACCTGACTTGACACACATTATTGCAGATTTATAAAATTTTTGCTATCTCATTATAACTAATCTTATTTTTTATGAACTTACATTTGATTTTATCACATACTTTATATGTGAGGTTATGTATTTCATAGAGAAATTAAAGTAGCATTTTTCATGTGTAATTGATAATATATCCAACCAGTGGTGCCTTGTATTATGGGAAAGAAATTATTCTATTGTAATTTCTTGCTTATACTTTCTTTTTTGGCAAAGAAATTGATGCCTTGCACTGGATGGTGTATATCAGATAAAGTTATTATGGACTATTTGAGAAGTAATTTACGGATAAATTTTTTTGTTTGATAATATTTATTTGTAGATATAAGTGTATATAAATATTATCAATTAAAATTTATAAATTTTTTATATGTATAATTGTTCAAAAAAATAAGTAATTTGATTAAATTTATATGTAAATCTAAATATTATTAATTAAATTTAATATTTTAATTTTAATTATTAATTTATTTTAATAATAAACCAAAAGTTAATATGTACTTGATTCATTCATGGACCATTCTCACGACGGTCCATATTAGAATTCTCCTATGTATACTAATTAGATCATCAAAAACAAATTATATATCTTTTTTTTTTTGTGACAGGATAACTTTTAAAAGTTACATAAGATTGAATACTCCTATGAAAAAGTTCATTTCAATGGGAGAAGATTATTATGGAACACTTCATAAATGGTCCATGGATGAATTATTTTTTTATTTGACAAAATTTATGTATAAATTTAAGTGTATATAAATATTATTAATTAAAATTTATAAATTTTTATATGTATAATTATTCATAAAAAAGAAAAAAAATATAATTAAATTTATGTATAAATTTAAATATTATTAGTTAAATCTAATATTTTAATCTTAATCATTGATTTATTTTAATAATAAATCAACAGTTAATCTATACTTAGTTCATTCATGAATCACTTATAAAAATTCTCCCACTATAATAATATAAGGATAAAGTTATTATGGACTACTTAAAAAATGATCTATGGATGAACTATCTTTTTTTAGTTGACAATATTTATATACAGATTAGTTTTAAGTATATGTAAATATTATTAATTAAAATCTAAAAATTTTGTAAAAAAATAATCTGATTAAATTTATATAAAAATGTAAATGGTACTAATTGAATTTAATCAGATCAGCACTTAGTTCAACGGCGAGCAAGATATGTTCCTTGGTCTGAGGCATAGGGCCGTCGGCGCAGGAGACGACGAGGATGGCGCCATCCATCTGGGGCGGCGCCGGTGATTATGTTCTTGACGTAATCGGCGTGGCCATGGCAGTCTACGTGGGGGTAGTAGCGAATTTCGGTCTTGTATTCGACGGTAGCGGTGTTGATGGTGATGCTGTGGGCGTGTTCCTCCAAGGCGACATCAATCTCGTCGTACTTCTTGGGGACGCTGTTGCCAAGGGAGGGCAGGGCCATGGTGAGGGCGGCGGTAAGGGTGGTCGTGCCGTGTTCAGATTATTATTTGAAGTTCATCTCAGGTTCTGCCATTGGCATGTAGGGGTGGGCAAAGAATCGAACAAGCGATGTACATAACTTGTTTCTACGAGTTCCTTTCGATCGTTGCTTATCATAAACTTTGCAATTGAACAGGCAATTCACGCAGCTTGTTTCTGTGAGTTGCTTTAAATCATATTCCGATCCTTGCTTATCGGAAATCTCTGCAACCGAACAAACAACGCACACCATCGGTGGAGGATCATGGCGAAGAGACTTGTGGCTCTTCTGTAAAGTCGGTGTTGGTGGGTAGAAATGGAGTACCCAAGGAGTAAACTGCAAATATTTTTGAAACACTCATATGCAAAAAGTAATAGTAATATAATAAGTTAAAAAACCGATTAACCTATTAAGTTTTAGGACCATTAATGGAATACATTAAATTATATAAATATTTTTATATATACATAAATATAACAAGTCATATTTATTTATAAAAATAAAAAATTAAAATATAAATATAAATTTTTGTGATGAATAAATTTAATAAAATTTATTTTTATTATTTTTTTAAATTTTTATTTTTTATGTATAAATTTAATATATTACATTTGTGTGCATTAAAAAAATATTTCTAAATTATGACTATTATAGAATCCTTCCGGACAAAAGTAGATAATGAATTTCTTTTTTAATTTTCAAAATTTCAAATCTACGCTCATTTCTATGCTTGGTAAAAGACCAAAAGTTCACTTCTTATTTATTCATTATTGCTTTTAAACAAATGATGTGTCAATTACTCAATTTTTTTTTTGGTCCACTCAATTTCTCAATTCTTAACTCAGCAGGTTAAGCAGAGAAGAATATAATCATGTATCCTATAAGGAAGTCCATGTTACGATGCCAATACGTCGACCTCCTTAGAACGTCTTCATCATACATGTGTAGCTTTTAGCATCCACTTTTCATTATACAATTGCTGCTAACACGTTTTTTCTTTTCTTTATTCTTTGATTCTCATCGTCTTGATATGCAATGGCAATAGTTTTCTCTTGATTAATGCTAGATACAATACTTATATATACATCACTTCACATTTATTCAATTTTCACTATCTGATAATAACATATCACATCTTGTTTTCTGTCCACATATACTATGATTTTTTCACATACCAACATGTGAACAGATGTGTGGATAACTGATGTGTACTAAGCATTATCCTTTTTCTCTTTTACCAACTGTTAACTAACCTGTCCAGACGGTAAACATCATATCCAGGCAATATAACTACACTGATCGCATTCTCAAAGTGTAGTGCAACTGAAGAGAAGGAGGAAATAGGAGACAGTACTTCACAAAATGGCGAATTGGATTAATATTGTTTTATCTTGGTATCCTAGTCCCTGGCCCAACAGAAGCAGCCCAACTAGGCCGGCCCAAACCATGGTCCTGACTTATTGTGGCTATGATAGCTTAATCATCACTCTAAGGATAATTACTATATTCTAATAAAATATTTCATTTCATAAGAATATTTAGAGATTAAATCACTTTTTAACTATCCATCTTAATTATATAAAAATAATATCCCTTCATATATTAATTTTTCTATAAGTAAATATACTTTATAAATAAGACTTATTCTAATTTTTTTTCCTAGTACACATCCTAACTTAACCATCATCCACCTTCCACTACCGTTTAGAGGCGTTATCAGGTACCACTTTCTGATTTCAATTCTGAACAAATATTATCCACTGTCATCATGCATAAACCTTTAATGCATGATACAATTCAAGACTAGGACATGTGCAAAGACATTGGTTTGAATTGCTCACCATAAGGTGGATATCAAAAGCGTTTTAAAGGCGCGGAGAAAAGTTGGAGTTGGATAAACCGCGTAAGCCACCAAAATCGCAATCGCATGAAGACTTTTGGGTACTACGATGCAACCGAGAAAAAATTGCAGAGAGATCCAGTTATTATTTTCACCATTAAAAATTATTATATTACATTTATTTTTAATATTTTATTATTTAAAATTTTGAGTTTAATGGATGAGATACTCTTTAATTTTTTTTCAATTGCAAAGGATTCCAATCCCTAAGTGATACTTTATGGATAAATATATTAAATAAAATGAGACATTCTCGTCTCTTCTACCACATTGAGTTAATAACAACGCAAGTCATGACTCATGAACTATCGGTAGGATATCAGCTGATGCTGAAAGCAAAGATTGTATTTCAACAGTCCAAGACAAAAAATAAATAAATAAAAACTACATCAATTATCAAGGATAGGAAAACGCCAAAGAAAAATTATCCTCGTTAAAAAAGAAAAACAAAACTCCCGTTGAAAAAAATTATTTAAAAACTTGCAATTGGCTAGAGAGCTTGTAGCTTAACTAGCATGGGTCACAGTTTTTGGATTTGAATTCTGTAAAGTAAAATCTCAACTTGGGAGAGAAAAATAAGATATATCAAGTATTGATCAGATAAAAAGGCTAAAGTTATAAGCAAATACATAATAAATTTACTATGGCTTTGTTAGAAAATATGTTCTTGATTTTTTCGTCAATACCCTCTAAAGTAAGTCCCTTACTTTAGCAGAGTCAAATCTACAATTCTTTGATTGGGAGCAAAATTTCTAGAGGTTCAATATATTCGCTTTTTTTTTAATAAAGAAACCTTGCAATTCGCTTGGATAAATGTAGGGCAAAACTAGAATAAAAAGATTGAGGGTAAAATAAAAATAAAGGATTAGAATTATTATATTTCATAAAAATAAAACTTACACGTGAGAGTAGATTTAAAATTTTACAGCATGTTGGGAACATTATTTTCGTCTTCAACATACATTGGACACCCAAAAAAGTTGTTGTCAATTAAATGCAATATATTTGGCTTTTATCTCAAAAAGCTGTTGATAATCAAAATTGGTACGGCAATAACTTTTGTGTACAAGTTATAGCGTGTTTAGTTTGTAATTGGTAAACTTAAATTTAATTAAAAGTGTGTTTGTAAATTTTAATTTAGTTAAAAGTAACATAATTTATGTTTGAAAACTTTTGTCTCAAAAGTGAGTTTAATAAAATGAATGATATTTGAATGAAAGATTAAAATCACATTTGAAGTAAGATTGAAGGAGAAAATGTTCTCCAACACACTTTTGCCTAATGAAAAAACAAAAAATTCTTACTTTCACTCCAACACATTTTTAAAAGTATTTTTCGTTGAACTCAACTGAAAAATAAAAATACCAAACATGATTTCACGTCCTTCGAGAACTCCAAAAATGTGTTTGAGTTTACAAACTACAAATCAAACACACATTTAATCTTTGTTGGGATTATTTAATATTTTGATATGTAAATATTATTTTATTTTTAATTAAATAATTTTTTAATTAATTAAATGTTTTTTAATTATTTTTTAATAATTTAATGTATAAAAACAATTTATTTTATATTATTCAAATGAAACATATTAATTTAAAATAATTTTTTAATTAATATATTTAAACATAAAATTAATTATAACAAAAAAAAATTATACAAAATTTTTTATATAATAATTAATTATTAAAATAATTAAATTTTTATAATTATTTTAAATACGCACTTAATAACTTTGCTGGATCTTTTATTCCCAGCTACAACGTAATTAAGTTTTTGGATAAATGGAATGGAAATGAAAAAAAAGAGTTCATACATGATTTTTACTATTTTAAATGTATTATAAATTATAAATTTGTTTCCTTTCTACTTTTAGTGGACAAATTTAATATTTATTTTTTTTTTTCATTTTATCCGTTTTCTGCCCAAGGAAAAAGTTAAAAACAATTCTGTAAAGAATACATCACTGTCTCGTATGTTTATTTATCTTTTTCTTTTTCGAGATGATTTATTTATCTATTATTATAATGCATGCAAATAAAGAATATAATGACTCCGTTCTTTCACTATTTTCCTTCACATTCTATCCATCTAAACAAAGTGTTCCAGTGTTAAAACTGAAAGGAATAAAGTGTATTTGTCAACATGTGTGATTCTTCCATAAGCCAATGACATAGAAATATACATCTTAGTCTACCCAAAAAAAAAAATGCATCTTAAACAAAAATCAAATTGCAATTATTATACTACCTTTAAGAATTTTAAAGGGTATAACTGATTTTCAATAAAGAAAGTTAAAAAAAAATAAACATATGCTGTTTTTTGTTTTTTTTTCCTTTAAAGTATCCTCACTCCAATAGATGAGAGATTAATTTTTTAAAATACTTTTATATATTTAAACAAAATTTTTTTTAATAATATTATTTTTATACACATAAATTTTAAAATTAAACTCAAAATAAAATACTTAAAAAATTTGAAACATTTTCTACTCGTACCAAAAACATATGCTGTTTTAACAATAATAAATAAATAAATAATAAATGCGTTAGTTTGATATATTTTTTTCTCTAATTAAAATCAAGCTTTTTGTTTAAAAAAAAGCTTTCTACACTTACCCATAATAATAATAATAATAATAATAATAATAATTCTCCAACTAGCATCGGGTTTCATGATTTTGCTTTCGGCAAACCTCTCAGGTACTTCTCTTGTGAGGTGGTGCCCCAGATGTTTTCTTTAATTCTTTTGTACTAGAAAGAAAATAATACATTAATGTGTCAACTGTTGAGTGTTGACCACTTTCTTGGCCGGGGGGTCACATAGCCTTGTTTTGTAAAAAGCAAGTTAAAACGTAAAGACAAACTAGGATTTGAAGCTGAATTTTATGCATGCAAAGAAATCACATGCACTGATTAATTTCAGAAAAAGGACAAACTCCAAATCAACATTTTGAATCTTGGATGCTATTTGTTGGCCACAATGAAGAGGAATGAGTACATCTCATGTGTGCAATGTCTGTTCGCATCAACCCGCTTACATTGGATGATTCTTAAGCCTTAGCCACTGGAAATGCGTAAGCAGAGATTAACACAGGAAAACACTGTTTAACTACGGCTCAGTGTCCACTGAGATGTTTAGAAAATGATACTCTCAAAAGTTAATAAATAATTTTTTTATACTCAGTTAATAAATAATTTCGGTTATAAGTAAAAATAATTATATTTAATTGTATTATTATTTATTAAAATATTTTAAATATTATTATGATTCTACTAATTTTTTCTTTGTCTCGCTCATTAATACGATAGGTAAAGTTAAAAAAAAATTAATACTTCATTTATTTTTTAAAACTATCGATAGAATGAAACAAAAATATTTTTCTAGAATGACAATAATATCTTTAATAAATGAATAATTTTATATTCTCTTAATTAATTTTTTTAATTATCTTCATAATTATTATAATAAAAAAATAATTCTCATAATTATTAAAAAAAGTATTAATTTTTTATGTTTTTAATATATTATATGCATATTTAATTTTCTATTTAGTATTTTTTATTAAATATTAAAAGAATTATTATGATGATATTTTAAAAAATATATTGCATTCATCTTAGCAAATTCTTCTCATCCTTATCCATTCATGAACTAGGAAGTTTAAATCGGCACCTATCGACTTTTAGAATGTATTTCATGACTAATGAAAGGTGGCTGAGTTTACAAAATTTGTATAAATATGATTTCAACATATGATCATATGCCTATGTACATGCCACATACTGATTCACAGCCAAATTAATCCCTTAGAGTTACCACATAATATTAATTATAACTTATTTATTCGTAATTTGGATCATCTGTGACTGAATTTTTTTTACTATACGGATTGTAAACTATTACATATATGAAAACTTTTGGTCGTTTGTTTCTATAATTTATCTTAATCTTAATTGGACAAAAGTGATAAACATCCGTCTAGAATTTAGATTGGACGTTAGAAGCTATATTCATCAACTCATGTTTGATTTTTAGTTGCGTGTTTCCCAAATTTGAGCTTGAAACTTGCAATAAGACCCGAAGGAAGAAATTGTATCAGTTTAGGAAAAGAGTAATCCTTGAGGTAGATGATGCGATAGTGAGACAGGCAGGGTTAAGTAGCTAGATTGTCCACCCAAATTCATCAAAAACAGTTCGTGCTTTCAGTCGCAAATTAAAATGTTATATCACGTTTAATATGCCAAAGCAAAATCATCCCTTTTCCTTTCCTTTCTTCCTCCTCTCCTTTATTTGAATTGAGTACACGTAAGAATTGACGCTAATGCTGTTTTTTTATTGCTCTTTTATTAATACTAATGTTTGGTTCCAATCATTTCTTTTTTGTTCTTTAAAATCATTAGAAAAGACATCATAAAGTCAAAATTCTAATTGAAAAGGACCTACGGATATATCTTCTAAAGCAGTATCTCTAACTAGATTATGTTTGTCACATATAATAATATAATATAAGATAAAATAATAAATAATATAAAATATAATAATATAATTAATAAAATAAGACATAATTTTATTTTTTATTTGATAATAAAAAAATAAATTAATTATTATATATATTTTTTAAGATCAAAATATCTTTTAGCATAAAAATTAAAATAATTAGAAAATAATAAAAAAAAATCTTATGATAGTAGTGGTGGTATTGGTGGTGGTGGTGGTAGCGGCGGCGGCGGTGGTGGTGGCGGCAATGGTGGTGGCAAATGGCAGTGTGGTGGTAGGGGTGGTGGGGGTAGCGGCGATGGTGGTGGTGGTGGTGACTCGCGATGATGGTGGTGGTGGTGGTGGAGGAGTGGTGGGATGGGGAGCGGTGGCGGCGCGGTGGTGGCGATGGTGATAGTGGTGATGGTGGCAATGGCGGTGGTGGTAGTGGTGAGTGGCGGTGACGATGGCGGTGGCGGTGGTGGTAGTAGGGTGATGGTAACGGCGGTGGTGGTGGTGGTGGCAATGTTGGTGGTGGGCGGCAGCAACGGTGGTGGTGGTGTGGTGGTGGTGGTGGTGGTGGTGGCATTGGTGGTGGTGGTGGCGGCACAAGGAAGATGAGTGATAAAAATGAAAATGAGATAAGATTGGAATAGAAATCCTATCATGTCTTATCATGTACTAGGGGGGAGATAGAGTTATAAGTTTAGAATATGATAAAATGACTTGACCTGATTTCATTATACTATCAGTTGAATGCACCAAATATTGAATAAGACCTGATAGTATTAACTTATACTATCTTATCTTCTTTATACGATGCACTAAATGTAACCTAAATTAGTTATTGTTACTATTTATTTTAGAAGTAAATATGATTAATTTAATATCTTTTTAAGTCTAATTCTCCTTTTCTCTAACTAGGAATGAAAATAAGTTAGTCGAGTTAGACTTTATTTAAATAAGTTTAAGTTTATTTTGTATAATATTGACCTGAACTTGATTTATTATTTATCATAGATTTTTCTCTCTAAATTCGATCTGACTTATTTATAAAAATATAAAAATCTAACTTAATTCGAAAGTCTATGTAAAGATTTATATTACATAAAAGATTTCATATAGGTCAAGAAACTTGAATTAATTTTTTAAAATTTTAAATATAAATAACCTTTACTGAAAATGTATATTTTATATAAAATAAATATATTTTACTGATATATGATTAATAAATTATGTAAGTATTATAAATTATTATTTATATATAAAAATATTAAATAAGTGGACCAACTTGATAGGCTTAATAAGTTTTTTCAAAAATTTAAACATTAACTTACATAATTAAATAAGTCTTTTTAAAAATTTAAGTCTGATTTATTTATCAAATAAATCAAGTTTATATAAATTAAAAATAGACTAAATTATAGGCACTAATTGGCCGTGTGACCTATTCTCACACTCCTACCTTCATTCTCGTTAATTTTTATTTCTCTTTTCTGCCATGCAGGGAACAAATGTTCAAACCGGACCCGTGTTGAGTAAGACTCCATTGACAAGCATATCTGAGCACCAATGCATGACACTGGTGGCCATATAACACACAAGCAGTTATTGTTTTTACATTATGAGTGGAGGCACAGACCCACTTATATCTAAACTATACATGTGGTGTGAATGGGTTCAGATTGGAGGTGGTGTATCCAAATGGTCACGCTAGTGGCTGCACATATTAAAAGCACAAAGAAACAACCGCCTAAAAAGGCTTAAAGCCTCCAACTACGGAGTGGACCTCAGTGCTTACCATAATTTGAAGTCTTGACCTCGGACCAAACCTTTATTACATTACCGTAGAAAGCAAAACACTTGCAACAGAAAGAATATTTTTAAATATTATTGCTTGTTTAAAATTGTATAGGCTAATATATATTATATAGGTTAATGGTATTAATTATTTACTTAAAATAGAATTAAATTATAAAAAATAAATTAAATAGAATTAAATTACAGAAAATAAATTTGTCCAAATAAAAGAATAAATATGTACAATTAAATCTAAATATGTACAATAAAGTCTAACACAACACTCTCCTTCAAGCTGGTGAATAGTTGTCTATCATTCCCAACTTGCCAGTAAGATCCTGAAAGTACTCTGTAGTTAGTCTCTTAGTTAATACATCTGTCAACAGATGTCTCGAAGGAATATATGTTGTGATTATGTGCCCACTATCCAATTTCTCCTTAATAAAGAGTCGGTCTATCTCAACGTGCTTTATCATGTCATGTTGAATCGGATTATGTGCAATGCTAATGGCTAATTTATTGTCACAAAACAGCTTCATAGGTGCTTCATACTTTATTCTTAGGTCATTTAGTATGATCTTCATCCATAGCAACTCATAAACTCCTTGTGTCATAGCACGAAACTCAGCTTCTGCACTCAATCGTGCCACTACGTCCTGTTTCTTACTTCTCCATGTTACTAGATTTCCACCCAGAAACATACAATAACCAGAAGTTAACCTCCTGTCAGTAACCGAACCTGCATAGTCAGCATCTGTGTACACTTCCATGGATAGGTTTCTATTTTTTTTAAAATAATAGTCCTCTTCCAGGTGTGGTTTTAAGATATTGTAGGATTCGATCCACGGCCTGCATGTGTCTCTCCCTCGGATCATGCATGAATTAACTAATAATACTACTAGCATACGCTATATCTTGTCTGGTATGTGCCAAGTATATCAGTTTCTCAACTAGCCTCTGATATTGAGATCTATCTATCTTGGGACTCTCTTCATCATTTCTCATTTTTGTGATTTTGCTTAATTGGTACACAATTGGCTTACACCCGAGCTTTCCGGTCTTTTTAAGAAGATCTAGGACATATTTCTTTTGAAAACTAAAATTATCTTGCTTGGAGTAGGCAACTTCAATCCTAAGGAAGTACTTTAGTCTTCCAAGATCTTTCATTTCGAACTCAGCAACTAATTTCTCCTTTAGGAGTTGCTTCTCAACTAGGTCATCACCTGATATAATTATGTCATTAACATACACAAGCAAAACTGTAAGTTTACCTTCTCTTGAATGTTTAAAAAAGAATGTATGATCGCCCTGACTTTGCCTGTAACCCAACGACACCATTGTTTTTGTGAATCTTCCAAACCAAGTACGGGTAGACTACTTCAACCCGTATAACGCCTTCTTTAACCTACACACCTTGTTTCTTCCATTAGTGGAATCATATCCAAGAGGAATTTCCATATAAACTTCATCTTTTAAGTCTCCATGGAGAAAGATATTTTTAACATCAAACTGGTATAATTCTCACCCAAAGTGGGCAGCAAGGGAAAGTAAGATCGTTACAGTATTCATCTTGACTACTGGCGCAAATGTCTCATCATAGCCAATTCCATAAGTCTGAGTGTATCATTTTGTCACCAACCTTGCTTTATATCGGTCTAGTGTACCATCAGATCGATATTTCAAAGTATATATCCATATGCACCAAACCGGCCTTTTGTCATCTGGTCTCTCAACAATCTCCTATGTTTTATTCATTTCCAATGCACTCATCTCGTCATTCATGGCTTGAATCCAATTTTTATCCTTCAATGCTTCTTGTACTGATGTTGGGATTTTGATAAAATCTATAATTGAAATGAAACTCCGATGCTGCATGGAAAGATGTTTAGAAGAGATAAATTGAGAAATAGGATACTTAGGATTGAGATAATACATTTTCCTTTTTCCTCAATGCAATGGGTAAGTCATCAAACTGGGCAGGTTCACAATTATTCAAAGACATGTTATCAGGTTTAGAAATAATATTATCTGGGTTAGGTTCAGAAACAGGAAGTTTAGAGACAAAAAAACTTGTATCTTTAGTACTTACCATTGGTTCAGACGCCTAAAGTTACTGCTGGGTCAGTTTGGGTTTTCCTCTCCTCTTATACACTAATTTTGATGTGCTAGCCTTGGCCTTGACTTTAGCTAGTTCAGGTGGGGTGTCAGAAGAAGATGTCAATTCTTGTGTAGAATCAGATGGTAAAGGAAGGAATGACCTAGGATAGAAAGACGCAGCCTCAGCTTCCAGAGTGTTCTCCCCCTGAAGCTGAGAGCAAGGAAAGAAGGACTCATGTTCATGAAAAGTGACATCCATAGAGAAGAAAAAATAACGACTTGAAGGATGATAGCACTTGTACCCCTTCTTGTCAAGAGTATAATCCAGAAAAACACATTTGACAGCATGATGATCAAGTTTGCTGCAATGTTGGCTGTGTACATGGACAAATGTCACACAACCAAAGACACGAGACTGTAGATTCTTTTGCATAATAGGAACAGAAGGAAAGTGAGAGGTCATGAGTTGGATAGGACTTACATTACCCAAGACACGAGATGGTAACTGATTAATTAAATATGCAGCATTTAAAATCGCTTTCCCCCAATATGAGCTAGGAACAGACATTTGGAATATAAAGCTCTAGTGATTTCAGGTAAATGACGATTTTTTCTTTCTGCAACACTATTTTGCTAAGGAATATCAACACACGTGAGTTCATGCACAATACAATACTCTTTAATAAAGTTAGAGAAATTTTGGTTGACATACTCTTTACCATTATCAAAACACAAACGTTTAATGGACTTTCCAAATTATGTCTGAACTATGCGATAAAATTGAACAAACAATTTGAACACATCTGATTTGTCTTTCATAAGAAAAAGCCAAGTTACTCTAGTACAATTATTAATGAATGACACAAACTATTTATTGCCAGAAATGTTAGAGATAGATGCAGGACCCCAGACATCAGAGTGAATAAGTGCTCAACACTTTTAATAGAACTAGGTGGAAAAGTTATACAATGGTGTTTGACAAACTCACAAATATCACAATGAAAAGACCCAATAGATTCTTTTAAAAATAAGGACGGAAACATATATTTAAGCAAAGAAAAATGAGGATGTCTCATACGCTTGTGTTATAGCCAAATTTGAGAAGAGAGAAACTCAGAACTAGACTGATGATAGGAAGATAGCAACTTCTAATTAGGACCACCATTAACTAGCATATTAAGGAAATAGTACAACCTTCCATGTTCCTTAACAACTCTAATCATCCTCCCCATGACAAAATCCTTGAAGACACAATGAGAATGGAAAAAGGTTACGGTACAATTATTGTCTTTAGTAAACTTATGAATGGAAATAAGATTATAAGAAAGTTTGGGAACATGGAGCGCATTGTATAAGTGTAGAGAGGGTTGAAGTTTAATAGTACCAGAACCTGCAACTGAGGTATAAGAGTCATCAACTATAGTTATATGATGCTTACTAAAAAAAGGTTGATAAGATAACAGATGTGGTGAATAAGGTCATATGATCAGTTGCACCAGAGTCCATAATCCATAAATTCTCAGTACCAGGAGTATTAAAGGATTGAAAACAAAACTTCTTATCAGTCTGATCGTCTAACATACTTATGGTTCAATTGCCAACCTGGGTTTTTTTTTTTTTTTACGTTGAAGACAAAAAATAGGAAATATATTTGTCTTCTACCAAACAAGTATAGCTGCAACAAAAAATTGAAGACGAATAGGATACCTAAATTGAAATGGCCTCTTGACTAGGGCTTGTCAAATTCCTAACAAACTCTCTGGTTCCGCCGTTGATTCAGCGATTCTGCTTCAGCACGGTGGCTAGCTTCGTGGATAGAGGAGCACAGTGCAGGTCTAGCACGGTGGTTCTACTGAGGTCGCGCGAGACACCTACTCACGCTGTTGAGGTCATTCGCAGTGTGCGATGGTCGTGCTGGGCAGATCTGCTGCAACGGTGATCTGCTGCAATGGTGGGTGGTGGTCGTTGCAATGACGATGAAGATGACGTAAAGGCAGCAATGAAGGTTGTTGGAATCCCAGTAATGAAAGCTAATTTGATCAGTAATGAAGGCTGATTGCAGCGGAAAAAAAAAAAAAAGGCTCCCAAATCGGGAGCTCTGATACCAACTTAAAAGAGAAATAATATTTTTAAATATTATTACTTGCTTAAAACTGTACAGGTTGATACACATTATATAGACTAATAGTACTAATTACTTGTCTAAAATAGAACTAAATTACAGAAAATAAATATATCCTAATAAAAAAAATCTATACAATTAAATCTAAATCTATATAATAAAGTCCAACACTACAAAAACTAATGATGGAGGATATGATTATTATGCTTGTGCTAATCATCCTTCATATGTCACCCTCGACTATTGACTCATTGGACTGGATTCAATAATGCAGCTGAATAATTCACAACACTTTTTATCCAGATCTTTTAGGATATTTCATCCTCTTCCATTAACTTCTCAGAGAAAAGAAAGAACCAGGAATATTCAAATTAAGAGGATTTTTGTAATTCCAGCACAGAAATTTTGCGTGCAATTGGTGCTGCCACATGTTCGATCGAGTTTCAATCATGGATCAAATTCATACTTTAAACTAGCACTACATCTGAAATAATCTTTAGGAGCATTCCTTTTCCTCATCTTATGACAAGAATAGACAAAATTTGCCCATAGAAAATCTTCACATATAGTAAGCAAAAAATCAAGTAAATTGAACAAATCACAAAAGAATCACAACAAGTACACGATATGATAAAAGCTACTCCACGATGAGTAACATTCAACTATACAAAAGATAGTAATAATTGAAAGTAGACATCGACTTTTTAAAGAATTCAGAGGATGGGGGTAAGTTGATAACTGTGATTCTATTTGATTGCGTGAAATAATAGAGCTCCTATATTTACGTGTAAAGTACACTACTGATTTTGTAACGACTAATTTATTATATACGACAGCCTCCTATATAAACACGAGCCTTCAGTAGTGTACTGGTGTGCTATCTCATTCTTGTGTCTCAAGAAATAGGTTAAGTTTGGAGCTGAAACAAGATGGATGGTCATACACAAAAATGGTTTGAAAGAGTGAAGCCATTCATAGGTGTGGTGTTCTTGCAGTTTGGATTTGCTGGCATGGATGTCCTAACCAAGGCTGCACTGAACAAGGGAATGAGCAACTATGTACTCGTCGTGTATCGCCATGCTGTTGCCTTCATTGTCATAACCCCTTTTGCAGTGATCCTCGACAAGTATATATATATATATATAAATATATCTCTCTCCCATTGTGAGTGTGTGTGTGTGTGTGTGAAAATGAACTTGAAGTAATGCTACATTCTTTTGACAGGAAAGTAAGGCCGAAGATGACATTATCAATCTTTATGAAGATAGTGGCGCTCAGCGTGCTGGAGTAATTTTCTGCATGGCTAAACACATTCTCCTATCCATTGAAAAAAACAATCTTAATTAACTCTCTTGTTACTTTCTTGTTTACAGGCCAGTTATTGATCAGAATTTATATTTTTTGGGAATGAAGTACACAACAGCAACCTTTGCCGCTTCCATGACCAACATGCTTCCTGCCATTACCTTCGTCATGGCTTGCATTCTTAGGTAACGTTTTCACTCTTCGATAAAAGAATATTTCAGATTTGGTAACAAAGCTACACGAAAATATAGCATTCCAGATTGAGGGATTGATAGAACTAAAATTCTCCTTCCAGGCTGACAAAACTCTCATATAAACAAAGTTCTTAAATACGTCCATGCAACTTATGTGAACTAGGCGAATAGAAAATTATGGCTATTTTGTCTAATTATTTAGTTTGAAGGGAAAATATACAATTTCTGTGAAGGTAGCAGCCAGCTCTACTAGTAAAGTCACTTGTAAGTGAATACAAGGAATTGGAACTAAAAAGTTTCCTATATATATATATATATATATATATATATATATATATAGATAAATTCCGTCTACATATAGATTTTGTCGGTAGCTGGATCGTGGATGCATTCGGTCCACTTAAATATTTTTCTGTCAAACTCAAACAGCATATTACATGAAGTGGCAATCTCTTATTAGCTTTGTTATGTAGAATAAGCCCCTAAAAAGAGTTTATAGGATCCATGCAATTTTTAAGAAATTTATCTTTTAAGTTTTAAGCAATTTACCTGCTTATGCCCAGGATTGAGAAGATAAAAATAAAAAGTATACACAGTCAAGCAAAGGTGGTCGGGACAATAGCCACTGTTGCAGGTGCCATGGTCATGACACTGATAAAAGGCCCAATAGTTGAGCTTTTCGGGACACAAGGAAGCAATACCCACAACCAGCAAAATGGTGGGGCAAATCTTCAACATGCAATAAAGGGATCAGTAATGATCACAATTGGTTGCTTTAGTTGGGCTGGTTTCATGATTCTCCAAGTGAGTTTATAGTCATTATTAATAAAATAAAAAATCCCAATGACAATTTTTTTTTTCCTCTTAATTTTATGTGGTCGCTAATACAGTTTCATCTCTGTCTCTAGGCTATTACCCTTGAAACCTACCCTGCTGAGCTCTCTCTTACAGCATGGATATGCCTATTGGGAACAGTTGAAGGTGGCTTAGTGGCCCTAGTTATGGAAGGGGGTAACCCTTCGATTTGGTCTCTGAATTGGGATACAAAACTACTGGCTGCTGTCTATAGTGTAAGTTCTTTATGTTTTATATTGAACACATCTACCACTGATAGAGTTTAAGGGAGTCCAAGAAAGTCACTAAAACCAACAGACATCCAAAGCCTAGTCTAAGCAAGTTTCAAAGGCAATAAACAATACATTGTCATAAAAGGATGAACTGATAAGGAAGGTCACTAGATCAGCATTGCCATGCATAATTCATATATCAACTGTGACATTATGGAATTAGCTTAAAATGATAGTTCAATAGCCAGTTGATTATGATCACCGACTTGGGTCTTCCTATTCCAAGTTTCAAGATTATATATGCACTAAATAATAAGATAGAGAGCTTTGTAACTAAATTATTTATGCTGTGGAAAGAAATACATTTAATAAGTTTCTTTTTTCCTCTATAAATTTACAAAATATTCGCATGCAGGGTATAGTTTGCTCAGGACTGGCTTATTACATACAAGGAGTAGTGATGAAAACTAGAGGCCCAGTCTTTGTAACAGCGTTTAGTCCCCTCTGCATGGTAATTGTGGCTATCCTGGGCTCCTTCTTTCTGGCTGAGCAAATGTACCTTGGAAGGTAATTATGAAAATCAAGCTCCAACCAAAACACATACCCAAAGAACTCAATCGAAAACAATTAAAAAAAAAAGATTAAACTAAAGGAATCTGATAAATTTTACAGGGTGATCGGTGCCATTGTCATTATTGTGGGGCTGTACCTCGTGGTGTGGGGTAAAGGCAAAGATTACAACTCACCAAGTCCAATTATCAACGAGCGGAGTCCAATTATCGCAGAGCATATATTGCCGGCTAAGCAAATTGTAGATGAGAGCAATGCCAAAAAGGAGCATTCTGCTCGCGAGGTCATGACTATCAGTAACTTTAGTACGGAAAACATAGCTCGAGATGAACAAGTATGAGGATACACACGAATTACGATCTAAATTTCAACTATCCTGGGATGTTCCACGTTCAATGCACCCTCCAAAAGCTTACTTAACAGCAGCAACTATAAAGGTTCCTTCTTGTTTGATCCTTCAATTGTGATGTATGAGCAAAGGTTTTTAGTGTAACAGTAAGATATCTCAATAAGACAAGAAAAATACCTACAATTGAACATAGTGTAACTTTGAATATACATTATATTGATGCAGAGCTTGATATCAGGTAGTAATTCACTAGAGACACAAATTTCAGAGGTTGGAGATATAATCCAACCAACTCCCTTATCAGTTAAAAACTTCAAATGGCACCATCAAATTTACGAGTGTATCAAATATAAATATATAATTATACAAGATGTACAAAATTTCATTTTCCATTCAGCATAACAAAAATGGTAAATGGCTCAACAAGCACATATAATACTAAGAAACAGAGTTGGATGGACAAACACTGGTTGCCTAATGGGGAACATAGCCCCACAAAAAAAATTCAGACAGAAGATAGACCAAAATCCTTTATCTTTCAAAGAGCACAATTAACTCCGTCGCGTACAAGACTGCAATCATGCACCGAATATTTTGTTGTGTTAATAAGTCCATGATGTCAAAATCAACTACCCTCCATGAAATTTATGACTACTTACTGCCATGGTACATCCAATTAGTAACACATATGTTCCGTTTTGTTTGCAGAGTTCCCTTCTATTTTGAACAAGAATGACTTGTCCTCAAATGAGAAAAATATTCAAACACCTAAGTTAGTGTTGATAATCAGTCACCAAAGGTGTATCAAAACGATTTGCTCCTATGCACCAAACAAGCATCTTCCAACCTTACAACTCAAACAATGCTCCCTTATGACAATTGCTTCACTTCATCTTTTCCATATATGCGCTGGAGTTCCCACGTAGCAGCTAAAAAAGAATCTGTAAAGGAGGGAGAAAGAGCCAATGTGAGAAGGAAGAAAATTTTATCTAGACAATGGATTTTGCATCAACACAAACAATGAAGATGTCAAACAAAGTTAATCAAAAATATAAAATAAATTAAACGAGACAAATTACATCACCTTTCCAAATGCGGAAGGATTTCTGATTGATAGGTGAACCAGTTATTGTCTGAATCACTTCAAATAACATATTCTGCGGAGTACTCCTGAGCTCTTGTACAATCCCATATATAGTCTTCCCATTCTCAAAACAAATGTGATTATTGGGGTGTTTTGTCCTGTAACCAGCATGTCGTTCAAACTCATATGCATTAATAAGCTGGAGATACATAACATCAGTCAGAGACAGCAATTTGGCTCAAAAGGATTCTAAATCCATGATCAGGATTTAACAAACTTACCTTCGAAAAATTACATGATTGGCAGCTGCATAAATACCCAGAACCTTTTATTATACCTCGAAGTTCCTTCTAACAAGCATAGGAAGAACCAGACATGTGATCAAAGATAAGCTACTGTGAAAGATTAACTCAAGAATACTAAAATTTACCTCCTGCGACCAGGCCTTATACTTTACAGGTACTCCATCCAGCATACCAGTGGATAGCAAACTTCTGACATTTGAAGGGAAGTTGTTAGAAGTAGCCTTCTTAGAAACATTTTCAACTGCAGATGCAGAAGTCAGGGCTGCACTTATGAGTGAATTAGAATTAGATTTAACCAACTGTTTCTCATTCATAGCTTCTGAGTTATGTGAAGGTGCTTGACCCATCAATAGTTCATAGCTGGAAATAAATCTGCCAGAGGGAGTTGTATCATCATCATCACAGCCACCAAAGGATATGATAGTGCTCTCTCCTTTGTTAGAAGAATGAACAACCAATGGCATGTAATTTCCCCCCTTGTGGTAGGTGTGACCCACTGATATGGAGCCTTCTTCCCCCTTACTGAATATGTGATCTCTTGACATAGAATTGTCATCTGCTTTTATGTAAGCTTGAGCAACAGATATCACATCACTATCCACCTTGCTAAGTCCCTGATCAATTGATGTTGTATCACAAATCTCTCTGTAGCTTTGGCCTATAGATAAGCTGTCATCTCCCTTGTTATAAGATTGACCCATTGAAATAAAATTATTACTTGTCCTACCATAAGCATTGTCCATCAATGCTATATTGTCATCCCTTTTGTTGTAGGTAAGACTTGTTGATATGGGATTATCACCACCCTTGTATTCATGGCCATGAGGGTTTGAAAGAGTGTTGTTAACTACCCTCTCATAGGGATGATTTGTATGAACAGACATGACATTCTCAGATTCCTTCACCTCACTAACTTTAACTTTTCTAATTCCACCATAATTAAAACCTGATCGAGGATCTTCTAATGTAGTGTATATGGATAAACCAAACGAGGAATCACTCCCAAAGAGCTCCATGTTATCCTTTCTTTCCACACTCAACTTATCTATGCTAACAGAGGAAATGTTTCTGTTTTCAAAGTTCCTTGTCCTTGTTGCAGCCTCTGGGTCAAATAATTGTTCAGTAAAATGACCAGTGAACGATTGAAAACATGAAGAATTTCCCCATAAAGAAATATTGGAGCAGCTGGGCATTCCTGTTAATAAATTGTTGTTCGAAACCTCTACTGCCTGTTTCTTATTAGGAAACAGATCCACTTCAGGGCTATCCACGAACCACTGATGAGGACGCTTGGACTCGATTCTAGAAGAATTGTCATATGTCGTCATGTCACCATCATTCAAACACCCAGGATTCTTTGCCAGCCAAAATGCCTGATTCTGGAAAGACTGTCACAAAAAATTCCGCAGAAATATGCCCTTAAAAGAAATTTCAAAGAGAAAAATGCTAATAATTCTATATATGTGCTACAGATATAATAAATTATGATTAGCATGGATCGTAACACCTTTAGTAAATCATGCAAGTAAAAGATAAAAGGAGCTCTTTTCACTTATTGTATAACTAAAACATGTAAATTTCTTTACCATTATACACATTTTCCTTGCCATGCCTGTCCCTGCCCTCATGCTTTCCAAGAACCAAAACCAAAGTATTATTCTAATGGCAAATCCTTCTAACATTTACCTCTAAGACAGTTCTGGTTGTCATTAAAAAATGGACCAAAACATGCAATAGAAAAGTGATATAGCTCATTTTTCCCATTCAAGTTGTCGCATCTAAAAGCCTTGATCCACTCGAAATTCAAACATGAGAAGTTTCAGCACCACAAATAAAGTTTCGGACATCACTAGTAAAGATACTTCCCAACAAAATGTAACTCAAAACCCCAAGTTCCAAATAATGGAGAAATGATACGTACCATTCCCTTCTTCACTTCAAATTCCTCGCTAATAAGCTATATTGGCCTTTCTACAATAAGAAAAAACAAAAAATGTGTATGTCACAAACTATGAAACTTCTTACCAAGTTCAGAAGAAGCACTTCAGTGTAAAAATTGCCAATGAGTATACAAAAATCAACTTGGAAGTTGAAAGTAAATATAAAAATGGATGCTTTATATGAAAATCGAGTATCTAATATTAATAGTCTCATAGAGTCAAGCAATTTCCAGTGACACTAGGCAAATGCAACTACAGCACATCATTGAACCACGCATACCCTCAGGCGGGGCAAAATCAGCGACAACAGAGAGTCGATGAAATTTCCGTTGGCGAGGAACCGGAGAAAACGCCGGCGATTGTACGGAACCGGCTCGGGGGCGAGATCTAAGAAACAGGGGAGGTGGTAATTTTCAGGATTTTGTTGAGGACGGAAAAAACGTATCCGTGGTGCACTGCACGATCGTAGAGTGGGACGTCTACGTTAAACAGTTCTGATATATATATATATTTTACATTATATTTAATATAATTTATTATTAAATATTTTTTTATTAATTTTTCTTACTTAATCTAACCTCTTAAAAAAATAAATAATATTTATATCTCTTTTAAGAGTATAAGATAATAATTTTCATATAAAATTTGATACTCTTGTGTATTGAAAGCAGTGCGACCGCGCAGGTTCACCATGTGCGGGTGCCTCATGTTACCAAAGCAAAAATCATTTTCATACATCATTTTTTCATTTACACTAATTTTTACATTATTTTTTAATAACTATAATTAATTAAAAAATAATATAATTAATAATATAAAAAATAATATTTATCGGTGTTTAACTGTTCATCCATTGAGTTGAGGAGTTCACATGTGACATTATAAGGGTGGAGAAATACTCACTTAAATTGAGAATACTACATTTAAGTAAATTAGATTAATTAAAATTTGATATTTTTATTAATTTTTATTAAATTAATTATGTAACATAAAGATTTATAAAAATATTAAATATATTTAAATAAATTCTTCAAATTTAAACAAGAATTCTACTATGAGGGTGAGTTTCTTTATTTGAATAATTAGACCCATCATATTTATTCATGTTTGGATACTGTACGGAACAGAATCATTTATAAGGATAGAAAGTTATCCTCAAGTTTTAGATGATGTTATATTTGGGGTGTATACAACTCATTTTTTAAATAGTTATAATTTTTTTATTATATTTTTCTATCACATTATTTTTTATATTATTTTTTATACTATTAATTATATTATTTTTTCTTATCATTTTTTCTTACTTAATTACAATATTTTTTAAAAAATATGAAAAGTGACATTAGAACAAAAATGACATAATAACATCATTTTTGTTTTCCAAACAAGGGCTGCTAGTTAAGAAATTCTTGCAAATTTCAGTAGTATTATATTACACCACTAAAAACGTACTGCGTGACATCAAATAAATTTACACCACGTTGAATTTTAAGTATAATATTATTTAATTAGATCTCAACAGTTACATAAACTGTTCATTGTGTTTTTCATGCTAAAGATCCCACCAATGCTAAAGACAAATTAAAAAGCCTCCCCATTTTATATTATTTTAGTTTTCTTGTTAAGCAAAATTCAAGCATAAAATAGTATGAAAATAATTTAAAATAACTTCTACAGTGGTATCATTATTCAGTGAGAAATTATTACATTTTTTTTGGAGGAAGAATTCTTCCAAAATAATCATTACTGTTGAATTTATGTAAATCACACTAATTATGTGATCCCATTTGTAAAACCCACATTAAGACCTACATAAATCTAAAAGTAATGATCCTCTTGAAGGACCGAGAGGATGTACGAATTCCTCCTATTCAGTTCTATAATCCCAAATCATGCGAAAAGGCCAACTCATTCACTTACTGATAAGTTCAGTTAAAGTTTGACGCAGTTTTTAGCACAGTAGTATGAAAAAACTGCCACATGCTGGTCATCTATGACCTTTATATCTATATAGATTTAATTATACTTTTCAACTACAGTAAACTTCGCATGGCATCTTTCAATGCTTGCCCAAAACCTTTAGCCACGGTCATGTGATATGTACATGCATTTACTAATATAGAAAATGATGTTATCATATTATTATATTTATCATATTACTATTTATACTATTTTTTAAATATTGTAATTTAAGTAAGAAAAAGTAATAAAAAATAATATAATTATTGATATAAAAAAATAATATAAAAATGATAAAAAAAATCATGATTATTTACTAATGATTTAGATGGAGTTTTGTTTTGATTCAAGTGATGTGTCTCGTGGGTAATAGTGCTAGTCATTTTTTAGAAAGTCTTTTCGGTAAAAAGTCTATGCATAGGGGTATCTGTTTTTTTTTTTTGTAACGATAGGGCTATCTGTTTTAAAATACTTTCTATTTTCTTTGATAAGTATATTTTTTTATTTTTTTTAATTATATATACTTCAATATACTTAATGATGATAATTAAGAGTATTCATAAGTTAGATTAGAACAGATTTGACCTTAATATAAACTTAAATATTATACATAATTAAGTCATAAAATTATAAAAATTAAAAATTAAAATTAAGGTATATTTTATAATATATATTTTAAAACAAATAATATTAATATAAATATATTATCATATTATGTAAAAATATTAATTTAAATCAAGAGTCTCAGTGTTTATAATTAATTATATAAAAATATAATTTTTAAAATAATATATAATATCGAGTTAGATTGAGACAACGCGAGGTACAATTTGACCTTGACTTAAAATATTTCGAATCTAATTTTTAGATCTCAAACATTTCTCAATTAGTTTCGAATTGAGACGAGTTAGTAAGATGAGTCCGAGTCTTGAATACGCTTAAATTAGGCAATCATTATAATAACTATTAATATGAGAATTTTTTTAGTATAATTTGACTTTAAAGATCAACTTGATATACTCTAAATAATAAGTTGATAAAATATTTAAATAAATAAATACATAAAAATTAATATTAAAATAATTTATAGAAATTAAAAATTGAAATTAATTAAAATTATATAAACTAATTATTTATTTTAACATTTCTTTTAATTATCTTATACGTTACACAAATACAAAATACTATTTCTATTACAAATAAAAGGTATACAACATAAATTTGTGATATACACCTGAACCTTCCTAGTACTTATTGGTGATGAATCATTAGTCAGTCATCGAGCATATTTTTTATCCATTACTTACACAATTTTAGATAAAAATAGTAGTTAAATAAAACTTTTTAAAATAATGATTCCAAAATTTAAACATTAATATTACAATTAAAGTTCGCTTAAGATTGTATCTATTTTCACTTCTACCGATTATTGTTGAGTATTGATTTAGTTTATTTGAATACGAGTAGGATAATTATATTAAATAAATATCTAAAATAATATTGTATAATTAAATAATTCATATACATTTTTACTATTATAATTTAAAATTTACAAATATTATCAATCAGCAACTTTCAGCCCCTCAAAATTGTTCCTTCCTGTGACTTGTAGTCTAGTGTGACAGCACTCCTAATTACCACAGGAGTTGTGCTGTTCAAGGTAGTGAGGATTCGATTCCCCACGCGGATTCGCCATCTCTCCACTTAAATCCCAGTAAAAATCTCTCATCAAAAATTTCTTTTACCATTCCTCAAAATCCTCACCCTCTCCACCCCGTTAGGTACGTCATTCTGGAATATAGGTACATCATGATTAGCCATCCAATCCCACACCACACCGCGAGCTGCGGCTACTTGGCAGTCGTGTCAAATTTTGGAAACTGCCCTGAGCCTAGTGCCCTATGGACTCAGTACCTGGTTGCGGTGTCTATGCAACTTTGTGCCCTCGTTAGTAACATGAGCTGCTCTTCTGCCTGAACTTTAGCAGCGAAAGTCGATGCATTTGTCAAGGGCTTTGAGGGGCACGACCTACCGATAGCTGAGGTGGCAGCAGAGGGAGTCAGATTCTTGCTTGTCAACTCCACTTCAACCGAGAATAGTGAATACACTGGCCTGTGGTCTGAGAATTTGGACTCTCCTCGAACATACCACATCTGTTTGAGGCCTTCTCCTTTCCACAGAATTCGGTCGCACCTGTTTCGATATCACGCAGAAGCAAAATTTATATCAGTTACAATACAAGAATTCAATAATAAAACATCATTAGTACGACACAATCTTATAATAATCCTAATATGTATTCTCATTGGTAAGGGTCTATCCAAAAGAATAGAAGCCATTGAATAAACTAAGAAGCAATTTGGCCTCATCAATGTGAGCACGAGACTGATACAGTATGCCAGTATGGTCCGTTTGCTAACGTGACATCAGTTAATTTTATACCAATAAATAAATAAGAGATAGACTACTTGCAGAGGGTTAAGATCAATGCGACTAATGCGACTGGTCAATAATAAAGGCCATCACGTATTCTATAAAATATTAAACGCTTCCCCTCGCCCCATCATTAACCACCTTGGATTATATCGTTAAGCATCACTAATGACAACGTTCACATAATAATTGTTTCTCGCGGTTGACTAATCTAGCATTAAACAGCAGAACATATTATACGTCATGAGTGAGCCCTTTTCAAAGGCATCCGTCACTAGTTTCTAAACAAATGCAAATGGCGTTAGCCCTTTTCAAAGGCATCCGTCACTAGTTTCTAAACAAATGCAAATGGCGTTAATAGGTGACCCAACCAAATGAAGATGCTTAAATAATGTGGTTTGGATTCAACTGGGGAAAACCTCATCTGACCATGGTATCACAGAGCATATATAAATAAACGGCAATGGTGCATAACTGCATATAATAAACAATCATCTAATTAAAGGTTTCAAATGATCAACATATGCGACCTTTGTGATTGTGGATAACAAAATGTATAGTTTAGATTAACAAGGAATTCTCAAATCTTACCAAGCAGGAGTCCGTCGTTTTTCCTTGGACTTGGAGGTTTGGGCAACATAGTGATCAGAATTGGCCAAGTATTTGTAAGTAGGAGCAAAGTATATCCCGCCTTCATTCCAACCTTTAAATACTCGACCAGCTCTCTGCTCTATCCTTAGCTATCAAGTAGAATTCATACAACATGGTGTCAGGGCTAAGAGACAGGCCATGAAGAACATGCCACGTAAGAAACAGAAACACCAAAAAAAAGAAAAGAAATAAAAAGGTATATGTATCACAGTAAACTTAATTACCTGATCCTTCTCTAGTAGTGCCTGCCAATTATTCTTCTTTAGTAGCTCATGTGTATCATCGTAACCAGCAGCAAGCCGATAATTCAAATCCCCAAGCCAAATAATATTACTACAGATACCAAAAAATTCAAACGACAATCAGAAAAAAGAAGCATGTGTGAATAGTTATTAGATTCGTTCACGAATGAAAAGAACGGACTTACTCATGTTCCAGTATGCTTTCAGGAGGTAGTGGATGACCAAGAGTTTTAAATGAGCGAGAAAATTTAGTTTTCTTCAAGATTTCCGAGACGTCCAAGTTTCTTCGCACCTCATCACCGTCTTTCTCTCCAGAGGCCAAGTGGGTGCAAACGAAGCAGAACGGGGTGTGGTACAACGTCATGCTAATTGATATTGAACCCTGTTAGCAAGGAGCAACCAAAAAAAAATGTAAGCAATCATACCACTGTATAGCTAGTGCAGAGTCCATTTGTCCCTGAACTACAACTCAAATGTCACATCCCGCTGCGAAATCTGAAGCAACAATTAAAAGTAAAATTTAATTTTGGTGCAGCACGCTTAGATCTAATAATGTAGTATTACATCATTTAACAATATGTCAAATTTATTAAATGATATGTAAATATAAAATGCAAGTGTAAAATTTTTTATTATGACATTGTATAAAAAATAAAGTCACTAGTAGAATTTTCACCCCCTTATTACATGACATGCCAAATTATATAATATAAGCAAATTGGAGCAACGAACCTTATTTCCAAGATAACCCATGATGCCTCTGCCAACACAGGAGACATTTACATTGCTAACGTGGTTGTAAAGATCAGCTCTTAACCACACGCACAAGAAGATACCAACCATTTGCTTGCTTGCTGCTAGGCAATAGCGTCGCTGATCACTTGGGCTGCATTGCCTCCTACTCGTAGGAGAGCTTTTTCCATTGTCCAACCCGTCCTCTAAAGAGAGGAATTCCGAGAAACTGGGCCTAGGCTTCAGGCTTCCTTGTTGGTCAGGTTCACCATTGCTATTATTAATGGTGTTGTCGTCGTTGTAATACTGTGAAATTTCGTGGTCGCACTTGTTGGTGTTCAAGGTTTGTTGAATAAGGGCCAGCCACTTCGCTGCTGGGCCACCGTCCTCTGGCCCAAGCACGTTTCCTGCATTTAGCGGAACAATTTCTTGGAACCTAACAAGGTGCATTCAAGAATAGCTCTTACTGTTATATCCCCAAAAACAAAAGGCTGTATTATATTTATTTGTATAAAAAATAAATATTATTTTCACCTTGCAGTAATAACCTGGAGAGATCAAGGGTAAAATAGTCACTTGAGCTAGCTCCTAAAGCTAAAGTGCAAGTGCATGTTAGATTGTTAGCAATGAGCTGTGAGCATGTTTGGGTTGCGTCTTACATACATCAATATCAATCAATATCAATATATCTATACACATACAAATACGAAACCAATTTATGAGTATCATCCCAATATAGCCTCCTAAAAGGGTGAACAACGCAAGGGAAAAAGCACAGGGTTAAAATTGCCCTTCCCAGTTCTGAGATATGAGCTCTGGGGTCAGTCAGTCATTAAAAAAAAGCCAGAGACTTTAAGAAGCCACCATTAGCCAATAATAAAATAGTTTAAGGTAGTGAAAACTAGCCAATAATAAAATAGTTTAAGGTAGTGAAAACTGGCAGTGTAATTATGAGTATAATTTGTACTCGTTTGATATTTAAAGCGGTTTTTCTCGAAGGCATAAAAGTAAACAGGTGGACAGATAAGGGAAAGAAAATGGAGAACACACAAGTAGTAGATGGGATGGGAAGCTGAGATTATAAGGAAAAAAGAAAAGGAAAAAATAAAAATACCCAATAACATAGATATCGGCTGGTGAAGGAGACTTCAACCAATCCCTCAAGTTCAAACCTTCATTTGGTGACTTCCCTCCAACATTCCACGTTCCCACGAACATCCTGCGCAAGAGTTATTCTTATTCACACACCAATACTCAAATCATTTTCTCTAAGTCAAGAAGACTCCAAAACTAAAATTTTTACTAAAAAATTTAATAGGACTTTATAATTTAAGGTTAGCCACATATTATTTCAACAACGGGTATGATATGATGGAAGTACATACCTAAGGTTGAGAGCATCAGTGACAGGAATTGGAGTTGCTTCCTTGCCTAACACTGATCGTTTCATTCCATCTGTAGAATCCATCAACCACTCCTCTTTGAAAATAAAGCCCAAAATCAATTATTTCAGCAAGAAAAGGAAAAAGAAATACAGTAACTTTTCTATAAAAAAAAAAAGATAGTTCTAAAGAAATCCAAAATAAAAATTTTACATGAAAATAGAAATTTTTTTATTTTCAATGTATTAAATACATTATTTTTTATAAAAAAAATTTAAATTCTTAACAAATATTTTTAAGATACTCTTTAAAACAATATATTAAACCAAAACTGTTTAGGCTTGCACTTGCAGCCAGTTGTCGTGTAGTTGCAAGTTCGTAGCCCAATGCATTATCATGATTCCCGGGAAATTAACCATCCACGTGGCAAGTCCATTGGAAACAAACCAGATGGGACCCAACTAAAGGGGCCCAAGGTGATTTTCCGGTTTGGTCTAATCATATTGAACCAGCCGTTCATCTGACAGCTCAGAGCATGTACCACTAGTCTCAGGCAGTGCCCGCAAAGCGCAAATTACCTGAGAAATCATCTGATACGACGACGTAACAGTCTCGGTCAGAGCAGCTCTTCCTCCTCTCCGTCGCAGTTCCTGAGTCCCAACATTAACAATTTAACATCAACTCCCAATTTGCCAAAACGTGAAAACGAAACTCAAATCGAAGACTAAGCACAGTAATAGAAGAATCGAATTTCACCTGTTACAAACTTGTCAGCACTGCTCTTTATATTGAGCCACTTCCTCACGGCTAATTTCGGCCACGAAGACTGCAGCCCGAAAACGAAAAATAAAAAAAGAAAAGAATAATTTCGGGATCAGCGAGATGATATGACAAGAGCGTGTTATTGGCATAGCTGAAGATATCGAGTGAGTGAATTGAATACCTTGGATATCTTCTTCGACTCTGTTCTCATTGTTCCTCACCTTCGGATCACTCAAAACCGAAGCAAATCAGATAACAATGAAACGATCAGAAAAATTCACACGGGAAACGCAGCTGACGAAGGTTTAACAGCAAGATGGAGACTATCCAAACCCACGAGGGAGTTTTTTTATAGCAAATTTGAGAGATTCTGTATTAATTGGAGGAAGTCATAGATGGAAAAAAATATTAAAATGGGTCTAGATATTTATTTTTATTGTACGAAGAAAAATTATGTTATTGTCCAAAAGCTTAAACTAGTGTAGAGCGGTTTTCAACGGCAATATAAAAGACCCAGTTGCAGGGGAAACGGAGACAGCTCCTGAGTCTCCAAACAAAAAATGAAAAACAAGACGAAAATTGGGCATATAATATACGAGAGAGAGAGAGAGAGAGAGAGAGCTAGAGAAAAGGCCAGGTTCATCGTTTTCTTTGAGGTATATTTCTTTACAAGGCCTAGTTTTGCGCTTTACAGATAAGAAAACAGTGAAGGGATGAACAATTAAAGAACCACAAAAGGTTGGGTTTCTTTACTTTTTCTTCATTTTCAGAAATCATCTTAAAGCAAAGATTGAGATCTCAGTCAATATCCATTGAAAAGGTGCACCTTTTCTGACTTTGCAGAAAGAAGACCCATCAAGGCAAAATTTGCAAACAAACTGACATGTTGAAATAAATCCAAACCGAACATACATGAATCGATGAAATCAAATCAATCTAACTAGACACAGAATCAGATTCCACACTGATTGGTTTGTTGTCTTGAAGAGGGTGGTGAAAAGGAAACGAGCCAAAACAAAAAATAAAAAATCCGAAGGTCTTTGATAACACAGAAAGAACAAGAATAGAGAAAGCAGAGCTGACATATAAGTAGGGCAATAGTATAGAACCAAATGCAAATAGAACATTATTGGAACGTGGGTCAACGGCATTGCTAGTTAGACACTGATGCGTGACGGCTTCAAAAGGGAAGAGATAAGAATGGAGGAGCAATTTGGGTCTTGCTGCTGTAAGCTCGAGCTACAGCAGTGTTAAACTTTTTCTTTTTCTTTTTAAATTTATCAATCAAAAAACAAATTTCAAAACAAATGAAAAGATCTAAAGGCTAGAAACCCCAAGTGCACAAGCGAGTGTTTTGTAGCAGTTCAATGCTTATGCGCTCGAGCATTTACAGCGACTATTGCCCTCTTATGGCAAACGTAACAGATCAAGCACTCAATAAACAAGTGGGCAGAAAAAGCACTTACAAAGAAGGGAGCGTGAGGTTTCAGTTTCACAGAGAATGATCAGAAAGAGAGAGTGGAGATGAAAAGACTGTTTATGATCCCCGCTTTCATGCCCCTTTCAGCCTTTCTTTTTCGTTTATGCTGTCATGAAAGAGCGGAGCACGGAGAGAGAATAATGGTATGTCACAGCGTCCTGTGGCTTTTGCTCGTTTGCCTTTCTTGGTTTGGTGGAGTTTTGAGAAAGAATGCCAGAGGAGGTTTGGGTTTGGGGCGTACCTCGGAAAAGCAAAAAGTGTAACTTGGTTCTCAAATTTATATGTGTACTAAGATTTGAGAGTAGTCTCAATTTGAGACCCATGACGGTGCTGAGGGAATGGGTTGAAATGTGTTTTATTTGACTGGATTTTGATCTGGGAATGGGTTGAAATGTGTTTTATTTGACTTGATTTTGATCTGGTATTTTAATTGTGTTATTTTTTTTTACTTGAAATTGATCCGGCTATAATCCAATAATGGTTAGATTAGAATCGAATTAACTTAATATGTAAGTATAATATATAAATTTAAATTAATATGTATTAATTTGAATAAAATGAGTTTAAGTTTATTAAGTATGTAATTTTTAGTTTGATTCAGCACTATAAAACCTACAATTCTATAATATTTTTGAATAAAATGTTATACAAATTAAGATAATTGAAGTATGACTTAAAATTTATATATATAAAAATAATATCGTTAAAAAAGATTATTGCTTAGTTACTTAATTACAACTCAAAAAATTATTTTCTTACTAGAGTGAAGATACTAAAAGAAACTAAAAATAATAATATATGCATTAAATATTATATATAATTAAATCATAAAATTATAAAAATAAAAAACTAAAATTAAAATATATTTTATAATATATATTTAAAATAAATAATATCATATATTATCATATTTTGTAAATTTTATTAATTTAATTTAAGAATTTTTATTATTTATAACTAATAGTAAAAATATATAAATTTTAAAATAGTATGTGATACTAAGTCAAATTAAGATGAATTGAAGTATGACCTATATCCAAACAAACTAAAGTATGAACTCAACTCAACTCGAAAATACACTAAATTTAATTTATAGAATTTAAAACTATTTCAAGTTATTTTTTCCCGTCAACCATCTCAATTAACTTTGAGTTAAGACTAGTTAGTTAGGAAAACCAAATCTTCATCATCCATATTAAGACTTTCAGGCTGATTCTAGAGTGCACCTTCCCATGTTATGCAGCATTGATGCACCATAGACATGACCTGTTATTGGAAGTTACTTTTGTTGGTAATCGATTACTCATTTTTTATTTTAAGTCATAAAATAATGTACTTTGAGGCCACCTCTAACTATCTTTCATGAGAGTTAACTCCATTTTTACCTAATAGAGGAGAGATATTAATGTATTTGTCTCTATTGTCTGAAATTCTCCCTCACCGCCACCTCCATTTTTTTCTCTTGCCGCCGTCCGAATCGATGGATCTCATCTCCGTCTCATGAACGAGTTCACTAATTTTTTTGTTTTACTTTTCTTCGTCTCTTTGTGGTTATCTCCTGTAGAATCGCTGTTGTGACTCATCTTCAGATGATAGGGAGAAGTATTTGTTCGGTGAGCTATATCTGTGTGTTGTGCCAAAACAAATGATGGACTCGAATTTTAAGTTATACATTTTTAAGAAATATATCATTTTCATATTTAGAGAATGTGATACAATAAAATATAAATATATAAAAGCTAAGATAAAATTAATTGTAATCGAATAAGAGAAATTTTGTAAATATAAAATTATCTACATCATCGTTACACCAACCACAGACGGGAATACGCGATGTGGGCCTAAACCTTAAACCCTAAACACTCGCTTATAAACCCAACCCCCCCGAGACAAAAAAAAATAAAAATAAAATGGGGACTAACCCCCTTCAACCCCTCGAGGAGGTCAAACCCCTTCCCCCAAGACAAAATTTTTGGTAAAACCCCTTAAACCCCCCATAACAGGGGGAAACCCTTGTCAAACCCCCTTCCCCGAGATACTACAATGTCATATCCTTTGTGAAATTAGAACCCCACCCACCCACCCACCCACCCACCCACCCAATAAGGGAGTGCTACCCCCTAACTATAGTGTGTACTCTCATTGTAACCATGATATCGAAATTTCCAAAATCAACTTAAATTATAATCCCAAACTGCACACCCTAACCCTAAACCCTAACTACCCTAAATTCTTAAATCTTAAATCCTAAACTCTAAATCGCAGCGACAATTTAACCATCGGTGCCACTGTATGCATCATCGTTACACCAACCACAGACAAGAATAAGCGATATCAACATTGACTTTTGTTTTACATTTTTGTGAAGTCACATTAAAATTTAGACAACTATTGTTAGAAAATTTCTCATGGCTTTAATGATTAATCATCGTTATTTCACCTGTTCCTTTTACAATGATATATGTATGTGTGTGTGTATATATATATATATATCACTTTTGCGTCACTTTTATTTATTTAATTTTATTATTAACTTATTGATTAATGGTCAATTAAGTTAGAAGAGAAAATAGAAAAAAGTCAAACATTATTAATGGCCAAATTTATAGTGTAAGATTTAATTAATATAGTTAAAAATTAAAAGGTTGGTAATCTAATTGTCGACAATAATTTTCATTAAAACTAAGAACAAATAATGGATAAATTATGATGCAAGATCTAAAGGCCAAAGAGTTCATAATCTAATGATCTAAAATGGTTTCTCCAAAACATAACAAAAAAATTGTCAGAATTGTTATATTTTATGATGATGATAACAATTTAAGTGATATAATAATAATTTCATAATACATGTGATTAAAAAAATCTCCATCTATACGTTACCCCATTTTTAGTAACTATCTTAACTAATAAACTATTTTGTTAAAAAATTTAAAAAAATGAAAGGGAATTAATTGTTGCATAAAAAGACCAACTTCTCAAATCTCACAAAACGGATGTAAACTATTTTTGTAAGGAAAAGTCTGAATACAAAGCCTTTCTCTCACAAATTCACGAAGTTTAATGTGGGCTTTGATAAGAAAGAAAAAAAATGAAGAAAATAACAAATAAAATAATTAAATAATGGTGATAAATTTGTCCGTGATCAGAGATTTTTGTTTGTGAGAATAATGTTACTTGAAGGAAAATGTGAAAGAGACCGAAGTATAAGATTGTAATAAAGTGTATGTAAAATTTATGACGATTCTTTTTTTGTAAATAATATAACTGAAAATAAAATCGATTTACTAGAGCTTAGTTCAACTAATTAGAGTTGAAGGAATATTTTGTAATAATTTTTTGAAAAATAAATAATCACTTATTATATATATTTGAGCATATATAATTGTATACGTTTTTCAATTTAAATAATTTTTGGAAAATAATTTAAATAAATTTTATATTGTCCAAATCGAAACAGTTGTAATTTTTTTTTCATATTTTAAATAAAAATCTTAAGAATCATTTTTTCGTTATTTTACAAAAGAGTATAGGGGAGATTGTTAATGATAAATTTATTATTTGATGTCAATACATGCACTACACGTACATTCAAGTTTTTGATACTTAATCTGACGTGTAAATTTAATAACCACAATTCATACCCATAATTGTAAGAATTAACTTGAGATGGAATATATGATTATAGAACACCAAATATATTAAAATAGATTATGTATCTTGCTTGATCATGATTAGATTATATGATCATCTTAAATGTTAAGTATTTTTCTCTAGTCTCCAAGTTGATATGTGACTCTTAATGGGTAAAACACTTGCGGTTAAAAGTGAAGATGAGATTTAACCTATATTTATAGTAATGTCAACTCTATTAAGTCCTCCTATCACAGACCACTAAGAAACTGACTTATACTAATAATTATCTAATACATCAACACAACAAGGTGTAATAAGCCTAAAATAAATGGATCATCATTGGTCTATTATTTCTCCCATATAGATAGACCATTAATCTGTTTTAATAAAACCCAAAACATCAATTAGTGATATCCTATATTAAAAATATTTTAATATTCTCCCACATGGGCAATGATAATCACATATTTTATACATTAATAAACTTTTATTTTTAATTATTTATACTATTCATGTACTTAATTGATTAAGTTTAGTTATGTTCTGTAAGTTTGGACTTAAATTGGACTTAATTGATTTTTTCAGTAAGATTTACATCTTACACTATTTCTATATTTTGGTCATATATTGAGTTCTAAATGTCTAATAATTATGTGTCTTACCCTTTAGGAAAGATAAGAGAGAGCTCTACAACTTTTATGAAGAGCTCTAGGTCAAAGTCAGACATCTAATGGAACTAATTGGGCTTGAAAGTCAGAATACGAGTTTTGTGATTGGAACCTGAACAGTGTGTAGTAATCAGAGCATAACTCGGGCTGTAAGATCTGGATTGGACTAAAATTTTGGTATCTTTAAGTTAAAATCCATATCTACAACTTTCATCAAGAACACAAGACTAAATTCGGACTCCTTGGAGGTCATATTGGGCTTGGAAGTTAGAATAGAGAAGCTATAACCGGGTCAGAATACTGTGCAGTAATTGGGCCATATCTCAGACTGTAGGTGTCCTTTTGAGGTGATTCTAGTGGCATTTGAAAACTAAGATTCAAGCCTACAACTTTCATTAAGACCATATTTCAATATTCTAACGCATTCAATGACTTAGAACTGAATGATTTCAGAGACAAAGAATCTTCATAATTTTTCACTCATCAAAAGTCATTTGCCATTTTTCACTCATTTTTCACTCATCCACCCACTCATGAATCAACCCCCTTATAATTCTGTACCCCTAATCCTCTATAAAAGAGAGGTTTGGCTGATCATTTAGGAGCCTTGGTGTTAGATATCAAAATCATGCTATTTTATTGTTTGATTATCTTGTTGTAGTTTTCTTTTGTTCTAAATTGAAGTTATGTTCTTCTTTTTCTCTCTTTCTTTCTTCTTGTCTATGAGTAACTAATTTTCATTTTACTTTGATGAAAAGATGAAACTTTTGGTAATAATTTAATGTTAAATTAATTTCTTTCTTGTGCTTAAATGATATATTTTCAAGTGATCATTATACGTGTTGTATTTTGTTTCCAATTAATTTAGAAACTCTCCTTGTAAAATGGTGATCTTGATTTGTTGTAGACAATATATTGGTACAATGAATGCTTGAGCCCATTTATAAGTGGTGGTGTTAATAGATGATTAAAGAAATCATAATATAATTATGTATGTCATTTTTAATGAATTTTGAATATTGTATTTTTCGATTGGAACTTCCATTGTGTATGAATTCTAATTTAGTTATCAAAAGAATTAATATTATCCCTGATTTATTTACCAATAGTGGATCTCCTAATTTAAGTAAGTTTTTTTTTTTTTATGACCAAGTTTATCACTTTTATTGTTGTGACAAAATATTTACTTTACGTAAAAGAATTTTTTTTTCATTAATTTTCTGTGGATTGACTTTAGACTCCCGAGAATTTATTATTTGAAATAACCTGCACTTGAGTTTGTAACTTTTAATCAGTATCAAGTTTTTGGCGCAAGTTGCCGGAGACTTAATTTAAAAAATAAATTTATTGTGTAAATATTTTGTATATATATATTTATATTTTTTTCTCAGGATTTTGTATATATATATATATATATATATTTTCTACTCTTTCAATTTTTTTCCTTTGTACTTACTAATGTACTAACTTAGTGGGGAAAACTCTCCTTATCTCTTTGTAATATTTAATCATTAATGAAATAATCTTTCTTTTTCTTTCTCTCTCGTCGAGCAAAAAAAATCGCTTGCATTTATTCTCTCGATTTTTATATTTTAAATTTATTTTCTGCACTTTATTTTCTATAATTTACATTATGCACTTTATTTTCTGTATTTTAGTTTTTGTATTTTATTTCTAACTTTCTAACTTACTAACCTACTAACATTTTAATTTTCTTGCTTACTAACTTACTAACTTTTTACTTTATCACTATCTAACTTGTTACTTTATCTCGCTTCTAATATTTTAATTTATTTGCATACTAACTTTTTAATTTATCTGCTTATTAACTTATTTGGTGGTTAGTTTGTACCACACCTTTGTTAATATTTATTTATTAAGTGTTAATATATATTTGGTGGCTGATTTAGACCACATCCTTGTTAATATATATTTGATGGCTGGTTTATACCACATCTTTGTTAATATTTAATGGACAATTTAAACCATTAGCTTGTACATTTTATTTTATATTTTATGTTACTTGTTTATGCTTAATTGGTATCGTGATTCAAATTCTAGTCGTTTGGTTAAAATTAATCTTGGTACTTTACATATTGATTTATCTGAATCACAATCACACATATTAAACACAATGGCTGAAAATGAAGGTGTGCATGATTAACATGAAAATCAACCGTTGCGAACCATGCGTGAGTATTTGCAACCATCTCGAAATTCTAGTCCATCATGTTTTATCTTTCCACTCAATGCTAACAATTTTAGATTCAAATCAGATATGATTTCTTTACTTCCTAATTTTCATGGTTTAAATCTGAAAGTTCATATTTACATCTAAAAGAATTTGAAGAAGTATGTACCACTTTTAATGATTAAACTTGCACTGAAGAGGTTGTTAAGCTTAAATTGTTTCATTTTTCTTTGAAAGATAAAGCAAAAACTTGGCTTAATGCTTTGAAACCAATATCAATTGGCACATGACAAGAAATGCAAGGTGAGTTTTTAAATAATTTTTTTCAACATATAAAATCAATGCTTTGAAAAGACAAATCCAAATTTTTTCCCAAAATTCAAATGAAGCATATTTTCAAAGTTAAGAACGTTTTAAAGATTTGTTAAATTCTTACCCACATCATGGTTTTGAAAATGGCGCACTATAAGCTTTTATGAATGGTTAATACCTGAAACCAAACAATTTGTGGAAACAATGTGTAATGACGAGTTTCTTGATAAAGAATCTGAAGAAGCTTTAGACTATTTAGATCATTTGGTAGAAAATTCTCAATCTTGACATGATACTAATCCTTCTGAAAATTCAATTAGATATAACCTTACAAACGCTAGTAAAGAAAAATATTATCTTAGTCAAGAAGAATATTTAAATGTTAGGTTTGCTGGTTTGGTTAGAAAGGTTGAAGCCGTGGAATCAGGGAAAGTAAAAGAAATCAAATCTATGCAAAATGAAAAAATTTGTAGCCTTTGTGATGAATTGGGATACTCAACAAATGAATGTCCAAAAACTTCTATTTTTAAAGAAGTTGTGCATAAGCAAATAAATGCAATGAACAAATTTAAAAACTCATTCACTTCTTCTTTTTCAGATACATACAATCCGGGATGGAGAAATCACCCGAATTTCAGTTGAAGGACCAACAATCAATCACAATTTATACAACCAACCAGGCAACACTAATCGAAGGATATTATTTTGAAAAACATTTTTGTTTTGAAAATGACTTTCAGATTAACAACTAGTTTTCACTACGTACGTGACCATGATTTCAAAAACATCGATCCATAGGATAACACATTCAAATTGACCCAGCCTATACAATTAATAATGTTGAATCTTGGTGGCAATTACACTATTTATTGATGTAAGACCTTCCATGGTCACAAACATTACCAATAGCATAGATGAAGTCCTACTGTGGTAATGTAGCATGAAAATAATACTAAACCTGTGATCCAACAGTGCTATTTTCAATGTTGATCCTCCAATGATTTCTCTTCAACACCTTCGCTCTTTCTCAAGCTCGAGAAATCACTGTCATGCTCATTATGAGTAAGGAAACTGACATGCTCCAACAAGCATGAATAACCAGCATGCTCATCAGAGCATGAACAACTAGTTTGCTTCATTAAGCAAGAAAATTAACATGCTCCAGCAAGCACGAATAACTGGCATGCTCAATAAAGCATGTACAACTGGTATGCTACTCCAAGCATGAAAAACATTGTTTGACATAAAATCATATGTCAGTATATTTCATAAGGTACACAGTATAAAATATTAGTAATAATAATAATAATAATAATAATAATAATAATAATAATGATCACCAAGTGTACCAAACAAGACAAGTAAATGTACAATATAAAATAATCAACGTGCAAAAAAAAATAAAATATTTGTCATTCCCCTAAATAAAAGGTCTCAAAAAAGATAAATAAATGCAATAAATAAATATAAAAATACTTTCCCACTAACCAAGTACATCAAAAGAGCTTAACACTCCCATGTTTTCAACATGTCTTTTGAAAACTATAGATCTAAGTCCCTTGGTTAATGGATTTGCTAGCATCAACTATGTGTTTATGTGTTCAACAACTATGTCTCACTTCTTTACAAAGTATCTAACTGTCAGGTACTTCAACTCCGAATGCTTGCATCCAATAAAAGATTTATTATTCCATTTGAAATATAAAATGCATTATTATCACATTAAACTTCTAGTAGAATGGAGATAGAAAAAACAACTTGAAGACCCGAGATAAGATTCTTCATCCATATGATCTGAGAAGCAGCACCATAACAAGTATCAAATTTTGTCTGCATAATTGAAGGATCCGTCATGGTATGCTTAACACTTTTCCAGAATATAACACCACCAGTTAGCATAAATATATAACCAGAAGTGGATTTCATGTCATTGGGGCACCCTCCAAAATTGGAATATGTATATCCAACCGCTTCTAAGTTATCTACCCTCCTATATACAAGCATGTAGACCTTTCCTTTTTGCAAATATATCTTCACTTTCTTGGCAACAACCCAGTGATAATGCCCCAGATTAGAGATATATCTCCTAAGAACACTGGTAGGAAAAGTCAAGTCAGGTCCAATGCAAACCTAAATATTCATCAAACTCCCTACAACACTCGCATACGACATTAGCTTCATTGACTCCTTTTCAATTTCAATTTGTGGGCAGTGTCTCTTGTTAATTTTGTCACCTTTAGTAACAGAGACATCCTCAGGCTTGCAATCTTTCATATTTGACTCCTCAAGAACTCTTTCAATGTAGAATTTCTATGACAGACTTAACAAATCACGAGTTATATCCTTATTAGTTTCAATACCCAAAACAAACGACATCTCTACAAAACAATGAAAATATCATCAACATAAAGAACCAAAACAAAGAACTTTCTCCCACTGACCTTGAGGCATATGCAATAATCTGCTTTATTCTCCACCAAGCCTAGGTTGCCCGCTACTTGATCAAATTCAAAAAGAACTAGCGAGAAACTTGTTTTAACCAATAAATGGATGTTATTATCTTGTATACTTGATGCTCTATCCCACTTTCCTCAAATCCCTCAAGTTGTTTCACCATTGAGAAAAGTAATTTTCACATTCATCTCATTTAGTGACACATTGTCATTTTTGTTAATGGTGTGACAAAATTGTGACAAAAAAATCACATTGAATAAAGATTTGCAATATAAGAGCCAAATTGACAAATTGTCGCGACTGTAGATCGCGGCGGGATAACAACTTAAATTAAAAATTAATTATTTAGGAGTCGCCACCAATTTTATTTTTTTTATTAGGAAAAATTAAAAAATCCAAGAAAAATAGTCTATGAAACCAGATTGAATTCGGGAGTCGGTTATGTGTAGAGAAGGGCGGAAACTTAATCCCACAGCACCCCTAACACACCCGTCCTAAGACGGTACCTCAAATTAATTATGTAAATTCTTAATAATCCTTGAAAATATTTGTTTTACCCATTTTGTAAAAAATATAAAATAAACAAATAAATTATGAAAATTTAATTTTTGGCTTGACGGGATATGAGTCCCGCTCCTACGTATCCTCAGGTGTAATGAGAAATTCAAAGTCACGTAGTTCTTTAGAAAATATTGTGGGTTTGTTGATTTTATAAAAACTTTGAAATTTTGAATTAACAAGCCGTCGCGACTCAGTTATTCAAATTAAGAATTGAATAGGTGAAGCTCACGTCACGCTAAAGATGTCACTCATTTGATTATCAAATTTGTTACAAAATTTTTATTTAAAATTTATCTAGGAAAAAAATTAGTTGATTTTATTATTATTATTATTATTATTATTATTATTATTATTATTATTTCATTTTAAAATAAACAACTTAATTATTTTTTAAAAATTTGAATTAACAAGCCGTCGCGACTCGGTTATTCAAATTAAGAATTGAATAGGTGAAACTTGCGTCACCCTTTTATTTTTATTTTTTTAAAAAATTGAACCTTTATCAATTAACAGTTTATTTTATAAAAGTTTGAAGACAAAATAATAATTTAAATTATGATAATTTGAATCATCAAGCTGTCACAACTTAGATGATTACAAATGTTACAATAGTTAGCAAGTCCTCATGAACTCAGGTAACCCATGTTATTCTTTTTAAAAAATATTTAATTATCTTATTTTTATATTTCATTTTTATCAATTTTTTTCTATTTTTTCATTTAGCTCATTAAGTTAAAGTCCACTACTCAAAACCATTTCTCTAATAAAAAATATAACAAAAAATACAATGACTTTTAAAAAAAATGTAGTAACTTTATGAAAGAAAAAAAAGAGACAAGTTAGCAACTTTACGGAAAAGAAGAAAAGAAAAAAAAGACAAGTTAACAATTTTATGAAAAAAAGTTTGTTTCTTTTCTTCTCTTTAATTAAACTAAATAAAAAAATAAAGAAAGCAAATAATAAATAAATAAAAAAGAAAGAGAAAACAGATAAAGCAGAAAAAATAAAAAAAAGAATAACAAAATCAAAATAAGTAAAAGAAAACAGAAGTGGCTTACTGACTTACGAAAAGAATGAAAAAAATAAAAGGGGGTCTGTTTCTTTTCTTCTTGATGTTTGTGGAAAGAACAGAGGAAGAAGATGAAGGCAGATTAGGCGGTGGCCCAAGTAGGTAGTGGCTCGGATGGAAGTGAGTCACGACGGTGGCTTGCTGTTAGTGGGATGAAGGAGTTGGTGTATTGTTGGTGATAGGCTAACGTGAATGACAATTTTGGCGAGAGGTGGTTATTGTGTTGTGAGAAGTTTGAACATATGCCGAGGTGATGATGGGATGGTGAGGAGTTTGGTTGAAGATGGAAGATGAAGGCTATGTAGGTGAGAAAATATAGTTGTAGTGTTGGTAACCGTGTAGGCAAAAGTTTGTGTGTATGAAGGTCAAGTAAGTCTTGAGTGTGTGGGTGATGGGTATTTATAGGAGGGGATTAGGTTGAAGAGTTTGAGTTAAAATATGATTAGAAGTTTATTTAAGATAAATGATGAAGTTTGTTTAGGATGAGTTATGGTTGGTTTAGGATAGGTTTGCTTAGGATGAGTGTTGGGTTTAAGATAAGTGTTGGGTTTAGGATAAGTGGTGAAGCCTATTGAGGATGAGTTATGGTTGGTTTAGAATAGTTAAGATAAGTGTTTAGGAATTAGGATGATTGATGGAGTTTGTTTAGGATAAGTACTTGACATATGAGTTGTGGGTTAATGAGTTGGATCATGGATTATGGGTTAATGGGTTGGTTTAGGGGTTAATGGGCCAATGGGTTGAAAGATGAATATTTTTCTTTTTTTTTTATTTTTACTTTTCTTTTTTACAAAATTCCCCGGATAAAATTGGGTGTTCACAGTTGCCCCTCTTTATTTGTTTCTTACTAGATAAAAAGAATAACCGTAGTTTTCATTTTATCATGATAAGGAACAAGTAAAGACATGAACTCGAATTTTGTTCGAGAGCGAAAAGAAACAAAATAATACAAAGAGCGATGCACTCAATGACAAAAAAAAAAAAAGACAGGAGCCGATGCACTCAAAAGCAAAAGACAGGGAGCCGATTGCGCTCAAGAGTAAGAGACGCTCAAAAGAAAAAGATAGGAGCCGATGCGCTCGAAAGTAAAAGACAAGAGCCGATGCGCTCAAAAGCAAAAGACAGGAATTTAAAATGCATGGAATGCATGGAGCCGATGCGCTCAACAGAACTTAAAATGCATTGAGCCGATGCGCTCACAGAAATTGACAGAAATGCATGAAATGCATGGAGCCGATGCGCTCAACAGAACTTAAAATGACAATAGGCAACTGAGTCCCGGAATTTAAAAGGCAATGGGCAACTGAGTCTCAGAATTTAAATGACAATTGACAACATTGAGCCCTGAAATTTAAATGACAATGGACAACTGAGTCCCTGAATTTAAATGACATTAGATAACTGAGTCCCGAAATTTAAATGACAATGAGCAACTGAGTCCCAGAATTTAAATGACATTGGGCAACTGAGTCCCGAAATTTAAATGACAAAGGGCAACTGAGTCCCAGAATTTAAATGACAATGGGCAACTGAGTCCCGAAATTTAAATGATAATGGACAACTGAGTCCCAGAATTTAAAAGGCAATGGGCAATTGAGTTCCAGAATTTAAATGACAATGGGCAACTGAGTCCCAAAATTTAAAAGACAATGGGCAACTGAGGACAATGGGCAACTGAGTCCCTGAATTTAAAAGACGATGGGCAACAGAGTCCCGAAATTTAAAAGACGATGGATAATAGAGTCCCAAAATTAAAAAGACAATGAGCAACAGAGTCCCGTAATTTAAAAGACAATGGGCAACTGAGTCCCGCAATTCAAATGACAATGGGCAACTGAGTCCCAAAATTAAAAAGACAATGGACAACAGAATCCTGGAATTTAAATGATAATAGGCAACAGAGTCCCAAAATTTAAAAGACAATGGGCAACAGAGTCCCGAAATTTAAATGACAATGGGCAACAGAGTCCCGAAATTTAAAAGACAATAGGCAACAGAGTCCCAAAATTTAAAAGACAATGGACAACTGAGTCCCGCAATTCAAATGACAATGGGCAACAGAGTCCCGAAATTAAAAAGACAATAAGCTAGAGAGTCCCAGAATTTAAATGACAATGGGCAACTAATCCTAAAATTTAAAAGACAATAGGCAACAGAGTCCTGGAATTTAAATGACAATGGGCAACAAAGTTCCAAAATTTAAAAGACAATGAGCAACCGAGTCCCGGAATTTAAATGACAATGGGCAACAGAGTCCCGAAATTAAAAAGACAATGGGCATCTTGACCCAAAAAGATCTTTTTTTACTTTTATTATTTTTTTATCTCTTTTTTTTTTCTTTTTTTTTTTTTTTTCTTTTTTTTCTTTTTTTTTCTTTTCTTTTCTTTTTTAAAAAAAATCATTTGAACCAAGGACGACTTTGGAAAGCTTTGACCAATCTAACCCCTCATTCACGTGCTTTAACCCGTTGGACCTGATAACTTCGGTTCTCATCCTTTCTTTCCTTTTTCTTCCTTTTTCTCTTTCCTTGTTTGCCACTCCCAACTCTCCTTTTAAGAAATGAAATGGTCATCTCTTGTCATGAACCTTTGCTTGGCTGAGTCCTTGAGAGAAAATTTTACTCCAGTATTTAACTTTGTCCCTCATCTAATTGATTTCCTGCAACTGCTTGATTACTCATATCTTCTCTTTAATCCTTCAAAATTTTGCCCCAGTATGACTAATTGAACAAAATTGCCCCAGTTTGGTGAACTTTTCAAGGGGCTTCAGGTCATCTTCCTATTTATTTGCCCCAGCTTTTTCTTAAACCGCCTGATGCACACTTTTTAGTTGTTGCATTTACAAACCCAAGTGCAGGTTGTCTCAAGTAATAAATTTCTCGGGAGTCCGAGGTCGATCCACAGGGAATTGTTGAAGATTAATTAAGGTGAAGTGAATATTTTGTTACTATGATTAAAATTATTTACTTGGGTTAAAAGATCCACTCTTGATAAATAAAATAAAGGTAAGATTAATTCCTTTTATAACTCAATTAGAATTCTCACAACATGGAGGTTCCAATCGAAAAATACAACGTTAAAAGTCTATTAAAACTATATACGTATTTATATTATGTTTCCAAAAATATTACTACCACTTATAAATGGGTTAAAGCATTCATTGTGTCAATATTTTGTCTACAACAAATCAAGAACTCCACTTTATAAGGAGAGTTTCTAACACCACCACTTGTAAATGGGTTAAAGCATTCATTGTGCCAATCTCTTGTCTACAACAAATCAAGAACTCCACTTTACAAGGAGAGTTTGGAAACAAAATACAATACGTATAATGATCACTTGAAAATATATCATTTAAGCACAAAAGAGAAATTAATCTAACCTTATTTCATTACCAAGAGTTTCACCTCTTCACCCAAGTAAAATGAAACTTAGTTACTCATAGATAATAAGAAAGAAAGAGAGAAGAAGAAGAAGAAAAACATGACTTCAATTTAGAACAAAGGAAAATTACTACAAGAAAACTTAGTAACAAACTAGCATTATTTTGGTAACTAACACCTAATACCCTAATGATCTGCCAAGGCCTCCTTTTATAGAGGATTAGAGATACAAAATGTCAAGGGGGCTGAGTTATTAGTGGGTGGATGATTGAAAAATGAGTGAAAAATGCCAAATGACATTAAATGACATTAAATGAGTGGGAAATAATGGAGATTCCTTGTCTCCAAAATTATGCAGCTCTAAAGTCATTACATTCGTCATTTTTGAACCAAGTGGTCTTCATGAAAGTTGTAGGCCTGGATCTTAGCTTTCAAATGGATTTGGTTTGGATCCAATATCATTTCTACAACTTCAGATACGTTCAAATTACTACATACTGTCCAGGCCCAGTCACAGCTCCTCTGTTCTGACTTCCAAACCCAATATCACCTTCAAGGAATCCGATTCTGGAAAAGTGTTCAACATGAAAGTTGTATATATGGGTCTTAACTATTCAGCATCCAAATTTCAATCCATTTTACAACATCTAGCCCAAAATCTGTGATGACCAGTATACGTAGGTCAAGCTGTCAGGAATAGTATTCTAGTTCTTGCTTCAACCCCAATTTGAGTTATCTACTCGTATGATTGGGCCTTTGAGGTCTTCATGAAAGTTATAGAACTCTCTCTTATCTTTCAAATTCCACTAGAATCAGCTCCAAAGACCACCTACAGCCCAAGATATGACCCAAATACAGAAACAGTGTAAGATATGAATCATGCTGAAAAATTCAATTAAGTTCAATTTTGAGTCCAAACTTACAAAACATAATAAAACTCAATCAATTAAGTACATAAAGAGTGTAAATGACTAAGAATGAAAGCTTATTAATGTATCAAATATGTGATCATCAAACTCCCCCACACTTAGCTTTTTGCACTCCTGAACAAAACACATAAGATCACTCACAAAAAAAAAACGAAACAGACTCAAAAGCTAAACACTCTAAAAGACTCAATTTCTAATAATATTTAAAAATGAAGAGCAATCATTCAAGTAATCAAAACATTCATGAAGTAACATATCTTCACTTCTCAAATCAACAAGCAAGGTTATTTCAATTGAAAAGCATGAGTCAAGAATGATAGATTTTCACAAGATTCACTCTCAATCCCTCAAGTGTTTAAAAAGTAGGTATTTCACTCAATTCAACCCATGAAAATTGCACTACCATAAGCTTGCTTATCTTCTACTTCTCCACTACTCAGAACACATGCACACACAAATCATGAGGACTTTATTCAAGGTTGTAATGAGATCAAGGTAAAGGAGGAGGTAATATAGATATGACAAGTTAAACACCATAGAATAAAAGAACATGAGAGCTGAGTTCAATTAACAAGCATGAAAATTCATCCCAACTCCACCTAATACAAATTCTCTTTACATATTCTTTTCCTTTCCTTTATTACCTTGTTGACCCTTTTCTTTTTACAATTTTTTTTTATTTTTTTTTATTTTTGATTTTTTTTTGAAGAATAAGAACATCATATATACACATTTTTTTAAAAATATTCTGCACACACACCCCCACACTTATTTAAGAACTCATCGAATGACAAACTAATGTTCTCTTATTCCCTAAGGTCAAGTAAGAACATGATTTTTCATTTAAGGCGCATAATGAGTTCGAAACAAAAAAAAATAGTCAAATAAGCTCAAAGGGGTTAAGCAAAGGAAAATATGCACAAGGTTGGCTATTTGGCTAAAGTAGCTATTTCAAGAAAAATGCCTCAATCATATTCATGTATGCATATGAAAATTTAGTCTAAAAAAGAATCAAAGCAAGTTCTAGAGCAACAATTCCATGAGTGAAATTCACACAAGAAAGAAAAGAATGGTACAAATGTTCAATCCATTCATCAATAAGCTCAAAATCTCACAAGACATAATTCTATCATTTTCAGTCCACCAATTCAACATCCATAACCAAGCATGTGAATTTTAAGAAAGAAGACAATTTACTCAATCATGCAAATTTCCTTGAATTTGAATTGCTACTTCCACATAAATTAGTTATCTACCCCAACTAAGATGCATCTCAAGAGTAAAATTTATTCTTTACTCTGCCATCTTTAACTGGTTTAGTAGTTACTAACAAACATATAAACACAACAAACATATTAATACACACACTTCCTAAAAAAAATTTTTTTTTGGGTTTTTTTTACACAACTCTACACACGACAAACATAAACATATTTACTATATTTTTTATTATTTTTTTTTACCTTTTTTTTTACACAACTATCCTTCCCCCCAACTAGATCACAACATTGTCCTCAATGTTAAAAAATAGAAAGAAAAAAGATAGAAGATAGTACTTGTTACCGCAATTACTGAAAAGAGAAACTTTACACAAATATAAACAGAAACAAAATATGACCAAAGATTGAAATTATTTATACAGATGGAGTATCTTGATCGCTTCCTTTTCTCACTGTTTCACACAACATTTCCTTGGACTACTTCTAGTTTGAGTACAATGCATCTTTGGATCGTGGTGTCATAAGAAGAAGAAATACAACAAAATATATATATGTAGTTGTGATTGTGGCTCACATCTTCCTCTGGTTTTACGACCAGTAACAGCTTCAACGCCTTCTATGAGTCGAGGATAGGCTTCCCATCCAATTTTCTTATAAATTGGCAAACAGGGTCTTTTTGAGTCAGATTCCCAAGACTGTAACGCTCTTGCTCGTCCTTGAAGAGATTCCACAAACTAAGAAGTTCACGCTGCACAATTCCACAAGAATGGGTCTCAAGAGTCAATAAGATATTATCTAATGACTCCTTACTCAGTCCATTCTTAATGAAGAATATTTTATCTTCTCTGTTTACGGAAACCATCCCCAAAGAGTGACATCGCGTATTGCAATTCCATCGTGCACACTTGTAACAAACTTTCATTCTTTTTGCTCTTCTCCTTTTTGAAAATGAACTTTTACCGAGACCAAGCATGTATGGGACAAATGAATCTGAAGATTCACCAGCTAAACAAACCTTTGCTTCGATTATCCAGTGTATATCTTCTGGGATGCCCTTATACATTAACAATCTCAGTCTTTCACACCTAACTTCATAGACTTTTGTTAGAGCATTTAGAGGGAGAGAAGGAAAATGTTTTCTTAGATTTGAGAGAATGACATCCATTTTGAAAGGAGAAGAAATCAGTTATTATGGGAAACTGAAAAACAAACCGACTTGAGAGTCACGAGTACCGTTATCCGCCATTTAACCTAGAACACAAAGAACTCGCAAAAAGAAAAAAACAACATTAAAATAAATTCTACTCATAACAAGGATTAGAAAGAGAAATGGATTCTACCTCAACAACTTGATGTTCCAGAAATGGTTTGAGTCTTTGTCCATTAACCTTAAATACAATACCATTCCTAGGATTCTCAATGTCTATGCCCCCATAAGAATACACATATTTGACAATATAAGGACCAATCCACCTAGATCTCAATTTTTCAGGGAATAGGTGAAGGCGAGAATTATAAAGCAGAACTTTTTGACCAATTTCAAAAGTTTTTCTGAAAATTGATTTGTCATGAAAAGCTTTTGTTCTAGCTTTATAAATCTTTGAGTTTTCATATGCATCATTTCTTAATTCCTCAAGTTCATTCAATTGTAATTTGCGTAACTTGGAAGCATCATCAAAACTTAAGTTGAAAGCTTTAATGGCCCAAAATGCTTTATGCTCCAATTCTACAGGCAAATGACAAGGTTTTCCATAAACTAACCGATAGGGAGACATGCCCAAATATGTTTTAAAAGCAGTACGGTAAGCCCAAAGTGCATCGTTTAGTCTTAAAGACCAATCTTTACGATTTGGGTTAACCATTTTTTCCAAAATTTGTTTAATCTCCCTATTTACTAATTCAACTTGTCCACTTGTCTGAGGATGATAAGGGGTTACAATTTTGTGGGTAATGCAATATTTCTTCATTAAAGATTCAAATGGTTTATTGCAAAAATGTGTTCCCCCATCACTGATGATAGCTCGAGGAATTCCAAATCGACTCAAAACATTTTCTTTTAAAAATTTTAGAACAGTTTTATGATCATTGTGCTGACATGGAATTGTCTCAATCTATTTTGAGACATAATCAACTGCAACCAAAATGTACACAAATTCAAAAGATGATGGAAATGGACCCATGAAATCAATTCCCCAACAATAAAAAATTTCAATGATAAGGATAGGGTTCAAAGGCATCATATTTCTTTTAGAAATGGACCCCAATTTTGACAACTTTCACAACTTTTGCAAAAAGTATAACTGTCCTTGAATAAAGTGGGCCAATAAAATTCACACTGCAAGATTTTCGCAGCTGTTTTCTTTGAAGAAAAATGACCTCCACATGATTCTGAATGACAAAATTTAATGACACTACTTACCTCATTGTCGGGTACATATCTCCGAAAGATTTGATCAGGACAATATTTGAACAAATATGGGTCATCCCAAAAGAAAATTTTTACCTCAATCAAAAACTTTTTTCTGTCTTGGTGTGTCCACTGAGGCGGCATCTTACCTGTTACAAGAAAATTGACAATGTTAGCAAACCAAGGCATAGAATTGACCGAAAATAAAAATTCATCATGGAAAGAATCATTGATAGGTGTGTTATCAAAAGATGAGCTTGTTGTCAGCCTTGACAAATGATCTGCAACAACATTTTCGGCTCATTTCTTGTCTTTTATTGTGATGTTAAATTCTTGAAGCAACAAGATCCACCGTATCAACCTAGGTTTGGCATCCTGTTTAGACATTAAATATCTAACAAAGAATGACATGATCGGTGAAAATAACAAAGGGATGAACCAATTAAATAAGCTTGAAATTTGTCCAATGCAAAAATTACAGCAAGTAGTTCTTTTTCAGTAGTGATGTAATTCATTTGTGCACTATTCAAAGTTCGACTTGCGTAATAAATTACATGAGGCTTACCTTCCTTTCTTTGGCCTAAAACAGCGCCAACAGCAAAATCACTAGCATCACACATTAACTCAAAAGGCAACGACCAGTCAGGAGATTGCATGATAGGAGCAGAAGTCAAAAGACCGATTAATTTTTCAAAAGATTTTTGACAATCTTGAGTCCAATCAAATGGTGTATCTTTTGTTAGAAGATTACATAAAGGTCTAGATATGGCACTAAAGTCCTTTACAAATCTTCTGTAAAATCCTGTATGACCTAAAAAGGAACGAACTTCTCTGACTATTTTTGGGAAAGGCAAATGAGCAATTAATTCAACTTTGACTTTATCAACTTCAATTCTTTTAGAAGATATCACATGACCTAATACTATTCCTAAGGTAACCATGTAATAACATTTTTTTCAATTTAACACAAATCCTTTTTCTTCGCATCTTTTAAGAACTTTTTCCAAATTATCAAGATAATTTTTAAAAGAATTTCCAAAAATTATCAAATCATCCATGAAAACCTCTAAAAAATGCTCAATCATGTCACTGAAAATACTTAGCATGCATCTTTGAAAAGTTATCGGAGCATTACAAAGACCAAAATGTATTCTTCTATATGCAAAAGTGCCAAAGGGACAAGTAAAAGTGGTATTTTCTTGGTCCTCTAATGCAATTGGTATTTGATTATACCCTGAATAACCATCAAGAAAACAATAGTAGGGATGTCCTGCTACTCTTTCTAGAATCTGATCAAGAAAAGGCAATGAAAAATGGTCTTTCCTAGTGGCTGCATTCAATTTTCTGAAATCAATACACATACGCCAACTAGATGAGACTCGGGTAGGTATTAATTCTCCTTTTTCATTTTCAACCACTGTTATTCCAGATTTCTTAGGTACAACTTGTGTAGGGCTTACCCACTGGCTATCAGAGATAGGATAGATAATTCCAACATCAAGTAATTTAAGAACTTCAGCTCTAACTACCTCTTTCATGTGTGAATTTAATCTTCTTTGAGGTTGTTGAGATGTTTTAACATTATCCTCTAAATGTATTCTATGTGTACAAATTAATGGATTAATGCCTTTTATATCCTTTAATGTCCATCTAATTGTACTTTTATGCCTTTTAAGTACTTCTATCAACTTACCTTCTTGTTCTTTGGTCGTGATGAGGAAATTACCACTTGAAAGCTTTGTTCTTCTCCCAAAATATGTACTTCAACCCATCGTAATGGCTTCGGTTCCCAAAGGTGGGTACTTCTTCATGGGTATCATCATTCATGGATTTTAGCTCTTGAATCTTGGCTTCCTTCCTTTGTATTCTATTTCCGTATGCAGTCAAGCAAAGAGCATATTTCAGAAATATCATCATCTAATTGTGTAGCTGAATCAAATGAATTAATTAAACAGATTTCTAATGGGTCAGAAGAACTATTGGTTTGAAGATGACCATCTATAATGGCCTCAATCCCTTCAATCTCTTCATTGTCATCATAAACTTCATGTGGTTGCTTGCACATATTGAAAACATTAAGCTCCAGTGTCATATTTCTAAAAGTTAGCTTCACCACTCCATTTTTGCAATTTATCAAAGCATTAGATGTTGCTAAAAATGGGCGACCCAAAATAACAGGAACTGACTTAGAACTATCAACCATAGGTTCAGTTTCTAAGACAATAAAATCCACAGGATATATGAATTTATCAACTTGTACCAACACATCTTCTACTATTCCTTTTGGAATTTTAATTGATCTATCAGCAAGTAGAAGAGTTACAGAAGTTGGTTTTAACTCACCAAGGTTGAGTTGCTGATAAACTGAATATGGAAGCAAATTAACACTAGCACCAAGATCAAGTAAAGCTCGTTCAATTTTATGTTCACCAATAATGCATGAAACTGTAGGACAACCAGGGTCTTTATATTTCAACTCATTATTGTTTTGAATAATGGAGCTTACCTGTTCAGTCAAAAAGGCATTCTTTTTCACATTATGTTTCCTTTTAACAGTGCACAAGTCTTTCAAATATTTGGCATAAGAAGGAATCTGTTTGATAGCATCTAACAGAGGAATATTGACCTTCACTTGTTTAAAGATTTCAAAAATGTCACTGTTATGATTCACTTTACTTGAATTGTTTAATGCTTGAGGAAATGGGGGTGAAGACGAGGATTTGATCTCCTTTTGGCTAGGTGGCTTATCAACTCCTTCCTCATCTTTGAGAATTGACTCATCATTTTTCTCAAAAAGTTCAGGAATTTGTTTTTCAACAACCTTTCCACTCCTAAGAGTTATCACTGAGTTGACTTGATCTATTTTTTGACTTTCTGAACTACCCTCATTTAGGCTAAACTGACCCTTGGGATTTGGTTGAGGTTGAGAGGGAAACTTTCCTTTCTCATGAATGGCAAGTGCAGAAGAAAGTTTAGTAAGAGTGTCTTTTATGTCAATCATGACTTGAGTGTTTTGATTATTGATGACCTCTTATTTTTCCATGAGTGCATACAATGTTTCTTCAAGGTTTTTCCTATATGGTGGGACATAGGGTGCATATCCTTGAAGATTTTGAGAATCTTGTTGTGCCTGAGGAGGTGGTGGTTGCATGAATTGTGGCTGGTTGCTATTCCTCCAACTAAAATTCGGGTGATTTCTCCATCCCGGATTGTATGTATCTGAAAAAGAAGAAGTGAATGGCTTTTTAAAATTATTCATTGTATTTACTTGCTCATGCACAACTTCTTTAAAAACAGGAATTTTTGGACATTCATTTGTTGAGTGTCCTAATTCATCACAAATGCCACAAATTTCTTCATTTTGCACAGATTTGATTTCTTTTACTTTTCCGGATTCCATGGCTTCAACTTTTCTAACCAAACTAGCAAACCTTGCATTTAGATCTTCTTCTTGACTAAGATGATATTTTTCTTTATTAGCATTTGCAAGGTTAAATCTAATTGAATTTTCAGAAGGATTAGAACCATGCCAAGATTGAGAATTTTCAGCCAAATGGTCTAAATAGTCTAAAGCTTCTTCAGGTTCTTTATCAAGAAATTCACCATTGCACATTGTTTCCACAAATTGTTTGGTTTCAGGTGTTAACCTTTCATAAAAGAAGCTTATAGTGCTCCATTTTTCAAAACCATGATGTGGGCAAGAATTCAACAAATCTTTAAAACGTTCCCAACTTTGAAAATATGCTTCATTTAAATTTTGAAAAAAAATTTGAATTTGTCTTTTCAAAGCATTGGTTTTATGTGTTAGAAAAAATTTCTTCAAAAACTCACATTGCATTTCTTGCCATGTGCCAATTGATCTTGGTTTCAAAGTGTTAAGCCAAGATTTTGCTTTATCTTTCAAAGAAAAAGGAAACAATTTAAGCTTAACAACCTCTTCAGTGCAAGTTTGATCATGAAAAGCAGTACATACTTCCTCAAATTTTTTTAAATGTAAATATGGGCTTTCAGATTCTAAACCATGGAAATTAGGAAGTAAAGAAATCATACCTGGGTTGAATCTAAAATTGTTGGCATTGACTGGAAAGATAAAACATGATGGACTAGAATTTCGGGATGGTTGCAAATACTCATGCATGGTTCGCAACGGTTGATTTTCATGTTCATCATGCACACTTTCGTTTTCAGTCATTGTGCTTAATGTGTGTGATTGTGATTCAAACAAATTAATATGCAAAGTATCTGGATTAACTCTAACCAAACGACCAGAATTTAAATCACGATATCAACTAAGCATAAACAAGTAACTTACAGTATAAAATAAAATGTACAAGATAGCAATATAAACTGTCCATTAAATATTAACAAAGGTGTGGTATAAACCAACCACCAAATAAGAAAATAACAAAGGTGGGGTAATAAACCAACCACAAAATAAAATAAAAATAAATAAATAAATAAAAAATTAGTATGCAGATAAATTAAAATGTTAGAAGCAGAAAAAGTAAAAAGTTAGATAGTTAGTAAGAGAATTAGTAAGTTAGTAAACAAAAAAAAATGACAAAAATAAATAACAAAAAAATGACAGAAAATAAAGTACAAAAAAAAAAAAGGGAGAGTTACCCCACTAAGTTAAAATGTACAAGAAAATAAAATGGAGAATTACCCCACTCATACGAGAAATTAAAATGCAAAAAAAAAAAAGTGCGAAAAGTAAATTTAAAAAAAAAAAAGTAAAAGGGAGAGATTCCCCTACCAAGTTAGTGCGTAAAATAAAAGGAAGAGGTTCCCCCACTAAGTTAGTATGCATAGTAAAATAAAAGGGAGAGGTTTCCCCACTAGTTAGTATGTTAGTATATATACAATTTTTTTTTTACACCATAAATTCAGTCTTCAAATCAAGTCCCCGGCAACGGTGCCAAAAACTTGATGCACACTTTTTAGTTATTGCATTTACAAACCCAAGTGCAGGTTGTCTCAAGTAATAAATTTCTTGGGAGTCCGAGGTCGATCCACAGGGAATTGTTGAAGATTAATTAAGGTGAAGTGAATATTTTGTTACTATGATTAAAATTATTTACTTGGGTTAAAAGATCCACTCTTGGTAAATAAAATAAAGGTAAGATTAATTCCTTTTATAACTCAATTAGAATCCTCACAACATGGAGGTTCCAATCGAAAAATACAACGTTAAAAGTCTATTAAAACTATATACGTATTTATATTATGTTTCCAAAAATATTACTACCACTTATAAATGGGTTAAAACATTCATTATACCAATATTTTGTCTACAACAAATCAAGAACTCCACTTTATAAGGAGAGTTTCTAACACCACCACTTGTAAATGGGTTAAAGCATTCATTGTGTCAATCTCTTGTCTACAACAAATCAAGAACTCCACTTTACAATGAGCGTTTGGAAACAAAATACAATACGTATAATGATCACTTGAAAATATATCATTTAAGCACAAGAGAGAAATTAATCTAACCTTATTTCATTACCAAGAACTTCACCTCTTCACCCAAGTAAAATGAAACTTAGTTACTCATAGATAAGAAGAAAGAAAGAGAGAAGAAGAAGAAGAAAAACATGACTTCAATTTAGAACAAAGGAAAATTACTACAAGAAAACTTAGTAACAAACTAGCATTATTTTGGTAACTAACACCTAATACCCTAATGATCTGCCAAGGCCTCCTTTTATAGAGGATTAGAGATACAAAATGTCAAGGGGGCTGAGTTATTAGTGGGTGGATGATTGGAAAATGAGTGGAAAATGTCAAATGACATTAAATGACATTAAATGAGTGGGAAATAATGGAGATTCCTTGTCTCCGAAATCATGCAGCTCTGAAGTCATTGCATTCATCATTTTTGAACCAAGTGGTCTTCATGAAAGTTGTAGGCTTGGATCTTAGCTTTCAAATGGCCTTAGTTTGGATCCAATATCATTTCTACAACTCCAGATACGTTCAAATTACTACATACTATCCAGGCCCAGTCACAGCTCCTCTTTTCTGACTTCCAAACCCAATATCACCTTCAAGGAATCCGATTCTGGAAAAGTGTTCAACATGAAAGTTGTAGATATGGGTCTTAAATATTCAGCATCCAAATTTCAATCCATTTTACAACATCTAGCCCAAAATCTGTGATGAACAGTATACATAGGTCAAGCTGTCAGGAACAGTATTCTAGTTCTTGCTTCAACCCCAATTTGAGTTATTTACTCGTGTGATTGGGCCTTTGAGGTCTTCATGAAAGTTATAGAACTCTCTCTTATCTTTCAAATGCCATTAGAATCAGCTCCAAAGACCACCTACAGCCCAAGATATGACCCAAATACAGAAATAGTGTAAGATATGAATCATGCTGAAAAATTCAATTAAGTTCAATTTTGAGTCCAAACTTACAAAACATAATAAAACTCAATCAATTAAGTACATAAAGAGTGTAAATGACTAAGAATGAAAGCTTATTAATGTATCAAATATGTGATCATCACCGCCCTTTCAGGGCTCTTTTCCTTTTTGCTCGGATACCTCTTATTCTTAGATTATCCCTTGAGATATCATTTTCCCTTTTAATTGAAACTTCTAAATTCTTTTCGATCTGAATTGTTCATCAGGGGATTGCTATTAGATGGTCAAATCATAATGTCGTACTCATGTTCACCTTACCTGAAGCATTACGTAATAGATAGACATGAATTCAAAAGTACAACAGAACAGGAATTGACTAAGTGAACAACTTCTAGATTAACCTTGGAAGTTTGACTACACCAAAGGGTATATATGAAAAAAAGACACAAACGATGGTATGAGATTCAAAAAGGTGTTGACCCATATGAATTGGTTTGATCCTCATGAAAACAATCTTTAGTTGCTCACTAGACATTATGACCAAGGATTTTCTTTTGCTGAACATCTACATCAAGCCAAATTGAACCGAAGAAAAAAAAATTTGCCCCATTCTAAGACTGAATTGAATATGACTGAAACTCGCCTTAGTGACCGAAAGATTTATCTCAGTGTAGGTCAATTGAACTAAGGAAAAGAAGAAATTGCCCCAGTTTAGAGTCAAATCAAGCAGGGTAGACACTTGTCCTAGTGTGAGGCCCAAATTGAACCAAAGAGAAATTTGCCCCAGTTTAGGACTGAATTGAATAGGACAGAAACTCACCCTAGTGACTAAAAGATTTATCCCAGTGTAAGACTAGCGAGTACCTCCTCCTCCTTTTTTTTTAGGAGCAATAAACTAGATACTTGGATAAGCATAACATTTGTCTCAAAATTAAAGTTAATGAAAATGACAACAATCATTCATTGATCAGAATGGACTTTTTGAGGCTTGTAACGTGGCCAAGGCTAGGGGTTATGAAAGAAAAGATATAAGGCTCAAACAAATGTTTAAGGGTTGGATGAGACTAAGGATCCTTGCACTTTCAAAATTGAACTTTGTCAACTGCTTTGCACTTTTAAGCACACCTTTCTTTTATTGTTCTCCATTTCTTCCCCATTTTATTTTATCTTCTTTCTTCTTTCTTTCCCTTTTTTTTTTGTTTTTTCCTTTTCTTTTTTTTTTTTTTTTGTTTTTTCATCATTTTTTTTACTTTTTCCCCTTTCACTTTTTTCTTCCTTTTTCATTATACTTCAAAATAGTCACCATGACAATCAATCTTTGTCTTGTACTATCCCCTAGTGTATGGGTGATCCTTATCCAAGGTTTATTGAAGAAATTTTTAAGCTCGAAAGGGGTAGCAATGGATAAAGATAATGAAATTTTGTAAAAGATAGAGAAAAATGGCCAATCTTCATTTTCAAATCATGATTGTTTATTTTCAAAACTGTAATTTTGAGACAAAAGGATAGTGCACACCAAGTGATTACTTCTTTGCTCCTTTTTTTATTTTTTTCTTATTTTTTATTTTTGCAAAAGGCACTTGCAGACTGGAACCTTATTGACATATACCAAACTGAGAATTGCTAAGAACTGGCGTTCAATGGGATCCAAATACAAGGAAAAACACTTCGAAGAAACAAAAATGAATAAATGTCAAGAAAGACAATGTGATGAAAATGAAAGGAAACAAGATATCCAAGCAAATTCATTACACTAATGCTTCAAGAAAGTTAACATAAGTTCAATATCACTGATTACTTTATGACAATCACTTCAAGAGTTATTGACAATACTGGGTCTAGCTACGTCTTTAATGTCAAGCTTCTCATAAGCAATTAGCTTCCTTACTGAAATCTTGAAGGATTCACAATCTTCAATTGAGTGCTCTAGGATGTCCCTGTGGTATTTGCAAGTTAAATTTGGGTTATACCACATCGGGAATGGTGGTTCTAAGGGACGTATAGGATTTCCAGATATGAGGTGGGCATCAAACAATCTTTGGAATAAGTCTGCGTTTGAGATGGACAGGTTTGGGAAAGGGGGCAGGTTTTGGGAACGAGAACTGCCTTGATTTTGGAAGTTTGGTCGAGGCTGTGGGTGATTTGGGAAATTTTGTGAAGCTGCAGGTGGATATTGGGTATAGGTCGGGCGAGTTGGTACATATGGTTGTGGAGTGGGGACATTGTTGATTTGGAATTGTGGAGTTGGGATGATGTTCATGGGAAGAGCAGTTAGGCTGGTATATGAGAAGGTGCAAATGTCTGATAAAAAGAGTAGGGGTTTAGGTTATATAGAGGGGCTTGATAGGCAGGGTAAGACGGTGGATAGCTAGGTTGTGAAGGTTGTTGGTTTTGCACATAGCTCACCTCAAGCTCCTTTTCCTTTTTTGGCTGGAATCCTTTCTCAGGAGCGGTACCCTCTGTATTGTTATTCAAGGTCCTTCCCACAACAGGCATCTCAGTAGTGATCACAGGGTTTGTCTCCATAGAAGGGATATTTGGCAGGTGCGTATGTGTTCCAATTACTCCTATATCCCCGGCTGCCCCAATCAAGGTGAGGGTCTCCCTCATGACTGATAACATTTCCTCCATTATTCTCTGAGATTCTGCCATTTCGTTCATCCTCTCTTTCATCTCATCTACTTTCATACTCAGATTTCTTTCTTCATTCCCAGCTGTCATCGCTGTAAGCTTTATTCGGGCCCTTGTGTTGTGAACTCGAGTTTGATTGGTGTCTTCTTTCTTTAGTTGCATAATGGTTGCTAAACACAATAACATCATACAATGAATTAGATGAAATGAATGAGATTAATGTCAGACATAAGATGAGATGAATAAAATGAAAATATTTTTTTTTCGAATGCATGGAATGAAAATGCATAATTTATTATTTTTTATATTTTTTTAGAATGCTAAAGATGCCATGAAAATGCATGAATTTTTTTATGAGAATGCATGATTTATTTTTTTTTATTATTTGTTTTAAAAAAAATGCTAAGGATGCCATGAAAATGCATGATTTTTTTTTATTTTTTTTTAAGAATGCTAGGAGTGTCATGAAAATGCATGATTATTTTACTTTTTTTTTTTAAAGGAATGCTAGGAATGCATGATTTTTTTTTTTTAAGAATGCTAGGAATGATATGAAAATGTAAGATAATGTATTTTTTAAAATTTTTTTAATGCAAGAATGGATGGCATGAGAAAAGAAGAAGTACGCTCCCTTTGTGTCCTAATGGGATTGCCTTAAACTTGGGACTTTCTATCCTAAAGATCTAAGAGTCCTTCTGATCTGTGCGAATTTTTATTGGGTGACTCTTCTATTTTAAAGGTCTCTAGAGCCAAGTCCTATTTCAGAATGTTGACCACAAAATAGTGGGTAAACCACTAAGTGTGGGACATTCATGAAAAAGGCACACTCTAGATGAGGTTTTCGCGATAACCAAACAGGAAATACATCCAAAATGGCTACCACCACGCAACCTCTACTTAACTTAGGCTTCACTCAGACCCGGGTATAGGGCCCCACTCGAATGTGTGTGCTTTATGTGTAGGTGCAGTGGGTGCTGGGAGCGTATAAACCTTTACAATCCTAAAGACTACCCACATCTTGCAAAACAAAGTAAATACAAAACAAACTCCAAAAGTTTTCTACCCTAAGGTTTAGATAATAAAATAATTAACAATAAAATAAAAAAAACATCAAAAATATTGAAAAAAGAAAAAGGGTAAAACATACATATAAAGATCATAAAATTTTGCAAAACTAACTTTTATAGGCTTGACTCTCAATTATCCCCAGTGGAGTCGCCATCTGTCGCGATCGTAAATCGCGGCAGGATAACAACTTAAATTAAAAATTAATTATTTAGGAGTCGCCACCAATTTTATTTTTTTTTATTAGAAAAAATTAGAAAATCCAAGAAAAATAGTCTATGAAACCAGATTGAATTCGGGAGTCAGTTATGTGTAGAGAAGGGCGGAAACTTAATCCCACAGCACCTCTAACACACCCGTCCTAAGACGGTACCTCAAATTAATTATGCAAATTCTTAATAATCCTTGAAAATATTTGTTTTACCACTTTTGTAAAAAATATGAAATAAACAAATAAATTATGAAAATTTAATTTTTGGCTTGACGGAATATGAGTCCCGCTCCTACATATCCTCAGGTGCAATGAGGAATTCAAAGTCACGTAGTTCTTTAGAAAATATTGTGGGTTGGTTGATTTTATAAAAACTTTGAAAATTTGAATTAACAAGCGTCGCGACTCGCTTATTCAAATTAAGAATTGAATAGGTGAAACTCGCGTCACGCTGTAGACGTCCACCTACCATGATTATCAAATTTGTTACAAAATTTTTATTTAAAATTTATCTAGGAAAAAATTAGTTGATTTTATTATTATTATTATTATTATTATTATTATTATTATTATTATTATGTAAAAGAAACAACTTAATTATTTTTTAAAAATTTGAATTAACAAGTCATCGCGACTTAGTTATTCAAATTAAAAATTGAATAGGTGAAGCTCACGTCACCCCTTTTATTTTTATTTTTATTTTAAAAAATTGAACCTTTATCAATTAACAGTTTATTTTATAAAAGTTTGAAGATAAAATAATAATTTAAATTATAATAATTTAAATCATCAAGCTATCGCAACTTAGATGATTACAAATGTTATAAGGGTTAGCAAGTTGTCATGAACTCAAGTAACCCATGTTATTCTTTTTAAAAAATATTTAATTATCTTATTTTTATATTTTATTTTTATCAATTTTTTTCTATTTTTTTATTTAGCTCATTAAGTTAAAGTCCACTACTCAAAACCATTTCTCTAATAAAAAAACATAACAAAAAAAATACAGCAGCTTTTAAAAAAATGTAGTAACTTTATGAAAGAAAAAAAAAGAGACAAGTTAGCAACTTTACGGAAAAGAAGAAAAAAAAAAAAAAAGACAAGTTAACAACTTTATGAAAAAAGTTTGTTTCTTTTCTTCTCTTTAATTAAACTAAATAAAAAAATAAAGAAAGCAAATAATAAATAAATAAAAAGAAAGAGAAAACAGATAAAGCGAGAAAAAATAATAAAAAGAATAACAAAATCAAAATAAGTAAAAAAAAAGCAGTGTATGATTTATCGACTTACTAAAAGAATGAAAAAAACAAAAGGGAGTCTGTTTCTTTTCTTCTTGATGTTTGTGGAAAGAACAGAGGAAGAAGATGAAGGCAGATTAGGCGGCGGCCCAAGTAGGTAGTGGCTCGAATGGAAGTGAGTCACGACGGTGGCTTGCTATTAATGGGATGAAGGAGTTGGTGTATTGTTGGTGATAGGCTAACGTGAATGGCAATTTTGGCAGAGGTGGTTATTGTGTTGTGAGAAGTTTGAACATATGCCAGAGGTGATGATGGGATGGTGAGGAGTTTGGTTGAAGATGGAAGATGAAGGCTATGTAGGTGAGAAAATATAGTTGTAGTGTTGGTAACCGTGTAGGCAAAAGTTTGTGTGTATGAAGGCTGAAGTAAGTATTGAGTGTGTGGGTGATAGGTATTTATAGGAGGGGATTAGGTTGAAGAGTTTGAGTTAAAATATGATTAAAAGTTTATTTAAGATAAATGATGAGGTTTGTTTAGGATGAATTATGGTTGGTTTAGGATAGGTTTGCTTAGAATGAATGTTGGGTTTAAGATAAGTGTTGGGTTTAGGATAAGTGGTGAAGCCTATTGAGGATGAGTTATGGTTGGTTTAGGATAGTTAAGATAAGTGTTTAGGAATTAGGATGATTGATGGAGTTTGTTTAGGATAAGTCTTGACATATGAGTTGTGGGTTAATGAGTTGGATCATGGATTATTGGTTAATGGGTTGGTTTAGGGGTTAATGGGCCAATGGGTTGAAAGATGAGTATTTTTCTTTTTTCTTTTTTTTTTCTTTTTTTTTTACAAAATGTCCCGGACAAAATTGGGTGTTCACACAAACATAAAAGATAAGAGACCAAATTTTTTATAAAAAAAAAAGATAACAAACCAGAAAATCCTTTTTGGCCTGCTTATAATATTGTACAACCTAACCAAATAAAAAAACCCTAAATTCATGTGATTTGCTGGTAAAATCTTAATTAAGCCAATGAAAAAATAGATGTTTTTAAAAATAAAATAGTTTATTAATACCATAATTCTACATTACGCATACTTATACTTAAAATTTCACTCATAACAACAACATGACTTGGGTTCTATTCATGAGATCCCTTGTTAGTAGGCGGTCTGTAATGGTATGTTTGGATTGTCATTTGTGATCTCATAATTATGTTTGCATTCTTTAAATGTGTCTTGAATATCGTGCTAACATATTTGACAAATTTTTTTAAAATTAGTTTGAGTACAAGCTTAAGTTTAGTCTCTCAAACGAAAAAGTAACATTTTATTGATTTTACGTTGAGCGAAAATATGTTTGTGCATGTATAGATAAATATACGCTTATAATTTGATATTAAATGTTATTTTAATACTAATTTGTAGTCGGTATAACAATAAACTTGACTTTCACATTTTTTGACTTAGCTTGAATCTCAAAATTTTTAATTTAATTATATTTTTAATGTGTATTTAAATTTAATTATAATTTTTTTATAAATATAATTTATGCATTTTGTTGCTATTTTTTTTTATATTATATATATATATATATATGCTCTCTCTGCTTTTCTCTCTCCCTCCCTATATATATATATATTGTTTAAGTATATTTAAAAAATGATGAAATGAAATAAAAGGGTAATATTAATGTTGTAAAATAAAATTCATACCATTTTAAATTATTACATATTCAAAAGTGATTTTGATTAATGTCATCTAAATAACATTTATTTTGTCAAAATCATATTTGAGATAAAAGTTCTCAAACATAAATCGCATTATTATAAACTTCATTTTGACCAAAATTAAGTTTACAAAATCAAGTTAGCTTAAACTCAAGTTTATAAACTGTAATTCAAACACACACTAATCTTATTATAAATCTTTGTTGACGTTGGTGGTTTGTCATGACCTTAAAATAGAGAGAGTCTTCCCTCACCCTAACTTTTGTATATCAAAATAATTACACTTAAAACTATTTATAAATAGTTGTGAGCATACAAATATATGTGAATGTATAAATCAAATAGATGAATATAAATTAGTGCGGGAAGGAAGTAGAAAGAAAGTCATAAATACAAAAAAACTAATTATTATTCATAATTTCCTTTTGGTAATAATTATTGGATTAAATATACAATTCGATTGAAGAATGATATACATGCTAAGTGGATTTAATTTCTAGATATATGTGTGATTAATTTGATCATTTAATAATTTTAAAGTCCAATATTGTCCATTATATATAAGGGTAGAAATAGGCCATATTATTCATCATGAGTCTATGACATGGTCTATTTAACGCCTAACATAGTCTGACTCGTTTAATAAAAATGTAAGTCAGGTTAAGACTTTTTAAAAAATTTATTTAATTAAACAGACCAGATTTCATATCTTTAAAAATGCCTTTTAGGCTAAATAAGTTGACTTATGTAATTATATATATTATTATTTTATATATATTATGAAGTTTTAATATTTATATAATATAATTAATTTAATAAATAATATAATATTTTTAAAAATCTAAATCTGTTAATCTATATAAAGACTTAGATCCATTAGTTTGTCTCGTTAACTTATTTAGAGAGTAGGTCTATTAGCTTATTTGAAAATCTTATTATAAAGTAAGTTTTTAAATAAATTTTTAAGTCAAGATAAATTTTTAAAAAAACTAGATCAAACCTTAAAAATTGACCTATATCAAGTAAATAAATCAAACTTAAACATTACATTTAAAAAACAGGTCAAACTCATTTAAGACAATGCATGACTTGACTTGATTTGTTTTCACCTTTATTTATACCCATAATTATTATATATTGAATTGATGTACTCTTACATTATCATTCAATTAATATATTGTTATATTATCACTCAATTATATATTTTTATATTATTAAAATAATTTAACTCTCACAATAATTACAAAAAAATACTCTTTTAATAATTTATTAATACAAGATTGATTAATAATAATCAAAATTCTTCTCTAACAATTTATCAAAATTAATCTCTAAATTAAAATGTTAAATTAAATTATTAAGAATCACATTAGTCACTAGTGTCTCTGGCAAGTATAATTTAAAAACCAAAGTATAAGTTTAGTACTTTATTTTACAATAATTATAATTTATAAGTTTAGTACTTTGCTTTAACTCTTAAATTAAAATTTTATCAATAAATTAATATAAAAATATTTTTAAAAAAATATTATCTTTTTATACTTTTGTTGCAGTTTTGTAGGCATAAAACAAACTCTATTATTGCTAGTTAGCCATAGAACTAGAAACCCTGCTCTAGCCGTAATTGACATTTATGGGCTGGCCAGGTATGTCTGTTCTCTCTTCAGTTAAATGTCAAATCGTAAGAGGCATCTATAAATAATGTATTTATAATAATGTTATTTATATATATTTAAACACACATTTAAATATATATTATTTTTTATTTATATAATTTTTATTAAACTTATTTTATTGTTTAAATACGCAGATTTAATTTACCATTTATATATATTATATATAGATGTGACGTATGTGAAAAAAAATGGAATGCGTAACAAGTTTTTTCCGTGTATTTAATATTTATGAAAGGACAAAAGCCAAACCAAACTAAAACCACACCCCACATTTGCCTCTGTATCAACCATCAGTGCGTTGACACTGCTTTTCCCTAACCCTTTTCCTCCGCCGCCATAACGCTAGGCAGCTAGCGGATTGATGGGAAGGGACGCTACAAAAATCAAATGCTCAAGTTAGTGCTACGCTTATGTGTATGTATCTGTGTGGTTTAAAAGCTTCGCCAGAGATTGGTGCACTGCACCGGCTGCCTAATATAGTGAAACAACTAATTGATTCCAACAACCCATTAAGGTTATGCTCCTTAGTTTGTTTTGAATAAAACCAAAGATTTTTTACTATATTTTAAAAATTAAATTAGTGATTGAATTAATGATATTTTCAGATCATGTTTAAATTAATTTAATAGATTAAATTTGTGAATATATCATAATTAACATGAAAAATATTCAAACTAAAAATATAACTAATTTACGGTCTAATCAATTCATCCAGCCAGTTAGTTTTGATTTTTAAAACATTATTTTAAGTTAATATCACACACCCACACTTTGATTACTTACTTACAGCGAGACAAAAATAACAGAAGCTCGCAATGAAGCGTGTTCTAAACTTCTAATATTTTGCCCTGACTTAAACATGACAGGCTGACAGCTAGATTCGTTGGATCGGTCATGGTCATCCACGAGCAGCCAAAAAGTGAGTCCAATTATGTACGCAAAGTCGCTAACTTTGACTCATTATCTATCCCCACCTTGTGTTTCTTCTTTCTACTTGTTATGTCATTTTTTTTATTACGTGATTAAATAAAAAATAAATATAAAAATATTTATTAGTAAAATTTAATTATAATTTATTAATTTTTTTATATAACTTTTATGTTTATTTCTCTTCTTTATTCCTTTATTTGATCATATAAAAAAAATAATATGAAAAAGATTAAAATCCTTTCTATTATCAGGTCATTACTTAATAAATATTTTTTTAATATTTTGAAATTGCTTTTATTTTATTTTTAATATTTTAAAATTACTTTTTTATTTTAAAAATTTATTTTATGATATGGGAGTTGATTTACACATGGGATAAGAAAGTACGAGATGATTAAGTGTGTTTAAATTCAATTCAAAAACTGAAAAAAAATTGAAAACTGATTAAAACCAAAAATTTTTGTTATTATTTTTTTCTCTATTCATTAATTAAATAATTATTAAATAAATTTCTCTAGCTCAAAAAGAATTATTAAATAGTTTTTCTTACATATGATTTAAAGTTGGAATTTTTTTTAATGTTTGAAATACTTAATCAATCATTTATTTTAATTTACAGTTGGAGCAAATCCCTATAATCTATAAAGATAAGAACAGTAATAATTTAATTACTATTAGCGGATAAGTAATTTTATAAAACTGAGTATTTTTTAAGATTAAGTTTGAGAATCATATCAAAATTATATCAATTATATTTAATTATATTTATTATATTTTAGAAGTTTGCGTATGTATAAATAGGTGCAACATTCATTATACAAGACCCATTCAGAAATACAAAAACTTTTTTGTCTCTCTGGTTTCAAATTATATATATGATATCTTTCATAAGCACATCGAATGCATTGTAATTGACTGTCACTTCATTTGCTAATTCATCCTTCATAGTGTTATTTATCTCATTTTTATTTGAACTTTGGACCAACATACTAATTTGTTTATCAAAATTTATCATCTTAATCAATTTCACACTCTAATTTTTAAACTCAAATTGATTCTCTCTACACTTACTTGAATTTGAAGGAATATTAATGTATGAGTAATTTTAGAACACTGAATATATTTAAAATTATGTTTAGGAATCATATCAAAATTGTATCAATTATATTTTATTATATTTATTGTATTTTAGAAGCCTAGATATGTATAAATACACTACTAAAAAAATATGCTTTAGAGACAGAATTTAAAAGATGAAAAAAATTTCATCTCTAATAGATATGGAAATAGAGATAGATTTGATGAATTAGAGAAGAAAAATAAAATTTAAAATTTAGAGATGAAATTTAGAGATAGAATTGATCCATCTCAGAATTGTCTGTCTCTAATTCTGTCTTTATTTGATCAATTTAAAGTCAAATATATTTAGAGACGAAATTTAGAAATGAAATTTACTCGTATCAAATTTTTTCGTCTCTATTTGATCAATGTGATGTTTTAAAAGTCAAATATGTTTAGAGACGAATTTTAAAAACGAAATTTATTCATCTCTAAATTTTTTGTCTCTAATTCCATCTTTATTTTATCAAATAAATATTTTAAAAAATTAAATATATTTAGAGACGGATATCTTCCATCTCTAAATTATATATATAATTTAATTAATAAATTTATATTTTTTAAAGATGGAGACGGATGAATTATTTCCATCTCTAATTTTTTTTATCCAAATCCCTAATTCCCACATTTGAAACCCAATTCTTCCCAAATAACAAATCACACTCCCTCTCATTAGAAAACTCAATTCTTCAATCATAAAACTCACAGAAATGAGCAACAGAGGGGGAAGGGTGCTGGAAGATGGCACAGCTCCGGTGACGATGGAGGACGGCGTGACACGAACGATGGCGCGACTGTGAGAGCGGATCTGGGTGGCTTTCGTGACTCGTGGTTGGTGCGCGGTGGTTGTTCGACTTTGGCAGCAGTGTGAGGCGGTGACGAAGCGGCTTGGATCTGGTGGTTGACGCAGACAGACTTGTGTGCGAGGGGTTCTGGGTCACGATGGCTCTTATGCTAGCAAAGAGGTTGTCTCTTGACTCCTTCTTTCTTCCCTTTTTATGTTTTTCCTTTCCCATTTTCTCATCATTTCTTCTCTGACTCTCTCAATTCAAAAAATAAAAATAAAAATGTTGTAGCACCCACGGTGTCTTCTGGTTCGAACACGCTCCGTGCAAGCCCTAAATGCGACCACAAGCACGATAACTACAAAGACCTGCAATTGGAGTTCAACCCTCTTGTCTTCAGCTCCCTTGAGCAGTATATGCCTCACCACATGCTTAACCTCTCATGTGACATTAAGGCTCAGTACATGAGGAACATTATGCTTCGCTATTTACCTGAGAGTGAACGTATTCGGGTATGTCAAAAGTTTTGAGTTTTTGGGGTTTTATTATTGTTGTTGACTTTGTTTTATGTCAAAAATAGTGGGATACAAGGGATACCCATAAGGGCATTTGAATTAGGAATCCATGTCCTTTTTCATTTTTTGAATAAAAAATTAATTTTGATGTTGCTCTTATTCGATAAGTTTCATGGGGCATTGAGGATATGGGGAGATGCAATGTTGCTCTTGCTGCATTATGCTTGCTGGTTGCTGCCTGCATTGTTGCTTGACTTAGAGATATTGTGAGAGAATTTAGGGGGAAGATGTTGATCATTTTCTGTTTAGAATAGGAAAAGTAGAAATTTGTATTCTGTTTCATCCCCTTAGTCGTAAACAATATGGTTCCTTATGTACTTCCGACTGCTGAGTAGAGATGCATTAAGACGTAGTCCTAAATGATTCATGCTATTGCACATGCCTTCTTGGAATAATGGCAATTTGATATTTAATTAGCATACCCTTTTATTCATTAGAAGTACTTGCTTGTAACTTCTCTAGAAATGATATGTTGGCTAGGCATATTTATGGATTTTATGGAAGCCTAATATTCCTTCGGGTGAGTCTGGAAGGTCTGAATTTTCTGTTTGCAATTGTTGTAGGAAGTGTTGGGGTTTTAGCTCATGTATCTTGATAAGATAAGAATAGATTTTGTTTATGTTTATCCTTAGCAAGTATATCCTTAGAGATTTAGAAAATCTAAATTAAGGGTATGATAGAATCTGTTAGGATTTGGGAATAATCAAGATTAATCAAGGATCATTTCTGGGTCGAATAAGCATTCGAAGAAACCAAGTGATGTCCATAGACAAATTCTCTAGCTTTTCCAAAAGCAAGTGGGTGACTGATTCTCTGATATCTTCCACCACAAAGGACCTTTTAAGCGATGCTTTGCTTTCAGTCGCTTGGCTTAGGAAGCTTCTAGATGAATTCCTCTGCTGCGAAGCCGAATTCAAAGTCGTTCTCATCATGGGACGCGACCCTTGCCAGATCTCAAAGCCACCCCTCGACAAGCTCATCCCCGAGTTCCTTGACCGCACCTTCAAAGCCCTCGACATCTGTGATGCAGTCACCCTAGGCATCGACGCCATTAAAAATCTCCAACGGCTCGCCGTTAAAATAAGTTGCCAGTTTTCCTCCCATCAAACACTGCTATGGACGCCTCCACCTCCACTAACAACACCAACATGGGTATCATATAATCTCTTTTACTTTATTTCATCCCTCTGCTTTGTTTGTGTGCAATCTATAGATTGATATGAATTTCGATAAGAAGTTCTAGTCTTATTGAGGTTTTTGTGAGAATGATATTATTAGTATATATGTTAAAATGCAATAAATAGAGTCAAATTGATAATACTATGTTGTTCCTGTATACAGTACATCAGTAAGCCTGGAATTGAGTCAGTAGACTCTATTCTTCCAAACTTCAAAGGAGTTACGCCAATTGGGAAACTGCCAATAATATGCTTATTGGAAATTATCAGTATAATTAGTATAATTAGTAAAGTGATCTTACTAATCTATAAATTATCAGTATAATTAGTATTCTATGATGTGGCTCAAAACTGATTATTAAATCTCCTTCTATAGTTGAAGTTTAGATAGAATTTTAATAATAAGGTACTTAATTCAATTCTTATTTCAGCATTTTGATATAGTTCAACAAAAACAAAACAACATTGATTTGAAGTTTTTAACAACTTAATTGCTTCTCCAGAAAATAATGCAGCTGACAAAGATAGAGAGGTGGGCTGTGGTTAACTTTTCTGCACGCTGTGATGTTTGAGGACTTTTGAGAGATATGATTAAATGTGGAGAAATGGAAAGAATTATGAGTTTCATAACTGCATTGATTGAAGTAAAAAAATAGTAGCTAACTTATTATTCTGTTTTATTTGCTTTTCCCAGCTGATAGACCTCCCTTTTGATGTATTTAACAAACTCTCTAATTGATGGAAGCTATTTCTTTGCTTTATTTTCCACATTCATAATCATACTCATATTGGTATGCATAGCAATACTAAGCCAGGAAAAGAATTGCAAGTACCATCCATCTTTGTGTCGTCTTAATTGTTTCCAAGATATTTGATATATATTCTCCCTATATGATTGTGGATTGGTAATGCTTATTACATAACTCTTACATTCACCAACTTGCATTACTATATAGGTAGCTATGCCTCTATGTATAAGTTTATAGCTGGCTTGTGGTAGACTTTTGTCATTCAAAGTGGTAAAGCCACCTGTCTATTTACACAGGTTTATTAACATAACATAAGATTTCTACGAGCATTACTCAAAACCACTCAGAGAATAAGTTGCTTCCTTTTTTCTTTATCTCCCCCACCCCCCATTCTCTCTCAAAACCACTCAGAGAATAAGTGACACTAGTATTTTGTTTAACTTCAAACTTCTGCTTGATTCATAGCTTTGTCAGTGAGCATATTGAAACTCTAGAAGAAATTGATGTTGAATACAAAGATTGACCACTCAGTTAGTTAGTAACCACCTATTGACTTACTTATTTGTTTCTAAACTAGAAATATTTTTACCAGAAATTCCTTTGTTGTAAATTTTGCATAAACTTTTCCCTTTGGAGCACTGACATGGATGTTTTTTTCCTAGAAAAATGTGTTCATGACAAGATGCATAATAGTATTGTGCTTAAAACAACTTTGATATGATCTCCATTCCTGGAAACAACATGATGTGCAAGAGTTACTATATAAACTGGCTTGACATGCATACTTTATGCTTGGATATCCATTATTGCTTCTCTGCCAAGCCTTTATCATACATGCTTTAGCTAGTTATATGTTTAGTGATTGAATGTAATTTTTCTTTTTCTTTTCTACATTTACTTTCTATGAAGTGTTTATATATTGCTAAGAATTATACTTGGTTGATTGCAGTGAATTTCAACTCATACATGAGTTATGCTTATATGTGTTTAAGGCACGTTGAGTTAGAATTGGGGTAGTCTTTCTATGTGTCCCAATCCCAAGTATGGTGTTTTGCTTTGTGATTATTTGGTTATTCTTTTTTGGGAAGCAATTGGCCTCGTGTCTGAGAGCTAATGGAGTAGCTAAGGTTCAAGTTAATATAAACATTGGTTTATCTTTTCTGAGGTCTGAGCCATTAAGGTTATATCTGATTGGACACAAAGTAAAGGGAAAAAACAGAAAAGAAGCTGATAGTTTATCGAAGTTTTTGGATTATAAATTTGAGAAAGGATTGACATAGATGCCATATAATAACTTCTCATAGATGCAATTCTCACAAAAATCTTTTTTGGTTGAATGTCATTGACTTGTAGATTATTTTTATAAAATTTCATATCAATTTCAAATAGGTTTTTATGTTGTAAGTATCACCTAAAGCTAAAGTTCTTCAAGTTTTTAAATTGAAGAATGTATCACACTTTGATGTGAAAAGAATATGGCTGCTTCATTTGAAATTGTGTAAGATCAGTACACTAATTTGTTACAATCCAACAGTCAGATTTATGAAAATCACATTCTTTTCCTTGTTTACAACTTTGTGACTATAATATTGAGTAATAGGTAATCTCAATCTCTCAGTTATGCACTTCAATTTTCTATTCTTCTTGTTGGTTAAAAATATTGCAAACATTTTGTTCTCATTTTTTCGTCTTTGGTGTCAAGATCAAAGTTGGACATTGACTGAGTACTCAAACTAGTTCCAAAGTGGTCTAAAAGTGTAAGATTGATCATGCAATTACAAATATGTTTGTGTTGTGCCCATGATCTTTTTTACCCCGACGAGGGAATCTGATCAAGAAATGTATGACTGATATACTTATTAGGGAAAAATGTAAGCTAGATGACTTGGTAGAGATTGATCAATAGAAGTTTTTTTTTAGTAAAATATTGATTGACATAATGATTTATTTGGGTTTTCTTATTGAAATGAAGTTGGTTTTAATGTTATCATTTATTTATATTTTTAGATGTTTTCTTGTCTATAACATATCTGGAACTGCTGCAAGTTAGAGTATGTACTACCTGAGATTATTGAATTTCTGCTAAGGTTTATTTTGTAGGAGATACTGTATATATGCTCCTTGCAATAGTTTTGGATCTCAATAGTTTTACATTTTAGATTATTTGGTCTCATATGTGTTGCTTGATATAATGATGATAGTAAATGTTTCGAGTTTGAGTTACAAACTCTTAAGTGGTACATGTATTGTTAAAATTAAATTGTTATGCTACGTCTAGAATAATGTATTTAGAAATGAAATTTTGAACATTTAGAGATAAAAAATTTTCGTCTCTAAATCTGAAATTTCTAGTAGTGATAGATGTAACCTTCATTGTACAATACACATTCAGAAATACAAAAACTTCTATATCTCTCTACGTTTCTCTTTGGTTTCTAATAGTTACAATATTAATGTTATATTTCTAACAAATTGTCCAATTACACCAATTTATTGGGATCAGAATGTAAATAATATTCTTATGGATATTTCTTAATTTTGACATGAATGGGGTGCCTTTGACGAGACTAAGAAAGTAGATTAGTTAAGATATATGCAAACTAATATGAACACTACTTGATCACAATACAAAAAAGAAATATATTACTAATAAATCTTTTACAACATCCTTTGACATTCAAAGGTATGTTGACATTAAGTTTAGTGAAATTAGAGTTTGTAAACATGCAATGCATATGGTAATATTAAAAGTAAAAAAATATGAAATAATACAAATATAATAAAATAAAATTTAATTTCATTAAAATCTTTTTCAATAATGATTATTAAATTAAATTGTAAATAAAAGATAAGTTTATTATGCACAAAAATATTTTATAAATTCAATTTCAAATGAAAATAAATAAATAAATATATACATAAAATAATAATAAGCTAATAAAAATATATGTACCACACTTGAATTAGAAGTACATGATTTTAATTTAAATATTACATGACATCTATATAGAGAAAATAGACAAGTAATTTCTTATAGAAATGTAGAGAAATACATTGCCTAAACTTATCATTAACAAAACTAACGAGATGGATGCTACATCAAATAAAAGGATGGAGTATGATGCATTGACTTTTTCTACCAAGACATCAATAATATTTGTAGGAAAACAAACTGTTAATAGAGGAACCTACCAATGTGAATATAATAACATGTGTGATTCAATGATTTCTTAAATAAGCATTGCACATTTTTTTAAATTAATATAATATTTGTTCGTCATCATCATCGTCTAATACTTGTGATATTTATAAGATAATACCTAATTCAATGTAAAATTAGGGAGAGTCAATCATTTATATAAACTTCCTTAGTATTTCATATTTAAGATCAAATGTGTTATTATAATTTGTAAATTAAAATAAATAATATTTCATACTTTTGAATTGATTATGAACAATTTTTAAGGTTGAGCAATTTAAGATTAAAAAAAAAAATCTTAGTATATATTAATAATAGGTAAATGTATTTTAAATTTATTTTAGTATATATCCTTCAAAAATATCTTCAATTGATAATTGATTATCTTCAAGATTATCTATAAAATTTAGTATATATCCTTCAAGGTATCCCTTATTTTCATGTTTTTAAATTAAATTAATTAAATTAATTATGTTATTTTCTAAAGATGTAGGAAATATATATTTCGCCATTTTGGTAAAATATGTGTAATGAAATTATATAAAGTGAACTTGTGGATTTACTTATCATTGATTTAATGTAAAATGCATTATAATTTTAACTTAATGTAATTTCACAATTGATATATTCTTACTTATTAATTTTAAAGACAACTTTACTTTTATTTTAGAAAAGTCTTATCCAACATATCTTGCGAAAGATTAAACTACATATTATTTGACCAATGAAAAAAGTTGTTATATATAATTAAATTATAGTTCTATAATGTGCTAACAAAAGTCAATTGAATTAAAATTAAAATATATAAAAAAGATTAAATTTAAAATATTTAAAATCGATGATTAAAATAAGCTAACAAAATTATATTTACACAAATAAATTAAATGAAGGAGTTATCTGTAGCTAATTATGTAGCAAATGTTATATTTTAAAAATTGTTATTATTTATTATATGATTGGACATTTTTGACTAAACGAATCTTGAAATGTATAAATAATAACGATTTAAATATATAGAAATAAGTTTAGGAAATAGAAATTATTAAATATGTGTTATTGAATATATATTAAACATTTAATATGAAGATACTTGTTTTGTATTTTTTTTTAAACATTTGTCGTAAACTACCTTTTTATTATTTCTTATTCATTTTGTATTGCCAAAGAAATAACAAAGACAGGAGATCATACATGTCTACTTGTTCATCCAATTAATAATCGATTAATTTCAAAATAAACTAAATTTATAAAGAGGAAAGATTGTGCAAACAAGACACATGGAACAGGCATATGCAGCAAGCATAACAAAAGATTCTTGTTCGTTTTCAAAAGTAACGTACACAAATTACATGTTATTCAATTTATTTATATTTTTTTCATAATACAATTAGATAAATGTAAGTCCAGCATTTTTGAAATTGAATTTCTATTTATGGTTATTATAGCATGTTTCTTTTTATTTTTTGACGATATTTTAACAAGCTTCTTTAATATCAAGCTAACAAGAAGCCTGCTTATGTTTCTTTTTTTTTTGGCACAGCTTAAGATATTATATTTTGCTACAAGTCCAGCCTCTTATATGATGCTTTTGACATTTATATCTCAATATATTTATTTAAACAAAATTAGAATACAAATACTGAAGTTGAACAATAATATTAATACTTGTAAAACTTAACCACATTGATTTTATTTCGATTAATTTGATTACCCAGATATATAATAGAGAAAAGTATAGATTTAATGTAAAGTTTGTAAACATAGATAAATTATTATCCAATATTCCAATCTAAAGAACGGAACAAATGCATTGAAAGCTGCTTGTCGTAACCGAATCCATTATTGATATTGGGAAGATAGATTGAACCACAACGAGAGCATAAGAAGAACAAAAGTTAAAACACAATAAAAAACATAAAATTTAACGTGATTCAGCTCATTTATAATACCTTCATGACTTCTATAATATATAAAAATACTCCATTAACAAAAATAATAGATTACAACTTTTATATAATAAAGTTGCAAATCTTTCTCTCGAAACTCATCTCCCAGTATCTCAATTGCAACCTCTCTTAGTGTGTAGACTTTCTCTCTCTTAGGTGATGTACATTTTCAATAACTAAAGGCCTATTTATATAAGAACCCCCCCTTTAGACTTCTCTAACCTGAACAGTGTGGGACATGGAGCAATTACATAACAAATCCTCTCTTGAGCCAAGTCTGCACATATCTCAATTAAATTATCTTCTTAGTAGTCTTCTTTACTTTGCCATCTTCAAATGTTCCCTTCACGGAATAGCCTTCTAAATAATAAATGTTCTTCTCACTTTTTCTACCTTGTAGAATCAAGTGGTTTCCTTAATACACTTTGCACATCTTTTCAATTCCCACGTATTTGCATCCATGTGATGTTATCTCTCCTAATGAAATAATGTTAACATTGAAATTAGGCACATACCCCACATTGAGAACATATTTGACTTTACCATTGTGGAGCATCAGGCAAACTCTTCCTATGCCTTCAACTTTCAACTTTTGTTTCTTCCCTATATTGATGCAGCCAAAATCTTCATCTTTTTGCAAAGTAATAAACATATCTTGATCCTTACATACATGCACATCGACAAAAGAATCTAATACCCATCTAGAATGATTCTCAACATAATCATTATCAACAATATCTACATGATATAAGTCTTCATCAACCAAGGACTCAACTATGTTAACATTATCTTTGAACTGTTTTAGACCCTTCAAGTCTTCTCTCATCTTTGGATATTGAGACTGAATATGCTATTTCTCTTCACAATACTGGCACTTTACATGATATACATGAATCTAATCCCCATCTATAATGATTCTCAACAGAATCATTGTCATCACTATCTACATGATATAAGTCTCCATCAGTCGAGGATTCAGCTACGTTAACATTCTCTTTAAGCTATTTTAGACTCTTCAAGTCTTCTCTCATCTTTGAACATTGAGACCAAATATGTTATTTATCTTCACAATAGTGACATTTTACATCACTGAAGTCTCTCTCTCTCTAGACTTTCCTTGTTGTCCGCCTCTCCAACGAGAATTGTTCCTACCTCTTTGAGTACTTTCTACAACTAGTATGCTTCCACTCTCATTGGCATGATCATCTCTATGCATCCTTTGATCCTCCCATAAGACAACCGTCACATCATCTCGCTTGAGAGTATTTTTTCCAACCAACAATGATCTCACCAATGATCTATAAGACTGTGACAATAAAGTTAATAAAACAATTGCTTGCTCCTAATCACTTAGCATATCTCCAATGTTCAATAATTGACATACTAGTTAGTTAAACATATTAATGTGATCATGTAGATTACCTCATTTTTTCGTTCTTAATTTGTGTAAGTCTATCTTCAAGCACAGGCAATTGGTTGGCAACTTTGACACTCATAAATCTCCTCCAACTTTCTCCATATCTAATTAGGTGAACTTTTATTTATTATCGTGTACTTGATTGTAGGAGTAAAGGCTAATCTGATTGTACTTGTAACTTTACTTTGTATAGACTTCCACTCACCATCTTTCATCTTTGCATGCATTTTATCATCCAAAGCTGCATCAAGACCTTGTTGCTTCAAAAGATCTTATATTGTGCACTTCCACACAATGAAATTGAACTTCCCATCAAAGAGCGGTACTTCAAATTTCATTGTGCCAATTATAATGTGGTGTAGCACTCCTCCCTGCTTAAAATACTCCTTCCTTCTTGGCTACAATTCTCCTCCTTCAATTGAATCGAGAACTTTGATACTAGTGTTGGGAAGGCAAATAGACCCACAACAAGAGCACAAGAAGAAAGAAAATTAAAGCAAATAAAAAGCATAATATTTAACGTGGTTCAATCCATTTAGCTTACGTCAACGATCCTTATAAGGGATAAAAATACTCCACTAACAAAAATATTAGATTATAACTTTTGCACAACTAAAGTTACAAACCTTCTTCTCAAAACTCACAACTCAATAGCCCAGTTATAATCTCTCTTATGTGTCTAGACTCTTTCTATCTTAGGTGATATGTTACCTCAATAACCAAATGCCTATTTATATAAGAAAATCCCTCTTAAGCTTCTTCGACTTGACCAATGTGAGACTTGGAGCAATTACAAAACAATCATAATTTGACTCTTGAAATACCAACAAATATAATTTCATTTATCCAAAATACATATACGTGTATAGTGATTACATAGTTTGTATTTTAAAATTTATATAAATATGTCACTCACGTATAGGGATGGAAACAGTCGTCGGGTCGGGCGGTGCCAGACTTCACCCTAAACAAAGCCGACTGTGTTTACAAATATCTAGGTCCGAGCCTCGATCTATTACCCATCAAAGACTTTTTTTTTTTTTTGTCTCGACGACGACTGTTAAAAGCCTATTTAGAAGCCTAATTTATATTAAGGTCTCTAAATAGGTCAGCAGGCCAAGGCCTTCATATAGGCCTCAAATAGGTCTAAACCTTTAAACAGATCTTGAAAAGTCATTAAAAAAATAGAATATAATTTTAAAAATAAATATAAACAAGCCGGCCTAATAAGCCTAACAAACTTTCTTTGAGAAAATTAGACCGACCGATTAAATGAAATAAGCTTTTAAAAGGCCTGAAACTAACTCATTTTCTAAACAAGTCAAAGCGGGACCTAAAACAAGTCGGTACACGTACCCACGACAATTTGGTGGCTTTATTTCCATCCTTACTCACGTAGTTAAGCAACTTTCATAAGATTATACCAGTCAAAAAATAACTTTCACAAGATTATATATTTGGATTCAACACGTGCGTAGTCCTCAGTTTGCTTGCCCAGGTCAAAGATTAGCTGATACAAAAGAAGGCAAATATATTATGGAAAGAAAATCCATCAGTAATCCAATCAAACACATATTAATTAGCCATCTATCACTGAGATCCAAGGCTAAGTGGCCCGATCATGCGCCCCATTAGTTGAACAAGTTAAGATAAGTTTGAGATTGAAAGGAAAATTTTTATATGGAGGGTGGTTTGGAACATGATGAGGGGGACCAATGCTTATGAACAAAGTGTCATGTTCAAGCTGTAATTTGTTGTCCGTGTGTCAAGCTCTCATCAGTTAAGAAGATTCCATAGATCTTGCCTATAACCTAATCCATCAAAGTGACAAGTTATAAGCTAAGATATTCATTAAACAAAACGAAAAATGATATAAAGTAAAAGTTAATTAATTAAATATATATTATATTCTTACCAGGTTAAAAGCATACTGGCCAAGAAAAGAAAGTTCAACCGCACTAAAAACAGGATGTACTTCAATCTTACGGACTAGTAAGATTTTTAAATACAAAAAAAAAATGATTTTTAAAAGGATGTTCCACAAAAAAAATAAAAATTGGAACTAGTAAGGTTTGTGTGTGTGTGTGTGCTGGAACTAGTAAGATTTGAATCTTGATTGTGAAACCAAAAAACAATTCAAAGTGAAAAAGATAATGTTGAACTTCAGTAATTGTTTAACATAATATCCGAGAGATTTTCTATTAGGCATATATACGCATAAAATAAGTGTGCGTGTGTGTTCATTAGACATAAAATAAGTGTGTATGCGTGGTGTGTGTGTGTAAAATTCAATAAAGATGTGAAAAAATAATAATGAAATTCTTATGCATTTTATTTTGAAGTAGTTATAGGTCTAGAACTTTTATTTTTACATTATATAATGATAAAATATAATTCTTTTTTTTTAATCTTTGATTAGAGTATATATTCTCATAGACATTACTATGTGTAAATTGTAATAAGTATAAATCAGCTCTTGGTTAGTTAGGAGTTAGTTAACAGTTAAGAGTTTCTTTAAGAGTTAGTTAGTTGATTGTAATTCTGTTGAGAACTGTATTAATATTGTAGACCAATTTGTATAGTGTATAACTACACTGTATAGATATGTTGTAACATCTTTTCATTGTGTGATGAAATCATTCTAATTCTCTCTCTACCTTTCACTATGAGGCTAATCTTTCAAACAATTAATGTTGTGATGATTGATTATTAATTAAGAGATCTTTACAACAATTATCTTCTTTAGGTTATCGTAAAATATAATTAATTGCAAATATATATATCAACATATGAATTGATTGTCAAAAAGAGAAAATATCACATAACCCATGCATTTGCAATAAAATTTTTTTTCCCACCATTGTATCTGCATCTATCTGAAATCCTAAAATAAAATTAGATTTGGGTGTGATATCAGAATGCACTTCATTCCCGACAAGGAAGCTTGCATATTTCTGACGTGGGATGATGATGTAGCCTCTCCATTAAACCCTCCATTCGGAACTTGGAGTCATCCTAATCCGATTTCTTTCTGTTAAAGATTTTCTTTGATGATTACTTTGATTGCAATATTAATTTTTTAATGCATTATTCATCAATGATCAATTATTTAAACATATAATTTACCATCTGTCTCACGGATCAACAACGTGGTACTAAATACATGTTTAACTTAATCAAACAAGCTCCACTTTCATGGACACGTAAACTAATTAGTCCATAATTTTTATTGGGAACTTTGTTGACAGTCGCATTAAGAATTTTAACTTTTTGACTAAAAAGATCAAAACAACATTAGTAGGTTTATAGATTGCAATGTCTAGGCCGGTTCCATATGTAGATAGCTTTTGTTAAATTTCTTATTCAGCCAATCCAGTAATGAGACAAATTGGCAATACTAGTCTTAATATTATAACAAACCCTGGGATTTGAAATTTAACATGATGTTACTTCTCTTTAAAGAATTAATTGTCAAAGAATTTGGATCCACAATGTTGCGCAAGTGAATTGTCTCTCATGAAGCTAGAAGCTGAAATTCATGTTGTATATATGTAGGCTGACTTGTTTTTATTGCTATGATCTCTTACATTTGGATTGAATTTTGACATTCTTGCTTCCTTTTTTATTTAACTTTTTTGTTCCTGGAATTGGCGTTTGCTTCTCAGAGTAGTTGTTTTATATATGGTTTGGTTCTTCATGCCGTTAGCTCCGCCTTAAAACTCAAATTAAATGAAAAAGAAATGAGAGAATAGAATTCAATATTATGAATGAAGCAATTATCTTTTAATTTATATTCTAAATTAGGTTCCGATGAATAAAAATTGAAGAAATAGCTACTTTGTGATATAGTTGAATTGGTGACAGAAAATTTTGGATAGACTTTAATGTATATGTGTATAGTATATACATTTAACGGTAACTGTCATATCATGCCAGCATAAGTAACTATTCACGTGGCATGATCTTATTTCGATGTATATTGCTCATTGCGTATAAATGAACAATAGTCACCTCAATTATTTGGTAATACATAATATCTGCGAATCTTATATATAATGTGTTAGGATGCCAAAATATCAAAATAGATCCACATAAAAGTTATTAAGATTAGACTAATAATTCAGTCAAAACAAAAAAGAGATTGGACTAAAAGTGATCTTAAATTAGAAACTTATACTATCATGTTAAAAGAAATTTAAAATAAAAATTGGACTTTAGTAACTAACGTGTGTTAGTTTAAATTGAAAAGATTCAGATCATTTAAATATATAATTTTAGACTCAATCTATCTTAAAATTTATATATATCAAAATAATATCATTAAGAAGAATTTTTGTTTAAGCACTTGACGTATAATAAAAAATTAATCTCTCACTTATTAAGTGTGAATATTTTGAGAAAAAAAAATTGGGTGTTGGTATATGATGCAAACGTAAATTTTTTTTTGACGTGGTATGCAAATATAATCTTTAAGAGAAAAAAAAGAAAAACATATAAGATATATATATGGATCATATAATATACGAGCAGCTGAAACTTGAAAAAAATGGAAATATGGTATTCGACTTTTAATTAGGGGGACGGACATAATTTCAAAGATGGCTTATCTGCATGACGTTGATTAGATTTATAATGGTTGAAGTGAACACTGCACCATTCAGAATTGTACTAATAGCAAGGGAAATGAAATTACTGAAGTAGGCTTTTTGCCCTAGAAATAGCGGGTTTAGAGTTTATGAGATTAAAAATTTAGGTTATATCTTAAATGATAAACGACAGGCTTCTTAGTTCTTGCTTTAGGGTTAGTACGATTTTTAAAGTGTTTTAAGTTTAAACTCATTTTTTAAAAGAACAAAAAGGGGAAAAAGAGGAAGCCTCTTAATTAGTATAGGATAGTTTTTATTTTAGGATTTAAAGTCTTCAAAATTATGTTCCTAATTGAGTTTAAAATTGCATTTAATCAGCAAGGAGATAATATTTTGCCATAATGGAAGGTGGAACTCGCACTCGGATATATATATATATATCATGCCCATTGCCCATTTTCATTATATGCTGAAGTTTTTTATTTTGAAAAAAATGGGATGACAATAATCAAATTTAATGACCAATATTCTTTCAAAAATTTAAGTTTTTAGGTAAAGCCTTATGAGTCTAATTAACAACTTCCACATTTTAAGATAAAGGTAATTTGCATGACCAGTCTGCTTACGGTGTATGAGCACACTCACAATGAGTAACTAATTCCTTTGAGACTTACTTCTCGCTATGCATCTTACATGGATTTATGAGTGCCAGTCACAGAAAAATTAATGGAATTTATATTATCTTTTTTCCCTAACAAAATATATATGATTGTTATATTCTAACTTCTAAAACTGAAAGACACAAAAGTTCCTACACATATAACCGATATTAGAGAGATTGTTGATTATACGCAATTGTACTATGTCATCGTTACACATACTTATAAAAAATTTAAAAAAAATAAGATCTTCTAATCTCATTTATCATAAAAAATTATATTATCTCTCTAATTTTTTATAAGTATATATAAAGATAATATAGTACAATTATGTGTAATCAAGAATTTATCCCGATCCTAATCCCTATGTCTATTTCTCATCCAAATTTACAATTACAGAATTACTAGATACAAGAAACCATTAAACGACAAAGACCGTAATGTTGGGCGAGTAACTTTTAATTAAATACAATCTATTATAAGTATTTAAATTATTATTTAATATATATATATAATAAAATTATTATAAAATTATATTAATTTTTAATAATATTTTATATATATTAAATAATAATTTAAATATTTAAAAAATAATATGATAAATTATGTCCACTTAAAAATTTCACATCTTTAACCCATATTGCTGCGTATCAGAGAATTCATTGGCTACGGCGGAAACAAAAAATTTAACCATGTGGAGAGTAACCGGGTAGCAAATTGGTTGGCAAACCATGCATATACTCTTATCTTAGGTTTGGATTTTTTCAGACACCATTTAGGGTGTGGTAACATTTTGCTTCAGGAAATTATGAAGTGTGATTTTTATTCGCCAGAAAAAAAATAATTGTGCTTCAGGATATGGTTGGGGTGTCTCATTGCAGAAGTCCTAGGCCTTGGCCCTCCTGTATACCCCAAGAAAAAGGGAGGGGGGGGGGTCACAGCCGTGCGAAGAAAGATATCTGACAAACCCTCATTCAACGGAGTAGCTATACTGCCTTTATCGATATCATATTTAGAATGAACTATCAAATATTTATTCACTTGTGTGTTCGTGTTTCTTTTTTAAAGATGATGAGATTTATTATTGAGAATCAAAAGGAAAACAAGCTTCATAGTACAAAGAAATGAGCTGATACTTAAAAACTTCCGATAAACTTGAAAAGATGGTTTAAATCTGCGCATCCCCAAAAAAAGACAAACAAAAAAAACCTATAAAATCCCAACAGCGAAAACTAAGGAGGGAATAAAAGACATTAGTCAAGGTATCTTGATCTTTTATCAAAAGTTTTATTTTTCTTGTGTCATGATTAAGATCTCCAATCTTTAACCTTTTTTTATCGCACGTGTACAAGCTCATGTTAAAAGGATAGAAGGTAGATAAAAACATTTTAAAATTAAGCTATTTAGATTTATCCAAAAATCATAAATTTAAAAAAATTGTGATAAAAGTTAAAGAAAATTGTAAAAAAAATCAAGATGAAAAATAAAGAGGGCGGCTGCTGAATGATCTGAATGACAGCTCTCATTAATAAAAAGCTCAAAATTAACCCATTTTTTTTTGTTGAATCATGTATTTTTGTTTTATTGTATTTTCTTTTATTTATTGTAAATTCTTGCTCCACTCTCTTAAAAAGAGTTTTTTAAATTTAGAACCTTTGATAGCTATAAAAAAAAGTTAAATTATTATATAAAAACAGAGGACTAAAGCACCACAAAAAATAAGAAAACACACAATAAATGAAAAATATTTATTGACTTGTTGTTTAGACCTCATAACCTATAGTTTATAAGTTTTTTTATCATGCATTTTAAGTACCGATATTAAAAAATAATAATAATAAAATAGTACTAAAGTGATCCCCATCATTCCATATTCATGTATCCGATAATATATATATATATATATATATATATATATATTTGTTTCTTCAAGCAGCTAGCATTTATTAGCCAAATAAGGGAGATTTGAACCTAGTTCCACGTATTTGATGAGTCAATTTTTTTTTTTTTTTTGACGTGGGAGTCAAATTATCTTTTAAACTATTGTTAATTCCTTATATTAAATAATATATACACTTTTTTTTTATATTTTATCTAATACTATTAATTATATATTTTTTTATTATTTTCTCTCACTCAATTATATTTTTTAAAAGAGATATTAATAATACTTACACTTTTTTTAAAGTATAAGAGTAACATTTTTCATTGTTGAAGTATCTCACGTATATGATTGTGATTATTTTCACATTCTTGTTGCCTACTTGCCTTGCAGTTTCCTTTGGCCACTTAATTAGGTCGTACAAATCTAATTTTTTAGTCATTGAGATATTTTTGATTACACATAATTATAATATATTATATTTATATACATTTATATAAAATTGAAGAGAAAAAAATAAAACTTTTTAAATTTATTTATTATAAATTTTTTTTTTAATTTTTTATAAATATATATAAAAATAATATGATACAATTATATATAACAAAAATTTCTCTCCAATCTTTACTTCATAGAATCACTGGGCAATGAGCAGTGTTACTTATTTGCATAAAAAAGTCACATTAAAGATTTCTCACAGAATCTAAATCAATGAATGAGTTTATTTCGTCCATTATTTCACCCACAAAATTTTTGAGCTATTAATTTCTTTTTCTCGCACCGTGTATGTGCTTTTAACTTTTTCATTATGCAGTATGTATTTTCCACGATAAGGGTGAAGCGTCAGTCACGCACGATAAGATTAAAGGTAGTTATTATTTTTTGGCAGTACTTCCCTTATTATAGTCCACTTTACTATTTATTTTGCAATGGAAGGATCTGTGGAGTGCAACAGTTACTCACTGCATGTATAATGCGTCCTTGGACATTGGATTGGGACTGCTTCCTACCTTGGCATGCCGAGATGTGGAACAGTCTGGAAGGGAAGTACAAAGCTGGTACAAGCCTTAAATAGTAGTCGTCGTTTATGTTCGTGATATTTGCTTTAACTATCTAGTTACCAGCTAATTAATACGATTACGAAGCACAACAAACATGTTAAGCTTGTCCTAATCATATTTACTTACCAGTTACCCATGATTCTAATGCTAATAACCTAACAAATACTAGATTTTAATCTAGTTAGAGTTGGGTTGGCAGGCATCAAAGTAATATATGGAATAAATTAGATTAACACATCTTTATTAGGTCCATCGATTCATGTTTTACAAGCAATTTCCAATTTCCTTACTTAAAGACATTTTTGAACGAAAGTGGGCTGGGTCAATGACAAACATATATTAAAAATCAGCAAGGAAGAACATATAGCAATTAAATAAAAGCCTACATTAAACCCAAAAAAATAAAAAGCCTACCAATTATTAGGGAGGAATCGTCATGATTAATTAGCGGCTAAGCTAGCGTCTTAATCATCATGACATCCAGGTAAGATATGTAGATAAGTGCATTCATGATTTTCCTGGCATAATCTTTCAATGATAGTAAATGAGTCTAGAGCTTTTCTAGTAATGATTTTGAAGCTTTTGTAGTTAAGCTTTGCTGTCCTCGGCCAACTCCGAGAAGTTGGTGCCGTGACTCCTCTCACTCACCTTCTGTCTAGCTTTTTGTTGCTAAGCCTTTTTTTGTTATATATACGTAGTTAAGCTAACCTAACTCGTGAATAAGCTACAATTAAAGAAACAGTAATGGAAAGCATGTAATGTGTTGTCTTGAAAATCAATGAAAAAATCGAGATGGGATAGCTGCTTGTAAACGTAAATTATGATTTTTGATTGACTATTCCAGTGTTCGGGATTTTTAGTCCAATTACAACAAGAAGAAAGATAGAGAAAAAGAAAATACTTACTGTATAGTATAATTTAAAAAAATTTAATATGATACTACACAATCTATAATAAATCAAATAATACATAGATATGTAAAACATCAACCTTATCAAAATGCATATAGCTCGAGACGGTGTAGATTCACGAATAATGTGATTTACGTGAAGTTTAAAGAATAAATTGCCCAAGTTAAGCCAGACAAAATTCTTGGTAATGATCTATATAGCAATTAATTGGTGCAATGTATATGGGTCCATAGCTTTTAATTGTTAATTATTCTGCACACAGGTTTCAACACATTAGGTAGGCTCCATTTCGTACATAAAAAATACATATATATATTTTCGGTAAACCACGGGATAACCCAAAATATATTCCATATTCCACAATTATGATCATATACTCCTTGAACGGGTGTGCGTATTCAATTTAAAGTTATTGGATTAAATGTGTATGCCTGTAAAAGAAGTATATATTGATGTAATTCTACAAAATGAATCAAATGATAGAGAAAGGGGAGCATGAACTATGAAGGTCTGAAGGGTGTAAGAAAGAAGGGGTGTGTGGCAATAATTACTCAAATTACTATTTAAAACTCATGCACCCTCATATAGCAGAATGAACAATTTTAAATAAATAACTATTCATACATAAACAATCTTCTATTATTTTATTTATTTCGTGGTCTCTATATAATATATATAGTTGCACATCAAAACTATTTTTCCCCCTTTAAAGATGTTATACAATGATTTATTATTATTTTTTAGTCTGTGGAAGAGTGGTCCATATAAATATTTTTCAAAGAGAATATAGCTTAGATGATTTCTAAAGTCTGTATGATGTATATATGTAGTCTTAATCAATGAACATTCTTTTGCACGTGGATTGAACTTCGAAATCATATTGATCTATTTCCTTTTGGCCACAATAGCAAGTGGAATCCAAGGCAAGAACAACATGTATCAATATATGAACACAAGGAATCTTCTGAATCTTGGCGACTGCGGAAAATTTATTACCTTTATTTGCTTACCATAATTATGCTAAGCACTAGTACTAACCACGAAAAGCAACTTTACGGGGTAGAAACTCGCCAGCAATGAGGTTGTTGTATAATTGTCTTGTACTCCCACGGTTTTCTTTTCTTAAAATCATGGTGTTTAAAATGAAACTAATGAGGGTTGACTCACTTGCTTAAAGTTCTCTTCATGATAATTATATAATTTAGATTTAGATACCGCGATATTTTGTTAGTTGGGAATCTGTATATAATTATCCTGTAAATTATGTTGAGGTTGGTGATTTGTTTTAACTTAAAATGGGAAAAGCCTCTCTCTGGCTCACCCTAAACTTTTTATAAGGGAAAAAAAAAATTGTCTAGAATGGACAATAACAACGTGATTCACGTCGAATCTTCCTATAGTTAGTGATACTGATAGGGAATATTGTGAAATAATTAATGTCAGTCTCGTCTTATGCTGTATAGTTGGTCATTCTTACAGAACGCGATTAATTGGTGGTAGAATTAGAGACAATGTTACTAATAACTAATTAAAAATGTTCATGAAATGAACGAGTGATAAATCTTCATTATTAATGAATTTGATGCTTCTTGAAACATTATGTTGATCGGTATGGATGGATCCTGAGAACTTAGATGACTTACCGGTTAGTGCGTGCCTTGAGTACAAGTGCCACTTGCATTATTACAGGACTTCGATAAGCTATTGTTTTAAGATTACCCAGGTTTCACGAGACCATTCAAATATACTATTAACCAACCTGCTATCAGTATTAATATATATGTAGTAGTCTATTGAAACGTGAGTAAAACATGCAAAGTTCAGATGATAACACATCGTATACAGGTGGGAGTTGTAAAGGTTGACTATAAGGAGTTTAGACTTTGGTGGAATCACCGTGTGGTCCATATTATGCTCACATGACCTGAGATTTAATTACTATCTCAAATTGGGGGAACAGCCTTCACGTTGACTTTTCCCAGCTTGCAGATCAGATTTGGTGAACACTTCTCGTAAGATCAGCCACAAAACAGTTTCTCATTTATTTATTTATTTTGCAATATACTAGATGATTTCATGCAACATGAGTGGGAGGTTAAGTCTTGGATTGAAGCATTCACGCGCCCACTTACAAAAAGAGATGTGTTTCTAGCTATAAGATGAATTCTCGGCAAAAGATTCCCGGCTAACATCTAAGCCATCAATCCAACTAAATTTAAATATATCATAATGTTAAAAGCAAATTGCGGGTTGGTTCAATTGGCTGAAGAGTATAAGGTTTTACACCCTTTAAATGCATGAGTTCAAATCCCCTTTCAACTCGTAGTAGTCTTGTGTTAGTGGTCAACCTTCTTTAAGGAGATCCCACACCAGAGGGAAAAGTAAGTCCTCTGAGTTGGATCTTTGCTTGGCTGCCTTAAGTTGAACTTTGGTGCTAAACTAAGTCCCACTATTAGAGAAATATGGGGTCCTGAGATGTCAATTTGTCAATGGCACCGTGACTGGTATTGTATATAAAAGCAGTTGTGCGTATACCAAGCTGTGACACGTACAGCAGTAAGGCCAACAATTGCAGCTCAGTCATGCAGAGTCTAATAGAGCAAATAAACATCTACCAAATGACAAACTATTGTATGTTCTAGTAGCATAATCAACGTATGTTTAAAGAAAGATTTTTACTATGTAACTCTAACCTTTAAGTTGGTGAATTCAAATTTATGTAAGTGAATTTAAAATTAAGAATTTTTTTAAAAAGTGTTTTAAAGACACTTGTTAATAATTTAAAATATTTTTTTTATAAAAGTGAAGTATTTAATGTATTAAAATTAAAAAAATTTATTTTTCATACACAATTTCTTATTTTAGATTCTTTAACAAGTGCTTAACTTCAATATTTGTTAAAAAAACCCTAAAATTAATGATAATTTTTTTTAAAGCATACATTAATTGTATTCTAGAAACATGTTATAATTTCTCGTAGGAAATAGGTGCTTCATTATACACCATTGACTATTTCCATAATTCTAGCGTGTTCCAAGGCTGTAACTCAATTTCAATAAATTTCTATAGTTAGAGATTGATGACTTCACATCTGACTTCAGCAATATTTGTGCCTGAATTTGGTTCAGCTTAGTTTATCTAGTTATAATCAGGTGGCCGGCTTCGCTCACCTCACCACACCACAAACCATAAACTAGGAAGTTGAAAAACATTTCCTTTTCTAAGTGACATGCGTAGGTAGGTTTACATTACCAGTTAAGATATTCGTTTTGGTGTTATCTCAGTTATATAAACTCAGTGGTGAACTGTCCGTGATAAATTAATGTAGGGAAAGTTTAGTTGCGCAGAAAAAATAACACAGCTTCTTCCCAAACTACACATGGAAGCATCAGAATTAATGGAGTGAGTTTTTGGGTGACGTGCTTTTTTGGTTTAGATGAGGAACACTTGTTATCTGTGTTTAAATTTTCTGTGTGTATAACATTGCTCATTAATGTATGTACTAATTAATTAAGAAAGCAGATGTCTCACTGACTTCGTTTAATGCGTATTTTTAAAAAACTTAGCGGATCTCCATGATGGAAAAACTCATGGACGGCGCCTTTGCATGGGTTGTTCATTATATATATTTAATGGTAAAGATGCTTAACAAATCAAGACCCTGTGTATCATCATTAACAGTCTTATTGGTACAAAGTTTTGTGTAATGCCTCAATCGTGAACCCCACACGAAAGTTTCAGCGCATGATGACGGAAACCTCTATAATAAAAGAAATAGGAATATTTGTCCTGTAATAATGGGTCTCAGTCTTAACTTCACGATTGGACCCAATATTATCTTTCTGATAAATTGAACCCAATATAATCATAAGGCAAACAATTACTTCCGCTATTTGTGAATCGCCATTGCCCATTAATGCTAATAAATAATAGCCTGCTTTGTATATATGTTCGTACAATTTATAGTTGGGTGATGCCATTCCACTTCGTAACTCGGAATGATAAACACCACACCACCTGGCCTGTTCGTACAATTATTATAGGGCTTTGTTTCTTCTTGCATCGTATCGTAGTAGCTTGTGAAAGATTACTAGTTATATTGTTAGTGCAGTGGATCGTTTTGAAGCTCCAATTTCATGTGATAGGATTCGTTACCAGAAGCACCCGATCAATTGCAGCATGGGCAATTTATGCTCGAAAGCAAAAGTTAGTATTATAAAAACCTGTCAATAATTAGCTACTTCCAATTAAAGTAAGTTACCATTATATAAATAGCACAAGAGGGATAACAAAAGGGATTATGCATAAGTCATCAATGACATCTTTTTCTTCGTTTTATTTATCACTATTATTATCTTCTTTGTCCATAGTGACATACGCTTGGAAGAAGCTTTTCTTTTTTCTTCCCATTTATATTGGCAGAATCTATATCTTGGAACAGTGACATAACATAACATTGCTGGGAATTCAGGTGTTTGAATAATATTCACGGGAAGCTTTATGACAAGCAAAAGAATATGATTTATATCCTTATTTATGTAGAAGAAAAAAAAGAGGCTAATTAATTTACTGTACGATGAATGTTGCGATAAGGAATGTTGGAATAAATACAATGCACCAATAATCTCTTTCCTAGCTGCTTCAAAAAAAAAACTAAAAAGTCAAAAAAGAAACCAAAGAAAGAAAAAAAAAAAACCACAAAAGTCATAGTTTACTACAAAAAAAAATGGTCTCTTTTATAAAATAGTTGCTGAAGATGAATTTACATGGGCTTCCGGTTTCATAGATCAGGTTAGCCCAATTAATACGCTCTGTTCCTTGAGCCCGTCAGAAGAAAGTTAAAGGACATTGTTTTCTCAAGAACCCCCAAAACAAATATTTTAGTAGCTCACAGAACTGTCAATATGAACCAATTAGGCCAGGCCCATTAGAGAGTTAGGCAATGCGGATCAGGTTGGCGTTTCTACATGGATTTGGAAATGGAGGCCAAGACCGAGCCCTAAGAGTTGGGAACTAACGGTTGGTATACCAAAACTGCAAAACAGTTACCCGTTAGCCCAGGGAAATTAAAAATAATAATAATAAATAGAACAAAAAGAGATAGAATAATAAAATGCAAAAAGAGGAAAAAATTGAAATTTCGTACAACTTAGTTAAAAAATTTAATTTATAAAATAACAAACAATCAAAATAATTCATGATAGAATCACAAATTAATAACACTATTAAGTCTTAATTTAAAATAAAATATTAAAATTTAGAAACATAGCCCGATCATGGGCATGGTACTTCTAATAATAAGTCTGCTAACATAACACAATTTATAAAATCTTCTAATATATATATAGGCATATCAAGTAAGAGAACTTTATGTGATAGTGAGAAGAATAAATTTTGATTATATAATTATACATAAATAACTAAGATTAAAAATTATTTAAAAAAATTACATGTATTTATATTTTAATATTAATTATTCATATAAGATTTAATGATTAAAATTCATTTCTCTTATTTTTTATAATAAATAATTCTCTTATTAGATACATTATATATATATATATATATATATATATATATATATATGATGGTCGCAGCAACCCCATATCTTTGAGCATGATGGGCATGAATAAGCCTCCATCCTCCTTTCACTGAAAACAAAAGAAGCCCCTCCTCCTCTGCAATTATTATTTCAACAATCAAGTACACCAGACAAAATAAATAAATAAAGTACACAATCACACAGGCCACACCATTTTCTATCACAATCAGAGCTTCAATAGTTTTCTTAACTTCAAAATCCAACAAAAAAAAGGAGAATAAAAGCAAGAGCAAATTAACCAGAATTTAAGAAGAATCAAGCATTCGCACACTAACACACGCAGATGCACCATATTAGACTAGTCGGAAAGAGAGCTAACTCGTGCACCAATCAAAATCGACCTGTGTTTGCTTGTGAGTCATGTAGGCTAATTCAGTTTGGACTGAAGTTCTGCAAATTTTTAAACTAAAGATCCTAATATTCTTATTTAACCGGGTTAAAAATAAACTATCCCAAAAGATTTGTCTTATTGTATTAGAGCAAAGAGGCATCGAAATGGCACCGACGTTCTGTTGAGAAAAGATAATAAACATTAACAATAAATAGAAGTAAATTAAATCACTTTTTTTCCCAGTGCAATTAATAACAGATTTTAAAAATTTATCAGGTAACAAATAATAATTTTAGGTAAATAATAAAATGTACAGATCAAAAAAATAAAATCAATAAGCACTAAATTTTTAACGTGAAAAAATCTCTAATGTGAGGGAAAAATCCAAGGGACTTAGTCCAGTAAAAAACCTCCACTAATAAATTAATGGGTACACCACAAGTCCTCCTGGAACCACCAGGGATCAACAGAAAATTAACATTCACCAATAAGGTGGATAACAACACAATAAACTCACCAATGGATATCTAGCCAAGCAACAGAGAGAACCAAAAATAGAGAGATATTAAAACCAAAATAAAGCTTACACTACCAGGATCAACATATCAAAAACATCTGATAAAAGAGTACAAATTTTCTCCCCTTATTTTCTTCTCCGTTGCCGCACGCTGTTCTCTCTGTTTTTCCACTTCCGAATTCTCTCTCTCGGTTTTTCCTAATCTTCACTCAAGAGGCACATTCCCATATTAATATATCAATAATGGGCCTTTTTTTCTTTTTTTTAAATTAAAGTCAAGGTGGGCCCACTTTTGGTGACCCACCTGACAATTCTCCCCCTCACCAATCAAGTGGGGCCATAGTCAACCAAACCTGCTTTCTCTTTGCAAGTGACAAATTTTCCTATGGGTAAAGTCTTTATCATCATATCTGAATCATTCTCGTCAGTATGGATTTTCTCTAATGATAATTGCTTCATCTCCAGTGCATCCCGTATCCAGTGATACCGAACCTCAATATGCTTAGACCTTGAATGAAAGGTCGAGTTCTTGCTGAGATGGATTGCACTTTGACTATCACAGTACAAAACATATTTTTCTTGTGAAAGACCCAACTCTTGTAGGAATTTTTGCATCCACAAGTTCTGTAGCAGCTTCTGTAATGGCAATATATTTTACCTCTGTAGAGGACAGAGCAACACATTTCTATAATCTGGACTGCCATGACACTGCTCCCCCTGCAAAAGTCATCATATAACCAGAAGTAGACTTCCTGGAATCCACATCACTAGCCATGTCTGCATTTGTGTAACCATTCAACACAGGCTCACCACTCCCAAAACATAAACAGACTCCAGAAGTACATCTGAGATACCTGAGTATCCACTTCACAGCTTGCCAGTGCTCTTTACCAGGATTGGAGAGGAAACAACTAACAACGCCAACAGCATGAGCAATATTCGGCCTTGTACATACCATCGCATACATCAAGCTACCAACCGCAGATGCATACGGAATCTTCTGCATTTCTTCCTTATCTTTCTCACTTGTAGGACATTGTGCAAGGCTCAACTTGAAGTGACCTGCAAGTGGAGTACTAACAGATTTGGAATTGCCCATATTAAATCTCTCCAATACTTTCTCAATATACCTTTGTTGTGATAACCACAATTTACCATTCTTCCTGTCACGAACAATTTTCATGCCAAGGATTTGCCTTGCAGGGCCCAAATCCTTCATTGAAAATGACTTGTTCAGCTCTCTTTTAAGACTTTGAATCTCTTTAATGTCATGATCAACAATCAACATGTCATCCACGTAAAGCAATAGAATAATAAAATTTCCATTAGAAAATTTCTTCACAAACACACAGTGATCAGAAGAAGTTTTACTATACCCGTGATCCATCATGAAGGAATCAAATTTCTTATACCACTGTCTTGGAGCTTGTTTGAGCCCATACAAGCTCTTCTTTAATCTGCAGACAAGCTTCTCTTTGCCTTTGACTGCAAAACCTTCAGGTTGCTCCATGTAAATTTCTTCCTCCAGGTCACCATGGAGGAAAGTTGTCTTCACATCAAGTTGCTCAACCTCTAAATTCAAATTAGCTGCTAAGCCAAGCACAACTCGTATTGAAGACATCTTGACCACAGGTGAAAATATTTCTTCAAAATCAACTCCTTTCTTCTGACTGAAGCCTTTCACAACTAACCTTACCTTGTACCTTGGCTGTGAGCAATTCTCCTCTGATTTTAGCTTGAACACCCATTTATTTCTAAGTGCTCTCTTGCCCTGGGGCAGCTTCACTAACTCAAACGTATGGTTCTCATGCAAGGATTTCATCTCCTCTTGCATGGCTTTATACCACTTGTCCTTCTCCTTATGTGACATAGCTTCTTCATAGCTCTCTGGTTCTCCCCCATCAGTCAACAACACATACTCATGTGGAGGATATCTCTGTGAAGGATGATGCTCTCTTGCAGATCTTCTCACCTGAGGCTCTAAAGGTGGTTCTTGTGGAATTGACTCAATTGGTTCATTGACTTGAGGCTCAGGCACATCAACTGTGTTCTCCACATCTGCATTTACATCTCCCCCGTTATCAGTGACCCTGGTAGGAGATTCTGGCTCAACATCAATGTACCCATAAACAACCTATTTTGGCTTATCCTTCTTATCAATATCTTTAATAGTCTGGTCTTTAAGAAATACAACATCTCGGCTTCTGATAACTTTCTTGTCAATTGGATCCCAAAACCTGTAACCAAAATCATCACGACCATAACCCAAGAAAATACACTGTTTAGACTTACCACCAAGCTTGGATCTCTCATCTCTAGGGATATGAACAAATACCTTGCAGTCAAACACCCTCAAATGACTATAGGAAACATCTTTCCCTCTCCACACCCTCTCAGGAACATCATCATCAAGAGGAACAGAGGGAGAAAGGTTGATCAAGTCCACTGTAGTTCTCAGTGCTTCACCCCAGAAGGCTTTAGGCAATTTAGCATGAGAGAGCATGCATCTGATTCTGTCATTAATTGTGCGGTTCATTCTCTCTCGCAACCCCATCTGTGTTGAGGGATTTTGGAACTGTCTTCTCAAGCTTGATTCCATGGTCCTTACAGTAGGGCTCAAATGGACCCCTGTATTCACCACCATTATCTGCTCTAACACACTTCAACAATTTGCCTGTTTCTCTTTCAACACTTGCATGGAAGTGTTTGAACACATCAAGTACCTAGTATTTGGATTTCAAAACAAAAGCCCACACTTTTCTAGAATGGTCATCAATAAAAGTAACAAAATAAGAGTAACCACTAAGGGTTTTAGCATCCATAGTGCAAACATCAGTGTGAACTAAATCCAAGATACGAGGTCTCCTATGTGGAGGATAAGTGCGGAAGGAAACTCTATGTTGCTTACCAACAAGACAATGAGAGCAAGTTTTAAGAGATGTACCTCTAACAGGAAGCAACTTTTGCCTTGCAAGAGTGTGAAGGCTCTTCTCACTCAAGTGACCCATGCATTTATGCCATAGCTCTGTAGAGCAATCCTCAATTGCATTCACTTGAGGTGTGGACAACTTTGCTGATGTCCAATAAAGAGTATTCTGCTTCACTCCCTTTGCTACCACCAAAGTCCCTTTGGTACATTTCCATTTGCCATCACCAAAGGAATTATGATAGCCATCTTCATCAAGTACCTGTACTGAGATCAAGCTGAGGCGCATGTCAGGAATATGTCTGACGTTCTTCAAGTGCAACTTGCATCCGGCATTAGTCTCCAACCAAATTTCTCCATTGCTAGCAACCTTGCTTACCCCTTGATTTCCCATCTTCACTTGCCCAAAATCTCTGGTAGTGTAGGATGTAAAGTACTCACGGTGTGGTGTAACATGAAAGGAGGCAGCAGAATCAACAACTCATTCGTACTCCTGGCATGTGAGATTAACAGAGTCATCATCATAAACAATGACAACTTCACCATCAAATACAACTGCAGCAGTGTCTTTGTCTTCTCTTTTATTATTGCCTCTAGTCCTTGATTTTTCCCGCTTAAGGAACATGCATTCTTTAATCATGTGTCCCATTTTATTGCAGTGAAAACACTTGATGTCTTTTCTGTTCTTTGACCTTCCTCTTGACTTGCTGCGGTCTTCAGATCTCTGAAAATTTATATGTTGGCTTCTTCCCTGTGACTCCACAACCAAAGCTTCATTCTGAGTCGAAGAGCTAGCTATACCATGTCCCTTCCTCCTAGTTTCTTCATTCAAGAGACTATCTTTCACCATATTGAAAGTCAACTTTCCATTATGAACAGAGTTACTCAGAGATACCACCAGTGTTTCCCAATTGTCTGGTAATGAGCTAAGCAGCAACAGTGCAAGCAGTTCATCATCTAACACAACCTCCATAGTATTCAACTGATTCACAACATTCTGAAAACTACTTATATGCTCAGCCACCGAGGACCCATCCCTGTATTTCAAGTTTACCAACTTCCGAATCAAGAATGCTTTGTTCTGTGCATTTTTAGACTCAAACAAGTTGCTCAATTTCTTCCACAAGCTGTGGGCACTAGTCTCACTAGATACATGGTGATAAATGCTTTGGTCTATCCATTGCCTGATCATGCCAATAGTCTTCCTATTTATTCTCTTCCATTTTTCATCAGATTTATCTGCTAGTTTAGTACCATCACCCTCAATGGGATCATACAGGTCTTTGCAAAATAACAAGTCTTCCATTCGGGATTTTCATATTGAGTAATTGGTAGAATCTAATTTAATCATAGTACCAGCAACATCGTCTTCTCCCATTTTAAGAGCACAAACCAGAGCCCCAACCAAGGAGCTCTCTGATACCAGTTGTTGAGAAAAGATAACAAATATTAACAACAAGCAGAAGCAAACTAGATCACTTTTTCCCCCTGTGCAATTAACAATAGGCTCTGAAAATTTCTCAGGCAATAAATAATAATTTTAGGCAAATAATAGAATGCACAGACTAAAAAAATAAAATCAATAGGCACCAGATTTTTAACGTGGGAAAACCCCCAATGTGAGGGAAAAATCCACGGGACCTAGTCTAGTAAAAAACCTCCACTAATAAATTAATGGGTACACTACAAGTCCTCCTGAAATCACTAGGGATCAACAGAAAATTAACCTTCACCAATAAGGTAAATAACAACATAATAAATCTATCAATGAGTATTTAATCAGGCAACAGAGAGAACAAAAAATAAAAAAATATTAAAATCAAAATAAAACTTACACTACTAGAATCAACATATCAAAAACATATGATAGAGGAGCATAAAATTTTCTCCCGTTATTTTCTTCTCCGCTGCCGCACGCTGTTCTCTCCGTTTTTCCACTTCCGAATTCTCTCTCGATTTTTCCCAATCTTCACTCGAGGCACATTCCCATATTAATATATCAATAATGGGTCTTTTTTTCTTTTTTTTTTAATTAAAGTCAAGGTGGGCCCACTTTTGGTGACCCACCTGACACATTCCTATATGAGATTATGAGAGATTAAACTACACAATCTCTCTAATATATGGTATCAGTTTTTTTAATTATATAGCAATACATAGTTAAATAATAGTGCAATTTTTTATATTAATAGTAGATAATATTAAACACTAATTGATATTCACAAGGCTATACAAACTTTACTTGAATAGAGCTGTTTAACCATGTGAGTTTGCAAATGAAGAGATTATATTGATAGAATTATTTGCTATGTACCAAAAAAAAATATCATTAACTTGGGACTAGTCTTATGCATCATCCTCTCTCTTTGATTCATTCGAGAACAAAATTTAGTTCCATCAAACTCTTACCATCAATCTCAATTAATCTTATTTTATATGTCAATTAATTTAATTAAATAGAGTTAGAAGTAATAAATAAGATAATATTAAATAAAATTGAAGGTAAGGGTAAAAATCAGATGTTGAAACTAAGTTTTATTGTTCATTTATCCTATAAATATAAGTAGCACAAAGAAAAATAATCCTCTAAATATAGTCCCTATTCAATGTTAGTGTTCTGTTCCCACTTTATAAATCAAAAATCAATTGGACATTTCCTCTTTACCCTTCCAACGAATACGTACAATACAATCTATTGTTCCGCTAATGCAGATGCAACTGATCTTTTACCAACAATAGAATGTTCTTGTTGAAAACTGACCATAGAATCACCATATTCAAGTCTTGAAAGGCTGAAAGTTTTTTTTTTTTTTAAACAACTTTTCCCTTCATTAATTTGCCTGTTTTTGAAAGTCAAAAAGTAACCTTTTCTTCTTCCAGCTAGTAGTTCTTTACGTGTTAAAACTTTCGCGGAAAGACAACAGGCAAAATGATAGAAGTTCAACATTAATTTTTAAAAATGTGAAAGACCGGAAATACTCTTCCATTATTAACTAACCAAAATTTAATGTTGTGATTATTGTTTCATCTATATATAAGCAATGTCAGTTGAGAAGAAAAAAAAAAGGACCAATTCTTACGTTAAAGAATTGAAAGAATACAATACACGATTTCAACAGAAAAGAACAAGAGTAATTAAATAAAAATTAGTGATTACAAAGAGAAGTTATGTGACAACAAAGAATCAGATGAAGGCATCAACTTTCGGTGCCATGTTTCCAAACAATAACTTCAAGTCATTCTCCAACGGTGTTAAGTTCAAGTCCAAGCACATAACCCTCATGATATTTGATCTTTTTAAAACCGGTACTTTTGCAACAACGTTAACCTGTTTTAATGAAGAAAACTCTTGGTTGATGGCATCTCTGTGCCTTCTCATGTGGCCTCCTAGTGCCTGTCCAAGAGAGAATTCTTTTCCACAAATGGAGCACTCGTGCATTTTGGGTTTATACCACAAGCTAAGAGATTTAGCCTGTGCTTTGAGTTCTCCTTCAGTGTCTAGTTTGGGCCTTTTGTGGCTAGTGCTGTGGCCACCGAGTGCTTGAAAGGACGAGAACTTGCGGTTGCAGGTTTTGCACTCAAATTCCACAGGGCCAAAGCATTTCTTCAGTGGCTTGTTGCTTTCTTGGGGACGAGACAGCTGCATCAGGCAATTTGCCAAATCAATGCTCTCTAACCCTTCCGTATCTCTCTGTGATCTCTTCATGGCTACGTACGTAGAATTACAGAGAGTTAATTAATAAGGTGCAGTACGGAAAAGAATTTGAGAAATGAGATGTGATTGGTGAGTAAAATGAAATTGAGAATGAGTTGTGATTATTGTGTTACACTTGAAGAGGCTTATATTATTTATAAGCCGCTACTACGAACAAAGTCAAGGAATTTGACTGATTTAAATAAACTAATTATGAAGGCTTTCTTCTATTAATATAATATATCAATGCTTCAAATGTAGAGTTTCAACAGCTAAGTGGTTAACAGTTGACAGTTGTAGATAAAATAAAAATGTAGGACAGCCTTTTTGACTAGTCGTATAGATATAATGACATGAATGCCCTCATTGCTTACATAATATTCTGGTGTAATGCTGGCGTAAGGGTTGTCTCTTTTGGGTATTCCATAAAAAAGCGTTTTGCTCACGTGGAGATTACGCTCATTGGTTTAAAATTCTTAAGAATTAGAAGTTAGAACTGCGTGGGAGCAAGCAAGTAGCTACTTAAAGTCGGGGATGCTAATATGCACCCTAATATGCAGGGTGCATATTACACGCTACCCTTAGAATTGATGTTGTTTTGGCGAGCTACCCTATGAACCAGCCGTGTGCGGCAAGCTAGCTACCCTACAACTATAGAAGATGGTGGTTCTTTTTTGAAATATGGAATGTCCTTAAGTTCTCTTGTATAATATATATAAAATTAATGAATAATAAACGAAGCAACTTGAGAACCATGCACCTTAATTCTATTTTTGGGTGCGCAACCCACTTGTTTATTTGTCACAACTCATAAAGTAATACTATATTATCCAATAACTATTTGATTTAATTCTCCAAAGCTTCGAGATGGACAGCGTGAGTTGACATATACTAATTTGGTATACAACAAACAAACGCATTTGACCAGATGGGAATACTTTTTTTCGTGTACGTAGTTTGCTTTTTCATGCTCAAGCCTTGTGGTATACTACTATATATATATATATATATATATATGCTTCAATTTATGCATTTTCACACTGACCCATTACTCGAGCGGTCGAGCCGACTGTTACGTTTAAGAGTCAAGACAGTGAAATTTGATTCAGTCAATAGCCAAAGTAGCTAGTGGCGCATATGGGAGAATACAAGAGTGGAACACCGCACTGGCAGCCTGCAGCGAAGCCTCAACGTTCAAACCACAACGTATAGAAGTTAAAGTTAGGCCATCCTGAATATATTAAGTTAATTTTTTATTAAATAAAAAAGGATGAGTTATCCTGAATATATTAAGTTAAATTTTTATTAAATAAAAAAGGACGAGTTATGTCAATTGTATAGCCTTTAATTTTTTTTTATTTTTAAAAAAAGAAGAAGAATTGATGAGTTTAAAATAAGGAACCCAGTGATGTGGGAACCACATACAATTTAAATTCAGGTGGGCTCCTTGAAGTTTTATTAAATGAATTTAGTTAAATCAAAAAAATAATACATGATACTAAGTGTTGGAAAGATGGTACAACATAGATTTCCACATTAAAACAAAAACAAAAAAACAAAAAACATAGATTTCCAAAGGGTCCAAAATTACAAGACGCTGTACTTGTTGACATGGTCTCTTCTTTTAAGTATTAATGCTTCATGTATAGTTATACACCTGCAGCAAATAAAACGACAAATTTGTAATTGTTTTTAGAGTAAGAAAAAGTTTTAGACTTAAAAAAATCTCATACTCATATATCATGCGTTCATTATCAATGGGTGTGATTATCACCATCTATGTGCTCCTATGGTTAGCTCAATCAACTGGTTGCTAACAAGGTGGAATGTTTGGATGTCTCATGGATTCAGAGAAGGCAATAGAGCTGCGGATTGGTTAGTTAAGTATGCGCATTTGTTGATCTTTTGGCCAACATTAATTTGTTGCATAATTCTATAAGGATTTGACTCTTCTAATTAAAAGTATAGAATGCACTTTAAAGAATAAAGAGAATAAAGTATATAATTTTAATTATTAATAAAAAAAATCAAAAAATAAATTATTACATATACATGATGTATAATGCATATACATGTATTTTATAAAATTTTAAATCCTGAATTTTTTATCAATAATTAGAATCCTATTCTTTAATATTTAAAGCAAAAGATGAGCTTTAAAATGTGTCAAATCTATCTTCTAAATGGTTGAGGCAGAATTTTTGCTGGATGATTTGACCGGAGTTTCTTTTTTGCCCATCCATGTGAAAAAATAAAAATGCAACTTTTCTCTTATCTGATAGGTGCATGTTAACGGATTTTTTTAACACGTAATTAACTTATGTGATTATTTTTTTGGAGTTTGTACACTATATGGAGATTCCGAATGGGTAGTTCCTTTTCTTTTAAAGATGTTTCTGGTCCTCCTCTTTGTGGGTTGCAGTTTGGTTGTCTGACCCATATAGCTCACTAAAAATAAAGGATTGAGATTATCTAATTTCCAAGGCTGATTAGGTCAATTTGGTTGGCTATGAGTATCAATATTTGTTTACATTACTCAATATAAAATTATAAATATACTCACACACATAAAATTTTCCTGATCGATGCCTCTTATACTCCACTTACTTTTTTTTTAAAGTCATTAAATAATACTCATTGCTGAGTTCATGAGTAATTACAATAAAAAAAATCAAATATCGTATTATCCTGCTTTTTTTTTGTGAATATCATATTATCCTTCTTAGTTGTCGGGATAGTCAAAACTAATAAACTTTGAGCTCCACATTGTTAAGTTGGACAAGGAGGGAAATTTTTAGTTCCATAATTTTTAATTTATTAGAATTTGGGATAGTTTGTGAGCGAATTTGTATCTAATTCTAACCCTATTATTAAGGGGACTTGGTTCATTTTTTTTGGTTAAATATTTGAGGTGCAAAGTGCAAACATTTAGATACGAAAAGGAGAAAAACTAATCTCGTGAAACATCAAATTTGCCACGTCAACTTCATATCCAAATTAAAGAGTTGACCCAGTTAAGTTATCAAAACTCAAGTAATTAACCTCCTATATTTCTGATTTTAAAATTTGCGATGGAAATTTCAAAGTTATTCCTATTCAACTCACAACTGCTACTCTTGGCAACAAAAACAAAAAATGCTACAATTTTTTTATTTTTTTTAACTATGTAAATATGATAAGAATTCAATAAACAGTGACTTATCTAGAAACAAAATAAATTAAGAAAAATTATCATTTACATAAAAATATTGAAGCAATAATCTTAACTAAAGAAAAGAAAAGAAAATACTGCTGGGTCTCTTTAGGACTGGAACTTCAGCAACAACCTGCTGGTTTATAGAAGAAAGTCCTTCGTTGATGGCATCTCTGTGTTTTCTCATGTGGCCACCTAGTGCCTGACCAAGAGAGAATCCCTGACCACAAATTGAGCACTTGCGCATCTTGGGTCTATTCCCCATCCCCAAGCCTAGAGATTCGGTCTGTACTGCTTTGACTTCTTCCCCATCATCTAGTTTTGGTCTCTTGTGGCTAGCCCTGTGGCCACCCAGCGCTTGAAACGACGTGAACTTGCGGTTGCAGGTCTTGCACTCAAATACTTCTTCACGGGATAGACTTTTACTGGGATTGGTATCTCGTGCTTGAGAGAGCATCATCAAATAATCTCTTATATCTAAGCCCTCGACCCCTTCATTTACTATCTGTCTCTTCATAGCTATTTGATTGGCACAGAATAGAATATTATGATCCAAACTAAACTATATGAGATGAGATTGGATTTGTGTGAGCAGTGGTGGGAGTTGGTATTTATAAGAAGTTGATACGGGGAGGATGAAAAATGCAAGTAACACATATTTTTGATATTTTTTAATATTAATTTTATTATTAATTTAACAATAATTGTTGTTATTTTTTTTAATAATTTTTTTAAATATACGAAGTATGTTAAAAGTATTATATTATCTACTTTAATATTTTAAATGAAATTTATATATCTTTTAAATTATTTTCCTTAATATTAATTAATTTTAAATTAAAATTTTATATGATATCAAAATTAAGATTTTATCTTCGTCTTTTATTTCGATAAGTTTCTTTTACTTATTTCGTTAGACTTGTTCTATCTACTTCATAAATTTTTCTGTTCCATTTAGATATATGTGAGAGAATGTGTTAAGAATATTACATTACTTTACTTTTAATATTTTGAAATTCAATTTATATATTTATTAAATCACTTTATTTAATATTAATTAATTTTAAATTAAAATATTATAAAATAAATTAATTATAAAATAAATATTAAAAAATATCTAAAAAATATATTACTAATTATTCATTATGACGTATACAAGAGTCTCAAACACACGGACTTGGAGTATTTGACTGGTTTTAGCACTGGACATGCTGACTCGTGATGACCATAATGCCCTTGCTGAGTACAAAAGCGCTGATGGGAAATTTTGCTCGCATGAGATGGGCCGTACGCGTTGCTGAAGCAGACGTGAGCACTGAGCAGCAAGCAGCTAAATGGGCTACCACTACCACTCACGTTCTAGAACTAAAAAAGTGGCCATCTTCCTTGAAACTTCGGCTGGTTTCAGAAAATTGTTATGTGTGAACTAATAAAATTTAAAAATTTGGATGCCACTAAAAGCAAATCAAAGAAAAGGGCAAGCAGCTTCCGAACAACAACTTTGTTTACAGTGATTACTTAATTACTGTAACGTATACTGAATATGTCTCTGTTCAACATATATGTGCTGCGTTGAAATATGTGCGACGCATTCGATGAAACCAGTCGTAAAAACAAAATTTTCTTTTGTAGTTCCCCATTAATTTGGTTGGTAGAACAGTTTGAGATCTGCCTCTGCTGTTTTTTAACACACTATCCAATTGATATATGGTATGGTTGGTCAAACCTCACAAGAAACAACTGAAATGTGGCTTGGCTTTTTTTTTTTTCTCCAGATGTATCATAATTAATGAAACAACATCCAATTTTCTGTCAGAACAGTAATGTAGCCTAACTATAACTATAGTTAATGTAAGTGAAAAAAATTTGTTGTATAAACAAAAAAGTAATTTTTTTATAAAATCATTTAGTTTTATGCACTTTTGTTTAAAAAAATAAAACTAATTTGACTTCTACATGAACTTAAAAATATGTTTAATAATATTTGTATGTACAAAAAGAATATATTATGATTTTCTATATGTATAGTATTCTTCCAGTGTGATTCCTCAACTATTGACAATATTTTTCCTTTAAAAGAAAAAGAAAGAAAGAAAATCAGGACAGCAAAATTTCACACACTCATTAAAAAGAAAAGGAGGCAGTAAAAGAGCAGAACTACTGGCCCAAAAAAAATTTGAACTCAGTGAGCCTGGCTGTCACCGTGGAACAGTAGAATTCTACGAGGTTCTAGATAAATTAGAGACAAAATTATTTAGCCTGCTACATGGGCTGTATAACAGTAAACCGGATCAAATAAGCTATTACAACAAATGTGTTAATAATTCTATGTTTTAATGTATCTTAATTGATAAAGTCTTTGTTGTAGATGTTTGTGACCAAATCTCACATTTATTTTATTAGAAAAAGAGATTTTTAATAAAAATAATTATCTCCCATTTATATCTCATAAACAAAAATATCCAATAAAAATCCTTTATACTGGTGCTCACCTTATTCAATATTCATATAAAAAAAAATGTGCTCACCTTATTGGGGATATAGTAAAAGATTATTATTTTACTATAATTTTTTGTGCGCATAAAGCATCGTATACTTTGTAGTACAGAATTGATAATTTTATATTCTGTTATCTTTTGTTCCTCTCTCTACACATGATAAATGACAGCTTTGCAGGTCAAATCAATACGTCTTGGAGAAATATCCCTACGCGTATACAAACAGGGACAAAGAAAATTACATATCTTCATGTCTCTAAATACGTAATGCTTGTACTTCCATGGTCAATATTAATTAATAGCGATATTTTTATATATATAAATATATTATATTAAATTTATATATAAGAAATAAAAAATTAAAAAAATATTAAATTTCATTAAACTCACTCATTACATTCAACTATCTTTTTTTTTTAAATTTTTTATCTCTTTATATAAATATAACGTGATAGATTTATATATATACAAAAATACCTCTAATTAATATATCTATATGCTGAAGTTGTTAAGAGTTGGATAGTTGTCGCATTTAGATAATCATGTGTATTGTTTATGTTTTAAGCTCAGAAGCTTTTGCAGAAGAGCGTTGTTAAAGATAATGATTTTTTAGAGGCACACTTCAACAATTTATTTTTGAGATAATTGGTCATTAATATATATAGTATTGGAACCTTTAAACTTTTGAATAATTGGCATCATTTTATTTGTTTGGCAATAACAAAATAAATAAGAAATTGAAGGACGCTAATAAGAAATCAGTCATATTCATCTATAAGGGAAAAATCAATGAATTTTTACACAAAAAATTGAAAGAATACATGTGTCCAGAAAACAGTTGATCAGAACAAAGAAAGAGGAACTGGGGGTGCCTTCTTTCCAAACAATAAGTCATTCTCGAGAGGTGTCAAGTTCAAGTCCAAGCACATAACCCTCGTACTATTCGATCTTTTCAGAACTGGGGTTTTTGCAATAACCTGGTTGATAGAAGAAGAAAACCCTTTGTCGTTGGCAGCTCTGTGCTTTCTCATGTGGCCTCCCAGTGCCTGGCCCAGAGAGAATTCCAGGCCACAAATATAGCACTCGTGCATTTTGGGTTTATTCCACAAGCTCAGAGATTTGGCCTGTTCTCTGAGTTCTTCTTCACCATCTAGTTTCAGCCTCTTGTGGCTAGCCCTGTGGCCACCCAGGGCTTGAAAGGATGAGAACTTGCGGTTGCAGGTCTTGCACTCAAATTCCACAGGCCCAAAACTTTTCTGCTGGGGCTTGTTGCTTTCGTGGGGACGAGATACCAGCATCAGACAATTTGCCACATCTAAGCTCTCTGTCCCTTCAATATTGTCTCTCTGTCTCTTCATGGCTAACAAGATTGAATCCTAACAAATTAGCACAAAAAAAGAATAAAAAATCTTCTGTAGGGTTTGAGTATAATGAAATATGCAGTGTCCAAAAAGAAAATGAGATGGGACTGTGAGGAACTCTTGAACTTGGGCATTAGGTATTTATAGAAGGTTGGGGACGAGTCAAGAATTATAACGTGGAAAGTCTGTTTGTTCAAGACTTCAAGCTATAATAAAATAAAGTGGACTACCTTTTTGACTCACTGTAATGACGTGAATGCCCTTAATAATAATGTTTACATAGTTGCTGGTCGATGGCTTCTTCTGGTATTTAAACAGCCAAATAATTCTAGTCCCCACGTGAGGCTTGAGCCTTACGCTCACTTCTAGTTTTCAGCCGTGTCGAGCCACCGAGTGAACGAGCCGTGGGCGACAAGTTTCATGAAACTTAGATTGACTCTTTTTTTTTTTTTTTGACTCAGAAGATTCTATGCAGTTTCTACTGTAACAAAACTTGTGAAGAAAAGGGCAAGCAACTTCGGATTGCAAGAGTTGGGGTCGTTACCAGTGAACCACCTTTTTATTTGTGTAACAGTACTATTTGGTCTCTCTTGCTAAGTCTGCCAAATTTAGTATGCAACAGGCGGATTTGATGGAATGGTCGCAAAGGCATGTTTTTCTGTGTTCCCACTTCCCAACAGCTTTGGTTGGTAAAATTAAGAGATCTTTTGATAGCATTTTATCCTTCATCCAATAGTTTTTTTTTAAAGGTTTTTAAAAAATATATATATTTTAAAAATATTTTTATATAAATTTAAAATTTAAAATATATGTTTCTAGATTATAAATCATTTTAAAAATTTTAAAATATAAATACTATTTTATCTTTAATTAAATATTTTTTTAATTATTTTATATTTATTTTAATAATTTAAAATATATAAAAAATTTATATCATTTAAATAAAATAAATTATTTTAAAATTACTTTTCAATTAATATTTTCAAACATAAAATTAATTTTATTATAATCATATATATAATAATTATTTATTAAAATAATCAAAATTTTAACAATTAAACTAAACACACAATAAAACTAAATGAAAGCTTGTGCTATGCTTTCATACGGAGTCTCTGGACTTGTGCTGGCGTTGAAATCTGACAGATTGTCTAGAAGGTGAAACTTTCCCATGCACGCAGTCAAATATGAGCAGCAGATTGAAAAACAAAAGGATCGAACTTTTATGAATTATGATGAAGATTCTACTCAATGCAGAGAGCAAAAAGTCAAAATATTTTGTGGGCATAAGCACGCCTCAAGCAAGTTAAGATGAGAATAGAATAATAATTTAGCTATTAGAAAATTCAACTATCTTTTCTACACTGAGTTCCAGCATCTTGGAGGGAGCTAGAAGGGTTTTGGTGGGAGGGCCGAATTATAATTTTTTTTAAGGAAAAAATTGACGAAAACCAGAGCTATGTTGTTGTTGAACTATGGAAGGTAAACATAGCTATGGTTGTTTGTTAGGTGAGTTGAGTGAGTTCAGTAGTATTTTTAAACTTGACTTACTCAATAGAGTAGTGAGTGAGATTAGATTGAATCGCGAAATTTTTTTGTTTAACTTGACTTAACTTAACTTGTTTAAGAATGAGTTAGATAGGGTCAAACATGTGGGTTTGATATTTTTTTTTATTTTCTAAAAAAAGTTAAAATATAAAATTTAATAAATTAATATCATAAATTTCAACTCATCTTACTCAAACATAATAAGTCTTCAATTTCAAATAAACTAAATATCATAAGTTAATAAGTATATAAAAAATTAACAATTAATAAGTTTTACTAAGTCTGAAATAAATTAAACAAAATCAGTCATAACTCAAATAACAAATTAGTATAATCAATCAAAATCAATGTTATCGTACATGTATTAACATAATCATTGATTTCTCTCTATTTTTTTTCATATATTCTATATCATGTAATCAACTTTACTTAAAAAAAAAAAAAGCGTGAGTGAATCAAATTTGTACGAGTTAGACATGTTTCAACTCGTTACTCAACTCAAACAGTACAGATTGAAATATTTTTTAACTCAACTCAACTCACATTTTATGAGTTAAATTGAATCAAAACATGCGAGTTCACGAATTGATCCGATCCACTACACACCCTTAAACATAATTGAGTCAAAATAGTGACCGTAATATAAGTTTTTGCCACTACGTTGCACTAGTTGCAGTGTTTTGTTATATAAAGAGGCACTTATAGATGCTTTCTTTTTTAAAATGATTGGGTGGGAAAAATTATGAAATTGGATGAGTATGTAGTGAAAAGTGCGTAGAAGATACCATTATACTGTGTAAGGAATTCAATCTATAACCTACAACAATATCATTACTATTACACGTAAAAGAAAAAGTTCAAAAAAATGAGGGCCATAACAACGCTCCACCCCTGCAACATCTGATCTAGCTGTAACTTATTATTTTATAGGGACGGGAAGGAAAACATTACACAGGAAACAATGGAGTGGTGGTGCTCATCAGTTGATGAGCTTCCCTCATATAGAACTAACTACGCACTAGCTGGGTATTTTTATCCAACTACCCAATATTGAACTACATTACTACATAAACATGGATTCTGATGTGTAGTCCCATACTCCAACTAACTGTATAACCAAAGTCAATTCACATCTACAAAGGGAGTTCGATTTGGAGGTGCTGCTAGGTGCGGGATTTTGCTATCTGCTTGGATCCATTTTGATCTGTTGACTGAGGAATTGTCTTGTATGATCTGTGTCCTCATCTCCTCAACAGATGCAGGGCTGGGACTGCAACATTTCTTTCCAGAGATGTTGAACTTGTATTTTGATCAACCTGTCCATAAAGAACAGAAGCAAGATTTAACTTTTGGCTCATTCACATGATAATAGAATAACCAAAGAGTAATGAAAAAAATATGTTAGGATTCTTGTGACGTCTTACTATGAGGTTGTTAAACAATTCATGAAATCCAAGTGCATGGATTAACCGTAGTCAATCTATAGAAAAATACATTTTTATTTGCTATTTATTTAAAAGGTATATTTCACATCCAACAACTCCACAAAGTAAAGATGAAGATTCCATGTACACCAAGTAATCTTTAACAAGGCACTTTTCTACTTGGACATTAATATTTGATATACTTTAACCATGCTTCTCTTCTACAGAATTAAGCTGCTCTAACCACTGTGTAGTCATTGAATCAATTTCCATCTTATTCTCATGGTTGGTCCAGCATCAGTGCACCTGAAATTATAAGTTTGTTTCCCTTAAGTTAAATAAGAAAAATAGAAACTGCAAACTATAAATGCAAGAACTTTAAATTATCATTTACATCTACCTGCAGGTAACGGATTCCAGCATCATACTCTGAATCCATAGATAAAGATGCAGACACAAATTCTTGTTTCATAGCATGATTTGTCAATATATTTTTGCCCTGTTAATTATCAATAAAAGTTACAAAGATTCAAATTATAAGAACAACAATAAATCTATGAGAAAAACTAGCAGAACTTACCGCACTGTAGATTCTGTCTCTGCAGGACTGCTCTTCTGGAGAGTATTCAAGGAAAACTGGACACTTTCCCACTGCTGTCTGGAACAGTCCACTGTCTTTGAGCTGCATAGCGTGGAAACATATGTGCATATATATAAGCAAAAATATAAAATAAGATCAAGCCCTTGCAACTGAGATAAGCCACAAGCAATGTCAAGGGAAATTTTGAACCCTAACAAAAAGTGATTGTATATGGCCAAGATAATTTGGCTATTTTTATATAACAAAAGCATTCAAATGAAAATTAAATCATTTGGCTAAGTATACAAAATCTTATGGGCGACATTGTTGCAAAGATTAAATATTTAGACTTAAATGGTGTGTAAAAACACTTTCTGTATTTGAACTATTCCATCCAAGCAATGATGAATCACATTATTGAAAATGCAATCACATAATTATTTCTTCATCTGCATCTGCTTCTCTATAGAAAAAATCATTATATACTCTCCCCTAACCATACACACACAGACAACAACAACAACAACAACAACAACAACCAAGCCTTTTCTCACTAGGTGGGGTCGGTTACATGGATCAAACGACGCCATTGTGCCCTATCATAAACCAAGTCTTCAGATATGCTATTCAGATCTAAATCTTTTTTAATCGTTTCACCTATAATCTTTCTTGGTCTTCCTCTACTTCTAGCTATTGGGCTATTATCTACCTGATCTACTCTTCTTACAGGGGCTTCTAAGGGTCTTCTCCTTACATGTCCAAACCACCTAAGGCGAGATTCTCCCATCTTTTCCACAATAGGTGCTACCCCTACTTTCTCTCTAATGCATTCATTCCTAATCCTATCTAGTCATGTATGGTCACACATCCAACGCAACATCCTCATCTCCGCGACACTGATCTTATGCTCTTGTTGGCTTTTTATCGCCCAACATTCAGTACCATACAACATCGCAGGCCTTATAGCTGTGCGGTAAAATTTACCCTTAAACTTGAGAGGTACTTTTCTATCACAAATAACTCCTGAAGCCCTCCTCCATTTCATCCATCCAGCTTGAATCCTATGGTTTACATCTCCCTCTATCTCTCCATCATTTTGTATGATAGATCCAAGGTACCTAAAAGAGAGCAAGAGAGAGTATGGAGAACATAAGAAACAAAAACTCACCACCCCTATAGGCAATTTTCCATTACAGCTTTAAAATCAGTTGCTGAGATTATCTGCTCCATGAAATGATTTTTCACCTTCTCTACATAATCATTAACTTAGTAGCATCTTTTGAAACTTACTACATGTTGTGCATCTCTAGCTGCAATCTCGTAGACTGTTGCATACTTGTGTCCTGCAAATTTCTTGATGCCTCTGAGACCTAATGCATATTTTCCAGATCAGTGATACTATATAAAATGTGAATAGTACACCACCAAAAGAAAATGAAACAAAAAGGAAAAAAGAACAATGCTGACTCACCATAGCAGTCCTCTTAGATGTCAAGGCTGCCAAAATTGCTGCAATTTTCTCTTAAGAAAAATGCTAATCCCACATCTCTCGCTCTCGCATCAGTTTATGTAGTAGAATTAAAGTGTAAATGTGCAGAAAATGAGATGGGCCAAGTTATAATCAAATGGTAAAAATTGTACAAATATAAGGTGATGTGTGGGTGTCTAGCATTGTTGTTTCTCTAACACCTGCTCCTCCTCACTTTTTCTCTCTCTTCCGTTTCAGCATTTTCATCAACAGTGCACATTTTCCAACCGTGAGCTCCATGAGCTCTTTTTTTACCCAGAAATATTCAAACTTGACGCTTCGTGCTTTTGTTTTGGGGGGAACTCTTGAGGTTCGCGGTGTCACATGAATGCTTGGCAGCCAACTATGTCTTGGGCCTTCAGACCCCAAACAATGCCACAAACCATGGGTACAGAATGCAATATTAATGTATTATAAAGGCAAGCCTTTGGTTGATCCTCCAATTTGTACGTGTACGTATTTATAGTATAACAGATAACCAGTCATTGTGACTCACTCAACCAAATGGGAAGATATTGAATACGAAGTGAAAACATTCGGTACAAGATGAAAGTCCACCTCTAGTATAGAATTATTATTCAGCAATTCATAATTCATAGAAGTATTGGGTTTAACAATAATTTTGAGGCAACATATCAAAGGGTCAAAGATCCGTAATAAACTAGTTCTGCTGAGCCTGTCATATAGATATGATTATCTTCTTCCCTCCACTCAATCTGCAGAGGCCCTCCAGGTAGATCAACCGTGCAATTCTGTAAAAGTTTGGCATATTAAAAAATGAGGGCAAAATCATGGTACAGTAATATTTTGGAAACAATGAGGAAGCATTTACATTATACTCAAATCCAAACAGTAGAATTAGTTATTTATTTCATTTTTATAAATATTTTGGAAACAATGAGTAAGCATTTACATTACACTTTGAAATCAGAATTGATGGGTTTGCTTTTCAAAAGGATTTGTTATGAAGAAGTTATGATTGAATAAGTTTTGAAAAAAGGAGAGACTTAACATGTACGATGACAATCACATTTATTATGTCTCTATAGATTATGATAATATTTTTAACAAAAAATCAACAGTTTTCATATTGTTAAAAGCAAAGTAGCAAACAACTTACCCTCCCGGCACGACCCTCAAGAACTGCTGCAACAACAGTAGCACAAGCTCCAGTTCCACAGGCTAGAGTTGCTCCTGTATGTAAACAGTTGAAAAAAAAAACAAAAAAAAAACAAAAAATGAACTCTCCCATACAAAAGTCTGAGGCACCTTGGACTCACCCTAACCACACTCACAACACAGACACAGCTTGGATATTAGATGTTCTAACCTGCTCCACGCTCCCAAACACGCATCTTCAGGTGAGAATTAGACAGAACTTGCACAAACTCTGCAAATTAAATCACAAGAGACCATATCATTAATGAGAGTGAGGAATTGCAACAGGATTAGAGTGATAATCTCACTACAATCATTTAGGCCTTTTAGATTGAGCTCAAGGAATCAAATCATGGATGGTGGAATATTTGGTGGACAGCCGGGGGACTGAAACATATCAAACACGCATCGAAGCTAGACATAATTGGAAATTGTATGCTCTACACAAGGGGAAGGCACAGGCACCCCCTCCCCCAACCAAAGCTAGACATACAGTCTAACCAAGTCCCACAAAAAATACCAACTGCATCATGTTCCCAAGCATTAAACTAAGAATAGTTACAAGTCAGTAAGTCGCCGTCATGGCAGAATGTTCATGTAAATTGCTATCAGCAAGCAACACGTGCAACAGAAACATATTGCCCAAGGAAGAAAAGAAAGTAAAATGGCACAAAATGGCACAAGTGGTAGAAATAAAAGATGGACAGGGTGGGCATAGGATAAACAACATCATAAAGAAAGTTGACAATCAAATCATATATATAGACAAATCTGACCTGTGTTAGTTCGTGCTGGGAACACCTCATGATGTTCAAATTTTGGGCCAATTTCTGCTAGCTTCAACTCATCAACAAGTAAATTCTGTTGCAACAAGGATTAAAACAGATATGATATATGTGGGCAAAGCAGAAAAAATGTTAAGTTCCTGTAACACTGCTGTAAGACAGACTAAAGCTTACATTTAAAGATGTGTTAGAAAAAAAAATGCAGTAAAAATTATAAAATTTCAAAGGAACTGTTTTTCTTTTGAAATAAATGGTTATATATTCAATTGTGTGGATGAATGTCTATGTATTTGTATAAAATATCTTATATCTTATTAGTGATCACTGATCAGTGTCTTTTCTTCCTACTCGTACACAGTGTTTCATTCCATTGAATAGATCCAGAATGCATTATAGTATTATAAAAGGAAATTGTAACTACGCAATATCTATTATATGTCAAAAATATAGACCTGGCTTCCTTTTTTACTGAAAGTTACACAGTGTGGATTTCCCATGCTGACACAAGTCACATTCCAGATAACTCCATCTACATCTAGCTCTGATTTAACAACAGCATGATCCTTGTTTGCAGGTAACTTAGTAGGCACATCTGATGCTTTAAGAATTGGTTCCCCCATATCAACTCTGACCTGAAACAGTTAGTATTATTGTCTATCAAGCTGAAGAAACAGAACCAATACCAGATAAGTGACCAAAAGAAAACTCCTCCTTGACCTTAAACCAATTCACAACAGTACATAAAAAGGCACCATGGATGCAGCATGAGCTGATGCCTTTAGAGCATATCACATGTCAATAAGTAAATTGCAAATATTAGCCACATAAGAACGTACATTTCCATCCTCAAAGACTTCAGGAACAATCAGCCCAGCACCAGTATGTATGGTAAAACTGCAAAGTATAAAAATATATCGTTAGATGAAATTTCAACAAGGCATTCATTATCAAATGATAATGATTGAAGTGGCAACTAGACCATGGTTAAAAATCATCATCAATTTATTATCTTCACTTTTAAATATTATCTAATATGCAAATTTTATCTCTAAAAATTAATTATTTTCTTTACAGATACACATATGAAAAGCTTCCCTAAAAACACAATATCACAAGCAACAACCCATAAGAAGCAAGACGGTGCGAAAACACTGAAAAGGGAAAGAAAAAAAAATGGAACAGAAAATTTTCAGAAAGAATTACAGTAATGACCATACATACCTATGCCTCCCATGTAAATTCTCAAGCTGAGAAACGAATTTGGCAAAGCACCGCACTCCATTGCCACACATCTAGGGATAAAATCATAAAAGTGTCAATTATAGAAACAAGAGTGAACTTGTCAACGATAAAAGTAGTCCATTCAAGACCATGAATGCATCACGAAAGATAACTCAGCAAGTGTATTCATAAAAAGAATTACCTCGGGCTCACTACCATCAGAGTTGAAAATCCTCATGGTATAGTTAGTGCCATTGATGCCAGGCAAGACAAAGATAACTCCATCAGCACCAACACCAAAGTTACGGTCACATAGTTGCACAGCTTTCTCCGGACTGATCTTGGGCTCGGAAGAGTCTCTATTGTCAATCTATTCCAAAAACCACACACGATACCAAAACTTGTTAAAATAAGACGCAATCAAAATACAAAAACCGAGTATTTGATAAGAGGAATCATTACCAAAACGAAGTCGTTTCCGAGGCCGTGATACTTGGCGAAATGGAGAAAGCCAGTGCCTTTGCGGTCGAGGAATGAAGTAGAGGTGGTTTTGAAGGGGGCATCAATGCTCATGGAAGAAGCAGCAGTGATGCGAGAATTGGGGTATTTGAAAGTGCGTTGAGGCGTGGCCAAGATGGATTGGGAAGTAGAGAATAGAGGAGAAGAAGGGTGACGGAGATTAACGGAGGATGTGAGAGAGCGGCGAGTGGGAGATGTAAGAGGAAGAGAAATGGTGGAGGCTATAGCCATTCTCACTGTCTTTTTGAGACTTTGACTTTAGGGCTCTCAATACTGCTGCTATTTAAATACTTAGCATCCCGGCTCAACCAAACAAACAGGCAGTTACGGGCTACCAAAAAAATTTAAAAAATAAAAACACAAATGAAAAAACAGGAAGAAAAAAAAAATTAACATACACAGTTACACACACATGAGAGCGAAAGGGATATAGCAGAAGATGATGAGCTTGATAAGCAAAAGGCAACCTGCTGTGTGGGAGGTTTGAATCAATTGAGATGGTGCTCGGAAGACTGCTGGTTGTTGAGGCCTCTTGCGTGATTCCGTTGGGTCGGGTGGGTCAGTGGCTATACATCTGCTCGCTGAGTTGTGGGGAGTCTTTGATGGACGATGGGATATATAAACAGGTGGAGTTAACAAATTAAATAGACTCTGAAGTGGTTCTCCGAGTGAACACATTCACATCACAGATAAGTCTCGTTGTTGCTCTACTAGTTGCAGTCGCAGCTTGGTTAATTAATAGAATAATAAAGGAGATTATTGGCAGGGATTCGACCATATAAAAGACTCAGCACATATACAGAGAAGCGAATAAGCCTTCGGATCTTCTTGCAAATTTGGCTTTGACAAGCGCTCAGTATAGTTGAATGTTCATTTTGATGTAGGCTGATATATCGTGAGTCTCTGCTCCCAGAATAGTCTCTAGTTTTTCCTTCTTTGTTTTTTGGGCTTATTAAAAAAAAAAAAAGACAACATTTGGGATGAAAATTACTTGTCACCTTTGTTGTTTTTTACTTAAATTTTATTACGTAAAAAATAAATTAAAATAAAATAAAAAAACAAAAAAAGATATAATTAAATTTTAAATAACAAAATAAAAAGATAAATAATCTTCATCCTAACCTTCAAAAATTGAATAAGAGTTGATAAAAAAAATTCAAAATTTTAAATAATTTTTAATTAGATATTATTTATAATAAATTTTAAATTAATTTAAATGTGTAATAAAAAAAATTATATAAAATATATTAATATTAAATAATAATTTAAATACTTAAAAATAATATAATAAATTATATTTTCGCGCCGAACGGCTCTGTCTGAGGTGTAAGTTGTAACGTCGTAGTAGGTGAAAAATATTTTTTGGACTTTATGGTTAGCTTAATGATGACATGAACCATGTCGGCCTCTCATCACAAAATTCTCTCATGTCTGCTTGCAATTTCATTGTTATTATTATTTGAAATTTATGTCAAAAACTTATATATTATACTTTTTTAAATTATAAAAATTTTGTTATATTTTTGAAGATAAAAAATTTAAAATTATTTTTTAAAAAAAATTTTATTCAAAACATTTAAATTTAAAAAAATAATACAAAAAATTTATTTTAAATTTCTTAACAAATGTCTTAAAATACTTGATAGAAAAATTCATTATACAAATATAATAATATAACTGTTAAAAAAGATGGCTTCCCAAGAGTGGGTAAAGACTTAGATTGATTTTAATCTAATTATATAGATTAAATTAATCAGTACTTGAATAATTTAATATTACATAATTATTTTATATTAAAAGTAACAATATGTCAAAATAATTTTTTACATAATTTATGTAGACAAGATCTATATAAGTATTTATCTAAAATGTGCTTATTTCTAAAATAAGTAAGCAAAAATATATCTACATAATTTAATAAAATGTATTAAATCTAACTCATTAAATAATTTATAAATAGATATAACATTATTTTCTTAAAAAATAAGTTCATTTTAAAAATATTTTTATTAAAAAAACTTGCACGGGATTCATCCCTATTTTGTCGTAGTTAAACAAAAAATATGAATTTTTTTTATTTTCTTAACTTTTTGTATGTACAAATTATTTAGGTGTGTTAAAATTAAAGTTTTAAAGAAAAGAGAATCAGAGTTTATTCTTTATTTTGAGTAAATATTATTATATTTAATTTTTTTAAATGAATGAATAAAATAAAAGATGATCACATTTTTTATTTTTATTTATTTATTTTACAAATATTTTATAATTATCTTAATTTTGATAAATAATCTTCAATTTTCTTTCTCTCTAAAATCTTCCATCCAAACATACCCTTAAAGTGTTTAGAATGCAAAAAACAAAAATAAAAAATGATTAAATTACAAATCAATTTTGATTTCAATTTTAAAAAAATAAAAAAATTTATTTTTAAATTATTAACAGCTTAATAGAAAATTCATAATTTTTAATTAAATATAAATAAATTTGTTATAAATATTTAAATTATTATTAAAATAATAAAATAAATATATCATAAAAATGAGTTTCAAACATAATATATTTTCAATTTTTAAATCCCATTTTTTTAATAAAATTTAATTTTAATTTTTAAATAAAATTAAATTATTTTCAATATTTCAAATAATAATTTGTTTAACACATTAATTTGTACATTGCTTTTTACTTTAAAATACTTTAAAATGAACGAATAATAAAATAATAAATATATAAAATTTTAAAAATTATTAGAGATTTTTCAATATTTCTATTGAGTGAATAAGTTGTAAAATCGTTTGTAGCAAGTCATGGTGAAAAATATTTTTCAAGACTTTACATGGTTTTAGTTTAATGATGACATGAACCATGCTCATTACCTTTGTAGTCGTTTTTGTTATCACAAATTCTTTCATGTCTGCCTCCCCTTGCTTGATGATCATCATTGTTATTATTGTTTAAATTTATATCAAAAACTTATATATGATACTTTTAATTGCAAATTATACAAAAATTGCCATGGAAGAATTTTAAATATAATTTTTATATGTATATTAATTTATATCATATATTAATATAAGAGATTTTAAAATTATAATTTTTACTTTTATAAAATAAAATATAGATTTATTTAATACATTAAAAATTTAAAATTAAAATAAAATAAAGGATACTTTTTATACAAAATTTTTCACTTTTTGTTTTCTTTCTCTCAGTTTTTTTTTTTTTTGCTGATTGTAATAATGTTCAATTTTCTCGATTTGTAATTTCTTAACAAATATCTTAAAATACTTGATACTGAAAAAATTCATTATATAACAAAATATAATAATATTAACTGTGAATCCATATCTGGAAGGCCATTAAAAAATTATCTTGACATTAGATAAATTACTAACTTCATTCTAGAGGCTGGATAAAGACTTATATACAGAAAATTTTATTTATCTAATTATAAAGTAGATTAAAATTAATCATACTTGAATAATCATACAAAATAATTTTATAAATGTTATATAAATTATTTTATATTAAAACATAAATAATAACTACTTTTTTACTATGCATTTGAAAAATTAATTTAATTTACAAATAAAATACTTTGTAGATAGATCTATACAAATATTTATCTAAATCAAAGATTATTTTTTAAAATAAATAAATAAAAAAAAAAGATATCTTTATTTAATTTAATAAAATATATTAAGATCTTAATGTTCAAATTAAATAATTTATAAATAGATTTAACATTATTTTTTATCTTTAAAAAATAATAATTCAATTTTAAAACTATTTATTTGTAAAGAAGCATTAAAAATAATTTTCTTTTTTGAATCGGATGACATTATCATCCCAATTTTGTCGATATGTTAAACATAAAATATGTAATTTTTTTCAAAACTATTTGTTGATTTTTTGTATGTACAATTTATTTGGTGTTGTTACTAGAATTGCAGTTTTAGAAGGAATTAATAGAATCTAGGGTTTATTCTTTATTTTCAGACACGTAAATATTATCTATATTTAATTTTTTGAAATGAGTGAATAAAATGAAATTTTGATGATCTCTATAAATTCTCTTTTTTCCTTTTTTGTTTTTTGGGCTTATTAAAAAAAACAACAACATTTAGAATGAAAATCACCCCACACTTTTTTTTTTGTCTTTCACTTAAATTTTATTGAGTAAAAAATAAATTAAAATAAAAAATAAAAATATTTTATAATTACTCAAAATTTAAAAACAAAATAAAAAAAGATAAATAATCCTTCCCAACTTTAAGTTATTAACAACTTAATAGAAATAATTTTTAGTTAGACCAAAATATTTAAATTATTATTTAATATGTATAATATAATAAAAATTATCATAAATTATATTAAATTTTAAATATAATTTTATACATATTAAATAATAATTTTAATATCTAAAAAATAATGTAATAAATTATATCTACCTAAAAATTTATCTTTCAATAGCTCTATTTGAGGTGTAAGTTGTAACATTGTAGTACGTGAAAAATATTATTTAGACTTTATGGTGAGCTTAATGATGATATGAACCATGTTGGCCTCTCGTGACAAAATTCTCTCATGTCTGCTTGCAATTTCATTGTTATTATTACTTGAAATTTATGTTAATTTCAAACACAAACTTAAATAAAAATGTTTATTTACACATTAATTTTTACATTGTAGTTTTTACTTTTAAATACTTAGCACTCATGCGATGCTGTGGCGGAGGGAGGGGGAAACATGGGTATGTCATGATCTCCTCTAACTTTATCATTATCTTTGTATATTCTTTTATGTATTTAGTTTATGACTTTCATAAAATGAGTTAAGTTTACACTTGATTTTTTTAATTATTTAAAACTTTTGTGTAAATGATATAATCTTTACAATCATACAAGATTTACCTATACAAATTAAAAAGAAAAAAATTTAAAGAAAGTAAAAAAAAAGGAAAAAAATTTCTCCATATTTTATATGTTTCGTATGGCCCCCTTATACTAAATTTCTAGCTCTGCCCCTAATGCGATGAACGAACATATAAAATAAAATAAAAAAAGTATAATAAAATTAATTATAAAAAATATTAGAGATTTTTCAATATTTCTATTGAGGGAACATCAACAAAAAATATTTGTTTGTCTCTCAACAAATTTAGCAAGTCATGGTGTCCTTATTTTTCTTCAAGAGATGTACATCAAGCTTTTAAGTTCAATTTCCACTCATACATCAGTACTTTGACTTCTTCCTCTATGCTCATTACCTTTGTAGTTGTTTTTGTTGTAGCATTATTCACCATCTTTATAATTATTTCTATCTTCCTCCCCTTCTTGATGATCATCCTTATCTTCTTCATCATTGTTTATATGATAGTATCAAATTTCTTACCATCCACATTCTTAATTGCACATATTCAACCGACAGCAATAGCACATAATTTCCATGGAAGAATATTTATGTATTGAATTTTTATAAAATTATAATAAAAGTCAAAATTGCTTTAAAAAATCAAAACGGGCATAATTATTTGGTAATAAGTTTTTTTATATGATTAATAATTTATTTATTTTGAAAAAAGCCTTTTTTACATTATATTGCCATAAAAAGGCAGTTGCAATAGTCTATAATTCAATCTGTGTAGCTTATTAATAAATTTGAATTAATGGGACAGTCATTGAAATAATAGTGTAGCCTATTGATTGAAAACGATGGTTTAGATAAAAATGATGAGTTAACGTTGATATTAGTTGAATAGTTGAAAATTATCTAACCTTATTGCAATTCAAATTGACTATAGTTGACATTCTTCATTACTATTGTATTTTAAATAAATGAGTTTAATTGTTATTCATTCTTATTTTTATCTTTCTATTATATTCATTTTCATTTTCTTTTAAAATCCAATTCATATTAATTAATCAAGTTAAAATCTCATTTTATCTTATCTATTTTTTTCTCACTATTTTCTTTATTTATAAAAAATTTTTTTTCTTCCCATTTTTTTCACTCATCCAAACAAAGGGTTAATAGTGTTTCGCTTAGAATGTAAAAAAAAAAATGAAAAACGATTAAAAATTGCAATATTAAAATCTTATATTTTAAATATTTAAAAATAATAATTAAATAATTTAATTTCTAAAATGTTATGAATTTCATTATTTTTTTTTAGAAAATCCATCAAATTTTAATTGATAAATTTATTATGATTTAATTTGATTTTTTTTAAATAAATATTTATTTTATCTTATAAATTACTTATAACTTTATATCTCATACGTAAAAATATAAAAAGTAATATATATAAAAAAACAAAATAAAATAAAATCAATCATTATTTTAATGAGTTCAAATATAATAATAATTTTTTAATCAATTCAAATTCAATTTTTATAATAAATTTTAAATACAAAATTTAATTTTTCTAAATCAAATTAAATAATTTTAATTTTAGTTAATTTCAAACACAATCTTTGAAAAACAGAAAATTAAGCAAAATGTTTATTTACACATTAATTTTTACATTGTAAAATTTTTACTTTTTAATGTGGTTATAGTATTTTTATGACATCATGCGATGAATTATAAAATAAAATAAATTATAAAAAATATGAATAATAAAATTTTAAATAAATATTTCTATTGAACATGAACATCAACAAAAAATATTTGTTTGTCTCTCAACAAATTTAATAATGTCATGGTTTGTCCTTATTTTTTTTACTTGCAAGAAAAATTCAATACATCAAGCTTTGTCAAGTTCAATTTTCATTATCTACCTTGAGACTCACTATGAGGTACCTTTGTTAGTTGTTTTTACCATAGTATTATCCATCATCTTTATAATTATTTCTATCTTCCTCCTCTTGTTGATGATTATCCTTATCTTCTTTATCATTGTTTATATGATAGTATCAAATTTTTACCATCCACATTCTTAATTGCACATATTCAACCCACAGCAATAACACATAATTGCCATGGAAGATTATTTACTTATAATTTTTATATGTATATTATATTTATATTATATATTAATGTAAAAGATATATTAAATTAATTTATATATGATTATAATATTTTTTGATGAGATATAAAAATAAATTTATAAATAAATTAAAAAAATTAAATATATAAAAAAGTTAAATAAATAATTTAGATTGAAATTAAATAAAGGATACTTATTGAAGATGAACATCAAATCAACATCAAATCACTTTTTGTTTTATTTCTCTCAATTTTTTTTTAACAAAAGTATAAATTAACTGATTGTAATAATGTTTTTTTAAGACTCAATTTTTTTAAAAATTAAAATTGTAATAATAATGCAATTTTCTCGATTTGTAACTCATTAATTAGGCTTTTTGCCACATTGTCAATAAAAAATTCAATATAAAAAGAAATGACAAAATTTGTCACACTGAAATGAAATCTATATTTTTATTATAACAAAATTACTTTGAGACGCAATTATTACTACTGTGAGGTATCCATATCTTGACATTAGATTGCCTACACATTACCATAACTACATTATCTTGACATTAGATTGCTAAACATTACCATAACTTCATTCTATAGGCTTTTTTTATATATAAATATTTTATATACATTTTTAAAAAATATGTATATAATAATTATATTATATATTAATATAAAAGAGCTAAATATTAAATTATCTTATATATCAGTGATCTAATAACTTTTTTGAAAACTTTCGATATAAAATAAATTTATAAATAAATTAAATAAAATTAAATATATTTTAATTAAACAAATAAAGGTAATAAAAAACCTTTGCTTGTATTTTGATATGTTATCCGTTATAAGCATCAATCACTAATTACATAAATAATAACTACTTTTTCATTATGCATGTTGAGAGTTGAAAATTAATTTAATTTAAATGCTTTAAATAAAATACTTTGTTTAAAAGTTGTAGAATAGAAATTAATTTGAATTTTAAATCAAAGATTAATTTGGTTTACAAATAAAAACACTCTGTTTAGAAATTTGTAAAATAAAAAATGATTTGGTTTGATTTTTTTCAAGTTTCATTATTTTGATTGAGAATTGGTTACAAATTAGAATTTGCTCTTGGTCTCTTGGATTTGAATGTATTTGTTTTGATATCTAAATCAAATTAAATATATGTTATTTTCAAATCAAGTTAAATCGAATTAAATATATTTAATATCTAAATCAAATCAAATTAATAATATCAATTATTAACTACTATTTATTAAATGTGAAGAAGCAATTAATGACATTAGAATTTTCTTTTTTTGAATTGGATGACATTATCATTTTTTTTACTGAAATGACTTTATCATTTTCAAATTTAAAGATGTGGATATGGTTTGTAGCATATTTTGAATTATTATTTTAACTCAAAACTATTTGTTGATTTTTTTAATATTTTAATTATAAATAATTATAAAATACAATAAATTTCTTTTTTTGAATTGAATGACATTATCATTTTTTTTACTGAAACGACTTTATGATTTTCAAATTTAAAGATTTTGATATCATTTTATAGCATATTTGAATTATTATTTTTTACTCAAAACTATTTGTTGAAATTTTTTAATATCTTAATTATAAAATACATTAAATTAATTCAAACACCTTTAATTAATATCTACTCACAATTGAATTAGTAAAAAATAATTATTGTTAGTAAAATGATATTTTTGAATTAATTTCTCTGAGCAGCATCATTCAAAATCTTGTATTTTAGTGATCTTAAAGTAACTGAAGTCCATTTATCTCTCTCTTGACTGCTTTGTGAAAAATGTCTTATGTGCAGTCTGAAACTAGTGAAGGGACAAATCATATATTGTGATTGAAGAATTGCTACTTATGATCTTCCTATTGTTTTTAAGCGTGGATTGGGCCTCCTTTCTACGATTATAATTGCTATGTGTTTCTTTATGATGCGTTTATACATATATTAGTTTTTAGACGAAGATCCTCTCCTGTTCCCATTTTCCTTTGTCAAAATAGGAGAGGATTTTGTTTTGTCAAAATAGGAAAAAATAGAGGTTAGAGGGTGGGAGAGAGGGGGGGGGGCGAACAGGATCCATTTTTTCCTGTTTTTTCTTGTTTTGAACAGGAGAAGATCTTCATCTTATTAGTTTCAAGTGTTCTAGTCCAATTTAGTTACATCACCACCACGAGATAGTCCATATATGATTGAAATAGTTGCTGTTATAAATTCTACTACGGCTGGTCTTATGAATTTTAAATCCCAACTTCGAAATAGTATAGCAATCGTAAGTTTATGTTTGTTTGAGTCTGTTCTTGAAAGTTGAAGTTATGAATGTATAATAGAAAATGCACCAAAAAAGTATATTGTGACGCGATTCATCCAGTTAAAGTGAGCTACAATTGCCAGCCATAATGGGCAAGAGGAGGGTAGAGTCAATTCCATTCGTTACAAAGAAAATTTTGGTCTCATAACTGAAACCTAAGTACAATATAAGAACCAGTCCACTCACATTCAGTTACGTTTTCTTAGAATAAAAAACGTTGTATTTGTCCCCACAAAAAAACCAACAAACGGTTGAATTTGAGTGCACGTTTGTTCTATAGTATCAGATACACTCAGCAAAACTGTGGTTCCTCTGTCAAAGCCCAATTGTGAGTTAGCCACATAATCTATTTCTAAAATATAGGTCCTAAAATAGGCCGGAAGCAATTGACAATGAGAGAAAGGGATATCAGTGAGATATTGGGAAACAACATCCCTATAACCACGGAGAAGTTGATATACTGAACCACTGTTGAATTAGAATATAAAAAAGGCGTTATTTTTTTTTTTAAAATCCTTTCATTCTCTTTTGTCTTGAAAGCAACTTCACCTACATCGACATATATGAGGTTGCCCATTCGAGTTTACAGAAGCAGCTTGTATTCAACCCAGAACTAGTAGTAATTTCCTAGATTCAGACACAGCCAACCCACTTTGGTTGCGCACGTGAATTGTTCATAGCTAGCTAAATATGATTTCTTCTGAGAATGAGGTGAATGATTCTTCTATTCTCTTTCTAAATGGATTTTCATTATTTTCATTTGTGTTTCAGTTAATTTCTTTTGATTGCATTATTGGATGTTCCATATATACATTCTTCTTTATGTTAGGTGTATATCAACGTTTAATCGTTTATTTATGATATGGGACTCAATCGATGGAATAAAAAGCACCAACTAGATTCTATTTGAATACTGGACTAATTTTTGGTTGACTTGCCCCACCTATGATTTATTGCCCATCTAAATTTGAATTGAAGCAATGTTTTGCAAAGTGGGGTTACGACTGTCGACTCTGGAACTGAGACTTTTCCCCCCCAAACCTGCCATTGAAGCTTTAGTTTGTGTTTTGATGGTAATAATTAATAAATCAAATCTACAAGATGCACTTGAGAATGACAGAATAACTAATCCTACTGGGATGTATGTAGCTTGGGGAACACAATTATTTGTGTTCATATTATTGTCAAAAGAAATAATATAAACAAAACAAAAGCCAATGAAAAGTTGAACGTAATATTGCTTTATCTTTTTGACCAAAGGGGTAAGAAGTTAAATGCTTGTCACTTTTTGAAGCCCTGCTATTTCACATGCCAAACAACTATTTAGCATTTACTATGACTAACAAATTTACATGTTAAAACCACTTGTGGCTTTGTGGCTTCTGGAATCTGTATGCTATATTGAAGAAGTTAAGGCAAAGGGATTTTGTCTTACCATTTTTTAACAAAGCCTATACCTTGGTCCCAATCTTTCAGTTAAAATACTCAAAGGCACAAAGCACTGCAGTTTCTAATATCTTGTTGGCAGTTTATTCTATTCTGAATTCTGAGTTTCACACTGACTTAACTACGTATTCTATTGACAGAGTATTGATGAGATTAAGGACAGGCTTCTCTGCACCAAGCTTGAACTGATAGCAGCAAGAATGGAAGTCAATAGTGAGATAAAGAAATATGACGAGACCATTAAACGCTTATTCATGGTATTAAAGAGAGTTTGCCAAGAAAGAGATGAAGCAAGAGACCAGCTTCAATTTCTACTAAGAAATTTCCAGCCATCTACCTCAGCTGAGACAAGCAGTACTATTCCACAAGTTGATCATCCTAAGCGCCCACCAGTCCTACAGTACAAAACGAAGCCATCAATGAAAAACACCAAAGTATATGATTTATCCTTGGCAAGTCTCCAATCAAATGAGAAGCATTCCTCTATGGGTTTTTCTCACACAAGAATTGCTGAATCAAGCAACTTGGCATTGCCAAAGCAACCAAATCATCAAAACAAACATGGGACAATCCAGGCAGATATAGGTGCTTCAAGAGATAACATGGTTGATAGTGCTTCACTAGTGATTGATAAACTGGTTTGGGGGAAGCCCTTGCCTAAAAAAGGTAGATTGCTACAAACTGTAACAGAAGCTGGACCATTGCTTCAGACACTTCTGGTTGCTTCTCTTCCACGGTGGCAAAATCCGCCTTCTTTATCTTCATCTTGCCTTCCACCCAATGGTACCCAAGACAATGATTCTTCTACCAATGCTTATGACAAGGCAAGTGTTAATCCAAATGGAGTTATTCCATCTTCTTTAAGTTTGGCATTTTCTAATGGACCTTCTCAGATGTCTTCTGCGTTTGGTTCTGGGTTATCAGTGAAGAATGAACCAATGTCATATGTGGATATAGATTCCAATTGGATGCACAATCATATATTAACTGGAAAAAAGAGAAAGCATTTTTGAGGCTGGATGCTCTGTACCTCCTCCCTCTTTTCTTCCTTATGTATCATAATTAGGCTTTCTCTTTTATTTTTTTAAATTTAAAAATATGTGAGATAATAATCAACTATATATATAATTTAGCATCGCTAGGTTACAATTGCACTGTCTTCTTAAACTTTACCAGATCAATGATGTCATGTATATATATGGAAGTGAGACTGTTGAATGAGAGTAATGATCATGGTTAGAAATAAATTATGCACTTATTCCTTCTTATTTTCTCCTTTTTCAAAATCTAATTTTCCATGAAAGGTTTCAAGCCTGCAAATCTTGAATGATTGCTCAAGTCTTCGGTCGCTTTGCTTTGTTTTGGACGTCAAGCTCTTGGACGATATTTAACTAGTCATATGGAGCAATGCGTACTTAAAGGAAGGCGATGTAGACGAACCTATCCAATTTAAATGTGCAAATGATGCGGATTATTGAGGGAACCATGTAGACCATCGTTGTGATGTTGAAATATGACAAACTTATTATTCAGGGGGGGAAAAATAGTAGTAAACTTGGTGTACCCTTAAAATTTAGAATTAAAAAAAAAAAATCACGCGAGTTTCTTATACAAATTTTTATATAATAAAACTCATTGCTAAATTTTTTATTAACATTTTTAAGTGTAAAACTTTTCCCAAATAACTTATGACTCAGGCTTTGAAAAACTTCATATCCCCATAGAAAAGTAGCCAAACATTAAGAAAGAGGAGAGGAAACTCCCCTAATAAAACTCTTTGAACATTATTCAGCTTAATTTATACTTTACTCTTTGAAAAACTTTATTAGCATTTGTATTAAGTATATAAATAAATTCTCCTACTTGTCTAGCATTTTATAAAAATGTTAAGAGTACAATTTAAAAAATCATCCGAAAATATAATTTTTTATGTGAGAAAAGTGATAACAAAATAATCTAAAGGAAAAAGTGTGAAAGAATTATTTTCTTTTGAGCAGTAACCCATCCTCTAATAACTTACACAAACCTATTGTTATTTTAATTTTAAGTTCTCACCAATACCCATTCTGTTTCCACAAGTTGTGACACTACATGGATTTTCTTTTTACTTCTTTTGGTAAACATGCATTTGTTTTTGTCTTAATAATATTGTTAGTTGCATGCACACACAAAAATTGTTAGTTACATTACATATAGTGTTTTAAAAGCCGGTTCAATTGGATCATAGACCGGTTATGGTACCAGTTCTGGTTGGATCAAAGAATCGTTTAGACTGATGAATCGTTGAATATCGGCAAAAATCGACCAATCGGTCGGATTAACCGGTTCTGTTTTTAAAGAAAAAAAAAAGAGATAACCCAATGTTCTTCCCTCCATATCCTATTGCCTTCACTTTTCATGCACTTCAGCCCTTCCTATCTTCATGCCGCTACGTCTTCGCGACCATGTCTGGCCTCTTCGACAAGCTTTTCACGATTTCGGCAAGGTGCTGCACATATGGTGGTTTTGCGTCTCCTCTGGTTTATGAGCACACATTTTCACTTTTGAGCAATGTGCATAAGGCTTTATGATACTTTGTAGCCCATACCCACCACCTGTCATGCTATCATTTGTCCTCTAGATTACATGGTTCCACCATATCTCCAACTCCGACATTAACTTAGTTTTGTATTTTCGTTTACTTACTTTTATCTTAGTTTTATTTTGTCTTAATTTTTCCGTGAAACAGAGCGGCCAAACCTCCAAAGCTCCACTTTTAATTTGATTAATTTGATATATATTATATTATATTCAAATAAAAAAATTATATTATTACATATATTGTATAAAAATAAAAATAAAAATTATTATAATAATGATTTAACCACCAAATAAATTAATTAAACAATAAATCATTCATTTCATCGGTTAATGGTTCAACCGATTTTTAAAATATTAATTACATATGTTTTTTTGGACCTACTTCCTAGTTTTGTTTTGGGCCTAACTTATTTGGACAAGGCCCTAACAAAAACGACCCATTAGCCCAGCAAGTTAATTGCTACCTCTCCAATCCAACTCCAAGTGAAGACCAAGAAAATCCAACTCCAAGTTCCAAGGGCTACTCACAATCCAGCAGCAAGAGCGGTTCAAAGGATAACAATCAAACTGTAGGGCCCACATCCTAACCATGGGTTAGTACTGCTCGCTCATTCTTTTAACCACGGTTAAGCTCTGCACGTTCTCTCTCTCTGTCTCTCGCTCTGTCCCTCTGTTTCTCGGCCTTAGCCTTTGATCTCATCGAATCCAACATTAGGGTTTCAAATTTGGGAAAATTTTTCCCAATTCAATGTTTCTGATCCGAGTTTTATCTCCGATGCTTGAATAATTTGAATTCAATTGAAGAATTTCCATGTATTGTGACGAGAGCTATACGCACAGATAAATGGAGACGCAGCTAATTATCGAGTTTCCGCATAGGAACATGGACAAGAGGCCAAGGAAGAGGCCTCGTTTAACATGGGATATGCCCCCACCACCACCTCCTCCTCCTCCTCTTCCTCCCCCAAAGGTTTTCATTTCTTTCTTCTCTGCATGTTTATGTATTCTTTCTAATCTTTTCCCCTTGCATTTTCACTTGCCCTTTACAAACCATCATTACTTTTTCCCCCCCTAGCCATAGCTGTTTCCCTTGTATCTGATGCTTATACGCGAATATTCTTTGCATAATTGGCCTTATGTGTTCCTATGCTTGCTTGAAAAGTTTTTATTTCCCCTGTGAAATTTTCTCTGGCTGGACAGTTTTAGCTGAATTAATGTGTGTAGGAATGGTCACGCTTGGTTGGATCCGCTATCTACTTTTTTTTTTTCCATAAAAAATAAAATCTTCTGCTTGTTTAGTTATTAATTTATTTATTTATGTTTTTAATTGAAGTTTAGGCGCAGCGAAACATATGGATTTATAAGCAATATGAGGTTACAGCACGTGAATATACTTTATGCTGATGGAAACATTTTGTTTAATTTTTGCATGATTGATCTGTGAATGCTTGCAGGTTATTCCTGCAATATATTGCAGCCAGGAGGTTGGGAATGGAGTGGTTCCAAATCATGGTTACTCGTCCGTGATTTATAGGGGAATGCCTCGCAATGGATCGCCCCCTTGGAGGCCTGACGATAAAGATGGTCACTACATTTTTGCCATCGGTGAAAATTTAACACCTCGATGTTGGTGATTCATCCTCATTTACTTTATGAAGTTTATCTGGTCCAATGTGATGTTTGTTAAGTCATAGCACAGACTTTTCCCTCCCCCCTTTTTTTAACTCCTAAAGTGGTTGCATATGAGTATGAATGATTATTTCCAGCAGTTAAATGTGTGTGGGGTAGTTTTGATTTGTTTTTGTGACAATTTTGCATTTAAGCATTAGTTATATATGCTTATGTCATATATGGCCTTCTTCTCTAAAATTGTTTTCTTTGTTATGTTTGCAGACAGAATTCTCAGTAAAATCGGTGAAGGTAGATAATACTTCGGTTTCCATGTTATTTCAATATCCTGCCCTTTCTAGATCTTTTATGTTAAAAGACTTTTTAAGCTTATTAAAATCTCATTCTTGGACTTTTTATATGTATTTAGTATGTTGGCCACTTGGCCTAATGTGGATGTCCAAAATTTATGCAGGAACATTTGGCCAAGTCTTGGAATGTTTTGACAATGAAAAGAAAGAAGCTGTGGCAATTAAAGTTGTTCGCTCCATAAACAAGTATCGTGAGGCTGCAATGACCGAAATCGATGTCTTGCTGAGGCTAGCCAGACATGACATTGATGGTGCACGGTAAGAGATATTTCTGGTTGTCTTCCATTATTGGTTGTAGATGCTAAAAGCGATTGTGGTATAAGTGGTTTTATTCCTTGCAGTTGTGTGCAAATACGGAATTGGTTTGACTATCGTAATCATATTTGTATTGTAAGTATTTATTGATATTTGTAATTTGATTAATATGACAGGAATGTCTATTCCATCATGCTTAAATATTCTGTAAGTTAAAAAACTTGCGGATGGATTTAAATGGTTTCAACAGGTATTTGAGAAGCTTGGACCAAGCTTATATGATTTTCTCCGCAAAAACAGCTATCGTTCTTTTCCCATTGATCTTGTTCGGGAGATTGGCAGACAACTTTTAGAGTCTGTAGCATGTGTGTGGACATATCCTGTACCAACTACCAAATTATATATTTTATGCATATTTGACGCTCCTTGTCTGTTGGGAGTTTAAGACATGTGCATATATAATAACTCATTTGAATATGGATAATATAATCTTTTGATATTTGAAACAAGCTAAACTATTATTGAATAGACACAAAATAGATACTATTACAATCAATTATGCTTTTAAATCACTTATTGCGTCACTCATATCTGCAGTTATGCATGATTTATGCTTGATTCACACTGATTTGAAGCCAGAGAACATTCTTCTTGTCTCATCAGAATTTATTAAAGTGCCAGACTACAAGGTATCATCTTCCTAATCATTCTCCGACTGTCGTGATTCAACTTTGTTTTTCACTTGTCAGTTATTGAAACTAATGTGTTGGAACTAGCAGAGGGGTGTTAATAAATTGACTTTTGGACCATGCAGTTGCTTTTTTCCTTTGGTGAAAAATGACTGGCAATAATCAATTCATGTTCTGTATTTAACTAAGACAGATTCTGCAACCATGGAAGTTTTCATGCACTTATTCCTTACAATTCTCAAAGATCAAAATTTAACATTTGTTCTTTTTTGTTGGCACATTCTTCATTTGTGGCAATTAAGTTTCTATCACGGTCCACAAAAGATGGCTCCTATTTCAAGAATCTACCCAAGTCTAGTGCCATTAAGCTCATTGATTTTGGGAGTACAACATTTGAAAATCAGGATCACAGTTATGTGGTGTCAACAAGACACTATCGTGCACCTGAAGTTATCTTAGGTAATTGTCATTCCTTGTGAAATGTATGCTCATTATATCTGTAAGCATGCATTATATTTGCCATCTGTTGTTTTTCTGTAGGCCTTGGGTGGAACCATCCTTGCGATCTTTGGAGTGTAGGCTGCATACTGGTTGAGCTTTGCTCTGTAAGTAATCGTCAGTCCAAACCTTCTTTACTTTCCTTTACTCATTATGCATGAATGGTAGAATCATAGTTGTTAATAGCACGCCATAGCAAGTGCTATAGGGTTTACCAGTGAGCCATGGGTTCTTGTGCTACACTGCGCTTCTAGCTTGGCGATTTTGATATGGCGCACAGATAATGCCACTATCTGTGCTATCACTATGTCAAAATAGTATTTGCTATTGCTGCCAACTGGAAAATGAAGCAAATGTGCTGTTTTTTGTTTTACGTATGTCCTAAATCACTTCAAAAAGCCCCATCCTCCCCTCAATTTCATCCATTGGGACCGTCGGAGTTCATTGGAGGCCTTCGTTGCCAACAGTGTTTGGTTTTGCCGGTCGAGTCTCTTCGTCCTCTGTTCAGGTGAAAGTAACTTCAACCACTCGCTATCTTCTCTGCTTTTCTCGTGCTCTCCCTCAACCCTCTTCTCTGTTCTGATTTCTTAAATCCCTCGGTTCTGGGCTACAATTATTGGGTTCTCAATCCTCTGTACAGCAGTAAAACTTGACAAGAAACAGAGGTGCCTTTCGTTTTGAGTTTTGAGTTTCCAGTATTTTGTTTTGATCTACAATGCACGTAAAGAAACGTAATTGAGCTTATTTTATTTCTTTACTTTGAGAATTCATGACTTATGTTCGTTAAAAAAAAAAGCCTCTAAATAATGCTTGCTCAATGCTGCTACGCTCGGGAGGTCTCACTGTTGCCATCACTGTAGTCTCCATTTGCACTGATCATACCGTACCACGTGGAATTTACTAGGATTGGAGTAGTTAGATAGAACTTTTATGCTCTGGTTTTAAGCTAAGAGGCCCAGGACATGTTATGTTCATATATACATTTTAGCTCAGACAATTTTGTTTTTCTTTGGGGCTGTGGATATGTTACAATGGCAAGATGCTATACTTTTGCCCTTCTTGCCATTACTTCTACCAGTAAAACTTGTTATGATTTTCGTGAGTGACTTGAGCAATTTCACTTCAGATTTCCTTTTTTTTTTTCCTTTTTTAATGTGTTCCTCTTCATTGTATATGAACAGGGCGAGGCACTTTTCCAGACACATGAGAACTTGGAACATCTTGCCATGATGGAGAGAGTTTTAGGGCCACTACCTCCCCATATGGTGGTCAGGGCTGAGTAAGAGCTTTTGGATTCTCTTTGCTTTGAGACATGTATTCTCTTTAACCTTTCTGTGGATTTTCATGTAATGCCTGATCTTGCAGTCGTCGAACTGAGAAGTATTTTAGAAGGGGTGCACGATTAGGTTGGCCTGATAGTTCAACTTCAAGAGAAAGCATGAGGGCTGTTTGGAAATTGCCTCGTTTGCCGGTAATGCCTACTTTGTGGTTTGCCTGTATCTAACTTCATGCTTCATATAATTATATCATAGGTGTATTGTTCATGAGAATACAGTTCCCAACTGATCTTCCTCTTCCATATACTTGCTGCGGTTTTGTGCGTCCATTTCTTGCTCCATGCTTTATGGCACCTTTCTTTATCTTAAAGGAGAATTCTGTAGATATATATGGGGAGAGGTTCAGATCAGTGCATAAATGGCTGAGTTGGTCAGACGTTTAAATGTGAAAGTACTTAACATTGACTGTATCAGAATTAAAAGCTAGGGATATTCTTTAACATTGTTTTACAATTAAAGTTCTTTTATTTTGCAATAGCTTCAAATTTTACACGTGAAGGAACTTGTGCTCCTTGTTGTAAACAAGGACCTTGTTCTTCTTCGTCATATTCTTTCATCCAGTTTTCTTCCATCAGCATGACAATGCCTTGAATGGTATCAATACAATCCGTTACCTGTTTATTTTCTCTAATATTCCCTTGCAGAACCTTGTAATGCAGCACGTTGATCATTCTGCTGGTGATTTGATTGACCTCTTGCAAGGGCTCCTACGGTATGACCCTGCAGAACGGCTTAAAGCAAGGGAAGCATTAAGACATCCCTTCTTCACAAGAGATCCTAAAAGATATGGTTACCCTTTATAAGTACCCCAAACATAATGGCCTGGCGGAGAAAACATGGTTGAGAATGAATGTCATAGCAACACAAATACTTGAAGTCCTTTGATTGTTTGCTCCACTGTATAGTATATTGCATTTCGTATTATACTCTGCATTGTTTGTTTTTTCCTCCTTCCTTTTCTTCCCCCCTCCACCTTTCCCCGATTGTTGTTTGAGCTAGTAAATTAATTGCTGCTGCGGTGCTGTCTGTTCAGAAACTCAGTTTTAACCTATCGTCACAAGGAAGTGGTTGAAGTGGAGTCAAATGTTGTCTTCCTAACACATGATTGGTAGGAGAGAGAGGGAGGAAGGCGTGGGGTTGGGTGAGAGATTTTTGCATGTTTTGACAAGATAGATTGAATTTGTGTCACATTATGTTCATTAATTTGGTGTATTAATATGCAAGAAATTAAGCAGTATTGCGAAAGGCCATAGAGGGGGAGAAACATAGTCCACACGTGATGTGTAATCAAGAGCACTGTTTTTAATTCCAAAAAAGAAAAGTGACTGGTTTGTAGTAGTTATTGCCTTTCAGTGATCGAGAGTAAAGTATTAAATATTTATTCTGTCTTTTCTAATTAAGAGGATTGCTAGACTGATTCTCTTATAAAGATTTAACATTTCTCTTGTGCACAATTTGTACATTTGTGTGCAGATTTTCTTTTTTCGGGTTCTACGTGAATGCCTGAATGGTGTGACTGACTCCAAGGTCCATTTCTCGTTAGTGGAATTTGTTAAGAACTTTGTAGTAAAACATTTAGGTCTGTTCAGCTGTTAAAGTCTTTTTTACTCTAATGGACGTAGAGAAAAAGTTGTTTGCACACTTGTGTGTGTATTAGTATTGTGGCGTTTAAAAAAATTTGTTCTTCCCCCGGCAAGAATCCCTTCTCCAAGTCAGTATGAATAGATTTCTTTATGTCGAGAATAACAATTCATAATTCACCGGGGGAAAAAAAATTATAAGAACATCACTTTTTATAACCTTTTAATAAACCTAACCTTTGTTGTGTATTATACTATACGTAGTTTGCATAAATTATGAAAAGTACAAAGAGAAATTTGCATCAGTGAAATTAAAATTTAAAAGAATTTAAGAAATCCAGATATTATTATATATAAAAATAGCAAATTTCATGCATATATATATATAAGCATTTTATGTCGTTCCATACAAGGATAGGAATCATAAGAGCGGACATTATGGGTTTATAGCTAGGGTTATAGCTTAATTAATGTTAAATAGTATAGTTTAAGTTTGAATATTTTTATATGCATATACTTGGTTCTAAGTATTAGGGGTGCACAACCCGATCCGTTGACCTACGAACTTGAATAACACGACTCGACCCGATTAAAAAATATCTGGGTTGGTTCGGGTAATTAGGTCTGTTCAGGTCAAACCCGATGAACCCGTCCAGATATCGGTTCGGGTTACGGGTTTAGTGAACCGATCTTATGACCCGACCCGATGACTCGAGAAAACGACGTCATTTTGGTTAAAAATTTTATATACCCTTCAGTTTCAGACTTTCAGCCTTTGTTTCGTTTCTTCTTTCTCACTTCTCATTTTCATTTCATGCCCTCACACACTCATTTTGTTTTTGTCACTTTCCCTCTGCAAGCAAAAATCCCCAAATAGAAACTCTCCCTTAACCCTTACTCCCTTAGCGCATAGCGGTAGCGCCACGCCTGACGCCATCGTCCACCTCTGCTTTCTGCTGCTCTGCTCAATCTCCAACTCTCAGCGACTCAACCCTCTCTCACTCGTTGGTCGTTGCTCCTCCTCTCCTTTCGGCACTCCCTTTCTCGTTTCGTGCTTGGCTGCTTGCTCACCTCCGTTATTTCGTTTTGGTATGATGTTTTGCTTCTTAGTTCTTAGTTACAACTTCTACAAAATTCTTCACCATTATCACACATTTGTTTGACCTAGAATACTAATAGTCAGGACAAGGATAGAAGAAAAGGCTTTCTCAAATTTCATAGATTGGTGGCAGTTTTGGCAACAGGAGAGGTGTTTGGCAAGGTTAATTTCAGAGGCCGACAAAAATCCCCAAGATGCCACCAAGCAGAGTGCTCTATATGCTGAACTCAACAAGCATAAGTTTGAGTCCTTGACATTGCACACAATGAAATCACAAAATCACAATGAAGTAGGATAGAAGAAAATTTGAATATTCTGTTTGAAAAAATATGATATAAAATTATTATTATTATTATTATTATTATTATTATTATTATTATTATTATTATTATTATTATTATTATTATTATTATTATTTTTTTCTAATCCTGAGTCTGTGATCAAGCAATTTGAAGAAAGGGAAGATGCTGTAGAGGAGTTGCAGAATATCTTCGAGCTGTTGTGATCACGAATGCTATTGCTATATTTCTTCCAAATGAGGAATCTGGAAAACCTGCTAGACTTCCTACTCTGCTAATACTCACTTTGTCTATTTGACTTTCTTCTTTTAAAAGAAATTTTATTTTTTCTTCTAAATTGCTCATTTTTCATTAGCAGAGGAGTAAAGTAGGGAAGTAAAACTTGACGGTGGAGGGTGATAATTAATCTGCACTTGAGAAGCATTGGACCCAGGCCAGAGCTTGTGATTATGCCATTTTGAGTGTTCTCGGCCTTACTTCAGGCCTAAACTGTTGAGATAGCCTTTACACATATTACTACTCGGGTTGGTTCGATTCGAGTTATCCGAATTTTTTCCCCTGAACCGACCCGACCCAACTGGACTTTAATTAATTGATTTAGACATTTTTTTTCCTTAAATCCGAACCAACTTGACCCTTGTGCACCTCTACTAAGTATAGCCTAGGTAGTATTACTACCTAATATGTACCAAAAAAGTATATTACCTGATATGTTTTTTATATTCGTTATCTGTAGTATATATATTTCAAAGGTCATGTTAAGAAAAGTTTCGTCAAGTGTTTAAGTTTTTTCCCTCTAAAACTATAAACTTTCTAATGGAAAGTTTTTAAAACATTTATTTAATATATTTAATAAAAGAACAAAATTTGGTTTCAATCCTGATTGAAGGAAGTTCTTCTAACTCCTATCTAATATGTTGTCACATGTCTATTACTCATTTAATTTGTTATTATGTGTCAATTAACTTAATTAAATGAGATTAAAAGTAACATGTGATAACAGATTAAATGGGTAATAGACACGTGACAACAGATTAGATAGGAATTGGAGGGACTCCCTCCAATCATGGTTGGAGACAAGTTCTATCCTTTTATTAAACTAGTATTTTTAACCATTGCAATGCATGGGGTAATGAAAATATTTAAATATATATATGTATAATATTTAACTAAATTATGAAATTATTTACAATTGAAATAAAACATATTTTATAATATATAATTATAAGAAGTGTTGTTAAGTATATATAAAATAAAGGATAATAAAAATTTGTATAATAAAGCTTGACATGAACTTATAGTACTTCATTAGTATGTTACTAAGAAAAATAATCAACTATGAAAGTTAACAAATATTATAATCTAATGTTCATAACAATAATGAAAATAAAAATAAAAATATAATCTTCATCTTTGACCTTGCATTAAAAAATTAATTAGACCGAATTATATAACTATAACATAATTAAATTCTACATGCAAAGTTATGAAGTTATCAATGGATCATATACTAAAAAAATATTATAATTAATTAAAATTAATATTATTGTTGTTTAAATATAAAATAATTTTCAGTTCAACGAAACAAAAAAATTGAATTAAATCAAAAAAATTACCTAAAATTTAAATCTTCTAAAACACTTCTTTGTAAACAATATTTTTTGTTGTATCACATGAATTTCCATTTTCATCCAAAATTAATATCTTCGATCCCTTTCTTTATTTTACTATAGAAACAGCAACATAAAGCTGTCCATGAGTAAAAATAGGCTTTGGTACAAATAGTCTCACATAAGAAAGAGATTGACCTTAACTTTTGTTAATGGTCATAACAAAACAAATGGTGATCGAAAATTGCCTTCTTTGAAATTTTAGAGGCAATCCAACATCGGATGGAATTAAATTCATCCAAGAGATATAAACATTCTCGCCAATACGATTCGCAATAACAATGATTGCACTTATGACATTAGTTCCCAATTCTTCAATAATTAATCATGTTCCATTCCACAATCTCTTATTAGAATATCTTCTTGGTAATCATCTTCTCCAAAAGGAAACAACAAAGGATATTGAAGAGGAATAAAAGAAGTATGGTTTCATGAATTCTTTGTACTTGGCCATCATTCTTTCTGATAACAATGTCTCTTACAAAATCAGAAGTATCAAAATCACCAATAATTAGAGCAGCAACCTCATCAACAGATGGAAGATTATATGTCCTTGCATCTCGGGAGCGATTTCTAAACAATCTCAAATAAACATTTGACATTTGTTGCTAATCTAAATAATCTCTGACTCTTCTAAAAGTCTTAGCCAACACATTATGTTCATCGATCATGTCTTTTAAATCTTGCACTAATGAAGCATCAAAATTTGAATTCATTTCACTTCCACTGAGTACATGTAATAATTTTAAAAAAGTTAATTGCAAAAGTTAAAGATAAATAAGTTGTTTAAGATAATAACATTAATATATAAATAAAATAATTTAAATAATTGAATTTGAAAAGTTACTAACCTGAAGGGATTCATTCTATTTGATTCTCATTTTGAGTGTTATAAATATAAGCTGGGCAAATTTAGACTTTTGTCCTTCACTTGTAAGCAAAGATCCAATTTTATGAAAATATTGCCATTGAGAATAAATTGGGGATGTATAGTGCCATTATTTAAGGATGTGTCAATCTTGCTTCCAATAGAAGTGAAAGCAAACATACTATTGTATTATCTAATATTTTGAAGGAAATGAGAGCTCCTACTATCAATGTCATTGATCAAATTTCATAGTAGTTCTGATGATTTTTTCAAAAGAGGAAGTTGTATTTTTCCTTTTCATACAACAAATAGAAAAATTAGGATTTTGGGAATTTTTTGTTTTATCATATCTCTCTTGATACCACATTGAAGCTCCACAAAAAAGACATTGAAAAGTCAAGTCTCCAAAATCCAAAGATTCTACAAAAAAAAAAAATTCATATAAAATGAAGCAATTAGAAAGAAAATAAGACATATATGATTTCAAGGTGCCAATCAAAATACTTCATACCTTGTTTCTCACTCTCTTCAAATAGATCATTATTTAATTCACTTCGTTCAATAACAATTTCATTTTGAATTTCAACTGCATTAATGCCTATTTCAAAGCAATTTAAAATATAATTAAATAATTTTAAAAAATATAAAAATAAATTAATGAATAAGTGTAATTACCTTCAACATTTGATGTTGTTTGGACAATATGTCTGTCATTTTCAATGGATCTATCAAAGCCATTCCATTTAACAGAAGAAATTATTGAACTTTTTTTAATAACATGCTTGCCAGACTTTAATGGATTAGAACCATCACTAATAATAACAGTTTGAAAAGAACTATAAGGAGAACTCTGATAGGGTAATTTACTTGACTGTAAACAATTTGGAAAAAAAATTCGTTAGTATTATATTTAAAAATAATAAATGAGTATGTGTAAAAAATAAAAGATAATTTTAATTTAAAAAAACATATAAATTGATATCAACACATACTTGAAGTTATTAACTTTCTGGCAAGAACAGAAGAATCTAAAATAGAAATTAAACTCATTAGAAATAATTATGTAATAATCATTTTCATTTTTTAAAATAACATTTTAAAATTATATAAATTAAAATAATTAAAAATTACCATTTGAAATATCAAATAGTGGAATTCTTGTTGATGTCAATGAACTTGAAATTGAAGGAGTTAAAACTGTTACTAAGAATCCTTTATCTATATACACCAATAATATCACATTTAAGAGAATATACAGACAAAAATCAGCAAACTATAAACTGTAAAAACGTATGTTAGATATTAATATATGCATAAAAAATGAAAGATCATAGTGTCTATTAAATATATGATTGTTATGTACCTTGTATGGGAGGAGTAGGAACAAAATATGTGAACAATCTTCCTTGTTTGTTGCTTTGCAAAAAGCAATTCTCATATTGAACTTCACCTACATTAACACCTATTTCTAAGCCATTTAAAATGTTAAAAAAATAATGAATATAACAACAAATTAATGAATACATGAAAATACCTTCATCATTTGTTGTTCTTTGGACAATATGTCTCTCATTCTCAATAGATCCATCAGAACCATTCCATTTAACAGAAGAAACAATTGAACTCTTTTGAATGACATGCTTAACAAACTTTAATGAATTAGAACAATAACTAAGAATTGTAGTTCCAAAAGAACTATAAGGAGAAATCTGAAATGGTAATTTACCTGATTGTGAACAATCTGGAAACAAAATTTGTTAGTAGCATATTTAAACATAATAATGGATTATGTGTAATAAATAAAAGATACTTTAAATTTGAAAAAAAATAGAAATTGATATAAACACATACTTGAAGTTATTAACTTTATGGCAAGACCATAGGAATTTGAAATATAAATTGAACTCATAATACTCAAAACCAATTATGTAATAATTATTTTTTTAAAATAAATTTAAAACATAAATTAATTAAAACAATTAAAAATTAACTTTCTAATCCACATCATCCAATATGAGAAAGAACCAGATTCTTCTCTCAATCAAGCACTTCAAAAGTAATCCTATCACCTGTTATGAACTGAAATTTAGAGCAATGACTTTTCCATCTTCTATTGATTCTTGCTTCTTTTAGACTTCTTTTAGGCTGCTAAAGTCCACCGACCAACTTCTTCCCACCTTGTGTGATCAGAATTGTTTTTTTCAACTTCAAATTGAGACAGATATAAGCGAAGCCAACAGAGAGATGCTATAGGATTTATAAAAAAAAAAAGAAATAAATTATAACAAACCATTTATACATATAATCATTGTTACATATCCAAATTTAATAAGAATGACAAACAAAAAAAAAGATAACAAACATGATGGTTAGCAGAAGCAGTATAATGAGTTTGTGTAACTTGCTGCATTATATGAGCATGCTCACATATTTCGGATGAGAATCCATGTGATAGCCATAGTTATTGAACTCTTGATCACCAGGCATCATTGTCTGTAAATCAAGGAAAGAGATAAAAAAAAGATAAAAAAATAATTAGCATAAACAAAATTATTCTCTCCAACGAGCAATACAAAAGTAATCCAATAACCTGCTTTCAACTCCAATTCAGAGGTGTAACTTTTCCATCTTCTATTAATTCTTGCTTCATTTTGACTTGTATTAAGGTGATAAGTCCACACACCCACTTCCTATTGATTGTTGTGACCAGAGTTGTTGTTTTCAACTACAATTTGAGGCAACTATGATTGAAGCAAGCAGGGAGATGCTACACAAATACAAAAAAAAAAACCAAATAAATTATAAAAAGTCATTTATAAACACAATTATACTAACATTTCGTGTTCATGCCCTCCCCTGTTTAATGAGCTATTAAAGCAAAAATTCTATTAAAAGCTTGAATAAAAATTGCTTGACAAAAAAAAAGCCTAAAAGTAACATCAGAGAAGAAAAAGGTTAGAGATATGAGTACGTTTGAGAGGTTGGGAGAATAGTGAAATAGAAAGCAGTATATAAGGATTTTTCACTGGGAATAGAGACTTTCACTGCAAATCAACCCAACGTCTTAGTTCAGAAACAAAAAAGCCCCAATTTTGTCATAGTCGAACCATGCAAACCTTCACCGTCAACACTCCCTTACTGGAGTGATTTTGTCCAAACCATCGATATGCAAAGTCTTAAAACATAGAAAACATGAACGAATTAGAGAAAGGAATATTATGAAATATACGACAAAAATTATGAAGGAAAGAACACACAACCTTAAGAAACTACAAACCATTTGCATTCAGAAATCCATTTATAGGCAGAAAATTATAGGCAGAAAGTTAGGTTTTCGAACCTGTTAGTATGGCTAGCCATCGTCCCTAAACCCTAGCGAACACAAGCACAGAAATCATATCCAATGAACTGGAACACCATCAAATAGCCTGCAAATAATTTACGCATGTGATTAGTGATTAAGCAAAGGAAACACAAAGTCACCACAACAGGAAAGAGAAAGACACAGGATCGGGGAAAGGGGAAGAGAAAATAAAAGAAACAGAATCGACCACAAAATTCCCAATAACAATCAGGGTAGGTAGAAGTTAAAGAATAAATGAAAGAGAATGGATGAGGAAGATGTTGCAGCATCGCACATGCCATGGAAGAGAGAGAGAATAAGCAAAGGAAATACAGAATCAACACTGGAGAAAAGAGAAAGAGAGGGGTAATAAACATGAGTGTAGGTGGAAGCAATGACATAAAGGAACAGTTTGTACAAAATGAAAAATGAATTAGCAGAGGTATAAGAATTGAAGAACCAACATAAATAGGAGAGTAGAAGACTTGTCAAATGCAATAAAAATAAATAAATACAAGAAATATATTTTTTAAAATTTAAAAGTTTTGATATATCCTTCTAAAATTTTATCCTAATGATTTTCCTAATACTAAATAAAGAAAGTATTTAATGAAGAAGTAAATACATTTAATGTTTTGAAAACATAAAAAAGTATTTAATATTTTTTTCATTTAATAATTAGGAGGATTAATAGAAAGATTGTGTAAGAGAATTTAGAATTTTTCAAATTTAAATTTTGATATTCAAATACTCAAAAACATGTTAGTGGATTTTAAAAATAGCTTTGGAAATAAAAAGCTAATTAAATAAGTTAAGTGGTCTGTTTAATAAAAAAGAGGTAGTGAGATAAATGAATAAGGTTAATTTTAAGCTTACTTAAGAAGCTTAATCTTTGTGATGAAGTGCAACTGTATAACATAAGCTATAATTAATTAAGAATTAAAATTAAACAAATGATTTATGTTTTTAATTGAAAAGGTTGTTAAGAATAGAAATGTGTAACTTTTGATAAGAAAAAAGCTACCAAAAATTGACACTCGTCAATTTTTTTTTAAAACTATCTCTAAAATATATGTAGTATAGATATATTAAATAAATGTTTTAAAAACTTTTTATTAACACATGATAATAGATTAAATGAATAATAAATACGTGATAATAAATTAGATGAGAGTCAGAAGGACTCCTTCTAATTAAAATTGGAGCCAAATTCTATCTTTAATAAAATAAATGACAACAATGAATCCAATTTTTTGATTTTAGAGTGATTAGGTGGAACAACTGTTATCAATTATTTCATTTATTTTGGGAAGCACATATCTGTAGCAATTTTAATGGCACGACTGAGAGTGTTTAGCCCATGTCTAAAGCCAATTTAATGGCACGGTTGAATTCATGTCTAAAGCCAATTTAATGACTTTTATTTTAAACGTTATAATTTACTGAATTTGGAAAAAACTATAATTTTGCCCAAATAGATAGAGATGCTTCACAAACAAAACTTGGCCAACACTTTTTCTTTAATCTTTTTAATTATTATTTATTTATTACTTTTAACTCTATTTAATTAAATTAATAAACATATAAAAAATTATTAAAGAGAATAAAAAAAAGTACATAAAGAGTGATTAAAAAAATTAGTTGAAGCCAAATTTTCTTAAATTTTTCATTTCTATTGTTTCCTTTTCTATCTCTGCCATATTCTCTCTCCCTTCCCTGAAGTTTTTTTTTTATCACTCTCTCTTTCATCTCTCATGCGCAACTCTGTGACTGCTTCGCTCAAATCTGCCTCCCATGGGTGAATTTTGTCCAGCTTCTTCATGATGGTGGAGTGAAATTGGCCAATGGAATTCATTGTTGGGTTGGTTAGGGTTTTATGAGGCCTGGAGGTGATGATATCAGGTAGGAAATTGTATCTCTCCCTCCGCCCCCCTTCACTTTTCTTTGCCTATAAATACTTCATTTCTGGCTGTGATTTTGAAATGTTGATTCAGTTTCTATCTGTCGCCATAATCCTTTACCTTATTTTGACTTCTTCATCTTTTCCATGGCTAACCATTGTGATCCTTTGGAGAAATCACTCCTGCAAGGGAGTGTTGGAGGATCAAGGTCCACGTGGTTAGGCTCTGGTACATACCAAGCTTCAATAACCCATAACCCCTCAAACCATCAATAGTATTGAGATGGTTTTCATGGATGAATTCATTAGTATGTTATATTTTTTTCCCTGTTCTTATTTGTGGATTTTGTTTTATTTCATTGGATTTGTTGTTTACTATTTGTAAATTTATTGATTCAGGTCTATACTATACATGCAACTGTGATGCCATCAATTATCAAAGGCCTTTTGAATCTTAAATTTTATCTTAAATTTTACGTATGAGATTGATAAATAATTAGAATAAGAAATTATAATTCTAAATTTAATTATAATATTATTTTTTAAATATATGATATAAAATATTATAAAATTATTTACAAAATTTAAAATTAATAAAAATATTTTATAATAATATTTTTATAATATAATAATCATATTTTTTCATAAAGAATATTCTCATGAAATTTTTTTTAGAGAAAAATATAAATATGCTATTATAATAATGTTTATATAAATAAAAATAATAATTTTTTATATAAATATAGAATCTCAATAAATATAATTACTCATAAATAAATGATAATGAACATTAATGTAGAGAGAGTGAGTGAGTGAAAGACTTTAATTTTGAAGTTATGAAATTGGTAATTTTTAGGTATATAAAAATTAGAAATGTTTGGGTGAATTGTTTTTCAATTTCTTTTGAAATTATAATTTGAATTTTAAATGACATTCAAATATAAAAATTAGAATTAAGATATTCAATCTAATTCTAAATTCTAATTTCATGTTCAATTTCAAGAGTCAAACGATACTTAATAGTTTTTTATTTGTAACTTTAATTTTGAAGTTATGAAATTAGTAATTCTCAAAGTATAAGTTAAGAATTGAAAAATGTTTAAATTAATTGTTTTCAATTTCTTGAATTAGTTTTTAAAATTAAAATTTTAATTCTAAATGACATTAATATAAAAATTAGAATTAATAGACCTAATTTTAATTTTAAACTCTTATTTCATACTAATTTCAAAAGCCAAATGACAGTTAATAGTTTTTTATTTTGTATTTTAGGATTTCTTTAATTATAATTATTTAATTTTAAAATCAAAAAATAAATAAAAAATACTTATAAAAACATGTTGTTTGTGTTTTATAATATTTAAATAGTTTTTTTTATTTACATAGTTCAGGTTCAATAATCTACATGAAAACATATTAATATTTATACGGGATTTAACAATTTATAAGAATAAGTGTGAATATTTAAATTTCATATGATCAAATTCATGGATTTATTTTTATTAAAATTCTTACAGTTAAGTATTTCAGTTAATGGTCTATTTCTTCTTTTATTGTTATTTATTTTCTTTCTAATAAGGGGTTTCAAATTTTTCAACTTTGTAATTTCAAGAGTTGTTTATACTACATTTGAATTAAAGATACATTATGTCACGTAATGAGCTCTTGCAAAACAGTTTTTTTGTACAAAATAAATTTTGTACATCTATTAAAAGTTTATGAAGTGTTTATGTAATGATTTCTTAATATTTGTTTTGTTATATGCTTCAATCTTTTTTTATATTGACACTTATAATTAATAAGTAATTTTTTTATTTATATCTTTAAAAAATATAGTTCTGTGATATGTTTTAATTTTTGTATTGACATCTTAGTATTAATGAATAATATTTTTTACCTATATCTTAAAAAATATAATTTTCTTTAAATATCTCATGTATTTACACGAGCACAAATATTAGTAATATATCTTACATACATACACACATTAACAAAATTATTATTAATTTATTATATTATAATGTGATTGAAAGGAAACAAATTTTTGAATGTCTTTTTTTATTAAAAAATATTATAAAATATTGCTCTAATATAAATAAATTAAAAATAATAATAAATCATTCCAAGTCTAACTATTTGATTCTTAAACAAATAAGAATTATGAAGTTCACTAATATTTCATCTTCTCATTTGAATCCGAATCTTATTTTTTTTTTAAATAAAGTTATTTTAAAATAAATTTATTTTTAAAATGAAAAAATAAGAATATATTTATTATAATAGATTAAGATTATATTATATTTTAAAATAAATTAAATATAAATATACTCTTACTTATTTACTTTAAAAATAATTTCATTTTAAAAAAATATTTTTCTTTTTCTCTTATCCTAATTTTTTTTTAATATTTTTCGCGCTGCCATGTTCGACCCATTGTTACATAAACATCCTCAATTCCTCATGTCATTGTCATTTCTAGCTGTAACCGCAAGTAGTAATATTATTTTATGCATAATGTTTTACTTTTAAATACTTTATATTATTATTTCAAACAGTGGCCGTAATTTGTGGTTGGCAACGCAATCGTGCAACCATGCTTTTATCCTTTAATAATTACCGAAAAATGGTGAGGGTCTTTATTGCTGTCATGTCATTGTAACCTAATCAGGATGAACATCTAATCCATGAGACTAATAATCGTTTACCCATTTCATGTCCTGGTGTCTTTGCTTGATTCTTATTCAATATGGACTGCTCTTATATTGTTGAATATTGAATTAGCATTTGCAGTTTTGCACTAATAAACTTTACAGTCCCATTATTCAAACAGAATATAATATCCTTCTCATATCGGTATATACAATATATCCATTATGCATGCCTTAAGATAATGATATATTTCAACACTTATTTACATTCACATTGGCACATGATATTTATATAAAGTATTATATAGCAATTGTTAAAAAAAAAACATTTTTCTAAAGCTTATCTGGCTAAAGTCTTTTAACAAGTTTTTCCTTTTAGAGTCCCTATACTAGGTTTTTATTAACAAAAACAAATGGAGCAAATCCTATAGCATTGCAAGCTCTTGAAGTCCACCTTTTGATTAAGCTTGCAACTAGGCTGTCAATATTCAAGCAATAGCGGGGAGATATTGATTATAATAAAGAATAATAATATTTACATATCAAAAACTCTACGTTATTCTTATATTATTATTATTTTAGATAATAAAATAAAAAAAATATGTATTTTAACATATACTTTTTCTACATTTATGTTTCTAATTAAATATAATGTAAAATTTTTAATGTGTGAATAACATCACTCTTTAGCAAAGCATCTAAAGATAGCTCTTGGTAATCAAAGTTCAAGATTTAATTAAGATACCACAATATTTTCTACAAACATTTTTTCCGCCTGTTATTAAGCACTCAAGAAGCCAAAAGAGGGTAAATGTTTGTTGATTAATTGTACCTGAAATGAAATAGCCAAATAATGTGAAGTCTGTAGCGTACTAAGCACTGTCCTCAAAGATTATTTCTGTATAAACAAAAATTCTCCAGGGTACAGCAGACTCTTCCTGTTTGATAGGAATTTAAGAACTGCAAGAAATTTTAATAGTAAGTAACCCAGACGTAGAAGAAGAAGAGAGTGTAGAAGCAGAGAAGAGAGAAGACGTAGAAGGAAAAAGGTGTGTAAAAAATCACAATCAGAAAATAATATTTATAGAAGGCAAGAAAGAGCCATTTAGAAACAGAAAGCAACGTTAAGTATTAATGACGTTGGAATAATAACGTTAGAAATATGACTATTGTAAAATCAGATTTGTCTGTTGAAACTAATTAGTACGTTAAAACAAATCTGCCCGTTTGAGAAGATCAAGTCAGTTTTGACTTTTTCAAAAACCTCATTTTCCTGGTAAGCTCAAAAAATTAATTAAATATTTGACAAAAGATCTGGGCTTCATGATGTCACGCGCAGGGGGGCAAATCGATGATTTGCACTAGTCATGAGCTTTTTAGCACAATCTTGTGGGCGCGAGCCCACCACCTTATTTGTTCTTACAAAGTCCAAAACACAAATTTAAATATAAACTCTTGAAAAGACTTACTACCAACCAATGTGAGACTTATTCTTTTGAAAATACACATTTCACAACAATCTCCATCATATTGAAAAAGAATATTAAAACAATAAATAAAAACAGAATCTGGGTTACATCATCAGTGCAAACGTTTCGAATCTGGTGTCTTCTGAACTATGAACTAGACCTAGATAAATAGGACTTTAACTTACAATATAATTGGTGAAGTTTAAACTTCTATGAATCAAAACATTTTTTGTGTAAATTAGAATCTCATTTGATCGCATTTACACCCTCACTTATCTCTTGTGTTAACGTCGTTTTGCACTTTTTGGCCATGTGCATGCCTGGTTGTTCATGAGTGCTCTAGAGACTATGTCATTATCTCATAGGAACGGTCCCACTCCACACTCATATAGGTGATTTCATAAAGTGTATACTGCACTTTATACACCACTCATAAGGAATATGAAATTCATTAAAAGCATTTAGCTTATCCTTACAATAAATGCAGTCTCACACTTCTCACACCATAGGAAGGGACAAACACAGTGCTAGCAGTACTAACAAGTGACTTGTTGTTACCCATATGAACTTTTTCATGGGATCTCCACTCATAAAAGTCAGGTTACCATCAGTGTTAGTTTCAAATTAGCTTAAGTCTCATTCCCCTCGATGTGATGTATATTAAGTTCCTTCCCAAAGGCTTAGTCAGAGGATCGGCCAAGTTCACTTTTGACTTCACATAATCAATGAATATAATTCCATCTTTCAGCAGCTGCTTTATCACTTCATGTCTCAACCTAATGTGTCTGTTCTTACCATTAAAGGTATTATTACTTGTAATAGATATTGTCGCCTTATTGTCACAATGCACAGACACAGAAGATGTTGGTTTTATTCCTAATAGAATATTTTCTAAGAACTTTCTCAACCATTCGGCCTCATTACTGGTTTTCTCCAGAGCAATAAACTTTGATTCCATGGTGATTTTGCAATTATTGTTTGTTTGGCTGATCTCCAAGTCACCGCACCACTACCAAAGGTGAACACATAGTCACTAGTGGATTTAATCTCATCTGAATCTGAGATCCAATTAGCATCACTGTATCCTTCTAATACAGCGAAAAATCCACTATAAACAATTCCATAGTTCATGGTACTTCTCAAATATTTCATTAGTCTAGCCAAAGCCGCCCAATGACCATTATTAGGATTATGTGTATATCTACTCAATCTGCATACAGCATACGCTATGTCAGGTCGAGTGAAATTCATCAAATGCAAAAGACTCCTAATAATCAGTGCATACTGATTACTGAGACTGGGCAACAAAATCACCTCTGTTTTTCTTTAACTGAGTGTTAGCATCATAAGGGGTACTCACAGGTTTGACATCAAAATGTCCAAACTTCTTTAGAAGTTTCTCAATATAATGTTCTTGTGATAGTATTATACTATCACACTTCCTTATGACTTTAACACCCAGAATTACACTAGCTTCACCCATGTCTTTCATGTCAAATTTAGATGTAAGAAAACATTTTGTTTGATGCACTATGTTATGGCTAGTACCAAAAATTAGCATGTCATCCACATATAGACAAATAATCACACATTCATCATTTACTAATTTTGTATATACACATTTATCAACTTCAACAGAAGAAAAACCATCACAAATTAAAGTTTGATTAAACTTTTCATGTCACTGTTTAGGTGCTTGTTTTAGACCATATAAAGAATTAAGAAGCTTACAAACTTTATTTTCTTGTCCAGGAACTACACACCCCTCAGGTTGTACCATGTAAATTTCTTCGTCTAAATCACCATTTAAAAAGGCTGTTTTAACATCTATTGGGTAAATAACCAAATTATGTACAGAGGCTAAAGTAATCAAAACTCAAATAGAAGAAATTCTAGTTACAGGAGCAAAGGTATAAAAAAAGTCAACATTTTGTTTTTGAGTAAAACCTTTTACTTCTAATCTAGCTTTATATTTTTCAATTGATCCGTCGGGATTATATTTCCTTTTAAAAATTCATTTGCAACTAATTGGTTTTGTTCTAGGAGGTAAATCTACTAAAACTCAAGTATTACATTTTGTAATTGAATTAATTTCAAAATTAATGGCTTCTTTCCAAAAAGTTGCAACAGGTGAAGAAAAAGTTTTAGAAACAGTTAAAGGGTCATCATCAACAAGATATGTGTAAAAATTATTTCCAAAAGAAGTTTATTTTCTTTGTTTTTTACTTCTTCTCAAATCCTCATATGAATCATTAGATAAATTTTGTACTGGAGTTTCAGAAATATTTTCTAATTTTAAGGAAAAAACATGTTCAAAAAATTCAGTATTTTTTGTCTCAATTATAGACTTGCAATCAAGCACATCACTTTTTAAAACTAAAAATCTATATGCAGCACTATGATCAGCATGCCTAATAAATATACAATCAGAAGTCTTAGAGCCTATTTTCCTCTTTTTAGGTTCAGGTAACATTACTTTAGCTAAACACCCCCACACTTTTAAATATTTTAAGTTAGACTTATAACCCTTCCATAACTCATATGGTGTTTTACCTATTTTCTTATAAGAAATTCTATTTTGTAAGTGACATGCAATTAATAAGGCTTCACTCCAAAGGTTATCTGGTACATTAGAACTAATTAAAAGGGCATTTATCATTTCTTTTAAAGTCCTATTTTTCCTTTTAGCTACACAATTGGATTGAGGAGAGTAAGGGGGTGTGATTTCATGAATTATTTATTATTTTTCACAAAAGTCATTAAATAAAGTGTATTCACCACCTTATCTGATCTAACTCTTTTAATTCTTTTATTTAATTGATTCTCTACTTCTGCTTTATATACTAGAAACATATCAAAAGCCTAATCTTTATTTCTAAGTAAATATACTTTAGTGTACCTAGAAAAATCATCAATAAAAGTTACATAATATTTTTTACCGCCTCTAGTCATAGTTTGTTTTAAGTCTCCTAAATCAGAATGAATTAAATCAAGAATTTCATAATTTCTTTCTACAGATAAACATGATTTTTTAGTTAATTTTGATTCTACACATATTTCACATTTATTTAAGCATGTATCACTAAGACCAGAAATTAAACCAAGATATTACATTTTCTTAATATAATAAGTACTAACATGTCCTAATCTAGCATGCCACTAGGGATGAAAATAGGTCAGCCGGCCTGTCAGGGGCCTGTGGCCTGACCTGTTTTAAGCTTGGCCTGGCCTGACCTATTTAGAAAACGAGTCAGGCTTAGACCTTTTTAAAAGCCTATTTCATTTAGTAGGTCAGGCCTGACCTCTCAACAAAGCCTGTTAGGCCTATTAGGATGGCCTGTTTATATTTATTTATAAAATTATATTTTATTTTATTTTAATGGCCTTTCAAGGGCTGTTTAAAGGCTTAGGCCTATTTGAGGCCTATATGAAGGCCTTAGCCTGTTGGCCTATTTAGAGGTCTTAATATAAATCAGGCTTCTAAACAGGCTTCAGGTCAGGCCAGACTTCTTAAACAGGCCAGGTCAGGCCCCAAAAAAAGGCCTTTGACAGGTAACAGGTCAGGCTCAGGCCAAATATTTATAACACAGGCCTGGCCTGTTTAGGGTGAAACTTAGCCTGACCTAGCCTGTTTCCATCCCTACATGCCACATATCAATAGAGTCAATCATATACGCAGAAGAAGTAACATTTTCATTAATTTTAGCAATATTGAGTACAAACAGGCCTTGATTACAATAGCCCTTCCCTACAATGACATTATTTTTTGTCATCACTATTTTGTCAGATTCAAAAGATACCTTAACCCCAACCTTTCCTAGCAAGGCCACAGAAATTAAATTCGCCCTTATGCTAGGTACATGAAGCACTTCGTTGAGAGCTAAGGTATTGTCAGATGTGAGTTTCAGAAGAACTTTTCCTTTCCTAAGAACTTCGGCGGTTCGGGAATCACCAAGATAAACTTGTTCTTCTCCATCCCCTACAGAATTGTAGGAGGTAAACATATTTCTGTTTGCACAGATATGTCTGGTAGCCCCAGAGTCTACCACCCAATCCTTCACATTGGCTATTAATAAGGCTTGAGAAATGACTGCAGCAATTATATCATCTCCTTCGACCAAATTTGCCTTAGGAGGATTGTCATTTCTCTTCTTATGTCTGCATTGAGCCGCCCGATGACCTGGCTTGCCACAAACATAACAATTTCCTCCACTATTTTTGAAAGTGAGATTATTCACTCTTGGCACATAGTTTGGTTTATTGTAATCAGTCCTTTTGTTGGGTTTATGTTCGTACTTTTTCTTATTGACTTGTACTATATTTGCCCTTGAAGCCAATGTTTTTGCCCTTGCAGCCTTGATCTCGTTTCTGTTCGTGTCCTCAATGATTATGTGGGTGATTAGATCAGCAAGGGACAGCTGTTTGTTTTTGTGCTTGAGTTATTGTTTGTAGTCCTTCCAAGTTTGCGATAGTTTTTCAACGAGCAATCCTGCTACGAATTCATCAGGTAAGGTGATGTTCTCAGCCTTCAATTCTTCTAATAGCTTGTGGTATTGATTGATTTGAGTCTTGATATCAATTTCATCCGTCATCTCCCATCGGTAGTAGTTTCCAATGACGAACGTTTTTGTTTGCCAGCGTCCTCAACAGTGTATTTGAGAATCATAGACTCCCAAATTTTGTTGCTTTCCTTGTATGAGCAGTAGACATCGAATAATTCGTTAGATAATGTGGTTAGAATTGTGTGCCTACATACCTTATTGGCATAAGTCCAATCGTCAAGTTTTTTCTGATCAGCAGATGTGTCAGACATTTGATCTGTGAGTGCAGTAGCGACGTCGTGCATGTCTAGAACAGAGTAGACACGCTCCTGCCATCTTTTGAAATTCTGTCCTCCGAACATTTCGATTTTGGAAACATCTGGGAATGGCTTGGCGTATGTAACCGTGGCAACAACAGGAGGTGGGTTTTGTGGGGTAACATTGTCGGACCCGTTGTTGGCTGAGAGAGCAGTGGGTTGTGGTTCCATAATCCTTGAGATTGTTGTTTAATTATACCTGAAATGAAACAACCAAATAATGTGAAGTCTGTAGCGTGCTAAGCACTGCCTTCAAGGATTATTTCTATATAAACGAAAATCCCTCAGGGTACAGCAGACTCTTCCTGTTTGACAGAGATTCAAGAACTACAAGAGATTTTAATAGTAAGTAACCCCGACGTAGAAGGAGAAGAGAGTGTAGAAGCAGAGAAGAGAGAAGACGTAGAAGGAAAAAAGTTTGTAAAAAACTACAGTCAGAAAATAGTATTTATAGAAGGCAAGAAAGAGCCGTTTAGAAACAAAAAGTAACGTTAAGTATTAATGACGTTGGAATAATAACGTTAGAATATGACTGTTGTAAAAATAGATTTGTCTGTTGAAACTAATTAGTACGTTAAAACAAATCTGCCCGTTTGAGAATACCAAGTTAGTTTTGAATTTTTCAAAAATCTCATTTTCCTAGTAAACTCAAAAAATTAATTAAATATTTGGCAAAAGATCTAAACTTCATGATATCACACGCAGGGAGACAAATCGATGATTTGCACTAGCCATGAACTTTTCAGCCCAATCTTGTGGGCGTGAGTCCACCACCTTATTTATTTCTTACAAAGCCCAAAATACAAGTTAAAATATAAACTCTTGAAAAGACTTAGTTACTACCAACCAATGTAAAACTTATTCTTTTGAAAATACACATTTTACAACAATGTTCAGTATTGATAGCTAGAACAAAATTAATTTATCAGAAAACAAAATTGTCACATCCGAACAATTAAGTATTAATTAATTTAACTAAGAAAACAAAAATCCGAATTCAGTATTGATAGCTGGAAATTGGAATGGAATTATGAGTTAACTCATTGCTTTTTATTTTTCATTTTTTAAATCAACTGATTGGTAGCGATTAGCAATTAATAGTTAACGTGACTGATTGGCATCAGCACGATGCTATAATCCACTGAGCATATATTGATACAAACCGTGTAGTTATATCCGGTTCTTGACTTCAGGGTATATGGCCTAATCACATTTTACTTTCCTAGTTCTTGAATTAACAGAGAAATTTTTTCAGGGAAAAGAAAAATAGCATTCTCTTTACTGTTATATGACTAAGTGAAGTAATTTTTATTGTCGTCAACTTCCAAAAAGTTAATAGTTTCTTTCAAGAGCGAGACAAGAATGACAATGCAGAGCGTGAATGATAACACCGTACCAGACATCCATTGAATCGACATTGCTTCCCCCATATGGCCGGCCCTATTTACTTCTAAATCAACAATGGAAATCTGTTAGATACAAAGTATTCAGAGAGGAGCTAGCTGAACCGTTGGTTTTTTTTTTTTCTATATTTGTGCTTCACGATATCATACCATTGATGAACATGGTACAAGGAGCTTCCTTATACCAATTTGTGCCAGTTTGGACACATCGAAGGATCAGGGGTCCCACGTATCACGTGAACTATGGCCCCATTGCCACGTAATATGCAAACAATTGCGTTTGGTGCACCTCATGTAGAATCTGCTCTAATCTTCTCTCCACCAATCCCCGTTTTGCTCCCACGTGGGACTATGGATCCCACCACAGCTGCCTGACATCCTATTTATATGTAATATGTTCATGTTCATGTGCCTCTTTTTCTCATCTTTTTAATGTACTCTCTTACTGTTAAGTTCTATTTATTAATTCTTTTCATTTGCAACCTAGCTACCTATATGTTGAAGCACCTTCCTTATAAATCCAACCATTTCATTATCATTCTTCGTCTGGTGTTCTCTTTTTCGTCATCTTTTCTTGTCTTTTCTCTCCTTTTCTTCTCTTCAAGCATCTGGCTTCTTCACTGTCTTTTAATTATATTAAGAACTCTCATCAGATCATAATCAAGGAGAGCAACCGCCTTCTAATATAATTCTCACTCAGAAGAATCAAAGCCCATGGAAGACCCTTCCTCTGCTTCTTATATCCGCCTGGTGAGTTTTAACTTGCTTCACTTTTAAACCCTCTGTCTCATTTCATTTGTGTGTACTCCAAATATTGTTTCTGATCTAAACATAACTAACTTGTAATTTACAATATTTCCATCCCTTTCTTATGCTTCCTTTTTGTGCTAATTATAATTTAAAATTATTACAAGGGTCTAATTATATGGATACATATATATATAGGTGCACCATCTGATAGAGGAGTGTATCCTATTCAACATGAACAAAGAAGAGTGCATGGAAGCTCTTTCCAAACATGCAAATATCAATCCGGTTATTACCTCCACTGGTAACTCACCTGTTTTCACTCTCCTTTTGTATATGAAAAATTAAATTCACAAACTCTGCATCAATTAATTGCATCACACTGTGATGATTACGTTAGCTGCGCTCCAAATTAATCACCGTCTTATGGCTAGTACACAACCACAATTGGGCCGTTTCTTTTACAGCTAGTGATTAACATACTGATAACAGTGCACATCTACGTATATATACAAAACATGTACACGTATTTAGAAAATATTCATTTAAAGTGAGTTTAACTATGAAATAAACAATTAAGAATATATTTATTTTTAAATAATTTGATAAATTAAAATAATAATATACTTTAAATTAAATTAAGAATGAATTTTAAAGAAGTTTTTTTTTTCACGTCATACTTCATACTTGATCATGATGTGATCATTGTTATTTTCTCTGTTTTTTTTTATTTAATCCTGGAACCTAAAAAACTTAATTGGATATTTGAATGGCACACGTGCATGCATGTGGTGCGAACTGTGTGGAGCAGTTTGGAAGGAGTTAGCGAAAGAGAACAAGGAGTTCTTCGAGGCATACTCGAGGAACAGAGCAGAGAGGGCATCAGAGACAGAGACAAGGCTAAGGATACACAGCAAGGTTTCAGATTCTTCCAAAGAACGAGTTTAGGTTTCAAACGCAAACAAGGTAAATTAGTCGTCAAATAATCGAAGGTGGACAAAGCTGGTTGTTTATGTAATAACATCCCAATTTATGGGTCAAAGTGGAACGGCGGGCATGGACAAAACAATATTGGACCAAGGAACAATGTCGTCGTACCAATGGGCGGCATAAATGGCTTCATTTGATTTGTCCCAATGTGTAGAAGTTGAAGTCAGCACTCTACAGTGACTGGGAGAGTGTGACATGGCATACATGTGTCAAATTAAAAAAAAAATGTGTTAAGACTTTATGTTCATATAAATTTTAAAAAAAAATTATTAAATATTCTATCGTACGTTAGGACTTTTATATTGGTATTTGCTTCATTTTATTTACTAATTGTTTAAAATAATCGAATATCCTAATCTCAATTTTCTTCTTGCTCAAACAATATGATTATATTTAAATACAATTAACGTCATATACATAATTATGCTTCAAGTACTTAGAAACTTTAGTCATAATAAAATTATGACAAGCTGCTGGTTCATGATATGACACGACTCTTTTTATTAATTGGATATGTAATAATGTGAGAAATTTTCAGATGAGTCTGATTTACTGCGTATATAGAGGTAGAACCAAGTTAATAAGGTGATTATTACATCTAAATTTTATTTTTACTGAATGTGAGCTCTGCCTGTATAATGTATTTGGTTGAATCATGTAGTGATCAGATTACACCTACGTACCTTACAAAAATTCCTCTTCATAATACGATGAGTACCTGACTTTGTGTGGTATATTTATCCCCTTGATGAAGTCGTGTGTAACGTATAGATTTGTGCCTTGATAGATTTCATTATCTGTTTGGTGTTTTGTAATGTAATGGGATTGGGTAATTAATAGCGTAGGTACATGTTGCATGCATGGACCAATGGTGTTTTGGGGGGCTTGTGGTGGTCGCAGTCGCAGTCCTTTATAAAGAATCAATCGGGATTTTGATGACGCCATCAACGATTTGCCGTTTAGGTCACCTCAGTCTCACTCATTCCTGCGTTCATTTCTTCATCTTTTTTGCGTTTAACTTGTGATTTTTAGTCGGCAAAAAGCTACTTCGTTTTCACCCCATGGCATGTAATCGATGATCAGTGCAACCGACAAACGTAGCAGCTGAATTTTTTTTTTAATTATTATATATTCTCTTAAGTTTAACTCATTTAAATTATTTATAAAATTAATTTTAATTTGACCTCTAAAATGTAGAATTATGTAATTCTTTTACAAAAATTATTTCATTAAAATTTGAACTCACCTCTTATATGAAGATTTGTTGCTTATTTTTGTGGGTAATGGTAGCAGCCGAAAATGCTTTTTGAAAGCTCTAATTATTAGTCACTAATTCTTGATGTTTTCCACGTTCTGTTTGGGAAGCTAGAAAGCACATATATACTCGGAAAGCCACTGCGTTCAATGTTAGGTGATGTAGCAACGAATTCTTTGTTGTCATTAAAATCTTATTCAGTTATTCCTTCTTTCTTTCTGGTTTTAATAACGACCATGATTTTTACATATCATTTTTATTATATCATTTTTATATCAATTTTTTAATTAATAAAATAAAAATAAAAAACACACATTTTAATACGCAATCTCTCTATCTTTCTTTCCTTAAAAAGGATGGTATAAAGGAAAGTGTAAACAAAATGGTGTGTATTGATCATTTTTCATTTCACAAAGAGGATTTCTCTTATCAACTCATTTTTCTGCATCTTCTTAAATTGGTAGCTGATTCAGCGATTTGTATTAATTGGCGTCCCTTTAGGTAGAGAAACAATTTTTACACATTATTAGATATGCAGTATGTTAAAGTTTAAAAGAGTCTAATTAAATTGTTAATTTATCGGGAGTTTATTAAATTTGTATTGTAAGATATTTGAAAAAAAAAAACATAACTCCTCTATATAAAGTTTGGTTTGAAAAGAAACTGATCTAATGCGGTAAACTTATTTTCAATCTTGTTGATACAGATAAAAAAACCAAATGGAAACAATTGAGAGAAAAGAACAGTGCTATATCGCAGGAAATGTATTTTATGAAACAAAGCATACATACTTGAAAATGCAGTTTAGAAAGTGTGGGATCATGTATTAGTGATTAACGGCCATTGTTCTTCATAATTATTTTCATAAAATTATTCTTCGTACCATTCAGCATGAAAACAATGGGAGAAGTGGAGGTATGAGCATGAAAAGAGCATAAGAGCTTTTTTTTTTTTGGGTCTGCAAAGAGCAAGGCCTGCATGTATAAGTCCACAATCTGATGGACCATGTTTTGATCAATCGGTACTCAATGTGTCTGTGAGAATTACGTAAGTACGTATCGTACCTGGGCCTATAACCTGATAGTAGTAGTCCAACCTGCCATTTACTGCGCCACACCCACTGCTCTCTCTCTCTCTCTCTCTCTCTCTTTATATGAAAATAACTATTTATTGAACCAATGCATCTTCAATCAACAAGGAACAATAGAAGTGGAGGATCCTCTGCGCAAACAAGAGGGCATTCTTGATGGCTTGATGAGCTAAAGCGTCCGTCAACATATTACAATCTTTACGAATGAAATTACAATCAAAATAGGAAAATTAAGAAGCAAAACTACATATATTTCTCAAAATAGAGCCAGAGATAAATTTTCTTCAGCAAATATTAGGAGCATATTTGGGAAAGTTTTTTTCCCCATTCACAATATGTTTAGCAATTTAAGAAAAAAAAATTACACAAAATTTAATGTATTATAACAATTTTTTTCATAAACTTAAAATTGAAGCTTCTGATTCTTAATTATAAATTATTTTAAAATTTTGAAATATAAATATTATTTTATCTTCAATTAAATAATTTTTTAAATTATTATATATTTTTTAATAATTTAATTCATAAAAATAATTTTTTTATATTATCTAAATAAAATAGATTATTTTAAAAAATATATCAAAACATAAAATTAATTATATTATAATTAATTATAATAATAATCAATTATACATATAATTGATTATTAAAATAATCAAATTTTTCAAATAATCCAAGATACTTAAGCATTTTTAGATTATTTTATTTGAATTTAGATCTATGTAATATCAATACTTCAGTTGTTATACTAGTATCCAATACATAGATACTTTTAAATATTTTTTGTTTATATATATTTTAATTATTTTTTAAATTTTTTTCGTATTAATATATTCGTATCATTCATCCATGTTCAATATATAATTCCGTACTTCCTAAGTTTAGATGCTATTTCTTTTTTTCAAAATGAAATAATATTAAGTAAAAATTATTAAATATGCATAAAAAAGTAGTACAATAGAAATTCATGTAATTTTGTTTAAAAATATTATTGTGACACTCCATAAAAAAGTAGAATGATATAATAATTGTTTTTGTTTTTTGAAAATTATGAAATAGAATTAATCTCATAATGTTGTTGACAATTTTGAAAAGAGTGATGATATATATCATGAAATATTTTATTCGAAATCGTCACGAACTGGCATGACAATAGAGACTAGATATCTCAGCCGACAAATTTATTAGCACTTATCGATAGCTACATACAGCGATCCATAATTTTGGAGTCCAATTTTTCTTTTTCACATAATGTCACTACTTAATTGTTGAACCACAAATGAATAAAGGATATAATTGTAAAATGACACTCTCAAACTGCCCTCCAAACCCACACCTATTAATATTATATGCATGGTTACTAATTTCTTTACCCTTAAAAAACTACTGCGTTTAATGCATATTTGATAATTTAACAGTGACTGTTGCGATATTTTTTCCAATGTTAGGTGTTTTGGTGAAAATTATGTCAGGTCGTTGATTACATACAGTTTTCTTAAAAAATGTTCCATATGGATGAGTATTTCTATTTTGGAAAGGAGAATGCTCTTTGGTACAAAAGGAAATTCGTGGAACGATCCACGAATTGAAACTTCCATTTATTAAATGGTTGCGTTTTATATTAACCACGTAACCATGTCTATGTATGGGGCATCTGAATTCATTTTTTTTCTCAGTTTTTATTGATCCACGCAATTCGTAAACGCCATTCGTAAATTTTTTTACACGATATAGCAATGCTTGATTGAAAATATTAACTAAACAAGTATACAGTTATTTAATAAAATTCAAAACAATTTGAATTAACTTTGGAAAATTAAACATCTAAAACAAACATGCACTAACACATATCTAACTCCCCTAAAAGAGATTTTTAAGTTTTCTCGAAATAAGAAAAAATTATTATTATGTATCATTTAATGTGTATTATCTCAATTATGATATTAAAAATGTAATTAAAATCAGAGATATTAATGGATGCAAATTTCTTGTCTCTTTTTTTTGTCTCAATACTTATCTCTCTTATCAAATTTAGACAACTTAAATAAAAATAACACCTCATTCTTCTCACGATCTGAAACAGATTTAACGTCGTTATTCTTGAACAATAAAATACTCTCATAGTCTCTCTGCTTCTAATTCAAAATACTCTCCCATTGTACTGTTTTTCAATTTTCCACCTCGAGTATTCATCTTTTTGAGTTGTTGTTTTACTCTTTTTGTGCTTTCCTTTTTGAAAATTAGAGGGGTTTATTTTAATATTTTGTGGACTCTTTCATTTTGAATACCTACCAACCTTTTCACATATCTTTCCTACAACTATTGAAATTGTCCTTTGATTCTAAGTAACGTTTTAAATGCTCCTAAAACATTGAGGAGCATGAATGCTCCTAAAGTAATGGCCATTAATTTATACACTTTAATAATCAATGGCTCAGATTAGAGATCAGTAATCTACATAACATGTTATATTAAAAGGTAACCTTAATACTATTGTAATTTTCATTTGAGTCTTGCTAAGGTGCTGGACTGTTGGGTAGTGCTTCATGGTGGCGCAAAGGCAATAACCACCAAGACCAGCTTGAGAATAGAACCTTCCACCTTCCATGAATCAAAACCACCTTGCCTCATTAAACCAGCAAAGACGTAACCCATTGCCAGTAGCCCTTTGTGCACCATCACCCAAATCCACCCCCAGAACACCAAACCAACCATGACCCAAGACCAGTCACCACCATCTTGCACGCCTGAACCTCCACAACACCCATTAAACCACCCAGCCACGCCTTTGCTGCTCAACCCACGATAGCCCTTCCTACCCAACTGTTGTCACTAGGGGTGGAAATATGTCAGGCTGTCCGTCAGGGGCCTATGGCCTGACCTGCCTGAGGCCTGACTTGGCTTAGCCTGTTTACTAAACAAGTTAGGTCAAGACTTTTTTAAAAGTCTGTTTAATTAAAAAGGTCAGGTCTCAGGCCATCTAATAGGCCTTTTAAGCCTAGTAGACCGGTCTGACCTATTTAATTATATATAATATAATATATAATATTATAATAATTATAAATTATAAATATAATTATAAATTTATTATAATATATTAATATATTTTTTAATTAAATTTTAATATAAGTCAATAATTAAAACTTAAGTTAATAAGTTAGAATAGAAATAACATATTTATTAATATATTTAACGTAATATATTTATTAGAATGAAAATAATAAGTTAACATTCATACCTTACTTTTATAGATGCTCACTACTTTCTTACTCTGATCTTTGATCGATGTGAGATTTGAAAGACTAGAGTAAGAAAGTGAGCAACTTGGTATATCTCTAAGTCCTACATCGACCAAAGACTAGAGTAAGAAAGTAGTTAATATCTATAACACTCACCCCTTACTTTTATAGATGTTCACTATTTTCTTACTCTGATCTTTGGTCGATGTGGGACTTGAAAGACTAGAGTAAGAAAGTGAGTAATTTGGTATATCTCAAAGTCCCACATCGACCAAAAATTAGAGTAAGAAAGTAGTGAGCATCTATAAAATTAGAAGGTGAGTGTTAAATTATAACAAATGCCTATTGGCTTTGAGTAGGCCCATTGGCTTATTTCAAAGTTTAGGCCTGTTAGCTTATGTAAAGACATATTGACTTATTTAAAGGTAGGTCTGTTAACCTATGTAAAATATGTTGATCTATTTAAATGTAGGTCTGTTAATCTATGTAAATGCCTATTGACCTATTTAAAGGTAGGCCTGTTAGCCTATTTAAAGGCCTCTTGCAACGTAGGCCTTTAAATAGGCTTTCAGGCTAGGCTGTGCTTTTAAAAAGGCTAGGTCAGGTCTTAAAAATCGGTCTAATACAAGCTCATAGGTAAGGCTCAAGCCTTATAATTAGGATACAGGTCAGACCTGTTTAAGGCAAAGTCTGGCCTGACTTGGCCTATTTTCACCCCTAGTTGTCACCCACTGATGTATTTCATTTATCACAACTTCAAATTCCATATGCTTTATTCATACCTCTTGAGTTATACTGTGTAAATTAACACTCATAATAGTCAAGGTAAAATCTTACAGCTTGTGTCAACGAATACTTTTATGGAGAAATGGAAGCCTCTTGAGATATACAATTTAAATTCATACTTTGTGATGAATTTCATACATCATAATGGTCATCAGAGTCGTCGACGTCGACATTTCGAGAGTTGAGCAACCAGAGATTCATCTTGCAGCTTCTCAAGGCAATGCAAAATGTCCAAAATGCCCTCAACTCAACCTTACCCAACAACATTTATTAAAAGGAAAGGAAAGAGAGATTTAAGTCCAATTCTTATGTATTTACATAAAATTTACAGTTAAAAAAAGAGTCAAATGTTTTTACCTGTTATAATAGGTAAAGTCAATAGAGCATTGATGTTCAAAAAGTTTTTAAGAGCATTGTAAATGTTTCCTTGATTCTAGCATTAATAATGCATTTGCTATTTATTGAGATTAGTTGTTTTGCTAAACCGATTCAAATTCAAAATGTCTTATTTGATTTTCTACATTTCTTTGTTCTTATTTGTTAAGTTACAGTTGTGTTCGATTTTGAAAGTAAGAAGATTAAGAAGAAGAAAACATATTAGGAACCCACATCTTCCACCATCAAAATCAACACCCAAAAAAACCCAAGATCCCCTAACCCCTACCTATCTCCATTCTGCAACTCTCTAATAATAGCATCTAGGACTAAGAAACATTAATAGAAGACTCAATCTTAGTTGTGTGAAGGGAAAAACGAATTTTGAGAACAAATTTTGAAAAGGGATCACCAAAATAAACAAACATTTTTAAAAAAGATAAAAGGATTTTTTTTATTGAGAAGTGGTTTTTTTGTCGTGTAACTTGGTGGAACAAAAAGGAAAGGGAGCATTAAGTGTCCAACCAGAGTAGAGTAGAGGTAGACATAGATTTTTGCAGGAGGGTGAAGAAGACAATAACATAGAATAAAACGTTTAGTTTTGTTGGGACTGTAAGAAGGGTGATATGTGATTTTTAATTGAGTTGACAAAATTCGATCGAAGAGACAAAAAGAAAGACAAAGAAAGGTAACAGACGATCTAAATACGATATTAGTGGCTCATATAAACTGACGTGGTGAACATTAAATGGTATAAAGCAAACACTTTTTTTTTTCCTTGGAGTCTAAGAATGAATAATTACAAATCCTCATCACACATTTTTTTAATAATTCACTTAATTATTTGATAAAAAAAATATTGAATGCTTGTTATGTTACTAATATATTGAATACATTTAGTTTTTAATTTAATATTTGCTTTATTAAGTACTTCCTCTGTTCCTTTTTATCTACCTTTTTAGAAAATTTGTATTGTTTCAATTTATATATCATTTGAGAATTTTAAGGATGCATTAATATTTTTTTTTCAATTTTACCCACTATTTATTGTCTTAACTAAACCTAATAATTACATATATTAATTGACTTTTACAATTTTCTACACCTATTTAATAGAGTGAGAAAGGGTAATTTAGTCACATCAACTTTTATTTCACTTAATTTAAAGTTATTTAATGATATCCCTAATTCTTGTGTAAAAACCTTAAAAGATAGATAAAAATGAACAAAATGAGTATTACGAGGATAAAGAATCTTAAGAATACACTCTCTATCACACTATTTTTAACACATTTTTTTTATTAGGTCACGTCATATATTAAAACACTAACTCAAACTTAATTGCACACTAATCAAATTAATTACACGTTAATCAAATTAATTATATGCTAATTAAAATTAAACGTGTACTTTAATATATGATATGACCTAATAAGAGAAAATGTATTGAAAGGAGTATGATAGAAATTGTATTCCTAACCTTCCTCTTAAGAGGATTATGAGAGATTTATAGGTAATCTAAGAGCAAGAGGTGAGATGTTTCTTATTTTATACCATTAAATATGTGACACATCAGTTATAATATTAAAAATATAATTAAAATTTAAGATAATAATAATCCATAAAATTAATATATCACATATTCAATGGTATAAAACTAAAAAAATCTCTTATTCTAAAAACATCTTAAAATTCTCAAAAAAATATTTAAAAAATGTTTTAGAAATGAATAATGTTATTTAACACGAAATCATTTTCGTGAAACGTCACAAAAATATAAATGCTATACTTTATTGCCTCTTCCACATGACAATATCACGTGAATAGTTTAAATCCCATTAATTAGCATGTTCGTATATTAGTTCACAAAAATGATTTCGTGAAAAATAACAATGCCCTTTAGAAATATATAACAAAACTCTCTTACAAGTTCTCCTCTCCTAAACTTCCGAAAATGTTTCTAGCACTCTTTGCACCTTGATTTGTGCATTATATTCCCTTTTTTTGGTAGGTAATTGTTCATCATATATATATATATATATATTTGTTTTTTTTTTTCTTACACTTATTTTCAATTGTTAGATCATTGTGCATTATATTCTTTATATTATATATATATATATTTGTTTTTTTACATTGTGCATTATATTCTTTACGTGTATCTGTGACTCCTTAACTTTCGAAAAAAAGTTTCCAACACTCTTTCTACCCCCGATTTATGCATTATAGTATGATTTAATTTTAATGTATTTTTATTATAAAAATTATTATTCCATCATATATTGACACATTATTAAAAATATTTAATTATTTTAACAATTATTTCAAAAATTACACACATTATTATATTTAATTGATAGTGTATTAAAATTAAAATTTTATAATATTTAAATTATACACATTAATTTAATATTAACATTTATCACAAATTTTTGTTGCGAAAATATATAACAAAGTTTTGTTTAAAAAATTCGAATAAAATTCCAATTCGAGAATAAAAATAAGGGTTTCGAACTTTCCCTTCTCCTGTAAATGTAATACCCTTCCCGTGCGTAATCAAATATCAGGGTCAGGGTTTTAGCCTTCTTCTACCTTGATGCTCCCACTCGTCACTCCCACTCCCGCATTACTCATGGCCTCTCTTCCCAAACTGCGCCATTCTCACCACTTCTCACTCAATCACCACCGTTCATCACTCCCTATGCCCTTATCATCATCTTCTTCCCTCTCCTTCAGTTCTCTCCCACCACCTCAATTTCCCTCCTCCTCGTTTAGGTTCTCATCCATCAGAGCCTCATCCTCAAACGACCCCGCGTTTCACAAACCCAAAAACACCCTATCCCACCTCCAAACCCTAATTGCCCCCCTTCTCTCCCCCGTCGTCGAAACCACCTGCATCGTCATTGCCGCAACCGCATTCTTCTTCATGCGTTTTCAACCCGATCCCGTCATCGCCGCGCCACTCGTGCCGCCGACCGTGGAGTCGTCGACGGAAAACGCAGCTGAAAAAGAGAGGGCTATCGAAGAGCGATTGAGCAACAACCCTAGCGACACCGAAGCACTTCGAACTCTCATGGAGCTCAAGATCAGAGCCCGCAAGATCAACGAAGCGATTCATGTCATAGAGCGTTTGATTGAGCTCGAACCCAAGGAGTTCGAGTGGCCTCTGCTGAAGGCACACATGCATGTTTACAACGACGACCATGAACTGGCTCGAAACGTGTTCGAAGATATCTTGAAGAGAGATCCGCTTCGTGTTGAAGCGTATCATGGCCTCGTGATGTCGACTTCGGAATCGAACGAGCCAATGAATGGTTTGCTGAAGAGGGTTGAAGAAGCAGTGGAATTGTGCAAGAAGCAAAACAAAAATTCGGAAATCAGAGACTTCAGGCTCTTGATTGCGCAGATTAAAGTGATGGAGGGAGAGTTTACTGAGGCATTGAAGACGTATCAGGAGCTGGTGAAGGAAGAACCAAGAGATTTTAGGCCTTACCTGTGTCAGGGTATCATATATACCCTGCTGAGGAAGAAGGATGAAGCTGAGAAACAGTTCGAGAAGTTTCGGAGGCTTGTTCCGAAGAATCATCCTTATAGAGAGTATTTTGAGGACAACATGTTTGCAACCAAGTTTTTCTCGCAGAAGTTAGAGAGGGAGGGAGCAGGTGCCAGGAGCTGAGGAAACATGACTTTGATGACAATTGTGAATGGTTCTATAGAGAGGTTGTAATGAGTTTTTGTCCCTTTTTCTTTTTACCTCTCCTTGCTGTTTAGTGAAATGCTTCTGGTTTTGGATAGTAATCCAGGTGTTACTGTAGGTGATTATTTTAATAATTTTCCTTCATAGTGGTGTTTCAAAATCACTGTTGGTTGGTTTTCTGGTGGATATCATATAGATACTGAGGTCAATGAAGAAAAGCTATTTTGATGCTGAAAAATCAAACTGATGCATTAGTCTATTTTTATGTCATTATGTTATCATTGGATTCTAATCTCAGTTATATTTCCTTCTATGCAATGGATCTTCTTCCTATCTTTTGAGAGGTAGAAGAGCCTAGATACATTACTTAAGCCATTAAGCAATATAGGATAATCATTATAGTATTATACTATATACTGGAACACTTTCCTGAGCAAGATTGTAGGTTTTGAAAATGGTGATTCCGTTGAAAATTACATACTCTATATCTCTTGTACATTGTGGGTGGAATTATTGGGGAATAAAAAATTGGACTCAGAAGTCCTATTGAAATTTACACGGGTTCACATTGAAAATTATGTTAATTCTTATGCAATAACATTTTTGTGTTGTTGGAGAAATCTTAGTTGATTCCCGTTTTCTATGGGACTACAATAGGATTGCATCAAATTATGCTCATTCTAGTTTGGCACTCTAATGATGGCACTACTAGCTCAACTCTGAATGATGGATATGAACCTATCTATCCTGTGGCTGGTTACATATACCTCTAATTTTCTTCTTGCTGCATATTCTTGATTGTACTGAACCATTTGCTCATTTTATATCAACAGGAGCACACTAAAGCTTTCCTTTATTATTTATTTTAGTTCTCACCTGTAGCTTGAAAATTGCATAAGAGTGTCAGTCGAAGTGCACTTCCATTGATGTGATAATGTAATATGTCCTGTTTAGGCTATTTGATCTTTGGTCTTACGTGAGGTCAAAGGTATCTTATGTAATTTCATAGGATATAATATTTAATTCAATCATGAAGGTCATGAAGATTTTAGAAGGCCAATAACTGCTATGGTTCTGTTTTCAAGCATTACCTGATCTAGCTAATTCATCAGCTGAGCTGTAGACGTTAGACTCATAGAAAAATGACTTAAATGTAGCCAATGTTGCTTGCTTAGTTGGTGTCACAGAAATGTGAGTCTAGCCAAGTTAGATTTGTTTAGCTAGCAGTGTTGTCAGTAGCGGCTGATGCGGGGCGGAAAACAGCCTCACCACCTCAGATGGCCTGAGGGGAAGCGGGTTTGATGACCCTCATGCGGCTGCATCACGCATTTTCAGCCAATTTACTTAGTTTCCTTCTCTTAAAATGCTCAGTAGCCAGTGGGTATCTAATTTAAAGGGGTATTTTAGTCAACTAACACCATCTGAACTTAATATTACCTGGCAATCCAAGAAAAACCCTAAAAACAGGATCTGAACTTACCTGCAGTGTGTGACTTACAGTCTATAGGCCGAAGCTCACTTTATCCTTTGATTCCAGGCTCTTATTCACAGCCTCATATCTATTCTGGACTAAATCTACTGATTTCCCCCCTTTATCTCCCTTTATTCTTGCCATTGTTGGTCTCACTTGGCCTCTTGACATGCATTTGTTTGGATGTGCACTTACATTATTATGTTTCTAGCATTGTCAATATAGATTACATTATGTTTTTAAAGTATTGTCATGACTTAATTAGCATTTAAATCTTAATTTGGTATGATTTGTTGATATATGAATAATTTTAGTTACTTTTTTAAATATCCGCATCACGTCAATGATGTGTCTGCATCGCCTTGCCGCATCAAAGTGATGCAGTTTTGGGGTTGGCCGTCTCAACCCGCATTTCGCCTTGTGACAACACTGGCTAGCGTGGATGGATTTGTTTTGTGCATAATTCACTCATTTTTTCTGCAATAATAAATGATATGTGGCTGGATACATGGCACCTTCATTGGTGTTTGCAAACCTATCCTAACTTGATGCTGCATTTCCTGATTGTTGGTGGTGTTACTTGCGTGTTTTAGTCAGTTTATATCGATTAGCTCCCACTAAAATTGCTACTTTTCTTGCTAGGTAAGTAAACGGGGTAACTATTGTGGTTATCTTCTTGTAGATATCTTAACGAAGATAGCAAGAGAAATTTATATTTTGAGGAATGCTAGTGACACTCTTTTAAACATTTATTTGAACACTTTTTATTATTAGTTTATCTCATACACTTAAAAGGATTATTAGGTGAGAAATATTAGCAATACTTATTTTTGGATTAATAGAAAAGTAAATGTTGAAAGAAGTGTCTAAGAAAATTTGTTACCAACATATATTTTTACACCTTTCTGAGTTTGGTAACCCCCACCCCCAAATGGGATTGGGCAGAGAATTCTTACTGAAAACAGATATAGATATATTTGTGATTTTTTAGAATCTTATGATTAGCATTTAAGTGAATTCACAACCCCACACCCCTCCCACCCAAAAAAACAAAAGAGAAAAGTAATTAAAGTGAGTAATTATGTGGTTAGCCCTTGCGGTTTGTAACTTTGTATGCATTATATTGCTGATAGTTTCATGACGGCTATGAATTGATGACAACTTCTATGGAACTTGTGGCTTTAAACCTAGGTTAATAGTATGTTATTTGCAGGTAAGCCTGGTAATTTGTCGATGAGTCTGTAAATCTAGACAACTTCTGCGTGTATTTTCTTTAAAAAAACAGGAAATGACTTTTTTCAGCACTTTGATGGGCTGCAAATTAAAATTCATAAGCCCTGTAACTTAGGGATTAGGATCTGTTTGTTATATGGACCTGTATGTGAAGGATCTTTCGATTCGGATCCATATATATCTACACAGGTAAAGCTCACAATTATCTGTACACCTAATCTTCCTCCTTTGAGGCTATTGTGCATTAATTCAGTTCTTTGGTGCGTGGTTGGATCTGGTATATCGTTCTTTTAATCTTTTGTCTTATTATTTGTACCGGTACCATCATCGTTGCAGATTAGAATGAACCTAAAATTAGAGGTTATTTCATCCTGTTTAGGAGCCAAGAATTGAGTTTGTAATCACATTTAAATTTAAATGCGCTCTTGCCCTCATGCCATTGGTCTAATCTACCTAATTATCTTATCAAATAGTGATTTTATTTTGGGGGGTACAAAAATATAGTGACTTTTACCCAAAAGAGAAAGGATGGGGGAAGGGACTGGGGGAGCTTGAGGGAGGAAATCAGAGTTTTTCAATATTTGTTTTTTAAATCCCTTTGAGCAATCAAATAGAGCTTTTGTCCCCTCGCAGGATAGCAAAAGGCCGTCAGAACAGGATATTTTACCTTTATTTAAAACCCTAAATATATTTTGGTGTTCCATTATTATATTAACACAGAAATAATATTTGAATCATGTAACATTATGCTTTTTTTTAAGGATAAAGTTAAATAAAATTCTTTAAGTGTTTATAGTGTTGTTTTTAATAAAAACAGAATATATGTATTATTTTTTACACATTAATTGTAAAAATTTAAAAATAAGGATTAGATGATTAAAAAATAATTCATTATATTTTTTGGGTACATATACATATATTTTTATTGAAGAAAAATACTACAAACACTTAAATAACTTTATTTAAGAAACCTTATCTAACTTTTTTCGTTTACTCAATATCCAAGCCACTTGTGATGCATATTTTATCAGAGTAATCAATATTTTATCCCAGCAAATTTGAGTCTACATCATTTTTGTTCTCCGAAAATTGTTTACATTTAATTTTGGCTCAATTAAAGAAGCTATAAAAATCTCTAAGAAACTAATCAATATGAACCTAATTTTTAAGTGACTAAAATATTATTTTTTTATTATTAAACATCAAATTGTTTCTAAACATGAGAGGTGCTAATGAACTATAACAACCAGTGGGTTCAGCCGAAGCCGTTCCTTTTAAATTTTAATTCCCCCAAACATTCTGCTGCATGAGGAGTTAAAAGGGGTATATAGTAAATAGTCTCACCTCTTATAATGATTATTATAATAGCTTTTGAAAATTGGAAGTTTTAAGATGGTTTAATCGACTTGTATATTACTATTTTGTTTTTTCTATATGCCTCTTTCCTTGTAGAAAAACTACAAATGTACCGTAAATAACTTTTAAATTGTATATGTAATAGTATCTTAACTTTTAAATATAGATAGATTTAATTTGAATCCACGTTCAATGTAAAATTACATTGTTAAACTCCTTAAATATTAAGCTACATCTTTTTAAAACCTCTGAAGCATATATTACTCACATTGTTATTTTAAAAACGAAAAAAAAAAGAGAAAAAGAAATAGCTGTAGGGCCCGACACATAAACTAGTCCAGTAACCCAAATGCATATTTGTGTGAATAATTTTAAAACTTATTAATTTTTCTTACTAATCATCTTAATTATTAAATAAAAAAATATCAAATATTTTTTATGTTTTCAAAATATTAAATATATATTTTTATTTATTAAATATATTTTTTATTTAGTATTAAAAAATTATTAAAAAGAATTTTTAGAAATATATAGCAAAACTCTTTTTGTGTTCATTATTATATGAAACTACTTCTACAGCATGACAATAGCATTAATGCTGCTGAGTTATAGTGCATAATTACGCATGAAATCCATGGGTTTCAATTCCAACGTCGATTGGAATAGTCTGACACTAACAAAAAAATTGCTCACGATGCCATTCCTACTCTTGAGTGGCTATTAATTTATTAAGAAGTTAGAAATTTTTTGCATCTGCAATCAATTGAAGCGCTAAAGCCCCCTTTCCCTACTTCAGGTTTATATGAACAGCTGGTGAAGCTGGATGCAAAATGGCAAAGTCATGCTTAGTAATAACAGATAAAGTAATAACCCAAAAAAAAATGATAACAGATAAAATTGCCCATGAAAATAGACTCAAACCTAACACACTAGTCGCCATAGAGAAAGAATATATGGAAGGGCGGCTTATTGCATGTACTTTCTACAAAGGGTGTTTGGGCATTTGCAATTAAATCGTAAGGGTTTGACTTAATTGTGCATTGATAGCCCTACATTAGATTTCAAAAATTGTTTTAGGTGGCACTATATACTTCTACGCCTCTTAAGTTTGTGTTTTCTGGAAATGATTAAGATGGTTAACAGAACTCTGTGGTTTCTGCCCTAATTGGGCTAGTTCAAATGTGTATCGTAGTCTCAGGCTGCTCAAAAGTTAAGTTTCTAATATTGGTGAGTTGGTGTCATGACTCATGGGCAAATGCCCTAGTGTAATTGCAATAACTACGAATTAAGATCACATACTCGTCAAAAGTTCATTACTGCATTCAAAAGTCATAATTGTTTGGATTTGGACCTACATCACTTTAATTAAGCAAATTGCTTTAAGCTTTTATTTGTTTATCTTTTGTGAAGTTTTTAAACCATTTTTATGGAAAGATAATCCATTTAATATATCATGCACTGGGTCGTAACCCCTTAGATCCAGTAACCAATCACGCTGTGATTTTCTCTAGTCTTCACTCTCTGTCTTAGTTTGCTTAGTAAACAATAATACACTGTCAGCACTGTCAACCATTTTGAGCCAACCACTAGCTAGGCCAGCCTTGATTGGATTGCTTATTCCTAAATATCCCATATATGTTATTGATCTAAATAACTTGTAAGCTCGAGAATTATGAAGAAACAACCGCATATATGTATGAGAGTATATTTTAGAGAATAGTGTAAATTACTGTAAACAAAATTAATTTTATACTTTATACAAGATGTACTATCGTATATGGAAAAAATAATCCGTATCATATAGTTAAGATGAGACATTATGATTCCCGATCTTACGGGTGGTGGGGCACTATGGCCTCTGGCTTTCACATGCTTCTAAGAAGAGCCATTTGATTAAAGGAGAGGAACACTTATATAAGCTCCAGAATCATTATGATGCCGTAAACTAGTGCTTTAGGCAACTTTAATCTCAAGGTGTTGGGGACAACAATTATCTTTTTTGTTATGATGTCTTTTCCTTTGGATCCATTGAGACGACACTGAAACCAAAGATGCCCCAACCATAAACTATGAAGCAAAGTATGGGACTGGAGTCATCGCACATTGCACATATATAGTTATATACTATGTCATATGGGCTCACAAGTCCATCGCCAAACCCCAGTTTGGCCCCATTATTTGTTAACCACCACGTTTAAGTTGTCCTTGTAATATTTGTCTAATAATTGTAACCTGCTTAAACATTTAAGTTGTCCTCGTAATATTTGTCTAATAATTCAAACCCGTTTAAAAAGTGAAAGACTTTGCATTGGAGGAAAGGTGGACGTATAGTCCTCTCACGCAATGATGGGATCAAAATATTTTGCTCACTTTAGACTCATGAAACTCTTACTCCGCAATCACTCTTAAAAGGTAAATTAAATGAAGGGAAAACTAAAAAGATAAAGGTGTAGAGGCATGCACCTGCTGCCGAGCTCGTTGTTTGCCTTTTTGACTTGCCTGTGTTCAATTCAAATACTCATCACTATGTCTATGCTCCCTATCTTGTAATTTCTTGTTCTTCCAACATTAAATTAAGGTAATGCTTTATATACAGGTATATTGTTATAATTTATTGACACTGGTGTAGAACTATTATGGTCAAAACCCATAGGCAACAGATTCTTGCAAGACAAACTTGACCCTATTATTATCGTTACTTTCTTTGTCGGAGGAGGAGCTAAGTAAACAATGACATTTGAATTTAAAATTTCATATACACACACAATCGTGGCTTATTTTTTTCTGTCAATGACATTGTGGAGAAGCAGTCTCTTATGAGTTGACATATGATCAAACAAAATCGCGTGTCTGTCCTAATAATTTGTACAATTATAGCTTGCTTTGTATGCACACCACCATAAGATAGTACTTGTGGGGCTCTTGGGTGTTTATTACGGTCGAGGCTCTGTATGAGTTTAACTTTTGTGACTCTTTGCAAAAAAATTCTCATGACCAACAGTATTTAGTATTTACCTTGCTACATCAACATTATTAATTATTCGTGGCCATATATGCTTGCTTTTTACTTTCAGGTCTAACATGAAAGTAAGAACATTGAATGTGCCTTCTGCGCCAATAAACTAATAAATTAATATAAAACTTAAGGCTACAATTTTTTTAATGCAAAATCTACAAGTTTGAAAGTGAAAAAGAAAATGAAAAACATCTAGAAGACCTGCAATTAAAATTGTTTTGTAGAGTTAAACTGTCGTGCGTAGACACAAATCCCTGTCGCGAACTGACGACTCAGGCTACCTCCCGAAAACAAAACAAATGAGTGCCTCAACTTGACAGAACGCAGCACAAGAAAACAAAACCAATGAGATTTTGGCCACCACCTATCACAATATATTTAGTGGTGGATAAGACTACAAAATAAATTTGTTTTTAAAATAAATATATAAAAATATATTTATTTTTAATTTAATAAAATATATCGTAATTTTAATTTATTAAATAATTTAAAAATAAATATTTTTTACTTTTTTATTTTAAAAATAAATTTACTTTAAAATCATGCAGACTCTGCTTTCAAAGTTAAAAGATTCTTTTGCTTGGAGACATGCATTTCGGATTCCAATTTCTAGTCACCATCCATATCTCGTTTTTGTTTATATTTAATAAATCAAGCGAAGGGTGCTTAAAACAATAAGATTTTGTCGGAACTCAAAAAAAAAAAGATTTTGTCCAATTCAGCAATTCTTAAAAGCAGCCTAAAATACATTTGTTAATACAGCTGATGTAACAACAACGAAAACACGTTCAACTATAAGAAAAATAATTAAGGTAAGAGTGTCAACACGTAAGACAAAACCTTCCTTTGCAGCATGGAAGCAAATTGATAAGGTTTGGAGTAGGCAAGTTTTCAAGTTTAGCATATTTTATCTATAGGTGTCATGCAACTTTTGTTATATTCACTTTGCAAACACTTAGATAGGAGAAGAAAAAAGGTAACATGGTTAAATATTGAACCTCCAATATTAACATCATATTCAACTCTTAAGTATTTGAGTTGGTATCAATTAAACTACAAGTTCATTCGAGGTGGTGTGCAACTTTGATTGTAGTGTATATTCAATAACGTTGGGTCTAGTTTGACAAAAGAGTATTAAAGGCTATAAATTGTAATCTTATTTCTTAAATTATCTAAGTAAACAGATCTTCGGTAATGCAATTACAACCAATTTTAGGCACGTTTAAGATATTAATAGGGGAAAAAAACACAGTTTAAGTGTTTAACTGTTTTTTTTAAAAAATTATTGCAATATAGGAAGATAGCATATACATAAGCTGAATTGTTAAATTGAAAAAAACATGGAAATGTTTTGGTGTATTTTTACAAGACTTTAATTTTGATGATCAATCAATCATTTGTTATTATATGTATAACTTTTGAGATAATTATTATGAAAATTAAATACTTTTAATGATATAACAATGCATGATTAGATGACAAGATATAAAATATTTTTACAATGACATTATATTAAAATGAAATCCTTTTTATAAATTGATATCTTAAATATAATTAAAAATAAATGAAAAATAGTTTTTGGTTTACCAAACACTTTTTTAGTAAGTTATTAAATTTAAAAAAATGCTTATTATACATCACTCTCTTTCTCATATCTCTCGTATTTATATAAGTAACACAATTAAAATATAATATAATATGTAAAAAATAGGTAAAATTAATTCTAATTGTAAAAATTATATAAATACAAAATAATATGTATATAAATATGTTTAACATTATTCTTACATTTAATAATACAATATTAATATTTGAATATCATTTTTTACATCATTTTTTAATTAATAAAATAAAAATTAGAACATCTCAATATTTTCTATCTCTATTTTTATTTTCTAAAATAAAAATAAAAACAACAAATAAAAAATAATGTGCAAATAAAGTTTGCTTTGCCATTTTTGTTTTTAAAATTAACAATAAAGAATCCAATGGGTTGAAATCATGTTGAATTCATCTCAAAATTAACAAAGAGCATAGGAACAACAACAATTAGGGGTATAATTAGGTGATTTGATTTAGGCTTTAGGAAAAAATAAATCTGAACTAATCAAAATTAATTGGTTTAATTTTGTTTGATTTTCTTATTTTTTTATAGCTAAATCCGAACCAAACATCTATGAATTGGTTTGGTTCAGGTGATCGGGTTGGTCATTATTTTTTTAACACAAAAATTAGCTAAGCAATTATACATGTAATTAATGTATCCAAAATTTCAAAAAAAATGAACATTCAATTTCAAGTTGAGTCATACGATCATTAGTCTTTGGGATTTCTTGTTTATATCAAACCTAAAATGCCAAAATAATGAGAAAATAAATTTTTTTAAGTATCAAAATTGTATATAATATCCCTTGTGCTGCTATATATCTTAAAAAAATTGAGTTGACTCAACATTTGTTTGAACTTGATCTGCTTTATAAGAATTATTTAAAATATGTAAGTGAACCTACCTGCAGTACAACCACAACACCATGGTCCAATGTTGTCCCACATTTGCTAGTAAATAAATCCTGACAAAAGAAAAATAGAATATACAATAAAAAAGTTCAAGCAATAACTGGACAATAGCTAGAAGCATAATATTGGTAAAGATCAAATATGACTTTCAATTTTTGTAGTCTCATAAATAGGCGATAGAAAATGACTAAGAGGATAGCCAAAACAAAACCACTAGCCATATACATGATTTTTATCCAATATCAATATATAGCCAGTATAAACATAATAATGGGCATCAATAACATGGAGAATGACTTTATAAATTACAAGCTACTTTTCTTTTGTTCTCTATTTTTCTTTTTCTTTTTTAACCATAAGTTTTAAGTTTTTGCTTAAAACAACCAATTTTTTTTATGAAATTAAACTATTTACTTTTGGAACTCAAAACAATGGTACTGTCAAGAAAAAAAAAACAAAGACATGCATATAGCTTCATCTTCGATACATCATTCATCCTTTATATCTCTAATGATATGCTCTGTCTCAACAAGGTCTCATTTACAATTCTCACAAGGTCTCCATAGATTTACAATGGCAGAGTGAAAATGGTAAGCCATCGAGTCTTTGGCTGATGGTCACTTATTTACTTGCTTAATAATAATAAGTAGTCTTTGACTAGTGTTTCTTCTCTACTTCTTAGTAAGTAATGTTATCCAGTAAATCTAAAATCAGTGTCTTTTTGAAGGGTTAAAGAAAGAATCCATGTTCATGTGAAAAAAAAATATACAATTTGAGAAAATTTTAGAAAGACAATGATTTTGAAAGACAAATAGCCACAAGTCGAAAAATATAAAAATATGTTTACAACTCTAGTTCTTATAAAATTCATGGGGGTTCTTGTTAGAGGGGGGCATAGAACACAGAAAAAAAGAGGCTAGTAGAGAGTGAGGAGAGTTTGTAGTGAAGAAAGAGTTAAAGACTTATCGAAGCGGCGTGTAAAGTCCAGTGTCGAGGCAAGCCGAAAGCAAATGATGAGGTGAGGCAGCAAGGGCAAGGGGCGAGCAATAGTAGAGTGGTGAGGGTGATTGCTTGACTGAGTTAGGGTTCGATTTGAGAAAAAATTGAAAGAGTTTAAAACTGATTTGGTAAAAATTGAAATAGATTCACTAGTTTAAAAAATAATAATTTAATTTAATTTAATTTTAAAATTTTAAATTTAAAAATCAAATCAATTAAGTTTTAATTAATTTAGATTTCATTCAAATCAATTAATATATCCAAATTAAATAAAATCAACTTAATTAATTCTGTTTGAATTAATGAAATTGATCCAATTATCCAAATTAATTTTTACCGCTAATAACAATCACTGTCCAGTGTCCAGTGGCACATCAAAGCCCTCAGGTCATCGACGTGGTACCATATGTAGTGAACACGTGCGATGTAGCGTGGACGGAGTATCACGCTAGAGACTCGCTCACACACAAACCACGCCATACCATACTAGTTGCCCGCGCAGAGGGTGAGGTCTCCGGTGTGTCAGTAGTATATCGGTATTTGAAAGTTCAAAAAAAATACATCACATCCTCCCTCTCTCTCTCGCTACAATTTTAACGGACCTTCATTAATGCCCCCCACCCCTCTCTTCTCTCTCTCCCTCCATGTTTTCCTCTACAGTTTCAGTTTCTGTGTGCGACTAAATTCAATCACAATCACCTCCCCCACTTCAAGATCTGCATTTTCCTTTGTTTTTTCTTCTTTCCACTGTGCCTGCGCCTGCATCCTTTTAAAAAAAAAAAAATTCAACAATTAGCTGAGCAATGCATCCTATTCCTAGGGTTTCGTGACCCCCTCATCTTCTTTGGACCTCCCCATATAATATTTTTCAATCTCCATTTCTTCCTTCCATTTCACGCTTCTTTCTTCACTCATCTTGGAGAAATCCCGCCACGCCAGCTCCAACATTGCTCTTCCTCCACCTCACATTCTCCCTGTTTTTGTCTTCTTCTCCTTCTCTCTCCAAAGAAGCTGCTTCACCTGCAGAATTCCCCACTTTTAGAACTTCAACTTCAACTACATTTCTTACTTACTTGACCACTGCAGCTTAGGACTTTGTGTTTTCACTCAAAAAAACCTTTCAAATGCAGAAATCCAAAGGTGGATCTCAACTCTTGCTCTGTTTTTTTTTTGTATTTTATTTTATTCTTCTAAAATGCGCTTTTGAACTGTTTTCTAACTTTTACTCTAGTGCTATCGCTATTATGTTGTTTAGTTATTTTTCATCATGAATTTCTTGGGTTATCATGTCTTTTGATTTACACTTACAGTGCCTTCCTTCACCTTTCATCGTTTTCAAAAGCGTTTTCTCTCGTTCTCTTTTGTCTCATGCGTCAATTGAGCATGAGGCTCAACTATTTCTTTTACCATCACCGGTTTGTGTCTCTATAGCAACTTCCCGGCCTTGATTCTAATCATTTCAAACATAATTTTGTTAATCACTTCTTAATTAATCTCTTCCTTATATATGCTCTTGAATCTTTCATCCTAACACTGTTGAATAATTCATTTTCAGGAAACAAGCAGGTTCATACACACAGAAAACTTCAGAGTTTTCCTTCTGATTCTGGTTCTTGCGGTAGTGGTGTTCCAGATGAAAATTCGGTGAGTTTTTTCCCTTCTTGTCTTCGTCTTTCTGCACTTGGTCACAATTTACATCGCTGCATTTCTGAATGAGGGAACAAACTTTCTTAATTGAATGGATTATTAATTATTATATTCATATACTGCATTTCATATGCCTTATTATCTATATGTGGTTATTTATTCTCTGGTAAAGAAGAAAAGAAACAGAAACTGACAGTCATGGGCAAATGCACTGATTTTTGCAGCACTCATTTAAATTGGGGAGGAGATCTTCAAAACAGCCGTTTGGAACTCCTATGAAGAAGTTATTAGCTGAAGAGATGTCAAGAGAAACTGAATCCAAAAGAAAAGCCCCCGGTGTTATTGCCAGATTAATGGGTCTTGACGGGCTTCCGTTGCAGCAGCCTGCTAATAAGCAACATGAGGGTTTGTCAGAAAACCATCTACAAAGGACAACACAAGTAGGAAAAACTCGAAGCAGCGGAACATTATATGATGGTCGATCATCTAGGCGAAGCTCAAAAGATCAGCAAGAATTTAAGGATGTATTTGAGGTCTCGGAGATCCCAAAGGTAGAGAGCAGCAGGTATTCATTGCAGGGGTCTGTAAACTTGAAGATCAATGATGTTGAAATGTCATTCATTGAACAGAAGTTCATGGATGCTGAAAGCCTTGCAACTTATCAGGATTTACAGTCTTCACAGGATTCCCATGATACATTTGAGGTTCTAGACTCTTACAATGATCTTCTGCTAAAATACTTTAAGCAGCCAGATTCTTTGTTTAAAAAGCATCTAGGTGATTTGCAAGCTGCTCCTCTCCAATCACATTTTGGTCGCATACAACCTATGAAATCATCAGATATAGCGAAGTATGAACATGGTGATTTCAGCTGGAAGTCAGATAGGGAGACGACTGGGTTGAATTACAATAGATCTTATCAGAAGCATCATGATGGTTATCCTTGCCATTTTGACAGAAGACATGCAATGCGTGGTAGTGGTACACCAAAATCATCGAAGCTTCAGTTTAAGGGAAGAAATAAACCAGATGCAGTCCCCACAAGGATTGTTGTCCTAAAACCTAATCTTGGAAAAGTGCAGAATGCTACCAAAGTTTCATCACCTTGTTCCTCACATACTTTTCTGTCAGAGCGTGGAAAGCGCACTGAATTTTCAGATGTCAGAGTTAGGGACATTGAACTGAATCAAAAGAAAAATTTGCCTGATACTGCCTGTCATTCAAAGCAAAATTCTTTGGAATCTAGAGAAATTGCAAAAGAAATCACAAGCCAAATGAAAAATAGTTTGAATAATGGTTCCGTGATGTTTTCATCTTCTAGATTTAGAGGATATACTTGGGATGACAGCTCATGTAGTTTTTCTGGGAATGAATCTCCAGACGAATCCGAGGTAACAGCTGCAACGTTGGGAAACTCATTTGACATAAGTAATACTAGTAGGTCATCATCCCGTTCTAATGAATCATCTGTGAGTAGAGAGGCAAAGAAGAGATTATCAGAGAGGTGGAAAATGACGCTCAAGTCTCAACAGGGCCAATCCATCTGCAGGAGCAGCACGCTGGCTGACATGCTTGCTATCCCTGATAAGGAAATGAAAGCAGCAAATTTTGACAGCATGTCTTGTGGGGAAGGTTCCCATGATAAATTTGCTACCATTGGTAAACCTGCTGGGTGGGTTGAACCATTGGGTATTAGCAGCAGGGATGGTTGGAAAGATGGGTGTATTGGAAGTTTACCAAGGTCAAAGTCTCTTCCTGCTTCATCTACTGCCTTTGGAAGTCCCAGAACAATCTTGCGCCATGAAGCACTTCGTGATGATCGATTTATGATGCCAAAGGAAGCCTTTAAACGGGAAAGGAAAAAAGTAGTGAAGTGTCCTGATCAGAGACGGTGTGTGAATGCCAGAAGCTCAAAATCTGGTCACAAGAAGTCTTGGTCTTCTCATTCCTCAAACATAGAAGATGATGAGTCTTCACCAGACTTAAATACAATTCAAAATAAAGTGAAGATCAATCTTGAAGATTCACCCAGGCAAGAAGTTCTGGCCACTGAATCATTTGCTGAGATCCTCAGAGATACAGGTGCAGTTACTGAAGATGTTGTGGATGTGGGCCATGTGGCAAACGAAAATGCAGCCGATTCATCTGAATCTTCTAATGAGGTGCTTCCTGAATTATCTTCTTGTGTTTTGATCAAAGATGACAGTAATGCTGTTGACAGAGACAATTTAACGCAGCAGGTTAAGTTTCTAGCATTTTCAGTTGGTATTTTGATGATATGCATATTGACATATATGAATGCTGTGATCATCTTAATTTTACTATGCAGACCCACTCACCGTAAACAGTAAAACAATGATCTGGCTCGTCTTACATTGATATTCATCTTGTATCACATTAAACCAAGTAAACAATTAATTCACTTGTCAGTTGTCACAGATTAGTAAAATTGGACAAATCTAATTAACTGCAAACCTCATGTTTTAATTGACATATGAAACTGGGTATGTATGTAGCTGAGAACAGGATGTCACAGATTTGGTGGAAATCAATGTCCGATGGCTTTGTGCCATCTATTTTATATCAACGTATGAACCCTTACCATTTGGTTAATCCTTCACTACGTGTATTTGTGAAAAATTCCTTTCTTATCTCTTTTGTCTGTAGTTCTTCAACCTTTCAGTCATATAGATATTTTCCATAGATTTTCATTATTTTTTTAAGCACGATTAATGCTTAAATGAAATGTATAAAGTTTTTAAAAACATTTTAGTTTTTTTAGAAACTATTAATACAAGGTTAATCTTGTCACTATATTTGCACAACTGTTTAGATGCCATAGTAGATACATTTCTAGAACTTATATTAGAGGATAGTTCTTTTTGTCTCAACAATTCCAATTTGCTGACCTTTAATTAGTAAACAAACTTTAAAGTTCCTTTAAGTATCTTTCTTCTTCTTACTCAAATGTACAATATTTCAGGAACTACAAGTCGGTTCTGCCAGTAGAAGTTCAGTCTCCTCTCAACCACCTGTACCTGGATTTGAATCTTCATGCTGTAAAGATGCTGATCAACCCAGTCCAGTCTCAGTCCTAGAACCTTGTTTTACTGATGATCTGTCATCCTGTTCGGAATGTTTTGAAAGTCTCAGTGTTGACCTACAAGGTAACTGAATCAGAGATTTATTTTGATTACGCTACAGTGTAGTTGTAGTGTTTAGTCTCCATCCTTTGTTTGGTTCCTTATTTATTTCCTTTTAGTTCCTCAATCTTTATTGCCAGGTGTTCACTCACATTTTCCAGAGCATTAACAGCAATAGTTAACTATGATGGTGCAATAGTAGAAACTTTGTATCTATAATATATTCAAGAAGAAAATAGGATTACTACATGCATACTTGTAGTTCCATGGCAGATTGAACGATTAGCTGAAAAGCTGTTTTTTGTGTTTTGCCTTTGTGGTTTACATGCGTACTTGGCAATAGTATCTTTTCATCCATTTCGATTGTATATAATGGAGAAAGTGAAGACCAAATGCAGTTGCACGCATATCCTAATTCCATATTAGTTTTAGTGAATTTATAATTTAGCATGGTGTGTTTTATATAAATAAATAAAAGGATTCTTTGTGATTTTTTATTATTATATATATATATATTTTGGTGTGTGCGATGGCATCCTTTTAACTTCTAATGAAATTTGCCATTTAGTGACTTGAAATTGGATTTGATAGTTTACTGATACTGTGATTGCATTCTGACTAGATAGCTGCTATTACATTATAAACTTACAGATCTTTGATGGTACTCTGATCTATGACTTCAAGTTGCCTTATTTCATGTTATATGTGATGTGAATTAAAATACCTGTTATATTGGTTAGAGATGATAAATCGCCAGTGCAAATGAATTTGTCTCTCACACTTGCTACCATGCTTTGTTTTGATGCTTTTGTCAATTACCTTATTGAGCTCACCTGAAGAAATGATTAAAATGATTGATTGGCATTCTCCTAAACACGTTTGTTTCTGAGGCTTCTGCCTTTTTCCCGATTCTTTGGTTTCATGTACAATTCTTTGTCTTTAGGGCTTCGAATGCAACTCCAGTTGCTGAAGTTGGAATCTGAAGAATATGTGGAAGGACCCATGCTAATTTCAAGTGATGAAGATGGTGGGGAAGCATCTACCGGAATTTCAGAAGACAATGGATTATGTAGAACTGAAGATAGCTGGGAGTCGTCCTACATGATTGATGTCTTGTCTGAGTCTCGCATTGATGGAGCTCAGCCTGATACGTTTTTGGAAGTTTGGCATTCTCCGGAATGCCCTGTTAGTCTTTCAGTGTTTGAAGAACTTGAAAAGAGGTACTCTGATTGGACTACTTGTCCAAGGTCCGAAAGGAGATTGCTTTTTGACCGTATAAATTCAGGAATTGTCAACATACACGAGCAATTCATGAATGCACAGCCATGGGTAAGCCCAGCAACCACAAATCTAGTTTCTAAATTGATTGAAAATGGGCTCCAAGGCTATCTGTACTCGATGCTAGGGAGCCAAGGAAGAAAAGAAAAGGATACCTCTCTGGGGAAGGTGCTGGTTAGTGAATCGCAGTGGTTGAAGTTAAGAGATGACATTGATGTAATAGGTAGGGAAGTTGAGAGCTTGTTATTAGATGACCTAGTGGCAGAGATAGCCGGTACATAGACATTTTGTGCCTGAACAAGTTGCCTATACTATAAATCAAGTAGTAAAATGGTAGTTTCATCAGAAGATGAATAAAAGGATCATAGTTTTTTTTACTTCAGACAAAAATGAGCATGAATCATTTCCACAGAAAATGGAGGAAAGCTTGCTATGGTGGCTTTAAATGTTGCATTTAACACACTGAGATATCGTCTACACTCAAAACATTAGGGAAAGATTACCCGATTGGTTTTTTGTTTCTCTATCATCTATGGACTATGTCTGGTACTTTTTTCTAATTGAAATTGAGGACGGCGAGGACTGTTGTCAACTGTAAAAAGAGGGTGATTCTCTTCATTTCTTTCAGGAACATAAAATCATAAATAGAAGCTTATTATTTGTGTTCATAAGTTGGTTGTGCCTTAATCTGAACATGAGTCATGTTCCAAGAGAAAATGAAATGATTCAAATCCGAAAGAAAATAGCAAATTTTGTGCTGAAGCCTGAAGTTGTTTTGTTTTATTTTTTTCCTCTGAAAATGCATTGGAATGTTACTAAGAGGAGGATCTGAATTCTATAAATCATACTTCGACTACAACTGAGTTTTGAAATTAAAAATAAAACGTACACGTAACAAAGGTGATTGATTCTGTTAAAACTTCAAACTGAACTATGGCATTGTCTCGATGGTCTTCAGCTGGCCTGGCTTTGTGGTAACCAAAGGTGATTTTGGAGGATGATAGTGAAGCTACTTTGAACTTAACAGAGAAGGGTTGTGCCAGGAGTCCCCTACCCAACGTCCCAACCCACCCTTGGTTTGCCACCGTTTCAACTTTCAAGTATTAATTCCTTTGCGCTTCGTGGCTTGTCTGCTAAGCTTGTGCACACTTACAAAGAGCTAACATGGGTTTGGTTGGGATCTCAAATTAGTGGGTTTGGGCCCATCGGCCCGACCCGCTGCTACCCAAACACAAATGATGGGTTTGAAGCCCTGGTCAAAATTCAATTGGATCCGGTTTTACCCAATCCAACCCGAAATCTAATATTCCAGCAAAATCTAGAACTTTGGTCTCAGAAATTTATTTTTTTTAAAAAAAAATTATTGCAAAAAAATATTCAACCAAAAAAACTTGAGTAAATGGATTCAAAGCTACAAATCTAGATTCAAATATGAAGCTTACAATATTTTGATTTAAAAAAAAATCAAATTTGAACTCAAAATGGTTTGGAGATGTAATACGAAGAGTTGCTGGTGTTTGCGCATGTTTGTTGTCACTATTGGTTTGCGTCGCTGTCGCTAGCTCGAGTTGGGTCAAGTACTAATGACATCCATATTTTGGATCTCCATATTGGTCTCGCTGTCTTACATCATCCTGATGGTCAAGTCTTTTGGTGCCATTGGTGTTGATCTTGCTGGTGTCCTTTCCTCGTATTGTAGCCTATCATAAAATTAAAAAAAAACTTCAATATATTTTTAGTTCCTCTAAATATAGCAAATTTTAGTGCTGATTCCTATAAAATTTTTGTTACGATTTTAGTCCCTCTAAATTTCAAGGTGAATGAAGTTATTTCCTACAGTTATCTCAACTCTATTAAGTATTGATGTGGTAAACAACGTTCCACTTCAGCGTTGTCATATGTCCTTCATCAATCAATCATTTTTGCCCTATGGAGCCATGTCATCTTGTGGGACTTATTAAACAAGTCAAGTGCATGTTACATGACACTTTCTTCTTCCCCCCCTCCCTCGTCACTTTTCTTCCTTGTTCTGTGTAGAGGTAAAATTTGAAATTTGTCATCTATTTCTCATCTCCTCACCCTGATTTCTTCCTTCCCCACAATCGCTTCCTTTTCCTTGACCATTTTGTTGATTTTTTTCGTCCCTCATCATTCGCATTTGTAAAAACATTGCCATGACTAAGGTTTTGCGATCTTCAACATCAACCTCAGCTAGCCCCACCATGTCCTCGCGAAGGAGACTATGTGGATGTAGATATATAATGTTGTACCTTAGCTCAAAGAGTGCGAAGAATCTTGGGAGAACTCATTGAACATGCCCAAACTAGAGAGTAAGAACAAACCCATTTTCTGTTATTGGTAAATATGGGTTTGATATTTCTAACTCCCCAAAACTCTTTCGTTTCATTTTTTTAGCAGAATGATGGCTTTTGTGGTTGGTTCGAATGGGTTGATGCGACAATAAATAACCAGGAACCTCTTTGTGAATGTTCCCAAAATAATGAGGCTGTGGTTGAATAGATGAGAAGAATGGTGGCTAAGCTAGAGATGAAGCTTGCTTTTGAGAAGACCAAAGTGACCATGTTGTTGGGGGTGGTTTTTGTGTCACGGGCATTCACATTTTTAGTGTGTTTGTTTTGGAGTTTGAAAGGATGATGTAGTATGGTGTCTATTGAATGGTTTGAATGATTGATGTATTTGAGTTTAGGGTGAATGAAATTAGGAGCTATATTGACTTCAATGTAATTGATTATGAATGAAATGAGGAGTTTTTGATGTTGAAATGAGTATTGTGAAAAAAATGCACTGCCTAATATACACACATATTACCTGTAATTGTGTATTTGTTTTGGACAGAAATTGATGAAGCTAATAAAGTGAAATTATCAACTAAATGGACTAAATTTAATGAAGTAAATGAACTAACCCTAGCTAAAGTAAATGGACAGATCTAATCAATTATATAAACTAAGATGTACTATAACCAAATCATGAATTTCATTGCATTGCATCCTCATGAAGGAGTTCATTACACTGCAATAGTATTTGTGACACATAATTTAGTATATTACATCATACCTATTGTACTTACAAACCAAAAAAAGATCAAATGCCTTTATATGGATGATCTCCTTCATATACATAATTTCACACTAAAAAAATATACTATTCACCATAATACATTTTTATACCAAAACAAAGTACCAATACTAGTTACAGAACTTATACTAAATATATCCAAAAAAATAATTGAGCACTTAAAAAAAGTACAACTTGTCTTAGTAACAAAAATAAAGCTACACATTTCCTATCACAACTTCTCATTTCAAGATCAATGGTCAATATGGTCAGGGCATTCCACCAATGATCATAACTCTTTTTCCAATCTTCTTTGACCCTTAAGTCCCAATGTTCCTCCTAAAACTGTAGCTCCACTTGTAACCCTTCCTTGTGCATTAGCTGCTGGTAGATTAGTATGCATGGTAGTTTCATTAGGAAATGGTGGAGCCTGTTGCACAATTAGACTTAATAACACTGGTGGGATTGAAGGTATTGGTGCAACATATGGTTCTAGAAAACTTGTACCAGAACTGATTTGACTTAGTCCAAATATGCCTATTCCAATATTGGTTGTAGTTGTAGCATGTCTAACATTTTGGTTGCAGTAGGAGCAGAACTAGTAGCATCTTGAGTTGCAGCTGGAGGTGAAGAAACTTGTTGATCTGTAGTGCTTGGTGCACTCCCTCTTCCTCTACCTCTTCCTCTCTGCAAAATAGTCACAACTTGTTAGATAAGTCACTTAATTTCTAAGATTGTAAGATACTTGCATACCTTACTTGAGCCACTTGTGTTTTCACTTGCATAATTGTGTCCAATCTCAAGATTGGTACTCCAATCTCAAGATTGGTACTGGAAGGTTATTCATTTGTAGAAAATGGTGGAGTCCCTTCCTCTGCCCTTTCCTCTACCCATTATTCTCTTCAAAACAATAACAACTTATTAGATAAGTTACTTAATTTACAAGAAGCTACTATATTTGCATAACATATCCGGTCCATATTTCTTACCCTATTATCAATTGCAGACTTTTGTTGGGCTACATCAGCTATATTGACTTAGGCTTGGGCTGCATTAACTGCATTGACTTGGGATTGGGTTACATTAGATTGTGCAATGCCTCCATGGTCAGCTTAAGTGCCTCAATTATCTTGTACTCCTTGCAACAAAGTATATAAGATGACATGTAATGTTATTTTATTGTGCATTGGCTAAAAGAAATGACTAACCAAATCTCAACATTTCTTACCTCATCCTCTTTAGCTTCATTAGCTTGTTAAACCTCCACTAGCTTATGAGGGCAGCTCCTAGAGTTATGGTCATCCTCATGACAGTATCCACATCTGTAAGTGGTATTGGTCCTTCTCAACTTGGTTTGGTTTTGTTCTTCATCAGGCTCTCTCCTCCTTAACTACTTGGGTCTGTCTGGCCCTCTTTTATAGTTGGGTGGCAAAATGGGCTCATAATTAGTTATAGGTCATCTATTCTGTCCATTAATTAGAATCATGATTTGTGCATAATACCTCTTATATTCCTGTCTCTTGTAGTAGTTGTTGACATATGCCTCAAGGTTATCTCCCCTGTAACAAATGACAACCACTGCATACCTATATGGAATACCCACTAACTCCCAAAAGTTACAAGAACAACTTTTGACTTGCAAGTTCATTATGAAACTCTCAATGAACATCATATGAGTAACCTCAAATTTTTTAATTCCCCTGCCTAAGTTGGAAACCAATTTCTACTATTCTACACTTCCATGTCTAATCTCTTCCTAGGTTAGGGAATGATATCTGTAGGATATTTACTAAGTTTCTCCCTAAGTGCAGCAAACCTACCTATAAGATAAATCCTAAACTATTCAAACTTAGTAATTATAGGCTTATCCTTAGCCATGAAAATAGTGCTATTAAGTGCCTCAGCTAAATTATTCATTACAACATCACACTTAGGCTAAAAACTAAATGCATGCTTACACCATGTATTTCTAGGGATTACAGCCAGTCAATCATGTGCTCTGCTATTTATCTATTGTATTTGAAGTATTTTCTCCTGCCATGCTTCTAAGTATGTGGCCTTGGAAGCACTCATCATCAAGTTCCTCATCAAGGTCCCTCCCCCAAACTTTTTTTTGAAGTTATTGTACAAATGTCTAATACAGAACCTATGTTTAACACCTATCAACATCTTTTCAAAGGTTGGTATCAACCCCTATGCAACAAGACATAGTTAGAATTAGCAGTACAAGATTATAAGCACCCTAACATAAATAAATAAACATTACACAATAATACCTTCTACTAGTCTGATATGAAAACACATATGTTTGTGCTAATATCTCTAATGTCCTCCAATAAGAGAGTCAGAAATCACCTCCAACTTTCTTTAGTTTCATTCTCAACTACAACAAATGCTAATGGAAAGTATTAGTCATTTGGGTCCCTTTCAATAGTTATCAGAAGTTGTCCCCCATACTTGGTCTTCAGATGACAACCATCAACCTCTATGAATGGCCTGTAGGAAGAAATAAACCCTTTCTTGCACCCATCTAAACACATATAAAAGCTACCAAATCTTGGCTACAAGTTCCTTGCAGGCCTATTCAGTGAAATCTTGCAAATATTTCTAGAACTTGCCCTTATCAATTCAACACTATAACTCTATAACAGTGTGTATTACTTGTTAACATATCCTTCAACTATCTCTTTAGCTATTTGCCTTGCTCTTTGTGCCCTCCAAGTTATAATTCCAGTTGCATAAGTCCCTCATTTCACCAATGATTTCTTTTAATGTAACCTTACTATTATATTCCTGAACTTGTCCACCATTGCCTTGGCAACCCACTTGGTATTAACATTTTTATAGTCGAAAACTCTCCCACATGTGTGCTTGCCCACCAAAGTCTTAATTCTAACTGTATGACTCCTTACCACTTTACTAGCTAACACCAAAAACCCACACTTGCCCTTTGCATACCACCATGCACTTGACAACACCATTCTTCTGAAACTTCACAGACCTCCCATTCAACATTGAGCGCTTTAGAATAACTTCCTTGAATTGTTCTAATGAAGTAAACTTCATGCCAAGCTTAAATTCAAATTCCTTACACATATACTTCTTCTTATACTTAGAATACTTTGGCCTGTTATCCAAGTCAAACCCTAAGTCCAAATCACTATCCAACTCCTCACTAGAGTATTGATCATTTATGTTATGAATTACATCAATATTTGTAAGTATTAAAAAGTCTGGATCACTCCTATAAGCCTCACCCTCATCATTTCCTACACCCTCAACCTCATCATTTCCAAGCCCCTTAGTATCCTCATTTTCAGCACCCTCACTTGGCCTTGCTGCCCCACTCCCTGATCCACTGGTCTTATTTTATTTCTTTTGTTTCTTTCTTGGGGACACCTATGCCTTGGATTTAGCTACTGTCTTCTTCTTAATTCTTCTATTTGGTCTAGGTTTCTTACCCCTTCCTTTATCAACTCCAAACCCATCATCTAGTCCTAAGCCCCTCTCTTCTTCATTGTCATCAAAGTGTATATTAATTATACTATCATATGAACTCTCATTTGCACTAGCAGAACCCTCACCCATTTCCTGCACCCCATCGCCCTCACCCACACCCTCAACCTGGCCCTCAACCTAACCCTCACCCTAACCATTGTTTCTTAACCTAGAATTCTCAGCTTGACCTTTACCATCCAAACTCTAGCCTATGTTTCCCAGTCCAGAACCCTGACCCTGACCCTCACCCACACCTTGGTCCACGTTTCAAAGCCCAACTCTCTTAGGTCATCCCTCATCATCAGCATTATTCACATTAACTGACTCTGCCTCAAACCCCAATTCTTTTGTAATTATAGGTTGTTACAAAATGTGTTCTACATATACATCAACCTCACGCTTGTTCTGAATAGCATAATTACCCATCTCCAAGGCATCCTTGTCCATCATAATCTGTCTTTACCTATCTTCAAAGGTTCTACCAGGTAATTTCCACCATAACCCATAAATATCACTATAGCCTAACTCTTTAAGTAATCCAACGACCTCAAAATAGGACCATTTGTTAATGTCTTGGTTATGAAGAGCATTTACATCCCCTTTTTTATAACTTAATGGGGGTTCATTCACAAATGACCCCCTATGATGAACTATTATAGTAAAGCTCATTCCTATAGGTGTAGACAGTTAAGGAAAACAATTAAAAATGAGAATTAGATGTGCACACAATTAAGGAATCAAATTAAACAATGTTACAAAAATGACAAGTGTAATTGGTCATATTCGAGAAAAAAAAGAAAAGAAAAAATAATTCAAAAAACCCTAACATTTTGGTCCCCGCATCAATTAAATAATGTAACATGGCTTGACATCATCATTCGGGAATCCACCAACCAACCCTAACCTTTTGGTCCCCACATTAATTGAAATTTGTAAACTAAAAGAATTAAAAACCCTAAACCCAATAACCCACTCTCTTTGACAAGGACCACCAATGAATATTCGAAGCCATACCTATGGTGGGCAAACGTAGACGCGCTCAATCCTCTCCCTTCACAGACACACTCGATCCTCTCCCTTCATAGACACACATGATCCTCCACCGCGCAGTTGGTTCTTGCATGAGTAATCAAAATCCTAGCTTTTGGTGCAGTATAGTCTCAATCACAAAGTGGGAATGAGAATGGGTTAGAGAAGTGGGGTTATTGTTTAGGGTATGAGAGTGGAAATTTTCCCTCCACGAAATGGGTACCCTAGGTTTATGTCTGGATCCTATCCAATAGTTGAATGAAGGCCATGTGAAAAAGGGAATTGGTTGATGAAGGACATGTGACAACACTGAGGTGGAGCTTCGTTTGCTACATCAGTACTTAACATAGCTGAGATAACGACATAAACTAACTTCACTCACCCCGAAATTTAAAGGGACCAAAATTGTAACAAAAATTTTATAGGGACTAAAACCAAAATTTGCTATATTTAAATGGATTAAAAACATATTTAAGTCAATTTAAAAAATAAAAATACTATTTTTATGTTTTTATGTTTATTATATATATAAATTTATATAATTTTATTTTTGTATTTGTAAAAAAATAAGCTTCCTAAATTTGTTAGTTGGTGAATATTGTATGGTCCAATATCTATCATTGTTTTCATTATTTTGGTATTGTGATCAAGTGATGTTTAGATCAGCTTGCGCATAACTCGACTAACTCACCTCTACGATTCAATCAAAACTTCCTTGCAGCTTGAACCCAAGAAATTAATATAGTTGGGATTCAAACCTTTGACCATATATCTATCCATATATCACATACTTATTTATTACTAAGCCAAATTATTGGGGTTAAAATATTCACATGAGAAATGACAATTCATGAACCAATTAAATAAAAAAAATGGCAAAGCTAACATGAAGGGAGGATAAATGTTTTGAGTCCTGAAAATATAATTTGAGAGGAGAACCTTACTATACTACTTTGTATCCAAATGTATTAGTCTCACATGTACGGAATATTATGGAAATCTCAAAAAAAAAAAAAAAAGCAGACTAAATTGGGCCAGGATCAGCTTATGAAGAAAGTACGCTCTTCTGTATTGTCATTTGGATGAAAAGGAATTAGACCCTAAAGCCCATTCAATTACGAGACCGTTGCTCAGAGCCTTCGGCCATTCTAGAAGACTGAAACTAAAAAATATGAAACGTGTTTGGCCGTTTAGAGCTATAAATATGAAACATCGCACCAACCAATACGCAGTTCTCGCCGCCACTGTCGATGATTAGGGTTTTAAGCTCTCTTTCATGAGAGAACCACGATCTCTTCAGCTCAACTTATTTTCTTTGTTGAAATTGTTGTGCGTCTTGTTACCCCCTACAGCGTCCATGTTTCCCCACTCTTATTCGGCAAATGATGAAGATAATCTTATCCTACACACCGAAGTTACTGTGTGGACTACAACTCCGCTTATTATCTGATGCCATATTCTTTTTCAAAATTACATGTTTCATCCTTTCGTTAGATTGGACTACTTATCTTCTTTTTTTTTATGTTTAGTTGTTGTTGTTGTTTCGACACAAATTACCTTTGATTAATGAGATCTTTCTTCTGAGATAGAGCGAAAAATGATTTTGTCCTTTTGTTGTTATTTCGAGGTGTATGTATTCTGCTATGATGAGTAGCTAAATACGTCTGCAAATACGAGATATCTCGATGAGTGGGTATGCTCTCTCTGAGCAGAATGCATCTCATGTTTAGATCCTTTTTTTGTAAGAATAAAATTGTTTTTCACAGTTGTGCCTTTTTCATTTGACGTGGCTTTACACTAGTATATTTTGATGGAACAACTGAGCAAATTCCTATCCACCTTTGTTGCTCCTTTTGGATATACCTTAACCGTATAAGTATATTTAGTTTGACATTGTTGCAGGCTTTTTGGTGCACCGTGTGTGATTTGTAGTTTGAGCATTGGCGGCTTAATAATCTGTAAAGTGATTCTTGGTAGGAACTTCCACCATAACTACTCAAATTAACATTTGACATCTATTATAGATATTTAAATAATTATTTGATATAAGTAAGGATATGAGATTCATGAAAAAAATGTATCTATCTTTAAAGTTACTTTTATAAATGAATAATTATTTAACTGCTGATAGACTATATCTATTTAATAATTTCTGTTGACTTGAGTTCCGCTGCAAGTAGGAGTTTTCAATGAGTGGGGTGTGTTCTGCTTGAGCAGAAGCCAGAATGCACATCTCTTGTTTGTAACGGCTTCTATCTTACTCACAAATTTTGAAAATTAAAATCAATTCAAGTGTTGTACCAAAAACAAAAACCAATTCAGGTGAAATTGATTGTCTCTTTTTTTAATGATTCTAACAAAACAAATTATTCCAGATGGGGATCACCAATTTATTACTGCCAGCTGCTCTCCGTTTGGCTAGGGAGTTTGCACAACTAATGGTTCTAATAAAAAACGAATGTATGTATGTCAACTAAAAAACTTAAAATAAGAATATCCAGAAAAAAGAATAAAATTAAACGTCAACAAAAATGCGAAAACGACACCTTTAGCATACTTGTAAATGCAAACACCAAATTATAAATGGTGTACATAATTGAAGCAATTACTAAACTGAACCTCTAAGAATAAAATGTAAGTAAAGCAATTAATCATCAACAGATGAGGCGCTAAACTTAGAAACAATGGACGCAGGATACTAACCCGAGGCATGAATGGTAGGAACTTAAGCTAAGCATTGAAGGGTCCATCTGGTTGCAGTTGTTTGCACAAACCCAAATAAGTGAGATAAAGTAATCGATTTTTGGCACCCGTTCTGTGATTGTTGGTGTGCTTGCAGAAATACTTCAAATGTGAAAGCTTACAACACCCAAGCATTTGGCCCAAAAGCAAGAAGAGCCAGTTGACTGTTCTCTTCTTGGAAATCACAGGCTTCAAACTATTTTCCTGGCCACAGCGATTACAGGTTGGGAGCACAGGATTTGTCCAAGCAGTTGGTGCCCGATCATGCATGGTGTCCCTCTTCTCCACAATGAACCTAGCAACTTGGCAGAATTTCTCTTGCAAATCAAACTCAATATCATATTGTTCCTCACACCGTTTGAAATTGCATTGAACTGTTCCGCTGATTGCCCTCATGTTTTGTGATAACAAGTGATCAAGGCTATAAACGGTGGCACGTGTTGAAGTAGCCCACGGGTATGGTGGGGTTATGGTCTCGATCTTGCCTTGACTCATGGCCCGAACCGGTAGCCTTCGTGCACGTCCCGGCAGAGACGGACCGCTTTCTTGATCTTCATGATCTTCTTGTGATGGAAACTCACATCTAGGGAGTAGCTCTGGCATGTCATGGGGTTGATAAGGAGGGAAAGGCAGAGGCAGAGAGTATTGTGGCGCCAAAAAGTTTACTTCTTGGTGTGATGGGAATGGATGCATTGGTGCTACCAATGGCAGGTGTTGAAAACTGGGAGGAAGCCATGGTCTGGGTGGTGGTGGTGGTTGCGATTGCAGTCGCGGTTGCGATTGTTGCTGTGGTTGTGGTTGTGAAACTGTGGAGAGTGAAAGGGTAAGCCATGCATCTTGGTTTTCTTCCAAAGATGGAGAAACACCTCTCATGGTTGAGTTGAAGGAATAGAACTTTCTTTTGTGAAATTTGAGAGTCTAGAAACAAAAATAATAATAAAGATGGACACAAGGATTAGGGCAGCGAAAACTGCAAGAAACAATTAAGGGAGGACAGGGGAGAAAACGAAACTCATGGCCTGTTAAGGGAAGACACGTATATAACAGCTTTAGTTATCAAGCATGGAGAAATTAAGGGCAGACGGGGGGAGAAACAAAAATTAAGGAAGAGATTATAAGCTTTATAGATTTGAGATCGAGTAGTAGAATTCAAGTTTGAAATTCAAATAGATTTCTGTTACATCATCTTCAGTGAGAAGTTACCTCAAGTTTATAGATAATTACCCGCAAAGATAGGTTACGGATACTACTTGCCCGAGCAAATAGAGTCCTAATCTTTTTGTTTCTTATAATAACATAAAACAAGTTAAATTATTGTTTTTAATTTTCTTTTACAGTTATCTCTTTTTAACAACTATTTTGCTAATCTATGTCTATATTTCGTGATTGTATAAATTCTTGCTTTCTTCGAATCCATATTATTCTATGTCACAAGTTTATACAATATAACAGGCTAAGACATTTTTTATAATCTATAATTACGGAAGTATAGAAATTGGATGAGAACAGGAAAACAAAAAGAAAAAAAGAATCAAAACTGTTATTATACAATTGATAATCTCTCCATTTTTTTATGTGATATAATCTCACCAATTAAAAAATGTTCTTATTTAACATATGGAAAAAGCTAAGAAGCCCAGATGATTTCATTCTTTGGCTTGACGGGATATATATAATTACAACTATGATTTTCTTATCATATTTTCCTTTCATATTACTTTTTATATTATTCATCATACTATTAATCATATCATTTTTTGTATAACTTTTTCTCACTTAATCACAATCATTCAAAGTGATGTGAAAAATGGTATTTGAAAAAAAATAATGTACAAATATCATTTTTCATATAATAATGATGTGAGAAAAAAATATAATAAAAAATTATAATTGAAACGACTTCCATTCTGATAGACCTCATCATAAAGTAAAGTCCATATGTTATCCTTTTTATTTTTATTTTTAATGTAACCCATATCTTATCCTTAATTATTTGAGATGTTTTAGTATTTAGTGTCTCCAAACTCTCTATCTAAACTCTTAACAAGTTTTTTTTTTTTTAGAAAACAATAACAACCTTTTGAATTATTTAGTCTTGGAAATTTTAAAAAAAATTGATGTCATAAAGTATTAAAATAATTAGGTGATCATATATATATATATATATATATATATGCTGTAAGTAATAATTATCAGATAAGTTAACCGTATATCTATCATTAGATTAAGTATTATAAAACTAAGAGAATTGAGAATTAATAAGTTAGTTGTTATACAATTTTTTTTTTTGGATCTGTATATAATTTTGTGTGTGTGTGTTTTTTTTTTTTTTTTGCTTGGAAGTTGTTATACAAGATTATGCATATGATGCAATTAACCAAGTATTGTTGACCTCTTGGACAAAATTCAAGTGGTTAGGAAGGGTGGAGCTTTAAGTAAAAGTTAATTACATGTGTAAGTCATCCTTTATTTTCGCTAACAGTTTATAAGCCATCCTTATTACCAGAAGATAAAAAAAGTCAAATGTTGACCAGCTGGACATAATTCAAGTAGGTAGGAAGGGTGAAGATTTGAGTAAAAGTTAATTACAGGCGTAAGTCATCCTTATTACAAAAAAGGAAGAAAAAAAAATTAAATGTTGAGAGCTGAGAGCAATATATAATCATAAGTGCATGCTTAATTTTTATTATTTTGGGAAAATTATATTTTTAAAAAAATTTACATAAAATTTTGAATATAAGCTATTTTAAACACAAAATAACAAATCTAAACACAAATTAAGTTTATATTTAGGTGAGCTAATTTTTATAGATATATTAACGGTTTGAGTTAGATTGTATAATAAATAATATCAAAACTTTGAGTTTGTTTAAATATTATTAAGCAAAATCACTTTTAAAGTATAATCATACATTTTTTTTGAAAGTTTGTTAAATCTCACTTTTAAATTAATGTTATTTATAAAAAGTAAATCGTGAGTTATTTTTAGCAGAATTGATTATTATAGATATGGCTATTAAACACGGAACTCTATCATCTCACCCCCAAACATGCATGTATTGCATATTACATAACAAATTCAATTTTGTATTCACTATGGGAAAGTGTTGTCTCTTCGTCTCTAATTTTCTTTGGAGTTACTTAAGTCACTAATTTTAGACATACAACAATAACAACAACCAAATCTTTTCCACTAATTTTGTATTCACTAATTTTAGACATGCAGTACAAAAAATAGATTATCCTTGCAATAAAGAAGCATGAAACTTTGGACGCGAGTCATGAAAAATTCCCAATTCAAGCACAGGAGATCCAAATTTAATTACTTGTCAGATCTCTTGAAATGAAATTATTACAGTAACATCATTAAATATCTATTATATGGGCATGAACAATGAAAATGTGTAACGTAGATTGGTTGCACACTTGCATCAAATATTAAAAGTTAATGTTAATATAAAAAGAGAAAATAAAAAAGATCCCAATACAATATATAGCCTGCTGAGTTACTGAAACGGATGGCTACACTAACTTGGAAGTTGGACTATTGCTATATACTCTGTTAGGTACGGGTCCACAAATACCCAATCCGACCCGGTGATCCGAGCAACCCAACCCGACCAGAGTTAATTGGTTCGGGTTGGTTCGGGTAATCGGGTCTGTTCGGATAAAAACTGACAAACTCGTCCATTAATTAGTTCGGGTGACGGGTTTAAAGAGCCGACCGGATGACCCGACCGGATGACCCGATTACCCGATTAAAATGACGTCGTTTTACCTAACCCAACCATTTAAGGTACACAACCCGACCAACCCAATTATCTAACCCGCGAACTCGATTACCCAACCCGCAAATCCGATTATCCAACCCGCGAACCCGACCAACCCGATTACCCAACCCGAACCAACTCGATTCTAATCGGGTTGGTTCGGCTCGGGTTACTTGAAAAAAAAAAATCACAACCCGACCCGACCCGACCTCATTTAATTGATTTAGATTTTTTTTACCCCCAAACTCGACCCAACCCAACCCGTGATCACCCCTACTATTTGGCCTCAGGGCAACTGGTGGTCCATACTCATGAATGAGGACTGTGGCCTTTTCCCTAATGTTTATAGAGAAATCACTCTTAGCTAGGCTTGTTTGTTTTATACTTATATTACATTTTCTTATACAAGTAGTTAGTTTATACACATCTCGTCAAAAAACAAAAAAGTTAGTTTATACACACTATATATTTTTTGTGCCTTATACAAAAATTAAAACAATGTAAAATTTTGTACCAAAAAAAATGTAAAATATATATTCACCTATATATGCTCTTGAAAAGTTATTGTCGTTAATACTGCCCTCTAACGTTTAACCAATACACAATTGCTCATTCGCCACTTATTTGATCCCATGTGCAACCTTTATGAGTCACTATCAGGTAACTGGTGCTACTACAGCTTGGCTTTTAGAACATCATTCAAGCATTCACTTATCATATGTCAAGAACTAGTTCGATTAAGTTCATTGTCCTTGGCGTTAGATTTCTGGAGTTAGTGAGCCGTGTCTCCTTTTTTATTCTTGATTTTTGTGCGGATATATGCACTGCTCTATCTTCAGATTGGAGTTCTATGCTTTAGCCAGCAAAACTTTGGCTGAAAGGCTCCTTCAATTTGGTAAAAAGACGGGCGGTTATAAAGCAAGCATCAAGCAGGATGCCTCCAAGAAACAAAAACCAAAAATCACTGAGGAAAGGGGTTGATATTTTATTCATGACACATTCTTTGGCATTTGATGCTAAAATGTGGGTATAAAAGTGCTAAATTATTTTTTAATATTACGTATAAGCCCATATCATATATGGGAACAGAGATAGAAATTGTTTGATTACTTTAGGGACGATTACGATTTCTCAAACTCATCTCAGCGTCGCATTGGGAGTAAAACGTTAATTACCTAAAAAAAATGAAAATCAAGGGTTTTGTGAAGCACAAATAGTGGCAAAACCATAGGGAATGAATACATGAGAATGGACATGGGCCAGGCAAATTTCAAAATCTGATAGAAAAGCCTAATGATGACACTATTTTCTTTCTCTTGGAGAGCGAGTCTTAGTCTACGCTGGTGCCGTAAAAAAAGGTACCAAATAACCGACTCTAGCTAGTGCCACAACTTTACACTAAAAAAATATGAAAAATATTTTTCTCATTGTACTTTTTTTTATCATATATTTTATTTTATTTTTTTATGATTGTGATTAAATAAAAAAAAATGATGAAAAAAAATAATGTAATTAATAATATAAAAAATAATATAAAAAGTGATATAAAAATATAAAAAAAGTGTAATTGTTGAAAAAGTATAACTTTGCTTCATTGTCACGAGCCATATTAGTGTCGCAACTTATTTTATATATATATATATATATATATTCAGTGTCGCAACTATTGTTACTACGAAAAAGCGCATGTCTTAATTTCCTCCATTAATTTGACGTACAAATTAATGGATTAGTTACTTTTTCTTGGGCATATTATTGTTGTGGCACTATATCTATGACACAGCAAAGTTGTAAATTTGTTTCGCTATAAAATTGTGACACTAGCTGAAAATTGTTCTTGTACACGATTTTTTAAAAAGTATTTTAAGTCTTTTGACTAATTGCGTGCACGTCTCTTGATTTCTATCATTAATTTGACATAGTAACTTGTGGATTAGTTACACTTTTTTGGTCATATTATTGTGGCACTATATCTATGACAGCAAAGTTTTAAATTTGTTTGGCTATCAAATTGTGACATTAGCTGAAAATTATTATTGTACACATTTTTTTAACAAAAATTGTTTTAGTCTTTTAACTAATTACTCACATAATTTTGAGTGGTAATTAAGTAAAATTTCTTTTAAAGTAATGACTTCAAGATTCAAGTTCCTGATATTATAGATAAAGTTCATCAATTAATATTAGATAATTCTCTTTCTCAATTGAATTATTGATTAGTTTTTATATATATATATATATATATATATATATATATTAAAGATTAAGATTAAAGGTTGATCCATTGTCACATTTGGATCGTGAACAGCCCACCCCCCAAAGTTTCATCTCTTCCTCACTGCGCTAATGACCTGTAACTGCAATCTCAAATTCGTATTGAATTGGGATCCTCTCGTTCTGTAATTGTTGTCTCCCAATATGCATGAAAATTCCCCATTTGTTTTTTTATTTTTATTTAGAATTAGGACTAGGCAAATAAATAGTAAGTGTAAGTACACTTTCATTCTGACTAACCAACCAGTAATCACTATTGGATAAGGCCCTCTAGATTTTTTTATTTTTTTTAAAACTTTGTTTGGATAAGGATCGGCTCTTATGCAGATTTACATATAGTATATTTTCTCTATAGAAATTAGAGCAATCCTTTTCTAAAATTAGGTTCCTTTCAAAATAAACTCTACTATCTCTTCAAAGCCACAGCTACGATTGCTAACATTTGCATTTACACCTAATGAAATTACTATCCAATTAAGACTCAAAGCATACAACAATACCAATAGTCTACTTTCCTCTTCAATTAGATCAAATTTGTTTTCTTTATTTCTGCGTTACCAGATCCAACTGCTGAGGCAGATGCTGGCCAAAATTGTGCAGTCTTCACCTTTGATATGCTTGCCAATACGCTCAATGGAGTCACATCGCCAACTACTGTCACCTTCTTTGCCGCAAAGTCTATGTTGAAGGACGTAACTCCTGCCCATTTAATTAACAATATTAAGTTCCCCTCTTAATATTTAAGTCTATGTTGAAGGAAATGGCTTGAATGTTATATGAAAATGGGATTTATGCTAAATGTTCTTCAACACCATTCTAATTATGGTTTTAACTAGAAGATTTTACGAGAGATGAGGTGATTTGTTTACCTTTCATTCTAGAGAGATGTTTCCTCACTTTCCCTTCACAACCTTTGCAGTGCAGAGAAACCCTCAATACCACAACCTGCAATCAAATTCATTCAAATCACACCCAGCAGCATTTGAGTCCATAATATGCAAATATTACTGAATATTGAAGTTGTGCATAGTTTCACTGTCAATTGTCCAATTCAGTTCCATGCATCAGCTAGTATTACTTAATCATTCCACAAACACATGTTGCCATGCCAAACTTGCTTATTCCTGTTCATGAGCCATACCATAAATGAAAAAACTTGCTTATATTATTATATACATCTGATATAGTCTACTAAGAGTGGTGGAGAGGCCTTGACAAGAAACAAATGCAAATAATTCAAATTGGAGAATCCTAAATAAGTGCCATAGTGTCATGTATTGAGTGAGATGACAGCCATGGAGAGAGATAAATAATTAACCTGGTCAGAGGAACCAGATTTTGCACGAGAGGAGCTAGAGGGTTTAGATGCAGGGTTAGTTTCATCTTGATGAACAATTTGAGCCTTTTTATTATCAACCGTAATTAAAGCCAAAACCGGGTCATAATCTGATACACCGTCCAAGGAAGCTGTGTCACTGAGCAAATATCTTGATGAACCAGGAGGAGTGAACATATCAGCAGGTGGCCTAACCCAACTCCTCTTTAGAATACTCTCAACTGGCTTAGAAGAGTAATTGTTGGTAATATTTTCAGTCACCTTTTCTGCTGCACTTTTCTTCTTCTGAATCTGATCATGATGACCCTTTGCTGCATTTTTCTTTTTCTGATCACTTGGCTTAGAAGAAGATTTCTTCTTAGCCTTTTGGAGATCATGGTGAGGTTTGGGTGACTGAGAAGAAGAACTAGGTCCAGTGAGATCTCTGGAGGGGGTTCTTCTTGAATCTGTGATGATGGGGTTGTGGCGGTCAATGGCTCGGCCACCAAGTTGAGTGGTGTTGGAAGAAGAGGAGGAGGAGGAGGCTTGATCCATGCTAAGACATATGGCTGTTGAGGCTTGTGAAGCACAGAAGATATCTATGCCTTTCATCTCCGGATGATGATGATAGAGAAGAACTAGTGGTTTTGTGAATCTGCAGTTAACAGATAGGGAGAGATAAAGAAGGAACTTGAACCAGAAGGAAGGTTGGTACTGACTGCTTTTAAGCTTCAATTCCTTTGGGATGGAAGGGTTAAAAAGGGTTGAGATAGAGAGAGAAAGAGATAGGATTGAAATGGAAAATTCAAAATTCAATCAGTTTCTTTTGTTTTAATATATGGAAATTGAAGTGATTAAAGTGGGAAGGAAAGGTGTAAACTTTTCCAAGACAAGCATCAGTTTGGATCTTTGTTCTAATAGTATACCACTTACCACCTTAGCCAATTGCTGGTACACTCGGGTTGCCGTGGGAACCTCAACCATAAATAACATTCCTAAAACATAATCTACATATCAAGGTTCAAGGGTGTTCACATAATTGTCATTGGTTTTAGCATGGCAATTGCAACGTTGTACGTGCATTAGAATCAAACATTAAAAAAATTAATAAATACAAAATTTGACAGGTTTGTAAGGAAAGAAAGAATGTCCTGGTTATATCCTTATTGATGTTTTGCCATTCTATTAGAAGTGCGGGGTTGGAGAGTGGAAGTGCATCAATTTTATGGTAAGTCAGAGTAGAACGGATTGATCTTTATGAGATGCAACCAACATTTCTATTGCTTTAAAGAATGAAAATGATGTACAATAAGTACACTGAATTTGCCTTTACTCCTTGCTTGTTTCCATTATGTAAAAGAAAATTAAACTACCACACTCACTAGAAAACACCTCTAGGTGAACCTATCGATTTTACTTTGTGGTTAACAGTGTTACTGTATTGTGTTCATCCTCAATTTCTATCTAAGAGCAGGAAATATGTGAACCTTTTGTTTAAATATTCAGGTAATTATAGCTCCGTTGTATAGATTTGGATCCCATTTTTTCTTTATTTCGTAAGGGTTTCATCCTTTTGAGATAAGATTATATTTATATATACTCGAGGACATGGTACTTTTTATCGTTTTTCATGGGTGTCTAAATGTTTGTGTTTATTATTGCTCTCATAATAATATAGATAATCATTTCTTATAGTAATCATTTTGTGCCGAGTGCAACATATGCATATGGGTGCAGACCAGTTTTGGATTGAAGTGAAGTTCCAGCGACATAGAATTAAAAAGTTGCTGGCACAAATAACTAAAGCACTGAGAATTTGGGTATGCTCTGTTGCCCTGCAGGCTTGTTGGGCATGGCCTACTACAGGTTCAGAACTTACCAAGCACTTGACAGCAAGCTGTCCTGAAATCCTTTTTAAAACATTGAAAACTTGGTCTGATGAAACAGAGCAACCGCTGAATACTTGAAGCAGTTTCAAGTGCTAAGTTCATTCAAATGACAATTTGTAATTTATGAAGATATTATTAGTAAAAAAAGAAATTGTAAGATACCAATTGGCTGCAGAGTATGAGCGCCCATAAGATACCAAATCAAACATTTTTAGTGCAGTCTGGTGTTTATTGATGCTAGTAAGCAAAGAAAATCATTAAGGAAAGTCAGTGCCATTTTTCAATTCGGTCAAAATTCAATACCATTTAAGTTCACAATGATGCTTTCTTCAATAGGCTTAGTCAAAATGAAAATTGTTAGAATTGAAAGATATGATTTTTTTCCGCGTTATCGAAAATTTCTTACCTTTTCACATCAGTTTGTGTAGTTAAGGTAGTTAATTTAACCAAGTGGTGCAGCAAACCAAATTGTGTTTACATAAACTGAAACTTGAGAAAGCACAAGGAAACTAGAAAAGAATCTAACTTGCATAAACGTTTGATGCTGGTGGCACATGAATTGTGCAACTTGAACACAATAAAGGCCTTCTAGAGGAGAATCAAAACACAACATTATTAAGATTCTAATGGAACAAATTCTGCCAGTTAGTAAACCATTTGGAATTTTGCTTTCCTGTGTATGAATGAGACGCAAAGCCACTTTCTTTCTCTCTTCTGTTAACTGAAAAAAGTTTCCTCCACAAATCCATGGAATCAGATGCTTCTATGGTGTTCTTCCTCCTTTTTTCCTCCCTACTTTGCCTGCTTGTCCCATCTTTGAACCAAAGCCAATTTCCTACACCTACCATTGAAAATTATCTCTATCTTTTCCCCCTTTATACGAGTTTCTCTTTAATTTCATTCCCGAAAGCTTTCAGAGGAAGATCAACTTGTAGAGCAGGCGTAGTTGAAGAAAGCAATGGGTAAATGTAGGTTGGATTGGTCAGTATTTTTTTTTCTTTAGATATTAACAAATAAAAAATTTTATTCTTATATTTCAAACACTTTTTTTTCACATAATTTAAATCTTATTAAATATTAAATAAATTTTTTCATAAAAATATTAATTTACATTAATAAAAAAATAAAATTTTATATATCATATAAATTACATAATAATACTTTAATTAAAAAATAAACATCAAAGTTTATGGTCCAACCCAACCGACTACAGCAATAATGTTATGTGGAGAATGTTCCTAAAGCTGATGGAATTAGGTTTCCTTTTAAAACATGGCTATTTCTAATATACATACATTAATTAATCCATTGATTTATTCATAAAATAAATCAATAACTTAGATTAATTATAAAAATTTGCTAAGTAGATTTTTTTTTTTAGATTTCTTTTAGTTTTTTTTAGTGTTATATATTTTTTACATACTAATACCACAATTGTCATCGGTTACATTGTTTGTTGATTATCACCATGTCACTTCTAATTTTTTAAATTGTATAAATGTATAAATATTATTAGTTAAAATTTATAAGATTTTTAAAAAATACGGTATAATTTTAGAAACTCGATCATCTCTAATTTTTTTTAAATTGTATAATCAGTATAAATATTATCGCTTAAAATTTATAAGATTTTTCAACAAGATTGTTTTAAAAAAAAATTTCAGTATGTATAGTTATTTATGAAAAAACATAAAGACTGACTGATATAATTTTAACTGGTAATATTTATAGAGTTGTGTAATTTTAAAATATGTGAACAGTACTTTCCGGCATAAACAATATCTTTTTTATGACGTAAATAGTATTTTCCGGTATAAACAGTATTTTTCGGTATAAACAATATTTTTTTCGGCTTAAACAATATTTTTTTAGTGTGAACAATTTTTTTTTGGATTGAACAATATTTTCAACGTAAACAGTATATCCGACCTACTTTTAGCATGAATAGTATCATGGTCTGAAAAAAAAAAACAATCTGCTCAAAAAAAAAAATCTACTATTACATATAAAAATCAAAGATATATGCTATACCCAAATTTAAGAGAATGTACCATAACAATAACCTTAAAACATTGGTCCTGCAGAACTGAGTGCCAAAACCTATGGCCTCGTGAATCAGAAGTAGCAAACACCAACATTTTTTTTTTTATTTTTTAGTTAGTATAGAAACACAATAAAAACTTTCTTTCTTTTCCTATGAACTTTTTCGTAAGTGATACAAATAATTGCAGTCACAATAAAAGAATGAATTGAACTAACTGAAAACGCATGTAAATTTGAATAGTTCAAAAAATAAATTGTTTAACCAAAGCATTATTTAATTAACTCAATGGCTTGTAATGCATCATTTGAAAACAGAAAAAGTGTGCGAATAGTTTGTATCGGAATGAGTTGCTTGAAATTGAGGGCCGCCTCTATGAAATCAGGAGGAATAGTCAGCTTCCAGGCTATCACGCTCTAACGTCCATGAATTTAGATATTTTTATGTTTATTTATCATGTGATTAAGTAAAAGAGAAAGATAAACATAAATGTATTTATTAATAAGATATAAATATAGTTTGTGAATTTTTTTTATAACTTTTGTAAGTTAGACGTAGATATAGTTTGTAAGATTTTTTTTATAATTTTTGTATCTATCTTTTATTTTACTTGATTACATGAGAGAAAAAATAACATAAAATGATTGAAATCTAACACTCATAATAAACTAGGTGATCATTTACGGAATGAATTTTACTTCCTCAACGTTATTAATGAAGTATTTTATATTGAGGATGCTAACTTTTTAAAGTAAATTTATCTTTAAATTGAATAAGTAAAAATATATCTACTATTAAATTTTAGTGGATTAAGATATTAATATGTTTTAAATTAGATTTTATATTCGTGAGATGCACATGTAAATTTAAGAATTAAATGATAAAAATAAATATAATTTAATTAAAAATAATATTATTAAATGAAATATATGTAATAATTCATAAAAAAACATTTATAAGTTTAGTTTAAAAATATATAATATTTTCATGAAAGGATTTCAATCTAATATAAATACTAAAGAATTTAAATATGTAATATTATAAAACAATTTATATGTCTAAAAAATATTTATAAAACTAAAATATTTTTAGTTTCAAAGTGCACTTGGGAAGGGAAGTTATGGTACCCTAAGTAAGTATAGTCTTAAAATTAAAATGTGTGACGAAATTTTATAAAATCAAAAAAGAAATATTCATCTAAACTATTATTTTCTATTAGTTTAATTTTAACTTTCTTTTTCTTTTTTTTCATTCCATTTGCATTTTTTGTTCTTTTTTTGCTTATGTAATTTTAATATTATTGTTCTATTTTTTAAGGAGTTTACATAAACATTCTAACTTATTGAGTTTTTAGTATTTGAATATATGTCATCGACGTATACAAATATGTCAGTGTTGTATTGAAAAAATGACAAGATATTCATCTTTTTGAGGAATGGAAAAAGTTTTTTTAATCCTATAAAGTATTTTGATTATTATTTTTACTTATTTGAGAAGTTGTAATTTTATTCTTTATTCATTTTTTATTATTTGGTTATTGAATTTTATTTTTTTAATTATTATTTAATTTTTGTACATATGACATTTTCTTTATCACATGTCTCATGTTGTCATATCAGATCATATATAACAGAAAATGACCACGTAAGATAACATATGACAGAATATTAGTTACGTTACTTGCCACATGTCAAAAAAGTAATGTAATTACTTGTTGACTGGGATGACACATGACAAAATTGGAGGTCATATGTTCCCGGTCAAGTCATTACCCATTTAATAAGACTAATTCGATATTTAGACAAAACATACAAATTTAAGTCTTATGAATAATTAGGCTAGTAGTTACTTGTTTTGAAATATTATTTTAATTAGTCTAATAATCTTATTTGTCATTAGTTTACTTACTCCTAAAATAATTAAAATATTTATTTAAAAATTGTCTTGAACAACGATCAATTCTCCAATAATTTTGTCATAAAGATATTATTAAATTATAAATAATATATAAAAAATATATTTATTAATTTCATTATTTTCTTTATAAAGAGTCCACCCCATTATGTAGATAATGATAATTAAACAAATTATTAGGATTGATAAGATATATTATTAATTATAATATTATAGATTATTAATTATTAAATACCTTTGAATTAGTCATATTAATGTAATTAATATAATTATTATTTTAATATGAAATTGATCATGAATGTATGAAATGTGTAAATTATGAAAGCACTAAATTTCCTTAATTTATGTTAAATAATTTTTTATTTGAATTTATATTATATAGTTGATTCTGAAGGTGTGAAATATGTATATTAATGTTAAAAAATTCCTTTTGTGATTTTTCTTTTATGCATATTTGTTTCTAATATTTTTTAAGAGATAGTTATGATAACAATTAACTTGATGCTTTAATTATTATCATATATCATGTCACAATTTATATTTATTTTTCATATATTTTGGTTTTTAATTTCATGGTAGAGTATTCTTAGTTTTTACTAAATGAATTAATTTGAATAATAATTGGTAGAAATTCTACAATAATTGAAAAATCTTACTAATTTCAGAGATCGTCGATCTCACTGGCTTACATTCGATTGAAACTCTCAATTTGAGGTTGCTTCTCCTCGAGGACCAAAAAGTAATTCTTCTATTTCTTATCTTATTTTTTTTTCATTTTTCATTTTGTTTTTTGATTATTGATTATTTTATATTTTTATTTATTATATTATTTGACTATTGTAACAAAAATCATAACTTGTTCCTTACGTAGGAAATGAGAGGCTCATTCGTAAGTATAATTGACTCGTATATCACCAACTAACAATATATCATTGTCTTATAATAGTTGACATACTTTATTTTTAATTATAATAGTTGACATACTTTATTTTTAATGATAATGACAATGATAGTAATTGATTAGATGATTTTTACTTGGTTTGAATCTAAAATTATGGAAGGAAATTAGTAGAGAAAATTACATTGATTTATTCCCCCAAATTATGAGGAAATTTAAGAAGATAAATTGAAACTAATATTCAATGTTGACCACAATATATATTAGGAAATTAGCTAAATTACATTATAAATTGAAAAAACTTACAAATATATATTCTATTGGATCAAAATGGTTTGACTTGTCGCACAAAATATTAATAAATTCCTAATTCTACCATTTTTGGATAGAGCCAATAATTGTAACTTTTTTTTATACAACAAATTTGATAACCTAGCTTACAATTGATTTGTTGGTAAAAAATTGGAATTGGGAAGGAATTGGAAATAATAAAATAATTCTACAAACGTACCTTCTCTTTATATATTATATAATTATATGATTAAATTAAGAATAAATATATCTTTACTTATTTATTTTAGAGATAAATTCAAAAATTTACTAATTATAGAGATTTACAATAGTGATATTTGACAAAAGCATATGTACAACAACTGAGCCAAAGTTACTTTGAAGAATGAATTTAACCTCTAAAACAATATGTCAATGTCAACTCAACAATATAGTGTTGGGCTTTAATCATGTAACCAAGGGCGTTTAACTATAAGTTTGAAATGTTGCCTTAACCAATGACCCAAAAAAACAAAAAACAGAAAACAAAAAACAAAAACAAAAGAAATGTTGTCTTCCCCAAATAAATTCAGATCCAATCCATTAGATGGACAAGAATGGGCTTTTGGGTTAGTTTGGTTGGTCTTATTCCCACCTCCCAAGTGCTCCATCCTTCTTTTTGGGCTGAAAACAGTTTTAATAGCAGCAACATCAAAGGGAGGGGAAAAAAGCAGATAAATCTTCAATGAAATGATAATTTGCCTCAATCAGTATTGGAAATGGCTTAAATAACTTGTATTCTAATTTCTAACTAGAGCTGTCAATATGGGCTATAGCCTATGGTACAACCACTGATCCTTCATTTTTAACCCATTTTTTTAGGCCCATAATGTGATAGGGCTTTTTTTAACTCCAACCCATTAAACCCATTAATTTAGTGGGTTAAAATAAGGCTAACCTACAAAACCCACTTAACCCACATCACCCACCTATCAGAAAACCTAATCCCAAATTGAAACAAAATCAGAAACCCAGTTCCACAATTACTCTCTTCTTGCTCGTTCTCGTTCTTCTCTGGCTCCCTCTCAACTCTCAGAGCTCGCTTAATCTACTCGATTTTGGAGCTCGCTTAATCTTAGCTCTCGATCTCATAGCTCTCGATCTCACAGCTCAGGTTCTTCAATTATTCTTACTTTGGTTCCAATTTCTGTTTGCTTTTCTCTTCTTCCATTTCTCTTCAAGACTTTGGAAAGGACCAATTAACGTTTGCAAAATATCTACCCGTTGTTTGTAACAGTTTTTGTTGCATTACCCTGTTCTTATCTTTTGCTAATTTTGTTTGAATTAAAAAGATTATGCCCTTGTTACCCAAAAAAAAGAGAAAAGATTCTGCGCTTTTATATGAATGAATAGGTAATCAAAATCACAAAGAAAGGGAGAGAAGGGGATCACTGATCAATGAATGATTTGGGTTTGGAAATGATTTGAAACAGATGGAATATAAGTTTGCAAGATCTTGTCTGCCATAAAGAATAACAATGGAATGGGAATGTGAATTGGACATGTTTGAAGTGTCCCCTCCTAACAATGGTTATTGATTCCTTAGCTTTAATTAGGCCGAATTCCATTGTCTAAGTGATTAGTTACCAAATACCAATTTAGTAATCCCTTCTAGATTCTTTACCCTATAAGACAGAAAAGAAAAGTTGCTTGGATAAGATTGATTATGTCTTCTCAGCTGCAGTTAAACAAACCGTATACATGTGACAGCCAAAATAAAATAGCAATGTTTAAGATTATCTTTTACGACTAAATGAGAATATTCTTCACATGCATGTAGATATTTTGTAATACAAAATATATTAAAATTCCGTGCACATGATGTGTGTAAGTGGGCATAATCTCTATCTGTTTATCTCTGAAATTTCTTTACTATTGCTCTGTTTCATGATTAGGCAGAACTCTTTTTAATCATTCTCTTCAGAAAAATTTGCTCTATTGGTTTGGCTACTGAATTACCAAGTCATCAGATATGCATCTCTGCATAGTAATTGTCGCTATAAGATGTATAAATAATTTAATTGAGGTGCTAATGATACGTACTGTTGCCCTTTATTATAAATGGGTTAGAATTTCATAACCTTTTAATATATTATAATAGTATAACAAGAATGAAACAAGGAGCTTAGTAAAAAACAGAATACTAATTGTATTTTATTTTCAGGGACTTCAACATATCTTGTTCTTTTATTTTGTTAAAAATTATGAGTTTCAAAATGTTCTTCCCGTATTTCGAGTCAACTAAGAAAGAAATCTCTAGTGTTTGGAAATCTAAAAAGACAAGGATGGCATTGAAAAGAATTATTGTGGTCGTGAGTATTCAATCGGGAAAAATCCTAAGTAATTATGGGACTTCACATTTAAGTCGTCATATCTATATTATAAACTTAGTTTCATCATACTTTTGTATTTCATTCAAAGAAGTAGAAGGTGAAACATGATTTTGATTTGAAGTTATTTGATTTTTTTATTAATTTATTTATTTGTGTAAATGTGACATTGACCACATCATTTTATATGTGAAAAAAAAATCATATCAAATGACACATGGTGAAAATTTAACTTTGTTATCTATCACATATTTGATCTTGAAATCAAATCAGAAAGTGTTTTCTCTTACCTTGACAATGCTTCTCGAAATGATAACATGATAAAAAACTTTCGCATACTTAATTTGATATCAAGATGGTTTGAGGGTGGCTAGTGATGCATTTTAAAATCTTTATATATTATATAATTATATGATTAAATTAAGAATAAATATATCCTTACTTATTTATTTTAAAGATAAATTCATTTTAAATATATTTTTTTATATTTTTTACACACTCTCCATGCATAAGTTAGCTTTCTCTGTTTTGGCACTAGACCTAGGGGAGACCCCACCCTGAGATGAGATCTAAGAATGCCCCACCGGAGCCTCAAGGGTATGTTGCATAAGTTAAGTGGAGAAGGAAGTAAGCCAAAGAGATCAAGGGAAGGGTGTGAAGGTGACATGTCATTTTCATCATAACCCTTATTGAATGGATGATCTTATAATTGAATGCTTTCCAGAGAGGATATGGGGAATCGAATCTCCTCCTTTCAATACCAGCATATGTACAACACCACTGAGCCAAAGAAGAGATATTATATGTTAAAATAATTATCATGCTAATGTTATATTTCTTAACACTGGTTAATGAATTATTTACTACCTCCAACATAAAACAATATGTCAATGTCAACTCAACAATATAGTGTTGGGCTTTAATCGTGTAACCAAGGGCGTTTAACTATAAGTTTGAAATGTTGCCTTAACCAATGACCCAAAAAAACAAAAAACAAAAAACAAAAACAAAAGAAATGTTGTCTTCCCCAAATAAATTAAGATCTAATCCATTAGATGGACAAGAATGGGCTTTTGGGTTAGTTTGGTTAGTCTTATTCCCACCTCCCAAGTGCTCCACCCTTCTTTTTGGGCTGAAAACAGTTTTAAAAGCAACATCAAAGGGAGGGGGTTCAACCAAAGAAAAAATTTTTTAATCTATGCAGATAAATCTTCAATGAAATGAAAATTTGCCTCAATTAGTATAAATTTTTAATTGAACTTGACATATAAATCCTATCATTTATGCATTGATTTTAATTTCTCTCTTTTTATTCGGCTTAAATAACTTGCATTCTAATTTCTAACCCATGTCAACCGCACGCAATATAAATCAAATATCATATCAGCAAACCGTAACATGCAATGAATCCTAGTAATTCATCGCATCACAAATTCACTATTTTATGCAGAATTTTTTGCTTTCTCTTGATATCAAAATTAGGGATGATAAAAAATCTCCATATCTAGGAATCCCGAGGAGACTGCCCCATTCAAAAATTCGAGTTTGGAGATTTTTTTCCTTTGAGGACGAAGATTATATTCCTTATCTCGCAAGTTTTCCGTCCCTGGCAAATTATAAGAATATCTTTAATTATATATATATATATATATATATATAACTTTTAATAACTTTTGTCTTTTTTTTTTTTAATAATTTTATTGTTCATTAATATTTATATTGATTTAAAATAATAAATAAAAAGCGCAATAATAATGGGCCATCAGCTCATATTCTAAATTTCTAAGTCAACCCTTCCTTCATCTCATTCCGATACCCTAGGAGCCTCCTTCTTCTGATTCTTATATTGCTGCCGCCGCTGGAGTTCTACTTGCCATCCATCCATGGTCTGCCAGTAGCTTGCGTCATTGCCTACCGTTCATCTGCCAGTGTCGTTTATCACCACTCCAGATCGTTGTCCTTCAACCATCAACTTTGCAGCGCTGCTTCATATCGTTATCCTTCGACCCTCAATGTTACCACGCTGCTCCAGATTGTCGTCCATAGACCCTTCGTTATCCCCTTTGTCTCGTGTTTTTGTGTATTGGAGATCCTCTTGATTAACCTGTCTCTAAATCTTCAGAGAGTTCAAGATGATGTTATTATCTTTTTTTCTGTTTTTTTTTCTAGATCTTGATTTTTTTGTGTTATCCCTAATAACAATTTTTTAGAAATTTTATATATGCTCCTGGATTTTTTTTAATTACATTTGGGGATCCACGGAAGCATCCGCAGGGACTCAGGGAACAGGGACAGGATTTGGGGATGGGAGTGGGAAAAGGAATGGATGGCGGGGACGGAGAGCATGGAGGTATTCTCCGCCCCCGCTCCCGGCCTGCGCGAATGCCATACCTAACCAAACTCAAATAGTGTACTACAACTTTTACAACTTTTAACCAATACAATAGACAAGAAAACAGCTGAAAAGAATTTTGTCAAAATTTAACAAATACGTCAATTGTGCGCTGAGCAAGCACATATGTTAATAGAGAGTAGACATATCTTCTGACAAAAGTGACGTATTACCAGAACTTTCTGTTGATGTTGACCGTGTATGACATACTAAAAAAATGAAGGGGAGACACCTTGTCCATATAGATACAGGGTTTGCAACTGTCTCTTATTTCATCCCTTTTCCTTCATCTTCATTCAAAATCCGATTCCGGAAATCACTAACCATAAGAGGCAATCCTTCTCTCAGTGAGATTTTCGGCTCCCAGTTCAGCAGTTCCTTTGCTTTGCTAATATCTGGCTTCCTCATATGTGGATCATCAGCAGTATTTGGTCTGTATTCAATTGTAGCACTTGAATCAATTGTTTCTTTGACAACCTGCATATTTATGAAAATATGACAATGAAAGGATGCCCATAAAATAATAATTTTGATACAGTCCACTCTCACTAAAAACCAAAATCTATTACGAAAGTATGCTTTTATTGCTAGAGTCAGAGTGAGATCAAGAAAAATTATAAGTGAAATGATTAAAAAAAATTTAAATTTAGATGATATTTTTGAAGATTTAATTTATGATAAAACATAATGATTTTTGATCTAATTTCACCTAATAGAAAAAAGATTGGTTGTTGTTGTTGAAGTGTGCCTCTACTGCAGAAGTGCACGCTTAATATGCTATATGTAAGGCCATGGATTAGGGTATGAACAAAACAAGCATGTCACAGCATGATCTGACCAAAGCCTTATAAGGAAAAACCATAACTGGAAACCAAAACAAGGAAGACACGGAAGTGATAGACTTGGAAAGAAGACAAGATACCTGAGCAAGCTCTAACATGGTAAACTCCCCTGGGTTACCCAGGTTAAAAGGTCCCACATGTTCACCATCCATCAAAGCCACCAGCCCATTAACCTGTGAAATTGAAAAAGAATTTTAGTTCACCATTGCATCCTTACAGTGCTGCACAGGTTCTCACAAAAAAGTGCAGACCACAAATGATTCTTCGATTTGAACCTATCAAATTCAAAAAATTTCCATTCTGAAATTAAAAATAGAAGAAATCTATTTTTTCGGTACAATGGTAGTACGGAGGTTTGAACCTATGAACTCCTACAAACTACCCAAACCTACTAGCCCACTCCTAATGGCTTAGAAAACTACTTTCATACTCAATTGAAATGCAAGTAATGATAAAAAATTTCATTTAACCTTTCTAAACAGCTGTTTCTCTTTGCATTAAATATATTCTCAGTTACTCCCAGAAAGTTCATTTACATTTAGTGATCCTAGGATTTCAAGCAAAAAAAATTGTCAAAAGAGAATCAGGTCACACAAGCTAGTTAAGCGTTTTTAGAAAACATGCAGTTATATCTTTTAAGCTACAATTTTCTCCCCCACCCATAAAACTCATATCTAGTACTCATCGTTTAGAATTTCATTCAGATTTGTCAGTCTTTCAAAAAACCATAAACTTCTGCTATGCTGATGAGCTTTAGATGATTTCTCCTAGTCCCATAGGGAGCATCTAAACATGTTGTATGACATACATAGCTTATAGCACAAAGAAAAGATTCAGAGAGATGTAATGATACAAACCCTCCCACCCCCCAATAAAAAATAAAAAATCAATTTGCTATACCAAATCAGAGACGTATTGGAAGCTTCTTGTTTGCTTCCCATCACCATATACAGTCATCGGTTGTTTGCGAATAGCCTGTGAACATGGGGAAAAAAAATTAGTATAAGAACACAAAACCCTCTCACAAAAAAATCTTAGGAAAGAAAGGGAGTCAAACCTGTGCAACAAAATTGCTAACAACACGCCCATCATCTAAACACATGCGGGGCCCATATGTGTTGAAAATTCGAGCAATACGAACCTATAAACCAGCAAGACTCAGATCAGTCTCAAGTCTCAACAGTAACATGTGATTTGCAGAATTTACCATAACCAGTTTAAATTTCGCTTACGTTGGATATTGATTATTAAGTCTGCTCTGTATGAAGACTTTTCCAAACATTTAACCATGCATTGAACATAAGTTATACAAATCCTATACATGCAATAAGTAATCAATACCAGCAACCAATAAGGCTGAAAAAGAAAAGGATTATGTCAGTCTATTTTGGTCTTAACCTGTGGATTACTTTTATATCAATTTTTGAGAAAGTTATCTTGGAAATTGAAAAATAAAATAAAATTGTAAGCTAACAATAGATTCATCTTTATGCTGGTTTTATTATAAAGCACTGAAATCATAACTAACATCATAACCTCCTATCTCTTAGGCATACTTAGGGTCCACCACTCTACCCTCAAAATTACATGCATCAGTCTTTCAATAAGAAGTTTTTAAATAAAGAGGTCATTTTTTTTTTGGGGGGGGGGGGTGGGGAAGCAAAATTATAACAAAAATTGGTTATGCACAGATGACTCAGAACAGTAACGACCAATTTCTCGTGTTTTGTCAATTAGAAATCCAATATTAGCAAAGTAAAAGATTTAATAACCAACTCATGTCCTATATAACAAATAATTGTTCCTTTTCCACAGAAATTGATGTTATTTCTAGCATGGCATACAATTATCAATGTTTGATCTTCCCAATTAAGTTCTCAACAAAGGAAGAAAATCCCACAGTTTATACATTTATTGGTGATAACACAAACGTAGGAACTTTGATTTATCAGAACATTTAGGGTAACTCTCCACAAGCCACATTTCTCTAACAATGATCTACAGAATTTTGGTTAACTCACCCTGAATGAATGAGTTAAGTGCAGAATATCCTTATGTGAAATTGTGACCAACAACAAAACAGTCAATTAGAATGGTTGGGCTCAGCCATATATACAAGTGTGCTTGTTTAACAGTGGCTGATTAGAATGGTTAGATCGCACTCTAACTACAATGGATACATTGGGTACAAGTTTATGTTACATCATGCTTTAAATTTCCTGGGGGAATCGATAGTCTGAAAAAACTTAGAATAGTTTAATGAGTTGATAAGAAAATAATTAATGAGCATCACAAGCTAATAGCGAGCAAGGTAAACAAAAATTATGTGTTACATGAAACGTATGCATGCTTTCAAGCTAAAACAAAGCGTACAAAGCAGGATGCAAACAAATTACCAAGTGAATATCAAAATAGGTATATTGTAACATTACACAAATTTCTTAGCCAACAAGGAAGACATTAAGACAGATAACCAACAGCAGCTATGATAAATTAAACACAGAAGCTACCTCAACGCCAGCACCTCGATGATAATCCATCGTCAAGGTTTCTGCAGTCCGCTTTCCTTCATCATAACAACTCCTCTCACCTGCAATTTTGAAGTACATTTTCAACATTCCAAACCACCACATATCATTCATATTTCATAACTAAGTAGGTTACAATACAAGTTACAACAACAACTTTCTGCGACACTTTGATTCATTTAGCGACTCACCTATTGGATTGACATTGCCCCAGTAGGTCTCTTTCTGGGGATGCTCCAGCGGATCACCATAAACCTCACTAGTACTAGTAAGCAGAAACCTAGCACCAATCCTCTTTGCAAGGCCGAGCATGTTAAGAGTACCCATCACATTTGTCTTGTAAGTCAATACACACAGTTAAGGATCCCAAAAAGAAAAAACAATCTAACATCACTACCAATTAGAATCTACATACTACAATTGTATAACTATAAATAAATGTCAAATACAAGTAAATTCAGCAATGAAGGATATGATGGTCTTGACGGGATTGTACTTGTAATGCACCGGCGAGGCAGGGCAAGCCAGGTGATAGATCTGATCCACCTCCAGAAGGATCGGCTCCACCACATCGTGGCGAATGAGCTCGAACCTCGGGTTCCCAAACAGGTGCACCAGGTTCTCCTTTCTTCCGGTGAAGAAATTATCAATTACGATCACGTCGTTCCCTCTGGCAATAAGCTTGTCGACCAGGTGGCTCCCGACGAAACCGGCTCCGCCGGTGACCACGATCCTCAAGCGTCGGCTGCCGATCTCGACGGGGACCCTGCCGACTTTCCCGCGCGAGACGACGTTGTTGTCGCGGCGGGCAAGGCCGAATCCAATGGTGGATCCGGAGGAGAGAAAAGGGCGGGGCTCCGGGGTGGTGAGACGAGAGAGGGTGGGTTGGATGATGAAGAATGTGGAACCGATCAAGATTCCGATGAGGATGAAGAGGAGGCGCTGTTCTCGCAAGAGGTAGTTGATGGATCTGGGAAGGGATCTGTTGTGCTTAGGGGCTTTGGGGGAGTAGGGTGGTGTGGTGCTCATCTCTTCGTCGCGTCTGTGACTTAAGCTCGTTTGCTTGTGTAGCTGTTTCATGCTTTTTCTGAATTCTGATTTTTGCTTGGTGCTGTTCAGTTTGGTATTTTATTTCGCGGGCGTTGAAAATAATTGTGGGAATAAGATTATAAGAAGAATAACAGGAAACAGAAAGTGAAAAACAGAAAACGGAGGGTAAAAGAAATGTGAAAAAAAACACTTGTTTTTAGAGGGTTAGATTAGAATACAAGCTATTAGCGGTGTTGATTTGAATTGTGAAACGAAGAGATTGGCGCAGTGAAGCTGCAGCTGGGCTTATTTATCACACAAATCTGCGCCTTTGTTTGAGCCACAAACCAGAAGGAGAGGAGAGATTTTTCCACTGGTCGTTATTGAATGTTGATTGTTGAGTAATTGTTATTATATGCTTATAGCAAATCAGAGAAGGCATAAAATAGACCCGCCATGTGTGTGTCCTTGTTTTTTTTTAATATACGTAACGTAAGATTGACTTCAACAAGCCTTTCTCTCTCTCCCCGCTGGCTAGAAATAAACATGTGTTCCCCCTGCTATGGTTCATTTAACATTTTAATTTCTAGTATCATAAATAAATATTTTTTTATTTAGTAAAAACATTCTAATAACTAGGAAATTTTTTTGTGACTTTCTTGTTATATTGAATAAAAAAATTTAACATGAGATTAACAGAACGAAAGGAAAGTAGTAAATGAATAAATATTTCAAAAGTTCAACTTAATTTGTGAACCAAGTTACACCATGTGGTTAAGATCAAACCTATTTTAATAGTGTGATAATACATGATTAGAAATTAGTATGAGATTTTATATATTTTATTGCAATATTTTTTAAAGAGTTTGATTTTCAGAACAAATGTACTGTTTTTTAATTGATTAGTAATTATTTTTGGGGTCATAATCGGTTAATCACTTATTAAAGTATTGGGCCATCCCAAAGAAGAAACACTGTGTGAGAGGCCTCTTCTCATCGGAGCCCAAAAGTCAGAAGACGACAGTTACTATGGCCCAATGCCGGTACCTGTTCAGCTGTTCTCTCGCATACGGGCCAGACAGTTAGAACCTCTATTTATAAGTCAAGGAGTACTATTTATACAATAACAAAATAACTAATTATTTAACAAATTAACTATTTAACCACCCTTATTCGTAGAACATACCACATGTCGCAAAATAAAGAGAAACTCGTGTTTATGGAGCAGTTGTTTGAGGAACTCGTGTTTTGTGGCTTTGCAGAAAGGTGGTGAGGTTGTCAATAGCGCAGCTGCGCAGGTGTTGACGGTGATTTCCCAGAAGCAGAAAACGGCTCTTAGGAGACTTACAAAAATAACAAGTACTTGCCTCTTGATGTCCGCCCCAAGATGACACGAGCCATTCTCTTTTCACTTTTTTATTTTTTGGGGGGGTGGAGATTTTCACCTCCACTTAGCATGCTGGTTGTGTTGTATTTGTGGTTGCTTGTTTGGAAGATTACAAGTTTTGTTTGTTGCTGTTAAGCGGCAGTTTGGAATAGAAATAAAATGGCTATAGGAGATTACGAGTTTTGGAAGATTTTCACAGTAAACAAGTGCACTTGCCTAACTCTGCGGATGGGAGGGCCTGTCAGGGTTATATTCTCCAGGTGAGTTTGTTAAAAGAGTGGAGATGCGGTGGATGGTAAGCAAGATGATAGTTGACTGAATTTCTTTTAACAAGATTTTTAGGGACATGGGTGGGGACAGTATATTGGTTAAAATTATGGTTAATAAAATGATACCGGGTAAGATAGTTAATGTAGCTGACATGCTTTGCTTGCTGACGGATAACAACTCAGGGAATCCACTTTGTTAACACTATTTGGGAACACCTGGCAGCTTGCTTTGAGTTCACACTTTGCAGAAAAGTGTGTTGAGAATCTAGAAAAATTGGTAGGAGGAATGAGTTAACTGAGGATAGGCTAATTTTTAAGGCATCGACTTTTTGTTCCCGATTTTGGAATGGCACCGTTATTCCATGTCATACTTGCATTATAACTGACATTGCAATTCTTTTGAGAGAAAAAACATCATGGATCATCTCCTGTGTAAAAAAATATCAGATTCCTCCAGTTCTCTTCAGTGTCTCTGTAGAATAACTTCCACGTATTTTATAGAAAAAAACAAGTGGCTTAGATTTTAAGTCTGATGCACTCCAAGTCTTTATTTGTTTCATTGCCTGATTAGAATCTTGTCACTAAAGATGAATTGAGAAACGGTATCCATTATTTTTAAAGGCCCAGAATGGCATACTTATGGCTCTAAAGCAGGCAACAGAAGGGTCTAGCCGTCTAGGGCCTCTTGATTGTTGACACGGTGGCTCTCCACTTGGGCATTGCCTTTGGCGTCTAGGCAAGCTTTGACACAATGAGGCACTAAAAATGCATTGGCTCAGTGATGCCTAGCAAAAATTCCCAACAGCCCAGCTATTAATTTGTTGTGGACATTTTATACTAACAAGGGTGCAATAGATCATTGATAATAGTTGAATTTTATATAAATATATATATATATATATATATATATAAAATATTATAAAAAATAGATATTATTATAACTTAATATAATTAATTTTAATAATTTTTTAATATTATTATTTAATTATTTAAAAATTTAATTTTTATTTAATTATTATTATAATTATAAAATTTAAAAAAAGTGACAACTTCTAAAAATAGATAGAATCATACTGCAAAAATTAAAGCTAGTGGGCCTATAATAAATGGACACTTAATGAGGCCATGTTCTCAAGTGTGTAGCATTTGGAATCCTTTAATTGAAACGGTGCAGAAAAGTCCATGATAAGATGCCATTGTGAATTAATGCAAGGCTGAGGTGGTGGAAAAGAAAAAAGACTTATAAATTGAAGATTGGAGACCCGCACAGGGGAATGAAGATGAGAGAGACGCATAGCATCGTACGAAAAAAAAAAAAAACAAAGACAAGGCGCAACACAGCGGAAAGGAAGGAGGATAAATTTTTTATCTTTTATGAATTTTTCTTTCCTCTTGATATTTGATATTTTTATCTTAAGTAATTAATTTTATTTTTTAAAATTAAGATAAAGCTCTAATATTTATTTTAGATGATTTAAATTTATTTGAGACATTTTTTTATTCTATAATTACATAATAATAATGATTATTAATCTTTAATTGATATTCACTTTAATTTTTATTAATTATTTTGTAATCAATTAATAAATTTAAATTGATATATTTTAATCACATGCTTAATTCTTGTAACTTTAGGTATGAGTTGTGTAATAGTATTTAATGTTTTTGTAATCTAAAGATTAAATAATTGATGTCATATTAAATGGTTTATATCATAATTTAAATATATTATTTTATTTTAGATGAATTATGACATTAATTAAATTGTAATAATTTTTAATAGTAGTCAAAGCTTGTAGTTGTAAACACTCTATAGAATAAAATTAAATCACATTCAAGTTAAACTCATCTTTGCATAGTTAGTAATGAATTTGAAATATTGGAATTATTCTTTAATTGCTATTGCATTTAAATTTGAATCATTTCATTTAGATTTAATATTTAATTTTAATTTTAATTTAGCATGTAATTTAAATTCTTAGATTAATTAAATAAAATAAAAATTTCTTTTTTTTTTCTTTAAATTAATTTAAGTAAATATTATATTTTAATTAATCTTATCACTCTTTATAAGTATAACATTCTTATATTTATCAAATATTACATAAATTTTATGTACTTATAAATAAAAGATAATTTTATTATTTAAAAATTCTCAATCAAACATTGGGTTAGAAAAGGGACCATTGATCACAAACAACCACGTTGTTATGAATTCGGGGCTGCTGTTTATCTCATTTTGTTATGAATTTTGAGGCAGCTGTATCTGTTTTGTTAGGAATTTGAAGCTTTATAGCATGTTATCATACTTTATCTTGAACATTTTACTATTTTATATGAATGTTATGCTTTAGTAATTAGTAGTTAATTTATTGATTAAAAATTGACTATATTTTTGGGTTCAAAACAATATTTGAAATTTAGAAGTACCTGATTATGCTAAATCGTAGCTTGTAGCTACTATAGTTGGAAAGTTCTCGATTTGCTTGATCTACAGTCTGATTTGATGTTCCCTTTGTTTGTTAACTTTAATTCTGTTACAACTGTTGTGCTTCATACTACCACCATCTTAGTTCGTGGAGGCATCATTAAAGACAGAACGGGAGAAGAAGAAGCAGATGTACTTTCCATTGAGAAAGTATGCCATAAAAGTTTAGGGCAGAATCTATTGCTTTATAGTTGCAATTTGTAGACCAGTCACTTGAATCATTGAATTTAAGGTTTGGATGCTGCCATTGTGTCAGTATTCCTTTATTTTTTTGGGACCAAAAGTTATTCTGTCGTTTTGCAGCTAGCCCGCACCCAGAATTACCAAGGTTATGTTAAAATCAGAGTTGTTTCTAGAAGTTCTGCTTGCTCTTATGCATATGATTAGATCAATGGTTTTTGTCTGTTTTTGACTACATAAAGAAGCTGCCATACAAGTTAGGAGTTATGATAGGCTGGTAGCTGTATCTGAGTAATCCTGTTCATGTTGTTTATTTTGTTAAATATGGGTTAATTTACCGGAAAAGGTGGGAAAGGGTGAAGTAAGACTCAAAATTATGAGAATGTAAGTAGTTTAAGACTTTATGGGAGCTACTGTGGCTCAGTTTAATTTTTCCGAACCTTGCAACATGTTTCTATTGACTTACCTATGTAATCTCTTAGTTCACTTTCTTACCACATTAAGACAAACTTCAAGATGTTCAAGTGATGGTGGCGCTAATCTATTTACATTGACTTGTTTATTATTAATACAAACATCCGAATTGAAATTCCTATCCTAGCAAACTCACATTGTTCACTAGTTCAGTGGACTACTTTTTTATTTTATTTCAAATAATCTGGAAATCCAATAATTAATAATAATAATTTTCTAGTTTTAGCGCCAATGTCTTCTTCTGAATTTGGCTCACCGTTACTTAAGAAAACAGCAATTATATTATCGTCCTTAAAATAATCTTCCAAATGACAAGATCTTCCATTTTAGCAGAAACTTTCAAATTATCCCATTGATGGAACTGTAGTTTCATACAAAGTTAATGCTCCTATTCCTAGGAGCATTTTAGTTTAATATAAAGTTATCTCATTGAAGGAACTGTAGTTTCATACAAATAGCAATAGCAATGCTCCTATTCCTAGGAGCTCGAAAAGAAGAAAATGGGCAATATAGGAACTTCTGTTCAGATTTAAGCTCAAGAAACCTTTCCCCAGTTTTTTTTTTTTTTTTGGATAAAAACCTTTCCCCTGTTTTTAATTGTTTTGGAACAAAAGTTGAGGGGATTTTTTTTTGGTTGGTTATTTCACTTATTTGTTATTCATTTTAGATGGATAAAAAAATGGATTTTATTTGAATTTATTGTTATTATAAATTTTTTTACACTATTATTTAATTATGTATTATCATATTATTAAAAAAATTGATCCTTAGATAACTATCTCAGAAATTATACATGTGATAATATATAATTAATTGATAAAATAAGAAAAACTTTACAATCAAAATTATAAAAAATTTAGTAATAATCGACCACAGTGGGAGTCGAACCCACGACCTTTTGATCCGAAGTCAAACGCGCTAATCCACTGCGCTATGCGGTCTCTATTAGTCAAAATTGATTCGTTATTTTAATAATTATTTTATAACGAATACTGCTACTGCATACTGCAAGTTTGGCTGAGTGACCGTGATTCGCGATAAGCTGTGAAACAATGACTACTTGCTCAACATTTTACGTGTACGACTAAACTATCTTGTTGATGACTATGGTAAATTGGTAAGTAGCTGTATCATGTTTAAGACCCCCCAAAGAAAATGAAGTTAGGCACATAGCCACTTATTCAATTATTAATATTTATAAATGTAAAAATATCATGTAAATTGTATTACTCTTTCTCCTAAAAATATATAATTTTTTTATTCATTACTTAGGTTTAAAAAGTCAGATAATAAGAATACAAAACAAGACATGGCCCAAACAAGCACAAAAATAAGATCATCCTAATCAGAGACAAATTATATCCGACTCAAAATAGAAAATCAAATTAAGCTCCTACATATATAAAAACGGTCGCGCTATTTGTCCAACTAAAAGATTCCAACTTTTGTCCACCATATGTCACGTGTTATCATTTGAAATTTGAAATATGAAACTGCTCCGATGAATAAGTGGTTAATCAAGATAAGTTTATTCGAAATAAGTAAGTGGTTATACGTTAAGAATAAGTGGTTAATCAAGATAAATTTACTGGTTAATACCTTCAAATAAGTGGTTAATCATATCAGGTTTACTCAGTGAATCGAGAAAGTTCTAATAATGAATAAGTGGTTAATATGTTAGGAATAAGTGGTTAATCGGATATGTTTACAGAAATCCAAGAAAGAGTTCTCAATAATGAGTAAATGGTTAATACGTTAAGAATAAGTGGTTAATCAATATTAGTTTCATGAATCCAAGAAGTAGGAAATGAGAAGCGAGAAATTAAATGGTTAATACGTTAAGAATAAGTGGTTAATTAGTATCGGGTTTACTGAATCCCAAAAGCGGAAAATGAAAAGCGGGAAATTAAATGGTTTTTAGGAATAAGTGGTTAATCTGAAAAAATCCGGGAAATGAAAAGCTTGAAATGAAAATATTGGCATACTAAAAGATCAACAAACATCGTGATATTAGTATTTTGGTTGGACGAAAAACGTTTTCCTATAATGATTTTAGTTTTAACTGAAAAACCTACGATAAAGAGTTAAGGGATTCTGATCATTATCGAAATTAATAAAAACAAAAACTAAAGTAAGATGTCCTTAGTATGCTCTGCGGATATATGATCGAATTTTTTTTTTTCATTAAATCTAAGAGATAGCATTTAGCATCAACCAAATGTTTTACATAATATCTTGGATATCTTCTATATTTGTTTCTCTGTGAAAAAGCTGCCACCGATCGTCATTAACTTTCATGGCAACCGTCTTTCTTTAGAATGGATGAACATAGAAGTTTAGTGTTCGAAGCGATGGTGGAGTAAAGGTCAATTGATGAAGAATTATGCTCTTTGTGTTATCAATAGATAGTCACTTTTAATTTCAACTTCATCGATACATAAAGAGCATAATTCTTCATCAATTGACCTTCACTTCACCATCGCTTGGAAGTTGCAAACACTAACTGGCATTATATATAATGCTAACACCTGTCATGATTTCTCACATTAAGATTAATTAATCCTTGGACTAGAATTTAGTCATTTGAATAAAAACTTCAGCTATCATATTAATTATAATTGAAAAATGTTTTTAATCAAATATAAATTTCAATAATAAAAAAATTGAATTGAATATTAATACATACATACAAAATTTTACACTTAATTACTCTTCAAATACTCACATGCAAGTTGTTGGATACTACTATAGTCTTATTGTAATTTTTTTTAATGGTTCAAATTATGTACATATATTCCACATATATAATTTGTGCAAGTATATTTCCCATTTACAATATTCTTGTTATACATATCAATATTATAGTTTTTGAAACTTAAGGTATTGACCTAATGATTAAAGAGTTGTAATTACTAATTTGACTACTTGGTTGTGTTCAAACATTGAGTAGGCATATAAGAAAATCAACTCGATCGAAAAAATACATATTCAGATGGCCCAAAAAAAAAGAAAAATCTAGTCACAATTTATGTAAAAATTACCCAAAATTATTCTTGCCATATGAACAAAAATTGTCATAGTTTCATTTTATTGGTTTTAGCCCGGTGCTTCCAAAAAGAGCGGAGAAAAGTAATTGCTACTTCTCACTTTAAAAAAAAAATGCTCGATGTTGATGGTGAGTGGTGGTGACTATTAGAGGTGAGAATAGGTTAGGGCGGCCCATGAAGAACTTATGGCTTAATCTATTTTCGGTCTACATAAATTTAACCTATTTAGTAAATAAGTCAAGTTTAAACTTTTTAAAATGTCTATTTAACTATGTAGATTAAGATTTGAGATTTTGAAAAAACTTATTTGGCCTGTTAAGTCGGCCTATTTATTTAATATTTATATATAAGCTTAAATATGTTTTTAGTCTCTCTAAATATAGTGATTTTTGGTTTTCCTCCCTCTAAAATTTTTGATATGATTTTGGTTCCTTTAAATTTTGAGACAAGTTAACTTAATCATTGTCGTTATCTCATCTCTGTTAAGTGGTGAAGTGACAAATAATGCTCCATGTTAACATTGCCATGTGTATTGATCTCAATTCCTTTATGTCACATGGATGACAAGTCATTAACCTGAGTCTCACCCCCTGATATGTTTATAAAACTCACATATTTTTTATGTTTGTTTAAACAAGAATTTGAATATTTTGATATAAGAATTATGCTATTCATTTATGATATTGAGTGAATTCTGGGCCAACTAAATTAAACGTATTTTTATTGTGCTTTATAGGAATTTAAGGACTTTTGTAGTATTTTAGGTATGATTATTAAAATCTTGATGAAGAGCATAAAGATATTATTGCAGTATTTTGAGCATAACTTTTAGTATAGAATTTAGATTAAGCTAATCTTTGTGTCTATCGAAAGATGAGAAAATTTCTTACAACTTTCATGAAGACATCAAAGTTCTAGTTCATGCATTAAGAATGTGAAAAATTGTGTGTAAAGTGGATGATGAAGTTTGACCAAGTCAACTAGCATTCATAAATTTTAAGAATCAAGTTAGATTCTTAATTGGAGTGCAAATAATCTCTACTTGATGACCAATTATCTCTACGTTTAATGCAAGGATCTCAAGAAATTTCTTAATTTGAGTGAGATATTTGTTTCCTAATTTATATGGATTTAACAAAAAGAAATAGGAAACAAAAGATTTGGCTAAAGATTAATTAAGGAAAGTATTGCTATCACACCTATCTCAATAAATTAGGGACAACTTTCTTCATAAGTATGCGATTTACCTGATCCTAGTGGCATTTGAAAGCTAAGAAAAAGATCTACAAAACTTATGTTGATAAATTTCTGTAATTAAGATGCCATTAGTATTGAAGATTTGATAAGGATTCTCTAAGAGATTTGATTTGGATTCCCGTACTATCATGACCATTCCACATTAATTAAATCATACCTTGAGCTACATAGATTAGATTAACGCGCCGTTTGCGGCATTGAAAAGCTAGCACACAAAATCCTACAAATTATCTGTTGAGATCAAGGGCAGATTCGGTCGTAGTCTCTCTAAATATAGTGATTTTTGGTTTTCGTCCCTCTAAAATTTTTTATATGATTTTAATCCCTTTAAAATCTAAGACAGGTGAAGTTAGTCCTTGCCCTTTTCTCATCTCCGTTAAGTGGTGATGGAATTTTTGGGTTTGAGATTTCTAAATTTTTAACTCCCTACTTGTATTTTGTTTCTTTTTTTTTTTTGTAGAAGGCAGACTCCTGTGGTTAGTTTCAATGAGCTGATGAGGTGATGGACAATCAAGAAGCTGTTTGTGAGTATTCCCATAATTATGAGGCTGTGGTTGAAAAGATGAGAAGAAATGTGACTAAGCTAGATATGAAGCTTGCTTCTGAGAGGATCAAAGTGATAATGTTGTTGGGTGTAGTTTTTGTGTCATGGGCACTGACATTTGTAGTGTGTTTGTTTAGGGGTTTGAAAAGTTAATGTATGAGAGTCTCTAGTTGAATGAAATTAGGAGCTTTAGTGAACTTTAATGTAATTGATATTGAAATGAATGAAATAAGGAGCTTTTGATAACAGTATAAGTATTGTGAACAAACAATATTGAGATTATTGCTTTAAAATTACATACAAATGTGCTATTGTTTAAGACAAAAATTGATGAAGCGATAAATAGTACATTGTGAACTAAATGCATTAGCATTAATCAACTAAATAAATTAACATTGCTCTAACTTTAAATCAAGTAAATGGCAAAAAAAAAAATAGTTCATTACATTGTTGATGAAATAGTACCAAAACCTCCACTGTGTTTTATTACTGTGAATGCTTATGTCGTGAAGACAATATGATATTTTGATGACAACAAAGCCAAGTCGAAGACCAAGTCTAATTGTAGCAAAGTTGGTATAGTCTTTAGAACTTATAATGTACATGTAAGAAGCTCTCCAAATTATCTCAATGACTTTCTAAATAGAGTTTGTTTTAATTGGTTTTTCTAAAAATCTTATTTTCATGAAAAACAAAACTTTTTCTTTAACAAACCAAGTTTTTCTGAAATCTCAATGTTCGCAAAGCTTAATTGGGCTTAGGAATGGGTTCAAGGATGTTTGTAAGTTTATCTTAGGTTTAGTAATAAATTTACAGCTTCTTTGGAAGCTTGTAATCGATTACAAGTGCCTGGTAATCGATTACAAACATGCGGGAAACCATTTCTTAAGAGTCAGAAGCTTTGTAATCGATTACAAGAGGTTTGTAATCGATTATAATACTTCCAAGAGCTTGGTAATCGATTACAATATGTATGTAATCGATTACATTGATTCCAGAGACTTGATAATCGATTACATGAGTTATGTAATCGATTACACTCAGCCCAGAAAACCAAAAACTAAGTTCAAGAATAATGTAATCGATTACATCATTCTTGTAATCGATTACATCGCGGCTGAAAGTGCGCAACGATCAGTTTTTAGGCTTTTATTATAGCCTTAAATTGCCCTAACGGGTATTTTTCTTGGGAACACTATAAATGGATGTTTTTAGGTCTTTCTTAACACATAACAACAATTGAAAAACATCTTTTAATTGCTCTTAATCCGAGTTTCACTTATTTCTCATATTTTGCTCTGTTCTTGAAATTCTTGATATATTTTTGAGAGAGCTTCATTAGTACTTCAAGTTGTAATACACACACTTTGAGATAGTCTCTTTCTTTGATATTCATTGTTTCAATTGTAACGAGGGTGAGGTATCCCTCAGAATATTTGTAAGAGTGAGGTATCCTAAGGTGTGTGAGGAGTGCTCAGGTTTGTAACGGTAGCAAGCACCTGTTGAAAACTTACATTAATAGTGAAGAAAATCTCGGGTGGATGCTCGAGGACTGGACATAGGTCACAAGTGGTTAGTAGCTGAACCAGGATAAATCCCACTATTTGCTTTTTCTGAACTCTTCTGTTTGTTATTGAGCTTTAATTTCATAAAATATTTGTTAAATCATTGTTTGGCTTATTAAATTAGTGGAACCTCTTCTTCTTTCTTGTTCAATCTTTTCACTCCATAAATAGCTTCAACGAAATTTTTTTAAGGTGTTTGTGAAAAAGGTTTTTTTTTTAAAAAAAATTAATTACTCAATTCACCCCCTCTTGAATATAGAAGCCACTTGGGTAACAAGTGGTACAGAGATAGGCTCTTGTGTAAAGAGCTTATCAGCTTCAAGAGAACATGGCTTCTTCAAATGCTTTTTCAGAAGGGTCTTCCATAAATTGACCACCATTTTCCAATAGGGATGGTTATGCCTATTAGAAGGAAAGAATGAAAATTTTCATTGAAGCTATTGATCTAGATGTGTGGGATGCTGTAAAAAATGGTGCTTTGTGCCCACGAGTGAGGTCAATGGTGTAAAGATTGTGACACCAAGAAGTGATTGGACTTATGAGGACAAGAAAAAAGTTTAATATAATTTAAGAGCCAAAAAAATCATCACCACTGCTTTGAGGTATGATGAATTTTTTAGAATTTTAAACTGTAAAACTGCAAAAGAAATGTGTGACACTTTGCAAGTCACCCATGAGGATACTAGTGAAGTTAAGAGGTCGAGAATCAATTCTCTAACTCGTGAATATGAATTATTTAGAATGAATTAGGGAGAAAATATCCAAGAAATACAAAAGCGTTTCACCCACATTGTAAATCATTTTGCATCTTTAGGTAAGACTTTTTCTAACGAAGATCTTATTAATAAAGTTTTAAGATATTTGAACAGGATTTGGCAGCCCAAGGTCATAGCTATTTCATAATCAAGAAACTTGGCAACCATGACTCTTGCCACTTTCTTTGGGAAACTTCAAGAGCACGAATTGGAACTCAACAGGCTTGACCAAAGTGAGGAACATGATAAGAAAAAGAAGGAGATTGCATTTAAAATCACTTCCTTAATCATTGATGATAATGAAGATGAAAGAGATGACATGGAAAACTTCGAGTTGAATGAAGAAAACCTTAGTCTCCTGGTAAGGAAATTCAAAAAATTTCTCAGAAAGAAGGGAAATCAAAGAAGACAACATTTTCCACTAAAGAAGACTCATCACAAAGGAGAAGGCACCTCGTCCACACTCACATGCTACGAATGCGGAAAATCGGGACACATGAAGATGAAATGTCCTGTGTATCAAAAGAAAGTTGAGAAATTTGAAAAGAGACCTTCCAAGGAGAAGAAAGGAAGGATAGCCTACATAGCATGGGACGACAACGACATAGATTCCACGGATAGCTCAGATAATGAAGAAGCTAACCTATGTCTCATGGCTAGAGGAGAAGAAGATGATGAAAACGACATAAAGGTAACTTCTAACCTTGATTTATCTTCTTCTTATGATAAACTGCAAGAAGCTTTCGAAGAATTACATGATGAATCCCTAAGGCTCACAAAGTTAGTTTCTTCATCTAAGAAAATAATCTATTCTTTGGAAAATAAAATTAAAATTTTAAACAAAGAAATTGAAGAACTAAAAATTAAGAATGAAACATTAGGATTAATAGATGCTAACTCTTCTTGCATAACATGCTCCTCACATGCATCAACATCTATTTCCTGCTTATCATGTCAAACACTTGAAAAAGAAATTGAAGACTTGAAAAATACTCTTGGAAGATTTACTTTTGGTAGAGATAATTTAAATGTTTTACTTGGAAAACAAAGGTGTGTCTTTCAAAAAGCGGGTTTAGGATATAATCCCAAAAATAAACAAAATTTTTTTAAAAATTTCTTTGTTCCAGTAAGCACTTCAAGTAGCCCTTTCATTAAATGTTTTAACTGTGGAAAGAAAGGACATAGTGCATCAACATGCAATGTGAGAAAGAATATTAATACTAAAGTGGGAACAAAAATGGTTTGGGTTCCCAAAGGCACAATGTCACAAGGTAACACACAAGGACCCAAGAAAATTCGGGTACCAAAAGTTAAAAACTAAATTTCTATTGTAGGTATGCTTGAAGGCCAAGAGCTCAAATTGGAATCTTGATAGCGGCTGCTCCAAGCACATGACCGAAGATGAATCCAAGTTCTCTTTCCTTGTTCCCAAGACACATGGACACGTAACCTATGGAGATAATAACAAAGGGAATATTCTTAGAATCGGCAAAGTTGGTAAAATTCCTACTTCCTCTATTGATAATGTATTACTAGTTGAAGGACTTAAACATAACTTGCTTAGTATTAGTCAATTATGTGATAAAGGTAATAGAGTTATTTTTTATTCTCATTGTTGCATAATTGAAGGAAAATATGATAAGCAAGTAAAATTTGTTGGTCATAAAGTAAATAATATTTATATGATTAGCCTAGACAATATATCCTCAAATGATGTGAAATGCTTTATGAGTAAAGAAAATGATTCATGATTATGGCATAGAAGAATTGCACATATTCATATGGATCACTTAAATAAGTTGGTCTCTAAAGAATTAGTAATTGGACTACCAAAGTTTAAATTTGAAAAAGATAAATTATATGATGCATGTCAAAAGGGAAAATAAGTAAATGTTTCTTTCAAAGCTAAAAATGTTATTTCAACTTCTAGACCTTTACAACTTTTACACATGGATCTTTTTGGTCCCTCTAGAACAATGAGCTTTGGTAGAAATTACTATGCTTTAGTGATTGTGGATGATTTTTCAAGGTTTACATGTACCCTATTCCTAGCTCATAAAAATGACGCATTTCTAGCCTTTAAGAAATTGTCCAAAGTTATCCAAAATAAAAAATGTTTTAATATTAAATCCATAAGAAGTGACCATGGTGGTGAGTTTAAAAATCATGATTTCGAAACTTTTTATGATGAACATGGCATTGAGCATAATTTTTCTGCCCCTAGAACTCCACAACAAAATAGAGTTGTAGAAAGGAAAAACCAATTTTTAGAAGAAATGGCGAGAATTATGTTCAATGAGACTACTCTTCCTAAGTATTTTTGGGTGGATACGGTAAGTACCGCTTGTGACGTAATGAACAGGGCCCTAATTAGGCTAAATTTAAAGAAAACCCCTTATGAACTATACAAAGGAAGAAAGTCAAATATTTTTCATTTTCATGTCTTTGAATGTAAATGTTTTGTCTTAAATAATGGAAAGGATAACTTGAAAAAGTTTGATACTAAGTCTGATGAAGGTATATTTCTCGGCTATTGAAATCATAGTAAGACTTTTAGAATTTACAATAAAAGAACTATGACTATTAAAGAGTCTATTCATGTTACTTTTGATGAAACTCATCCAAATGGACCAAGAAAAGATTTGGTTGTTGATGATGTTGTAGAGATTTTGGCAAAAACACACTTGGATAACAAGGAGAAAGAAAAGAGGAAGCAAGAGGAAGGCCAAGAGGATCCCTCAAAACAAGTAAATTCAAAAGTCATGGACCTACTCAAGGACTGGCAAACGTCAAGATACCATATGCATGACTAAGTGATAGGTGATGTATCTAAAGGTGTATGATGCAAATTAAAAGTTTCAAACAAGTCTACAAACTTGATGCGGAATTAATTGTTGCATTGCGAACCCAAGTGCAGGTTGTCTCAAGTAATACATTTCTCGGGAGTCCGAGGTTGATCCACAGAAAATTGTTGAAGATTAATTAAGGTGAAGTAAATATTTTGTTATTACGATAAAAATTATTTACTTGAGTTAAAAGATTCACTCTTGGTAAATAAAATAAAGGTAAAATTAATTTCTTTTATAACTCAATTAGAATTCTCGCAACATGGAGATTTCAATCGAAAAATACAACGTTAAAAGTCTAATTAAAATAATATACGTAATTATATTATGTTTTTGAAAAATATTACCACCACTTATAAATGGGTTAAAGCATTCATTGTGTCAATATTTTGTCTACAACAAATCAAGAACTCCACTTTATAAGGAGAGTTTCTAACACCACCACTTGTAAATGGGTTAAAGCATTCATTGTGCCAATCTCTTGTCTACAACAAATCAAGAACTCCACTTTACAAGGAGGGTTGCTAAATTGATTGGAAACAAAATATAATACGTATAATGACCACTTGAAAATATATCATTTAAGCACAAGAGAGAAATTAATCTAACCTTATTTCATTACCAAGAGCTTCACTCTTTCACCCAAGCAAAATGAAACTTAGTTACTCATAGATAAGAAGAAAGAAAGAGAGAAGAAGAAGAAGAAGAAGAAGAACATGACTTTAATTTAGAATAAAGAAAAATTACTATAAGAAAACCTAGTAACAAACTAGCATCATTTTGGTACCTAACACCTAATACTTTCAATGATCTGCCAAGGCTCTTTTTTATAGAGGATTAGAGATACAAAATGACAAGAGGGTTGAGTCATTAGTGAGTGGATGAGTAGAAAATGAGTGGAAAATGCCAAATGACTTTTGGTGAGTGAAAAATTATGGAGATTCCTTATCTCCGAAATCATTTAGCTCTGAAGTCATTGAATATGTCAGAATAAGCAAATATGATCTTCATCAAAGTTGTAGGGCTTGATCTTTACTTTCAAATGGCTTTAGTTTGAGTCCAATATCATTTCTATAACTCTAGATACATTCAAATTACTGTACACTACTTAGGCCCAGTCACAGCTCCTCTGTTCTGACTTGCAAGCCCAATATCACCTATTAGACCTCAGATTCTGGAAAAGTGTTCAACATAAAAGTTGTAGATATAAGTCTCAAATATTCAGCATCAAAAGTTCAGCCCATTTGACAACCTCTAGCCCAAAAAATGACATGAACAGTACACATAAGTCAAGCTGTCAGGAATAGCACTCTAGTTCTTACTTCAACCCCAATTTGAGTTATCTACTCGTATGATTGGGCCTTTAAGGTCTTCATGAAAGTTATAGAGCTCTCTCTTATCTTTAAAATGCCATCAGATTCACCTCATTTGACTACCTACATCCCAAGATATAGCCCAAATACAGAAACAACGTAAGACGTAAATTATGCTGAAAAATTCAATTAAGTCTAATTTGAGTCTAAACTTACAAAACATAATCAAACTCAATCAATTAAGTACATGGAGAGTGTAAATAACTAAAAATAAAGGCTTATTAATGTATCAAATATGTGATCATCAAATTTCTCCACACTTAGTTTTTGGCACTTCTGGGCAAAATACACAAGACCAAAACTAAAAAGAAAACGAAACAGACTCAAAAGTTAAACACTCTAAAAGACTTAATTTCTAATAATATTTAAAAATGAAGAGCAACCAATCATTCAAGTAATCAAAACATTCATGAGGTAACATATCTTCACATCTCAAATCAACAAGCGAGGATATTTTAATTGAAAAACATGAGTCAAGAATGATAGATCTTCACAAGATTCACTCTCAATCTCTCAAGTGTTTAAAAGGTAGATATTTCACTCAATTCAACCCATGAAAATTGCACTACTATAAGCTTGCTTATCTTCTACTTCTCCACTACTCAGAACACATGCACACACAAATCATGAGGACTTTATTCAAGGTTGTAATGGGGTCAAGGTAAAGGAGAAAGTAATATAGATATGACAAGTTAAATACCAGAGAATAAAAGAGCATGAGAGCTGAGTTCAATTAACAAGCATGAAAGTTTATCCCAACTCCACCTAATACAAATTCCCTTTACATATTCTTTTCCTTTCCTTTATTGCCTTGTTGACCTTCTTTTTTTTTATTTTTTTTTATTTTTGCTTTTTGGTATTTTTGATTTTTGATTTTTGCAAAAATAACATCATGTATACATTTTTTTTAACCATTCTGCACACACACCCCCACACTTGTTCAAGAACTCATCGAATGACAAAATTAATGTTCTCTTATTCCCTAAGATTAGGTAAGAACATGATTTTTCATTTAAGGCACATAATGAGTTCGAAATAAAGAATGGTCAAATAAGTTCAAAGGGGTTAAGTAAGGGGAAATAGGTCATTTCCAATGCTTTACGTTAGTAGGAATCAGAGAATTTTCAAGAAGTCATAAGAGTGTTTGATATCATATTGAGACAATATGCTGCTAAACAAGGTTGGCTATTTGATTAAAGTAGCTATTTCTAGAAAAATGACTCAATCATATTTATGTATGCATATGAAAATGTAGTCTCAAAAAGAATCAAAGCAAGTTCTAGAGTAACAATTCCATGAGTGAAATTCACACAATAAAGAAGAGAATGGTACTTGATTGCTACCGCAAGTGTACGGATCGCTCAAGTAATACAGATACAGAGTAAAAGTTCGTTCCCACGAGGATATTACGATATAAAGCTAAATACCAACCAATAGCTTAATCAATTCTAGACAAGGACATAAAAATAGGAAAATAATATAAAAACTATCTAACCTACAAAAGCAATAAACCTAAAAGCGGTTAGGTTTCAGGAAATCCTCCTTCACCCCTTACATCTATCAACAACATGCAATTCCCCTCATAAACACAAATGCATTGATTAGGTTAGCTTGAGAATCTTCATTAGCCAAAAGCCTATGTCTAGGTCAATCAACCCTGGTTTCAGTTGCCCAACTCACTAAGTTTCCTTGAGAGCTAACACAACTTCCACTCATGAACGATCTATTCTCAATCTCCCACTATACATGGCCAATAGGTATATTTCTACTCTATTATCAGCAAACATATATCAATCACACCATATCCATATCAACAAATCGCTATGTCTAGTTCATTTGCCAATATTAAGATCATGCAATCGGTGATCGCCAAGAACAAGCATTAAACACAGATAATGATTGAACCATAATCAAACATCCACACAAACTCAGAGAAAAACACATCATTAATATAAATAAAAGGATTCATAGTATTCCTAAACAAAGCTTAGCTATATAAAAGATAAGGAAGAGAAGAGAGAAAGGGAAAAGAGAAAAGAAGCTCATTGATTTGTCTCTGAAGCTTGAATCCTCCTTCAATCCTTTGAACCTTTGCTCCAATCCACCATCCATGAAGATCTAGCTAAACTATCTAACCTAAAACTACCTAAAACTAACCTAAAAAGGAAAACTATAAAAGGAACTAAAACGGCCGTAACACCGAAAAACCGAGAGCACTAGAGAAAACGTATGAATCTATTTATAGGCTCGCGGCTCGCGGCCCTTTTACTTATGCGCGCGCGGCCCCACAGGGTCGGCCTACTTTGCGCCACCCTCACTCATCTCATGCGCCATGGCCTCTCGCCTCGGGTCCAAGTATGGACTTGCTTGAAAAACCTCTCTAGGCCGCGGCCCTCACATATCACATGCGCCATGACCAACGAAATGGCAGATTTGGCTTCTCTTCCTCTTTAAGCTCATTTGCTCCATATTTAACCTTGTTTGGAGCCCCTCCTAACATAGAGAATACACCAAATCAGTAACATATATAAATCTACTCAATTCATAACAATTAAACACAGTTTTACTATAAACATACAAGAAAGGTTTAGAATCAGAATATGACAAATATAAGCACAAAACCTCCAAATATGCATTATAAATAAGGATCCAGCATTCATTTTAGCACAAGAATAGGGCACAAATAACTGCATTCTGTGTAGTTATCAGTACAAATGTTCAATCCATTCATCAATGGGCTCAAAATCTCACAAGGTATAATTCTATCAATCTCAATCCATCAATTCAACATCCATAACTAAGCATGTGCTTTTTAAGAAAGAAGACAATTAACTCAGTCATGTAAATTTCCCTGAATTTGAATTGTTACTTTCACACAAACTAGTTGTCTACCCCAACTAAGATGCGTCTCAAGAGTAAAATTTACCCCTTACTCTGCCATCTTTAACTAGTTTAGTAAATTATTGATGAACATATAAACACAACAAACATATTAATACACACACTTCCTAAATTTCTTTTTTTTACACAACTATCCTTCCCCCCCAACCAGATCACAACATTGTCCTCAATGTTAACAATTAAATCCAGACTGAAGAAATAATCATCAATATACATTAAAGAAATTATTGGGACAAAATTAAACAAAGTAATGGGGAGAAGTCACGTACCCGAAATGCTTAGATAAGAAGAGAATAACTACATCTTGACAATGGTTAGCAATAACAAAAAAAATGAAATAAACAAGCATGCAAACAATTTTTTTTTTGGGTTCTTTTGTTTTATATTTTTTTTTGTTGACCGATACTATTTACATCCCCATACAAAGGCTCCAAAATTTGGGAGGCACTTAAGCCGACTCAATAAAAACACAAAATACGAAAAACTTACCTCAGCTTTGGTAGACAGGATCGTTCACCAAAGTCTCTGCTACATCTGGATCCTTCAACTCAAGTTATAGCTTCAACCGCTGACCATTTACCTTCTTCTAAATTAATTTTATAAGAACAGACTAAGAGACAAACACTTTTTTTATCAGTAATGCTCCAACCTTTCTTAAGAAACTTCTTAAACTTTGGTTGTCATGCCTGAGTGTCATGATCTTGAGTTCTATCAAAAATAGTAGAAATATCAACTACATCAGATTGATTATTGATAGAATCAAACTCAGAATTGACAAGAAAATTCTCAAGGGGATCAAAATCATGGGTTGTAGAAACTCCCCTATCTATGATTGAGTCAATCATGTATGTCTGATGGCCCTCGTCATCATTTTCTGGCTTAACAAGACTTTTTGTCACCTTAGGTTCCTTGGGTAACTTAGCATCACTAATATCTTGATTCTTTTCCACATCCTCTAGCTCATTCACACTCAAGGAGTTCATCACTTTGGACACTTGACTCTTTATCTCCTTGCTTTCTTCAACAACCTTTCCATTCCTAAGGGTTATCACTGACTTGACTTGATCTATTTGTTGGTTTTCTGAATTACCATCATTTAGACTGTATTGACCGTTGGGATTTAGTTGAGGTTGAGAAAGAAATTTTCCTTTCTCGTGAATGGTGAGTGTAGAAGAAAGTTTAGTAAGAGTGTCTTTTATGTCAATCATGGCTTGAGTGTTTTGATTAAAAATGGTATCTTGCTTTTCCATGAATGCATGTAATGCTTCTTCAAGGTTATTCCTATATGGTGGGACAAAAGATGTACATCCTTGAGAATTTTGTGAATTCTGCTGTGCCTGAGGAGGTGGTGATTGCATGAATTGTGCCTGATTGTTGGTCCTTCAACTGAAGTTCGGATGATTTCTCCATCCCGGATTGTATGTATCTGAAAAAGAAGAAGTAAATGACTTTTTAAAATTATTCATTGTATTTACTTTCTCATGCATAACTTCTTTAAAAACAAAAATTTTTGGACATTCATTTGTTGAATGTCCCAATTTATCACAAATGCTACAAATTTCTTCATTTTGTACAGATTTGATTTCTTTTACTTTCCCTGATTCCATGGCTTCAACCTTTCTAGCCAAACTAGCAAACCTAGCATTTAAATCTTCTTCTTGACTAAGATGATATTTTCCTTTACTAGCATTTGCAAGATTTGATCTAATTGAATTTTCAGAAGGATTAGTACCAGGCCAAGATTGAGAATTTTCAGCCAAATGATCTAAATATTCTAAAGCTTCTTCAGGTTCTTTATCAACTCACCATTGCACATTGTTTTCACAAATTGTTTAGTTTCAGGTATTAACCCTTCATAAAGGAAGCTTATAGTGCGCCATTTTTCAAAACCATGATGTGGGCAGGAATTCAACAAATCTTTAAAACATTCCCAACTTTGAAAATATGCTTCATTTAAATTTTGGAAAAAATTTTGGATTTATTTTTTCAAAGCATTGGTTTTATGTGTTGAAAAAAATTTCTTTAAAAATTCACCTTGCATTTCTTGCCATGTGCCAATTGATCATGATTTCAAAGTGTTAAGCCAAACTTTTACTTTATCTTTTAAAGAAAAAGGAAACAATTTAAGCTTAACAATCTCTTCAGTGCAAGTTTGATCATTAAAAGCGGTACATACTTCCTCAAATTCTTTTAGATATAAATATGGGCTTTCAAATTCTAAACCATAGAAATTAGGAAGTAAAGAAATCATACCTGACTTGAATCTAAAATTATTAGCATTAAGTGGAAAGATAAAATATAATGGATTAGAATTTCGAGATGGTTACAAATACTAACGCATGGTTCGCAACGGTTGATTTTCATATTCATCATGCACACTTTCGTTTTCAGCCATGATGTTTGATGTATGTGATTGTGATTTAAACAAATCAAAACGTAACGTACCTGGATTAACTTTAACCAAACGATCAGAATTTAAATCCCGATACTAATTAAGCATACATAAGAAACTTAATAAGGATGTGGGATAAACCAACCACCATATATATATAAATATTAACAAAAGTAGGTGTGGTATGAACCAACCACCAATTAAGTTAATAAGAAAAAAAATTAAAATGTTAGAAGCAGATAAAGTAAAAAGTTAGATGGTTAGTAAAAGAGTTAGTAAGTTAGTAAATTAGTAAACAAAAATAAATGATAGAAAATAAATAACAAAAAAAATAAATGACAAAAAATAAATATAAAAAATAAAGTACGAGAAAATAAAATAAAGTATAAAAACTAAATTTAAAATATGAAAACCAGAGAATCGGCAAAGCCGATTTTTTGCTCCAACGAGAGAGAAGAGAAGGAGAAAGATTATTTCATTAATGATTGCAGATTATAGATGGTTAAGGGAGAGGTTCCCCCACTAAGTTAGTACGTTAGTAAGTACAAAAAAAAATTAAAAGAGTAGAATATATACACAAAATATTTACACATAAATTTGTTCTTCAAATCAAGTCCCCGGCAACGGCGCCAAAAACTTGATGCAAATTAAAAGTTTTAAACAAGTCTACAAACTTGATGCAGAATTAATTGTTGCATTGCGAACCCAAGTGCAGGTTGTCTCAAGTAATAAATTTCTCGGAAGTCTGAGGTCGATCCACAGGGAATTGTTGAAAATTAATTAAGGTGAAGTAAATATTTTGTTACTACGATAAAAATTATTTACTTGGGTTAAAAGATCCACTCTTGGTAAATAAAGTAAAGGTAAGATTAATTTCTTTTATAACTTAATTAGAATCCTCGCAACATGGATATTCCAATCGAAAAATACAACGTTAAAAGTCCAATTAAAATAATATACGTAATTATATTATGTTTCCGAAAAATATTACCACCACTTATAAATGGGTTAAAGCATTCATTGTACCAATATTTTGTCTACAACAAATCAAGAACTCCACTTTATAAGGAGAGTTTCTAACTCCACCACTTGTAAATGGGTTAAAGCATTCATTGTGCCAATCTCTTGTCTACAACAAATCAAGAACTCCACTTTACAAGGAGGGTTGCTAAATTGATTGTAAACAAAATATAATACGTATAATGACCACTTGAAAATATATCATTTAAGCACAAGAGAGAAATTAATCTAACCTTATTTCATTACCAAGAGCTTCACTTTTCACCCAAGCAAAATGAAACTTAGTTACTCATAAGATAAAGAAGAAAGAAGAAGAGAGAAGAAGAAGAAGAAGAAGAAGAAGAAGAAGAAGAAGAAGAAGAAGAAGAAGAAGAAGAAGAAGAAGAAGAAGAAGAAGAAGAAGAAGAAGAAGAAGAAGAACATGACTTTAATTTAAAACAAAGGAAAATTACTATAAGAAAACCTAGTAACAAACTAGCATCATTTTGGTACCTAACACCTAACACCTTTAATGATCTGCCAAGGTCCCTTTTTATAGAAGATTAGAGAAACAAAATGACAATGGGGCTGGGTCATTAGTGAGTGGATGAGTGGAAAATGCCAAATGACTTTTGGTGAGTGGAAAATTATGGAGATTCCTTGTTTCCGAAATCATTTAGCTCTGAAGTCATTGAATGCGTCAGAATGAGCAAATGTGATCTTCATCAAAGTTGTAGGGCTTGATCTTGACTTTCAAATGGCTTTAGTTTGAGTCCAATATCATTTCTATAACTCTAGATACGTTCAAATTACTGTACACTGCTCATGCCCAGTCACAGCTCCTTTGTTTTGACTTGCAAGCCCAATATCACCTATTAGACCTTAGATTCTGGAAAAGTGTTCAACATAAAAGTTGTAGATATAGGTCTCAACTATTCAGCATCAAAATTTCAGCCCATTTGACAACCTCTAGCCCAAAAAATGGCATGAACAGTACACATAGGTCAAGTTGTCAGGAACAACACTCTAGTTCTTGCTTCAACCCCAATTTGAGTTATCTACTAGTGTGATTGGACCTTTGAGGTCTTCATGAAAGTTATAGAGCTCTCTCTTATCTTTAAAATTTCATTAGATTCACCTCATTTGACTACCTACATCCCAAGATATAGCCTAAATACAGAAACAACGTAAGACGTAAATTATGCTAAAAAATTCAATTAAGTCTAATTTGAGTCCAAACTTACAAAACATAATCAAACTCAATCAATTAAGTACATGGAGAGTGTAAATGACTAAAAATGAAGGCTTATTAATGTATCAAATATGTGATCATCAGTGTAAGTACTCGAAATTCAATTAGAAATACATGTAACCATATGGCCTTTGTTTCAAAAATTGAGCCTAAGGACATAAATGAGGCCTTTAATAATGAACATTGGATCTTGGCCATGCAAGAGGAGCTAAACCAATTTGAAGGAAATCAAGTTTGGGAACTGGTTCCAAGGCCCAATGATCATCCAATTATAGGCACCAAATGGGTCTTTAGGAATAAGCTTGATGAAGTAGGCTTAATAACTAGAAATAAAGTTAGACTTGTAGCTAAAGGGTATAATCAAGAAGAAGGCATAAATTATGAAGAAACATATGCACCTGTAGCTAGATTAGAGGCCATTAGAATGTTACTTGCATATGCATGCATCATGGATTTCAAATTATATCAAATGGATGTTAAAAGTACTTTTTTAAATGATTTTATTCAAGAAGAAATGTATGTTGAACAACCTCCCGATTTTGAAAACTATAATTTGCTCAACCATGTTTTTAAATTGAAAAATGCGTTGTATAGTTTGAAACAAGCGCCCAGAGTATAGTATGAATGGTTGTGCAAATTTCTTTTGAAAAAAGGTTTTATAAGAGGAAAGGTTGACACAACCCTTGTTATAAAGAACAAAAAGCATAATTTACTTCTTGTACAAATTTATGTAGATAATATAATTTTTGGTGCTACTAACGAATCTCTTTGTAAAGAGTTTGCAAATCTTATGCAAAGTGAATTTGAGATGTCCATGATGGGAGAGCTCAATTTCTTTCTCGGGCTTCAAATCAAGTAAACAAGAAATGGAACCTTCATTAGCCAATGTAAGTATTGCAAGGAGCTCCTCAAAAAATTTGGAATTGACAACTCAAAGCATATGGACACACCTATGAGCACCTCTTGTTACTTGGACAAGGATGAGGCAGGTAATTCAGTAGAAATCACTAAGTACAGATGTATGATCGGATCCCTTCTTTATCTCACTGCTAGTAGACTGGATATTATGTATAGTGTCTGCATGTGTGCTAGATACCAAGCAAATCCTAAAGAGTCGCACTTAAATGCAGTAAAATGCATCATGAAATATCTTGTTAGCACTTCACAAGTGGGCTTGTGGTACCCTAAAGGTGTCACTTGTAATCTTATTGGTTATTCCGATTCCGATTTTACTGGATGCAAATTGGACAAGAAAAGCACTAGTGGGACATGCCATTTGCTTGGAAGTTCTTTAGTTTCTTGGCACAGCAAGAAACAAAATAGTGTGGCAATGTCTACTGCTGAGGCTGAATATGTTGCAGCCGGAAGTTATTGTGCTCAAATCCTATGGATGAAGCAACAACTTCTAAACTTTGGTCTTCAGCTTGATCGCATCCCTATCAGATGTGATAATACTAGCGCAATCAATTTGACTAAGAACCCTATTCTGCACTCTAGAACTAAACACATTGAGATAAGACATCATTTTATAAGGGATCATGTACAAAAGGGTGACTGTGTTTTAGAATCTGTTGAAACACATAATCAACTTGCTGACATTTTCACAAAACCCCTACCTAAAGATACTTTCTTTCATATAAGAAGAGAACTTGGCATCCTAGATCAATCTTGTCTTTAATATCTGCTGCACAATTTGTCTCTACACAACTTCATCACTTTTTTTTTTTTACTCTAATACTGACATGAGCGTCAAAGGCTCCCCTAAGTTTATTTTGCAGGTACCCCATCATGACTAAGTCCTCCACCTGCTCAAGATATTCTTTGATCTATGATGAAGTTCCTTTTCTTGAAGTTTGGAGAAACTCTTTTCTGATGGTTTGATTCTTGGTACTGATTCTATTGGCAAAAACAAGTAATGAACAGAAGTTGGACGGATTTCTGGGTTGCAAGTGGTTTGGAATCTTTTCAAGGGACTTTGGAAATACTTTGAAGTAAAAATGGGCAAGCTCTCTACTGTTTGATGTGAAAATGCAAGTTTAGAAGGCTTGTAATCGATTACAGACCCTCTGTAATTGATTACGAAGGTTCTGCTAAGCCAAAAATGCAAAGTTAGAAGACATGTAATCGATTATTTATAATAAGTAATCGATTACAAAGGTCCTGGAAGGCGCAAAATGAAGAAACAGAATGGACGTAATCGATTACATACATATTGTAATCGATTACACATTTTTTTTCCAGAAATGTAATCGATTACATATCCCTTGTAATCGATTACAAGGAAGATTTAAAGGGTCTCTCAATGTGCGAGCAGCCATAGCCAAATAACTTTTCTCCCTTCTCTCTCCACCTGCGGCTCCCAAATCCCGTTCCTCTCCATCTCTTCACATTTTCTCCACCAAATCACCATTTTCAACCACCAAATCACTCAAAAATCTCTTCACCATAAAACCCATCACCCATTTCTCCCCAAAACACCCCTATCACCATTCGTGTTCCCCCTCCAAGGCCCACGAACCAACTCTCTAGCAAACTCCATTTTCTCCACCTCTTCCATTATTTTCCCAAACCCAAACACTCCTAAACACATTTTCCCTCACCTTCCTTCCATCCTTTTCACCCCATTTTAACCCAATGGCAGAATCTTCCCAGAAAGTGAAAAAGCCACGAACAAGGATGGCCAGTGCTTCATCTTCACAGGCTCCTCCTCTCGTTATTCCTAGCCTTGATCTGGCTGTACACTTCAGGACCTCTAAACAAGCAGAAACTTTTCGCAAGACGTTTCATTTGCGAAAAATTATCCAGCCTAGGTATATCACTACTGAATTCTGTGCTAGTGAACCTTTACAGTGTTTTTGACTGATTGAGCACCTAAACTTGATTCCATTTTTTAGCATTAAGAAAGACATTTACCCTGATCTGATTAGAGTATTTTATGCAAATTTAAAGTATGAGAATGACTGTATGGTTTCTGAAGTGAAGAAGCAGAAAATTATCATTAATCCTGGCTTGTGGTATCATTTAACTGACTTAAGCTCTGATAGTACCAATTTCACTGGCACTAATAAATGGGGAGATGAGTATGATTATAAGTCTGCCTTGAACTCTTTGGTGCGGATAGACTACACACCCGATCAGCGGGTTAAGGCTACAAGGCTTACTATAGAAAACAGAGTCCTGCACTATATTCTAGTTAGGGCCCTGATTGCTAGAGGAGGCAATTATTCATAGGTACTACATAATGATGTTTTCACTCTATAGGCCATGAACACAAACCACTCCATTAACTGGGCCTTCTATGTTATTCAACATATACTGCGCGCTTGGAAGGATCCTCATCCTCTGCCCTATGTTATGCTCATCACTGTGATCTTGGAACATTTTCATATTCCCTTGTCTGGAGAAGTTAAGGATGAGAGCTCTGATGGACTAGAATCTATCAGCCTCTACACTTTGAAGAAGCTCCAACTAAAGAAATATGATGACATATAGTATTATCCACATCACGGGGCTGCTGGGAACATACCCCGGGGAGAAAATGAGGATGATGGAGATGCACCTCCTCAGGATAGTTCAGCTGAGCTTCTCATGCAGCTCTTGCTTTAGGAAATCTGCAGCCTTCGCACGAACATCGACGATCAGTTTGGAGAACTGCGCACCTCTGTTCATCGCCTTGAGGGGCGTGTCATTCACTCATATCAAAACATCACTTACATACGCTCTATGCTCGAGGGTAATCCGAGTCATCAGGCTGAGCACGCTACCACCTCCTATGCTCCACCTCCTTCATCTCTAGCTGGTGTTGGTACTGGTACTGGTGATGCGACACTTCCAGCTGAGAATCTTGATGCTGAGGATATTAATGATAGCGAGGCTACGCAGTGATGATGGGGCGACTTAGTCATTATGTTTACTTTTTATTTTGCTTTGATCATTAGTACTTTTATCATGTTTTGTCTATATAACTATGCTGTTCACACACTCTGATCCTATGATTTCTATATAGTCTGCACTGATAATTAGCATTATTTTGTCTATCTCTCCTTGGATATGATTCCTTAGTTTGTTGCTGATATATTATCTACTATTTTGTTGGTCTTTTTTTTCTAACTGGTGATCCTGGACACGTCGTACTGCTGCTGAAACTCTGCCCATTTTTTTTTATGCTTATGTCATTTATTATTTTGCTACCTTTTTTATAATGCCAAAAGGGGGAGAGTTTGTGCATATTTATATGAGCAACTATTGTATACTTGTTTGAGAAAAGGGGAGTACATAACAATGTTTCTTTTTTTTTTTTTTTAACACCTCTTTGATCTTTCTGCATAAACTCAGGGGGAGAGTGATATTTCTTTTGTGTCTCTATTTTATATATACATATATTGCTCTTATGTTTTCATTTTTTTTCCTTGGTTTGTCATCATAAAAAAGGGGGAGAATGTGAATACTTATGTCGTGAAGACAGTACGATCTTTTGATGATAATAAAGCCAAGTCAACGACCAAGTCTAATTGCAGCAAAGTTGGTATAGTCTTTAGAACTTAGAATGTAAATGTAAGAAGCTCTTCAAATTATCTCAACGACTTTCTAAATAGAGTTTGTTTTAATTGGTTTTTCTAAAAATCTTATTTTCATGAAAAACAGAACCTTTTCTTTAACAAACCAAGTTTTTCTGAAATCTCAATGTTTGCAAAGCTTAATTGGGCTTAGGAATGGGTTCAAGGATGTTTGTAAGTTTATATTAGGTTTAGTAATCAATTTATAGCTTCTTTGGAAGCTTGTAATCGATTACAAGTGCCTGGTAATCGATTACAAACATGCGGGAAATCATTTCTTAAGAGTCAGAAGCTTTATCATCGATTACAAGAGGTTTGTAATCGATTACCATACTTCCAGGAACTTGGTAATCAATTACAATATGCATGTAATCGATTACATTAATTCCAGAGACTTGGTAATCGATTACATGAGTTATGTAATCAATTACACTCAGCCCAAAAAACCAAGAACTGAGTTCAAGAACAATGTAATCGATTACACCATCCTTGTAATTGATTACATCCCGGCCGAAAGTGCGCAACGGTCAGTTTTTGGGCTTTTATTATAGCCTTAAATTGCCCTAACGAGTATTTTTCTTGGGAACACTATAAATGGATGTTTTTAGGTCTTTCTTAACACAGAACAAACAACTAAAAAACATCTTTTAATTGCTCTTAATCTGAGTTTCACTTCTTTCTCATATTTTGCCCTGTTCTTGAAATTCTTGATATATTTTTTAGAGAGCTTCATTAGTACTTCAAGTTGTAATACACACTCTTTGAGAGAGTCTCTTTCTTTGATATTCCTTGTTTCGATTGTAATGAGGGTGAGGTATCCCTCAGAATATTTGTAAGGGTGAGGCATCCCTGTTGTCGAGGCTCAAGCACAAGGGTGAACTATCCCAAGGTGTGAGGAGTGCTCAGGTTTGTAATGGTAGCAAGCACCTGTTGAAAGCTTGCATTAATAGTGAAGAAAATCTCGGGTGGATGTTCGAGGACTAGACGACAAGTGGTTGGTGGCTGAATTAGGATAAATCTCAGTGTTTGCTTTTTTTGAACTCTTCTCTCTGTTATTGCGCTTTAATTTCATAAAATATTTGTTTAAATCATTGTTTAGCTTATTAAATTAGTGGAACCTCTTCTTTTTTCTTGTTCAATCTTTTCACTCCATAAATAGCTTCAACGAAAATTTTTTTAAGGTGTTTGTGAAAATGGTTTTTTAAAGAATTTTTTAATTACTCAATTCACCCCCCTCTTGAGTATAGAAGCCACTTGGGTAACAATTGCATCCTGATGAAATAGTTCATTACATTGCAGCACCTTATAATATACTTATTGTAATTACAAACCAAAATAGATCCTTGTATTCCTTTTACTTACATTGCTGATCTAATTTTCATACACAATTATATACCAAAATACTATCAACCTTAATGCATTGTTATACCAAAACAAAGTACCAATACTAGGTACTCAAAACTATACTCAATCTATCCAAAATAAACATATGATAACTTCAAAAAAAAAACTATAACTTGCCTTAATCATAATAAAGTCTCACATCCATATTACAACTCAATAAGCCTGGTGCACTCCACCAGTGATCATAACTCTCTTTCCCAATCTTCTACGGCCCCTAACTTGTGCTCCATTTGTCCGGATTCCTTCTGCATTGGCTACTGGTAGATTGGTCTGCATGGTGGCTATATTGGCAGCTGGTGGAGTAGGCTGCACAGTTAGTTGAACTGCAAGGATTGATGGTGTTGTTACAGCACTTGGTTTTGGAAATTTTGCACTAGAACTGATTTGGCTAAGTCCATCTATGCCTCTTCCATTATTAGTTATAGCGGTTCCTACATTTTGACTTGCAGCAAGAGCAGAACTTTTAGTATCCAGATGAATAGCTGCAACCTCCATTATATTTCCAATAGCATCTTGACTTGTACCAGGTTGAGTTGCAGGGCTTGGTGTAGTACCCCTTACTCTACCTCTTCCTTCACTGGCTGCATTATCTCTAACTCTATTTTATTTCCAGCAATCTCTTGATTTACAATAGATGATACAGTTCATTTTCCTCTGCTTGGTGTTCTACCTCTTCCTATACCTGTTTCAAACTGCAAAACAAGCTCAAGTTAAATAACCAACTCAAAATAAGTAAAAATCTAGCTAATCCATATTTCTTACCCTAACTGATTCATTTGTGTCTTCACCCACTACATATTCTCCAACCCCATTCTCATTTGTAGTAGCAGTTTCTTGAATTATATTAGATTATGTATTGCCTCTTCCCCCACCTCTCCCCCTCTAGAATAAATAAGAGGTCACATTTATACAATAGATATTACAACACCATATAACACTCAAAATAGGACACAAAATTAATAATTTACCCTAGTAGGTTGGGGTGTCCTTACAGTATCAGCCTCAATACCTCCACTTGTAGTCAACTTTGCCATAGTGTCCTCCCTATTATCTTGTATTCCTTGCAACAAATTAGGGCAATGTTATTTCACTGCATTAAAATAAAGCTAAAGACCAAATTAGTGAAAGTATCAACTACTTCAACTTCCTATTCCTCCACTAGCTTACGAGGGCAGCCCCTAAAGTTGTGGCCATCACCATAACAATATCCACATTGGTAAGTTATATTGGTCTTCCTCAACTTTGTTGGATTTTGGTCATCATTTGGGTCTCTTCGTCTTAATTTCTTGGGTCTGTCTGATCCTATTTTGTAGTTTGATGGCAAAATGGGCTTATGGCCAGTTGTGGTCCATCTATTTTGTCTATTTATTAAACTGATGACATGTCCATAACACTTCTCATATGCTTGCCTCTTGTAGCACTTATGCATATGTGTCTCAAGATTATCTTCTTTGTAACAAATAACTGCCACAACATGCCTACATGGAATCCCCACTAACTCCCAAAAGTTACAGGAACAAGTTTGGGCTTGCAAGTCCACTATGAAACTCTCAATGAACATCATGTGGGTTACCTCAAATCTTAATTCCCCTACAACCATTGTCCACTATGTTACACTTTCCTATCTAATCTCTTTCTAGGTTTAGGCATCACATCACTAGGATATTTGCTAACTTTTTCTCTAAGTGCAGCAAACCTACCTATCAAATAAGTCCCAAACCACTCAAACATAGTTATTATAAGTTGTCCATAGCCATTAGAATTATGCTATTGAATGCCTCAGCCAAATTATTCATCACCACATCACACTTGGGGTAAAAAGTAAATGCATGCTTACACCATGCATTTTTAGGGATTGCAGTTAGCTAATCATGTGCCTTATCATTAAGCTATTGTATTTGAAGTATCTTCTCCTCTCATGCTTCTGAATATGTGGCCTTTGAAAGCTACCATTATCAAGTCCCTTATCAAGGTCCTTCCCCCAAACATTTTCTTAAAGTTATTATACAAGTGTCTAATACAGAACATGTGTTCAACACCCATCAGCATCTCTTCAAAGGTTGGCATCAACCCCTATGCAATATGACACGGTTAGAATTAACAGTACATAAATAAGCACATTAACAAAAATAAAATAAATATTACAAAGCAGTATCTTCTACTTGTCTGATATGAAAACTCATCTGTTTGTACTGATATCTACAATGTCCTCCAATAAAAGAGTCAGAAACCATCTCCAACTTTATTTAGTTTCACTCTCAACTTCAGCAAATGCCAATGGAAATTACTGGTCATTTAGGTCCCTCTCCACAACTATCAAAAGTTGTCCCCCATACTTGGTTTTCAGATGACATCCATCAACCCCTATGAATGGCCTACAGGCAGGAATAAATCTCTTATTGCACCCCTCCAAGCAAATATAAAAGCTACCAAACCTTGACTGCAAGTTCTTTGAAGGCCTATCCAATGAAATCTTGCAAGTATTTCTAAAACTTGCCATTATCAATTCAGCACTGTAACTCCATAACAATGTGTATTGCTTGCTAGCATCTCCTTCAACTATATCTTTAGCCATTTGCCTTGCTTTTGTGCCCTCCAAGCTTTAATTCCAATTGCACATATTCTTCTAATTTCACCAATTATTTCTTTTAAAGTCATCTTACTGTTATTCCTAAACTTGTCCAACACTACCTTGGCAACCCTTGTAGAATTGACATTCTTGTTGTCAAAAACTCTCCCACAAGCATGTTTTCCCACCAAGGTCTTAATCCTAACAGTGTGACTCTGTGCTACTCTACTAGCTAACACCACAAACCCACATTTCCCCTTACATATGACCTTACACCTGACTGTATCATTCTTCTGAAATTTCATAGATCTCCCATTCAACACAGAGTGCTCCAAAATAACTTCCTTGAATTGTTCCAAGGAAGTAAACTTCATGTCAAGCTTGAATTCAAAATCCTTGCACATATATTCCTTCTTATGCTTAAGATATCTTGGTTTGTTGTCTAAGTCAGACCCTGAGTCCAAATCACTATCCAACTTTTTAGTAGAGTATTCTTCATCTATATCATGAATCGCATCAATGTTTGCAAGTATAATAAAATATGGATAACTTTTACTTGTCTCACCACCATCATTTCCAACACCTAACCCTTCATCATTTCCAACACCCAACTCATCATCATTAACAACACCCTCACTTGGTCTTGCTGCCCCACTCCTTGATCCACTATTGTTATTATGTTTCTTTAATTTATTTCTTTCTTGGGGACACCTAAGCCTTGTATCTAATTGTTGTCCTCTTAAATCTTTTACTTGGTCCAAGTTTCTTAGCCCTTCCTTCATCTACTTCAAACCCATCATCTAGTCCCAAGCCTCTTTCCTCTTCATTGTCATCAAAGTGTATATTGACTACACTGTCATCACTGTTATCACTTTCTGACTCATCAACCTCACTCATGTTCTACACTCCATCACTCTCACCCACATTTCCCAGCCCATCACCCTTCCTTGGCCCATGTTTCTTAGCCCAAAATCTTCACCCTGGTCCTCACCCACACCCTGGTCCTCAGCCTCAGCATTTTCTACATTTACACACCCTACATTAGCTATGTTTTCTTGTTCAAATCCTAATTCTTCAGTAATTATAGGTTGTGAAACTATGTGCTCTACATATAAATTCACCTCATACTTATTCTGCATTGCATAATTACCCATCTCTAAGGCATGTTTATCCAACAAAATCTATCTTAACACATCTTTAAAGCTCAAACTAAGTAATTTCCACTATATCCTGGAAATGTCACCATATCCTAACTCTTTAACTAATCTCATGGCCTCAAAATAGGACTATTTGTCTATGTCTTGATTAACAGCTGCAGTTACATCCCCTTTTATAAGTCAGTGGAGGTTCATTCATAAATGACCTCCTATGATGAATAACTTCAACAAATGACATCCTACATGTGCACACAGTTAAGGAAAACAATTAAAAAAGGAAAAAAAAAGGAAATTGCACATATTAAGTAAAGAAATTTAGAAAATAACCATATGAATCCCCATATTTGCAGCATCATTTTGTAATCTACCAAAACATAGACAAGGACCACATGAATTGAATATTCTATACAAAAACCAAGTAGAATACAACCCTTACCTTTTGGTCCCCACATGAATCAATTATTGTATACAAAAACTAAGTAAAATCCCTAAACCCACAATCTCTGACAAGAACCATCAGTGAAAGATTCCAATACAAACCTGTGTTCAACACCACGCAAACGTACACTCCATTGAGCCTTCAAATACACACAATCCTCAAGCTTCACACGATCCTCCACCACGCAGTTTGTTTCTCGCGTGAGAGTCAACAGTTTTGGTATAGAGGCAATCGTAGTGGGGACGAGAGTGGGTGTGAGTGGGACACTGCCCTAACTATCTGATTTGATGACATGAATTCATCAAACCATTGAATGAAGGACATGTGGCATAAATGAATTGAGATCAAGACAAGTGGCAACGCTGACATGGAGCATCATTTGTCACTTCACCACTTAATAGAGATGAGATAATGGTAGGGACTAACTTCACCTGTCTCGAAAATTAAATGGACTAAAACCATATAAAAAAATTAGAAGGACCAAAATCAAAATTTACTATATTTAGAAGAACTAAAAACATATTTAATCCTTATATATATAATTAAGAATTTATAATACTTAAATAATTTACTAATTATATATTAATATAATATATTTATTTTATATAAAATATAATAATTTTGTTAAAATTATACTTATTTAAAAATTAAAAAATTTAATTTTTTTGATCTATATAAAGATTTTCATGTAATATAAGTTTTTAAACAAACTTTTGAATTAGATCATACTTCTATATTTTCATAGGCAGACCAGATCATGGCCAAAAAAAAATTTATAACCAGCAACTAGACAAATTTAAGCTAACACGTTAAAAAATAGACAAAGGCCTATTGGACAAAACTTAATCTAATTAACCTAACTCATGTACACTCTAAGTGATTGTACATTATTAAATGGCTTGTGCAGCTCACATTTCTTCACTTAATTTTTTCCGGTTAATTAGAATTTCTTCACTTTATTAATTATAGTCTTGAACTGAACTCTTTATTTGAATTGTTATTTATATATTGACTCGTTAAAAAAGAAAGGAATCATTATACATGAGAAAAGTACGACATATATTTAGTACAAATACGCCTTGCATATCTTGGAAAGAAAAATATTATTTATACACTATTATTTTTATAATGTCTAAACATCTTTCCTTTCGTAAACAAAAAAAAAAAAAGAATTGGGGAAGGTGATTTCTTTTTTTTTTCCAAAAAATATATTTAAAGGAATAGATGTAAAAATAAACAATTAGATTCTATAATTATCTTCCTTTGTTTATTTATACAACGGGAAGTATTAAATAACCTCGTTCTTCGGTTAATTTCCTCATTTACTAATAAAGACGTCTAGGATGAGATTCTTATTTATTTAATTCAATATTATTGATGACTTTTATTCAAACTATATAACTGTGTAACTTATTATCAAGTTATCAAACATATGTAAATATCACTGAAAGAATGTAAGGGCTCGTTGAGCTTAGAAAGCCCTGACTTTGAGATATAACAATCAATCTTAACTCTTAATTTTTGCTTACCAAAAGAATATGACATTATCCAATTAGAAAAGTGTGCAATTAAAGAGCGGGAAAGTCAAGTCTAGTATTCAATCTTCATATACCCTGTATACCCTATTTGTAAACAATGTAAAGTTGTGAACAGTATCTAGGATAAAATTAACACTTGAGCATAGTCTCTCACATTAAAAAATATTAAAATACCTTATGCTCTTGAAAAAAGAAAAGTAAAAGATTTGGATATTCTAAAGAATAATGAATAAGGTTTATACCTAAAAAGGAAAAAGCAGGCGATAACTATTACTAGAAAATTAACAATTTATATTTCAACCAATTAATACTAACTTTTGCATTCCCTTGGTTCTTCATTTTCGATAAGAGAAATACTTCAAAGCCGGGTTGGGTAGCCCAAGTGCATCATGGCCAATCTTAATATGTGGTTGGATCTCACAACTTTTTAAATTGTATTTTATTAAAACAAAAGTAGTTACCTTTTGAATAAGTGTCGAGTAGAGGTGGCAAAACGGTCAACTCGTCCCGTTCCGCCCCGCCCTACCTTCAACCAGTCAAAATATGAAGCGGGATGGGTTAACCTACTTTTAAAAAATGAGTTAGAAAAGCCAACTCATCTCATTTTAGGATGGGTTGGTGGGTTGACAGGTTAACCCGAGTAAATGAGAAAATGAGAAAAAAGTAGACGGGTCGACGAGTCAATCGCCTAACCTACTTAAAAATAAAAAAATTGTATAAAAAATAAAAAAATCCACAAAAAAAAAAATAATTTATAGAGACTAAAAAATAAAAAAACAAAAATAAATTTAATATTATACCCATAAAAATATTACAAATACAAATAAAAATACTCATTTATAATACTTTAAAAAAAAAATTAACTCAACGACTAACTTCGCTCCGCTTCGCTTAACCCATGAGTTATGTGGGACGGGTTATGTGTGTTGAAAAATAAAAGTAAATTAAAAATTTAAACCCAATTCATTAAAAAATGACAGGTTAACAGATTAACTTAATGGATTAAACTCGTTTTGACACCTCTAGGAGTACCTGGGATGTATTCCATCCGGGACACGGCAAGATCCTTTCGATAATTGCTTCTAACTTATCTAAAGAAAATATCAATTTTACTAAAAGTATAGTTAACCATATTTCGTCACGATGAGTTTTATTTAGACAAAACTCCATTATGTGATTCAAGTATATTGTGCCTAACAGAATAATAATAATAAAAAAGATGAAATGCAGGTATTGTCATCATGCATTGCTTTCCATGTAGAATTTTTTTTTTTTTTTTTTTGGTTTCGCTTTCTACGTATACTAATCTCACAATTTTCTAGTATGATATTTAATATCAATTTTACTAAAAAAATAGTTAACCATATTTCGTCACGATGAGTTTTATTTAGACTAAACTCGATTATGTGATTCAAGTATATTGTGTCTAACAGAATAATAATAATAGAAAAGATTAAACGCAAGTATTGTCATCAAGCGTTGCTTTCTAAGTAGAATTTTAAAAAGTTACGCTTTCTACGTAGACTAATCTCACAATTTTCTAATATGATATAGTTAACCATATTTCGTCACGATAAGTTTTAATTTAGACCAAACTCAATTATGTGATTCAAGTATATCGTGTCTAATAGAAAAATAATAATAAAAAAGATGAAATGCAGGTATTGCCATCAAGCAATTGCTTTCTACGTAGATTTTTTCTTTTCTTTCTTTTTTTTTTTGGTTGCGCTTTCTGCTTAAACTAATCTCAATTTTCTAATATGATATTTATGCTTACGTATTTGTTTCTCATCGGGTTATGCATGGCGCCGGAGGGACAGGGTCCGTAGCGTAGAATAATATCTTGCTCAATTTACTTTATATAAGCGCTAATACAAATTTATGCAAACAGCCTTTTTTTATTTATAAAAAAATCATGTTATTTATTTGAATACTTAAAATATAATATTCAGCCAACATTTCTTATATTAACATGTGATATATTTATTTTATCTTAAAATGTGGTATATTTTGATACTTATTTATATTTACATCGATATACAATATGTATATGAAAGTGTCATATAATAAGTGTTTAAAAAATATTTTCTTTTTGAATTTTCTATATAATTCAATTAACTTTCTGTTGTTGCCGATTGATGTAAACCCCGATTCTTTCCGGCTAATCACTAAATAATTATTTTTATCCATTTCACAAAGACTTCCGTTATTTGAACATTTGAAGTTCGATACTTGCCGTAGTTGTAGTATACTTTGAATATTGATTTTATAGGAAGATAAATTAAAAGAATAATAGAAAGAGTAAAGAAATTTAAAAAATATTAAATGATTAATAATGAATAAAAATTAATTTTAAATGTAAAGTAAAGTGAAACAATGTAAATAAATTAAGTTTTAATTAGATACAAGATGATTATTAAGGTTTAAAATTTACTAAAATTAATTTAATATTAATTATATCAAATTATTATATTCAAATATTTTAATTCATGAACATCTAGTGATAAGTGTGTAATTACAGAAGATCTATTAATAAAATAATAAAAATAAAAATTAAATATATGATAAAATTTATCTAATTAATAATAAATTATCAAATCATCAAATATATTTTTAATAAAAAATTACAATTAATATTTAATAATTATCATTAATATTCAAATAACATAAATAAATTATAAAATATAAAAAAATATTACTAAATTTATTTAAAAATTTATTCATATAATCTTATAAAAAAATAAAATTAATAAATATTAAATTCTAAAATTACATAACAACAATTCAGTATAATAACATAAAAATAATTAAAATTTTATCATCTCTTTAATATAAAAAAATTAATAAAATATAATAAAATTAAAAATAATAAATTTACCTCACTAAAATTCTTCGTTACAAATAACTCAAATGCTTTCGTCAGTCCTCTTTCTTTTTTCTTTCTCGAGTGGCGTGCGTTTCCTTCTTTTCTTTTCTTTTCTTTTTTCTTTCCCCCACTTTGTGCGGCGCACTGTACTACCTTTCTTCTTTTTCTTTGTTATTGTACGGCATTGTGCCTGGAGTAGCATGCCCTTCTCTCCAATCCGTTTCTTTCCTTCTCGGCACAGTGTGCAGCGCAGCAAATGTGACTTTTCTATTTATAGTTTGGTAAGTGCTTTCAGTATTGTAATATGTATCCTTATTATCCTTTTAAATAGGTTAAGTCTTATTTTTTTCAATGCACTGCGCTCCACTATTTCACTTGGTTCATATCCTAATCTCTTTTATTTAACGTGGACCTAAATTTTAATTTTATTTATTTATTCTTTGTTGATATTAATTTATAAAATAAAATAAAATAATAATGAGACTAACTTGATTAAAGTAAATATAAAAATAAAAATATTATCAAGTTTAAATAATATATATATTAAATTATTACTTAAGAATATTTTAAAATAACTAGAAATTAAATTTAAAATATACATTAATTTCAATGATTTTTATTCATATTTTAGTATTGTAATATAATAATAAGGTGTTTAGATAATATTTCTATACACTCATCACACTCTTAACTTACTTATTATTAGTCTCTAACAATGAAACGACTTAAAACAAATCTCAAAGTAAAAATTATCTTACTCAAAAATATCATTTATATATCATAATACTATAATTACCACAAAAATTACATCATCATTAAATTTAAAGTATGTGAATAATATAACTACTATAATATATACACATTATTTCTAAATATTACATACTTAGAATCTTCATCAGAAAACATCCTTCAACCATATACAATCCTCACAAGACTTGCACTAAACAATGAAAATCACTTAAAAATATGGTATTATTCATAACAAGTATATATGAGTAGAGTAATATGCACAAATCAAAATAAATATTTCATATATAAAATGATAATAAAAACTTTGAGAAAATAAAACAAATATCATTTCATAAAAAAATGTCAAAAAGACTTTATATCACACCTTAAAATTAATCATGTATATTTGAAGAATCATGTAATCTCTTAACATCAAATATGACTTTATTAAATTTGTAATGTGTGTAAAAGAAAAATATGAAGACTAAAGAAAACAATGAAAATAAAAAATATTTCAAGAATATTTAGAAACTTGATATTTACACTTTTAACACAATTTTCTTTACCTTCTTTAAATCATTTTTTTTAACTCTCAAAACATACTCTCTCTTTTTTACTTCTTTTCTCAAATTTTTTCCAACTTTATAACTTTTCTAATTTTTTTCTTTTTTTTCTTGCACTTTCACTTGGCCTTTCTTTTTCATTTTTCTCTCTTCTTTTTTTCTTTTCTTATACTTTCATATATTGCAATAATATTACTTCTTTCTTGAAATATTTTGAAAAATGGTTAAAAAAGAAAGGCTTAATAAGAAGGCTCAAATGAGTGACTAGCGACAATATGTGAAGAAATAAAAGCATTATTCCAAGACTCAAAATAAGAAACATGACCTATCATCTCTCAATGAAACACATAATTCTATCAACTTATATGACATAAGATAAAATGCAAGTATGATATAAAATTTCACTTTAACCAAAACAATAATGAAATGATCTAGTAAAAAAAAAGACAAATCTTAAGCAAAATAAACATTAGATGACCAAGAAAACGCTCACAATAAAAATGAATTGCTCAAAACTCACTCGACAAAAATATGGTATCCACCTGTTTTCATCAATTTTTATAATTATTTCAATTTTTTAACAAAGAAACATACAAAAACAATTATGACTATGAATAATATGAAATAAGTTGCACAAGATGATTAAAATTTTTTTTCTCACAAAAGTAATATAATAATAACATGAATAAAATTTAAGTAACTCTCTTCTCCAATCAAAACCAAACATGATTTCCAATATTTTAAATTAAATTTAAACTTAAAAATAATCACCAATATACATCAAAAAAATTATTAAATAAAAATAAACAAAATAATAGAAATGAGTCACATACCTAAAATACTTAATAATTAAAAAGAAAAGACAAGAATATGATAATTACATCCTCACAATGAAATAAAAAAATAAAATAAAAAATAATTTTTTGAAAATAATTTATTCATATAATATAATAAAAAATAAATTAATAAATATTAAATCTTAAAATTTAATAAAATAATTCAACATAATAATATTAAAATAATTAAAATTTTATTATTTTTTAATAAAATAATTTTACAAAACATAATGAAATTAAAATACAATAAAATTATCTTACTAAAATTTCCCATCCTATATAATTCAAAAACTACTACCGTCATGTTCTTTCTTTTCTTTCCTCGAGCAACGTGCTTTGTCAATTCTCCTTTTTCTTCTCCTTTTGGTTGCTAACTTGCCGTACGGTGCTTCTCTCCGATCAGTTTCTTCTCTTTTTTATTTTCGTGTGCACGGCGCCATGCTGCACGTCCTTCCAATCTTTTCTTTTTTGTGCACGGCGCACAGTGCTGCACTCTGTTAGCAGCGTGCCTCTTTCTATGAGTGAAAATTTGTTGCCCTTTTTGAATTAGGTTTTTTTTTTCTCTTACTTGCACCGCCTCACCTTATGACGCATCATATACATAAGTTGCTGAACATTGTGCCAGCAGCTCTCAATGTTTTTTTCTCTTCTTTTTATTCAAAATATGACATGGGCTTCATCACCGACTTGATCGTGGGCCACCTTCTTGCTTCAAGTAATGGAGTTTTTTACTTGACTTTGAGACAATTATATTTCTTAATAATTTTACATCATTAAAAATTATCACTTTTTTAAATTCTAAAATATAAGGATAATTTAAAAAAATTAACTTCTCTCAATAATTAAATAATAATATCATAAAACTATTAAAATTAATTATATTAAATTATCATAATATATATTTTTATAAAAAAATATGTAAGATTAAGTTATTATCAATTAATAATAACAAAACTAAAAAAAATTAAAATAAAAAAAACAAGCACATATAATAGAGATTTTTAAATAATAAAATTATTTTTCACTTACAAGTGTATAAAATTTATGTAATATTTAACAAATATAACTGTGTCATACTCATAAAAAGTGATAGAATTAAATAAAATCTAATCTCTACCCAAATTAATTTAAAGAAATTTTATTTTATTTAATTAATCTAATAATTTAAATTAAGTGATAAATTGAAACTAAAATTAAATAATAAATATAAATAAAATAACTCAATTTAAAATTATAAGATCAATTAAAGATCAATTTTAGGATCTCGAATTCACCACTAATAATGTAAAATAAATTTAACTTAAATGTGAATTAATTTTATTTTATAGAATATTTACTGACTACAAGCTTTGATCATTAGTAAATATTATTGAAATCTAATTATTGGCATAATTCATTTAAAATAATATTACTTTTTTAAATTATGATATAAATTATTTAATATAACATGAACTATTTAATTCTTAAATTTTAAAAGTAATTAATATTATTACACAACTCACACTTAAGACTTATAAGAATTAAACATGTGATTAAAATATATCAATCTGACATTATATCATATCTTTTCTTTCCTTGATTTCATCTTCAAAAATGATATATACACATTAAAATTCTCATATCATTAATACATTTTACTTATTTAAAAAAAATAAAAGTAGAGAAAATATGTGTTGAAATATGTTTTTTATTTTATTATCTAAAACAATAAAATAAAATTGATATAAAATTCTTATATACAAATATCATTACCCTTTGATTTATATCCTTTCGCTTCATCGCCTGCGGCTATATAAAGATTTTTATTGTGTCCGTAATTATCTGTGGATTATGGGTGTGGGTTGTTAAGTTGATTTGCTTGAAATTGGCTTAATCCCGAATTAAAAAAATTTTACATTATTATTTTACCATTTTAAAAAATATAATTAAAACATATTATCTCTACCTATTTTGAGAAAATAAAAATAATATAATTTTTTTTGTGAGCATTAATCATTCAATATCAAAGCCTCTTCCAACGGATGTGAACCCTAAGACCTACGCGTAGCCTAGCCAGTACCAAGTCCATAACAAAAAACGAAAGTAAAAGATCACTTCCTGTTCATGACCGAAGGAAGAGGCAATGGCAAAGAGTCAACATATGTAGCTTTTTAAAAGCACATGAAGTCTTAAAGTCAATCCCCACAGTTTTTAATCCTCCTCCACAAGTTTCTCTCTCGAAGAAGCAACGGCGTCGTTTGCTTGTGCTCCCAACTCTATATATAGTCCACCATGTTCAGGTCCACGTCCAGTTACAATTGGCTTTCGCAACTTGCAGCTCCTTCACCTCTCCTCAACTTGCAGGGGAAAATCAGATTTGTTTTCCTGGGAAACAAACAGAGATTTATTCCAACTCCAAAAGTAACATAACAAATAATTTTCAGTTGCAAACATGAGAAGCCTGTGCTTTAACCCCAAGACGCCGTTGTTCTCCATGTCCCGCCACCTTTCTCCATCTTCGCCTGCACCCTCAAGCTCAACACCTCCGCGGCTGACCTTTTCCGATCCCAGCAGCATCGACGATGATATCGACGGCGAGAACAGCTTCTCCATGGAAGCAGCAGAAGCACTGATACTGAAGTGGAACCCAGACACTTCCGCATACGCCAAAGTCACTTCCCTCTTCTACGAGAACAAAACCGAAGCCATGCAATACATCAAGTGCGTTAACCAACTTCACAAGTCCATGCACTCCTTGCACTCCCAGAGCCCTTCCTCCGAGAAACTCATCCTCGCCCACAACCTAATGCAGATGGCCATGAAGAGGCTCAAGAATGAGTTCTACCAGATCTTATCCATGAACCGGGACCACCTCGACCCCGAATCCATGTCCATCAGATCCTCTTGCGCCTCCGTCCATTCAATCACCTCCGATTTCGACGATGACTGCACTGTGGAAGACGAAGTTCGCGCCGCCGGGAACTCAATCTCAGAAGTCGAAAAGGTTTCTTCCATTGCCATGGCGGATCTGAGATCCATCGCCGACTGCATGATCTCCTCCGGTTACACAAAAGAATGCGTGAGCGTTTACAACATCATCCGAAAATCGATCATTGACGAAGGCCTTTATCGTCTCAACGTGGAGAAATTGAGATCCTTGCGCGTTAACAAGATGGATTGGGAGGTCCTTGAGTTGAAGATCAACAGTTGGTTAGAGGCGGTTATGATTTCGGTGAGGACGCTTTTCAACGGAGAGAGAATCCTGTGCGATCACGTGTTCGGTGCATCGGAATCCATCAGAAAATCTAGCTTCGCAGAGATTTCCAAAGACGGAGCCACTCTTCTGTTCGGATTCCCCGAACTCGTTGCCAAAACTAAGAAATCGCCGACGGAGAAGATGTTCCGCTTGCTCGACATGTACTCTGTGATCTCCGCACTGTTGCCGGAGATCGAATCCATTTTCTCTTCCGATCCCACCTCCGCTGTTCAATCTCAAGTCCTCGCTTCGCTTCAACGACTCATTGAGTCCGTTCAAACGATGCTTTCAAACTTCGAATCCACGATTCAGAAGGACTCTTCAAAATCGCAGGTGAGAAACGGCGGCGTGCACTCACTCACAACTCAGGCGATGAATTACCTCTCAATCCTAGCCGATTACAGCAACGTGCTCTCCGATATATTCTCCCGAGAGGACCGGCCTCAGGCGAAGTCGTCACCGTCGCCGGAATCTTACTTATACAATCCAGAATCCGACGACACGACGGCGCAGCCGGCCCTGACGGCGCGTGTAGCGTGGCTGATTCTAGTCCTTCTCTGCAAGCTCGACGGCAAAGCAAAGCATTGCAAGGACGTTTCGCTGTCTTACCTGTTTCTCGCAAACAATCTCCGGCACGTGGTGGCCAGAGTCCGCAGCTCGAATCTGCAGTACGTTCTAGGCGACGATTGGGTCGCGAAGCACGAAGCCAAGGTGAAATGGTTCGTTGAGAACTACGAGAGGGTAGCGTGGGGGGAAGTGGTTTCATCGTTACCGGAAAATCCTCATGCAGCCATGTCGCCGACGGAGGCGAGGGTGGTCTTCGGGAACTTCAATTTCAAGTTCGAGGAAGCGTATCGGAAACAGAACTCGTTCGTCGTAGCTGACCGCGAAATGCGAGACCAAATAAAGGGGTCTGTCGCGAGAAATATAGTCCCGAGATATCGTGAGTTGTATAATGCACAGCTTGTAACGGTGGGATCAGTGAGGGAGATGGCGGAGTATGCCACATTTACCCCTGATGATGTTGATAATTACCTGGCAAACCTCTTCTTTTTTGGAGCAAGCTCCATTGGTGTATAGCCGTCTTCATTCCCTCTCCGGCGGGAAAGTTAAATGCACAGTTTGAACGGCGACTTTTTCGCCCTTGTTTTACCTGACTCGGACTTTTCACTTGGTATAGTTTGAAATTTAAATTCCCACTTTAGTATAATCTTCCTAAAAGTGCAGAAACCATAATTAATTTTGAAACATTACTTTATATATATATTTTAATAATTATGATTAAATAAAAAAAATATTGACACACAAATGTTGATTTTAATAATCTAAGAAGCAGTATAAAAATTAATAAAAAATCAGATTTAATTAAATTTAGAAGACGTGTTATTGATTCACAACTTAGAAAATACTTTTTTTCCTAAAATTATTTTGCATAAAAGTAATTGGCAAAGACCACTACTTAAATCAAGGATTCAAGGTGTTTATTTTTTTAAATTAAAAATAAAAATTATGGCCTTAGACTATGGCTTGTACTAATTTTTTTTTTTAGTAATTATTTTGTAATAGAAGTTGTGGCTTCAAACGCCGACTTTTGTTGTAGGCTACAATACACTGAAGCTATAATGATCAAATTATTACCCAATATTATAAGGTCAGCTTTCTTAGTTACTTTCATGAAAATTAATACTTGCAACCTCAATGTCCCAACATACACACTGCCATTTACACTTTTGTTCTGGAATGTAATATGAGATCATATCTTGTAAGTCGACACAGAAGACAGTATGTCAGACTCCGGCATTCATGTTCTTGGCAGGAGATCGCTTATGACATGTGGAAAAGATTTTGACTTTATATCTATCGAATTATGATATTGGATAGTAATAAATTTAATATAAGATTTATACAATGAATAAATTTTAATAATATCTATTATTATTAATTATAATTTTATAAAATAATAACGCCTATAATTTATCTTTAATTACTTATAATTAAAGTATCTATATTTTGATAATATAGAAATCTTCTATAATTAAATAAAGAACATATTTTTTTTATTATTATTATGAACGTATCTCTCCATTATGAGAACGTATTTATCTAATCTTTATAAATATTATATTGCATAATCTTAATTATGCACAGTCTAACTTGAGTGTTAGAGTCTTTTTGCAGGTACCAACCCTCCAGTCTCAACATGTTTTATTGCTGTTGCACAAAGAAGAAACTATCGCAACGTGCTTATCTCAGGTACTCTTCTGAATCCACTTCAAAACAGAAAATGATGATTTCATATCACTTTTTAATAGTTGTGATTAAGTGAGAAAAAATATTAACATGTAAATATTAATTTTAATAGTATGAAGAGTAATGTAAAAAATGATATAGAAAATATGGTAAAAAATTAAAATTGATTAATTTTAGAAGTCACGTTATTGAACCACAACTTAGAAAACACATTTTTTTCTAAATTTTTTATTTCATAAAAGTAGTTGGCAAACTACTTAAATCAAGGATTCAAGGTATTTATTTTTTTCAATTAAAAATAAAAATTATGGGCTTAGACTACGGCTTGTACTAAACTTTTTTTTATAATTATTTTGTAATAGAAATTGTGGCTTCAAACGACGACTTCTGTTTTAGGCTATAATACAATGAAGCTATAATGATCAAATTATTACCCAATATAAGGTCAGCTTTCTTAGTTACTTCCATGAAAATTAATACTTGCAACCTCAATGTGGCCCAACATACACACTGCCATTTACGCTTCATACTTGTCAGCACCATATTAAAGATGATCCCTTTGTGTATGTATACTGTTAACTTTTGGTCATGATATGATTTTTTCTTTTTCTTTTTTTTTCCACCTCCTAAAACTTGTGTATGTTGTTCATTTAGGAATGCTAGTTTGTTTTAAGAGAAGGCCCCAGCAAATAAAGTTGAAGAATTAGATTTCTCAGGTGTAAGTCGCAGCTGAAGCACACAACTTCTATTATAAAGTTTAAAAAAAAAACTTAATATAAGTTGTACATGAAGACCACGACTTTTACTTTAAAAAAAAAGTGCTAACCTAAATCGTTGGTTACTAACACACGACTTTTAGAATTTACTGTTGAATTTACACCTTCAAAGAAATAATTTATAACTTAATGGGAATATTGATTTCTAGTGACACGGTGTGAGCAAAAAAATCCCTAAATCGAGTACAAAGGATAAAGAGTTTTGACATGTAGCAAATAAAAAAAGATAACGATTTTTTGCATATTGTATACGTAATCCTGATGTCTTTACGCCGTCGCATTTCTATAGACTCGTATGTCGTATATTTATGTATCTCTTTCGTGTGTTTAAAATTAATGTTGAGAGATGTTAATAATATATTTTTTATAATTTTTAATATTTATTTTATTATTAGTTTAAAAGTAAGTGTTGTTAGTATTTTTTAATAATATTTTAAGTTTATAAAGTGAATTAATAATAAAATATTAAAAGAAATATTCAAAAGAGTATGTTATTAACATTATTTATTAATGTATACTGTTAGATTTAAAAAAATTGATTTCTGTATGAAAATATGTATTATGTGTAGATTTTGTGAAGGAGTGGAGCATATATAAAGTATATGCAATAATATTTTGTATAATAAAGTATATGAAAAACAAATCCTTTAATGAAAGACGACAATGCAATAATATTTTGTATAATTTATTATATTTATATAGATGAAAATGTGTGAATATATATTTCATCTCCATAAGTGTTCAGGATAACATGCCTAAGTCTCGTCAATATATATATATATATATATATATATATATATATAACATGCCTAAGTGAGAAAAAAGGGGTTACCTTGGGTGCAATTGTGTAACATTAATTAGTGGTAATAAGGGAAATTGCTTGCTATGATTTCTATTTAAGGTGAGTTGTGAAATACTTATTGATTATTGACTATTAATTCATAATAAATATTTAAAAATTTATTAAATATAACTAAAAAATGTTAAGCACAAGAATAAGCCCTAATAATGAGACAATTTCGCCTAGACTTATTGTTTGAGCCTTAAGGAGGCTCAAATACATGAGACTTCTTATTGTCAAGTTGCTATCATGATCCAAAATTACCCGTTATGATACTTATACAATTAAGTCCTCACAAATTCTGATGCAATCCATTTGATAAGTAAACTTTACTTTACAGTCTGTGAATTTATAAGGATAAATTAAATTTATGCAACTATTATTACTTTATCACTCTTACATTATATTTTAAGTCTTAGTTGAAGAGATTTTGAATGAGTTTTAAACAAATTTTAAAAATGTGTAATTAAATGAATTTTAAATAATAATGAGTTCTTTTAAAGTGCATAGTACACTTTTGCACTTCAAAAATTAAAACACAAGCTATAATTGTCAATAATAAAAAATTTAAAAGACTGTATTCTCATATATTTTTTTACTTGAAGTGCCTTTTTTCTATATACAGTAGATGTAATTTATTAAAACCTTTATATATAAAACCTAAGTATAAATTGGCTTTATGTTTATTTTGATAATGAATTTGTATAACTTAATTTATATTTATATTGATCTTTTGATTTATATTTTTATTTTGATATTTTGAAATGCTTTGTGGCATGATACGATAATAATATTTTTAAATTTTAGAAATTTGTTATTGTATTTTGAATTGGATTGTTGTAATGTTGTGTTGTATACAAGTTCAAATTGTATAATTGGAATGTTTAAAAATTTAAAGAAAATAATTTAGAATATTTAGGTCATATTTCCGTTGCTAAAAAGTATAGATTCATATTTCAATTTTAGCGGCAGAATATTTTCTGTCACCAAAATGGTAGCTAAATAATATTTTTTTAATAATTAAAGCAACTTTGGTTACGAATGTTAACGACGGAATTATATTAATTAGTGACGGAAAAATTCATCGTTATTTAGAGATGAAATTATATTTCCGTCACTAAGAAATTAGCTACCAAGGATTACGCAATAGAAATTTTTCCGTGACAGATTCCGTGATTAGTTATTATAGTGACGGAATTTAATGAATCAGCGACGGAATTTTTCCGTCGCTATTTAAGAAATTTTTAGTAGTGATATGGTTGTTTCCAATCATGCTCTCTCTATCTAATGCTCACATATGTCTCTTAACTAGCATTTTGTATTCGTGCATCAGTAAAAAAATTTATTTGTACACTTCATAATCAGAAAAAAATTTATTTATGCTGCTATTGATAATATGGTTAAAAGACTATGTATTCATTCATAAGATATTAATACAATAATAAGAATATGACATGTAAGTCTGTAATTGAATAAAATAAACAAACAATCAAACAAATAATTTTAGTGTAGAAATATATTGTAAAACAACTTTTTGAATAAAAATAAATATTTTAAATATATATAATTAATTAAAATATTTTTATATTAATAAATTATATTTTAATTAAATTTATTATTCCTTATTACATAGCTTTTACCCTATGAATGTATTTATTAATTAATATAATTTCATGTAAAAATTTCATCACCTTAGACTATAATTATAAGATTATATATATATATAAAACAAACACATATGTATCTTAACGAAAATGCATAAATTATCATTGAATGGAATGGATCAAATGTATTTTAAAAATAATATTAACTTATTTCAAGATAATTCTAACAATATTAATATTTTAAGGTTTGATTGGCATTCACATAAAACATAAATATTAATTGATGATTATGGAAAATAAAAATTTCTATTTAAAATTATTTTAAAATAATAAGCATGGGATAATTAAGATGCATTATATAACACAACTAAAGCTAATAAAAATGTACATATAAAAAAAGTTAATCAATCACGTGATATATAAAAAAAATAGTAGTGGAATTTGAATTTGAATTAATCAATAATGCAATCAATTAAGTGATGTGAAAATAAAAAAATACTAATAACATATTTATTAGTGAAATGTGATTTTTTTTTACAAAATAAAGTAAATCTGAATTACTACAGTGAAAATTTTGTTTATATATCATTTTTAAAAAGGTAATGACACTAAAAATTTATGTCGTAATCAATATAGAAATCATTTATGCTTTTATGTGATTGAATAAAAATGCAATCACTATTAATTAGATATAATTTCTTATTTTATCAATTGCATGTATGTGTCATAAATTTTCAATTTAAATTTAGACTAATGAAAAAAATTAATTAAGAAATGAGCATAAAATTTTAGGAGGAAAAGAAACATTCAAAAACTGTATAAAATTATAAGTTTAGGTTTAGGGTTTAAGGTTTTGTAGGAGAAGTAAGAATTTGTACATTTATATAGTTAATACGTGATAAATCAATTGCTTACTGTTAAATTTAAAAATAACGATGCCCTAACCATATGATGGGGTAGTTACCCCTAAACTTATATCTTTTTTATAAAAATTCCACTAATAAGAATTTAATCTTTTCAAATTTGATAAATTAAGAACATTAAGAAAACTAATCCTAAGTGTTAAATGAATTGCACTACATCATCTACTTTTTGTTCTTAAAGTGGAATGGTGAGAAACTTGATAGCTTTGCTCCAAAGAGGGGTTTGAGACAAGGTGATCCAATATCCCCATATTTGTTTGTTCTTTGCATGGAAAAATTAGCTTTGCTTATTCAGGAGAAAGTTCATGATAAGAAGTGGCTTCCTGTGAGGGTTTTTAATCATGGTCCAGCTATATCTCATCTCTTCTTTGCTGATGATTGTCTTATGTTTGTTAAAGCTAAGACATCTCAAGTTAAGTTGGTGAAGGAAGTCCTACAGGCTTTTTGTCTTGATTCTGGTTTGAAGGTGAATGTCCATAAATCTCGTTTCCTGGCCTCCAAAAATGTTCATCGGACCAAGGTATCAAAATTTGCCTCTATTATTAATTTTCAACATACATATAATTTAGGCAAATACCTTGGTTTCCTTTTACTTACAGGAAGAGTAAGGAAAAATGATTTTACCTATATCCTTGATAAAATTAATGGGAGATTGGCTGGTTGGAAAGGAAAACTTTTGAATAGAGCCGGTAGAGTTACATTAGTAAACTCTGTTGTTGCATCTATTCCTATTTATTCCATGCAGAATTTATGGCTACCAGAAGGTGTATGTGATAGTATTGATGCTTGTGTAAGAAGGTTTATATGGGGAGGAAAATCTTGTCATTGGGTGAATTGGAATACTGTTATTCAGCCTAAAAGAAAAGGAGGTCTTGGGGTCCATACAGCTAGGGAATCAAATATAGCCTTGCTGGGTAAGCATGTTTGGGATATTATGCATAACCTTAACAAATTGTGGGTAAAACTTATATCTGCTAAATATTTGGATGGTGCTCACATACTGCATGTTCAACTAACTAATGGTGCCTCATACATATGGAACTCAATTCTTAAAGCTGTTGCTCCTTTACAATTAGGCTTCAAAATAAGAATTGGGAAAGGGACGATATCATTATGGTATGATAAATGGCTAGTTGATGATTACATCTGTAATTTGATTCCTTATGTTCACGTATAAGACACTCAGCTGCAGCTCAAGGATATATTTTATGATGATGATTGGTATTTCCAAAATATTGCTACTCCAATTCCTTTGGACATCCAAATGAAAATGAAGAGCACTTTCATTAATGAGTTTTCACATGATGTGGTGATATGGGGTAACTCTTCTTCTGGTCTCTATTAAGCTAAGTCTGCTTATCAGTGGCTAATTCATGAGCCTACCTCTCACTTTGCCCGCTTAGAACGCTGGACCTGAGTTTGGAACCTTAAACTTCCAGAAAATATCAAACACTTTTTATGGCTTATACTACATGAAAGCCTTCCTACTAACTTATTTCATTTTCAATGTCATGTTTCTTTTGATGCTTCCTGTCACAGGTGTGGTGCAGATCAAGAGTCCCTTTGTCATACTCTTTGTGACTGTTATAGAGCAAAACAAATTTGGGAAGTATTGCAGATTGATCAGAGCCAGAATTTCTTTGCTCAAGGCATCAGTGAATGGCTTCAAGAAAATCTACGTGACACCAATGGAACTCTGTTTGCTGTTACTTGCTGGATTATTTGGAAATCAAGGAATGCTGAAGTTTTTGAGGACACCAGATGGGATGTGTGGTATATCTTGAATCATATTCATTCATTACATGGGTTAATAATTCAGACATTCGGTTCGTTGGAGAAGAGGTGCAAACAACAGGAGGTTATCTGGACTCCACCTGCAACAAATACTTTTAAGGTTAATGTAGATGGCAGCTCATTTGGGAATCCTGGTAGATCTGGCTTTGGGGGATTAATAAGGAATATGCATGGGGAGTGGCTCATTGGCTTCTCAGGATTTTGTGGTATAGCAACAAATTTGTATGCTGAGCTTTTAGCAATCTCCAATGGACTTAAAACAGCTTGGTCTGTGGGCTATTGGTCAATTATTTGTGAATCAGATTCCAAGACAGCTTTATCTTTGATCATACAGGTGTTACCAAGTGGCCTCAATACTCAAGAGGGGGGGTGAATTGAGTAGTTAAAAATAAGTTCACAAATCTTTCGCAAATCGTTTGACAATCAATTTTCGTTGAAGCTATTGAATGAACAGAGATAATTGAATAGATGAGTTAAGCACTTTTACTAATGAACGTAATAGCCAAGGAGACAATATCCAAATAAAACAATGAAACAGTGCACAAAGATAAGCAGAGGAGGGTTTAGAGAAACAAACACAGTCGTTTATCCTGGTTCAATCACTACTCCACTTGTGATCTACGTCCAGTCCCCAGCAACACCTTGAGATTTTCCACTATATCTTGAAGCTTCAATGGGTGCTTGAAAAACCACTACAACCTTGAGCACTCAACAAGTATGGGATACCTCACCCAAAAACTTGAGCCTCTATTTTCCAAGGGATACCTCACCCTTACAATACTTGAGGATACCTCACCCTCACTAATCAGAATGTATAAGATTGAAATAGAAGAAGCTCTCTCTAGAGCAAGTGTTTACAAATTGAAGCTCTAATATGCTCTTAAAGATTTTTCACGTTTTTAGTCAGAAAACAGAGCAAGAAATGATTTTAAGGATTGATTCACGTTTTGAAGTATGATGATCAGTTTTTGGTTCAAGGTCAACCGTAAATGAGAACCCAACTTTGGTATTTATAAGTTTCTCAATTAATAGAGCCGTTGGAGGTAGTTGGGCATGCATTTAATGCATTTAATATAGCCGTTGGACGTTGTCAGATGCGTGTAATCGATTACATATCTCGTAATCGATTACATTATTGTTCCAACATTTTCTCGAACTTTCTGGGCTCACGTAATCGATTACATTCTTGAGGTAATCGATTACATGGCTTCTGACTTTGCTTGTAATCGATTACAATGATCATGTAATCGATTACATGACTTCTGACTTGCTGTGTAATCGATTACAATATTCATGTAATCGATTACATGGCTCGTCGAACGTGTTCTTTGAGTTTCTGGGTTTTGTGTAATCGATTACATATATTGTGTAATCGATTACATGGCTTCTGACTTTGTTTGTAATCGATTACAACATCAATGTAATCGATTACATTTCTCGTCGAACGTGTTCTTTGCCTTTCTGGGCTTTGTGTAATCGATTACATATATTGTGTAATCGATTACATGGCCTCTGACTTGGTTGTAATCGATTACATTCACAATGTAATCGATTATGCATTTCTGTTTGATGTGTAATCGATTACAAACATTATGTAATCGATTACATTGGCCTTTGAACACATTTTTCAAGTCCAATAACGCTTGTAAGTCATTTCCAACACCTCAAGATACTTGTTTAAACATAAATCCTTTTAAGAGTGTTAGATTTAAAGTTGAAACTCAAGTTTTATTGAAAGCCATGTTTAACTTTGAAATTTTCCATTTATTTTGAAATCATATATTGAAAAACCATTTGAGAAATCTTGAGAGCATTTAACATTAATATCCTAAGTCTAAATAAACCTTCTGTCTTCTTTCTTTGATCTTGATTTTTCCTTTTGCGCTTGATCTTCTCTTTTGCTTTTGTTATCATCAAAAACCTTTCGACATGCCTTAGAGACATAAGCATTCACATTCTCCCCCTTTTTGATGATGACAAACTGATCATAGGAAAAAGAAAGAATTTTTGCATTTGTATATAATAGTCATTTAGGTACAATGCTGCCCCCGGAGTTTATGCATGATATTGGGTTAGATCTTGCATATGAAAAGCTTAATAACTTAAAAGGTCAATAACTCCCCCGTACTCATGCAACCTTTAATTTCTCATGCAACCATTAATTATATTTCATTTTCATTTTTTCTTATTTTCTCCCCCGTTGGCATTATCAAAAAGACATAAGCATTTAAGAAAAAATGGACAGCATGACAGCTATATTTCATGATTCCCAAATGTTTGCCATAACAAAAAAGCCACAAAGATCAGTCCAATCAATCATTCAAAGTGAAAACAAGTTCATGTATTAATAATCAGCATGTACAAATAAACATATCTCAACCAGTAGGCAATAATCAAAAGATAACCATAAAGGTATACCAATTTTATATAATCCAAGTCAAAACAAAATAAGTACAAGGTGGTCATCAATACAAGAAAAAATATATCAAGGCATAAGGCCATGATCACTATCAGTGTCCTCGCTGTCATAAAAGACTTCACCCTCTGGATCCGCAGCGAGAGTCTCCTAGATCAATGTTATCATCGGCCGGGCATAAGGTCGTCGTCGAGTCCGAAGCTCCTCATCATCGGCAGAACTCCCGGATGGACCAGCGAAGGATATGGGATCCTGGAGGGGCGAGGAGGATGTGGGGGTACAAAGACGGCGGGACTCTCGGGAACGGGAGGTCCACGTAAGAGTGATCGAATGGAGGCAAGCTCCCTGTGCGAGTAGTCCATCCTCAACTCAAGATGGTCGATCTTTTGCTCTATATGATCCATGCGTGTGTTTACGTTGGCGCTCGGGTTGCGCATCTCTTGGAGCGAAGATCAAGAGAAGGCTGGAGCGGAGCAGAGGCGTGGTGCGAGCCTCCTCATCATCACTATCCGGATCGTGATGGATATGGCCAAATGTGCCATGAGTAATGTAATGCCACCTATCTTCCATCTTGTAGAGTGAAGCTTCTTCGAGTATGCACCCAATTGATTAGGGTCCCTTCGAGTGGTGTCCTTGGACTCTTCGGTCGGCGAAATGCGCGACAAGACTCAAGGATTGTGGTGACCAACATGGCGAAGGGGAGAGCGAGTTCTTCTTTTTCTTGATGTCCAAAGATATGCTCTAGAATGTAGTATCCCCGGTTTATTGGGTGCCCCGTGGTCATTGCCCATAATGCCACTACATCATCCTTGAGGACTTGGGAGTAATTCCCTCCTCTCGGGAATCAATCCACGAACCAAGAGGTAGTGGAGGACCCCGTTTTCCATAGTGAGGCCGGTGGCCATTATTCTACGTCTAGGATCACCGGGGAGGTGGTAGCCGGTCCTAATCAAAGAGAGAAGAGTAGCCTTATGCTCAAACTCATGCCCTCGTACTTTGGCATTTCCACGTAACCGAGCTCCATCGGGAGTGAGCTTGGTAAGCCTATACCACTGTCATGGTTAACTTTGATTTGTTGCTTTTCACTTCGTAGATTATGCAATTATCTTCAACCTTCGAAGTTAGCATAAAACACTCGGACAAGATTAGGGTAGATGGCCTTCTCTATGCTCGAATCTCAAAGAAGCCTAAGTTTTCTATTGTCCTAAAGCTCTCTAAAGGTTCACTCTCAGAAAGTGATGGGAAGATACACAGGAGAGATAATTTTGCTGAAGTTGGAAGTTCTTCCGAACAACTCGGCTTTCTTCACGGTGGAGAAGTGCCTCGTGAGGTCCAGGCCAGAGATATTACGTGAAGAGCCACCAGAGGAACCTCCACCAACAGCCCCTGTTCTTGGGCGCTTCGAGCGATGAGAGAATTCAGCCATTGATGAGAAGGAGAAGCAAGGGTTGAGTGGTAAATGGTTGGGGATGAGTGATGAGAGAGAGAGAGACGAGATTAGGTCAGAAAAGTGGAGAAGGTGTTCGTGAGAGAAGATGGGGAGATTTGGATAAGGGATGTGAGGGGATTTGATCGGTGGGCTATGTGGAGAGGGGATTTCCGAGATTGAGAGAGGCGAAATGACCGGTTTTGATGGAGATTTGAGTGAGAAAAGAGAGATTTTGAGATCTGAGGTGCGTGGGAGCAGAAGGAGAGAACGAGGAAGATGAACAGGCCCAAACAGAAATGAGCTCTACGCGTGTCAGGAACCTTTTTAAAAACCCTGTGTAATCGATTACATTGAGTGTGTAATCGATTACATGCATTCTGGTGGGTATGTAATCGATTACATTTTTAGTGTAATCGATTACATGCTTTCTGGTGGGTATGTAATCGATTACATTTTTAGTGTAATCGATTACATGCTTTCTGGGAACCTTGTAATCGATTACATAGTTGATGTAATCGATTACCTGAGTTCTGAGTTGGTTGTAATCGATTACAAAGTGTGTGTAATCGATTACATGCGTGACAGAACCTGTGTAATCGATTACAAAGGCGTTGTAATCGATTACCAGCACTCTTTAACTCAGATTTTGCGTTCCAAACAGCATATAATCAATTTTAATCCATCCAAAACAGTTTTAAAGCAACTTAAATCAATTCAAATCTTCATGCAAGCATATAGACTAATCATATTATGATTCAACTCATATAATTGATCAAAGTTATCATTTTTATCAAGAATTTCACCCTTTTTGGTGAGATTTGAGGTTGTTGAATTTCTTGTCACAGTTGGACATGAGGGAGCACCTGCAAAACAATTTAGGGGAAACCTCCGACGCTCAAGTTAGTATGGGATTCAAATATATAGTGAAAATTCAGAGATTGTGCAGCAATGTGGCATAATTATGCAGAAAAACGCAAGCTTAGGCATTTGTTTTAGGATTATGCAGCAAATATCTAATTTATGCATGAATGGTCCAATATACCCAGTTCATTTCTAATGTAGAAAAATGCTTCTTTTGCTAGGGGTTTGGTGAAAATATCACTAATTGCTTAGTTGTTTCAACAAATTCAAGTATGCAATCACCCTTTGAACATGATCTCTAATGAAATGATGTCTTATTTCAATATGCTTAGTTCTAGAATGCAAAATGGGATTTTTTGACAAGTTAATTGCACTAGTATTATCACATTTTATGGGAATGTGATCAAGCTCAAGACCATAGTCCAAGAGTTCTTGTTTCATCCAAAGGACTTGAGCACAAAGAACTCCCACCGCAACATATTCATTCACTTTGTGGACAATGCCACACTATTTTGTTTCTTCTTTGTGCCAAGAAACTAGTGAGCTTCCAAGCAAGTGACATGTCCCACTAGTGCTTTTTCGATCCATTTTGCATCCAAAAAATCAGAATCGAGTACCCAATAAGACTACATGAGGCTCCCTTAGGGTACCATAAACCCATTTGTGATGTGCCTATTAGATATTTCATTATTCTCTTAACAAAGACTTAAGTGTGATTCCTTAGGATTAGCTTGATATCTAGCACACATGCATACACTAAACATTATATCAAACCTACTTGCAGTGAGATAAAGGAGTGAGCCAATCATACCTTTATATTTTGTAATTTCTACCGATTTACCTCCTTCATCCTTGTCCAAATAGCAAGAGGTGCCCATAGGAGTAGCCATATGCTTGGCATTGTCCATTCCAAACTTCTTGAGCAGCTCCTTGCAATACTTGGATTGGCTTATAAATGTTCCTTCTCTTGTTTGCTTGATTTGTTGACCAAGGAAGAAGTTGAGCTCACCCATCATGGACATCTCAAACTCACTTTGCATAATATTTGAAAATTCTTTACAAAGAGAGTTGTTAGTAGCTCCAAATATAATGTCGTCAACATAGATTTGAACTAGAAGAATGTCATGCATTTTGTGTTTTATGAAAAGAGTGGTGTCAACTTTGCCTCTAGAAAAGCCTTTTTCTAAAAGAAATTTGCTCAACCTTTCATACCAAGCTCTAGGAGCTTGTTTCAAGCCATATAAGGCCTTTTTCAATTTAAAAACATGGTTGGGCATTTCAAAGTCCTCAAAACCAGGAGGTTGTTCTACATACACCTCTTCTTGTATAAAACCATTTAAAAAGGCACTTTTGACATCCATTTGATAGAGTTTGAAGTCTATGATGCAAGCATATGCAAGTAGCATTCTAATGGCTTCTAATCTAGCTACGAGAGCATAAGTTTCTTCATAATCTATGCCTTCTTCTTGATTATATCCCTTAGCTACAAGCCTAGCTTTATTTCTTATTATTAAACCCGTTTCATCAAGTTTGTTCCTAAAGACCCATTTGGTGCCAATTATAGGATGATCATTGGGCCTTGGAACTAATTCCCAAACTTGATTCCTCTCAAATTGGTTTAGTTCTTCTTGCATGGCCAAGATCCAATACTCATCATTAATGGCCTCATTTATGTCTTTAGGTTCAACTTGAGAGACAAAGGCTAGATGATTACATGCTTCTCTAAGTGAGTTTCGAGTGATTACCCCTTTTGATACATCACCTATCACCTTGTCAAGAGGATGATACCTTGAAGTCCTCCATTCCTTGGGTAGATCCAAGATTTTAGAATCTTCTTGCCATGAGTGATCAAGGAGTCTCTCTTGTTTCTTCTTGGACTCTATCTCTTGATTTTCCAAGTGCGTCTTTGCCAAGATTTCTGCAACATCATCAACAAGTTCCTTTCTCGGTTCATTTGGGTTAGTTTCATCAAATGCAACATGTATGGATTCTTCTATGGTCATAGTTCGTTTATTATAGACTCTAAAGGCCTTGCTATGAATAGAATAACCAATGAATATTCCCTCATCGATTTTGCATCAAACTTCCCCAGTTATCCTTTCCATTATTCAAAACAAAGCATTTACATCCAAAAACATGAAAATGCGACACATTAGGTTTCCTTCCTTTGTACAATTCATATGGGGTTTTCTTTAAAATTGGCCTTATTAGGGCTCTATTCATAACATAACAAGCGGTGTTAACCGCATCCGCCCAAAAGTACTTAGGAAGATTGGCCTCATTGAGCATAGTTCTTGTCATTTCTTCTAAAGATCGATTTTTCCTTTCTACAACACCATTTTGTTGTGGTGTTCTAGGGGCAGAAAAATTATGCTCAATGCCATGTTCATCACAAAAAGTTTCAAATTCATGATTTTCAAATTCACCACCATGATCACTTCTTATGGATGCAATACAAAAACCTTTTTCGTTTTGGATAACTTTTGCAAGTTTTCTAAATGATTGAAAAGCATCATTTTTGTGAGCCAAGAATAATGTCCATGTAAATCTAGAAAAATCATCCACAATCACTAATGCATAGTAATTCCCACCAAAGCTTATAGTTCTAGAGGGTCCAAAAAGATCCATGTGCAAAAGTTGTAAAGGTCTAGAAGTTGAAACTATGTTTTTAGCTTTGAAAGAGACCTTTACTTGTTTTCCCTTTTGACATGCATCACAAAGTTTGTCTTTTTCAAATTTGAGCTTTGGAAGACCAATTACTAGTTCTTTAGAAACTAATTTGTCTAAGTGATCCATGTGAATGTGAGCAATTCTTCTATGCCATAACCATGAATCATTTTCTCTACTCATAAAGCATTTAGCATCATTTGAGGAAATATCATCAAGACTAATCATATATATGTTATTGACCCTATGACCAACAAACTTAACTTGCTTATCATCCTTTCCCTCAATTATACAACAAGAGGAATCAAATATAACTCTATTTCCTTTATCACACAATTGACTAATACTAAGTAAATTATGTTTAAGTCCTTCAACAAGTAAGACATTATCAATAGATGATGAAGGTATCTTACCAACTTTGCCAATTCCAAGAATCTTCCCTTTGTTAAATGTTTTCATTGTGGTAGGAAAGGGCATAGTGCATCCACTTGCAATGTTAGAAAGAACATAAACACCAAGGTTGGAATCAAAAGGGTTTGGGTCCCTAAAGGCACCATACCTAATTCTAACACACAAGGACCCAAAACAATTTGGGTACCAAAAGTTAAATCTTGAATGTGTGTTGTAGGTGTCCCTTATAGTGAGACTCAAACACAAAGGGTGAGGTATCCCAAAGGTGTTGTGAGTGCTCTTCATTGTAAAGGTTATCAAGCACCTGTGAAGCTTGAAGAATTAGAGGCTCTAGCACAAGGTGTGAGGAGTGCTCTTGTATGTACAAAGGTTTTTCTAGCAATTCATCATAAGAAGGTGGAGGTTCTAGATTAGAAGAGGTTACCTCGGTGTCGCTTTCTCCACTTTCTTCTCCTTGAGCCATGAGGCAAAGATGGGCTTCCTCATTTTCTGAATCATCGGAAGAGCTTAAATCATTGTCCTCCCAAGCTATATATGCTCTTCTTCCTTTCTTTTCCTTGGAGGGTCTTTTCTCAAACTTCTCCGTCTTCTTGAGATATATAGGACACTCCATTTTCATGTGCCCCGGTTTTCCGCATTCATAGCATTTTGGAGGAGTGGATGATCCTTCTCCTTTGTGATATGCTTTCTTTTGAGGAAACGGTGGTCTTCTTTGAAATCCCTTTTTCTTCAAGAATCTTCCAAATTTTCTCACAAGGAGACTAAGATTCTCCTCACTTAGCTCAATATTTTCAGCATCCTCTTCACCATCTTCATCATCATCTTCAAGTATGGGAGAGGTGGCCTTGAGTGCAATTCCTTCTTCTTTTTGTCATGTTCTTCATTTTGATTGAGCCTACTTAGTTCCATTTCATGCTCTTGAAGTTTTCCGAATAGGGTGGCTAGAGACATGGTTGATAAATCTCTTGATTCTGCAATCGCCGTTACCTTGGGTTGCCAATTCCTGCTTAGATATCTCAAGACTTTGTTAATAAGATCCTCATTAGGAAATGTCTTTCCCAATGAGATGAGATGATTAACAATATGAGTAAATCTCTTTTGCATATCTTGAATACTCTCACCTTGATTCATTCTAAACAATTCATATTCATGAGTAAGAGTGTTTATTCGAGATCTTTTTACTTCACTAGTACCTTCATGAGTTACTTGTAGGGTATCCCACATTTCTTTTATGCGGTCTTACAATTTGACACCCTAAAGAATTCATCATACCCCAAAGATGTGGTGATGATGTTCTTGGCTCTCAAATTATATTGAACCTTCTTTTTATCATCATCGGTCCAATCACTTCTAGGTGTATTAATTGTTACACCATCCTTAGTTTGTGTAGGGACAAAAGCACCATTTTCAACTGCGTCCCACACATCTAAGTCAATAGCTTCAATAAAAATTTTCATCCTTTCTTTCCAATAGGCATAACCATCCCCATTGAAATAAGGAGGTCTATTTATAGAAGAACCTTCATTTGAAAAACCATTTGAAGCCATCACTTCTCTTGAAGCTGCTAAGCTCTTTATACAAGAGTCTAGCTCTGATACCACTTGTTACCAAGTGGCCTCAATACTCAAGAGGGGGGTGAATTGAGTAGTTAAAAATAAGTTCACAAATCTTTCGCAAATCGTTTGACAATCAATTTTCGTTGAAGCTATTGAATGAACAGAGATAATTGAATAGATGAGTTAAGCACTTTTACTAATGAACGTAATAGCCAAGGAGACAATATCCAAATAAAATAATGAAATAGTGCACAAAGATAAGCAGAGGAGGGTTTAGATAAACAAACACAGTCGTTTATCCTGGTTCAATCACTACTCCACTTGTGATCTACGTCCAGTCCCCAAGCAACACCTTGAGATTTTCTACTATATCTTCAAGCTTCAATGGGTGCTTGAAAAACCACTACAACCTTAAGCACTCAACAGTATGGGATACCTCACCCAAAAGCTTGAGCCTCTATTTTCCAAGGGATACCTCACCCTTACAATACTTGAGGGATACCTCACCCTCACTAATCAGAATGTATAAGATTGAAATAGAAGAAGCTCTCTCTAGAGCAAGTGTTTACAAATTGAAGCTCTAATATGCTCTTAAAGATTTTTCACGTTTTTAGTCAGAAAACAGAGCAAGAAATGATTTTAAGGATTGATTCACGTTTTGAAGTATGATGATCAGTTTTTGGTTCAAGGTCAACCGTAAATGAGAACCCAACTTTGGTATTTATAAGTTTCTCAATTAATAGAGCCGTTGGAGGTAGTTGGGCATGCATTTAATGCATTTAATATAGCCGTTGGACGTTGTCAGGATGCGTGTAATCGATTACATATCTCAGGTAATCGATTACATTATTGTTCCAACGTTTTCTGAACTTTCTGGGCTCGTAATCGATTACATTCTTGAGGTAATCGATTACATGGCTTCTGACTTTGCTTGTAATCGATTACAATGATCATGTAATCGATTACATGATCATTGTAATCGATTACAATGATCATGTAATCGATTACATGGCTCGTCGAACGTGTTCTTTGAGTTTCTGGGTTTTGTGTAATCGATTACATATATTGTGTAATCGATTACATGGCTTCTGACTTTGTTTGTAATCGATTACAACATCAATGTAATCGATTACATTTCTCGTCGAACGTGTTCTTTGCCTTTCTGGGCTTTGTGTAATCGATTACATATATTGTGTAATCGATTACATATATTGTGTAATCGATTACATGGCCTCTGATTTGGTTGTAATCGATTACATTCACAATGTAATCGATTACAGACCTTCTGTTTGATGTGTAATCGATTACAAACATTATGTAATCGATTACATTGGCCTTTGAACACATTTTTCAAGTCCAATAACGCTTGTAAGTCATTTCCAACACCTCAAGATACTTGTTTAAACATAAATCCTTTTAAGAGTGTTAGATTTAAAGTTGAAACTCAAGTTTTATTGAAAGCCATGTTTAACTTTGAAATTTCCCATTTATTTTGAAATCATATATTGAAAAACCATTTGAGAAATCTTGAGAGCATTTAACATTAATATCCTAAGTCTAAATAAACCTTCTGTCTTCTTTCTTTGATCTTGATTTTTCCTTTTGCGCTTGATCTTCTCTTTTGCTTTTGTTATCATCAAAAACCTTTCGACATGCCTTAGAGACATAAGCATTCACAACAGGGAGTTAATCACTTACATCATTATGCTCCCTTAATCCATCACATTAGGAACTATATGTCTCTTTCATGGACCTTGAGCTTTCAGCACATCTTACGTGAAGGGAATGCTTGTGCAGATTGGCTAGCAAAGCAAGAAGCTTCTTCAGACCAGCCTTTTGTTTCTATAGACATATGCCCTCCTCATCTAGCCTCTGCCTTGTTAGCTGATGCAATGGGTGTAGTCAGGCTTAGGCTATAGTTTTCTTTCTTTTCGTTTATTTTTCTGACTGATAAAAAAAAATAAAGATTCAATGGCATGCATTTTCTATAATCTCCAATTTTCCATGTGATATTTTAAACATGTAAAAATATAAAAAATAAAATAAAATGGTTAACAAAAATGAAGATTCATATCCATCCACATTAAGCTCTATGGTGTTCATCTTCACTATATTTCCTTACTTTTGGTAGTCCTTTTTGTAACGTCTTACTTCTTAATTAATTTTAAATTATATAATTTAGAAGTTACTACTTTACCAAAATATATTATATTATGTTAAGGGATTAAATTCTTTAAAAGATAGTATTTTATATGTAGATATTTTCTAAGTGATTATTTATATATGAGGCTTACAAAAGCCTTTACATAGTGTTACAAATTTACGTGTTTATAACTTCAATACTATATCTACTCAAGAGTCCCCAAAAACAGTAGCAAAGACATAATTGTCTAGCTTTGAAGATTTATATAACTAGTCGCTCATGAATTTTATTCAAAACTCTTATTGCTGAAATTATCTGAAATGTTACACCACAAAAAGAATGAGATAAAAATATCAGTAAGAATAAGCAAAAACATGTAGTATAAATTTACTATCCATTCTTTATCATGTTCTATTTTTAAAATCATAACTGAGAGTCCACAAATAAATAAATCAATATTTGAGAAATAAAGATAAATGAGTAATAAATAGTGCAAAAGTTAATAGTAAATATTTTCTGACAAGAGTTTAAGAGTGAGAAACTTTGTAAAAATGGTAAATCTCAAAATAATTTGGTAAAGATATAAATATCATATTTAATGTAAGGTAACATAACTCAGTATTGAAAAAGTAAATAATTCATAACTTCGAAAAATAAGTAGCTGATTGATCTTTTCTCAACGTTTCTCAAAATTCTTCTTTTCATCATTTCTTTATCGTCCTATTTTAATACTCTTAATCAAATGTGTCTCTTTCTCTTCATTAGGGCGTTCCTCAATGTTCTCATTATGACCACAATAATTTGATTAGGGCGTCTCCCAATCTTCTCATAATGACTACAATCATTATAAATGATTAATGCGTCCATTAATCCTCTCATCATGGTCACAATAAATTGACCAAGGCATCCCTTAATCCTCTCATCATGGTTATAATAATAATTTCTAGTTGACCAAGGCGTCCTTTGATTCTTTCATCACAGCTGTAATAATTCTCTTTTACACATTAATTTATTTTTATCTATGGGATAATTTGTCTCTTAAAACTTTTTCATAAAATTTTCCTTTTGATATGTATAATAACTAAATTTAGTAAAAATATCTTGATAACAAACATTAAATTAGTATAATAGAAATATTTATGAAAATGAAATAATAGAAACTAAATTAGTATAATAAAAATATAATATAGGTAAGTAACAAGTGTTAAAATAGTTAATATAATATAATTATTATGATATAATAAAACTAACGTAACTAAGTCATATAAATGTCTAAAGTGAATTGAATAAAGGCTATAACATAAGTTACGTATAGGAAAAAGTGAGTATAAATATTTAAAATGAATTGAATAAAGACAAAAAAATAAGTTACGTATAGGAAAAAGTGAGTTACGTTGAAAAACTTGAGAAACCAAGTTTATTCGAATAGTCATTCTCCCATTCGAATGAACCTCTTTTCAAAGTTGCAGCTGAAATGTAATGTTTTATTCGAATAAACAATAGTTTATTTGAAAAAAACTATTTGTAAACTCAATTTATAACACTCTGTCATGGGTTTATTAGAATAACAGGATTTTGTGTTCGAATAATCCAATAAAAATGTCATTTTCCTAAAATATAATTCTATAAAGCCTGATTATATTTATTCTAATAGAGGGAGATTCTATTCGAATAAACCATGTGAAAAATACACTTTATGAAATATTTCTAAAGGATTTATTCAAATAAATCAAGTTTTATTCGAATAATTCATCAAGTTTTATGTTGCAGAAAACAATATGCCACTGTTTCATCAACGTTAAAACAGAGTAAAAGAAAAGAAATGCAAAGTGGTGGACTTGGAGGTATGGGTGATAGAAATAAAGAGTAAAGAATGATATTTTTGACACTTCCTACCTATTCTTTCAGAATTTGGCTTTGGGTAATGTAGTTGGAGATAGTGGGGTTGAAGACGATGAAGTTGAATATGCAGAAAACAGAGGCTATTCTCGTGGGTTGAGTGGTTGTGTTTTGTGACAGGATTGGGGAGGCTACAATGCTATTTATAGAGCCCTTACTTGGTAGCTTAACGTAAGAGAATGAGGTAAGAGATGACATCATGTGGTTACCTAGCAGAACGAGGTTCATTCCTTCTTCCCATAATCATTCTTTGATTTTGATTTTTATCAAGTTTTCATATGTAAACTTGTTCATGGCTTGCCATTTATATCCGCAATCATACTTGGGCAAGTTTAACTCTTCTTTATTAAATAGGTGTAACACTTGTTTACGTATGAGTGCATATAGCTTCATTGTTTGCCTCCTGTTCAAATTATTTTGTTGCACCTGTTATTCCTAATCATTACTTCAACATTCAAAGTCTTCCAAGAGTCCAGCTGCCACTTGTTCCTTGATGATTTCATTCTTCTTGCTCCATCGTATTCTCTTCATTATTCCATTTCATCAATCTAGTTCTATTGGAATTAATTGGTTTGATTAGTCATAAGAAAAAGAAACCAAATGGAAACTAGAGTTTCTACTCTAACTGTATCGTGCTGATTCTCCATTTTCGGATATTTTGGTTGCTTTATTCGAATAATAATCTTGTTATTCGAATAAAGTGTCACATGTTAGCCTTATTATTAACTCTCTATTCGAATAACAGTGCCTCTATTTGAATAATTCCTTCTAGTTCACGTGTATATATGCTCTGCTGCTCATTTATTCAAATGACTATAATTTTATTCGAATAATGAGTTGTTTTATAGGCATTTTATATTTTCCGTTTTCTTTATTTTTTGGTATTAATATTTTTGGGGATGTTACATTCTTCCCTTCTTATAAAAATTTTGTCCTCAAAATTTCGATTACCTGCTAAAAGAATCTTGGATATTTCTGCTTAAAGTCTTCCTCCGCTTCCCATGTTGCTTCATCCACATCCTGCCCTTGCCACAACACTTTAATCATAGGGATAGTTTTATTCCTTAATTGTCTGTAAATTCTATCTATTATTTGCATAGGTTGTACCTCATATGTCAAATTATCTTTTAACTATATTGGTTCTGTTTTAATGATGTGTGAAGAATCAGGGTAATATTTTTGAAGTTGTGATACATGAAACACATCATTTAGGTTTGACAAATTGGGTGGTAAGGCAATTTGGTAAGCTAAAGTACTGACTCTTTTAAGAATTTGAAAAGGTCCAATATATCTAGGACTTAATTTCCTTATTTTTAATGACCTGCCAATGCCAGTTGTCGAGGTGACTCGAAGAAATACATATTCTCCTTCTTGGAATTCTAATGGTTTCCTTTTTTGATCTGCATAGCTCTTTTGTCGACTTTATGCTGTCGACATTCTTTCCTTAATCAGTTTTATTTGGTCTGAGGTTTGTTGCACTAAATCAGGTCCTATTAAATTTCTTTCCCCAGTTTCAAACCAATATAAAGGGGATCTACATTTCCTTCCATATAATGCTTCGTATGGGGCCATACTAATACTAGATTGATAACTATTATTATAAGCAAATTCTATTAAGGGTAAATAGGCATCCCAATTTCCTTTAAAATCCAGCATACAAGCCCTTAACATGTCTTCTAAAGTTTGAATTGTCCTTTCAGTTTGACCATCAGTTTGGGGATAGTAAGCAATACTTAAAGATAATTTCGTTCTAAAGGCTGTTTGTGGTGATTCCCAGAACCTAGAGGTAAATCTAGGGTCTCTGTCTGAAACTATGGTAGTTGGAATACCATGAAGTCTCACAATTTCTTTAATATACAATTGGGCTAATTTATTTAATGGATAATTGATCCTAATGGGCAGAAAATGTGCTGACTTAGTTAATCTATCTATAATTACCCATATAACATCATTCCTAAATTAGTTCTTAGTAAACTCACAACAAAATACATAAAAATGTTATCCCATTTTTCATTCAGGGATTTCTAAAGATTGTAATAGTCCTGAAGGCCTTTGATGTTCTATTCTAATTTTCTCACATGTTAAGCATTGAGATACATACTTAGCTATATCGGTTTTCATTCCAGGCCACCAAAATTGATTTTTAAGGTCATGATACATTTTATTAATTCCTGGGTGAATAATATATTTACTCTTATGGACTTCTTCTAGAACTTCTTTTTTAAGGTTATTAGGTACGCATAATCTATTTCTGTGCATAACTACTTCATCCACTAAATTAAAATCTGGATTCTTTCCTTTAAGTATTTCCTGCTTAAGAGCTTACAAAAACTAATCTTCTTTCTGTGCCTCCTTGATTTTTGTCCTTAAATCACAACCAATTTGTAAGGCACTTAAGCAAATCTTATTTAACTCTAAGGTTACTGAGAGATTTAAATTCCTAAACTTTTCTATCAAATTCATTTCTTGAATCATCATATATGACATATGGAGAGATTTCCTACTTAAAGCATCTGCTACGATATTCGCTTTACATGGGTGGTACTTAATTTCCATGTTGTAATCCTTAAGAAATTTTATCCACCTTCTTTGCCTCATATTTAATTCCTTTTGATCAAAGAGATACTTTAAACTTTTGTGATCAGTGTACACCTCAAATTTTGCCCCATATAAATAATGTCTCCAAATTTTTAAAGCAAAAACCACTGCTGCTAATTCTAAATTATGTGTTAGATAATTTTTCTCATGTGGCCTTAGTTGTCTAGAAGCATAAGCTATTACCTTCCCCTCTTGCATTAACACACATCCTAATCTCTTTTTAGAAGCATTACTATAAACTACAAAATGTCCTAAAGGATCAGGAATTACTAATATAGGAGTAGTAGTAAGTTTCTTCTTCAATTCTTGAAAACTTTTCTCATAATCCTTGGTCCATACGAAACGAGTTCCTTTTCTAGTCAATCTTGTTAATGGTAAAGCTATTTGTGAAAATTCTTTTATGAACCTATGATAATATCCAGCTAAACCCAAGAAACTTTTTATCTTAGTTATTGTCTTTGGTTGCTCCCAATGCATTACTGCTTCCACTTTACTAGGGCCTACAACAACTCCATCTTGATTTACCACATGTCCTAAAAATTTAATTTCTCTCATCCAAAATTCACATTTTTCTAACTTTGCATATAACTATTTTTCTTTAAAATTTCTAACACTATTCTTAAATGGGTTTCATGCTCTTCTTCTATCTTTGAATAAATCAAAATATCATCAATAAAAATCACTACAAATTTATCCAAATAGCGTCTAAATATTCTATTCATATAATTCATAAATACAACAGGAGCATTAGTTAATCCAAATGGCATCACCAGATACTCGTAATGACCATATCTAGTCTTAAAGGCTGTTTTAGAAATGTCTTCTGTTTTGATTCTAATCTGATGATATCCTAATTTTAAATCTATTTTTGAAAATACTGAAGCTCCTTTTACTTGATCTAGAAGATCATTTATCCTAGGGAGTGAGTATTTATTCTTAATAATAACTTTATTTAATTGTCTATAGTCTACACATAATCTGAGAGTACCATATTTCTTTTTCACAAAAAAGACTGGAGCTCCCCAAGGAGATACGCTGGGTCTTATGAATTATTTTTCTAATAACTCCTTAATTTGCTTTTAAGTTTGCTCAGTTCTATAGAGGACATCCTATAGGGTGCAATTGATATAGGACCTATTCCTGACATTAAGTCAATAAAAAATTCTATTTCTCTTTCTGGAGGTAGGCTAGAAATATCTGAAAGGAAAACTTTTAGGTATTCTTTAACTACTGGGATATTATTTAAATTTAGTTCATCATTTGTCTCAGAAGAGAAAAGAAGAATGTATTCTTGAGTTCTTTCTATTATACCCCTACAAACTTGATTGGTAGATAAAAGGGTACTCTGGGATTTTTCTTGGTTTGGGGGTGATGAAAAAGAAATGGATTTATCAAGACAGTTTAGTATCACATGGTTGGAGGATAGCCAGTCTATTCCCAAAATAACATCAAGGCTTTGCAATGGTAAACAAATTAGGTTTGTAACAAAAGGTTTGTTTTCAATAAAGATAGGACAGTTTAAACATGCATAAGAAGTTTGGACTCTACTTCCAGTAGGTGTAGTTACCAATAAATTATAGGGTAACTCAGTCACAGGCAATTTTTGATTTTTCACACAATCATTGGATATAAAAGAATGTGTTACTCTAGAATCATACAATACTGTTAAAAGAGTATTGTTTATGAGGCATTGACCTATTATCAGCTCTGGGGATTGCCCTACTTCTTGACTGGTAAGAGCAAAGACCCTTCCTGGAACTTGGGGTTTTGTCTGAGAATTCTTAACTTGTGGTGCCGTCGGAGAATTTCCTTTATTGAGTCTGCAATCTATTGACATATGTCCTGATTTACCACAAGTATATCATACCCGCTATCCATACAGGCATGGTCTATCTCCATGTGCCTTCCCACAATTTGGGCACTTTACTTCAGGCTGGACCTATTTTTCTTTGTTTATATTTTGTCTAAATTTATTATTTCCAGTTCGCCTCCCATTATCTTCCCTCTTTCACTTGAACTAGAATTATTTTTCCTGCTCCACCTTATATTCTTAGAGATCCCTCTCTACAATCCTACATTTATTAACCAATATGGAATATTACTTAATTTCTAATTTACTCACCTCATTCTTTATTTCTGGCCTTAATCTAGATTCAAATTTCACTGCCTTCCATTCTTTATTATTATTAAATTGGAGATGAGAGGAAAATTTTGCCAGCTCCTCAAATTTTGCCACGTACCGACCAATCGTCATGTTCCCTAGTTTTAATTGTAAAAACTTAAATTCCTTCTCATTACGAACATTAGCCGAAAAATATTTTTCCAGAAAAGCATTCTGAAATTCCTCCCAGGTGATGGGTGCATCTGGAGTTTCCAAAAGTCGCCTAGCTCCACGCCACCAGTGCTCAGCTTCTCCAGTCAACATGTAGGTGACAAAATTTACTTTTTGGGTGTCGGTGCATCCTAAGATAGTGAAAATTTTTTCCAACTCCCTAAGCCAGTTTTCTGCAGCAGTCGGGTCGTATTCTCCTTTAAAAGTTGGAGGATTGACTTTCCAAAATTCAGACAGTCCTTGAAAAATTGGATTTACTGCAAGAGCACCTTGTTCTTGACCTCCAATTTACTCATACATGTTGAAAGAACTGATTCATCACGTTTGTCTGCTCCCGCATTACTGCACAATTTCTGCTAGTGTATCCATCATTCTTTCTACTCTATCCTGAGGGTGAGGATTCGCGTTATTTCGCCCACGGGACATCCTTTTCCTGCAACAACTTTCTTATTAGTTAGAAAACAATAATGGTTTCCCGAACCACTTTACCTAAGACTCTACTCTGATACCATAATGTAATGTCCTACTTCTTAATTAAATTTAAATTATATAATTTAGAAGTTATTACTTTACCAAAATATATTATATTATGTTAAGGGATTAAATTCTTTAAAAGATAGTATTTTACATACAGATATTTTTTAATTGATTATTTATATATAAAAATGAGGCTTACAAAAGCCTTTACATAGTGCTACAAATTTACGTGTTTATAACTTCAATACTATATCTACTCAAGAGTCCCCAAAAATAGCAGCAAAGACATAATTGTCTAGCTCTGAAGATTTATATAACTAGTCACTCACGAATTTTATTCGAAACTCTTACTGCTGAAATTATCTGAAATGTTACACTATAAAAAGAGTGAGATAAAAATCTCAGTAGGAATATGCAAAAACATGTAATATAAATTTACTCTCCATTCTTTACCATGCTCTATTTCTAAAATCATAATTGAGAGTCCACAAATAAATAAATCAATATTTGAGAAATAAAGATAGATGAGTAATAAATAGTGTAAAAGTTAATAGTAAATATTTTCTGACAAAAGTATAAGAGTGAGAAACTCTGTAAAAATGGTAAATCTCAAAATAATTTGGTAAAGATATAAATATCATATTTAATGTAGGGTAACATAACTTAATATTGAAAGAGTAAATAATTCATAACTTTGAAAAATAAGTAGTTGATTGATCTTTTCTCAACGTTTCTCAAAATTCTTCTTTTCATCATTTCTTTATCGTCTCATTTCAATACTCTTAATCAAATGTGTCTCTTTCTCTTCATTAGGGCGTCCCCCTAATGGTCTTATCATGACCACAATAATTTGATTAGGGTGTCCCCCAATCCTCTCATCATGACCACAATCATTATAAATGATTAAAACGTCCTTTAATCCTCTCATCATGATTACAATAAATTGACCAAGCATTCCTTGATCCTCTCATCATGGTCACAATAATAATCTCTGATTGACCAAGATATCCCTTGATCCTCTCATCACAGCCGCAATAATTCTCTTTTGCACATTATTTATTTTTATGCATGGGATAATATGTCTCTTAAAAATTTTCCATAAAATTTTCCTTTTGATATGTATAATAACTAAATTCAGTAAAAATATCTTGATAACAAACATTAAATTAGTATAATAGAAATATTTATGAAAATGAAATAATAGAAACTAAATTAGTATAATCAAAATATAATATAGGTAAGTAACAAGTGTTAAAATAGTTACTATAATATAATTATTATGATATAATAAAACTAACGTAACTAAGTCATTTAAATGTCTAAAATGAATTGCATAAAGGCAAGAACATAAGTTACGTATAGGAAAAAGTGAGTTACGTTGATAAATGTTTAAAATGAATTGAATAAAGACAAAAACATAAGTTACGTACAGGAAAAAGTGAGTTACTGATGCACACTTTCTAATTGTCGCATTTGTAAACCCAAGTGCAGGTTGTCTCAAGTAATAAATTTCTCAGTGAGTCCGAAGTCAATTCACAGAGAATTGTTGAAGATTAAGGTGAAGTAAATATTTTGTTACTACGATTAAAATTATTTACTTGGGTAAAAAGATTCACTCTTAGTAAATAAAGTAAATGTAAGATTAATTCCTTTTATAACTCAATTAGAATCCTCACAACATGGAGGTTCCAATCGAAAAATACAACGTCAAAAGTTCATTTAAAATAATATACGTAATTATATTATGTTTCCAAAAAATATTACTACTACTTATAAATGGGTTAAAGCATTCATTGTGTCAATATTTTGTCTACAATAAATCAAGAACTCCACTTTATAAGGAGAGTTTCTAACACCACCACTTGTAAATGGGTTAAAGCATTCATTGTGTCAATCTCTTGTCTACAACAAATCAAGAACTCCACTTTACAAGGAGGGTTTCTAAATTGATTGGAAACAAAATACAATACGTATAATGACCACTTGAAAATATATCATTTAAGCACAATAGAGAAATTAATCTAACCTTATTTCATTACCAAGAGCTTCACTCTTTCACTAAAGCAAAATGAAACTTAGTTACTCATAGATAAGAAGAAAGAAAGAAAGAAGAAGAAGAAGAAGAACATAACTTTAATTTAGAACAAAGGAAAATTACTACAAGAAAACCTAATAACAAAATGACATCATTTTGGTAACTAACATCTAACACCTTCAATGATCTGTCAAGATCCCCTTTTATAGAGGATTAGAGATATAAAATGACAAGGGGGTTGAGTCATTAGTGAGTGGATGAGTGGAAAATACCAAATGACTTTTGGTGAGTGAAAAATACCAAATGACTTTTGGTGAGTGGAAAATTATGGAGATTCCTTATCTCCGAAATCATTTAACTCTGAAGTCATTGAATGCGTCTGAATGAGAAATTATGATCTTCATGAAAGTTGTAGGCCTGAATCTTATCTTTCAAATGGATTTTGTTTGAGTTCAATATCATTTCTATAACTACAGATAAGTTCAAATTACTGCACACTGCTCAGGCCCAGTCAAAGCTCCTCTGTTCTGACTTGCAAGCCCAATATCACCTATTAGGCCTCAGATTCTAGAAAAGTGTTTAACATGAAAGTTTTAAATATAGGTATCAACTATTCAGAATCAAAATTACAGCCCATTTGACAACTTCTAGCCCAAAATTTGATATGAACAGTACACATAGGTCAAGTTGTCAGGAACAGCACTCTAGTTCTTGCTTCAACCCCAATTTGAGTTATCTACTTGTGTGATTGAGCCTTTGAGGTTTTCATGAAAGTTATAGAGCTCTCTCTTATATTTAAAATGTCACTAGATTCACCTCATTTGGTCACCTACATCCCAAGATATAATCCAAATACAGAAATAATGTAAGACGTAAATTATGCTAAAAAATTCAATTAAGTTCAATTTGAGTCCAAACTTATAAAACATAATCAAACTCAATCAATTAAGTACATGGAGAGTGTAAATGACTAAAATGAAGACTTATTAATGTATCAAATATATGATCATCAAATTTTCCCACACTTAGCTTTTTGCACTTCTGAGCAAAACACACAAGACTAAAACTAAAAAAAAAAAAAAACAGACTCAAAAGTTAAACAATTTAAAAGACTTAATTTCTAATAATATTTAAAAATAAAGAGCAACCAATCATTCAAGTAATCAAAACATTCATGAGGTAACATATCTTCACATCTCAAACCAACAAGTAAGGAAACTTCAATTGAAAAGCATGAGTCAAGAATAATAGATCTTCACAAGATTCACTCTCAATCCCTCAAGTGTTTAAAAGGTAGGTATTTCACTCAATTCAACCCATGAAAATTGCACTACCATAAGCTTGCATATTTTATACTTCTCCACTACTCAGAACACATGCACACACAAATCATGAGAACTTTATTCAAGGTTGTAATAAGGTCAAGGTAAAGGAGAAGGTAATATGGATATGACAAGTTAAATACTAAAGAGAATAAAATAACATGAAAGCTGAGTTCAATTAACAAGCATGAAAGTTCATCCCAACTCCACCTAATACAAATTCTCTTTACATATTCTTTTTCTTTCCTTTATTGCATTGTTGACCCTCTTTTTCTTTTTACATTTTTTTATTTTTAAATTTTTTTATTTTTTTTATTTTTTTTTTACAAAAAGAACATCATATATACATTTTTTTAACCATTCTGCATATACACCCCCACACTTGTTCAAGAACTCATCGAATAACAAAGTTAATGTTCTGTTATTCCCTAATATCAGGTAAGATCATGGTTTTTCATTTAAGGCACATAATGAGTTCGAAACAACGAATAGTCAAATAAGCTCAAAGGGGTTAAGTAAGGGGAAATAGGCCATTTCCAATGCTTTACGTTGATAGGAATCAGAGAATTTTCAAGAAGTTATAAGAGTGTTTGATATCATATTGAGACAATATGCTGCTAAGCAAGGCTGACTATTTGATTAAAGTAGCTATTTCAAGAAAAATGTCCCAATCATATTTATGTATGCATGATAATCACATATTTTATTCATTAAGAAACTCTTATGTTTAGTCATTTACACTCTCCATATTCTTAATTGATTGAGTTTAGTATGATTTTGTGAGTTTGAGCTCAAATTGGTCCTAATTGAATATTTTCAGCATTATTGAGATTTGACACTGTTTCTGTATTTTGGCCATAACTTGAGTTCCTGATATCTGATAATCATGAATTTTACCTTGTAGGAAATCTAAGAGGAAGCTCTACAACTTTGATGAAGAGCTCAAAGTCCTAAACAGATGTCTAAGGGACCTAATTTTACATGGAAGTCAGAAAACGGGTTCTGTCACTAGAATCCGAACAGTGTGCACTCATAAAATCATATCTCAAGTTGTAATAATGAAGATGGGCTGAAATTTGGATAGTTGATAGTTAAGATCCAAATAAACAACTTTCATGAAGAACACTTTTTGAAAAAATGAAGTCTAATGGGTCAGTTTGAGCTTGCAAGTCGGAATAGAGGTGCTGAAGTTGGGTTTGAGTAACCATGGTATTTGGGTCATATCTTGGGCTGTAGGAAGCCAAATTGGACGATCCAGATATGCATGTTATAGCCAAGACAAAGATCTACAATTTTCATGAAGAGTACTTTTCATGGGTCTATAGTATAGTTGGTCGTTTTTGGCTTCCAAGTCAGACAAGAAATTTTCGTCCTCACCAACCCTCTCAACTACTTCACTCACCAACCCTCTCAACTACTTCACTCACCAACCCTCTCAACTACTCTACTCACCAACCCACTCAACCACCCTACTCATCCACCCACTCCCCTTTGTCATTTTGTTACCCTAGACTTCTATAAAAGGCACCATTGGTTATCATGAAAAAACAAGTTGTATTCTCCTTCATTTCTCTCATAGTTTCTTCTTGTTTCTTCATAGTTTCTCATAGCTTTTGTATATTTTGATGTTTCCCTTCGTGGTAATGGAGGGCTAAGCTACTTTCGGTCAATTTAGAACTCTTGAAGAGATTGTGGTTTAGATTCTTGAGACCTTGGTTATGTATTGTATTTGATTTGTAATTGAATTTCTCTTTTCTTCTTCTTCTTTCTTCTTCTTGATCTTGAATGCATGAATGGTGATTCTATTTATGTTGATCTGATTTGATCTTGGTTTAAGATTGAGATTTGTGATGAAACTTAAAACTGATTGATCTAAACTAATCACATAAATGAAGATTGAGATTTGTGATGAAACTTAGAAATGATTGATCTAAATTAATCACAGTAGTTGAAAAGGTTAGGTTACTGATTTGTGCCTAAGTTAATTGAATTCGATACTTGAAATTAACATAGATATTCATGAATGGTGTGATTGCGGATTTGTGTTTATCACTTGTTAATTGAATTCTAGACGATCGTCTAGTATGAATTCTGGATTTGATGCAGAGATCTCGGTTAGATCCAAATTAACAATTCATTCAATTGCGCTCAAGTGTTCTATGAAGGGTCTATGATTGAATCCACCCAATCTTGGATATGTTTCTAAATTGACTCGCTTCTTTAATTGTTATTTCTTCCTTTAATTTTGTTAAGTGCGATCTTAAACTCATTCAAACCCCCTTTGCTAACTTTCACTTGATTTGATTAAATTGCATCTAAAATCCTCGTGAAGATGATCCTGTTGTCACTTGTGCTACAAGCTTAGGTAATAACTTCGGTTATAATTTTGATTGAGTTCGGCGCTCGTCAAAATTTTGGCGCCGTTGCCGGGGATTAGTAAGTGTAATCTTTTCATTTTAAGTGTTTTTACTAACTTTTGCTTTTTATTAACTTTTCTAACATTTTTATCCATTGTCTAGTGTATTTTGCTTATTTATTTGTTTTTGTGTGATGCATGACTAGGTCCGAGCCTGATAACTTGGTTGACTTTGATCCTGAGATTGATAGAACCTTGCATAGGTTGATTAGAGCTCGTAGTCCAAGTGCAAGAATTACTTCTGAATTTGATCTTAATATTGGGAGTGAACTTGAGATCTTGAATAATTCTGAAACCATGGCTAATAACATACAGAATAGAACTCTTAAGGAACTTGTTTGCTCCTGATATAACTAACCAGTCTTTGTGTATTCAATACCCAGATCTTGATGCTGATTTTGAGTTAAAATCTGAATTGATACATTTGTTGCCCAAGTTTCACGGTTTTGCAGGTGAAGATCCCCATAAGCATCTAAAGGAGTTCCATGTGGTTTGTTCAACCATGAAGCCATATGGGATCTCAGAAGAGCACATCAAGCTGAGGACATTTCTTTTCTCACTTGCTGATACAGCTAAGGATTGGTTATTTTATCTTTCACCAGGTTCAGTAACAAGTTGGACTGACATGAAGCGGTTGTTCTTAGAGAAATTTTTCCCTGCCTCTAGAGCTGCTGCCATTAGAAAAGATATTTGTGGCATAAGACAAATGACAGGAGAGACCTTGCATGAATATTGGGAAAGATTCAAGAAGCTGTGCTCGAGCTGTCCCCACCACCAAATCACCGATCAACTCTTAATTCAATATTTCTATGAAGGCTTGCTGCCAAATGACAGAAGCATGGTGGATGCTGCCTCTGGAGGAGCCTTAGTAGACAAGACCCCTGCAGCAGCGAGAGATTTGATAGCAAACATGGCAGCCAACACCCAACAATTTGGCACACGAATTATTACCTCAACCAGAGGAGTCAATGAGATTCAATCATCTCATGTAGACCAACAGAGAATGGAACACAGACTTGATGAATTGACTTCTTTGGTGAGGCAGTTAGCAGTGGGACAACAAGCACCAATGCAGATGGCTGCAACTGTGTGTGGCATTTGCTCTTGTTCATCTCATCCTACTGATGCATGTCCCACACTTCAGGATGGTGGTTCTATTTTTCCAGAGCAATCTATTGCAGTAGCTGGTATTTTTCCTAGTAGACCTCAATATCAGCAGTCCCAGCAGCCAAGATATGATCCATTTTCTAATACTTATAACCCTGGCTGGAGGGACCATCCTAACTTGAGATATGGAAATTCTGGTCAGCAACAACAACCTCAACAGCAGCAGCAATTTAGATACTAAGCTGTAGGTCCTAGCAACAAATACCAACCACCTACATTCAGACAACAACAAACTGTGCAGCCACCTGTGCAGCAGCCCCTCATGTTGCCAAGTCCAGTAACCACTCCATCCGAGCCATCATTGGAAGATTTGACGAAACAGATGGCTACAAATAATGTCCAGTTCCAACAAAATGTCAATGCCACCATTCAGAACCTGTAAACTCAGATTGGGCAGCTGGCCACCACCGTAAGTGAATTAAAAAGTCAAGGGTCGAACCAATTGCCTTCACAAACAGTCAACAACCCAAGAGGCAATGTAAGTGCCATTAGCTTGAGAAGTGGCAGAGAAGTTGATGGTCCTACTCCACCACAACCTAAACTACAAGTGCAGCAACCAGAAGATGACCAGAAACAGAAGAAAGTGGATAGCTCAGTCCAAAAATCTGTGACACAAAAGAAATGTGCAGAGAATTCAAATCTGGCCATTCCACTACCTTTTCCAAACAGAGTCACCCAGTCCAAGCATACTGCGCAAACAGAAATAGAAAGAGAAGTCATGGACACATTCAGGAATGGTGGAAATCAATATTCCCTCCTTGATGCAATCAAGCAGATTCCCAAGTATGCCAAATTCCTCAAAGAGTTGTGTACTCACAAGAGAAGACTTAAGGTACTGAGAAAATAAGCATGGGCATAAATGTTTCGCAATGATTCTACCAAGCATGCCACAAAAATGCAAAGATCCTGGAACTTTCACAATTCCTTGCACGATAGGTAACTCCAAATTTGAACATGCAATGCTAGACTTGGGTGCTTTAATTAATGTCATGCCTATGTCAATATATCAGTCCTTGAACATTGGCACTTTGCAACCTCATTTGGTATAGTGATTCAGTTGGCAAATAAGACCACTTTGCTCGCTCATCCTGCAGAGTGCTAGAAGATGTGTTAGTTCGGGTGAATGAGCTAATTTTTCCAGTGGACTTCTATATTCTAAACATGGAAGATGAGTCTTCAACAAACCATGCTCCATTGATCCTAGGCAGACCTTTCCTCAAGACAGCCAAGACCAAGATAGATGTGCATGCTGGCACCCTTTCCATGGAATTTGGCGACGATGTGGTACAATTTAACATTTTTGAGGCCATGAGACATCCCCTAGAGGAGCATTCTTCTGTTTTCCATGTTGATGTGATTGATATGCTAGTTGACGATGCTTATGCTGATATTTATGCTGAATTTCCTGATATTACTGATTTTCTGGATTCTGTCACTTGTGATATATGTGTTAGCTGTGATACTGAACCATGTGCTGCATGTGCTGAGATTTATGCAGTTATGAGTGATGATGCAGGTGCTTATTTGACTGATGCAGCATATGAAAATATGAGTCAAAATTATGTCAAATTTAATGCTGTTGAGTTGCTTGTTTCAAATAGCTTGCTGCCTTCTATTGTGCATCCCCCATCCTTAGAGTTAAAGACTTTGCCAGATCACCTTAAATATGCATATTTGGAAGATGGTGAGAAGCTGCCAATGATTGTCGCTAAGAATCTACAACCTGAACAAGAAGAAAAATTATTGCAGGTTTTGAGGTAGCATAAGCGAGCCATCGGATGGACACTTGCAGACATTCCTGATATTAGTTCCTCCACATGTATGCATAGGATTTTATTGGAAGAGGGTACCAAGCCAGTGAGGCAACCCCAAAGGAGACTAAATCCCCTGATTCTGGATGTGGTGAAGAAGGAAGTGACTAAGCTGCTGCAAGCTGGCATTATTTATCCCATATCTAACAGTAAATGGGTGAGCCCAGTACAAGTGGTTCCAAAGAAATCTGGAGTCACAGTAATTACAAATCAGAACAATGAGCTCCTACCCACAAGAATCCAGAACAGTTGGCGGGTGTGCATTGATTATAGGCGGCTTAACCAGGCCACTAGGAAAGATTATTTTCCATTGCCTTTCATTGATCAGATATTGGAGAGACTGGCTGGCAAGTCGCATTACTGTTTCTTGGATGGATATTCGGGCTATTTTCAGATTCATATAGCCCCAGAAGACCAAGAGAAGACCACTTTCACCTGTCCATTTGGAACATTTGCATACAGGAGAATGCCCTTTTGGTCCAGTGCAACGCTCCTAAACCTTTCAAAGGTGTATGGTCGATGATCTTCTCTCGAATTTTTAGAGAGTTGCATGGATGTGTTTATGGATGATTTTACTGTCTATGGCTCTTCCCTTGATGCATGTTTGGATAGTTTGGATCGGGTTTTGCATAAGTGCATTGAAACTAACCTTGTCCTGAATTTTGAAAAATGTCATTTCATGGTAGAACAGGGTATAGTTTTAGGGCATATAGTATCTAGCAAGGGTGTTGAGGTAGATCCTGCAAAAATAGATGTCATTTAATGCCTATCTTACCCCACATGCGTGCGGGAGGTTCGTTCTTTCCTTGGTCATGCAGGTTTCTATCGGCGGTTCATAAAGGATTTTAGCAAAATTGCCCTTCCACTGTCCAACTTGTTGCAAAAGGATGTAGAGTTTCACTTTGACCGAAGATGTAAGGATGCCTTCAATCACTTGAAGCAAGCATTGACCAATACACCTATCATCCACCACCGATTGGACACTCCCATTTGAACTCATGTGTGATGCCTCTAATTATGCATTGGGAACTGTCCTTGCACAGAGAGTCGGCAAAGTACCTCATGTCATTTCCTATGCTTCGAGGACTTTAGATGCTGCACAAGCCAACTACACTACAACCGAAAAGGAACTTTTAGCAATTATTTTTGCTTTAGATAAATTTCGATCATATTTGCTTGGTTCTATAGTGGTTGTATTTTTAGATCATGCAGCTTTGAAGTTTCTCCTGAAAAAGCTCGATGCAAAGCCTAGGTTGATTAGGTGGATGTTACTCTTATAGGAGTTTGATATTGATATCAGAGATAAGAGTGGAGCAGAGAACCTGGTGGCAGATCACTTGAGTCGGATTGAGAGAGAGGCAGATTCTTCTCCTATCCATGATGTCTTCCCTGATGAGCAGCTTTTCAAGCTGCAAGGTAACATTCCTTGGTTTGTTTGATTTGATAAATTTCTTAGTTCTTGGTTTTTCCTGCACATTTTATTAGGGCTCAGATTGATAAATTGAAGAGTGAGTCAAAATATTATGTGTGGGATGACCCTTATCTGTGGAAATTTTGTAGTGACTAAATCATTAGGAGATGCGTGCCTGATAATGAATTCCATTATATTCTTAGCTTTTGTCATACACTTGCATGTGGCGGTCATTTTGGTCCCCAAAGGACTGCTAGGAAAGTTTTGGACTCTGGATTATATTGGCCCACTCTATTTCATGATGCATATGTATTTTGTAAATCTTGTGATCAATGCCAAAGAATAGGAAACACTTCTCGAAGGAATGAGATGTCCCAGAAATCCTTATTGTTCTGTGAGATTTTTGATGTATGGGGTATTAATTTTATGGGACCCTTTCCTATTTCTTTTGGTTTTGTTTACATTTTGCTAGCTGTTGATTATGTATCCAAGTGGGTGGAGGCGAAAGCTACTCGGACTGATGATTCCAAAGTTGTTGTGGATTTTGTTAGATCACAGATTTTCTGCAGGTTTGGAGTTCCGAAGGCCATCATCAGTGATCAGGGTTCACATTTTTGTAATCGAAGCATGGAAGCTTTGATGAAAAAGTATGGGTCTTGCACGAGTTTCTACACCTTACCATCCCCAAACTAATGGGCAAGCCGAGATTTCCAATAGGAGATCAAGCGGATACTCCGAAAGGCAGTTCAACCTAACGAGAAAGGATTGGAGCAAGAGGCTTGAGGATGCTTTATGGGCTTACCGGGACTGCTTATAAGACACCAATCGGGATGTCTCCGTATCGGATTATTTTTGGAAAAGCCTGCCACCTGCCGGTGGAAATTGAGCATCGTGCACTCTGGGCAGTGAAAAGGTGCAACTTGGACCTAGATTAAGTAGGTATGGAGAGGAAGCTGCAGTTGCAGCAATTGGAGGAGATCCGCTTGGAGGCTTACGAAAGTTCCAAACTTTATAAGGAGAAGACCAAAGCCTTCCATGATAAGTTGATTCTGAGGAAAACATTCGAGATTGGTCAAAAAGTTCTCCTCTATAACTCCCGCCTCCGACTCATGCCTGGCAAATTAAGGTCTAGATGGGATTGACCATTTATTGTTACTAAGGTTTTTCCTTACAGGTCTTGTATTCAGATTAAAAGTGAGGTCACTGCCAAAGCTTTCATCGTAAATGGACACCGCCTCAAACAGTATCATGAACTTCCAGAAAATGCAGAAATAGAGGTGATGAACCTTCTCCATCCGCATTATGAATAAAAAAAAGAGAAAATAAAAAAAATAGCTGTGTGCCCGACAATGAGGTAGGTAGTGCCATTAAATTTTGTCACTCGGAAGCATGTGGAGGTCATTTTTTCTTCTTCAGCGACAACATCTGTGAAAATCTTGCAGTATAAATTTTATTGGCCTACTTTATTCAAGGTCTGTTACACCTTTTGCAAAAGCAGCGGAAATTGGTCAAAAAAGTTCTGCTTTGAGATTATTATCTGCACCTACTCCTTGGAAAATTGAGATTTAGGTGGCGCGGTTCTTTTGTTGTCAAACACGTGTATCCTCTGGGGCCGTAGATATTGAGGATCCTAGGAATGGTAATGCGCTTAAAGTTAATGGACAAAGATTCAACCATTCCTGGAAAACCAAGTTCTTGAGTTCTTTGTGTTGCCGGTTAAGTGGTGGATACAGTACTCCGTGACTCTCAAGTCGGTTTATTTTTCAGTTTCCCAAAATAATTGAACCCTTCTTCTCCTTCAAAATGGATGTCATTCTTTCAAACCTGAGCAAACATTTTCCTTCTCTTCCTCACAATGCTCTGAGAAAAATCTACAAAGTTCGATGTGAAAGATTGAGACTGTTAATGCATAAAGGTATGCCGAAAGATGTACTGTTGGATAATTGAAGCAAAGGTCCGATTAGCGGTGAGTCCTCAATTTCATTTGACTCATATATGCCCGGTCTTGGAAGAAGTTCATATTCTAAAAGGAGAAGAGCAAAAAGGTTACAAGTCTGTCACAAATGTGGACGATGGAACTGTAACAAGCGATGTCGTACTTTGGGGATGGTTTCCGCAAATAGAGAAGATAAAATTTTTTTCATTAAGAATGGACTGAGTAAGGAGTCATTAGATGATATCTTATTGACTCTTGAGACGCATTCTTATGGATTGGTGCATCGTGAAATTCTTAAATTGTGGAATCTCTTCAAGGATGAAGAAAAACGCTACAGTCTTGGGAATCTGACTCTAAAAGACCCTGTTTGCCAATTTATAAGAAAATTAGATGAGAAGCTTGTCCTCGACTCATAGAAGACGTTTAAGCCGTTACTGGACGTTAAACCAGAGGCAAATGTGAGCCATATCCACAAACAATCTGTACGTATCATCCTCTTCTTCTTCTTCATATCATCTTTCAAACAAAAAAAAAAAAAAAAAAAAAAAAAAAAAAAAAAAAAAAAAAAAAAAGAAAAGAAAAAAAAAAAAAAAAAAAAAAAAAAAAGAAAAGATTCTTGTGTTTTAAATTCAACCTTTTCTCGACAACCATCAACCTACCCTTATAGGTGCAATTATTCCCCTTTCCATTCTTTTTCTTATTTAAACACTCCATTTTCTCCATTTTCCTTCAACTCAGAAACACTCAAAGAGAGGAAGAGTATAGAATGGGGCCTTCTATTCGTAATCTCAAAAATGTCTGTGTTTTTGTGGGTCAAGTTATGGGAAGGGATTAGAGTTTGTAAACGCAGCTAACACTCTTGGTCGATCACTTGCTGCGAGGAATATTCATCTTGTATATGGGGGAGGTTGTCGTGGGTTAATGGGAGCTGTATCACTTTCTGCTTTTATAAGAGGCAGTCAAGTTTTAGGTGTTATTCCTAAACCTTTAACTGAAAATAACATCACCGGAAAGACAGTTGGAGAAGAAATTCGGTAACATCTATGCATGGACGAATGAAAAGAATGGTTGACAATTCGATGCATTTCTTGTCTTACCAGTGTGGTTTTGGTACTTTGGAAGAAAATTTTCAAATTGTCTCTTGGGCCGAATTGAACATCCACCATAAACCCATTGGTTTGTTGAATGTTAATAATTTCTTTGATCTTTTGTTATCTTTTCTTAACAAAGTCAGGAACGTAAATTTATCACTCATTCGGCAAGAAGACAACTTCTTATCTCTGCCTCCACTATTGATGAGCTCATTGCTAAATTAGAAGCTTTTGAGTATGTACCTGATAAGGTATTGACTCAGATAGATTGGTCAACAGGAAGCAACAAAGGAAGTAACAAGAAAAGAAAGCCAGATCTGGAACTTCATCTTTAATGGGTTTGATTTTATTGTATTTTGTTTCTGTTTAAATTTGTGTCAGCTTTCTCCAACAGGTAATATCTTCTATCCTTTACTCATCTATATTTTAACATTGAGGACAATGTTGTGATCTAGTTGGGGGGGAAAGATAGTTGACCCAAAAAAAAAATTTGTTGTTATTTTGTTTGGAAAGCATGATATGATTGACATGGACTTATTAAACCAATTAGTGATGGCAGAGTAAGGAGTAATTTTACTCTTGAGACGCATCTTAATTGGTGGCAGAGTAAGGAGTTTTTTTTAGGTAGTAATTATTTAGTATTAAATTGTGAAAGTACTAAAGTTTTATTATTTGATTTCTTTTCAAGGTCGATGCGTTGACCGACAAAGGTGCTTCTTTTCTGCTTGGCGTTGATTCACTTATTATCATGTTGTGTTGCTCTTTTCTATATCTCTCTTTCACATTGAGGGTAATGTTATATTAAGTGTGGTGGGGGAGATTTTAGTATTTTTTTTTGTTTAAAAAAAAAGTTCATTGCATGATTGAATAACTTTTCTCCCTTCTTGAACTAATATGCTTGGTGATGGATGATTGAATTGATGAATTGAGTTTGATGGATGCATACCTTGTGAGATTTTGAGCCTAATGGATGGATTCAACATTTATGTCATTCTCTTCTTTCTTGTGTGATTTTCACTCATGTTAATGGCCACTCTAGAACTTGCTTTGATTCTTTTTGAGGCTACATTTCACTTGCATGCATGAACATGATTGAGGCCATCTTTCTTAATTAGCTAGTTTAACCGAATAGCCAACCTTGTTTTTAATATGATATCAAGCACTCTTTTGACTTCTTGAAAATTCTCTGATTCCTACCAACCTTTTATATTTTCCTTTACTTAACACATTTGAACTTATTTGATCATTCCTTGTTTCTAGCCCATTATGTGCCTTAAATGAAAAATCGTGTTCTTACTTTACCTTAGGGAATAAAAGAACAATAGCTTGGTTAATGGATGAGTTTTTTTTGAACAAGTGTGGGGGTGTGTGTACAAAATGGTTGTTAAAAAAGGAAAGAGTGTCTAAAAAAATAAAAAATAAAAAATGTATGTATATAGTTATGTTCATATATATATATAAAAAAAAAAAAAAAAAAAAAAAAAAAAAAAAAAAAAAAAAAAAAAGGGATTGGGAAATAAATATGTAAAGGGATATACATTAGAGTTGGGATGAACTTTTATGCTTGATATTTGAACTCAGCTCTCATTTGCTTTTATTCCCTTTGGTATTTATCTTCTCATATCCATTTTATCCTCTTTTGTTACCTTGACCTTACTACAACCTTGAATAAAGTCCTCATGATTTGTGTGTGCATGTATTTTGAGTAGTGGAGAAGTAGAAGTTAAGCAAGCTTATAGTAGTGCAATTTTCATGGGTTGAATTGAGTGAAATACCTACCTTTTAAACACTTGAGAGATTGAGAGGGAATCTTGTGAAGATCTATCATTCTCGATTCATGTTGAAGATACCTTGCTTGTTGGTTTGAGATGTGGAGAATTGTTAACTCATGAATGTTTTGATCCCTTGAACCTTTGGTTGTTCTTCTTGATTGTAAAATTTTGGGCTCTTGAATGTCGTTGGAATTTAAATTTTTGTTAATCTCTTATGTCCTTGTTTTGGTCTTGAGTTTTGCCTAGGAGTGCAAAAAGCTAAGTGTGGAGGAATTTGATAATCACATATTTTATTCATTAAGAAACCCTTATGTTTAGTCATTTACACTCTCCATATTCTTAATTGATTGAGTTTGGTATGATTTTGTGAGTTTGAGCTCAAATTGGTCCTAATTGAATATTTTCAGCATTATTGAGATTTGACACTGTTTCTGTATTTTGGTCATAACTTGAGTTTCTGATATCTGATAATCATGAATTTTACCTTGTAGGAAAGCTGAGAGGAAGCTCTACAACTTTGATGAAGAGCTCAAAGTCCTAAACAGATGTCTAAGGGACCTAAGTTTATATGGAAGTCAGAATACGGGTTCTGTCACTAGAATCCGAACGGTGTGCACTCATAAAATCATATCTCAAGCTGTAATAATGGAGATGGGTTGAAATTTGGATAGTTGATAGTTAAGATCCAAATAAACAACTTTCATGAAGAACACTTTTTGAAAAAATGAAGTCTAATGGGTCAGTTTGAGCTTGCAAGTCAGAATAGAGGTGCTGAAGTTGGGTTTGAGTAACCTGCGGTATTTGGGTCATATCTTGGGCTGTAGGAAGCCAAATTGGACGATCTAGATATGCATGTTATAGCCAAGACAAAGATCTACAACTTTCATAAGAGTAATTTTCATGGGTCTGTAGTATAGTTGGTCGTTTTTGGCTTCCAAGTCAGACAAGAAATTTTCGTCCTCACCAACCCTCTCAACTACTTCACTCACCAACCCTCTCAACTACTTCACTCACCAACCCTCTCAACTACTCTACTCACCAACCCACTCAACCACCCCACTCATCCACCCACTCTCCTTTGTCATTTTATTACCCTAGACTTCTATAAAAAGCACCATTGGTTATCATGAAAAAATAAGTTGTATTCTCCTTCATTTCTCTCATAGTTTCTTCTTGTTTCTTCATAGTTTCTCATAGCTTTTGTATATTTTGATGTTTCCCTTCGTGGTAATGGAGGGCTAAGCTACTTTCGGTCAATTTAGAACTCTTGAAGAGATTGTGGTTTGGATTCTTGAGACCTTGGTTATGTATTGTATTTGATTTGTAATTGAATTTCTCTTTTCTTCTTCTTCTTTCTTCTTCTTGATCTTGAATGCATGAATGGTGATTCTATTTATGTTGATCTGATTTGATCTTAGTTTAAGATTGAGATTTGTGATAAAACTTAGAACTGATTAATCTAAACTAATCACATAAATAAAGATTGAGATTTGTGATGAAACTTAGAAATGATTGATCTAAATTAATCACAGTAGTTGAATAGGTTAGGTTACTGATTTGTGCCTAAGTTAATTGAATTCGGTACTTGAAATTAACATAGATATTCATGAATGGTGTGATTGCGGATTTGTGTTTATCACTTGTTAATTGAATTCTAGACGATCGTCTAGTATGAATTCTGGATTTGATGCAGAGATCTCGGTTAGATCCAAATTAACAATTCAATTGCGCTTCAAGTGTTCTATGAAGGGTCTATGATTGAATCCACCCAATCTTGGATAGGTTTCTAAATTGACTGCTCTTTAATTATTATTTCTTCCTTTAATTTTGTTAAGTGCGATCTTAAACTGTCAAACCCCCCTTTGCTAACTTTCACTTGATTTGATTAAATTGCATCTACAATCCTCGTGGAGATGATCCGGTGTTGTCACTGTGCTACAAGCTTAGGTAATAACTTCGGTTATAATTTTGACTGAGTTTGGCGCTCGTCAATGCATATGAAAATGTAGTCTCAAAAAGAATCAAAACAAGTTCTAGAATAACAATTTCATGAGTGAAATTCACACAAGAAAGAAGAGAATGGTACAAATGTTTAATCCATTCATCAATAAGCTCAAAATCTCACAAGGCATAATTCTATCATTCTCAGTCCACCAATTCAACATGCATAACCAAGCATGTGAATTTTAAGAAAGAAGACCATTTACTCAATCATGTAAATTTCTCTGAATTTGAATTGCTACTTCCACACAAACTAGTTGTCTACCCCAACTAGGATGCGTCTCAAGAGTAAAATTTACTTCTTACTCTGTCATCCTTAACTGGTTTAGTAAATTACTAACAAATATATAAACACAATAAATATATTAATACACACACTTTCTAAAAAAAAATTTGATTTTTTTTACACAACTATCCTTCCCCCCAACCAGATCACAACATTGTCCTCAATGTTAACAATTAAATCCAGACTGAAGAAATAATCTTCAATATACATCAAAGAAATTATTGGGACAAAATTAAACAAAGTAATGGGAAGAAGTCACATACCCAAAATGCTTAGATGAGAAGAGAATAACTACATCTTGACAATGGTTAGCAATGACAAAATAAATGACATAAAATGAAATAAACAAGCATGCAAACATTTTTTTTTGGGTTCTTTTATTTTATAATTTTTTTTGTTGGCTGAAACTATTTACATCCCCATACAAAAGCTCTGAAATTTAGGAGGCACTTAAGCCGACTTAATAAAAACACGAAATACTAAAAACTTACCTTAGCTTTGGTAGACAGGATCGTTTACCAAAGTCTCTACTACATCTGAATCCTTCAACTCAAGTTATAGCTTCAACCGCTGACCATTTACCTTCTTCCAAATTAATTTTATAAGAACAGACTAAGGGACAAACACCTTTTTTTATCAATAATGCTCCAACCTTTCTTAAGAAACTCCTTAAACTTTGGTTGCCATGCCTGGGTGTCATGATCTTGAGTTTTATCAAAAATAGTAGAAATATCAACTACATCAGAGAGATTACTGATAGAATCAAACTCAGAATTGACAAGAAAATCCTCAAGGGGATCAAAATCATAGGTTGTAGAAACTCCTCTATCCATGATTGAGTCAATCATGTATGTTTGGTGGCCCTCGTCATCATTTTCTGGCTTAACAAGACCTTTTGTCACCTCAGGTTCCTTGGGTAGCTCAGCATCACTACTATCTTGATTCTTTTTCACATCCTCTAGCTCATTCACACTCAAGGAGTTCATCACTTTAGACACTTGCCTCTTTATCTCCTTACTTTCTTCAACAACCTGTCCATTCCTAAAGGTTATCACTGACTTGACTTGATCTATTTGTTGGTTTTATGAATTACCATCATTTAGACTATATTGACCCTTGGAATTTAGTTGAGGTTGAGAAGGAAATTTTTTTTTCTCGTGAATGGTGAGTGCATAAGAAAGTTTAGCAATAGTATCTTTTATGTCAATCATGACTTGAGTGTTTTGATTAATAATGACATCTTGCTTTTCCATGAATGCATGCAATGTTTCTTCAAGGTTATTCCTGTATGGTGGGACAAAAGGTGCATATCCTTGAAAATTTTGAGAGCTCTGTTGTGCCCGAGAAGGTGATGGTTGAATGAATTGTGCCTGATTGTTGGTCCTCCAACTGAAGTTCGGGTGATTTCTCAATCCCGGATTGTATGTAACTGAAAAAGAAGAAGTGAGTGACTTTTTAAAATTATTCATTACATTTACTTGCTCATGCATAATTTCTTTAAAAATAGAAATTTTTGGACATTCATTTGTTGAGTGTCCCAATTCATCACAAATGCTACAAATTTCTTCATTTTGCACAGATTTAATTTCTTTCACTTTCCCTAATTCTATAGCTTCAATCTTTCTAACCAAACTAGCAAACCTTGCATTTAGATCTTCTTCTTGACTAAGGTGATATTTTCCTTTACTAGCATTTGCAAGGTTAGATCTAATTGAATTTTCAGAAGAATTAGTACCATGTCAAGATTGAGAATTTTCAGCCAAATGATCTAAATAGTCTAAAGCTTCTTCAGGTTCTTTATCAAGAAACTCACTATTGCACATTGTTTCCACAAATTGTTTAGTTTCGGGTGTTAACCCTTCATAAAAGAAGCTTATAGTGTGTCATTTTTAAAACCATGATGTGGGCAAGAATTTAACAAATCTTTAAAACGTTCCCAACTTTGAAAATATGCTTTATTTGAATTTTGGAAAAAATTTTGAATTTGTCTTTTCAAAGCATTGGTTTTATGTATTGAAAAAAATTTCTTTAAAAACTCACATTGCATTTCTTGCCACGTGCCAATTGATCTTAGTTTCAAAGTGTTAAGCCAAGTTTTTGCTTTATCTTTCAAAGAAAAAGAAAACAATTTAAACTTAACAACCTCTTCAATGCAAGTTTGATCATGAAAAGCAGTACATACTTCCTCAAATTCTTTTAAATGTAAATATGGGCTTTCAGATTCTAAACCATGAAAATTAGGAAGTAAAGAAATCATACCTGGCTTAAATCTAAAATTGTTAGCATTGAGTGGAAAGATAAAACATGATGGACTAGAATTTCGAGATGGTTGCAAATACTCACGCATGATTCGCAACGGTTGATTTTCATGTTCATCATGCACACTTTCATTTTCAGCCATTATGTTTGATATGTGTGATTGTGATCCAGACAAATCAATATATAAAGTACTAGGATTAACTTTAACTAAACGACCAACATTTGAATCACGATACCAATTAAGCATAAATAAGTAACTTAAAATAGAAAAGAAAATGTACAAGCTAGCACTGTAAACCGTCCATTAAATATTAACAAAGATGCGGTATAAACCAGCCACCAAATATATATTAACACTAAGGTGTGGTAATAAAGCAACCACTAAATAAAAAAATAACAAAGGTGTGGTATGAACTAACCACCAAATATATATATATAAAAGGTGTGGTAATAAACCAACCACCAAATAAAAAAAATAATAAATGTGTGGTATGAACCAACCACCAAATAAAAAAAATAACATATAGAAAATAAAAATGCAAAAAGTAAATTACGAGAAAAGTAAAAGGGAGAGTTTCCCCCTGTTAGTATGTACAAAAAAATAAAAGGGAGAGATTTCCCCCACAAAGTTAGTAAAGTACAGAAAAAAAATAAAAGGGAGAGGTTCCCCCACTAAGTTAGTGCGTAAAATAAAAGGGAGAGTTCCCCCCCACTAAGTTAGTATATACAGAAAATAAAAGGGAGAGTTTCTCCCACTAAATTAATATGTACAAGAAAATAAAATAGAGAATTATCCCCACTGTACAAAAATTAAAAGGGAGAATTACCCCAACTAAGTTAATATGTACAAAGAAAATAAAAGGAAGAGGTTCTCCCACTGTTAATAAGTTAGTATGTACAAAAGAAAAAAATTAAAAGAGTAGAAAATATATACAAAATATTTACACCAGAAATTTGTTCTTCAAATCAAGTCCCCGGCAACGGCGCCAAAAACTTGATGCACACTTTCTAATTGTCGCATTTGCAAATCCAAATGCAGGTTGTCTCAAGTAATAAATTTCTCGGTGAGTCCGAGGTCGATCCACAGGGAATTGTTGAAGATTAAAGTGAAGTAAATATTTTGTTACTACGATTAAAATTATTTACTTGAGTAAAAAGATTCACTCTTGGTAAATAAAGTAAAGGTAAGATTAATTCCTTTTATAACTCAATTAGAATCCTCGCAACAAGGAGGTTCCAATCGAAAAATATAACGTTAAAAGTTCATTTAAAATAATATACGTAATTATATTATGTTTCCAAAAAATATTACCACCACTTATAAATGGGTTAAAGCATTCATTGTGCCAATATTTTGTCTACAATAAATCAAGAACTCCACTTTATAAGGAGAGTTTCTAATACCACCACTTGTAAATGGGTTAAAGCATTCATTGTTCCAATCTCTTGTCTACAACAAATCAAGAACTCTACTTTACAAGGAGGGTTTCTAAATTGATTGGAAACAAAATACAATACGTATAATGACCACTTGAAAATATATCATTTAAGCACAATAGAGAAATTAATCTAACCTTGTTTCATTACTAAGAGCTTCACTCTTTCACCCAAGCAAAATGAAACTTAGTTACTCATAAATAAGAAGAAAGAAAGAGAGAAGAAGAAGAAGAAGAACATGACTTTAATTTAGAATAAAGGAAAATTACTACAAGAAAACCTAGTAACAAAATGGCATCATTTTGGTAACTAACACCTAACACCTTTAATGATCTGCCAAGACCCTCTTTTATAGATGATTAAAGATACAAAATGACAAGGGGGTTGAGTCATTAGTGAGTGGATGAGTGGAAAATGCCAAATGACTTTTGGTGAGTGAAAAATTATGAAGATTCCTTGTCTCCGAAATCATTTAGCTCTGAAGTCATTGAATGCGTGTGAATGAGAAATTATGATCTTCATAAAAGTTGTAGACCTAGATCTTAGCTTTCAAATGGATTTTGTTTGAGTTTAATATCATTTTTATAACTCCAGATAAGTTCAAATTACTGCACACTGCTTAGGCCCAGTCACAGCTTCTCTATTCTGACTTGTAAGCCCAATATCACCTATTAGGCTTCAGATTCTGGAAAAGTGTTTAACATGAAAGTTTTAGATATAGGTCTCAAATATTCAGAATCAAAATTGCAGCCCATTTGACAACTTCTAGCCCAAAATTTGGTATGAACAGTACACATAGGTCAAGCTGTCAGGAACAACACTCTAGTTCTTGCTTCAACCCCAATTTGAGTTATCTACTCATGTGATTGGGCCTTTGAGGTCTTCATGAAAGTTATAGAGCTCTCTCTTATCTTTAAAATGCCACCAGATTCACCTCATTTGGCCACCTACATCCCAAGATATAGTCCAAATACAGAAATAATATAAGACGTAAATTATGCTGAAAAATTTAATTAAGTCCAATTTGAGTCCAAACTTATAAAACATAATCAAACTCAATCAATTAAGTACATGGAGAGTGTAAATGACTAAAAATGAAGACTTATTAATGTATCAAATATGTGATCATCAGTTACGTTGATAAGTATTTAAAATGAATTGAATAAAGACAAAAACATAAGTTACGTACAGGAAAAAGTGAGTTACTCTGAAAAACTTGAGAAACCAAGTTTATTTGAATAGTCATTCTCCCATTCGAATAAACCTTTTTTCAATGTTGCAGATGAAATGTTTTATTCGAATAAACAATAGTTTATTCGAATAAAACTATTTGTAAACTCAATTTATAACGCTCTATCATGGGTTTATTCGAATAAGAGAATTCTTATTCGAATAATCCAATCAAAATGTTATTTTGCTGAAATATAATTCTGTAAAGCCTGATTATGTTTATTCAAATAAAGAGAGATTTTATTCGAATAAACCATGTGAAAAATACACTTTATGAAATATTTTTAAAAGGATTTATTCGAATAAATCAGGTTTTACTCGAATAAATTTGTCAAGTTTCATGTTGCAGAAAATAACATGTTACTGTTTCATCAATGTTAAAACAGATTAAAAGAAAATAAATGCAAAGTGATGGACTTGGAGGTATGGGTGATAGAAATAAAGAGCAAAGAATGGTATTTTTGACACTTCCTACCTATTCTTTCAGAATTTGGCTTAGGGTAATGTAGTTGGAGATAGTGGGGTTGAAGATGATGAAGTTGAATATGCAGAAAATAGAGGCTATTCTCGTGGGTTGAGTGGCTGTGTTTTGTGACGGGATTAGGGAGGCTGCAATGCTATTTATAGAGCCCTGACAACTGTCGAGATTACCAAATTTAAATCAATTTATAACTGATTTACCAAAATTACTTGCAGCATAAGGTAACACCGGGTTGAGCCTGTAGATCATTCTAATTATGAAGTCAAATTAAGAGGTTAATAAACAGAGGGAAAAAGTTTCGCAAGATTAAACAACAAAGAGCAATTAAAATGAGTAAACAAGATTAGGAAAACAACCAATCCAAGAGAATTAACCAATCTTGATTTTAATCCATCCTTGATCTTTATAAATCCGTTCAACTATCAACCAAATCCTTGGTCTTAGATCACATCAAGACGCCTCTCAATGATCCATGGATCTTCTACTAGAAATGCTTCTAGAATTCAATTAATTAAGGTTAGACAAATTAAGCATCCATCCAAAACTCAAATTAACTTAAAAACCAAGATCCAACCAAGCTAAAAATTCATCAAACACCTTTGATGCATTGTTTAGCCTCTGAATTCATCTCTTGGCATATGATAATTATGCAATTAACATATGCAAATCCTAATCAAATTAAGCATTAAATTAGAATTTAAACAAGAGAAGAAGAGAAAGAGAAACTTGATTAATAGATGAATATATAGCAATTAAAACAAGATCTCAAGATTAATCATCAAGAATGTCAATCTCTTGGATTGATTAAAGAAGTTTAGCTCTCCATAGCCACCACCATTGGAGAACCTTCAAGAACCATACAAAAAATGAAAATAACAAAGAGAGAGGAGGAGAGGAAGAGAAGAAGAGAAGTCTCCCAAAATCAAAAACTAAAACTACAATCACACTTCTATGTAAAAGCTCTCCATTATTTTATCACAAATCTGATTGCTCTCCTCTTAATCATCCACTAAGAGTCAAAAGTGGTTCACCTACTTTTGTTAATTATTCCTCCATTATCAAAGTGTGTCTCTCACCTTCCAATAAATTATTTTCTCATTATGAAAGTGTGTCTCCCACCTTCCAATAATTCCTCCACTTTTTCCATGTTTCCATCTTTTGGATTTCTATCACAATCTCTTATTCAAATCAAGTCCATCAGATAGCCTTTGAAGTAAGCTTTCCAAGGAGTGCTCATATGCTTAATTTGGGCTTGAAATGAGTGAGATATGCCCAAAATAGTGAAGGTGTGTCCAGAATTCGTAATAGTACTGCTGGTCCAACTTCAAGGCTGTATTTGACTATGTAAACATCCGAATTTTTCAATTTGACATTCACAAAACTTGTAGATCTTTTTCTCATCTTTCCTAACATATAAAGAACATCAAAATCAGAGATCTACAACTCAAGTTATGGTCAAAATACTAAACCACTATCAATATACATTAAAATCCAAAATTTTTGCTTTAAAGCCCAATTCAACCCAATGATCTAAATGAGTGCTAAGATCACTTAATTACAATTTGGACATCATTAATAAGGTAATTGTGTAGATAATTAATATGATAAAAATCATAATTATCAAATACCCCCACATTTACTCTTTTGCACGTCCTCGAGCAAAACAGAAAAAACCAAAATTAGGAAACAAAGAAAAACAAAACAAACTAAAGGTAGAAACTCTAAAAGACTCAATTTCAAATGACATTCAAGAATGTAAAAGTTATAAGCAAGAAAAATAACTAAAGATTTAAGGGAACAAGTAAGGTATCATCAATTTGAAAAGAATGAATCAAGAATGATAGATTCTCACAAGATACATTCTCAATCCCTCAGTTACGGGATAAGTATTTCACTCAATTCAATCCATGAAAATTGCACTACCATAAGCTTGCTTATTTTCTACTTCTCCACTACTCAAAACACATGAACACAAAAATCAAGAGGACTTTATTCAAGGTTGAAATGGGGCCAAGGTAAGGAAAAAAAACAATATAGATATGACAAGTTAAACACCCAAGAGAATAAAAGAGCATTGGGAAGGAACTCAAATGACAAGTAACAAACATGAATTTTTATCCCTCAACTCCAAATAATACACATTCTCTTCACATATTTCCTTCACTTTCCTTCTTTTTTTTTTTTTCTTTTTTTTTTGAAAAATTCAACCTCTCTTGTAATTTTTTTTCTTTTTATCTTTCTTTATTTTTTTAAATATTTTTTTTCTTCAAACACTTTGAATATTGCACACACACACTAATCAATATTACACAACCCCCACACTTGAACTGTTAATTATTCACAAACCAAAGAGCTCCTCCAATGAAAATGAACCAATGCTCTTCCATTCCCTAAGGTAAGGTAAAATATGATTTTTTCACATAAGGCATATACTGAGCTAAAACAAAGAATAAGCAAGTAAGCTCAAAGGGATTAAACAAAGGAAATAATGCAGGGTTGGTGATAATCACATATTTTATTCATTAAGAAACCCTTAGGTTTAGTCATTTACACTCTCCATATTCTTAATTGATTGAGTTTGGTATGATTTTGTGAGTTTGAGTTCAAATTGGTCCTAATTGAATATTTTCAGCATTATTAAGATTTGACACTGTTTCTGTATTTTGGTCATAACTTGAGTTCCTGATATCTGATAATCATGAATTTTACCTTGTAGGAAATCTAAGAGGAAGCTCTACAACTTTGATGAAGAGCTCGAAGTCCTAAACAGATGTCTAAGGGACCTAAGTTTACATGAAAGTTAGAATATGGGTTCTGTCACTAGAATCCGAACGGTGTGCACTCATAAAATCATATCTCAAGCTGTAATAATGGAGATGGGCTGAAATTTGGATAGCTGATAGTTAAGATCCAAATAAACAACTTTCATGAAGAACACTTTTTGAAAAAATGAAGTCTAATAGGTCAGTTTGAGCTTGCAAGTCGGGACAGAGGTGCTGAATTTAGGTTTGAGTAACCTGCGGTATTTGGGTCATATCTTGGGCTGTAGGAAGCCAAATTAGACGATCCAGATATGCATGTTATAGCCAAGACAAAGATCTATAACTTTCGTGAAGAGTACTTTTCATGGGTCTATAGTATAGTTAGTCGTTTTTGGCTTCCAAGTCAGACAAGAAATTTTCGCACTCAACAACTTCACTCACCAACTCTCTCAACTACTTCACTCACCAACCCTCTCAACTACTTCACTCACCAACCCTCTCAACTACTTCACTCACCAACCCACTCATCCACCCACTTCCCTTTGTCATTTTGTTACCCTAGACTTCTATAAAAGGCACCATTGGTTATCATGAAAGAACAAGTTGTATTCCCCTTCATTTCTCTCATAGTTTCTTCTTGTTTCTTCATAGTTTCTCATAGCTTTTGTATATTTTGATGCTCCCCTTCATGGTAATGGAGGGCTAAGCTACTTTCGGTCAATTTAGAATTCTTGAAGAAATTGTGGTTTGGATTCTTGAGACCTTGGTTATGTATTGTATTTGATTTGTAATTGAATTTCTCTTTTCTTCTTCTTCTTTCTTCTTCTTGATCTTGAATGCATGAATGGTGATTCTATTTATGTTGATCTGATTTGATCTTGGTTTAAGATTAAGATTTGTGATGAAATTTAGAACTGATTGATCTAAACTAATCACATAAATGAAGATTGAGATTTATGATGAAACTTAGAACTGATTGATCTAAATTAATCACAGAATTGAAAAGGTTAGGTTACTGATTTATGCCTAAGTTAATTGAATTTGGTACTTGAAATTAACATAGATCTTCATGAATGGCGTGATTACGGATTTGTGTTTATCACTTGTTAATTGAATTCTAGACGATCGTCTAGTATGAATTCTGGATTTGATGCAGAGATCTCGGTTAGATCCAAATTAACAATTCGATTGCACTTCAAGTGTTCTATGAAGGGTCTATGATTGAATCCACCCAATCTTGGATAGGTTTCTAAATTGACTGCTTTTTAATTGTTATTTCTTCCTTTAATTTTGTTAAGTGCGATCTTAAACTGTCAAACCCCCCTTTGCTAAACTTTCACTTGATTTGATTAAATTGCATCTACAATCCTCGTGGAGATGATCCGGTGTTGTCACTGTGCTACAAGCTTAGGTAATAACTTCGGTTATAATTTTGACTGAGTTCGGCGCTCGTCAATTGGCTACTTGGTTAAAGTAGCTAATAAAAGAAAGAAGATCTCAATCATGTTTATGCATGCACGTGAAAATGTAGTCTAAAAAAGAATCAAAGCAAGTTCTAGAGTAATCAATTAACATGAATGAAAATCACACAAGAAAGAGGAGAATAGATGTTAAAATCTACCAATATGCTCAAAAACTCACAAGGTATGCATCTATCAAACTCAATCCACCAATTCAAACCATGAACCTTTTACTTGATTTATTTCTACTCATCACTTTAACACAACGTAAAATCCATTCAAAAACACATTTTTCTTTCAAAGCATTGTTTTTGTTTTTTTGTTTTTTTCTTTTTCTTTTAATTTTTGTTTGCATATTTGTTTTTTTGTTTTTTTTTGTAATAAACAAACACATAAAATAAAACCAAAATAATAACAGAAATAGTAACAGAAAAATAAATAACAGGGCTGAAATATCAAAATAGGAAAAATAGCAGAAGCATTAAAATTGAAAACAAAAATAAAAACAGAATGCTAAAATTCCTCCCCCACACTTAAATTGTACATTGTCCGCAATGTAAAGCTCACAAGAAAAACAACATTCCATCAAAATCATCAATTAATGAAGGATAAGTAAAATAAAAGAGAGGAAAGGAAAGAAACATCCTTATCAAGTGGGGTAGATGACTTCTTGTAAGTGGACCTCCTCCAAAATGTCCTCTTGAGCTCCCTCATAAAATGGTTTGAGGCGATGTCCATTGACTGTGAAAGCTTTGGTAGTATTCTCACTTGTAACCTGCACAGCACCATAAGGAAAAATCTTAGTAACAACAAATGGACCAAGCCACCTAGATCTGAGCTTCCCGTGCATGAGCTTGAGGCGGGAGTTATAGAGGAGAACTTTTTGATCAATCTCAAATGTTTTTCTCATGATCATCTTATCATGGAAGGCTTTGGTCTTCTCTTTATAAAGTTTGGAACTCTCATAAGCCTCCAAGCGGATCTCCTCCAATTCCTACAACTGTAACTTTCGCTCCATGCTCGCTTGATTTAGGTCCAAGTTGCACCTCTTTACTGCCCAAAATACGCGATGCTCAATTTCCACCGGTAAGTGGCATGCTTTGCCAAAAATAATCCGATAAGGAGACATCCCAATCGGAGTCTTATAGGTAGTCCTATAAGCCCATAAAGCATCCTCAAGCCTTTTGCTCCAGTCCTTTCTGTTAGGTTGAACTATTTTCTGAAGTATCTGCTTGATCTCTCTGTTGGAAACCTCGGCTTGCCCATTAGTCTGGGGATGGTAAGGTGTAGAAACTCTGTGCAAGACTTCACACTTTTTCATCAAGGCTTCCATGCTCCGATTACAGAAGTGCGAACCTTGATCACAAATGATAGCTTTTGGGACCCCAAACCTGCAGAAAATATATGATCTAACAAAATCTACAACAACTTTGGAATCATCAATCCGAGTGGCTTTTGCCTCCACCCATTTAGATACACAATCCACAGCAAGTAGAATGTAAACAAAACCAAATGACACAGGAAAATGACCTATAAAATCAATACGCCAAACATCAAATATCTCACAGAACAACAAAGGTTGATGGGGCATCTCATTCCTACGAGAAATATTCCCTGTTCTCTGGCATTGTTCACAAGATTTACAAAATAAATATGCATCATGAAATAGAGTGGGCCAATATAATCCAGAGTCCAAAACTTTTCTAGTTATACGAGTAGGTCCAAAATGTCCACCACAGGCAAATGCATAACAAAAGCTAAGAACAGAATTAAACTCATGATCAGGAATGCATCTCCTAATGACTGGGTCACTACAAAATCTCCATAATAAGGGTCATCCCACACATAATATTTTGACTCACTTTTTAGTTTATCAATCTGTGCCTTAGTGAAATGTGCAGGTAGTGCTCTAGCAACCAAGAAATTAACCAAATTTGCAAACCAAGGGATGTTACCTTGCATCTTGAAAAGTTACTCATTAGGGAAGGCATCATGGATAGGAGAAGAATCTGCCTCTCTCTCAATCCGACTCAAGTGATCTGCCACCAGGTTCTCTGCTCCACTTTTATCTCTGATATCAATATCAAACTCCTGTAAGAGCAACATCCACCTAATCAAACGAGGTTTTGCATTAGGCTTTTTTAGGAGAAACTTCAAAGCTACATGATCTGAAAATACAACCACTCTAGAACCAAGCAAATATGATCAAAATTTATCTAAAGTAAAAATAATTGCTAAAAGTTCCTTTTCGGTTATAGTGTAGTTGGCTTGTGCAGCATCTAAAGTCCTCGAAGCATAAGAAATGAAATGAGGTACTTTGTCGACTCTCTGTGCAAGGACAGCTCCCAATGCATAATTAGAGGCATCACACATGAGTTCAAATAGGAGTGTCCAATCTGGTGGCTGGATGATAGGTGTACTAGTCAATGCTCGCTTCAAGTGATTGAAGGCATCCTTGCATCTTTGGTCAAAGTGAAACTCTACATCCTTTTGCAACAAGTTGGACAGTGGAAGGGCAATTTTGCTAAAATCCTTTATGAACCGTCGATAGAAACCTGCATGACCAAGGAAAGAACGAACCTCCCGCACGCATGTGGGGTAAGATAGGCATGAAATAACATCTATTTTTGCAGGATCTACCTCAACACCCTTGCTAGATACTACATGCCCTAAAACTATACCTTGTTTTACCATGAAATGACATTTCTCAAAATTCAGGACAAGGTTAATTTCAATGCACCTATACAAAACTCGAGCCAAACTATCCAAACATGTATCAAAGGAAGAGTCATAGACAGTAAAATCATCCATAAACACATCTATGCAACTCTCTAAAAATTCAGAAAAGATACTGACCATACACCTTTGAAAAGTTCCTGGAGCGTTGCACAGACCGAAGGGCATTCTCCTGTATACAAATGTTCCAAATGGGCAGGTGAAAGTGGTCTTCTCTTGGTCTTCTAGGGCTATATGAATCTGAAAATAGCCTGAATATCCATCCAAGAAGCAGTAATGTGACTTGCCAGCTAGTCTCTCCAACATCTGATCAATGAAAGGGAATGGAAAATGGTCTTTCCCAGTGGCCTGGTTAAGCCGCCTATAATCAATGCACACCCGCCAACTGTTCTGGATTCTTGTGGGTAGGAGCTCATTGTTCTGATTTGCAACTACTGTGACTCCAGATTTCTTTGAAACCACTTGCACGGGGCTCACCCATTTACTATCGGATATGGGATAAATAATGTCAGCTTGCAGCAGCTTGGTCACTTCCTTCTTCACCACATCCAGAATCAGGGGACTTAGTCTCCTTTGGGGCTGCCTCACTGGCTTGGTACCTTCCTCCAATAAAATCCTATGCATACATGTGGAGGGACTAATACTAGGAATGTCTGCAAGTGTCCATCCAATGGCCCGCTTATGCTGCTGCAAAACCTGCAGTAATTTTTCTTCTTGTTCAAGTTGCAGATTCTTAGCCACAATCACTGGCAGCTTCTCCCCATCTTCCAAATATGCATATTTAAGGTGGTTTGGCAAAGTCTTTAGCTCTAAGGATGGGGGATGCACAATGGAAGGCCGCAAGCTATTTGAAACAAGCAACTCAGCAGCATTAAATTTGACATAATTTTGACTCATATTTTCATATGCTACATCAGTCAAATAAGCACCTGCATCATCACTCATAACTGCATAAATCTTAGCACATGCAAAGACATGGTTCAAGATATCACAAATAACACATATATCACAAGTGACGAATCCGAGAAAGTTAGCAATATCGGAAATTCAAGACTCATATCAAAGATAAGTATCATCAACCAGCATTTCAATCACATCAACATGAAAAACTGAATACTCCTCAAGGGGATGCCTCATGGCATCAAAAATATTAAACTGTACCACATTTTCACTAAATTCCATAGAAAGGGTGTCAGCATGCACATCTATCTTGGTCTTGGCTGTCTTGAGGAATGGTTTTCCTAGAATCAATGGAGCATGATTTGTTGAAGACTCATCTTCCATGTCCAGAATGTAGAAGTCTGCTGGGAAAATCAGCTCATTCACCCGCACTAACACATCTTCCAGCACTCCTGCAGGATGAGCAGTGGTCCTGTTTGCCAACTGAATCACTATACCAGTGGGTTGTAAGGTGCCAATGTTCAAAGACTTATACACTGACATAGGCATGACATTGATAGAAGCACCCAAATCTAGCATTGCATGGTCAAATTTGGAATTGCCTATAGTGCAAGGGATTGTGAAAGTTCCAGGATCTTTGTATTTCTTTGGCATGCTTGGCTGAATCATCGCAGAAACATTTCTGCCCATACTGACCTTCTCAGTACCCTTAAGTCTTCTCTTGTGAGTACACAATTCCTTGAGGAATTTAGCATACTTGAGAATTTGCTTGATTACATCTAGGAGGGGGATATTGATTTCCACCTTCCTGAATGTCTCCATGACTTCCTTTTCTATTTTTGTTTGCGCTATCTGCTTAGATTATGTCACTCTGTTTGGGAAGGGTAGTGGAATGACCAAGTCTGAATTCTCTGCACATTTCTTCTGGTGACCGATTCAAGATCTTTCTTTATGCAATGGGAGCTCTGGTTGTGACAAATTAAGACCATCAATTTCTCTGCCACTTCTCAAGGTAATGGCACTTACATTGCCTATTGGGTTACTGACTGTTTGTGAAGGCAATTGACTTGATCCTTGGCTTTTCAGCTCACTCACAGTGGTGGCCAGCTGCCCAATCTGAGTTTGTAGGTTCTGAATGGTGGCATTGACATTCTGCTGAAATTGAATATTATTTGTGGCCATTTGTTTCATCAAATCTTCTATTGATGGCTCGGATGGAGTGGTTGCTGGACTTGGCAACATGAGGGACCGTCTTTGCCACACGTGGCCGCACGTGGTACGCACGCTTGTTGTTGTCTGAATGCAGGTGGTTGGTATTTGTTGCTAGGACCTACAACTTAGTATTTGAATTGCTGCTGCTGTTGGGGTTGTTGTTGCTGACCAGAATTCCCATATCTCAAGTTAGGATGGTCCCCTCAGCCAGGGTTATAAGTATTAGAAAATGGATTATATTTTGGCTGCTGGGACTGCTAATATTGAGGTCTACCAAGAAAAATGCCAGCTGCTGCAACTGACTGCTCTGGAAAAACAGAACCACCATCCTGAAGTGTGGGGCATGCATTAGTAAGATGAGATGAACAAGAGCAAATGCCACACACTCTTGCAAGCTCTTGTACGGAAACTGGTACATGTTTTCCCACTGCTAATTACCTCACCAAAGAATTCAATTCATCAAGTCTGTGTTCCATTCTCTGTTGGTCGACTTGAGACAATTGAACCTCATTAACTCCTCTGGTGGAGGTAAGGACTCTTGTGCCAAATTGTTGAGCATTGGCTGTCATATTTGCTATCAAATCTCTTACCGCGATAAGGGTTTTATCCATCAAGGCACCTCCAGATGCTGCATCCACCATACTTCTATCCATCGGCAGCAAGCCCTCATAGAAATATTGAATCAAGAGCTGATCACTAATTTGATGGTGGGGACAGCTCGAACATAGCTTCTTGAATCTCTCCCAATATTCATGCAAGATCTCACCAGTCATTTGCCTTATGCCACAAATGTCTTTTCTAATAGCAGTTGCTCTGGATGCAGGGAAGAACCTCTCCAAGAATAACTTCTTCATATCATCTCAACTCGTGACAGAACCTGGTGAAAGGTAGAACAGCCAATCATTGGCTACATCAGCCAGAGAGAAAGGGAATGCCATCAACTTGATATGCTCCTCAGAGATTCCATGCGGCTTCATAGTTGAACAGACCACATAGAACTTCTTTAAGTGCTTATGCGGATCCTCACCTGCAAGGTATGAAACTTGGGCAACAAGTGTATGAATCCAGATTTTAACTCAAAGTAAGCATCAAGATCAGAATATTGAATACACAAAGACTGGTAAGTTACATCAGGAGCAGCAAGTTCTTTAAGGGTCCTATTTTGCCTGTTATCAGCCATGATTTTAGAATCACTTAAGATCTCAAGTGCACCCTCAGATTCAATGTCACAACTAAATTCAGAACCAATTATTTCACTTAGCCTATGAGTTCTAATCAACCTATGCAATGTTCTATCAATCTTAGGATCAAATTCAAGCAAAATATCAGGATTAGACCTAGTCATGCACCAATCAAAACACAAAAAATATAAAATCAGTAAACAAGCAAAATACACTAGATAATACTAAAAATATACCAAAATAAATCTAATTGACCTATGCAATGATTTTTAAAAATTATGAGACTTATACAGCATGAAAACTACACAAAAATGAAACTACAAAATGCAATAAAAAATATTAAAAAATTGAAAAACTGATCTAAACGATGGATTTTGGGAAAACCAGGGGTGACCTCACAGTTTACTGTGAGTCTTGTTTATTAGGTCATTTTCCTTCAACTGACCAAGTTTCAGTGCATTCTGGGCATATTTTTTGTCAATACGAAATTCTACAAAGTGACCCGTAATCACCCGTTTTCTCCTAAAAATCACCAAAACACAGCAACACAAAGGTTAGTGAGGGATTAGTAGTTAAATATACTCTTAATAAGATTGAACAAAATCAGAATGATTCCCCGGTAACGGTGCCAAAAATTTGACAACTGTCGAGATTACCAAATTTAAATCAATTTATAACCGATTTACCAAAATTACTTGCAGCATAAGGTAACACCGGGTCGAGCCCGTAGATCATTCTAATTATGAAGTCAGATTAAGAGGTTAATAAACAGGGGGGAAAAGTTTTGCAAGATTAAACAACAAAGAGCAATTAAAATGAGTAAACAAGATTAGGAAAACAACCAATCCAAGAGAATTAACCAATCTTGATTTTAATCCATCCTTGATCTTTATAAATCCGTTCAACTATCAACCAAATCCTTGGTCTTAGATCACATCAAGACGCCTCTCAATGATCCATGGATCTTCTACTAGAAACGCTTCTAGAATTCAATTAATTAAGGTTAGACAAAGTAAGCATCTATCCAAAACTCAAATTAACTTAAAAACCAAGATCCAACCAAGCTAAAAATTCATCAAACACCTTTGATGCATTGTTTAGCCTCTGAATTCATCTTTTAGCATATGATAATTATGCAATTAACATATACAAATCCTAATCAAATTAAGCATTAAATCAGAATTTAAACAAGAGAAGAAGAGAAAGAGAAACTTGATTAATAGATGAATGTATAGCAATTAAAACAAGATCTCAAGATTAATCATCAAGAATGTCAATGTCTTGGATTGATTAAAGAAGTTTAGCTCTCCATAGCCACCACCATTGGAGAACCTTCAAGAACCATACAAAAAATTAAAATAACAAAGAGAGAGGAGGAGAGGAAGAAAAGAAGAGAAGTCTCCCAAAATCAAAAACTAAAACTACAATCACACTTCTATGTAAAAGCTCTCCATTATTTTATCACAAATCTGATTGCTCTACTCTTAATCATCCACTAAGAGTCAAAAGTGGTTCACCCACTTTTGTTAATTATTCCTCCATTATCAAAGTGTGTCTCTCACCTTTCAATAAATTATTTTCTCATTATGAAAGTGTGTCTCCCACCTTCCAATAATTCCTCCACTTTTTCCACGTTTCTATCTTTTGGATTTCTGTCACAATCTCTTATTCAAATCAAGTCCATCAGATAGCCTTTGAAGTAAGCTTTCCAAGGAGTGCTCATATGCTTAATTTGGGCTTGAAATGAGTGAGATATGCCCAAAATAGTGAAGGTGTGTCCAGAATTCATAATAGTACCGCTGGTCCAACTTCAAGGCTGTATTTGACCATGTAAACATCCGAATTTTCCAATCTGACATTCACAAAACTTGTAGATCTTTTTCTCATCTTTCCTAACATATAAAGAACATCAAAATCAGAGATCTAAAACTCAAGTTATGGTCAAAATACTAAACCACTATCAATATACATTAAAATCCAAAATTTTTGCTTTAAAGCCCAATTCAACCCAATGATCTAAATGAGTGCTAAGATCACTTAATTACAATCTAGACATCATTAATAAGGTAATTGTGTAGATAATTAATATGTTAAAAATCATAATTATCAAGCCCTTCCTTAGTAGCTTAACATAAGAGAATGAGGTAAGAGATGGCATCATGTGGTTACTTGGCAGAATGAGGTTCATTCCTTCTTCTCGTAATCATTCTTTGATTTTGATTTTTATCGAGTTTTAATACGTAAACTTGTTCATTGCTTGCCATCTATATCCAGCAATCATACTTGGCCAAATTTAACTCTTCTTTATTAAATGGGTGTAACACTTGTTTACGTATGAGTGCATATAGCTTCATTGTTTGCCTCCTGTTCAAATTATTTTGTTGCACCTGTTATTCCTAATCATTACTTCAACATTTAAAGTCTTCCAAGAGTCCTCAGCTGCCACTTGTTCCTTGATGATTTCATTCTTCTTGCTCCATCGTATTCTCTCCATTATTCCATTTCATCAATCTAGTTCTATTGGAATTAATTGGTTTGATTAGTCATAAGAAAAAGAAACCAAATGGAAACTAGAGTTTCTACTCTAACTGTATCGTGCTGATTCTCCATTTTCGGATATTTTGGTTGCTTTATTCGAATAACAATCTTGTTATTCAAATAAAGTGTCACATGTTAGCCTTATTTATTAACTCTCTATTCGAATAACAGGGCCTCTATTCGAATAATTCCTTCTGGTTCACGTGTATATGTGCTCTGCTGCTCATTTATTCAAATGACTATAATTTTATTCGTATAATGAGTTGTTTTATAGGAATTTTATATTTTTCGTTTCTTTATTTTTTGGTATTAATATTTTTGGGGATGTTACATTCTTCCCCTCTTATAAAAATTTTGTCCTCAATATTTCGATTACCTGCTAAAAGAATCTTGGATATTTCTGCTTAAAGTCTTCCTCCGCTTCCCATGTTGCTTCATCCACATCCTGCCCTTGCCACAACACTTTAATCACAGGGATAGTTTTATTCCTTAATTGTCTGTAAATTCTATCTTTTATTTACATAGGTTGTACCTCATATGTCAAATTATCTTTTAACTATATTGATTCTGTTTCAATGATGTGTGAAGAATCAGGGTAATATTTTCGAAGTTGTGATATATGAAACACATCATTTAGGTTTGACAAATTAGGTGTTAAGGCAATTTGGTAAGCTAAAGTACCGACTCTTTTAAGAATTTGAAAAGGTCCAATATATCTAGGACTTAATTTCCTTATTTTTAATGACCTGCCAATGCCAGTTGTCGAGGTGACTTGAAGAAATACATATTCTCCTTCTTGGAATTCTAATGGTTTCCTTCTTTGATCTGTATAGCTCTTTTGTCGACTTTGTGCTGTCGACATTCTTTCCTTAATCAGTTTTATTTGGTCTGAGGTTTGTTGCACTAAATTAGGTCCTATTAAATTTCTTTCCCCAGTTTCAAACTAACATAAAGGGGATCTACATTTCCTTTCATATAATGCTTCGTATGGGGCCACACCAATACTACATTGATAACTATTATTATAAGCAAATTCTATTAAGGGTAAATAGGCATCCCAATTTCCTTTAAAATCCAGCATACAAGCCCTTAACATGTCTTCTAAGGTTTGAATTGTCCATTCAGTTTGACCATCAGTTTGGGGAAGGTAAGTAGTACTAAAAGATAATTTCGTTCCAAAGGCTGCTTGTGGTGATTCCCAGAACCTGGAGGTAAATCTAGGGTCTCTGTCTGATACTATGGTAGTTGGAATACCATGAAGTCTCATAATTTCTTTAATATACAGTTGACACTTGTCGAGATTATCAAATTTAAATCAATTTATAACCGATTTACCAAAACTACTTGTAGCATAAGGTAACACCGGGTCGAGTCCGTAGATCACTCTAATTATGAAGTAAGATTAAGAGGTTAATAAATAGGGGGAAAGTTTTGCAAGATTAAACAACAAAGAACAGTTAAAATGAGTAAACAAGATTAAGAAAACAATCAATCCAAGAGAATTAACAAATCTTGATTTTAATCCATCCTTGATCTTTATAAATCCGTTCAACTATCAACCAAATCCTTGGTCGTAGATCACATCAAGACGCCTCTCAACAATCCATGGATCTTCTACTAGAAACGCTTCTAGAATTCAATTAATTAAGATTAGACAAATTAAGCATCCATCCAAAACCTAAATTAACTTGAAAACCAAGATCCAACCAAGCTAAATATTTCATCAAACACCTTTGATGCATTATTTAGCCTCTGAATTCATCTTTTGGCACATGATAATTACGCAATTAACATATGCAAATCCCAATCAAATTAAGCATTAAATCAGAATTTAAACAAGAGAAGAAAAGAAAGAGAAACTTGATTAATAGATGAACGTATAGCAATTAAAACAAGATCTCAAGATTAATCATCAAGCTCGTCAATCTCTTGGATTGATTAAAGAAGTTTAGCTCTCCATAGCCATCACCATTGGAGAACCTTCAAGAACCATACAACAATGAAAATAACAAAGAGAGAGGAGGAGAGAAAGAGAAGAAGAGAAATCTTCAAAATCAAAAACTAATACTTTAATTATAACAACACTTCTACATAAAAGCTCTACATACATCAATGATCTGCATAGCCTCCCTTTTATAGAGAGTTAGAGGTACAAAATGTCAAAGGGGGCTGAGTCATGGTGGTTGGTGGAGTAGGTGGAGTAGGTGGAGTAGTGGAAAATGTTGAATGACTTTTGGTGGGTAGAAAATTCTGGAGATTCTTTGTCTCCGAAATCATGCAGCTCTGAAGTTATTGCATTCGTCATTTTTGAGCCAAGTGGTCTTCACGAAGATTGTAGGTCTGGATCTTAGCTTTCAAATGGCTTTGGTTTGAGTCCAATATCATTTCTATAGCTCCAGAAATGTTCAAATTACTGCACACTGCTCAGGCCCAGTCGCAGCTCCTCTGTTCTGACTTCCAAGCCCAATATCACCTCCAAGGAGTCTGAATCGGGAAGAGTGTTCAACATGAAAGTTGTAGATTTGAGTCTTAACTATCAACTATCAAAATTTCAGCCTATTCTACAACTTTCACTACGAGCAGTGTAATGAACAATACACAAAGGTCATTCTGCCAGGAGTAACACTTTAGTTCTTGATTCAATGCCAATTTGAGCCATCCAAACGTGTGATTGAGTCTTTGATGTCTTCATGAAGATTGTAGAGCTCTCTATTATCTTTAAAATGACATAAGATTCACCTTAAACATCCACCTACAGCCCAAGATATGACCCAAATACAGGATTAGTGTAAAACGTAAATCATGCTGAAAAATTCAATTAAATCCATTTTGAGTTCAAAACATACAAAACATAACCAAACTTAATTTATTAAGTGCATGGAGAGTGTAAATGACTAAAAATGAAGGCTTATTAATGCATCAAATATGTGAACATCAACAGTTGGGCTAATTTATTTAATGGATAATTGATCCTAACGGGCAGAAAATATGCTGACTTAATTAATCTATCTATAATTACCCATATAGCATCATTCCTAAATTATTTCTTGGTAAACCCACAACAAAATTCATAAAAATGCTATCCCATTTCCATTCTGGGATTTCTAAAGGTTGTAATAGTCTTGAAGGCCTTTGATATTCTATTTTAATTTTCTGACATGTCATGCATTGAGATACATACTTAGCTATATCGGTTTTCATTCCAGGCCACCAAAATTGATTTTTAAGGTCATGATACATTTTATTAATTCCTGGGTGAATAGTATATTTACTTTTATGGGCTTCTTCTAAAACTTTTTTTTAAGGTTATTAGGTACACATAATCTATTTCTATGCGTAACTACTTCATCCACTAAATTAAAATATGGATTCTTTCCTTCAAGTATTTCCAGCTTAAGAGCTTGCAAAAACTAATTTTCATTCTGTGCCTCCTTGATTTTTGTCCTTAAATCACAACCAATTTATAAGGCACTTAAGCAAATTTTATTTAACTCTAAGGTTACTGAGAGATTTAAATTCCTAAACTTTTCTATCAAATTCATTTCTTGAATCATCATATATGACATATGGAGAGATTTCCTACTTAAAGCATCTACTACGATGTTCGCTTTACCTGGGTGGTACTTAATTTCCATGTCGTAATCCTTAAGAAATTTTATCCACCTTTTTTCCCTCATATTTAATTCCTTTTGATCAAAGAGATACTTTAAACTTTTGTGATCAGTGTACACCTCAAATTTTGCCCCATATAAATAATGTCTCCAAATTTTTAGACCAAAAACCACTGCTGCTAATTCTAAATCATATTTAGATAATTTTCCTCATATGGCCTTAGTTGTCTAGAAGCATAAGCTATTACCTTCCCCTCTTGCATTAACACACATCCCAATCCCTTTTTAGAAGTATCATTATAAACTACAAAATGTCCGGGTGGTGGCCTCTTGATATCCTGGAACTCAGTTTGAAGGACCTCTTTCAAGATTGTCTCTCGAAGGGTGTTCAAAGGAGTATACTTATAATACTTGGGCCTATACCACTCACTCTTGGAGGAATCTCGGGGTTGGTTGGAATTCTGATTCTTTTTCTGGTGAACTGGTTCACCTTTCTTTAGGCTCTCTTTGGCCCTGGTAATTTCCTCCAGTTCGACGTATTTGTCTGCCCACAAGTGGAACTCATCTAAACTGGCCGGCTTCTTTTTATAAAGCAACCGAAAAAAGTCTGAATCAGTCTGTAGGCCGTTTCTAGCATAATGGATGGCTATCTTGTCATCGAGGCTTTCTATACCCACACAAGCATGACTGAACCTCTTAATGTATTCGCGCAGGGATTCATCACTTCCTTCGCGAATTCTTGAGAGACGCAATCGACTTCAGTCGTTCCTTGGCAGTAGTATAATGTAATAAGAAATGTTGTGTGAGGTCCCCCCCATCCTTTAATTTTCGTTCGTAAAGTAACGAACCAATAAAGAGCATCCTTCTTCAGAAAGAGTGGGAAAGCACGACATAACAATTCTGGGGTATACCCGTAAAGTTGCATAGATTGAGTATAGGCATCCAAGTGCTATTGCAGATCCATGGTCCCGTCATAAGGTTCCAAGTTGCTTGGGGGCTTGAAGTTCCTCGGGACCCTGTACGCCATTAAGGCGTCGAAGAATTGCTGCTGGCGGCCAGGGGCTGGGTCATTGTTTCCTATGATCCCGGCGCCAGCATGACGGGCTTCTCTTTGAATTGTGATTCACTCTTCACCCTCATTGTCAGCTCGCGCAGATCTTTCTAAATTGTCCAAACGACGACGTTGCTCTTCCAACTGACGTCGTTGGTTGTCTATCAACGTGGTCTGTTGGTGCAGTAGTTCTCGAAGCCCGTTCCTCGCCATTCTGGATTTCGAGTTGTCCTCATAATAAGAGTGGTCAGCGTCCACATTCGGGATTCCCAGGCGGGCATGCGCTGGGATCCTGGCTCCTTGATTTGCATTATTCTCTCCACCAGTTAGGCGAAAGATGAGTCTATCCCGGACAGAGACCCTTCGTGAGGGGACTGGGCTTTTAGCTGATGCTGAAACTTCGTGTCCCTCGTTGAGTGTCTCTACCAGAACAGGCCTGCTCCTAACAGCGGAGGTTTCTGGTGGTGCAACAGAAGGAGGGTCGCGCTGAGTTGCTGGGCCCTGTCCGTGAGCAGGGGCAGCATGCGCAGCACTTCCTCTCCGTGAGTTTTGCCTTATACTCACCGTGGTTAACATGGGAATAGTAGTTTATCAGTTTTCCACAGACGGTGCCAAATGTTCTGAAATGGATTCTGAGGGATACCCGTAAGAGGTATGATGTAGTGGTTTCCTCCTTGCGCAGCTGCACTCAAGCGTGAGGATCCGGTGGGGGTGGTATCTGCAAAATGACTCCAGTGCTCAAGTTAGGCCGTGTGCAAGTTGAGTTTCTATGTTTAGATCACAGTTACCTTATTAGGTTGATTCAGCCTGGTCTTTATGGAGCATGATTAGAATCATGATATTAAGTACATGTATTATTGGAATATGGACGTTACGGTTATTAATTGCGAGGAGAAGTTACAGAGCCTTTAATTTCGTAAGATCCTGATTGGCAGTTACAGAAGTTTGCGTTGATTCAGTGATCCTCGTCATATGACCCAATATCGTAGTCCGAGGTAATACAAACCTTTCTGATGTATTAATGGAGGATTCTGGTAGAACGCGCACTGAATTAATCCTTCTGGATAAAATCCCGGATCACGGTCTAGAGCACCTTCATTAAACCAGGCAGAGTTCCATTTACTAATATTAGTAAGTCTCCTTCACTACGCATCATGCAACCTGTTTCTTCACTATGGTACTGAGTCATTCAGGACAAGTATTTATCTTTCTTTCATTCGAATACGAAATGTTTTTCTTTTTATATATTTTATCCAAAGCATCACAAAGATTTTATTTATTTTTTGCCACTTTTTGACATAAAATCTATACTATTTTAAATCTTACAATATGATATAAAACAAATCAAATATACAATTGGTCGAATTACCGGATTTCTTGGTCCTAACCTAAAGGTGAAAGTGTCGGGAAGTTAGAGGCATTTTATTTTATTTTTGGGGGGTCATATAATTTGTTTTTGGAATAAAAAAAGTGTTACCCAAAGGAACGAGTTTCACGTACATAAAAACAAACAGTTTAACACCAAAAAAAAAAAACTAAAACAGTCGTACCAAAAAAAAACCAAAACCAAAAACAGTTTTCCTGGAAGGAGTTTCCGCTTATGGTGCGGATCAAAACCTCAAGGTGTGGTGTTGTCCTGTCAAGGATTCTCGAATGGGGCTCCCAACCCCACCCTAGTCGCCGGCGCTCATGGTCATGGATCACAGCCCTCTCTCCGAACCCACAACCCCAACCACCCCAAGGCCCACCCTCGTCCTCTCTACTTCCGGCAAGGCCCTCCTCGTTTCCAACTCCAACAAATCCCTTATCCTCTCCAACTCCGGCAAGCGTCTCGACAACAAGAAGAAGTATGTCAAGCAGGTCACCGGCCGCCACAACGACACCGAGCTCCACCTCGCCGCCCAGCGCGGCGACTCCTCCTCCGTCCGCCAAATCCTCGCCGAGATCGATGCGCAGATGATGGGAACCCTCGGCGGGGCTGAGTTTGACGCCGAGCTCGCCGATATAAGGTCCGCCATTGTTAATGAGGTCAACGACTTGGGAGTGACCGCTCTCTTCACCGCCGCTGAGAAGGGGCACCTTGACGTCGTCGAGGAGCTCCTCCCTTACACCACCAGGGAGGCCCTTTCCTTCAAAAACCGCTCAGGTTTCGATCCCTTGCATATTGCGGCTAATCAAGGTCATCAAGGTACGTAACGTAACATATATGTGTAAAAGAGAAATCATATTTGGACACGAAAAATATCAAATTACACTTCCTTTGTTAGAAACAAAAAAAAAAAAAAAAAACACAAAACGAAAATGACAGGTTTATATAATTTTTTTCGCATTATTTTATATTGATGAATGACATAGAAATACCGGTTAACACAGCATGTACTATGTGCTAAATGGAACTAACAATCATATATGGTATGCTAATCAATTATTAGTCCTGTTCGTCATATAGTACATATTGTTCATTAATTACCAGTATGAAAATATTGCATGAAATCTGGTGTGTGCATGTCATGGTTGAAAAAAAAACGTAGAAGCAATATTCTTAGGTATTTTTTTTGTTATTTAAAAAGAAAGTAGTGTAAAGATGGTGTGATGAAAATTGTGTCAAATATTATCTATGAAATCACTATTCCCTTTCTTTCTTACTTTCTTCATCCGTTTTATTGTGGCAGCCATTGTGCAGGTGCTACTAGACCATGATCCGGAGCTTATCAAGACATTTGCGCAATCAAATGCAACCCCTCTTATCTCTGCAGCTACAAGAGGTCATGCGGATGTTGTTGATCAGTTGCTGTCGAAAGATCCTAGTCAGTTGGAGATATCTAGGTCTAATGGAAAGAATGCACTCCATTTAGCTGCCCGGCAGGGACATGTTGATGTTGTGAAAATATTGCTAGGGAAGGATCCACAACTTGCTCGGAGGACTGATAAGAAAGGACAGACCGCACTGCATATGGCTGTGAAGGGGGTTAGCTGTGAAGTGGTGAAGCTGCTTCTTAATGCAGACGAGGCAATTGTCATGCTGCCAGACAAGTTTGGCAATACCGCATTGCATGTGGCCACTAGGAAGAAGAGGGCAGAGGTATCATAATGGCTGAACTTTAAACACTGATTATTGATAACAGTAAAACCATGAGGAGTTATATCTACATGTGCTTTATAGTTTCTATGTCGCGTTTTGTTTGTGGATAAGAGAGATATATAACGTCTTTGAGGAATATATTATCGGAAAAAGATATTTACAAATTATATTTTTACATCTTTCTTACATTTATACCTATTTGAAAAAAAAAAAGAAAAATATGTATTCAAAGATGTACTTCTCTTATTTTACCTAAAAAAATATGTAAGATCTATGTAATGAAAATATTGTGCAAATAACATTGTTCTATATTTTCATACCTGTTTTTAACATAAAAAATGTATAACTTTGATTTTTTTAATATATTTTTTTTCACATCATTTTTTATATCACTTTTGTACTATTAATTATATTATTTTTTATCATTTTTTTACTTAATTACAATTATTAAATAGTAAAGTAAAAGGTTATATGAGATAAAAAGTAACGTAAGATCGTCATTTTCGAAAAATGTATTAGATATGACTCGCATAAATTCATGCAGATAGTGAATGAGCTGTTACTTCTTCCTGACACCAATATAAATGCCCTGACAAGAGAACACAAAACAGCTCTTGACCTTGCTGAAGGAGTACCAATATCTGAAGAAATTTTGGAGATTAAAGAATGCCTGATTCGTCATGGTGCAGTTAAAGCCAATGATCTCAACCAGCCAAGGGATGAGCTAAGGAAAACTATGACACAGATTAAAAAAGATGTATATTATCAGCTTGAACAAACTCGAAAAACAAACAAGAACGTGAGTGGGATTGCCAAGGAGCTGCGCAAGTTGCACAGAGCTGGAATCAACAATGCTACCAACTCAGTAACGGTGGTTGCTGTGCTATTTGCAACAGTTGCATTTGCAGCACTTTTCACAGTTCCTGGTGGAGACGATGATAATGGGATGGCTGTGATGGTTCACACTGTGTCTTTCAAGGCCTTCTTCCTATCTAATGCTACTGCACTCTTTACTTCGTTGGCTGTTGTGGTGGTTCAAATCACACTTGTACGAGGGGAGACAAAGTCTGAGAGGAGGGTTGTGGAGGTGATCAATAAGATGATGTGGTTAGCCTCTGTGTGCACCTCAATTTCATTTATTGCTGCATCTTATATAGTAGTTGGTCGGCGCAGCCAGTGGGCTGCAATCCTTGTTACTATTGTAGGGGGGATTATAATGGCTGGTGTTCTAGGTACCATGACGTATTATGTGGTGAAATCCAAACGTTCCCGAAGAGTGAGGAAGAAAGAGAAGATCTCACGGAATGGAACACATTACTCATGGCAACATTCAGATTTTGATTCAGAAGTAAATCCAATTTATGCCATTTGATGTTACTTTGGACTTCAATGTAAGTTTGGTGCTTCTGTACAATGCTTTTGTATTTGACAAACATTGAAAAGGAGAACTGCACTCTTAGCTTTGGAGGTTTCAGCTGTTGATAGAGAAAAAAGATGGCTTTTATGAAAGTGCATAAATGGCTTCTTGTTAGTATTTCAAGGGGAACGACATAAGGGAGCCAAATTGGTTAGTTACACTGTTTCTTAAAAAGGTTGATTTCATCACACCAAACATCAGTTATCATAGAGATATTTATTGTATTTGTGTACATAATTTTTTACCCTTATATTGTTAAGTGTAGTCAAAGGCGCGCCTACGGCACTAAGGTTTAGGAGATGCCTAAGGTGAGGCACTAAGGCGAGAGGTACCATAAGGGGTCAAGCTGCCTGCAGTGAGGCGCAAGCCTCCGATCCCTTAGGTACGCCTTTCTTGTTCAAGCAAGACACTATCGTTTAGAGCCTTTTGAAACTTACCCTACAGTCAATTTTAATTGCTGATTGCTGCGAAAAAACTCAAAAGGCCAGCCATCTAACTTGCTAATTGTGATGTTAAAGGGGTTTAAATTGTTAGATTGTTAATGAAATAATTAGTTTTGGGGTTTTACTCTTAGTAGCTTAGGGCTTTGTAAACAAACCAAATTTGAGAAAAGTCACCAGTAAGGCACAAAGTCACTTTGAATTAGATAGAAAATGATGATGAAGAACGATCTAAATTTAATGAAATAGGAGATGAAAGTGATGACAGCTATGGAACTAAATCTGATGATGATTCGATCCGTAGATGCACTCTCGACTGATTTCTATTTTTCTTATGAAGTTAGGGACTTTGAGTTGACTAACCTAGGCGGTTTATGTCTATTTATTATGAATTTTTAATTTTTAGGACAATTACATCTATTTGGTTTCGAACTTTAATATTTAGAGCTTCCTATCAACTTATCGTAATGCTTTTCACTTGAACATTTTAATGTTTTATTTTTACTATGAATGTTTTGCTTGAGTAGTTAATTTATATGGAAAACTAATGCAAAATAGTCAAATATATATATATATTTAATGTTAACACTTCCTTATGCTTTTTTAGACCTTTCACCTCAAGCATTAAAACCTCTACTGACTTAAGGGTGTCTTTCGCATTTGACTACCTTTTGTTTAGATACTATTATAGATGACCTATAATTCCTAATAGGATGCAATCTCTTTCATGAATGAATTTATAGCTATAGCATCTATTATGCTAACTGGTTGTTTATATAAGATCTTGGTAAGTTATTTTCGTGATATAAATGGATTGCAGGAGGATAAATTCTATCTTGTGATATTGATGCATATGTAGTTTGAATCTGCATGTTTTCCCACCTTCTGTACTCTTCTCCACAAGGAGAACAGGTTTTTCCCACTTATTTGTTTGTCTTTATATGGATGATTAACTGAAAGTGTAATAGGTTATAACTTATTATGAGAGGTATTGCTCATTTTAATTTATTAATAACCAAAATGTAATAACAAAAATCTGTTGATCATCAAAAACTTGTTGACTTTGTAGGAAAGAGACTCAAGGTTGAAGTTCCCATGCTTAAAGGAAGGCTGATTTAGAAGGTAAAACTTTGGTTCTAAAAGGTAAAACTTGGTTGTATATGTAGGAAAAACATACCAAGAAAGACACATTTTATATGAAATTAGAATACTGATTTAATAACTTACTTGTTGAAGACATGATTCGATGAACCAGGATTTGCTTCTGTGTTGCACGTATGTTGCACGTATCCTTGGAACAAAAGGCCAAGTCTTCCTTTGCCTGATCACTCACTCCAAATTCTAAGTTTTCAATGGGACAAACCTAGAGAGCAATCTAAAGACGTGACGGCAAAGGGGACTTAGTTACGCTATTTATTAATACTAGGCACCTCCCATTATGAGTCTAGTGATTAGGCCCACACTGTCTCCCACACACATCAAAATTAAGTGTCCAAAGCCCATTAGTAATTAATCACATTTTAATGGGCTTAAGTATCATAGAATGGATCATAATATCAACTCGTTTTTAGCAAAACAAAATATCACAATTGATTGCAGCCCACTAGAATTTATAGAAAAATTCTAACATTCTCCCACTTGGGCAAAATCAATTGTGTATTTTCAATTTTAAAAAAAATATATTTTGAAAATGACTCTCGAGCTAATAGCATATTGTGGCCACAACACATATGATCCCAAGATACAACACCTAATTAAAACTCCATCCAACAAAAGCCATGTAACACCGAATCATGGCGGCAATTGCATCCCTTATTGATGCAACACCTTCCATGGTTACAAATATCACTGATTTTGTCGACTAGTCATGAATGTGGAGTATGGCAAGAAAATGACGTGCCAACGTGATTAAATAGCCATACCGTCATTTTCTTTGTCAGTCCTTAATTTCTCTCAAATGCATAGAAGCCAGAGAAATTACATGGTTTATCACTAAACTATCATGCCTCAGCTCCAAATCGGTATCAACTACGGGCACAATAGTCCTAACGACACCGAGCTCTAACAATTTCACATTTGATATACACATTAAAAAAAAGTTATAATAAAATTCATCTCATCATTTATTTCATTAAATCAAATGTAAAATATCATCAATACATTATTTCCTAAAATTCAAAATAAGAATCTAACAACATAAAAGAGGAAATAACATAAAACTAAAGCTCCCACTAACCAAACACATGAAAAGAACTCACAATGCCCATGTTCTCAACGTGTCTTTTGAAAACAATGGGCCTGAGTCCCTTGGTTAAGGGATCAACCAACATGAAAACTGTGTCAATGTGTTCTACCACTATAGAACCTTTTTTCACAAGATCTCTAACAGTCAGGTACTTCAGCTCCAAGTGCTTAGAACCACTAGAATTCTTATTGTTCTTTGTATAGAACACTGCAGCACTGTTGTCAGAGAAAATCCTAAGTGGCCTAGCAATGGAATCCACAATGCGAAGTCTCGTCACAATATTCCTCAACCAAATGGCATGAGTAGCAGCATCAAAACAAGCAATGAACTTTGCTTGCATAGTAGAAGAGGCAACAAGAGTTTGTTTCTTACTCTTCCAGGATATCGCACCCCCAATCATCATAAAGATGTATCCAGAAGTCGATTTCCTATCATCAGGGCACCCACCAAGATCTGAATCTGTGTACCCCACGATCTCCAAGTTGTCAACTCTCCTATATACAAGCATATACTCTTTGGTCCTCTGCAAATACCTCATTACCTTCTTAGTAGCTATCCAATGATCATTCCCAGGGTTTGACTGGTATCTACCAAGAACGCCAACTATGAAAGCGATGTCAGGCCTAGTGCATACCTGAGCATACATGAGACTACCCAAAGCACTACCAAAAGGTCTATTATTCATTTCTACTTGTTCAATTTCATTCTTAGGACATTGATCCTTGTTGAATTTGTCACCTTTGACGAGAACGTCTCCAAGCTTACAGTTCTGCATATTGAATCTCTCTAAGATTCTATCGATGTAGGCCTTTGGGATAACCCGAGTGTATGAAGTGATCTATCTCTGCGAATCTCGATCCCCAGCACAAAAAAAGCCTCACCAAGGTCTTTCATGTCAAAAGATCTAGTCAACATCTGTTTTGTCTCACGCAGCATGCCGAGGTCATTAGAAGCCAAAGAATATATCATCCACGTATAGCACAAGAAAGATAAATTTGCTCCCACTGACCTTAAGATATATACACTGATCAACCTTATTCTCCTCAAACCCCATAGAAGTCACCACTTTATCAAATTTCAAGTACCACTTTGCCTGGAAGCTTGTTTCAAACCATAAATTGACCTCTTCGGTTCTGACGACTGTGTCCTTATTACCACCAATATGCAAACCCTCAGGTTTCTTTGCATGTATCCTGTCTCACTCAAATCACCATTCAGAAAAGCAGTCTTCACATCCATTTGGTGCAACTCCAAATCAAAGTGAGCTACAAGAGCCATTATGATCCTAAAGGAATCCTTTGTCGATACAGGTGAAAAAGTCTCAGTAAAGTCAATGCCCTCCTTCTGAGTGAAACCCTTTGCCACTAGTCTGGCCTTAAATCTCTCAACGTTACCCTTTGAATCTTTCTTTGTTTTGAAAACTCATTTACAACCAATTGCCTTACAATTCTCAGGTAACTCAACAAGTTCCCATACATCATTGACTGACATAGACTGCATCTCTTCATTCATCGCACGTTTCCACATTTCCGATTGTGAACAAGATACAGCTTCCTGATAGCTCTTCGGATCAACATTATCTCCAATGTCATATGCATCCTCACTGAGATAGACCATAAACTCATCACCTATAGCTGGTCGCCTCTGTCTAGTTGACCTCCTCAAGGGAATCTGTGCAACTGGCTCAATGGGTTGTGGAAGCTCAACCACAGCAGGAGGATCAAGTATATCATCATTCTGAGAGCCAGCTATATCCCCAGTCTGAACCTTGGTCTCCACTGGAACAATTGGGACCCTAGTCTCAATCGTCAAAATATTATCAACAAGAATAGGTAATGACAAAGAAACGGTCTCAGGTGAAAGAACATCAGTCACATCAGGTCGAACAATAGGATTTGCTACATCAAGCTCCAGAAATTTAGCATTCATAGACTCTACAATTCTACTCCCCTTACCAGGATAGAAGAACCTGTATCCTTTAGCGCGATCCGGATATCCAATGAAAAAACAATGACTCGTCTTGGGATCTGTCTTTTTCTGCAAGGGATTATAAATTTTGACCTCAGTTGGGCAACCCCAGACTCGAAGATGGTTCAGGCTAGGTTTTCTTCCTGTCCAGAGTTCAAAAAGAGTTTTGGGAACAGATCTACTGGGAACTCTGTTAAGAATATAAAGGGCTGTTTTCAAGGCTTCACCCCACAAATATTCTGGCAAGTTACATCTACTCATCATGCTTCTCATCATATCTTTAAGTGTCCTGTTACGCCTTTCAGCTACACCATTTTGTTCAGGACTCCTAGGCATGGTGTATTATGGAACTATTCCACAATCCTGTAAGTATAAAGCAAATGGTCCCATATGTTGCCCTACGACACCATATTTACCATAATACTCTCCACCACGGTCAGATCTTACAATCTTGATAATTTTTCCCAATTGCTTTTCCACTTCAGTTTAAAAAATTTTAAATTTCTCAAGAGCTTCAGATTTTTCTTTAATCAAATAAAGATAGTCATATCGGGAAAAATCATCAATGAATGTAATGAAAAACCTGTTACCACAAAATGTAGAAGACATGGGCCCACTAATGTCTGTATGAATAATTTCTAAGAGATCTGAACTTCTAGTTGCACCTACCTTGTTGGTCTTAGTAAACTTTCCCCTAATGCAATCCACACAAGGATCCAAATCATCAAAAAACAAGGAATGTAGAATATTTGTCTTTGTCAACCTCTCAACCATTTCCTTAGAAGTGTGACCTAAGCGCTTGTGCCACAACATAAAAGATTTTTCCTCAACTTTAGACCTTTTAACAACTGAATTTTCAACAACTAAAGATGAAGAAAAACTATCAGAAGCCAAAGATAATTTATATAAACCATCCACTAAAGATCCATAACCAACAATTTGGGAGTTCAACATCATATTTATTTTCCTATCACCAAAAGTAAAATTGAAACCAAGTCTGTCTAAACAAGAAACGGAAATCAAATTTCTCCTAAAAGAGGGTACATAAAAAATATCTTTCAAAATCAATTCAAAACTTGAATCTAAAACTAGGCTGAGATCTCCCACTTTCTCTACAAAGACTTCAAGATCATTTTCTACCCTTAACTTGCTTTCCCTCGGACTGGGATCCCTCAGATTTCTGAACCCCTGTAAAGACACAGCAATGTGGGTTGTGGAACCACTATCAAGCCACCAAGAATTCACAGAAACATCAATTAGATTAGACTCAAGACAGACAAAAGCTAAGTTATTACCTCCTGATTTATGCTTGTTCTCTAACCAAGTCTTGAACTTACTGCAATCAATTTTCTTATGCCCCTTCTCCTTACACCAAAAACATCAAATGCTCTTCTTAAAGATAGTTGGTTGAGGACCTCTTACATTGTGATGCTGACTCTTTCCTAGTTTCCCTGAACCTCGATATCTATGAGAAGCATTAGATGTACTCTTTGTATATTTCCAATTTCCCTTCCCAGAAGTGGGTTTGCAATGGATAGATAATAAGGCTATGTCACTCTTTTCTTTCTTGAGTTTCTCTTCTTCAGCAACACATTTGGTAATGAGGTCATTCACAGTCCATTTCTCACCAATGGTATTGTGGGCGGTTTTAATTTGTGTGAAATCGCAGGTAGAACGGTTTAGGGCATGTTCAACAATGAATTTTTCATTAAGGTCAATTTGGTGGGCTTTCAGTTTAGTTTGGATGTGAACCATCTTCATAATGAATTCCCTCACGCCCCAATGTTGTCATATCTCATGTCCGTTAACTGTTTCATTAGACATCTAAACTCAGCGTTGTCAGATACTTGGTACCTCTCTCCTAGAGCGGTGAGGAACCCCTTAGCTGTCCCTTTCTCTGGAAGACCACTCAAAAGATGTTCAGAGACGGTCCTCTTGATAGCAATCAGACTCAACCTGTCAGACCTCTCCCACTTAGCCAAAAGTTCCTTCTGTTCAGGCGTACTATTCTCATTTATCACAGGCTTGTCTTCGCGCAAAGCTAAATCAAGATCAACAATTCCTAAAGAGAATTCTAAATCTTGCCTCCATTTCCCATAATTTGATCCATTCAGGATCTCAATAGAAGCAGAACAATTGTTCACAGAAAAGTTCACTGTTAAGTCAAAACAAGAATGCATTAGAACATATTGCAAGGCAAGATATAGCTCAAAATGCAAACAAGCTATCATAATGAGGCCAATTTCATGGCACATTCTCCTTTGGGCAGAATGCACAAACCAAGGTCATAACCTGGGCCAAAACTTCAGATGGGTTAATCCATGAGTATACACTGGGTTTAGAAAGTTATCTCCTTTGGACAGATAAGTCCCTTTAGCCCAACATATTCCCTAATAACTCCATCTCAAATCAACTTTCAATCACTACACACAATAACCCCCTTTGGGCAGGTAACTGCATGCAATGGTTAAAAGCATTCCTCAATTACAAAGAGACTTCCATGAACTGATACAAGTGGCTCCACTTTGGTGATAACGACTCATAGCAATCCATAAAAACTCTTGCACAGGAATCATCATCTTCTCTTGCTCAGATTCATATATCAGCATTCCCAACATGTTTTGTACTCAAACAGTTTGTTAAAGAATTATTAAAGCATGTTAATTTCACGATCCAACTTAAAAAATAGATATATTTATATATATTAACAATAAATTTACAACAGAAAAAAAAGGAAAGGAGAAAAGGAAAAAAGGAAGAAAAAATAAATAAATAAATAAATAATAGCAATATTGAAAAGTTGAAAACGCACATTCAAAACGTTAACGTGCCTTTATATATATACATTTAGCGCAACAAAACCATAATAGCACAATCTAGTGCAGTGGTCGTGCATTTACATAATTTCCTATGCACTTATGTTTGAATCTCAGCAAAGCCAGTTTAACATTTATTTATTTTATTTTTCAAAACCATATACAGGCATTGAAAAACCCATACGACACTAGGAATTGAAAGACAAACCCATACATGAGTTGAAAAACTCATACGGCAATAGGAATTGAAAGACAAACCCATACATAAGTTGAAAAACTCATGCGGCAATATGAATTGAAAAAAAAACAAACTCATACATGAATTGAAAAACCCATACGGCAACATGAATTGAAAAACCCATACAGCAATATGAATTGAAAAACAAACCCATACATGAATTGAAAAAAAAAAACCCATAAGATAATTAACAATCAGGTCCTAAAACATATAAAACCTACTCTGATACCAAATGTAGGAAAAACATACCAAGAAAGGCACATTTTATATGAAATTAGAACACTGATTTAATAACTTACTTGTTGAAGACATGATTCGATGAACCAGGATTTGCTTCGTGTTTGCACGTATGTTGCACGTATCCTTGGAACAAAAGGCCAAGTCTTCCTTTGTCCGATCACTCACTCCAAATTCTAGGTTTTTAATGGACAAACCAGAGAGCAATCTAAAGACGTGACGAAAGGGGACCTAGTCGCTATTTATTAACCCTAGCACCTCCCATTATGGGCCTAGTGGTTAGCCCACACTGTTTCTCACACACATCAAAATTAAGTGTCCAAAGCCCATTAGTAATTAATCACATTTTAGTGGGCTTAAGTATCATAGAATGGATCATAATATCACTTTCGTTTTTAGCAAAACAAAATGTCACAATTGATTGCAGCCCACTAGAATTTATAGAAAAATTCTAACAGTATAGGCCTCAATTATTTTCCTTGTTGCTTATTATTTAAGCTACTTTCTTCATGTTCGTTTGACCTTCAGCAGCTTGAAGTTCAAGTGTTTCAAGTGTACCCTTGGATTCTATGTTGAGAACGCCATAATTTTAGTCTGAATCCGGACATTGATGAAGCTCTGATTGTAAAAGATTCATCAATGTATCCAAAAAAAATAAAATTATCAGCAATGAAACTCCGCTTAGGTTTGGTACTTGGTAGCTTGCCAGAATTTTGCGAACTATAGTTAAGAGGGGAATACATATTTATCGCCTATTTGGATTATGATTCAATATAGATCACAATAACAGGCAGTGTTATTGGATATCTTTCTAAATGAAAAGTTTGTGCTCTTTATGAAGCTCATAAATTTTCTGGACAACATAATGATATGGGTTCTCCCTTGATGAGTCAGTCGATATTCAGTTGTTCACTATGATGAATCAGAATATGGCGATAAATTTTCTTTGTCTTTTGTGTCGGCAGAAGGTAGTTTTTTTTTTTTGTTGGGAGAGGGGGAGGGGGGGGTAATATGTTTTGCTGTAGCACCGAAAAAATGAGCATCCAGCATCCAACTCACTCAAGTTTTTAAAATGACTTTATTTTGGTGGGGGAATACGAATAGAATGTACTTTTCAGCATTACGTTATGTCTAAAAATATTTTTGTTGTTCGAGCATTTTGTTCTTAAATATTAGTTAATGAAAGGAAGTGTGTGTTAGAAAGTTGCCCCCGAACCTAATCTTTAATAAGAAAAAGTTTAATGATTATCGATAAAAGGTTGTGATTTGGTTGCTTGTGCGGGTGAATTTTATTTTATTGTAGTACTTAAAAATGAATATCCTTTTTATTTTTTTTAACATGTAAGTTATTTTCCAAATATGGCGAGTTAAACGGTAAAATTTAAGAGATAGTTATTTGTTAAGAGGGGAATAAAAATTATAAAATGAATACCCGGTTTTGTAGTACTATAGTAGGACTAAATTTTTTTCATACTTTCCTTCGTTTTTTTTTCAGCTTTTTTATTTTGAGGTGAGAAAACTTTGCTTTGCATCTTTTGCAAAAGTAGATAAATCAATATTAAAAATAAGAAGATAAAACTAAACTCATTAATACTATAAAAGTTCTGTTGTACTAAAAATACAGGAGATATAAATATTTGCGCTAAAATGCAAGTAACTTCTTTAAACTATTGGTTCAATTTAAAAGCCTTTTTTAGCTTACAAACTCAACAATATACAACTATATGAAGCCACAAAATAATATATTTTGAGTCCTTATTAACCTTATGGGAAAGATAAATGATGCATAAAACCATTAAAAATAACATTTATGCATGATAACAAAGTAATTTTTTTTTTGGATAAATTGGAGATGAAGCAAAGAAAATAGAAAAGAAAACTAGCTAAGGAGGCAGCAAAACCCCCCTCGCATCATCAAAAATAATAATCTGGAGAGCCAAAATATATTCATTTGATCGTATATACTCGAACAGATATTTACTCATTAACTTAATACATGAAAAATAAACTATCGTACTATCGTAGTGCTTTCTATTACAAACTGTAACGCATTTTTATTTCGTGTTTCAATTCTTATATATTATAATTAAATTATAAAAGTGTTAATACCAAAAAATAAGTGATCTTGATCAGAGATAGTTGACGTGAGAATCAGCCGATGTCAACTGATGAGCTGAACTTTGGAGTTGTTTAAGAACAAATAAACGTTAAAAGGATTGGTAACAACCCAATTTCCATGCAATCCCTTAAATTTAGGATAGTGGGGTATCCTCTCAACTAAAGCATTAATTGAATTTAGACAATGACGTAGCCGAGAGAACGTTAGTACGTGGATAGGTATGCTGTTAGCCATTTGTGAAACATGTTGATGAGTGAAAACGTGACAGATAGTGTGATTAATAGCTAAATCTTGACTTATAAATAGTGGAGAATTGTAATTGTATATATATGACACAGTCAACACACAAACTATTCAATCAATACAATTAACTTTTCTCATTTTAGGCTTGAGCAAGTATTTACTATTTTCTTTATATTTTTAATTTATTTTTTTCTATTGCCTTTACATTTTTCATCCAAATTCCGTTATTTGCTTTAATCGATTATTTGAAAGTTATTTCTGTACCTTTATTTAACCAAGAAAGTTTTCTTTAGTTATCTTGAGAACTTATATTCGAAGAACAGACTTTCTTCCTTAATATTAATCGTTTGTTTGTTTGAAAATTAAGAGATTGACAAATTAATTGATTTACTTTGGCTAATTGTTCAAGAAGATTTATTCACTAACATAAAGTAAGAATTTTGTTTTAAGAAATTCAAAATATATAAGTATTAACTAAAAAATAATTTTTTTAATTTTTTATTAAATGTTTTATTTTTTCCTTAATATTTACTTTTTTCTTTAATTATTGCCCTTTAAGCAGTCGTTAACAAAATTGTAAAAATAATATTTACTGAAATGTGTGCACAAGAAAATTTTATGAACTGATTTTATTAAAATTTAGCAAATTTGCAATACATGTGAGAAAGAGTCACGCGGATTAAGATTCTCAGCATTTACAAAAATAATTGCACGATACAGGTGCAACTCCAAATCTTATAGTTGAAGTTTATTGTATTGTATTTTTCATTAAATTTTGCATCACAACAGCAACTTTTTAACGGCTGGCTTAAGATACTTGCACTTTACAAAAAAAAACTGCTGATATATAATCCATTTCGGAGTCACACAAAGCAAGTGTGAAAAGAATAAGGAGAAAGCAGCAGAGGATGTGATTTGCGGTTTGGGCGATGAGGTTGAGATTGAGGAAGTGGCAGTGCCGTGGTGGTCTCAAACATCCAACTGTAGCGATGTGCGTGTCTCTTTCTTTGAAGATCAAAGGACCAAAAACCCCCCAAAGTGGCTGCGGCGACTCCATAATCAAAGATTTGGCTCGGTCAACCGGTTCTCACTTTTAGTTTTACTCTTTTTTTTTCTTTTGTTTATTTAAACTTTCTCTCTCTCTCTTCAATATTTTTTGGCATTTAGTTGATAGAAATTTCAAACCCTACAATTAGTACATAGATAGGGCTGTTTTAAAATATAGAGGAAAAATTAATATCATCATATGCTGAAAAAAGTTTACAGTGAAAGTATGTGTTTAATTTTCATCGGCGTGATTATATTGGAATATAACTAAAATTTTATACTCTAAAGTCGTGTAGGTTTCATTTCTAAGTAACCAAGAAATAAGGATGGAGTCTGAGTTGGATGAATGTTATAAGCAATTGATAAAATTTATCATTGAAATAATAGTAATTCATTAAATTATTTTAATTTATTATTTAACATTAATAAATTATATATAGTTACATTGTAAAATAATATAAACAAATAATAAATGTTTTTCTATTTTCTTACGCCCTTATGATACTAACTTTAGTACTCAAAGAACAAATTATTAAATTATTAAATTTAGCATTATACACTTCTTGATATTTTATATTTAAACATATCATTAATTACCTATTTTTAATTAACATATCCTTTTAATTTTTTATTGCGATGTTGTACTTATGTCACGTTGTATCCTGTGTTGCTGTGTCTTATGGTGTTTATGTTTAAACTTGAAGTATTTGACTTCTCAATTTTGATATATTCTTTAAAAATAAAAGAAAAAAAATGTTTTTCCAAGTCAAAAAAAATGTTTTTGAGAGCAATTATACCGTCAAGTATTGAAATGATGACTAAAATGAGGTCATTTTACTAAGACTACGGCTTTCAAAATAATTTATTTGCAGATGACCTTCTAGATCATAAAAATCGTTTCTTGGATATACTATTATTAAATTTCTTGTCGGTTTGCAACTTTGGGCGGCTAGATAAGTCACATCTGCTCATACATGAGTGTTAGAGTATATGTGTATAAAAAATTAAAATAATAATTTTTATGCATTATTCGAAAGCAGATTTTTCATATAAAAAATTATCATTTTACGTCTTAAAAAAAGAATGTAAGTATTATTTATATTTTTTTAAAAATATAATTAAATAAAAAAAAAAATAAAAATATATATATAATAAATAATATTAAATAAAGTATATAAAAATATATATATATTATTTAATATAAGAATATAAGAGTTATTTTTATATTAAAAATATGTATTTAATAGAATTAAAATGTATAAAAAATAAGATAGATATAACTTTAATTAGGTGATAAAAATTATTATGTATATATAAGTCTGTGTATATAACATTAAAAAATAGAATAGAATTAGATATAATTAAATGTTAAAACCTATGTAAGTAAGTATATCAGTATTATTTTAATTTTTTTTGTTTGCGTATTTCTAAAAAAAATTACTAAAACACTCGTTAAATATATTAAAATTATGAATTTTTAAAAAAAATAAAATTTTTAAAATTTTTAATATATTAAATATTTTATTTTTATCTAAGATATTTTTGTTACTATTTTTAATAAGTTTCCTTAAAACCCTTTAAAAATTATATTTTTTACCATCATTTTAATCATATGACATGGTGATTCACTGCTCATTAGCGAAAAGATAGACGGAACTTGGGCACACACAGGATACCAACAAGAAGGAAAGAAACAAATGCAAACGTCATGTTCCTGTTCAGTGGAAAATGCGCGTCAACCATTTGAGTACCACCACTCATTACCATCCTCACCGTCCATAGGACCACATTATACAAAGTTGCAAACCAAACCAAACCAAACTCGTGCGCAATTTGATCTCCGCGTTTGCTACACTTATCCCATTCCTTCATTCATTCTTCTTCTTTTCAGCTATTGGTTTTTCTCTCTTTTTGAAGCATACTGATAGTGCTTCCAGAAAGGGGCTAACTTTTTTTCTGCTGAGCACAGGGGGGACCGAGTAGTGTGATTCAATTGCAGCTCTGCCTTTTCACACCTCGGCCTTCCCGCTACTCTCATTCTTCAGTTGTTCCCGGAACTTCCCTGATTGGAGTTACTCATTAATACAATTTTCTTCTTTAGTTTCTATATCTTAGCAAGAGGAGCACAGAAGACCACCCTTATGTCTGAAACCACAGCCTATGGTGTCTTATTGATGAATTGGTTAGTTGATGTTTTCTTTTCATTTCCATTAACTATTGCCTACCCACTTATTTTTATATTTGCAATACTAAAGAAAATTGAAAAAAAAAAACTTTTGAAAGGATCAACAACCCCAATTCCTCAATAATTTTGTAGATTTGTTGAATCAATATTGCCTTCCCCTGCACCCAAAAAAAAAAAAAAAATACTGCTGTGTATCAATTTTGGAACATTTTGGGTTTCTATTGCTTACCCGTGTGGCTGTTTTTTTGTCAAATTAGTGCTAAAAGCAAAAACAAGTGGAGTCTGGTTGGATGCTGAACTGTGAACTCAGAAGTGGTTAGACCCTAGTTTACAATTTTGAACTGCCTTGCCTATATTGCTCAGTGAATTGATAGTTTGATACTGTGGGAGACAATCAATAATTGTAACTTGGATCTGTTTTATGGAAAATTAAACTTGATAATTTGGAGCTCCACAAAGTAGTAAAGATACCTTTCAAAGAAGATGAAGAAACAATTGACAGGTATAAGGGGTGATTCTCCCCTACACTCGGCAATCCGAGCCGGAAATTTAGAATTGGTGCTGGAAATCATCTCTGAGAATGGAGATGAAGAAGTAAAGGAGTTGCTTTCAAAGCAAAATAACTCTGGTGAAACTGCCTTATATGTTGCTGCTGGGAATGGTCATCTTGATATAGTGAAGGAATTGATCAGATACCACGATATTGGGTTGGCCAGCTCCAAAGCTAGAAATGGATTCGATGCATTCCACATTGCTGCTAAGATTGGGGACTTGGGTAGGTCTCTTAAATGTCTACAATGCTTGGGATCCTTACTTCATATTGTATCTTTTTGGTCCATACAACATTGCTCTACCATATGATTAGGGTGTTTGCTAGACCCATTTGAGCATACCTGTACTTTTACAGTGTTTTAACTTCATTTTGATGATTGTTATGCGACATCTTATACCAACTCTTTGCTCAATTTGTCAAGAAACTTGGTTATTTGTTTTTGAATTTATTGATACAGAACAATATATATTATTTGTCTATGATTTGAGTTCTTGTTTTCAAATTTGCCAGAATCTTTATGTCTACTAGCTTTCTAGGTTTCCCGTTGACTCTTATTTTATTGATCATCACAATTATAAATTTATAGTCAATTTAACCTTTGGAATTTGTCTGAGTCCTTTTCTCTTTTACTGGTTTGCAGAGATATTGAAGGTCCTCGTGGAGGCCATTCCTGAAGTTTCAATGACTGTTGATTTGTCAAACACTACTGCGTTGCACACTGCTGCAGCACAAGGACATATTGAGGTAGTAAATTTTCTGTTGGAAAAAGGTAGCAGCCTTATAACTATTGCCAAAAGCAACGGGAAAACTGTGTTGCATTCTGCTGCAAGAAATGGCCACGTGGAGGTCATCAAGGCCCTTCTGAGCAGAGAACCTGAAATTGCTATGAGAATTGATAAGAAGGGGCAGACAGCACTCCATATGGCAGTTAAAGGACAAAATCTTGAGTTGGTGGATGAGCTTGTGAAATTGACTCCATCTTTGGTTAACATGGTGGATGCCAAGGGAAACACTGCGCTGCATATAGCAACCCGGAAGGGTCGTCTACAGGTTAAAAAAAAACTGCTTTCCCTTTTTCTCTTTCTTAAGAAAGTACTGAACTTTTGGCCTTTTCTTCTATACATTGGACTCTAGACTTTTTCAACTTCCAAGACCTTGAACAACATAAACTAAATTTCCTTATTAGCTCAAGAATACTATATTTTTGTGATACTTCAAAAGAGGTGTGCTTTTATTAACATTGATTAACAGCTAGCATATTTTTATCAGAACTTTTTAGTAATTGAAGTGAAGAATATTTAAAAGAATTTCTGTCTGTTTATGTGTTGTGCCTTGGTTGCCATAAGAGAAATGAACTTAAATTCAACTTATTTATTCAGCACTCGTGGTGGCTTTGCACTGTATGTCACTGGAGTTGTAAATGTGAGCACAATTATTGTCATGGGGCAAATGGGTGGTGTAAATGTAATAATACATTGACAGAAACTGTTGTGTTTATTTTTTCTTTTGTTATATAAGTTTTACATTCTTTGTAAATTTTAATATCCTCAACAGTTTGCATTAGTCCTTAGCCTAACTTGTGGTTGACCTGTTTAGCTTAAGCAGTTGATTAGGTCCTTCAACCATAGTAAGCAAACTTCTCTTGGTATTCTTGTGGTAATCTTGCAGATTGTTCAGAAGCTACTAGATTGCAGAGAAATAGACACAGATGTTATTAATAAAGCTGGAGAAACTGCTCTGGATACTGCACAGAAAAATGGTCGCTTGGACGTTGCCAACTTTCTGCAAGTTCGTGGAGCTCAAAGTGCGAAATCCATCAAGTCACCTACTACAAACACGGCCCTTGAACTCAAACGAACAGTGAGTGACATAAAAAGTGGGGTTCATAACCAGCTGGAGCACACAATGAAAACACAAAGGCGTATGCAAGGCATAGCAAAACGACTTAACAAAATGCATGCTGAGGGGCTTAACAATGCAATCAACTCCAACACTGTTGTTGCTGTCCTTATTGCAACAGTTGCCTTTGCTGCCATATTTACTATCCCAGGCCAGTATCCAAATGACCAATCGAAACTTGCTCCTGGAATGTCTCCTGGGGAAGCAAATATTGCTCCCAATATTGGGTTCAAGATATTCATAATCTTTGATGCTGCTGCCCTCTTCATATCAATGGCTGTTGTGGTTGTCCAAACATCAGTAGTGGTTGTTGAGAGGAAGGCAAAGAAACAGATGATGGCGGTTATAAATAAGTTGATGTGGGTAGCCTGTGTGCTAATTTCTGTAGCATTCCTTGCAATGTCATACATAGTTGTGGGGGATCAGAAATGGTTGGCTATAGCAGCAACAGTTCTAGGAACAGTGATTATGGCAGCTACTCTTGGAACACTCTGTTATTGGGTGATTGCTCACCGACTTGAGGCCTCCAGATTGCGAAGTCTTAGGACAACAATGAGCAGTAGGCAGTCATTGTCTATGTCAATGATGTCAGGTTCGGAGAATGAGTATAATAGGACAGTGTACGCCCTATAAATTTGTTTCTACCATTTCTTAGTCCCCCCCCCCCCAATCGTTTTTTGGTCTAATTACACTAACATAAGTGTAGACGTTTGCTTCTTTGTAAAAGCAAACATCAACTAATGCCGCAAAAGCATTTCTTTGAAGAATACAGTCAAATAAATGTAATCATAGCCCATAGTTCGCTTGATAAGTAAATGTAGCATTCTAAAATGAGTATTGGATCATGCTCATATTCACAACATTAGCTTCATTTGAACATCATTCAAACTTACTGTTTCACTATGTCGTAGCAGATAATTTTCTTTACTTGAATTATTATGGCTTGCAATAACTGTGCAATTAGTGAATATCTGTTGTTTATTACATTAACTGTTTTTATGAATTTCTGTTTTAGGAGTATCATTTTCCTTAACATCAGAAATTCATAAACCACTGGATTACTCTGATTAATTGTACACAACTGCATAAATGACTACAGTATATATATAAACCCGTAAAAATAGTTTTAAGAAGAACTAATATGGTAAAAGTTGTGTAAACAGCATTTATCAATTATTTTACAGACCGCATACATCATCTCTCTTACCCAGCTACATTCTACATCTATATATATTTTCTCCATATCAATTATTGGCATCATTTGATCCATATAACTAACTTCACTTAGAGAGTGTTAACAAACCTCTAATTAAGAGGGTGTACACTAGGAGAAATAAACATGTAGTAGGGGATCATAACTAGCAGATTATTATGTTACAATAGGTTGTTAGTTGGTTATTCTGTTAAGAGAGGGAGGTTGTGAGTAGTTATAAATAGAGAGGGGTCCTATAGAGGCAAACTAGCCTATTTCAGAGTTGTAAGAAAGGTTTAGGAGAGTGAGGACCTTTCAAATGTCCTTGGAGTATGGGTATTCATAGATTGGCTTGTGATTATCATTTCTGGTCAATTCTTGTAATTCTTTCTGATTCTATCTCCCTCTGGTTCTGATACAAAGAGGAGAGTTTATAAGTAAAATTTCTATCCTTTTCCTTAATTTCTGATCCAGTTCTATTAGAGAGAAAAGACTTTGTTGTTGTTCTATCACTCAACTGTGGTGAAGTTTGTAACACCCCAAATTTCTTATATCTCTTAAACAGTAATTTTGACAGTTAACAGAATTTTACTGTTTAGTAATTTTTGGATGCTGTAAAATTATTTTGATTATTCCGTCAGCATATTTGATCGTTTTGAGTGATTTACTCTGTGTCAGGAAAATAATAATTTTCGGTAGGAAAAATCTTTCTGTATTTATTTCTCTTGACTGTTAATTATTTTTAACAATCTGACTTGATTTTCATACGTTTTCTAATATTTGTGATTTTTGTGGATGATTATGAATTTTTTTTACTGTATGTGGGCTCAGGTGGTCCTAGGTGGGCCCAGGTGACCATACGTGGGCCCAGGTGGGTCCCGCAAAGTGAAAATTTTTCTACGCATAGAAAAATTTGTACTATTTAGATGGAGACAGGGGATCTTACTAAACCTGAATCCGGAAACAGTTTTAGAAAATTTGTTTTGTACTGTATTTAATTATCGGGTGATAAAAATACAGTAAATATATTCTTTCGTGGGATTTTTAGTAGATAAAAATAGAAATTATATTGCTTAAGTCAACATTGGTGGTTTGGATATCCATTATTGATTTAATTAACGGTTAAGAAATAAATTTAATAAAGAAACATAAGATAATCATCATTGATTTAATCAATGATGTGAGAATAAACTTAATTAGGCAAGCTTCAATATCAACCGTAGATTTAATCAACGATTGTAAAATTAATTATATAAAGTGGCCATTTACAACCATTGGATTTAGAATTGATCAATGGTGGAGATTTGGTCTTAAAAAGTGACAAAGATCATTTATGACCATTGGATGAAGAATTAATCAAGGGTGGAGATTTGGTCTTAAAAAGTAGCAAAGACTAATTATGACCTTTGGATTAAAAGTAAGAAGAAGTAATCTTGTGCCCTTTATTTTGGAGACACATCTAATGGCTAGAATTTAAAGGAGAATGATCCAATGGCTTAGATTTAGTCTTCTAAATTAAAAGTCTACCTAAATCCTAACCATTGAATTAATCAATGGCTAGAATCTTCAAATAATTGTATAAAAAAAAGATGACAACTTCATGCATTATGGAAGGGGGGGACGGTTTTGGAGTGCTTGGACAAGGAGGAGACAATTTTTAGTAGCCTTTTTAGGCTAAAGAAAAGATGAAGTCAACAATGATTTGATTAAGTAACTAATTAAGCTTTAATTTGATTAATCTAATGGCCAATTAACAAGTTAAGTAAATTAAATTAAATGTTAAATTGTTATAATCTAATTCTTAATTAGATATCCTAATTTTAATTAGAGATTATAATGTGTGAAATAATATGTTAATTAATTAGTTATATAGTTAGAATGCTAGTTAAGATTGGTTAGGAAATTTAACCTAACTAATTACCTAATTAATTAGCATGCAATTAGGTGAAAATTGAGAACAATTAATTCCCTAAAATACTCAAGGAGCCACATGGTTTTCATGCAGCTTGGGGAGACTTTTACATGGTTCTTGAACCACCAATAATAGTCATGCAAACTAAATTAATGACCATTATTGTTTTGTTTGCTTCCTTTGGATTGCATGATGAAGGGGGGGACGGTTGGAGAAGCAAGAAAGAAGGAGAGACATGTTGAGACATGTAGGAGTAGCCTTTTTAGGCCAAAGAAAAAGCTTGAAGACATTAATTAGATGTCTTGACCAATTATTAGTCATTTTCCTAAAGCAAAGTTATTTTCTTCTTTCTCTCCATGCAATGCTACGGCTGCCCACTTCAATTCAGCAATTTGATTTCATTTGTATCACATTTTATAACACTTAACTCATTCTCTCTCTTCCAATTTGTCAAGAACACCAAGAACAACACCATTTTCTTTCCTTCCTTGAGCATTCGGTCACCACCCATGGAACCACTTCCAATCTTCCATAATTTTATCTAGCTACATATCTTGAATCCTCTCATCAATCTAAAACACTTTCATGTTGGGAACTTCTCAAAACTCCATCATCTTCATCACTCAACCAAGTCAAGAACACAAAACAACCATTTTTCTTCATTTTCTCACCAAATGGTTCGGCCATGACCACCAAAAGCACCACCCATCACTTTTAATTTCATCCAACCATAGATCTTGAATCTACATGATATTCTAAGCAACTTTCATGTTGGAGACTTTTTCAAAATCATTCATCTTCATAGACTTTCTTCAAGAACAAAGTTATGGGATTTTTGAGGTGAAGTATAAGAAGACTTTATTTCTTCTCTTCTTTTTCATGATCTAAACCATGTTTGATCCATGGTTCCTCTTAATCAAGCTTAGTATACTAATTTCTATGTATTTTGTTTTGAATTTGAGAAGCCCTTGGTGTTGAAGGACTTGGAAAGAGAAGCAAAATCAAGAAGCTTTGAGGATCTTCAAGAGGTAAGAGGGAGATTCATCTCACCAACCAATTATGGTGGTGGGAGATGGTCTTATATTTGATGGATTGTGAATTCATGTGAGAATTCCAATCCATGGTCATGTAATAATTAATTGTGTGTTTATGAGCTTTGCTTTATTTTCTTGTGCTTTGATTATTTTTGTCTATACTTAATATGCTTTGCATGATTTTATGGCTTTGATAGTATACTTATAATATGCATGATGAGTATATGGCATGTTTGTGATATTTATGATGAAATATATATATGTATGCCATGATGTGTGGATGGAAAGAAAATTGATCTTGGTTCCAACGGCCAAGGAAGAGCTACGGTTTTGATGTCCTTGATGAGGGTCAATGTTGAAAATTTTCAAGAACAAGGAAATTAAATTTTGATCCCTAGAACAATAAGAATTTCGGCCAAGACACCTCAAAATAGGTGTTTACAAATTAATATGTTTATGGAAGAATAAAATTGGATTGATTTGAGGAGTATGGAAAATGAACTAAAGGTTTTTTTTTTTTAAGAAAACATGAACACAAATTTTAGAATGAAATTTTATTGATTTATTTTGTGTAGAAACAAGAATGGAATTTATTTAAGTTAGAAGAAAAATATTTCATGGTTCCAATGGCCATCTATAAGGTTTTGATAATTTAGAAAAATGTTTTGATGCTATGAAATACAAGAATTTTTAAATAAAGATTTTTAAAAAGGGAATTAAGTGTTATAAATTAAGTGAAGTGGAATTTTTATAAATAAAAGAAAAAGAAGATTGAAAGTATTGAACTTCAAATTAATCAATTTTTAGAAGTGATTTAGAAATATAAAGGAAAACGTTTGTAACTTAAAATTTCTAACAGAGAATTTATTTATTGGGTTTTAGAAAACGTTAGGAAATTTAAAGTTAAGAAACAATAATTAAAACAACTCAATATGATTTTGTAGGACTAGATCAATAAAAAATGATTTTGAGAAAATATATATTAAGGAAAAGATTTTTGACTAAGAATGAAAAAGGATTTGCAAAGAAAGTGAAAATGAATTTGAACAAATGGGTTTGTTATATGACCAATCGGTACTTTGGTTTTGAAAATAAAACTTTAATGATTTTGTTTGTGTAAAACCATATCAATTTAAAAAGAAAAATATTTTGATAATTTTTCAAATAGTAATGCCTAGATTTTGACGAAACAAAGTAATTTTTCAAGTGGAAATATAATTGATTTAATACAAGAAATTTGAAAAGAGAATCAGAGTATTTTGCTCACTTGAAAAATTAAGTTTTGTAAACGAAAATGTTTTCAAACTTCAATTTATTTTGAAGTAGGTTAATTTGGAAATGATTTGGGAAAAAATGGAGAATATAATGGTATTTTGAAAATTTACTCAAGTATAACTTATTTTCAAGTTTTGAAGTACGTTTGGAAATTTTATGATTTGAACATTGATTTATATCAATGGTAAGGTAATTTTGAGGATTATATTTGAAAAAGAATTTCTTGAGTAAAGAAACGTGGAAAAAGATTTTTTTGAGTAAGAAAATGTGAAAAATGAAGTACAAAGTCATAATATTTTGAGAAAGGATGAAATGGAATTTTTGAAGGTTAAGAAATATTTTTCGTAATAGAATTGTGATGAACAATGATTTACGTATCTTAAAAACGATTTAGAATATAGTAAAATATTCCTACGCGATTTAAAATATGTTAAAATATTTCTACGTGATTTGAATTACGTTTAAATATTTTACGTGAGTTTAAATATTTGACGTACTGTTGAAAAATCACTATGTGATTTAAAAGTAATAGAATATTTTTACGGTATTGTGAAAATATAACAGAAACGTTTCAGAATTTTGAAAACGTAACAGAAGTGTTACGATATTTTGAAAACGTAACAGAAACATTTTGGAATTGTGAAAACATAATGAAAATGTTGCGCAATCTTGTGAAAATACGGCGAAAGTGTTTTATAACTATGAAAACATGATAACATGATTTTGTGTTGAAAATACAGTATAATTACTGTTTAACCAGTGTATGGACACTGTATGAGAGAGTGACGTGTTTTGCCTATGATTGGTATTTGGTGCATTTTATATGCATTGGAAAGAGATGCCCGTATTTGGATTTGGTGCATTATACATGCATTGAAAAGATTTGGCCGTTGGGGTTGGACTTGCAGACCGATATACTCGTGCATTGTACAAATGAAACCCGAAAAGATTTGGCCGTTGGGGTTAGACTTGCACCGATAAATTCATGCATTGTATAAAAGATAGCTAATAGCTATTATGGCCCTTGTGGTTGAAGAGGGAATGAGAATTGATAGTGAGGTCTATGATGGATCTTGGGGCGTTGAGGCGGCGGTCGACCGATGGACAATGGCGAGTACCACTGTGCCACTTGACAATGCGATCCGTGCAACGCATTGACGATACTCGACAAGAACAATTCTTTTCAACGACCGGGAGATTGTCTTTGGGCTAAGGTGACAATTAACTGTGAGCATTCTTCTCGAAATTGTGAAAACCTCCATGGAGTTGTTTTTGATAAACTGAGTCTTTGTACATATGCATAAATCTGAGCATTTATATCTGTATAATATTACTGAATCTGAGCATTTATATCTGTATGATATATTAATTGAGGAATATTAGATATAACGATTGTTATGAATACTTGGATGATGATGATGATAACGCTGATAACATGATTATGGTATGATCTATCTGTATGATATTGTTGGCTGTGTGTTATCTCCATGTCTTTATATTTAGTCTTGGTGTAGGTGATATCACCTTTTGGTTATGTTGTTTTTTGTGTTTGTATTGTTAAAATCAAACAATAGAAGGATCGAGTTGTCTTAGACATAACCGATAAATACTCGAGATTGGTGACAACAATAAGGAGTGGACATTCAGGACTCGAAGGTGTGCAGTGTTGACAAAGAAACAGATGTTTGATGCATCAAGATGGACAGATAAGGAATAAGTATGTTAAAGTTTCTCGTTAGTGTTGTACCGTGCTATTAAGTAGGACCCGACATGGGGTTTGCTACTGTCTATCAAAAAAATATATGTCTTTTCATTTTATATTTCTCTTTAAATTATTATATTAATTGGTGTAAATATTGTATAATGAATAGTTGAAATATGATTTTTAATATTACCTAATATTTTCAGTAAATTTACGTTTCAGTAAAGAAGAAATTTTGAAACTCATCTTTTATAACTCAAACTTTGTGCGAACTTATTTTCAGATTATGAGTCGGAAGTCAGAAATGTGATGCCCTAACTAGGGTGTTACATTAGTTAGTGTCAGAGCTAGGGTGTTACAAAGTTCATACATTACTTAGTTAGAAGGCAACAAATTTGTGAATTGGTTGGTGTTCTGGACCGGATTATAGGTCCATAAATATGGAGCAACTCGGCCTACCAGAGTGAACATTCCATACATTACTACGCGTATGATGTAGCTTATACACTAGGCATAACTTCCTCATCAAAAAGAAAAATTCATCATACCCCATATAAATAAAGGATTAATCATAAGGAATAATAATTTTTCGCAATTCTAGGTAACAACATTCAATATGCATTGAATGCTTAGATTCTTCACATCCTAAAACGTTAATATATGTACACTCAGTAAGGTAAAAAAGGTACGACCTAATTCCCAAGATACACACTACCTTCTTTACGCATACACTGGCTTGAGTATCAGAGTGCCTTTTGCATGTACCAACCCACTCGCTCCATTGTCGTTGTTGTTACGCCACAGAGGAATCCATTATCGCTTACTTTCTCAAGTAACTCTCAGAATCCAGTTCAGAGCATTGACGACGTCTGTGGGAACGATAAATTTCTACTTTCAATTCCACCAGCAACTCTCTTACTACCACTATCATCATGGTTGATATAAAGAGGAGACAAGACTCAACCAACCAGAATCATGCTCTTGTTGTGCGCAACCCACCATTTGCATATCGCCACCCAGCATTTATCCATGTTGCTCATGAGCTAGTCTTAGAATTGGTTGCGCCTCAACTGGAACCTAGGTAGGATGGGCTGAAGACTTCTTTTACCAAAGAGAATCCCCCTTTCCTTCGCCGTGAGTTTCGGTGAGACAATGTCCAGGTTCCTTAAGAGCACTATCTGGCAATGGGCAACAGGACGAAACCCATGAAGTTAACCGTCACCATGCAAAGTAACCCAAACAGTAAACATTATCTCGGGGGACTTTGCAAGCGGCGGCGGCGAGTCAGGAAGCGCCAGGAAAAGGGCCCTTCGGGCAGTGATGTGTGTGGCGTCCCTCACAGAATCCAAATCAGGTAGTGGGTCAAGAAAAACCTCATTGATCTCGTTTTCTGATGAGGATTATGGAAACACCATCCCGGACCCCATGGTCATTACCAGTATAATTACAAACGTCGAGGTTCATAGAATGTTCGTGGATCAGGGAAGCTCAAGTGACATAATGTTCCTAGATTTATTCAATAAGTTAGGATTATCAAAGGAAGAACTCATCTCGTACACCGGCGAGTTGATCGGGTTCACAAGGGACAAGATCACCCTGGTAGGGTATATTGAGACTCACTTTACTTTGGGGAAAGATCTCCTCTTTAAAACTATGAAGGTCAAGTTCTTGGTAGTTGGCTATCCTTCTGCCTACAATGTTATTATGGGCCACCCTTTACTCAATGCCTTTAGGGCCGTGATTTTCACACCCCACTTGGCCATGAAGTTTTTGGACTACCATGGCAAAGTTGTAACAGTTAAAGGAGATCAAGTCATGGCGAGGAAATGCTACAATGAGAGCCTAAAATTGCCAAAATAACCCTGGACTGCGGACTGACATAATGATTCAACTCCGGTCACTACGGACTTCGTCAACGTCCTCTTGGCCGAGTTAGACGTACGCGAAGAGATCCGCGATACACATCCCAGACCTGATGGAGAGCTCCAACCTCTTCAACTTGGTGCCAAGCCAAACCAAGTAACCAAGATTGGAGGACAACTCAGTCAGGAAGAAAAAGCCCAATTGTTCGAGGTCCTACAGAAAAAATAAGAATTTGTTTACATGAATTTCAGCAGACATGCCAGGCCTGGACCCAACTTTATCTACCACTGATTTTCTATCATGAAGAATGCAAAACCAGTGGCTCAACTCAAAAAGAAGATGGGTCTGGAAAGGCAAGAGGTGATCCAGAAACAAGTGAAGGAGCTCCTAGACGCTGTGTTCATTAGAGAAGTCTCATATACCACATGACTTTCTAACGTGGTCCTGGTCAAAAAGGACAATGGAAAGTGGCGTATGTGCGTCGATTACACCAATCTCAACAAAGTGTGTCCAAAAGACAGACCCATTTTTCAACATTGACAAGTTAGTGGATAACTCGTCCAGTTTCAGGCTACTTTCCTTTATATATGTCTATTCTGGATCAAATCATATCCACATAAACCCAAAAGATGAAGATAAAATTGGTTTCATAATTGAGATAGGTAGCTATTGCTACCGGGTCATACCGTTTAGACTAAAAAATGTGGGAGCGACTTACCAATGTATAATGAACAAGGTCTTTGAGGGATAAATTGACAAAATGTTGGAAATATATATCGATGATATGATAGTTAAGACGGTAAACACCGGTGACCATATTAAAGACTTGGAGGAAGTATTCACTAAGGTTTAGAAGCACAATATGCGACTGAATCTAGAAAAATACGCCTTCGGAGTACAGGCTGGCAAATTTCTAGGGTTTTTGCTAATAAACTGAGGTATTGAGGCCAACCCAAAGAAATGTCAAGTTGTGCTCAACATACGCAGCCCCCAGTCAATCAAAGAGGTATAACAGCTGACAGGCCAAATCGCTACCCACACATGTTTCTTAGCCAAGGCCGCTCAAAAGTCTTTTCTCCTTTTCTAAACTTTAAAGAAGGGACAGAATTTTGAGTAGACCTCAGAATGTGAGGTTGCGTTCTAAGAGTTGAAGAGAATGTTGTCCATGCCACCTATTCTAACAAGACCAAACCTCGGTGAGACCTTATACACCTATCTCTCTGTTAGTAACGAGGCAGTTAACTCGGTGCTAATAAGATAAATAGACAGGGTCAGAGACCGGTCTACTTCATCAGTAAAGTTTTGCAAGGCCCCGAGATTCGTTATCAAAAGGTTTAGAAGTTGGCTCTAGCACTATAAATCATTACAAGAAGACTGAGACAATACTTCTAATGCCACCTAGTAATAGTGAGGATAGACCAGCCAATCAGGTAAATACTCCACAAGCCAGATCTCGAGGGAAGAATGATCGCCTAGTCAGTAGAGCTCTTTAAGTTCGGAATTACCTACGAGCTAAGACCAACTGTAAAGGCTCAAGTACTATCCGACTTCTTGGTTGAACTTACCAGACTCCGGCCATCCTAGAGTGTATTCCTAGATCATCTATGTTAATGGATCCTCGAGTCCTAAAGGAAGCAGAGCTAGGGTCATGTTGGAAAACAAAGCCAGCCTCGTATTAGAACACTCATTGAGGTTCGAGTTCTCCACGTCCAACATCCAGGCCGAATATGAAGCATGCATAGCAGACATCAACATGGCGAATGAGATGGGAGCCAGAGACAGAGTCCTATGTAGTGACTCATAGTTGGCAACATCCCAAATAAGAGGGGAATATCAAGCTAAAAAGCCTTTACTATAGAAATACTTAGTCAGAGTTAAAAAATTGATGAAAAATTTTGATAGCGTCAGAGTGGAGTGCATCTCAAGGGAACAAAACTCCAGGGCTAACATCTGGTCAAAACTAGCTAGTACAAAGAGCCCAGACAATAACAAGTCTATGATCCAGGAAACCTTACTCGCTCCTAATGTCACGAACAATGAAGTCCTCCTGCTGGAAGATGATGAAGCCTGAATAAAATCTATACTTGCCTACCTCCATAGTGACTCATTGCCCGAGGACCAAAAAGAAGCCCAGAAGTTAGTACAGACTGAGCCTAGTACACCATTCTTGACAACCAACTATATCGTCATGGTTTCTCTTCTCCCTTCCTCAAATGTCTTGGCCTAAAAGAAGCAGAATATGTTTTGGTCGAGATCCATAAAGGAAACTCAGGCCACCATTTATGCGAAAAATCCCTAGCAAGGAAAGCGCTGAAGGCGGGGTATTACTGGCCCACCATGGAAGTTGACAGTGAGGAACACGTGCAAAGATGTGACAAATGCCAACGCCATTCAGACATCTATGCAACACCTCTAGAAGAGTTGTCAACAATGTATGTCCCATGATCGTTCTACCAATGGGGAATGAATCTCTTAGGTACTTTCCCCCAAGCACCAAGTCAGGTCAAATATTTAGTGGTGGCTATTGATTATTTTACTAAATGGATTGAAGCAGAACCATTGGCCACAATCACCTCTGCGAGAATAAAAAAATTCACTTACAAGAATATCATTAGCAGATTTAAGATCTTTGAGTTAATTGTCACGGACAATGGAACCTAGTTCACTGATCAGAACTTCAAGGATCTCTTGGCTTGGCTCAAAACCAAACAACATTTTACCTTAGTGAAGCATCAAAAAATCATTGGGCAAGTTGAGGCCGCCAATCGGGTTATACTTAGAGGGAACCAAAAGAGACTTGATGATGCCAACGGAAACTAGGCGGAAAAACTTGATCATGTCCTATGGATATATCAGACCACGCCACACTCCTTTACTGGGGAAACTCCTTTTGTTGACTTACGGTTGTGAGACTATGATCCCGATAAAGATAGGAGAACCGAGTTGGAGGAAACAAAACTTCTCTGAGGAAACCAACTCGGACCTCATCTGCCAAGAACTTGATTTGCTAGAGGAGCAGCGCATTGCCCATGTTCAGGAAGTCGCCCTCAAATAGTGGATCATCGCGCAACACACCTCCAAGGTGATTCCATGACGGTTTAACCCCTGCAATCTCGTGTTATGCAGGGCAGATATCATTGGTAAAAACGCAAAAGATGGGTAGCTAGCCCCTAATTGGGAAGAACCGTACAGAATCACATCCAAAACCAATACGAGAGCCTACACCCTATAAACCCTCTCTGGCAAGACAATCAAGAACTTTTGGAATGTAGACAAATTAAGGAAATATTACAATTGAATGTTTTTAAGTTACTTTTATGTAAGCTATTTGTACTATGTAAGAGACATCAATTGATATCAATGAATTCATCATTCAACACTTGTTCGTTCTGCTTACTTATGACTCATTCCCACCTAAGCTAGTACCTTGGTTGTGACCTTGAGTCCACGTGTACTTCGGCCAGACACAACCCACAAGGTTACCATATCTTGGCTAGGTCTAATGAATACAAGGTCCGAAAAAGATCAGCTATTCCGACATCAATACATGACGACCAAACAGGGGAATCCACATGACCACCCTCCGGGGGCAAGCATTGCATTCAAGGGTTTTCACTTGTATCCTTTTGAGCCTTATCTTAACCCATAAACCGACCAGGTTTACAGAGATTAAGCGTATTTTTACATGATGGCCAGACAGGGGAATCCACTTAATTGTTAACCGAGGTTAAGCAGCGCATTCAAGGGTTTTTATCCATACCCTTATGGCCTGACCTTAACCCATAAACTGACCAGGTTTACAAAGGTTAAAAGTTGTTGACTGTAGGCCGGGATCATGGACTCTACACTAAGAGGCTTCCGTGTCACCTTTTCTAAAAGTTTAATTATCAACTATTCCTAAACGAACTCAACCACCGAGATCGAGCATTGAACTTATCTTGGTTAGGCAAAATGAGTGTTCATTAATTTGAAATACAGCTAGCAAGGTTAAGCGTTGGACTCATCTCGGTAAATCGTGCAAGTAAGTCGCTAAACACCGAGATCGAACGTCTAATCTATCTCAGCATGATAAAGGAAAAAAATACAATCATTGGGATCAAGCGTTGGACTCATCTTGGTGAAGGGAACAGACAACAAAAAATAGAATAATAAAAAAAGAAAACTTTTTATTATTCACATTCCAAACATCATTAACTTTACAAGAAGGAATTATAAACTACATTTGTCCGAGAGTGCTCGCTTGAAAGAAGCCAAGAAGGTAGCCTGGTGAGATGATGGTGATTATCAAGTACTAATCATGACCACCTCAATGGTTCCTCAATATTTGAGCACCTATCTCTTCCCTCTTGATCAACATGAGGAGAAGGCTTCACAATCTCATGCCTTCAAAACATTCTTTGCTCACCGAAGGCATGGTGAGCACCTTCGATGACAGTCAAGAGCACAGAGGAGGGGGAGTAGTGAAACCCCTCCACACCTCACAGGAACTAGGACAAAAGCCATGAGCCTTTCCGGCGCGAGCAAGATTTCATTCTGTTGTTGCATATGCCTAGAAAGAAAGGCTTCTAGTGCTCAAAGACGTGTTGACCAAGCCACATAGAGTAGTTACTTGGCCCTCACTGCGCCGTTATGCTTGGAGAGAAAGGCTTCCACTAGAAAAACATGCAAGGGTAAAGGGAACACCTTTAAGAATTTGAAAAAGAAATGAAAGATGATTTTAGAAAAAGACATGACTCTCAACACGCCCACAAGAAGCAAAAAAGGGGTCACCCTCTGGAAAATACACAGTCTCAAACAAAGCTAGAAAACAAAAGAAAAGAACAAATGACAACCCCACTGCAAACATTTCCTATTTATAGAGGGAATAATGTGCTCTCGTTATTTCCCAAAAAGGTGAATCGATTGCAGATTCAAAGCCATGTTTAATTTCCCCCTCTGTGATTGGCCACAAGAGCAATGGGCAATTGGGAAACAGAGTAGAAAACTGCTATCGTCATTAAAACGATTTTAATTCCCAATAAATTCAAAGTAACAGTTCTCAAGCAAGCATAGACTGTTACAAATCATAGAGTAAAGGCTGCTAAAAGGACATCAGATCCCTAAGAGTAATAAAGTCCCTACCCTCCTTCAAGTAGCAATCAATAGAGAGACTATGAATGAACATGTTGGACATCGACCTACGATCACAGGCAACAGAGCCCAACCTTTATGGGACCTTGCACCTCAGCTCGTTAAGCTTCTAAATGATAACTCACAAATATCAGACCACAGACCTCGATGAGGACACGGGCCCTTGAATGCTTCAACAATCCAAAGTATTGCCACCGAGACCCGTCTCGGTGAATTATGCGAGCAAATTGCTCAAGTATTAAATCAATACCAAGATTGAGCGTCAGATTTATCTCGGCATTGAGAAAAATTCGACAAGTACAAAAGAGGCACCGAGATTGAGCATAGGACTCATCTCGGCAAAAGCAAGAAGACACCAGTATGAAGAAATACTACTAGGATTAAAGGAAAGACACCCGAGGTCAAGACTCGTCCATATACATCAATAAAACCCCACACGGGGCAAAAAAACAAAAGCGTTAAAAGGTGGGGCTTGAATCCTCGGATCTCCTCGACCAACTCGATCACCTCGGCCACCACAACCTCGGCCTATTCCTTTCAACCGAACACTCAACAAACCCTGCGAACTACACATGGGGACAACCTATTACATACCCCGGATAGCAGAATGATGACATAAGCAAAGCGGTCTAACTCGGATCTCAACCTTACTCATTAATCCTAAGAAACGTATAATGACACATCATGGACCTCAGCCCTTTGGAAAAAAACATTGCGAGATCCGATATTAACACTATGACTAAAATCCATTTGTCCATTGTGTGTCATGTACTCCTTTCAAACTCGGATACATTGACATTTAGTTATCTCATCTAAGTACTAAATTGAGGGCAACTGTTCTGGACCAGATTATGGATCCATGGTAAAAAAGATATGACCTAATTTTCAAGATACACACTACCCTCCTTGCACATACGTTAACTTGAGCGTCAGAGTGTCTTTTGTAAGTATTCACCCTCTCGCTCCATTGTTATTGTTGTTATGCCACGAAAGAATCTACTATCGTTTATCTTCTCAAGTAACTCTCGAAACTCAACTCTAAACAGTTGGTAACTTAACCACCTCACTCATTTCCTATGCTTATGGCTTCCAACTCCTCCAGAGCGTCTAAGTCCTTAATCTTTGATAATGCTTGCTGTACGGCACTCCATGCCCCGATTAGTTAACTCATTTTGTAGTTTTGTCTTCCTTTGGGTCCCTTTTCACTACCTCTATATATATATATATATATTCTCCATTTATCAAAAACGACAAAAATATATAGAACCAAAGAATAAAAACTAAACAGAAAGTTTTGCTTTAGAGGTTCCTGGCAAGTGGCATCTTCCATATATACCGGTTTCTGAGTGCCAGTTAATTTGTGCCGACTCTGTATTTTCAGGGAATAAAAAGATAAACACTAGGAAAAATTGCAATTTTCTTAATATTATATTTTTTGATGTTATATTTCTTTCCTTTTGAGAATCTGGTATGCAAATATTGGATGGAAAGAAAAGGAAGACGGGGAAAGAAAGGATTAATTTGGTAGAGATTATCAAAGCAATAGAAAAGAAGAAAAAAGGAGGGGTGAAGTTTATACGAGTCCCACAATATTTCATCCCTCCCAAAGGGAAAATTCTTATGTAGAATGAGAGTAATACTGTCAACAATATAATGATCATTCAGATATAATTTAATAATATTTTATTTTTAATCCAACAACTTGTATAATTATACATGCTCACATGTCATTTTTTTATTGGTGCAGTGTATTATTCTAGGAGTGTAGAATTTTTCCTCTCAAAGGAGAGAAAGTATTGTATAGTCTGAGAATAATACTCTTGTTCAGTAAAAAAGTCATAAGTGGGGACTGAATAATCATACAACCGTTGTATTAAAAAATAAAATATTATTAAATTAAATTTAAACGATTACAAAATTATTCAAAATTATACTTTTAGAGTGTATAAGAATTCTTACTTTATAGGAGCATTAGGAGGGGAAAAAAAAGTGAAAGTTTCTCACATGTTTTTATCTATCCCAATATTATTAACATGTATTGTGATTCTTTTCCTTGATGAAACCAAATAAATGGAGGAAAGAAATGTTTCCTTTCCGTTGAGTGATACCAAACAAGGGAAGTAATAATTACTATATTTCTCTCTTCATTTTCTTTTCTTTCATTTCTTTTCCCCTCCTTCATACCAAAACATAAGGAGGGAAAGCATTTCCAAAACGATCTCCTGGCACCTGGTCCATGAAGAACCCAGTGTCATATTCTTGTCGAAAGCTCTGCTTAAGGTTTTTTTTTTTTTTAAATGTTTAGTTGGAGACTACTACTTGTAGGTTGTTACCATTTTAATAATGAGAGAGAGAGGGGTAACCTGTCACGTAGAAGTTCGAAGATTCGAATGTAAGTGCGCCGTAAGTAATGCCAATCATTTTTTTGTTATCTTTAATGTCTCTATCAAAGTAAAATCTGAGACAACTTGCACTGCATTATGAGAAGGAAAAAAGAGACAGCATTCAGTGGGCGAAAAAACTACATGCATAGAAGTTGATGTGAAGCATGCTCGTGTACGTGAGAGAGAGAGCGTCCACTTGATATATGTGGGGGAACAGGTCTTGGAACGTTATGGGGGGAATAAGGAAATGTAATTTTCTTGCTGTGCTGTCTTTGCTAATTTTTTAGGGGGATGGCATTACTGAAGACATTCAACAGAATAAACGGAAATGTGACAATCTACTAGCAGAAGATTTTACTCCAAAATATCCACAAGAAAATGATTTTGATGCCTTGAATCTCCGCTGACATCACTCACGTGCTCCACTTGGTCATTGGACCCAACAGTGCCACATTCATATTTTTCTTTTGAATAGGATATGATCAATATTTTCTTATATTATATGCTTATAATGGTTTTTTTTTTATGATCTGTATGCTTATAATATTATGCATGCACATTTTGACTCCTAATATAATGTCTTATCTTTTTTATCAGAGTTTCCTGTTTAAACCATACAGAAAAACGAGAAATTAAAAGCTGAATTGCTAGTTGGACACACGACAAGGTGGATAAAAGCAATTGAAGACCTAATAATGGATTGCGGTTGTCGGGTACGAGAGGAACATAATTACTGGATAATCCTTATTTAGTTGTTCAAATATTCTCTTTTGAGTCGGCATATGTTTTAAGAAATGATTCTTGCATACTATTTGTTTTACACTTTTCGTTATAACAAATTGTTTGGGGAAAAAAAAGTCAGAAAAAATGTATTGAGAAATGTATTTTTTTTATTTTTTTTATTAAAAAATGATAAAAGTATGATGTAATAAAAATAATATAGAAATAACATTGTTTTTTTTTAATGGGAAGCTATGTTTTCATAGGAGGTATATCTATCAATTCTACCAGAAGGCTTGACAATTTGATATGACTTTCAAAAGAAAGGAGAAAATGTAATGTGATTGCAATTTGCAAATCTTGGATAATATCGACGACACCCACGAAGATCTGTTTTGTTGGTTCTACCTTCTTCTTCTTTTTCCGGTACCGGGTTCTCTTGGAATACAACTATACAAGATGAAAAATAAACAACAAATCCGTTCGCAGAATGTAAGTTTCTCTAGTTAATTAAGTTGCAAAATATCTTTAATGTTACTTCTAGCTACAAGAAAATGGAGAGAAATGTTCACGACAACAAAAAAATTAAGGTGCATGCTTCATTAATTTATATAATTATATGGATCACCAAAACCTTTCGGGGTTGGCTGTAGCCAGTTGAATGGCATAATTCATATTTTGATCCAATAAAAGCGTATGACATAAAATATACACATTTGAGAATTTTTTAGAAGGTGGTTTTTCCGGTAGCATTAGTTTATTGACAAATTTTTGATATTGTGGTTAGATAGAGTTTGGGTTAGCTTGTGTATATCTTAACTAATTCATCTTTTGTTTCAGTCAAAGGTAAGTCATTTATACCGTTAGACTAAGAGATTTACAAAGATAATCTTTGCAATATGATTCCAAGAAATTGACATAATTAATATTTGAATTTGTGATTATATACACTTACTTACACATCACATATTCATCTAGCACTGGACGTACACTTAGGGTTGACATATAGACTCTTTGCCACCTCATTGTTAATTTTTTTATAAAAGTTTTATGAAAAGTTTAATATTTAAAATAATATTTAAAAATTAAATTAGAGATCAAACCGATAAGAACTCTAAGTTATGGTTTAATTGATTTATTGATAATTCAAATTTGAGTTGAATCTAACAACATAATAAGAAATAATTAAATTAGAAAAAAGATCAGTTCATGATTTGACTGATTGAACCATCCAATCCATCTAGTCTTTAAAACTAATTTGAAATTGCCTAATCAAATTTACCTTGGTTAACTATCAAAAGAATTTCCCCTGGATAAAAAAATAAGTAAACCTCTATTTTAGTCTTTGAAATTGTATGCATCGGTCACATTCGTCTCTGACTTTAAAAAATTGATAACTTAATTCTTGAAACCTCAAAACGTCGGTCACGTTGGTCCCTGCATCAATTGTCATCAGTTAAACTTGACGGAGACGCACGCCTAGTACATTAAGTGCCAAGTTGGACACTGATGTGGCTTCCTATGTTGTCCAAAACGGTGTAGTTTTGATTGGCCATGAAAAAACAAAGTTTTCAACGCTAAGAGGGCACCGTTTTGGACCAAAATTCTCAAGATCAACTTTCTCCAACCCTAAACCCTCATATGGCACAAGATCGACAACAACTTGAAGATCCAAACAGCTTCAAAACCTAAATTGCTTCTAAGCCACAAGACCGATGGCAACTTGAAGATCCAATCCAAAATATAGGAGGTACATCTCCAGAATTGTTAGCATTACCAGAAGACATATGCCAAGCCACAAGATCATGTTCTGAAGATGCACATGGACTGCTCAGTACTGTTTCTTGGGAAGATTCTTAAATTAAATTCTTTTTGTACTGCTCTTTCTTCAGAGTTAAAAGTAGAAGAACTGTTATCTCTAGAATTTGCAGCTCCATTACAAGGAAAATGATGCATGCAAATCATTTGTAGCTCCAGCAGTGAAGACCAAAAAATCAACTTATGCACATCAAAGTCTCAAGTATTGTGATCAAGAAACTTGAATTATGTTCCAACAAATTTATGTAATTATTAGTGCTATAAAAACATAATTACAAAAGTTGGAATTAGAATCATAAAATTTGATCATATAACAAACATGATTTAACAAAGTTCAAAAGACAAAAAAGACTACACACTAATCATAGTCATTCTTTTCACTATCTGCATTAAGCAAGTCACTGGTTTCTCCTCGACCAGGAATGGATATCCCAAGCTTGATATCAAAAAAATGTCTCAACTTTGTAGCTACAAATTAAAATCCAAGACAAAAGGTTGAAATACATGAGTATCACCTAAATGGAGCAACCAAAAAACAGATACATTCTTTTCTTAGGATGGCAGTAAAGAAAATTAAAGAATCAGTTTTCCAAGTCATCTGATGACTGAAGCAAAAAATTCTCTCTTTCTTTGGACTGTATTTCATTGAGCAAAGCAAGATCATCCTCTATATAGTTTATTGGTTTCTTATTCAGTTCATAATTAGCCAAAAAATTATAGTAACATGTCTTTTTGGATAGCTTTTGGATAAATGATACTATGCTTAATGTCTATGATGAATTTGTTTATCCATTGCACTCTGCCATTATCTCTGCATCTAATTTTTAACTATTGCTGCTGCAGATGACAAAAAGATTTTGAAGGTTGAATTTGATTATTCAAAGGCAGTATAGTTAAATAAAAAACTATAAACACATCAATTTCACCAATTGGTGCTACATTCAATTATTATTAGATAAAGATAATTACAACAACCCAAGTTGGAGATTATTTTGCATTGTTTTATGATCCTATGTTGCTGAAATATAATGTGAACATTATCTGCTAGATTCCATTTAGAAGATTAGGCTTGCAATATGTTCATTATTGATCCACATCTTTAGGAAGTTTGATTTATATTAAGTTGTTTGTTGTACAATATGTCATTATTGATTCACATCTTCAGGAAGTATGATTTATTTGTTGTACTTCTAAGTTGCACTGGGTAAGATGGCTAAGCTTCTAACTGCTAAATATGATGCTGATAAGTTGTTAGAAGGAAAATTGAGGTTTTTGTTTCTCCAATTTCTTAATTGTCACTATTTTGTTTAGTTAACTGACATTGGCTAGTGGAATCGTCTAATTCAATGGCTAAATCTAAATTGATCAATTGATTTATATGTCTCTATGTAATGTCAGTCAATATAACAAGTTTTTATGGAGCCTGGATGGCTTGGTGCCTGCCATTCACCAACTGAATGTTTCTATAACTTACAAATATTGTGTATAACTCATTGTATTTTTTACTGGTTGAGTTTATATTGTATGTAATCTTATACTGTAGCACAAAAGGAGTAGGGGGAACTGCACCAAATTTTTCAGAAGCTCAGACACTAGAGGATGGGCTCATAGTTCCCCTAGGAAAGCCAAAAAAAATTTAGGCATAAAGGTATGCATTAGAATGCGGAGCATACCATGACCTAATACTTCACATTTAATCATTTTATATTGTAGGGATCTCTATTGTACAATGAGTACATTGTTTATAATGTGGAGCTGATTAGGATGCATTTTGGTTTCCAATGTCTCCACTTTCATTACCTTTCTAGTGATTTTTTACTCCCTTCCTAGGTTGTTCTTTTCGATGTATTATTTACTTGGAGTCTTTGACAAATACTGCAATGCAGGTTGCACCAAAGTCATTGCCCAAACTGAAGTAGTGGGAGACAAATGCATAGACCACAACACAAAAAAGGAACAACATAATGCACAAAAAATTTGTCTTCTCTTTTTGGTATCTGTGGTCCCCTTACTTGGTAACTCTGGTTCTACAATCAAACTCAATATCATCTTTATTCCTCATTTCGTACATATGTTTGAAAGATTTTATGTTTTCTTTCAAGGCATGAAGAGAGGGTTTAAGGTAAGGTGTAAGCCATTAATAGGCCTAGATGTTATTATATATCAGTTGTTGTGGGACAAGATGTCAATACTGTCATTTTTGTCATAGCATATGTTATTGTGGTATAACATACGTTATTGTGGGGGCGGAGAACAAAGAGACTTGGAAATGGTCCCTGACCCTATTGCATGAAGACTTGGGGGACTACAAACAGTATGGATGAAACTTCATATTAAATATGCAAAAAGTAAGTGATCTGGTTCGCAATGACTAATTTGAATACATTTTATTCATTATAGGGACTAAAATGAATTAGTTGTGTAAGCTATCGGGACTAAAATGAATTAGTTGTGTATGTTATAGGGATTGGTACCAGCAATGTAAGAGGTGATGCCTAGAGTGCATCATAGGTTCTGTGTTTGGCATCTTTGGAAGAATTTTACAAAGTAATGGAAGGATAAGGAAATAAGGGGGATGGTATGGAAATGTGCAAGGTCAACAACCCCCTCACAATTTTTGGTAAATATGCAGATAGTTGTCAAGGTATACTATGTCCTTAGCTCTCAGTTGAGAGCAAATCCCCTTGAATTTCGGAGTGTGATGATGCGATTTGGGGTCAGTTTCCACCACCCATCATCTTAACTAAGCAAGCAATTTAGGAAATAAGGGTTAGGGTTTTTGAATTTTTGGATTTGCAGAAGAATTTACTCTTCAGGTAATAGTCATGGAGATAAAAAAGAAAAGGAAAATGGTTTTGAAGAAAGATGGGTCGCACGACGTCGTATAGCCTTTTCATTTTATTTTTATTTTTTCTTTTTTTTTAAAAACTACGTCATTTTTTGATGGGGGCACCTGTTTGCTATGTAGGATCTATGTTGACACTTAATATGTCACGCGTGCGTCTCCGTCAAGTTTAACTTATGGCAATTGATGTAGGGACCAACGTGACCGACGTTTTGAGATTTCAGTTAGGGGTGTAAGTGGGTGGTTTAGTTTGGTTTTTGAGGGAAAATAAATCCGAACCAATCAAAATCAATTGGTTTGGTTTGGTTTGGTTTTCGTATTTTTTGATAGCTAAATCCGAACCAAACCGAATTAAACATCTATGGATTGGTTTGGTTCGGGTGATCGGGTTGGCCCTTTTTTTAATACAAAAATTAACTAAATAATTAGCTTTTCATAAAAAAAATTACAAAATAAACTAATGAAAAAATTTCTAGAAATCGAATCAATCTTATTAATTTGAACACTAATAATTATTTCATGTTTTAGAATGTGCATTAAAAGGTTCATAAAGAGGGAACAAAGAAACATATTGATATTTGTATTAAGAAATTATATTTGAATAAGTTAAAAAATTCTTCAAGAGATATTTAACTTGGCAAGTTGTATACTACTACTATTCAATTAAGAGAAAGTTGTCGGGTATATATGTAACCAATTGAACCCCTAATGACATGAATGAAACTAATGAAGACTTGATTAGTTGAACTTTGAATTAGTAACTTAGCGAATCCAAAGTCTCCAACATTTGCAATCATATTTTCATCCAAGAGAATGTTGTTAGGTTTCAAATCACAATGCACAATAGGAACTTCACTATCATTGTGCAGGTAATCCAATGCACAAGCAGCATCAATATTTATATTCAATCTCTCCATAAGGTTCAACTCATTTTCATTTGCATGCTTTCTCATTCCCTTAATCCAATCTTCCAAGCTCCCATTACTTAAGTACTCATAAACTAGAGTCAGAAATTCATTTTTTTAAAAGTCAATACTAGAGTATTTAAAGTCAATTCATCGTTTCCAAGCTTCTAAGTTTAGATGATGTTGTTGCTGTTACTTTCACTTTTCTGTTCTCTATGTATAATAGCAAGTAAATTGTTTGATATGGTATCAGTGTTACCACTGTGGCTATGATGATGTAATGTCTGACATGCCTTCTTCCATGACCACGAGGCTCACTTGCAAAATACAAACAAAGTTTTTTATTACCTTCTAAATGGACAGCAGGAAGATTTTGGAAAACTCCACCGTTAGGAATGGTTCCTTCTAAATCATTATAAGAGATGTTCAAAAGTTGAATGGCATGTAGATTTTGAAGTTCAATAGGAATGGATCCAGAGAGTTGGTTGAAGGAAAGATCCAAAGTTTTCAAGTCTCTCACTTCTCCAAGAGTTTTTAGAATAGCACCTGATAGCATATGCCTGACCAGAACTACAGTGCCGGTGAGCAGAACCGAACATTTTGGCAGAAGAGTTTTCTAGCCTTCTGTGTTGAACGAAAACGACTTTTAGAAGTTGAAAGCTAAGAAACTATTACAAAAAATAAAGAAAAACAAGTAGTAGCCAAAAAATGTTGTAGCATAAATTTTTTTTTTAAAATAAAATATATAAATATATGGTTTGATTTGGTTCGGGTTGGTTCGGTTTTGAAATTTCAAATCCGAGAACCGAACCAATTAAACTTTAATTGATTTGAATTTTACCCGAACCAATCAATATACCTAAATCAAACCGAACCAATTTAATTGGTTCGATTTGGATTAATCAGGTTAGTCGATTATCCGAATCAATTTATACCCCTAGTTTCAGTGATTAAGTTGTTAATTTTTTAAAGTCAATGACAAATGTGACTAATGCATATAATTTCAAAGATTAAAGTGAATATTTATTTTAAAAAAATAAAAACAAAGACTTCGCATTCATTCCTGATCAAAAACCCTAAAAGCATAAGTCAATCTTGTATATTCTCTTTAATGCGTCAAATCATATACTCTCTTTGTAGCATCGATAAGTTTTATTTTGACTTGAGCTTTTGAATTTACATAAATATTTCTTTTCAAGTATTATATCGTTTATCAAAAAATAAGACCAACGGGACAAAAAGGTGACCTCATCTTTGACGGAAGTAAAAACTTGGTCTCTACTCTATCCTCAAATAGAGAAAAAAAAAAACAAAGAAGAAAATATATTTTATAGATTTTTAGATTATTTATATTTTTAAACTGTAAAAACGTATTTAAATTAAGAGATGTTTTCAATGCTCTTTAAAATGTCTGAAAAATAGACGAATACGACAAAAAGGTGGCCTCATCTTTGGTGGAACTGAAAACTTGGTCTCTACTCTCTATCCTTATACAGAGAAAAAAATGAAGAAGAAAACTATTTTATGAGTTTTTAAATTATTTATATTTTTAAACTGCAAAAATGAATAAAAATTTAGAGACGATTTCAATAAATACTCTTGAAAAGTTGTGGAGCATCAATGCTTTAGTCAAGAAGGGCCGTTGATATTGTACATAAATTGATCAACGACTGTTTTTAAGTGCCCGTTACCTGCATATTAGGTAAGGCTTGTAACAATCGAGAATTGCATAGTTGGTCCCTAAATACAATTAGAACAATTATGTTTGGAATTTGCCAAATGATCCCTTTTATGTTTGTTCAATATTTTGCTGGGTAAGATTAAGGCTTGCAAAAAATTACAAAGAAACATCCTCTTTCCTATCACCGATTCTTCCGCCGATGGCAGAGAAAATAATACTGCAAAAGGGTGGGTTATATAATAAAGAAACAGTTGTGGGAACAAAAATATCCATACAATGATGAAAGAGCAGATTGAGTAATTTTGCATTTGGCTGTTCAATGCTTATAGTACCAATTTTTTAATCAAATAGTTAATCATATGATTTTGACTCTTTTTAATCTCTTCCTACCTTTCATACACCATTTGAACTGCCTCTCAAAGTCCTTTGTTTTACGACTGAGACTCAGTCACCCCATTTAGTGCGCATTTTATTTCTCTATTTCACCTTTCACTTAATCTTTCTCCTCTCCACTTCTGCCATGACCTCCGAGTTTCTGAAAATGCAGGCTTCAATTTGAATGATTGGGCCTAGATACTAGCACCCTCTTGCTAGGGTTTTGAGTTTTGACAGTATATTGTTTGCAACACCAAAATCGAACCACTCCGTTCACAACTCACATGTTGCTCTGTCCTCTAAGGAGCACCTCAGCTAGCCAATCGAACGATTTACCCGCTATCTCTCCACCTCGTGCGCCATAGCGCACCACCGCGTTCTCTGTTTTGCGTTCTACATCTCGTCACTGCAACACCTCAGATCCATTTTTCCACCACCCAGACTACATTTTCATTCAATCTTTGTGTTTTTCCATCTGTCAAATGGGATTTCCATAACCTACCATGACTTCGGCAGAACTCCATGGACTCGGGCAAACATAATAACAGGGACTATTTAGCAAAATATTAATAGGGACTCTTTAGCAAAATAAAAATTATGGTTTCAAAAATAAACAAAAGATTAAACCTTTTTTTAAGGAAACAAAAAAACCAACCCAACGTCACCTGCAGTAACAGGTATTTTGACACAAGGATCCATACTCCAAAGATATTTAAGAACATTGTAAATGTTTCCTTTAAGAAAAAATATCATTATACATTTATTTTAATAGTGTATGTATTATTGGGATGAAGATCACCTATCCTTATTTTTTATTCTTTTTCTTGTTCCTTTACTTAAATTCTGTCAAGTGAAAAATAAATTAAAATGAAAAGAGAAGGAAATGAGACATGTAAATAAGTTTAGAACACTTGGCAAAATTTAAGTGGAGGGTTAGGAAATGAGACAAGAAACGGAGACAGGTGATCACCATCCGTATTGTTGATACCCTTTTTAAATGTGTCAGATTTAGTGAGAGAAAGTGATAGGAAAAAATAAATATGATGAATGATATTGATAGGAGTGTGAAAAGAGGTGTATATACTATTAATAGTAAGAATATCAGAATTGTTCTTTTAAATTGATTCATTCAAGAGAATAGTGAGTAGCATAAAATTATTCATTTGCACTTCTACCAAAGTACACCTAAATGTAGTTTAATATAGAGCCGTCAAAATAGGTCACGTCTAATGGATCGACTCGAATAACCCAATAAAATAAGCAGACAAAATTAGCAAAAATGAACACAAAATTAAAACAATTTGAAGGTGGGGTCGATAACATTACATAAAGTTGGATTGGGCTAACAAAATATTAACCCAAAACTCACACAGTCCAATTTGACCCTGTCTAAAAATGGTCTGATCCGATCCGTTTTGATAGTTATAGTTGAATATCGTGAGGTTGTACAAGATTTTATTTTATTTTATCACATTTAATGAGCTTTTATCTTTAAAAAATATATTTTGAACATTCATAATATGACACTTGTATTAAACACCATGCTATATGTGAGTATAATTTACTATTTTCGTATGCTGTATGTCAAACTAAAATAAATATACTATATGTAGACATGAGTTTGATATTGTGTTGGTGTTGTAGTCTAAATATTTAAATAATACAACTCTTTACCTTTTGTAACATTTCTATGTTATGACTTCATGTCTGAAATTAAAACTCAAATAGTGAGTGGCTTTATCTTTGTAGTGGGAGATATCAATTCAAATCCTTTAGAGCTTTACACTTAATAGTTTAAGCTTTTTGTCATAGATTTTTAATATTTCTCATTAAAAAAAAACACAAGTTTTAACTTGGATAAAAAGAAAGGGAGAAAGATGTTAAAGAATACCATATTTCCTTCTTCACAAATATGCATAATATTCCACAGTAATTTGTTTGACAAGCAACTATCCTTACATAACTTTATTAGGTTCTTATTATAAATGAGTCTCGCATGACTGTCGCATATATTTCAAATATCTCATATATTTTTTAAATATTTTTCAAATCTTTTAACAAATCTTTCATATCTCTATCAATATATTTGAAAACTATCAATAACAATCTAGAGTCAAATTTGGGTCATGTCCAACAATCTCTACTTTAATCTAAATTCCTTCATTATCTTTAACTAATAATAATAATAATCTACAAATCTATCAATAGTCAAATTATATCTTTCAAATCTTCAAACCTGTCATTATCAATGAAACATGTCGCTTGATCTTCATGTCAAAAAGACTTTCGACACTCCTACCACCATTTGTCATTTATAACACTGCATCTTTCAAATTTTCAAGGCAAATCTTTAAATCAAATCTTCGTGCTTGCACAGTTGTTATGTGAAACATGTTGCTTGACTTCTACATTAAGAAGGCTTTTGACACACCTACCACCATCATAATAATGAAACACGTCATATAACTCCACATTGTAAGATAGACTTTCAACACAAGAGCTCACACACAAGGGATCATATCATCGCCTAGATCCTCGAATCATAAACTCTAATACAATGATGTCACTTATTAGGGGAATACCACATCACTGTGTTCACAAACAAAAATAAATACTCCACAAGAATTTGGTTAACAAGCAACCACCCTTACACAACTTTCTTAGTTTCTTATTATAAACAAATCTCGCATATCTCTCACATATCTTTCAAATTTCTCATATATCTTTTAAGAGTTTAATTTTGATGTACGTAATGTCAATGTAAAATTTTTTACACTATCAATCAATCATACATTATTATATATGTAACTTTTGAAGCAGTTATTGTGAGAGTCAAAAAAAATTTATGATGTGATAATATATGATTGAATGACAATATAAAAAAATTTTACACTGACAATACATTTAAATTAAATTCATTTTTTTATTATCTTACATATCTTTCATATCTATCAATATAATTAGAAAGTATCGATAGCAATTTTTGTGGAATTTAGGACAAACTCAACGAGAGAAATACTTACTTTTTTTTTTAAGTTCAATGATAGCAATGAGATTTTAACTTAAAATCTCATACAAACTATCTAAATCCCTCGTCACTAATCCAACCCTTGTGACTCCGAACTTATTTATCTTTATCGTTTAGGACAATGAACAGTTAAACCATTGGTGGGGAAAAGAATTGCTTGTTCTTTGCGTTTGTTCTATGTGTTTGTCTAATTGGTGCCATACAACATTCACGTATATATAGTTGCGACTTCGAATTCTCCGCATGTGATTCAGTTTCATGTTTGTATAGCTTAATGCTTAGTCAAAACCAAAAGCAAGGACATAGAGGCTTAATTGTCTGCCAGAATAATTTTACTCTTTGATTTTGTTATTTTATAACACTTGCAAATTATAGATAGCTTTGATGTAGCCAAATTAACTATATATGCATACGATAATGAGTTTTAAGAATACATACACCACGCGGGCAAGTTGTGGTGGGGGCTTTACAGAATGAAATTGGGAATTCTTTTCTTTACTTCTAAAATTGAAGGTGGACATATCTTGTGATCACAATCATTGTCAGTTACTTACTGTTATACTTTGGTAATTGCATCAAGCATATATAATTGCACTGATTTAGCTTTACTCTGCAGTAAACCATGCTGCTCGGCTGGGGATTCACTGTTACTAATCATGATTATTTTTAATATAGGATAAGTGGGCAAAGAAAAGGTTTCAGGCACCAAATGTACCATGATTTTCACATCTTTAAAAATAAGACTACTCTACGTACCCAAAATAAAAATGAGACTACTCACTGTCACTTTTTGAGCCTTTTCTTCCTCTGCAAAGGTGAATGGCTGTTAGTAACCTTTTTTGTTCAGTATTAGGTTGTTCTGAATGACTTTCTACTTTTCCTTCTTTACAGAGAAAAACTTTAAAACATAGCAGAAAGAAGGGAGAGAGGGTAAAATAAAATAATGATATATACACACTTAAACATATATTACCTCATATTTACATTTTTTTACCATTTAATTATAGTTTGACTCACTTCCCTTTTTGTACATTTATTCTTTGATTCTGCTACATAACCCTTACATGAGCATATGTGCACACATCATATGTGCATGGAGCTTTATTCGGGTAAACAAAGTGGGAGCAGCTATAATCAAATGATAAAAATTATATAATATTAAGTAATTTGTGCGTATATGCCATTATTCAATGGCATTCATCACTTTTATGCACTACCACAGTCTTTCTGTTATCTGTTGAACTCTGAAAGAATAATGGCAGGGAAAGCCTGAAGCAGTCATTGAGAATCTAGTTCTGGGGAAAAGGGTCAGATTCAGAACATTAGACTTGGCATAAAGACGTAACCTTTTACGGTGAATTAAAACTAAGAAAATTTATGGTGAATTAATATGCATGGTTAGAGGGGCAGCTCTAGTACTTGGAAGGGATTAGTAGGATATCTTGACAAGGACAAAAGACTTCACTTAAGTGGGATTTGAGAGTGGTGGTTGTTAGTGTTAGACCCTCAAATCCACAAACTAATGGAGTAGCACAGGAAGGTTAATTAAGAGGTGTGGACCATTTTTTTTTTTTTTTGGCTTTTTGGGTTAGAGGACCAATTTCAAATTTAAAAAGACAAGAACACAGTAACGTGTCATAGCTCTTTGTCATGGAGAATTCTCATGGCGACTTATCATAAGTGTGCATTATTTATTTTTGAATAACAAAAGTCGCTTTCGCCTACGTGAATTGCTTTCCACTGGCAAATGATAACAACGGTGCTGCTAAGTGCTAAGAGACTCAATTTTACTCCTGGGGAATGTAATGCATGTACAAGAAGCGGAAGAGAGAGAGAGAGAGAGAGAAGAGCAAGAGTATCAATTTGAAACTAATTAATGCTAGTAAACCCACGCTGTTAATTCAAGCATTAAACTCCCTTAAAATACAATTGCATTTCAAATGATAAATTCTTTCCTTTTTTTTTTTTGGTACATAAATTCTTTCTTTTCTAACATGGTCTTCCCCACTCTTTCACTCACTCTTTGGTTCTGCCATGCCAAGTGCTGTCTTTTCTTGATTTCCACAAACTGCAGTTTTTGAAGCAAGCTGTGAACAAATTTTGTCATCATCTGGAGTTTTGTTAGAACTACACTGCTTCTTCTGGGACTGTTTACAATGGGCGATGGCCGCCTCAATTGAACTTGCCTGCTCAGCATTTGCACTGATATTCCTCTTGAACAACTGCAAATCATGATACCCAGCTGAGCTGTATGAAAAAGATGAAGATTTAGAGGAGGACCCAGATGAAGATGTAGACAAAGATGAAGTCTTTGAAGAACAATGTCGTTGAAACACCCCTGAGAGCCTCCTGCTGTGGCTTTTGAAGCCATCTTCAAACATGTTTCCGTTAATGTTCTCCATGACAGCACATGATTTCCTGTGGTTATTGTTAAAAGAACTTTCAAATGGATTTTTCGTAGTCCTAGCATCATTCACGTTCTTAATCTGAGAATCTTTGCATTTTGATTTTATTATTGCTCCTACTTTTTTTGCAGCACCGGCACAGGACTTATCTGAGCAATCAGATTTGCTAAACAAAGATTTTAAGTAATCTCGTGAAGCCTTGAGCTTTTGACTCAGCCAGAGCTGCTTAGTCTCTTTCAGCTTCTGGGACCAAGATTTCTTTGGAACGTCAACAACGAATCCATGTCTTTGATTGAACCATTCAAATAGATCTTCAGCTTGGTTTGCTTCATAAGAACTAGCTCTGCGTGAATGTGAAGGAGAGATGTTGCGGGAGTCCAGAGGGGTGGTGGCATTTGTTGAAGGCAGCTTAAGGTCAGTGGTGTTGGTGAAGGGAAAGCTACTGCGTTCCAACGTTGACTGTGATCTTACACGGTCAAAGGTGGCATTGGTGTTGTGGGGGAGCTTTGGAACCATTTGCAGGCGAGGAGGGTGGTGAAGAGGGAGGAGTTTTCCCTTGTAGAAGAGGTCATTAACCGGGGAAGTTGTGGACTTTTTCTCCTTCTGCAACTCAAACTCTCTGTTCTGTGGTGGAGAGGGAGAGCCAATGGAATGAGAGAAGAAGTTGGATGAAGAACGTAGTTCTATGTGAATGTAGTCTTCATCCACATCAAACAACGAAGCCTGTTTTGTGGCCATTTCATGTGATTCTCTCTGCTGTGATGATTTCTCTCTATTTTTGTGTGTCGGAGAATGGAGATGCCTATGGGAAATTGAGCTTTCTAAAGGAGAGAGGCAGGCTATTCTTTTAAGTGAAGAGTGAGGATGGTGGCAAAGTATATATAAGCTATAAGAATTATTTTTTAATTAATTAATTTATTAAAAAAAATCATACTTATAGCCTCTGTACTAACTTCGCTGCTCTTCTACCATTTGAATTGCAATAATGATAAATGTTATGAAAGTCATGCTACAAAAACCGTTTCACGAATAACCTGGCTGATTTCCCTCCAATGAGTTTGTTTGTTTTAATTAATAATTGTTGACTAAGAAGCAAAACAAAGTTTGTGCCACGTCTATGGTTTTCGTACAATTAAATTCGTGCTATATAGCACTGTGTTCTTTGAATTACATCTTATAGACATTGTAGCAGAAATTTTTTTAAAATGCAAGTATTAAATAACAATTACTTCCAGAAAGCCTCGGTCAACCTACTTTTGGTCCAAAGCAAGTTCAACTTAAGCTGCTTACGAGAGATTCAATCCCTATAATGTATTGTCCATAATTAGTGATTAAAATAATGGACACAGTCCATGCGTTTCAAACATTCTTTCCTTCTCTTATTGTCTTCTTCCATTTGAATTTGATACACGTTAAGTGCAGGTTGAGAATCTACAACTCAGGATGTTGACACTAATCTTGTTTTTTTATTGAGAATTTCAATGTAAGTAACACACTCAACCTTCCAATCCGTACCATGAAAACGAAAGTATGAAGAAAGATTCATGAGCTAGATTGAACATAGTACAGAAGCAGGTAAATGATACATCTACTTGGGAGGTCTCAATAAAATGGATCTACGTATCCCCTGTCTACATATCCTTATCTTCTTATATTTGATTAACGTACTTGCATGCAATATAAGTGTATGCGAGTCTGTAACCAGTAATTGTAAGTTAGACATAATAGTAGTGAGAGACATGCAAATAAAGATTATAAAAGAGGTAGTCAAATTAAATAATGACATGAAAGGTAAATGAAGCATGGTTTGTCTTTTTTTCCTTTTTTTTTTTTTTTGGTTCAGCCGACAGGCTTCTCTGCCACAATTTGTAAATGTATCATTTTTATCTTTCTAGGAAGACATGTATTTTGCAGTTTGCACATTTGGAGTGATGTGTCTGAGCAGCAGAAATCCAAGAAATTTGTGGAGGAAATTTTAGTCTAGTTTTCTCTTTTTCCTTTTGTGCCTATTCTATAACTGACCCTTAATGAAGTCCCCCCTCTCCCCCCCCCCCCCCTCTCTCTCTCTCTCTCTCTCTCTCTCTATCTCTCTATAAAAACGAGTTATGGACAATCATTCATGGTCATGTCATGGTCATGAAAAAGGCCATTTATTTGACCAGGTCAAGATGAAACTATGCTTTTTTTTCAGCATTTCATCTTTGGCTCTTTGCATGTGTTACTACTGTTTCGGAAATTCCAACTTCAAGTTTGACCTCATGAGCAAGTACTAGAATGATCACATTGGGAAGTGATTAATGCGAGGCTATAGCTATAGGCCATGAAAATCTGATGCAATAGGTATATTATCACCCCTCTACAAAGCCAAGAGGGGGTTAGCGTTAGTTTCGATATTGAGTGAAAAAATAAAGAAAAAGGGCAACAAATAAAGCTCAAGGGCAGTTGTTTTGTGTTCCTTCGCCAAGTTCCCATTCTCCAGCAGATTCCCTATCCAAGTTTAGTTGAACTCAAAATGAGCGTTCAAACTTAAAAAGTAAAACACCATCTGCAACTTTTAGCAAATTTGAGGGAAGGGAAAACAGAAGCCAGCGCGTAATAGACTCAAATTTTCTTTAGTCAGCTTTAAAGTACTCGGGAAAAGTCAGTACCACATCACGTGCTGGTCATCTAACTAACGGGAAAAATGCTTGTTTTACATCAATTACATCATCCATGTTTGCATCACCTCACGTCAACACGAGTATATGTGTAAAAATTTTAATAGAATTAATTATAATTAAATAACAAAAATCATACAAATATAAAATGATACGTTTATAATAACGGTGCTTAGTAAAAGCAAAAGAAGGCTTTAACACCCTCCTTTCCCCTAAATTTTTCAAAGACTTCATGTTTTTGTTTTAAAATTTTCTTTAAAATGACCTCCCCAAATTATTATTTCCAAGTAGGGTAAACTGTGAGAGTATATAATATTGTAAGTGTAGGTGGTAGCATTACTAGAGATGACAAAACTTACTGCTGTTGGGGAATTTTTGCGAGAATCGTCCCAAATAGGATTTTGAATGTGGAGTTTTTTCTCTGTGCAGAGACGGAGACAAAGAGAAAAATCTTTCTGTAATATATTCAGAGATAAGGATCATATTTTCAACTCTAGAGAATTTTTGTTTCTGTTCAATTATTAAAATATTTTTTATAATATATATATATATATATGTAATTTTAGTAATTTCATTTTTATTAAATTTTATATTTTTTAAAATTAAAAATATTAAAATATTTTATTTAATCTTTTTTATTTATTTATTTTTTATATAACAAAAAATCCACGAGAGTATCTGCAAAAATTCAAAGAACGAGAATAAGAAAAAAAAATTCCCCATAACGAGGAATCGGACTAGGGATGGAGAGATAGTTGGAGTGGCTCACACTCGCCCCGGCCCGCGCGAGTGCCCTTCCCTAATCATTACTCGATGAACATTCGCATGGCCATTTTCAAATATAGCCTTTTTAAGCTCAATGCCTAATTGTGACTTGTGAGATAAGTACTAATACCCGGATTGAACTATCGTACCAACCTTTTCTGCTGCAAGAGGAAGGCAAAAAGGGGGAAGGAATTATAGTACTACTCATGTTGTACTACGTTTTTATCCTCTACTTTATATTAGTAATTGGATCCTTGAGAAATTAGGAAAATATTTTATATATATTAAAATATGTATAATATATTTATATTATATGTTAATATAAAAAATATATTAAATTATTTTATGTGTAACTGTAATATTTTTGTGATATATAAAATAATTTTATAAATAAATTAAATAAAATTAAATATATTTTAATTGGACGAATTATAAAAATGAAAAAAGAATAAGATATGTCCCCAGATATTTGTGATTTGAGTACCTTTCCATTCCATGTACGAGATTTCACTTGCGTGGCCAGGCGCAATGAGAGGGATATAGATACTTCCTTAATGGTTGAAAATAGGCTATACGTTAAGGTAGAAAACAGCTAGTTACTGAATCAATTATGTCAGCATTTTTCAACCGATAATCAAAAACAAATTTTCTCATTTACCAAATTATTACATGAAGGAGAGTTGCCTTTACATTTTGCCCACTGCAACCGCGCGTTAAAAAAAGGGAAGCCTAGGAGTTCTTTTTTCGTTTTTCTAATTTTTGTTTGAATCTTTGAACTAGGGTGATGTTAGAGAGAGAGTAGTCATAAATTTGTAAAAATTCATATTTTTATGATTTAAAATTTTAAATTTTCATCCTCTTTTAATTTTTTTGATTTAATTTTATTCTTAAATTTTATTATGTTTTTATTATTTTAATTATATTTTTATTACGTGTTTTTATATATTTTTTGTTAAGTAATTACATATGAAGAAGATTGGACATTTAAAGAAGTAATAAAAGGAAGAAAAATCTATTCAGAAGCTCAGCGCTTGAGCCAAGGGTCAGCACCGCTTGAGCGTGCAAGATTCCAAATTAGTGGGTCAGCGATTGAGCGCTGGACAGTCGGCGCTTGAGCACTGAACGTGTAACTGAGCACGTTAGTTTATTATAAATAAGAAAGTTACGCCCACATTCTTACACACTTGGACAGAATGCAACAACCGTCAAGAGACATAAATCCTAATGTGGTGTAGGCGTAATTAAGCTTGAAAATTAAGAATTTTCTTCAACTTTTTTACCTTTCTACAATGAAGTTTGTCATATTCTTCCTTTTATATTCTTTTTTTTTTCATGTGTAACTAATTTTTCCTTTGTTAGGGGATGATGGATCTTGGTCTTAGATGATGTAACTTCTTTTATGGGCTTAATTTATGTTTCTATTTCATGATTTACGTGTTTATCTCTATTCTTAACGATTTTCTAAATCTGATCAATTTGGGAATGATCTTTTGGGTTGATGTATGATTTGAAAAAATTTGCATGAACTTAGAATATGTGATAAACACCATAATTTCTGCAATCGTTAGGAATAGACGTTGGGGTTTGTGGTCTTTCTTTTAATTTCATCGTTCTTGATAATGTCTTTCTATTTGGGATTAGACTAAGAGATTAGTTAATTCCAAATAATGTAAAAAGATTAATATACCAAGAGATTGAGTATTAATTAATTTTAGAAATTGACCATAAATCATTGAAATAGAATATAGTTAAACAAATATTTGAATGTGCATTTAAAGAGTTCAAGTGAAGTTTGAACCCTAACGTTTTAACATCATTTTTTTCACCATTTGATTTATTGTTTTGCTTACTTATATTTCTTTTTAATTGAATTTGTAACAACTCTCTTTTCGATAAGTTGAATAGTGTCAATTTGGTAAACTGAGTAATTGATAACATAATTCTCGTAGGAACGATACTTTACTCACTCTTTGTTACTTTTGTCAATTTTGTGCACTTGTCAATATCCACAACAAGTTTTTGGCGTCGTTACCGGTGATTATTATTTTCAATATTAAATATTAGTTGAAGAGATACTAATTTAAAGTATTTTTTTGTTTTTTCTTATTTAATTTAATTTTATTTTTTTAATTTTTAATTTTCTAATTTGTTTCTTTTTATTTTTTTTATTTTTTTTTATTTTTTTATTTTCTTTGTTTACTTTTATTAGTCTTTTATTTTAAGTTTTAATTTTTCTTTTTTTTTTACTTCACTATAGTTTGCCTGTTTGTTTGTTTATGTAAGATTCTGTGGAATCAGAAGAATTACTTTTTAATCCAGAGATAAAGAGAATAACTAGAGAAAGGATGAAACTAGAAGAAGTAGAAGAAAAGATGATGGAAATAGCTATAACTACAAAACGAAGACGCACGTTGGGTGACTATGCTACTCCATCTGTTGAAAATGTTTCAACCAGTATAGTGCACCCTGTTATTCAGACTAATAACTTTGAGATTAAACCAGCACTTCTACAGCTTGTGCAATAGAATCAGTTTTGGGGACGTCAAACAGAAGATCTAAACTTGTACATTACAAATTTCTTGCAACTCTGCGATACTATTAAGTATAATGGCGTAACTGATGATGCCATTAGATTACGGTTGTTCCCATTTTCTCTAAGAGACAAAGTAAAGAGCTGGCTACAAGCGCAGCCACAAGGGAGCATCTCTACTTGGGAGGATCTGGTTAGCAAATTTTTGACTCGATACGTCCCTCCATCAATGTCTGTGAGGATAAGGAGTGAAATAGTTTGTTTTACTCAAAATCAAGGGGAGTCGTTATATGAATCTTGAGAAAGATTCAAGGAGTTATTAAAGAGATGTCCTCAATTTGCATTTGAGGTTTGGCAACAGATGTAAGTTTTTTTATAATTGTTTAAATCATCCTACCCGGGCTATGGTGGATGCATCTGCAGGCGGATCTCTGAATATTAAGACTCCTGAAGAAGCTCAGGAATTATTTGAGACCGTGGCGACCAATGAATATCAGTTGCCTAGTGGGAGAGCAGTAGTCAAACAATGAGTTACGGAGCTTGGTACTCTCGATGCCTTACTTGCTCAAAACAAAAGTATTTCTCAGCAGTTAGTCAACCTCACTAAACGAGTTGAGAATATGCAGGTAAATTTTGTGAACCACTAAGTGTTAATTTGTGACTTATGTGGAGGTAACCATACTACTGGTAGATGTGAGGCAAGCAATTCTGGTTTCATTTCTCAAGAGCAGGTAAATTATATGGGTAATTCTTCTAAACCCCAAGGTATTCCATTTTAAAATACATATATCCAGGGTGGAGAAATCATCCCAATTTTTCTTGGAGCAATCAAACGGTGTCATTAAATCCTCAACCAGAGAAGCAGTCTCCTCTTGAGATTGCACTTGAGAAACTCTCTATATATACATCTGCTTTGTGCAACAGACTTCCACTTTTATGAAGGACAAAAGTAAATTTTCAGAATCAATGAGCTGTTATTAGAAATTTAGAGAATCAAGTGGAGCAGATAACGAAACAGCTTCAAGAGAGACCTCTATGCACCTTACTAAGTGATACTGTGATCAATCCAAATGAGCAATGACATACAATTACATTAAGAAGTGGCAAGACTTTGGAAGGACAACTTAAAAAAGTACCTGATTCATCAGGAATTGAAACAACTGATGTTCCTGTTGCAGATGTCTCAACTCAAGAGTGCTGTAATAAAAAAGTTAAAAAGGAGCAACCAAAGTGGCAGAGGAAAAAGAAGGAATGTGACCATAATATGAGAATTGATCCTTCATTGTATGCTAGACTTCTGTTTCCTCAAAGGTTAAAGAAGGAGAACTAAGAGAGGCAATTCTCAAAGTTCTTAGATGTCTTCAAAAAGCTGCAGATTAACATTCCCTTCGCTGAAGTACTTGAACAAATGCCCTCTTATGCAAAGTTCATGAAGGATTTGCTCTTAAAGAATATGAAACTCAAGGAAGATGAAATTGTGGCACTTACTGAAGAGTGCAGTGTTATAATTTAGAAGAAACTGCCACCTAAATTGAAAGATCCAAGTAGTTTCACAATTCCGTGCACTCTTGGCGAGTTGACTATTGAGAAAAGCTCCATATGACTTAGGAGCTAATATTAATTTAATGTCATTGTCAATTCTCTGCAAACTTGGGATTAATAAAGTGAAGCCAACTACAATGTCTCTTCAATTAGTTGATCTGTCAATCAAACATTCATATGGTACAGTTGAAGATTTGTTAGTAAAGGTGGACAAATTAATTTTTTCAGCTGATTTTGTGTTTCTAGATATGAATGAGGATGCTGATATTCCTTTGATTCTTGGAAGACCATTCTTAGCTACTTTAGGAGCGTTAATTGATATACCAAGAGGTGAGCTTATTTTGAGGGTGGATGGAGATTAGGTGACCATCAACATTTTTGATAAATCTGCATTGACATCAGATCTCTATGCCCCTGTCAAATGCATTCAAGATAAGCCTCTACAGGATTTGGCTAGTAAGAGCCCTTCATCATCAATCAATGTTGATCTTCCCATTTCCAAGATTATTGATGAAAATAAGAAAGGTCCTCCTCTCTCAAAAATTGCTAGAATTGAAAAAGATCTTTTAGTTTCCACTGATTTATTGTAGATTAATTCTAAGGTCAGTGAACGTGTATGAAGGCAAAGATCTGACAAAAGAAATGCATCATCCCATTTCTTTTGCTTCAAGCCACCTTGATGAGTTAAAAAGGTAATGTCGAGCTAATGACGTTAAACAAACGTTTTTTGCGAGGCAACCTAAATTTTCTTTCTTTTTATTTACTCTTTTATTTTTGTTTTTGTTATTATTTTGTTATTTGTTCTTTTATTGATTATCATTTTTCTATTTTTGTTTTGAAGGTAATGTTGAGTCAACTTGAGTGCCTCCCTGAATTTGGAGCCTTTGTAGAGTGATGCATATAAATGTCGACCACAAAAAAGATTTTTTTTCTTCTTTTTCCTTTAGTTTTTTATTTTTGCATTTATTTTTTGGTTCTTTTTTATTTTATTTTGTTATCATCACCTTATTGTGTTTTGAGTCAAACTGTGCATATCAGTTTGTTGAATTAAATATTCAATGATTGCTTGAATTGTGATTGATCTGATTTCTTAGGATATCACATGAGAATTCATGAGTTATGTTTATCTCTATTATTTCAATTGTGTATGGATGTATTTCTCATCTTTATGTTTGATAGACCATGAGATATAAATGTATGTCAAGCTTAGAGAAAGTTTATGGAAATGCATATGTGTGGATGATTTGTATTTAGAAGTTGTTTGATTCTCTCTTGAGGCGAAATCTTAGGCAGTGCATGATTAAGGAAATGATGAAGGTCTTCTTTAAATCATTTAAGCCTTTCAAGCCAACCTGTATACACAGTATATCCTTAAGTCAATTTTGCAGCCTTGTTATTGTTTGGCCTCTATTTCTTTTCTTTACTCACATTTTCTTTTTCCTATATCCACATGAAAAAAAAATTTCCCGCGTACATAACCTTTGTTTAATGCATATCTTGTATTATTTTATTATTCAAGCCTTCATTATTTTTGTGAATGAAATATATTAGGAGCTGAAAGAAAATAAAAAAAGAGAAAGTTTACCCAAAGTATTGCAAAGAAATAAGTTTGGGGATGAAAGTTGTTAAACAAAAAAAAGAAAAAAAAAGCAAAAGAAAGAAAAAAAAAGGATGAATAAAGTATTGATTCTTATGCTCTGTTTTGCACTTGTTCAATATTTTGAGACTTGAATTTTGAAATATGCATGATTTTGTATCTCAACTTTTGTTTTCATTATCCTATCCTTTCTTTCTTAACCCTCACCTTTGGTCGTGCATTACAAGCTTTATAAAGACCCTTTTGATCCTTGGTTATTTGTTGTTTACATAAGTGGAAAGAGAGATGAAGAACAACGCTATGGATGTGGGTTTGATGTGCATTTGTAGTTTTATAAACCTATTTAAATTTGTACTTTATGAGGAGATTGAGTCTTTCATTTATGTTTTTTGAAAGTCATTTATGCATAAAAGTTACATGTGAGAGACGATGTGACAATTGAATTGTTCATATGTGATACTTTGAAGTTACATTGTGAAGCAATTTATGAGGATATGAATAATTTTTAATACCCAGTATTGTCATGTTTGAGTCTGTGTGTTTTTAGTTTTTATTTGTTTAATCTTTTTGTTTTGTTTTGTTTTCTTTTTCTTTTTCTTTTTGCTTGAGGACAAGTAAAATTTTAAGTTTGAGGGAGTGATGAACCTGCAAAAATTCATATTTTTATAGTTTAAAATCTTGGGTTTTGTTCTTAAGTTTTATTATGTTTTTATTATTTTAATTGTGTTCTTATTACATGTTTTTATGTGTTTTTTTAGCTAATTACACATGGAAAAGATTGGACATTTGAAGAAACAATAAAAGGAAGAAAATTTATTCAGAAGCACAGAACTTGAGCGTTGGGTCAACACCGCTTGAGCGCACATTGCATGCATAAGGATTCCAGATTAGTGGGTCAGCGCCTGAGCACTGGACAGTAAAGCGCTGAACGCGTAACTGAACACGTTAGTTTCTTATAAATAAGAAAGTTATGTCACACTCTTACACACTTAGACAGAACGCAGCAACAATCAAGAGACACAAATTCTAATGTGGTATGAGCGCAATTAGGCTTGAAGATTAGGAATTTTTTTCAACCTTGCCACCTTTCTACAATATAATTTGTCATATTCTTCCCTTTGTGTTCTTCTTTTTTCATTTGTAACTAATTTTCCCTTTATTAGGGGATGATGGATATTATTCTTGAATGATGTAACTTTTTTTATGGGTTTAATTTATGTTTCTATTTCATTATTTACGTGTTTATCTCTATTCTTAATGTTTTTATAAACCTGATCAATTTGGGAATGATCTTTTAGGTTAATGTATGATTTAGAAAAATTTGCATGAACTTAGAACATGTGATAAATACCATAATTTCTGTAGTCGTTAAGAATAGACGTTGTGAGTTATGTGGTCTTTCTTTTAATTCTTTCGTTCTTAATAATATCTTTTATTTGAGTTAGACTAAGAGATTAATTAAATATAAATAATGTAAGAAGATTAATATATCAAGGGATTACGTATTAATTAATTTTAAAAATTAACTATAAATTATTGAAATAAAATATAATTAAATCAATATTTAAATATACATTTAAATAGTTCAAGTAAAATCTAAATTCTAACGCTTTAACATAATTATTTTTTACCTTTTGATTTATTATTTTACTTACTTATATTTTTTAATTAAATTTGTAATAATTATCTTTTCAATAACTTAAATAGTATTAATTTAATAAATTTAATAATTAATAACATAATTCTCACAAAAATGATATTTTATTTACTCGTTATTACTTTTGTTAATTTAATAGACTTACTCACAGCAAAGAGTTTGACTGGCGATTCTCTTCTTGTCGTTGGAAATTGAAATTCCTCTTAGTTTCTTTGTTTGACCTTATAATTTTATTGTTTAAACTAAAATTAATAAAAATATTCATACAATAATATTTTTATAATATAATAATCATTTTTTTCATAAAAAAAAATTTCATGAATTTTTTAAAAATAAATAACTATTATAATAATTTTTTATATAAAAATAAAAATAATTTTATATATAAATATAAAATCTCAATAAATATGATTATTCATAAATAAATGTGAAGAGAGAAAAAGAGAGAGAGAGAGTTTAATTTTTAAACTATCACATTAGATAAACTTGAGAGTTTAACGCCCGAGCGTTTAATGCATGTTTGACCTGAAACAAAGTTAAAATTGAAGGTGTATTTGTTTAAGATTATGATTAGTTTTTTTTTGAGAAAAAAGTTATTATAATAGTATTTAATCATATTTGATAAAATTAATTTCAGTTTTTATATGAAATTTGATATAAAATAAAATATTTTTAAAAGTTAATTTTTATAATATTAAAAATTAAAATTTATGATTTTAAATATAAATTATTTCTTATATTTTGATATATAAATATCATTTTATTCTCAATTAAATAATTTTTTAATTATTCTATATTTATTTTAATAATTTAATATATAAAAATAATTTTTTTATATCATCTAAATAAATTAGATTTGTTTAAAATTATTTTATAATTAATATATTTAAACATAAAAATAAATTAATTATAATCGATTATAATAAAAAAATTATATAATAATTAATTATTAAATATAATTAAATTTTTATAATTTTTTTAAACACACACTGAGAGCCATGCTACAATAAGCTCGAGAGTTTAACGCCCGAGCGTTTAACACTTGTTTGACTTGAAACAAAGCTCGAAAGTTTAACGCTTGTTTGACCAAAAACAAAAGGTCATGCTACAGTAAGCTCAAGCATTTAACTCTCAAGCTCTTAATTGATTGTAAGTTATATAAAAACAATGTTTTAAGCTTTTAACGCATATGGACCCCACATAAAATTTAAAAAGTGACTAAACAAAAGTCGAGCGAGCTTTCTGCTCCTTTTTCAGTGAAATAGATTTAATTCATTTAATAAAAATGAATGCCCCTTTGACTGTGACAAAGGATTATACATTCCACCAAACTTCCAAATTTTCTTTGTAAATAAAAAAAGAACTCCATTAATAGGCAAAAAAAGAATTTATTAATCAATATATTATATAAAAATTTATTTAACTATTACCTGTTCGACTAAACTGTAAACCTACCTCACCAATTTAATGATCAATTCAATTTTAAAAACATTAGTTATGAACTGATAACAAAATTTTCATAAAATAAATATGATTAAAGTATGCACCAAAAGTGGGGTTTTTTTGTCTTGGAAAAAAAAAAGTAAACAATGATTTGGGTGTTAAACTTTGTTTTTTGAGATGTGGTGATAAAATTAACGGTGAGTATATTATACATGTAAACCAAATGTTCTACAATTAGGTTGATGGATGAATTATAATTAAATGTTGGGTTTGGAAGGATGTGGTGGAATGCCGGCTCGAACCTCTACCAAGCTAATGTGAGAATAGGTTAAGTAGCTCATCAAAGGCTTATAGCCTAACTTATTTTTGGCTTACATAGGCTTAACCTAGTTAGCAAATAAGTAAGGATAAAAATAGGTTAAGCTGTTCGTCAAGAACTTATGACCCAGCCTACCTGAGATCTGACCTAATCTGTTTACTAAACAAATTGGATCAAGACTTTTTTAAAAGTCTGTTTAACTAAAAAAATCAAGTATTGGGCCATCTAATAAGTCTTTTAGACCTGATAGGTCGACTCAGCCTATTTAATAAGGGTGTAATCGGGTTGATTTGATTCGATTTTGGGAAAAACTAAATCTGAACCAATCAATGATTGGTTCAATTTTCTTGTTTTTGATAGCCAAACCCGAACCAAACCAAACCGAACATCTACGAATTAGTTCGGGTGGTCGAGTTGATCATTTTTTTATACAAAAATTAGTTAAATAATTAGTTTTTCATAATAAAAAAATGCATAATAAACCTATGAAAAAGTTTCTAGAAATGGAATCAAATCTACTTATCTCAATAAGCATACTACAAAGTACAAATTCCAAAATTATATGTTCAGCACATTGCCCTAATCTACTGATAATACACTCAATCATTGCCTTTGATGTATGATACCCTGTTTCTTTTGAAATCTTCAGCTAAGTGTTTAGTTGCTATATAAATAAAGGCATAAGTTAGTTAATTTGTATAGTTTTAATGGTGGATTATGATATATGCTTCTAAACTTACTGTTTATAATATATTAGAAAGTTTTTTTTTGTTAAGTTGTTTCACAGCAACAACCTGCATGTAATACAACTTTTAGAATGTTAATTTCAAGTTGAATAAACTTTTTTCTTGTATTTCTAAACTTGTTGTTTGTTATGTATTATAAATATTTTTTAGGTTAAGTTGTCATATTAATATTTATGGTCAAGGCTTAAAAGCTCTTGACTTAACATGAAATAAATCATGTTACACTCTCTTTAATTTTTTTTTTTTTGCTTTTACACTTAGTTTAGTTAATATATTTATATAAATTAGTTAATTAAATTAGATATCACGCATTTTGATTTATTGTTCTAATGCATTGTGTTAGAAAGATATTATATATATATATATATATATATATATATATATATATTATATATATATATATATAGTTTAGTTTAGTTCTCGAATTTGAAACTTTTAATCTGAAAATTAAATCAATTAAGTTTCATTTGGTTCAATTTTACCCAAACCAATCAATATACCCGAATCAAATCAAACCAATCTAATTTATTCAGTTCGAGTTGATCAAGTTAGTCATTATCCGAACTAATTTACATCTCTACTTTTTAATTATATATAATATAATATATATTATTATAATAACTATAATTATTAATTTATTATAATATATTAATATATTTTTAATTAAATTTTAATAAAAATCAGTAATTAAAACTTAAGTTAGTAAATTAAAATAAAAATAATATATTAAAATTATGTTATAACTTAACACTCACCTCATACTTTTATAAATATTTATTACTTTTTTATTCTAATTTTTTATTAATATGAGATTTAAAAATATATCAAATTATAAAATTATTAAAGACATATTAAAACATGAAAATTCAACTTACGCTCCCCTAATTGCAAGTGTCAACAAACTACGTCATACCAGAGGCAGAATACGACTATAACACACATAAGGTTCATGCAGAACGAAAATCCTAAAAAATTTGGATTAACTTCAACTATATTTTGCCTTCATTGTTGATGGAATATACTATAGCCGTAAGAGTCACATATAATCTCTCATTGTCTGTGTATTTGTAATCGTGCCAAAACTAATCAAGTCAAATTAACAACAATTGTCACTCAGGTGGAGCTTTGGGGCCTTTTTCATGGCACGAAACTTGCTTTTGACATGGGTATTTGTCACATTATTATAGAGGTTGAATCGCAGGTGATTATTAGCTTAGTAACTTTCTAGATGTGATGTAATATATCTCTAAATCTCGTATTAAAGACTAAAATAAAAAAATAATAAATATTTATAAAAATATAAGATAAATATTAAGTTATAATAAAAGTATATATTGACTTTTTAAATTTATGTTATTGAATTAAAATATTAGACTTTTAAAGTAATATTTTAAAAATCATATACTTGTTGACCAATTTAAAAGCCTAAACTCGTTGGCCTATTTCAAGACTTAGACTTGTTAATTTATGTAAAAATCTGTTAACCTATTTAAAAGTAAATTTATCAATCTATGTAAAAAATAGACTTATTAGTCTATTTAAAAGTTTAATAGCCTATTTAAAAATTAAGTCCGTTAATTTATTTAAAAATCTTATTACAAAATAAGCATTTAAATAGACTTTCAGGTCATACAAGACTTTTAAAAAAGTCAAGCTAAGCATTAAAAATCAATCTATTTTAAATTCAAGTTAGGTTAAAGCCTCATAATTGAGATATAAGTCATGTCTATTTAAGATAAAGTTTGACCTGATATAACTTGTTTCCACTCTTACAAACAAGTCAAGCTTACACTTTTTGAAATGTCTATTTAACCATGTAAGTTAAAACTTGAACTTTTAAAAAAGTCTATTAAGCCTATTAAGCCGACATATTTTTTTAATATTTATAATACATAATTAAGAATTTATAATATTCACATAATTTACCAATTACATATTAATATAATATATTTATTTTATATAAAATATAATAATTTTATCAAGAGTTATACATATTTAAAAATTAAAAGATTAAAATTTTTGACCTATATAAAAGCCTTCATGAAATTATGCCTTTAAATAAGATTTAGGGTCATGCTAAGTTTCTATGTTTTCATAAACAGGTCAGATCGAGCCCAAAAAGAAACATATGATACGTAATAGATCAAGCTAAGGTCGACTCAATACAAAACAGGCCTAGGCCTATTTAAGCAAAGTCTAGCCTAGCTTAAACCAGCTCATTTCCATCCCCGTTATAATGAACTTAAAATTTGATGAGGATCAAGAAGAAGGAAAGCAAGGTCATGACCATCACAGTGAATAATGTTCTACAAGAACTTGTATGCCATCAATGAATTCCCGTATAGAAGGATACTTTCCAATCATGGCACATTTTTGTGCCAAGTAGGAGGAACATATAGCATTTCGGTTAACATCTTGGATGGCCCCATAACAATGGATCCTTGTCAAAAAGTAACTAAATACCTTAAGCATTGAACTATTCAACATCAGGAAAAGGCATTTTCCAATAATTCCAAGAGTTGAAGTCCTCCTGCCATATTTACAAATTGTAAATCAAATTTGTTAGTTGTAAAGTTCAAAAATAGCAAACCTACACGTGTTTTGAAGATGCTATCTCACCTGCTCAACCAAAGAAGTAGGTGGGAACATGTCATTGACGAGGGTGTGTAGTGATGTATAAGACTTTGCATCAAAACGATGGCTTATAGCCACCTCACCCTGTTAGTTTTCATCGGCATTTAGTTAGTACCCTCTGAGAACTAAAGAAAATACTAATTGTCAAGAAATATCAATCCAGGATGCACACCTTAGGGTTAATAATAAATATTTTGCCCTTCGGAATTCCTATCTTCCTGTAACTAAGTTCATCTGTGTCTCTATTGCCAAATCCAGCATAGAACGGATTATAATCAGAGGGGAAAAGTCTTTTGATATCCTGCAAAACATTATCAGAACATGTATAATATAATGTCGGTAAGAAGACGCTCTAATGGCACTTCCAAGTTATATACTTATATATAGCGATAAGGATTTGTGTTTTGGTAATTACCTCTAAACAAGCAATCTTGAACTCGTGAGGTGCTCTCCTTATTACTTCCATCAGTAAAGGGTCCAAACACAATACAGGAAGTCAGATATGTATATTGAAAAAAGGACGGGCGATCATAAACATATGAATAATACCTGATCATAATATTTGTTTCATTAAAAGAGAGAGAGAGAGAGAGAGAGAAAGCCTGATTATAACATCTATTAGCACAGATCAGGAACTTAGATAATTATACTCCATGACTTAACAATAATGAATATGCATGTTGTCATATTTTTCGCAAGTGATAAACCAAAAAAAGTTTGAAAGATTGTGAATAATATCATAATTTATAAATCAATAGATCATATCATACCACAAGTCACACGGTTTAGGCATGTTCGATCTATCATACAAAATGATAGAGAAATAAAAGAAGATGTAAATCATAGGATTCAAATTGGGTAGATGAAATGGAGAAGTGTTATAGGTGTTATTTGTGATAGAAAAGTGTCTCTTAAACTTGAAAGAAAATTTTACTGAACAGCTATAAGACCTGCGATGCTTTATGGTACTAGATGTTGGGCAATAAAAAGCCAATAAGAGCACAAGTTCATTGTCGTAGAGATAAGGATGTTGCGTTGGATAAGTAGACATACAATACAAGATAAGATTATGAATAAATGGATTACAAAGAAAGTAGGGACAACACTTATTGAGGAAAATATGGTAGAATTTTGCCTTAAGTTGGCCATGTGAGGAGAAGACCATTAGAAGTTCCAGTAAAAAGAGTAGATCAGATAGATAATAGCCCAATAGTTAGAAGGAGAAGGAGATCAAGAAAAACTATAAGTGAAACTATTAATAAAGACTTAGATTTAAATGGCCTTTCTAAATACATAGTTTATGACATAACACAATGGCGTTGTTCGATCCATATAGCCAACCACACCTAGTTGGAAAAGGCTTTTTTGTTGTTGTTATAGATAAACCCAAGCCCAAGATATACACTTAATAATGAAATGGCTAAATATGAAGGAGTTTATTACCCTTAAAGTAGTCAGACAATAGTTTATTTTGCTGAAATTAATGCATTTAGATTATTCATATGTATTGAAATCACAACAGAAACCATGATTTATCTACCACACACATTTTAATGTCTAGTTCATTCTGGTGATATTGACAAAAGTATGTAAGTCTTCAAAAAGATAGAGTCATCAAACATAAAGCATAACTGCATCAGAAGAAAGAGAAGTCATTATCATCATCACACAGCTAACAAGTGGCTACATAAACTAAAATTGCAGTACCAATTCAACCTTAATTAGTCTCATATTAAAAGTGCCTCACCTTCTCGGTAAAGCGAAGGAAATAATCCGTCAGGTGAAATAACAACAGGTCCATTTGGTAAGGTGTTTCCATCCTGCAAATATACGAACTTATAGCTTCAGCTAAGGCAGTATTATTACAATGATAACTGGGTTGTCAAGATGCAAGGCTATAAAATTTTAAAAAAAAAAAAAACAGTTAAGAAAATAAAAACTTAACCAAGTATCCAAAGAACAAGTAGCAAACAGTTAATAAAATGTAGCTTCTTATGGATATTATACCAAGATCCTTGTATCTTCAAAAGACTAGAACTCTAGAAGGATGATTAAAGTTGATGCCCCACACAGACATAGTTTTTAATTTAATGTTAAACTTTCATAAAAAAAAATTTAATAGATTGGTTCCTAACTACAACTACTTTAGAAGCATAGAATAATCCTAATATTGAAAATAAGTTGTTATTGATTACAGAAAGCCAGGTTGTTTCATTACCTGTTTGAGGTTAAGCAAGAAGTTCCTGGTTAGATAAGCCTGGACAATTGCACGGGCACTCAGAAACAGTAGCTGGTATCCATTTTCCTGACATAAAATCAGGATCTAGTATTAGACACTAATCTTCTTGAGATACATTTCAATGAAACAATAAGTACTGTTGAAAACGTGTAAATATCTTTTATATATCTTTTATATATCTTTTATATATCTTTTGTATTTATGTAGTTTCCTTGTATAGGCTAATCAGATCATAACCCTAATCCTTGTATTTATTATTATAGCTCTATATATACAGCTCTCCGTCGTGTAGTTGAAGCACGCGGTTTTCTCATATGTCTCTCTTCTCTTTCTCTCTTTTAACATGGTATCTAGAGCCTAAAGAGAGGCAACCCTAGAACCGCGCACACCCGGTGGGTCCACTGCCCTCCGGTGAAAATTTTTCCGGCCAACCGTGTTTCCCTTCCGGTTTGCCGACCTTTCTCTCGTGCCGTGACGTCTTTCCGGCGCTCTTTTCTCCCTGTTCGCCGCTGCCGCCGCCGTCCGCCGCCGTTCGCCGCCCTCTTTCCGGCCGCCGACCACACCGTTGGCACCGCCTCCCTCCGACCGGCCAGACCCCCGCCCAGCCCCAACGCCGCCTCACGCGCCCGCACGCGCCGCCTGTCTCCGCTGCTTTGCCCGCCCACCGCGCGGGGCATTTTTCCGGCGCGGCGCGTCCGGCCGCCCCTCCGGCCGCCGTTCCTCTCGTTTGACTCGTCTCGGCTTCCTCTACGCCGATCCGCCCCTCGATCCGTGTTTTCTTGCATTGGAGTTTTCGGGTATCTTGTATTTTCCTTTTTGCCCTTATCTTCGACCTATGGCAAGTTCTACCTCTCCAGGATGGTTCTAAAGATCATCCCAAGGCTGAGCCTCCTGTTTTCACAAGTTACCTCCATACCCCTCTCTCTGCTGATAAATTAGATGGCAGCAATTATGATACATGGGCTTCAGACATCAAGTTATGGCTTGAAAGTCAAGGCTATGAAGACCACCTCACCATAGACCTTACCTCTATAACTGCGGAGGAACAACCCCTGGAAGAAGATTGATAAACAATTGTGCGTTGTAATCAAGTCCACCATTCACTCCTCTCTCAAGCAGATCTTCCGTGCGCAGACCACTTGTGCTTCACTTTGGGACCAAGCCAAGGTTCTTTACACTAATGACACTCAGCGATTATATGGGGTTTGCCACAACCTCATGAGTCTTATTGCTCCTCGTCGCTTGATGGACCTATGTCTGCTTACTTGGGTAAGGTTCATGGTGCTCGCATGATTTCAATGAGTTGCTACCTCCTGCTTTGCTACCCTGCCGCAAGAACTCGAGCAACGTAGCACCTTTTTCATGCTCATGGCCTTGTATGGGTTACCTCCGAATATTCTGCTAATCGTGATCAGATTTTGGGTTCGCCTACTGTTCCCACTCTATCCTCAGCTTGGTCCTCTTTGCTTCGGGTCCCAACGAAGCAACCCTCTGGTTCTGTCCTCGCTCCGGCCCCAGTTGATACTTCTGCCCTCGTCTCTCACAGTGCCAATCGTGGTCGTTCTCGTCCTGGCGCCTCGGGTAGACCTCGTCCGAAGTGTGCATTCAGCAACGAATGTTGGGTCATACGAGGATCGTTGTTGGACCAAAATGGCCGTCCTCCACGGGCCGCCCATATTGCCCAGCCACTTGTCCCCGATTTACCCGAGTCCTCTCGCTCCCACCGACCCCATCTCCCAGCACCTATGCGAGATTTTCTCTCGAAATGGTTTGAGCAACAACAGTGCTTCTACCTCTACCGCATCATTTGCACACACCGGTAATACGTTTGCTTGTCTCTCTCAATCCCCACCATTAGGTCCTTGGGTACTTGACTCGGTGCTTCGACCATATCTCCGGTAATAAACGTCTTTTCTCCAAATTCTCTAACTCGGCTATTTACCTATAATTACTTTAGCAAATGGTTCCCAAACACAACCCGAAGGGATTGGCACCGCCCATCCATCCCTCCCTTCTCTCGTCTGTTGATTCTGTTCTTTATGTTCTGGTTGTCCTTTTAATTTACTTTCTATTAGTCGTTTGACCCGTTCTTTAGATTGTCGCATTAGTTTCACTAAAGACTCTGTCATTTTGCAGGACCGGAGTTCGGGACGGATGATTGGCGCCGGATGTGAGTCTAATGGCCTTTACCAGCTCTCTGCCACCTCTCGTGTGTGCTCTCTTATCGATTCCCTCTTACCATCCATGCTCAGTTGGGTCATCCTAGTCTTGCCAAGCTACAGCATATGGTGCCAACCTTTTCTAAGTTATCTACTTTACCTTGTGAGTCGTGTCAACTAGGGAAACACACACGTAGTTCGTTTCCCGATCGAGTGTGTCGTCGAGCTGCGTCTCCTTTTGCTTTAGTTCATTCTGACATTTGGGGTCCTAGTCGTATTGCCTCTACTTTTGGGTCAAAATACTTTGTTACTTTCATAAATGACTATTCTCGATGTACTTGGTTATTTTTAATGAAGAATAGATCAGAGTTGTTTTCAATTTTTCAGACTTTTTATAATGAAATCAAAACTCAGTTTGGTGTTCCGATTCGTATTTTGCGTAGTGACAATGCCCGTGAATTTTTGTCTCACAATTTTCAAACTTTTATGGCATCTCATGGCGTTCTTCACCAAACATCCTGTGCTTATACCCCTCAACAAAATGGGGTTGCTGAACGCAAAAATAGACATCTTATAGAAACAACTCGGACCCTTTTATACCATGGTCATGTTCCCTTTCGTTTTTGGGGCGATGCGGTTCTCACTGCTTGCTATTTGATTAATCGCATGCCCTCTTCTGTTCTTGATAACCGGGTCCCCCATTCTGTTTTGTTCCCCCACCTACCCCTCCACTCTCTTCCGCCTCGTGTCTTCGGGTCGACATGTTTTGTCCATAATATCACTCCCGGTCTTGACAAACGTACTCGCCCGCTCCATCAAATGTGTTTTTCTTGGTTACCATCGGTCTCAAAAGGGTTATCGGTGTTTTTCACCCACTCTTAAGCGTTATCTAGTCTCTGCCGATGTCACATTCTTCGAGTCCTGTTCCATTCTTTGAGTCTCCGACCCGCCTCCTCCACCCATCACCGAGGTCCTTCCTATTTTTCCTCCTCTTGTCCCCGTTGACCCCGCTCCATCGCCACCTTCTCCTATTGGTGCCCCTGGTCCCTACTACGGCACTCTCCCGGGGTTTATAGTCGTCGGCCACACCACCACCACTAACATCATCACCATCCGCGATTGTAGAGATTACGAAGCTCCTTTGGCCTCTCATCCCAAGCACCACCTCCTTTACCGGCCTCCCAAGACCTTTGCCTCCTGCGTCCGACCTTCCCATTGCTCTTCGAAAAGGTATTAGATCCACTCGTAACCCTTCTCCTCACTATGTTAATCTCGCTACCATCGTCTTTCTTTATTGCATTATGCTTGCCTTTCCACTTTGTCTTCTCGTGTCTATTCCTAAATCTCTAGGTGAAGCATTATCTCATTCGGATGGCGACAAGCAATGATTGATGAAATGTGTGCACTTCAGAGCAAGGTGGTACTTGGGCACTTGTTCCTCTTCCTCCCGGGAAATCATTGTTGGTTGGTTGCACGGTGGATTTATACGGTCAAGGTTGGCCCCGATGGCACTCTTGATCGCCTAAAGGCTCGTTTGGTGGCAAAGGGTATACCCGATCTTTGGTTTGGATTATGGCGACACTTTCTCCCCAAAGTGGCGAAGATGGCTTCGTTCGCCTTTTTCTGTCTATGGCCGCTATTCGCCATTGGTCCCTTTATCACCGGATATCAAGAATGCTTTTCTTCATGGTGATCGGAAGAAGAAGTCTACATGGAGCAACCTTCAGGGTTTGTTGCTCAGGGGGAGTCTTCGGCCTCGTGTGTCGTCTACACAAGTCCCTGTATGGTCTCAAACAATCTCCCCGGGCTTGGTTTGGTCGATTCAGTACTGTTGTGCAGCAGTTTGGTATGACTCGTAGTGAGGCTGACCACTCTGTCTTCTATCGCCATACAGTCCGAGGCTGTATCTATTTGATTGTGTATGTGGACGACATTGTTATCACCGAGCAGTGATCACCAAGGTATAACTCAGATAAAACAGCATCTCTGTCATCACTTTCAGACCAAAGATCTTGGCAAACTTCGTTATTTCTTGGGAATTGAAGTGGCACAATCCAAGGATGGTATAGTAATCTCACAAAGGAAGTATGCTATGGACATTCTTGAGGAAACAGGACTACTAAATGCAAAGCCGGTTGACACCCCTATGGATCCCAATGTTAGACTTTTACCGGATCAGGGGGAGCCATTTTCAGACCAAGGAAGATATAGACGATTGGTTGGAAAACTTAACTATCTTACTGTTACCCGTCCAGATATCTCCTTTGCGGTGAGTGTGGTGAGCCAATTTCTAAACTCACCTTGTGAAGGGCATTGGGATGCAGTGATTCGTATTCTCAGATATATTAAGGGAGCTCCAGGAAAAGGCCTTGTCTATGAAGACAAAGGACACACTCAGATTGTAGGGTACTCAGATGCTGATTGGGCAGGTTCTCCTATTGATAGGAGATCAACTTCTGGTTATTGTGTATCCATTGGGGGTAATCTGATTTCCTGGAAAAGTAAGAAACAAAATGTAGTTGCAAGATCAAGTGCCGAAGCAGAATATCGAGCCATGGCCTCAGCTACTTGCGAACTCATTTGGTTAAAACAGCTTCTTAAAGAACTTCAATTTGGAAACGTTATGCAAATGACTCTTATTTGTGATAATCAAGCTGCCTTGCATATCGCTTCCAATCCAGTATTTCATGAGAGGACCAAACACATTGAGATAGACTGTCACTTTATCAGAGAAAAGATTTTGTCTGGAGACATCACCACTAGCTTCGTCAATTCAAATGATCAACTGGCAGATGTTTTCACTAAGTCTTTGAGAGGTCCTCGAATAAACTATATTTGTAACAAGCTTGGTACATATGACTTATATGCTCCACTTGAGGGGAGTGTTGAAAACGTGTAAATATCTTTTATATATCTTTTGTATTCTTTGTATTTATGTTTTCCTTGTATAGGCTAATCAGATCATAACCCTAATCCTTGTATTTATTATTATAGCTCTATATATACAGCTCTCCGTCGTGTAGTTGAAGCACGCGGTTTTCTCATATGTCTCTCTTCTCTTTCTCTCTTTTAACAAGTACCATGATAATATCAAGTACAAGTATACTAGGCTGCATTTTACATTAGACAGACTAAAAAAGCTCTGTTGATAACCATTAAATGTATTTGCGTCGACATTCCAATGGAATAGAATGTAAGTAGAAATCCAGTCCTAAACTGAAATATAATATTCCCAGATTCCTTAAAATATATGTCGTTTAAGGTAATGCACAAAGATCAAGAAAATGTAATTACATTTGACTAATTCACCGTTCATTAACATACTTAAAATATTATCTCTTTCTCTCATTCTATTTAGTAGAAATACCAAGAGACAGGGATACAATCGAAAAAACATAATTCGTACTTTCTTGATTTTTTAATGCGACAAATAAATTGAAACAAAACAAATATTTTAAAGTGACGGATATTTTGAAACAGAGGGAGTAATATTCATTAAGTGTGCAAAGTGAAGCAGGGAAAAAAAAAAGTAGATGCTTTATAGTCATGAAAGTGGACCCAGGACACTGTCTATACCATTTCAATTAGATGGCTGCAAAAAAGCCATCATCTTACTAGCCTTTAGGTCAAATGTGCATGCTCATAGAGCAAACCTGGCTTGACCAGGCTTCAGACTCACTTGCTGAGCAATCTCAAGCCCAAGCTCAAAGGAACTTGCTTCAGTTCCTATCAAACCTGTTTATGTGTGCATATATATTTGCATAAGATCTCCCCAAGTGAGTGTTCGCTAAATCACAGTACATACAACAAGCACTTCTAGTCTACAGTTCATCTCATCCATAAAATAGAATACCCAAGAAGTAAATAGAAGTTACTTTGTAACTGAATTTTCTTTTCCTTGTCTCAAAAGTTCCTCATCACAAATTCAAACCCCTAATTTGAGAATCATGTAAACAGGTAAGTTAAGGGACAGTTGGTGTGAGGAGGTAGTAACAGAAACATAATAAAACGGCAGCAACAATAAAGCAGAAATTTGATTACACATCCACTATACAAGATGCTTCTTAAAGAAAGACCCTTGGAAGATCTGTTGCCATTTACGTCATCAAATTTTGGCATTAACAATCCTACTCCATCTCAATTGTCATAAGTTTAGATGTGAATATAAAAGAAACATACATACCTTAATTGCCGAGAAAAGCCTTGCCACTCCAGATTGTGTCCAATCTTTGCCAACTAAAGGCATGAACTGCCCCAAAACATCAGATCTGAAAGGAAGAAAATAGTAAAATAATAAGGTGTTGATAGTGATTCTCAAACCATAATGCAACTTTGCCCTCTATTCCCAGTGCAATTTTTTTCTTGTTTTAGTACAACTTTCGTTAAGACATGTCTGTCTAGTCATAACAGCAAATGCAATCATGTAAAACATTGTTTTCTTATCCATCTACATAAAAAGCGGAGGAAAATAAACCACCCGGAGTTGTAGTCAATCATCAGCAATAAATAACCCAAAGAAAAAAAAAACGAAGATGATAATTCTTCAAAAGATTTAGGCAAATGATCACCAGGAAAATGTTATATTGTATGCACACAAGTTAATGGTAGATGCTAAGGTTCATCCCACTCTGACAATCTGAATATAAGTTATTTTAATGCACCATAAGATTACTCAAAATCCTGACCCAAACATGACAGAGAACTAAAATTTTGAAACCTCATATTTCAAATCCGAACCTGCATCCCCTTTCCTATTTTCCTTCATGTAGTAAAAGTTTCAGTAGCATCAACAATTACCAAAATTTGAATGATCGGTGCATACTGGGATTTCATCATAAAGTAAATGTCCAATTAAGTAGGGAAGTTTAAAAAGAATATTTAGTAGCCTAAGAAGTATTATCAGTAGTTTTACTTGGTGATAGTTCCATCCACGTCTGAAATTACAATTCTTGCATTCCACTTCCATAAGTATATATGAGCATCAACCTGTTATGTAGTCAAAATTCCACACTAAAATAAACAAAACTCCAACCATTGTATATATTGTCATATAGGAACTTAAGATTCTCAATAAATGCCAAACCTGTTGTGTTCCAAGAACCCTCGTAGAAAAACTGAAGGCTACCAAATTTTGACCATCTTTCAGATTCAAGGATGCTATCTGCTCATTAGTGGGAACATTTGTCTTTATGAATTGCTTGTGAGGAGACTCGTGCCTACTGGATGTTGGAGTTGGCTCGACAAGAGAACTCCGCAAATCAGACTCAGAATCTACAAATAACTCCTCGCTCGATGCGTTACTACTAGTATGTTCAATTGTCTTGACTTTTCGGAAAGGAATAGGCCAAAGTCTCCATCTGCGTCCAGATGAAGCTGATCCAGGATCATCATTGCTGGACTTCAGTGCATCATCCTGTCCCACAGGAATTGTATCTTTGGGCTCAACAGGTAAATCAAAACCAAATACAGCCATTCCAAGAACAAGAGGAGCAGCCTTTTCCCATAGCAGATACCTCTCTCTGAACTTGACAACAAGATTTTCATTCTTTATTATGGATGGCGCAGAACTTCTAAATTCCTCTGCAGATATCCTATGTGCTTCAAACGCTTCAGCAGCAGCAACCAAGGCCATACCCGCCTTAAGTTCATGACCACAAAGTGAGATATCAAATCCTGCAAATTTTAAGATGAATTAAAGTAAATAAACAATCCACTAATGTCAAACAATAATTGCATAATAAAAGAGAAACTAACTTGAAGCACAGTTCTTACTCAAACAAGTATGACTTTGGTCCCCCTCATCGGAAGTTGCTGTTTGAGGTTCAAATACCTTACTTTTATTATTATCATCTTTAAGTGCAGGGGTGTGTGGACTATCATCTACCCCATCATTTGATACTGACTTGCCAATATGTTCATCTTTCCATTCAGTATCATTAGTGACAGAATGACTACCAGAACCAGTGTCAACTTCCCCTGATGCATTTTTCTCTACCTCTTGAAGTCCTAATTCTAATTTTGGAGATCTATGGTCATCAGAAGAAGTAGGCCCACTAAGGGGAGATAAGTCATCAATGTTTTTAGATTGTTCAATGTTCTCGTGTTCATTTTCATCAACAACCGAACAATTTGCATTTGATTCCTCAGCTGAGTTTTGAACCTCCAATGAGGAACCTACATCTTGTAAATCAGCATTTCCAACCTGCTGAGCAAATTCTTGTAACTCCAAACAGCTTTTGAAAACATTCTCCCTCTTCATACCAGATGCAACCTCTTCTGAATCGGTTTGCATATGAAGATCTTCTTGGTTTTTAATCACCAAGGCTTCCTCTGTGTGACAAATATGTCCCTCCTCTCTTTGGCAAACTTCCAGCAAGAGCCCAGAAGTATTATCGCCGCTGTTAGTGTTATAACTACTGGATGGAACATCAGCTGTCGAAGCATCCAGCTGACTAATATAATCAGCAGCCCAAGCATTTTCACCAGAACTAAACTCCTCATTGCCTTCACAGAAGTCAGTCCCTTCACCTGGGCCCAGATTAAATTGAGGAGTGTTTAGCTGCACATTCTCCTCATTCTGCTCTGATTCTGATATAGGAGCCGTCAATATATGACCATCGACACTCACCAAGACCACCTCTGGATGGGAACCCTGTGAGTCCACAAAATTCTCTCCATCCAGATTCTCATATCGACTAGACCCATATTCTGACAACTCAGCTGAACCTTCAAAAGAGGATTGATCATCTTGGAAGTCGTAAAATCTCCTATCAACATCAGATTCTGCCCTTTGAAGTTTGTGCAAAACTGAGGAATGACCTTCACCTTTCAACTGAAGCACTCCTGAATCAGAGATGCTATGGTCAAGTCTATAACCACGAGTATCATCCATACTCTGAGAACTATTATTTTTGCTATCAGTTTCCATACCACTGTCTTCTTGAGTAAATTCAGAGTTATTAGCATCTTCAGCAACCCCATTTGACTTGACTCCTTTGTCATCATCCACCTCCTTTACAAAATAAGCCTCCCCAGAATTGTCCAGATACATATGGAAGTTTGCTTCAATCCCATTGACATTTATCCGAACAATCTTCTCGGAGCCTTTGAGAACACCCTGAAATTTACCAAACCGAACATACCACGGCGTGCTTCGGAAAGTACCATCTTGCTGCTGAACAACAATGACATCAACAGCCCCACCAAAGGGGTGAAAAGGGGTAGCAACTGAATAGACACCTTGGGTTATCAAGCTTCCAACTTTGCCCACCACATTCATTTTTCTCAGTAGCCAATGATGTAACGTCTAGACTTTTGGGAGGCCCAAAAGACAGACCTCAAAATTTGTTAAGTCTGACCTTGCTTCCAATCAAAACAATTCCAACAATATACATAAATTATTCCTCCAACTAACTTGGACCAAGATTATCTGAATTTCTTGTTTTCTTTCCAGTGATTAAGTTTCTTGTTCAACAACAGCACCGCATGGCACTCAAAGGAGAAGCAACAAAAACAAAGGAAGAAAAAAAAAAGAACATATTTAACAAACGGGGATGATCATTTAGGTAATGAATTTAAACCAATTGATATTTAAAAGTTACAAAAATTTAATGCTTGAAAGTCTAAAATAACAAAACTTATAAGAGCCAAAGTGGCAAGGCGAGAAGAATCAAGAAAGGCGGTGAGACTTACCATTCTGGTAGCTCAAAAAAAATTGAGGGCGATTTCGGTTGTTTCTGCAATGAGGTTTTCTTGAGATTCTTGCACTGCTTTGGATGCTGTGTGTTTCTCCTTCTCCTCCTTCGTCGTTGAATTGTCTTGGGGGGTTTCCAAGTTTAGATTTTTTTATATTTTTTTGGAAGGGATGGATAACAGAGAAATTCAAGTGTCAGACCCAGCATTAAATAGGTATTCCCAATCGCAGAATATGAACTGCGTGAGGGTACTTTGGTCATTTCGAATCAGTTGGCGTGCTGTTTTTATTGGCGGAACGGTAACACCGACCGCCTCATCTGGCTCTTGTCTTTCAAAGTTTAAAAAATAAAAAATAATAATCAAATTTCTCCGAATGACCAAAATGGCCTTTGATCCCTCTTCGTCCTGCCCAATTTTGTTCCACGGTTTTATTTATTTATTTATTCTCTTTTCTCTTTCTGAATATTTGCTAATTTTATTGATTGCTTGCATTCGTTGACAACGTGATTTATTAGGTGACGGTTTGGGGGGGAGAAGCACCACGGGAAAAGCTTGGGATGACATATGATTGGGCAATTCCGTTGCTAAAAGAAAATAAAGATAACTGTGACGATTTCAATGTGTGTGTGTGTGTGTGTGTGTGTTTTTTTTTTTTTTTGTGTTTAAAATTCTCATTGCGGTAGTATTGATTCTTAAGCATAAACTATAAGCAGAAGCATGGCATAATATTTTTATTTTTGATTTCTTATTTAAGGGATTACACTCTTGTATAGCTTTATAAAAAGAATATTATCGTAAATTATTTAATATATCACTTTGCCTAATTAATCAGCAAATCAGGTTATGTAGGAAACACTGAGATATGAAAAATATAAGTAAAAACGAAAAAATAAAATAGAAAAAAATTAATAATGTACACACTATAGGATGTTTTCTTATCATACATATTAATGGTAAGATTTTAACTTAAAATTAATTAATATTAAATAAAATAGTTTAATAAATAAATTGAGACAAATAATGTGAGATTTTTAATACTTATAATTAATGACAATGAATAAAGGGAGAGTGAGAAATAAATGAAAAGAAAAAGGCGAGTCGATGTTTAATTAATGAGAAATATATGTATGGTATAATAGCTATACGTACCATTTGAATAATTAAGAAGAGTAAAAGATATAAATTGGATGTATAAAAAAAGTTATAATTGGATTAACGTGTTTTTCAATTACTTGCATAAAAATAAGGGTGCGTGAGTATAAACTTATACTATTACTCTTATTTAATCATTTAAATATGGGCTTGGTAAGGAATATCCTAAAAATTAAAGGTATTTGAATTTAATATAAATTAAAAATTAAATCAAAAACTGAATCGTTTAATAGAAATCTAATTAAAATTAAATAAATTTAGTTTTTTATTTTTATTTTTAAAAAATTGATTGAATTATATTATTTTTTATTTGATATTTAAAATCGATCAAATTCAAATTAAATTGATTAATATTATATAATATATTTATTTATCATTGAGTCTATATTTTTTCTTATAATAATTTTAATTTTTCATATACTTATCTTATTTTATATTATTAAATATTATTTTAGTTATATAAAATGAATTATTTCTATTTTTTATTTTTTATTTTATTTTTTATTTTTTTAATAGATTAAATTACTTTTAACTCAAAACATTCTAGACTTAAAAAATTTGATCATAAAAAGGTCAAATCTAAATTGATGTAAATAATATTGTTTGAATTAGTTGATTTTTTTAATTTAAAATCGATTCAAATTGAATTACAAACACTCCTATTAAAAATATTAGTTAAAAATATTTAATATTTTCTTAAGATATTTTTTATGAATTTTCTTAAGATATTTTTGAAGCACTTTATATAGTTTGTATACAACTAGTGGATTGACCTGTCTGTCAATCCGTATTTTTAATTTTTTGTATTCTGTAAGCAAGTTTATGTAATTTAGAAACTGCACACTCACATAAGGAGGGTTGTAATTTTTAAATAGTTTTTTTATATCAATAATTACTTGATTATTAGATGTATGTGGATTGAAGTGGCGAAAATAAAACTGAAATAACAAAACGTAAGTAGTTGAACTTACGTATTTTACACTTTTACCTCTTTTTTAAAATTATATTTTAAGTATTTAAATTGTTTTAATGAATTTTTAGGAATAGTAAAATTTGGACAATAAGACGTCAATAGCCATTATAATAGTAATGATAGTAAATTGAAAATGATACGCGTGGGAAGTATTTGATACATGAATATTTTAAGTTTTACATAACGCCAACCTCGCGTGGTGTTATGGTCCTTGCTGCGTATTTGTGCAGATGACACATGACAATTGAAATATGACCAATAAATTAGGTCTACGACTCTACATGCATGTATCACATGAACATAATTTCACTATACTGGCATAAAGTCTAGTGATCCGACTATCTGATAACATATGGTAAATAGGAACAAAGTACATTGTTTATGTTTAAAATTTTAAAAGGCTCTTATATGAAAAAACATAATAAAGATATAATAAATTTATTTATAAATATTTACTTAACAAACTTAAGTTCTTAGGTAAAAGTTTATAAATGCCTTTATTACATCTTTAATTCACTCCATGGTCGATCTCATGTGCTGCACAACCACAAATAAACAAGGATGAAGGAGTAAGGAGAAGGACCAACGCAGCACAAAAAATTTAACTTCACAGAAACCAGAAGCTGAAAATTGAAATATGATCAATAAATTAGGTCTACGATTCTACATGCACGTGTATTACATCAACATAATTTCACTATACTGGCATAAAGTCTAGTGGCCCGACTATCTGATAGCATATGGTAAACGGGAACAAGTACATTGTTTACGTTTAAAAATTAAAAGGCCCTTATATGAGAAGATATAATAGAGATATAATAAATTTATTTATAAATATTCACTTAACAAATTTAAGTTTTTAGGTAAGTTTATAAATGTCTTTATTGCATCTTTAATTCACTCCATGGTCTCATGCGCTGCACAACCACAAATAAACAAGGATGAAGGAGCAAGGAGAAGGACCAACGCAGCACAAAAAAATTTTAACTTCACAGAAACCAGAAGCTGAAAACCTGAGGGCTGAGGCTGCGGCTGAGAATCAGAAACATGAATTGATTAGACGTACAACTAAACCTTCCCTATAGCGTTGAATCTCTGATATTTGCTTATAATTATATCCCTCCTACTCCAACCAATTAATTAACCATGAACCCTGTCCGTTTTATTATCCAAATCTCATCCATTGTGTCCAGATTTTCAATTTGCATTGAAGAATGTAGGTTGGCTTTAATTATTACCTAAATATAAAATAGATTGATGAAATTCTTTCATGTTGTTAGAATAATATGAGAGGATTTTATTAGAGAAAGAAAGACACACTTATAACAATTTTTTTATTTATTTTTCTTTAATAAGATAGTTTTGTAACAGATGTTTATCTCATTTAAAATATTTATTTTTGCAATCTAATTAGGACAATACTATTATATGCTCGATTTTTCTAATCTTTAGAATTTTTTTAGTTTTTTATCAGGTATTTTCATAGACATTGTTATTAGGCTAACTATCAGAAATGATTATAATTAAAAGACCCTTTCAACAATTATTTTTTCTTAAATTTAAATTTTGATTATCTTTTAAATAGTGTAACTCACTTATCACTATACCCCAATTTTTTATTGGTTAAAACTTTGGTCCACTTTCATGTTATTTTCTAACCTTTAGATTGAAATACAAAATTGCGATGCCTCAATTGTTATCAAAAGAAAATTTTTTAAAAATTATTACTGTGGGTGCTTGACCACATACTTTCCACAGCAGTTACCATCTAATATAACTATGTTTTCAAGTGTTCTGTTCTATATTTTTTTTTTTTTAAATATTTCTATATTGTTTGTATGGTATCACTTATTTTTAACAAGTGCCAAAAGATATTATTGGAGATATTATTAGAAATCACCTAATCGCAATTAAAAAAAACAATGATTTATTGTGTCCCATTCGTATTATATTATACTATAAACGAGTTATTTGATTAAACAGGCCTCTTAAATTTTAATTAATTAGCAATGCTCTTCAGTTGCATTAAAGCCTTAACTATTAAAGAGTTTTGCCTCCTTTTTCCAATCCAATTCTCACGTCTCATTTTTTGGGTTTTCTGCCCCCTTTGGATCCATCAAAAAATGAAACCTGATAATTGGATGTAAAAAGAAATTAAAGTGTTAATCATAAGTTAACTAAGCTTTAATGTAAATTTTAATTAGTTTTTATTATTTTCTCAAATTGAAAGTTTCAGTTCGACAGTTAGTCAACACTTAACAAAAGGAATGGAGTATTACTATTATGTTTCTGCAAGTTTGGGATTGAGTATTATTATTATACTCGACAAAAATTAAAAGGTTAGAATGTAGTTTTTTATATATGTTCTTAAAAAGAAAAGAAAGAAAAAAAAAAGAGAAAACATGAAACAAGATACCACTGCGCAGATTCTGCAAAAATTCAGAGGGCCCGAAAATATTTACAAGATGCATTTTCTCAATGGAAACACTGACAGGCACAATTTTATTTATATTTGTTAATGCATAAAGAAGGCCTAAAGAAAAGAAGGTGGTGGTTTCGAATTAAAGATGAGGTAGGTGTGTCTAGAACAATATTACATACATATATATATATATACACATATTATTTTATATTTATATAATTTTTATTAATTAATTATAAGTTTATAACTGACCATATTTTATTTTTTATACTGTTTTCCTCTAATTCTGTAACATAATCTAAATGTCAATATTAGAAGTGTAAATTGATTCGATAACCTGACTAATCTAATAAATTCGAATTAAATCAATTAAGTTAGTTCGATTTAGTTTGTGTATATTAATTGGTTCGGTTAAAATTCAAACTAATTAAAATTTAATGGGTTCGATTTTTAGATTTGAAATTTCAAAACCAAACTGAACCGAATCAAATCAAATCATTTTTTTTAAGTTGTGAACTCGTTTCAATTTTTGCCAAATCAATTTCAAACTCTTTCAATTTTTTCCCAAATCGAACCCTAATCTAGTCAGGCAGTCACCCTCACCCCTCTGCTATCCCCCGCCCCTCGTTGCCTCACACCGTCGCTGCTCAACTCGCCCTCGACTCTACTCGCCCTGCTCGACGCTGCTTGCCACCGCTCGGTAAATCTTTAACAATCTTATGTTTTCCCATGCGTAGCAGTGGAAGACTCCTTGTTCGGCTTGCCAATGATGAACAACTTATTGTATCTTCTATTTCAAACCATAGTGCATGGCACTAGTGATATATAGCAGTACAAAGAATATTATGTATAATTTTGATACTTAAAAAAAAAATTCTCACTGTTTTTACATTTTGGATTTGATATAAATAAAAAATTTCAAAAACCAATGATTGTGTGACTCAACTTGAAATTGAATATTCATTACCTGATAGAAGAGTAAAGATTAGTCTATATTCTAATATTATTTGAAATTTTAGATACATTGTATGTATTTTTTTGTATTGCATATATAGTTATTTAGTTAATTTTTATATTAAAAAAATAATGACCAATTCGATCATTCAAATCAAATCAATTCATAAATGTTTGATTCGATTTGATTCAAATTTGACTATAAAAATATAAAAAAAATCAAACTAAATTAAATCAATTAATTTTAATTAATTCAAATTTTTCTTTCCAATAATCAAATCAAACCACTCAATTACATCCTTATTACATCCCTAGCCAACATATATGTGAGAGTGGCGTATGTGTACAAAGCATTATCCGTTCGGCCAGACCCATTCATCCATGCATTTGAGTGAACACAAAAATATATTGGGCAGGGAGACCAAAAATGCCATGTTGGGCTTGAATGGTTGAAAGTTGAAACATACGCGGCTTGAATGGTTGAAAGTTGAAACATTCGCTAATCGTATCCGCGTGTTGGAGTCAGAGGCCCAGCGAATATGATACCTCCACGTACGTGTGACGTCGTCGTTTGGTAACCCATGAACACCACGCAGACGCAGAGTGTCGCACACGTTCAGATCTATATTGTTTGGAATCACGGATCCCCTTCCTCTTGTAGGCGTCGCTCACCATTTTCCCTTCACCTTCTGAACCTGAATCACCAATCCCTGTCAAAAAAATGACGAAAACACCCTTGGCAATGCTCCTCCTCCTCTTGTTCTTGCTGTCATCCCAGCTCTCACCCACCATCGCGGAGATCAAATCCCTGACCATAAAATCCGACAGCCGCCCCATGATCCTGTTCGAAAAATTCGGGTTCACCCACACGGGTCACGTGACCATTGCGGTCTCCTCCGTGTCGGTGACGGCGCTGTCCTCCGCCGCGTCCCAACCGGAACCCTTCCGGCTAGGTTTCTTCCTCCTGAACGAAGAAACCCTCCTCCAAGTCCTCATCGAGATCCAGCAAAACCCTTCCTTCTGCGTCCTGGAATCCCACTACATCCAACGGCTCTTCACCTTCCGCGACCTCTCCCCTCCCCCTTCAGGCTCCTTCAACCATTCCTACCCGGTGACCTCCCCCAACGAATATTCCCTCTTCTTCGCCAACTGCGCTCCCGAAACCTCCGTCTCCATGCACGTCCGCACCGACATCTACAACCTGGACGCCGACGGCTCCAGGGATTATCTCTCCGCCGGGCAGACCCAACTCCCCACCCTCTTCTTCTTATTCGCAATCACCTACTTCGTCTTCCTCGGCTTCTGGGTCTATCTCTGCGTCACCAACAAGCGATCCGTTCACCGCATCCATCTCCTCATGGCTGTGCTTCTCCTCATGAAGGCTCTCAATTTGATCTGTGCTGGAGAAGACATGCACTATATCAAGGTCACCGGCCTCTCCCATGGCTGGGACGTCTTGTTCTATATCTTTCAGTTCATTCGTGTTGTTCTGCTCTTCACGGTTATCATCTTGATCGGAACCGGCTGGTCTTTTCTGAAGCCCTTCTTGCAGGACAGGGAGAAGAAGGTTTTGATGATTGTGATCCCGCTTCAGGTTTTGGCTAATTTGGCTTATGTTGTGATTGGGGAAACTGGGCCATTTATCAAGGATTGGGTTACTTGGAATCAGGTGTTCTTGCTTGTGGATATTATCTGTTGTTGTGCTATCATTTTCCCCATTGTGTGGTCTATCAGATCGTTGAGGGAAACATCTAAGACCGATGGAAAGGCTGCGAGGAATCTTGCAAAGTTGACACTTTTCAGGCAGTTTTACATTGTTGTTATCGGGTATCTTTATTTCACGCGAATTGTGGTGTTTGCGTTGAGAACTATTGCTGCTTATAAGTACCAGTGGGTTAGCAATGCTGCTGAGGAGACTGCTAGTCTTGCGTTTTACATGGTAATGTTCTACATGTTTAGACCGGTGGAGAAGAATGAGTACTTTGTCCTTGATGAGGAGGAAGAAGAGGCAGCCGAGATGGCCCTTAGGGATGAAGAATTTGAGCTTTGAAGTGGGTGTTATTAGTTGGAGTTTTACTGGCCCTCTTTGTTCACCTATCTGCCACAAGTATCAGGTTGTGCAGGAATTCGCTACTGTATTTGTGGTTCAGGTTCGCTGTTAGTGCAATGCTGTTCCTCCTTTTATCGGTTTTTGCTTACCCCTTTCTCTTTTGTTTTCTTCCCCTTAAAGCATTCTACTGTTAGACAAGTGTCCATACTGGAATACTGCCTGTATGTTTAGCCCTTTTTTTTAGTGGTAATGCCGATAATGAAGACTGCGTCATAGAAAAAGCTTTGATCTTGTTCTTTCAATCTATATGTCACTTGAGGAGTTGTACACTCAGTTATTATTGATATGTTTCTTTTATTGATCATGCTTCTTTGGATTTTCCATATTATAAAGGTTTTTTAGGCCTTCATTCTGCTTGAGTGTTTGGTGAGAATAGGCATTAGGCACTGTACATTCTCAGTTCATTGATTAGTTTCTTAGTTCTTACATGATCCGAACTTTTTATAGTCATATATTGTTGTTGCTTTCCTTGACATTTAGCTTTACTGTGCAATTACATCATGTTATGTTAATAGAATATCTTGCAGTTTATTTCTGTGTTCTCCTTGTAACATCATAATACAATTATCTCAATATAACCTAGATATTAAAAGATAACTAGTATCAAGCATGCTACTTTATAAAGACGCATAAAACATAAATCTATAATAACTATATAAGCTATCATAGAGAGCCACGAATGAAGAAAAGATTGTATAATTACATCGTAGGCCGCAAAAGGGCTCTCTGTTATATACAAACTTTACACAAAAATAGGCAATAACAACTTATACAAAACAAGATCCAAAAGAACCAAAAGAAGCTACTCTAAGCCTTTTTCTTGTTCTTCTTTTTCTTCTTCCCTTTTGAAGGGTCTTGATCTGGATTTACATGGAAACACAACGGGATGAGAATTCACAAATCCTCGGTATAAGTATTCCAAAATCAGAGTTCATTTATTCAACATAAATAAACAAAGCCATAAGTATCAGATCATATTCACAATAGATAAAAGAGTCTCTAATAATTCCTATAAGAATATGAATATACTCACTGAGTAAACCATAACATTATCATTCATTCAAACCAACAAGAGAGAGAATTATCCATACATTCACCAAATAAAGGAGATGCATAATATGCCATATGAGTATGCCTAATAAATGTCCTAGAATTATGTTTATGCAATGCTAGTGCAAGTTTTTAAGTTAGAAAACCATGATACTTGCTCATTCCCAAGAACCATGTTCCTTTGTATATACTGGGTCGGATAGACAAAAGACCTAACACTATCTAATAATAAGTGGATTCCTTCCCCTTACTAAGGTAAGAGTACTGCTACCACTCCCATACTGGTAACCTTGACCATAAGGAGTCTCCGCTCTGAGAACTTGGATCAAACACCTCGTTCTCTGACCATATGGTTGTGCTTACCATTTAAGGTTACAATATATAGGAAATCCAAATAGCAAGTTTGAAAACGAAACATGTAAGTTATGTTAGGAAACACATACACACCTCACTAGGTCCTCATAACTGAGTGAAAAAGGAAACTAGCAACCCCCAGCCTTGTTCTCCCTTATCACACAAAGGGGCAAGATCATGTTCCTAGTATTCCCTATTGCCCAAACTTAGTAGTTAAGGACTACGATTGCCTCACACATGCAAGCTAGTTCAACTTCCCTCGTGAAGGAACACTTTAGGCATCTAGACAATTGTATATGGCTCAACTTGTTCACATCAAGGAGCCAACACCCTCTTAACCACACTTTCCTAGCTCAACCTTAACCATAAAGAGAGCAACACTTGGCCCACATACCATTCAAGCTCAATCTTAACCTTTAAGGAAGCAACTAGGGTTTCTGTAGGGCTTCAAGCCTTGTAACATGCTCTCACTAATTCATGGGTGTGGATTACATAGCCTCAACAAGCCTTGCTTCACGCCCAACACTCAACAAAAATCTGTTTTCACTCATCCCTAACCGGTTAGCCCTCCCTAGTAATCGGTTAGAGAAGCTAGAAAACTAAGATTTCCAAAAGCATAACCGGTTACACTTCCATGGTAATCGGTTAGAGGCTGTTCTGGTGTTTTGCGTGAGCCTCTGTTTTCACTCAATAACCGATTAGGCCATCAAGGCTAACCGATTATGTTGCTGTTCCAACTCTCTGCCAGCATGAAATAACCGGTTTTACCTCCAAGCTAATCGGTTATGCAGCTCGTGAAACAGCCTGCAAAAAGCCCATAACCGATTAGCTTTCCATGCTAACCGGTTATCTGGGTTGCTCAACCAGAAACATGAAGTTTCCTCACGTGAAGGTTCAGCCCAAAAACCCTTCAACTCGTGAACAACATTTAACTCAAGTGCTTTCAAAACATGGTAAAAAGAGTTCCATGACCACAACCCAACATCAAGGAACCTTGGGTCATGTCCATTTGACTCCAACTGTTGGAAAATCTCTCAACAACCAATTTAAACAACCCAAGAAAACCCCAAGAGCCAAGAGAAGGAAAGAAAAAGATGGAGTTTACAAGAGCAACACCCCTACCTCAAGGTTATGGTGATGGAACTCAAGCCCTAGCTTTTCCTTTGAGCTTCCTTCTCTTTTCCTCATCCTCCTTCTCCTTTTCCTCCTTCTTTTCTCTACTTTCTCGTCTCCCTCTTGCTGTTTTTGCTGGATGTGCGTTAAGAGAGTGAGTGAGAAATGAGAAAAGTTACCAAGGAAAAGTCAAAGAAGTAGGTGAAAATGTGTGGTTCTAAGGACATCAGGATACTTTACTGAAACTTACGTATCTGTTAAGAATACTTATATTTCTCCAAATCAAGTTTCTTAACTTTCATAGGCATTAAAATAAATTCCAAGATTTAACTCAATCCTAATTTCACCATTACCATAAGTATCCATATTTGTTACTAGTTGATCTAGTATTTAAACACATTCTCAGTGTACTTAAAAATACTAAACAAACTCAGTAAATTCTCAAATTTTAACCACAACTCTTGACAAACATTTGTGACAAGGAAATAAATTTTTCATATTTAATTCCATTAGCTAAATCATTTATGCTAATATTTGAGTCATTTTAAGCTACTTTTCACTTTCTGTAACTATAAACAAGTCTAACATGTCATTGTGGATATTACACTCCTTTGATGAAAGGCCTTCATAATTCATATTGTTGATTGATTTAGTTTTAATTTACAAGGGCTTCAACTTTTCTTATAATGCAATTTAGCTTCTTTTGTTGGTGGCTTGGGAGAATTGATGTCTAGAGCAAGTGGAGTGTGCACTTCAACAGAGCACCTTTTGAACTGCCTGTGAATGGCTCATCAATAAAAGAGCAATTTAGAGCTTAGCAAAGCTTGATTGATGGGCTTGTGGGGTTTTTATTTGTTAATCATAACACCTAACTATTTACATGTTAAATATGTGTGTGTGTGTGTGTGTGTTTTGCTATTTTTTTATGGTTAGTCATTTTTCTGAAAGATCTGTTAGAAATACTGATTTTTTTTAAGCGCTTGAAAGTTGAAATTTAATTTGGGCACGCAGACATATAACTAATAAAAAAAGTGATGGTTTATGAAGAGTTCCCTTTTGAAACCTGGGTTCAAAATAAGTCACTCTAAGATGTTTGCTTCTCATCAACTTTAGCTTGTGTAGTAAAAGAGCTCGACTATAATTTGCAAAACTAGGCTCAGGTTGGCTTTTATACACTCGTTCTGGTACTCGTAATGTTTCTTCAATATATATATATATAGTGAAGAAAAGGAGATTTGTGCTAGAAGTTAGTTGAAGCAACCCAAACAAAGTGTTAAAGTTTATGAATTTAGAGGGCATGCATTACAATTTACTGTTTAGACATGATGCTACACCTTGTTACCATGATAAAGTTTGAAGCCTCTGTAGTGTGACTGACCATTGAACTTGAGCTCATGCACATCCATGCTCTTGGTTTTGAAGTCAAGGTAGTTACTATCACCATCATGCCATCATCTGACTGCCATGCTGTTGTATTGTGTATTAAGTCTTGACAAAATGCAGTTCTTCCAATTTGATGACGTTACCTCAAAAGGAGTTTTCCCATGTAAGAAGTGTTTAGAGTGGCTTTCTTATGGGAATTCCTAACTGTACTAGGGAGATTAATTACTTAGATTCAAGGTGTTTTTAGCTAAATCATTTTAGTTATACTGTTCCACAATGTTACCAATCATTCTTTGTCAAAGAGTGAGTCAATTATGTTTGATAAATTGGTTTCTTACAGTCTGACAAGTGAGATTCTTGAGTTTTGGACTGATATAAGCTAACGAGAAACGTGGTTTTAGGTTGTGATCTCTGTTGTATCTTTGAGCAATTCCTCCTTTCTACATCTCTTGTGGGGAGAGTATTGATAGGCTGATCCTATTTTTTCTTGGATTTTCAAAATTGAAGTTTCTATCAGTTCCAGGTAGGTTAGGATTTGGTAACCTGAAGCCTAGAAGGCAGTTTATGAATAAAAACTGCAAACAAATCATAAATAGACTGGATTAGGAATCTTCGTAGCCTTCCTGGCCTGTGATTGAAGTACTTGTTAGCATGGGGCTAAGTATTTGGTAACATAAGCGGTACGTTGGGCTAGTGATTAAAAGGTTAAGGTTGTGAGGTTTGGGCTTCCAACTTCCAACCTTCCGTGCCATAACAAAAATAATAATAAGTTGGGATTATCGGATTAAATCGGTTAAATTAAATATTGCATGACAATCGGACTAATTTGCGTATACTACAATCAGGTCAGCTTCTTTTGGGTTTGTTAACCTGTGCGTAAGGATAATTGCCCTTGTTCTCTATGATGGGTACCGTATAAATGCCCTTGTTTCTATGCTGTTTCTGAAGTTTAAAGGAAATTAACGTTGTTTTATGATTTTGAATGTGGCAAAGGATTTTGTTTTATAACAGATACAGATTGTGAAGACTGTAGAGTCAGAACCATAACAGAGTGCTGATGATATCTTTGTTGTTTTAACATTTCAATCCGAGTGACTTGTGAAGTTTGTTGTCCATGGTAATGACTAATTACCTGTTGTTCCATTGTGAGATTTCCAATATAACGAATATATCTTCAATATTTTATGGTAAAAAAATTATTAAATTTTAACGAAAATAAAATAGAAGAAGTTGGCTGTTGATAAAAAAATTTAAATGGAACTGTAGTGGCTATAAAGCTCGAATGGACAGGTGTTGGGTTGAAAGTTGACATTATCCAATTCGGGATACAAACTTAATTCATGTTAAAATCAGAATTGGCTGCTTCTTATTGTAGGCCGACCATTTATTATATAATCATTCCACATCTAAGGTTAAAGATTACACCATATAATCTAAGAATATAAATTATAGACATAGGCTGGATAGGGGTTACCTGCCCGGGTAACATAGAAGGACCCCATGTCATCATATTTGTTCTCCCTTCTCTTCCTTTTTCCTTTCTTCCATTCCGGTTTTTTCTTTCCTCCATGCATCCAAACATACCCAACATATTTTTAGATGAAGGAACAAGGAAGAAAAAGAAGAGGAAGGAAAGATTTTAAGTAAATATTTATTTTATTTCATACTTCTATAAAATGAGAGAAAGAAAATAAAGGGCTATTCTTCTAAAAGTTTTCCTTTATTTATTTTTAGGAACATTTCAAAATTTATTTAATTTTAAAGGATTTCATAAAATTTAGCCATATAAATGAAGAGAAAGAAATTCATCATTTCACCTCTCTATTCTCTTCTCTTCGTTCTTTTTTTTTTCTCCTCTTTGAATTCTTAGGGGCTGAGCTCAAGAAAGCATATTGATTAAAGGCACCACTCTTTAGTAAAATGCAAGTTTCGGGAAAGCCCATATATGGAGTTAGGTGGATGATATGATTATATTCATCTTGTCTATTCACGCCCATTCTCTTGGCCATAGATGTTCTCTTTCGGCTGGCACTCCAATGCAATGTACAGTGGAGTGTTACACTTGCAATCATCTCCATTTTTCGTTTGCGATACTTGAAATCCAAGAGGATGATCATTACTGTGTAGAACTTATTATTATTTTTGTACAGTTAACAATAAAATAATAATGCTATACCTACGAAAAAAAATTGTTTCTTGGTAGTGTGGGTCAAATTAAGAAAAAGTATATGATAAAAGCATATATTACTGATATGATAAGTCACTATGATTTAGTTTTTTTTTTTTTAATTTCATTTGTGATTTTAAATGTGTTGGTGAATAACAAAGATGGTGAGAGGTAAAGGAAGTAAAGAAAAATTACAAGTAGATAGCCTGTAGATTACATTACATATGTGTAAGTATCTAATCTTATCCTAAAGAAAAATAACATTGGATGAATCAGTAGGTGACGGCAACTGAGGATTTCGTTGGGGATTTTGCCGTAACAATCATATTTCCTGTTATCTGTTGATTTTTTGGCCGTCACAATCATCATATCAGAATCAGATAGACTCATTTTTTAACCATATCTGCAGTAACTATAGTCAATACTCCGTGCCGTTCTAGCTATGGCAACAAAATAGAATCCAAATCAAAGCAAAAACATAGGAAATTAGGTATGTATTCATTTCCATTGAAGAAAGACCAACATTTCTGTCTTCAACTTAAAAAAGGTGCAGTGCAGAGTAAGTAATAGTAATACCACTCTCTGAAGTTTTAAACATTTTCAAAGCCCATCTCGCATTTTCATTCTCCAGAACTAGTATGTTTGAAATTTCAAACTTAACAAGTTACCTCATTCCGTTACGTAAACAGACTCGAAATATTTGAAGTTTGAGAACCCCTTATTGAGTTCACCACTTTTGCTCATAAATTCCCCTAACCAGCTAGGAACACGGAAGTCAAATTTTTTACTTGCAACTGCAACGGAGATGAACACCTTACAGCTAGCTATATGGTCGATAATTAAAATTAAATACAATTTACTTCCTTTACAATTGTGCACTATTAATTTCACAAAACGAAAGAGTAAGTAGAAGACAATGAACCCATGTTATGTTTCCTTTACGGAAGTGGCAAAAGCCAAAGCACCTCTTACTTAGCAGAAAAGAAAATGAATGAAAGACAGTTAAAAAGACAAAAATGCTAAGAAGAATAAGAAGTCCAACATCTGCCAAATTTCTTTACTGCAAACGAGAAACTTTTAATATACAGAGAGAGACTCATTTTTGTCATAATCATAAATTCATAATGCTTCATGCTCTGCAACTGCAACCCTTACATTCACACATCCTTAAACAAAAGTGATAAAAAGAAACCAAAATAAAATAGCACCAATAAAATTCTTCTCTCTCGATCATAAATAGAGAAAAAGAAAAGAAACAAATTCGCAGTTCAAAGTTCAAAGTTCAAACCTTAATGATGAATTAGAAGTCAATCTTTTTCATCCACAACATCTACACTAGCGGAGCAGGACAAGAAGCTCCTGAAAATCCTAAACAAAGCAGAGCATGAGGTCTCCTTAGCTTTCCTCCAAACCAAACACTTTGTTTTCCCACTCTCAGGCTTTGTCTTGTTCCCATCATGGGCCACTTGTTTCACCCTCCCAAAACAACATTTCTGGGTCTTCTTCTCGGCCACGTTCTCTTCTTCCCTTGAAAACTTGTAGCTTCTCAGGTACATCTGCCTGCAGGAGATGCTGTCCACCACCCTGGGGTGACCGTACATTTGTGAACCCTTTCTTCCATTGGAGCTCACTGACCTCACAAACTCAGCGTCCGATTCCGGCCACTTGTAAAGGTTCGCGTAGGTGGCCCTCACGGGAACACGTGGATCACGTGCGTCGTTGATGCAGTTGGATATGCAAACTGAGGTCATCTTTTTCTCTGAGGATTCTTAGTTCTCACTTCTCAGCCGATCTTCGGTGTTTGCTTTCAGGGGTTTAAATTGCGATAATGAAAAGAGAAAAAACAAAAAAAACAAAAAACGAAAAGCTTGGATTGCAAGAAAAGGGTGTGGGAAAGGAAAAGAAGGGGGTAATTGAATAGATTTATAGTGGGATTGTGTCACATTATAATGTGTGATGATTTGCAATGACTATGTTCCCTTCATCAGTTGTATGTGTGAGAGTTTGTGCTGTTAGGGGCTAGATTTAGATGGCACAAAAATGCTTATAAAATGGGTTCTGAGGCAGCTATAGAGTACCAAAACAGAGGCCGAGTGGAAGAATCATGTTTTTTTTTTAATAAATAAATAATTATCTCTTTTGCTTACCTGTCTGTTATCGAAGATATGAGTGTATGACTTGATTGCTGTTACTTATTTTTAAAATAAATTACCTTTTCTGCACGAAATTGCGAAGGTAAAATAAAAATTTAGTGACTTAACTGTGAAAATGGAGAGTGGGAGGAGTTGACCCAATAGCAATAGACCTCGAACAATATTTTTGGTACATTTAATTGCTCAAGCAATTTGGGTTGGGATGATGGTAAAGTAAATTTCTCTTTAAAGTAAGATTTTGATTAATATTAAAATAATAAATTTTTAAGTATTATTTTTTTATTTTGTATTATTAAATATGTGTCATATAAATTTTATGAATTATTATTATTTCATATTTTAATTATATTTTTAATATTATAATTGATTTATCGTCATTTTTAATAATACATAATAAGAAATTTATACTGCTCTAAAAATACTTAAAGAATCTCTTGGATTGTAAGTATAGTTGTTTAACTCAGATCGGTCCAACCAAACAAATCAAAAAACTCATGACCTGACCATTGAGCCGATCCAATTTTATATATATATATATATATATATTTTAAAATGTTTATTTATTGGATTTGAATTTAATATATATGAGAGACCCTTATATTCAAGTACATTATATCATTAGATCATGTGTTTTTATTAAGTAATGATCATAGTTTTTAACTTATATTTTTATTCAATCAATTTAATTTTCAAACATAATACTAAAATATTATCACTATTAATTTAATTACATCACATAATTTTTTATCATATAAAATAATTTTTCATATAATACATTTTATTATATTATACTTTAATATTACATTTTTTCATATTACATTCTTTTTTATTTTTTATATTCAAATTTTCTTGTTCAATTACTTAATATGCGATTAAATCATTGACTTGATAATATGACCTTCTGACTAGTTCAACCTTATTTATGGTTATACAAGTATGATTGCAACAAAGAATAGAACTCGAACTATTACAATTTGCCCTCATGTGTCGCTGCCCACGATTACAACGACTACTGATTAGTGTTTCTCTAGAAAATAATAATTATATCAAGTAAAAGAAATACTCTTCTACAATAATGAAAATGAGAAAAAGGCAAAGTAAACTGTAAAAGTGTAATACTAAAACAATATCAATTTTTAAAATGAAAAAAAAAGGCATTGTTTCTATTTATCACTATCAAATAATGAAATAAAATATTTACAGGTTACCTCATTTAGTCAATATTCAGTTCATAAGAATTATATAACTTAGGTTCGAATTTATTAATCTCTTATTAGTATACAATTTATAATATTATTACAAATGTGAATATTTTATGAAATTAGTGGATTATTCTGATTTTAGAGTGAGAAAAACCTATTTTCATTCTAAACTGTTATATATAAAAAAAGAATAATAAAAAAATAAGGAGGGAAATAATTAAACTTACCTCTCTAATGCCACTAGTGTTATGATTCAAAATATTACTCTTTCTATATAATGGAGATTGGAGAAGGTATCATCTATTCAAATCACAAGATTACCTCTCATATTTAAGAAAAAAAATACTAATAAGATAACCTTAATTTGTTATGGAACGCAACCTGAATGTGGGCTAGAAAAGACGGTAACAAGACATTGATTATCATTGTCATATACCAATGTTTTGATAATTCTCAATCCACGATTTGTTATTGTTAGTTAAAAAAATTTAAAAAAAATAAGTAATAATAAAAAGTCTATTATAAGTTTAAAATCATAAAGTTTTACTGAAAAACTGTAATTATAATTAATGTGAAAAGTTGACAAGTGTTTAAAGCAGTTAAAATTACAAAATTTAAAGTATCTATAATTTTATATATTTTTTAATTTAAGTTTAAATAAATAATGACAGTATTTTGAGAAAAACAAGTTGTGACTAAACGAGAGAATCCCCTCCATAATAACATTTTTCCGGGTATTTGGTTAGAATATCATACAAATATTACTATAAGAACATAGTTGTACGAAACTAAACCGATTTGGCCAGTTTTATTGAAAAAACTTGTAATTTGGTCATTGGGTTACTCCGATTCTTAATCACAATGTATTTTCTTAGTAATTTAGTTAAACTCAAGTAATTCATTGACTCGTCCATATAGTTTGACCCAGATTTCTATTTATATATTGTTCTGAACGAATTCAGAAGGATACTTGTGGGAGGTATGGTTTGGTGGTTTCCTCCTTTCTACAACTGCGTTCTACCGTTAGGGTCCGGCGGGGGTGGTACCTGCAAAAAGGACTCCGATGCTCAAGTCAGATCGTGTGCTAAGGTGTCTGTTATTCAATAACCGTTACCTCTTTAGGTTTACTTAGCCTGATTTTTATGGAGCATGATTGGAGTCAGGGCATTCAATGAAGGTATTATTAGAATGTGAACGTTATAGTCATTTATTGAGAGGAGAGGTTATAGAATCGGAGAGATTCGTATCAGCAGTTCCAAGAGTCTGCGTTGATTCCCTGATCCTCATGAGTTATGCATTCCGAGGTCCTTCAGTCCTTTCCAGGGTGTTGGTGAAGGAATAAGGTGGAGCGTGTGCCGGGTTGACCCTTGTGGGTAGGATCCCAGTCCACCATTCAGAACAGTTGCCCCCAGCTTGGTGCTTTGGCAGGATAGTCAAGTGCCAAGGTATTTAACTTCATAAAACTTAACTGGCTACGCCCTGACTTCAGAGCCAAGTTTCGCGATGTCCCGAACCGAGGACGACGTCCATTGTATTAGAATATCTCCGGGGTTAGAAATCGGTAAATCCGTACCTCTTATCCCGGAGTCTGGATTTTGCCGCTTCCTTGGAGTCTGAATCTTGTTGCAAGACTTTTTGAAACTTGTAGAAATTCGAATCCTTATCTCTGGAAACTGTCGTTTCTGACTTAATTGGGAGATAATGATCCTTTAAAAGAGGATCAGTTTCAATGTTTCCCAAACATCTGTTGCTCTCGTAACCAATAGGAAAGGGAGAGCATTTAATGCCGCTGATTTGATTCGTAGGGTCGGTCAAAGCCTCCCGTTCTATAATACAGAAGGTTCACGCCTGGTACAATCATTCCTTTTTTCTTGTATCTTCCAGAATGGTTTTCCTGTTCTTACGCCTGTGCTTATGTTCAGAGGGAGTTAGAGAAATTTTGCCTTCTACGAAGGCCACCATTTTTCTGCTTCTCCCAAAATATTTGAAGATACTTCTTTTTCTGCCAAAAAGCTTGTTTCATTAGGAACTTTTCTTTCCCAGCGTAATGAGGACGGGGACTTTACCTTCCCAGCGTACGAAGGAATGTCTAATTCATACTTCTTCGCTGGGAAGCTCTGTAATCCCTGTCATGTTGAACGGAGGTAATTGGAGAAATAGAGCCCTTCTTGGTCCTCCTTTTAGATAAGCCGGGGGGACCATTGAGGTGACTGCTTTCAAGCATCTTGGAACGATCATGAAACTGGTCTGGCTCCAGTGGAATGAACTTCTTCATGATCAGCCTAAACTCCGTTCAACCGAGGAGGACGCACGTCGGTCTTCTTTTATCCTTGTGAGTGGAACCGATGAGTGGTATGGCAGAAATTTCCTGAGCCCGCGGTAGTGTTCTGTTCCGGTTATCCTTAATTTTTTGAAGTCAATCCACTTTTTCAAGAAGCCTCAACAGGGAAGAGACTGGTGTGCACTCTAGAGAATCTGGATGTGAAAGTTCACAGCAAAAAGTTGGCCTCTGGGCTCGTCGGTGCTGTTTAGCCTTCTCATATTCCTTATTTTCCTTCTCCCTTGTATTGATGTATGACGATGTATGAAATGAAATAAAATCTGATTGAATTGTCAAGCGACTTCTTTGACCATTTTTGATTTGTGGAATTTATATTGTACCGGGGTGAGTCCAATGCTCGCCCTGTATAACATGCCCCCAGCTCTGTACTTTGCCGAGACGGATAAGTGCAAAGCTTAAGCAACTAAACCGGGGTATTTGTAACCATGAGGGAAACTACCGGGATATGCAATGGGCCGGGGTCTTTAATATTTTGTAGACGTAGATACTAGGGTTGGTTGGTTGGTTCTGCTGAGCGGCCGTCCCCTCAACTGCCATGACAGCGACGTGGGCCACGTGACTTGCTTTGGTTGAGGGGTCGTGCATAGTACTTTGCGTGCCATAATGAACATCTTTTCAAATTCATACTGAATGGACGGAAATGTCCCCTAACCGTAGCTTCTATAAATAGGGCTTCGTCCTTCCATTTTTCACCTTTTACTGTTTCTGCTTAAAAACTGGCTGCCTGAGAGGAAATCCGACAAGTTTTCACGGCTGTCAGCGGCGGTGTTTGCATTTTAAAGCAGCTTCTACTAACCTTTGTCAAGGTATTTTCTTCCTCTAAACACCATTTTTACTGATAACTTGAACATGCGAATGTCCTTCTGGTGGATTATTTGTTTTTTTTCTTTTATCAATTTTGGGGATAGTTATTTAGTCCTCCTTTCCAACGGCGTTGCCTGATGTTGCACCTACCCTTCTGCGCCGCATACGGGGGCGGGGGTGTCCTTCCGAGGCTTAAGTCTCGGTGGGTGCAGAGGCCGGTGCGTGGGTGTTAGTTTGCTGCTCGCCCACTGCCATGTTTGGATGTTTTGAATATCTTTGGTTCTGACCCTAGGCCTCTGTGTGTCTTCCAGGAAACTAAATGGCCAGAAGAATGCGGCCAAGAGGTGAAGCCCCTGCCCCGGCCTCGAATCAACAAGCGGAGTAGGCGGTTAGGATTCGTCGAGGTCCTTTGTTACCCTGTACGTGGGTTTCCGACGACGCCTATGATAGGACATCCCGTTATGAGTCCGGCCCAGAACTAGATAAGCTGAAGGAATACTTGGAGCTCACCGAGGGTGGTGAAAGGGACGATGAGTTCATGATTTTGTCCCCGGAGAGAGAACGAGTGTGCTGGACCCGTGAAGAAGGTGAGCACTTCATATATCTCTATGAGGACTTTTTCACGCGGTTCGGACTACGGCTTCCTTTCAACAATTTTTATATTGCTAATCTCCGGACTCTTCATGCTGCCCCCAGCCAAATTTATCCCAACGGTTGGGCAAACATCCTGACCTTCGAAAGAATATGCCGAGTAGTGGGGTTGCAATGCTCTGACGGGGCATTCTTCTATTTTCATACCCGGTATTCAACCCTTGGATCTCGTGCTCGACAGCAGTCTTGGCTCTCAGTTCGATCCCGGCAAGGAAGGGCTGTATTCTTGCCGTACTTGGAGAGTTACAAGGACTTCAAGGAGAAATTCTTCAAATTGAAGGCGGCGAGCGGTAGTCATCCCTTTTGGCTGGGTAATGGTGAGGAGACGGTATTCAGTCTTTATTGGAATCCGACGGCGTGGAGCATCCCTACTTAATTGTTTGAGAGGGAGATCAACCAGCTTACCGATGAAGAGGTTGAATGTGTAAACTTCTTCGAGATGTGGGTTGAAGAGGTCGACAAGATCCGGCCTAAAGATATTTTAGATAGTCCGGATGACGATGAGTTCTGGACCGTGCTAGGTAACGTCGGTCGGCCGTGGTGTATATTTAAATGCCCAAATGTTTTAATGCATCTGACTTTGTTTCTATGTTTTGCAGAAAGTTTAGCCGAGATGGTGGGTGGTGATTCTTTGGCGATTTTGGAAGCACTTAGGGCAAGGAATTCTGACGTTCCAATGAGTCCTCCAGTGGAGTTTATGCCGTCCCTTACGAGCACGATGCCCAAGGTTCCTTCTGAGGTGGTGGAACCTATTAATGTGGACGATTCTCCTGAATCACCCCGAGGACGCAAGAGGGCAGCATTGGAAGAAGGGCAGTCTAGTGGTCGGAGTAAGAGGATAGCGACAGAAGAAATTTCTGGGCCAATAAAGTTGTTTCGTGAGGAAGCCGATCCCCGGGAATTTATTGACTTTCATATTCTTGATGAAGAGGTTGTGGATCACTTCACCCGATGCAGTCCAAAGGAAGCTTTGTTGGCTTTCCAAAACATGGGGATCCATATTGCTGCCGAAGCTTGGTTCTTAGAGCACGCCCTCGAGGAACATGAATGAGAAATGGCGGACAAACTGGCAGCGGCCAAGAGGGTGAAACCAAAGCTCTCAAGGATCTGGAGGATTCCACAAAGGCCAAAGATGAAGCTTTACTTCGGGTAAAGGAGTTAGAAACCAAAGTAACTGCTTTGAAGGATGCCAACAAGGCAAAGGAGGCCACCCTGACCGAGCAGCAGAAGCAGATTGCCGCCCTCTGGGCTGAAAGTGACAATTCTCGAGCCAAGTCTCGGTGGTGTGAGGCTAAAATTACCTCCCTTCAGGCCGATGTTAACCAGCTGATATCATTGTGTACCAAGATAAAAGAAGATCAATTCAGCAACGCTGTCAGCCAAGTTCAACATTTCAACCCTGGGGTTGCATTGGTTTTGGATGGGCTTGACTCCGGAAAGGTGGTTCGAGAGGGATCTCTTGTAGCTCATCGTGTGGCTTCTTCAAATTTGGCTGAAGACTCTACTATCCGTGGTCCGGAGTCAGCTGCAGATTAGGATTTTTTTTTAACCTTCTGCGCGAGGTTTTGGTTTATCTGTACCCCGATTTTTTGTAAACTTCAACCCAGATTTTAGGCTTTATTAATTATTGTTGTTCTTGCTGATCGAGATGCCATATTCTTTATTCTTTGTAGAACTGCTTAAACTTTGGCTTAAGATCTGATGTCCAGATAAATTCGACATTTAAGACCCGTGCCAAAGGTAGGAAACAATGTCCGAGGTCCTTTTTAGGATACCGCATGACAATGCTTTAACAGACTAGTCCTTGCCGAGATCGTTTCGTGTTTTTAGTTTGGTGCTAGAATTTTCCCGATATAGGATTTTTCTACTGCACAAACTAGGTAACACACCTCAGTTGGTACTATGAAGTAACTGAAAAACTTGAAAATTGAATAGAAGAACGACACAATAGAAAAAACTTACTTTATTGAATATCACAATGTGCGTTTCATAACAATTGGGCAGATCAAACAAAGTTTAACTAGGAGACTAGGCCTGACAAGGCACTTAGCTGTAGTACTTTCTAAGTTTGTCTGCGTTCCAAAAATTTTTTACTGGCCTCCCTGTCAAAGTCTCTAGGGTATAAGCTCCTTTACCGGTGCTGATTACAACGTGGTAAGGACCCTCCCAGTTAGGGGCTAGTTTTCCTTGGGAGGCATTCCTTCCGCCGACATCGGCTCTGCGGAGTACCAAGTCGCTCGGCTGGAATCTTCTCGGGATGACCTTCAGGTTGTACCGGGATGCCGTTCTCTGCTTGATCACGGCATCTCGTATGTGGGTAATACGTCTCCTTTCCTCCAACAGGTCCAAGTCTTCCCTGATTAACCCGGGGTTATCATCATACGAGAAGTTCTGAGAGCGCAGGCTTGGTTCTCCAATTTCCACCGGGATCATGGTCTCACATCCGAATGTTAGTTTGAAATGAGTTTCGCCCATCGAGGAGTGGGGTGTAGTTCGGTAGGCCCAAAGGACGTGGTCCAACTGCTCGGCCCAGTTCCCTTTTGCTTCATCTAACCTTCTCTTTAATCCTCGGACTATGATCTGATTTGAGGCTTCGGCCTACCCGTTTGTCCTGGGGTTCTCGACTGCGCTACAATGATGTTTTATTTTCAGCTCAGAAAGTAGTTCTTCGAACCCCTTGTCTTTAAACTGCGTCACATTATCCGTAACAATTGACTCCAGAACACCGAATCTGGTAATAATGTGACACCAAGTAAATTTCTGAACCCGAGCCGAGATAATGGTGACTACGGGCTCAGCTTCAATCCACTTGGTAAAGTAATTCACCGCAACAATCAAGAATTTCAGCTACCCAGGAGCCTGAGGGAACAAACCCAGGATGTCCATTCCCCACTGATAAAAGGGCCAGGGAATGGACATCGTGGATAGTTCTTCAGGTGGGGCGTGATAATGATCCGAATGCCGCTGGCACTTGTCACATACTTGAACATGTGCAAGAGCATCTGCTTCTATTGTCAGCCAGTAGTAACCTGCCCTGAGAGCCTTCAAAGCTAGGGCTTTCCCTCCCAGATGGTGTCCACAACTTCCTTCATGGACTTCGACCAACATATATTTGGCCTCTTTCGGCGTAAGGCACTTAAGGAGGGGTAAGGAAAATCCCCGTCGGTAAAGCTGCCCATTATAGATAGTATACCTGACCGCGGTTCTCTTTAGCCTAGAAGCTTCCTTTGGGTCATCAGGGAGGCTGCCGGACTGTAGGTACTCCACCAACGGCATAGTCCAATCGTGCTCCTCCCCGTCAACCTGGAAAATTGCCATGTCGGTGATTGATGGTTGTTGGATGATCTCCTGGATCACAGAGCGGTTATTACCCGGGCTTTTAGTGCTAGCCAATTTGGACAAGAGATCGGCCCTTGAATTCTGCTCTCTCGGGATGTGTTCTAGCTGTACCGACTGAAAACTTGAGAGAAGCTACTTTACTTTCAGCAAATATCTCTGTAAAAGTGGCTCTTTTGCTTGATAATCACCTCGGATCTGTGAATTTACGAGTTGGGAGTCACTGCATAGTTTAAGTTTGGTGGCTCCTAAGTCCCTAGCCATCGTTAGTCCGGTAATGCATACTTCATATTCAGCTTGATTGTTCGAGGTGGGAAACTCGAACCTGAGGGAATTTTCTATGGTGACCCCGTCGGAATTTTCTATTATCACCCCGGCGCCATTTCTTTTTGGGTTTAAAGACCCATCAACAAACACGGTCCATTGTTTTTCTTTGGCTTTATTTGTTTCCGAGGTTAATTCAGCTAGAAAATCCGAGAGTGCTTGCGCCTTGATTGCTACTGTGAGTTCGTAGGTGATTCCAAATTCGAAAAGCTCGATGGACCATGCAATCATCCTTCCTGCCAAGTCCAGTTTGTGCAATATCTGTCGGATAGGCTGATCTGTTCTTACCACCACCGGATGACATTGAAAGTATTGCCTCAGTCTTCTGGCCGTAATGATGAGTGCGAATGTGACCTTCTCGATCTTCTGATACCGGAGCTCGGGGCCTTGCAATACTTTGCTCACAAAATAGACCGGCTTCTGGATATCTTCGGATTCTCTGACAAGTACTGCACTAACGACTTCCTCATGAATGGAGAGGTATATGTACAACGTTTCTCCTAGCTCAGGTCTTGTGAGAATTGAGGGGGATGACAAGATATTTTTCAAGGAGACGAATGCGTCCTCGCACTCCTGAGTCCATTCAAACCCGGTCCCCTTTTTCAACAATTTGAAAAGTGGGAGGGATTTGTGAGCGGCTGCAGCCAAGAAACGCGTAGGAGCCGCGATCCGTCCATTTAACTGCTGTACTTCTTTCACATTCCGGGGGTTGTGCATGTCGAGCACGGCCTTACACTTATCGGAGTTTGCCTCAATTCCCCGGTGTGTCAGCATGAACCCCAGAAACTTTCCAGCCTAGACCCCGAATGCACACTTCTCCGGGTTAAGCCTCATATTGTGCTTCCTAAGTTGTTCAAACACTTCTTCTAAATTCGAGGTGTATGATTCTGATGACGGGGTCTTGACTATCATATCATCGATGTAGACCTCTAGCATTCTTCCTATCTGATCTTTAAAGACCCTGTTCATTATTCTCTGATATATAGCTCCGGCATTTTTCAACCCGAAAGGCATTACTCTGTAGCAGTAACTTACCTTTTTGGTGATGAACGTGGTTTTATCTTTGTCCCCGGGGTACATCGGAATCTGATCGTTCCCGGAGTAAGCGTCCATGAAAGATAGTAGTTGAAAATCGGAGAAACTATCAACCAGCTTGTCCACATTAGGGAAGGGGTATGGATCCTTAGGGCATGCTTTGTTTAAGTTAGTATAGTCCACACACATCCTCCACTTGCCGTTGGATTTTTTAACCAAGACAACATTCGACAGCCAGGTGGTATATGAAATCTCCCTGATGAATCCAGCGTTCAGGAGCTCTTTTACTTACCCTTCAATGACCTGCTGCCTTTCTGGGCCAACCTTCCTCTTCTTTTGAGAGACCGGCTTTGCATCTCGTTTAATAGATAAACGATGACAGATGAAAGTGGGGTCGATTCTGGGCATGTCAACAGATGTCCAGGCAAAAAGATCTTTATTCTCTTGTAAGAGTTTTACCAATTAAGCCTTCTCCTGCTCGTCGAGGTTCGCCCCAATTTTGGTGGTGTGATTAAGTTCATCACCAAGCTGTAACAGAATCAAGTCTCTGTCGGGCTGGGGTCTAGTGCCTCAGATTTCTTCTCGTGCGTCCAGTTCGGTCATTAAAACATTGACTTGGTGGGTTGGGATGGGTCTGCGCGCCTTCTTGTTTCTGGATGCCCTATTGATTTTCAGACTTTCGTTGTAACATTTGCGGGCTACAATCTGATCGCTCTTGACCGTGACCACTTTATTATCCTGATTAAGGAATTTCATGGCCTGGTGGGCGGTGGAGATTACAGTGGCCATGCTGTTCAATGTAGGACGTCCCAAAATGATGTTGTAGGCCGAGGGACAATCCATAACCAAGAATCTCACATTCACAGTTCTATACGCGCTATCGTCACCCAAGGTCAGGAAGGTATCAAAGTATCCCACCGGGGTGATCTTCTCCCCAAAGAAACCAGTGAGCTTACCTTCATATGGTGTTAATTCAGAAAAAGGAAATTCCAGCCTTTCAAAGGCGTTCATGAACATGATATCTGCCGAACTTCCCTGGTCCACAAAAATTTGACAGACTTCAGCGTTGGATATTACTCCGGAGATTACTAGTGGGTCGTCATGATCCCGGATGATATCACCGTAGTCATCCTCGGAGAAAGAGATGGGAGGTGCTCCACTATCTCGAGTGGGTGGTCTTCACGAAGAACTTGACACGCTTAAGACCGCCGTCTGAAGTGCCTTCTTTCGGGAATTATTTGACACTCCTCCTCCAGCGAACCCTCCAGCGATAGTATGGATTAACCTATCTTTCCGGTATCCGCCTTCTTGAGCATCCCGGTCTGGTCCTTGTCTGTTCTCGCCATCTCGGCATGTCGGGGTTCGAGATCTTCTGACGGGACTTCGGTTTCTTCTGACCGGGCTACAGGTTCTTTGCCGATGTTAGTTTGGACTCCGCCGTGGACTTCGGCTTCGTCTCTGATTCCTTCTTCTTCCGTGGTCTTGATTACCACGAAAACCACTAATGTACTTCTGCAGACGTCCCTCTTTGATCAGGGACTCGATAACATCTCGGAGCTGATAACAATCTTCGGTCTCATGGCCGTAACTGTTGTGCCACCTGCAATGCTTCGAATGATCCCTCTGGGATTGTTTTTTAACAGGTGGTGGCCTTTTGATATCCTGGAACTCGGTTTGAAGGACCTCCTTCAAGATTGTTTCTCGAGGGGTGTTCAAAGGAGTATACTCAGAATACTTGGGCCTATACTGCTCACTCTTGGAGGGATCTCGGGACTGGCCAGAATTGTGATTCTTTTTTCTAAACTGGCTCACCTTTCTCAAGGCTTTCTTTTGCCCTGGTAATCTCTTCCAGTTCAACGTACTTATCTGCCCGTAAGTGGAACTCATCTAAATTGGCCGACTTCTTTTTAGCCAGTGACCGGAAGAAGTCTGAATCAGTCCGTAGACCATTTCTGACATAATGGAGGGTTATCCTGTCATCGAGGTTTTCTATACCCACACAAGTATGACTGAATCTCTTGATGTATTCGCGCAGGGATTCATCACTCTTTTGGCGAATTTCAGAGAGAGAATCAATTGACTTCGGTCGTTCTTTGGCAGTGGTATAATGCAACAAGAATCGCTGCATGAGGTCCCCCCATCCTGTAATTTTTGTCCGTAAGGTCATGAACCAACGAAGAGCATCATTCTTCAGGAAGAGCGGGAAAGCATGGCATAACAATTCAGGGGTATACCCGTAGAGCTACATGGACTGGGTATAAGCATTCAAGTGCTCTTGCGAATCCGTGGTCCCGTCGTAGGGCTCTAAGTTGCTCGGGGGCTTGAAGTTCCTCGGGACCCTGTACGCCATTAAGGCGTCGGAGAATTGTTGCTGGCGGCCGGGGACCGGGTCACTATTTTCTATGACCCCGGCACCGACATGATGGGTATCCCTTTGAATTGCGACTCGCTCACCACCCTCATTGCCAGCCTGCGCAAACCTTTCTTCATTGTCCAAACGGCGGCGCTGTTCCTCCAACTGACGCCGTTGGTTGTCAATCAGTGCGGTCTGTTAGCGCAGTAATTCTCTAAGTTCATTCCTCGCCATCCCAGACTGTGAGTTGTCCTCATAATGTGAATGGTCAGCATCCAAATTTGGGATTCCCAAGCGAGCATGAGCTGGGACCCTTGCGCCTTGATTTGCGTTATTCTCTCCAGTTGGGGGGTAAATAAGTCTATCTCGGACAGAGATCCTTCGCAAGGGGACTGGGCTTTCAGCTGAAGCTAAAGTTTCGTGTCCCCCGTTGAGCGTCTCTACCAGAACAGGTCTACTCCTTACGACGGAGGTTTCTGGTGGTGCGACGGAAGGAGGGTCGCGCTGAACCGCTGGACCCTGTCCATGAGCAGGGGCAACATGCGCAGCACTTCCTCTCCGTTGATTTTGCCTTGTACTGACCATGATGAACGTGAGAATAGTAATTTATGTTCTCCCCACAGTCGACGCCAAATGTTCTGAACGAATTCAGAAGGATACCTGTGGGAGGTATGGTTTGGTGGTTTCCTCCTTTCTGCAGCTGCATTCCACCGTTAGGGTCCGGCGGGGGTGGTACCTACAAAAAGGACTCCGATGCTCAAGTCAGATCGTGTGCTAAGGTGTCTGTTATTCAATAACCGTTACCTCTTTAGGTTTACTGAGCCTGATCTTTATGGAGCATAATTGGAGTCAGGGCATTCAATGCAAGTATTATTGGAATGTGGACGTTATAGTCATTTATTGAGAGGAGAGGTTATAGAATCGGAGAGATTCGTATCAGCAGTTACGAGAGCCTACGTTGATTCCCTGATCCTCATGAGTTATGCATTCTAAGGTCCTTCAGTCCTTTCAGGGGTGTTGATGGAGGAATAAGGTGGAGCGTGTGCCGGGTTAACCCTTGTGGATAGGATCCCGATCCACGGTCCAGAACATATATACTTTTTAAACTTTAAAAAAATAACTTATAGAATTGAAATACGATACTTAGAAGAGTCTTTTGATAAAATACATTATGTCATTAGGCTTTATGTTGTTTTTGAGTAATGTTCTCATTTTTTTATTTATATTATTATTTAACAAATTCAATTTTTAAAAATTAGAATTAGAAAATTAGCAATTATATTTTTTTCATATAGTATTTTTCTAATATAAAGTACTTTTTCATATAATATATTTTTTTAAAAATATTTATTTTTTATCTAAATTTTTCAATTCAACGACTTAATTTGGAATCAAATCGCTAATCCATTAACCTGACCTTCTAACTAAATCAACATCTGCCTTGAATTATACAACTATATATAAAACTAATCTCTTGAGCATTGTTACTACTAAGAAGTCATCACAATAATTACATTATGAAAAATTTGAACTTTAGTCTTCTCTTAAAAACATGGCTCACTTATTATCGCTTCTAACTCTTATTAATCCCTTTATAATGGCATGTTCACTCTAAAACACATTAATAGTAATACAACTAAAATAAAAATGAAATAAAAAATTTATCTCTTGAGTTATGTGAAGGGAAATATCTTCTCAAAGATAAACATTTATATATATATACACACACACATTCTCTTACATTAAGGTTATGTGGCAAAATAAGGTATAAGTATGTAAAAAATAAGATAATATAAATTATAATTAAATGATAAAAATTATAAAAATATAAAGTAATGTATGTGTATAAATATGCGTATATAATATTATTATTCCAATCTAGGACGAAACTAGATGTGAGGGAAACAAAACTTTCTTCCTTAGTTAATATGTATATTTTTTAAAGTAAGCCCCCTTAAAAGATTAAATCTGCCCCCTGTATGAAAATTTTATAGTCCTTATGTCATTAGGTGAGCATAAGAGTGCTCATGGTCTAATCTAGTTCGATAACTTAGCTCAGTTTAAAGTTAATTTGGTTAAGTTAAATTTTTAAAAGGATAAAATTTAAGTAAAATTTTTTAGGTGCTTGTTATGTTATTCTTTGATAAAAATATGACACATGTCGTATTCTTTAATAAAAATATAACATGTATCATAAGTTTTAGTCACTTAATCATTATTTTTTAAATTTTCATTAATGAGTTATAGAAAAATATGCAAGTCATATTTTTATTTGAGAATAGCACTACAAGCACCTAAGAAATTTTACTTAAATTTTGTCTTTTTTAAATTAGACTCAACGTAATTTTTGAGTCGAATTTGAGTTACATTTTGAGTCAACACAATCTAATCTAATATTATCTAATATATTAAAACTTATAATTTTTTAAAATTAATAACAAATTATAAGATTTTGTTAACTTAAATTAATATTTTTTGTATTGATATAATTTATTTTAAAATATATATTATAAAATATCTCTAATTTTTATTTTATATTTTTAAATTTTATGACTTAATTATACATAATATTTAAATTTATAAATTTTATCTAAATATCTAATTGATCTAATCTTGACTCAATTACTAATTAAATCATAATTGGATCGAATCTGACTCTTAAAATTTAACCTGATAAAAATATAATATCGAGTTTGAGTGAAATTTAATCCGACATTAGCACCCTACCTGAGCAAATATGTATTTAGTACCCTTCCCTAAAACTTTCTAGTTCCACCCCTGCATCGCATCGCCGGACGCCCGGCAACACAGGGCGTATGATAGAGTTGTACTGCATAACATAACGGCCATGAAATCTTGGGCCTGGACCTGCAGGACTCAGTCTAAGTTGAGCTCATTTTCAATATCAACCCTCACCCTACAAAACAAATAACCAAAAAAACAAACAAGAAATTTCGATGATGGGGATGAGGCTAGCTGCTGAGCCAACAAGCGGTGATGGTTTCATAAAACTAAAATCGATGGTTATATAATAGGGAAATGTTTTGTGTATAATTTTTTATGTATATTATATTTATAATTTATACATGATTATAACATTCTCATAAGATAGAGAATAAATTTATAAATAAATTAAAAAAATTAAACATATAAAAATTAAATAAATAATGAAACTCTGTATAATACGACGGAGAACACGCAGTATCCTGAAATGATTTAATAGATGCACTTTTCTCATCATTCGAACAAAATGTGACCTCAACTGAATACAAGAGAAGACGTGCAGCTCTAGTAATAATATATAAATGAATTTGTGGACTACAAACTCAACAAAAGATTAATCTCACGTGATTTCTTGGTGAAAGTAACATATTCAGAGTTTTGACTTTTGAAGAAGCAGCTGACGATGCGATAACTGCTATAAGAAAATAATATGTTGATGTTGTTTTCACACCACATTATTTCCATCATTCTTATATCATTCATTTTAGATAATAAAATAATAATAATACACTTCTTGATGTATTTTTTTTCTTTTGTTTTCTTCAAAGAAATACGTATAACAAAAAAAGTATAAAAATATGGTGCATAAAAAACATTTTTCATAATAATAATTCCTCAGGACACTACTTCCAAATGGTAAAACTGACACTGTAAAGTCTTGAATAGTGTTTCTGTATTTTTTTAAAAAAACTCTTAAATTGTGTTTATGTTTTTTAATTGAGATGATCATAGATATGATTTGATTGATGACATGACCAACTAAATTTAAACTAATTCATAAAATATGAATTGATTATATTAGTCGAGTTAATTTTTGTTCAACTTGATCTCAATCAATTCAAGTATTTAATTTTACTTTTTCAACCTAATCAAATTCAAATTTAATTCAATCTTCTTAATTTTATATATATTTTTAAAATAATTTAATATAAAATAATATTATTTTAATTATTTATAAAATTAAAACAAATAACACCTTTTTAATATGACTTAAAAATAAATAAAAAAATGTCAACTCCTTCACGTGACCCATCAGGGAAGATTGATTCAGGTTGATAAAAATAGTTGTTTGAACCCACCCTAACTTAACTTAACCAAACTTGAGCAGTTCAGTATTTAACTTTATGCTGACGTACATATAAGTGGGCTCTTGTGGTTATGGCCCGAAGTACATTCTTCCCAGTATTTGGCGAACACTTTTGAAATTACAAATTAGGGTGTAGTGTGTGAATGTAATTCCTGAGCTCCCTTTCTTCCTAAGCCCAAAAGTCTATTAACCAAAGCCTAAACCAACGGCCTAATCCACTTGTATCCTCAGTTCCCTTTCTTCCTATGCGATATCCGTAAAGATAAAATAATGTTACTTATACATAATTTTTTTTATATATATAGCTCTCACCATCATTATCAATTTCTTTTTTTTTTCTCTCTTTTCTTTTATTCATTAATATTAATTTACACCTGGGAAAGGAGAACGACTACTTTAAGTTTTAATCATGTAACTTTAAGGAGATTAAAGCATAATTTGATTCCAAGTCCTTATAATCACTCACAAAAAACATTTTCAATTGATCTAATTAACACTTTATTTCAAGATGTGTTCTTTTAATTCCATCATATTATTACTTAGGACATACAATGCATTATATTTAAATTATGTTAATTTACTTAATTAATAAAGTCTTTTTATAATTCATATTAAAAAATAAAGTCTTTTATAATAGATACAAGTTATAACTTTGATAAAAAAAAAAGAGTTAATTTTGATAAAAAAAGATACAAGTTATAACATTAAATTCAATATTTATCAAGAAAATACTCACCAAAAAAAATAGACATTTTAATTTTTTTAAAATTTTGTTTTGATAAAAAGAAGGTAGTAACATCACCCTTTATTTTTGTGGTTGATATAATGACATGTTTGATTGTTAATTCAATTATTCCAATTCCTCAATTCATGGATCATACATATAAGTGGGCTCTTGTGAACGACCCTACTCCTAAGACACCACTTGATTGATAACTGACCCAATTTAACATAGCTCACTTTATCTTACCCTCTAATAGAAATCTGAACATATGAGACCAACTTGACCCCTAAATTCAGGTTCCCATTCGACTGAGATCATATTTTCATGGCTAGACACCAAATTATCTAACGACCTAGACATGTCTTGCCACTTTTATGGAGAGCTTTTCCTCTTATCATATTTTTATATTACGAGGTATATAATACACATTTTACCCTCTTATATTATAAATAGTCATTGTTCATATCTTAAGGGCGTTTTTTCTTCTTTCTCACTTTTTTATTATTTATATTTTTAATACACTTAATGATTTGAGTGTCACAATATTTTATAAGTATCTTTACCTATCATGACCAACTTATCTAAAGATTCTTCAACAATCCAAGCCACCCACTAAGACCATCCACCATAGAGAGGATGGAATCAATATTTCAAAAATTAAAATGAACTGATAGGTTAAATCATGAATTGGCTATATTTTTAATCTAATAATATTTAGTTCAATCATAATGTAATTAAAAATTTAACTAATTAAATTATCAACTAAAAGTCTCATCAATTCAATCTTTAGTTTGATTTTTAAAACATTGCACAAAATAATTCGATTGAAAAGGAATTTCCCTATTTATTCAATTATTTTAGTTTGATCTTTTTTGGTAGTTTTGTTTGGTCGTTTACCCTTTTTTGATTTTTTCCTTTTGACCGTATATATGCTGAGTATGTGGTTTCCGTTTAGGAGTCTATGGCCATTATTAATTTATTATTGCAAGTGTCAGAGGACAATCGTCCAAGTTTTTGTTCTTCAAACCTTAGTGCCCTTCACTTTTTTCAATATTTTTTTTCCCTGAGTTGGCTTTTTGGGAAGAGGAAGGGGGAGGAGACTTTGTGAGGGGAGAAGGCATCCATCCACCTTTGGTGGAGGAGGGAACACCTTATCAGGTATGAGCTCATGAAATAGGATCATTTTTAATATACACCCTATTATGTAGGGTGTATGATATATTTAGTGCATCTTAATCATTAATTATGTTAAAAAATATATTAATGATTATGATCAACGACTTATAACTTGTTACATTGTTTTTTGTCACTGTTCATTATCTCTCATCGAAAATACTGCTCAAGCTAAAAAAATACTGTTTACGATGAAAAAAATATTATTCATGTCGAAAAAAAATATTGTTCTAGCTGAAAAATACTGTTCATCGTCAGAATCCACACTATTCTTGCTGGAAAATATTGTTCATCACAAAAAAATCATACTGTTCATAGTCAGAATTATTGTTCACACAGTTATTATTTTATTTTTAAGTTATATAATAAAAAAAATTATCGTTAAAATAATACTAATTAAAACTATATTAATCTTTATATTTTTTATAAATAATTGTACATATTAAAAATTCTACAAATTTTATTGTGTATAAATATTACTAGTTAAAATTTGTAAAATTTTCAAGATATCTGTGATTATTTATGAAAAAATATAAGGATTAGTATAATTTTAATTTGTGTTATTTTTACTTGTATTATTTATACAGTCATACAACTTAAAAAAATAAACAGTATAGTCTAAAAAAAGTGATGATCAACATACGGTGGTGATTGATTGACAAATGAATAATTCTTGGCAAATAACAATGATAGTAATAATGTATAAAAAAAATAATAAAAAAATTAACCTAAAAAAACTAACCTGAAAGAAAAAAAAACTAACTAAAAAAAACTAACTAAAAAAAATGTTAACTTAAAAATAAAAAAATTATTATTACAAATAAAAAACATGATATATTATATACCCAAAATTAATAAAGTATATAATAGCACCCAGCATGGTGTATAATAGCGACCGCCCATAAGGTAGTGCTCTTCACAGTTTGCCCACAAAAGTCTGTTGGATTCTTATTCGTCTTCTCTCAAACTGTAAGACTTTGAACACTGGACTTTCAAGTAAAAGTACTCCCCCACTACTTTCCAACCTTGGCTCCAACTTCAGGTTACAACTTGTACTTTTGATTTTTCAATCACGACTGCGATGACCAAATGTGACTTTAAAGTTCAAACTTCAAACCCACATTTACCTTTTTTTTTTATTGTTTTGGCCGTATAGTCCTCTTCAACTCAATTAAACAATTAAGCGTAACCATTGTCATTTGTAAGTTTTCGTATTTGAAAAAAATAAAAGATAAAAATTTTATGCAAATATTTATTTTATTATCTTTTCATTGCTTGTTTCCCTATCCTGAAAGTATATGCTTGGAATTTTATAATGCAGTGCTATCCAACTACTCCGATTGCGACATTAGACCATAATCTTATATTGAGTTGTGCCCGCTATGCTTTTGTGGTCGTTTCATTGATGCCACTGGTTGTATTATCATTTATAACTGAATATTAATTTAATATAAAAAAGAGGAAAATAAAATGCCAAAGCGTAACTACAAGGAAGGGACGCGAGTTACATCCACTAATTAATTAATTATTTAGTAAACCACTAAACCTACAAGAAGAGTACAGGATAGTCAAGACACCTACCTCCATACCTTACACCTTTTTAAGAATATGTTTAAATTAATAAAAACTACTTTTGGTATAGAACACTGCCGTCTCACCAAAAAAAAATAATGTTACGGCCGTTAATATAAAATAATTCGTATATATTCCCTTATAATTTAATACCTTATGTTCTGATCGGGATTTTGAATTATCAAGAGTAATTTATCTCACTAGAATAATATTTATATATTATTATATATTATTTTAATGAATATATTTACTTATTTATTAGTAATAAAACTCTTAAATATCATTGATGAATATAAAAATTAATTATATATCACATAAATAAAAAAATAATTAAAAAAATCATAATTCTTAACGATTCTAATATTAAATAACTGTATTTAATACAAATTGTACTCATCCTAAAACACTCCTATAAATGTTAAGTCAGGACTCAAAGGTATGCATTTCCTCTAATATATAAACTGTCTTCATTGAGCACGGTTTAACTTGAGCGTCGGAATACTTTTTTGCAGGTACTCACAACTCGCACCACCGCTGCCGCAGCTATGCTACGGAGGAATCCACCTTCAACCATTGGTACGTGCCTATTTCAGGTACCCATCTGAATTTACTTCAGAACATTGGCGCCGTTTGTGGGAAACGATGAACTTTTATTCTCATTCAACAATGGTGAGCACAAGACAACATTCAAGAAGAGAAGGTATTGCGCACGCTACCCTTGGTCAAGGACAAGCCCCTGCGGGGCAATGTGATCCTCAACCCGTCGCACCATCAGTGCATGCTGAAATTTCCACTGCTAGGAGTCGGGCAGTTATCATTGAGACTCTTGACGAAGAGCATGAGACTTCGCGTTCTGCCGAGAGCATTCACCCCTTGCAAAGAGTCCCCATTCGAGAAAGACTCGTGTTCCTTGATGAAAGAGCTAACAATGTTGTTCAAGGGCCCAAAATCCCCGTGCATGCTCGCTTAGGGCCCTCGAATAACGACGCAGATCACGAGTCCCACCATGAGGATGCTATATAGTCTGAAATGACGAGAAACCACCTTCAAGAACTGGTGCACCAATAAACAATGTTGATCAACAACCAACGACATCAGTTAGACAACCAACGCATTCGGTTAGAAAATCACGAGAGATTTGTGCACGAAGAGAATGATAACATAAGGCGGAATGGGTAACACCCCCATCCGAAAGGCATTACATTTTAGATCGACTCCTTTTCTAAAAAGAACTTTAACCAAGTTATAAAAGTTGAGATTGTAAAATACGAGTTTTAAAATTTCTTTTTAACGGATAACATAAGCTTACCAAAATAAATAAAAGACTCAAGTCATAAGAACTAAATAGAGGGTTTTTCATAAAACAAAGTTTACTACATCTTTAAGTACATCATCTCATGTTCCAAAAGCATAAAATTTAAGTACTCCAAAAAGTAAATATATACATATAACTGCCAAATGAAGATTGAGCCTTGTTCAAGTCCAAACACCTGAAGAACATGGTCCTATACCCGATCTTCATCTAGATCCCCTTCGGGATCCCCAACAGACAAAGCCCCCAGTCGGGGCATTACACTACGGGCGGGAGTCCGAGCAGTTGACTCCACATAGTCCTCCCTAGAGGAAGCTCTCTAATCATCCCAAAACTCCCCAAGGGGCATGTAGAACTCCAACTGAACAACTGCATCTATAGTAAACGTAGCCGCCTCATATCAGGTCCTACTCCTAAGCAAAGTGACATCTCCGTCATACCGAATGTGCCCCGTGTCCCACTGAACATTTCACGCTTCGATGCCCCCATGAAACTGTAGCCTAGTGAAACCTCGCAGATCTTGCCTCGTCGCCATCACGGTCTTTTCCGTCATACATACAAAAATAGAAACAGACAGAATAATACCATAGAAGATGTGAGATCTCCTACATCAATACCATTATGGCAGCAAGAAACACAACAAAAGACAATAATGCCTTTCATATACAATAATATCAAGGAATAACAGATATAATCATATTAACACAGGGATATGACAAATCAGCAAGTATAGTCATGTTATCAACTAATATATAATTCAGCAAGGTACATCAAATACATAAACACTTAACAAACCACAACAAGATGTACGCTGACTATGCATATGCACAATGTGTATGCTGACCATCCTTATGCACAATGCAACCAGTTCCTACTCCATGGAGCTAAGATTCAGAGATGAACGTTCCAGAAGATCTGTCGCTCCTCAAAAGACAGTCTACACCGGACCATGAAAAGGATAGTGTTTGTCGGGTCCTCGTCGTGCGTTGCAATGGTTTTTCACGGCTAGGGATATACAATGTAACAACAGGTCACTAGTGAATCACCTCGCCCTGATGCCCCCTGAGATCCATCATAGATCACATTATCCTGTAAGTTCTCGTTCACTCCTAGGCACAAAAGCCAACTGTATAATGGTTAATGCATGAACAATGAAATCAAACCACCATTATACCGCTCCCAATGGTATTAAAGCAACCGCCCATATAATTGTCCAATACCATTAGTATCAATGATATTATATAACCGCTCATACAATTACATAATACCAATGATCCACTCGGGTCCAGTACTTCAGTTCCACAATCCACTCGGGTCCAGTACGTCGGCTCAAAAGCACAATGCTAAATCCACAATCCACTTGGGTCAAGTACGTCGGCCCAAAAGCACAATGCTAATGCACTCTTTCACAAAGTATCTCAGTCGTACAAATTCAAGAGTTATCGCTATCAATTCACTTGAAGCATTGTTACAAATTTCTTTAGCATATAGAGTCATTGTTTTACCATTAGGCTTTAATTGTAACACTTTCAAGAAAACGGTAGAAATCAATCCTAATCACCAAACTCTTCTAACTAAGTCCCTTGAGTGACCTTTCCTCATATCATTCATTAAAACTTTAAAAAAAAACCACATTGTCTTAACCTCACAATTCTTTTCATTTTCCTCTAAGTCTTTCACGGTTCCTTTCTCAAGCTTATTTTTCCTCTCAAATTTGAAAATCGTTCTTTTGTTAAATGATAAAATTTATTCTTTTCCATTCTTATCTTATGAATCCTTAATTAAACTTCTCGATTATCAAGTCGACTAGATTCACCACTAATAAATCATTTTCCATTATTTCAATTATTCCCAAAATTATTCCATTGGTATATCCAAAAGTTATTACTCCTCAAATCATGACATTATTACTATCTTCTCTCTTACTTATAAATCTTTTAACCCTAATTTGTCATCCAATTCACCTAAACAATATTTTCTAACATTCTTTCTAAAACTTTCATTATTCAACTTCTAAATAAAAATCATTTCCATCCTAATTACTCTTCCATATTCATTATTCTAAATAAAAATCATTTTCATCCTAATTACTATTCCATCTCATTATCAAGTATTTTAGATCTCCAACTCACTCTTTCATCTAATTATCAAATATCATGACCAAAATCAATTCTTTTCAATGGAAAAAACTTGTTTCTTTCCTCTTTCAACTTGTAACCTTATGAATCATATTTTTGTCACCTAATCATCTAAGTCCTTAATCAATAAATATTTTTCTCATGGATACCTCTTCCTAGGCCAAGAAAGCCGTGAGCCTCAAGAGATCAAGGAAACCCAAAAATCATTCATTTGCAACATAATCATAGCATGACACACACTTTAATCATCACAATTAATTAAGTTCATGCTTACTATCAAAATCACATCATCACATATATCCATTAAGTCATCACAATCATCTTTGCATATAACAACATCATATAATCATACAAAATCAAATAAACATAAATCAAAAGTCACATAATCGAGTGGATGAATCCTCACGTGGACTCTCCACTCCCAACACACCCATTTGTTCCTCACCACTATAGCATGGTTGATAAGGTTAATCTCCTTCTTACCTTAGGTGTAGCCTCCTAGCTCCTTGTAAGTCCTCTTGAAAAAACTTCTCCTTCCAAGAAGATCCTTAAAACAAAACAACACACAAGCATCAACATTTAGGGCTTGGAAACAAGATGATTTTGAAAGAACCCATAACAACAAAATATCTTAGCATGAGGTTTTAATTCAAGAGATGTGGATAGATGAAATTAAAGAAGATTGAGAGAGAGGGTGGAGGGTGTGGCCGCGAGGCTTTCCAAGAGAAAAGAATAGAGTTTTATACTTTGTTTTCTTGATTCTTGGTAGAAAAATGGAAATGAACTAGGTGATAGCATAAAAATCAAATCTTTGATCCTTCAAGGGCCAATGGCCGTGAGCCTTAGGAGAAAAAATGGAGGAAAATGTTTGATAGATGGTCATTCACAAATAAACAAGGAAAACTTAGGAAAGATGAGAACTTTACCTTAGAAGCTTTCAAGTCCTAGATTGTAGAATCACTTGAACAAGCCAAAATCTTCACCCAAATGGTCTTAGGAAGAGATGTAGATTCAATAAGGTAGATGCATAAAATCAAAGAAAACGAGATAGGGGTTTTTGTGACGGTGGCCGTGAGGTATTGAGGAAAATGAGATGAGAGAAAATAGAAATTAAGAATCTCACCTTAAGAGCTTCAAGTTAGGGCTTGAAAGAAAACGGTGAAGATGAGATAATTTGATGATGATCATAACATAGAAAATCATCCAAAAAAGTGTGTAGATTCTAGAAATATGATTGATTGGAGAAAACAAAATGGAAGAGAGAAATTGAGAGTGGTGGCCCTGAGCCACTAGAGAGAAAAGTGAAAAACCTTTTTGGGTGGAGAGAGAAAGTGATAGAAAGTATGAAAATGAAAAGATGATAGGAAATGTGTTCAAGAAGCCTTTTGCTTCCTCTATGGCCGTGCAACACACTTTGGGAGAAGTAGCAAAGCTTCTTTTGCAAGCTTCTCCAAAGCTTCATTGATAAGCTTTTCACATTTTTTCAAAAGTCAAATCGTGATGTCATGTAGTAATGTCACTTAGATGATATCATAAAAGTGATTAGATAGAAATAATCTACTAGATTTTTATTACAAACTTTTACCCAATGAATAAAAGTTACAGTTAACAACGTTGATATCTATTGTCTAATAGATAATAGAGTGTACCTAAATTTTATTCGTCAGATAAAATTTTGAAAAACGAAAATTTCGTAAACTGTGTCCAGCATCGGGTTTAATAAGATCCCCCGTCACCGTTTTCACAATCCAAGGTTTTTCAGCCTTGAGAAAATATTTTATTTTTTCGACCCCGCTTAGTACGCATGCAAATTGAAGAATATATTAAAATAATCAAATAATTCTAAAAAATTTCACAAAAAATAAAAATATTATAAAATGAGTATATATTATGAAACAAGCAATTTTCAGAGTGTTACAGAATGAGGCCCACAACCAGAGAAAGGCGCAACATGACGAAGCCAGTAACGCTGTTGGAAATAACGCCCCGACCCCCACCGATCAACAACAACCCTTCTCATATATATTAATGGCGTATAGAGTCCCAAGAAACTTTAAGTTTCCTTCCAACTTGGAGCCTTATGATGAGACAACGGACCTTCAGGAATACTTAGACGCCTACACCCAGTCTATGCAGTTCCATGGGGGATCCTCAGAGTTATTATGCCGCGGCTTCTCCCTCTCTTTAAAGAAGGGCGCCCTCCGCTGGTTCATAACTTTAAGAGCGAAATCCGTCACTAGATGGAATAATCTCATCCAACACTTCCTACTACATTACATCACCGCCAAGGAGCGACCCAAGTCAGATGATTCTCTTTTTGGAATTCGCCAAGAGAGCAATGAGCCCCTTCATGGATACATCAAGAGGTTTAGTGACCCTTGTGTTTGTATAGAAAGCCTGAATGATAGGATTGCCCTTCATTATGCCCAGAGCGGCCTCCAGACTGATTCAGACTTCTTCCAGTCTTTGGCAAAAAGAAAGCCAGAGACTTTGGATGAACTTTACTTGCACTCTCAAAAATATATTGAATTAGAATAAGTCATTAAGGCTAAAGAGTGTCTGGAAAAATGTGAGCTCATTAACTAGAAAAATAACCAAAACTCTAACCAGTCTTGAAGCTCTTCTAAAGGCAATGCATACCAACCCAAATATTCTGATTACACTCCTTTGAACGCCTCAAGAGAAACCATTATGAGGGAGGTGCTTCAGACTGAGTTCCAAAATATCCAAAGGTCGCCTCCTCTGAAAAAGGCGAAGGACCACTCTAAACACTTCAAGTGGCACAAAAGCTATGGCCACGAAATAGAAGGATGTTATCAGCTCTGAGATGTCATCGAGTCCTTAATCAAGGAATGACGACTTTAGAAATATATTGTCAGGATCCGGAACAATGACAACCCCAGAAGACAGAGAGAGAGAAGACATAGTCGTAGTCCCCGATGAAGTCTAACCCCACGACAAAGGAGGACACGCAGCCTTGCCAGAAAATCTCGAACTCCACCACGCCATGACGCTGACAACCGGCAGGATCGAAACCGGGATACTCAGAACGAGGCCAATAGGACAGATCGGTTGGTCAGCACCATCTCTGGATGATTTGTAAGAGGAGGTCCATCCAGTAATTCTCGAAAGAAAGCACTACGGACTGCTGTATTGAGCGTTTCTGGCTTTACGCGCAAGCCTGGTGTTGATGATAGAGAAGAGCCACCGATCTCTTTCACCGCTAAGGACTACGACGATATTGTCCGGGATTACGATGATCCACTCATCATCTCCAGCATAATATCTAACGTTGAAGTCCAGCGTATTTTCGTAGACTGAGGTAGCTCAGCGGACATCATGTTCATGGACGCCTTTGAGAGATTGGAATTTCCCCTATCTGCATTAACCCCTTATGATGGTGAGCTGACCGATTTCTCAGGGGGGAAAGGTAACACCGGTTGGTTACTTTGAAACATTCTTGACCCTGGACGACAATAAAGTCTACAGAACTGTCAAAATTAAATTTTTGGTCTTGAACTGCCCATCTGCATACAAAATTATTCTGGGGCGACCTACCCAGAACGACATTGCCGCAGTAGTGTCCACCGCTCACCTGACTATAAAATTCCTTAACAAGAATAATGAGGTGGTCACGGTCAAGGGTGATCAGATTGCAGCACGTAAGTGTTATAATGAGAGACTCAAGAACTGTAAGACTCTCAGGAAAGCAAGAACACATACGTCTAGCCCGGCTGTGGATCAAGTTAACATCCTTATAACTGAGCTAGATGTCAGAGAAGAAATCTAAGGTACCAGACCCCATCCAGAAGGAGAATTGCTTTCACTCCAGTTAGGTGACAAGCCTGACCAAGTCACCAAGATTAGTGTAAATCTTGAAGAACAATAGAGATGCCAACTTATGGAGCTTTTGCAGAAAAACAAAGACCTCTTTGCCTAGACGTCCTTCGATATATCTGGGCTAGACTCCGCTTTCATCTGTCATCGTTTATCTATTAAACGGGATGCAAGGTTAGTCTCCTAGAAGAAAAAGAAAGCTGGCCCTGAGAGACAACATATTATCCTACACAATAAATACAGATGACCTTCTCACAAAGCTCAAAGCAAGTTCACTTGTTCCATCAAAAGGCCTCGAGTCCACGGGTACTTTGGCCCGACACAACCCGTAAGGTTGCCACAATTTTGCAAGATCCAAGGAATATAAGGTCCGTAGAGGATCAGATATTCTGATATCCATACAAGATGGCTAAATAGAAGAATCCACTTGACTACCTTCTGGGGGCAAATAGCGCATTCAATGGTCTTAACCCGTGCCCATGTGAGCTACACCTTAAACGGTCAAATAGGGAGCCACCAATGGGATTAGGAAGTGCCTTACGTTCCAGGTTAAGAGGACAACCTACCAAACCCTTCTCAGTGGGTTGGTCGTGAGTTGCAAAACCTCAACATTTGACTAAAACCATCACGTGGTTATTGGCAGTATTGATAATGAAATCCATGCATAAGCCATTACAGTACCCACTAAGAGTTGTTTTACGTTAAGCAGGTTGTGCAGTAGAAAAATCTCAAGTCTTGGAAAAATTCACGCACTAAACTGTAAACATAAAAGACTTGACAAGGACCACTTAAACTAAAGTCCTTAAAGGGATCCTAAATGTCCAAATAGTTGGTGATGGATCCTGGACAAGGTTTCTTTTATGCCTAAGTCTTAAAAGGAATCCTAAACGCCCAAATAGTTGGTGATGGATCCCGAACAAGGTTTCACTTATGTCAAGGTCAAGAGGGATCCTAAACGCCCAGATAGTTGGTGACGGACCCTAAACAAGACTTCAATTAAATCAAAGTAACGAGGGATCCTAATACCAAAGCGAATGGTAATAGACCCCGGACAAAATTATTATACCTAAGTCACAAGGGATCCTGAACACCAGAATGATTGGTGATGGACCCCATACATGATTTATTATACCTAAGTCATGAGGGATCCTGAACACTAAAGCGATTGGTGATCGACCCCAGACACGGTTTATTGTACCTAAGTCATGTGGGATCCTAAACGCCAAAGCGATTGGTGACGAACCCCAAACAAAGTTTTTACTTTATGCCTGAGACAGGCATGTGAGATCTTTAATGCTAAAATGTTTGGTGACGGATTCCGGACCAAGGTTTAACTTAGCTAAAAATCCTAAGTCCTAGAAGAGGTTACCGACAACATATTTACAATGGGCGTTGGAATTAGTACGGGCCATGAAAAAAGAAGTAAACAACGGCAACACATGAAGCTCATTCTATAGAATCCGGCCACTTATGGCCAACTGACGGATGGACCCTGTCCAAACTACGACGCAAACACTTCCAGATTAAAACTCATAACCCTATAGAGAAGCGCAGACCACGGATTCAAGTAAAGCACGAAGTCCATCATCCGGGGGCATTGAGACTTGCTACTTCATTATACTGGACAAATGCCAAGCTGGGGGGGATTATGTCCCATTGGTCAACCCGGCACACACCTGACCGGAGTTTGTCATTGACACCCCGACAAGAATTCACTCAACGTACAGTCGAAACCCCCCGGAACACCTGAGGGCAATGTATGACACACCTCATAAGGGGGAATGACAACGTAAGCAGAGCAATCCGACTCAGACCTCGGCCTTACACGTCAACCCCGGAGGAATACTATGATATATCACGACCCTTGGCCATTTGAAAAACATCGTGAGATCCGATGTTAACTCTGATCCCTTTGTTCACTGCGTGTTGTGTGCTCCTACTAAACATGGGTACCTTGACACTTAACTATCTCATCTAAGCACCAAGCTGGAGACAACTGTTCTGGACCGAGATTTTAGGTTATCAGTCAGGAGCAATCCGACCCACCAGAATAATACCCATATATTACTACACATTATCTTGATGAGTATATCTACATATTTATTAAGAATAGATCTCTCAAGTATCCTTGATGAATATGAAAGCTAATTATATCCTACATAAATAAAAAAATTAGTTAAAAGGGATCACAATCCCTAATGGATTCTAATCCTAAATAATTATATTTAATACAGATTGCACTCATCATAAGACACTCCAATAAATGCTAAGTCAGGATTCAAAGGTATTCATCTCCTCTAATATATAGACTACCTTCATTGAGCATTGTCTAATTTAAGCGTCGGAGTGTCTTTTGTAGGTACCCATTTCCTTGTACCATCGCTATCGTAGCTGTGCCACGGAAGAGTCCACCTTCAACCATCAGTACATGCCTATTTCACGTACTCCTCTGAATTTACTTCAGAACAGCTTCTAAGGATGTTAAATATTTAAAAACTACACGACACACCACCCAATTGGTATCAATTTTTTTTATAATACTGACTGAGAGTGGTAAAGTATTCTATTGGCTTGTGATTATATTTAATATGATTTTAAATATATACTATAAAAATAATATTTAATAATTAACAATTTATTATAAGAAAATATTGATCAGAGCACTATAACAACTCCCATAAGTCAAATAAATAGCAACTTTTAAATTCTTAACATTATAAATAAAGTTAGTTTCACACCAACTTTTTTAGTACTTAAGTGTATGTTTAAATCATAATTTATAAATTTAAATATAAATTAATTTAGTTTCATAATCTTAAGTTTAGTTGAAAATAAATTTACAATAACGTAATTTATATTTAAAAATTTTTATTTTAAAAATAAATTTGACAAAATAAATATTATTTAAATGAAAAATTAAAATTACCTTTAAAATAATATTAAAAGAAAAAATATTCTCTAACAAATATTTGTCTAATGAAAAAATAAAAAAATTATTCCTCTATTGCAACTGAATTTAAAGACTATTTTACATTAAAACTAATAAAAATAAAAAATATTCAAACAATATTGAACGTCCGTTTAGGAACTGAAATATATGTTTTGGTCAGCCAAACTTAAAACAACTCTTATATTTTTTACATCAAATAGTATATACACTTTTTTTTACACCTCATCTAATATTATTTATTATATATATATTTTTTATTATTTTTTTTCACTCAATCACGCTCCTTAAAAAAATGTAAATAATACTTACACCCTTTTTAAGAATGTAAGATGATCATTTTTCAACTTAAAATCAATCAAGCATTAAGGGTGTATTCGGATAGTTATGAAAACTAAATTATTTTAATAATCGATTATTATATAAAATATTTTTATTATAATCGATTATAAGAAAATAATTTTATATTTGGATATGTTAGCTAAAAATTAATTTTAAGTTAATATATTTTGTTTAGATGATATAAAAAAATTATTTTTATGTATTAAATTATCAAAATAAATATAAAATAATTAAAAAAATTATTTAATTAATTAAAAAATTATTTAATTAATTAAACAAATTATTTAATTGATAATAAAATAATTTTTACATATTATTGTAGGGAATAATCCTGACAATTTTAAAAAAATACTCAACCATAAATTATTAATTTCAACAACTTCTTATTTATTTTTTTATAAAAGGTGTTGATTATTTTTTCAAACAACCCAAACATGTTAAAAAAGTAACAACAGCTTAAATATTAAAAAAAAGCTGTTAGTTCATATTGAGCAAACATGTTATAAGTCATATGAGTATTTAACTACTAAAAATAAATTATAATTATTGAATTATTAAATTTATAAAATAAACATAAACATATTTTACCAAAAAAAAAAACATAAGTTAATTCTATACCAAAGTTTGTACCAATCCCGTACTATGGCAAATTTGACTTTGCTAGCCATCATTGATCTGTGTGATAACGAACATTCCACGAAAGCCCGCATCAAAACTGCTCCCTAGGATTCTCAATTATTCATATTAATCAATAAAAAGAAATGTCAGTTCAAAAAAGTCTGTATTTTTATATTGTTGTTTGATTATAAGTAAATTTATGTTAAAATTTGTTAGATTATATTGATATTAAAGATTAAAGATAGATTATGGTATCATTACATGAGAAATCAAAGTTCTTAAATGGTTAAATAATATATACAATACCAACAAGTGTTAATTTGAAAAAAAAATTCAAATTTTTTATGCATGTAATCTTAGATTTATTATGAAATTTATGTATTTATAAATAATATTATTAAAAAAATTATTTATGTCTGTGATCGTGTTTTAAATGATTAATTTTTTATTTATTAAATTAGAAAATACATTTAAAAACAGGTAAGATTGATTGAAAAATAATATTGAAGTTAAATAAAAGAAAAAAAATAAAAATGATATTAAAGTTTGTTTGTGGTTAAACTTAAAAAAAATAAATATTATCTTATTAAGTACATCCCTTGGCAGTTGGCAGTCACAAGGATTTATTAATGAAGGTTCCAAATGAACCCACAGGGGCTCAGTTCAACAGATTTCGGCTAACAATTGGAGTTGGAGATAAACGACAATATTAAGCAACAGAAAAAAATATTAAAACTGCTCATTGAACACGACATGTAGCCAATAGGGAAAGAAGACTGAGACCACTCCACCAATCAAAGAGAGCCAACTCATCTATGGAACTTTTCAATTTCCATTTTTGCTAACTACTGCAAACGGGCTTCGTTTTGTATTTTAAAAATCAACTATAATCTCGCACGAACGTACCACGAACTTTCTGCTTACACTCACTTAATACGGAACTAATTTCCTTTAAAGTCTTAATTAATCGCTATTAGCCACGCACAGATCGACGGCTCGAGATCAAGAGAGAGAGGAAGTGCGGCCACAAATTCATAAGCATAACTTAGCTTACTGGCAAAAGCACATACTACGATGCGTGAGCCCTTCAACTTCAATTGTTGAACCTTTCTCTTTCAAGCTTTTCTCTTTTCTCACTTTAGGTTTTCACGAGAAACAAACGCTCCTTTGAGCCATCACCTTCAATTCTATCAAAACTCAAACACACTACTCCCTTGCTTAACTTATCGTTTTACTATCACGATTTTTCGATCTCGCAATCGATTTTCCATTTCATCGTAATCCCGGCCTCCTATTTCCTTTGGCTCGTACGTAATTTCTCAATTAGGGTTTCCGATTATCACAACCGTTTCCCTGCTTCAATAGCTTAACGGATTCTTCTGATTTTTTTCCTTTTTGTTTTGATGAATTAACTGGGAGAAACAAATATTTTTTTATCGAATTTGATTTATCCAGGCTTATTTCGGTGGATCTGAATGGGGAAGGGAGGCCAAAATTATGGGAAACAAGAGAGCACGAGTTCTGAGAATTCGGACCGTGAAATCTTCAAGGCGTGGGCTAAGGATGTTGCGGAATGCGAGGAACACTATAAGGTGAGAGTGAAAACGGGACTGAGTCACGACGAGGTCGAGAATCGGCGCCGGATCTATGGCTGGAACGAGCTGGAGAAGCACGAGGGCCAATCCATCTGGAGTCTGATTCTGGACCAGTTCAACGACACGTTGGTTAGGATTCTGCTCGCCGCCGCCATCGTCTCCTTCGTGCTCGCTTGGTACGACGGAGACGAAGGCGGCGAGATGGAGATTACAGCTTTCGTGGAGCCTCTGGTGATATTCTTGATATTAATTGTGAATGCTGCTGTTGGTGTGTGGCAAGAGAGCAACGCGGAGAAGGCACTTGAAGCGTTGAAGGAGATTCAATCGGAGCACGCCGCTGTGATTCGAGATTACAAGAAAATCCCCAATTTGGCGGCCAAGGATCTTGTGCCTGGTGACATAGTGGAGCTTAAGGTTGGGGATAAGGTGCCTGCGGATATGCGTGTTGTGGAATTGATTAGTTCCACTTTGCGGTTGGAGCAGGGGTCCTTGACCGGAGAGAGTGAAGCTGTGAATAAGACTAACAAGGCTGTTCCTGAGGATGCTGATATTCAGGACAAGAGGTGTATGGTTTTCGCGGGGACGACGGTTGTTAACGGGAACTGTATTTGCTTGGTTACTCAGACCGGCATGGAAACTGAGATTGGGAAGGTGCATACGCAGATACATGTGGCGGCGCAGAGCGAGGAGGATACCCCATTGAAGAAGAAACTCAACGAGTTTGGAGAGACGCTAACCATGCTAATTGGATTGGTATGTCTGTTGGTTTGGCTCATCAATGTTAAGTACTTCCTTACTTGGGAGTATGTAGATGGCTGGCCCAGGAACTTCAAGTTTTCGTTTGAGAAGTGTACATATTATTTTGAGATTGCAGTGGCTTTGGCTGTGGCTGCTATTCCAGAAGGTTTGCCTGCAGTCATCACAACTTGCCTGGCACTAGGTACTCGCAAGATGGCTCAGAAGAATGCCTTGGTTCGGAAGCTACCAAGCGTGGAAACGCTGGGTTGTACAACCGTGATTTGTTCAGATAAAACTGGTACATTGACTACGAACCAGATGGCAGTGGCAAAGCTAGTAGCTATTGGGACTAATGAAGACACGCTGCGAGCCTTCAAGGTGGAAGGAACTACGTACAATCCATCTGATGGTAAAATAGAGAACTGGCCAACAGGTCGATTGGATGCTAATCTTGAGATGATAGCAAAAATAGCTGCGATCTGTAATGATGCTGGAGTCACCCAGTCGGAGCATAAGTTTGTCGCCCATGGAATGCCAACTGAAGCAGCATTAAAGGTAAGAACTGTTATTTGGCCCTTTTCTCATGTATTATTTGTGATTTATCTTTGGATGTCTTTGGATGGCATGAACCTATCTTTTAAATAATTAGTTTGAGTGTTCACTTAGCATCAGCAAATTTGCGCTGTTTCTCATCTTTGGGTGGCAAATTGGGCTATTTCATTCTATCCCAACCTCAACCCTCAACCCTCAACCATATGATTATGAACTTACTAAATATATAGCCAGTAAAGGTGTTTGACAGTTTTTTGTGCTCCCCCTTGGGATTTCAGGTTTTGGTAGAGAAGATGGGCCTTCCTGAAGGATCCAATGATGTACGATCAGCAAGTACAAGTAACTTGCTACGTAAGTTGAATCTTTCTGTCATAAATTATTTGCGATTGCGGTGATATACCAAAGCAAATGGTTTAATGACTCCTTTAAATATACCTGAACCATTTTCAAAAGGAGTTTTTCTATTTTATTTGTTTATAATGAGAAAATAAGGTTGTTGTACTTTAGTTAAAGCAATTTGTAAAGCATTTCTTTGATTTTAAGAGGCTACTGCCTGGTAACTACTCTCTCTCACCTTTTTTTTTTGAGGTAATGGATTTGGAACTTGGCAGAAAGAGTATGTATTTGAGGCCAACAAGTGTTGCTGCAATATAATTTGTGTTAGTAATGACAGATTCAATAGACGTAATTAACTTGCTTTGCTTTCAAATTTTAATCTAGGCTGTTGTGAATGGTGGAATGAACATGACCGGCGGATTGCCACCCTTGAGTTTGACCGTGATAGGAAATCAATGGGTGTTATTGTGGACTCTAGTCTGGGGAAAAACTTGCTGCTGGTTAAGGTATTATCTCTTTGACTCTTTCTGCCACCCTTTTCCTACTTGAAGGGTGTATTTAGATTCTTTTTCAGCTTTTCCCTTCTATGCACCTATTCTGTAATCACACAATTAATATTTGCTAAGTGGCAATACTGCTTAATGTGGAACTGTGTAAGGTTTTTTTTCATGTGGTTTACTTACAATTAAATAAATTGAAGACAGCTTGTTTCTCTACAGGCATATATTTTGCCCATTTTTAATTCGAGTAAGGTCTTTTTCCTCCCCTGAAATAAGATTAACTATACTGAAAGTGAAGCAAAAAGTCACTCTTGGTGTCACCATTTATCAATAATTTAAATAGTAGTAGAAATAACCTTTACACTAAATGTTTTCAAACTCACATAAACATGAGAGATGAGAGAATAGAATTGTAAAAAAAATAAATATTTAACTAAATAAATAGCATTCCGAGTTCCCAAAATGCATCTGAGCATGTTTGGGAGGCTAGTTTAAAGAGCAGGACTTATATGTATTTTGGCTAAACTGGCCTAATACAAATTAATGAGTTCTGTACAATGAAGTGCTTTTGAATGATTGATTGTTATTTTTCAAATTAAATTCCATAACACAGGGTGTTTATGTCCAGCCCATTCTCCTCCTTCACCCTCTCGTTTTGCCGCTATAACGTATTCTTAGGCTATGTTTGGATATTTAGTAATTGATGGAATGAGATGAGATGGGATGGGATGATGATGGGATGGGATGGAAGGGGATAGAAGTACCATTCTATTGTTTGGATATTTTAAGATGGATTGGAGTAAAGTTACCATTCCATTGTTTGAGAAGTGGATGAAGTGGTAAGAGTTATAACTTTATTTTTCCTAAATTATCCTTATTGCAAACACATCAATTTTAGGGTATGAGGTTAATGTAGTAAAATTCTTATTATAATAATAATAAAAAAGATGATTTCATCTCATAACCCCCAAATTAGGAGGGGGGAAGAAAATTGATAATTTTTTGTGGGATGGGATGGAATCCATCCCACCCACTTCCATCCCATTCCATCATTTTTTAACAATAACCAAACAATGGAACCTATCTCTATTCCATTTTATTCCCCTCCATTCCACTCAATCCCATTAATCCAAGCATAGCCTTAGGACCATTTCTCTTGCACAGTCTATACATGATTGAACATAAGCTTTTATTCTTTCTGTTTCTCGTTTCCTTTTTTTTTTCCTACTGTTGTGAAATATTTTAAACTGACATTTGGCCCTAATATTTGATAGGGTGCTGTTGAAAATGTGTTGGAAAGAAGCTCTAAAATTCAGTTGCGTGATGGTTCTATTGTGAGACTGGACAATAACGCGAGGAACCTTGTATTGCAAGCTCTTCATGAAATGTCAACTAGTGCATTACGCTGTTTGGGATTTGCATACAAGGATGAGCTCCCTGCGTTTGAAAGCTACAGTGGTAATGATGATCATCCAGCTCACCAGCTTTTGCTTAATCCTTCCAACTATTCGTCAATTGAAAGTGAACTTATTTTTGTTGGCTTGGTTGGGTTGAGGGTAAGTTTTGAGCTTTTCATTTTACTTTTTGTGCTTTCTCACTTTCATCATATCTATTTGGTGTTGTAACTTTGTGAAATTGAATGTTGAATTGTGCTTAGGATCCTCCTAGGGAGGAGGTATACCAAGCAATTGAAGACTGCAGAGCAGCTGGAATTCGTGTTATGGTTATTACTGGAGACAACAAGAACACTGCAGAAGCTATATGCCGTGAAATAGGTGTATTTGAACCCAATGAAGACATTAGTTTGAAAAGTTTAACTGGTAAAGATTTTATGGAACTGCATGATAAGAAAGCTCATCTGAGACAGAGTGGTGGGCTTTTGTTTTCAAGGGCTGAACCTAAGCACAAGCAAGAAATTGTGAGGCTGCTCAAAGAGGATGGGGAGGTGGTGGCCATGACTGGAGATGGTGTTAATGATGCACCTGCCTTGAAGCTTGCTGACATTGGTATTGCAATGGGCATTTCAGGGACAGAGGTATTTTGTTTTTACTATGATCATGTCATGCTTCTGGTACAACAATAAGTAAATATTAGTGATTAACATGGGCTTTCTATTTGGGTCTCGAGTTTGATGAAGTGGTTTGATGCAAATCTAATGCATTAGATGTGGTCTCCCTGACTGATGTTTGATATAAGTTAGATTAAGGAACACTAATTAATATGTTGTTTTGTATCTGGCAATTCATCGCTTCTATTTTATGCTAATCCAATCTAGGTGGCAAAGGAAGCTTCGGATATGGTGTTGGCAGACGATAATTTTAGTTCAATTGTTGCTGCTGTTGGTGAGGGTAGATCTATCTACAATAATATGAAGGCTTTTATCAGGTGAATCCATTTGTCATTATATTTCTTAATCACTCATAAGAGGATGTGGTTGCCTTACAATTGGCTCTTGCTCTTTCCCAACATCAATGGCATGCTTGGTTGGGCAACTGGCACATAAGGTCTAATTTAATGACCGGTTATCCACATAAGCCAATACTGCATGCAAATAAAAGATAATTTGCTATATTACTTTCATTTTCAATCTTTGTTTAGTTTATAATGCAAAAAAAAAAAGCCTTTGACATTGAGTTTCTTTTTACTCGCTTCTTTACATTTAGGTTTCTTTTTATGGGATTGTTATAAGAATGAACAATGTATTGAGAAATAATGAACCCAGGAGATATGCTTTCAGTTCTGGCCTTGGATTTTTTCCTTGGAATATTAAGCAAACAAAATAGAAAAGTATGGAAGATAAAGATAGAACTGCACGTTTTAGATGACATTCCATCCCTCAAAATTATTTGAAGCAAGGGGTGGCTTTATTTTTTGACTAGTAGCTCTTAGTTAGTTTGGTTTAATCTGGATTCTGGAGCAGTGGTGAACTGTTGATCTGTTTTCGTCTTTAATAACTAAGATGTTATGCAGGGGAGGGAGCAGGTTCTGGTTTGCTCAAGCTAATGTACAAAGAGATTTTGCTGTCTGAATCTTCTTTTTAACAATCCTAAAGTGCACACTTCAGAATTTTCTCCAATATTACAGCACTTAAAATCTGAAGGGGCATTGCATATCTTCCAATCTACATATTAATATTTGAAATTGATATCTAGTTATCTACTTTTATTAATTACCTATATATGCTCCTATTTTAAGAACCTTCTCTAATGATAAGTGTAAGTTAATAATATCTTTTCCTTGTGACTGAATTTAATTTTGCAGATACATGATCTCTTCAAATATTGGCGAGGTTGCTTCTATATTTCTAACAGCTGCACTAGGTATTCCTGAAGGATTGATACCAGTCCAGCTTCTGTGGGTGAATCTTGTCACCGATGGACCCCCTGCAACAGCTTTGGGATTTAATCCTCCAGATAAGGATGTAATGAAGAAGCCTCCTCGTCGCAGTGATGACTCACTAATTAATGTGTGGATTTTATTCCGCTATCTGGTAATTTTTCTTTTTTCTCTTCCTTTTCTGTGACACCTTTTATTGCGCTATATGTTTCAAATGCTGATAATATTGGTGGATTACTTATGCTAGTTTTCTCCCTGTTGTTACATTTCACAGGTTATTGGGATTTATGTTGGATTAGCTACAGTTGGTATCTTCATCATATGGTATACACATGGTTCCTTCTTAGGTATTGACCTTAGCGGGGATGGGCATACTCTTGTCACTTACTCCCAACTTGCCAACTGGGGTCAATGCTCCTCTTGGAAGAACTTCACTGCTTCTCCCTTCACTGCTGGTGCTAGAGTTATCTCTTTTGATACACCCTGTGACTATTTCCAGACTGGTAAAGTGAAAGCTATGACGCTCTCCCTTTCTGTGTTGGTAGCCATTGAAATGTTCAACTCTCTCAATGCCCTTTCTGAAGATGGAAGCCTTTTGACAATGCCCCCTTGGGTCAACCCTTGGCTTCTTTTGGCAATGTCTGTTTCATTTGGTCTGCACTTCTTGATCTTGTACGTGCCATTCTTAGCCCAAGTATTTGGTATCGTGCCCCTGAGCTTCAATGAGTGGCTTTTGGTTCTGGTTGTTGCATTTCCTGTAATTCTAATTGACGAGATTCTGAAATTTGTGGGGAGGTGTACAAGTGGGTCTCACACATCAATTGCAAGAAGATCAAAGCAAAAATCAGAATAGACAACTTACTGTAGTCTTTAGAGAAGTTGCTCAACCCTTCAGCGGTTTGGAAGTTATCCTTGGGACTGAAGAGGTGGCCCCAACTCCAAGCAATTTTATGTTAGTATTATTTTAGGTCTTTCTGTAATCTTCATCCCATTTTATAATGAGGGATGGCTGACCTTCCATTGGATGCACTATATGTTGCTTCTTTTAATCTTTTGTTATCCTTTTGCCCTTGTTCTTTCAACATTTTCAAGATTTTGAAAAAGAAATGGAAAAACCATGGTTTCTTTTTAACATTTGTCTTACCGAAAAAGCAGACAAGTTCTAGTTTGCTTGGGTCATTTACTAAGGCAGAGGGAGTCCTTATCAATCCTAAAGCTGGAAAACGAAGTGAAATTTCATTCTAGTTGTCTTGATGCATGTTGGTTATGCAACTCTAGGAATTTTTTTTTGGGAATGGTTGGGAGTAGGCAGTAGGCAGTCTCAATGGAATTCAATGGCTGTTACTGCTTTGTGTAGCATCAACAAGCGTAGCATCAACAAGCATGTTAGTCTTTATTTTGGCTTTGATGAAAGAGCAATTACTTGGAACTCAATGGAATTCGTTTATAAACATTTGTCAGTGTACAAATGGTACAAATGGGAGGCAATGAGAACGAATGGATGCGTGGCGTCTGCGTTTGATATGTTGCTGTGAACCTGTTTGAGCACGATTTCCTCGTAAAATTGTTGGCACTGTCAATTCCCATCGTTCAAAAAAAGAAAGCGCATTCTAATGGGTAAAAATCAAGAATAAACTGCACCTTTCATTTCCCATACTCGTTTTCGCCCCATCTGTTAAAAATAATTTTTACTGGGGAGATTGAGACAGGCAACTAACAATATTAAATAAACTGTCATCGAAATGGATGACATATGGTTAGTTCGATCGATCTTGACGGTTGTGCTCCATGCTAATCTTTTTGACTATTGGGTTCTTTATGATTGATTTCCTGTAATGGAGTTCCCGTCCAGTTTGGTTCATTTTGGACCTAGCTGGATTAACCTTTTAAGAGATGTATAACGCCAAACCACAATAATCTTGTTTGTCAGCAAATCCACGGCTTATTATTGAACCCGACAATTGAGATATCTGATATCTAAATATTAATCAGTTCACCTCTAAAGCACCAAATGAAAGATGTTTCATCTGTACCTTATTTTGGATAATTATTATTGTCTGTATAACTATTGTTGGGTATGGGTTCAGATAACGTAAGTTTAGCGGGAAAACGTATATACACTTGCCGTGATTCATATGTATTGAGTGAAATTTAACAAGTACTACCCACATAAAATTAATTAATATCGTCACTTGTTCTGAATAAATTTTAGAAAATTACCTTAATAAGATTAAAGAAGGTGCTTTCTTCCTATACATGTTGATTGTGATAGTGATGTAAGGGGTAAGTATTTACAAAAGATATTCTGATGTTTAGGTTAGACCATATATAAAGTGAGTAGTATTTAGAAGTAGATGTATATTTTTACTACCTTGTATGATATTTATAACAGCATCTTGGTAGATAAGAATTATAATTAAATTTGTATTAAATGTTATTAATTAAGATAACAATCTAATAAGATTATTATATCTTATAACTGATTTATTTATTTATGAGAAATTCTATGAGAGATTTACTCCTCATAAATAACATATGTACTTATCTAATAGCGCTTATAAATGTCCGAGATTTAATTCTAACAGGCCTGATTGCTCTTGAATTGCTAACCCAGATCCCAATCTAGGGCAGTTGTCCCTAACTTGACGCTTAGATGTGACAAATGAATGCCAAGATATCCGAGATTATCAGGTGCAAACGACACACATAGGACAAAGGGATCCAAGTTATGATATAGATGCGGGATCTCGTGATGTCTTTAACGAAGGGTCGAAGTCTGTGATGAAAAATAAAAAAACAAGATGCCCCCAGTATTGATGAATTAGGTCAGGATCCGATATAAATCACTTTGCATTAAAGTTCCTACATCGTTGTCTGAGATTCATACTGAGTTGTCTCTATACCAATTTTGGTTGTTAGTCTAATTACGAATTATGAATTTCTTAAATTGAAAATCGTGATTCGTATTAGGAATTTATAATGACATCATGATGTTAGTCCGTGATCTGGCATGGATACCATCTTGCTCTGGCATGAGTCACTTCAATTCTGATTGCAGTCCTTTCAACTGTCGTATCAGGTTTGTACCGCCATTTGGTGAAATGCTAGTGGAAGTCATCGTTTGAACTTCATGCAACCATGATTTCCATTTTTAAATTTAATGCGAAAAGGCCATTTTGCCCCTGCATGTGGTGATTATTGGGGGTTACCCCACACTTATAAAAAGGAATGGGGGGTTCCTCCCATTTTCTCCTTCTCCTTCATTTATGTGTTTTTTCTCATGCGAACCAGGCGATTTTCGGTGACTATTTTTGGAGGTTTTTTTTCTGTCAAGCTTTTCACCCCACATTTTCAAGGTATTCCCTGTTATCTTTTTTTTTTCCTTTCTCAAAAACATGGTGAAAGTAAGGTCGTTAAGCAATAGTGATGGGGATAACAATTCTCTGGAGATTCTGAGTGCTCCACCATCTCTGCCGCCTCAGGTGTGGTGAAGACGGTCTCCTCGTGGTAGGAGTACTGGATGTGGACAGAGGCTGGTATCCAGGATAGATGTCCTAGAAATGATACGGAGGGCGGATAGTGCCAGAGAATGTATAAGGAAAAGACCATCATGCCCGCTCTCCCTACTCATAAGGGAGTTAGAGAGTTAAGATGAAACATCTTCTGATTATGACATAAGTACGACCTTTGCAGGTGATGCTAGTAATTCGAAGATGGGACAACGAACAGTGGCAACTTCTGAGCTAAAGGAATACGTCTTCCCAAGGGATGTCAGACTATACTAGTGGATCGACCGTGAAGTACTTGGTACCCCGTCTAGTGACGAGACCTCTGACGACGCCAAAGCTAAACAATAATATCTTTATCTAACCAAAGATCGGTTGTAGGATAACGAATATGTCATCCAAGCTCCGTAAGACCAAGAACGTGTTTGTTCAACCAAAACGAATGGTGACCACTTCATTTATATGTATGATACACTGTTCACTCGGATCAGAGTCCGCCTTCCATTCTCTAACTTTAAAATTGGAGTCTTAAATCACTTATGAGTGGCTCTAACATAGCTCTATCTAAACGCCTGGGGTTTCATCCAAACTTACGAGCTAATCTATAAAGTTTTTGGTTAGTCGTATTCCGTAGAAGCCCTCATTTTTTCTTTTCACCCGAACTTTGCCCTTTGAGAATAGCTTCCACAAAAGGTGGTTTACTTTGCTCGCTCAAGCAGGGTGAAAAGTGTTCAAGCCTTATTAAGAATTTTTCAAAAAATTCAAGAAAGATTTCTTCAGAGTATAAGGGGCTCTGGGGATGACACCTTTATATATTACCCCAGAGGGCGCACCAAGGATGTACCTATACTAGATAAAGTCAGTATGAGACCAGAGCCAAGACAAAATAAGGACTTTGTTATCCACTTTAACAGAGAATGAGGTCGACGTCCTCAACTTCTTAGTTGAGTGGGCCAATAAGAGTGGGGTCATCTACTGTAAAAATGTTTTGGATGAGTCATCTGATTCTTTAAGACCAATTTTAGGTATACCGATTTGAATATGTTGATAATTTTATATTTCATAATTTCTTCTAAGTGTGATAACATGTTTGTTTCCATTTTTCAGAGAGCACGGCGCCACCTGAAAGTCTCAAAGCTCTGGCCCTACATTTGGCTCAATAGAAAGATAAGGCATCGGGTTCCATTCACAGCCGGCGGCCTTAGTCCATTCACCTCCATCTCAACCTCAAGAAGCACACCTCAAATCTCCTGTTGAACTACTCCGACCATGCAAAAAGAAGGGAGATGGATGACGAGAGCCAAAAGGAAAGAGGCTGGTGACCAATGTGGCACCGATCGACCTCATTGTTGGTCGGGATTCTAAAGTCCCAGAGGGCGTTCCTCTACAGTTTGTTAAACGGTCCATCTGGGGCAGGGGGTCAGCCCAGGCCAAATCATTGACAGTGTCCTCCTATCCCAGGCTGATCAAGATATCATGATCGAGCAAGACTTAGTTGAAATTATCAGGGATGCACAGGTCTGGGCTCTTCGTAATGCTTTAGTGCTCTGGTTCTTGTAGTTCGCTTTCGAGTTTGTTCGTCAAACTCGTGACTTAGAAAAAGAGTTGAATGCCCTCCGGGATAAAAAAAGAGAGGTTGAGTTGGCAGTGGCTCAGAAATATGGGCAACTAGCTCAAGTCAACAAGGAGCTCAGTCTGCAGATGGCCTACATCACCGACCTCTAGAAAAAGGTTGATAAGGTCGAAGCTCAAGAGAATATCTTGAAAGATCATATCTCTTCCACTGAGTCAAGCCTGACCGTGCTCCAAACAGAGAATGATATTCTCAGGCAATTAGAGGCCAAGCTGAAGAACGACGTCCTATATCTTAAAGATGAGTGGGCTGCTTTAGTGGATGACTCCTTTGACAATGCGCTCGCCCAACTACGCTTCTTGAATATGGACCTCATTACCAATAGGAACAGTTCATGGAAGGTGGTCCAAGATAGTTGCATCGTGAATGTTATATTTGAAGCCACTCCAGTGAGTTAGGTTCCTGCTACAGATGGTGGTGAGGAGGAGGGCGAGGAGAGTGAGGAGAGTGGCTAGGAAGAAGAGGTCGAGGTAGAAAAGGTTGACCAAGAAGAGCCCAATCTGGATGCCTAACTTAATTCTTTTTCTTTTTTTTTTGTTTAAACTATGTGTGGGGTTAATTTCAAATATGTATAGACAAGTCCCAAATTTCAAACATTTTTTAATACTTTTTAGAATTTTTTTTTCATTTCTTGCATATTCTTATTGTTTTTGTTTTTTTTTGACTTAGATGGATTCAACGCTCGATCTTGGTGGTTTCCTTAATTGAAACTTAGCAAATTTTTCCTGTTGGATTGTATAGTAGTTTGTCTTTCAAGTTTCGCTTAAGTTGTCTACCATATTGCAATTCTTGTTCATTATTGGAGTTTTTGACACTTAGCTAAATTTCTAAGTGTAAAACTTCTAAGTGTGATTTTGACGCAGAAGCCTCTTAGGGTGGTATCCTTTGTCGAACACTAGCAAATGTTATTGCCTTATCCCGGGTATCGATCAGATACTCTTAACCTCTTTAAATTTGCTTTAAGTTTATGGGTTAAGGTCAGACTCATTAGGGTATGAGTTAAAACTCTTGAATTCGCTTCTTGAATATGAAGTACGATCAAGTGGGCTACTATTTTTTACTTTCATTTGTGCATCGGAATATCTAATCCGAGTTAGACCTTGTATTCCTTGGACTTCTCCAAGGTACGATAACATTGTGGATTGCAATAGTTGTAAATGTGTAAAATAACAAAGTACTAGAAATATAATCATCAATTTATTCATGTCGAAACTCATCACTTACATGATAAAAATATAAAGTAAAGACAATTAGTTATAATATTTTCTGAGTTTATCAGTATTTCATAAATTTTTTATGCTTTTTCCAGAGAGGGTTTCCTGGTTATAGGCTATGGTGTTTGTCTGGGAAATGATCTAATATGGTACTTCCTAATTAAGAGTCAATTTTCCTTCTTTCACATTCTTGCCTCTAATATCCGCTCTATGCAAAATGAGATCACTAGGAACAAACTTTCGTAGTATCACTTTGGAATTGTACCGGGCTACAATCCTCTGTTTGACAACGGTTTTATGAATGTAGGCGATGTGGCACTATTCTTCCAACAAATCTAAGTTATGGAGTATGAGATTTGGGTTAGCCTCTTCAGAGAAATTTTGTCTCCTCCAGCTCAGTTCTCCTATCTTGACCGAAATCATAGCCTCACAACCATATGTTAACTTGAAGGGAGTTTCTCCTGTTAAGGAATGGGGCATGCTTCGATATGCCCACAAGATGTAATCGAGTTATTCCACCTAATTCCCCTCAACTTGTCCATTAGTCTTTGGATACTTTACCAAGGTAAAATGTTGTTTAATTCCCTGAACTTTTAGTCAGTAAATTGTATTTTTTATCCATAATAATGGATTCTGAAATACTAAATCTGTTGATAATGTTCTTCTAAGTGAACTTCTATATCTACGTCGAGGTGATGGTGGACAACGATTCTGCCTCAATCCACTTAGTGAAGTAGTTCACAACTACTACTAAGTACTTAATTTGTCCTAGTGCTTAGGGAAAAAGACTTAGGATATTCATCCACCATTGATAGAAAGGCCAGAGAATGGACATTGTAGATAACTCTTCCAGTAGGGCTACATAGATGTCCAAGAACTGTTGACTTTTGTCACATTTCTGTACATGTTTCATGTTGTCAACTTCCATACTAGGCCAATAGTACCTAGCCTTCAATGCTTTTTGTGCCAAGGACTTTCTTTCGAGGTGATGACCACAACTTTTTTCATGGATTTCGACCAAACACACTCAGCTTCTTTTGGATTGAGGCACTTGAGGAAAAGAGAAGAAAACTTGCAATGGTATAACTGGTTATCCACAAGGGTATATCATGTCGCTGCCCGTATTAGTTTTTGGGCTTCATTCTGGTCTTTCGACAAAGTGCCCTAATAGAGGTAGGCAATTATGTGTGTGATCCAAGTTTCATTTTCTTCTAGTATGAGGACCTCAGATTCTGTGATATTGGGTGTAAGTAGTGTCTCTTGGATCACAAACCTATTGTTACCCGGGCTTTTAGTATTGGCAAGATTTGATAAGATGTCAGCTCTTGAGTTCTGTTTTCTTGGGATGTGTTTCACCTTAATGCTGTTAAAATCCTCCATTAATTTCATTACCATGACTAGGTATTTTTGCAACAGGGGTTCCTTAGCCAGATAATCACCTTGCATCCGGGACGCTGCCAACTGCAAATCATTGCATAGAATTATATATGTGGTTCTCATTTCTTTTGCCATGGTGATGCCCACAATACATGCTTCATACTCTGCCTTATTTGAAGTCGGGAACTTGAACCTTAAAAAATGTTCCAACATAAGCCCAACTCAATTTTCTAGTATGACCCTGGTGCCACTCTCTTTAGGATTCGAGGAACCGTCAACATAGATGGTATAGGAATTCGCTCTAGGATGGTCGAAATCCAAAGTGAGCTCCACCAAAAAACTGGATAACACTTGGGCCTTTATGGCTTATCTTAGCTCGTAAGTGATACTGAATTTAGATAGCTCCATTAACCAAGCAATCATTCTTCCAGCGAGATTCGACTTATGCAACACTTGATGGATTGACTGATTCATCTTCACAATCACGGGGTGACATTAAAAGTATTATCGTAATCTTCTGGCAGTAGTTAGCAATGTTAGGACCAGTTTCTCGATCTTCTAATAGCGAAGCTCGGGGCTTTGTGGGACCTTGCTCACAAAATAAATCGGCTTCTAACCTTCGTTGATTTTTCTTATCAAGACTGAACTAATTGCTTTGTTGTAGACTGAGAGGTATGCATATAAAGTTTCATCGGGATACAACTTTGTCAGGATTGGGAGTGTTGCCAACATTTTCTTCAACTCCTGAAATGTGGCCTCGCACTCTATGGTCCACTCAAAGTTTTTCCCCTTCTTTAAAGTTTTGAAAAAGGGAAGAGACTTTTAGGCGACCTTAGCTAGAAAATGAGTGAGGGCTGTTATCCAGCCTATCAGTTGTTACACCTCCTTCACAAACTGCAGAATGCGTATATCGAGCATGGCCTGACATTTCTCCGAGTTGGCTTCAATGCCACGATTCGTCAGTAAAAACCCCAGAAATTTCCTTGCATATACTTCGAAAATGCATTTTTCAAGATTTAATCTCATATTATGTTTCCGAATCTGGATGAAAAACTCTTCTAAATCTTCCACATGATCACTAGACGCCATTGTCTTGACAATCATGTCATCAATATAAACTTCCAGTATCTTGTCAATATATTTTTCGAAGACTTTATTCACTATCTGCTGGTAAGTTGTGCCTGCATTTTTCAACCTGAACAGCATAACATAATAACAATAACTTCTCATCTCGGTTATGAATGCAGTCTTATGTTCTTCATCCAGGTTCATGAGAATTTGGTTGTATTCGGAAGATGCATCCATAAATAAGAGAAGTCAGAATCTGGATAAGTTATCCACAAGCTTATCTATATTGGGAATCATGTAAGGATCATTTGAATATGCCTTATTCAGGTCCGTATAGTCAACGCACATACGACACTTCCCGTCTAGGACCACGTTGAACAACCAAGTGATATAAAAAACTTCTCTGATGAACCCAACATCTAGGAGTTCTTTCACTTGCTTTTGTATTACCTCTTATCTCTCTGGTCTGACTTTTATTTTTCTTTGTGCCACCAGCTTCGTGTCTTTTTTATGGAAAGTCGGTCATAAATAAACTCAGGGTCTAACCCTGGCATGTTGGTAAATGTCCAAGCGAAGTGATCATTGTTCTTCACAAGAAACTCGATTAGCCGAGATCTTTTCTCCTGGTTCAGTTATCATCTAATCTTGGTTACCTGATCTGGCCTAGCACTAAGTTGAAGGGACTAAATTCTCCATCAGGTTAAGGGCGCGCATCACAGATATCTTCACAAACATCCAGTTCAATCAAGAGGACATTAACGGAGTCCTTAGTGATTGAGGTTGTATTGTTGCGTTGGTCCGTGATACTTGGTTTCTTAGCATTCTTTAGGCTCTTATTGTAGTATTTTTGAGTCATTGCCTAGTCTCCTTTAACTGTGATGACATTGTCATGCTGATCGAGGAACTTCATAGCCAAATAGGATGTGGAGATCACAGCCACAAAAGCATTTAGTGAGGGACGACCCAGGATAACGTAATAGGCAGAAGGGCAATCCACAACAAGAAATTTGACCTTATATGTTTTAAACAAAGGGTTGTTCCCCAAAGTCAAATGAGTTTCAAAGTATCCGACCAGAGTGATCTTGTCTCTTGTGAATCCGATCAACTCATCGGTGTACGAGATCAAGTTCTTCCTTGCGAGTCCTAGCTTCTCAAAGAGATCTAGGAACATAATGTCTGTCAAGCTTCCTTGGTCAACAAATATGCCCCAAGTTCAACATTAGTTATTATCGCAGAGATCAATATGGGATCATTGTGATCCAGGATAGTGCTGCCATAGTCTTCGTCTAAAAAAGAAATCGATATGATCTTCCTGGGTCCGTCATTTGTTTTTGATCCCGAATGGGAAACTATACTCAACACAGCCCGATGTGCTTTCTTTATTACATTCCCTGATTCACCGCCGCGGGCAAAGCCCCCCAAAATGGTATTGATTGTCCGGGTTACTTCCGTGTTACGACATTCATTGTCTTGATTAAGATTATCCCTGTGTTATGCCCTTTCTTGATTCTAGGCGTTATCCCTGGAAAGACCAGTTCCAGGATTTTCATTTCTTGAGGGTGAACATCTTCTCTGATATGGTGGAGATGGGCTTCTTCGAAGACTGTAACTCCTCTTTCTATAATTCATTCATCATCTCTGATTGTCATTTCGGGATTGACGAACATATCGGCCCAGACGGCCATCCCGGATTAGGGACTCGATGACATCTTAGAGGTTGATGCAGTCCTCAGTGTTATGTTCGTAACCTTTGTGAAACACACAGTGCTTAGACTTATCTTTTGTGTATGTTTTCTTAATAGAGGAGGTTTTTGCACATCTTTGAACTTTATGTTCATTACTTCTTGGTATATTTGAATCCGAGGTGTGTTGATGGGAGTATAAATTCAATACTTTCCCTTTAATGGTGGCCTTAAACTCTAGGTTTGTTGGGGAGCTTGTCCTGGTTTAATTTTGGCATCCTTTTCTTTCTCTAGATGCTTCCTAGCCTGAATAACGTCCTCTGCATTGATATATTTGTCAGCTCTAGCCTAGAACTTGTCCATCGTCTTTGGCTTTTCTTTAGCCAGTGAAAAGGAAAATGCCTCAGGGCGGAGGCCTTCTCTCATGTAATGTAGACCAAGTCTTTCATCCCAATCACAAATATTTACTATTTATTTGTTGAACCAGGATATGTAATCTCAGAGGGACTCTTCTTTTCCTTGCTTTATATGGAAGAGACATGAAATGAATTTCAGCTGCACCTTACTTGTAGTGAAGTGCAGCAAAAATCGCGAGGACAAGTTTTCCCAATCGAAAACGAACTTCGGAGCCAAAGTGGTGAACCATCTCAAGGCAACTTTTGTAAAAAAGAAAAGAAAAAGAAAAGCACGACACATTGGTGGATCATCCCCTCCAACAAACAGTAATGCAGAAACATAAGCATCTAGATGCTTTTGAGGATCCGTGATCCCATTATAGACTTCGTTAGTTAGATATTTGAAGCACCTAAGGATCTCATAGGTCATCAATTCATCAGATAAAGGTTGGTTTTGCTGCTTAACTAACTTTCTCCATCTTTAATATTGTTCTCTATTTTCACGTATCAAGTTCTCAACTCTTTGTCTAGATTCCATAATCCTTAAGTTTTATGGAATACGTACCCTGTCACGGGCTAGCTCCCTCCTATTTTCACGACTCATATGGGGAACCCAGTTTTCGTCTTCCTTCCCCTGGTTAGCAGCTTAATTCCCATCATAGGCTTCAATACGTGATTCGCCTTGATGGAACTGAACTCAATTGTTGTTCTCTCTGGGTCTTAAACTTTGTAACACCGATACCCGCTGTTTGGTTTCTCCTGAACCAAGTCACTGTGTCACCGAAACGCGCCGCAGCTGAGAGGAGAGGCTTTCGATTGTATGCGAAGTCCCTTGTCCATCTCGTCTGGGTTTTAGTTGGTTAACAACTAGATCTTGGATTACAGCGGAGGCCAGATGCCGGCTAGAGGAGAGTTGATTTTGAATGGCTGAAGCTTGGTACTAGCTATAATGATGGTGATGAGAATCGAAGTTTATCACTTTCCACAAACGAATGTTCTGAATGAGTTTCAAAGAATCACCTAAATAAGGTTAAAGAATGTAGTTTCCTCCGATGCATGATGGTTGCAACGGTGATACAAGGGGTGAGTACCTACAAAAGGCACTTTGATACTCAAGTTACACTGTGCATAAGGTGGGTAGTATTTAAAATTAGATGCATACATTTATTACCTTGTGTAATATTTATAGAGGCGTCTTGGTATATAAAAGTTATGTTTAAATTTACATTAAATATTGTTAATTAGGATAAAAATCAAATAAGACTGTTATCTCTTATAATTGAATCTTCAATTAATGAGAAATTTTATAAGAAATTTATTCATCATAAATAAATATATTTATTAATGTAATATCACTAATAAATATTTAAGATTCAATTATAGCAGCTCAAATTATTCCTAAACTATTAATTCGGATCCCGATGTAGAGCACCACCAAAAGAAAATAAATTTTGACGCAACAATTTTTTTTTTGAAAAAAAGACAAAAGATAGCTCTTTTCAAAAGTGGTTTTCTCTTTACAAAGACTACTTAAGAAGTAGATGGTAGTTACAGCGCTTCCACTCTACATTAGTTATACCACCCACACCAAAACTATAAGCATGTTAATTAATTAATTCGGCAAAAATAATCCGAAATTTCTCTTCCAATTAAGGCCAGCCACGTATCGACTTTGTAGGGCGATTGGGAGAAGCATTAGCGCCGTGGGCTTGTGGTTTTCGTGCATAAACGAATGCGTGCCAAAGGTGAATATGGATTCGGATGTGTTTGGTGACCTTTTTTTATGCAGTTGAATATGCTGAGTCCAAAACTTACATTTAACAAACAATAAACCAGTTTTAAGCAATTGACTGCACGCAGTTTATGTTTGAGCACTTGACTATAAGATTACAATTTGCTGTAACCAACATATCGAACGAGGTTTTAAGAATTTATATAAATGATTGATTATCTCTTTCATCACCTGTGCTTGGAATTGGATCTCATTAACTTTTTGGTTGAGACTTTGATCACTCCACGCTTTCAAAATAAAACTAAAGTGCGACAACTCAAGTATCCAATTAGCGAAGCGATTTTGCTAACAAGAAGAAGAAAAGTAATATAAAATCTACAATGCATCCAATATTATTTTTTCCCGACATCCACCATAAAATCCAAAAAGAAAAATAATATTGGGTGCATTGTAGATTTTTTCCCGACATTGACACCTTACCAAGCTCCTTGCAAGCTGGTGGGGCTGCCACTATACGTCAATTGTCGCAATGCAGAGAAGAATGCCATGTGTAGAAGCAAGTGTGATCCAAAATAAAATCAAAACTATGTTAGAAAACTCACGCAAATTCAATACAATTTATTTAAATTTTAAAAATGTGAACATTAATATGATTAAAACACAATATAAATATAAATATAAACATAATGATACAGTAAAAATATAAAATTGTGTTTACTAATATTTTAAAATGTTACATCGTATTTAACATAAAATGGTTTACACATATCCGATATAGACACGGCCCTCTTCCTTAAAGTGTTGATGTTTCATGATCTTCAAAATATTCAAACTACTTTGTGAAAAAACGGGGGCTACAAAGATGAAAGAAGTCTATGTGCCACCCACTGCATTCATAGTGGTACACTCCAATTTAATTAACTTTACTGGGTAACAAAGAGGAAGAGATACATGCAATGTCGTTATATATGGCAATTCGGGAAGGATGTAATGAGGGGTTTTGCCTTTTGAGTACCTTTGCAAAGAGGATCGAGAGATGATTTTATCCTATCAACGCCAAATGTTTTGGTATTCATATGTTAATATATATGTATACATTTTTTTTTTAGTTTGGTCATATTGAATATAATCAAATTTTTTTTTCACTGATGAAAAAAAAAATTGGATACATGCAAGACTGTAAAACGAGTATAATTAATTAATGTGATAAATTTGACTAAGCATTGATCAATGGATAAGACATAAAAATGATAATAATTATAAAGTTATAATAATTATGTACTAAAAATGTCAGTTATCAGTCTCCTTGAGGCTTGGTAGTAAATAGTAACACATTCATAGAGCTAGCTAGCAATTGTCACAACTTCTCTCACTTGCACCCGTTAAATCTACTCGAACTTGAATTATAAAAAAAAAAAATATGAAAAAAATCATCATATTGTTAATATTTTTTAAAAAGTGTTAGATTCAATGAAAAAGATAATAAAAAATAAGTATAATAAAAAATAATAAAAAAAAATATTAAAAAATATATACACTATTAATAATAAAAATATTAAAATTAAAAAACATCACTCTCACCTTTTTATAAGAAAAATGTTGATGTCACATAAAAAATTAGATATATTATTTTTTATACCACATGTTAATAATTGTGATTAAATAAGAAAAATTAAAAGAGAATTTGTGTTATTAAAATATGATTATGATTGTGGTGTAAAAAAAAATTTAAAAAAAATATGAGAAGAAAATTAAAATTGTTTTTATAATTATAATTCCACTCTCTTCTCGAGCTGTCACATGACCCATGCAATGCAGTTCTCCTTGGACCCCTTATAAAATCACCCAACTCTCAGTTCTCTTCTCTAACTAAACCCAAACTACGAATGTCTTACCCACCACCACCCATGGCCGTCGCCGATGACAGGCTCCATTTCTTCAATCAATCCATGGAGCTGGTCCAACTTCCCAACCCTCCCAGAACCCGAAACCAAACCCAAACCCATCTCTCTCCCACCCTCGGTGAGCTCCTCAAACACGTCGAAGATGCTCAAAACGACAACTCCAACCCTCTTGTACCCCATCATCACCACCATGTTCTCGACCTTCCCCCTCCATCTCCTTCTTCTCACCCCTTTCTCCTCTCCTTCAACAACTTAACTTACAGCGTCAAGCTCCGCCGCAAGATAACCCTCTCCCCACCATGCTTTTCCCCAAACCACACCACCAGCCTCCACTCTCCCTCACCGCAAAACTACCCCGACGAAACCAAAACCAACGACACCACCAAGATTCTCCTCAACGACATCTCCGGCGAGGCCAGGGACGGCGAAATCATGGCTGTCCTTGGCGCCAGCGGCTCCGGCAAGTCCACCCTGATCGACGCTCTCGCCGACCGGATTTCAAAGGAGAGCCTGAAAGGCACGGTGACCTTAAACGGCGACGTCGTGGAGTCGAGCCTCTTGAAGGTGATATCAGCTTACGTCATGCAAGACGACCTTCTCTTCCCCATGCTCACCGTGGAAGAGACCCTCATGTTCTCCGCGGAGTTCAGGCTCCCTCGCTCTCTCTCCAAGTCCAAGAAGAAAGCTCGCGTCCAAGCACTCATCGACCAGCTCGGCCTCCACAACGCCGCCACAACTGTCATAGGGGACGAAGGCCACCGCGGCGTCTCCGGAGGCGAACGTCGCCGTGTCTCCATCGGAATCGACATCATCCACGACCCAATCGTGTTGTTCCTCGACGAACCGACCTCTGGGCTCGACTCCACCAGCGCCTTCATGGTGGTGAAGGTTCTGCAGCGAATCGCTCAGAGCGGTAGCATCGTGATCATGTCCATACACCAACCCAGCTACCGAATCCTCGGCTTATTGGACCGCTTGATCTTCCTCTCCCACGGCCAAACCGTGTACAGCGGCTCTCCGGCGAGCCTCTCGCTCTTCTTCGCCGAGTTCGGCCACCCCATACCAGAAAACGAGAACCGCACCGAGTTCGCACTGGACCTAATCCGCGAACTAGAAGAAGCACCAGATGGTACCACGAGCTTGGTTGAGTTCAACAAATCATGGCAGTTGAAGAACAAATCCACTTCCCAAAAAGCCCTCAACGTACCCAAAGTGTCCTTGAAGGACGCCATCAGCGCTAGCATTTCCAGGGGCAAATTAGTCTCCGGCGCACCCACCAGCAACAACTCTAACAACCTTGAAACGGCGTCGTCTGTTCCCGGCTTTGCGAATCCGTTTTGGATCGAGATGGCGGTTATAGCAAAACGGTCTCTGACAAACTCCCGCCGAATGCCCGAATTATTCGGAATCCGTTTGGGTGCAGTTCTCGTGACTGGAGCGATCTTGGCCACCATCTTTTGGCACCTCGACAACTCCCCAAAAGGTGTTCAAGAACGGTTAGGGTTCTTCGCCTTCGCCATGTCCACCACCTTCTACACCTGCGCCGAAGCCATCCCGGTTTTCCTCCAAGAGCGTTACATATTCATGAGGGAAACCGCTTACAACGCTTACCGCCGCTCCTCCTACGTGCTCGCCCACTCCATCATCTCCGTTCCTTCGTTGGTCATCCTTTCTTTCGCGTTCGCCGCCACCACCTTCTGGGCGGTGGGGCTGGCCGGAGGTATCTCCGGGTTCCTGTTCTACCTCTTCACCATCGCGGCTTCCTTCTGGGCGGGGAGCTCGTTCGTGACGTTCTTATCTGGTATCGTGTCGCACGTGATGCTGGGGTTCACGGTGGTGGTTGCAATCTTGGCCTACTTCTTGCTCTTCAGCGGGTTCTTCATCAGCAGGGACAGGATCCCTTCCTACTGGATATGGTTCCATTACCTGTCCCTGGTGAAGTACCCCTACGAAGGGGTGTTGCAGAACGAGTTTGATATTCATCCTCCGAGGTGCTTCGTGAGAGGGATTCAGATATTTGACAACACACCGCTGGGGGCGGTGCCGGCGGAGCTGAAGGTGGAGCTGCTCAAGAGCATGAGTAACACGTTGGGCGTGAACATCACCAGCTCCACATGCGTCGTCACGGGAGTGGATATACTGAAGCAGCAGGGGATCACGCAACTCAGCAAGTGGAATTGCTTGTTGATCACGGTTGCTTGGGGGTTCTTCTTTCGCTTCCTCTTTTATTTGACGCTGCTCTTTGGGAGCAAGAACAAAAGGAGGTAGGAACATTCATCATTCAGCGATCAATGATCATGTTCATGCCCGTCGTACTGTGTACTGATTCTTCATCTTAGTGAGTAATAAGCAATTCAAGAGTGCAAGTGCAACAACAAAATTACCAATACTTTATCGTTATGGGCTGTTAATTAAGGTCACTATTTTTTTTTTTTGGGTGAATTAAGCTCACTGTTTTAGGTAAACTAAATAGGTACTTGTGTTTATCTTTGAGAAAATTGTACTGCTATTTTTTTTTTTTGTAATTTATCATCAATTTATTTACCTACACTTTTCAATTGGTTAATTATCATTAATTAAAATACCTAATCTAATAGATAGGTTTATTATGATATATCCATATCATAATCAATGCGTGTTAATTTGGTCATTCTGTAGAGTTTTTTTTACTGGGATGTGTTGAATTGGTTTTACTAAGTACATAATTTTTTGTTTTTACTTTTGCTTTAATAAGTAAATTGCAATTGCCTCTATTGTAGAACTAATAATTTTATGACGTCATTAAAAAAAGAATTATCATTGACTCTTTGTTTTAGGCCAATGACATATTAGTAAAATCAAGTAAAATTTTTGTAATTGTAAGGTTACTTTGGTAAGAGTAATTTCGGGTCAATTCTTAAATCAAAATTAATTAAGTATCTTTTCAAGCAATATTAGGAGTATATTAGTGTATAAAAGATAATTAATTCTACCAAAAAGTTGTTAAACGGGTGGTAAGCAGCCTAATCTCTCATAAAGAAGAGAACACAAGTTTAATTCCCTGAAAGCTCATTTATTGAGAGAGAGTAACATTTAATGTTCAATTTTTCGAAATTACGAGAATAATGTCTCTCACAATTTTAGTTTATAAAAAAAAAAAGATAATTAATTCTTCTATGTACTAGCTAATCCAATGTTCGAACCTAAATAATTAAGGCAGTTACCACACATTTTCAATCCTAAGCTAAACACTTGCTTTGTTAAAAACAAGCAAAATGTTATTGATATTGTTCTTAAAATTTGTATTAAAGATAATTCATCAGACTGACAAAATGTCTATCATTTTTTATGAAAAAAAAATTTGATAAACTTATAAGGTCAGATAGAAAATCAAGCTGATCGTAGCTTGGATTTTACCCTAAGGAAGTTGGCAAACAGAATATATATATATATACACATACATACTTGTGATAGAAATGGGTTGAAAAATATGGGGCATAAGTATATCGCATCTTGAGAAATTAATTAATAATGAGGTAATTAAACTTAAGAAGTAAGGTTTTCTTTTCTTTTCTTTTTGGGTACGAGTAAGTTAGTTGTGGCTTTTGGTTAAGTCACTTATATACCATTACCTTCTGTCTCAATGATGTTAAAACTTAACAGTTAAGGGTGAGATTATTGAAACTTTTAATTGCATATTCACATTTCTTATTAATTATTCGTAATTTAATAATGCAATAACTTTAATTTGACTACCACACATAGAAAAAAATAATCATTCGCATTGTCGGAGTTATGGAGGAAAAAATTCCTGAAATCCATGATTAATTTCTTATTAAGTTTCATCTTTTTTGATAAAGTAGTTTAATACTTTAATTTTCAATAAGCCAAAACAAGGTAGAAAAACTAAAAAGTTTTGCATTAAAGTTACACATTTTTTAGTGAATGATGTAATCATTCATATGTGAATTTGTTTTAACTTAATGCTACACATTCTGAAAAATAGTAATCAAAATTTTGGCACACTTCAACTGGATTTAAAAGGTAGTTATTAGATAGAATAAACCACTCCCCCATATGATATTTAACAAGCAAACCAAATCATTACATTAAAAATTCTGACAAAAAAAAATTGACTGCCATTTTTTTTTTCCAAATTTCCATTGAAAAAGTCCCGAAAATTTTATATTAAAAAGTTATATTTTAAGCAAGACTGCTATTTTTTTGTTATAAAATTATGACCAATTAATATACGGTTATCACCCCTCTTACTTGCATGCTCTCTTTCATTTGTGTGTCACCCCTCTTACTGAGTCATTAATTACTGTGATTAAAAAATGTAATATATAAGTTAATAGTAATATATCCCTATCAATATAAGTGCGTGTTTGGTCATTTTATAAATTGAATCAGTTGATATTGCTGAGTAGATTAATTTTGTATTCCTTCTTTTACTTTAACAATAAGGAATTTGGTTATATTATAAAATAAAACTAATTACTTTTGATAGACATAATTTGAGAGTGTATTTATTTGTACTTAATTTGTAAGAAAAGTGATTTTTAATTTAAAAAAGAGTGAAATATTGTTTGAGAACTTAAAATTTTTTTGTGATAAATCAATTAAAGGATTGAACTTTTATTTTTATGAATTAAGGACCTCAATTTTATTAAAATATATTTTAAGTGTTCAAATTTAGTTCTCTATAGATAAATAATGTAGTGTTATACATCATTGAAAAAACTGAAGTTTTTTTTTTTTACTTACTATATATTAAAGTTTTGAATAGTTTCCTTTGAACAGGTGGTATTATATAATTCATGATAGTATAATATTGTTTATTATTAATAGATCAATATTAAAATTAAATTTATAAGATGATATAGAAAATCAAGCTGATCTGGTAGTTTATGATTTCAGCCTAACATGAGGCATAATCTTATAACTCGAAAAGATTATCGTTCTTTGTCATCAACTGTTTCTAAACAATAAACAAGGGAGAAAGAAAAAGAAAACTGATGATAGAAATGGATTGAAATAACATAAGGCTGGCAGCATTTGGAGAAATAATGAGTTACACTACACTTAGGGAGTAAGTTAGTCGTACTCGTGGCTTTTTGGTTAAGTCACTTATACTCTACCACCTTTCATCTCAATAATGGAATGGGACCATGCCTTAAAAAGTCAACCCATACAAGAGTCATGAGATAACTATGAGTGGATTTTAAAATGTAAACGTCGTTGCATATCAAACTTAAGTTTGTGTGGAAAAATTCTTGTATGTATATAATTCTATTACATTATATTTACGCACACATATAAAAATGGGTCTATCTCATATTTTATTATTTATGTATAGTAAAATAATAAAATATGAGGTAAACCTTATTTTTATGTGTGTGTATATAAATATGATGTGTTAAAATTATATGCATACAAGAATTGCTCGTTTGTGTGTACATTCTAACAAGCACCGATGAAGGCACAAATACCATCCTACAATCACTACTAGAGTAAAAGGTATTTTCAACATTACTTTTTCTACGGTCATTAATAATCGTTGAAATAAATTATATTAACGATAGTTATAGTTAACTAATATTTTAAAAATTGAACCGAAAATTAAATAGGTAAAATTTTTGAATCATGATTCGATTAATTTAATTGATTAAATTGAATATTATTCTAACGAAAAACATAGTTGATTCATGATTTAACAGATTTAATCATCAATTAATTCGATCTTATTTTTAAAATACTATCATCAACATAAACAGGGGAACATGAACATTTTTTTTACACACAAGTCGTGGCCGTCAAAAATAGTTATAAAACACAATTTAGCTGTCGTGCGATTAGCCATCGCTCTTACTGTCTTCTCCTCGCACTATTTAAAGACTAAATGGCACGTTTTCTATCTCTGAGAGACTCCAGCAAACAGCCCTCGCTTTTCGTTCTCATGCACTTAGGTGTAACGCCGTTGATTTCATTTTTGTCTCTTTGATTTTGTTCTTTCATCATTTCATTCAAAATCCCTAAAATCTCACTGATTTCACTCTGATTTTGTTCTTCCATCATTTTGTTCAAAATCCCTAAAATGCTTACTAATTTTCTTATTTGTGAGTTAGTTCTTTCATGATTTCGTTCACAATCCCTAAATGCTCACTGGTTTCGTTCTCATGTTTTGTTTCTTCTTATGCGCACCCTTTAGATCATTGAGATTGTGGATATGATTTCGTAGAAAAATGCTATTTACGATGTGAGTAATGATTCATCTATGTATTGCCCCTTGCAGCTACCTTGTTTGCTCCGTGTACGAAGAAGCGGCATCATTAGCTTTCCTTTATTTTGAAGCGCCTACGTGATGATGCTAATGCTACAGGCATTGCGAGTCAAGATATGCTGGAATCAGCTGCTATTTAGCTGCTATATATGCGGCAGTTAAGTCTGGTCAATTATAATTTAATATTTTTATGAATAATTATATTACATAATTAATTTTATAAAAATTAATGCTGATTCAGTCATTTTCAAGATTCAGTCATTCGAGCAAGTAACTTGTTCTTTCACATTAATTAATATTTAATTTAAAAATATAATCAGTCATGAAAGAATGTGTGGCCTGCAGCAGGACACAAGAAATTCTGAATCAACTCAGACTATATTTCATTTTAGTAAAAGCTATTCCTGCTGAACCCGTAACAATTTGTCCTTTTTTTTTAGTTTACGTTTTCATGCTTTTTTTTTATTTGTGGCATATTATTTTGTGATTTTTTTTAAAGAATTAAAGAGATGGGCATTTAATCAATTAGAATTTTGGAGTCAAGAAACATAATTCTATGAGAATTTGGGGAAAACAAAATTTAATCAATTAGTTTGGTAAAGTTACAACGTTTTTCCATGTAGTATAATTTTTAATAAAATTGTCTAAATCATGTAAATTTTACACATTTAACTGAAAACTAAAACACATTTTCAATAAGTTACACATAAGAAATTTATATAATTCTTGTTGGGTTGATTGAAGATTGAAAATTAAAGATAATTGATAGAAAGAAAAAAAAATTGAAGTCATAAAGGAAAAACCAATTTAATTAGATATCTGGCAGTACTAGTAGAGAAAATTAAAAAAGTATAATCACCAATGATAAATAAAGATAGAAGAATAAAATCGGAAAGAAAATGTTTGATGTACATTTCTTTGTCTTGGATTTAGATATTTTGATGCGAACTTTTTAAATAATCATGTCATGTTAAAAGAGAAAAAGTCATAAAAATAAAAGTAATGGATTTTCTATAAATAGTTATGGGTCCTATTATATTTGTTTTTTTATTTTTCTCTTTCTTGACATGACATGTTCAAGTTCACATAAAAATATCTAAATGGTCAAGTCTCACATTATTTCATGTTTATGTGAGGTAGTAGAATTATAGTATAGGTGTATAAAAATTAAGATAAAATTAGTTATAATCAAATGGTAAAAATTATGAAAATATAAAATAATATGTGTATAAATATGTATTTAGCATAATTCAAATCAGAATAATCAAATGACATAAATTAAAGGTTGTTCTTGGAAGGGATGTGCTGATTCCGTTTAGTTAGAGTTATTATTGCTTACCGTAAGTACCATATTCAATATTAAATATGTGTAAAGTTATAGGATCCGATGTTAATAATACACTAATATTTTAAAAATACTTTGATATTTATTAATTAATTAATGAAGTGCGTGATAAGGCGTGCCTAAGTAAGAATTTTTCGCTTAGCTATTCCAATACTAAAGTTCCTTAATTGATTTACTACAACTACTTCTTCTAAGTAATAAATTTATATTATGTAATTTTTAGCACCATACCTTTTTTTTTAAGAAAAATGGCAATAATTTCTATAGTATCATGATTGATTTGATATTTAGAATGAATTGTTAAATATTTATTAAATGTTAAATTTATATTAAATATTTAAAAATAATCAATAATCAATAAAATACTTAATAACTCACCTTAACTACCAAATTTTGAAAAAAAAAATGGATACCATACAAATCTCTTTTAATGACTGGTTAAGAATTCATACAATATTCTAAGATAAGTTGTCAAACATTCATTAAATACTGAATTTGTAATAAATATTTAAAAATAATTAATAACCAATTAAATATTTGATAACTCACTTTAGGTACTAAATCCTGAAAAAAAAAAGATACCATACAAATCTTATTTAGTGACTGGTTAAGAGTTGCGTAATGGGCATGAATTACGTGAGAAATTACTTTTTAACTGCTTTATCTCAATTACAATTTTTAATTTTGTAGTCATGTGTAACACCTCAAATTTTAGACTATGTTACAGAACTAACAGAATTATATTATTTTGTATTTTGTGTGCAATATAAAAATAATTTGATTATTCTGATACTGTTTTTGATTATTTTGTGTGATTTGCTCCGAGTCAATAAAATAATAATTTTTTGGTTGAAAAAAATCTTATCTGATTATTTTAGAGACGGGGGATCTTACTAAACCCGAATATGAGAGAGACAGAAAAGATTCTTTTAATTTTTAAAATTTATCTATGAAATAAAAATATTTCACGAATAAATATCTGTTATTTTATTTATAGCAGTTTTTGCTATAATTTATTTGACCTGGTATAGTTTAATTGACAAAAAATGTGCTTAGAATATTTTCTATAGCCTAAATCAAAACGGACCAATGGGAATCAGTCAAAATAGGTGGCTAGACTTTTCTATCCATTAGGAAGTGGTCATACAAAGGGGCAAAGACTTTGTTGTGGACCATCGGATAAAAAGCTTGATTTAGATGCTTTTAATCATAATCGTTAATCTGATCAATGGTGTGAAACAAATCCTGATAAAACCATTAAGTAATATCCACCGTAGACGATATCAATGGATAGGAAACAAAATTGAATTCAATGGCTAAGATGAAGTCAACAATAGTGACTTGACTTTACTTAGTAACTAATTAAATCTAATTAAGTCATCTTAGTGGCCTAATTAACAAACTAAGTAAACTAATCTAATTATCAATTAGTTATAATCTAATTATTAATTAGATATCCTAATTTTATTTAGAGGCTATGATATATATAATTATATATTTAATTAGTTAGTTGTGTAATTAGAATGTTAACTAAGAGTGATTAGGAAACCTAACCTAATTAACTAGTGATTTAATTAGCAAATAATTAGACTTTAATTAAAAACAAATTAAGTCTCTAATCCTAATAGAGCCACACGGCTAGCAGCCTTGGGAGGCTTCTCCAAGGTTCTTGAATTATCTAGCATAGCAATTTAATAATTAAAAGATGATATAAGTCATGTGCTTCAAGTGTGAACCCAAAATGTGATATTTCTACTTCATGTCAATCTCTAAATTTCTCCTACAAGCTTCACACGGAAGCTCACTCCCATTTACTATCAATATTCATTTCTTTTCTCTCACAAAAAATTTTACATTATTTCCTCTCAAATTTCCCAAGAACACATAGAACATTTTCCTTCCCTTTTTCTCTCTAGAATTCGGCCCACACCTCTTGAACCACTATCCATCTCCTATAATTTTTGTTCTCATCATTTCCTAAACCTAAACTATCTCTTAAACACTTTTCATTTAGGAAGTTTTCTCAAAATCCCACTTTAAGTGCTTCAAAATCCAAGTTTAGTTTACTTTCCTAAAGGTGAACTTTTGATTCTTCGAGTTTAAATTAAGTTTTTAATTTTTATATGCCATGATTGTTCCATGATTTTTTATTATTAAGCTTTGTATGTGATTTTATTAATTGTTTAAGAATTTTTAGGAATTGTTTGTGAGTTGTACGAAATCAAGGAGAAGAAGAAGAGCTTGAAAGCCTTGTCTTCAAGAGGTAAGAGGGAGATTTTACCTCACCAACCAAGTTTTGGTGGTGTGGGGATGGTTTTGTTCGGTGAAAAAATCATAAGGGTTTATTTACCTATTATTTGATGTTCTTTGATTGTGTTTGTGATGTGTATGATTTTGTTTTTATACTTGCATGTGTGATAATATATGCTTAAAGCTTTGATATGATGTGTGTATGTATAATTATGAAAGCATGAGAAAGTATATGTAAAGTAAGATGTGAACAACATGATTAAACGATTGTATGAATGCTCCAAAGAGCAATGAGGCTCACGGCCATACTAAGGATTAGAGGACCAAAGTCCTGAAAATGAGGGATTCAAATGAGAATGAAGGATTTAAATGAAAAAGAAATGAATTTGAATAAGTTTGAATGTAGTAAGCAAATTGATTTTGGGAAAATAATCTGATATAATTAAATAAATAGGGTTTAAAATGAAATGAGTGTCAATACTTGAATTTTATTGACGTATGGCTCACCCTACGAGTTTAGAGGTGTGCCTGTAAAATTTGAGCTGTAATATGTGAAGTAAATGAAAGAAATAACATTTTTGGGAAAACAATACAAATATCAATTTTTAGAGGGGTTATATTGTAAATTTTTATAAAAGAAGGACAAAATTAGAATTAATATTTTAAGAAGGACCATATTATAATTTTTATTTAAAGAGGGGTTATATTACAAATATTTTATAAAAGAGGGACTATTTCGTAAATATGATTTTTATGAGGGACTATTTTCTAAATATGATTTTTATGATGGACTATTTCATAAATATATTTTTATGAGGGACTATTTCGTAAATATAATTTTTATGAGGGACTATTTCATAAATATAATTTTTATGAGGGACTATTGTGAAAATATTGTTTAAATGAGGACCATAATATAAATATTATATTTTTGAGGGACTATTATGTAAATATGAAAAATAAAGTCAAATTTTGATATTAAATGAGAAAAATAGTATTTTTGATTTAAAACGTAGGAAAAATATTTTACGCGATTAAGAAAACGTTGAAAAATCGATACGCAATTTGAAAATGCGACAGAATTGTTGCACGATTGAGAAAACGTGAAAATATGTTTACGCGATAAAAATACAGTAATAATACTATTGGGTTATTGAGTGGACCCCGAATATGTGATAATGAATTGGAACTGTAAATGGTGCATAGTACATGCATTGGAAAGGTCCGATGGACTGAATAAGGCTAGTTGCCTAGGAGAGAATACACTTCCTGAGTGGGTGCGTTATGCGTAGTGTAGGTCACTCGTTGACCTTGGGGGCATTGGGGTGCGGGTTGCCTACAATGGGCAGTTGGTAGCTCTTCTGTACCGTGGGTTAGACCGACGTAACACACCAATGATCTGGACCGAGACACTATCTTAATCAAGATTTGATAAAGATTGTCGTGTATATGCTAGATGTGCAAAAATTGAGCACGTGGTCTGAGGCATGTTGGTGTAGATAGATCTTTTCGATTACTCTCTCCGATCTGAGTTTTAGCTCCATGGAGTGAGATATTGAGTCTAGGTGCATATGCATAGTTATTGAGGGTATTATCGTAATTATAGTTTATGATAATTGAAATGTTAAATGTTTGAACATTGATAATGGCATGATCGTAATTATTGCTTATTGCATTAGTTAGAATGATAAATGATGTTAGTGGCATAATTGTAATTATGTATGATGTGCTAGTATGAGATATTGTATGTGTTTATCTTCATTGCTATTATACTGGTATTGGCGTAGGTGATCTCACCTCTTTGTATGTCTATTTGTATTGTAATTATAATTTTAAAAGACTTTGAGTAAGAAGTTGAGCGAGAAGCTGAGGAGGAGCAGATCCCTGCTGAGGACGCTGAGTTTTGAGACGATGGAGATGCCTTGTTTTCTAGGGTACAGGAGATTGACGTTTCGTGGAGGATCGGAGGCCGGACACATTGATCTGGATAGAGAACGTATTTATTATATGGTAGATTTAAATATTAGATTGAGTAGACAACATCTTGGACACCCTTAGTTTAGTGTGAATATTAATGTACACCTAGAGTTTCCTTTATCTATTAGGCAGTACTGGGGAGCTTACTACCGTACTCCCAGTGCGATTAGTATTGTGTCGATTGCGAGAACACCTATTCGTAGGATTTCGCGTCAGTCTGGATTCCTACCTGCGGAGAAATCTGAGGAGGACCCGTCTGAGGGTTCTATTGTGTAGTAGTACTTGGGCAGTGTCTTAGTTTAAATTAAAGCTTAAATATTTTGAGAGTTTAGTTTGTAAATATTAAAATATGACCGTACTAAAGACGACTATGTATATATAAGATGTGAATTATTTGTGATATGATAATATTATAATGTTTTTATTTTTCGTTAAGTTTATCTTATTATTGTTAAGAAATTTTACAACTCATATTTATATTACAAAACATGATTTTTCAATGAAAGAATAATTTGATAATTAAATAACAAGAAGTGTAACGCCCCAAGGAGGGTGTTACATCATGTGTTTTAGTCCTTCTCCAAAATCCGTGTTGATATCAATTTCTTCAAGAAATATTTTGACTCAGATGAAAAGAAAAAAAAACAAGATTTTTAGTATTATGTGTCATTGGTACTAACAATTTTATGGGTTTTTCAGAATGTTAGTTTTAGAAACTACATGTCTTATATATAGATGGAAGAACGTTAGGCTACGTATTATTTTTAACCCAGAACAACTTCAGCGCAAAATAAAAAATAAAAAATCTAAGCTTTGAAGATAGTTTGTGATGTATCCAACAGGGACTTAATTAAATATAGAATGATTCATTATTTTAATTGGAATCATCAATTTAAAATGTTAAAATTAATTTCTTCTGCATATATTCATATTGATTTATGTAAAAAAAAATATTCATAATGATTTGCTTTTTTTTTAGTCAATGACGTATCTCTATAAGTTCGGTTTGAGACTAATTCTCGTTCGACTGCAGGACCATGAGAGTTATGCAGTATTACAGTCTCCTCGCAAGAGTAACTTACTATTAGTATGGAAAAAGCAAAAATTAGTTTTACCAACGAAGCAAAGCCAAACTCCACATTTTTACCGTTGTTCTAATATAGTATGAGCTTTACCTTAGAAAACTCTAAAAGGGATAACTTGCCTTTCGGTGTAAGTTATTGAGGTACTAAAATAAATCTTCTAACAACAAATTTAATATAATGACTAATTCAATGCTAAGAAACATTGAATTATATTAAAGAACTTAGAATTCAATTGGTTACAAGTGAAAAAGCCGAGATTTAATGAAGTAAATTGTGTTTTGAAATACAAAGCAAAGAAAATTACATAAAATAAAGATAAAAATTATAAATAAATGTTGTAAAAGTGTTAAAAATGTAAAGAATGCAGTAAATTGCTGAAAAGATAAAGAAAAAATTATAAAATATTAAAAAAATAAAAATAAATTATATAAAAATAAATGAATTTTTGATTGATTGATTGATTGAGGAACCCTTCTTCGTAGCCTTAGTGTGCTATTTATAAAATTGGAACTAACCCATTGTTTGTTTCAAGAGAAAATGAGTGGAGAGAAAATGGGAGGAAAGAAAATGAGAAGATTATGTCATTTTCTCTCGTTTGGATGTGCAGAGAAAACAGAGAAGAGAGAAAAAAAAAACCCTGCAGGACCCACATAAAAAATTTCTCTCCGGAACTGCGAAGAAAATGGAAAGAAGAACACTGATATTGCAATTTTACGACTTTGCCCACAATATTCTTCTTCATCTGCAACATACTAACACAGGCTCTACACTCTGATCTAACACAATAATTAAACTAACAACATAAAATCACAGTAAAAATTCACCAATTGGGAAGGGGAGGAGGACAAGGGAGAGGGGAAAGGTAAGGGGCTGGGGTGGTCAGAGAGAAAAACCCCTAACATTTCTCAGGTGCTACAGAAAAAATACCCAAACATTGGTTTTTTGCTTTTTGGCGAGGACCACCGTGCATCATGTTGACTGAAACATAGGCGTTGAGATCTGAATCGCCATTCGGTGATGGCTGAGGATGCATGTCGTGCGACGCAGTTGACAGAGCGCGACGGTAGGATGGCGGCTGGGCGAGTCAGGGTGCGACGATTGGTGCGCGGACGTGGGTGCGAAGCGGTTGCTGAGAAACGGGTTACGCGCATCAACGGTTCTGGTTCCGGAATGGCAGGGCAACACGCAGTGCTGGCCAGTAGATTCTGGGTGGAAGACGTGACGGGAACGGTGCGGCTGGTGCACGGATCCGGTTCGCGGTGGCTTGGATCCGGGCGGTGCGACTTGGATCAGGGTCGACGGCACGCGATTGCAGGTGAACGATGAGGCAGACGCACTCACCACAGCAGCCATGGCTTCCTTTCCTCTCGGTTGGATTAAGGGATGGGGGAAGGGGTGGGTGAGGAAGAAAGGGGAGGGGGTGCAGGTGGGTGATGGAGGAAATGAATGGAGAATGAAAAAAAACCAAAAAGAGAGATAGAAGGAACGGGTGTGTGAACACCATATTTTGACCGGGGTTTTGATTTTATTTATTAAAAAAAAACAAAAAAAATAAAAAAAAAAGAGTAAGAGAATTTATTTTCTTAGGCCCAATGCGAACTGCTACTACTACTAAAAAAAAAAAAGAAGAAGAAGAAGAAGGAGGGAACACTGATCTCGTTCAAAAAAAAAAAAATTGAAAGGGGGGCATTCTTTGCACGTAAAAGGAAAATGATAAAATAGTAGTGCATTAAATGCACTTGGGTGAGCAGGTAGGGAAGAGAGGATGGCTGAGGGGATTGAAAGAAAAAAGAGGCTCTGATAGATGAAGGAGGGGGGCTCAATGCGGAGTGGTTGACGAAAAAAAAAGGAAAAAGGAAGAAAAGCGTCACCGGGATATATACAAGGGCACACGGGTTTTGGGGGCTCAAAAAAAGAAAAACCTCACCTTCCATCCAACTTCATCTGCTGGAACCTGACGACACCCTTCATTAGCCCCAAAAGCACATTCCATTTTGTTACAACCTTGATCACCATAAACCTCCAAACCAGCAGCAACATCTCGGCCATCCCAACACCCTTCATCAACACCAACACTTTCATCTCCATTCTCAATACTCCACCCCTCGTCACCTACGTACCTCAACCACCATCGCCATCATTAGCCTTCTACCCCATCACCTTCTTCCACCGTCTAACGGCAAAGGGAAGAGTCACACCAAGAACCTTCCATTTCACCATCCTTCATCATATCCCATCTTCAGCCAAGGAAAGGAGATTGATGATGTTGGGTTGATCCCAGTGGTAGCTAAAAAAAAAAAAAAAAAGCAAGAATCTTGGGAGGCTGCTTTGGGAACGAAAGGGATTTTTGATTCTTTTTGAGTTGAGTGTGTTATTGGTAGCACATAAGAGGTAAGCCCTTTCTCATCACTATCCTTGCACCTTGTTGTGAGTAAAAATGTAATGTTCAAATGCATGCTTGATCTTGGTCGGTTAGTTATGTTGTCTATCTTCTTTTCTTTTTCTCTTTAACCATGAGTACCATATGCACACTGGAACTCCACCCCTTCTGCATCACATTTTTTTTTAAAAACCACCAAAGAATTCAAAAACCTCCAGAAAATCGTAACCACCACCTTCAATAATACCATCATTCCCCATTCGACCGTCGAACTCCTGCACTGGCCTTCAACCAACTTCACAAAACACCATCATTCCCCATTCGACCGTCGAAATCCAAAGAGCCACATCCTTCCCCTTTCCGACCGTCGAACCCAAGCACCGGATCCATCATACCTTTAACCAACCGTCGAACCCCACGAACCACACCATTGGACCCTGACTCCAACCCACTTCACAAAATACCATCATTCCCTCTACCGACCGTCGAACTACCGACCGTCGAACTACATCACTGACCTTCACCTCACTCGACCGTCGAACCACACCATTGTGACCCTCAACCCCTTCACAAAGCCCACCTTCACTTCATTCGACCGTCGAACCACACCATTGGACCCTCAACCCACTTCACAAAATACCATCATTCCTTCTACCGACTGTCGAACTACATCAGTGACCTTCACCTCACTCGACCGTCGAACCGCACCATTGTGACCCTCAACCAACTTCACAGAATTCACCTTCACCTCACCGACAACCCATCCAAACCTTCACACCATCAACCAAACTCCATCCCATCCGACCGTCGGACCCCAAAAAAAAAGCGTGACCTCCACCATCTTCATCAATTGCAACCGACCGTCGAATCCATCCCATCCTTACCCTCGAATCCATCTCATCCTTACCCCTAACCGATCAAACTCCAAAACAGAATCACCCTTTCCAACCGACCGTCGAATCCATCCCATCCTTATCCCCACCGACTGTCGAACTCGAAAACAGAATCACTCAATCTCCCTAAACCGACCGTCGAACCAATTTCCAAATCCTTCCCCAAACGTCCTCTGTATGTGCTCTGTTATTGGTGCTCAAGGTTTCAAACTCTTTTTTTAAAATTTGAATTGTTGATGTCTTTTGGGATTTGAGTTTGAATCTCGTGGGCTGCTGCCCATTTCATATTAAGGCAATAATGATACATTTTTTTGGCAAAAAAAGGGGTAAAAGAATATAAAAAAATAAAAAAATAAAAAAATCTTTTAATCCATGCAATGACTAATGATGATGATTGAATAGTGAATGTTATCTTCATTATCTTTTGGATCATAAGGGTTTATTGAGTAGCCTAGTGCTAACTTGAATCCTGTGCAAAAAAAATAGATTCACTTTCAAATAAAATCTTTTTTTAAATAAAATCAACCAACCCACACTTATTTTATAAAGAACTACGTAACTTTGAGTTCCCATTGCACCAGGGGGGATACGTAGGAGCAGAAATTTCATTTACTGTCAAGCCCAAATTAAATTTTCATAATTTTGTGGTTTCGCTTTTGTAAATAGTTATAATGCTTTTGTAAAAAGGGTAAAATAAATATTTCAAAGGATTATTAAGAATTTGCACAATTAATCAAGGTACGTCTTAGGGCCAGATGCGTTAGGGATGCGATGGGATTAAGTTTCCACCCTTCCCTAAGCATAACCGACTCAGAATCGATCTGGTTTCAAAGACCATTTTCAAGAGGTTTTCCAATTTTTCCAAATTCAAATAAAATTGGTGGCGACTCCATTTTCCATTTCCATTTTGTAAAATTCCTTTGAGTTGCTATTTTTCGCCGCGATCCCGGTCGCGACAGATGGATCTGTCGCGACCGGGATCGCGGCGAAACATAGCAACTCAAAGGATTTTACAAAATGAAATGGAAATGGAGTCGCCACCAATTTTATTTGAATTTGGAAAAATTGGAAAACCTCTTTTTGAAAATGGTCTTTGAAACCAGATTGATTCGAATCTGCATGCTTAGGGAAGGGTGAAACTTAATCCCATCGCACCCTAACGCACCCGTCCTAAGACGGTACCTTAGGTTAATTGTGCAAATTATTAACAATCCTTGGAAATATTTATTTTTACCCCTTTTAAAAAAAATTGTAACTATTTACAAAAGCGAAACCACAAAATTATGAAAATTTAATTTGAGCTTGACAGAAATGAAATTCTGCTCCTACGTATCCCCTGGTGCAATGGGATTAAGTTTCCACCCTTCCCTAAGCATAACCGATTCCCGAATCCAATCTGGTTTCAAAGACCATTTTCAAAGAGAGGTTTTCCAATTTTTCCAAATTCAAATAAAATTGGTGGCGACTCCATTTCCATTTCATTTTGTAAAATCCTTTGAGTTGCTATGTTTCGCTGCGATCCCGGTCGCGACAGATGGCGACTCCACTGGGGAGATTTGGAGAGTCAAGCCTATTATTGTTAGTTGTGCAAGTTGTTAATAATTTTTATTTATTTATTTATTTCACTCTTTTTATCCTTGTTTTTGTTTTCTCTTTGTGTGTAAATGGAGTTTATTTTATTTTGTTCCATGTAAACATCTGATGACATTATCTTATGTATATTGTTACTTGTAAATATGTTGTGCATAATTGTTGAAACCCTAGGATAGATGATTGCTGTCTGGTTATTGTATATATGCTTTTGCAAGTTTTGGGTATTTTGGTCTTTTAAACTTTTGTATAGGTTTGTATGCTCCCTCACACACATTACTATCACTTGCCTCACACACTTTTTGGGCTCTATACCCGAGTCTGTGCGAAGCCGAGGAGTAGGAGGGGTCTCGGCTTTTGTTATTGAGGGGCTTTATGCTCACTTGACATTTGTTGAGACACCACTCAGATTGTTACCATTATCATGGACGAATCATATTGAGAGGGTTTATCCCTACTTGTGATTAATTTATGATTTGGGACCTTGTCTTTATAGATAAGGGCAATCTGGGAACCGTGATTTTTAGAAGTTTAGACCGTCCTGAAAAATCTTGCACTGATAGATTGAGCATAGTGACTGTCAAATCTTAGGTTCCACCTGACTAGGGCACAAAAGGGAGCGTACTTCTTTTTCTTTAGTTATCTGTTTCTCATATCATTCATTCTTGCAAAAAAAAAGGGAAGAAAAATAAAAAAACTTGCATTTCATGGCATTGCATTTCAAAAAAAATAACTTGCATTTCATGCCATTGTATTTCAAAAATACACTTGCATTTCATGACATTGCATTTCAAAAAAAATATGTCTTGCATTTTCATGACATTGCATAAAAAAAAATCATGCATCTTTATAGCGTCCCCAGCATTTCAAAAAAATATCTTGCATTTTCATGACATTTGCATTTAAAAAAAAAATCATCATCATGCATTTTCATGGCATCATTGACTTAAAAAATCATGCATCTTCATAGCATCCCTAGCATTCAAAAAAAAGAAAAAAGAAAAAAAAACTTGCATTTTCATGACATTGCATAAAAAAAATCATGCATCTTCATAGCATCCCTAGCATAAAAAAAAAGGAAAAATATCTTGCATTTTCATGACATAGCATTTTTTTTTTTAAAAAAAAAGGGGCAAAAAAAATGAAAAAAGTGTTTTCAAAGTTCATTCATCTCATCTCATTCTTTGTTAAATATTATTTTGTTTTAATAAATCAAATTGGTTTGAACCATTGTGCAGCCTAGGAAAGAAGAGACTAATCAAACCCAAATTCGCAATCCTAGATCTCAGACTAGAATGACTTGCTAATAACCCCGAGGAAGGAGAAACTTGAGTAGGGAAGTTGATGAGATTAAAGGGAGGATGGATGAAGTGACGAGTCTATGAGAAGAATGGAGGAAATGTTGTTGGCCATGAGAGAGACTCTCACCTTAATTGGGGCGGCCGGAAGCACAAGAGTGACTGGGGCACATCCGCGCCTGCCAACTATCACTTCCATGAGGACAAACTCTGGGATCGCCACTGAGATTCCTGTTGAGAGGAGGACCTCGAGTATTGCACCGCTAGTGATTCCTATCGGAGAAGGGTATCGTTCTTCAGAGGATACTCGAAATGAGGTTCAGGGTAATGCTGAATTCATATGGGAACAACCATGTATATCCATCCCAATGACAACAGGACTTCCTGCTGGGAGGGGTCATGCGGCAATTCAGAAGAATAAGATGGAAGAAGAATGGAAGGAAAAGATGGAAGAGCAAATCAAAGCGATCAAGGGCCCCAGCGCTTATGGATCGCTTAGAATAGAAGAACTGTGTCCTACCATGGATGTCGTAATTCCTAAAGACTTCGAGATTCCTCATTTTGCCAAGTATGATGGGAGTGGTAATCCTCGGTTTCATTTGATCAGTTATGGAACCAAGATGGCTGTGTGGTCTAGGGATGATAAGTTCCTCGTTAGCTTTTTCCACGAGAGTCTTACAGCCCCGCTTTAGAGTGGTATCTTCAATTAGACCGCTTTAAGATTTCTCACTGGACGGAATTGGTGATCTATTCATGGATCAATACAAGTTCAACCTGGATGCGCTACTACACGGGAACATTTGAGCTCAATGCAAAAGGAAGATGAGGAAGCCTTCAAGCGGTATGCCCAAAGATGGAGAGCTCTCGCGACAAGAGTGCAACCACCGTTGACGTTGACAAAAATGTGCTCATATTTTCTAGGGACTTTGGGAGCTCCTTATATTGAGACAATGGCAGGCGCCATTTATCTAGACTTTCTGAGTTAATAGCTGGCTGGGGAGAGGATTGAAATTTTGGTAAAAGCAGGTAAATTGCCAATTGGCAATGATGAAAGTAGTTTCAAGAATGAGTTTTTCCTCTAAGGGAAAGGAATCAAAAGTGAGCTACATGCAAAGCCAAAATTGGAAAACCACCATCTTACCCTTTACACTGTTCGCCCTCCATCAACTGAAAACCTCTGAACAATGGGAGATCTAGGATTTGATTGAAGTGGTTGCAAAAAAAAAAAAAAAAATCAGTGATGATGAACTTATGTTAACTTTCTTGAAGCATTGATGTAATAAATTCGCATGAATATCTTGTTTCCTTTCATTTTCAGTGTCTTTCTTGATATTTACTTCTCTTTTACTTCTTCAAAGTGTCTTCCTCGTATTTGGGGGCCCATCAGACTCCAATTCTTGGTAATTCCCAGTTTGGTAGATGTCAACAAAGTTCACGTGTGTAAGTATCCTTTGCCAAAAAAAAAACAAAAAAAAAAAAAAAAAAAAAAAAAAAAAAAAAAAAGAATAAGTAAAAAAAAAATGGAGCAAAAAAAAAAGATAATAATAATAATCACTTGGTGTGTATCATCCTTTTCGTCTCTGAATTAAAATTTTTGAAAATGAGCAATCAAGATTTGAAAGGAGGATTGGCCATGTTTCTCTATCCTTCATAAGAATTCATCTTTTCATTATCTCTCGACATCCCTTTTTGAGCTTGAAAGTTTCTTCAATAAACCCTGGACAAGGATCACCCCTACACTGGGGGATGACACAAAGTAAAGGTCGATTGTCATGGTGGCTATTTTGAAGCATAAAAAAAAAGAAAAAAAAAAAAAAAAAAAAAAAAAAAAACCAAAGAAAAAATGAATGAAAATAAGTCATGACAAGGGCGAATGAAAGAAAGTGAAAAAAAAAAGGAAGAAGTGAAGAGCAGTAAGAGAAAAGTGTGCTTGAAAGTACAAAGGCAATTGACAAAGTTTAACTTTGAACAAGGATCCTTGGTCCCATTCAAACCGTTGAATAATTGTTTGAGCCTTATATCTTTTCTTTTATAACCCCTAACCTTGGCCATGTTACAAGCCTCAAAAAGTCCATTCTGATTAATGAATGGTTTGTCATTTTCATTAATTTTAATTTTGAGACAAGGGTTATGTTCATCTAAGTATCCAATTCATTGCTCCTAAAAAAAAAAAAAATAAAAAAAAAAAAAAAAAAAAGGGACTTGGGCAAGTTGCTACCCTGTCAAATTTCTACCACCATGTTTCTCGAATTTGACCTACATCGGGACAAATCTTTTGGGTCACTAGGGCGAGTTTCTGCCCTATTCAGTCCTAGACTGGGGCAATTTTCTCTTGGTTCAATTTGTCCCAAATTGGTGTAGCTTTGTGACTCACACTGGGGCAATTTTTGTTCACAAATGACATACTCTGAGCCAAATTCCTTTGATACCCTACATGAGGGCAGATTTTTGTATATACCTGATGAAAAAATGGTCATGGTGTCTAGTTGTCGAGTCAAGATCAATCACGTCCATACTGGGGTAAAAAAAAATTCTTTCTTGTTATTCTACTTCTTGTGTCTTTACCCTTTGTAAATAATACCCTTTTCCGTAGTCAAGCTTCCAAGAACAATCTGGCAGTTGTTCGCTTCTTTCCTGTTGTACTTTTTGAGTTCATGAGTGTCAGTTACGTAATGCTTCAGGTAAGGTGAACATGAGTACAACACTATGATTTGACCATCTAATGATAATCTCCTAATGAACAATTCAGATTGAAGAGATCTTGGAGAGTCCCATTTGATGGAAGAGGAGGCACCCGAGCAAAAAAAAAGAAAAAAGAGAGAGAGAGAGAAAGGAAAAGCTCGTTAGGTTGAAAACCCGAAAGGGCGGCCTAAGCAAAAGTTAGAGCAAAAGAAAAATAGAAAAAGAGCCTGTAGTCTGAAAACCCAAAAGGTCGGTCTAAGCAAAAGTTAAGGCAAATAAATGGGCAAATCTCAGAGAAAGTTGGCCTGAAATGCCTTGAAGGGTGCACCAAACTGGGGCAATTTTGGAATTGCGTTTGATCAGCTACACAGGGGCAATTTTGTTGGCATTTAGTTGGCCATACTGGGGCAAAATTTTTGAAGGATTAAGGAGAAGCTGTGTTGAAGGAAATAGCAACAGAGGCAGTGATTGAGTTATCAAGCAGTTGCGGGGAATCAACTGGATGAGAGATAAAGTTAAACACTGGGGCAAAATTTTCTCTCAAGGAGTCAGTCAAATAGCAATGGTTCATCCCATTCCTTGAAAGGAGAGTTGAAAGTGGAAAACAAAGAAAGAGAAAGAAAAAAAAAGGGAAGGAAGGATGAGTAAGAATGATTGAAGTTATCAGGTCCAACGAGCAAAAGCATGTGAACAGGGATTTTGATTGGTTTAAGCTTTCCAAAAGTCGCCGTTGGTTCAAAGGACTTTTAATGAAAAGAAAAAAAAAGAGAAAAAAAATAAAAACAAAGAAAAGAAAATGAGGAAAATGAGAAAAAGAGAGGAAAAATCCTTGGAGATCAAGATACCTTGCCTTTTTGAATATCTGTTTTTCGGGGGCACAGCAGCCCGTTTGTCTTTTAAATTCTGGGACTCAGTTGCCCACCGTGCATTTTAATTTCTGTCATTTCTTTGAGCGCATCGGCTCCATGCATTTTAAGTTCTGTTGAGCGCATCGGCTCCATGCATTTTAATTTCTGTTGAGCGCATCGGCTCCATGCATTTTATTTTCTGTTGAGCGCATCGGCTCCATGCATTTTAATTTCTATCAATTCTTTGAGCGCATCGGCTCCATGCATTTTAAATTCTGTTGAGCGCATCGGCTCCTTGCATTTTACTTTCATTGAGCGCATCGGCTCCATGCATTTTAATTTCTTTTTGAGCGCATCGGCTCCATGCATTTTAATTACGTTGAGCGCATCGGCTCCATGCATTTTATTTCATTGAGCGCATCGGCTCCATGCATTTTAATTTCTGTTGAGCGCATCGGCTCCCTGCATTTTAATTTCTGTTGAGCGCATCGGCTCCATGCATTTTAATTTCTGTCAATTCTCCATGCATTTTAAAATTCTGTTGAGCGCATCTGCTCCATGCATTTTAATTTCTGTCAATTCTTTGAGCGCATCGGCTCCATGCATTTTAATTTCGGTTGAGCGCATCGGCTCCCTGCATTTTAATTTCTCAATTCTTTGAGCGCATCGGCTCCATGCATTTTAATTTCTTTGAGCGCATCGGCTCCATGCATTTTAATTTCTGTCACATTCTCCATGCATTTTAAAATTCTGTTGAGCGCATCGGCTCCATGCATTTTAATTTCTGTCAATTCTCCATGCATTTTAAAATTCTGTTGAGCGCATCTGCTCCATGCATTTTAATTTCTGTCAATTCTTTGAGCGCATCGGCTCCATGCATTTTAATTTCTGTTGAGCGCATCGGCTCCCTGCATTTTGATTTCTGTCAATTCTTTGAGCGCATCGGCTCCATGCATTTTAATTTCTGTTGAGCGCATCGGCTCCATGCATTTTAATTTCTGTCAATTCTCCATGCATTTTAAAATTCTGTTGAGCGCATCGGCTCCATGCATTTTAATTTCTGTCAATTCTCCATGCATTTTAAAATTCTGTTGAGCGCATCGGCTCCATGCATTTTAATTTCTGTCAATTCTTTGAGCGCATCGGCTCCATGCATTTAATTTCGTTGAGCGCATCGGCTCCATGCATTTTAATTTTATCAATTACTTGAGCGCATCGGCTCCATGCATTTTAAGTTACGTTGAGCGCATCGGCTCCATGCATTTTAAATTCTGTTGAGCGCATCGGCTCCATGCATTTTAAATTCTGTTGAGCGCATCGGCTCCATGCATTTTAATTTTTGTCAATTCTTTGAGCGCATCGGCTCCATGCATTTTAATTTCTGTTGAGCGCATCGGCTCCATGCATTTTAATTTCTGTCAATTCTCCATGCATTTTAAAATTCTGTTGAGCGCATCTGCTCCATGCATTTTAATTTCTGTCAATTCTTTGAGCGCATCTGCTCCATGCATTTTAATTTCTGTTGAGCGCATCGGCTCCCTGCATTTTGATTTCTGTCAATTCTTTGAGCGCATCGGCTCCATGCATTTTAATTTCTGTTGAGCGCATCGGCTCTATGCATTTTAATTTCTGTCAAATCTCCATGCATTTTAAAATTCTGTTGAGCGCATCGGCTCCATGCATTTTAATTTCTGTCAATTCTCCATGCATTTTAAATTCTGTTGAGCGCATCGGCTCCATGCATTTTACTTTCCTTTGAGCGCATCAGCTCTTTGCGGTTCATTATTCTTGCATTGTTTTGTTTTTTTTCTTTTTTTGTATCATCGTGTGTATTTTCGGATAAAATATGAGTTCATATCTTTACTCGTTCCTTATTACGAAATTATGAAAAACTGTGGTTATTCATATTCTCTGGTAAGAAACAAGTAAAGAGGGGCAACTATGAACATCATATTTTGACCGGGGTTTTGATTTTATTTATTTAAAAAAAAAAAAAAAAAAAAAAAAAAAAAAAAAAGTAAGAGAATTTATTTTCTTAGGCCCAATTGCGAACTGCTACTACTAAAAAAAAAAAGAAGAAGAAGAAGAAGGAGGGAACACTGATCTCGTTCAAAAAAAAAAAAAATTGAAAGGGGGGGGGGCATTGCTTTGCACGTAAAAGGAAAATGATAAAATAGTAGTGCATTAAATGCACTTTGGGTGAGCAGTAGGGGAAGAGAGGATGGTGAGGGGATTGAAAGAAAAAGAGGCTCTGATAGATGAAGGAGGGGGGCTCAATGCGGAGTGGTTGACGAAAAAAAGGAAAAAGGAAGAAAACTGTCAGCGGGGATATATACAGGGGGGCTGGCACAGGTTTTTTGGGGGCTCAAAAAAAAGAAAAAACCTCACCTTCCATCCAACTTCATCTGCTGGAACCTGACGACACCCTTCATTAGCCCCAAAAGCACATTCCATTTTGTTACAACCTTGATCACCATAAACCTCCAAACCAGCAGCAACATCTCGGCCATCCCAACACCCTTCATCAACACCAACACTTTCATCTCCATTCTCAATACTCCACCCCTCGTCACCTACGTACCTCAACCACCATCGCCATCATTAGCCTTCTACCCCATCACCTTCTTCCACCGTCTAACGGCAAAGGGAAGAGTCACACCAAGAACCTTCCATTTCACCATCCTTCATCATATCCCATCTTCAGCCAAGGAAAGGAGATTGATGATGTTGGGTTGATCCCTGTGGTAGTAGCTAAAAAAAAAAAAAAAGCAAGAATACTTTGGGAGGCTCAAGGGAACGAAAGGGATTTTTGATTCTTTTTGAGTTGAGTGTGTTATTGGTAGCACGTAAGAGGTAAGCCCTTTCTCATCACTATCCTTGCACTTTGTTGTGAGTAAAAATGTAATGTTCAAATGCATGCTTGATACCGGTGGTTAGTTATGTTTCCATCTTCTTTTCTTTTCTTTTAACCATGAGCACCATACGCACACCGAACTCCACCCCTTCGCATCACATTTTTTTTTTTTAAAAACCACCAAAGAATTCAAAAACCTCCGTTAACCACCACCTTCAATAACACCATCATTCCCCATTCGACCGTCGAACCACCACCTTCAACCAACTTCATAAAACACCATCATTCCCCATTCGACCGTCGAAATCCAAAGAGCCACATCCTTCCCCTTTCCGACCGTCGAACCCAAGCACCGGATCCATCATACCTTTAACCGACCGTCGAACCCCACGAACCACACCATTGGACCCTGACTCCAACCCACTTCACAAAATACCATCATTCCCTCTACCGACCGTCGAACTACATCACTGACCTTCACCTCACTCGACCGTCGAACCACACCATTGTGACCCTCAACCCCTTCACAAAGCCCACCTTCACTTCATTCGACCGTCGAACCACACCATTGGACCTCAACCACTTCACAAAATACCATCATTCCTCTACCGACCGTCGAACTACATCGGTGACCTTCACCTCACTCGACCGTCGAACCGCACCATTGTGACCCTCAACCAACTTCACAGATTCACCTTCACCTTCACCTCCACACCAACTACCCCTTCAACAACCATCCAAACCTTCACACCATCAACCAAACTCCATCCCATCCGACCGTCGGACCCCAAAAAAACGTGACCTCCACCATCTTCATCAATTGCAAATCCATCACCGTCGAATCCATCCCATCCTTACCCCCAACCGATCGTCAAACTCCAAAACAGAATCACCCCTTTCCAACCGACCGTCGAATCCATCCCATCCTTATCCCCACCGACTGTCGAACTCAAAACAGAATCACTCAATCTCCCTAAACCGACCGTCGAACCAATTTCCAAATCCTTCCCCAAACGTCCTCTGTATGTGCTCTGTTATTGGTGCTCAAGGTTTCAAACTCTTTTTTTAAAATTTGAATTGTTGACTGTCTTTTGGGATTTGAGTTTGAATCTCGTGGGCTGCTGCCCATTTCATATTAAGGCAATAATGATACATTTTTTGGCAAAAAAAAAGGGGTAAAAGAATATAAAAATAATAAAGAAAATAAAAAAATCTTTTAATCCATGCAATGACCAATGATGATGATTGAATAGTGAATGTTATCTTCATTATCTTTTGGATCATAAGGGTTTATTGAGTAGCCTAGTGCTAACTTGAATCCTGTGCAAAAAAATGGATTCACTTTCAAATAAAATCTTTTTTTAAATAAAATCAACCAACCCACACTTATTTTATAAAGAACTACGTAACTTTGAGTTTCCCATTGCACTAGGGGATACGTAGGAGCAGAATTTCATTTTTGTCAAGCCCAAATTAAATTTTCATAATTTTGTGGTTTCGCTTTTGTAAATAGTTATAATGCTTTTGTAAAAAGGGGTAAAATAAATATTTTAAAGGATTATTAAGAATTTACACAATTAATCCAAGGTACCGTCTTAGGACGGGTGCGTTAGGGGTGCAGTGGGATTAAGTTTCCACTCTTCCCTAAGCATAACCGACTCCCGAATCCGATCTGGTTTCAAAGACCATTTTCAAAGATAGGTTTTTCAATTTTTCCAAATTCAAATAAAATTGGTGGCGACTCCATTTTCTATTTTCATTTTGTAAAATTCCTTGAGTTGCTATTTTTCGTCCCGATCCCGATCGCGACAGGGTGGAGAATGAAATAAAAAGCAGAAAGGGCGTGGGGTGGGGTGGGGACGCGGAAGGGGAGATGGGATTTGGTAGGATAGGTTGAGATATTAATAAAAAAATTACTTTTTTCTTTTTTTTTTTATTTTTGATTTTTGAAAAAAATATTTTTTTAATTTTTCTATGTTTTCTTTTTCTCATTTTCTCTTTATCCAAACAACTAAAATTTCTCTCTACTTTTCTATCTATTTTCTCTCCTCTCATTTTCTTTCTTGTCATCTTCTCTCCTCATCCAAACGAAGTGTAAGAAAATCGCAACTTCTGCACATCTTCAGACCTCTAAGCTCACTTTCCCAAAAGTTAGGAGCATATTTTTCAGTTATTCAACTTCCTTAAGTACTTCCAGGTCGTGGGGCAACTTTTCAGCACGTTTTCACCCCGCTTTAATGATAAAAACTATCAAAATGACCTCATTTGTGGGTTCAAAAATGGGCAGCAACCATCTGACCCCACCTCCTACATTTTAAGCACGCATTTCTCCATCTCCTCTTATCTTCAATTTGGACTTAGTCAAACATTATTCGGCTTTGTTTCAAACAGTCAAGCCCACAAGCCCATCATCTTAACAACTTTCAACCTAATGGGAAGCATTCGAATTAGGCCGCGTTAGCTTCTAGTCCGTTTGCACAGTTTTTATTCTGGAATCCCATGCCAATATTTTTGGGTTATCAACACTTTCCTAAAATTTGAAGTCACGTTCTCATCTCAAGGAGTCAAAATCTCTTCCCATCTCGATCCACTTTTTCTAAATATAACGATTTGCTTTTGTAGGTTCAATACCGAGCAAGTGTGCGTATAGCCGTGCATGCTGATGATGGTACACTTGTGAGGATTTTATATTGCACTTTTTTGTTTATGTAACTTCACTGCTTAAAGTAAAAAGGTTTTTCTTTATAAAAGAAAATATAAAAGGTTTTTCTAACTAATCTCCTTAAAAAAAAATTTAAGAATTAAAATGAAAATTAAAAATGAAATATAGAATTTTAATTTTAATTTTATTTATGTTAAAATTAGAGTTGGATCAAAATCTTAATTGCAGTTAATGTGAATCATTTGTCTTTAATTTCTGTCTTTTTTTTTTATTTTTTTACTAAAATTTTATTAAATATTCTAAACTTAATTACATATTTTAATTTTTTTATTTTTATTTATCAAAATTGAAATAAAAAATAGATAAAAATTAAAACAGGTGATATTCGTTCTCTCCTTGTACCCTTATAAAATCACCCAACTCTCAGTTCTCTTCTCTAACTAAACCCAAACTACGAATGTCTTACCCACCACCACCCATGGCCGTCGCCGACGACAGGCTCCATTTCTTCAATCAATCCATGGAGCTGGTCCAACTTCCCAACCCTCCCAGAACCCGAAACCAAACCCAAATCCATTTCTCTCACACCCTCGGTGAGCTCCTCAAACACGTCGAAGATGCTCAAAACGACAACTCCAGCCCTCTTGTACCCCATCATCACCACCATGTTCTCGACCTTCCCCCTCCATCTCCTTCCTCTCACCCCTTTCTCCTCTCCTTCAACAACTTAACTTACAGCGTCAAGCTCCGCCGCAAGATAACCCTCTCCCCACCATGCTTTTCCCCAAACTACGCCGCCGAAACCAAAACCAACGACACCACCAAGATTCTCCTCAACGACATCTCCGGCGAGGCCAGGGACGGCGAAATCATGGCTGTCCTTGGCGCCAGCGGCTCCGGCAAGTCCACCCTGATCGACGCTCTCGCCGACCGGATTTCAAAGGAGAGCCTGAAAGGCACGGTGACCTTAAACGGCGACGTCGTGGAGTCGAGCCTCTTGAAGGTGATATCAGCTTACGTCATGCAAGACGACCTTCTCTTCCCCATGCTCACCGTGGAAGAGACCCTCATGTTCTCCGCGGAGTTCAGGCTCCCTCGCTCTCTCTCCAAGTCCAAGAAGAAAGCTCGCGTCCAAGCACTCATCGACCAGCTCGGCCTCCACAACGCCGCCACAACTGTCATCGGCGACGAAGGCCACCGCGGGGTCTCCGGCGGAGAACGCCGCCGTGTCTCCATCGGAATCGACATCATCCACGACCCAATCGTGTTGTTCCTCGACGAACCGACCTCTGGGCTCGACTCCACCAGCGCCTTCATGGTGGTGAAGGTTCTGCAGCGAATCGCTCAGAGCGGTAGCATCGTGATCATGTCCATACACCAACCCAGCTACCGAATCCTCGGCTTATTGGACCGCTTGATCTTCCTGTCCCACGGCCAAACCGTGTACAGCGGCTCTCCGGCGAGCCTCTCGCTCTTCTTCTCCGAGTTCGGCCACCCCATACCGGAAAACGAGAACCGCGCCGAGTTCGCACTGGACCTAATCCGCGAACTAGAAGAAGCACCAGATGGTACCACGAGCTTGGTTGAGTTCAACAAATCATGGCAGTTGAAGAACAAATCCACTTCCCAAAAAGCCCTCAACGTACCCAAAGTGTCCTTGAAGGACGCCATCAGCGCTAGCATTTCCAGGGGCAAATTAGTCTCCGGCGCACCCACCAGCAACAACTCTAACATCCTTGAAACGGCGTCGTCTGTACCCGGCTTTGCGAATCCGTTTTGGATCGAGATGGCGGTTATAGCAAAACGGTCTCTAACAAACTCCCGCCGAATGCCCGAATTATTCGGAATCCGTTTGGGCGCAGTTCTCGTGACTGGAGCGATCTTGGCCACCATCTTTTGGCACCTCGACAACTCCCCCAAAGGTGTTCAAGAACGGTTAGGGCTCCTCGCCTTCGCCATGTCCACCACCTTCTACACCTGCGCCGAAGCCATCCCGGTTTTCCTCCAAGAGCGTTACATATTCATGAGGGAAACCGCTTACAACGCTTACCGCCGCTCCTCCTACGTGCTCGCCCACTCCATCATCTCCGTTCCTTCGTTGGTCTTCCTTTCTTTCGCGTTCGCCGCCACCACCTTCTGGGCGGTGGGGCTGGCCGGAGGTATCTCCGGGTTCCTGTTCTACCTCTTCACCATCTTGGCCTCATTCTGGGCGGGGAGCTCGTTCGTGACGTTCTTATCTGGTATCGTGTCGCACGTGATACTGGGCTTCCCGGTGGTGGTTGCAATCTTGGCCTACTTCTTGCTCTTCAGCGGGTTCTTCATCAGCAGGGACAGGATCCCTTCCTACTGGATATGGTTCCATTACCTGTCCCTGGTGAAGTACCCCTACGAAGGGGTGTTGCAGAACGAGTTTGATATTCAACCTCCGAGGTGCTTCGTGAGAGGGATTCAGATATTTGACAACACACCGCTGGGGGCGGTGCCGGCGGAGCTGAAGGTGGAGCTGCTCAAGAGCGTGAGCAACACGTTGGGCGTGAACATCACCAGCTCCACATGCGTCGTCACGGGAGTGGATATACTGAAGCAGCAGGGGATCACGCAACTCAGCAAGTGGAATTGCTTGTTGATCACGGTTGCTTGGGGGTTCTTCTTTCGCTTCCTCTTTTATTTGACGCTGCTCTTTGGGAGCAAGAACAAAAGGACGTAGGAACATTCATCATTCAGCGATCAATGATCATGGTCATGCCCGTCGTACTGATTCTTCATCTTAGTGAGTAATAAGCAATTCAAGAGTGCAAGTGCAACAACAAAATTACCAATACTTTATCGTTATGGGCTGTTAATTATGGTCACTATTTTTTTTTTTTTTTTTGGGTGAATTAAGCTCACTGTTTTAGGTAAACTAAATAGGTACTCGTGTTTATCTTTGAGAAAATTGTACAGCTATTTATTTTTTTTGTAATTTATCACTGTTCTGAACGGATTCAGGTAGATACCTGTAGAAGGTATGTTGTGGTGGTTTCCTCCTTTTTGCGGCTGCGCTCACTGTGATGGTTCGACGGGGGTGGTACTTGCAAAAAGAACTCTAACACTTAAGTCAAACTGTGTATTAATCTCTCAGTAATCAAATATCCATTTTTCTTTCTTTAAGTTTACTTAACCTGGTCTTTATGGGACATGATTTGAATCATAGGATTCGTATTATTGGAATGTGGACGTTACAGTCATATATTGAGGAGGTTATAAAATCAGAGAGATCCAATTCAGCAGTTATGAGAGTCTATGTTTACTCCCTGATCCTTGTCAGAGTTCTGTATTCCGAGATCCTACAGCCCTTTCCAAGATATTAATAGAGGAATACGGCGGAGCGTGTGCCAGGTTGATCTTTTTGAGTAGGATCCCGATTCACGGACCAGAACAATCACCAATTTATTTACCTACACTTTTCAATTGGTAATTATCATTAATTAAAATACCTAATCTAATAGATAGGTTTATTATGATATATCCATATCATAATCCATGCGTGTTAATTTGGTCATTCTGTAGAGTTTTTTTTACTGGGATGTGATGAATTGGTTTTGCTAAGTACATAAATTTTTGTTTTTACTTTTGCTTTAATAAGTAAATTGCAATTGGCTCTATTTTAGAACTACTAATTTTATGACGTCATTAAAAAAAAGAATTATCATTGACTCTTTGTTTTAGCCCAATGACATAGTAATAAAATCAAGTAAAATTTTTGTAATTGTAAGGTTACTTTGGTAAGAGTAATTTCGGGTCAATTCTTAAATCAAAATTAAGTATCTTTTCAAGCAATATTAGGAATATATTAGTGTACAAAAGATAATTAATTCTACCAAAAAGATGTTAAACGGGTGGTAAGCAGCCTAATCTCTCCTAAAGAAGAGAACACAAGTTCAATTCCCTGAAAGCTCATTTATTGAGAGAGAGTAACATTTAATGTTCAATTTTTCGAAATTACGTGAATAATGTCTCTCACAATTTTAGTTTATAAAAAAAGAAGATAATTAATTCTTCTATGTACTAGCTAATCCAATGTTCGAACCTAAATAATTAAGGCAGTTACCACACATTTTCAATCCTAAGCTAAACACTTGCTTTGTTAAAAACAAGCAAAATGTTATTGATATTGTTCTTAAAATTTGTATTAAAGATAATTCATCAGACTGACAAAATGTCTATAATTTTTTATGAAAAAAAAAATTGATAAACTTATAAGGTCAGATAGAAAATCAAGCTGATCGTAGCTTGGATTTTATCCTAAGGAAGTTGGCAAACAGAATATATATATATATACATACATACATACATACATACTTGTGATACATACTTGTGATAGAAATGGGTTGAAAAATATGGGGCATAAGTATATCGCATCTTGAGAAATTAATTAATAATGAGATAATTAAACTTAAGAAGTAAGGTTTTTTTTTTCTTTTTGGGTACGAGTAAGTTAGTTGTGGCTTTTGGTTAAGTCACTTATATACCATTACCTTCTGTCTCAATGATGTTAAAACTTAACAGTTAAGGGTGAGATTATTGAAACTTTTAATTGCATATTCACATTTCTTATTAATTATTCATAATTTAATAATGCAATAACTTTAATTTGACTACCACACATAGAAAAAAATAATCATTCGCATTGTCGGAGTTATGGAGGAAAAAATTCCTGAAATCCATGATTAATTTCTTATTAAGTTTCATCTTTTTGGATAAAGTAGTTTAATACTTTAATTTTCAATAAGCCAAAACAAGGTAGAAAAACTAAAAAGTCTTGCATTAAAGTTACACATTTTTTAGTGAATGATGTAATCATTCATATGTGAATTTGTTTTAACTTAATGCTACACATTCTGAAAAATAGTAATCAAAATTTTGGCAAACTTCAACTGGATTTAAAAGGTAGTTATTAGATAGAATAAATTAACCACTCGCCCATATGATATTTAACAAGCAAACCAAATCATTACATTAAAAATTCTGACAAAAAAAATTGAGTGCCATTTTTTTTTCCAAATTTCCATTGAAAAAGTCCCGAAAATTTTATATTAAAAAGTTATATTTTAAGCAAGACTGCTATTTTTTTGTTATAAAATTATGACCAATTAATATACGGTTATCACCCCTCTTACTTGTATGCTCTTTTTCATTTGTGTGTCACACTGTCACCCCTCTTACTGAGTCATTAATTACTGTGATTAAAAAATTTAATATATAAGTTAATAGTAATATCCCTATCAATATAAGTGCGTGTTTGGTCATTTTATAAATTGAATCAATTGATATTGCTGAGTAGATTAATTTTGTATTCCTTCTTTTACTTTAACAATAAGGAATTTGGTTATATTATAAAATAAAACTAATTACTTTTGATAGACATAATTTGAGAGTGTATTTATTTGTACTTAATTTGTAAGAAAAGTGATTTTTTATTTAAAAAAGAGTGAAATATTGTTTGAGAACTTAAAACTTTTTGTGATAAATCAATTAAGTGATTAAACTTTTATTTTTATCAATTAAGGACCTCAATTTTATTAAAATATATTCTAAGTGTTTAAATTTAGTTCACTATAGATAAATAATGAAGTGTTATACATCATTGTAAAAACTGAAGTTTTTTTTTTACTTACTACATATTAAAGTTTTTAATAGTTTCATTTGAACAGGTGGTATTATATAATTCATGATAGTATAATATTTTTTATTATTAATAGATCAAGATTAAAATTAAATTTATAAGATGATATAGAAAATCAAGCTGATCTCGTAGTTTATGATTTCAGCCTAACATGAGGCATAATCTTATAACTCGAAAAGATTATCGTTCTTTGTCATCAACTGTTTCTAAACAATAAATAAGGGAGAAAGAAAAAGAAAACTGATGATAGAAATGGATTGAAATAACATAAGGCTGGCCGCATTTGGAGAAATAATGAGCTATACTACACCTAGGCAGTAAGTTAGTCGTACTCGTGGCTTTTTGGTGAAGTGTGTGTTTGGTTTGCAGTTAGTAAATTCAAACACACTTTTGGAGTTCTCGAAGGGTGTGAAATTATATTTGATATTTTTATTTTTCAGTTGAGTATAACAAAAAATACTTTTAAAAGTGCGTTAGAGTGAAAGTAAGAATTTCTTACTTTTTCATTGAGCAAAAGTTCGTTGGAGAATATTTTCCTCTTCAATCTTACTTCAAAAGTGATTTTAATCTTTCATCCAAATATCATTTATTTTGTCAAACTCACTTTTGAGACAAAAGTTCCCAAACATAAATTATGTTACTATAAACTTACTTTTAACCAAACTAAAGTTTACAAACACACTTTTGGTTATTTCTAATATACACCCTGCATAGCAGGGTGTATGATGCACCTTGTGCATCTCAGCTATTGATTGTGTTGAAAAACACATCAACAGCTATGATTAACGACCTGTAACCTATTGTACTATTCATTGTTACTGTTTATTATACTGTTCATTGGTACTGTTTATACCGAAAAATTTACTGTTTATGTCAAAAAATTTACTTTTCACGACTCGGAGTTACTGTTTACACAGTTACTATTTTATTTTTAAGTTGCATAACTGTGTAAAAAATTATCGTTAAAATAATACCAGTTAAAACTGTACTAGTCTTTATATTTTTTTATAAATAATTGTGCATATTAAAAATTCTACAAATTTTATTGTGTGTAAATATTACCAGTTAAAATCTGTAGAATTTTCAGTATGCACAGTTATTTACGAAAAGATTGACTGATATAATTTTAACTAATTTTTTATGAAAAAATATAAAGATTGATTGATATAATTTTAATTGGTATTATTTATAAAATTGTGTAATTTTAAAAAATATAAACAGTAATCAACTGAAGGTGGATAGCGGTGGTAAATAGTAAATTTTTTGGCGATGGTGACTATAAAAAAAATAGGTTGAAAAAAAAAGATGTAATCTGTAAAAAAAAAAACCTGCTATTGCAGGTAAAAATTTGAGTGTATGATACACCCAAACTTAGGAAGGAGGAAGGTGCATAGTAGCAATGGCCTACATTTTTAATTAAACTTAAGTTTATCAACTGTAAACTAAACACACACTAAATCACTTATTCTCTACCACCTTTCATCTCAATAATGGAATGGGACCATGCCTTAAAAAGTCAACCCATACAAGAGTCATGAGATAATTATGAGTGGATTTTAAAATGTAAACGTCGTTGCATATCAAACTTAAGTTTGTGTGTACATTCTAACAAGCGTACCGATGAAGGCACAAATACCATCCTACAATCACTACTAGAATAAATGGTATTTTCAACATTGCTTCTTCTACGTTCATTAATAATCGTTGAAATAAATTATATTAACGATAGTTATCATTAACTAATATTTTAAAAATTGAACCAAAAATTAAATAAGTGAAAATTTTAAATTATGATTCAATTAATTTAATTGATTAAATTTAAATTTATAATTAAATTGAATATTATTCAAACAAAAAATATGACTAATTCATGATTTAAAAGATTTAATCAACTAATTCGATCTGATTTTTACAATACTATCATCAACATAAACAGGGGAACATGAACATTTTTTTTTTTACACACAAGTCGTGGCTGTCAAAAATAGTAACTAAAACACAATTTAGCTCTCGTGCGATTAGCCCTCGCTCTTACTGTCTTCTCCTCGCACTATTTACAGACTAAATGGCACGTTTTCTATCTCTGAGAGACTCCAGCAAACAGCCCTCGCTTTTCGTTCTCATGCACTTAGGTAAGATTCGTGTAACGCCGTTGATTTCATTTTTGTCTCTTTGATTTTGTTCTTTCATCATTTCATTCAAAATCCCTAAAATCTCACTGATTTCACTCTCTTTGATTTTGTTCTTCCATCATTTTGTTCAAAATCCCTAAAATGCTTACTAATTTTCTTATTTGTGAGTTAGTTCTTTCATGATTTCGTTCACAATCCCTAAATGCTCACTGGTTTCATTCTCATGTTTTGTTTCTTCTTATGGGCACACTTCAGATCATTAAGATTGTGGATATGATTTCATAGAAAAATGCTATTTACGATGTGAGTGATGATTCACCTATGTATTGCCCCTTGCAGCTACCTCGTTTGCTCCGTGTACGAAGAAGCGGCATCATTAGCTTCCTTTATTTTGAAGGGCCTACGTGATGATGCTAATGCTACAGGCATTGCGAGTCAAGATATGCTGGAATCAGCTGCTATTTAGAGAAATTTTTGCCTAAACGATATGCACTTAGTTAAGTGCACTAGGTCAATTATAATTTAATATTTTTATGAATAATTATATTACATAATTAATTTTATAAAAATTAATAAAAATATTAAATTTTAATTGATTTAATGCACCCAACTATAGTATCTATGTTTTAAGTAAAAATTTCTCGTGCTATATATGGTGCTGATTCAGTCATTCGAGCAACTTGGCAAGTAACTTGTTCTTTCACATTAATTAATATTTAATTTAAAAATATAATCAGTCATGAAAGAATGTGTGGCCTGCTGCAGGACACCAGAATTTCTGAATCAACTCAGACTATATTTCATTTCAGTAAAAGTTATTCCTGCTCAACCCGTAACAATTTGTCCTTTTTTTTGGTTTACATTTTCATGCTTTTTTTTTATTTGTGGCATATTATTTTGTGATTTTTTTTAAAGAATTAAAGAGATGGGCATTTAATCAATTAGAATTTTGGAGTCAAGAAACATAATTCTATGAGAATTTGGGGAAAACAAAATTTAATCAATTAGTTTGGTAAAGTTACAACGTTTTTCCATGTAGTATAATTTTTAATAAAATTGTCTAAATCATGTAAATTTTACACATTTACCTGAAAACTAAAACACATTTTCAATAAGTTACACATAAGAAATTTATATAATTCTTGTTGGGTTGATTGAAGATTGAAAATTAAAGATCAATTGATAGAAAGAAAAAAAAATTGAAGTCGTAAAGGAAAAACCAGTTTAATTAGATATCTGACAGTACTAATAGAGAGAATTAAAAAAGTATAAGCACCGATGGTAAATAGAGATAGAAGAATAAAATTAGAAGGAAAATGTTTGATGTACATTTCTTTGTCTTGGATTTACATCTTTTGACGCGAACTTTTTAAATAATCATGTCATGTTAAAAGAGAAAAAGTCATAAAAATAAAAGTAATGGATTTTCTATAAATAGTTATGGGTTGTATTATATTTGTTTTTTTATTTTTCTCTTTCTTCACATGACATGGTCAAGTTCACATAAAAATATCCAAATGGTCAAGTCTCACATTACTTCATATTTATGTGAGGTAGTAGAATTATAGTATAGGTGTATAAAAATTAAGATAGAATTAGTTACAAACTTAAAATTAAATGATAAAAATTATGAAAGTATAAAATGATATGTGTATAAATATGTATTTAGCATAATTCAAATCAGAATAATCAAATGACATAAATTAAAGGTTGTTCTTGGAAGGGATGTGCTGATTCCGCTTAGAAAGTCCGTTTGATAAAATGATAAGATAAGACATAAATTAATAAGTTGTAAGACTTGATCTTGGAAGGGATATCAAAGTGTTTAAAATTATAATGGAAAAATTTTTATAACACCTGTGCCTATTCCGTTTTAAATTATCCATCATTTTAATGTTAGAGTTATTCTTGCTTATCGTATCAGTACAATATTCATCGTATATATTCAATATTAAATATGTGTAAAGTTATAGGATCCGATGTTAATAATACACTAATATTTTAAAAATACTTTGATATATATTAATTAATTAATGAAGTGCGTGATAAGACGTGCCTAAGTAAGAAATTTTCGCTTAGCTATTCCAATACTAAAGTTTCTTAATTGATTGACTACAACTACTTCTTCTAAGTAATAAATTTATATTATGTAATTTTTAGCACCACACTTTTTTTTTTAACAAAAATGGCAATAATTTCTATAGTATCATGATTGATTTGATATTTAGAATAAATTGTCAAATATTTATTAAATATTGAATTTATATTAAATATTTAAAAATAATCAATAATCAATAAAATATTTAATATCTCACCTTAACTACTAAATCTTGAAAAAAAATGGATACCATACAAATCTCTTTTAATGATTGGTTAAGAATTCATACAATACTCTAGAGGAAGTTGTCAAACATTCATTAAATACTGAATTCATAATAAATGTTTAAAAATAATTAATAATCAATTAAATACTTGATAATTCACTTTAGGTACTAAATCCTGAAAAAAAAAAAAAAGATACCATACAAATCTTATTTAGTGACTGGTTAAGAGTTGTGTAATGGGCATGAAATGTTACGTGAGAAATTATTTTTTAACTGCTTTATCTCAATTACAATTTTCAATTTTGTAGTCATGTGTTTTAGTCCTTTTCCAAAATCCGTGTTGATACCAATTTCTTCAAGAAAGATTTTGACTCAGATGAAAAAGAAAAAGAAAACAAGTTTTTTACTATTATGTAACAATTTTATGGGTTTTCCAGAATGTTAGTTTTGGAAACTACATGTCTTATATATAGATGGAAGAACGTTAGGCTACGTATTATTTTTAACCCAGAACAACTTCAGCGCAAAATAAAAAATAAAAAATAAAAAATCTAAGCTTTGAAGATAGTTTGTGATGTATCCAACAGGGATTTAATTAAATATAGAATGATTCATCATTTTAATTGGAATCATCAATTTAAAATGTTAAAATTAATTTCTTCTGCATATATTCATATTGATTTATGTAAAAAAAATATTCATAATGATTTGCCATTTTTTTTTAGTCAATGACGTATCTCTATAAGTTTGGTTTGGGATTAATTCTCGTTCAACTACGGGAGCATGAGAGTTATGCAGTATTGCAGTCTCCTCGCAAGAGTTACTTACTATTAGTGTGGAAAAAGCAAAAATTAGTTTTGCCAACGAAGCAAAGTCAAACTCCACACTTTTATCATTGTCCCAATATAGTATGAGCTTCGCCTTAGAAAGCTCTAAAAAGGATAACTTGTCTTTTGGTGTAAGTTATTGAGGTACTAAAGTAAACCTTCTAACAATAAATTTAATATAGTGACTAATTCAATGCTAAGAAATATTGAATTATATTAAAGAACTTAGAATCCAATTGGTTACAAGCGAGAAAAGTGAGATTCAATGAAGTAAATTGTGTTTCAAAATACAAAGCAAAGAAAATTGCATAAAGTAAAGATGAAAACTATAAATAAATATTGTAAAGGTGTTGGAAATGTAAAGGAGTGCAATAAATTGTTGGAAAGATAAAGGAAAAATTGTAAAATACTAAAAAAATAAAGATAAGTTGTATGAAAATAAATGAATTTTTGGTTGATTGATTGATGGGCCATTCTTCAAAGCCTTAGAGGCCTATTTATAAAATTAGAACTAAGAAAACCACAACTTCTGCACGTCATCACACCTCTAAGCTCACTTTCCTAGAAGTTAGGAGCATGTTCTTCAGTTATTCAACTTCCTTAAGTGCTTCCAAGTCGTGGGGTAACTTTTCAGCACATTTTCACCCAACTTTAATGATAAAAACTGTCAAAATAACCTTATTTGTGGGTTCAAAAATGGGCAGCAACCATCTCACCCCACCTCCTACATTTTAAGCACCCATTTCTCCATCTTCTCCTATCTTCAATTTGGACTTAGTCAAACATTATTTAGCTTTGTCTCAAACAGTCAAGCCCATCATCTTAACAACTTTCAACCTAATGGGAAGCATTTGAATTGGGCCGCGTCAGCTTCTAGTCCATTTGCGCAGTTTTCATTCTGGAATCCCATGTCAATATTTTTGGGTTACCAACACTTTCCTAAAATTTGAACTCACGTTCTCATCCCAAGGACTCAAAATTTCTTCCCATCTCGATTCACCTTTTCTAAGTATAACGATTTGCTTTTGTAGGTTCAATACCAAGCAAGTGTGCGTATAGCCATGCATGCTGATGATGATGCACTTGTGAGGATTTTATATTGCACTTTTTTGTTTATGTAACTATCATTGCTTAAAATAAAAGGTTTTTCTTTGTAAAATAAAATATAAAAGGTTTTTCTAGCCAATCTCCTTAGAAAAAAATTTAAGAATTCAAGTCATAATTGGAAATGAAAGATAGAATTTTAATTTCAATTTCATTTATGTTAGAATTAGAGTTGGTTCAAAATCTTAAATTTTATATTTTGGTTTATCAAAGAATTAGAATATGAAATTATATTATAAATTCCATTACTCAAACATGGTTGGTCGCAATGGAAGTGAACTGCAACTGAGACCCTAGGTAAACTATACCTACAATGTCATTGGTCTGAATCATGGACCTTATGCTTTACTTAACCACCACCCCGAGCCAATGTTTTTAAAATCGAATTGGTCATTGAACCGGTGAAGACACTGGTTTACAGTTTAATGGTCCAACTATGGTTAAATTGGTGATAATTAAATATATATATTTTACCAACATTTGGTTGGTTTAAGTGATTCGAAACTTGTTTCCCTTAAGTAAAGTATTGAGTTAGAGTCTTGTGAATGGAAAAGATCAATGTTGGGAGAGCTTTACATCTTTGTGGTCCGACCTGACTCGACTCAATTAGATATCGAAAGGTTTAGTATATATATATATATATATATATATATATTATATATATATATATATATATATATATATATATATTAAAGGTACTTTATGTCATAATTAGTCTATATTTGTAGGATTTCTAAACTTGTAAAAGAAAAATGAGAAAAAAAACTTGTAAGAGAAAAAAGAGAAGAACAATAGACTTTTTGATATGTGTGTAAAATTCACATATTTTATATTTGTTTAAATATAGATTTGGGTGCTTTGAGATAAGAAATATGCTACTTATTTGTTATATTGAATAAATTCTAAACTCACTGAATTAAATGTGTTTTTATTATGTTTTATAGGGATTTAAGGGTTTTTGTGGTATTTTGGGTACAACTTTTGCTACAGATCTCAGATTGAGCTAATCTTTGTGTCTATGGAAAGATAAGAAAAATTCCTATAACTTTCTTGAAGATATTGAAGCTCAGTTCATGAATTAAGGAGATGAGAAACTGTGTGCAATATTATTGATGAAATTTGACCAAGTCAACTTGCATTCATAAATTTTGAGGATCAAGTTAGATTCTTAATTGAAGTGTAAATAATCCCTACTCGGTGACCAAGTATTTATGTGTTTAATGTAAGGATCTTAAGTAGAGTTTCATAATCTTAGAAGAATATTTGTTTCCTAATTTATATGGATTCAACGAGAAGAAATTAGAAAAAAAAAAGATATTTATTCAAGATTAACTAAGGAAAGTATAATTGTCAAATCTATTTTAATAAATTAAGCATAACTTTCTCTACAAGCATGTAACTTACCTGATTTCTGTGGCGTTTGAAATCTAATAAAGATATTTATAAATATCATGCTGACAACTTTCCTTAATTAAGCTACCATTAATACGAGATTTGTGCCCCAAGTAGTAGCAAAGTAAGGCTTTATCTATTTTATCGTAGATTCCTTGAATTTATTATAAAATAAAGGGTGAGGCTAAGGATTTGGGCTGCGGTAGTGGAGGAAATTAATTCACTTTGGAGGTTTAGAGGAGTTAACCACTGAAAACTTCCAAGATCTTTCTCTTCTAAAATTTTCTTCATGATGTTTCTTCTACCCATTTATTTGTTTTGTATTTCTTTTGTCATGAGTGGTTAAACTTTTCTCTTATTAGGGTGAATATGTAATTTAATTCAATTGACATGTATTAAGATTAAATTTTTAATTAATTTTTTTCTGTTCAATTTGAGTGCTTATTATAATTCTTAATACTTTTATAAATTAGACGCCCTTCATAAATTGATATAGTGAGACTCATGTAGAATCAAAATGTTTACATATGACTTAAACCATAGATATTAAGTGTCATGGTTTATAATCATCTAGGAATGAAAATTATAGGTTGTGTGGGAGAATTATGTTATTTTTCATGAGAATCCATAAGGCGAAAGTCATGCCTTTAAGAGTTGGAATTTAGATCAAAAAATTGACGAGAATTAATCTGCTAATGAATTAAATTTTAATTAATTAAAGGATTTTCCCTATTAATTGAATGACTATAAATTAATTAGAATAAAAGTTCAAAAGTTACTTTATTGTCTATGATATATTATTGAATTAAGTGAAGTCAGGTCCCTAACGTCTTTACTATTACTTGTTTATACCTTAATTTGTTATAGTGCTCACTTTACTGTTTTTAATTTTATGTTTTTACTTTGTTTTGTTTTTCCTTCAATTACTTGTTTTTCTTTGAACTCTCTTTGAATCAAATCTTTGCATAGATAGTAATTAAATTAGTGAAGTGATAATTAGTAACTTAATCTCCATGAGAACGATACTTCCTTATCACTTTATTATTTTTACGATTTAGTTCACTTGTTAAATTTCTTAACAATCTTCATTTTAGAAAATACACATTGCGGTAATTTAAAAATAATAAAATAGTTACCCAACCTTTTTACCACATGGGCTAGTCAAAATCTTCTTCAAAGCCCACTACTTGATCCATTTTAATATTCTCAAAACAAAACCCTAGAGGAACTCCTCTTCCTTTTGCCGCACACACACAAGAAAAAGAGAGAATGTCACAAAAAAAAAAGTAAAAGCAGCACTCGCCAATAGAGATATTTATTGGTGGCTAAAGTATTCAAAATGAGTCAAACTTAATTAATGGATTAGCCTGAATAGCCCAATAAAAAATACAGGTTGAGTTAATAAAATTCAAGCCCAAATTTAATTTAACCTGACATAGCCTAACTTGATATTGACCTAAGTCGGCTTGACTTGAATTTTAATTATTACTTTTATTTCATAAGGTACATCTACAAGGATACTAACATTTTCTTGCTTGAAAAGTTAAAACCTAATTGACAATTAGACTAGTTATTTAATTTATTTGTCATTAATTTAAAATTAAATAACTCAAATTTTTATTTTTATTGATTTAAATTTTTAAAAATTAAATTCAATATTTTTAAGAAAATAAAAGAATTATCAAATTGATTGACTGCCCGCCCAACCCACAACCGGTTGGGATAGGCTAGCAAACATAGTTGGCCTGGCTTGATCCGACCCAATTTTGCTAGCTCTATCGATGACTCGTGGCGATGGAGCAACAGTCGGTGACTCATGGTGACGAAGCAATAGCAGAGGGGGACTCATGGTGACGGAGCTCTTAATAACAGCAACTCCTACTGGTGACAGAGCTTGTCTCAGAGAACGTGGTGACAGGCAACAGCTTCAGCAATGGGCAATAACTCCAGTGGCACGAGAGAGACATTGATGGATGTATGTGGATGGTTTTTTTTGTCATTTCTTTAGAAGAAAATCAAACCGATGATCCAGCAGTTTTGACCCATTTTTTTAATTTTTGACCCATTATTTTGGACATCGATTTTAAGGTTGAAATGGACTAGACACACTGCGGGCTCATCGATTTTTCGATTGAATTGACTAATACATTAAATAAATTCTAAATTCAATTCTAATTATATTATTTAAATATATGATCTAAAATTTCAAAAAAAATATTTACAAAATTAATAATTAATAAAAATATTAGTGCAATAACAATTTTTATAATATTGAAGTCATATTTTTTATCATAAAGAATTTTATGAAAATTATTTGTAGAAAAAAAAGCCATTAGAGTCTAGGCAGTTGTTTAGATTATATTAATTTTTTTAATAAAATTTTAAATTTTAATAAATATAATTGCTTGAATATAAATGATAGCAACAAACTTTAATTTTGATGTTTTAAAATTAATAATTCTTAAATTATGAATTAAGAATTAAATTTTTATTATTTTTTTCACTTTTATAAAATTGATTTATTGAATTACTTTTCTAATTTTTAATGATATTTTAAACATAAAATTTAAAATAAAAAGGTCTAATTCAAATTTTAAATTTTAATTTCATGTCTAACTTTAAAAAAGTCCTTTATAAAATAAATTTTTAATAAAGTGAATAAATAAAAATATATCAATCTTTAAATTATTTAATTGATTAAAAATTTAATATATCTTATCATTTAATTGATTAAAATTTTATTATAATTTATTAAATTAAAAAAAATACACTCTTATTTATTTATTTTAAAAACAAATTTATTTTACAAAAATCTTATCCTAATTTTTAGACACCAGATCAGACCTAAAATAAAGCATGTGGTGCAGCTGTGCTGATGTGACAAAAAAGATGAGCCCGGCCCGTGAGGATGATGTGATGTCGTGCGGGCCGTGTCGACCAGGAAACATGAAATATTTTTTTAGAAAAATATTAGATACACACTTATATATATAATTTTATATTTATATAATTTTTATTATTTAATTATAAATTTATTTTATTTTATTTTGTATACTTTTATATTTAAATTTCGTTACTTCACACTATTACCTAATTCTGTCATCACAACAAATATAAAATGACGTGATTCTTTTTTTTTTTTTTTAAAAAAAGAAAAACGTTGTATTGTACTTACTCTGTCTGTCGCCACCAGATTATGATTTGTTTCCAAGAAAATTCATGTGTGAATGAATAGGGAATTTAGGGTTGCAATTTTGTATTAAATAACATTATTTATGCATACTTATATATATATATATATATATATATATAAAAGAATGTATTGTCATTTTTTTATGTTTATTGTCACTTCTATTCTATTAAATTTTATTAAATAAATTAATTTAAATTATTAAATCAAAATAAATCAAAGATTATTTAATAAAAATTAATAAAATAAATGACAATAAACATAAAAGAATAACAATAGACACTCTCAAGTTATAAATGTAACTATCAATAAACTGATTTTTAGATTAAAAAAAAAAACTATGTTAGTATCATGTTTAATTTTAGCATAAATGAAAACAGGAGAGAAATTTCTCATTTTAAATTAATTCCAAAATCCTAATTTTATATTCAGTTTAAATCTTTTTAAACCTTATTTATAATATTTTTTACATATTGTTGTTGTTTTTTTTTTGTGTCAATGAAATTATTATACAACCAAATAAACAAGCGAAATTTAATATTTATGTTTATGTACATGGCATATACCTCTTCTAAAACAAATTTTGTATTAGACAATTACTCCGCATATGCTCTCTCTACTTGGTGCTTCCCTTTTCCTTATTATTATTTACATGTTTTTTGGGGGTTGTGTGACTATTGCACTTATTCGATGGTTGCTAACGAGCATATAGCTTAACTAGTAATGTAATATATATATATATATAGAAAACATATTTATCAAAAATTTTTATTGTGAAGAGTAGAAGTATTTGAATGATCAAGATTGAAAGTTATTATTTAAAAAAATCATATGCATTTATGTTTTAATATTGATCATTCATAAAAGATCTAATGGTCAACATTCATTCATTTCACCTCTCACAATAAACACTCATCTCATCCGAGTATGATCTTATATATATATATATATATTAGCGACTTCATGATTCGAATCTTTGACATTTTGTATAAGGTTCGTCAATTGTCGTAGTTTACTTTTATTACAATTAATCAATGTTAGGTAAGGGTGTTCAAATGATGAGTTTAGTTTGACTCAAATTTGACCTGATATATTGACCGAGTCATTTTTTTAAATCAAACTCAACCCATCATGGTCCAACAAATGATTGAGCGGGAATCGAGTTGACTTGATATTTATATAAAACATATAAAGTTAGACATTATACAGAACTAAGTTATAAAATTTTAAAAGTATGAAATTAAAATTAAGGGTATTTTATAATAAATATTATGAAATAATTTATATTAATTCAAAAAATATTATCATATTTTCCAAAAGATATTAATTTATGTCTAAAAATATTATAATTATCATTATTTTTTTAAAAAAATATAAATTTTAAAATATTATGTTATACCGAATCAAATTAAATTAACTCAAAGTGTAATCTAAATCTGCTTCAAAAATACAGTGTCAAATTATAATAAACTAAACCCAACCCAATTAATTTTGAGTTGAGACTAATCATCTGGGATGAGTAATGAACAGCATAGTGTTAAGTAGCAAGCAATGTAATATTGATGTTTAAAGTTTGATCTTTCACTAACTTTTTTTCCCCTACCTTAGTCAAGTTTTTTTCTTTTTGGTCATACTCTTATTCAAGTGCTAGCACCTCCAGATGTAACAAAAACAAATAGTACCGAACTGGTTATTATAAGATTTTATGTGCTTTAGCTTTTATTTTTTTGGTCTACTCTGGGCTTTAAGCTTAGCTGGTAGATTATCCCCATACAGGCTAGAATCCACCAGAAGCCCACTGTTGACCCAATTTCACTTCATTTTTTAAAAAAAAAAATCCGCGATATCTCGCGGTGCTCCTGTATAAATTGTGAAACGCATGCTTAGGGGCCGATCCACTTTGAAAGGGTTAGGTTAAGGCTAAGGAGAAACAGCAAACCACTCTTTTCTTCATCCTCGGAGTCGGAGGTACCTCTTCTTTCCCTTCCCCTTTCGAATTCGCTTCCTTTTCAATTCGATTTGCTTTTTCGCTTTTTGGTTTCTGGTTTCTGGTTTCTATTGCACTCTTGAGGATGTTGTGATTGGATGCTTCTCCTCATCAATTTACTTGCGCTTTAATATTATCAATTCCCATTTTAATAATTCACATCGATTTGTTTAAAATTAATTATTACATGGTTGAAATTGGATCTAGCGTGACTTGTTTCCCATTTATACTTTTTAATAATTTGTCTTTGCAGGAAGAATGGATCAATTTTTTTATTTTTTATTTTTAATAATTTGTTATGTTCATATACGATTATTTGTTCATTGCCATTGAAAAGGGGTCTCTGTGGCCTCTTCCTCAGTTAATTACGCAATTTCAATTGCTTATTTTGCAGAGCTAAAGAAATCAACAATGCCTCGCTATGATGATAAATATGGTAATACCCGCCTCTATGTGGGTCGCTTGTCTTCAAGGACACGTTCCCGCGATCTGGAGCGAGTCTTCAGCAGATATGGAAGGTAATGCCCTCTTTATTATTACAATCCTAATCATTCCATCAAGAAAATTATGTATGGTGTTTAGTCTTACCAATTGCTCTGTGCAATAGCATTTCCACAAAATTGGAATTTGCATGCAAAGCTCCTCATAGTTGTTTGTTGCTACACCTTTTCCATGTTTGCTTGTATTTTGCATACCTTGTATCTATTGGATGAATGGCATTATTTGTATGAGTACCTCCTTTCTTTCGAAGAGTTCGAAGGAACTTTTCTTAATCGTATCACTTTATTTTCTAAGCTGTTTAATTTGTGCAAATTTTTGACTTTATGGAAAACTAATTGTCATGTCTCGTTGATTCATCTGTTTTCTTTGAATTGGCAAGGGAGCTAAATTAGTGATAAGTTGGTGTGGGGTGTCGTCCATGTGTTATGCTGAAACTTAAGGGGATAATATACAGGTTTTTCCCAAGCTTTGTTTTGCGCTTGGATTTATATTGGTTATTCGTCATGTTGTGCGTGGGAACCATATCCCCTAGGTGTCATGTTTTAACTTGAATGATCTTGTTGAAGGTTTCTGGTGTTTTGCCTAAACCTGGAGGTCTGTGGTGGGAGGTTGGCCTTGGTGGAATTGGTGGAAATTCCTGCCGAGTGTTGATTTGGCGGTTCTTTCTGTAATGTTATTGCGTGTTTTTATGGAAATGGCAACAATCACAAACTGGTGTTTAGTTCGTCTTTGAGGGGCGAAGTATCATACACTTGCAGTAGTTAAGTAATGATGGCCTTACTGTTTCTGGAAACCATTTCCGCAGAGTTCGAGATGTGGATATGAAGCATGATTTCGCCTTTGTTGTAAGTTTTCACCCTTTCTCTGTCTCTGTTTATTTATTTCTTTTCACTTCAATTTCTCCTCATGCCTTTGCACAAAGGTGGCTTCAACTATCTGCTTGGGCGAATTCAATTATAGATGATGGTAAGATTTCTGTGTTACTTTCCTGGCTTGTTCTTTACATCTTTTGGACAGGAATTTAGCGATCCTCGAGATGCTGATGATGCAAGATATAACTTGGATGGTCGTGATGTTGACGGAAGTCGTATTATTGTGGAATTTGCAAAAGGGGTAGGAATTACTTCCCTAAGTTTTCTCTGCATAAGATTTTTTTAAATTTTATTATCTCATTTATAATTAACAAAAGGGGATATATCCTTTGGTACATAAGTTTTGGGTTAATGTGTATGACTTCAAAGAGTTCAGTTACTTCATCTGAAAGTGCTTGCTTCATGTATATATTTGCGTTGGTGTTGGATTTTATGGTTGCATATAGAGCTATTAATCAATTGCCATTTTGCAAGGGCAGTTGGTTTTTCATCATTTCTGTCATAATCTACTAATTAAACTTTTTTCAAATTTCAATCCTTATGCCTCAATTCCCTCATATATTGTTCCCACTTTTTTTTTTCTGTTCACTCTTTTTTTTTTAATGACATCTTTTCTTGTTATTAATTCTTAGTTTTTACATATAACTTCTCATTAGTGATTCCTTTCCTAATTGGTATAATCCCTTGACCACTGGTTGAAGACCTACATTGTATAGTATTACATTACTGAAATTGTGGAATTGGTTTTTCGGCTACATTTTTTGCTTTCACATCAACTCATTCTATTATTATATTAGTATAAAAGTATTTTTAAATTATTATATGATGGTAGTCTTTTATTTACTTTATTATGGTTGCCATTTATTGCTGTACTGTTTGCTTAAATACGTTTTTGCATACATAGATATCAATTGCTTTTGGACCCTGGCTTTTCTGATATTACTGCTGTATTTCTTTGACTTGTGAGCACATTTTGTTAGTTTTTTATTGCATGTTATTTATTTATTTATTTTGTCTGATCTCTAACTAATCAGGGTCCTCGAGGTTCTCGGGAATATTTGGGTCGAGGTCCTCCTCCAGGATCTGGACGCTGCTTTAACTGTGGCGTTGATGGCCATTGGGCCCGAGATTGCAAAGCTGGGGATTGGAAGAACAAGTGTTACCGCTGTGGGGAGAGAGGTCATATAGAAAAGAACTGCAAGAACAGTCCCAAAAAGTTAAGGTAGGCCATGTTGTAGAGTTTTCAAACTGCTGCTACATTGTTATTGATTTGTTCTTAACATGATTATTGCTTTTTAAAGGATTTTCAGAGCTTTAAACTGATGATGTCAATTTGACTTGTTCATGCTGCAGACGTGGACGGAGTTATTCACGTTCACCAGTCAGGTCACGATCTCCTCGTCGTGGTAGAAGCAGGGATCGAAGTTACAGCCGAGACCGCAGCTACAGGTAGGATACTTTTAGTCCTTAATTCTACTATGGTTTTGATGCTTTTGATGCTTCAAGGTTTCAATAGAATTAATTGTCTGCTGTTGTTTCACTATACATTATTGTTCTGTAAATTATTTGCTTGTAAGCTGATCCTTGGGTGTGCCTTTGTCCTTGCCAGCCCATCAAGATCCCCTGTCAGAAGAGAACGAAGCCCCGTTCATGAAGATAGATCACATAGTCCTCGCTACAGAAGCCCTGAGCCCAAAAGTAGTCCTCAGCCCTCCAAGACAAGGAAGCATAGTCCATCACCTGATCATGGCAGCCCACAGAAGAGAGGTGACTCATCTCCTGGTAATGATAGGTTTGGCACACAGCAAGATGGGTCTGACTACAGCGATGATCCTAGAGGGAAGAGTAGAAGTCCTGCTAGCCCTGCAAGGAACCGTGAAGCTAATGGTCGCAGCCGCACCCCTAGCCAGAGCCCTAGGGATGACGATAGGAGCCCCATTGGCGATGATGATGACAACCACCGCCATTCGCCAAGAGGCAGCGAGTCACCTTAAAAAGTGCATTTCTGATAAATGAGCCCAGGAAGTGGGCTAGGATGTATCTGCTTTGTTTATCAAATGCACTTTATCGTTAAATATATGCGACAATTATTCACCAAAAAAAAAACTGACAATTTATGTTTATGGTTATGAGGAACGGTTTTTTGTGTATTCTATTTTTCGGATTCTGCGTGAATTTGAAGTGTTGGAGTAATTTAAACCAATGTGAATTATTGCGAGAAATTTAAATCCGGCATGTATTGAATCCTTTTAACTCAAATAATATAGAACACTAGTTATTATGAGAAATTGATTAGTCGAGTTTTGAGTGAATATGAGATTTTCGAAGCCATTTAAATGCAATTCTGGTAAACTCCTTTTTTAGAGGGAATTGAATAATTGTCTAGGAGTATAATATAACTTTAATTTAATTAAAATCCTGAAGGCATTGTACATCACTGTTGGGGAATGAAGCAGATGAAACAGGTATTGATAACGAAGTTTTAACATCTAGCATTTCTGATTGGTAAATAAATAGTAAGTATTAGTGAATAATTAGAAGCGGACATGACGAAATCTGCCACAAAAAAGTAAAGCTTATTTTGCATAGATTGAGATTCTCTACAGTTGTTTCACAACTGCACCTTGTGCAGTTTCTAATCTAATGGATCCTATTTTTTGAAACATATTTTCTCTTTATATTTATTCATTTAACAATGTAATTTTTACGGTTAAGATCATATGATGTTTTAAAATAATTACAGGTGATTTGCTTCCTTTTCTTAATCTAGGATACATAAATTATGATAATTTCTCTGTAAAAAGTCTCTTACGGTGATACTAACCTCATTCCTCAAACTTAATTCATCGTTCTCGGGATGATACCAAGAATAGTACTCACGGCAATGATATGATATATCTTTTAGTTGTTTGAGAAATTCAAAATAAGCTCTTTTTTTTTAGAGTATTTGCTCACTTAATAGGTGAGATATTAGATATTCTTTTTAACGATGTTATTTTCGTATATATAAATTCAAGAATTAAATCTAAGATCACATGCTTAAATGATCCGAGACCCTTTTACTAAGACAAAATAAGCTCTTTTTCATGACAAAATCTTTGTTCTCATTGCCCATGCGTGGCTTATTCCTACGTCCAAAAAACAATTGATATCTCCAACCCATCTAAACATCTCTAAAGAAAATAATCATTTTCTTTAAAATTATAACAAAAATAAATTTTTTGATATTCTTATATTTAAATTAACTCGGCTATTGAATTTAATTTGACTAAATTCTCAACGTAAAAGGTTTTTGCATTATCATCCAATCATGTAATATCATGTTATTAAAAATATTTAACTCTCACAATAATTATCTCAAAAGTCATACATATTATAATATATGATTAGTTGATGAAATAAAAAACTTTTCACTAATCATCAAAATTAAATTCATTTGTATTTCAAATTTTTTAGCTTTTAAACTTTCACTTCAATACTTGTTTAGCTTAGCATACCCTCATATTTTAGAATTTCAATTTAATCTACTATCAATGTAAAGTTACTTTTACACTTTTTTACCCTATCATTCCATGAAATAATAGCACATCGCTTTATGAGAGTTACACTATATTTGCGAAAGTTAATACTTCTTTAATAAGAGGTTATACATTGATAGTGGATGAAAATAAAATCCCATACTTTAGTATATAGTAGCGCACGCATTTTGTCATGAGTCATGGACGTGTCATTTTCTAAAATAATTTCTTTCTGTCATTGTTTTGTTTCCATGCTTGGTCTGCTGCTGCCGTTAATGAATTTCAGCTGTATAAAGCTTCATAAGGCCAGATGGCTGATGTATTCAATATGAAAGGAGTAGTCGGACATGCTCCATCTTCTCTGGCGATCATCCTTCCCGGTCACGATACTTCATCATGGAAAATTCAGCTTTAAAGCCAAACTTATTAATAACTTGTCCTTCTTCTTTAGAGTGTATGATTTTTTCGTGTAGAGCCAGAGATATTCAAATCTTTGTATGGATTAGACACGAAATTGAACAAGAAGGCCTGTAAGTCCAATCATTTGCTCATTTTCTTATCAATTAAGTGTGTGTTTCTCATCAAACCGTCTTCCTTTCTTGTAGTTTCTTCAGACCACTATGGCTGTTTATGGTTCCAGTACATTTCCACTTTAAAGGAGTTCTATAATTTCGACAACTCGATAAAGAGCTCTTCCAATTAGATTTTGCAGGCTTTGACTTTTGAATTGCTCAAGGCCATTTCGTCTTTAGCGTCATTAAACTGGTGGGAGTTTTCTGGTTTATGAGTTGTTGAACTGACGTGACTTCTGTTTCTTTGTTAAAGTAGAACACAAACATTTGACAAAATAGTTAATGGGTTATAAACTTATAATTGTGTGTAATTTCTAGAAGTATTAACTATTGAAAATATAACCAGTTAGTTTGCCTACATCTTATTTTAGGCTTTACTAAGGACCCCCCACGTAGTAAAACTAACGATGTATTTTAAGAAGTAAGGCCAGTAATTGTTGACAACTAAATAGCTATAGCTAACAAGGTTGTAGCTTAAATGGCAATGCTTAAGAGAAAGTTTGGTTTACATTTATGTAAAGAGAAATTATTGCTTAAACTTAGAGCACTCAATTAAGTGTACTAGGCCAATTAAGATTTAATATTTTTATAGATCTTAGCGTTACTTAATTAATATCATAAAAATCAATGAAATACTAAATCTTGATTAGTCTGGTGTATTAAATTATGGTGCTCTATGTTTACGTAAGAATTTCTCTTACGTGAAAAGGGAAAATTGAGTTTCCCAATGTATTTTTATAAAAAACGAATTTAAGTTTTGTTAACGACACTTGTTAAAGAAGTCAAAATAAAATTTTAGATGAAAAAAAGATAAATAGAAAAAAAAATTCAATTTTCAATACATTTAATGTAGGAGGATCAAAACACCAATTGTAAGTTTTTTTACTCATTTTCAATGTTAATTCTACTTTCATCTAATGATTGTCTTTAATGAAATAATTTTTAGATGAAAGTAAAACCAACGGTTGAAAATAAGAAAAAAAAAAAATTTATTTCTAATAATAGCATTCCTCTAATGTCTTATTTTTATCTAAAAATTTTTATTTTAACTTTCTTAACAAATATTCTGGTTAGCAAAACCGAACAAATTTATATCTTTAAGTCAAATTTTCGATTTACCCTTCCAAATGTAAAACAAGTGGAGCCTAAGTCAAACTTTTTGATGTTGATGTCACAAATTCAATCCTTCATCAAACATATTTTCTTCTCCCCTGCCCAATGCCATTTTTTTTTTTCATAGATAGTTAATTTGAAAAACTTTACAAATTTTAACCAATAAATAACTCTCACACATTGAGGAAGGAGAATGGTAAAAGTGAGATTTGATCACTAGTCTTTGCATTTACCCACAGAGAATTTTACCAATTGAGCTAGCCGATACTTGACCTTCCTAATGCTTAAACTTTCAATATAAAAAAATAACTTATAATAAAAGTAGCCATGACTACCGTCCCTGCTTCCTTCAATGGCAACAGGGATGAGGGAGAAAAATGTGGGAAGCACAGGAGATAGTGTGCTCAAAATCCTAATGTCAATAAACAAAATGGTCATTTTATGACTCAAACCCCCCGATCTTTTTATTAATTACTTATTATTCTTCTGGCCAAAACTGGCGCTAAATAGTCCACAACTATTCTCCACAAGAGTACTGCATAAATTAATGATCAGGAAATGCTACCTACCAGTTTATTCATCAAAACATAAATATTGCAGCTGCGCTATCCAGTTTGCAAAACCTATAGCTGCAGTGTCAAAAACTGAGAAGCAGTTCGCATTATCTTTATGGCAACTTTACTAATCACAATCAACTTACCTTTAGAGTTTGGATTAGCCTTAAGACAGCTTGTAAGTCCGTTTTCATTGAGAAATAAACATGAATTTCAGGAGGGCTCTCTGCTTTGCCAACTAGCAACTTTTGAAGCTCCATATAAGTCTAATCCGTGAGAGGGAAACTCCAAACTGTCTTCTAAACCGTTTTCAAGCATTAAATTTTTCTCTCTCCATGTCATAAAATTTTCTTCAGCTTCATATATGTGCAGCAGTTTTATTTCTCTGCTTCCTTGCCAACAAGGAACCTCTCCAAACAAGAACTGAGTCAATATCCTTTATTGAAACCAAATTCAACTTAAACATCCTTTCTGAGTTACCAAAGGAATTGGTTTTTTACGTGGCAATTCCTTTCGATCTTAACTAAGTAATCTCGCTCCAACAGTCTTTAGCTGTCACAAGTGTTTCCTCCAATCTCCAGAAAGACGGAGTTCATGAATTTGTCAAAGCAAATCAAGCGCACGGCGACACACATACAGCCCCTGACCAGTATCTGGGGCTTAGTCCCACTGGTAGAGGTACATACGTGTATTAATTATGTAATGTACTCTTTAATCTCATTTGAAAATGGAAGAATCAAAGAAAGGATAGTTTTTCCTTGATTGTTTGAACAACTATTTCAGATGAAGTACAAAATAGCGCTATATCGTATGTGTAGTATGTACAGGTGACTATGAACAATAACATATTACATTCCACTTTGATAACTAATCGTGAAAGTTGCATGTCAAACCAGAAAATCTTTTCTCATCCTTTTTCATAAACAAAATTTGTGAGGTAAATCTACTGTACAGGAGGAATTTTGTTTACTATCATATCACAGTGCCAAGGCCTAGCTCATCCTCAATGTCATCTCCTTCTTCAAATAACTTTAAAAACCGAGCCTGATCCTGCTCCCTCTTCTTCTTTTGCCAGTACTTATATGCACCCACTGCTCCCAAAATCAGTATAGTTGAGACCAAAACTGTTAGCAAAACCACAACCGCTATATGCATTCCTTTTCCATTATCATTCCCGTCAGGTGCAGGGATAGAAACTACACACACGAAGACAATTATTTTTTAAAACATATAAAATTGCAGATATTTGCTAGTAAATGAGCATAGATGCAAGCATAACCAGTAAAATAAAATTTGCAACGGGGGGGAGGGGAGCTTGCAGTCTTTCGTGGTTTGTCATAAACTTATGTCATGAGATAATTTACAAAATGTCATGAAGATTTGTCCAGAAATGCTGTGGAACAAATCTAATTCATGCATGCCAAGTAATTCCACAGATCCACAAGGACATAATAAATCAACATTAAAAAGAAAATAGTTTCAGACCTAAGGTAATAATATCAACAGCAATCAAGCCTTATCCCATTAGCTGGGGTTAGACCTAAGGTAATATTGAAGATAATTAGCATACAAGTTTGAAGGTTAAGATAAATAAGCCTATGCACTTTCTCTACAATTAATACAGTATAATTCCTCCCTCCAGTTGGTTAAGGGGGAAAAAAGTCAGGATATATATTTTTTCTTTAGAATCTTAACTAAATAATCTGCTATACTTAATTTAAACACACAAATCATCTATGGTGAACAACTCCATACAATAAATGATTGAGGTTATTTAATTGCTCTTTTTTAACATAAATCCATTGAAATGTAAGCACTATAACTAGAGAATGAAAGAACCATTCACCAAAATTGAAATTAATCACTTTTGATAAACTTTATAATTGCTGCAGTGGCATCATCAATGTCATAACTACTTTGTGAAAATAACACATTGTGTATTCAGTCACACAGTTGTCTGCAAGGTCTAATAGCATGATAGCAGTAAAAAGAATTTTAAAAGAATAAGGCTGAAAGATACTCACCACCAGAAAAGGATAAGCACTTTGGGCACAGAAAACTAGCATTAAATTCTTTTTCCTTGATCCGGACGTATTTGCCATCAGGGGCGGTAAAATCAGTAGGACAAAACTCCCATTCGTCAAACACATCATCTGAAAGAATGTGGTCTTCCTCATAGAATCCACATCGCTTGCACTTCTTATTTGAAAAATTAGTCAAAGGCTGGAAGCACAAAGCAAAATCTCAGTAGTTGGTTCAAACAGTAACACTTGTAACTACAAATGCGAAGCCACTTGAATTTAATGACTAAGCTTAGAGGTTACTAAGGAAATCACTCAGAGTTAAAGCGTGGAAAATTAAAGTTATTCAAATGCTTGCTTGTAGATAACATACATATAATATGTTATGAGCTAGTTGCCTAAGTTCGAAAATAATAGTTCTTTAGCCAAAGAGGCATGGTTTCCAAATCTCCAATGTATAATATGAGAAATGCTTAAGTGCTTGCGGAGTAAGAGATTTCTCTTGTTGACCATTGAATGTGTGTACTACATCAGCTTTATGGGTCATTACTGTCTCCCACATAGAGGAAGAGAAACTCTCTTACTTTGGAGCATCTAAGAATCTCTTGTATCATATACCTTATAGATTCAGTTAGCAAAATTGAATCTCAAGACATAAGCGTTCATGAAAAGCCGAAAAAAGAGAGGAAAGATGTAATAAGGAACCTGCCAAGACTCTTCACCCTTAAAAGCATAAGAGACATGCGCTTTCTTGACATCAGGCAATACGGTCTTGTTCTCCCCTTTGCATAGGAAATAGACAGTTGGAGTGGCTTTTAGCCACTCATGGGTTGTAAAAATCTCAATCGAACTTAGTGTGACATCTGCAGATAATATCAATCCTGTGCAACCAACAGTAGAATAAGCAGCCACCCAAATCAAAAGATTCACTTCCATTGACTCCGCATTCAATTTAAAAACTTTTCATATATATCAATTTGACAAAAGAAACAAAGGCCACCAAAACTGAACAATTTTACAGGTCCCTTCTAAATTGAATCCCCCTATCAGCTAAATAAGCGTAAAAATCATTTTTTGTGAGTAACTTGTTGGACAATTATGTATGTTACGTTACATATGCGTCCACCAGTGACAAATTAAAAAATAAATAAAAGAAAGAAGGTGTTTGTTTGGGAGGGGAATTTACCTGGAAAATAGGTGAAGAATATGGAGGAGATTAGAAGGGCATGAGAAACCCTAGAATTGTGCAGATGCCGAACCGACATGGCAATAAAACTACGATTACGCAGAGATTAATTAACGAGAAACATCCAAAACCTTTTAATGGAGGAATTCAGCAAGTGCAATGGATCAGAGAGACTCAGAGGTATTGCACCTCTCTGGTTGAATCTTAAACGACGACGTTGAAAGAGAAGGGGGAGTTTAGAAGGGGAAAAGCAAAAGAATGTTTAGTGTTATGTTATGTTAGGAAGGTAAACAGGCATGGCGTGGGAAGGAGAGGGTGCTGATCTGACGATGACCGGGTCGCAATGCATTATGACCAAGGTTGGCATCTGATCTGGTGCGTACGCAACACGCGCACCAAACAAAATATGCTGCCACGTCATTATTCCCCCATATTGGCGGCGGGAATCCTTGACGAAGGAACAGCAAAAGCAACGCAACACTCTTGTATGGTCAAGGAAAGAGAAATTCTTGTATTTTCATGGAGTATTATACTGTTACATTAAAATTATAATTTGTGGTCATTTATAATCATATATGTCAATAGATTAAACTTTAAATATTTTTAAATTATACCAAAATAGTTTATAAACTTGGTTAGAGTAATACTTTAGTAGTATATTAAATTTTTTCTCATAAGAAATTTTTAAATCCTCTTGAAGTATTTCACTACTAAAATAGAATTGTAACACGTGATCATTTATAATCATTCATGTCGTTGTATTAAACTAACTAATCAATTAGAGGTGTTCAATGATTGGATTGGATTGTTTTTTAGAGAAAAAATCATCCAATTTAATCTAAATAGTATTTTTATTTATCATCCGATCGGTTTGATTCAAAATGTAAATCAGATACAATTAAATTCAATCTAAATCAATTTTGATTGATCTATTTTTTAATTTTTTGTTATAATTTTTTTATACATAAATTTATCAAATTCTTCCAAATATGGAAATCTAAATTCATTAAAATACATTAAATATATAAGTCTAAACTAATTCACTAAAAGTACAATGAATATAAGTTCAAACTAATTTATCAAAATATAAATACAAATTCAAATTAATTATTAATCTTATAATAAATATCTAAATTCAAGAGTAATAACTAAGTTTAACTTAGGTTATAGTAAGAAAGTTTAAAATAAATATAAGTTACATAAAAAAATTTTTTTTTGTAAAATATTATTTTTTAAATGTATATAAAACTTCATTCAATTTGGATTAAATCAATTTTAAAACACTTCTACTAACTATTGTGATTATGATAAGGAAATTTATAGCCTCATACTTAGTTTTATATATATATATATATAAGTTTAGATGAGGAGAGATTTTTTAATTTTAAAATTAGGACAAATCATCATTTAAATTATCATAAATAAAAAGTCAACTAATGAAGTCATGAGCCAACTCTATTAGTGGCTCATACTTAGTTATGCCTACACTCGTGGAGAAATTTTTAAGTGAACATGGTCTATCACATCATCATTTAGATATTTAAATTATTATTTAACATGTCTAAAAGTATTATTAATAATTGATATAATTCTATGATAATCTTTATTACTTTATACATGTTAAATAATAAATTAAATATCTATAGTAAACTATATCCACTTAAAAATTACTCACACTCGAGAGACTAATCCCTATTGTTACTGTAAAAATCAAAGCGTGGATTTTGAGATGTATTTTATGTGCAATATGAAAACTCAATCTCAAATTATGAGTGATTTAAATACTTTTTAAGAGATTTTAAGTTTAAACTTGCATGTTACCAAAGTGGGAATATCAAAAGGCAAGGAGGTAAATGCATTTCTCAGGGGAAGGTATAGGGATGGAAACAGGTCGGTCAGGTACGATAATTAAATAAGTCAGGCTTGTATTACAAATATTTTATACATATCACATTAATAATGAAAGGCTTTTTAATCTGGCTGATCGATTTGATTAAAGAATCTAACGACTTAACCCGTTTAGAATTAATTTATATTAAGGTCTCAAATGAGTCAGCTAATATTTCCTAAACGGTTGCTATATAATTTTATAAATAAATATAAATAAAAATAGGCAAAGCGAGAGTGGATTTTTAAATGAAAAAGGTCAGTATTTTATATCACAATCCCTGAAAACTCAATCTCAAATTATGAGTGATTTAAATACTTTTAAGAGATTTTAAGTTTTAACTTGCATGTTACCAAAGTGGGAATATCAAAAGGCAAGGAGATAAATGCATTTCTCCGGGGAAGGTGACCCATAAGGCTATTTGAGGAAAAAACAAGTAAAATTAATCTAGTCTTGATTATGACGTGTGTTTTATTTTTTAGTTCCCAAAATTTTTATTAATAAATTATAAAAAAACAATTGGTAAGTATCAATTGTCCAATAAATTTTACTTAAATTTTGTCCTTTGAAAAAACAATTAATCTCGATTGACCCAAAAATGAAAAAATAAGTAAAAACAATTGGTCTCGATTGACCAAAAAATGAAAAGAAAAAATAATCTCGATTAATGTAAAATTAAACACTTCTTCCTAAAATTAGTTGAATTTAGGAGGAAACTGTGAATATGACCCGTCTGGCCGTCTTATTTTCCAAGCAATTTTTTTTTTTTGAGTACGATGTTCTGGAAAAAAAACTAACTCAAGTTTAAGCCAAAACTTATCTTTGGGCTTGGTTTTTTAATATTCTGTAGTTTTAAATTAAAAAATACAAAAGTACAATAGTTTACTGAAATATATATCTTTGAAACATAATTTGATATTTAAATATGAATTATTTTAAAACCATCTTAAATATGATATTTCAGTTTACAATAAAAGGAATAAATTAGTGATTAATTTGTTTTGGTCTGTAAATTAGAGATTATTTAAGTAATGCTACAAAATAATATATATTCAAGCTGAGTAGAGGAGATTTCTGAACTAAGCCCAAGCTTTGGTTCATATTTTATTAAAATTTAAATTTGGCTATAATTTTAATAGGTTCTAAAATTTAGAGGCCCATTTTGACTTTTTCTTGGACCCAGACAGGGCACGTAGCCCCGCCACGACCAAGTTAGTTCCTTGTGCTTTTTAACTGCAGGAATCTTCAATCACGCAGGGTGCCAGACTGCCAGGGGCCCAGGACCAAGGAAGTCATCCAGCGTTACAAGAATCAATAATAATACTCTGTGACTATAAAAAAATTGATATTTCCACCCCAAGAAACTCATATAATTATTATTTTTATCTGAAAACTCATATGATTCTTACTTATGAAGTGTACATACGTTGTTTTTAAGATATATTTTTGTGTCAAATATATATTTGTATCTAATATATAAATATATACATATGATATATGTGTCTTATATATTTAAATATGCAACTTATTTTTATACACTTCTAAATAAGTTTAGGCAACGTCACCGAATACATTGAATACGTTTAGGGCGTAATCTATATTAATATTTTTAAAAAAAATTAGAAATAATATATAGAAATGATATTGACATATATTAAGATATAATAAATTTTAAAATTTATAAAAATGATATTAATAAATTATATTTTTTTTTTTAAATTTTATAATTATATATATATATATATATATGTATCAAATATATAATTTTTTAAATTTAATATATCTCAAAATATTTGTATTATATCTTGTGTCGTGTTCGTGTTTCATATATTCTTACACTTGCTTTTTCAAAAAATAAAAGGTAGAAAAAAATGTATTAAAATATGTATTTTTTATTTTAATATTTAAAATGAAAGTAGTATAAAAATGGTATAATAAAAATAATGTTCAAATATCATTATTGTTACAACTATATCTCATAAGCGTAGGCAGATATATCAACTATATATTCTTCATATCAGATAATAAAAAAAAACTATATATTCTTCATATATGTTGTTGTCAATTTGGGGCGGGCTATATATTTTTCTTTATCCCCGTATATCTAATGGTAATGGATATTGGAATAGCAGAAATTGAACAAGATTCTTCCGTACTGTATTTCAAAAAATAATTTCTTTATTCGTCTAAATTTTATATTTTAATTTTTTCTTAACTTACTTATAAATTTATTTTATATTTTATAAAAATATTATAATTACATATGGTTTAATTTAATATCCATCTCAAGCCAAAATATAATAGATATACATCCACTATATTCTAAGTGAACAAAAAAAACATTTCCACTCAAAAAAGGGTCGCACATTTCCCATTTATACACTCAAATCACGACTTTTTTAAAGAAATATTCAGTTGAAAATTAATTTCTCATATGGTATAAGTTAAAAGTTCATTTTTAAAATAGTGTAAAGTGAATGATAAAATATAATAAATTATATTTGTCAAATACGACTTAAACTTAAATTTTTTTTTTAATAATAAGTCGTGACTCAAAGATATGACTTATTTAATGATATTTTTTTATTATATTTAAGTAAGTGATATCTTTCATTTACAACTTATCTTATAAATTTTTTAATTAAATTTTGAGTAAGTCATATTAAACCATACTTACCATTTGATTTTTTTTTTAAATACAAGTTAATTCATGACTTGTATTAAGAATTTGAATATGAATTTATCTCTTATAATTAGAGTTATATTGTCTAGATTGTAACATCTTGAATTTAATAATCATAATATAACTAAAATATATCACAGTGATTAAATTTAAGTATGCTACTTTCTACAGCTATGCAATTTTCAATATAACATATCAACATTATATAGAAAATATAAGTCACGAATGAACAACTATATATATATATATACACACACACACACACATCACAAATGCTTTTTAAGTAAATATAAACACATATATAAGCTCAACTCACAGAAAAACATGTTTTGTGCTAAACCTCACACATCTTCTTCTCCCTTTCGTATTAAAATTTACATGACATAATCGGAGTTTAAAAACATATCTTTAATTTCATACCAAATATATTTAACATATAGTAAATAAAATTAATAATTATCAAAATAACAATCAATAAGCGACCAACATCTCCATCTCAATATCATCACCCATATAATGCAATGCATGAATAATGTCATGAAAGCAATTGTCTCATCAAGCTATGTAAATTATGTCAGTTTATATATCAATCTAAGTATGAAAATAAATAATGTATGATACTCCAAGAACCTACAATTCCATGGTAATGTCATGAATACATAAACTTGAAGAAAGTCAGTCATAACCTTGAACAAAAAGTCCATTCAAGTAACATTATTATATAAATTCATTCTTCCATCATATGTTGAACAAGGAAATTCATCTTCAAAATCATTATATTAAGAATGATACAATCCACATTACCTAATATAGATCACCCACATCTATGGAGCTCACACATTTCAAAAGTAACCACCCACATCTACTGACTTTTCAAAAATAATCACCCACATTATCCCCGTATATCTAAAATGGTAAAAAATAGGTTGGAAGATACTGGAATAGCAGAAATAAAATGAAAAAGATTCTTCCATAGTGAGCTTCAAAAAATTATAAAAATCAATAAATATATAAAAAAATAAATTTGGTAAAAAATTTTATCTAAAATATAATTTTTAAAATAGTCTAATTAAATATTCAACATAAATATATTATAAAGAATTTTTTATTTATAGTATTTTATTTTTTTAAAAATAAAAAATTATAATTAGGGTTATGCATAAAAAATTTAATTTGATATTTATGTTACTTATACTTCTCAATAAGGCAACACATACATTTACTATATCATAATGACTAATTAAACTCTCATAATTAGTATTACAAATCATTATGATTCTACAATCACATTTCATACGCATCAATTCCTCCACAAACCTCTCATGCAAAACAACTAATTTCCCGTAACTAGTTTCAAATTGATTCATGTTGAAAATTAATTTCTCACATGGTATCAAATACTTCTAAAAGTACTTTAACATTTTCAAATGAGCAAATAGTTATTCCAATGTTTAGAAAATAAAATCATCTTAATACACAATATATGTGTATAATCATGTCTAATTATCCCACATAATTAGCACTTCAACTCAAAATTATTCAAATCACTCACTCTTCATTAAATACTCTTACTAGAGTTTCATCATTTATTAAGAAGCATAAAGAAGAAAACTGCATCATTGGAAGGCTCCATGGCATCAAACACAACTTGTAGTTGTTCTTTGGTACTCACGTCATGACATGCCTTGTGTCACGCAAGTTTTTTATTCATAATTTTTTTTATTAATAAGTCGTGGCTCAGAGACATGACTTATTCAATGATATTTTTTATTATATTTAAATAAGTCGTATATTTCATCCACAACTTACCTTATAAAATTTTTTTAATTAAATTTTGGGTAATTCATGCATGGAAACCACGACTTACCCTTTGTTTTTTTAAAATAAAAAAATACAAGTTAATTCGTGACTTGTATTAAGAATTAGAAGATGAAGTTATCTCTTATAGTTAGAGTTATATTGTCTAGATCATATAATATCACTGAATAAATATTTACTCTAATAGCAGAGTTAGTGATCAAAAGACTTAACTGCCTATAATAATCATTATATTCATAAATATCATCAACATAAATTACAAATGAACTATGAGGAGGGTCATACGATGGCATCTATCAATTTAAGTAAAAAAAAAAAAAATTTCATATCAATAAACGTAAAAAAGTTGTAATAATAAAAAAATATAGTTAACATTCTTAATAAATACCTATAGTAGAAAAGATTAAATAAGAATGTGTCAAGTTTGATACAAAGTAGCAGTGGTGAGAGAACTTTAAAAATACTTAAATATGAATCAGTATCAAAAGCAGATGGTGAAATTTATAGGTATAAATCAGGACTTAATGCAAGTCGTATGTCAACCACAATTTCATATGACATTTAAAAAAAAAGTAAGTTGTACATCACAAATATGATTTATATAAATTAAAAAAAAATAAAGATGTAAATCAGGTATAAAAAATATGACTTAATCAAAATATAATAAAAAGAAAGACATAAATAAGTCATACTTCTCAATTATAACTAATTATATACTATTGATTTACTTACTTCATTTTAAAAATTATATTTTAAGTTATATTTATAAGATAAAATTTAAGTCTATTTCTTTATGTCTATTACATCTATTTTATTAATTAAGTTATAATATATGTGTATTTTTTTAAAAAGAAAGTAAGAGACAAAATATTATTAATAAATACATGTCATAACTTAATTAGTGAAATAAATGTAATAAATATAAAAAAATATTAACATAAGTTTTCTCTATATTTATATAAAAATTTGACTTTCAAAATATATCAATGTGATAAAAAAAATCCATGAATCACCTTTAATATTGATCAAATTGTGCTGCTATTCCTCAACGCATTATCGACTTATCATCGCATATGCTAAGTATAGTTATCGGATCAAGATCCTCTCTGGTTGAGTAAAAAATAAAATAAAAATATCTTAATTTTTAAAAATATTTTATTTTATAATAAAATTAAAATATAAATATATTTTGATAAATTTGATTTTAATAACAACGCCTCTTCTATGTTTATTCAAAGGATCATGATGTACACTACATCCTCTGCAATGAAAAGGCTCGTTTGAGGAGAACGTTCCCATAACATTTGTTATCCTCCTCGCTAACTAGGGGTGTAAATTAGTTTAGATAACCGAACTAACTCGATTAGAGGTTTGATTTGAGTATATTAATTGATTCAGTAAAATCCAAGTCGCACTATATTTATATATTTTATTTTTAAAAAAAATTATCTTCTACTCAATTATTTTTCATTATATATTGTATTGATTTTCACTTAAAACGTCATTTTAAAAACGAAAGCTAGAAAACTCCTTAAATTTTAACTTATATTTATTGGATAAAAAACTTTAGATCTTTCCTTCAAATCTATTTCTTTAATTTCAAAATCTACATCTTTTGAACCTTTCTTATTTAAAAAGAACAATTAAGTTTTAAAATCTTTCTATTTTTTTAATAAAAAGTTTTGCTTGTATTTTGCATGTGAAAGAAGAGAGTAAAAAATAAAATATCATAATAAACACATGTTATAACTTGATTAATAAAAAGATATGAAAGTAATAAATATCTAAAAAAAACTAAATGATGAATTGACTTTAAATGTCTATATTTATTTAAAAATTTGACTTTCAAAATATATCAATGTGATAAAAAAAAAGCGTCTGACCCTCGAATCACCTTTAATATTGATCAAATTGTGCTAATGATATTCCTCAGCACACGTTCTCTTATGAAAATATATCACATATGCTAAATATTGAGTTTAAAAAATATGAAAGTATTCTTATATTTTTAAAAATATTTTATTTTATAATAAAATAAAAAATATCTATAAATATAATTTTCAATAAATTTGAGTTTAATAACAACACCCTCTTCTATTTTTATCCACCAAAAATAATTAGGATCATGATTCTATTTCTAGAAATTTTTTATTAATTTATTTTGTATTTTTTATTATAAAAAACAATTATTTAATTAATTTTTATATTAAAAAAGGCTCGTTTGAGGAGATTTGATTCGATTATAAAAAATATAAAAATTGAACTAAATCAAATTAATTAATTTTAATTAGTTTAAATTTATTTTTTTTCAAAAATCAAATTAAATTACCCACTTACACCCCTCTTGCTAGCCATGGCTCATCTCCGCTGTGTTGGCAGTGTTGCGTTTTCTTTTATCATACAATTATTGTGCTTGCCAAGTACACTGAATAGAGCTGAACAACACGTTTCACCAGTGACTGCCTTCCAATATTTTGCCTTATTCCGTTACTTTCCAGCTTCTAGAACTCATCATATTCACCGCTATATTTTCAGAAAGAAAGGACAAAACCTTTTTCTTGCTTAAGTTGAATTTAATTTCATAATTAACATGTGTTTGATTTTGAGTAATTTTTACACAAAAACAACTTTTCAATCAAAAGCTTTCTCTCCAACATTTGATTATAAGATTTTTTTTAACGTAAAAATAAATTAATACAGACACAGCACTTAGTCGCCTATTCATCCCAAAAATTGCAATTCAGTAATAAAAAAACCCGGTCATCTACAATTGGAGCTGAAAAGATTGTCTGAAATTCTCAGGTTGTATCCCGGGAGGGATTAGATTTTGAAGGGTCTTATTAAAGTCAGGTGGAGTCAACTTGAGAAGACTTTGGTTTCCAACTGGTAGACCTTGGTGAAGAATGCAGGCCAACATAAGTATGTAGCCATTATGCTGCTAACAGTTGTTGCACCTATCATCATATTCATGACCACAATCTGTAGCTGAATGGCTTCCAATGGCGAAGCCCCTCCCATAATAAGACCAGTCATTGCCCCCGGAAGGGAGATTAGACCCACTGTTTTGGTGTTGTCCACCACAGGAGAAAGTGCTATGATCAAAGCCCTTTTCACTTGCTGATGCGTGGCTTGCCGCGGGGTTGCACCAAGAGCCAATGCCGTCTCAACCTGCGATAACAAACCACTGTTTCATTGATCCCTTTTAAATCAAGAAGAAAAATATTAATAATACATTTGTTTAGATATTTTTTAAATATTTATTTTATTATTGATCTAAAAGTAAATATTATTAATATTTTTTAATAATTTTTTAAATGTATAAGATAAGTCAATAATAAAATAAATATTAAAAAAATTAAAAAAATGTATTGTTAATATTCCTTTTTTATCAATATATATACATAGTTGTATATATTAAAAAAAATTGATGCAATCAGCAATGTAAAAAAATTTCAAATAGCAAACCCTGGACAAATAAAATGATTTGTTATATGTAGTAATTGAATTAATTCTTATGCAAAAATTGAAATAGTATAATTCTTTTTTTAATAAAATGATATAATATTCCCACCTAAAAAAGTAGCGCTAGAATAATATCAATATTTATAACATGATAAATAAGTACACAAAAGAAATATATAGTTAATCATGTAATTTTGCACGAGACTCTATCTATTAAAATAATTAAAATATGCTTTATTTAATTACCAATCTTGACTAAGATGTTAGCTTAACTTGCAGGATATATCTTAGTTAAAGAACAAAAAATTTACTCAAGTTTTATAAGTGAAATAAATTCTTAATTATAGTTTTCAAACAAAGAGTTTCATTTAAAACACAAATTAATTTTTATTTTATGACTTTCTAAACCAAGATAATATTAATATTTTAACTATAAATTAAATAAGTTCTTAAATTTTGTGGTTCCAAAAGTGCTAACTAGTTTTCAGTTTCAAAGTTGTGCATATCTCATCTTTTTCGTCCTTTTTGACTTTTTTTTTTTGGGGGGTACAGAAGACATACCAGGTTCATTTGTGTTTTAATGTCGTCGCGGAGTCTTTTCATTGTAACTCCAGTTACAGTCATTGAGTTGCCAACCATCATGCCTGCTACAGGGATGATATATCTGGGAGTGAAAGGGAACACACTCAGTAATACTAGCACGCACATAGTCACTGCAGTTCCTGTGAGAATGGAAGCACCAGCCACATACTTTCCACGAGGGACTTGTTTGGCACGCTGACCCGCAGTATAACCAGCAACACACACCTGCAAGTGAAGACATTATACTCAAAAATCAAATGAAATTATATATTTTGTCATAGTGTCACTCACTGAAATCTTTGGATTCAATATTCTGGGTGTGACTCCATTGTTTGAAATCACATAGTTGGGGCCTTCATCAAAACATCATTGAAAGACAAAACATCGAAGATGGGAATCAATTACTTATACTCCAAATTTCAATTTAAACCACCAAATTTGATATTACCATAACATAACCCGGATAATAATTCATCAACAAAAGCAACAAAATACCCCCAACTCAACTTCCAATGAAATCTTTTGTATCAAAGGCTCTACTTTGGAAAGAAGGGTCGGTTCAAAGTTCAAAACTTTGAATTAAATACGATACTCTCGGTGTTAACTTTGCAAACGGCTCTACTGTCATGTAATGAAACATTAATAAATAATGGGTTAAGAAAGAAAAAGACTAACCATGAAAAGGTATGCTAGAATGATCCATCCGGCGTTGTCCTGGTTGAATATGAACTGCAACACAAACCCAATAATAGAGAGCTGAAGAAATGCCCTGATGATCGCAAAAACCATCTCCCCCTCCATCCCAAGCTTCTGAGAGAACGACAAGGCCACGGCCAGAAACACCACCGCAGTGGCAGCCACCGGCTTCACCATCCCCTTCAGAAACTCAATCATCCATGACAAATCCTGCTGCTGAAACGTGTGGTTCTGGGGTAGCATGGTTTTGAGGAAGAAAGATTCCATAGTGATGATAATATGCTAGCTAGGTGCAATTGCAATGGGGAGCGAAACGTTGCTTTATTAATGACAACATAAGGTGGTGGCTACATTCAGAAACGACCTTCCCCAGAATGCAGATTCAGTGGTATTTGGCACTTTCTGTTTAGTAATCAAAGATTAATTATTATTAATTCGATTATGCAATTGATTAATCACAATTCACACCAACTAATATACCATAGGAAACTGAATGAACTGATTTTTATAAACATTTTTGCGACACTAACGGGACGTACGTACGACCAAGGACGGTAACGATAAAGGCAGGGTTAGTTGGCCCCAGACCTACTGCCCTTAGAATAATTGGGGTCGGCGCTTTATTGTTTTTTGTCAACATTGATTGAAGACGTTAGTGGACGTAGAAGTTGGACAAAATCTTGATGCTTTTGGGTTTTATGGATTCTTTTCTTTTTTGTTTTAAAAAAAATGGTAATCGAGTTTGTAGCAATGTCGTGGCTTTTGTAGTGGGTGATGTGACTGTAACCTTATCACGCTGTCCATGTTCGTAGTTATCCTTCTGGTTTAGGTTCTGTACGGGCACATGTCGTTTCATCTCATCGCTTTCTTACATGTGGTCTATCCTGCTTTGATTTCCTTAACCAGAATAAAAAAATGCTGTTATTTGTTGTAATAAAAAAAGATAAAAAAAAGTTGGTGAAGTATCGTCACTCCTGACATCAGTGTCAATTATTAATTTAAGGTGCGGATTTTTATTTTGTTAAAGAAATATCCAATAAATTTCATGTTGGTGAAATCCAAGAATATTTTATGGGTTAAATTTACTTTGACAAACGCTTTTTAGGTTGTTATATTAGCGTGTTTGAATTTTTTAATTTTAAACAATTTATAATAAAAGAGAATTGCTATATATCACAAAATAAATTTGTGAAATGCCTCTCAAATGAGGTCGGAGGCAGTTACATTTATATTCAACTTCTTATTACAGCATAAATAACTGCATGCGATAATTGAAAGCAAAGCAAATCAGTTAACACTGCGATTAGTTTGATTGAGAAAAAGTAATTTTTTTTATTTAGTTATTTTTTTTAAAAAAATTATTTTTTAAAAAATTAATTATATTTGAGTATTTAGATTAATTTGTAAAAAAAATTATTTTCATAAAAAATTATTTTAGTACAAACTACATAATATGAATTATTTTCATAAAAAATTATTTTTAGATGAATTATTTTAACTATATTTTAATGAAAGAAACATTTCTTATAATGACATTGGTTCTAATGATTCTTCATCTAAATATTATAAATAAAATAATTTTATATTTTTTTCATAATTTATTATGTAAAAATAATTTTTTCGTATTATTCAAACGAAATAAATTATCTTAAAATTACTTTTAAATAAACATACTAGAACAAAAATAAATTTTAATTATAATTAATTTTTATAATAATCAATTATATATATAATTAATTATCAACATAATTTATTTTTTTCAACTTTTCAAAACACACTCTATATGTATTTGTACGGCGCTTCACAAATTTTTTTTTGAGCTGGCATTTCACAATTTTTTATTAGTAGGATTTAGTTTTTTTTTAATAATTGAAAGCTCTCTAAAAGAATTTTTAAAAATTATGTCTTTTGTATATAATATCGATTCATCGTCATATCATACATGTAAAGAAATTGTCCTACATGTAAGGGTAAAAGTTATTGGATTTGATGGATTAGGACCCTTGCAATTACAAAAAGAATTGTAGACGATACAATTCTAATCTAATGATTGAAATTTGTTGTATTATATTTTTTTATTAACATTTTATATCACAATTAAAACTGTTTTATGGCTAAGGTTCTGTGTGGGGGATCAATTTTTGGTTTTAATTTAAATTCTTAATTTGAATATTAATATTGATTATTTTTATTTTATTGATATATTCAAATTTTATAATTAATATTATTATGAGATATGTAAAAAGGGTGGCTATTAACATTCTTAATTGTCTATTTACACTATATATTAAAAAATCATAATTTTAGTTTCTTATTTCATAAAGTTATAAGTGGTTAATGAGTGTAAATAGATAATTAGGAGTTAGTAAACTTACTTATGTAAAATATATAGGATAATGTTTAGTTTGTTTATATTTTTATTTTCAATTAATATATTTTTGTTAATAATTACAAAATACTTTTGTCCTATCTCTATGGGTAGTCTTACATTTTAGTTGACTTTATGGGTGCGGTTTTTAATATGTCCTAGATCTTCTTTGTTATATATATATATATATATACATATATATATATATATATATTTATATAAAACTTTTATTTTCATCTTATTTTTTATTTTTAAAGTTTTGTGAAGGAAAGAGTTGTGGGTTAACAATATTATACATGGTTAGATTGTTATTTGAAAGTTTAATGGATTGCAGTTTTATCCCAATAAGTCATAACAAATCGCATAATGTTGCTATGATATTTATATGCAAGTCATACAATGGATATGATTTTAATCGATCATAAATAGGGTTGCAAAATTTTGTCTAGTATTTTAGGTGAAGGTTCTATGTTATTGCTAAAGTTAACTATATCCGTGTCATAAAGATTTATGTCCAAAGTTTTACATTAATAATTAACTGTCTAATATAATTCTTCTCTTTTATAAATTTGGGATCGGCTATGTAATAATTTTGACCTAGGCAAAATTGCTAAAGTTTACTATAATACTTGATAATTCAATTAAGTAGGAAAAAAAACTGAAAGTAGGAAAAGGAAAAGAAATTTTTATTTTTTATTTTTAAAATGAAAAGACTTCTTGCACAGATAAATAATAGATATAATATTAATATTAATATCTACAAATGAACCCCGAAATAAAGCTTTGTAGCATAACATGTAATTGGCTTTATTTATTTGTATACTGGAGATATGCCTATATAAGGTAACCTCACATTTCTGACTTGTTAATGATAGAATATCTTTGACTTGTTTTTCACCTCATTCGTTGGCGTTTATCCTTATAAGAGTCACCCTGCATGAAACATCTAACAGAAACTTCTGATAAGAGATCAGCATTTGTTCGGACCAAGATCCCCTGCAAAAAACTACATGGGATCACGGTGCTGTACACGATGAACCCATTGTCTTTAGGTCCATTTATGGACCAATTGATTTCAGCCGTTAGATATGAGAAAAAAAAAGGTTGGACAGTAGGGATTGAATATGGGTCACCTGCTTTGTAGGTTACTGAAGATGAAAAAAAATTTCTACAAGAGGCTCATCTTTTTTTTTTTTTTGGTCTTTTGGGTTTTATTTTATTTTATTTTTTTTGTATTCAGTTAAAGTTAGTCACCATGAAAGTGCGGTGTTCACAGGTTATCTTGGAAAATTGCTGCCAACTTTTGCCCCTTTCAGTCCTGAACCCATTGAAACTAAGATTGACAAAAAAAATTTATTAAATTTTAATCTATCTAATCTATCTATATTAAAATTAGTCTAATTCATCTAATTAAAATAATATATTTTATTATATTAGATTTAATGAATTAAATTTAGGTATTGATAATTAGTAATTCAATCAAAACATACATTAGATATCTAGTTAAAAATCAATCTAATGAATATTCAATGTATTTTATATTTTTTTTCAACATTTTTACTTTCATTAAAGTCCAAAAACCTATAGTACAAAACGTTGAGTGTCAAAATTTTTACAGAAATTTTTTTTAAAAAGAGAATGAAAATTTTTAGATATAATTTTTTTTAAATGAGTGAATTAGATATTCATTCATCTAATTTATTAAAATAAATTAATAAATGAATTGAATATTCATCCGTTAAATTAGGTCATTGATGAATTGAATATAATATTAAACATTTTGTAATGAATCTTAATGCTTTATGTTAAATTTATTCATTAAGATCCAATCTAAAATCAAACCAATCCAATCAATTTTCACCCCTAATTGAAATCATATATCCTTCAAGATTTGCAGCGACACATAATTCCAGGTATAACTCATTGACAAGGTCCTAATTACTTTGCTTACTTCCCCTCCACTGGTAGCATTGCAGCATTTTTGGGTGAGATGCTTAGAACTAGACTGAACATGGTTGGGTCCAATTGGGTGTCATCCCCCAGCTGGAACCGAGCTAGAAAATATTGTCATGGATTGGCTTGGCCAGATGCTGAAGCTCCTCGAGGTTTTTCTTTTATCAGGCCAACGTGGATGTGTATTGTTAGGGACAACTTGTGAGGCCATCACAAGTTGCGATTTGTCCAGATCTAGTTATTACAAGTTATTTGTGTAAGCACCATTATTTGTCCAGATCAGGTGACCAGATCTTTCAAGTAAGCGCCATATTTAACCATTTCCCAAAACAAACAAACAAAAAAAACTGCAAAAAAAAGAAAAAAACGATTATTACCAGTTATCTTGAGGGTCCATCATAAGAGGCACCTGGGATCACAGCCATCGATTTAACTTTAATGCTTGGTAATTTTAATGCAAAGAAGATAGAGGAATTTGTTTGAAGGGCTGGATTTCTAACTGCAAAGCCTGCAGAAAATGCAGGTGATCCATTTCCCATTTGTTCATATCTTACAATTACATTTACACAGAACAGCACATCATAGCATATCTTGTTGACGCCGTTATAATAATGCAATTCAACAAGTACAAAACAATATCAATCACCACTACTACAACAAACTTTCGAATTTCCCTAAGGACCAATTCCCTAACTACAAAACAACAGTAATCCCCACTGCTACAACAAAATTTTTGATTTCCATCAACACCAATTTCCTAACTGCTCTTTCAGCTAAACATTTTCAAAATCGGTTAATTTCTTGGCGTGCCAGTCCTGGTGTTACATGCTATGTAATTGATATCTACAAATCACTAAATTTTCAACTAAAGCCTCTCGTTATGGAAGTATGGCCTACTTTCCTTTCGTTCTTCTTCTTTTGATTTGGGGATTTTGTGAACGAGCTACATTCTTCCCAGATTTATGAACAGATTTCTTGCTTTTCCGAACAATCCTTTGTGCCAATGCCTTAAGCGGAATTGTAACATCCAAAGGAAGAAGCACCTCTTCCAACTCCTGCCAATCAAGATCTTCAGAGTCACCATCTTCATAGAGAACCCTGTACCACCCAGAATCTTTGTCAAACTCTGTTACTGTGCCTGAGAAATACCTTCCCATAAACCACTTTAGAACTTCCCTCCCTTCCAACCATTCACCCAAACCCAAAGGCCTATGTGTTTCAAAGGTGATTGAAGCATTCCGGGCACCGATAGTGCTGTCACTGGCAATTATGTCAGGCACCCCATTAATTACAATAGCAGGTTCTCCTGGTAACTCATAAACCCCTGCTGCTGAAACATTTGATTCCTGATGATCTCCTCTCTCTTCCATTTCAAAAGCTCTTTTTGAGAAACCTACATCAAAACAGTAAACAATTAAACACTCTACAGCTTTAGGGAGATTGTATCTCAGATCATGATTCATGAACATGAGGAAACAAAATTAGTGTTTGACAAAATTAATCAAAGAAATGAACAGATCATATAAGAGGTTTGAGTTGTGCAAAATCGTCATTAGAAGCCTAGACAGAGTATTCTAACATGTTTACTTACAACTTAGAATATTTCTCATGGTTATAAAAAAAAAAGCTGGTTCAACTAATAAAAACAAACTTACATAAATAACCTGAAATTATGCAAACCCACCAAATCATCATTTTGTTTTCCATTCACAATAAGAGCCTGCAACCTCCTTAAATCAGGTCTAGATTCTATATTAGAATATACATTATATTTAATGCATTACTGTCAGATTACAGAAGCACTCAAATTGCAATTAGAGTGAGCTATTAACAGATAGACAGTAAGTGAAGAGTCAGTAACTAATTGGTTTCACAAATTGCTTCTAACTCTTGCAGGATGTGGTGAAAGTCCAAATTTTTAAAGCCTTAAGAGTACAAATTGTAGCCACTACTTTTCTCCTTTTGGGATTTTCTATTATCCTATTTTCTTTTCCCTCACATTGTAAGTTCTTTGATCTTTCCCCTCCCTATGACACGAAGTTAATTTTTGTGTCAAGGATGAATTAATAGGAAAAGAACGCAATATTGTACCCTATCACAAGATACTGTTGCTATATTTCGATTTCGCGAGTATCCGAAACGAACCTGCGAAGGAATTGCGATCTTCTGCTGTGTCGTTTCGTGCATCCAAATATGGGTATTTCAAAACGCACTATTTCTTGCTCCTCGCACGCACGACCTCTCGTGAGTGTAACGAAATGAAGGCTGCAACTCTGAAAACCCTAACACGACGGAGGAAGAAGACGACGATGATTCGGTAAGCGATTTGGTCACAGTCACACATATCCTTCCCCAGTTTAACGCACCGTTCCACTTGTACGGTATTTTTTCTTTTTATTTATATAAATTCATATTTTTTTAATTACAAAATAATTTAATATTAGGTTCATAGATCAATTTAAAACTTTTGAAAATATAAGAATATAACTAGAAAAATTTAAAAATATGCGGATCCAATTATAAATTTTTAAAATGTGTAAGGATCAATTTAAATAATTTTAAAAAGTATAAAAATTTACAAATTAATTTAACCTAAATCAATTTATAAATCAATTCAAATTTCATTTTTTATAATAAATTCTAAATATGATAGTTGATTTATAAATTAACTCAATTTAAATCAAAATTTAGAAGATTCTTAACATTAAGGGAAAGGAATTTGCTGGCCAAGCATATATATAAGTAAGAGTGTTCATGATCCAACTCAACTCGATCAAAAATTAATTTTGTCAAGTTGAATTCTTAAAATTTAGTTCATTATATTTTTCCAGTTGAGTCTAGCTACACTTCGAATTAGCCAATTTAACCTATGAATATATAATACATTGAAACTTATAATTTTATAAAAACTAATAACAAAATATATGACTTCTTGACTTAATTTAATATTTTTTTCATTAATATAATTTTATTTCAAAATATATATTATATAATTTTTATTTTATATTTTTAAATTTTTATAACTTAATTATATATAATATTTAAATTTTTATATTTTATTCAAATATCAAATTGGTTTGATTTCTAATTAAATTATACTCAAATCAAATTTGAATCTAAAAATTAGGTTCAATGTCGAGATCAGACCAGGATAAACCCGGCCCATGAGTACACTTATTTAATTTGTAAGAGTAAAACAAAACATGTTGCAAAGTTTTTTTTTTGAAAAAAATATTTTGTGTCTTATATGGTTTTTTCACATTCTTTAGATATAAAACTAAATTATCATTCACAGTACATAGTTGCTCTTCCCACAAGTATTTTTCCGCGTACATTAACTTTTTCACTTTGCAAAAGTCCTCTAATTACTAAATTTAAACTTACTTGCCACTTGACTCATCTCATATATACATGTTCCAAAAAGTTTGGTAGCCGCTTATATTGCAAAAGCAGCTATTTATAATAAAAAATAAAAAGCTAACCTTTCAACTTTCTAAAAAAGCAGAACATGTTTTTATTTAATCATGTATTTAATTACTTGGGAGTACAATATATTTCATTTCAATATTCCATATTATTTAAATTTTTTAAACATAAATCTTGGTCTTGGATTAAAAATTAATATACACAAAAAAGGAAAGAGTAATGTTTGTTAGACATCAAATTTAGCTCACATCTTTATACCTACTAGAGTAGAAACTTCTAGAATGTAGATGTATACAAAAGTTTTGGTAGGAACAATACTAATTATATGGTAAAAATTATGGAAATATAAAACTAATGAATTGTAACTTAAATAATATTTTTCAGTCTCACTAAATATGAAAGTTGTTAAATCTTTTGGATCAATTAATTTCAAATTTATGACATACTTAAAATATATAATGAATTATAGAGTTATCTTAAAAAATGTTAATGAAGTTGTCATGTCATGATTGAAAGTTTGAAAGCGATTTTAATGAGGAAAATATATTATTCCTATCCCGCAGTAGTCGTTCACGTATCAGTATTAATGGAGCAAGTACACGCACTAGAATAATTAGGAATAGGAGCCCCTCTTTATATATATAGAATAACTAAAATAGACTAAACTTACCCACTATGATAAGTTCATGTACAAGACTCATAAACAAAACCAACATATGAGCAATGCTCAACAACAAGTCCAATAATAATACTGACCACAATTTTGGCTAAACAAAATGCTCTAATAATTTTGATATCTAATTAATCTGGATTTTATAAAATTATAATATGATTTATACTACTTCATATAAAAAAAAATTCTAACATTCTCTCACTGAGATAACATAAGTCATATTATATTATTTCAATAAGAAAATAACTCTCTAGATTAATCATACAATATGTGGCCACAATATGATGTCAAAATCGAGTCAACACTCTCAATAACTGGTTCAAAATGAGACTACAACTATCTCAACAATGCAGAAAATCATACTAGAAGGAGTATTAATATCATACATGCAATATATTCATATATCGGTAACCCAACAAAATGTGGTATATGAGTAATGAGAAAACATATCAAAATTGCATGTCAATATGTGATCAAGGCGCATTTCCTAACAAAATGGCCCAAGCATTTGCCTAAGATATTTTTTGAGAATTAACAAACATCTCAGCACAATAACAAAATGAGATTAAGTCCAAAATGTCTTCATAATATGCTATAATACAAATAGATAAAACTGAACAGATAATAATAGTAACAATATTATATGACAATGATAATAATAGCAATATAATTATTTAAGGTCTCGAGGCATAATAATAAAATGAGGTCATAATAAAATACAAAACAAACTCTCACTAACCCAAAATATCAAAAGATCTCATTATACACATATGAGTTACATGATTAACAAAAAATTTTAATAGCTAAACATTTTGTTAGAGGATCTACAAACATAACTTCTGTAGGAATATACTCGACATGAGTTAGAAATTTCTAAATCTTCTATCTAACAAACATGTATTTTGTGTCAAAATGCTTCGAGCGCTTAGAGCTCTTATTGATTTCAGAGAAATATACTACGACAGAGTTATTATAACAGATAGTAATAGGCCTGTAAATTGTAACATTCTTTTTTAGCAAGTTAGACTTGTATATAGTCATAAGGTACTATAATACTTGTTTAATATATCTATTAATTTTTAAGATGTTTTGAGTTAATTTAGACACTTTGTCGTAACACAAATTGTGCAAAATGATTATTTTAACTCAGAAAAATAGCATAAACGCTAAATCAAAAGAAATAAATAAAGAAAATTTTGTTAATAGGTCACAAATGTGTGAAAGAGTATGTGGTTAAATTTTGAGGACAAACGAAGTCAATTTGGTATTTTTAAGGACACTATAGAGGTGTTTTAATATTGGATTGAAAAATAGTAGATATGAAAATTCATGAAAATGATGAAATAATAATTTAGATAAATCTTAAGATTTATTTCATAGTTGTTGGAAGTTGAGAAACTTAATTTAGTAAAATCGAGGTGTTTTTAACAGATACAAAGTTTGGTGAAAAGACCAAAGTGCCCTTAATTCTTATCTGTTAGAAGTGAGATTTTTCTCACTTCCTCCCATCTCTCCCTCGTTGCTTCTGTTGCTGAAATGGAGAGAAGAAAAGGAGAAAAGAAAAGAAAGAAGGGAAGAAAGGGGGAGACAGAGACAAAAACAAGAGGAGAAGAAAGAAGATCAACCAAGAAAGAAACAAGATCAAGGGCTATGGAAACTAAGGTAGGGGGTTTTCTCTATTTTTCTTTCCAACCATGATTTTCTTCCAAAGAGATTTTTGGATGAGTTTGTGTGAGATTATGACTTGATAAGGAAAGATTTACGGTTTTAAGCTTTGATTATGAATAAAGTTTTAAGCTTTGCTTTAGAATTTTATGCTGGATTGGAGATTCAAAAAGGGGTATGAAACCCTTGATGGTTTTGTTTCTTTACAAGCTGTTTTGCGTGGTTGAATAAGTTAGTTTGATGTTGTGGTTGATGATTTTGAGTTTGATTTGTGGAAGTTTGAGATCTGGTACCAAAAATATAGGTTCTGAGTTCTGATATGAGCGCCTAGGCGTCACGAGTGGAGCGTCTGAGTGTCCAAAACCCAGAAATCAAGTTTCTGGACTCGTGCTGAGCGCCCAAGCGCTCATAAAAGGTTCCAAGAGCAACTTCTTTTTTGTTGAAGCTGGGCTATATGTCTAAAGCCATGCAAGGATGGTGCATTAATTGGAGAGGATGGTAACAACTCAAAAACCTTTATTTTGTTTGGTTTAATTCCTAGTTAACATAACTAGATGTGACTGAGTTTTAAATTTGTAATGGTTGAATTTCTGTTTCCTAGCTAGCTAGCAAATGAGATAAAAAATTTGCTATATGCAATTGAGAAAAAAATAATTTGTATACAGAAGGTAAGAAGCCTTTCTTCGACTGGCTTGGGAATCTATATCAGTTAATTGTTATAGGCCCAATATGGATGCTATAAAAGTTTTGTTTATAGAAAGTCCATGGTTGGCTGATCATGTAGTTGTATATGTATTATATCAGGATTATGGTTAGTTTCACTGAGATGCAATATCCAGGTGGTGTTTGCAACTTGAATGTCTAAATAATTGTTGGTCTTGTCCGTAGGAATTTACCTGTGGTGACTCTTTTTTACCATTGATAAACAACTGCATAATTCAACCCCCAGCACCCCCTTTCTCCTTTTTGGGACATTTACTCATCATTCTTCTCTAGTTCCTGCATTGTAATATGTTGTTACTTACCTTATCACATGTCAGGTATGACTTCCCTTGGAATCCCACAAAATATATTCCATTTTATGGTGGCGTTGAGCATCATGATTACCATCATTATGTTGGAGGACAAAGCCAAAGCAATTTCGCTTCAATTTTCACATACTGTGATTACATTTATGGAACTGACAAGGTTATATCATGATTCTTGAATTCTTTAGCTACATAAATATCTGCATAGTTTTTTCCACATGTAAAATTGATTTGCAATAATTCTACTTTTTTATGTCACTAGGTAATAGGTATCAGAAGAAAATACTTCGGAAGGTAAATTTATAAAGCTAAGTCAATCTTCGAAAAATGTGATTGCATGTTGTGGCTTCAGTTACCTTAACATTTTATTTTACTCAAATTCTTTAGCCATTTTTCTTTTTGTTTTGGACTTAATTTATTTAGGTGTACAATTTGTAATAATGGTTTTTTTTCTCTTCCTTTTTTTCCCTCCACCTAATTGCTGCTTCGTGGATTGATTTAGTTGAAGGAAGAGTTGACAAATGGCACTTAGCAGAATAGAGAATCATACAAGACATAGGATTATAAATCTGACTAACTGGGAGATAGCAGCATCCTAGGTGGTTTCAGAGTGTTTTGCATATCGACTCTTTGGAACTACTGTAGATATATCTCTACTGGTGGTAAAATAGATGTCTTTGGTTAGCTTGAGGTTGGACATTAGTAGAACAGGGCTTTACAAATCGGTATTTTGTGTTAGAAGAGGGAGTGGGGGAGGAATTTCTTTTATTGTGATGTTTCTGAATTCAAACTTTTGCTATTGGTTCATATTGTGCTGTAAGCTTTTACTAATGCTTTTCAAAGATTTTAACATTTTTCTTAAAATTTAATGTTATGAGAAAAGCCTTGCACAATTTTTGCCGGCCATGATAAAAGGTGCTAAATGCATGGGGTTGGCAATTCTTGAAATAGTTTTGGTACTCATAACAATTGTCGATAAAAGAAATATTTTTTATTGACAATAAAATGGGTCTTTATCGATAACAACAAAGGCTGTTAATGATATGGAAAAAGACAAATTTGAAATTATTTTAGTTGTCATTACAATTGTTGGTAAATAATTATTGCTAAAAAGACATACTTTTACTGGCCATTAAAGAGGTCTTTACTGACACTTTATATAATGGTCAGGAAAATCTTTACCGATACTGGATATAACAGTAAATAATTAATTATTGATAAAGGTTTTGGTTGTTATTGTGTCATAAGACATATTTATTATCGTTAAAAGAATTTTTTGTTGGAGTCTTAATAGATAGAGATGAAAAAAAATTGAAATGTGGATGTCATATGGCTACAGCAAGTAGAGTCAGTACCATATAATATTACTTGGTGTGGTTGATAAAACAGAATAAGTATTACCAGAATTGGATAGTAGACGTTTAATGAGGGAAACAAGATCATTAGTAGAAAAGGTAGCTTGAGTGAGACTGAAGAATATGGGGATCCATTAGTAGCAATAGCAATAAGCACATACTTAGAAGACATGAGGGAGAATTCTCAATCAAGTGTCCTGGGTCTTTACAATATATGTAACATTTGTAACAAGCACAAACTTAGAAGAATTGAGACGAGGTTGAAAACCTGTTCTGATCAGACATTAGAGGACATGTGAGATAATTCTAAATCAAGTGTCTTGGGTCTTTACAATATCTGCAACATCTGAGGACAGTGAACACAACTGAAGAAGACTGAGCAATGTCCAATTTCTCCATTATACCAAGGAAAAACGCAAAAACTAAACTTTTGAAATGGCAAACAGAACAATGAATAATGACGATCTGGAATAGTGTCTGAACAGATGTCTGAAACGGTGTTTGAACAAAGGTCTAGAGCAGAAAGATTGGACCGAGAATCTAAACTCTCTGATACCAAGTTAGAAATAGAAACATGAAGACAAATATTAATAAATTTGTGTATATTTCTAAATGAATGTATACAGGAGTATTAACCTCTATTTATATAAGAAAACTGATGTACAAAAAAAGAAAAATAATAAAGTATAATTATCTACTAAATCAATTACAATCATCCTTAAAATAAAATTGTAATTAATCATAATATCAACCATAATCAATCACACTAATAGTTTTCGTGGTTGTACTTTGTAAAGGCTTTTGATACTATATTACCACCTACACCTACCTCCACTTCATGAAGGTAGTGGGGAGGTTTGTGTTGCCTAGTGGAACGTTTAACAGGTTGGGAGTATCACCACCAACACCTACCTCCACTTCATGTGTTCTACACACACACACAGCCATGCATTCAGCCAAGCAGCCCACGATAATATTCTAGCTCATAATGCACCTGGTGTTACTTGATGGAACTGATTAGTTATTTATCTATGTTGTATTATTAAGAAAGAACTTAAGAAAATTTTTTGTATTGAAAAACTGATTATAAAACAGAATGATATATTTTTTATATAGAAGCTACAACTAACTTCTAAGTTAACTAACTTAACTAATTATCTGATGCATAACTAACTTCTAACAGTAATTCTAATTGCATAAATAATGTGCTGGTACTGATTTTAATAACAACTATCTAAGGTTAAATACAAATGCTAAAACTCCCCCTCAAGGTGGGAAGTAAATGTCAATTGTTCCCATATTGCATAATAAAGTCTTCAACAAAGGAGCTGCTACTAGTTTGGTGAGAACATCTGCAATTTGATGAGTAGGTTTCACATGAACTAATCGGATCATGCCATTATTAACCTTTTCATGGATAAAATGACAATCAATTTTAATGTGCTTGGATGTTTCATGGAATGAGGGATTGGAAGCAAGATGTATAGCAACTTGATTGTCACAAAAAACTAGAGTTGGATTAATATCAATTTCGAAGTCTTGCAACAGAGAAGTGATCCAAGTAACCTCACTAGTAAGGCTGACCAAAGCTCTATATTCTACTTCTGCAAAGGATCTGAAAATTGTATGTTGTTTCTTAGACTTCAATGAGATCAATGAATCTCCCAAGAATACACAATGGCCTATGGTTGACCTTCATGTGTCAATGCAATTTCCCTAATTAGCATCTGTATATGCTTTGAGATGCAAGGAGGAAGATGATGAAAATAGTAACCTTTGTCCTGGAGTGGATTTCAGGTATCAAAGTAAGTGATGAACTGCAACTAAATGAGTGGTTCGTGGAGCAGCCATGAACTGACTGAGTTTGTTGACTGCATAGCAGATGTCAGGCCTAGAAATAGTCAAGTACAAAAGCCTACCAATGAGCCTTCTGTATTGAGAATCATTAGACAAAGGATCACCAAGTGAGTTTGAGGTTAACATCCATATGCAGTAAGGTTGGTTTGCAATCCATGAACCTTGTGTCTTTAAGAAGTGTCAAGGTATAATTCCTTTGAGATAAACAAATACCTTTCTTAGATTATGCAATTTCCAAACCAAGAAAATATTTTAGGTTACCAACGATTTTTAATTTGAACAATTGCTGCAAAATTGTCCTAACGTGAGTAATAGCAGCTGGATTCTTGCTAGCTATAATTATATCATCTACATAGACCAGCAAGGCTACAAAGGATTGACCTGAACTAATGTGAAACAGTGAGTAATCTGACTTGGATTGTTTAAAACCATGTTGTAGCATAGTAGAAGAGAATTTGTTGAACTACTGCCTAGAAACTTGCCTTAGACTATAAATAAATCTATTTAGCTTACAAGCCATATGCTGCCTCTTAATTTTGTACCCAAGTGGCAGTTCCATGAACACTTTTTCAAAAAGTTCACCATTAAGAAAAGCATTGTTTATGGCAAGTTGAAGTAATTGCCAACCTTTTACAACAGCTAAGGTAAGCAACAATCAGATAGTAGTGAGCTTTGCAACAGGAGAAAATATGTCTAAAAAATCTACACCAGCTTATTAAATGTAACATTTTGCCACCAATCTGACTTTTAGCCTATCTACACTGCCATTAGATTTTCATTTTACTTTGTAGATCCATCTACAACCAATAGTATGCTTGCCCTTTGGAAGAGGAACAACATCCTATGTATGATTTGCTTCCATAACAGAAATCTCTTCCTGCATGGCTTGCTGCCATTCAGGGTATTTGACAGCTTGATGATAAAATTGAGGTTCATAAACACTTGATACTTGAAGAGTAAAATGTCTATAACTAGGGGAGAGTCGATCATAGGACAAGTAATTGGTTGTAGGATATATAGGAACAAAATTACATTTATACTACTTAAGATAAGAAGGTGGTCTAGAAGATCTAGATGATTTTCTCACTGGTGGAAGAGGATGAGAAGATTGGACAGGAGCAGTATTCTGAATAAAATCTGAATTGAGTTGTGGTGCAGGTAATGAGATTGTATCAGGAATTGGTAATGGATAAACTACATCAGGAAAATGATCTACTTAGTCATTATGTGGTGTTAGGGTATGAAATGGAAAGGTATTTTCATGAAAAATCACATCCCTGGAAATAAAGAATTTTCTGGTTTGGATGTTGTAGAGCTTGTAACTTTTATACCCAAGTGGATAGCCAACAAATACTGAAGGAACAGCTCATGGTGTAAATTTGTCTATTGTGGAAATAAGAGTGGAGGCAAATGTTAAACAACTAAACACTCTGAATGCTGAATAGTTAGGATCCTTGTTGAACAGCAACTGATATGGACTGTGTTGCTTCAGCAGTGGAGTTGGAGTCTTATTTACCAAAAACACTGCAGTCTGCAAACAATCACCCTAAAAAACAAGTGGTACCCTGGATTGAAAGTATAAGGCTCTTGCAACATTCAATAGATGCTGGTGTTTCCTTTCCACTACGGCATTTTGTTGAGGTCTCTCAACACAACTAAATTGATGAAGTGTGCCTTTTTGTCTCAAAAAATCAATTAACTGCAGTTCTTTAGCATTGTCTGATCGAAACTGCTTGATTGACTTATGAAAATGAGTTTCAATCAAGGCAAAAAATTGCTTAATCAAAACTGATGCCTCTGACTTGTTTTTCAGCAAGTATATCCAAGTAAATCTAGTGTTGTCATCTATGAATGTGAGAAAATATTGCTTCCTATCATAGTTAGAAGTATCATAAGGTTCCCAAATGTCACAATGCACCAAATCAAATGCAAGATTATTATTAAAATTGAAAGATAACCATTTTTGTTTGGATAAAGGATAGATATTACAGTGATTACTAGAAGAAGAACTAGGAATAGAAAAACGAAACCTATCATTCAAAGTGTGTAAACATTTAGAAGATATGTGTCTTAATCTAGCATGCCAAATGTCTGTATGTACTTTATTTACAATAGAATTTGAAACTGGACAATGACAAATTTTGTTTATAACAGAAACAGATGCAACAGAATCTGGAAGTGTGATTGGGGTAGGCTTGTAGACATAAAGTTCTTGAACCAAATCACCCTTGCCAATCATCTTCGAGAGGCTACTGTCCTATATGAAAAAAGAATTATCAGTAAAAGTAACTGATAAATGAGAATGAACTAATAAAGCACTAACAGAAATGAGATTGACATGGAAAGATGGTATATACAAAACATTATGTATGACAAAATCAGGACTAAGAGAAACAGTCCCTGTAGAATGCACAAAAACAATGGATTTATCTGGTAGTGTGACAAATGAATTTGACAATGTAGTATGACTAAGAAAATGGTCCAGAGAATAAGCAATATGGCTTGTTGCTCCAGAATCTAGAATCCAAGATTGAGAAAATTCTGATATAACAGAAAAGGAACATAGGAATGAAAATAGGATCATACCCTCAGAACGATCTTAAGGAGAAGAATCAAGAATTGGCTTGGCTGCCTGAGACATTTGGGATGACAACAATGAGATTAACTGTTGATACTATGTTGTGGTTAACATAGAAGAACCATTTGGAGATGAAGTTGTAGAATCTGTGACTTGATGCACAGTTACAAAACTTGAGAATTTCTTATTTGTACCCAAAGGGATATCCATGAATGCGATAACATTTTTCCATTGTATGGCCAATCAATCCACAATGAGTACAAGTAGGTCGATCCTTCTTATCATTCTTGGATCTCGGGTTGACAACATCCTTTGAATTTGCTAATTTTACAGCAAAGACAGCCTGAGAATCAGGATTTTTAGCAGATGGAAGACCAATGTCATGCTGCCTCTCATCTTGAACAAGTAAGGAATAAACCTTTGTAATTGATGGCAATGGATCCATCAAGAGAATCTGGCTATGAACCTGAGTATAAGTATCATTCAATCCCATGAGGAAAACAAGAACATATTCTTATTAAGCATGATCAATGAGTGATCTAGCACCACCACACGTGCAATTACAGGTTGGACGAAAATCATTGAGTTCTTCCCAAGGTGCTTTCAGTTTTGTGAAATACTGATTCACAGTCAAAGAACCTTACTGTAGGTTAATTAACCCTTTCTTTAATTGATAGATTCTTGGAGTATTTCTCTATTGAAATCTATTCTTCAAATTCAACCAAATTTCTACAACAAAATTAGCATATATAATGCTTGCCACAATTTCTTTTGAAACTGAATTGAGCAACCAGGAGCTAACAATATTGTTGTTACGCTCCTAGGAAGAAAGAAGCTACAAATTCTCATCTGCAGGTTTGAAAACTGTGCCATCAACAAAGCCAAACTTGTGCTTGGCGTTCAATGCCATTTTCATGGATCTACTCCATGAATTATAATTTTCTCCAGTAAGTGGCTGAGATACCAAGATCAGACCGAGAGAATCAGAAGGATGAAAGAAGAAAGGACTTGAAGAAGAATCATCAATGGCAGAATGGAAACGTGCCATGATAAGGAGGTAAAAAACAAGGATTTCTTGAAGAAGAAAGAAGAAAGATGAGAAGAACGAAGAACAAAGAGTTGCAGTGAATTAATTTCCTACTTATATCATATTAAGAATGAACTGAAGAAAATTTGTTTGTATTGAAAAATTGATTACAAAATATAATGATCTGTTTTTTATATAGAAGCTAAAACTAACTTTTAAATTAACAAACTTAACTAACTATCTAATGCATAACTAACTTTTAACAGTAATTCTAACTGCATAACTAATGTGCTGGTACTGATTTTAATAATAACTAAGTAAGGTTAAATACAAATGATAAAATGTATTAGTAACTGTAACACCCCAAATTTTCTATTTCTTAAACAGTAATTTTGACAGCTAACAGAATTTTACTGTTTAGTGATCTCTGTGTACTGTAAAATTATTTTGATTATTCTGTCAGCATATTTGATCATTTTAAGTGATTTACTGTGTCAAGAAAATAATAATTTTTGGGGTGAGAAAAATCTTTCTGTATTTATTTCTCTTGACTGTTAATTATTTTTAACAATCTGACTTGATTTTCATACATTTTCTAATATTTGTGATTTTTGTGGATGATTATGAATTTTTTTGATTATATGTGGGCCCAGGTGGTCTTAGGTGGGCCCAAGTGACCTTACGTGGGCCCAAGTGGGTCCCACAAAGTGAAAATTTTTTTACGCATAGAAAAATTTGTATTGTTTAGACGGAGACAGGAGATCTTACTAAACCTGAATCCGAAAACAATTTTAGAAATTTTCTTGTTTTTTTTTAAATCGTATTTAATTATCGTGAGCGATAAAAATACAAGAATATATTCTTTTAAGATTTTTAGTAGATAAAAATAGAAATTATATTGCTTAAGTCAATATTGGTGGTTTTGATATTTAATCTACCATTGATTTATTTAACGGTGAAGACTTGATCTTAATTTAATTAATAAGAAATAAATTTAATAAAGAAGATTGATAATCACCATTGATTTAATCAATGGTGTGAGAATAAACTTAGTTAGGCAAGCTTCAATATCAACCGTAGATTTAATCAACGGTGTAAATTTAATTATATAAAGTGACCATTTACAACCATTGGATTTGGAATTGATCAAGGGTGGAGATTTAGTCTTAAAAAGTGACAAAGACCATTTATGACCATTGGATGAAGAATTAATCAAAGGTGGAGATTTGGTCTTCTAAAAAGGTTATGACTAATTATAACCCTTGATTTAAAGTTTGAATGAGCAATTTAACCCTTTATTTTGAGACACATCTAATATAAAATTTAAAGGAAAAAGATCTAATGGATAGATTAAGTCTCCTAAAAATCAAAAGTCTACCTAAATCCTAACCATTGAATTAATCAATGGCTAGAAATGCTTCAAATAATGACATGAAAATTAACTGCAACTCCATGACAACTTTGCATGCATTATGAAGAGGGGGACGGTTGGAGATGCTTGGAAAGGAGGAGACAAATTGAGTAGCCTTTTTAGTGAAAAGAAAAGATGACAAAGTGGAAGACCATGTGTTTCAAGTGTGAACCCAAAATGGGATATTATTTCAAGTAAAACTCTTCAAACTCTCCAACACTCACACGGCAGCCCACTCACTTTGTGCATGCATTTTCACTTTTTCCTCTCACCCAAAAAGCTTCCATCTTATTCTTTCAAAATTCCAAGAACCAAGCAACCATTCCTTCATTCCTTTTTCTCTCCATAGGTTCGGCCTCCTCACCCAAAAACACCTTCCGTCACTTTTAATTTCATCCAACCATAGATCTTGAATCTACATGATATTCTAAGCAACTTTCATGTTGGAGACTTTCTCTAAATCATTCATCTTCATGGACTTCCTTCAAGATCAAAGTTATTGGGTTTTTGAGGTGAAGTATAAGAAGACTTCATTTCTTCTCTTCTTTTTCATGATCTAAACCATGTTTGATCCATGGTTCCTCTTAATCAAGCTTAGTATACTAATTTCTATGTATTTAATTTTGTATTTGAGAAGCCCTTGGTGGTGAAGGACTTGGAAAGAGAAGCAAAACAAAGAGTTTTTGATGATCTTCAAGAGGTAAGAGGAAGATCTATCTCACCAACCAAGTATGGTGGTGAGAGATGGTTTTATATTTGATGGATGGTGAATCCATGTGAGGATTCCAATCCATGGTCATGTAATAATTAATTTTATGTTTATGAGCTTTAATTTATTTTCTTATGCTTTGATTATTTTTGTCTATGCTTAATATGCTTTGCATGATTTTATGGCTTTGATAGTATACTTATAATATGCATGATGAGTATATGACATGTTTGTGATATTTATGATGAAATATATATATGTATGTCATGATGTGTGGATGGAAAGAAAACTAATCTTGGTCCCAATGGCCAAGGAAGAGTTACGGTTTTGATGCCCTTGATTTGGATCAATGTGAAAATTTTTCAATAACAAGGAAATTAAATTTTGATCCCTAGAATAATGAGAATTTTGATCAAGACACCTCAAAATAGGTGTTCACAAATTTATATTTTCATGAATGATGAAAATGAATGTTTAGAAAAATAAGAAAAATAAACAAAGAATTTATTTTTCAAAGAGTACAAGAACATGATTTTTGAGGAATTTTTTATTGATTTATTTTGTGTAAAAAATTTCTAAGTGCTTTACAAAACATGAGATTTAAATGAAAATAGCAATGATGATTTTAAGAATTAGTAAAGAAAGTGAAAAAGGATTTGCAAAGAAAATAAAAATGAATTTGAACAAATGGGTTTGGTTTTATAACCATAAGTCCTTCGATTTTGAAAATAAAATTTTAATGATTTTGTTTGTGTAAAACCATATCAATTTAGAAGAAAAAATGTTTTGATAATTTTTAATAGTCATGTCCACATTTTCGAAAGCTTGTAATGCATTGATTTTAATGAAACAAAGTGATTTTTCAAGTGAAAATATAATTAATTTAATACAAAGAATTTGAAAAGTTTTAATCGAAAGTATTTTAAAGACTTGAGAAATGATTTGGGAAAAATGAAGAATATAATGGTATTATGAAAATCTACTAACGTATAACTTATTTTTTAGTTTTGAAGTACGTTAGAAAATGTTAAGTTTTGAAACATTGATGGAAAGGTAATTTTGTGGATTATATTTGAAAAAGAATTTCTTGAGTAAAGAAACGTGGAAAAAGATTTTTTTGAGTAAGAAAATGTGAAAAATGAAATACAAAGTCATAATATTTTGAGAAAAGATGAAATGAAATTTTTGAAGGTTGAGAAATATTTTTCGTAATAGAATTGTGGTGAAAAATGATTTACGATCTTAAAAACATAATTTTTAAAATACATGGTTTGAAATACAAGAAAATATTTCTAAGTGTTTAAAAATATAGTAAAATATTTTTACGCGATTTGAAATGTTAAAATATTTCTACGCGATTTGGGAAGCATTTAAATATTTTACACTATTGAAAATATTATTGAAAAATTACTACGTGATTAAATAATGATAGAATATTTTTACGTAATTGTGAAAATGACAGAAAATCTTATGTGATTTGGAAAGTGTTTTAAATATTTTGAAAATGATGGAAAATGATTTACGCAACTTAAAAGAATGATTTTTAAGTTATGCGAGTTTGAAAATGGTGAAAAATTGTTACGCAATTTGAGAAATGTATATTTTTATGTGATTGAGAAAAACGTTAAAAAAAATTAAATACGTGATTTAAAAGTGCAAATGTATGTTAATTTATTTTTAAAAAAATGTAACATGTAAACGTTTTTGAATTGTAAAAATGTAACAAAATTGTTACGCGATTGTGAAAATACTAATAAGTGTTTTATGACTATAAAAACATGATAACATGATGATTACCGCCAAAATAGTGTATGAAAAAACTGTGAGAAAATGTCGAAAATTAGTTGCCTATGATTGGCTTTTGATGTATTTTATATGCATTGGAAAGAGATGCCTGTATTTCGTATTTGGGGCACTTTACGTATTGGAAAAAAAAATATGCGTTGAAGCATATGATATAAATTGAACAAATGAAATTGAAAAGTATGGCCCTTGTGGTTGGATTTGTACTAAGATATTAGTGCATTGTGTAAAATATATTTTGAAAAATTATGAGTTAAACCTGTGATTGATATTCTATCTATGATTTGATTTTTGGTGCATTATATATGCATTGGAATGGTCCGAGGACTGGATAAGGCTAATTGCCTAGAGGAACGTACACCTCTCGAGTGAGTGCGTGGCTATGCGTAGTGTAGGTCACTCGTTGACCTTGGGGGATCGGGTGTGCGGGTTGCCTACAAGTGGCGCGATGAGTCGCTTCATCAGTAACCGTGGGTTAGACCGACGCGACACACCGATGATCCTGACCGAGACACTATTCTTAATCAAGATCTGATAAAAAATGTCGTGTATATGCTAGATGTGCAAAAATCAAAATGAGGATTTTAGCACGTGGTCTGAGGCATGTGGTACCGACAAATCTTTTTGATCATTTCTCCGACCTGAGTTTTAGCTCCATGGAATAGGAAATCGAGTCTTGTGCATATGCATAATCTGAACATTTATATCTATATGATATATTAATTGAGGAATGTTTGCTATGACAATTATTTTGAGTACTTGGATGATGATTGAACTGATAAATGATTAGATGATGATAGTTGATTAATGCTGATAGCATGATTATGGTATGATCTATCTGTATGATATTACTGTTTGTGTTATCTCTCGTGAATCGCCATGTTGGTATTGGTACAGGTGATTTCACCTCTTTGTTATCCCGTTTTTTGTCGTGTCTCAGACTGTTAAAATCAAATAATAGGATCGAGTTGTCTTAGATATAACGGCAATGGATATTCTCGAGATTGGTGACAACAATAAGGAGTGGACATTCAGACTCGAAGGTGTCAGTGTTGATAAAGGAACAGATGTCCGATGCATCAATATGGACAGAAAAAGGAATAAGTATGTTAAAGTTTCTCGTTAACGTTGCATGCCTTATTAAGAGGACCACATCATGGGGTTTGCTACTGTCAAAAAAAAAAATAAGTCTATTAATTTTATATTTCTCTTTAAATTGTGATATTAATTGGTGTCAATATTGCATAATGAATAGTTGAAATATGATTTTTAATGTTACCTAATATTTTCAGTAAATTTATGTTTCAGTAAAGAAAAAATTTTAAAACCCATCCTTTATAACTCAAACTTTGTGTGAACTTCTTTTCAAATTATGAACTTTGTGAGTCGCATGTGATACCCTCTTAAAGAGGATGTTACAAAAGAATTAATTTGATTATTATGGTTGTGGATTAGTTACATGGAGTTAGTGTTGTTTGATTAATTTTCTCACAAACACTATTAGATACTGGTGCTCCAAACTTTCAGCAATAAGCAAATGATTATAAATTAAATTTGATGACTGTAAGCCTCAAATATGAAATTTACAAAATAAAATTCCAATCGATTAGGTAGTCTTTACGTTAATTAATAATTATTTATCTATATCAATACATAACAAGAAATTTTAATTTGAAAGTGTATTTTTTATTATGCAATTTTATAAATATTTATTATAGTTAATAAAGTAATTGTTTTAATATTTTCATGGTAAATATAAAATAACTTAATTATATAATTATTTAAAATTTTAATTTTTAATATTCTTTCACAAATAAAAATAATAAAATAAATTAACAGTTTGATACACACGTTAGCACTGCCAAGATTTACCATAAAGGAGGTAGGTAAAAGATTATCATATATTTTTTTTAAGGATGTATGCATTATTGACACTCTTTTTAAGGATGTCAAATTTAATGAGAGAAATGATAAAAAAAAGTATGATGAATGATATTAAGAGAAATATAAAAAGAAGTGTATACACTGCTAATAATAAAAATATTAAAACTGGATGAGATATACAATCTAATATAAAAAAAAATAGAAGGATCATTTAGTTTCAAAAGAATTTAGTATCATTTTAATTATCTCGAGCCGTATGATATCAAAGCTTCCAATGACATCATCACTATTTTTTTTTTCCCTCTGTAGTTAACGTTTCAAAGGCTGTAGTCAGAATTTCAAAAAGAATAGATTAGTATGAACTAAAATGATATTCACCCTTGCAGATGTTCGACCTTGCATTATTTGTCCGTGTTTGAAGTTTAAATAATTTTTTTAAAAAACATAAAAGTATGAGTAGGTGGCAGTAGTTTATATTATTTTTAGATCTAAAAGCTATTCCCAATGGAGCTATATAATTTAACGAGTTTTAGCTGGAAGGAGATTTTTATTTTATTTTAAATCTCTTAATTGATTTTCTTGGACAATTTTTAATAGCTTTCATAGTAATTAGATCTTCACATGTGGAATGATATTCATTTTTAATAAATAGACGATTTTTTTTCTTTTTTCCCCTATTTTTTGGTTTACATAAGAAGATAAAAATCCTTATACGCTCTATAATGGCAGGTGGCAGCAATATTATTAGCAATTGGACCCGGGTCTGTGACCCTATTTTGAATGGGAACTTCTTATTTTAAATATGTAAATCAATTTTTAATATATATAAAATTATATAGATAATATAAAAAATACAAATCTTTTTATTAAAATTACTTTACATATGTCAAAATTTAAGTTACATACTTAAAATAAAAAATTCTTACACAATAATTTCTCCCTATATGTGTCCCTTAAACAGAAATGAAGTGGTCCAGTCAAATAATAGAGGCGGAGGCTTAAAGTTCTTTCTTGCATCTATTTTTAGATGGGATAGGATTGCATAACTATAATGCAAGTTAGGTGGAAGTGTTGGATGATTGATCTGTAGCGCAAAATCAAGTAAAGACTGCCACTGCTAACACGTTTCTTTCTTGGAGTGCAATTCAAGCCTAATACGAAACCTCATAATGGTAATTTATGGTTCAATGTTATTTTAATGGAAACATTAAATTGAACTATTTCGCAATTATTGTCAGAATTGCATACATAATTTGGTATGATAATTACGACTTGGGCCTACTTGCCTGTTTTGTAAGTTGTACCCATAATTCCTTTCATGCTTTTGTTTTGATTGCTGCATATTTCTTTCTATCACACCCAACTATACATGGATCTGGGATATTTGTTATAGTAAAAAAAAATTCGTTCACAAAATGAGATAGGTTATCCTAAGCTGAAGGTCAATCTTTCCCTCTATGCGCCCTCCCCTCTCCCCTCTTAATTTTCACCAGGGGCAGAACTAGAGTCAAATAAATTTTTTTGGAGGGAGAAGGGGCGAAATTAAGCAATCTAAGCAATACAAGCTCAAACAATGGTAGGTGCGACCGTCCCTTAGAGCATAACGTGAGTCCACCCCTGATTTTCACGATCTCATTTCGAGCATTGTAATTATAAATGTATAAGGGCAATTGATTGAGAAAGTTCCCATTTTTTGGCCGCCTAAAGCCTACCAAACCTTGCTTATTGGTAATTATAAGCTTGAAGCTGTCTATTGTGATAATAAATAAATTCAGAGCCTTTTAAGTATTTTTTTTTTAGGAGAGGGGACGTCTATGAGACTACATAACATTAAGAAGTAATAATGGTAGGAGTTCAAGAACCGACTCATTCACTAACTTGATCATGCCTGAAGTTAATTGGAATGAGTTTAGATTTTAAAAATTAAACCTAGTATGTTTTTGAGTCAAGTTTGATTTATATTTTGAATCATCTCAACTTAATACGGTGTCTTAAATTATTTTAAAATTTATAATTTTTTTTACACTTAATTATAAATAATAAGATTTATTGACTTAAATCAATAATTTTTGTATAATATAATTATATATATATATTGATATTATTTGTTTTGAAACATATATTGTAAAAGTATATCTTAATTTTAATTTCTCATTTTTATAATTTTATTATTTAACTATACATAATGTTTAAGTTTATACATTATATTTATATATTAAGTTAACTCAATTTAGATTCAATCATTATTAAATCATGATCAGATCATGTTCAGATTCAAAAAATTAACTAAATATATTCGAGTCAAACCAAATTCGTCCCAACTAATCTCATATACACTCCTAATATTTACACATCTTTTTTATTATACAATTTTTATATTATTTTTTAAAATAATAAAATAAAATAAAAAACATTCTTCTTAATATACAATTTTTTTTCTCAAACTACTAAGGGCGTAAAAAAAAGGTGTAAGAAAAATGTCTTCACCAATCATTTCCCTATTAAGAGGATGAGAACTCAGAAGAGTCGAGAAAGATGAGAAAATTCAAGGTGATCATGTGGCTCTAATACAGTAACAGGAAGTGGAAGTGTGGAACTGTAGAAGATGGACAAATTGGGTTGAACTTAAAGAGGTTTTTGGCGAAATTTTCTTACTTTAAATATGAAAAAAAAATTAATATGAGTAAAGTTATATGGTCATATTAAACCTACACATTTCATTTTTAAAATTACTTTATATATGTCAAACACCAATTTTTATATTTAAGATAAACTCCTTCTATTTTTTTTTAATTTCTGATTGATCAAAAAAATATATTTAAGATAAACAGTTTCCACCCAAATGTTTCTCTCCATCTTATTCGTGCGAGTTCAAATTTTGAATCTTCTCATAACAAGAAAATAAAATGAGCTTTTCAGATTTCATATAACGTAGTACGCTAACCAAAAAATACGGCAGCGTTTATGTGTCTGTACTCTGTATATCACAGAAAACACTTAAACAATCTGTCTCTGTCTTTGTGCGCCTGCATTTCTCACGAGGTGTCCCACTCTATGAAACCTTTCCATGGCTTAAAAAGACAAAAACAATAGATTCAAAAACTTTAATTAATTTATTACCAAAAAGAAGACTTTAATTAATTAATTAAGCTAAATATTTTTTTATCGATGTTTTTTAGATGAAAAGCAGTAAACCAGCCTCATTGTTAAAATTTTAATTTTAATCTTTTACAAAAATAATATGTCTAACTTTGTGACTCCATGACTTGCCTCTTGGCCGTTGGGCCATTAATAAAAGCATTAGTACCCTAATCTCTTTGCGAAGAGGCTTTGTATTTTTGTAATAATTTAATGGGCCCGTGAATTTGTTAATGAGTTACCAATTATTTAGATTAGATTATAAAACAATTAATATAAAAAATTCAATTATAAAAATAAGTGTAAAAGCAATTGATAACAATAGGAATCATATTAACAAATTTTAGTGTGATAGATTTAAGCAATCAAGTAAATCGAATTGATAATATGTTATAACATTTAATGTTGAAGATTTATTTTAAAAGATATTTTGCATTTTTTTTATGATTGTGTAACTTAAATTGGAAGTGTATACTTTTTCATTATAATATAACTATATACAATGGAGACTATGTCCATGTTCATGTATAATAATTTGTAAAAATATATATTAAAAAATAAAGAAGTTTTAACATTTTTTTTTTATCATGATTGTATAGCTGAAATAGGAAGTATACTTTTTTTTATAATGATTATGTACCATAAAAAGAATACATCCAAGTTTACACATAAATTTTGTATAAATACATGTATTTATTAATGGCAGAGACTCAAAAGAGTAAGCCAATCATATCAAAGTCCATGCACGAAATTTTATTTAAATTCATGTATCTATTATGAACAAAGAATCCAAGGATTAAGTGATCACAAATTGAAAATTTATTCAAAACGATTACTTAAAAATGTTTTTTCATAAACAAATAATTCTAAAATATGAATATATATATATATGCTTGAATAAGATTTTTTAAAAAGAATCTAAAAAATAAATTTTATTTTTTTAATAATAAAAATGAGTTAATTTTTAAAATAATCAATTATTAAAAATATAATAAAAAATAAATTTATAATTAAATTCAAAAGTAAAATAACATCCATTTTTTATAAAAAAAATTAAAATTAATCAATTACTTTTATTATCTTGTAATCACTTTTTTAAAAATATACCCTCCTATACTATCTTATAATAGGATAGATTTAAAAAGTTATAACTTACAATCTATTAATCAAATAAAGAAAATTTTACGCATACACACAAACATATCATAATATACATTCATACAGAGTAAGTCTCATTCTCTAATAAAACTCATTATATATAAGTGTATATTGATGAACCTGCAAAAATTCATATTTTTACTGCTCAAAATCTTGCCATTCTCTTTTAATCTTTTTGATTGAGTTTATTCTCAAGTTTCTTTTATTTTTTTAGTTATTTTAATTTATGTTTTAATTGTGTGTTTTTATGTAATTTTGTAGATAATTACACATGGAGAAGACTGGTCATTTAAAGAAGCAGAAAATAATTCAGATTCAAGCAAGCATTGAGCGCTAGTTCTCATCATTGAGCGCGCAACATGCGCTCGGAGGAATCTTGTTTTAATGGGCCGCCGATAGCGTTGAACAAGGAGCGCCCGAGCGAAAGTGACGATTGCAGTATGCCGCACCGTAACTTTAGTGGGCCAAACCGAAGCGCCGAGTTAGCATAAGCGCCGAGCGCCGAACGCGTAATAGCAGCTCGTGAATTTCTTATAAATAAAAGTTATGCCAAATTTCAAGATACTTAGTGGCAAGAAATGGCCAAGACAACTCAAATCCTAATTTCGTGGGGCGCATCAAGACTTGAAGATTGGGATTCTCTTCAATCTTTCCACCAATTATCAATGGAGTTTGTCATCTTCTATTCTTTGTTTTGTTCTTTTCCTATGTGTAACTAACTTCCCCTCGTTAGGGGACGATGGATCTTGATACTTTGATGATGTAATTTCTTTTATGGGTTTAATGCATGTTTTTATCTCATGATTTACGTGTTTATCTCTGTTCTAATGCTTTTCTAAACCTGATCAATTTGGGAATGATAAATTAGGTTTATGTATGATTTGGGAAAATTTGCATGAACCTAGAACTTGTGATAAACACCATAATTTCTCGCAATCGCTAGTGATAGACGTTGTGGGTTATGTGGTCTTTCTTATAATTCCTCTCGTTCTTGATAATGCCTTTCTAATTGGAGTTAGACTAAGGGATTAGTTAATTTCAATCAAGTGTAAGAGGATTAGTATACTAAGGGATTGGATATTAATTAATGTTGGGAATTGACCATGAATCATTGAAATAGAACATGTTTTAAACCAATTTTTAGAAGTACATTTGAAAGAGTTCAAGTGAAGTCCAATCCTAACACTTTCTTATTCTTGATTTCATCTCTTGTTAAATTGATTGATTTTACTTTATTTAGTTTTATTTACTTTCTTTTAATTATCTTTATTTTCACTTTTTTTCAACTTCCATATTTTGATTGGCTTAAATAGTGTTAATTTAACTAATTTGGTAATTGGCAATATAATCCTCGTGGGACGATTCTCTCTACTTCACTACTTTATTACTTTTTGCGATTCTATGCACTTGCCGATTTTCAACATCAAGTTTTTGGCATGCCGCTTCTTATTATTTGCTAATCTCAATTAGTAGTTAAAAGAGCACTAATTTAAGTATTTTTTTTATTGTTTAATTTTATTTTTAATTGTTTCTTTTTAATTTTAATTTATTTTTTTAATTTTCTTTTATTTATAGATAATTATTTTTTATTTAATTTCATTTTTTTTCATTTAATTTTATTTTTATTTTTATTTTTATTTTCTTTCTTTACTTCACTCTGGTTTGCTTGTTTGTGTTTATGCAAGGTTCTTTGGAATCGGAAGAATTACTTTTTGATCCAGAGAGATAGAAGAGAATCGCTAGAGCGAATAACAGAAAGCAAATAGAGAGAGAAGAGACTTGAAGAAGTTGAGCAAAAGATGGCGTAAATTGTTGTAATCAAGCAGAGCAAAGACGTACATTGGTGACTATGCTACCCCATCCGCCGAGAATATTTCTACCAAGATTGTGCGTCCCGCTATTCAGCAATAATTTTGAGATTAAACCAAAGACTTCTACAACATAGTGCAAATCGACCGCATGGGGAGGCCATGCAAGAAGATCCAAACTTGCATATTGTGAATTTCTTGCAGCTACTGCATATTACTTTTAAGTATAATGGCGTTATCGATGATGCCATTAGATTACGACTGTCCCCATTTTCGCCGTAGATAAAGCAAAGAGTCAAGCTACAAGCCCACAATGCACAAGGGAGCATCTCTACTGGGAGGATTTGGTTAACAAATTTTTGACTCGATACTTTCCTCCATCAATGTTTGTGAAGATAAGGAGTGAGATTGCTTGCTTTACTCGAATCGTGAGAATCTCTCTATGAAGCATGGGAGAGATTCAAGGAGCTATTAAGGAGATGTCCTCACCATGCATTTGAGGTTTGGCAAAGAAAAGCAGATATTTTATAATGGGTTAAATCATTCCACAAGACTTATGGTGGATGCGTCTGCAGTGGGTCTTTAAACACTAAGACTCCCGAAGAGGCTCAGAATTATTTGAGGTTATGGCCACTAATGAATATCGCTTGCCTAGTGGGAGAGCAAGAGGTCGACAAGGAGTGATGGAGCTTGGTACTTTCGATGCCTTACTTGCTCAAAACAAAAGTATTTCTCAACAAATGGCCAACCTAACTAAGCAAGTGGAGAGCATGCAGTAAATTCTCAGAACCATCAAAGGTTAATTTGTGACTTCAGGAGGTAATCATGCTAATGGTGGATGTGAAGTGTTAAATTCTGGTTTTAGTTCTCAAGAGCAGTAAATTATATGGGTAATCTTTCCGCACTCGTGGTGTTCCATTTTCAAATACATATAATCCAGGGTGGAGGAATCATCCCAATTTTTCTTGGAGCAATCAAACAAAGGCCATTGAATCCTCAACCGCAATGTGTAAGTCTCCTCTTGAAATTACAAAGTGGAGAAACTTTCTTTGCGTACCTCTCTTTTTTCATGAACAGACTTCAAATTTTATGGAAGAGTCGAGGGCCAATTTTAAGAATCATGAGGCGGCAATTAGAAGTTTAGAGAATCAAGTGGGGCAAATAGCAAAACAAATTTTTCAAGAGAGACCTCCATGCACCTTCCCGAGTGATACTGTTGTCAATCCAAAGGAGCAATGTCATGCAATTACACCGAGAAGCGGCAAGACTTTGGATGGACCAAGCTTAAGGAAATTGATGTTCTTGTTGCGTATGTCCCATCTCAAGACTCACTTTAGTAAAGAAGCTAAAGAGGAGCAACCAAAGTGGCAGAGAAAGAAGAAGGAGTGTGAGAAGAAAATAGTTGATCCTTCATTGTATGCTAAACTTCCTTATCCTCAAAGATTCAAGAAGGAGATTCAAGAAAAGCAATTCTCCAAGTTCTTAGAAGTCTTTAAGAAGTCATTAGATAAACATTCCTTTTGTCGAGGGCACTTGAGCAGATGCCCTCTTATGCAAGGTTCATGAAAGAAAGATTTGCTCTTGAAGAAAAGGAAGTTGAAAGAAGATGAAACCGTGACACTTTCATCGAGGAGTGCAAGCTATAATTCAGAGGAAAACCGCCACCTAAATTGAAAGATCCAGTAGTTTCACTATTTCTTGCACCATTTGCAAACGACTATTGAGAAAGCTCTTTGTGATTTAGAGCTAGCATCAATTTAATGCCATTGTCAATTCTCCGCAAGCTTGGGATTGATAAAGTGAAGCCAACTACAATGTCTCTTCAACTAGTCGATCGGCCAATTAAACATCCATATGGTATAGTGGAAGATTTGCTAGTGAAGGTTGACAAGTTTATTTTCCCACCGATTTTGTGATTTTGGATATGGATGAGGATGCCGATATTCCTCTCGATTCTTGGAAGACCATTCTTGGCTACTTCGCCAGAGCATTGATTGATGTACCTAGAGGAGAGCTTATTTTGAGGGTAGATGGTGATCATGTGACTATTAATGTTTTTGATAAATCAAGACCGACTCGATCTCTATGCCCTGTCAAATGCATTCAAGACAAGCCTCACAAGATTTAGCTAATAAGAGTCCTTCATCATCACCAATGCTGATTTTTCTACTCCCAAGATGGTTGACGAAAAGGAGAAAGGACCTCCTCTTTCTCAAAGTGTCAAACAATTGAAAAAGATCCTCCACCTTCCACTCGATTTATTGAAGATTGATTCCGAGGCAAAGGATGTGTGTGTGGAGGCAAAGAGTCGATAAGAGAAAAATGTCATCCTACTTCTCTTGCTTCAAGCCACCATGACTAGTTATAAAGGCAACGCGAGCTAATGACGTTAAACAAGCGCTTTTTGGGAGGCAACCCGAATTTTCTCTCCTTTTCTCTTTTATTTTTATTTTTGTTTTTGTTTTTATTTTGTTATTTTCTTATTTCATTGACTAACATTTTTTCTGTTTTGAAGTTTGCTAATGTTGAGTCGGCTTAGGTGCCTCCCCGAGTTCTGAGCCTTTGTAAGGGGATGTATATAGCTATCGGCCATCAAAAAGATTTTTGTTCTTTCCTTTAGCTTTTAATTTTTGTATTTATTTATTTATTTTATTTTATTTTATTTCCATCATCCCTATTGTGTTTTGAGTCATTTTATGCATGCTCGGTGTGTTGAATTGAATATCCAATGATAATTTGAATTATGGATTGATTTGATTTCTTAGATAGCACATGAGAATTTATGAGTTGCTTTTATCTCTATTGTTTCAATTGTGTATGGATGTTCTTCCCATTTTTATGATTGATAGAATTTGGATTTTAATTGCATGTCAAGCTTAGAGAAAGTTTATGGGATTGCATGTGTGTGGATGATTTGCATCTATAAGTTGTTTGATTCTCTCTTAAGGCGAAATCCTAGGCAAGCAGTGTATGATTAAGGAAATGATAAGTGGCCTTCTTTGGACCGTTTGAGCCTTTCAAGCCAACCTCGTATACGCTTTATCCTTAGGTCCCTTTTGTAGCTTTGTTATTGTTTGGCCTCCTGTTTCTTTTCTTTACTCACATTTTCCTTTTTCCCATACCCACAAAAAAAAAAAAAAAATTCTCTTACATAACCTCTCACAGTGCATATTTTGTATTATTTTATTATTCAAGTCTTTGTTATTTTTGTGCATGAAGTTTTGTGGAGCTGAAAAATTAGAAAAAAAAAAAGAAGAAGAAAAAGAAAGAAAGTTCACCCAAAGTATTGCAAAGAAATAAGTTTGGGGTGGAGATTGTTGAAAAAGAAAAAGAAAAGAAAGAAAAAAAATAAAGTGAATGTTGTGTTGATTCTTTTGTCTGCTTTTGCACTTGTCTTATATTTTGAGGCTTGAATTTTGAAATTTGCATGATTTTGTATCTCAACTTTTGTTTTCATTTTCCTACCGCTTCTTTCTTAATCCATACCCTTGGCTTTACATTACAAGCTTATAAAGTCCCTTTTGATCCTTGGTTGTGAGTTGTTTACATTAGTGGAGAGAGATGAAAAACAACCTATGGATGTGGGTTTGATGTGCATTTGTCAACCTTATAAACTCATTTGGGCTTGTACTCTATGAGGAGATTGAGTCTTTCATTCATGTTTTTGGGAAGTCATTTGTGCATAAAAGTTGCATGTGAGAGACGATGTGATAATTGATTGTTCATGTGTGATACTTTGGAATTAGATTTTGAATTAGTTTTTGAGGATATGAATGATCTTTAATAAAATTGCCTTTTTGAGTCTGCTTTGAGTTTTAGTTTTGTTTTTATTTTGATTTTCTTTTACTTGAGGACAAGCAAAAGCTTAAGTTTGGGGAGTGATGAACCCGCAAAAATTCATATTTTTACGCTCAAAATCTTGGGTTTTCATTCTCTTTAATCTTTTTGATTGAGTTTATTCTCAAGTTTCTTTTATTTTTTTAGTTATTTTAATTTATGTTTTAATTGTGTGTTTTTATGTAATTTTGTAGATAATTACACATGGAGAAGACTCGTCATTTAAAGAAATCCTTCAAAATAATTCGGGCCTAAAACTAGCCATTGAGCGCTAGGCCCTCACATTGAGCGCAAACATGCGCTTGAGGAATCTTGTTTTAATGGGTCACGCCTTAGCGTTGAACAAGGAGCGCTCGAGCGCCGATTCTTATGCCGCACCGTAACTTTAGTGGGCCGGCCTCTTGAGCGCCGGAGAGTTAGCGCCCGAGCGCCGAACGCGCTATCAAGCCACCGTGAATTTCTTATAAATAGAAAGTTACGCCAAATTTCAAGATACTCAAGAAGAATTGTCAAGAAACTCAAATCCTAATTTCGTGTGGCGATCAAGACTTGAAGATTAGGATTCTCTTCAATCTTTCCACCAATTATCAATGGAGTTTGTCATCTTCTATTCTTTGTTTTGTTCTTTTCCTATGTGTAACTAACTTCCCTCGTTAGATATAAAGGACGATGGATCTTGATACTTTGATGATGTAATTTCTTTTATGGGTTTAATGCATGTTTTTATCTCTCATGATTTACGTGTTTATCTCTGTTTTAATGCTTTTCTAAACCCGATCAATTTGGGAATGATAAATTGGGTTTATGTATGATTTGGAAAAATTTGCATGAACCTAGAACTTGTGATATAAACACCATAATTTCTCGCAATCGCTAGGATAGACGTTGTGGGTTATGTGGTCTTTCTTATAATTCCTCTCGTTTTGATAATGCCTTTCTAATTGGAGTTAGACTAAGGGATTAGTTAATTTCAATCAAAGAGGATTAGTATACTAAGGGATTGAATATTAATTAATGTTGGGAATTGACCATGAATCATTGAAATAGAACATGTTTTAAACCAATTTTTAGAAGTACATTTGAAAGAGTTCAAGTGAAGTCTGAATCCTAACACTTTCTTATTCTTGATTTCATCTCTTGTTAAATTGATTGATTTTACTTTATTTAGTTTTATTTACTTTCTTTTAATTATCTTTATTTTCACTTTTTTTCAACTTCCATATTCTATTTTTCCTTTCCTTAGAAATGGACCTTGATTGGCTTAAATAGTGTTAATTTAACTAATTTGGTAATTAATATAATCCTTCGACGATTCTCTTTTCACTACTTTATTACTTTTTGCATTTACTAGACTTCACTTGATTTTCAACATCATATATATTATATATTTATATGTATGCAAGAATACATAGTCAAACAATCAATAAATGTGCCGAAATCATTCAAATCTCATCACCAAAAAAAATAAAACTGAAGTTAATGTATTTACAAGTTAGAGAAATTCTCTTACAAGTTATAGCACGGATTAGCATATTTGTTTTTGAAACTGTACAACTGCACAACACGGGTTCTGCTTCTGCTTTCAAGCAAGTCAGAGTAATCACATATCCTTTTTTCCTTGTTTATTTCCAAAGTAACCTGTGAGATACTTACGGTTCTGATCCGAAGCCGGAAGCTGCAAGGGAAAGTGACTCATAGCAGTTTTATGCCAACACACAAAGATGGGAACTTGATGTGGCCAAAGGCCAGAAAATAAGCAAATGACACACATTGAGGTGGGTTTTTGAGTTCTCTCTCTCACTCATATTACTCTGTGAAATGGTTATCCCAGTGGCATGAAGAAAAAGGAAGTCACATTGTTCAACTGGTTATTTTAGTGGCAAGAAAATGGAAGGAGACAATGGTTTGAATACCTTAGAGTGTCTCAGAGGGAGATTATTTGCAGAAAGACAGGCTTCAAAGGTAGCAAATGAGGAAGCAGAATCAATGGCCAACAAAGTAATTTTCATCTATCACTAGCTTCAATCTTGAATCAGTTGTTTCATTCACTTTTCTGTGACAAATTAGATTATCACTGTAAAGGAAAATAAATGGCATTGCTGTTCTGTTTTGTCAAGTTTTTGACTTTATTCTGTGATTCTATTACAGTTTGTTGAGCTGGAAAAGAAACTTAGAGATGAGATCAAACTAAGAGACAAAGCCAAAAGAAAGCTTAAATTTTTAAAGAAGAAGCTTGAATCTTTCAACATATCATCCCCATCAGTGCAATCTTATTCGTCCCAGAAATGTGAAAATTCTTGCGGATCATCCTCATGTAATTCAACTTCCAGACATTCAGAAGCAAATGAAACAAAGCCTCATACAACAAATCCAGCTTTGTTAGAAAATGCAGTCCACAACCACAATGTTGCAGAAGCCTCTGTACTCACTCAGACCCACAATACTCCATCCACTACTAAAGATTGTTGTTCTCAGTTTAATGATACTTCCAGTTTCAAGAATCCAAATCAAAGTTATGAGGATTTGAAGAATGATGAAAGCAGGTATCCAATTTGAACTTGAAGAGTCATTGCATTTGATGGAAAATTCGTGTCTTGTAATTGAATTTTGTTTAAGCTGGTTGATTGGCTGATTTCATTTGGCAATGTGTCAGGCTTTCACGTTCAAGCTCAAAATCATTGGCAGTAAGTTATCATTCTCAGGGTACTGATGATTACACCTCAAATCTAAATCCAACTCATGCTTCCACTGAAAATATTTGTCATAATCCAAATACAAGCTATGAGGAATTGAAGAATGATGAAAGCAGGTATATTACATTTGATTTGAACATGCAGAGACATTACATTAGATGAATATATAGTTTTTATCCTTCAATTGTATTTCTTTGTTCTAGCTACCAATTTTGGATTTGGGATCTGTTTCAGGTTTTCTAGTTTAAGCTCAAAATCATCAGTGATAGAGAATGAAGATGATCATGGGGATTTTGTTGATAATTCACTGGCATTACTTCCTGTGACTTTTCCAGCAACATCACGGGCCACCAGTAATCACAAACCTGTTAATGAAAGTGTGGTTGAAGCTCTAGATGCATTGAGGCGTGCCAGAGAAGGGCTTCTGTGCTCAATGGGAACAAGGCCAATGATTAAAGTTGGCCCAACTTAAGCTCGCACACTGAGATAGCAATAATGCTAAATTATTATTTCTATATATTAATGTATGGTAGGAAGTGAGATTATTTAGAATGCAAATAGGCGGGAACAGCATAGACCATGTGGCCCTTAATAATAAGATATTGAGATCACTAGCAGAGGGGTAAAGTTCTTGTGAATTTTGGTTTCTCTTATTACAGAAAGCATGTGAGGTGGGGATTTGCTGTCAGTTCTAGGTTTTCAACTTTGGGGTTTGGCCATACTCTTTTTCTTGTGCTTTTCTTCCTACACTTTTGGTGAATTTTGAGTTACTGAATTGGTCACCACTTGATTCCTGTGAGATTGTGACTTCCGATTAAATTGTATCATACTTGGACTTGTTGGTTTATAAGCAGGACAAGGCCTTATCTCAGACCAAGAGAACAGTAACCAGGGAATTTTGTGATCTGCTGCTCTGCTATGCTGAACTAGTTTCACATACAAAAACATCACGGTTTTGTATGTCTGAGTGTAAAAATATAATCACAGAATATGGTTAAAGAATTAATTTATTGGTATTATTATTGATGGCATAGCAATTGCAAAAATAGGTCAGTTAAAGTGATTCCTGCTCCATTTGCAGACTTAAATGGATGTTGCAGCATGCTGGTATGAGATTAACCTTTTTTACATAATGATCTTTTATGTTGTGTTTGTGATGAGCGAAAAGGGTAACAAAATGGTGAAGAAAAAGTGAAAATTAATAACATATTGATTTAATTTTCTACTTTTTCTGCTTCTGTTTCTTTCATTTGCATTCCTAATCAAAATTTAATTATATCTTAAAAGTACCATTAGAAAAAAAAAAAGTTTCACTCACCCACTTGCAATTTTCAATTCCATCAGTTCATTTAGCTTACAATGGAGGCCTAAGTAAGGTAGCCGGCAAGAATTGCTGAGTTCAGTTCAAAGCAAGGATTGCCAAATCATAGGCAAATTCCCTTGCTCCTGCGTGTTTTCCTCTTGGATTTGATTAAATGCGCTTATCACTTGTATAATTAGTTAAGTGCACTGATTACGTGCTAATGCTGTAAGCCCTGTAACTCTTATGAAACACGTTAAGAAGAGTACATTCCATTTTCCCGCTGAAAAGTAGAAGACTTAGAAGAAAGAAAATGCTGAGAGCCTGCATCTTTCTCTTTTGGGGTAGCCGTTGACATTTCAAGTGAAGCAAAGGGACCAACCAGCTTCTTTATTCGCACATTTCAGATCTTCACTAAAATCTAAAATGGTTCGCCAATAATAAAATTACTATCTAAACTTGAAGAGCTTATAAGTACAATTAAAACTTCATTTCTCATGTAAGAAAACAAAAAATGAAAAAGAAAAAGACTTCATTTCTCAAATACCACCTAGAAACTTCAGCAGTGAAATGTAAATCCAAAAATAATTATCAAATAATTTGTTTTTGACTTTACTTTTCTTGGCCAATTCTACGTGCTCTACTATTCTTTTTAGGAATGTAAATCAATTCGAACTGAACCAATTAAATTGATTTGATTTGATTAGAGTATGTTGATTGATTTGAGTAAAATTCAAACTAAATGAGACTTAATTAGTTTAGTTCTTGAATTGAAAGTTTCAAACTTAAGAATCGAACCAAACCAAATCATATATATATATATATAATAAAAAAGTCTATTCAACTTGAAACTAATTTTTTAAAAGTTGCATTACATGCAGGTTGTTGTTGTGAAGCAACTGAATACAAAAAATTTTATAATACACTATAAACAGGAGGTCCAGAAGCATATATCATAATCCACCATTAAGGCCATATAAATTAACCAACTTATGACCTTATTTATCTAGGGACTAAACACTAAGTTGAAGATTCTAAAATAAACAGAGTATCATACATCAAAGGCATTGACTGAGTGTATTATCAGTAGATTAGGACAACGTGCTGAACATATAATTTTAGAATTTGTACTTTGTAGTGTGTTTATTGAGATAAGTAGGTTTGATTCTATTTTTAAAAATTTTTTCATAAGTTTATTATGCATTTTTTATATGAAAAGTTAATTATTTAGTTGATTTTTGTATAAAAAGAAAATAGCCCACCTGACCACTCGAACCAAATTAATCCGTAGATGTTTGATTCAATTTAGTTCGAGTTTGGCTATCAAAACACAAGAAAATTAAACTAATTAATTTTGATTGGTTTAGATTTATTTTTTTTAAAAAATTAAACCAAATCTACCCGATTACACCCTTAATTCTTTTATTGGCTATTAAATTAAATTTTTATGTAAAATTCAAAGATTAATGATTAATAAATGACATGATACTAGTGCATCCCGAGGTATATGATAAAATTCACCTCAAGTAAATCATAAAAGGAAAATGATTATTTTATATTATTTTTTATCTCACATTATTTTTTATTTTACTTTTTAATAATTATAATTAGGTGAAAAAATAATAAAAAATAATGTAATTAATAATATAAAAAATAGTAAAAAAATTATGTGAAAAAAAGTGTAATAAAAAAAATCATAATTGGTCATAAAACACCAAATTTTAGATAGATAGTACTTGGATAGAATATGCACCTTTAGCTGTTGATAACCTTGCTATGATGGATGTACTTTATTTGCCTGTTGATTAATATTATTCATTATTTCCACGTAAGAAAAAAACAGATTTTGACTGTAATTTATCAGATAGATTGGAGTATAATATACTAGTTAAAGACCAGTACGGCCATTCTAGTCATACTAACCGAGAAAATGAAGGAAGCATGATCACTTGCTTACATTCATAAATGAAGACATAGCAAGTGAATGAGTGACCTGAGACAGTGTTACATTCGTTCTAATAATCATCTACTTAATTTTGAAGATGCAGACCATGTAATAGTATAATTGTATGATTACAAATTCTGTTGCAGAGTTTTAGTTAGAGGATGGATTGTGAACACTCACGCAAATCCCATTAATTTTCTTTGAAAAATGATACTTGCACGTATATTTATATATGTGATAAATTTATGAGGATAAATTCTGAGTGACTATCATTATTAAATTCTTCTGGACCTATATTTTAACTTTTTTGCCATTTTGAGTGAGGTTGAGTTGTACAAGCCCTACCTGCTAGCCTGACTATTTATTGAAAAATTTTAAAAACTAAATATATATGATCTATCATGTGGTTATGGTTTCTCACTATTCACTTTTAGCTCACATCAAAATTTATTATAGGTGGAACCCATATATAACATCATCCAGTTAGCCAATATCTATAACCACATAATGGATCAAATGCGTTTTAAAGCCTCTTTGATTTCCATAAACTATTGCTAGTAAACTAATATATGTTCACCAGATAATCAGCAGACCACAAGTTTCTATTCTTGGCGAAGGAATTAGAAAACCTGCTGTTGTATACAGAGAATGCATGCATGATTTCAAGTTCCAAGAAGGGGTCTTCATGCGCGTACCATATGTTTTTGTGTATGCAACAGCTAATGACTGAAGTTTCCTCGTGACCCTACCCTGTCAGAACTTTCAAAGCTTATTAGACCAATCATACAGGTAAGTGAAGTTCATCGAAGGGGGCTTACTCTCTTTGCAGTACAATCTAAATTTGAGTTTTGTTTTGTTTTTTTTTTAAATGCAGATTCAAAATGCAGTTAGCCAGGGACACAGATGCCAGGCAGATCGATATAGAAATGACTATTCAGGAGAACAAATTGGGTTAATGAATTTAGAATTACAGGGGTAGATATAAGAGGGCTTTTAAATGAATATGTTTCATTTTCTTTTCCTGGTTAAATTTGTTAGGTAAAAGTAAACGTGAATAATGCTTTTTTGACTTAAAAGTCTGTTTGACCATACACAAACATTTTTGTCCACAAAATCAATTAGGTAAGTAGTGTTAAATAGCTACTCCTCAGCATTGTCATGAACCACTTTTACCAAAAGTTTAAATAGTGAGGTGAATGAATATAAATAATTTTTATTATATTTCTAATACGTTTTTTTATGTAAATTTTTTTGAATTTGAAGTATGAATAATATAAAAGTTCATTTTTATCATGTGTACATATTTTTAATTTTTATTTAAAGAATGAAGATGATAAAGATCAAATTCGTGATTAAATTTTGATATTATGTCATTAATTATTTTTTTCTAAATTTTAAACTATTAGATGAAAATATAAGAATAACTTTTATTATATATAACAAACATAAAACAATTAAGTGAAAACTGAAGAATAAAAACACCTCTAAAAATTTACCTTGAGATTTTATATAAATCACTTTCTAATTTTCTTAGCACATATTTTACACTCATTTAGATTTTATATTTGTCCTAAAATTCAAACCTATACGAATCTCTTCTCAAGTTTTAAAAAAAAAATGATATTAAAAGAAGAAGTCTTGAAAAAATTATTACAGTTGAAAGATCAAGTGCATAAATCCATTATGGTAACAGGGTCAGAAAACCTGTGGGTCATAAAGTTTTGAATTATCACGAAAATTAAACCAGGGAAAAGATGACGTTTACCCATAAGAATGGAAAGTGGAAGTGTTAGACAGGTAAAGTTACCTAAAACTGAGGATTATTGCTTTTTAAGGTGATGGAACTAAAATCTCAGCCATGAAAACCTTAGAAACCGACAAGGCCACAAGAGCATTAAAATCACGAGGGACAAATGAAAGGACAAGAATTACAATGTCAGACTTTGTAGTTTAAATCTCTCTTCATTTCCTGATCTTAGATCTAGCCTGACACTACTTTGAAGATCCTCTGCCAAAAACATCCAAAATCCTTCTCTTATCCATTGCTCTTTCATCACTTAAATCTTAGACCAACTCTGCCATATGTGCTGTTACAGCTAAGTCTGTTCCTCAAATATGGCACACCTCAAAGGTCCAAACGCATTCAACTCAGCTTCAAGGTACAGTGAACCAGCATGCCTCCATATTCTCTGAACGTCCATGAAAGCTACTCGGTTTCTCATCCCAAGGTACATTTCTCAGTTACTTCAGCCCATACCAATTTGGATTTTAGCTCAAACTTGTTCATATCTAATGATGTCTGCTTCCCGTGTATATAACTTCAGGAACTAATATCCTATGAAGCATTAGAAGGAAAAACAAAAAAAAACTTGATCTTGTTTCAATTACTGGATCATTTGTACTGTTGATGTGAAAAATAATCTTTTATTACTTAAAGGGGTTGCCAAAAAAAAAATGGTTGGATCATGTTGGAAACCAAGTGTAGAGGGTGATGATGGAGATGTGAGTGGGCGAGTTGATGGGCTGCTATGGTACAAGGATTTGGGGAACCATCTTTATGGGGAATTCTCAATGGCTGTTGTTCAAGCCAATAGTTCATTGGAGGATCATAGCCAACTCGAATCTGGACCCTTGAGTTCTGACTATTTGGGTCCTCAAGGGACCTTTATAGGTGTATATGATGGTCATGGTGGAACAGCGGCCTCTCAATTTGTCAGTGACAATCTTTTCAGCAATTTCAAGAGTATGATCTCATCTTTATTATAAGCATATATACTATAGGAGTATTCAAATTCATTGGGAATATAGTTTTCCTAGATCTTGCTCTATACAGCTTTTTAAATGAATTGAAGACTAGAAAAGCCAAACCACTTATGTTCTTCCATGACCCAACTCTTCAAAACGTTGATATCCTTAAAATCATTTATTTCCCAAAAATTCCTAGTAACCAAACCAAAAAAAAAAAAAGTTGTTTAAGAAAGCTCAACTTCATAAAATGAATAATTTTGTTCTCTCATTTCATTATGGTACTTACTGAATCTTTTTATTTTTATTTTTATTTGTGTTAACCAGGTTTTGCGGCAGAACATCAAGGCATTTCAGAAAATGTTATCAAAAGGGCCTTTTCGGCAACAGAGGAGGGTTTTCTCTCTCTTGTGAAGAAACAGTGGCTAAGCAAGCCACAGATCGCATCCACTGGTTCATGTTGTTTGGTGGGGATAATTTGCAATGGCACGCTATATATTGCAAATGCAGGAGATTCAAGAGCAGTGTTAGGGAGAGTGGAGAGGGCAACAAGGGTAACATCAGCTATTCAATTATCTGCAGAACACAACGTTAACATAGAAACTGAGAGACATGAACTTCAGTCAAAGCACCCCTATGATTCACAAATCGTGGTTATGAAACACAAAGTTTGGCGTGTGAAAGGCCTCATACAGGTAGAAATTTGAGAGATTCATATTGCCTTTTGTTACTGAGGAAAATTTCAGATTCTAAAGCCAAACCCTTTTAAGCAAACAAAGCAAAGACTCAAATCTAGAGCAAAATCAACTTGCTTATCGTATTTATAGGGCAGAATTATGACTGCCACTGCATGATTGATTATATGCTTGAGAAGGCCATAATCAACAACTAACACATTTAACTGCTAACAACCTAGAAGTCATATGTCTAATTCCTTGTAGACAACCTAGAACCATTATTACTACTCCAATTCCATGTTAACAGAACTAGTCTTTGCAGGTTTCAAGATCCATAGGTGATGCATATCTGAAGAAAGCAGAATTTAATAGGGAGCCTCTACCCTATAAGTTTAGACTACCTGAACCCTTCTTCAAGCCAATTCTTAGTTGTGAGCCATCAATATCAATGCATAAACTCCATCCTGACGATCAATTTCTCATCTTTGCTTCTGATGGTTTATGGGAGCAGCTTAGCAACCAAGAGGCTGTCAACATAGTCAGCAATAACCCACGTAATGTAAGGTTCCTTTCTGTCTATTCAAGGATGTTCTCTTATTCAAGAGACCTTTCTGACTATTGGTACGTATTTCATATAACAGGGAATTGCTAGGCGGCTTGTGAAAGCTGCACTTCGAGAAGCAGCTAAGAAGAGAGAAATGAGATTCTCAGACCTCCAAAAGATTGAACAAGGCGTGAGGAGACACTTCCATGATGATATTACAGTAATTGTTGTATTTCTAAATCCCAAACTGATTGATAATAGCTCTCTCTGGGGTTCTCCTCTTTCAATCAGAGGAGGTGGGACTGCCAATTCTTAGTGCAAAGAATTCTGGACTTCCCTTAATACCTGTTTTCAGAATTCATGTGTAAAGCAGATAGGCAGATAACATCACACTTCCAAGACAGCAGCATGCTTTCCAGGCCCTTAAGCAGTTTGTGGTTGTGGTTTAAGCTTGAAAATTCTCATGGAAAGAATAACTCTTACAGAACCTGTTATAAAGGAATTTTACTATCAAGGGAGACACCAAACAAAGGCATAGGTTGTTTCCCTTCCCACCCCACACCACCAAAAAAAGAAAAAAAAAGTTATTGGTAGTATGATATTTATGCTGATAGCTGAATATACAAAAATAATTACAATCTACATGTGCAGATTAAAACGAAGCAATTATCACTATAACCAAGCAAGTTTTAAATGTCCCACGATCTCCCTCACGAGTTCTGATCAGTTTATGATCTGGTTAACGAGGACATACATTTACAGATTTATTTAATTGCAATGTTTATGTTTCCTAGGACAACGAATCTACGGCCTCAGGCTGTTGCGCATTAGCTCAAAACTTAAGCAAGGGTGCGTAATAGCTAAGCTCTGTAATCTGTATTTTAATTTGTCCGTGTCCATTTTGTATTGCTGAGATCTTGTTCATGGTTAAAAATTTTATCAAGAACCTCCGAATCCATCAGGGTGTGTTAAACCAATTCAAATCATAGTATGGGACAACATAAAGAAAAATTTCCATTGCATACCCTCCACACCTCGGACCTCAGCAAGAGTGTCTCCACAAAACTACGACAACACAACGCAATTGGCAGAGCCGTGCAGAATGACCAAATTTTCTTACCTTCCCCCCCCCCCCCTTTACAACTCAACTAGGATAAAACTAGGAATGACCACTCTTATGTTTGTCTTTCTTCTATGTTTGCTATAGTTAATTAATAGGAAACGCATACGGAGAAGCTGTAAACTCACCCCAAACTGAGATACTACTCAGGACCTTTAAATACTTTTCAGATAAATTTGAAGCTGTTTCATGAGTCCCAAGTCCAACTTCTAAAGCGAGGAAATAAAGCTAGGATAATGTTAGTATGGTATCCATACGATTGCAAAAGCAATCAGCCATCCACGGTAATCCTTCACCAAATGCATCAGGCGCAAAAAACTGCAGCTAGTTCCAGCTATATAAGAATTGGAACCATATTTTACACATCAAATCGATCTCAAGGGCTAACTGCACGGACAATAAAACACGAGGTTTGGCAGAAATGGCATCCATTTCGTGATAATATCCGACGAAATACAAGAAAATAAGTTTGCAATTAGAGACCACAAGAATATTCTGAATGCTCCACAATAAAGTAATGGTCCTTACATTCATATATACTTGACTAGCCAATAAAAGTTCAACCCCAAAAAGAGGATACCTCAAAAACTTTGGTCCAAACAAAAAGCTTAAAAATAAATTACAAGGTAATATAATAAAGCAAAAAATTAAAGAGTTCCCTCCACATCCAACCCTATGGCAATTCTAAATTTTGGTAACTAAACTAAGAAACATCTTCAAAGGGTTCACTTATCTCAAGATAACAGCAAAGATAATACAAATTGGAAGCTACAGCCTTGGAAATAACCTTAATTTAGAACCTACTTGAAAACATTGACAAAACTCAGCCACACGTTCAAGTTTTCATTTGAAAAATTCAGCTTACCATTTTTCACCCTATTTTTTTCCACAAGCAAGTGCCAGAAGACAGTACCAGGAACATAAGCTGTAACATCTCTGCCGATCCAGCAAAGTAGTGCAATAGCTCTACACCAAAAGCGATACATTTTTTCAAGCACCAAAACATAGTCTACTGATCTCTTTTCTAGGAACATGCTTCTAATCCATGCTACTTTAATCGCTACTTTCCAATACAATCTAAACATGACAGAACTCCAAAAGAGTGTATGTAATAGTAGCCATATACATACATCAATAAACAACTCAAAAAAGGACAAAGGGATTGAAGAAAAGCAATTTTATATGCAAGTCAAAATGCAGCCATTATCATTATTTCTATTTTTAATTTTTTTTTCAGTTAGTGAAAAATTGAACCTATACCTATTCAAAAAGCAGAAAAGAAAAAGAAAAGTGAACCAACATTACTCATATTGATGATGAAATAATGTTAACTCTTAACACTACCCAAAAGAAAAATGTTAACTCTAAGAATTAAGCAGAAATAAGTTCATCCTATATGCAAGCTATTCTATATTTGAGGGCCTATCTTCTCAATTTATCACCACTCCTCAAAGACAAATAAAGCAACAAAACCTATCCTACCGTCAGCAGATTCTGGATCAGCATGATGATGGTTCAACAAAACCAATCTGGTATTACCTTCTAGCACAGTGTGCATTTGACAAGCAGCATATTAGAGACACTGAATGGATGGCAATGACAAGGATGAAATATATTAAGAAAAAATAAGCTTCCTTTCTGCAAAAGCTTCATTCATTAAAAAAAGATTTTTTTCTAGGCTGTAGATTCCAAAATTCAAATCTTTGCATATTTTAAGATAAGTTACCACTATGAAGATGGCCATTAATTACCCCTAGGTGTCACTTAGTAAGCCAACACTAAGACAAAACAAAAGCAAGCATCCTCAGACCACTTGAATCTTTGCCATGGCTTAGAGGAAGGCATCAGTTCACAAATGAAAGATAGATGCATCTGGGGATTAATATGTCGAAAAGTAGATGCGGTGCGGAGGACTGGAGGCCACTCTGGGAATCTTGAACTGTTAAAAGCTAGAACTGCAGAAAAGTTTAAGTAAAAAGCTTGTAAAACAAAAAGAAATAATATCATAAATCAGGTTAATTAAATTGAAAACATGTAATTTACCAAAGTAAAGGATAACAGGCAAGAGCAAAAGAACATGACCTATTTGGAATAACAGCTAACAGAATAAAGTAACTTACAAGAAAATTTCCTACAATTAAAGATGCAAGCTGCCATTCAGGTCCCTCCTCCAGCTTTGCCTGCTATAGCAGCCTTCTAGTTTGCAACAGAACAAACAGATCAGTCAACACAAGTAAATACTTTTTTTCATCTTCCTATCGGTCAAAGCATTTGACATGACCAAAGGACCTTACCGGTTCAATGTTTCCCTCGCCGCTAACTTGAGACAGAGAACTTGATGATGAATTTGAAAACCTGGGAACAGAGAACAGAAAGACTCGGTAAGATGCCATGCATGCTCGATTCTTATAAGCAATAGGAAACAGCTCTATATGAAAATGGGAGAAACAACTTATGATATGCATCTACCTGAGTGCTCTTGCTTTCCTTTTATCTTCCTCCACAGGATCAGTCTTGGAAACCGGTGCAAACCTAGCGAGCCGAGCTTTCTTCTTTGCCTCCTCATCAGCAGCTGTAGATGGACTAGGCATCCCAAACCTGTGAAGCAGGGTTAGTAACAGTGATCATTTTTATTCTCAGTGAAAAAGCCATGATTTAGAGTTTATATTGTAAAGTGGGAAAGCTGAAAACCTCTCTGCCCGAGCCTTCCTCTTCAGCTCCTCAGATTTTGATGGGTCCGATCCCTGTAATGTGGACACAGTGCCAAACCTGCAACAATGACAGGTGAAGAAAAATCAAGCCAAACCTCAATTCCATGATTCCATTATTTTGTTCGAACTTAACAGGGCACCTATCCATGAATAGAGATAGACAGTAGGTTTACAAAAGAGTGAAATAATATGTATTATTGAATGCATCTTAGATAAGCAAATTTACATAAGAGAATAATGTTTCTCTGATCTTATCAAATAATATTAGATAAAAGGCCACATATATCGAATAAAACTTTCGAACCTTAATCTTATCAAATAAAAACCCTAATATTTCCAGATAAAGATATCAAAAGGTACAGAGAAAAGATTAAACCTTTCAGCTCGCGAATTGCGCTTTTCTTTCTCGGACAATTGGACAGAAATCCCAAATCGCTCAGCACGGCGAATCTTCTTCTGAATATCGGAAAGCGGAGCATCGTTTCCAGATTCGACCGGATCCGGAGCCGAAGTTCCCTTGCATTCGCCGGCTTCCTTGTCGGCGGTTGGAGCAGGGGTTGGTTGTTGGGAAGGATCTGAGTCTGGTTTTGGTGAGGTGGGGTCTAGGGTTTTGTTAGGGTTTTCCTGGGGAGGGTTGTTGGGGTTGGATTTCTCGTTGTTGGTAGTGGTTGCCATTAGAACAGGAGGATCGATTCGATTTGAAAGAGGAACGCGAGAAGGAGAAGGAGAGAATCAAACACCGCGTGAGAGTGCACAGTGTGAATGGAATTGGGGCCAAAGGCAAAATGAACAACCTCAACCTAATGTGGTGGGATTCCTTTAAACATCTTTTTAATAATTTTTTTAATATTTAATAAAAAAAATATTAAATTAAAAAATAAATGTATTCAACATCTTGAATATAAAAATTATTTAATATTTTCTTTATTTATTAAGTAAGAGAATTATTAAAAAAATTATTTAAGAAGATTTAAAATTATTCGTATAGTTATTATGTTACGTACTTTTTTCCCTTTTTTTTAGTAAACTTCTATTTAGTTCTTGAAATTTTATGTACTAATCACATTCGTTATTGACTTTAAAAAATTAACAAATTAATTCCTGAAACCTCAAAACATTGGTCATGTTGGTCTCTGCATCAGTTGTCGTCAGTTAAACTTGACGGAGACACACGTGTGACACGTTAAGTGCTAACGTGAATCCTACATGGTAAATGTAACATTTTCTTTTTAGCAGGTTAGACTTGTATATGGTTATAAGGTACCATAATACTTGTTTAATATGTCTGTTGACTTTTGAGACATTTTGAGTTAATTTAAGTATTTTACGACAACACAGAACGTGCAAAATGACTATTTTAACTCAAGAAAAATAGCATAAATGTTAAATCAAAGGAAATGAATAAGGAAAATTTTATTAATATGTCACAAATGTATGAAAGAAAATGTAGTTAAATTTTGAGGACAAATGAAGTCAGTTTTGTATTTTTAATGACACTGTAAAAGTATTTTAATACCAGATTAATAAATAACAGATATGGAAAATATTATGAAATCTTAGAATTTTCCTTAATGCCTATGGAGCTTGGAAAATTCATTTCTAATAAATTAAAGTGTTCTTAGCAGATAAAATTTTATCAATTAAATTGTACCTTTCCATTTTATTTTCCTACTCCACTGACCCCACACTCTCATCATTGTTTCTTTGAGATATTTTCTCATTCTTCTTTCCCTCACTCTCTCAGCTGACTTGACCAAAAAGAGAAACAAAATGAAAGAAAATAAATAAAAAGAGAAAGAAGAGAACGTGAAGGTAAAAAGGCAGAAATGAAGAGAAAAGAAAATAGAGAAGGAAAGAGAGAATAGGAGAAAAGAAAAGAAGAAGAGGGGGTCATGAACCATGGCAAAAAAATGGAGAAAGGAAAGAAGGAAGAAGATCAACAAGGAAGAAATAATATCAAGAGTTATGGAAACCAAGGTAGGGGGATTTTCTCACTTTTTTCTTTTGTTCTTTTTCATTTCAAGATCTGATTCTTGATGTTTTGAGTGAGATTTTTGGTTTGATGATGAAATATTTAACCTTTTGTGTTTGATTTATGATGTGAAAATCTGATTTCCCCTCTTGGTTCTTGATAATTTTCAAGATTGAAAAAGGAGTATTGAACCCACCTTTGATTTATGATTTTGGATGACGATTTTAATACTTGATCATGATAACTTTGATGATTTATTTATGATTTTGAGCTTGATCTTTATAAGGCTTGAGATCTGGTTTCAAAACGGGGGTTCTAGTTTCTGGTTTGAGCGCCTAAGTGCTCACAATGGAGCACCTGAGCGCCCAGAACCCAGAACCATGAATTTGGATGCGCGATGAGCGCCTGAGCGCTCACGGTTGAGCGCCTGAGCGCGCGTCTAGCGCCTAGATGCCCAGAGCCCACCGTTTAGGCACCAGACGGGCAGAATGGAATTTCTGCTTTGTTTCTTAAGAATTTACTTTTCAAAATGTAATGCAATGTCATATTTGAGATATATTAGATGAAAAAGAGCATAAATAATGTTATGCAATGTATGATTATGTATTGAGTATATTATTGGAATGATTATATATATATATATTGAACATGGATTTGAGATGAACTAAATGATGCTTGATTGCATGATATGTTTGCATCAAGTGAGATTGATTGATGGTATTTGAACACCCATGATGAGAATGATTTTATTATGCATTATGTTGCATGATGATTTGATGAAATAGTTTTCTCTCATGGGTATCCACTTTGTGGAACTAGGCCGAGTTGGATTTGGATGTATTTGTATTAGGGTAAGTATTGGTTAGTGGTAAGAGAATATGTGATTTTCTCTATACCAGAGTAATTAATGTTAAGGAAGAACCTTCCTCTTTACGTAAGCTTCCCTAGTTATTAAGTGGTTGAGGATGAGTGTTTCCCTCACTACTTGGAATAATCCTATATCCTGGATAGTCTGAGTAACATACCTCTCACTCTATTCTCGATGATTGATATTGTGAGATAACGTACATTTTCCTTATCATGATGGATTAAAGTCTAACCCTAACTTTGATATTAAGGAAACGTACTTCCTCTAAGCTAGTCAAGGGAAGACTAGGTCTAGTTACCCAAAGTAGTTCTGTGTGATGAAGTGAGTCACAAAGAGGTTGAAGTGCACTAACCTAAAAGCAGACTACTACCAAGAAAATGATTTTATAATGCTAGCATGAACAAGAGATGAACCTAATGATTTGATGACATAGATTTCGATTTAATGATTTGAGTCTTAATGACTTTGGACTTGATGTGATTTTTGACGATTATGAATGATTTTCATAAGGATAAATGGACTATCTATTTCGGGAAGAGGAATGACCCAATTTGGCTTTTTGCTACCTTCCTAAATTATAAAGATTAATTTTTAAAATAATGATTTTTTCCCCGAAATAGCTGAAATTATTGTGATGACATGTTTTTAAACACACTACTGAGAATTTTGATTCTCACCCCCTACATCTGTGACTTGCCATGATAATTCTAGGAAGGATTCACAATGGGCGGCAAGATGAAACAAGATGGAGCTTGGAAATAAGGAGATATTTTTGTTAGTTGTACTAGATTTTGTAAATAGGACGATATATGTATATTAAGGACATTGATGAAAACTTTGTGTAGAAATTCATTTCATATGTTATGTATTGTAAACTTCTGCTAAAGGCTCATATTTTGTATATTATTAAATTATTTATTTTAAAATTTTGTGGATATTCATAAGTAAATTATCAAATCCTAATTACTGCTGCGTAAACCGGATATGTCATTAGTATTAGTCTTTGGGACATTACATTATGGTATCAGAGCAGTTCATCCTGTTGAGCCGGGGTATGGACTAGCTACGTTTTGTTATGCATTTGTCTTATCCCAGGGATAAGATACATAGGTAAAGCTGCATAACAGCCTTAAGTCTGCATGTTATGGTTAACTGTCATCCTGTTGCATAATGTTGAGTCTGGCCAACTCAATATATAATATGTGGTGTGTATAGAAGACTATGACATCGACTAGGCGTACGCGAAAGGGCAAGACAGCTGCCGATGGAATCACGAGAAATGTTTAGAAATTTAATAGCTTTTAAACGAGAGTAAAGGGAAATGTCTGCGATTACGAAGGAAAGAGAATGTGACTACAATCAAGAAGTTGAAAAAAATGGAAAATAATCCATATCCATAGTAAGAATATGTGAACAGTCGTGAATGGAAGCCAGAACCTTTTTGACCTTTTGGGGTCTAAAAGAATTTATTTGCCTCATATATGAAAAAGATTTTGTTGAGTTAGTGTGCATAAACGAGTAATGAGTATCACTCACTTTTTATTTGCTGAAAAGGAGATAAAATCTTGGTAGATTGAAGTTAAAAGACTTCTGGGGTTTACTGGAACTTACAGTATGTGGGGGGTATTTAAAATTACCTTTCTAAATATATGTGTATATATATATATTTTTTCAAGTGTTTAAGAAGGCAAAGGAGTTAGAACTTATGAAATGGGAGTAAGGAAGTTTGACGATATGCTAATACTTGGTTAAGTCTGAGGAAGGAAAAAGAGGAGGAATCAAATAAATAATACGACTAATATTTATTAAAGATCAATGCTAAACTTAGTGGGTAGAGTTTATTATTAGACCTGAATATTCTCCTTCTCTTCCTGTTGCTTCCGAAGCTTTTACCCTCATTCTAGACATGGATGCGTCACATGGTTCATCAGGACATTTTGATATTTCTACGATTGCAACGTGGTTAACTCTAGACTGTGGCTTTGGATGCTACCCGTCCACCTAGCATCTCGTGCATCCTACCTCTTCTCTTGAGGCATCTGAGTATATCTTGAAAATTCCTTGAGGATTTGGAACCATTCAAACCAATATGGAAGTCAATATATTTTTTGTACTTGGAAATTGTTTTGTACTCTTGTGTTTATTTAGAAACATTACCCCTTTCAGTTCTCGTGTCTATTCTTACTTGGGTTTACCAAAAACCCTTTTTTCTAGAAATTATGTATGCTAACATATTCACCATACTATCATACAGTTGCTTCTCATTCAAAATTTCTAGTATCTCCTTGAGGTGATCTTCATACTCTTTAGGTGTCTTTAAATACATGAAAATATCATCTACAAAGACCACAACCATTTTGTCTAAATATGGTGCATAAGGTCTGTTCATCTAGTCCATAAGAATTACAAGTGCTCTATGTTCACATTTGGTTCTAAGGACGATCTTCAAAATAGTTTCTTTCAAACTCCATTCCGATAGTATTCTGACCCCCTTAAGTCATTCTTGGAGAACACTATCGTTCTCTATTATCTAGTTTATCAAATCATCTTCCCTAGGTTGGGACCCATAAAATCAACCTTAATCATTTTTCAAGTAATTTAAGCTTCTACTACTTCTAGCAATCTCTTAGTATCATCTGACCACTTTTAGGTTTTTCTAATTAATATATCTGAAGGCACAGTCTAGAGTTAACCACGTTGTAATCGAAGGAGCATCAAAATGTCCTGATGAACCATGTGATGCATCCATGTCTAGAATGGGGGTCAGACTACTATCGGAATGAAGTTTGAAAGAAAATATTTTGAAGACCGTCCTTAGAACCAAATATGAACACAGAGCACTTGCAATTCTTATGGACTAGATGAACAGACCTTATGCACCATATTTAGACAAAATGGTTATGATCTTTGTAGATGATATTTTCATCTATTTAAAGACACCCAAAGAGTATGAAGATCACCTCAAGGAGATACTAGAAATTTTGAATGAGAAGCAACTGTATAATAGTATGGTGAATATGTTAGCACACGTAATTTTTAGAAAAAAAAGGGTTTTTGGTAAACCCAAGTAAGAATAAACACAAGAACTGAAAGGGGTAGTATTTCTGAATAAACACAAGAATACGAAAACAATTTCCAAGTACAGAAAAGAGATTGACTTCCATATTGGTTTGAGTGGTTCTAAATCCTCAAGAAAATTTTGAGATATACTCAGATGCCTCAAGAGAAGAGGTAGGATGCACGAGATGCTAGGTGGACGGGTAGTTGCTTACACCTCTAGGCGATTGAGACCGCATAAGGACAACTATCTAACCCACAACCTAAGATTGATAATTGTGGTGTTTTCCTTGAAGGATTGGAGGCACTAAGTGTATAGAGTTAAATTTGAGGCCTTTAATTACCATAAGAGTTTGAAACACCGATTAACTAGAAATGGTTAAGCACGAGACAAAGACGATAAATTAAGTTCTTAAAAGAATATGATTTTGAGTTAAAGTATCTTTTGGGTAATGCCAATAAAATTGTTATTTCTGAGTGGAATGTGTTTTTGTAATCCTCTGCTCTACAGGAGATGAGGGATTGAAAACCATATTTGAATTTTGATGTAGGGTTAAACAAGGAGTACAAGAACTCATGTGGAGGATTTACGGAATGTTAGAGGAAAATAGATATATATATACATAGAAGTGAGATTGCTGAAGACGATCTTATGGTAACCGAAACTTCTGTTTACCTATAGCGTATAAAGTAGGTGAAACCTCACCAAGTCAAAGAATTCAATTTCTCTTGATTAGGGATCTTGCAGTGAGAATTCCTAGTGTTGCATTTTGGCTCATGTTTCAAGAGCTGAGAAGATATTTATGATTGTCAATATCATGCAAAGTTTTCTTGGTAAGCATCCTAATGTTAGACCTTTAGTGGTGCTTCCTAAAGAAATACTATCGACTTGGGAAAGGTTTCAAATATGGCAAGATGAGGACACATCACTCTATGACTCTTAAAATTGTGAAAGGGAACGATCATTGAATCATGAATGGGGTTCTCATGGACCACATGTATATCATTGTTGTATTTCTTCATATGGGAGCTTGAGACCCAAGGGCTTTATTTTACATAATATCTAGATATATCTGCATCAATCTTTAGGTGATGACAATGTTTTAATTGTTAGATTTGCTAAAGAAAGGAATGTAAGAAATCTTAAAACTAGTGTTTAAGAAACTGATATTCCCTATTGGAAGTTTGGATTTTGATGAAATAGTTTGTTAGAATGAAATCATATTTTTCTGAAGATAAGAGGGCATTTTATATTTTGTCAAATGAGGCAATGTTTGAAGTTAGAATTCTGATCATGCATGTTTACACGTTAGCTAATGTGGACAAGTATATGGCTAGGTTTTCCTCCCCTTTCTATCAAGACCTCAAGACTCAAAAATTGACTTGGCAACTATAAGAATTTACCCTATTGGAGGTGTATACTGCCAGAATGAAATTATAACATGGTACATGATAAGGAGAAACCACGTATTCACACTGATAGAATTAGGTCTGTATTAAAGGATTTGACAATATTTTACTCTTGCCATGTGTCGGAATGAAGGGATTCAAAGAATAAATAAATAAAGTAAGCAAATTTCAAATATGGTTGAACTTTTAAGGTAAGTGGCAAAACAGAGAAGTGACGAAGAAGTTCAAAAAGATTATTAGAGTTGCACGTACTTATGTAACGTAGGATGTGTTCAGAAAGACTTTCTTAAGCAAGTGTTTTCTAAGAAATATACAAGATGATAAAGTGAAATGAAGTTTGGAAAACTCTTTAAGTTTTCCTCTTATATTAGACTTAACCCAAACGAAAATTGAAAGCATGTCAAGTTTGAATCTGAATTGAAGGAAAGAAATCAAAAGATTTGTTGGGTCTATGGAGATTTAGGGGTTTTTTCCCACTTTAGTTAAGAAGTGTAAAATCATAGAGACTACTCAATCGAAGTTTCACATTGAGTAAATCATCATGAATCAGATGCGATTTTACAACTAATGATTCACAAATTAGAAATGAACCAGAATTAAATGGAAGCTGAGGAGCCTAAATGCTCTAACTGTGGAAGGAGACGACATGGTGACAAACTTTGTTTGGTATGCTATGTAAATAATTAATCAGGGTACTATATGGTGACAAACTTTGTTTGGTATGCTATGTAAATAATTAATCAAGGTACTATGTTAGTAAGTGTCAGCAAAGGCATAAAGTTATACCCAATCCTCGACTACTAGTTCCAAGTAGGGTATATACTTTAAGAAGGCAAGAGGAAGCTCAATCTTCTGACTTTTTATAAGGTAACTCTCGATAGGATAAAAGAATATGAACATCTAAGTCTGAATAAAAATTAGAGTGGACAAGATGAATACAATTAAGGATAAATGTTGAATGATTCCAAATTTTAGTATAAGAAGCTAAATTTTGAGGACAAAATTTCTAAAAAAAAAGGAGAATTGTAACATTATCTTTTTAGCAGGTTAGACTTGTATATGATCATAAGGTACCATAATACTTGTTTAATATGTCTGTTGACTTTCGAGACATTTTGAATTAATTTAGGCACTTTGCCGCAACACAAAAGTTGTAAAATGACTATTTTAACTCAGGAAAAATAGCATAAATGCTAAATCAAAGGAAATGAATAAGAAAAATTTTATTAATAGGTCACAAATGTGTAAAAGAGAATATGGTTAAATTTTAAGGACAAATGGAGTCAGTTTGGTATTTTTAAGGATACTGTAGAAATATTTTAATACCAGATTGAGAAATGGCAGATATAGAAAATATTATGAAATCTTAGAATTTTCCTTAATGCCTATGGAGCTTGGAAAATTCATTTATGATAAATTAAAATGTCCTTAGCAGATAAAAATTTATCAGTTGAATTATACTTTTTCATTTTATTTTTCTACTCCACTGATCCCACACCGTTATTGTTATTTCTTTGAGATATTTTCTCACTCTTCTCTCCCTCACTCTCTCAGCTGACTTGACCAAAAAGAGAAACAAAATGAAAGAAAAGAAATAAAAAAAGAAAGAAGAGAATGAGATAGTAAAAAAGTAGAAACAAATAGAAAAGAAAACAGAGAAGGAAAGAGAGAATAGGAGCAAAGAAAAGAAGAAGAGGGGGTCATGAACCATGACAGAAAAATAGAGAAAGGAAAGAAGGAAGAAGATCAACAAGGAAGAAATAAGATCAAGAGCTATGGAAACCAAGGTAGGGGGATTTTCTCACTCTTTTCTTTTGTTCTTTTCCATTTCAAGATCAAATTCTTAATGTTTTGAGTGAGATTTTTGGTTTGATGATGAAAGATTTAACCTTTTGTGTTTGATTCATGATATGAAAATTTGATTTCCTCTCTTAGTTCTTGATGATTTTCAATATTGAAAAATGGACATTGAATCCACATTTGATTTATGATTTTGGATGACGATTTTGATGCTTGAACATAATAACTTTAATGATTTATTGATTTTGAGCTTGATCTTTAGAAAGCTTGAGATCTGGTTCCAAAACGGGGGTTCTGGTTTCTGGTTTGAGTGCCTAAGTGCTCACAGTGGAGCGCCTGAGCGCCCAGAACCTAGAACGACAAATCTGGATGCACGATGAGCGCCTAAGCGCTCACAGTTGAGCACTTGAGTGCGCGTCTAGCGCCTAGACGCCCAGAGCCCACCGCTTACGCTCCAAATGGGCAGAATAGAATTTCTGCTATGTTTCTTAAGAATTTGCTTTCAAAATGCTATGTAATGCCATATTTGAGATATATTAGATGAAAAGAGCATAAATAATGTTATGCAAGGTATAATTATGCATTGAGTATATGATTGGAATGATTTTAATATATTATATATATATATATATATATATTGAACATGGATTTGAGATGAACTAAATGATGTTTGATTGCATGATATGTTTGCATCAAGTGAGATTGATTGATGGTATTTGAACACCCATGATGAGAATGATTTAATTATGCATTATGTTGCATGATAATTTGATGAAATGGTTTTCTCTCATGGGTATTCACTTTGTGAAATTAGGCCGAGTTGGATTTGGATGTACTTGTACTAGGGTAAGTATTGGTTAGTGGTAAGAGAATATGTGATTTTCTCTATACCACAGTAATTGAGGTTAAGGAAGAACTTTCTTCTTTACCTGAACTTCCCTAGTCATTAAGTGGTTGAAGGTGAGTGTTTCCCTCACTACTTGGGGTAATCCTATATCTTGGATAGTTTGAGTAACATACCTCTCATTCTATTCTTGATAATTGATATTGTGAGATAATATACCTTTTCCTTATCATGATAGATTGAAGTCTAGCCCTACTTTTTATATTGAGGAGACATACTTCCTATAAGCTAGTCAAGGGAAGACTGGACCTAGTTACCTGAAGTAGTTCTATGTGATGAAGTGAGTCACAAAGAGGTTGAAGTGCACTAACCTAAAAGCAGACTAGTACTAAGAAAATGATTTTGTAATGCTAGCATGAACAAGAGATGAACCTAATGATTTGATGACTTAGATTCTGATTTAATGATTTGAGTCTTAATGACTTTGGATTTGATGTGATTTTTGACGATTATGAATGATTTTCATAATGATAAATGGACTATCTATTTCGGGAAGAGGAATGACTCAATTTGGCTTTTTGCTACCTTCCTAAATTATAAAGATTACTTTTTAAAAAAAATGAAATTTTTCCCGAAATAGTTAGAATTATTGTGATGACATGTTTTTAAACACATTACTGAGAATTTTGATTTTCACCCCCTACATCTATAACTTGCCATGATAATTCTAGGAAGGATTCACAATGGGCAGGCAAGATGAAGCAAGATGAAGCTTAGAAATGAGTAGATATTTTTGTTAGTTGTTCTAGATTTTGTAAATAGGATGATATATGTATATTAAGGACATTGATGAAAACTTTGTATAGAAATTCATTTCATGTGTTATATATTGTAAGCTTCTGCTAAATGCTTATATTTTGTATATTATTAAATTATTTATTTCAAAATTTTGTAGATATTCATAAGTAATGTACCAAATCCTAATTACTGATGCGTAAACCGGATACATAATTAGTATTAGTCTTTAGGACGTTACAGCAAACAGGTCCTCCCCCACCAGAAAATGACATAGTTTTTAAAAGAAAAGCAAAAAAAAAAATGAAAAGGTTATACAACGTTTTGCGACCCATCTTCCTTTAAAACCATTTCCTTTTTCTTTTTTATCTCCATAACTGTTACCTGAAGAGCATATTCTTTTACAAATCTAAAAATTCAAAAACTCTAACCCCCATTTCCTAAGTTGTTTGCTTGGTTAAGATGATGGGTGATGGAAACTGACCTTAAATTGCATCATCACACTCCAAAATTCAAGGGGATTTGCTCTCAATCAAAGTGCAATTGGTGCGAAATCTTGAACGTGGCCCACGAAATTGAAAAAGGTATGAATCCTAAATGATGCACAATTTTTAATTTCAAACAAGTCTACAAACTTGATGTGGGATTAATTGTTGCATTGCGAACCCAAGTGCAAGTTGTCTCAAGTAATAAATTTCTCGGGAGTCCGAGGTCGATCCACAGGGAATTGTTGAAGATTAATTAAGGTGAAGTAAATATTTTGTTACTACGGTAAAAATTATTTACTTGGGTTAAAAGATCCACTCTTGGTAAATAAAGTAAAGGTAAGATTAATTTTTTTTATAACTTAATTAGAATCCTCGCAACATGGAGGTTCCAATCGAAAAATACAACATTAAAAGTCCATTTAAAATAATATACGTAATTATATTATATTTCCTAAAAATATTACCACCACTTATAAATGGGTTAAAGCATTCATTGTGCCAATATTTTGTCTACAACAAATCAAGAACTCCTCTTTACAAAGATGGTTTCTAAATTATAAGAAACAAATTATAATACGTATAATGGTTACTAGAAAATATAAATCATTTAAGCACAAGAGAAGAATAAATCTAACATTACTTTATTACCAAGAGCTTCACCCTTTCACCTAAGTAAAATGAAACTTAGTTACTCATAGATAATAAGAAAGAAAGAGAGAAGAAGAAGAAGAAGAAGAAGAACATGACTTTAATTTAGAACAAAAGAAAATTACTACAAGAAAACCTAGTAATAAAATAACATCATTTTGGTAACTAACACCTCACACCCCTAATGATTTGCCAAGGACCCCTTTTATAGAGGATTAGAGATACAAAATGATAAGGGGGCTAAGTCATTAGTGGGTGGATGAGTGGAAAATGAGTGGAAAATGCCAAATGACTTTTGGTGAGTAGAAAATTATGGAGATTCCTTGTCTCCGAAATCATGTAGCTCTGAAGTCATTGCATTCGTCATTTTTGAACCAAGTGGTCTTCATGAAAGTTGTAAGCCTGGATCTTAGCTTTCAAATGGCTTTAGTTTGAGTCCAATATCATTTCTATAACTTCATATACATTCAAATTACTGTACACTGCTCAGGCCCAATCACAGCTCCTCTATTCTGACTTCCAAGCCCAATATCACCTTCAAGGAGTCCGATTCTAGAAAAGTATTTAACATGAAAGTTGTAGATATGAGTCTTAACTATTCAACATCCAAATTTCAACCCATTTGACAACTTCTATCCCAAAATATGTGATGAACAGTACATATAGATTAAGCTGTCAGGAAAAGCACTCTGGTTTTTGCTTCAACCCCAATTTGAGTTATCTACTCATGTGATTGGGCCTTTGAGATCTTCATGAAAGTTATAGAGCTTTCTCTTATCTTTAAAATGCCATCAGATTCACCTCATTTGACCACCTACATCCCAAGATATAGCTCAAATACAGAAATAACGTAAGACGTAAATTATGCTGAAAAATTCAATTAAGTCCAATTTGAGTCCAAACTTATAAAATATAATCAAAATCAATCAATTAAGTACATGGAGAGTGTAAATGACTAAAAATGAAGGCTTATTAATGTATCAAATATGTGATCATCAAATTTTTCCACACTTAACTTTTTGCACTCCTAGGCAAAACACACAAGACCAAAACTAAAAAAAAAAAGACTCAAAAGTTAAACACTCTAAAAGACTTAATTTCTAATAATATTTAAAAATGAAGAGCAATCAATCATTCAAGTAATCAAAACATTCATGAGATAACATATCTTCACATCTCAAATCAACAAGTAAGGAAACTTCAATTGAAAAACATGAGTCAAGAATGATAGATCTTCACAAGATTCACTATCAATCCCTCAAGTGTTTAAAAGGTAGGTATTTCACTCAATTTATCCCATAAAAATTGCACTACCATAAGTTTGTTTATCTTCTACTTCTCCACTACTCAGAACACATGCACACACAAATCATGAGGACTTTATTCAAGGTTGTAATAGGGTCAAGGTAAAGGAGAAGGTAATATGGATATGACAAGTTAAATACCAGAGAATAAAAGAGTATGAGAGCTGAGTTCAATTAACAAGCATGAAAGTTCATCCCAACTCCACTTAATACAAATTCTCTTTACATATTCTTTTCCTTTCCTTTATTACCTTGTTGACCCTCTTCATTTTACATTTTTTTATTGATATTTTTTTATTTTTTTACAAAAAGAACATCATATATATATTTTTTTAACCATTCTGCACACACACCCCCACACTTGTTCAAGAACTCATCGAATGATAAAACTAATGTTCTCTTATTCCCTAAGGTCAAGTAAGAACATAGTTTTTCATTTAAGGCACATAATGAGTTCGAAACAAAGAATAGTCAAATAAGCTCAAAGGAGTTAAGCAAGGGGAAATAGGTCATTTCTAATGCTTTATGTTGGCAGGAATCAGAGAATTTCTAAGAAGTCATAAGAGTGCTTGATATCATATTGAGACAACATACTGCTAAACAAGGCTGGCTATTTGATTAAAGTAACTATTTCAAGAAAAATGCCTCAATCATATTTATGTATGCATATGAAAATGTAGTCTAAAAAAGAATCAAAGCAAGTTCTAGAGTAACAATTCCATGAGTGAAATTCACACAAGAAAGAAAAGAATGGTACAAATGTTCAATCCATTCATCAATAGGCTCAAAATCTCACAAGACATAATTCTATCATTCTCAGTCCACCAATTCAACATCCATAACCAAGCATGTGAATTTTAAGAAAGAAGACAATTTACTCAATCATGCAAATTTTTCTAAATTTGAATTGCTACTTCCACACAAACTAGTTACTACCCTAACTAAGATGCGTCTCAAGAGTAAAATTTACTCCTTACTCTGTCATCCTTAACTGGTTTAGTAAGTTACAGACAAACATATAAACACAACAAATATATTAATACACACACTTCCTAAATTTTTTTTTTGCTTTTTTTTACACAACTATCCTTCCCTCAACCAGATCACAACATTGTCCTCAATGTTAATAATTAAATCCAGACTGAAGAAATAATCATCAATATACATCAAAGAAATTATTAGGACAAAATTAAACAAAGTAATGGGAAGAAGTTACATACCCGAAATGCTTAGACGAGAAGAGAATAACTACATCTTAACAATGGTTAGCAATGATAAAAAAAAATGAAATAAAATGAAATAAACAAGCATGCAAACAGTTTTTTTTTGGGTTCTTTTGTTTTATAATTTTTTTTGTTGGCCGACACTATTTACATCCCCATACAAAGGCTCCGAAATGTGGGAGGCACTTAAGCCAGCTCAATAAAAGCACAAAATACTAAAAACTTACCTCAGCTTTGGTAGACAGGATCATCTACCAAAGTCTCTGCTACATCTGGATCATTCAACTCAAGTTATAGCTTCAACTGCTGACCATTTACCTTCTTCCAAATTAATTTTATAAGAACAGACCAAGGGACGAACAATTTTTTTATCAGCAATGCTCCAAGCTTGCTTAAGCAAGTCCTTGAACTTTGGTTGCCATGCTTAAGTGTCAAGATCCTGAGTTCTATCAAAAATAGTATAAATATTAAGAACTTTAGATGGATTACTAATAGAATTAAACTCAGAATTGACAAGAAAATTCTCAAAGGGATCAAAATCATGAGTTATAGAAACTCCCCTATCCATGATTGAGTCAATCATATATGTCTGGTGGCCCTCGTCATCATTTTATGACTTAACAAGACTTTTTGTCACCTTAGGTTCCTTGGGTAGCTCAGCATCACTACTATCTTGATTCTTTTCCACATCCTCTAGCTCATTCACACTCAAGGAGTTCATCAATTTGGACACTTGACTCTTTATCTCCTTACTTTCTTCAACAACCTTTCCATTCCTAAGGGTTATCACTGACTTGACTTGATCTATTTGTTGGTTTTCTGAATTACTATCATTTAGACTGTATTGACCATTGGGATTTAGTTGAAGTTGAGAATGAAATTTTTCTTTCTCGTGAATGGTGAGTGCAGAAGAAAGTTTAGCAAGAGTGTCTTTTATGTCAATCATGATTTGAGTGTTTTGATTAAAAATGGCATCTTGCTTTTCCATGAATGCATGCAATGTTTCTTCAAGGTTATTCCTATATGGTGGGACAAAAAGTGCATATCCTTCAGAATTTTGGGAGCCCTGTTGTGCCTGAGGAGGTGGTGATTGCATTAATTGTGCGTGATTGTTGGTCCTTCAATTGAAGTTCGGGTGATTTCTCCATCCCGGATTATATGTATGCATGGTTCGCAATAGTTGATCTTCATGTTCATCATGCACACTTTCATTTTCAGCCATTGTGTTTCATGTGTGTGATTGTGATCCAGACAAATCAATATATAAAGTACTAGGATAAACTTTAACCAAACGACCAGAATTTGAATCATGAAACCAATTAAGCATAAACAAGTAACTTAAAATATAAAATAAAATGTACAAGCTAGCAGTATAAACCGTCCATTAAATATTAACAAAGGTGTGGTATAAACCAACCATCAAATAAGTTAATAAATAGAAAAATTAAAAAGTTAGTATGCAGATAAATTAAAATGTTAGAAGCAAGTAAATTAAAAAGTTAGATAGCTAATAAAGTAAAAAGTTAGATAGTTAGTAAGTTAGTAATAAAATACAAAAAGTAAAGTACAAAAAAAAAAAAGGGAGAGTTACCCCCACTAAGTTAATATATACAAGAAAATAAAAGGAGAATTACCCCACTGTACATTTAAATTAAAATGTAAAAAATAAAGTGCAGAAAGTAAATTTAAAATATGAAAACCAGAGAATCGACAGATCCAATTTTTTGCTCCGGTGAGAGAGAAGAGAAGAATAAAGATTATTTCATTAATGATTAAAGATTAAAAATAAATAAAAGGGAGAGGTTCCCCCACTAAGTTAGTGCGTAAAATAAAAGAGCGAGTTTCCCCCCACTAAATTAATATGTATAAGAAAATAAAAGGGAGAATTATCTCAACTAAGTTAATAAAGTACAGAAAAAAATAAAAAAGAGAGGTTCCCCCACTAGTTAGTATGTTAGTATATATACAAATTTTTTACACCAGAAATTCAGTCTTCAAATCAAGTCCCCGGCAACAGCGCCAAAAACTTGATGCACAATTTTTGGTTTCAAATAAGTCTACAAACTTGATGCGAGATTAATTGTTGCATTGCGAACCCAAGTGCAAGTTGTCTCAAGTAATAAATTTATCGGGAGTCCAAAGTCGATCCACAGGGAATTGTTGAAGATTAATTAAGGTGAAGTAAATATTTTGTTACTATGGTAAAAATTATTTACTTGGGTTAAAAGATCCACTCTTGGTAAATAAAGTAAAGGTAAGATTAATTTCTTTTATAACTCAATCAGAATCCTCGTAACATGGAGGTTCCAATTGGAAAATACAACATTAAAAGTCCATTTAAAATAATATACGTAATTATATTATGTTTCCTAAAAATATTACCACTACTTATAAATGGGTTAAAGTATTCATTGTACCAATATTTTGTCTACAACAAATCAAGAACTCCTTTTTACAAAGATGGTTTCTAAATTATAAGAAACAAATTATAATACGTATAATGGTTACTAGAAAATATAAATCATTTAAGCACAAGAGAATAATAAATCTAACCTTACTTTATTACCAAGAGTTTCACCCTTTCACCTAAGTAAAATGAAACTTAGTTACTCATAAATAAGAAGAAAGAAAGAGAGAAGAAGAAGAAGAACATGACTTTAATTTAGAACAAAAGAAAATTACTATAAGAAAACCTAGTAACAAAATGACATCATTTTGGTAACTAACACCTCACACCCCTAATGATCTGCCAAGGACCCCTTTTATCGAGGATTAGAGATACAAAATGATAAGGGAGCTGAGTCATTAGTGGGTGGATGAGTGAAAAATGAGTGGAAAATGCCAAATGACTTTTGGTGAGTGGAAAATTATGGAAATTCCTTGTCTCCGAAATCATGCAGCTCTGAAGTCATTGCATTCGTCATTTTTGAACCAAGTGGTCTTCATGAAAGTTGTAGGCCTGGATCTTAACTTTCAAATGGCTTTAATTTAAGTCTAATATCATTTCTATAACTCCATATACGTTCAAATTATTGCACACTGCTCAGGCCCAGTCACAGCTCCTCTATTCTGACTTCCAAGCCCAATATCACCTTCAAGGAGTCCGATTCTGGAAAAGTGTTCAACATGAAAGTTGTAGATATGGGTCTTAACTATTCAGCATGCAAATTTCAACCCATTTGACAACTTCTATCCCGAAATATATGATGAACAGTACATATAGGTTAAGCTATCAGGAAAAGTACTCTGGTTCTTGCTTCAACCCCAATTTGAGTTATCTACTCGTGTGATTGGGACTTTTGAGATCTTCATGAAAGTTATATAGCTCTCTCTTATATTTAAAATGCCATCAGATTCACCTCATTTGACCACCTACATCCCAAGATATAGCCCAAATATAGAAACAACGTAAGACGTAAATTATGCTGAAAAATTCAATTAAGTTCAATTTGAGTCCAAACTTACAAAACATAATCAAAATCAACCAATTAAGTACATGGAGAGTGTAAATGACTAAAAATGAAGGCTTATTAATATATCAAATATGTGATCATCACTAAACCCCAAATATTCCCTATTTTTTATGCATTATGTTATTCCCTTTTTTGTGTTGTGGTCTATACAATTGTCTTCTCTTTTTGGTATCTGTGGTTCCCTTACTTGGTAACTCTGGTTCTACGATCAAGCTCAATATCATCTTTACTCCTTATTTCCTATATGTGTTTGAAAGATGTTATGTATGTAACACCCACCGTAGGGTGTCACATTTATTGTTACTTTATTACCCAAAATACCCTCAATAGTTATAGAATGGGATGTTATGATAAAAGTACGAGTTGTAAATTTTTTTTTCTTCATGGATAAAAATAAAATAGACTTAACGGAAAATAAAACTATTATACAACAACCTCACACATAATTTACATCATATACATATTACACAAGTGCTGTCAAGCTTATTTATTACAGACCATGTCTCGGAATAATAAACACACTTAAATAATTACACACATAGTTTATATCAGAATTCAAACTTGCCCAAGTTTAACTAAGTAGAAGACCCCTCAGACGGGTCCTCCTCGGGTTCCTCAGCAGGTAGGAATCCGTTATGACAAGTAGCCCTACGGACAGGTGTCTGGGCTGACGATACTATGCTGATTTCCGTTGGGACATAATTTCTAGTGTTCCAATGTCGCCTGATATGTAAAGGAAATTCAACATGAACAAAGATAGTCAAGCAGAAAAATGGATTTCCACGAAACAGTCTACTAATATTAATAGTCAGGTACCCCTCGTAAATAAGTCCTCGCTCATCGGGACTTGTCCTCCATTCTCCAGCTCCTCCGTGAAATTGTAGACGTACATATCCGAAGAAACTGGCTCTTGATGTCATACTTGTCGAGTCTGTTCCCGATGTGAGAAGTAACTCTTCTTCTGCTTCTTGTACCATTTCTTTTCCAATGTCTTCACCCAATTATAAAATACAATATACAGATATACATACAAAGAGGTGAAATCACCTACGTCAATACCAGCATGATAACACAGAGATAATACAAATAACATATCATATCATGATCACAATTATGCCATCATCATAGTGTAAAATAATAATTACCATCATGCCACTATCACTGTTTAAATCACAAAATAATTACAATAATACCATCATATAGATATAGATGCTCAGTTTCATGCATGTGCACATAGACTCAATGTCCTACTCCATGGAGCTAATACTCAAGTCGGAGAAATTGATCGAAAAGATCTACCGGTACCACGTGCTTCAGACCAAGTGCTATAATTATATCTTGCACATCTAGCACATACACGACAGTCTTTGTCAGATCTTGATTAAGAATAGTGTCTCGGTCCGGATCATCGGTGTGTTGCATCGGTCTAACTCATGGTACAGAAGAGCTACCAACTGCCCATTGCGAGCAACCCGCACCCCGATGCCCCCAATGTCAACAAGTGACCTACACTACGCGTATCACACCCACTCAAGAGGTGTACGTTTCTCCTAGGCAATTAGCCATTTACAGTCCATCGGACCATTTTCAATGTATGTGTAATGCACCAATTACCAACCAAAGGTAAATCACATAATTTCTCATACAAAGTTTAAATACTATTTTGCGTTCATAAAATGGATTCATGCCAATTATAAGCAAATTGCTCAATTTCTTGTACAGTATTCACATACTGATTTTTAATCAGTAAAGTTTATCTTGTATAATTAACAAAGAACCTTATATTATTGCATTTTTTTCATTCACAAAATATTTTTGTCACATTTTTACGATCACATAATATTTTATTACGTAAACAATGATTTGTAACATTTCTATTACGTTTAAAAATTTGCGTAATAATTTTCTACTGTATTCTAAAATACATAAAAATATTCTTTCATTTTTAAATTGCATAGCAATTTTTCTACAACATTTCGATCGTAAAATATTTAAACGCTTTAAAAATCGCGTAGAAATATTTTAACATTTTTCAAATTGCATAATTTAAAAATTATGTTTTTGAGTTACATAAATTGTTTTTCATCATTTTTACCCTTCGTAAAATATTTCTTAACTTTAAAATATTATTTTGGACTTTTCTTAATATAATTTCTTACTTTATTTTCTTCCGATTCTTAAAAAAATTCTTTTCCATAATATATTTTCTCAACATCACTTTTTATTGATTTAATTTTACAAAATCACATTTAGTTGATTTAATTACTATTTCTAATTTTAAATTTCATAACATTTTCCAAAACCCAATAAATAAATTCTACGTTAGTAAATTTAAGTTACAAACATTTTCTTTTATATTTCTAAATCACTTCTAAAAATTAATTCTCTTTAAAATAATTTGAAGTTCAACACCTTCAATCTCCTTTTTTTTTCTTTTATTTATGAAAATTTCACTTGATAACACTTTAATTCCCTTTTCAAAAATCCTTATTAGAAAATTCTTATATTTTATAACATCAAAACATTTTTTCTAAATTATCAAAACCTTCTGATGGCCATTGGAACCATGAAATATTTTTCTTCTAATTTAAATAAATTCCATTCTTATTTCTTTTCTAAATTATCAAAACCTTATAGATGGCCATTGGAACCATGAAATATTTTTCTTCTAACTTAAATAAATTTCATTCTTGTTTCTACACAAAATAAATTCATGAAAACTCAACTCCAAAAATCATGTGCATTCTTTTTACAAAACAAACTCCTTTGTTTATTTTTTTACTTCTCAAATCATTCAATTTTATTATTTATAAAAATATAATTTTGTGAACACCAAATTGGTTGATGTCTTATCCGAAATTTACTTTAGTTCAAGGACTAAAAATGAATTCCATAGTTCTTGAAAAATTTCAATAATAACTTTAGTCTTAGAAATTCAAAACCTTGACCTCCTCCATGGCCTTTGGAGCCAAAATTTTGCTATTTCAACATACATCCATCATAATATATTCAACATATATCATCATGCATATTATAAGTATACCATATAAATAAATAAAAATCATACTAAACATGCATACACAAATAAATCATGCAAAGCATATCAAGTATAGGCAAAAATAATTAAAGCACATAAACACACATCACTTATTACATGACCATGGATATGAATCCTCACATGGATTCATCATCCATCAAATATAACCATTGATAATCACATATTTTATTTATTAAGAAACCCTTATGTTTAGTTATTTACACTCTCCATATTCTTAATTGATTAAGTTTGATATGATTTTGTGAGTTTGAGCTCAAATTGGTCCTAATTGAATATTTTCAGCATTATTGAGATTTTACATTATTTCTGTATTTTGGCCATAACTTGAGTTCTTGATATCTGATAATCATGCATTTTATCTTGTAGGAAAGCTAAGAGGAAGCTCTACAACTTTGATGAAGAGCTCGAAGTCCTAAACAGATGTCTAAGGGACCTAAGTTTACATGGAAGTCAGAATACGGGTTCTGTCACTAGAATCCGAACGGTGTGCACTCATAAAATCATATCTCAAGCTGTAATAATGGAGATGGGCTGAAATTTGGATAGTTGATAGTAAAGACCCAAATAAACAACTTTCATGAAGAACACATTTTGAAAGAATGAAGTCTAATGGGTCAGTTTGGGCTTGCAAGTCGAAACAGAGGTGCTGAAGTTGGGTTTGAGTAACTTGTGGTATTTGGGTCATATCTTGGGCTGTAGGAAGCCAAATTGGACGATCCAGATATGCATGTTATAGCCAAGACAAAGATCTACAACTTTCATGAAGAGCACTTTTCATGAATCGGAAGTATAATCAGTCGTTTTTGGCTTCCAAGTCAGACACAAGATTTTCGCACTCAACCACTCCACTCAACCAAATCACTCCACTCATCCACTCAACCACTCCACTCCACTCAACCACTCCACTCCACTCCACTCAACCACTCCACTCCACTCATCCATTCAACTAACCCACTCAACCAAACCACTTAATCACTCCACTCATCCACTCAACTACTCAACCACTCCACTCCACTTACCTACTTAGAACCACTCATCCATTCATCCACTCAACTACTCAACCACTCCACTCCACTTACCTACTCAACCACTCCACTCCACTCAAACCAACCCACTCATCCACTCCACTCCACTAACCCACTCATCCATCCACTCACCTTTGTCATTTTGTTACCCTAGACTTCTATAAAAGGGCACCATTGGTTATCATGTAGGGGTTGGAGGTTGGACTCTCCCTCATTTCTCTCTGTTTTTTCTTGTGATTTCATTCTAGCTATGTGTAACTAAACCTCCCTTGGTTAAGGGGGTGATGAAACCGCTAGTATTGATGTTGTAAACTTTGCATATTTGATTATTTCAATACAGTTATGTTTTTATTCATATATTTCTGAATCTATTATTGGTATGAAGGTTTTTATACTTGTTCCCTCTTGAAAAGTGGTAGATCTAGGTTTATTATGCTGATTTGCGGTAGTAGATCTAGCGGAATGTTTAATGTTCATGTGGGTATAATTATCTTTGTACTATTTACCGAGTTATAAAAGTGGTAGATCTGGGTTTATTATGCGCGATTTGCGGTAGTAGATCTAGAGAAATATATGTTCTAAGTAATTTAATTCCTATGTGTGATTAGATCTTAGTGTAATTGGTTTTCTAAATCTTAATGCAATTGTTGGATAGTTGTAAGAGCGGTTGCTTTATAACTAATCAGTGATTAGGAGTTGATTTGAGCGGTTGCTGAATTGGCCAACACGTAAGGAAAATAGAGATTTACTCTCACAATTGCATAAAAACATAATTGAGCATGTTGAAATAAAAGGATATGTGGATTTACATCATCATATAAATCTAGTGGTGGATTCAATCTCTTAACCAATTTTCTTATATTGTTGTTTTCAGTTTATTTATTATTATTGTCTTTGAAACTGTTTATTGTTCATCAAAAATCCAAAAACCCCCCTTTTTACTGTTTATTGTCAATCAGAGTCTAAATTGGGAATTATTTGATAGTGTTAATTGACTTGGTTCTCTGTGGATCGACCCTTACTAACTACAACTAGTTGTAAGGTTTTTATTTTCTGGTGGGCCTGACAACTGATTTTTATCTGAATTTTAATCGCTACATCCGCACGCATCAGAATTTTGGCGCCGTTGCCGGGGAGCCAATTTTTCAATTACACTATTAATTTATTTCCTATTTTTACTCTATTTTTTTATTTTATTTTTTTTATTTTATTTTTTTTATTTTTGATGCTTTCTTTCCGAGTGTCTTGTAGGTGTTGATGTCCATTGATCATGGATGCTTGTGGGATTTGCTTATCACTGAACATATCACCGATTTGTGTCCTACTCTCTCTAATGGACACAAATGAGGAGGTAGAGCGTATGGGGATATTCTCGAACCTTTCAACAACTACAACCCGTACTCAATACATATTATCCAGTGGTGGGACTATCCTAACTTGAGTTATGGACAGCAACCTCATAATCAACCTCCAGCCTATGAATTTCCGAGAATTTCAAAGAGGCAAACATATTTCTTTCCAGGACAGCAGCAAGTTCAAGATCCTTGGCAGCCTGAACCTTCATTGGAGGAACTAATAAGACAAATGACCATTGATACTATACAGTTCCAGCAAGAAACAAGGGCCGCAACCAATAACATACAAAAAACTTTGGATCAGTTAGCCATACTCAGCAATATGCAGAGCTTAAATTCTGAAAGACTTCCTTCACAACCCGAAGAGGATATGATGGAAGATCCTAGTGCTGTCATATTACAAAATGAGAAGACGTTAGATGAATCCACCTCTCCTCATATACCACTACTGAGAGAAAGACCAAGAGCCTAAACGGTAAATGAGGAAGGGAAAAACTCGAAACCCCCAAGGTAAGTAATCTTGAACCCTTCTAAATGTAGTGGAGGAGCAACATGATGAGTTGTGTGATGAATTTCCTGATTTTATTGGTTTCAATAATTATATTCATTGCCACTCATGTACTGAATTAATATGTGCTAGCTGTGTTGAGATTTCTGCAGACTTAAAAGTTGATGATTCTGTTTACAAAGTAGAATCTAAGACCCAAAAGGAGGAGAAATTGCAGGCCATGGAAGAATTTTTAGAAAAGGAAGAAGAGCACCCGATGACAGTCATTACTAAAGTGGACTTTGTTTTTGGGCCATCATTCAGTAAAAACAATGCACATGAAGCTGATAAAGTGCACATATTGCTTTTCAGTGGTGAAGTCAAGGAAAATAAGGGCCAATGGGACCTTGGTGGAAGTCCTTATGCTGCAAGCTTAATTTGTTCATCAAACTTCAACCAATGGGATCCTGGTGAAAGCTCTCATATTGTTTCAACTATAACTTGGTCATCACACTTCAATCAATGGGATCCTGGTGAAAGCTCTCATATTGTTTTAACTACAGCTTGGTCATCACATTTCAACCAATGGGACCCCAGTGAAAGCTATCATGTTGTCTTAACTATAGCTTGGTCATCATGTTTCAAACAATGGGATCCTGGTGGAGTCTTTTCACCTACCTCACTTGATAAGGCTAATAAACACCACCTCAAACAATATCATGAACTTCTAGAGAATGCAGAAGTGGAGGTGATGAACCTTCTCCATCCGCATTATGAATAAAAAAAAACAAAAAAAAATGAAAATAAAAAAAAAACCAAAAAAAAAGATAACCAAAAAAAAAATTTAGCTTTTTATTTTTATCTTTATTTTTATTTTTTATTTTCTATTTTTTTTACATATTAATTTAGTGGGGTTAATTCTCCTTTTTATTTTTATTTTTATTTTTATTTTTTTTGTACAAAATGGGGGTAATTCTCCTTTTATTTTATTTTATTTTTTTTGACATACTAACAAACGGGAAACCTCTCCCTTTTACTTTCTGTAATTTTTTTTTTATTATTTATTTTCTGTCATTTATTATTTATTTATTTATTTATTTTTATTTATTTATTTATTTTTTATTTTTGTCGTTTATTTATTTCCGTCATTTATTTTTGTTATTTATTTATTTTTTTTACTTATTAATTTATTTGGTGGTTGGTTTCTACCATACCATTTTTGAATTTTTTTTATTTGGTGGTTGGTTTATTACTGATGCGTGCGGATGTAGTAATTAAAATTCAGATAAAAATCATTGTTGTCCACCCAGAAAAATAAAACCTTACAACTAGTTGTAGTTAGTAAGGGTCGATCCACAGAGAACCAAGTCAATTAACACTATTAAACAATTCCCAATTAAAACTCTGATTAAAAATAAATAGTAAAAGGGGGGTTTTGGAGTTTTGATGAATAATGATTAGTTTCAAAAATAATAATAATAAATAAACTGAAAACAACAATATAAGAAAATTGGTTAAGAGATTGAATCCACCACTAGATTTATATGATAATGTAAATCCACATATCCTTTTATTCCAACATGCTCAATTATGTTTTTATGCAATTGTGAGAGTAAATCTCTGTTTTCCTTACGTGTTGGCCAATTCAAGAACAATCAAATCAACTCCTAATCACCGATTAGTCATAAAGCAACCGCTTTTACAACTATCCAACAATTGCATTAAGATTTAGAAAACCAATTACACTAAGATCTAATCACACACCGGATTAAATTACTTAGAACATATATTTCTCTAGATCTACTACCGCAAAATCACGATAATAAACCCAAATCTACCACTTTTATAACTGGCAAATAGCACAAAGATAATTATACCCACATGAACATTATACATCCCACTAGATCTACTACAAAATCGCATAATAATAAACCAGGATCTACCACTTTGAAAGTGGAAACAAGTATAAAAACCTTCATACCAACAATAGATTCAAATATATGAATAAAAACATAACTGTTGAAATAATCAAATATGCAAAGTTTACAACATCAATACTAGCGGTTTCATCACCCCCTTAACCAAGGGAGGTTTAGTTACACATAGCTAGAAGGAAATAACAAGAAAAACTGAGAGAAATGAAGGAGAGTCCAACCCCCTTAACCCCCTACATGATAACCAATGGTGCCCTTTTATAGAAGTCTAGGGTAACAAAATGACAAAGGTGAGTGGATGGATGAGTGGGCTAGTGGAGTGGAGTGGTTTGAGTGGAGTGGATTAAATATTTATTGAGTGGGTTAGTTGAGTGGATGAGTGGGTGAGTGGTTGAGTGGAGTGGATTAATTTAGTGGATGAGTGGAATGGAGTGGTTGAGTAGGTAAGTGGAGTGGAGTGGTTGAGTAGTTGAGTGGATGAGTGGAGTGATTAAGTGGTTTGGTTGAGTGGGTTAGTTGAGTGGATAAGTGGAGTGGAGTGGTTGAGTGGATGAGTGGAGTGATTTGGTTGAGTGGAGTGGTTGAGTGGAGTGGAGTGGTTGAGTGCGAAAATCTTATGTCTGACTTGGAAGCCAAAAACGACCAATTATACTTCAGATTCATGAAAAGTGCTCTTCATGAAAGTTGTAGATCTTTGTCTTGGCTATAACATGCATATGTGAATCGTCCAATTTGGCTTCCTACAGCCCAAGATATGACCCAAATACCACGGGTTACTCAAACCCAATTTCAGCACCTCTGTTCCGATTTGCAAGCCCAAAATGACCCATTAGACTTCATTCTTTCAAAAGGTGTTCTTCATGAAAGTTGTTTATTTGGGTCTTGACTATCAACTATCCAAATTTCAGCCCATCCCCATTATTACAGCTTGACATATGATTTTATGAGTGCACACTGTTCGGATTCTAGTGACAGAACCCGTATTCTAACTTTCATGTAAACTTAGGTCCCTTAGACATCTGTTTAGGACTTCGAGCTCTTCATCAAAGTTGTAGAGCTTCCTCTTAGATTTCCTACAAGATAAAATTCATGATTAGCAGATATCAAGAACTCAAGTTATGGCCAAAATACAGAAACAGTGTAAAATCTCAATAATGCTGAAAATATTCAATTAGGACCAATTTGAGCTCAAACTTACAAAATCATATCAAACTTAATCAATTAAGAATATGGAGAGTGTAAATAACTAAACATAAGGGTTTCTTAATAAATAAAATATGTGATTATCAATTACCCCACCTTTGCTATTTTTTTTATTTTATTTATTTGGTGGTTGGTTTATTACCCCACATTTGCTATTTTTTTATTATTATTTTATTTATTTGGTGGTTGGTTTATTACCCCACCTTTGTTATTTTTTATTTGGTGGTTGGTTTATTACCCCACCTTTGTTATATATATATATATATAAAAAATTCTGCTTTGAGATTTGTATAATTTTGTTGAATTTTGGTTTTGGATGACGATCCTTTGATGGGATCCTTCGGGGGTTTCTAGACTTCTTTACCCGATGGTTTTCTTGAAGTCAAAAAAAAAAAAATCTTAATTTCAAACTTTTCTGACAACAGCCAACCTACCCATATAGGTGCTATCATTACTTTTTCTATTCTCTTCCCTATTTAAACACTACATTTCCTTCACTTTCCTTCAACTTAAAATCATTCAAAGGAAGTATAAGTGTAAAATGGAGGGAGCTTCTTCTTCTTCTGTTCGTAGACTTACCAATATCTGTGTATTTTGTGGGTCAACTTATGGGAAGGGTTTAGAGTATGTAGACGCAAATCACTCTTGGTCGAACACTTGTCTGCGAGGAAAATTCATTTAGTATATGGGGAGGCGATTGGGTTAATGAAGGGTCGTATCACTTCACGCTCATTCAAAAGGCAATCAAGTTTTAGGTATCATTCCTAGACCTTTAGCTCAACAGAATATCATTGGAAAAACAATTGGGGAGGAGCTTCAAGTATCATCTATGGATGAACGAATGAAGACAATGCTTAAAAACTCTGATGCATTCATAGCCTTACCAGGTGGTTTTGATACTTTGGAAGAAATTTTTCAAATTGTCTCTTGGGCTCAACTGAACATCCACCATAAACCCATAGGTTTGCTGAATGTTAATAATTTCTTTGATCTTTTGTTATATTTTCTTGACTATGCTGTGGAACAGAAATTTGTCACACCTTCTGCAAGACGACTCCTTATCTCTGCTTCTACTATTGATGAATTGATTGATAAATTAGAAGCATTTGTTTATGAACCTGATCCAGTAACAACTCAGATAGATTGGTCCGAAGGAAGCGATGAAGGAAGTGGTGAGGGAAGCAAAATGAAAAGAAAGCCAGCCAAGACACTCCAGCTATTTAAATAATTACTAGCTTTGGTTTTATTTATTGTACTTTGTTTTTGTTTGTGTGAAGTTTTTCTTTTCAGTAATTGCAGCAACAGGTAATATATTCTATCCTTTACCTATCTATGTTTTGACATTGAGGATAATGTTGTGATCTGGTTGGGGGGAAGGATGGTTGTAAAAAAAAAAAAGAGTGTGTTTGTTAATATGTTTGTTGTATTTGTCATCAATTTAGTAATTAGGGATGGCAGAGTAAAGAGTAAACTATTTACTCTTGAGACGCATCTTAATTGGTGGCAGAGTAAGGAGTGTTTTTAGGTAGTAATTAATTAGTATTAAATTGTGGAAGTACTAAAGTTTTATGGTTTGATTTCTTTTCAGGGTCTGATGCGGCAATGACAGTGTACTTCTTTTCTGCTTAGCGTTGATTCACTTCTTATCAGGTTGTGTTGCTCTTTTCTATATCTCTCTTTCACATTGAGGACAATGCTTATATTAAGTGTGGGGGAGAGAATTTAGCGTTTTTAAAAAAAAAATTTCATTTCAAAAAAAAAAAAAAAGAGTTTCATTGCATGATTGAATAACTTTTCTCCCTTCTTGAACTGATATGCTTGGTGATGGATGATTGAATTGATGACTTGAGTTTGATGGATGCATACCTTGTGAGATTTTGAGCCTAATGGATGGATTTAACATTTATGCCATTCTCTTCTTTCTTGTGTGATTTTCACTCATGTTAATGACCACTCTAGAACTTGCTTTGATTCTTTTTAAGGCTACATTTCACTTGCATGCATAAACATGATTGAGGCCCTCTTTCTTAATTAGCTAGTTTAACCAAATAGCCAACCTTATTTTCAATATGATATCAAGCACTCTTTTGACTTCTTGGAAATTTTCTGATTCTTGCCAACCGTGTATATTTTCCTTTGCTTAACCCCTTTGAGCTTATTTGACCATTCCTTGTTTCTAGCTCATTATGTGCCTTAAATGAAAAATCGTGTTCTTATTTTACCTTAGGGAATAAAAGAACATTAGCTTTGTTAATGGATGAGTTTTTGAACAAGTGTGGGGGTGTGTGTACAAAATGGTTGTTGAAAAAGGAAAGAGTGCCTAAAAAAAACCAAAAAAAAAAAAAAAAGAAAAAAAAAAAAAAAAAAAAAATTGTATGTATATAGTTATGTTCATATATATAAAAAAAAAAAGGATTGAAAAATGAATATGTAAAGGGTTATACATTAGAGTTGGGATGAACTTTTATGCTTGTTATTTGAACTCACTTCTCATTTGCTTTTATTCTCTTTGGTATTTATCCTCTCATATCCATTTTATCCTCTTCTGTTACCTTGACCTCACTACAACCTTGAATAAAGGCCTCATGATTTGTGTATGCATGTGTTTTGAGTAGTGGAGAAGTAGAAGATAAGCAAGCTTATGGTAGTGCAATTTTCATGGTTGAATTGAGTGAAATACCTACCTTTTAAACACTTGAGAGATTGAGAGGGAATCTTGTGAAGATCTATCATTCTCGATTCATATTGAAGATACCTTGCTTGTTGGTTTGAGATGTGAAGAATTGTTAACTCATGAATGTTTTGATCCCTTGAACCTTTGGTTGTTCTTCTTGATTGTGAAATTTTGGGCTCTTGAATATCGTTGGAATTTAAAATTTTGTTAATCTCTTATGTCCTTATTTTGGTCTTGAGTTTTGCCCAGGAGTGCAAAAAGCTAAGTGTGGGAGAATTTGATAATCACATATTTTATTTATTAAGAAACCCTTATGTTTAGTTATTTACACTCTCCATATTCTTAATTGATTAAGTTTGATATGATTTTGTGAGTTTGAGCTCAAATTGGTCCTAATTGAATATTTTCAAAGATTATTGAGATTTTACATTGTTTCTGTATTTTGGCCATAACTTGAGTTCTTGATATCTGATAATCATGAATTTTATCTTGTAGGAAAGCTAAGAGGAAGCTTTACAACTTTGATGAAGAGCTCGAAGTCCTAAACAGATGTCTAAGGGACCTAAGTTTACATGGAAGTCAGAATACGGGTTCTGTCACTAGAATCCGAACGGTGTGAACTCATAAAATCATATCTCAAGCTGTAATAATGGAGATGGGCTGAAATTTGGATAGTTGATAGTCAAGACCCAAATAAACAACTTTCATGAAGAACACATTTTGAAAGAATGAAGTCTAATGGGTCAGTTTGGGCTTGCAAGTCGGAACAGAGGTGCTGAAGTTGGGTTTAAGTAACCTGTGGTATTTGGGTCATATCTTGGGCTGTAGGAAGCCAAATTGGACGATCCAGATATGCATGTTATAGCCAAGACAAAGATCTACAACTTTCATGAAGAGCACTTTTCATGAATCGGAAGTATAATCAGTCGTTTTTGGCTTCCAAGTCAGACACAAGATTTTCGCACTCAACCACTCCACTCAACCAAATCACTCCACTCATCCACTCAACCACTCCACTCCACTCAACCACTCCACTCCACTCATCCATTCAACTAACCCACTCAACCAAACCACTTAATCACTCCACTCATCCACTCAACTACTCAACCACTCCACTCCACTTACCTACTCAACCACTCCACTCCACTCAAACCAACCCACTCATCCACTTACCCACTCAACCACTCCACTCCACTTACAACCCACTCATCCATCCACTCACCTTTGTCATTTTGTTACCCTAGACTTCTATAAAAGGGCACCATTGGTTATCATGTAGGGGTTGGAGGTTGGACTCTCCCTCATTTCTCTCTGTTTTTCTTGTGATTTCATTCTAGCTATGTGTAACTAAACCTCCTTGGTTAAGGGGTGATGAAACCGCTAGTATTGATGTTGTAAACTTTGCATATTTGATTATTTCAATACACTTATGTTTTTATTCATATATTTCTGAATCTATTGTTGGTATGAAGGTTTTTATACTTGTTCCCTCTTGAAAAGTGGTAGATCTAGGTTTATTATGCGCGGTTGCGGTAGTAGATCTAGCGGAATGTTTGATGTTCATGTGGGTATAATTATCTTTGTACTATTTGCCAGTTATAAAAGTGGTAGATCTGGGTTTATTATGCGTGGTTGCGGTAGTAGATCTAGAGAAATATATGTTCTAAGTAATTTAATCCTTGTGTGATTAGATCTTAGTGTAATTGGTTTTCTAAATCTTAATGCAATTGTTGGATAGTTGTAAGAAATGCGGTTGCTTTATAACTAATCGGTGATTAGGAGTTGATTTGAGCGGTTCTTTGAATTGGCCAACACGTAAGGAAAACAGAGATTTACTCTCACAATTGCATAAAAACATAATTGAGCATGTTGAAATAAAAGGATATGTGGATTTACATCATCATATAAATCTAGTGGTGGATTCAATCTCTTAACCAATTTTCTTATATTGTTGTTTTCAGTTTATTTATTATTATTGTCTTTGAAACTGTTTATTGTTCATCAAAAATCCAAAAACCCCCCTTTTTACTGTTTATTGTCAATCAGAGTCTAAATTGGGAATTATTTGATAGTGTTAATTAACTTGGTTCTCTGTGGATCGACCCTTACTAACTACAACTAGTTGTAAGGTTTTTATTTTCTGGTGGGCCTGGCAACTGAATTTTATCTGAATTTTAATCGCTACATCCGCACGCATCAACCATCTCTCACCACCATGCTTGGTTGGTGAGATAGATCTCCCTCTTACCTCTTGAAGAACTCCAAAAGCTCCTTGCTTTGGATTTAGAACAAGATCTCCACCAACAAAAATCTCTTAAACATAAAACAAACATGAATAAATTAGTATATTAAGTTTGATTAGGAGGAACCATGTATCAAACATGGTTTAGAACATGAAAAAGAAAAGAATAAAAGAAATTTTCTTACTCTTCACCAATAAAAGCTCTAGAACTTGATCTTAGTAAAAGTCCTTCAAGATGGAAGATTTAGAGAAAGTCTTCAACATGAAAGTTGTTTAGAATAAAGTAAGGATTTAAGAAACTAGGTTGTATGAAATTAAAGAGTGATGGAGGATGGACTTAGGTGCTTGGCCGAATGGCTTCTTAAGGGAGAGAAAATGGAGTTTTCATTTAGTTGGTTCTTGAAACCTAAGTGAGAGAATGAAGAAATGATAAATGTAAAGTGTAAAAATGAATTTTGTGGTCTTCCAAATTGTGCATGGCCGTGGCCTTCATTGGAAAAAAAGAAAAGTGAAGTTTGAAAAATATGCTCATTAATTGATCAATAGGAACTTGTCTTCATCCTTTTCTTTGGCCTAAAAAACCTATACTAATTTTGTCTCTCTTTCTCCTTGCTTCTTCAAAACCGCCCCCCTTCATGAATCATGCAAAGTTTGTCATCTTTACACACCATTATTTGAAGCCTTTCTGGCCATTGATTTATTCAATGGTTAGGATTTAGGTAGATTTTGATTTTTAGAAGACTAAATCTAGGCCATTGGATCTTTCTCCTTTAAATCCTAGCCATTAGATGTGTCTCCAAAAATGAAAGGTCAAGATTACACCTTCAAACTTTACATCCAAGGGTCCAAAATGGTTGTAATCATTTTTGATGACCAATTCTCTACCATTGATCTAAATCCAAATCCAATGGTCATTAATTATCCATCTCCACCATTGATTAATTTTACATCCAAGGGTTGATAATGGTCATAGTCATTTATAAGACTAAATCTCTACCCTTGATTTAATTTCCATCCAACGGTTATAATTGATCCTATTTACTTTTAAGATCAAATCTCCACCATTGATTAAATCAAGATTAAATCTCTAACAGTAATTAAATCGATGGTGAATATCCAAACCACCAATATTGACTTAACAGTATAGAATTTTATTTTTATCTGTTATAATCCCACGAAAGAATATATTTACTGTATTTTTATCATCCGATAATTAAATACAGTATAAAATATAATAAAGGAAATTTTTTAAAACTATTTTTAGATTCAGGTTTAGTAAGATCCCTTGTCTCCGTCTAAACAGTACAAATTTTTCTATGCGTAGAAAATTTTTTTTCACTTTGTGAGACCCACTTGGGTCCACGTATGGCCACCTGGGCCCACATACACCTCGTGGGGCCCACAAACAGTAAAAATTTTAAAATCACACATAAAATCACAAAAATTAGAAAATTCACAAATATCAAATCAGATTACGTAAATTAATTAAGACTAAATAATAAAAATTAATTTACGTAAATTTTTCCGACCCAAAAATTATTATTTTCCTGACACGGAACAAATTACTCAAAACGATCAAATATACAGATGGAATATTCAAAATAATTTTACAGTACATAGAAATCACTAAATAGTAAAATTCTGTTAACTGTCTAAAATTACTATTTAATAAATAGAAAGTTTGGGGTGTTACAACTCTCCTCTACTAACAAAAGTTTCGTCCTTGAAACTTGATGAACTTGATTTCACATCCTCAGAATAAATAGGGATACTGTTCTTTTATCTTTTCTTCTAGTTCCCATGTAGCTTCTCCACTTATATCATCCCAAATAATTTTAACCAATGAAATTTCCTTACCTCGAAGTTGCTTTGTTTTTCGATCCTCCATCTTTACTGGAAAAGTTTCATAGGTTAAATTTTCCTTCAGCAGATGTGTAACTGGCTTGATAACATGAGTAGGATCAGAAATATATTTCCGTAGTTGTGATACGTGAAATACATTGTGAAGATTTGACAGAAAAGGTGGTAATGCAATCTGATATGCTACCGGACCCACCCGACGTAAAATCTGATATGGTCCGATAAACTTTGGAGTGAGCTTCTTGGACTTAAGCACTCGTCCAACACCCGTCATAGGCGTCACTCGCAAAAATACATGGTCACCTTCTTCAAATTCAAGAGATTTTCTCCTTTTATCAGCATAGTTCTTTTGTCGAGTTTGACTCATTCTCATCTTATCTTGAATCATCTTCACTTTCTCAGTTGTCTGTTGAACAATCTCTGGTCCTAACATAGCACTCTCACCATCATGATACCAACACAACGGTGTTCTGCATCGCCTCCCATATAATGCCTCATAGGGTGCCATCCCTATACTTGAATGGAAATTGTTATTGTATGTGAATTCTATCAATGGTAAGAATTCATCCCAAACCTCCGGTTGTTCCAGTACACACGCTCTCAATAAATCTTCTAGAGACTGAATTGTTCTTTCTGACTGACCATCTGTTTGTGGATGGTAAGCAGAACTTAGACGTAGCTTTGTTCCCATCGCTTCTTGCAAACTATCCCAAAATCTCGACGTAAACCTTGGATCTCGATCCGAAATGATACTGGATGGTACACCATGAAGTCTAACAATTTCACTGATGTACACTTGAGCCAACTTTTCCATTGAGTATTTAATATTAATCGGCAAAAAGTGCACTGACTTAGTTAGCCGATCAACAATTACCCAAATGGCATCATGACCCTTCCGAGTCTTTGGTAGTCCCATCACAAAATTCATTGCTATGTCATCCCATTTCCATTCGGGAATAGGCAAAGGTTGCAACATTCTCGAAGGTCTTTGATGTTCCACTTTAGCCTTCTGACAGACTAAACAGGATGATACATACTCTGCAACATCTTTCTTCATTCCTTGCCACCAATATAATTATTTTAAATCCTGGTACATCTTTGTGGCTCCTGGATGCATACTCAGTTTACTCCTGTGAGTTTCATCCAAAATCAATCTCCTAAGATCTAGATCATTAGGCACACAAACTCTTCCTTGAAACTTCAAATTTCCCTTAGCACCTTCGCTAAACTCTAACACTGCTCCTTGTCTCTTTGCTTCTTTTGCTTCTTGCAAATACTGATCATTGTTTTGTCCTTCATGGATTCTATGCATCAAATCATTTGAAATGGTGATCATGTTTAAACGCATCTTGCCAGGCGTCAATTTCACAGACAATCGCATATCCCGAAATTCTTCTATCAACTCCTTCTCTTTGATCATCATAACAGAAACACTAAGTATTTTTCTACTCAACGCATCCACTACAACATTCGCCTTTTTGGGATGATACTGCAATTGAAAATCATAATCCTTCAGAAACTCTAACTAACGCCTTTGTCTCATGTTCAACTCTTTCTGGTCAAACATATATTTTAAACTTTTATGATCACTAAAAACAGTGAATGATGCTCCATAGAGAAAATGTCTCCACACCTTTAACGCAAATACCACAGCTGCTAACTCCAAGTCATGAGTCGGATAATTCCTCTTATGATTTTTCAACTGCCTTGAAGCATAAGCCACCACCTTACAATTCTGCATAAGTACACAATCCAATCCTTGGTACAAAGCATCACAATATACTTCGAAAGGTTTGTTTGGATCAGGTAGAATCAATACTGGTGAAGTAGTTAATCGTCTTTTCAATTCCTGGAAACTTTCTTCGCATGCGTCATTCCATATGAACGGCTGATTCTTTCATGTAAGTTGGGTAAGAGGTCCTGCAATCTTCGAAAACCCCTCAATGAACCGTCCATAATAACCAGCTAATCCGATAAAACTACGGATTTCTGTTACAGTCTTTGGTCTTTCCCATTCCAAAACTGTCTCCACCTTGGAAGCATCGACTTTAATTCCTTCTTTTGATATCACGTGTCCCAAAAATTGAACTTCATTCAACCAAAATTCACATTTGGATAACTTGGCATATAACTTATTCTCCTTCAAAATTTGAAGAACCACCCTGAGATGTTCAGCATGTTCCTCCTGATTTCGAGAATAGATCAAAATGTCATTGATAAAGACGACAACAAACTTATCCAAGTATGAACGAAAAATTCTATTCATGAAGTCCATGAATATAGCTGGTGCATTTGTTACACCGAATGGCATCACAAGATATTCGTAATGCCCATAGCGCGTCCGAAATGCAGTCTTGGGAATATCCTCTACTTTCACACGTATCTGGTGATACCTAGAACGTAGATCAATCTTAGAAAATATTGCGGCTCCTCGCAACTGATCCATTAGATCATCTATGCTTGGAAGTGGATATTTATTCTTAATTGTGATTTTGTTTAATTGCCGATAGTCTACACATAGACGTGAAGTTCCATCCTTCTTCTTGACCAACAGTACTGGAGCTCCCTATGGTGACACACTAGGTCTCACAAATTGTTTCTCTAATAAATCCTCCAACTGTTTCTTCAGTTCGGCTAATTCTACCGGCGACATTCGATAAGGCGCCATAGATATTGGTCCGGCTCCAGGTACAAGGTCAATGGCAAACTCGATTTCCCTTACGGTGGCAGATTCCGTGTACATCTTCAGGAAATACTTCAGGAAATTCGTTGACCACGAAAATATCCTTCAAGACATATTCACATTGCACCTTTAAAGAAGATAATAATAGATACCCGAGATCTCCTTCCTTCAAACAAGCTTCCACTTGAGTAGCCGTTAGGAATCTAGGATCCTTAGCCTCAGGAAACACTAATGTCTTATTCGAACAATCAATTAGGATATGGTTAGAAGACAACCAATCCATTCCCAAGATTACATTAATCTTAGAAAGAGGCAAACAGATCAAGTCCACATAAAAGATTCTATCCCTAACACAGACAGGACAATTCAGGCATACTGTTAATGTAACTACAGACTTATCAGTAGGAGTAGTAACACTCAGATCATATGGCAATGCAGACACAGTCAATCCCAAATGCTCAACACAATCACATGCAATGAAAGAATGTGTTGTTCCTGAATCATAGAGTATGGTTAAAGGATTACCTTCAATAGTACCCTCCTCCATTATCAAATCCTCAGATTTAGCAGCTTCTTCTCCACTCATTGTATAGACACGACCACCTGCCTGTGGTCTTGCAGTGCGGACGTTTCCCACAGAGGACTCCTTCTTTATCTAATCACAGTCTTTAGAGAAATGTCCAAGCTTTCCACAAACAACTTCTTTATGTTGACAATCCTTTGTGAGATGATCCTTCCCACATTTGAAACATCGAATAGGAGTCCCAGCTTGACTTGCCTTATTATCGCTAGAACTTCCTCCCACAAATTGCTTCTTGGTCTGACTTCCTATCGGTTTCACATACGGCTTTTGCTGAGAGCGATTTGCTTGATTATTCTTCCCTTTTTGGAACCTTGCAGGTCCAAAATTCTTATTTCTTGCCGCACGTTGATGATCAATCTCTTCAACTTTATGACATTTTTCAATCAAAGTTGGAAATTGATTAATCTCCAACATCGATACAGCTCTCTTAATATCCAGCTTTAATCCTTCTTCAAATTTCGTGCATTTCCAGCCCTCATCTGGATTCATCTGCAAATATCTCAAAAATTGAGACAGACTTTCAAATTTTGCCGCATACTCACTTACGGACATCAATCCTTGTCGTAAGCTCGAAATTTCATTTCCTTCATACTGCTCACACTTGCTGGAAAATATTTCTCCGAAATTTTTGCTTAAAAAGTTGTCATGTCACCATCCTTCCTTCGGCTTCCAACCATCTTCTAGCTCCCGCCCACCATCGTTCACCATCTCCTACCAAAGATAAAGGTTGCCAACGTAAGCTTCCGTTCATCAAAGACATCCCATACCATCAAATATCTTTTCAAGTTCTTGGATCCAAAGTTCACTTTCTCCTGATCAAACTCTCCATGAAATTTTGGTGGATTATTCCTTCGAAACTCGACAAAATCCGTGCACATTCTCATTTGCCCGTTGATTTTGTTGTGCAACCACTTCGCCATTCTCTCAGCATTGTCTTTGCTACAACTTGCACACCATGTTCAAATTATCATTCCCATTAAAGTTCCATATCTGTGCTATTATTTCCACGTCCATGTCCTCGTCCTCGTCCAGTCATTACTTTCTCCACTCAAACTGGACAATACCAAGAAAGTAAGATCAATCTTCAAACAATATTGTTTCCTTTCAGAAAATAATAACAGAGAATCACACAACACAAACAAGACAGACCTAACCACAACCCCAAAAGACTCTAACTTGGGCTCTGATACCAACTAATGTAACACCCACCGTAGGGTGTCACATTTATTGTTACTTTATTACCCAAAATACCCTCAATAGTTAAAGAATGGGATGTTGTGATAAAAGTACGAGTTGTAAATTTTTTTTTCTTCATGGATAAAAATAAAATAGACTTAGCGAAAAATAAAACTATTATACAATAACCTCACACGTAATTTACATCATATACATATTACACAAGTGTTGTCAGGCTTATTTATTACAGACCATGTCTCGGAACAATAAACACACTTAAATAATTACACACATAGTTTATATCAGAATTCAAACTTGCCCAAGTTTAACTAAGTAGAAGACCCCTCAGACGGGTCCTCCTCGGGTTCCTCAGCAGGTAGGAATCCGTTATGATGAGTAGCCCTACGGATAGGTGTCCGGGCTGACGATACTATGCTGATTTCCGTTGGGACATAATTTCTAGTGTCCCAATGTCGCCTGATATGTAAGGGAAATTCAACATAAACAAAGATAGTCACATAGAAAAATGGATTTCCACGAAATAATCTACTAATACTAACAGTCAGGTGCCCCTCGTAAATAAGTCCTCGCTCATCGGGACTTGTCCTCCATTCTCCAGTTCCTTCATGAAATTGTAGACGTACATATCCGAAGAAACTGGCTCTTGATGTCATACTGTCAGAATTCTGCGTTCCCTGATGTGAGAAGTAACTCTTCTTCTGCTTCTTGTACCATTTCTTTTCCAACATCTTCACCCAATTATAAAATACAATATATAGATATACATACAAAGAGGTGAGATCACCTACGCCAATATCAGCATGATAGCACAGAGATAATACAAACAACATATCATATCATGATCACAATTATGCCATCATCATAGTGTAAAATAATAATTACCATCATGCCACTATCACTGTTTAAATCACAAAATAATTACAGTAACACCATCATATAGATATAGATGCCCAGTTTCATGCATGTGCACATAGACTCAATGTCCTACTCCATGGAGCTAATACTCAAGTCGGAGAAATTGATCGAAAAGATCTGTCGGTACCACGTGCTTCAGACCAAGTGCTATAATTATATCTTGCACATCTAGCACATACACGATAGTTTTTGTCAGATCTCGATTAAGAATAATGTCTCGGTCCGGATCATCGGTGTGTTGCATCGGTCTAACTCACGGTACAGAAGAGCTACCAACTGCCCATTGCGAGCAACCCGCACCCCGATGCCCCCAAGGTCAACAAGTGACCTACACTACGCGTATTACACCCACTCAAGAGGTGTACGTTTCTCCTAGGCAATTAGCCATTTACAGTCCATCGGACCATTTTCAATGTATGTGTAATGCACCAATTACTAACCAAAGGTAAATCACATAATTTCTCATATAAAGTTCAAATACTATTTTACATTCATAAAATGGATTCATGCCAATTATAAGCAAATTGCTCAATTTCTTGTACAGTATTCACATACTGATTTTTAACTGTAAAGTTTACTGTATAATTAACAGCAACCTTATATTATTGCATTTTTCTCATTAACAAAATATTTTTGTCACATTTTTACGGTCACGTAATATTTTATTACGTAAACAATGATTTGTAACATTTCTATTACGTTTAAAAATTTGTGTAACAATTTTTTACTGTATTCTAAAATGTGTAAAAATATTCTTTCATTTTTAAATTGCATAGCAATTTTTCTACAACATTTCGATCGTGTAAAATATTTAAACGCTTTAAAAATTGTGTAGAAATATTTTAACATTTTTCAAATCGCATAATTTAAAAATTATGTTTTTGAGTTACATAAATTGTTTTTCATCGTTTTTACCCTTCGTAAAATATTTCTTAACTTTAAAATATTATTTTGGACTTTTCTTAATATAATTTCTTACTTTATTTTCTTCCGATTCTTAAAAAATTCTTTTTCATAATATATTTTCTCAACATCATTTTTTATTGATTTAATTTTACAAAATCACATTTAGTTGATTTAATTACTATTTCTAATTTTAAATTTCATAACGTTTTCCAAAATCCAATAAATAAATTCTACGTTAATAAATTTAAGTTACAAACATTTTCTTTTATGTTTCTAAATCACTTCTAAAAATTAATTCTTTTAAAATAATTTGAAGTTCAACACCTTCAATCTCCTTTTTTTTTTTTTTATTTATAAAATTCCACTTGATAACACTTTAATTCCCTTTTCAAAAATCCTTATTAGAAAATTCTTATATTTTATAACATCAAAATATTTTTTCTAAATTATCAAAACCTTACAGATGGTCATTGGAACCATGAAATATTTTTCTTCTAATTTAAATAAATTTCATTCTTGTTTCTTTTCTAAATTATCAAAACCTTATAGATGGTCATTGGAACCATGAAATATTTTTCTTCTAACTTAAATAAATTTCATTCTTGTTTCTATACAAAATAAATTCATGAAAACTCAACTCCAAAAATCATGTGCATTCTTTTTACAAAACAAACTCCTTTGTTTATTTTCTTTACTTCTCAAATCATTCAATTTTATTATTTATAAAAATATAATTTTGTGAACACCAAATTAGTTGATGTCTTATCCGAAATTTACTTTAGTTCAAGGACTAAAAATGAATTCCATAGTTCTTGAAAAATTTCAATAATAACTTTAGTCTTGGAAATTCAAAACCGTGACCTCCTCCATGGCCTTTGGAGCCAAAATTTTGCTATTTCAACATACATCCATCATAATATATTCAACATATATCATCATGCATATTATAAGTATACCATACAAATAAATAAAAATCATACTAAACATGCATACACAAATAAATCATGCAAAGCATATCAAACATAAGCAAAAATAATTAAAGCACATAAACACACATCACTTATTACATGACCATGGATATGAATCCTCACATGGATTCATCATCCATCAAATATAACTATCTCTCACCACCATGCTTGGTTGGTGAAATAGATCTCCCTCTTACCTCTTGAAGAACTCCAAAAGCTCCTTGCTTTGGATTTAGAACAAGATCTCCACCAACAAAAATCTCTTAAACATAAAACAAACATGAATAAATTAGTATATTAAGCTTGATTAGGAGGAACCATGGATCAAACATGGTTTAGAACATGAAAAAGAAAAGAATAAAAGAAATTTCCTTACTCTTCACCAATAAAAGCTCTAGAACTTGATCTTAGTAAAAGTCCTTCAAGATGGAAGATTTAGAGAAAGTCTTCAACATGAAAGTTGTTTAGAATAAAGTAAGGATTTAAGAAATTAGGTTGTATGAAATTAAAGAGTGATGGAGGATGGACTTAGGTGCTTAGCTGAATGGCTTCTTGAGGGAGAGAAAATGGAGTTTTCATTTAGTTGGTTCTTGAAACATAAGTGAGAGAATGAAGAAATGATAAATGTAAAGTGTAGAAATGAATTTTGTGGTCTTCCAAATTGTGCATGGCCGTGGCCTTCATTGGAAAAAAGAAAAGTGAAGTTTGAAAAACATGCTCATTAATTGATCAATAGGAACTTGTCTTCATCCTTTTCTTTGGCCTAAAAAGCCTATACTAATTTTGTCTCTCTTTCTCCTTGCTTCTTCAAAATCGCCTCCCCTTCATGAATCATGCAAAGTTTGTCATCTTTACACACCATTATTTGAAGCCTTTCTAGCCATTGATTTATTCAATGGTTAGGATTTAGGTAGATTTTGATTTTTAGAAGACTAAATCTAGGCCATTGGATCTTTCTCCTTTAAATCCTAGCCATTAGATGTGTCTCCAAAAATGAAAGGTCAATATTACACCTTCAAACTTTACATCCAAGGGTCCAAAATGGTTGTAATCATTTTTGATGACCAATTCTCTACCATTGATCTAAATCCAAATCCAATGGTCATTAATGATCCATCTCCACCATTGATTAATTTTACATCCAATGGTTGATAATGGTCATAGTCATTTATAAGACTAAATCTCTACCCTTGATTTAATTTCCATCCAACTTATAATTGATCCTATTTATTTTTAAGATCAAATCTCCACCGTTGATTAAATCAAGATTAAATCTCCAATGGTAATTAAATCGATGGTGAATATCCAAACCACCAATATTGACTTAACAATATAGAATTTTATTTTTATCTGTTATAACCTCACGAAAGAATATATTTACTGTATTTTTATCATCCGATAATTAAATACAGTATAAAATACAATAAAGGAAATTTTCTAAAACTATTTCCGGATTCAGGTTTAGTAAGATCCCCTGTCTCCGTCTAAACAGTACAAATTTTTCTATGTATAGAAATTTTTTTTTCACTTTGTGGGACCCACTTGGGCCCACGTATAGCCACCTAGGCCTACACACACATCGTGAGGCCCACAAACAGTAAAAATTTCAAAATCACACATAAAATCACAAAAATTAGAAAATCCACAAATATCAAATCAGATTACGTAAATTAATTAAGACTAAATAGTAAAAATTAATTTACGTAAATTTTTTCAACCCGAAAATTATTATTTTCCTGACACAGAACAAATTACTCAAAACGATCAAATGTACAGATGGAATATTCAAAATAATTTTACAGTACACAGAAATCACTAAATAGTAGAATTCTGTTAACTGTCCAAAATTACTATTTAATAAATAGAAAGTTTGGGGTGTTACAATGTATGCCTTAAAGGTATGAAGAAAGGGTTTAAGGCAAGGTGCAGGCCATTAATAAGCCTAAATGGAGCTTTCTTAAAAGAATATTATGGGGAAAAATATTGGTTGTTGTGGTATAAGATGCCAATACTGACATTTTTGTCATAGCATATGTTATTATATGAGTGGAGAACAAAGATACATGGAAATGGTCCCTGACCCTGTTGCATGGATGAAACTTCATATCAGATATGCAAAAAGTAAGTGATCTGGTTCGCAATGACTAATTTGAATACATTTTATTCATTATAGGGACTAAAATGAATTAGTTATGTAAGTTACAGGGGCTAAAATGAATTAATTGTGTATATTATAGGGACTGATACCAGCAGCAAGAGGTGATGCCTAAAGTATTTGGAAGAATTTTACAAAGCAATAGAAGGATATGGAAATAAGGAGGATGGTATGGGAATGTGCAAGGTCAACAACCCCTCATTGTTTTTGGCAAATATGCAGATAGTTAAGATGAAGTTGTCAAGGTATACTGTGCACTTAGCTCCCAAGAAGAAGAGTAGGTTAGAGAAGGAGAAAAATGAGAGTGACAAATAGACTCCTTTGTGGCTAGGTAATAGAAACCATAGCATGTATTATGTTATGTTCTCATAATTGTACATTTCTAACTTTTATTTGCTTTATATATAATGTCTTAACAGGTGGTGATGATGGAAACAAGTTTAAGCAAATCTAGTGGGATCTCAACCATAGTCTACTCAAGCTTAAGCTGCAAATAAAGCCTAAACTGTCCCAAATGCTCCAACAATAACAACCAAACCATTATTGTTATTTTGTAGCATAGTTAATATAATATTTTTGATTTATCACTGACCTAGGTGCATTATATATTATAATAAATTATCAAACCACTCCCTACCAGATCATATAGTTTAAGGGCTAAACTCCTATGAGGCCAACTAGTTTAAGGCCACCAAAACCAATTGCCACTATAACACTTGCTCAAGCTCTAACTGCAAGATCTGGTTCCCCACATCCACAACACTGTGTTAGTGTAGAAATCATTGTCGTAGCAAGTTCTACAACAACATCAAGGTTCCTCAGGTTCATGCTCACACTTGGTTTGAAGTCTTCTCCACCAAAGATTGACAAATGATGACAGTGTGAAGTTGCATAAGATTTGGACCTTTTTTTGGACATAGGATTTGGTCCTCTTTTTTAGAAGATGTATAGGTTTATCTTGATCGATTTATAGATTATTTTGCAAACTGTATAGATTTTTTTTGGAAGCTACACATAAAGGGTTATTTTGATATGATACATGTGCTTTTGGATTGTGTTCTTAGACAAGTTGATATTAGTAATGGTCTTTTGTGTTGTAAATGGTCATAATGCTTATAAAGGGCTCTTTTGATACTTTTAAGGCAATATTTTTTTTTGTAAATGTTCTTCATGTCCACACTTGTAAGACTCATTGAAAGATCAATGAAATATGCTTGATTAAGTTCCTTCCAATTGTGTTCATTTCATATTAAGTTATTTATGCAATTCCTTCCAATTCAACTTGAATAAAAATGATCATCAAAACTCATATTCTTTCATTTCAAAGGCCAAGTGGCCAATTACATAGCATTACAAACCAACATTATTGCCCCAATTGTCTATTTCCCCAAACAAACTAATCCCCACATATGATCAAAGTCAGCATCATAATACACGGACCAATTACACAAAATCTTAGGGTCCTAACTTCAGCCTCTAAACTACCAGTCTTTTAAGCAACATTCATTCTCTAACCTTCATTCTCACTTGTAGCAGCCCAATACCAACTGCAACAGTAGCTTCATATGCATCTTCATAAGTATCTAAATTACCACCTCCATTACCAATTCCACTGTCCTCTAATCCATTCTCAACCCAGTAGAAATATCTACAATAGTCATCATTCTGCAACACACAACACAGCAAGTATACTAAAAAATGAGTATAATAACAGTAAAAGCTTCCCCTTACATAACCCAACCCAACCCCTTACCTTTTACCTTGAACTTTGGGCACCCATAGAATGGCCTTCTAGGATTTGCCATTGCCTTGAACTTCACCATTCGCAGTAGACCACACAAGATATTGGGATCAAGAATATTTGTGGGGAGGGTTAGGTTTGGAACCCACACTCCTAGACCAACTTCCTTCGGAGTGTGATGATGCGATTTGGGGTCAGTTTCCACCACCCATCATCTTAACAAAAAATATGTGTGTGAGTGGTTGGGAGTGTGGTTGTTACTGTTAGAGCATTTGGGATAGTTTGGACTTCATTTGCAGCTTAAGCTTGAGTGGACTATGGTTGAGATCCCAATGGATTTGCTTAAACTTATTTCCATCATCATCATCTGTTAAGACATTATATATAAAGCAAATAAAAGTTAGAAATGTACAATTATGAGAACATAACATAATACATGCTATGGTTTCTATTACCTGACCACACAGGAGTCTATTTGCTACTCTCATTTTTCTCCTTCTCTACCCTACTCTTATACTTGGGAGCTAAGGATACAATATTCCTTGACAAGTTCATCTTAACTATCTGCATATTAGCTAAAAATTGTGAGGGGTTGTTGACCTTGCACATTCCCATATCACCCCCTCATTTCCTTATCCTTCTATTGCTTTGTAAAATTCTTCCAAAGATGCCAAACGCAGAACCTATGATGCACTCCAAGCATCACCTCTTGCATTGCTAGTATCAGTCCCTATAACATACATAACTAATTCATTTTAGTCCTTGTAACTTACATAACTAATTAATTTTAGTCCCTACAATGACTAAAATGTATTCAAATTAGTTCTTGCAAAGCAGATCACTTACCTTTTGCATATCTGATATGAAGTTTCATCCATACAACAGGCTCAAGGACCATTTCCAAGTCTTTTTGTTCTCTACCCCCACAATAACATATGCTATGATAAAAATGTCAGTATTGACATCTTGTCCCACAACAACTAATATTTTCTCCCATAATATCATTTTAAGAAAGCCCCATCTAGGCCTATTAATGGCATGCATCTTACCTTAAACCCTCTCTTCATACCTTGAAGGCATACATAAAATCTTTCAAACACATGTAGGGAATGAGGAATAAAGATGATATTGAGTTTGACGTAGAACTAGAGTTACCAAGTAAGGGGACCACAGATACAAAAAAGAGAAGACAAATGCATGAACCACAACACAAAACATAATGCACAAAAATAGGGAATATTTGGGGTTTAGGGTTTATACCTTTTTCAATTTCGTGGGCTCCGTTCAAGATTTCGCACCAATTGTACTTTGATTGAGAGCAAATCCCCTTGAATTTCGGAGTATGATGATACGATTTAGGATCAGTTTCCACCACCCATCATCTTAACCAAGCAAGCAACTTAGGAAATGGGGATTAGGGTTTTTGAATTTTTAGATTTGCAGAAGAATCTGCTCTTCAAGTAACAGCGATGGAGATAAAAAGGAATGGGGAAATGGTTTTGAAGGAAGATGGGTCGCATGACGTTGTATAGCCTTTTTATTTTTTTATTTTGCTTTTCTTTTAAAAACTATGTCATTTTCTAATGAGGGAGGACCTATTTGCCATATAGAATTCACGTTGGCACTTAACATGTCACGCATGTGTCTCTGTCAAGTTTAACTGACAGCAGCTGATGCAGGAACTAACGTGACCGATGTTTTGAGGTTTCAAGGATTAAGTTATCAATTTTTTAAAGTCAGGAACGAATGTGACCGGTGCATACAATTTCAGGGACTAAAGTGGAGGTTTACTCCTTTTTTTTGTGCTTTACTTCTTCCTTTTTCAATTTGTAAATGGAAAATGTTTGTAGTATACTTTTTTTTAGGGATGTATTATTATTTACACCTTTTTTAAAAGTTATGATTAATTGAGAGAAAATGATAAGAAAAAGTATGCATAATTAATGATACGAGGAAGAGTGTAAAAAATAATGTGAGAAAAAAAGTGATAGAAAAATCATTATTAAATAAATTATGAAAAATGTTTTTTGTACAACTCAAATACGGTAGATGCATGTCTACCGTATATTCATGTAACACAGATGTCAAATTAAATTATATATAATTGTAATATTTTTGTAAAATATAGAATAAATCTGTAAATAAGTTAAAAGAAATTAAAGTATAAAAATTAAATGAATAACAAGATTCTTAAATTATTATTCGTGCCTTCTATTATGATTATTTTATACAATTTTGATTTGATATGATTGGTCAAACCACGCAATTTTGGATATTTTCCTTAAATTACCCATGGTCGACGGATCATATTTTGTAATGACTAATGTCTCACACAACACAAGGCTCTCCCTTTCTTTTTTGTTGCGGTAATATACTAATATGGTGATGAAGTAGTTAACTAGTAAAGCATGGATGGGTTGGGTTGATAATTTTTTTTCTTCAAAAAAAGAAAAGAAAAGTATGGGTGGTGTAACACCCTCCTTAGGGCATCACATTTCTGACTCCCGACTCATAATCTGAAAAGAAGTTCGCACAAAGTTTGAGTTATAAAATATGGGTTTCAAAATTTCTTCTTTACTGAAACGTAAATTTACTAAAAATATTAGTTAATATTGAAAATCATATGTCAGCTATTCATTATGCAATATTGATACCAATTAATATCATAATTTAAAGAGAAATATAAAATTAACAGATTTTTTTTTAAACAGTAGCAAACCCCATGACGAGTCCTACTTAATAGCACGGTACAACACTAACGAGAAACTTTAACATACTTATTCCTTTTTCTGTCCATCTTGATGCATCAGACATCTGTTCCTTTATCAACACTTTGCACACCTTCAAGTCCTGAATGTCCACTCCTTATTGTTGTCACCAATCTCGGTATCCATCGCCGTTATGTCTAAGACAACTCGATCCTTCTATTATTTGATTTTAACAATACGGACAAAGCAAAACAATATAACAAAGAGGTGAGATCACCTACACCAATACCAACACGGCGAAAGACAGATAACACAAACAAAGAATATCATACAGATAGATCATACCGCAATTATGATCATGCCATCAACATTAATCAACTATCATCATCCAATCATTTATCAATTCAATCATCATCCAAGTATTCAAAACAATTGTCATAACCAATAACCAATATTCCTCAATTAATATATCACACAGATATAAATGCTCAGATTTATACATATGCACAAAGACTCATTTTATCAAAAACAACTCCATGGAGGTTTTCACAATTTCGAGAAGAATGCTCTGGTTAATTGTCAGCCTTAGCCCAAAGACAATCTCCCAGTTGTTGAAAAGAATCGTGTTCTTGTCGGGTATCGTCAATGCGTTGCAACGGATTTGCATCGCCAAGTGGCACAGGTACTTGCTAACGTCCCACTGGTCGGCACCGCCTTGCCTCGACGCCCCCAAGATCCATCATAGACCTCACTATCAATTCTCATTCCTTCTTCAACTACAAGGGCCATAATAGCTATTAGCTATATTTTATACAATGCACGAATATATCAGTACAAGTCCAACCCCAAAGGGCCAAATCTTTTCAATTTCATTTGTTCAATGTAATCATATGCTTCAACGCATATTTTTCCAATGTAAGTATAATGCACTAAATCCAATCACAGACATATCTTTCCAATGCATGTATAATGCACCAAATGCCAATCACAGGCAAAACATGTCATTTTCTCACACAAAATCCATATATCTGGTTCTACAAGATTTATTTTTTCAACAGAAAATCATATTATCGCATTTTCATAGTTATAAAACTCTTTCGTCGTGTTTTTACAAAATTGCGCAATATTTCCATTTCATTTTCACAATTCCAAAACGTTTCTGTTACGTTTTCACAATACTGCAACTCTTCTGTTGCACCTTTAAATCACGTATTAAATTTTTTTAACATTTTTATCAATCGCATAAAAATATATGTTTCTCAAATCGCGTAATGATTTTCATCATTTTCAAAATCGTAACTTAAAAAATCATTCTTTTAAGTCGCATAAAATATTTTCCATCATTCTCAAAATATTTAAAACACTTTCCAAATCACATAATGATTTTTTGTCATTTTCACAATCACGTAAAATATTCTATCACTTTTAAATCATATAGTGATTTTTTAATAGTAGTTCAAATTACGTAAAATATTTAAACGTAATTCAAATCATTTAAAATGTTTCATCGCATCTCCAATCGCGTAGTAATATTTTATCATATTTTAAATCGCATAAAAATATTTTACTGTATTTTCAAACACTTAGAAATATTTTACTTGTATTTCAAACCACATACTTTAAAAATTACATTTTTAAGATATGTAAATAATTTTTTTTTCACCACAATTCCATTACGAAAAATATTTCTCATTCTTCAAAAATTCCATTATATTCTCCATTTTTTCTAAATTATTTTCAAATCAACCTTCTTCAAAATAATATAACTTTATACTTCATTTAATATATCTTCTTATTCAAGAAAAATCCTTTTTCACAAAAGTATATTTCACAATTTCATTAAATTAAATCAATGTTTCTAACTTTAAAAATTACTAACGCTTTTTAAAATCCAACGGATGAGTTACACGTTAGAAAATACCAAATCACTATTGTATCCTTTATTTTTTTTTCTTAAATCAATTTTTAACAAAAATAAATTCTTTTTAAAATAAATTGAGGCTCACTTGCAACCTCTCTTTTTCATTTACATAAAAATTCATTTTTCAAGTGCTAAAATACTCTGATTTCTTTTTCAAATTTTTTGTATTAAATTAATTATATTTTCAATTGAAAAATTACTTTGTTTCATCAAAATCAATGCATTACAAGCCTTCGAAAATGTGGACATGACTATTGAAAATTATCAAAACATTTTTCCTTCTAAATTGATATGATTTTACACAAACAAAACCATTAAAATTTTATTTTCAAAACCGAAATACCGATGGTTATAAAAACCAAACCCATTTGTTCAAATCCTTTTTCACTTTCTTTACAAATCCTTTTTCACTTTCTTTGCAAATCTTTGTTTACTTTTTTTGCAAATCCTTGTTCACTTTCTTTGCAATTCCTTAAAATCAATGTTTGCCTGTTTCATTTAAAACTCATATTTAGAAAAACACTTAGAATCTTTTTACACAAAATAAATCAATAAAAATTCCTCAAAGACCGTATTCTTGTTTTCTTAACCCTTTGTTTATTTTTCATACTCTTTAAATTATTCATTTTTATTTTTCATGAAAATATTAATTTGTGAACACCTATTTTGAGGTGTCTTGGCTAAAATTCTCATTGTTCTAGGGACCCAAAAAAATCAATTCCCTTGTTCTTGAAAAATTTCAATATGAACTCTAATTTTTGGGAGCTCAAAACCGTAGCCTCCCCCTTGGCCTTTGGAGCCAAAAATCAATTTCATTTTCATCACCACATCATGACATACACATATATATATTTCATCATAAATACTATAAGCATGCCATATACTTATCATGCATAATATAAGCATATCATCAAAGCCATAAAATCATACAAAGCATATCAAGCATAAGCAAATAAATCAAAGCTCATAAACACACATAAATTATTACATGACCATGAATTGGAATCCTCACATGGATTCACCATCCATCAAATATAAGACCATCTCTCACCACCATACTTGGTTGGTGAGATGGATCTCCCTCTTACCTCTTGAAGATCCTCAAAACTTCTTGATTTGCTTCTTTTTTCAAGTCCTTCACCACCAAATGCTTCTCAAATATAAAACAAAATACATAGAAATTAGTATACTAAGCTTGATTAAGAGGAACCATGGATCAAACATGATTTAGAACATGAAAAAGAGAGAAGAAATGAAGTTTCCTTACACTTCACCTCAAAAACCCAATAACTTTGATCTTGAAGAAAGTCCATGAAGATGAATGATTTAGAGAAAGTCTCCAATATGAAAGTTGCTTAGAATATCATGTAGATTCAAGATCTATGGTTGGATAAAATTAAACAAACTTGAAGGGTGGTCTTAGGGTGGTTGACCGAATTCCTCACAAGAAGAAAAACATAAGCTTTTTGATCTTTAACTTGAAGGACAAGGTTGTAGATGATAGAATTTTGAGAAGTTCCTAACATGAAAGTGTTTTGGATTGATGAGAGGATTCAAGATATGTAGCTAGATAAAATTATGGAAGATTGGAAGTTGTTCTATGGGTGGTGACCGAATAGCTCAAAGAATAGAGAAGATGTTGTTCTTTGTATTTGTTCTTGGTGTTCTTGAACAATTGGAAGAGAGAGAAGAGAGAGAATGGTCTTTGTGTTACTAAGTGTGACAAAAAAATAAAAATAGAGGACTGAATTGAAGTGGGCAGCCGTAGGAGTGAAAGAATGGAGAGATAAAAATTTATTTAGCATAATTGAATGCTTTCACATGCATGCACATGGTCTTCACATGGTCTAAGTCACTAAATGCCATCCATTGGTCATAAAAGTCCATTCAAGAACCTTGGAGATGCTCTCCAAGCTGCATGACCGTGTGGCTCTTCATAGGATTAGGGACTTAATTGTTTTCAATTAAAACCTAATTGTATGCTAATTAATTAGTTAATTAATTAGGTCTAGTTTCCTAATTTCACTTAATTAACATTCTAACTATATAACTAATTAATTAAACATATTATGGCATATATCATAGTCTCTAAATAAAATTAGGACATTTAATTAGTAATTAGATTATCACTAATTAATAATTAGATTAGTTCACTTAGCTTGTTAATTAGGCCATTAGATTAACCAAATTAGGATTAATTAGTTACTAATCAAATTCAAGCTACTATTGTTGACTTCATCTTTTTCTTTGGCCTAAAAAGCCTATTCAAAATTGTCTCCTTAGATTGTCCTAGAAAAACTACTTGGCCGTGCACTCCCAAGAATTGTTGGGTGGTCATCATTTTTTTTAACTTGCAAGCTTACCTTGCTTCCTATTTGTGACCACTTTCTTTGACTACTCCTAATTGGTTCATGACTTGACTTTGACTTCCTCCACACTTGTTTCTATTGGTTCATTTTAATTACTTATTTACACTTTAATTAAATAATTAATTCATCTAGTTTCTATTAAACTAGTTTAGTTAGGATTTCTAATTATATTTTAATTATTTAATTACATTCTTATGGTCATGTCATATTTCTAGATAATTAAATATTTATCTAGCTCCTAATTATTTAGTAATTAAATTAGTTCACTTAGTTAATTAAGCTACTAGAATAATTAAGTTAAATTATCTAATTAAGAATTAAATTATAACAATTTAACATTTAATTTAGTTACTAATCAATAATGACCAAGACAACATATAATTGATGTCTTGAAACTTGGCTAAGCTTATTAAGCCACCAAAACCGTGCCCCCCCAAGCATTCTCCTAAGGAAGCAAACAAAGTAATAATGGTCAAGAATGATGTAATATTGACCATGACAAGTAATAATGGTCATCAAATCACCTTTAGCTCCAAAATACTACAAAAATCGTCCCCTCCTTGCATTATGCATGCAATAATATTGTCATCTTTTTCAAGCCATTATTTGAAACATTCATAACCATTGATTAATTCAATACTTAGGATTTAGGTAGACTTTTGATTTTTAGAAGACTAAATCTAGGTCATTGGATCTTTCTCCTTTAAATCCTAGCCATTAGATGTGTCTCCAAAATAAAGGGTCAAGATTACTCTTTCTTACTTTTAATCCAAGGGTTATAATTAGTCATAGCCTTTTTAGAAGACCAAATCTCCACCATTGATTAAATCCAAATCCAATGGTCATAAATGGTCCTTGTTACTTTACAAGACCAATTCTACACCGTTGATTAAATCTACGGTTGATATTGAAGCCTTTTTTATTAAGCTTGTCTAGATTAAATCTCTACCATTGATTAGATCAATGGTTAACATCCAACGTTGCTTTATTAAATTTATTTCTCAACCGTTGATTAAATCAAGATCAAGTCTCCACCGTTAATTAAATCAATGGTGGATATCCAAACCACCAATGTTGACTTAAGCAATATAATTTCTATTTTTATCTACTAAAAACCTCACGAAAGAATATATTTACTGTATTTTTATCGCCCGATAATTAAATACAGTACCAAACACAATACAAGAAAATTTTTAAAACTGTTTCTGGATTCAGGTTTAGTAAGATCCCCTGTCTCCGTCTAAACAGTACAAATTTTTCTATGCGTAGAAAAATTTTCACTTTGCGAGACCCACCTGGGCCCACGTATAGCCACCTGGGCCCATATACACCCCCTGGGCCCACAAACAGTAAAAATTTTCATAATCACACATAAAATCACAAAAATGAGAAAATTCACAAATATCAAATCAGATCACGTAAAATAATTAAAACCTAACAGTAAAAATTAAATTACATAAAGTTTTCCTACCAAAATTTTTATTTTCTTGACTCGGAGTAAATCACTCAAAACGATCAAATACGCTGATGGAATAATCAAAATAATTTTACAGTATCCAAAAATTACTAAACAATAAAATTCTGTTAATTGTCAAAATTACTGTTTAAGAGATAGGAAATTTTGGGGTGTTACAGGTGGTACCCACATCAATGGGAAATAGAAATGAAGAATAAACAGAGAAACAAAGATAAAAGAAAAAAGCAGAAGAGAGAAACAGAGAATTTTTTTTTTTTAAAAGGCCCTAAGCTATGTTTAGATTAATGAAAAGAGGTAAAATGAAGTTAAATAAGATAGAATTGTATTAGTTGTAATTTTTTAAATGTATTAAATTATGATGAAATAAAATGGAATTTGGTAGAATTTATTTTATCTTATTACATTTAATTTCTTTATTTTTATTTTTTTAAATTTGAGAGTATGAGATGAAATTAGTGACTAAGTCTGAAGATTTGAAGAGTACTAATATTTTTTTAGATGTTATTTCTATTATTTGGATGATGAGATAAAACTTTAAGATGTAAACTAAGATTTGTTAAGAATTTTTTTAATTTTGTCTTAATTATTTGTTACTTTAATTTTCAGAAATTTTAGTATTTATTATGAGAAACAACTTTTATTTTCAATAATTTATTGATATTGGTAAACCTTATTAGAAAAATTATAATTTGCCTTATATTGTTCCACATTTATTATTTAAATAGTTATAACCATAGCTTTTGAAATTTTTATTAAAAAATTAAATTACACAAACTTAAATTATAAATATCAATAAACTAAAACTATGAAAGAAAGAACTTGAAACACAACATGCATAAAAAAAACAATTAGAAAATTCTAATTCTAATTTGAAACAGATGAAAAGTAATATGCTTCCTTAAGTGAATAAAAGCACTAGAGACAAAAAAAAAAAGCTACACAATAAATAAATAAACTCCACTATTTTTCTAAAATGAAAATGAGAGCTCCAAGCTTAAAAAATTTTGAAGCAAGAGAAAAAAAATTAATAAGTATTTAAGGCTAAGAAAAAAAGGCTTCGGTCAATTGAATAAAGATAGAATATGAGAGATAATATTTTTTTTTAATATGGAAGGACTTTATATATATATATAATATATATACACATTTAAATTTCAATGGGAACCTACGCTTCCCCTCGAATTACCGTGACTATGACATTGGATGAAATGAATTCATTCCATTATAAATTATTTAAATAATAATATAATAATTTTATTTTATTTCATTTTAATTTATTCCATTTCATCACACAATTACATTCATAATTAAATTTTCAAATATAACCCCACCAATAACATTATGATTAAATGATAAATAATGAAAAAAAAGAGAATAAAGAGAACAAATAATTTTTTTATTTAAGAGTTTTAAAATACATGAAAGAAATAAAAATATGAAAAATTATTTTTTTATATTTTTTTAAATATTTAATTTTTATTTTCTTCAAAATTTAAATAAAATAGAATAAACACATAAATAATAAAATTTTATTCCATTCATTACTATAACTTTCAAAAAAAATTTATATTATATTTTTATTTTTTTAATTTATCTCGCTTATTTCATACTGTTGCATTAATAAAAAAATAAAAATAATATTTTTACATCATTTTTATTCTAATACCATTTTTTATATCTAAAATGAGTGAATATGATTAAGTGAAAAAAATAATAAAAAAATAAGTATAATAAATAATATTTAAAAATATATAAAATATATATATATATGTGATAAAAATATTATTGTTGATAAAAAAAATCCAAACATGGCAAGAGTTGAGAATGCGTGTGGTGTGAGCGGTGGGTTTAGCGGGGCGTGAGAAGTGAGTGACAGAGCGCGTGGGTGAAGTGTGAACCACTCCATGCTATCCCTTCCCTCCCCGAGTCCAAAACATAGGGTGTTCAGTGCTCAGCTCAGTACGGTACCAATTGAATTCCAAACTTATCATCTTGTGTTGTGATTCTCTCTCTCTTTCTCTCTCTCCCCTGTGGCTCGAGTTATGGGATTAGCTTCTGTTGTTCAGAATGGCGTCCAAATTCCCATGAATTATGATACAGGCGTGGTGTCCTCCAACTCCAAGTGCTATAATTTCCCTCGCTTTTCATCTGGTCAGACCTATCCCCTCACGAGATTTTGGGTAGCAGGCAGTCGTCGTGCTCACCCTGTTCCAATTTTATGCTCCAAACGAACTGGGCAGGGGCAGGAGCAGGAGGATGAGTTATCTGCCTCAGGTGAGGAAGCTCACTATACCATAATGCAAAAGGAACAAAACACAAACTTGTATACCCTCCCTATTCATTCATACATACATACAGCTTGATCAAAAGTTAATTTTTCTTGTCCCAGATCACATGTCTGTTCATTTCATTCCCCTAATATCCATGTCCATCTTTGCAAATTCTCCTACAAGTGTTCAAGCTCTTCTTAATCACATAGGCTGAAGACACTTCACGTCTATTGAACTAGTTACTAGTCTTAAAAAAAAAAAATAGGATAGCTCAATTATGTTCTACCTAGATAGCCATTACTTAAAAGTACCATCTTGGAGGCTAGGCTATTCATTTCCCAATTCTCACGCTTGTATTTTAAGTCGATTGGTTATATTCCTCTTTTCTTATTATTATTATTATTATTATTATTACAACTGGTAGTGGTATGAATCTGCAGAAGACAAGAGGATCAATGCTCAACCCCATGATGACATTAGCAATATCGACACATCAAACACTCATTCTTCACTTCAAAATACACAGCAACATGAAACTTACATCTCCTCTGTTAGAACTGTTGCCTTATGGGTGCGAAAACCTCACCTATTATTTTTGTTATTTCTTTTACATTTTCTTTCCATTATCTACGTTTACATATGTTTAGTTATTACTTCTATTCTTATAGGTGTGCACTGCTGTGGCATTTGGTGTTGGTTTGGGTTTTAAAGACGGTGTTGATAAGGCATCTGAATTCTTTGCTGGGTATGCACAATAATCCAATTTTATTCTCAACCACAAAGTCTGCTTCTTGTACTATTTAACTATTTTCAAGGGTATGATTAATTGGTTCCAATTTTATAGTACTAGGATCCTGGATGAGTCAAATTCAACAATTTGCAAACTGTAGAGTTTATGTATGCTTACTTATCATTTGGAGTCTTTCAGATGCCTTCATATCTGTTTTAATAAACCACCTCTTTTTATTATGCTTCTTCTCCTCTTCTATATATGGCTTTTGAGTTCTATGATCACAAAGAGATTCATCAAAAAGCTAAGTTGTTGCTGTTAATCAGGGATTAATTTGTTTCCTATTATATGCAGAATAAAATAGGAAAAGGGGACAACTCCTTAATTGTATATATTGTTTCCTATTATATGTAGAATAAAATAGGAAAAGGGGACAACTCATTAATTGTATATATTTAGCTTTTCTAAATTAGCTAGACAAATCAGTAATGATATTTGTAATTAAATAGTTATAAATGGTCAGTAAATGCTCATGCTATTATTTATAGTGGAAATACAATGAAGAAAAGATAACAAAAGCCAATTCTTCGACATGGTATCAAATCGGGTTCTCGATCAAACCCGTGATTTCTTGGTTTATATCGGATTTCTTCAACGACACCACTGGTCGCTCTTGTCTTCGTCTTCTTCGCCGCTTCTCGGTTCTTACATTCGTGCCGCTAGCTTTGGGTTCGCGAGTTTCGTTCTTGCTCGTTTCGTGTTCGTTCTTTCTTGCTCTTGGTTGCGATCTCATGGCTTCTGACAAGGAAAGGGATAATTTTTGTGTCCGCTTCACCGGGCAAGAACTATGGTGCTGGGAATTTCAATTCAAGATGTATGTCAAAGGGAAAGGCTTGTGGGGTCACATAGACGGACCTCCACAAGACCTATTGAGAAATGCCTTAGATGCTTGGGAGGTGAAAGATGCCCAAATTGTTTCTTGGATTCTCGGCTCTATCATTGAGACTCGGATGATCAATAACTTGCGCCACTTTTACAATTTGCTAAAGACATGTGGGAGTATTTGAAGCGAATTTACAACCGTAATAATACCGCCAAGCGCTTTCGGTTGGAGCTCGAGATAGCCAATTACAAACAAGGTAATGTCTGTCTATTCGTGATTATTATTCGGTTTCTTGAATCGTGGACGAACACTCACCATCTTATATGCTTTGATGTTCCCAAAACCTCGCTCACGCTCTTCAAGCGGTTTACGACATCGAACGGGATCAATTTCTCATGAAACTTCGTCCCGAGTTTGAGGCTGTCAGAGGCCCTTTGCTGAATCGAGTCCTGTTCCTCCTTTGGACACATGTGTTGGTGAACTTCTCAGGGAAGAGCAACGTCTACTTACCCAGGGATCCATGTCCCATGATGCATTGGTTCCGAACCAAGTGACGGTGCCTATGCTGCCCAAAGTAAAGGCAAAGGTCGTGATATGCGACAGGTCCAGTGTTTTTCGTGCAAACAATTTGGCCATATCGCTCGTAATTGCAGTAAGAAATTCTGTAATTACTGCAAACAACAGGGTCATATCCTCTCTGACTGTCCCACGCGTCCTCCAAGACCAACCCAACGTCCTGAGCAGGCGTTCCATGCCACTACCATTCGGCAAATGGATTCACTTTCCACCATTGCAAGCATCAGATGTTGGCGCTTTGAAGCTAAATGATCCAACAAATGGTACTATCAGCACTTTCAGCCTTGGGTATTCAGGGTAAGTCTTCTCATGTTTCTCGACCATGGTTTCTTGATTCTGGTGCCTCCAATCATATGACGGGTTCCTCTGAATACTTGCACAATATACACCATTACCATGGTACTCAAAAAATTCAAATTGCTGATGGTAATACCCTTTCTATCACTGATGTTGGTGACATAAACTCTGATTTTAGACATGTGTTTGTATCTCCTGGACTTGATTCCAACTTACTTTCAGTGGGTCAATTAGTGGATGACAATTGTAATGTTAATTTTTCTCGGGCTGGTTGTCTTGTGCAGGATCAGGTGTCGGGGAAGGTGATCGCGAAGGGGCCTAAAGTGGGCGATTATTTCCGCTTCAGTTATTTCTAATCATTTATCTTTTGCTTGTAATGGTGTTTTGAATATGTATGAGGATTGGCATAGAAAATTGGGCCATCCAAATTCTGGTGTTTTGTCTCATTTATTTAAAAATAGTTTATTGGGAAATAAAAATGCCATTTCTCATTCCTCTGTTCCTTGTTCGGTTTGCAAACTTGCTAAAAGTAAAGCACCTTTTCCCTCTAATGCTCATCGTGCTTCCAACTGTTTTGATGTGGTTCATAGTGATGTTTGGGGTATGTCTCCTGTTGCTTCTCATGCTCATTATAAATACTTTGTGACCTTTATCGATGATTACAGTCGTTTTACTTGGATATATTTTCTTAGATCTAAGGTTGAAGTCTTTCCAATGTTTAAGAAATTTTTGGCATATATTGAAAATCAGTTCCAAGCCAATTAAAATCTTTCGCTCTGATTCGGTGGTGAGTACATGTCTCATGAGTTTTAGGACTATTTGCAACAAAAAGGCATTGTCTCTCAACGTTCCTGTCCCAATACACCCCAACAAAATGGCATTGCAGAGCGAAAGAATCGTCACTTGCTTGATGTGACGCGCACATTGCTACTTCAAGCATCTGTTCCATCTAGATTCTGGGTTGAAGCTTTGTCCACAATGTCTTCTTGATCAATCGCCTTCCATCTACTTCTTGATCTTGATTCCCCTTTTTTCGTCTCTTTAAGACTCATCCAAATTATCTAGATTTACATATTTTTGGGTGTGTATGTTTTGTTCACTTACCTCCGATTGAACGACATAAGCTTAGAGCACAATCATCCAATGTGCATTTATGGGTTATAGTAACTCTCACAAAGGTTTTTTGTGTTATGATATTACTAACCATCGCTTTCGTATTTCAAGGAATGTGACCTTCTTTGATAATCAATTTATGTTTCCTTGTCTTTCTTCTGACTCTAATGAGGTTGCTACTCTTCCTAACTTTTCTATTGTGCCTCAATCTATAGAACGTTTTGAACCAGGCCATGTATATGTCAGACAACCCAGACAGCAGGCTCCCACTCCCCTTCCCGACGCTGCTCCGTCACCTGAACCTGTGCCAGTGGCACCCCGGCGATCTGCTAGAGTGTCTCGTCCACCTAATAGATATTCACCAGAAAGGTATGATTCATCACATACTTCTCTTACGGCTACTCTATCCCAAGCATATCTATTCCTACATGTTACTCACAGTGCGCTAAGGATGTGTGTTGGATACAAGCAATGCAAGATGAACTCCAGTGCTCTTCAAGAAAATTTTACATGGGATATTGTTTCTTGCCCACTATGTCAAACCCATAGGTCAAATGGGTGTATTCTGAAATTGAATTTCAACCGTTACAAGGCTCGACTAGTTGCCTTAGGGAATAAGCAAGAATATGGGATTGATTATGATGAAACGTTTGCGCTGTGGCAAAGATGACAACCGTCGAACCACTTCTATTGTCGCTTCTAATGGTCGTCCCTCCATCAAATGGATGTAAAGAATGCATTTCTTCATGGTGATCCACGCTTTATATGACTCCCCTCCTCAGGGTCTTTTTTCATCATCTAAAGGTGTGTGCAAGCTCAAACGATCCTTATATGGTTTGAAACAGGCTCCCGAGCATGGTATGAGAAATTTCGCTTCTACTCTTCTTGGGTTTTCCTTTACTCAAAGTCAATATGACTCATCTTTGTTCATTCATCGCACGCCTCTTGGTATTGTTCTTCTTATTCTCTATATTAATGATATGGTCATTACTTGGTTCGATCATACCTCCATACAAAGAACTTAAACAACAATTACAGTGCCTCATTTCATATGAAAGATCTTGGTAATTTGCACTATTTCCTCGGACTTGAGGTTCATTATACCTCCAAGGGCATATTCCTACATCAACAAAAGTACACCGAGGATTTAATTTCTTTGGCCGGTCTTCAATCAGCTAATCCGGTGGATACTCCTCTCGAGGTTAATGTTAAATACCGTCGTGATGACGGTGATCTTTTGCCTGATCCTTTGTTGTATCGTCAGCTCGTGGGTAGTCTTAATTATCTGACAGTTGCATCTTGTTATTGCCTTTACCACATCTGGGATGGCTTCTTGCAATTTGTTTCGTGTTTGGAAGTTTATTTTGATATTCGTTTCTACTAACTTTATGGTTTATTTAAGTTTGCTTTGACACCACCTTTTTATTTTTTGTTTTATTTTACTTTCTGCCCTGTTTTCACTTTCTTGAAACCCTTTGTGTACTTCTTTTCAGATACATATTGGAGCAGAGTCTTTCAGTAGATAATCTCTTTGTCTTTGTTCTAATATTCAAATACTTCAAAGTGCCAATTATGTATCAGGTGATGTGTAAAGCTTCTGGCCAAGGGTAAAGCTTGAGCAATTCCAACTTTCTGTTGCTTAATCTGTAGTTTTTGCTGCTAAACTTGTTAATGTTGTTTTAACAATTAAAAGGCATCTCACTGTCTCTGTCTTTTAAATAATGGATCATCATTTTCACTTTCTTTTTTCTTTTTGAACTTACAGAACCGTGTACTTTCGTATGGTATTGCTGGTGCAGTTTTCTTTCGTCTAACATTAATACTTCTTGGAACTGCCACCCTTCAGGTGTGTTTCTTGACGGACAGATTTCTTTGCATATTTTATACATGTATTTTTTTAGAAAAAAGCTCTATACTTTTTGGTAATCATCATATATCGTTTATTATGATGTTGTTTTAGAGGTTTGAGGCAGTCAACCTTCTTTTGGCAGCAATATTACTCTACTCATCATTTAAGGTGAAGATTCACAATTTCCAATATTTGCATTCCTTATATTTGCTTTACTCTACTCATCATTTAATGTGAACATTCCTCATATTTCCAATCTATGTTCATGTCTGTCAAGGTACTAGTCATCTTAAAAGCTTAAGCTATTAGGTGGAGACACATGAATGTTTTTATTTCTATAACAAGCTCCCTCATGCTTGAGCCCTTTGGATTTGAAGCAGCATGGACAATGAACATGCCCACTTTATCTTATTTTGAAATTTAATTTAATTATGAAGAGTGGGAGTTGCTAGGATCATTCGCCTGATCACTTAGTATAGAGACTCTAATACCATGACAAGGACCAATAAACCTAGAAGCTTAAACTTTTAGTTGGAGGCACATGAATGATTTTATTTTTATCTTTTTTAATAATATCCTAGGAAGTTTATGGTTCTGGTTGTGGTATTCACAATTCTAAGGCTTTAATCACAGCATGTTTTTCATTCTATGAATAGCTATTTGCCAGTGAAGAAGACGAGTCTGACATATCTAATAACTTTGTGGTGAAGACATGCCAGAAATTCATCCCTGTAACAAGTAATGTTCTCGAATCATGATTATTTCTTCTTCTTTCCCTAGTTAGAGATTTTATTGCTGATTGCTTGTGTATTTTCAAGTTGATTTTGGTTCTAATTCTTTGAAACAAGGCAATGGTAGGATATGGTTGAAAACTTGGGCTGAATTAGTTAAAATCTAAATGAAACTTTGAAGATTCATGTTTAAGCATAGATGGCTGAATCAAAACTTATTTGGGCGGAATTCTGTTCTTTTTGGTTGCTTGATTAAAATACATAGATATACACAGGAATACAGGCATGTAGGTTGCCATGTACGAATGTAGATGGGCAAAATATATTGTTGGCTTATACAGATTTCACCTGGCATGTGACTGTTTGCGTTGAGTTTATTCAACTTGTACTGAGTGATCTTATCATCTTATATCTTACTCTTACAAAATTATTGCAGCAAATTATGATGGAAATCGGTTCATAACAAATCAGGATGGGGTGTGGAAAGTAAGTTATTGATGAGTGTCAGTTACAAATTTAAATTACTTCCATATTGTCTGGTTTAAATCAATTATCATATTTTCACAGCACAAATGCATTGAACTCTTTTTTGGATTAGCATTTGTTGCTTTCATGTCAATAACTAAAAAGACTTTTTTGTACTAAATTAATTTCAACTTGATTTCTAACAGGTGTCAAACATTTTGGGCAGGCCACACCTTTACTTCTTACTGTAGCAGTTATCGAGCTCAGTGACATTGCATTTGCAGTAGGTTTTTGGCACCCGTCCATTTTGTGTGGAATTTCTAGTTAATTTGGCATGAGAACGTGTTGACACAAGATCCTTTTTCTTTTTTTTCTTTTCCCTGTTGTATAGGTTGACTCAATTCCTGCAGTTTTTGGTGTAACCCGGGATCCATTTATAGTTTTTACTTCTAATCTTTTTGCCATTTTGGGTAAGTTCAAGTGCCTCTGTTTCCCCTGTGATGTAATACTAATATCTGAATTCGATTTCTTAAATGTTTTAGAAGTGGAATCTGTGTTCCTCAGGAGTTATAATGCATTTGACACCTGTTTCTGTTTGCTTGTGGATTACGTTGTAATAAATAATTTTATACCAGAGATTTTGCTACAAAGAAGTGGTTGTTTTATAACTTTTTTGTTCTAATTCTGCACTACCAAAGACAGGATGAGTTCATTTGTGATAATCTAGAATGTGTTTTGGCCCAATAATAGTTTATGCTCTTCTCTACAAATTTATTCATATATGAATAAGCAATAATTAAATAACCATCATTTGTCAATCGTAGGTTTAAGGTCACTTTACACAATAATTTCTGAGGGTATGTCAGAGCTGGAGTACTTACAGGTAAATGTTGACTTGATCTCTTTTAATATACTGTTGTTGCTGCATAACTTTCTGCTGTTTATGTATATGTCCTTTGATATAACTTTCTGTTTACTTTCTTATTCTTCCGTCTTTGTCATTGATATCGGTTTTTGGTCTTCTCAGCCGTCCATTGCTGTTGTTTTGGGATTTATTGGGTGTAAGATGATCTTGGACTATTTTGGTGGGTATACTAATCCTTGTCAAATTGCCATTTTTTTTATTATCCACTTTACTTCTATTTTCACATCTTCTATTCCTACAGGAATCCATGTCTCAACGGAGGCTTCTCTTGGTTTTGTGGCCTCAAGTCTTACCATCGGGGTGCTGTTAAGTCTGGCAAAGAAATCTGACCAGCTTAAAATGTAAATTCAAACACAGGGTAGGTTGAGCTATATATGATTGCTTATATTTAATATGTTCATGTGGCGTCCATTGTTAATTGAGGAATCGTTTGTAGCCTGTGCTATGGCTTAATTAGATGTCCAACGCTAGAGCATAACAGTCAAACAGCGGCATGTGTAGTTTCCCCTTTTAACAAAATTTTTGGCTGGAATCTAGTTTTGATTCTTCACTGAGACAAAGAATGGAACAGAATCTTCCAGTCCAGAATCATGTAAAATTGCTTTTTTCCATGTCAATCCTACTCATTGTGTTATGCTCCATGGTTTATTATTGGATGTTCTTTTAGTCGTTTTCCCGATTACATGTAGAAGACGGGGAAAAGTAAACCTCCAGACGGCAATATGTAGCAACAGGAGGCAGGTTGCCCCAATGCCCTTTATATTAGCAATTGAAAGGACCTTAGAAAGAAGAGAAGAGGGGGAGAGGGGGAGTGCAACAATACCGAGCAAAGAAGAAGAAAGAAAAAATATACTCCTAGCGTCCTAGGCTAGGAAGCACGGACACGACACGGGACACGGATACGACATGATACGGACACGGCGCGGCACATTTTAAAAAATATAAGACACGACACGGCTAGGACACGTTATATAATAAAGCATAAAATAAATATATTATAATCATAAAAAGACATATTCTTAACATAAAAACTCAAATCCTTAACATGAACCATGAATAACTTTAGAATAAAAATTACAAGACTAACTCTTGTTTCCACCACTTGCAATTAAATTATTTTCTATAATCTTAACATATGTCCAAAGAGGATTTTTTTTTATTAATAATTTCAGTAGTTGCAAATCTACTAGTGATAGTAGAACTAGAGCTAGAGCTTGCACCAATTGATGTAGTCATTGTCCTATCAAAAATTAAAATTATCAACATAAAAAATTAAACATATAAATATTTATACATTATAAAATAAATTTAAGAATTAAATTTTAAAATATAAATATTCACAGAATTAAATACTATTATATTATTCTAGGTAATAGGCTATTTCTTGCAGCTTCAAGATTATAGTTTTAAAAATAATAAGTCAATGACTAAAACAGTAAACCAAAAAAATTATAAAAAATTAAAACAGTAAATCACAAAAAGATAAAATTAAAATAATTTTAATTTTTTTTTTTTTCTGTTTTAACCTTTTTAATAAAATATTATTATAATATAATAAACAGAAAGTATTACAATTACCGTCATACTAACAAGTAAAAGTTATACTTTGTGATAAAAAAGTTTAGATACATTGAAATATTTTATTATATAATATACAAATATAATAGAAGAATTTCTCACCATCGTAAAGTTACACTTTCTGATTGTAAAAGTTTTGGAATATTTTATTATATAATATACAACTACAATAGAAGAACTTCTTTTAAAAGCTTCTGCAATTATTAGTTAGCCTTACCCGTAGCAGAAAGAAGCAGATAGATACAGTGGAGCACTAGAGCGTTGGTGATCGAAAAAAAAAATCGTCGATTTGTCGCCGTGAACGCTGCGTCACTGCGTGCTGCGTAAGGAAGAAGACTTTGTTCTTTGTGATGCTTTGGTCGGTGGCCACCGGGAGAGAAGAAAGATGAAGGAGCAAGGAGGCGGTGGTGTTTCGACCACCAAGGAAAGAGGGAGATGATAGCGTAAGAGGAAAGCTACAGAAGTCGGGATTCGGGAACTTTAAACCCGGCCTTGTTGGTGGGTTGTTGTTGGTCGGGTCCGTTCAGGTGTCGGTAGCCGTGTCCGGCCGTGTCGAGGCCGAGAAAATGGAAAAAGGGAAAAATGGGACCGCATTACGGACACGTATCCGTATGTCGTCGGTGTCCCTGTGTTTAAACGTGTCCGACACCTGTGAAAAGCATTTTGCCGTGTCCGTGCTTCCTTGGTCCTAGGTAGTGTTAAAATTTTCTTTCTTTCATGAAAATGAAATGAGTTAAATTTTGAATAATTTTAATATATTTTATTTGACATAGACTACAAAAAATTGTAAAACATTTTTTAATTGAAATAAGAATGAGATCTAAATTCTTGAACATATTGTTAAAGCGTAAATATAGGATTTATTTTTGATGAATTTGCTTAACTCTTATCAATTTTTTTTTAAGTACTGCGATTAGGTGGTGTCTTGATTAATTTGTGTATATTTTGATTAATCCATTTTTCTAGTTTGGCCAAATACAAATTATCTTTATAATTTGACTTCAAGTAATTAACCTAATTGAGATTCGAACTTGTGTGCATGTATTTATCTATATATTATATGTTTGTATACAGCGACATCACTCATAGTAATTCCTATCGATTTTTATAAGATTAACAAATTGTGGAAACAAATATATTTATAAAACCAGATTGAGACATTCTATTTTTGGAAATGAAGCAATAGCGCGCAACAACGAATATAGAAAAGAGGAATGCTGGGGTCAATTCTGACGGCCACAGGAAGTCACATCAATGGGCTTGTCAAAGAATTGTCTGAAAAAGTATCGATAGTAAAGAGACTGTCAGCAAATTCCATTCATTTAATAAATAAAGCACTCCTTCTCTGGATCCTCTTTTTTGTTTCACTGCAGGATTAGTTCCTCACTGAGAATTATTTGCAACTTATTTGCACCTAAAATCAAATGATTTTGGATGTCTTCATATGCAACTTTCCACAACTACGCATTTATGAGGTCCATCAACCTTGCAAAGCCGCCACATTCTCAAATCTCAAACGCAATAGTTGCTGCCGCCACCTACTGTACGGAAAAAATAATTTCGTCACTGCTTGCGACTTCAAGCTTAATAATACATATTATGTCCTATAAATAGAGCATTCTCTTGCATGTAGATGCCATTCTGCATTTGCTTTACGTACACTACTGCATTATTTTTCTGGTGAAGAGAAAGATATCAATGGCAACTCCGTAAGGTATATTCCTTTGCATTCCAAACTACTTTCATACATAGTGTTTTATTAATTTGACTACTTAGTCTTTTCTAAGCTTGTGTCCCTTGGCAATTTAGGAGTGTGCTAGAAGTTCGCCCTCCTGCATTAACTTCCACCTCCGAACCACTTGCTGTTTTTGATGGAACCACGAGGTGTGGCATTCATCAGTTAACTCTATTTTGCATTTTGCACTGTTATTTGTTTTGCTTTTTCTAGTTATCTATTATCATCCAATCCAATTCACCCTGTTGTCCATTGTTTTGCTTCTAAGTATAATAATTAATAAGTTTAATTTGGATTGTCTTTTCAGGTTGTACATCTGCTATCTGTGCCCTTATGCACAACGTGCATGGATAACTAGGAACTGTAAGGTTGTTTTCGTCCCTAGCCCTTTTTTTCAGCTTTCAAGCTCTTCTGCTACAAAGTCTAGTTTTTCTGATATACTAATTAAAGCAGACTCTTTAAGCATTATTTGTTCCATATATATATTTTTAGAATCAATGAAAGCCTTGTCTCTTTTGTTTGTTAGTGATTAATTTTTGAACTACAGGGACTTCAAGACAAGATCAAATTGGTTCCCATTGACCTTAAAAATAGGCCTTCTTGGTATAAGGAGAAAGTTTACCCTCAAAATAAGGTAATAAGTGGTCAATACTTCAACTGGAGAGAAAGCTGTTTGATTTGCTTGATTGATCATAACACGTTCTTCTCATGTTATAGGTGCCATCGTTGGAGCACAATGGCAAGGTTTTGGGAGAAAGTCTTGATTTGATCAGATATATAGATGCCAACTTTGAAGGGCCAGCTCTATTTCCCAGTGTAAGAACTGTGCATTCTATTCATTGCCACCCGCTTAGTATCTGTCTGTTTTTTCTTTTAAGAAAAAAGTGAGAGTCATGCTGAGAGGAAATTTTCGAGGATCCTGCCAAGAGAGAGTTTGGTGAGCAGTTGATATCCCATGTTAATACGTTCACTAGTGGCATCTATTCTTCATTCAAAGGAGATACTGTACAACAAACCAGTAAGATCTGAAGTTTCTGAATCGAAGTGAAAAGATATTGTTGGGAAATGCCAGCACCATTTCCTTCTTCTGTGAACTCAAAATAGGCACTAAGCGGAAACGTAAAATAAGTGAAATAATACTAGAAAGTTTTAACGTGGAAAACCTTCTCAATGTGAGTAAGGAAAAACCACGGGACCCGTAGGCCACTTAAACTTTCACTATAAAAATAATGAGAATACAAAATACAATGATATTATATCTTCAATCTATGGGTAGAACTCTCACAAATTGACTCTTTATTTTTCTCTCTTCAGAAACTCTTGTATTGCTTCTGTTTCTACTTTCTGTGTTTTTCGGATTAAGCATTTGGTCTCTATTTATAGAGACTTCTTCCGTCCATCAGCACCGAAATCGCTTTGCAATTGTTTGACAAAGCCATGCCTACTTTCTTGACTTTAATCCACCGAAATTCACCTACAATTATTGACAAAATGATTGCATGCAATTGTTGAAAAAACCAATTGCCATAACAATTGCAATCACCGAATATGCACATGGCTGGACCCCAAAATTCTCCCCTTCCAGCCATTGGGGAAATATCCTCAGATAAGTTCGGGATTGATGCTAAGCCTGCAGCTTCTTGACAAAATTTTAACTTCTCTTTTGGTAGAGCTTTTGTCATCATATTTGCCCCGTTGTCATTGGTGTGGATTTTCTCAACTTGCAGCAGTTTACTTTCTAACACATCACGTATCCAGTGATACCTTATGTCGATGTGTTTTGATCTTGAATGAAATGTTTTTTTTTTGCTGAGATGAATTGCGCTTTGACTGTCGTAATAGAGAACATAACTTTCTTGATTCTGGCCTAACTCTTGCAGGAACTTCTTTATCCACAGGACCTCCTTACAGCCTTCAGTGATTGCGATGTCTTTTGTTTCTGTGGTGCTCAAAGCAATACACTTTTGTAGTCGTGATTGCCATGAGATAGCTCCCCCTGCAAAAGTAATCAAATACCCAGATATAGACTTTCTTGAATCTACATCCCCTGCCATATCTGCATCTGCATACCCAATGAGCATTAGATTTCCATTGCCAAAACACAAGCACCTTTTGGCAGTTCCTTTCAAATACCTTAGTATCCATTTCACAGCATTCCAATGATCTTTTCCTGGATTCGATAGGAATCTACTTACAATTCCTACTTCATAAGCAATGTCTGGTCTTGTGCAAACTATTGCATACATAAGGCTACCCACTGCAGAAGAATAGGGCACCTTGTTCATTTCTTCTTTTTCTTCCTCATTCCCTGGACATTGCGTCTTGCTCGGTTTAAGATGACCAGGTAATGGAACATGCACAGGTTTGGCATTATGCATGTTAAACTTTTCAAGAACTTTCTTGATATAGTCTTCTTGTGACATCCACAACATTCTTCTAGAACGATCTCTAATGATCTTTATTCCAAGAATCTTCTTTACTGCACCCAGATCTTTCATGGCAAAAGATTTGCTCAATGCTTTCTTAAGAGCAGCTATCTTTGTCTTATCTTTCCCAACAATCAGCATATCATCAACATACAATAGAAGTATGATGGATTCGCCATTCTCATAGTTCTTTACAAACACAGAATGGTCTGCGGAGGTCTTCTTGAAATTATGTTGGGCCATGAAGAGATCGAACTTGTTGTACCATTGCCTTGGAGCTTGTTTCAGACCATAGAGGCTTTTCTTCAGGCGGCACACAAGGTGTTCTTTACCTGGTTCTGCAAAACCTTCAGGTTGCTCCATATAAATTTCTTCCTCTAGGTCTCCATGTAAGAATGTTGTTTTGACATCAAGTTGTTTTATCTCCAAGTCTAGTTTAGCAGCTAGACCAAGGATTGTTCTCATGGATGTCATCTTTACCACTAGTGAGAATATTTCTTCAAAATCTATACCTTTCTTCTGATTGCACCCTTTCATAACTATTCGTCATCAGTCTTGAGCTTGAACACCCACTTGTTCTTCAGCGCCTTTCTTCCATCGGGTAATTTCACCAGGTCATACGTCTTATTCTCCTTTAGAGATTGTATCTCTTCTTCCATGGCTTGCAATCATTTCTCCTTATCATTCGCCTCAATGGCTTCCATGAAGCTTTGAGGTTCTCCTTCATCAGTGAGATTAACATATTCGTCTGAGAAATACCTTCTCGAAGGTTGCCTGTCTCTTGTGGATCGTCTTACTTGGGGATCATGTTCCGTTTGAACATTATCCATTGCTTGCTCTTTATTCGTCTCATTGGGTTGCATCGTCTGAGGTGGCTCAGTGACTCTTTGGAGAGTCTTTCCCCCTGAATTATTTATCATAATGGTCTTTGACTTCTTAGATTGCTGAATGTCCTGGATCGTCTGGTCTTCATAGAATACCACATCTCTACTTCGAACAATCTTCTTGTTTGCAGGATCCCATAATCTAAAACCAAGTTCATCTCTTGGCGAACCGAGGTATATGCACTCCTTCGTCTTAGCATCAAGCTTTGCTCTTTCATCTTTAGGAATGTAGACAAATGCCCTACTCCCAAAGACTCTCAAGTGACCATAAGAGGCTTTCTTTCCAGACCATACTTCATCTGGTATCTCTCCATGTAAAGGTCGTGAAAGAGACAGATTTATCAAATCAACTGCAGTTCTTACCGTTTCACCCCAAAATGACTTGGGAAGTTTTTCTTAAGAAAGCATGCTTCTGACTTTCTCTGCAATCATTCTGTTCATTCTTTCAGCTACTCCATTCATCTGAGTAGTCTTGGGAGGTACCTTCTCATGTCTTATCCCATGAGCTTTACAGTATGCTTCAAATGGACCTCTATATTCTCCGCCATTATCAGTTCTCAAGCATTTCAACTTTCTTCTGGATGCTCGTTCTACAGAAGCATGGAATTCCTTGAAAGCTTGAAGAACTTGATCTTTCGTCTTCAATGGATACACCTATACCTTCCTAGAGTGATCATCAATGAAGGTAGCAAAGTATTGAGCACCACCAAGGGACCTTTCAGACGTTGAGCAAACGTCTGAATGAACAAGATCCAGAATCTGCTTCTTCTTGCATCATCTGATCTTTGGAAAGATACTCTGTGTTGTTTGCCTTCTAGACAGTCTTCACAGAATTCAAGTAGTTGTCCCTTTATGTTTGGAAGATGATCTTTTGCGAGAATCTCCAAACCTTTCTCGCTCATGTGGCCTAGTCGTTTGTGCCACAATTCTTTGGTTGCGTCTTGAGCAACATTGGTCTCTCCTTTGTATATCTTTCCTTGCATGATGTACAAGGAGCCTTCTTTCTTTCCACGAGCAACAATCATGCTTCCTCTGTTGAGCTTCCATCTACCAGCACCAAATTGATTTATCATCCCAACTTCATCTAACTTTCCTGCTGAGATAAGGTTCAGACGCATGTCTGGAACATGTCTTACCTCTTTCAGTATAAGTTTGTTTCCATTCTCAGTAATCAGAGTTACTTCACCAATGCCAACAATCTTGCTTATGACACGATTTCCCATCTTCACCGTACCAAAGTCTCCTTTTTGTTATGATGAGAAGAATTCTTCATGAGGAGTTACATGGAAGGATGCTCCAGAGTCAATTATCCAAATGCAGTCATTAGACGCAACATTTAGATAATTTTCTTCTCCGACAAGAAATATGTTCTCATCATTTGAGGCCACTGCAGTAGTGGTTCCTTCTTCCTTCTTCTTCTTTGGGTCTATCTGGTCAGGATGGACTGTTCCAGCCTGTTGATCTCTCTTCAAGAATCTGCACTCAGACTTCCTGTGGCCTGGTTTGCCACAATAATAACAATTTAGTCTAGTGTGAGATTTGGATCTACCTTGTGATTTTCCACGACCTCATTTTTCACAATTCTTACTCCTTCCTCTATTTTCAACAACGTTGGCTTCAAACTGGTTGTTCAAGCCTCTTTCCCTCCGTCTTGACTCTTCATTCAGCAAACTGTCTGTAACAGAATTCATGCTAAGCTTTCCGTCTGGAGCAGAATTGCTGAGAGTGACAACTAGAGTGTCCCAACTCTCAGGCAGAGAACTGAGGAGTAGAAGAGTCTGTAACGCATCATCTATCTTCATTTCTGCCTTCGTCAATTGATTCACAATACCTTTGAAGGTGTTTAGATGTTCGATCATGTTTTGACCGTCCATGTACTCCAACTTTACCAACTGTCTGACAAGGTGGGCTTTGTTTCTAGGCAGCTTCTTTTGAATCAAGGATTCAAGTTTCATCCACAACTCATACACATTTGTATAAGTTGATACATGCTCGAACAAACTGCGATCAATGTATTTGCGGATCATAGCTACGGCCTTCCGATTCAGGAGCTCCCAATCTTTGTCGATCTTCCCTTCCGGTTTATCCTTCTGGGTAATTGGCTCATACAAATCCTTGCAATATAAGTGGTCTTCCATCATCGGCCTCCAATAGGAGTAATTTTCAGCAGTTAGCTTGAACATATCTCCATCATGAGTGACAGAACCCTCCATCTTGAATTACACAGGATAATAGCTCCCCTAACCAGACGAGCTCTGATAAAATTTTCAGTTGACAGTGATCCCAATAAAATCTTTTCTAATGTGGAAGATCAGTCAATGCTGCAATCACAAAGCATACTAAGAATTTTTTATGGGATTAACAACCAGGCGAGCTCTGATACCACTGTTGGGAAATGACAGTACCATTTCCTTCCTCTGTGAACTCAAAATAGGCACTAAGCTGAAACGTAAAATAAGTGTAACAACACCAGAAAATTTTAGCGTGGAAAACCTTCTCAATGTGAGCAAGGAAAAATCACGGGACCCGTAGGCCACTTAAACTTCCACTATAAAAATAATGGGAATACAAAAATACAATAATATTGTATCTTCAATCTGTGGATAGAACTCTCACAAATTGACTTTCTATTTTTCTCTCTTCAGAAACTCTTGTATTGCTTCTGTTTCTGCTTTCTGTGTTTTTCAGATTAAGCATTTGGTCTCTATTTATAGAGACTTCTTCAGTCCATCAGCACCGAAATCGCTCTGCAATTGTTTGACAAAAGCATGCCTACTTTCTTGACTTTAATCCACCGAAATTCACCTGCAATTGTTGACAAAACAATTGCATGCAATTGTTGAAAAAACCAATTGCCTTAACAATTGCAATCACCGAATATGCACATGGCTGGACCACACAGATATTGAGGTTAGAATTGGATGGTTTAAAATTGATCATTTGAATCAGGTGCAGCTTTTGATTACTTGGAGAATGCTCTTGGTAAATTTGATGATGGACCATTCTTCCTTGGCCAATTTAGCTTGGTAAGTTGAAATTCTCAACATTCTTGAAATTTTGTTAATTTGGCCATTAAGAGCGATTACGTACTCATTTCATCAGAAAGTGTTCTGGAATTCAGACCAACATCTGTGATCTAGCTATAGGAGGAAAAAAAAGTAGCCATATCATGATGTAATCGAAAGCATTGTTATAGTAAAAGCAAAAGTCCATGATTAGTTTCTTTTTTTTTTTTGGAACATTATGATTTATAAACTCTGGTTATTATCGGGCGGATATTGCCTATGTTTCATTTCTTGAAAGGTTCCAAATGATCTTCTCTGAAATTTTCAAGCATGACATCACGGCAGGAAGGCCCAAACTTGCCACATGGATTGAGGTACACCATACACTGGAAGTAGTTCTGTGTAAATTTCTTCTATATCTCTTTTTTTAAAGAAAAAAAAAACATAGTAATTTGCAAGTTTGCATTCATTTCTAAGATGATTTGATCAGAACCTCCAATCGGCTTTGCAAGTGGAAATGGAATGGTCTATTTGGACATGGCCATGGCCTGTGTTTGATAAGAGGCCTGACTGCCCCAGTTGTGATTGCTTTAGACATAATGATTCCAATATATATACATTTTTTTTTTTTTGTGAATTGTTCTTGCAGGAGGCGAATAAGATTGATGGTTATAAGCAGACAAAAGTAGACAGGAAAGAATATTTAGAAGCTTTCAAGAAAAAAAATTTGGTACTATAAACATCATCCACATATAAATCTTATTTTGTTTGAAAATTTGTGGTTGCTGTCTTGCTATGCTTTTTGCTAGTTTGCTAACCGTTTATGTTTGTATTCTGCAGGCTTAACAGTGAACATGAGATGCTGCTGTGCTGGTGTTTAAGATCTAGCCAATAAAGAAGTGTTTACATTTATGGAATGCTTTTTCAGTTTAAGAATGTTGTGCTCTATCTGCTTGTGTTGCAGTTAGTTTGATTTCTCAATGATGTTTTTCTACGGAACTATCCTATTATTTAGTCCTGCAATCTAATGAGCTGAAGACATGCTTGACATGGAAGTTGGTGTCATGTGTTTGTCGTTATATTTTGTTCCGGAAATTATCTTCACCGTTAAAAAGTTGGTGTAATGGTGTTATGGTGTTATGTGTTGCAGTTATTATATGATTGAAGTTGTATTTATATACGAGTAAAATTCTAGCCATATACATTTTCATTCAAATCACGCATATTTTCACAGTTTTTACAATATCTGATTCTACTGAATTTTCTCCACATCTTCATTATAATTCTAACATATATATAAATGTGTGATACACATCCCTGAACTTTTTTCTTTATATATATAGCATTAACAATGTGAGAATTCGTGTCAAAGGTAAAGAAGTCGTCATCGGTGGCGCCTGCACGGCACTAAAAATTTCAAATAAAAACAGAGCAATGGCTGCGTCGAATGTAGTAAGTAGACACCACTATGCTCTGCATCTATGAGATCACTAGTATTTCCCATGATCATCAGATCAATGGCAACTGTGTAAGAATATATTTTTATTAATATTCCCTATCCAAATTTCGTTACTGTTTATCTGAATCGATTCGTTTTCTCTAACGTTATGTGTGTCGTGTAATCTAGAGGTGTGCAGAAGTTCGTCCTCCCACGCTGTCTCCAACCAGGTTTCTCATTCACCCTCTTTTCATGGTTCTGCTTTGATTATAGAAGTTCGCATGCCCATATAATATCTTATATTGGATTGGTTTTCTTCTTTAAGGTTGTACTTGAGTTATTCATGTCCATTTGCATAGCGCGTATGGATCAATAGGAACCACAAGGTTGTTTAATTTTCTCTTTGTTTAAAGTATCTGTTCACGTATTCATTCATGTGTTTGCTGGCTTTATATTCCTATGATCTATTGATGCAGTTATTACAGTTTCCATTGCTTTTAATCTACTATTGTTCACTCTTTTCTTTTCTTTTTTTTCTTTGAGCATGAGTTGTATTTATCTGTTTCTCGTGTAGTAAATAATCGATTTCTTGAACATCAGGAATTACAAAACTAGATCAAATTGGTTCCTATTGACCTTCAGAACAAGCCTGCTTGGTATAAAGAGAAGGTCCACCCGGAAAACAAGGTGGGTGATTCTAAGGGGGAAAAAAAACAATTATCTATATATAAAGCAATGTAAACTTGACAGAACTATTTGATTTGCTTGATTTGATTATCACGCTGTCCTTATAGTGTAGGTGCCATCCCTTGAACACGATGGCAACGTTTTAGCATAAAGTCTTGACTTGATCAAATATGTAGATGCCAATTTTGAAGGGCCATCATTATTGCCTAATGTAAGAAATGAAAGCATTCTAGCTTTTTTCATGAGAAAACCTTCCCTCTCCCCCCAACCACTGTTCTCTATATGTTAATGGGGGTAATAATACTAACAAAGACTTTTTTCCAGGACCCTGCCAAGAAGGAATTTGGTCATGAGCTACTAAAGTTTGTTGATACTTTTACCAAAGATGTGTTCAGTTCGTTCAGGGCCGATCCTGGAACTCAAACCAGTAAGAACTACGTTTCTGAAATGAAGGAATTAAAATGATAGTAAACATAGATTAGACCCTATTAAAATTGGTCATTTGAATTATGTGCTTCATTTGACTACGTGGAGAATGCTCTTGGTAAATTTGATGATGGGCCATTCTTCCTTGGCGAATTTAGTTTGGTAAGTTGAAAATTCAGGAGATTTGAAAATCAAATAAATTAGCCAGTCATCTTCAAGGAAGTAGTCATTTGATATCTTGATGTGAAAACTTTGTATTCATGACTAGAAGTTTTCATTTTTTTTTTTTAATAAATCATGGTGTTCATCAGCTGGATATTGCCTATATTCCATTTGTTGAAAGGTTCCAACTCGTCTTCTCCAAGGTGTATAAGCATGACATCACAGCTGGAAGGCCTAAACTAGCAGCATGGATTGAGGTATATAGGAATATTCTTAGAAATTTTTTAACTCAGCTTGATTAATTAATATAATAATAATAAAGTAATACTCATAATTCATTTCGAAGATGAATAAAAAATTATCATTTCTATCTGGTCTTGAAGCTACCTCTCCTGCTCTCAAAGTAAAAATGGAAGGGTCCACATTTGGTTTTGACTTTTTTTAGGAGGCCTCAGTAATAATTGCTTCAGATGTAGTATTGGATTGGTTCCAAAAGAAAAATTCATTATGGCTAACAGGTCAAACGTCTTTTTGCAGGAGCTGAACAAGAATAATGCTTATAAGCTAACAAAAATTGATCCACAAGAGTTTCTTGACTTTCAAGAAGCGCTTCTTGGTACTTTATAAAAAGTACATATGGATATAATTAATTTTCTTTTAAGTTGTGGTTGGTTTTTATCTATGCTTCTTGCCTCCTTGTTGACCTTCAATATCGCTGTATGCAGGGTCAGTAGTAAACATCAGATGGCAGCAGGTGTTTATGATACTGGTCAATAAAATGAGAGGTGCATGCATCATGGAATGCTTTGAGTTTTAAACTACAAACGCATAGGCTTGTGTAATGGCTAGACTTGCAGATAGTCTGAATTTGTAATACAATCATGATTTTCTTACATCATTTTTCTCTCACATCACTTTTTACATTATTCCTTATATCATTAATCATATTTTTTTTTCTATTATTTTTTTTCACTTAATCACAACTATTAAATAATGATGTGAAAAGTGTTTATTGAGAAATGATGTAAGAGTATCATTTCTCTTTGTAATAATGTTTCTGTACCAGCGTGTAGTGCATCGTGTAATCTTGTAATATAATAAATTAAATAAAGAAATGATTGATATAAGAAAAATGTTATTTTTACACTCTTTTTTAAGGGTGTATCACTGTTTACATCTTTTTTAAGGGATGTGATTGAGTGAAAGAAAGTGATAGAAAAAAGTATATATAATAAATAGTATTAGATGAAGTGTGAAAAAGAATGTATATACTGTTTAATATAAGAATATAAGAGTTATTGATGTAAAGCCTGATATGCTATATGGTGTAAATTCATACGTCTGTGTTAAATTTTATGGTTTCCACCTTCAAAGATGGCAGGTCGTTCTCTCTTCCGATTGATTGTATACCTCTATACCAAACACCTGCAATTATACAATCACTCTTCATTAGTGAGTTAAGTTATAGTTTATAGAAATATGAAGTTGCTTTTACAACTGGAATCCCATTTGATGTTACAGCTGGCATAAGCCCTATAAGATTAAAGCCATTTGATTACCATTTACATTGCTAAAACGTTCAAGACAAGCTAGTGGAATAATTTTCTGCAAAACAGAATTAGCTCTAACTTAATTACTATATGTATAATTGTTGATGTCAAACCAACAGTTCACCGTAATAACTAATAACCATAAAGAGTTGCAAATGGGATGGTGAGACATTCAATGAGTTTTCTTGTCTCACAAGATTTGTGATTTGGATTTTATTATTATTATTATAATTATAATTATTTTTTTTTAAAGAACGTTGAAGATCATCCTTAATTGAGGAGCAAATACTTCTCCTACACAGCAAAGGTAAAAGACTATAAATTACACATTTTGTTGCCGGAATCAAAGTAAAACATAAAAAAAGACTCTGCTAGTCTGCTTGCGACATTTTTTTTTTCATTTTCCCGGAGGAAATTCGAGTTTTCTTTTGGAACAACATCTTATAATATTTGGAGAGTGGGTCTTGAATACTAACTAGGTTGAGAGTTGTGTCAACAAAGTTGGATTGTGATATTGATGCTTAGTCCTCAATCAAGTATCAAAACTGTCATGAATCTTGAGAGGCTGGACTGGAGTTAGCATGGAGTTATATTTCACTGATCAAGCACAGGTGTCGGAGCAGTTTCCAATTAACCATCAGGGCCAGATGAAATTAGCCAAAATGCAACATGGGCTGAATATAAATTGTTTTCTTTTTGTTGGAATAAAATATTTTACAAAAAATAATTAACATTTAATTTTATTCTGAGATTTTTATATTATTATTAGTATCATTTATTTAAAATTTGTTAAAAATTTGTTATTACAATAATATTGATAATAAAAAAATTTATGAGCGAGTTTAACCCCAACAATGATATTGACCAAGTAAAAAAAAATGACATTGACCCAGTCAAAAAAAAAAACAATGATATTAACCCAAAATTGGATGAGCATGTCCCAATCCAGGCAGAACATCATCTATGTATCTAGACTCAAACCGGGAAAGAAAAACACTCAAGGCTTAGAGTAATTAAATTAAAATAAGAAAATGCAATTGAGCTATATTAAAAATTGTTATCATATTTTAATACAACCACCACCATATACAAAACGATGAATCTCTAGTCAAACAAAAAAAAACGATGAATCTCATTATATATTTATATCAATAATCCACGAGCTTATGTAATACGGCCACCCAAACCCACCACCATTCTTTTTTTTTTTTGGTATATTTTTTTTTCCATTCTTTAATGCCCCTCAAACTTTCTTTCAATATATTGTTTTATTTTTTCTGTTTTGTGTTAGGTAATAAGGCAAACAATGTTTTTTGGTAACCTAATAATGCAAAACATTTTCGTCACTGCTGACGCCACCGTGGTACAACAAAGTCCGACATTATAAGAAAGGAGCGTCGGTTGAACGTTGACGCCGTTCAGCTTAGACTGAAGAGCTCACTGAATTTTGCAGGAGAACAAGATCATTATCCTATGGCAACTCCGTATGAGATTTCTTCATACTTCCAATTGCATTCCACAAAGTTCATCAACGGTTTTTCTGAATCATTTCCTCTTCTCTAACGTTGTTTTTCTTTGTAACCTATTAGAGTTGTACAACAAGTGCGCACTCCCCCGTTGACTTCCACATCCGACCCACCTCTTCTCTTTGATGGAACCACAAGGTATTATTCATGGACATCCCAACTGTTTGAATTTTTAATCATACAATTCACTTTCTCATAATTTTTTTTTCTTGCTTTCCTTTTAGGTTGTATATCAGTTATACATGCCCACATGCACAACGTGTATGGATCACTAGGAATTATAAGGTTGTTTCCATTTCTACTTCCCCACAAAATATTTTCTTTTTAAGTGTCAGTTTTTTTTTTAAATATTCTTATTGGTAAGTGATCAATGTTTTGAATCACATATAGGGACTACAAGACAAAATCAAATTGGTTCCTATCGATCTAGCAAACAGGCCTGCTTGGTATAAGGAGAAAGTCTACCCTGCAAATAAGGTGGGGAACTTGGTACCACTGACGAAAAACGCTACTTAATAATCTATATAAACACATTATGTATCTTATACTTGACAAGGCTATTATGGGATTTGCTTGATCAATCATCATGCTTCTCATGTTCAAGGTGCCATCCTTGGAGCATAATGGTAAGGTTATTGGAGAAAGCCTTGACCTGATCAAATACGTTGATGCCAACTTTGAAGGCCCATCTCTATTTCCCAGTGTAAGAACTGTACATCCTATAGTCCTATACTCCGCAAACTCTCTTCCCTAATTTAGTGGAGTGATTTTTGGGGATTTTTTTTGGGGGGTTGATCAGGACCCTACAAAGAGAGAATTTGGTGAGCAGTTGATAATCCATATTGATGAGTTGACCAAAGATGCGTCCTCTACACTCAAAGGAGATCCTGTGCAAAAAACTAGTAAGATCTAAGTCCTTAAATTTTAAGAGATTGATATCCAAGATGAAATTATCTGATTAAAATTGACACATTTGGATTCAGGTGCTTTTTTTGATTACCTGGAAAGTGCGCTAGGTAAATTTGATGATGGACCATTTTTTCTTGGCCAATTCAGTTTGGTAAGTTGAAATTCAGAAGACTTGAACTAAAACAAAAAAAATTCTTAATCTTGAAGATAGAAAAAGTAATCGTAGTCAAACAATGGGAAATCATTGTTTTCAAATGATATCTAATACTGGACAATTTCATTCTGTTAATCTCTTATAAATCATGGTGACCATCAGGTGGATGCTGCCTTTGCTCCATTTCTTGAAAGATTCCTAATTGTATTTCCCGAGGTGTATAAGCATGACTTTACAACGGGGAGACCCAAACTATCAACGTATATTCAGGTATATATTAGAAACAATTATGTGTGAATATCTTCTTTGGCTTATGACTCTACACCCATATTTAAGCAGAATTTATCCTAGTTTATTCTCTGGCTTAATTGTGACTCTGCACTCGTGTTTAAGAAGAATTTATCCTAATCTCTTATCTGACTTATGAATTATGACTCTGCTAGAGACGGTGACAATGTAGTGGTACATTGTGACATGGCCCCCATGGGCTCGCTAAGAGGTCTCAACATCAGCACTAATCAACTAATTGAATTCCTCTTTTCAGGAGCTGAATAAGGTTGATGCTTATACGAAGACTAAGCTTGATCCTAAGGCGTTTCTCGAACAGTTCAAAAAACGGTTTCTGGTACTATACATAATCTTACATGAATCTAAGGGTGTGGAGTCTAGATATAAATATTGTCATGCACCTTTGTAATCTTCATACATTTCTTTTGGCAGGCTCAGCAATGAACATTATAATATTGAATCATGGGAGCAGATATTTAAGATATAGTGAATAAAGGGGGAGGTGTCACTGTGCAATGCTTATGTAGTGCAACAATTTCGGTTTGTGGATTTTGGTTGATAATCTTTAGGTAGCAGTAATGTATAATATTGCAATGTTTTGAAAGAGGGTGTAATTTATTTATTTCATCAATTGGTCAGGTATATGTAATTATCTAGCTGATTGATTCTTCTAAATTTTAAAAGTGGAATTCAAATATCCAATTAGTATCTGTTTGATTCTTGAAATTAAATATGAAATTAAAGTTTAAAATTAGAATTGAACCTCTTAATTTTAATTTTTATATTTAGAATGTCATTTAAAATTAGAATTATAATTCTATAAACTAATTCTATAAAATTAAAAAGCAATGAAGTTAAATCTTTTTCAATTTTTAGCATATACTTTAAGAATTATTAATTTTATATTTTAAAAATTAAACTTTCTCTCTATATTTATTTATAAATAATCATATTTATTGAAATTCTATATTTATATAAAAAATTATTTTTATATTTATATGAAAATTATTATAATAACTATTTATTTTTTTCTAAAAAATTCATGAAAAAATTCTTTATAAAAAATGACTATTATATTATAAAAATATTATTGTATGAATATTTTTTTAATTTAAATTTTGTAAATATTTTTTTAATTTTTTAGATCATACATTTAAATAATAAAATTATAATTGAATTTAGAATTATAATTTCTTATTCTAATTCTTTAACAACTTCAAATATAAAATTTCAAATTTTAGATCAATTCTAATTCTAAAAAAATTAAGATTGAAATTAAAATTTTATATTTCAATTTCAATTTCACTATTAAATGAAATTGTTAAGTGGAACTCAAATATCTAATTATTGTTAGATAATTGGATAGGTGTTGTTGTATCTATCTCTAAAATTAAAAATTTAATAAGCCTCACAATTTATGAATTGGATAACGTTTATTAAATTTTTAGTGAGAGTAATCTCACATTCTATTCTCACAGCATTATGTGGACTCCCCTTACATTTCAGATCAGGATTGCTTCCACTGCAACCCAATCAATCATATTGTTAAATTGTATGTTATTACAAATGTTGAATTTGTACATAATTTAAAACAAACTTATATATTAACAACAAAACACAAACATTTAAATGTTTAATTTTTTTTCTTAATTTCAATCAAGTTTCATTTTTTTTCAATTATTAGATTTTGCACCCATGAAATGCATGAATAAATTAAGAATAAAATGATAAAAATAAATATAATTTAAATAAAAATATATGTAATAATTTATCAAGAAAAATAATATTTATAAGTTTAGTTTAAAAATACATAATATTTTTATGAAAGAATTTTACTTCAATATAAATACTAAAGAATTTAAACATAAAATGTTATAAAGCAGCCTATATGCCTTTAAAAAATATTTATAATATAAACAAAATTTTTTGTCTTTTAAATGCATAATTTAATCCAATAATTTTATAAAAAAATATTTCAATAAATAAACTTTATTAAAAATCACATATAAATTAATTCAATTTATATTCATGAAACTTAAAAAGAATAAGTCAAGTGATAAACAATTTAGAGTTTAACCAAAAATGCTTGTGTAAGAAATAGAACTTCTTGTACCCTACGTAAGTATAATCTTAAAACTAAAATGTGTGACAAAAATTTATAAAACCGAAAGAAATGTTCATGTAAATTTTTATTTTTTGTTACTTTAATTTTTATCTTTCTTTTTTCTTTTCATTCCATTTGTACTTTTTGTTCTTTCTTTGGCTATGAAATTTTTAGTATTTTTTATTTTAAAGAGTTTACATCAACATTATAATTTATTGAATTTTTAGTGTTTGAATATGTGTGTTAACATGTTAGTGCTATATTAAAAAAATAAAAAAAAATACATGACATACAAATAAAAAGACTATTTGACATATAATAAATAATTAAAATATGTTTTGTCAGTTAAGAGTAATACACAGTAGAATTCTAAATTATGTATTTTTTAAATATTATTATATTATATTATATATTGTATATATTGATTACACTGCTATTCTCATAATTTTAAAATTGGAAAATAATTGAAAAATAATTTCACTTAGCCACGCGTGTAATGAATTTTCAGATATGAAACTAATTTCACTTGTGCGGTTTAATCTTAACCACAACAAGGTACGGGCTCAACAAAAAATTATAACTCAAATGAGTTAGTGCATGTTAGGAAACCATTTTTCTCAGCAAACGGACGTTTAAAATTTTTGAACATGTAAAATTATGTTTAGACATTTTTCATTTTCATTTGTTTCAATATGGATTAGAGCAAAACGTATGTTGGCTGAAAGACAATAATTTTTTACTTTTGTAATAAAGTAGTATCTAATTCACTTTTAGATAAAAATATTTTAAATATAAATTATATTATTATAAATACATTTTTAATCAAATTTAAGTTTATAAATACACTTTTAATTAAATTTAAGTTTATCAACTTTAATCCAAACACACACTTAACCATTCAACCTGCTAATCCATATTCTGTTGGATCAGCTGGCCTGTTTAATTTCTGTGGGCATCTAGTAATATTTACGGATTATTTTGCTGGGAGTACTTGCATCTAATATTAGGTGAGGAAATGCAAGTTGAAACATTGTGAAGTAAATGAGCAATTTAGGATTTCAAATTATTCTTCATTCGCAATTTAGTCTCTAAATTTAGTTATGTATATGAGTTTACAAAATTCGTATTACAAAATTTATTAATAGAGACTAAAGAAAGATATAAAAAATACTAATGTGATACGAGTTTTATAATAAGAGACTAATTCTATACATAAACAAATTCAAGGATTTAAATTGCAAGCAAAAAATAATTTCAGGAATTAAATTGCATAAGTAAAACTTAAAATTGTTCTAATTTAATGGCATACACACATGAATTTGTCAAATATAGTAAAACTTAAATAAATTTTATTTAATTTCAATTTTTGTTATTTTAATTAATAACTTTGCTATATTAATAAGGAAAATTATTAAAATAAAATAAAATCAATACAAATTGAACGTGTTTCAAATATGAAAATAAATTTATAAATAAATTTAAAATATATGACTAATAAAAAATTCAAATATAAAGGTTTATTTTATTCTAAATTTGTTTTAATTTAATGGCATACATACATGAATTTGTCAAATATAGTAAAACTTAAATAAATTTTATTTAGTTTCAATTTTTGTTATTTTAATTAATAACTTTGCTATATTAATAAGGAAAATTCTTAAAATAAAATAAATTCAATACAATTTGAACGTGTTTTAAATATGAAAATTAATTTATAAATAAATTTAAAATATATCACTGATAAAAAATTCAAATATAAAATTTATATTAATTTTATTTTTTAAATGATTTTCAAAGTTTAAAGTTTAAATACAAAATAAATCAAAGGGCGAAGATTAATAAGTAGTCAGCGTTGGCAATGACAGGAGCAATGGTTAGTAGGTTTCGTAAGTAAGATTTTCGTTATAGTAAATGGTTAAATTAGTTTTTAAAATATTACTTTTGTTTTTAAATGATGAAAATTAATTTTGAAGTTTTTAAATGTGTATTTTATTTTTTAAATTAGTCCTTAATATCAATTAAAGTATAAATATTTAAAAACTAATTTAAATAATGAAATACATATTAATATACCTCCAAAGTAATTTTTTTATTTAATGATTAATATGATTAACAATATATCTTTTAAGAACTGATTTTACTATTTACTCATTCGTTAAGAATTTGGACCACATCACACCAAAAGCATTGTTCTATAAGACTGGCTTGAATGTAGACACTATCCAGCATCACATTCGTAGCATCGGCTTTTTTCATATTTATAACTCTCTGTGCCAGTGGTCTCCCACATCCCTCGCAACTAACTCAGTCTTGGTTCCCACCAAAAAAACAGTGAGTTTGCCAGAAAACAGGTTCATTAGATCAATGGCAACTGCGTAAGAGATTTATTTGTTCTTTCATATATCTCCAATTAGTTTCATTACTAGTAAGGTTATCAGAATCAATTCATCTTTTCTAACCTAAACCTCTCTCTCTGTGTTGATGATTTAGAGGTGTTCGGATTCCTCCCTTGACATCTACCTCCAACCCACCTCCCCTTTTCGATGGAACTACCAGGTTTCATTCATGGCCATATAATTTATATTGTGCCCCCATGCTCTTTCCTTTTCTTTTTTAATCTAAGTACATTTCACCCTCAATTCGATGTTTTTGCTGCAAACATCACTTTCCCTTTTAATAATAATATACATAATAATATATTTGGATTGGATTTTCTTTCAGGTTGTACATCTGTTATACATGCCCATATGCACAACGTGTATGGATCACTAGGAATTATAAGGTTTTTTTTATAACTTTTTTTTGTGTTTTTTTTTACTTGATTGTCTTATTTAAATATATACTCTTCTTTTGGCTGGACTTTATTATCTTTGATCACCTTTTTGTTTTTTAATTAATTTCTTACTTGGAGCTTTGTCTCTTTATTTCTTAGTAAAAATGTATGTTTTGATTTGCATATATACATATACATAGGGACTACAAGACAAGATCGAACTGGTTCCTATCGACCTTCAGAACAGGCCTGCCTGGTATAAGGAGAAAGTCTACCCTGAAAATAAGGTGTAGTTGGAAAGTATTGGTCTGCAAATTGTTGATTTGCGCGCTCTGTAAACTTGAACCAGTTGATCATGACCTGCTTCCTATGTTATAGGTGCCATCCTTGGAGCACAATGGCAAGGTCTTGGGAGAAAGTCTTGATTTGATCAAATATGTAGATGCCAACTTCGAAGGGCCATCTCTAGTTCCCAGTGTAAAAGCAGCAAATTCTAGTTTTTCCCATGATAAAGCTGGCAAATCACTTAGAGTGATGTTTGGAGTTTTCCTTTTTTTTTTCTTTTCAGGACCCTGCAAAGAGAGAATTTGGTGAGCAGTTGATATCTTATATTGATACTTTGACCAAGGATGTGTATGCTTCATTCAAAGGAGATCCTGTGCAACAATCTAGTAAGATCTATTAAGGTTTTTAATTTAAAAGAATGATATCCAATATAACATGGACTGATTTAAATTTTTTTTTTTAATTAAGGTGCTTCTTTGGATTACTTGGAGAATGCTCTTGGGAAATTTGATGACGGGCCCTTTTTTGTTGGCCAATTTAGTTGGGTAAGTTGAAACTCAGAAATCAGAAGTTGAAAATTTTGCAGTTTAAATAGACTACTTGTCTATCCCTCAAGAAAATTTGGACAAATTACATTTACTTGTGTATGATCTATTTGAAGATAGGAAGTAGTATGCAATATCCTGATCGGACAACATTGTTATCAAAGGATAGTTGATATTGGAGTTTTTCATTGATGATAATTTATAAATCATGGTGATCATTAGGTGGATGTTGCCTATGCTCCATTTGTTGAAAGGTTCCACATTGTCTTTTCCGAGGTGTATAAGAATGACATTACAACTGGGAGGCCTAAACTAGCTGCATACATTGAGGTATATTTATGTGTAAATTTATTCTTTGGCTTATGATTCTGCTGGAGGAAACGGGAATTTAATGGTCCATTTGGACATGACCTACATTGGTTTGTGAACTTAAGAGGCCTTACCGCCTTAGAACTAATTGCTCTTGATGTATTATTGGTTTTCGAAAGAATATTCATTTTCATTAACAAATTTCTTGTTGCAGGAGCTGAATAAGATTGATGCTTATAAGCTGACCAAGGTTGATCCTAAGGAGTTTGTTGAAGTTTTCAAAAAACGGTTTTTGGTAATATATACATAATCCATACATGAATCTAATTAGTCGTTTTTTTTAAGGGTACAAATCCAAGCAGCATTGTTTGAGAAGTTGTGGTCAGTTTCTAGCTATAATATGCTTCTTGACACCTCAAATTTTCTTTTATGCAGGGTCAGCAATGAGCATTTTATGAGAGCGGGCGTTTCAGATATAATGAATAATGGGAAATGTGCATGGGTGCGATGCTTTTGCAGTGTAATAATGTGGGCGTGTGCTATCTGCTAGAATTGCAGTTAACTTGATTTTGTAATAATAGTGATTATGTACCAGCTTGTCATGTGCGTTGTGTAATCTTGCATTATAATGAACTGAATATATGATTAATAGAAAACTTGATATATTAAGTATTTGCCCTTAAGGCTTTGTCTGTTTTATGAAAACATGGTAGGCTAGCTCGATAAGTTTAGCTCATGTTGATACTTGATAGCTTTAGATCGTTCATAAGCGTTTGGTATGGTGGTCACTTAGTTGGCAATAAGTGGATATTCTCCTTCACGTAATTTAATAGTATGAATGAACATTGATCTAAACCCAGAATATATTTACAATTTACAATCATGTACTTGAGATTTCAATTCGAATCAATATTATAACTTTACCAAAAAAAAGCAGTACATTTACATATCGTTGAATTTGTCAGTTTCAAGTATAAAAGCTCTAAAGGTAGACACAGTTTTGAAACATTAGGCGTGGATGGAAATAAATAGTGTAAAAATTATTTACACATTATTAAAATTAAGGATTTAATTAAGTCCAAATTCATGAATTTTTTTTTGGGTTAAAAAATCCACGTATTTTGTTAATGACATTCTGTTTATTGAAAATTTTGTTAATTATTCGATAATTTGATTTTAGATATCAATTCGAAGAAATGAATCACTTTTTTTTTATAAATTTTTCAATAATTAGATAACTCAGATCACAAATATAAGAAATGAAGAGTAACAAAACAAGTACAAATAAATAATTCAAAGTAAAATGAAAATGAAAGTAATAAATGAAAACAAGTAAAGGAAATCATGTAAATAAATTAATAAAAATATCGAAATGAAATAAAAAAGAATAAACTTGATTGAATTGAAGAAAATGGAAGAAACTAAAGGAAAACATGTAAAGATCGAATGCGATAAAGATCTATAATTAAAATAAAAGAAAGCGAACTTAATTGAATTGAAGCAGACTTGATTGAATTGAAAATGGTGGTTGAAAACTTGTAGTGTACCCATCAAATCCTTTTATGTGTGTAAGATGTATAAAAATTTTACAAGTTTCAATCATTATTATATAGTACAAATTGATATTTATAAGCAAATATCCTAACTACCTGTAATCACCAATAACTACTCATGATAACTTTTTTTATCTTCAAATCTTCATTGGTCAATTTGTCAATAACTACTAAATAACTACTTATTTTCCGAAATATTTTTTGTGATACTAACACATTCACAAAAACTCTTTGAGAGCTTGGATGAAATGGTCACTCTAATATCAACTCTTATATTCTTCCATCACATATATACATCAATGCAACAAGGTGTCAGCTCAACTAATATATACTGCACAACTCACTATATCTACTGAATATCCAATCGAAATAGGCTTATAGGTGAAAGAAAAATACTTTTTACGCATCATTTTATAGTTCATATCACTTATATATGCATACGTGATAAAATAAGAGTATAAATGTGTAAAAAATAAGATACGACCAATTATGATCAAATAGTAAAAGTTGTGTAGATATAAGATGATGTATATGTAAGTGTATGTTAGTATTATTACTCTAGGTAAAAATATCATAGTTGAGTGTGAAGCTCTTTTTTTTTTTAATAAATATAAATTTAGGATCAAGACAAACTTTTAGATTCAACGAATGGTTATAGAAATATTTACAGATAACTTATCAACAATGAATATTGACCGGAACCAAACTCCAACCAACTTAGGCTATATTTGGTGCATCGTATAAGGAAGACCTGATAATATAAGTTAATACTATTAGGTTTTATTCAATGTTTGGTGTAATCACCTGATAATATAATGAAATCAGGTCAAGTCATTTTATCTTATTCTAAGCTGTTAACTTTATCCCTTCCTCTAACACAAGATAAGACTTGATAGAATTTTTATTCCTATTATATCCTTTTTATCACTCCTCTCCCTTTATCCTCTACACCCCACCAATTTTCCTATGCCCTCATGCCATGGAAGAGTTTGTTGTCTTCTTCCTCCTCTCGCTGCGGCTGTAACACAACAGCCATGGGAGTCCTTTGCTTGGTTCAACGCCGATGCACAAAACATCTATCTCATGAAAACGCGTTTAGGCCAACAACATTGCGTTGGGGCCAGCAAGGGGGACTGCGTCTCCTTCTTCCTCGCGCTGCAAATACAAGCAGCCATGGAAGGAAGCCCTTGTTGGTTAATTCCAAAAGGCTAAAACAGCCCCTATCTAGTAAAACTTCCATGCAAAATCAAACTAGAAGCAAGTAAACGAGAAGCTCAGCGTGATTTGAGGGAGAAACCCTCCCTTGTTCGCAATTTGCAGCGACCCAACGCCATACTATCTGCCATTAATAGCGACGCCTCAGCTTGACAGCAACGACAACCCAACCTCCATCACCTTGCCAGATTTCCATCCTTTTTGTGCTATTCCTAGTGACCACAGGAGGCTCGATCCGCTACGTAAATCTGTCAGCACCTCAATCTACCATTAATGGCAGTTTCCTAAGCTTCACTCTGACTTAGAGCCATCATTTCAAATCCGATTTTCAAACCCAAAAAATCAAGTAACACAATTTTTCAGAGATTGAAAACCTCAAATTTGGCAATTGAAACAAACCTTCATTATTCGATCTAAAAAAAAACCAAATGGCTGATCTAGTTTGGTGATCTACTAGTTATTGTGTTGTTTAAGAGAAATGATAGTATAGTCATTATAAATAATTAATATACTATCAACTTATTTATCTTATTGTGTATCAAATGATTGATAGATAAAGTTTATCTAATTCTTTATACTATTAATCTTTATTTATTATATTATCTTATCGATATTATATTATCATATGTGCCAAACACAGCCTTACTCTTTATCATGATAAACTCTTTAGCCTTTGTATAATGTGGAACCCAAAATACTTTATCAACTAAATATATTAGTTAATTATGATGTATGACTTTTTTAAGTATAAATTAATCTCACATTCAAACAGGGTGGTTGTGTAGGGACATCTTCTAGGACAAAGAAAAAAACTAAATCCACTACCTGGGAATCTTATCAAATTTCTAAGTCAAAATTTTATTACAAGATAGAGGTTTGTTACCAATTTTTCTTCACATATTGCAAGATAGGGCTTATTTCATGGGAAGTTAACACAAATCCTTAATCGATTACAATATTGTATTTATGCTGGAGAATAATTTAGCATTAAAAAGAGGGTTAACTATCAAAATTATGGAGTACAAACCGAACACTCGACCAAAAGATATTTAATAAAAGAGTACTAATGTTATTTGGTATGAAAATTGTGGTATGAAACTTGACAAATTAGCAGATAAAAAAAAGAAGAAGAAATTTGACAAATTAGTTAAGGATCAATGACGTAGCCGCGCGACTATACGCGGGCAGATCATGCAATAGAAGTCACTTTAAAAAAAAAATTAATGTTGTTACATTATTTTTTATTATATTTTTAAATAATTATGATTAACTGAAAAAAATAATAAAAAATAATATAAAAAATATAATAAAAAAATTAGAGTTGATAATAAAAATACTTGATTATATTTCATGTAAAGATCCTTAATTTTTATACAAATCAATTTTTGCCAAATACTTGATTACATCATACATAGATCTTAAATTTTTACAATATAAATCAAACACAATCAGAAGAAATGTCTACTCTTTTCCAATAACTAAATTATATATAAAAAAATTAACATGAACCCAGTTCCATATTAGGTAAAAAAAAGAGTATTAAACAATATGAACATTACTTGTTAGTTAAGTTAGTTGCCTAGTCAACGGAGTAGTTATGAGTTGGTTACAGAGACTTACTAGGATACAAGTGTTGTACTGGAGATTTAGTACTCCAACTCTCGTATTACATAAGTTTTACCCTAAGTTAATACAATCAATAGTTTTATTTTCTCATAATTTTTTATCATGAATTTAAAATGTTTGAGTTTATAAATAAACATATTTTTTATTTACAAATATTCATATATAAATTTAAGTGTATATAAAAATTATCAATAAAAATTTATAAATTTTTTATATATATAATTATTTATAAAAAATAATTTAACTAATTTTTTATAAGAATTTAAATATTATTAATTAAAATATGTAAAAATTTAAATTTTTAATTTTAACTATTATTTATTTTAATTTTTTATGACAAAAAAAAGTCATAATTCATCTATTGATCATCTTTGGAGGGGTCTATATTATACTTTTCCCATTTTCTCTCATACATTTTACTGTAATAAAGGGTGGACAGCTGGTTGAAATTACAATCATACACGCGCGATCTAGACTGTTCAGGAAAGAGACTCCAGGAAATGACTTAGCCATATCGCTTAGGTTATCACATTCGTCACTGCTGGCGACTTCTTCACATGGCCCTATAAGAGGTGAACTCGCTTGAATGTAGATGTCATTCTGAACAAGGATTCTCTACTCAAACCTGAAGAATTAGAACCACATCAATGGCAACTGCGTAAGAGACTTCTCCATTTTCACAGTGGATTTATATAGGATCTGTTACTTTTCTATTTGAATCGGTTCAATTGGTCTTCTCTAACTAACTCCTCTTCTCTTCGTAATTTAGCAGCGTGCAAGAAGCTCGTCCTCCCCCGTTAACTTCCACCTCCAACCCACCTCCTATTTTTGACGGAGCCACCAGGTTTTTTTTTTCTTTTTTAAATCCATGAACTCTGTTTTGTTTTTTGATGCCCGTTTATGTAACAATGTTTTGTTTGGATTTTCTTTTAGGTTGTACATCAGTTATGTTTGTCCCTACGCACAACGTGTATGGATCTCTAGGAACTATAAGGTTGTTTCGTTGCTCTGTCCTCTTTGTTAAATGATATATTCATTATTCGCCTTATTTCTATCTATTATTATCTTTCATTAGACCCTCGCTTCTTCAACCCATTATTTAATTTATTTTATTCTCTGTCATAGCATAGGTCATCATTCTCTTTCTTAATTAGTGATCATTTCATTTGGTTGAACTGCAGGGACTACAAGACAAGATCAAACTGGTTCCTATTGACCTTCAAAACAGGCCTGCTTGGTATAAGGAGAAAGTCTACCCTGAAAACAAGGTGTGTAACTTTGTGATTGTGATAGAGGAAAATAAATTGGTCTACGTGTAGGTGTAGCTAATTTGCTATGTAAATTTGACTGAAAATATGGTTCACCTTCGCCCCATTGATCATGACTTTCTTTTCTTCGTATGTTATAGGTGCCATCCTTGGAGCACAATGGAAAAGTCTTGGGAGAAAGTCTCGATTTGATCAAATATGTAGATGTTAACTTTGAAGGGCCATCTCTAGTTCCCAGTGTAAGAACTGCACATTCTCTTTTGTCTGCCCCCCCTCCCCCATCATCTCTATTTATTAGTTAGTGGAGTAATGTCTTTTTCAGGATCCTGCCAAGAAAGAGTTTGGTGAGCAGTTGATTTCCCATGTTGATACATTCACCAAAGACCTGTACTCTTCATTGAAAGGAGATCCTATACAACAAGCCAGTAAGTGAGATTTTAAGTTTGTAATGAGAGAGAAGTGTTATTCAAGTACGTGTAAAATGAACTTTCAAAATTGGTAATTTGAATCAGGTCCTGCCTTTGATTACTTGGAGAATGCTCTTGGTAAATTTGATGATGGGCCATTCTTTCTTGGTCAATTTAGTTGGGTAAGTTGAAATCAAGAGTATTAAAATTTTTCCTTTTCAATTGGCTGCTTTTTAGGTAGATTACTTATCCTTACAACAACAACAACAACTAAATCTTTTCCCATTAGGTGAGGTCGGCTACATGGATCAAACGACGTTATTGTGTCTTATTATAAATTAAGTATTCAGAAATGTCATTCAAATCTAAATCTTTTTTTATCATTTCACCTATAGTCTTTCTTGGTCTCCCTCTACTTCTAACTATCGGGCTATCCTTCACCTGATCTACTCTCCTTACAAGGGCTTCTAAGGGTCTTCTCCTTACATGTCCAAATCACCTAAGGCGAGATTATCTCTTCTTTTTCACAATAGGTGTTATTCCTACTTTCTCTCTAATACATTCATTCCTAATCCTATTTTGTTTTATATAGCCACACATCCATCGCAACATCCTCATCTTCGTGACACTGATCTTATGCTCTTGCCGACTTTTTACCGCTCAATATTCAGTACCATACAATATCGCGGGCCTTATAGCTGTGCGATAAAATTTATCCTTAAGTTTGAGAGAGACTTTTCTATCACAAATAACTCCTGAAACACTCCTCTGTTTCATCCATCCAGCTTGAATCCTATGGTTTACATCTCTATCTATTTCTCCGTCATTTTGTATGATAGATCTAAGATACTTAAACCGTGTAACTTGTGGTATGGTATGGTCTCCATTTTTCACTGTTAAGCTAGCATTAGCATGCTTCTTACTGAATTTACATTCCATATATTTCGTCTTATTCTTGTTTAGACGGAAGCCATGCTCTTTCAAAGCTCGTTTCCATAGTTTGAATTATTTCGAATTCATACTAAGTGCATGATTATATGATGAACGATAGTATCTGATAACATCCATGACTAGAGCTTTTCTCTTATGTATTTTTGTAAATACTTGTGATGATCAGGGGGATATTGCCTACATTCCATTTGTTGAAAGATTCCAGATCGTCTTTTCTGACGTCTTCAAGCATGATATAACGGAAGGAAGGCCTAAACTTGCAGTATGGATTGAGGTACACTATAACCAGTTTCTCTGTAAAATTCATTTTCTGGTTTAAAGAAATTGCACTGCTTTGCATTCATTTATATGATGAATATAAATCATAATAATCAATCTGAACTTGAAGAAAACTTCTCCATCTGCTCTGCAAGTGGAAACAGAATGGTCCATTTGAACGTGGTCCTCATGCCATTGATAAGGGACCTGGCTACTAACTGCTTCGGACATACTGGTTATAAAAGATATATTCATTTGTGAACCAATGTTTCTTTTGCAGGAGGTGAACAAGATTGATGCTTATACACAGACAAGAGTTGATCCTAAGGAACACGTTGATATTTTCAAAAAACGTTTTTTGGTACTATATACTATATCCATTATCCACATATCTCTCACGATTGATTTTGAATAATTGTGATTGGTTTCTGGCTGTTCTCTTTGCCACTTTTGTTAAACTTATACATTTCTATCCTGCAGGCTAAACATTGAAAACTGGGTTGCAGGCTTGGAGCGGGCATCCTCTAAGTTGTAGATTGTTGCCAATAAAGTGTCATTTGTGTTTATGGGAGGCTTCTTTAGTCAAGTGTTGGTGTGTTTATCTGCTAGAGTCGCAGGTAGTTTGAATTTGATGTCAGTGATGTTTATGTACCAGCTTGTTTGATGTCTTGGACTTTAGTGATGTTTATGTACCGGTTTGGATACTCATCACCATTGTATTATCCTACGTTTGATATATATCTACATAAATAATCTCGCTTATTATCAAAAGCTCCGTAAGATAACTTTTAGAAGAAGAAAAAAAGATTATTTCCTTCAAAATAATCAAAACTAAACATGTCATAAATCATATTTGTATACCTCAACCATGGTAATGAATGATGAATTCTGCCATTTTGCAATTTTATTTACTTTTAAAGTGAGATATGTATTTTCTATCTAAAATGAAATTAAAAAAAAATATATTCATATATATTCTCTGTTTTCCAGAAATGCCAAAATGAGCCTAAGAAAGTTAAAGTTATCTCAACAATTCATGATCAGAAGCGTGTGCAGATGCAATGTTGTTCGGGTTCAAATATTGTGCTACCAAAAAGATGCTCCATGAAAAATTCCGCGACTAAGAAAAGTAAAATACAAGTTGCATCCGTCTTTACACGGTCAGATAAACTTCACAACAAGAAGACGAAATCAGGGCATAACATATGATATGCATACTTTCTTGGCTGAAAAAGCTATATTTCTACATAGCTTTATAACTATACAGAAAAAACAGGATAAAAAATAAGTAGAGGCTATGGAATGCAGGTACACAAGTAGAACCATTGCCTAGACAGAAGGCACATGAATTATGAATCCAGCAATTTGCTATTAAATAAAAATTTAGAGAAAAAGATGTGGAAATACTATCTTAGCTCCAAATGGAAATAGGAGCAGTTTTGTGCACCAGAAGTAGAACAAAATTTCATAAGGTTTTTTGCAACTATGCTCTGAACTGAAGAACACCACCAAAGGACAGCTGATATTAACATCTATAATAAACCTATACTTGAAGCGTGTTGAGAAGCCCATTAAATAAGATATTTGAAATTTTCTCCAGACTATCTTATAGCCACCAAACATTGAAATCCATATCATTGCGCCCTCCTAGTTCTAGGAGGAGTACCAGGAGCGAGGCGAGAGCTTTGAAGTGTCTGTGTATTGGGATCATATCTTTGTGAAGCAAGGTAAGACAATGCTGTGACAACATCAGCTATAACTGGACGCATATTAGCCTGCTCCTGAACACACATTGCTGCCACAGCAAGAGCCTGGTGTAGCCCTCTTGAAGGATATTGACCTTGGAGCATTGGATCAGCCATTTGTGAAAATTTTCTTCGATCTTTAAACAAGGGTCTAGCCTGCAATTAAATCAGAGCAGTCCATCCCAAAGTTACTACTCAAATAAGGAGCCAAGAAAAAGTCATATATCAAATTTCATTATCAAATGCTTCAACTTTTCATAGATGGCCAACAGAGATATGCAAAAGCCAGTTGAAGAGTATCTATGAGATATGCAACTTAAAAAGTTCACTTAACTTCGACCACTACCTTTAACCATCAGAGTAATAGGAATTTATTTTTAAAATAAGAATTTGTCAAGGAAGAAAATATAAAACAGGAGGATCAGCAATCCTCATAAAAGAAGGGAAAACCATAAAAAAGAATTAACACAAAGAAGAAAATATCAGCTTGAAAGGGCTCTCCAATCACCGTGACAAATTTTCTCTCAAAACATTGTCCGTCCTTAATTTTATACTATATTTTGTTACTTTTAATTAAGAGGTGATTGAGAACTATTGGAATGCAAATGATTTCTTACCACAAATTCTCAAGCTTAGGTACAATTACACAAGAAAAATTTTCTAAGATGGCCAATTCATACGGAACTAATTGCCTCCACTATTTTATCCCCACTAGCTACTTTTTAAGTTTAACCATTTATATGGTGAATGAAACTATCCAGAAAGTTATGTCATTCAAACAAGAGCATTTCACTGGTAGATTGGTCTGAGTATATGACTTGGTCTAAGTAGTTGACAATTCATTTTTTGCTCTGTTGCTTTTAAATCATCAGCCAACCCTATGAGATGAGATAACTGTAGGAGTTTCTTACCCATGCAACAAGATTCTGCTCTCCTGCAGATTTAGAATTGTCAATCGCTTTCCTTCCAGTAATTATTTCCAGAAGAACTACGCCAAAGCTATAAACATCTGATTTCAGAGTCAGTTGACCAGTCATTGCATACTCTGGAGCACAATATCCATAGGTGCCCATAACCCTTGTTGATACATGGGTGTTTTCCCCAACTGGGCCAAGTTTAGCCAAACCAAAATCAGATAACTTTGGGTGATACCCTTCACCAAGCAAAATGTTGGAGCACTTTAAATCTCGATATATGACAGGAGGATTAGCTTTGTCATGTAGATATTCCAATCCCTTTGCTGCCCCAGCAGCTATTTTCATTCGTGTGTTCCAGTCAAGTCGTTTCTTGCCAGGAGGAATATCTGCAAATCAAACATATATAACCAATATCAACTAGAAGACAATACAAAATTAAAAGAGGAAAAAAAAATTAACTTGCATAGTTCAAATACAAATACCATGCAAGTGGTCTTCCAAGGATCCTAATGGCATATATTCATAAACTAGAAGCCTTTGATCTCCATCAGCACAATAACCAATAAGGTTGACAAGGTTAGGGTGGTGAAGTAGACTTAACATCAACACTTCAACAAGGAATTCCCTATTCCCTTGCAGCCCATTTCGGTCAAGTTGCTTAATAGCAACAACCTATATTCAACATTAGAAAGGATGAAACATGTTGCAAACTCAGCCAGCACAAATTTTATGCTCAGTTTCATGTCGGCAAAACTCAATCTATTATTCTGGCTGTTAGAGAGATCAATGTGGAAAAGGGGGAAATGATGAATAACATAGAAAAAGGAAGAATTACTTCGTAGCCCTGCAACTTACTATTATTCTTCATAAACAAAAAAATCATGAGAAAATAGACTCACCTGATTAACACTTTCCAAACGCCCTTTGTATACTCTACCAAAACCTCCCTCACCCAAAAGACATTCTGTTCTAAAATTTTTAGTTGCAGTTGCCAACTCACGAAATGAGAAAGTCTGTGCTGCAATGTGATCAGGGTTCCCATTTTTAGATGTATCTTTGGAATTCGTGGATGAATTCCTGTTCAACTTCCCTGTACTCAAGTGACAAGAATAATGATTTAAGGGGGGAGAAGCATAAGCTACAGCACATTTTGATTTGACTTCTAAGACCAACGCATGTTAATTCAATCTCTTGGAATCATGAAAATGCATTTTGCATTTTCCAAGTTCCAGAAAAAATAAATAAATAAATAAAGATCATGCAAATGTGAATCATGAACCGATTTTGCACACATGATGCATCGTTTCAAATTACCATCAATAGTACAGATTTAAGCTTGGTATATACTTTGTAACAGAGGAAACCATTGAGCTGAAAGAAAACAACATAAATGAAGATAATTTCAGGTAAGTTTATTAACTTGGGGTATTGTATGTTGTAACTTCGAGCATCGCCTGAATGCTAGTTTTAGTTATACACCAGTGAAGGCAATGAATCCAAGATAACTTCTAGATAAGGATAAGACAGTCTAAAACGACACAAAATATACGATCAAAATGCTAGCACACAAGTTCTTCAAATCCAACACCACATCAGATAAGATTTTTCATAGGATATATAACAAAATATAGCAAAGTAATAGATTATACATAGGCAGATTTCAATCCCCCCCCCCCCAAAACTCCCCCCAAAAAAATCATTTTTTATTATTTAAATAAAAAAGATTGCTGCCATTAACTACATCAAATCCCAGCTATCTTTATCTGGAAAGTTCACACATCCAGGACACCAATCGAGTATGCCAAATACATAAAACTCACTCAATTTTGATTTCTGAAAGAAACCCCATATAAAGCAAGAGATAAATTAGTACAAGACATATTATACAACCCCAAAATACCTTCATTAAGTGAAAGCACAATTGTCCCAAACAGGGTCTCAATATCATAACCCCATTCATGACTTTTTTTTTTAAAAAAAAATTTCATACTGTAACAAAATAAAAAACCAGTACCTTGGGCAGGTTTGATCTGATCAACGAGGGCGTCCTGCACTTGCATCTTGTCAATCTTCTTTTTTATCTTCTTCTTAGTGCCTGAATTTCCAGAACATGGAATCCAACCCATGTTTCCCTCTTTCCCTTCTCTCTGCACCACACTGATCAGGAAGAAGAAAAAGAAGAACCAATCAATCAATCACTCTGTGAATTCACAGTGAGGCTCGAACCAGACCCGACCCGACCCACCACGAGGCGCTCGGGCAGCTACAATACAATTTGGAAAAGAGCCTCCTTTCCTCTCTCTATTCTCTCTCACTCTCTGTCTCTGTTACTTTTATCATGTGATTGTGTGTGTGTGTGTGTTTTTTTTTTGGGTATTTTCATTTGAGCCCATAAATTTCGTCATTGGTTTTCTTTTTTGGTCGGAAAAAACCTCATGATTGGCTGAAATGCGCTTCATCACTGGATCATCTCCGAAAACCAACTTCAAACTAATCTCATATAATAAAATTAGCATGTTTTTGCCTTTTTTCCTTTGGCTAAGCATAAAATAATTGCTTTTGAATTAAGTTATTTTCTGTCATAACATGTCATGCTAGCCACTAGTATGTGCCCTCCACACACTGCTTAGTGCTTACTATCTACTATAGGAATCTATAAAATAAACATAAGATGCCTTGTGCATTTATTTATTTGAACAATTCCTATATATCATTTTCTTTTTAAGAAAAAAATGTGATGTTCATTATCATGTACTGCGGTGTAACTCAATGATCATAGTTTTGGCCGCCCTCAAAGTTCAACTTTTGGCAACGAAAATGTTTTTTATCCAACTAAATACCTTTTAACTTTTATTTATCTTATTTTTATGTGAGAAGAATGTCAAATCAAATTATATATAATTATATTTTTGTAAGATACAATATAAATTTGTGAGTGAGTTAAAAAAAGTTAAAGTATAAAAATTAGATAAATAACAAGACCATTTTAACAAACAACTGAACAAGTACTAATAGCTATAGATGGTAGAGCTTGTTTGTTTCAAATTAAATTAGTTTTTATAATTTTTTTGAAAAAAGTTATTTTAATAATATTATAATATATTTGATAAAATTAACTTAAGTTTTTACATAAAATTTAATATATTATAATTTTTTTTTCATAATGCTAAAGATTAAAATTTATTATTCTAATTTATAAATTATTCTTTATACTTTGAAATGTAAATATTATTTCATTTTTCAATCAATAATTTTTTTAATCATCCTATATCTATTTTGGTAATTTAATGCATAAAAATAATTTTATTTTATATCATATAAATGAAACAGATTAATTTAAAATTATTTTTTAACTAACATATTCAAACATAAAATTAATTTAATTATAATCGATTATAACAAAAAAATTATATAATAATAAATTATTAAAATAATCAAATTTTTACATTTATTTCAAACACACTTAAAAACATTCCTATAATTATTACTAGATGGGGCTCATGACACCTTTAAAAAATTGTTCTTTTTCTTTTCTTCGAATTTTCTCCCCTTCTAGTCAATGAAAGTTGTACTTTGGAGTGAAATAAGTTATCATTTTACCAACTGCCTTTTATTTTTTTTGAAAGTAAGCAAAAGGAAAAACTAAGGGATTAGGCCAATGCCTGGATAAGCTTTCTATCTAAAGGTATCTAATTGAATTTGAAGGACATGTAATAATGGGAAAATGAGTTTCACTCTCATCTTTTTTGTTTCAAATTCAGCCTTTCAATTACACTAAAAAACGAGTTATGAACAAATTTAGTTTTCTTTAAAAAAATAATGAGAATATGGATAGAGGCTTCATGTTTGAAAAAATTACTACTCGAAGATAGCTGGTATGAAACGGCTCTATGTGAAAGTGCCATCTGTTTTTGTAATACATTCATGTGTTTCCCTTTTTTTTGTATTTTTATCTATATCAAATTAATAATATACATTTTTTATTATTTGTTTCAATTTTACAAATTTACTAAACTCATACTAAAAAAAATTGTTTAGAGTAATGTAGAGAAATAACTATCAGACAAGGGCTAAAATTGTTTCCAAAACACTACCCAAAAACAAAATAAAATAGTGATAGACAGATATTGAGCATACCGCATTCTTTTTTTCTTTTTTTGGTAAGGTTCAGAACTTAACTTGTGATTTTAATGGAGAAGTCCTCTAATTAATAGAGTCCGAAGAAAGGTGGAGCGATTCTTTAATAGGGTTCAAGGAGGTAATAAAGGATAGAAGATGAAAAAGTAAGATAAATTTTTTTTTAAAGAAATTGAATTTCATTATTTTTCTAAGATGTTCCCAATTTTTACTAATTGAACTGCTAACACGTAATATTTGACTACATATTAATTTGTGTTTTTGAACAAAGCAAGTATATTACTTTCATTTTAATCCTTGTATTGTATTTTGGTCAACTTTGTTGCAATACGCCAATGCCACATGTATTTCAGAACCTTTTATATTTTAAAAAATAAAAATAAAAATAATAAACCCTTTTATTCGAGAAAACATTGGCTTTAGCCTTGTCTCTTTTGTTACTGAATGGGCTCTATCATTCCATATGACTAATTTCAGTACATGATAAATTTAGGGTACTTAAAAGACACTTGCGCACAGGCTCTAAATCAATTTTTTATTTTATTTTTCTTTTGAAAAAATATAAAGGATTTAATTTTAATAAGTTATTAGTATAAATTTTTTTTATATTGTTATTTAATTATGTATTATTAGGTTATTAAAAATGTTTCATTCTTATAATAATTACCTCAAAAGTCATACATATAAATAATACATGATTAATTGATAATATAAAAAAATATTACAATAACAATATATCAAAATTAAATTCAAACATAAATAAGTTTAACATCACAATCAATATGATAACAATACTTTGTTATACATTTAGATTATGTTTGAAAGAGGTGAAAGTAATGAAAAATAGAAAAAGAAATAGTAATATCGTATAAATAATAATATTTTGAAACAAGTAACAAATAGTTCAAAATGTATAATCTTTAATCGATTTACAATATTCAAAATATATATAAACAAAAATTTTATATTGTTTTTTTAATATTGAGAGACCACAACATAAAAGTTTTATTGTGTACATGGAAGAAATTTCTGCGACCATAGAGGGATATCATTTTAATTGAACTAGTAAATATCTTGTACATTGTACCGGTTTTTTTAAATTTAAATAAAATCTAAATAAATATATATTAAAAGAGAAATATATTTAAAATTATAAAAAAGATATGCATAATTAATTTATTTAGATAAAATATAAAAGGATATAAATAAAAAAATGTTTAAGATTATTAAAATTATAAAAAAATATGCATAATAATTAAAAAGATAATTTGAATTTAATATAAAAAAGAGAGTTAAAAATGACATATGTCATTTTTAGAGGAAGAATAGTTTAGACAATTAAGTATTTCTTCAGAGAATGTACTTTAATTTGTTATGTAGGGAAATATTGTTTCTTTTTTTTCATTTGGCAGATTTGGCATGTGTCACAACATGTTGAATATAATTAAGCCATTAAGATTGGACTAATAGTGAAGAGTTTAGCCAATTTATATGAGGTCATAAATTCAAACTTTATTACCACCAATTAAAAAAAAAGAGAACATGTTCAATATCAATGACTAGGTTGAGAAACAAACTCAGCATCAAATTTATCAGTTTGGCTTTGTATTTTTTTTTGTATAATTTAGTACAAATCATAATTTATCTTTAAAAAAATACATATATCATATTTATACTTATATATTTAATATACATACTTTTTTTTTCATTTGAGAAAAAGAGTTTGTAAATATATTAGATATCTAAGTTTTTAAATATGTTTTTTATTTCTTAAAGTATTTTTCTATTAATAGGTGAGAGATTAATATCTCAATATACTATCACGCTTTTAATATAATATAAAAATTATTAAGTATAAAAATATTATTACTACTTTTGAAATCTTAAAAAATAGGAAGAACTAAAAACAAAAAAAATGCTTAAAAATGTCACTAGTGAAAGTTTGAGCTGTAATAAGAGTATTAATAATAATAATTGCATGCTAAATCAACTGATAAAGTAAGGCTTCTCATAATAATAATAATAATAATAATAATAAAGCCTACTATATATAAGACAGGTTTTGAGGGGTAGAGTGGGTCTCCCACCAAAGATGTCATCGCTGCTGGCTTCTTGAAAAGTCTACCCTAGAATAGATGCAATTTATCATATTATTTGCGTGATTATCACGGACATTAGTATTTATATTCTTTCCTTTGGTCCATGAGCCTAGGGTTTAATTTGAATAAACTCTGATTGTAAAAAAGTTTTTACAGTGTTATTTAATTACTTATTATCACGTTATTCAACCTGTAGCATGAGTTTAGGAAAAGGAATAGATGTGCTGATATTCTTGCTAAACATAGTCATTCTCTTCCCACATGTGCTCATTTTTTATGATTCTCTACTTTCTTTTATTTCTACTGCTCTGTTGACAGAAGCTAGTAATATCGAGTTTGATAGACTAGTTTCTTAGTTTTCTTAGGATTTTGCCTTGATGTTCATAAAAAAAATATTATCATATTATTAAAAATATTTAATTTTTATAATAATTATCTTAAAAATTATATATATAATAATATATATTAATTGATGGTATAATTTTTTTTTTACAAATTTATATCAAAATTAAACTTTGAGCCACCTATTCATAGATTGGTCAAGATTTTTTCAGCTTTCATGCACACTTGAATCCAATAATTCATTATATACATACATGGTATCTATGATTTGTAAAATATTTTACTTATCATTATTTTAAAATTATTAAATATAATTAACAACTCATCAAAATATCAATAATAATGAAGAAAAAACTTGAATATCAAAATAACCCATCTCTATACATACAAATTAATAATCATCATCCTTGTACCAAAAAAAAAAAATCTCATCCAAATCCCTCACTGAAATTATTGGAAAACATGATAAAGAGAAGAGAAATAAAATAATTAAAAGAGAATAAAAAATAATTTATTGAAATTGTAAAAATGTGTATAATATGTCAATTAATGTGACTTATATAGATTGTAAGAGAGTAACTAATTAATAACTAATCACATGTATATATAATTAATCATTAATTAACACAACTATATCTCTAATAGACCCAGATAATGGAGTTATCAAAAGGCATAACATGGCTAATATTTCATGCCTTTGAAACTTGATCAAATGATGAATCAAACGGGCAATAAAAGAAATTGCAAATCCCGTTATAGTCGAATCCATTAACTAAGCACAACAGAGAGACCCATTATTCCACAGAAAATTGTCTATTTAGACTTCAAATTGGAGATAGGGATGGAAACAGGTGGCTTCGACTTCACCCTAAATCAAGATGCAAGTGCGTCATTATAAATATTTAAATTTGAGCTGAACTTCATTATTTGTTAAAGGCCTTGTTTTGGCCTTACTGACTTGCTTAAGAAGACCTACTTCAAACTGTTTAAAAACCTGATTTATATTAAGGTATCTAAATAAGTTAATAGGCCAAGATCTTCATATAGGCCTCAAATAGACCTAAACCTTTAAACAAGTCTTGAAAGACCATTAAATATATATATATATATATATATATATATATATATATATATATAATTTTATAAATAAATATAAACAGTAGGCTCTAATAAGTTCTCTAACAGCTTTCTTTGAGAGGTTAGACTGACCTACTAAATGAAACAGACTTTTAAAAAGCGCAGTCGATTCATTTTTAAACAGTCAGTCTAAAAAATCAGTCGCGCGGTCACAGATCCTCGACAGCCGACTTAACCTATTTTCATCCCTAATTGGAGAGACTTCACGATGTCTTCGTGTACCCTGCGTATTGATCAGCTTGACTGGTTGAGTGTATATGTTCCTTCTTAAGCATTAGAAGAAGCAACCATGGATTGTTTTCTTTACTTGCCTCCTATCTATCAGTTTGTTAAAATTACTATATATTATCTTCCATGTGTATGCATGCATAATAAAATCATGAAATCCCCAATCACTAGTTTGTGCGTGTTAAAGATTAAATTAAAGTGTCTCTTCACATGTCACTTTTAAGTTTTAACATGACTGCTTTCTCTAATATAGTATCATAGCCTTTTTGACAAAATGGTACCAAGCATGTCGTCTACTTTATTTCTTTTGTTTTTTGTTGTTTTGTTTTTCTTTTCCATGGCAACATTTGCGACAGTGATGGCAATAATAATCTATTTTGTACTGATAAGCTATCAAACATTGAAGTGCAGACTAAGCCAAATAAAACTGCAATGAAAAAAAAAAAAGAACATATTTCCAAGCTAATACTGAAGAAGGTCTTTTCGGGTATTGATTTGCAATAAAAATGATTAGCATATGATATATACCCAGATTAAAAGACGGGTGGAAAATTAATGTATATAGTGATAAATTGGGAGCCGATATTTGGTATATGAAGGCAGCTAGTAGAGCAGGAAAGGTTTTGAAGGACAATGGTAGTACTGATTCCACAATACAAATTACCAGCACCAATACTGTTATTATCAATAGGTTGCCGCAGAATAAATATCCTAGTCTCATACTTTAAGATAACTATTGAGTCATGCTGTTCCTGTTAACTAATTGAAGTGTCAATCATGGTTTGTCTTTACTAAGAGAAGCCTGTGAATCTTTTTCAGAGGCCACACTTGCTGTGTTCTTGAGTGGCATCTCATGGTTGTGCTTTCCCTCATATGTAGTGACAAATGCTCTTGGGTCATCTATTGCTCTCTCCACGTGTTTGCGAACGTTGCACTTTATATTAGTACATCTATAGTAACTTCTGCAAGACAAATTAGTGATGTTAGATAAATTTGTGAGACGGAAAAAAAAGATACTACTCAGTGGTCATTTGAATAAGAATTCAAATTCAGTTTTGAGTCCTTAATTTCAAGGAATTATTATATCTTAGAAACCTAAGATGAGCTCAAGGTGTGTAATTTGGAACTCTCTTGTATCCACTAACTGTATTTTAGCAGTACTTAGAAATTAAGAGATCATCAAGGCACTGCACGGCAGAACCCAAAATCTTCCCTTCAAGGCCAAATTGAAGCAAATTAAGTTACAAGAAATTCATAGTTAAGCACGATCTACCACGTTATCTTTTACGTATTCAAATTATTATTTGACATATGTAAAAATATTTTTAAAAGATTAGTGCAATTCTATAATGATTCCCACGACTTTACATATGTCAAATATGATTTAAATGTCTATGGTTTGAACATGCCTAACCAAGAATTGCTCAAAAGTTACTGTAACGGAGAGCATAGCAACTTATATTAATTGGTATAGAAGAAAAGGCAACAAGTATGAACCTGGGATATGGATTGCCCTTCACCACCTTCTGCCCATATTTCCTCCAGCGAAAGCCATCTCCAAGTATTTCAGAATCTGTTGAACTTTGCACCACAATGCGTGGCTCTACTAAGCCTTCCTCTGATACTGCTGGTTCATTGGATTGATTCGCTTTTTTCCTGAAGGAAGGGAAACATTCAACAAAAATTACCCATAGTTAGCTCAAAAATTAGAATTACGAATATGGACAATTTTATTTTTTTTTTTGTACAGGAGGGAGGATTCACAAGAAGAGAAATTATCATGAAGTGAATTTGTGTTAATTTCTCATGTAACTAATAACACATCCATTTTTCAAAATAGTGTTAGTATATCTATTTATCTAACATGACATTAGAAAGTTATTGCAAACTCGAGCAGCTGCTCTGGATGAATTTCATTTTCCTAGTGTGTTTGTCTTCTCTCTTTCCTTCTCGTGCTGATTTTTTTTGTTATAGATTTAGTAAGTCCTTATTACCTTCTTTTGCTTCTGGGTTCATCTTCCTCTGCCTCAAATCCCTTGCTTCCTTCCTCACATTCCCCACTTAGACCACACGAATTTTCTGTGCTTCCTCCACCAGCATTAATTGCACCAATTAGAACAGAATCATTAGGCTGTGGAGCGTTGACATGATAACCTGAATGCACAGACAGTGTGTCATTCTGGTTTTCTATTCTACCTTCATTCCTCTCACTATGATTATTACTCCATATATCTTGAACCATTCCATCAGACATCAGTCCTGATCCTTGTGCCCCTGCTGAGTTGCGCTTAGGAGGCTGTGGCTTAGAATGGTTGTGTTCACCTTTATATACAATTTCTGCAATCTGTCCATCAAATGATCTTTCAACCTTCTTTTTCACTGGACAATTCGGATGTGTGCACTTATAGTAACTCCTTGGGTACTCACTTCCTTTTACTTGCTTCTGCCCATATTTCCTCCAATTATACCCATCATAAGAAGGTCTATCACCATTGGTTGTAGATGTTAAAGCTTTTAGGTCCTCCTCTAGGTTCTGCTGTACCATCTTACAAGGTGCAGTAGTCTGGTTTGTTTCAGCATGTGGTGTAATGCTCTGATGAAGATTTGAGCTCATATTGGTTCTAAATTTTTCATGGCTGAGGTGTTGAAAACTGGCCTCCATTGATTGCCGTGGTTGTTGCTTACTAGTACTGCAATTTCCCTTCTCCAAAACAAGAGAAAATAGAGGTCAGGACCTCAAACATAAATGACTTTTGGAACAGTATCAGAACAACACATACTCATCTGCCAGAAAGAAAGAAGTGTACCTATATCTATACACACACACACACATATATATATATAAGTCTAGATAGTAGATACTGACCATATTTGCTAAAAGAGAAACAGTTGTCTTTGACACAAGTTTTGCCATTGGCTTGTATATGAGGGACTGCATGGTGTCAGGTTTACTCTTATCAGAAGAGTTACTAAGTGCAGCTCCAAAATTTTCAGCCTGAAATGTCAAACACCATAGATGTTGGAAATCAAGAAGCTCTGCAAAACAGAGTTTGTCCTAGTAGCTAGGGCACTGAAAGTTCACCTGAGAAGAAACAAACCCAGCAGGGGGGCGATTCACTGCTGGCTTGAACCTCACTGTCTTTGGTCTAATGGCAGAAACTGTAGTTTGAGAAGATTCAATAGGGGGAGAGGCATTGATGGCACCTGCAAGGAGGTCTGAGAAGGATTTGAAAGTAGAACAAGTAGGCCTTGAAGCAACTGGTTTGGCAACAACTACCCTTTCTGCTTCCTTAATATCCATCTTCAATGACTATGTTTTGCAAAGTGTGCTCCCTTTATGTGTGATACTGTGTGCAAGAAAAAGAAAATCCGGACCCCAGCTTGTTTTGCACCTTCCAAAACTCAGCAGCAATTTCTATTGATGATGGCTTTAATTGACCAAGATAAAGATCACCTAGCAGGTATAGTTAATCAACGTCACAACTCACAAACTACAAAGTTTGTTCGTAATCCAAAAAGAAATTTTATGTTATAAAACTATGAGTATCACTCATGCTATTGTGCTTTTAAAGATACCCAAAGTGCATCGAAATGAAGTTAGATAGATAGTTATTATATTTGAGGATAAATGATGTAATCATAACATAGCCAACCTTTTTCCAATTGAAATAAAATGAGGTAATGAAAAGAAAGGAAATATTGAAGACTCAGGAGTCGGAGGCATAGATGAAAAGTCAAAACTATTTTCTCTCCTACCGTGAGAAAGCTTTATTCTTCTCATAAAATTGCAACATTGGGAGCAATCGAGGCAAATTTTATTATATTGGACCACATTTCTGTGTTCTTGATGGGAATTTCCATCATGCAACATAATAAATTGTACTCATTGGATAAAAAACATCGGTTATTTGTGATACAAAAAGTTATGAAGATATTATGGATGCTGCTTCTGTTCTCAATCCAAATCATTTGTTCTTTTCAACTCAACATCAAAGAGAGGCTATATCATTTTTACTTAGGTTTGGATAGCTAATTTCTGCATCTTGGTCCAGGAACCCTTTTATGCTTGATAAAACTCAAATATTGTCTTATGGAGACGTTTATTATGCTATTAAAAGGTTTTTAGCAGTGATGTTCCTTCTACAAGAGTCGTTAATATATTTTTTTTTATTTAATGAACGGTTGTGAAGAATGACTTGGTAACGGATCAATAGGTAAAAAAGAATATAACCAAACTGGTTCTTCTATGAGATGCGGGTCAACCCGCGAAGGAAACGGGTTTACGCAATTACTGATATTTTGGAGCTCAATTTCTTGCATTTCTCAGCGTCATAGCACCCGATTTCATCTGACATCAAATGTCTAGGAAGATTCGACCATATCCATGGTGAAAAACGCAAGGATTTGTTCAAGTTTTCGCAGGTTGACTCATTTCCCAAACTGGGTCCGTCTTCACAACCATTCATTAAATAAAATAATTTATCAACACTCTTGTAAGAAAAACATCATTACTAAAAAAATTTTAAGAGCATAATAAATGTCTTCTTGTCGTATGCAAAGAAAAAGCTATGAAGTAGATGTTGTTATTTCTTCCTTTTTTTTTTTTGGTAAAGATGTTATTTCTACGATGCATGTTCTGTCTTACTTGCTTTTTAGCTTAGCAAGTATTCAAATATAGGACGTACAACATACAATTGGCTCTCATATGAACTTTTTAGGTCACTATGTCATGTCAAAAGAGAGAAAAACACAAAAACAATTATAATATGATCCACTATTATTCATGTATAATGCGTTAGTTTTGCTTTTGTGTCTTTATCTCTTTTTAACTTGACATAATCATATACAAAATTCACACAGAGGATTCAAAATCTACTACAACCACTCAAAAGGAACAAAGCTGCACGCTGCTTTTCTTTTTCTTCTTTTTTAAAAGGCCAGTACTACAAACATGATACATCAAAGCCTGAAACCATTTGAGATTTTTACTGCAAGCACAAATCATCTAGTCGCAACTATAAAGAAAATGATGTTTATATATTATTTTTTTTAAAATATTATTATTTATATTTTTTGTGAATGATGATAATTAAGTAAAAATAATAATAAAAAAAGTGATATAATTAATAATATTAAAAAAGTATAAAAAATATATATATACTATTTATAATAAAAATATTATTGTTACAACTATAAACGATATAAACCTTACAACACTGACACGCATACACCACATTTATTATGCCTTTCATACATAATTTTTACATTGATTATTAGTCCTATTAATCGCATAATAAACATTGTTAAAGAAAAAATTATACATTATTAATTGGTGTAAAATTGGTTGTGCACCACTCATTTCCCATAAACCTTATTATCTCGAAAAACAACAAACTGATCTCTACTCCCAAGTCCCAAGCACCATGTCTTTCAGAAATAGGAAGGCCAATGGATTTTTCTGTGTCCCCGGGGTGAGGTAGATGAACATAGAGTCCTAGACCTTTGAAGTGGCCAAACGCCAAACTTCAAATTGAGGCCATGGTTGAAAATTGGAGTTTAATATTTGCACAAATACGAAACCTGTCATTTCCCTTGTCTCCAGTCGCCAGCAGTCTTTCACACTCACACCACTCAAATCTTTACAGCCTTATCTCTATTGGAAACCACCACGTTCACATTAAATAGCCATATGATGCAGGGACGGACCACGTAGAAAAGGGTGGGGACTTATGTCCCTATCCAATTTAAAAACTTTTCTTTTATTTTATATATGTTTTTATTTTTTTATTTTTTTATACGTAATTTTTATCTTCATATAAATAAATTAATAAATTTATACTCATAAAAAATAAAATTTATTTTTTTAATATTATTTTTTAAAACACCCTACTCTTGATGTGATTTAGAAGTCAATGAAATATTAAAATTTATTAAAATACTGAAAACAATAAAATTTTCTCTCACCTTCTCAAGTAGAAAAGAGTAGAGACTTATGTCCTATTTAATTTTAAATTTTTTTTTATCTTATATATGTATTTTTTTTTTTTTTTTGTATATGTAACTTTTTGTCTTCACATAAATAAATTAGTAAATTTATATTCATAAAAAGTAAAATTTATTTTTTTAATATTACTTTCTAAAATATTCTACCATCTCAATGTGATTTAGAGCCAATAAAATATTAAAGTATGTCAAAATACTCAGAACATTAATTTTTTTTTACATCTCTTTCTCTTTACTGTTATGTTTTAGTGATACTTTTCAAATTTTTCAAGTTTTTTTCTTTTATTTAACTATTTATTCTTTACCCTATAAATATCATAAAAAATTAGTTACTCAATTATATGAGAGATAAATGATTGAATGATTACTTAGTTACATATATAAGAGAAAAATATTTGATAATATTGATAATAAAAATATTATTTATTTCATAGTCCATAAAAGATAATGAAAAAATTATTTAATATTTTTAAATATAAAAATACAAAAAAATAATTATAAATTAATATTTTATAATTTTGTATTAATATATTTTTTAATATATAAATATAATTATTAAATATATTTTTATACTTCTATATTAATAGCATTATCTTTATTCTAGTGTCTAAAATTTCTAATTTCGTCACTAATATGATGTGTACAAGAAAGTATGGTAGGATTTTCTTTTGGCTGTCTCCAACTAAGTTCATGTGTGTACCATGGTTTTAGATCCATTAAAAAAAAAGGAAAAAAGTAACTTTTTCACTTCTAATCAAATTATGATTTGAGATCAAAATTATATTTAAACATAAGGCAACTGAAAATTTTCCTAAATATATTGATTAAAGAAATAATAATTAAATAATAATATTTTTTAACCCAAAATTTTCCTAAATATATTCAATAATAATTTTTTTTTACATGTCATTGTTTAATTTAAGAATTAAATAAAAAAATTAAAGAACTTTAACATTTAACTTAATAATAATTTTTTTACTTATATATTATTGTTTAATTTTAAAATTAGATACAAAGAATGTAAAGAATTTAAATTAAATTTTATTCTTTTTATTCTCATTTTACCTTGTAAATGTAAAGCTCATGTCCGTCATCTACTCCTCTTAATTAAATTATACTCATCAAAAAGGATCGAACATCTCCCAAATGATTAACAACTACAAGTGCTCTTCAAACGTTCTGTCTTATAAATTATGTGTTTTACGAAACTTAGTTAAAGAAGCTAAAATTAAAAATTTTAAATAAAAATAAAATATTTAATATATTAAAAATTAAAAAAATATTTATTTTAATTTTATCTAAAACAATTTATTTTAACTTTTTATAATAACAATTATTAACAAAATTTATAAATTATCCATCAAACGGCGGCTAGAAAACAATCCCAATGCACCAGGCAGACTATCAAACCCTACACAAAGGCTTTAACCCAAAAAAAAAAACAATCTACTCAAAGGCACATTCTTGTTCACAGAATCACTAAATTGTCCGTACAACCGTACTAGAATAAATATATAATAATAAACGTCTATCTGTTCTTCCTCCCTTCATTATAAAGAAAGGGAGAAAAAACCACTTTACACTCATCAGAGACGAAGACGAAAGTCACCCCAACCTAATTCATGGTAGAGCACAGTACCAAAGGCACCGGCAGTCCTTCTCAATTTTCTTTTTTAAAAGATTATTAATAGTAATAAGGTAAAATGCTCATATAGTCAATTGTAATTACACCCCCGAATTAATAAATAATTATTAAATATCTAAATTATATAATTAGGAGCAATCAAGCTCCGTCCAGTAAATAATATAGAAGAAACGTCTTTTTTTCTCCCTTTTTAATAAATAATACAGAAGAAATTTGTGGAAAATAGCCAAAATATTGTAAGAAAAAATCTACTAATGTAGTCCTCACTTTTATGCTACAAAACGTGAGCCATGAATTATGAAGAACCCAGAAAGGCTAATTAATACTAAGCAAAGCACCAAAAAGATATATAGAAAGTGAAAACTAGCTCAGAACTAGTAGTAGTTAGTTTTCTTTCTAGTTTTTTTTTATCTTTTTATGCTTTGTTTTCTGCTAAAGGGAAGGGAAATAGTATTATCAGTAATTAAGAAAATAAAGTAAGAAGAAGAAGATTAAGGAACTAACCAGGAAGCCAAGAAGAAGCAACATGCTAAATAGAGGCAGGTTAATTGGCTTCGGTGAATCCTCATTTCCCAATATGCACAAAACTGGGTTTGACCAGCTGCATTGCAAAGCCCAGAATTTTATGAGAAAATAAATAATCAGAAACATATATAGGCTCATCAAAAAATAAAAAATATCAGTTAAAATGGCTCATGAATTCAAGAATTTGACTTAACAACTTACTGAATCAAACATACGAAACCTGGGTTTTACTACTAAGGTTGTCCTTTCTGGATCTAACCAAAGAAACAAAAAAATAATGGAGATTCTTCGTAGGATCTTGAGTTTCTCAACAGTCAAACAGTCAAAAGTGACCTTATATTAATACGTAGATATACATGTATATACAAAACCAGATAGAGTGTGAGAGAGGGAGGGAGGGAGGGAGAGAAAGGCGGGGGATGCTTTGGTTCCAAAAATTCTGATTCTGAATCTGAATGATAATGTTCTTTTTTTTGAATTTTACAAAACATGCTAGCACTTAATAATAGAAATCAATGATTAAAATTATTTTTAAAATTTGAAAATGAATATAAATTCCACTGTTGTGGGAATTGTAAAATTGGGATTGGTGGTTCTCAGCCCCCCAAAATTGTACGGCCAACTAACTGTCTCTGTGTCTCAGCTTTGACCATTCGCTAAAGTTCACTGTCTCCTACTTTAATATGGTGACGATGAGGATAAACTTTATGCGTAGAGATAGAGGACCTGAAAATGAATGGCGCGTGTAGTGTACTTTGGATCCCAATTGGAATTTGGAAAGAGAAGCAGATGATGTCAGATCCAAGGAGCGTCTGGGTACCATAACTCATACGCCAAAGCTCACACATATGCCAATGTTTTTTTTTTTTTTCCATTCTTAATTTCTCACAAGCCTATAAGTTTTCCTCACATTAAAAATTCTTTGAATTTAACACTAATTCTTAGACTTGAAGTATTAAGACTATCCTAATTTCTTAGGATTGAATTGTAAACAATATTTTTGTAAACTTTTTAATTTGGTGTGAATAGTTTATCTTTGACAAAGCCAAGAAAATAAATTAATCAAATTATACATAAATTGACCTAAACACCACTAACTATAATACTTAAAAAAATATGTTAAAGACTATTCCTTCTCATGAGCTCAAAACTTAGACATTGCAGATATCTTTAACCATTGTGCCCCAAGCTTACTTAAGAAGTAACTACATGTGAGTTGGCAATGTCTAATTTAATGCAATGAAAATGGTATTTTAACGTTATTTTTTTTTTAAAATAGTTTTTTTGAAAAAATTACATATTATCCTCCTAAACTTTTCTTGATTTTCATGTTTTATATATGAACTTTACTTTATAAACATAATCCCTTGAACTTTGATAAAAAGTATAAAATTATGTTTTTCGTGTCAATTTTAGTAGTGACAATTTACACGTGTTCAAAAGTTAAATATTTAATGATTATGTTAAAAGAGATTATGTACTTTTCATATACATATTTTTACGGTTAAAATTGATGAAAACAAATTTTTATGATTTTTACCAAATTTTAGAGGGATTATGTGTTATGAAATAAAGTTCATATATAAAAAGTGAAAATGAATAAAATTTTAGGAAGTAATATCTAATTTACCCTATTATTTTTTTAAAAAATAGTAATCAAGAATATTGATTTAATTTGGAAAGTTATAAAATGATAACATATTTGATTTTGAAATATTTTTATTTAAGTTATGTATATTTAAAAATCTATTCAAATTTGAGCGGATTTGATTTAATTTTAATTTCAATTATTTAAATTAACAAGTTTATCCTTATTGATTTACCTGTTTTACATTTTCTAAGTTAATAGCAATAAAGTAAATTACTTGAATAAAATAAATTTAATACATTTTTAAGGTATACCAAACATGAAATTCGAATTGTAAAACAATTGATTTTCATCTTTTTATATTGAGTTTCAAACATGAAAAATGATTTTTAAATCAAATAAAATTAAATAATTTAATTATATTCAAATAAATTATATATTATAATGAAATGAGAAACTTTAAAGTGTTTCACTTCTTATATAATTGTTATCATAATTAATCTCTTATAATGATGTGCTAAAATATGATTGAATGATAATATAGATAATATAAAACTTGTTTATATTGGTAGTTTTCTTATTAGAGTTTCAATTGGCTAGCACCAAGAAAAATAATTAATGCTCCTAAATATACCATGCTGATGTGGAAGTACAACAAAAAAAACTATTTTTAATTAAAACTTTTTACATTTTTATAGACTCAGTTTAATCCACTATTATTAATCCACTATTATTGTTAAAATATATATATATTATTATTTTATCATGGTTTGAGAGGTCAAACTCTTGAAAGGTGTTTTTTTTTTGGTCTTTGCACAAGTGTTCTTACAATTTTTTTAGATAAGAGACTAATTCTATTTAAAGTATTAAGACGGTCTTTCCGAGCAATTGTGTTTCCGTGAGCTTAAATTTATTTACTTCTTGAGCCGTAACTTGGTTGAAAGGTTGAAAAGGTTAATGAAAAGAAGTTAAGGTAGTGATAATGTGAATAAAGAAAAGTAAAAGATTGTTTCAATTTTTTTTTTTTTACATTTAATTAAGAAGGTCATGCATTTACTTTTCTGTCATCTAAGTAATTTTTTTCCAAGTACCAAAACTGGCATCGTTTAAAAATGTCGGCAAGGTAAACTTGACATTGGCTATTATGTTCAAGGCAGAAAAGAGTTTCTTATTGTAGGCATGTGAGTAAGTGTGTCGACTGTTGAACAGTAAAACTATAGGTTCTGTGTTTAGCCGGCGAAGGTGATTGATGCAGAAATAATATGCATTAGAATACAGATTGAGGAAAAGAACTCATCAATGAGGATGACGATGTCATTAATGTCTTGAACAAAAATTAGGGTTTTTCACGTAATAGGGTTTGTGAGTTAGTTGAGGCTTTGGAAAATTGGAATGGTAGTTGGGACCAGGGAAGGGAAGTGGACGCGTGGGGATGATATCCTTCATGATAAGCAATTGATCACCAAACAGAAATTCAAATGTTATGACTGGTAGTTGTGTTGTGTCCCCATTGAGAAAAACGACATATTTTTAGCCTTACATTATTAATATTTTTTTTTGTCTTTTTATATGAAAAAAAAATGTTGATTTAAAAAACTTTCTAATTTTGTTGGCCTTGGAAAATTGTATTCATATAAGTCAAAGGAGGTGTCAGACACCTAATTATTGAATATTGACAATGTAGAGATGAAAATGTAATTTTCCACCACTAAATGTCATTGTAAGATTAGTCAGCCACCAAAGACTTTTTAGCAACCCAACCCAACAATCGTTGATTCAAAAATTTTAATGTAATAGTGTGAAGTTAGGGTCGCACAACCTTACTCTCTAGGGATATGTTTCGTTGCCTATCTGAGTGGGTGATTTTGGGATGATTAATTTGATTACGTTAGAGTCTCACATTGATCACCCATGGTGGTCCTCGATTGGGTGTGAGAGTGAGATATCTACAAAAACACACTTCATCATTCAAGTCAATCTTAGAGATAAGAAGGAAAAATAAAAGAATAAAGGCAAAAAAAATGAACTTAGGTGGCGAGTCATAAGTAAATTGTTGGGTTTGGACCTAGTAGAACATATCGATCCATAGTCCCCCAATTCCCTAAATTAGTCGAGAGGGATTAGTGAGGGATAAGTTAGTCGCTTTTTTTTTGTCGTTAATTAGCGAGGGAATCAATTCCCTCTCTAATCCGTCTCAAGATAATTCATTTCCCTCACTAATCGCTTCTCTAATCAATCCCCAGAATGTACTTACATTATTCGTCGCTATTCTCGCGAGGAACTTCCTCGCTATTGCCTCGCTGTCAATTTTCCTCGCTATTGCTCGCTATTCCCTCTCTATTTCCTCGATGTTACCTCGCTAATTTCCTCGCTAAACCCTCGCTACTCTCTCTCTAACCGATATACCACATACGTAAATTTCCATCTCTGTTCCTCGCTATTCCCTCTCTAAATTTCTCTCTCTAGTTCCTCGCTATTCCTCGCTAATTTCCCTCGCCAAACCCTCGCTAATCCTCTCTAATATTATATACCATAGTGGTATATTTCTCTCGCTAATTATATTCGTCGCTATGATATCGCTAATCCGTCGCTAATCCCTCGGTAATTAGGTTTTTTTTTTTACTAACCTATATGTATTGTTACATTCCCAAAACCTGCGTTTCAAACCACAAAGCAAACAGAAAATCCAACACCAAACAATCAAATAATTGTAAACTGCTGTAAAAAAAACTTGTACAAATAATGTAATAATATAGTGAAAAATTATTATACAAATAATCAATCAATATAGTTGAAAGTTATACAAAGTAAACAAACAATAAGAAAAATGATAATCAGTCTAAGTCATCGTCTTCCTCTTCCTCTCGACCCTCCCTACCTAAACCTTACGATGGTGGTTGTGGAGCAACATTTGTTGATCCGATTGTAGATAGGAATGATTGGAAGGGCGCCAACATAGGGACAAGTTGACTCTGACAAACGAAGTCATCGTCCGCCATCGCTGCCCTTCTTTGTATTTGACTTCAGATATGTCCTGTGTCAATGGTGTAGAGCGGGAAGGACCTGCAACTGAGGAGGCTGAAGCTTGCATAGTGTTATTACCAAAGTGCAAGTTGTTACCTATGCCATGCACACGTCCCTTCTTGTTGGGACCCGCCGCATCCAACCAGACATCCGGGTCAATCATAGGGTGAGAGGAAGAGTTTTCTCCATATTTTTCTGTCATTGCGGTGTCATATGACTCCTGAAAATAACAAAATAATAAAAATATTAACAAAAAAAAACTAAAATATATATGACTTTTGAATAAGAATAAGACACCTACAATGAAATTCCTTGAGCGCTCAGAAACATAGCTTCCGTCTTTCTTCTTATGAACTTTTGCATACAAATCTCTGTAAGAAACCGGATGCTTTAACTCTGCCTCCTGTAATCCCATATGGAAGAATATTATATAATAAACACATATCAAAAGTATGGCAATCCCTCTAAAATACTATGTCATACTCAAGATAGACAAATAACTTAAGTAATTACAACATATTAATACACAAATGCTTATCATTAAAACTTTAAATGAGGAAGTTATATTACCATCTTACTCTTGTGTTCACCAAAACTTATCGACCCGCCATGATGCTTCAAGGCATCGGGCATGGTCGCCTGTTCCTCCGGCAAATTTCATGACTGTCATCCATTTATCCGTCATCGGCCAAATGTCGACCAGGCCATCCCACACTTCCGTCCTCATTCCTCCGGGCCCATGGCCCTTAACATCGCCCAAGTTGTCCGAATTTGCCTTCTCAAAGGCCTTATCTCGTGCTTTGTTCAAATGGTCCGGATAACGGTCCAAGATAGTCCGTTCCCAAACAGGTTCTCGCCATGTACCGCGATCGCAAAGATCGGATGTGAACCGATGCTTATCCTACACAAATGATATGTATGTATATTAATTTTTCAATAAGCGTATAATATATCTATAAACACATTTACTTACCATAAAGTCGGTAAATAGTATTTCCTTCATCTCACCGGATAACCTCGCCACGTACTAGCCAATGGCATCCGTGTCATGACATTGTACATAATGTCACGTGTCACCTCGACGGGAGAAACCTCCTCCGTAAGTACAAGAAGGTAATGTTGGTAATCTAAAAGTAAATATATGTAATAAAAGGTGAGATATTATTATTACTTACGGTTCATGGACAGCGCCACATATATAAGTTCCATGCTATCTGTTTCTACGTTGGATTCTCCACATGAAGGCACCACATTCGGGCCGCTAGTGGGTGGGTCAACAGGAGGTGGCATAGAAATCGCTGGGTCAATAAAGGATGGGACAGTAGCTGATGCGCCTCCAATGGTCAATAGACTAGACGCTGGTAGGCCTGCACTGGTCGATGGGCCAATAGCTGAAGTTGCACCTAACATAATTATACATAAACAACAAAATACATGTATATTACATTTATATAAACCACGAGTTAACAATAATTAATATAAAACATCCTACAGGTATATACCTGGAGAGGGCTGAGAATGCTGTAGTGGTGGAGAATCATGGGCAGATGAAACATTACGGCCTCTCCCACGACCGCGTCCAGCACCTCTACCTCGAATGGTCATGATGAATATCTGCATAAGGAAACATACCGAAACATGAGTTAAGAAACTATATGTCAATAAAAACAGACGTTGGAGAATAATGATATTCCAGTGTAAATACCATGAACGAAATTTATTGAACAAGCTTCAATTTTAACTACTTAAGTCTGAAGTAAAAGATTCGTCATCTTCATCTGAGAATTCATTAATTTCATTATTTTCATTGTCATCAATGAACTCATCATCAAATAGAACGTCCGTTGGATAATGTATATCACGTATGTTCACTTCTTCCATTTGGGCATGTGCATCAAACAAGGAGACTGCTTCATCATCTATGACAGGATTGTGTGTTCCAAGGGATCTATCATCTTGGTAATAATCGATGTGCATTAGGTCATTCAATTCATCACCTTCGTCATTTAATGTCTCGACCCACGAATGCAGTTTTGCTCTGACCTTGCAAGCTGCCCACCATTCACCATTAGCTCTATTCCCGCTTTGTGGATATCTTGTATAGTACACTTGTTGTGCTTGTTCGGCTAAGACGAATGGCTCATTTGAGTGAAGTCTTGATTTATGCTTGATGTCAACCAACCCATATCTCTCATCAACATTGACTCCATTTATCGGGTCAAACCAATGACATTTGATCAGAAATACTCTGTTCTGATTTTCTACATATGACAATTCCAATATATCTTCAACGATGCCGTAATAGTCGAAGTCATTCTCACCATATATACTACCTCTAACACATACGCCACTATTCATAATAGTTTTATTTTGTCCGTACACCTTAGTATGGAATCTGTACCCATTAACTATTAAGTCACAGTAAGAAGTCACGGACTTGGATGGACCATAACTTATCTCTCGTATCATTTGATCCTCGACTTGGCCTATATTAACCTGTATCATTACATAGACGATAGAAATTTTATAACATCTAGCATAATGAACATTGAATTTAATATGGTAGATCACAATTATGGATAAAAGGACTCACTAGATGTTTTAGCCACTTATTAAAGTCCTTATCTCGAGCTTCCAATATTTGATCATCGGTGATATTAGGATCTGTTTCCCTTAACGAATCTTCGAATTGTCTAATCAATACATTAATTAATATGGAACTATAAATTAAGCACATTAGTAACAAATTCATTAGATAGAGAGTAAACTTACTGGAGATAAGGTTCTACTTCTCCACAATTTACAAGCACATATGTCTCAGCAATCTGAAGTTTCACATCTGTCAGGAATCTATTTCGACCTTTCCCGATAGGACGACATGGATGTTTAAAAACAAACAATCGTTCATTAATTGTATCTTCCCCACCGTCGTCATTCCGAGGAACTTGAGTGCGTCTGGTCTGTAGGTGGGGATCAAAATACATGGAAACAAAATTGAAAATTTCTTCTAAAATATACGCTTCACAAATAGATCCTTCAACTTTCGCCTTATTTCGGACCTTTCTTTTCAAGTACAGCATACACCTCTCAAAGGGGTACATCCACCTGTAATGCACTGGGCCTCCAACCTTAGCTTCATAATGGAGATGCACGATTAGATGTTCCATCACGTCAAAGAATACTGGAGGAAAAATCTTCTCTAACTTGCAAATTGTTTCAATGATAGAAAGCTCTGCATTCTCCATGGTGGAAGCACGAATTTCAGTTGCACAAACTTCTTTAAAGAACAAGCTTAATTCTGTTAACGGTCCCCATATAGGTTTTGGCAAGATATCACGAAATGCCAGAGGAATTAATCTTTGCATAAAAATATGACAATCGTGACTTTTCATTCCATATATCTTCCCACCGTCTACATTGATACAACGTGTGATATTCGACGCATACCCATCAGGAAATTTCAATTGTTTTATCCACTCACACACCATCCTTCTTTGATTGGCATCCAAGACATATGTCGCCTTTGGTTTTTTACATTTGTCATTCTCAACTATTAGCTCCAATGTAGGACGTTTGCATACCATCTTCAAATCTTCTCTTGCATTTGCATTGTCTTTTGTCTTGCCCTTTATGTCCATGACAGTGTTGAAGATATTGTCAAACACGTTCTTCTCGACATGCATAACATCTAAATTATGTCGTATTAGATTAGTGGACCAATAAGGTAATTCTCAGAATATGCTCTTCTTCACCCAATTGTGGTGTATACCAAAGTCATCTTGTTTTTGTTTACCTGAATTCAAGCCAAAAATGATTTCCTTAAGTTGAGTAACTCTATTCAAGACATCTGTCCCACTCAGCCGTTGCGGTGGATTGGATTTTTCAACTGTTGATCTCTTAAAAGAGTTTCGATCACGGCGAAATGGATGATCAAAAGGTAAAAATTGGCGATGACAATCAAACCAACAACATTTCCTACTGTGCTTCAACACAAATGACTTACTGTGATTTATACAAAGTAGACAAGAAAGTTTTCCATGAGTGCTCCACTCAGACAGCATTCCATAGGCTGGAAAGTCACTTATTGTCCACAACAAAACTGCTTTCATATAGAAATTTTGCTTCTTCCAGGCATCATAAGTTTGCACCCCATCAGCCTACAATATCTTCAGATCGTCAATTAGAGGTCTAAGATAGACATCTAAACTTTTACCTGGTGACTTTGGTCCAGGAATTACAAGAGTGAGGAATATGTATTCCCTTCTTATACACATACTTGGAGGTAGATTGTACGGTGTGACAAAAATAGGCCAACATGAATATGGTGTAACTGAACCGCTGAATGGATTAAAATCGTCTGTACACAGGCCAAGCCTAACATTTCGAGCGTCTAGCGCAAATGTAGAATGGGTATCATCAAATCGTTTCCAAGCCTCGATCACCGGATGCCTGATCACTTGTTTCATCTTGACGCACTCTATCTGCGTATGCCACGTCATATATTGTGCGGTGTTTTTGGACATAAACGACGTTGGAGCCTTGGCATAATGGGAAAATATCGCAAACCGAATGCGGCACATCCTTCTCATTCGATGAACGTCCCGCCTTCGGTTTGAATCGTGGGTGTCCACATACTAAGCAAACTGAGTAGAGTCTCTTGTCACTGTATTCTTTATAATACAACATGCACTGATTAAGACACGTATCTATCTTTTCATATCCTAATCCCAACTCACGAACTATTCTCTTTGATTTGTAGAAGTTTTCGGGTAACCTTTCAGGCTCTGGAAGCATGCTCTTAATTATGACAATCATTCTATCATAACAACTCTCACTCATGTTAAACTCCGACTTCAAGTTCAAAAGTTGAGTTACAGCTGACAATTTCGTGTGCTTGTGGCAACCATCCCATAAAGGTTCGTCAGCGTTTCTGAGCAAATCATAAAACTTCGCAGCTGACTGATTTGGATCTTCTTCTAAATCTTGAGCTTCTGGATTTAACCTATCACCTGCGGCATCCATAACCATATCCACGTATGGATTCCTAGGCTGCACTTCATCATCATGGACAAGGGATGTTGAGCTGCTATCCCCCCATCTGTCCTCACCATGAATGATCCAATTTACTACAAATCCGTACTTATACAGATGTTGTTCTACCCCAAATACCTCCCTCCAAGCACGATTCTTACATCTAGCACATGGACAAAGGATGCGATTTAATGCATCAATAAATGTCGGGTCTCCTTGAGCAACCCTAATGAAATCATCAACTCCATCCTTGAATTCTTCACTTACATAGCTAGTAGGATCAATTCTTCGCGACATCCAACTTCGATCGAGTCTCATCATTGTTGAAATTGATTTAGCACATTAACACAATCCTTATATCCCCATCTCCTTCTTAACATGGTATGGTCCTATCCCATTCAATAAGAAACATTTTCAACACTTGGTTAATAGTTATTCCTTAAATCTCATATTTTATACTTGACAAAATTTCGGCAGCATTTTCCATTGGTCTCTAAGTGCATGACTTGAACGCAGTGAGATCTACTGCGTTTAAGTATACATCCAGAGAACAAAAAGAAATATTGCAGACCGAAATTTCAACAAATATAACATATGAGATTTAAAGAAAAACTATTAACCAAGCGAAGACAAAATTTCTTACCAAACTGTCCCACTTGGACAATTCAAGATTCAATACAATGAGCAGTACCTTGAAAAGGTATGCGTACTCATTAATATAGAATCTCAAACGGGAAATTAAGGTTTTAATTAAACTTTTACTCGAATAAGAAAATAAAACTTTAAGCATATGTTAAAGCACAATCATGGAATATTAAATCAAACTAATATTCTTAACACATAATTCGCTAGAAATTCGTGACTTTTATTTTCAACATCCAAAATTTATGTCATATTTAGATAGTTCTAAATGTACTGGGATAGGAGACAAAAGCATTTCTTAAAGGCAATTGGTTTTACAATTCCGTTGATGGAAGCCCTATATGCTACTTACTATGCTAAGGAAGTTATGATTATTTTGATTCGTGAATTTCAGTCGCCTGAGGAAGAAATGACGAAAATTGTTCTGAATGTGGTGAAGCAGTGTGTAATTACTTGAGGGTGTGCATAGTTATTATATTAGAAATGATATTCTCCCTTATTTTTTCAGAACGTCTGGGTTAGGAGGATGACTTTGGATCGAAGAAACTATAAGCAACTTGTGGAGACTACTGTAGAGAAAGCAAACAAAGTTGGCGTTGCCGATATTGTCGGGAGAATTGTTGAGGATCTTAAAGATGAGAGTGAACCTTTCCACGAATGGTTATGAAAATTATTGAGAAGGTGGTCACTAACTTGGGAGCATCTGATATAGATGCCTGATTAAAAGATCTTCTGATTAATGGTATTCTTTATGCCTTTCAAGAGCAGACCAGCGATGATGCTAATGTGATTCTTAACGGGTTTGGTGCAGTTGTGCACTCAGTTTGAAATGAACTGAGCACTTGAAGTGGTAAAGACTATGCTCAATTCTACAGCCAATGAAGGATATCTGGTTAGTGGAACTCGTTTGAAGACTAATCAAGAAGAAATGAAGCACCTTGATTTATCCCTAAAGCTCTAAGCATGGGCATTGCATAACTTCCTACTCCGATGTCCGTTTTGTGTGAAACCAGTGGCATTTTGAAGCTAACATGTAAGGATTCTTTCTTGGAAAATTTCATAATTTTTCTATGTGTAGTTTGTTCCCAGTTGTAGTTTTAAGTCAGGGCAGAAACAGGTGAATCAGTGGATTCCCTGTTTTTGCTTCTGTAAAATGTCGCATAACTTTAGATACACTTAGCCAAATGAGGTGAGGTTTGTGGCATTGGAAAGATATGAGAGAAAGTTATTTTCCCATAAAATTTCAGAACTTTGAGTTAAGATGCACATTTGGTGCAATCTTGAAAACCAGCCTTTTTAGACAAGATTTGGAGGTGTTTTGGGATGATTTGAGTCCTAGAACACTAGTATGAATTCGATGCTTCCAATGCCTGAACAGTACAAGCATAGCATGAATTTGATGGTATTCTTTATGCCTTCCAAGAGCAGACCAGCGATGATGCTAATGTGATGCTTAATGGGTTTCTATCAGTTGTAAACTCCACCTAATCGTTTGAAGGCAGTTGAGCTTTCACAAAAAAGGTGTTTAAAGGGACAAAGACCTAGCCACTATTATGACATAAATCAAATTAGCTATATAATTCGTACCTTAATTTATGCTATATAAATTTATGCATTCCAAAATTTTTTGAAGTTGCACCAGTATATATAATTGTAATGCAACATTTCTAGATACATTTGTCCGTAAGAAGTCACAGAGCATAAAGCAAGATAAAACGTCGGAGGTTGTAACTCTACCTGACAGAGTATAATCAGGTCCCTTGCGACCTTGCCTCAGATCCAGATGCTTGAGGAACTATCACTATCAGAAGCTGCACCAACACATACAAATTAGAAAGACAGAACATTTGACTTCAACACATCTACCAACCAATATTTATTAGTAAATGTCAAATTAAGAAAGCCAAAGCAAAGATAGCAATTGTAAAGTCACAATTTAATAATAGTAAATGATCATCCTTAGTAACTGGTGGAAGGCTATGTGATATGGTAGCACCACCTATTAGCACATTTCATGTGGCCAAACAGACTAAATACTAATCCGACTTATAAAAAAGTGTTTTCCAACTGATATCAACTACAAATAGGGTTTATATATATACAACAAAACAACTACAACTAGGTATAAATCCCCATAGATGCAATGTGTCCAAATAATTATGACAATATACATACTCTGCCCAACTTTGACATGTTTAGTTTTCACATTTGCATATCAGGCAATTGACTAAATTACAAGAAGATAAACATTAATGAAAGGATAAAGCAGTATGTAACTTGATTTGTGAGACAAGATAATTTGTCATTCAAATTCTTATTGCAAAGGTTAAACCAGAAATCACTGCAAAACTTACAGAACAGATAAAAACAATTAAGCAAAATCAAACTCTAGTAAGTCAGTATGCAATTATCACATCTAATTTAATTTATAATACCTCACATCTAAGCTATGAGCATCCCAGTTCAATATGCATTATACAGTGAATAGTAGTTCATTAACATGATTTATCTAAGCAAAATCGAATGTCAAAACAAATACCAAACCAAACCTTAAACGTAGAGGCTTTCCAAACCAATATGCAGACTTATCGATGAATACAAGGGCAAAACATGATTGATCTTTTATTAAACAAATGTCATTTTCATTCATTGACTATTGGGCCGACAACCGAACTAGTCAAACAGACCAAAATACTGATTTCATAAGCAAACACTATTTTAAGAAACGTAAATAAATTTTTATATTAAAATATCTTACAGGTTATTGAATGACTAAATTAAACCAAAAAGGATAGAAAACATTTTTAGCCAGAGTAAACTGTATAAAAATGGAGAACAAGAATAAAAAATAGACTGCTAAGGGATTTTTGCATAAACTCAGAAACTTTCATCAAAGAATTGGATTTTTTTTAGGCCAACATACACAAAGCCATTTAGAAACCAAAGTTGGTATTAAAAATTTTTCTATCTTAACTCAAAAAAAGTGTATCAACAGTAAAAAGTGTTCATAGAAAACATAATCAATTCAAACTCGAATAATTAATATGTCAATATATCAATCAATCATCAATTCATAGAAAGCAAAGATGGCTCTAAAGGTAAACAGTTTGACCACACAAACAAAGGAGAGTCCATTGAAGTTAATTGATATTTTGAGTCTTTAACTAAAAGTTTGGGAACAGTTTTTTAGAATATAGTCATACTCATTCGCTATGTGTACTGATGGTCTAACAAGGATTATCAAATATCAAACCTGCTTTAAAGGAAACTCAGTAGCATTTCATCAAGCAAATTGAGAGCAACATTAGTCGGACAACTCACAAGTAATGGCTCATAGGCATATCATCGAACACATTGTAAGCAAATAGACCAACATTATATATTTCACAGCATTTCAATATATGATGAAATTAGAGCAAATATCAAATGCAAAAAATCCCATATCACATTTTATTGCTGGAACTGAGTACAACACAAATGAAACAAAGGCAGAGGAGTACAAAATCCCAGGAACTTGAAGACTTTTGCTCTTTCGTTGCCCCCTCTTCCCCTTTCTCAGAAAAAACAGAGCATAAGAAGAAAATAAAATTCCCTTTCAAAATTATAGATTTCCCCTTTTAAACAAGCACCATTCTAAAATCTGGACAGTTTTAAATCAAAGCTTTTGCTACTTCTTTTTCTAAAAAATCCCCCCTCCATTCGAACCCCTCTCAATATTTATAGAAGGAGATAGGTGGATGGAAACGACGGTTTCTTGGTGGAATGGTGTGAGGGAATGGGTGGGAGATAGCAAAAAACTCAAGAAGACAAATGGAAGAAGGCTTACCTGGTGGTCGCGTCGCGTTGCTGTGGCTACGTGGTTGCTTGTCACTCGCTTCGCTGCAAAAGGAGGGGAAGTCACCGACGTCACGTGGCTGCCGTGCTCAGCTCCGAGGAAGGGCCTGGGTGGTGGAGGGGAAGGTCGTGGGTTGTATGGCTCGGGTGCTGTGGGTGGGAAAGAGATGTGGAGGGGAAGGAGATTTGATTTTTAACCTAAGGGAGATGTTTTGGCTTTTTACTGGGTGGGCGCAGTCTATTTTTTTAGCGAGGGAAATTATTCCCTCACCATTCCCTCGCAATTCCCTCGCTAAAATCAGCGAGGGAAATTATTACCTCGCAATTCCCTCACTGAAATCAGCGAGGGAACTTATTCCCTCTCTATTCCCTCGCTAACTTTAGCGAGGGAAATTATTACCTCGCAATTCCCTCACTGAAATCAGCGAGGGAAATTATTCCCTCTCTATTCCCTCGCTAACTTTAGCGAGGGAAATAATCCCTCGCAATTCCCTCGCTAATTTAGAGAGGGAAATAATTCACTCGCAATCACCTCGCTATTCACTCGTTGTTTCCCCTCTGTATATTTTTTTTCAAATTTAGCGAGGATAAAATTTTCCCTCGTTAATCCCTCGCAATTGTCTCGCTAATCAGCGAGGGATTAGAGAGGGAAAATTTCTCTCGCAAAATTTCGTCGCTAAATCATGAAATTCTTGTAGTGTGACAAGGAAATCTAAGAAATGTCATCAATAACATGGCAGTAGCAAGAACTACCATAATCCTCTCTTTCACAATAACAACACCAAAGAATAATGATCAACAAATACAAACCGAAGTTCTAGGGTCATAGTGTCATAGTGAAACAAGATATAGCAAATGTTCCAGTAGTACAAGATATGTATATAGTTCAGATACCAACAATTGAAATGATAACAACTTAATGTCGATAAGTGAAAGCAAAAGAGAAAGTAATTTGTAATATGTCGATCTTCACATATAATCAAGATAACACTAACTGATAAAAATAATTAAGATATCAATTCTCTCAAATTAGTCATTGCATGATGATTCTGGGTGTTTGCTTCATAGTTTATAGCTATTGAGATAGCTATGCTCCTACACAGGAAAGCTTGGTAATATATGATTATGTCATCTTAAAAAACTAATATAAATGAAATAAAAGTGTCATTAAGATAGTTGAAAACATGAAGCTAAAAACCATCACATCATAAATGTTAACCGCATGTAACTAGTAAGTAATATTCAACCATTTAAATCCCCAAGAGTAAGAGAAGTATCAAATTCATGCCAAAATACCACAATAAAATAAAAGAGGGATGAGAGATTCATTTACTTCCAACTCTGTATGATATAAGGTAAAATGGGTGTCCAAGCCAAAGGTCGGGGCTCAAACTTTAACCTCCAAGCAAATCTCAAAGAAAGCCAAACCCAATATGTGTTTATGCAAAAACAACTAATATAATCCTCCAATTGAGTTCCATCATTTTTGTATCATAAATTTTTAGCCCTCAAGAGACTTATTAGTGTTAGCCCTAAACTCATCAAACATAAGTAATTTCACAATTTTAATATACAACTTAAGAATATAAATCCATTCACTCATTTCATCCTCAAATAAAGCATACTATACATTCAAATTTAGTTCCCCTAATCTCATATCTTGTGATTTTCCATATCATCATACTAAATTCTTAGATCAAAAGTCTTAAGATAGATCTTTTAACTTCCTTATAATGTTTTCCGTCCTTTACTTGAATGGATGGTTCTAGGACAGTCTGATCACGCCTGAGAGCCTTGCATCGGTCGACAATGGTAGAGATAGAGTACATGCAAAAGACACTCTAACGCTTAAGTCATTCTCAAAGCTAAAAAGGAAAAAAAGAGTAAAGAAAGAGAAAGTAAACTCACTTGAGGTCAGGGACAGATGTAGAAAATATTAAGTGAAGGGGTCAAAATAATAAATTATATTATTAAATATGGAGAAAAAATTTTAAAGTTAACAAATAAAGATGTATTCACTTTTAAATTATTTAGTACGTTAAGATCAAAATGCACTATTTTAAATTAAGAGTAAATATATTCTTATTTACTTATTTTAGAAGAGTATTTATATTAGATTTATGAAGATTCGGAAAGTTTATGAATAAAGTGAAAAAAGTAAAAAAATATTTATATTAGATATTAAATGCATTACAATAGTAATTATCTTTTACATCATGATTCATAAGCAAAATAAAATTTTTTTATATATAAATTTTAAAAAAGATAAGAGAGTGAAACTTAAAGTAAGAGGAACTAATAGATTTATTATATAAAGATTAAAAATTTATAGAAAGATGAGTTGAAATTATAATATTAATGTATATAAAATAATCATGAATCATATGTCAAATACATATCGAGTATAAACCTTTTTAACTTTACCATTTTTATCTTTGGTATAATTACACTGACCTCTGTTGAGATTAGTGTTTATAATATTGACACCATTTTTGTTTGAGAAATTACTCATACCTCTATTATTTTACATTTTTAATAGGATTTTGTGTAATATTTGTACATAAAGTATAGGAGATATATGTAATTTCGTAAATAAAGAAGGATATTAGAGTGTAATAATATATAAAATTAGGAATGTAAATATAATTTTTAAATAAGAGTGTCAATGTAATAAGTATTAATTTTATAAAAGATCAATATAATTATCTCTTTATCTTCTAATAAATTAAATTAAATTAATGATACCTACAAAAATAAATTAGTGAAGAAAGGGGGGACAAGGCCCATGCTTGGCCCCCTTTCAATCCATCCCCGCTTGAAGTACCACTAAGTGTGTGCTTATATAGAGGATGAAACTCCTGGACGCCTTAGGTCACATATCACATATATGTAAATGGTTGAGCTTAGACTCATTAGAATATACCGATCTAGGATATGATGCACAAACTGAATTATCCATTAACTTTGTTTAACTAATTTAATCACTTACATGATGTGATGCAAATCATTTATCAAATTGAATTAACCATATTTTGTATCATATTACTTGAGGATACCAAAATCCCCTAAGGTAGCATAGATCCCGTGTAGTTATAATTGTTGCACCATAAACAAAGTCATACTCTTCAAGTTATTCTAGTTGTTGCTTTGAACTTTTTTTAAGTGAAAGGTATTCCCTTCCCTATTTATTATAATAACTAGACTTTATTCATTTTTATATGAGATTTGAAGCCAAATTAACTTTAATGTTGAATTACATATAAATCCAATACTTAAATTAGGTACTTTATCAAAATTTAAATAATTTAAAAGAGCTAAATTTGTATTAAAACAGGGATTTATGTCCTCCATATCCAACTTGAATTCCATTAGTTAGGAATGTTAAAAAAAAAAAAAACTATTTTCCTAATAATTAATAATTGGTTGTCTTCATACCACCTCCATTCATAATGTATTGTGATGCTTCTGGAACTACTACATATCGAGAATTTGGAATCATTTTTTTTTTTTCTGTTAAACAAAATGACAAATAGCACAACTCCAGGGGGCATTTGTCCTCAAGGTTTTATAACAACACCTAATTACTTGATCTGTAGCAGCCAAAAAGGTATGAGAGGCCTGTATACAACGTCCTTATTTGACTAATTCTCAGTGAGAAAATCAAACCGATAAAATTTTCATCAATGCTGGACAAAATATCTAGACGAGCAAGGCATTATGCAGCAAGGAGTTGTGGCTTTGCATTGTCTTTATATTCTCTTTTGATGTTAGGATATGCAAACTTGGTTCCAAATTCATATTTAAGATTGCTAATGACACCGGTAAATGTGCAAGTGCCCAAAAGATGTGGTATAAAATTTGCTTTTGGCATATTGAACTTAACTTTTGTTCAAATCCCAGTTCTTTCCAATCACTTATCTAATAGACTTGAAAAAAAAAAGTGACGATTGTAAACCTCTCTATATGATGAGGAATTGAGGACATGGGGTACAAACTTAAACTTATTAAAATTTCAACATAATTTTAAAGAAAATTAGGTTATCGGTGTTTGTTTTTTTCATAATATGTTCTGAAAATGCTCAGCGCTTGCTTTGTCATTAGGAGTATATAACCAATGCATGCTCGCCTTATGCATTATTACTTTTGTCACTTGCATGTGACTACACAAAGTCGAAGAGGACCCTAATATCTCATTACTACGCTGTGTTTTAGCGATTTGTTTCTTCTTGTTTGCCTCGCATGGCAAAATATGTTATTCATTTCAAACTATCAAAGTGTGCAACTGTACGTCTTTTCTAATAGCTTACATGGCCACCTTTTCGTGTTGTATAATTTATGACAAAGTTGAATATTTTTAATCTGTGAAGTATGATTCTCTGTCAATTAAATATTGGCCTTACGCTCTCACTCAAGAATAAATTCCTGTGAAGTATGATTCTCAGGATACAGCCAAAAACTTACTCCACGACAAATCAGAAGCAAATATTCCCCCCACCCCAAATAATAATAATAATAACAAGAACAACCTTTGACATAGATGGGAAGATTGCTGGAATTTCTTGCGTAAGATTGTCAGTTTGAGAATTGGGATTTCGTTCCTCAAATGTTATAAAAGGTTCTTAGCGTGCTTAAGATTTCATCAATTGGATAGTCCTTAATATGATTCTTGCATTCTCTATTGCTCAAAGGATGTATTTGATAGGAGTAAAAATAAGTAGACTGCAGAAATAGAGAAAAAAGTGAATCTACTTACTATTTACACTATGTTTGGATGATAGGTAATGAGAGGAATAGAAAGGGGATGGGGGAAACAAAAATAACTTCCCTTATTTGGGAGTTTTAAACGTAGGAGCGGAACTAATACACTTTAATCATTTCCTCTTCCCTCAAATGCTTTCGATTTTGTTCCTCAAAATTGAAGAATGGAATGAATAATTAGTTACGTTCTGCTTAATGAAACTTAAATAAAGAGAATGAAAACTATGAATTCTTGCATTATATTTCTACCTATTCTTAGTTAATTCAAATTTAAACATAGAGTTAGACATTATGTATGCTCTTATGCCATGTGAACTTGCATTCTTTCTCAATTTACTTCTTCCATTTTTACTCATACGAAGCAAACTCACACTTCGGTTTCTATTAACTATTCAATATTAAGATATCTTAGGACCAGTAGAGTTCTGTCTGAGGCCTTTTGCCTTCTTACAGACAAATTTGTGGCTTAGCATATATCGAACCCGATTTTGCGGAATTCTGACAGACAATTTGCTGTTAAATCGGTCTAGTGACACAGTTTGATTTTTAGTCCATCTTGGAACAAGTTTGGAAAAATGGAAGAGTTAAGATGAGAACAACTAAAATTAAGCACGCACTGATGCACTTATCTTGAACAGTTTCGCTAAATTGTAACTAGGGAATTTCAATATTTTTTCACTAAAGATCCCAATCTAACCCGTTTATATATTTTGCTAGTAAACTTCAACAATAATAAAATATTCTAAACGCTAATGCGGATTAGCTCGATTGGTTTACAAGGTCCGAATAAAACTCTACATTCCCTAAGTGCATGGGTTTAAATGTCCTCTTGGCCAATAGTCTCGTTTGGTGGTCATCCCTCTCAAGGAAATCTCTTAGCGTCAGTGTAACTTTTATGTGGAGAAATCATTTGAGTGAATACTCAGAAGGCAATCTTCTAACTCTAACCCAGTTTAATGAAACGGAACGGAATAAGTGAAGATGAATCAAAAAAGAAAAGAAATGAATAGAACATAATTACTATTTTATTTGTTTGAAAGTTTCATTAACGAAATAGAACGAAATTTCATTATTCATGTATTTTTCTCATTCTACTTCAATTTTGAGAAGAACAAAAATTAAACATTTGAAAAAAAAAATTCCATGTGTTCCATTCTTTTCTCATATATTTTAAAACTTTCAAATAACAGAAATTATTTCTCTTCCTCTCATTCCCTTTCCCTTTTCTTCCCCCTCATCACCTGTCATTTCAAACATAGTTTAAGTAAATCTTTGTTTATTCCTTGACATCCCAGATATATAACTCCTTATCGGTACGCGAACGCGGGTTAGCTCAATTAATTTACAAAATCCGAATAAAACTCTATACTTCCTAAGTGCATTGGTTTAAATTTCCTCTTGGCCAATAATCTCGTTTGGTAATCATCCCTCCTAAGAAAATCTCCTAGCGCTAGCGAGTAGCTTTTATGCGGAGAAATCCTTTGAGTTAATACTCTGGAGACAATCTTCTAACACTAGGTGAACCTCTACCTATTCTTTAACATCCCAGACATAACTCCTGATCGCTAATATTAGAATAACATATCCTTACTATCATTTTTTTAACTATAAAAAAAAATAATTCTAAACAACCTAGATTCTACTTGCTGCCTGAAAATTAATGTTTTAATGCATGTTTGATTTTGATTAATTTTGAGAGAAATGCGTTTGTTTTTCGAAAAACTCTCCATGTTAGATTCTGATTTTAAGCTGTTTTGAACATAATAAACTAATCCTAACAAACACAAAATAAGGTAATCTGTTTATATTCCGATTCTCATGATTTACCTTTAAAGGTATTGCGATTTCTTTATCCTGTTCTAACCACAAAAAGAAAAGGAAGTAACCACTTGATGAATGAACGACACACATTCGATTCTTTGAGCACATTATCCATTAGAAAGCATTAGCAATCCCACAATCGCTAAATGTATGTTTTCCAGCATCCAATCAGTATAACAATGTCTCACCACAACATTAACTGTTTTTCAGGTGCCAAACGAACAAGCTGGAATAACTAGAGTAAGTTATACATAAACACAACACAGGAAGAGACCGAACAATTCTCACATTCTATATGAAGGCTCCTTAATCTTTTCTAGCATATGCTCATCATTACGCCATTCAGGCAAATGCTCTGAATCAGCTATCTGTTGCTTCGCTTGCATTTTCATTTGAGGACTGTCGCACAAATTGTCCACGAAATCGAGGTCGTCTTTCAGCTAATTTCTTTCTGCTTTGATATCGAACCTGAAATTTGAACCATATTGAGTTAGCTCCCTACAACCGAAGGGGTGCTACAAGACATACTCATCATAACAGGAGCAAATTCGCTACAATTTGTAGAGCTAGAGCAGATGTCTACTTCACCAACAGGATGATAAGAAAATTCACATCCCTTCCCAAAATCAGGTCGTATGCATCACTGATATCCATAGGTGATCTTGCTCAATTGAAAGACCGGATTCACGATCAACAAATTAGTCATACAAAGATGAGTAACCCAATTTCCAATGACCCGAGAACAAATTGTAACATTATAAAATCCCCTGGCCCTGGCCTTGTCATATTTTAAAATTTAAATATAGTAAAATTTCAATTCTTTACATGGTCTCAAACGGTCCTACTCCTACCTGGTTTTGATCTTCGCCTGTTACATCAAATTTATTTCACTTTTTTGCTATTTTGATATTTTATATACATTGGATTATAGTATTATTCTATCATGAATCATCAAACAAAGCCCATCCCATTCTCAGTTTAACAAAATCTAATAACATTATCTTACGAATTTTACTTAAATCCGTTACTTCCATGTCATGGAATGCAGAAGAAATAGCAGCAGGAATCTTGATATGAAATTTTTATAAATCACTTTATACTAAGTCATTACAGTTAATACTTAATATAGTGTTCTTCACTGAGTTTTGTTGCAGCCCGAGATTTGGTTTAATAAGGTTTTTTATTTGATTTCAGATTCATTAGGTTCTTATCAAAGGTATCTTGCTCTCTTTTCTCTTGTTTTATCCCTTGCCTCTTCTTCCTTTTCTTCTTTCGCACAGTCTTCATTACATTTACTTCGGCATTCAAATCAATAATAAATATACTCATTTGGATTTTAGAACGGAAGTGGGGAAAGTGACAAGAAATTTTGATATGAAGGAAAAGATAGGAAAATGGAGAGACAAAGACAAAGAAAAGGAACATAGTAAACCAAAATACCACATTAACCCTTTCATCTGGGCAGCCCACGTGATAATCCTTATTCTACTACAAATACCCAAATAAAGCCCTAGTTCAACTCAACAGCAAAGTTTAGATCCTAAGCAAATCCAATATCCAACTCCGATGATAAGAACTTGTTAAAAGGAGTATCCCTATATTTAGAATCACATGGTGAGATTAAGTAGAAAAACCTAAAATCTGTATTTAAATTAATGGCATATTCTAATAATAAGATCCCTATTTACATTCTTAAATTCACATAAGATGCAACTAAGCTTTACCGACATTTCTATGTATAGATTGCACCTTAATGTGCAGAAAGAAGAGAGGAGAGTCACTAATAAAACCTCTGGTGGCATAGTGATGTCTTAATTGATTGACCAGATTGCTAGGGAGGGAGGGAGAGAGAGAGAGAGAAGCATGAAGGACACTAAAGTGGTTATCTCATCATCAAAAGTGTCTATTCTGTCCCAAGGAATGTGATTATTCAGCTGTAAGAAGTGGTTATCCTTCATGATCCACAAAATCTTTTCCACGTCCTTTACCACATTTTTCCAAGAAAACGAAAAGGGTGAGTACTTGTAAACAAGCATATGGAAGAAACATCTAACCAACAGCTCATTTGATCCTAAAATTATGGTATTTATAAAATTTTTAACATATACTCATCCTGTCCTAATAATCATAAGGTAAGTTAGCCACCAATGTCCTATACGTCAAAGATACAGCAAAAAAGCAAGAAATATTGTTACGAGCTCCACAAATCTGAAATTTAATTATCCCCTAAACTGAGGCTTATACAGAGAGACAGACAACAGATGTACAAACATGCACGTGTATATCATAGTTCCCATCAACCTTTCAAATTAACCACACTAGTCCAAGAAAATGAAATGACAGTAAAGAAAGAGAACTCAGAAACAAAGTGAGAGTGAGTAATGAAAATACAGCAGATGCATGAAAAGAGAATGGAAAGAGTTAGGCAAAGGAAGCACCACATAACCAGAAAATGTAATAGATGATGAATCACCTACTGATATCCAGGAATAACAATGCAATGGTCAGTTACCTTTTTCTGAAAGCACCTGTCCTTTCTCTTTTGACGAAATTTAGTTAAGGCTGCTTCTCTTTGAGAAGTCTTGTTTGGATCTACTCCGTTGGCACTCCCACTCCCACTAGCATCACCACTTCCACTGTTCCCTGCAATCCCGTTGTTACTTTCTATGTTTGTCCCTCCAGCATTAACTGCTATGCTGCTTCCATTTTGTCCATTGCTTCCATTGTTGCTGCCTGAAGTGCTTCTACTGACACTGTAATTTCCAATATTACCTTCAACTAGCACTTCCACTGCATTTGATGACCCACAGTGTGAAGCAGAAGCAGCCATTTTCTTTAACGAAGCATCATCATGATTAGGTGGCAGCTGTTGCCGCAAGTTGTTAGCAATACAGTTATGGTTTTCATAATGGCAATGGAAGTCCTGAGTTGTAGAATCCTTATGTGTGCCCACTCTAGGTGGTGCCAGCATTGTTGTAGCCATCATATCTTCAGTATTATGCAATACAACTTGTTGAGAGGTACATATGAGCTTGTCCTTTATAGGCTGGAAAGCAGATGACTGGTACAAACATTTGGTTGTTGATGCCACTGCTGGCTCGCTTATAACTGCAGATATCATAAAAGCATTATTAGTTGTGGAACCCATATCGATGTTATTGCTAGTGCCATTTGAGTTCTGCTTAGGAGGGTTGCCACTGGAATGAGATTGGGTTTCTCGTGATGAATCTTTCTTCGTAACTTCTAAGCTATTATTATGTGGAGAATTGCTTCCAACACATCCAGTGGGAGACTTTTTAGCATTAGAGGCTGCATTGTACCTGTAGCAGAAGACTTTTAACAATTATAAAGCTATCCATCTTACAATTAATTCAGAACAATACAAAACAATAACATCAAGTCATCATACCTTGAGAAGGCAGAAAGGTCTGAACGTCTTAAAACATTCCGTTCATCCTGAATTTTGATACCAGCATCTTTAACTCCTCTAAGCCTCTTTAAACTGAGCTCAAGAGATGGTAATTCATCATTACTATTAGTAGCTTTATTTTCGATATCTGAGGACTTGAGTCTTCTAATTGCGGCTTCAAACTCTCCACCATGCATTTGAGAATCAGAAGTGCTAGTAATGGCATCAGATAGTGAAAGACCTTTGCACCTTAGCTTGCTAGATAGATTGTCACAATTAAGGTCCAGCTGTCCACTAGTAATTTGCTTATTGAATTTAGAGGTGCCTACATCAAGTGGGTTGCAATGTTTTGAACCTGAAATTTTGACTGGAACCCCATTTCTGTATTCGACAATCAAGTCAAGATCTCTACTCGAGTCAACTTTCACCTCTTTGACTTCTTCCAGGGAAAAGAATGAAATACAAAGCGTCATAAAAAAAAAACCAAAAACAAAAAAAAATAAATTTACAGGCACATGTATATAATGATATGGACACATACATATAAGTAATTATATGCATATAAAAATAGTTGGCCACCCAACCGCCAAGGGGGGGGTGCGGCACTGATTAACATAATGAGATCATTAAAGTATGGGGCACAAAAAGAAACAGGTAAGGAAACAAATAAGACATCAAGAATAAAAAACCCTTTAATCCAGCCAAATAACTGTAAAGTCGCATTTCAAAGCATGTGTTTGGCCAAAATAAATTAAAGGAGTACAGGTCCAATCTCGAACACATCCAAGCATGCATGAACCATTTTTAAATTACGAATTTAATGTAACTATAGAAAAGAGTGTTTTGAAATATTGTACTCACAGTATTGGATTGAGGAATGAACTCATAATTTTTGCAATGTCAAGTCTTAAACTCAATGAATCAAGACAACTAATAGCACATTGGAAATATAAACTAAAACCCAAATATCTTCTAATAACTAATTCATTCACTTTCTATCTAAATAAAGCTCCTACAAGAAAATCCAAAAGCAGAGCACCATAATGAAACAAGAAATCTTAAAGTAAATGCAAAGGAAGAATTTGGTTTTAAATATTCTCCCACAAAACGTACCTTGTTATTATAACATGATCACATATTCATTTATGAAGAGAAATGTGTGATACAGTTAATACTATGACAAGCTTCAACCAACACACCATAATATTACCACAAGCATCACACATACAACGTTGGGTATGTGTGAGCAAGAGAGAAAAAGGGAGAAAGATAGTTAATACAGTGACATGAAGATCAAAGCACTTTCAGTTTTACCAAGCTGTTCCTTCTGTTCTGAACACTCCTTTGTGGCTAGAGGTACCGTCTTGTTTCCACATATTTCAGCATTTGAGTGAACAACTTGAGCACAAGTGCTATCAGGGCACTCAGCTATTCGATTCCATTGGGAAACTGGTTTGGGACTGCCAATTTCTACAGCTTGTTTGGTCCAGGAGCTCTGCAAAAGGTGAAAATGATGAAATTTGCAAGTAGATTTTGCTTACCAAAATTATCACATGACCTCTATAGGCAGCCAAATTTTTTTTTTCTTTGCATAGAGATATTCTGGAATGTGATATGACAATACTGGCTGGTTGGCTTTAACCAGCAGGCTGATGGCTTGATGTGTTGTTTGCTCCCAAACTGTTAGCTTCATATACTGAATATTTGATGTATTGACAATGGATGACATCTTAAAACATGAAGGTTTCTACTTTCTAGTCCTTTGCTTTTCCAAATTCTACTAAGTGGTACTGGTAGTAACTGCATTCCATGCTAGACAAAAAGCTGCAACTACATAAATCACTTTCTTCCCATTAAACTATTCAAACACAATGTGCCACACATCTTGCGCAATGTCAACTTGAGAAACACAAAACTTCCACAGTTACAGGTTTAGGTATATAGGCTATAAACCCTGACAGTTACGCAATTGCAACGCAGAGAATATAACGTCAGTAAAATTAATTTCTCAGCCATTCATATCAGACTAGTTCCTATTTCCACTCTTGCACACTGACTGCTACACATGCACTCAAAAAGGGGGGAAAGAGAAGGGTAAAATACAGATAACCCACATGTGGTTTAAGGCTTGTCCACATTGCAAGCCTGTGGTCTCTCCGCAGCACATTTCTGTTAAACTTAGCAACAAAACAGTTATAGGTAGATTACAGATATGGGTAACATAATTGGACAATTTGAACTGAATGTGTAACAAAGAAACCATAGGTGGGCAAAATGATACATTTCAAATCACAAGCGGATGAAGTGGACAACCCTTAAACATAGGTGGATTATGTGTGACGCTGACATATAGGTCCATAGAACACTTTTCCAAACCTTCCTTGACTTTTTGGACAGAAAAAACAAGGAAAAAAAGAGGAAATAGATTTGTTTAGTTGGTGTCCTTTCTTGCTGGTTTTCGTAACAGTGTCATCTACTTAGTGGAACAGCCTAGTGTAGCAACAGGCTTAAGCTTCTCTTGGTCTGATTCTTGTTTATGCTAAAATATTTTATAGACAAACAAGGTCAACAGAATAAGGAGAAATATTAGGACAATACAGCAGTTAGCGGGCTGGGGGGGGGGGGCAGCTATGGCATATGTGACAAGAATCCAACTAAATGCCATATGGTAATGCATATCCATATAAAAAATTTAGAAACTATGAACTAACAATCTAGAATAAAAGACATCCATGAAACACAACTTGAACATTAAGGCTTATTTAGTCAATGCATGAGAGCTTTTCCAACAACAATTATCAATGAAAATAAAAAAAAGTTATACCTGAGTGTCACTTCCATCACCATTATTGAGGTCTACACTATCATTGTCATCCTCATCATTGCTTCCAATGTTGTTATCAGACTTCTCAAGACTCTTCAATTTTACAGATTTCTGCGTTTGTGTGCCACTTTCACTGCCACTGCCACTGCCACTGCCACTCCCACTAGACTGAGGAAATAAAAATCAAGAAATAATGCAGAGTCATACTTAACAAAGTAATTGGAGACCTATGTCCCATCAAAAGAATCATTTTAAGCATGAAGGAAGATATCATAAAAGCATCATTACATTGAACAGAATCCTACCTGCTTTTTTCGGGAAAAAAATTAGGTGGTTCAAACATGGAAACCCATCTTAATGATTTTGCTACTTCATAGAATTAGCAAAGCAAACAAACCGGTAAAGAATGGGAAATACAATGTTTGAAAAGAAAATTTAAGTCAACTCACACTATGACATCTTCTCCAGACATGCTGCCACAGGTTTTTAAGCTCATTCTTCCGAATGGGTTTTACTAGAAAGTCAACAGCACCCTTTGACAAACACTTAAAGACTAAACCCATAGAGTCATGAGATGACATCACTGCAGACATTAGAAGCCATAGGAAAGAGTAGCTCTTTTACAGCGTGTGATGAGAAACAGAAAATTTCAATCCAAACATATAACACAATATGGGCACTCGTGAAAACTTACTAATAACTGGAATATTTTTCCGCGTTTTGTGGGCCATAATCTTGCACAGAAGACCGATGCCTGATAAGCAAGGCATTGCAACCTCGGTTAAAATGAGATCAATGTGATGGGTTAAATCTTCCAATATCTTCCAAGCTTGCAATCCATTTGCTGCTTCAATAACTGAAAAATACAGAACCAAATAAGATCATATGTAAATTAAACACCGCTTGCTATTTTAGTATGTCCTAGAGCTAGAAATCTAACTAAGTAAATTCCTAATATGGATGCAGACCTACCGCAAGAATATGCTTTAAGCAGGAGTTGTACTCTGACAACCAAATATGAAAAGGCCTCCATTACTTTACTTTGAACAATGATACATCTTAAGAAGGGTACATGGAATATTGAATTACACAGAAACATCTATGCTTGCGAGTTGGGACATATATCTCACAAGGAGAGACAGACTACTTAAACGAACCTCCTTTGCTTGCAGGACTGCCTTTAAATGGTCCCTATGCAACAACATACAATTTGGTAAATCAGGCTCAGCATCTCCATAACTTTGCTTATTAAATTCAACACATATGGGAGGGTTAAATATTGATTATTTTCAATGACAATGCCTTGAAATTAATATAACCTACACTAGTTGAGGGATTTCTATCACAATATATAGTTGTAAAAAATATAATCTTCTAATAACACATTTCTTACAGTGAGAAACCTGCATATGCTGCATACTTGCATGTTTTTAACCCCTCCTCCTGGTGGTCAAAAAAATCAAAATAATAATAATAATAGTACAGTAATCTTCCCACCATCTAGGGGCTTAATTTTTCTTAACTTTACAGAAAAATCCATATGCTAAATCCTACTGCACTCTCATTGTTAAGATCAAGCGCTTACCACTAGACCAAAAACTATCACTTTATTTCCTTATAATGACCAAAAGCTATAGCTATGTAGTTTGCAAAGATACGCAACTTTATTTCGCACATTATAGTGGTTGTTCGAGCGCTTACCACTAGGCCAAAAGCTATAGCTATTAGTCAGGATGCAACTTTATTTCCTCATAGTGGCAGTGCATACTGCCACATTTATAACGTGTTGCAGGTGGGCATGAGGGGCTTCGCAGTGCATACATGGCGCACTGATACGCACATGCTAGTCCTAAGGTGATTGCTGGACTCCCATAAATCTAACAATCTCCCCCCCCCCCCAAGCGACACCCGGGGGACTCAAACCTGCAACCTCACTTTGATACCACTCATTAGGATCAAGCACTTACCATTAGGCCAAAAGCTATAGCTATTAGTTTGGACGCAACTTTATTTCCTTATAATGGCAGCGCGTAGCCTTGCGTTTATAACATGTTGCAAGCTTCACACCCACACACGGCATTAATGTATCCTTGATGTATGCCTATACGCACATGCGAGTCCTAAGGTGATTGTTGGACTCCCATAAATCCAACACTCATCATCCCATTTTTCAGTTTGGAAGCCCTGAAAATACTGTATGCAATCATTTTTAATGAGAGAGACTCAACCTTAGTCACATACATAGCAGGCCATTCTGAACTTTGTCTCAAATATTTATTAATTTCATGTACTTAACCTCCTTAGGAGTTTACCAACCTTATCTCTGAAATTCAAGCTTTCAATATACTTCTTCTGCTGTGGAATTATCTCATTCCCTACACCATACTTGGCTCTGTAACCCAATTCAACCTAAGCACCATCTTCTGGTTCAGCAAATCAACCTAGCTTGACGTAGGAGTAAAAATGAATTTATCATATCACTATTAGAAACATGGTCTTAGCATTTCCTTCTTTTTTCTGATTAAAAGTGGTCTTCTGGAAATGAGTTGCACATTCGAAATGTGTGAGCATAGATAGTAAACCAATTATGCCACTAATGGTTGACTTCTTGACAGCATTCATTAGATATGATGGATGACATGTCTAAAAGTAAACCATTCTCATTTTATAAAATATTGCTTCATGCCTAACATTATTAATGATTCCACATCTCAATTGGTTACTTTCACAGGATAATGACATACTATTTTGAATATCAGCCACCATATATACATTCATAATCTACTAATCTAGATGAGCATAATTGCCAATAACACAAATAAGATAACAAATTCGCAAACATGATGAATTAATCCTGTCAGTGGATGCCATTTCTATCTGAAGATGTCATTATTTCATTAAAAAATCAATGTCTTCAGGTCTAACCAAATAAGCGAGGCATTCAGTATGAAGCAGTAATAACTAACCTTCATAACTACAATTGCGAAGCAGTGCAGTGACTACATGGCGAGTAGAATCATCATTCTCCACAAGCAAGACATTAAGAGACCTAAGATGTAAAAACCTCTCCCAACAAATGATGGCCCCTTGAGGCTGTTGTTGTGGTATATGCTGCTGGACAGAAGGGGCTTCCACAGTACCCCCCTGTCCAACTTTTACTTCTTCAGCTATTCCATTACGTTTCAACCCACCATCCTCGTGTAAACTGCGCTCCTCACCAGAAACTCCATTCTTAAAGGTTTTCTTTCCCATCTCGTAGGTGCTGACTCAATTCTTGCAACTCTTTGTCATCACCATCAATGCTCATCAAGACACCCCTTGTCATTCAGATTGGGAAACAATGATATCAAGGAATGTCCAAGTTTGCAATGATTATAACCTGTCCACATCCATAGGAAACACACGCAATCATCTTCAGGAACCCAATTTTGGCAGTAAAACCCCAACCCAATGCACTGAATAGGCAGTAAAAAAAATAACCACATCCATACAAGTAAGAATAATGTATTTTTGGCTCAAACAAAACCCTTTAAGCTGCTGTCACCCTGTAAGAGCAGACCACTATGTCAGACAAATTATACAGAGATCCCTTTCTCATATTCTTTGCTTCAAAAATACATAAATGTGAAAAAAAGAAAAAAGAAAAACAAGATTCATGTAAAACTAAGCCATATACATATTTAGTTTAAAAACTAATTCTAAACAAGTGATTTTTTGAATCTATCACCGAAAAAACTTTGGTAAGGATCTTCCAAACCCTAATTAAGCTGAAGAACACTCTTAGCTGAGCACTTCCAACAGTTAGATTAAACTCAAGCGCAATGAAAAAAACGAAAATAATTACGCGTACTGAGAAACTTCAAAGCCTTAAACACAAAAGGAATCTTTACTTCAAACATCAAAATCCATACCACAAATGATGCATCCTATTTATGATAGACATTAGAAACAAACATGTTTTCATCACAAAGCAAAATGAGAAAAAAGAAGAAGAAGCAGTAAATAGGAGGAAGATTTAGCACCTCAAAAGCTTCACTAATCGCCATTATAGAGCTCGATCCAGAAGTAAGACAAATTATTAGCATTAAACACCATCATTATTGTTAAATTTTAAACTTCAATTGAATTTAATTAAACACAAATTTTAAAAATTAGACAAAAATAAAATAAAATAAAAAATATCTTCTGGTAAGTTGTGTTGAGTGAAACGAGCTTGACCACAATGAGACCCAGAAGCGGATAACGCGGACCCTTGTTTAGGGAAGAAGATATTGAATGCGCCCCGTCGGGTTATAGACGTGGAAGAATTGTACACATGGAACGTTTAGGGGGTGCCACGTAAAGGAGATATTTCCAGGGTGTAATGATTTGGGGACGTGGTAGTGATGAGGTGGAGGAAATCAAAAGCGAGGAGCTCAAGGGTGTGAGAAGATCTGGAGCGGAACACGTGGCGCCATCATTTCAACGTTGTGGTTTGTGGAATTCCTGACGCCATCACCTGGAGCGGAAGTCGTTAACTTTTACTTTACGGAGTTTAGTTTAGGTCATTTTTGAAATGACAGTAATACCCTTGAACGTGAAATCAAATCATCGTGCTGCCAGCTAAGTACAGCACAGCTTAACAGAGATTTTGAATATTCCCTAGTTTAGTTTTTTTTCTTTTTTTCTTTTTAAAAAAGGGATGAAAGTTTACGTGATAAAATAGTTAAATATTAGGTGAGTCTAATATACATCTTCTAAAAAAAAATGTATGATATATTATCTAATTTAAGTCATTAATTTATTTATAAAATAAATTAATAACATAGATCAATTATAAAAAATTTGTTTAGTAAGTTTTTTTTTAGTTTTATATTTTTTTACACACTATTATCACTATCATCGGTTGGTAGGTTATTGTATGTTGTTTACTTTGGTCACCTTTAATATTTTTAAAGTTATATAATCGTATAAATATTATCGGTTAAAATTTATAAGATTTTTCAACAAATACAATTATAATTTTAAGAAAATTGACTACCTCCAATTTTTTTAAATTGTATAATTGTATAAATATTATCAGTTAAAATTTATAAGATTTTTCAACAGTTATAGTTATAGGAAAAAATTTTCAGTATGCACAGTTATTTATGAAAAATTATAAATACTGATATAATTTTAACTGGTATTTTTTACACAGTTTTGTAATTTTAAAAGTAAACAGTAACCACTGTTCACATGCCGAAAATCTCTGTTCACTCCGAAAAAATCAGAAAAACATTGTTCACTCCGAAAAAAATCACTGTTCACGCCGAAAAAATCACTGTTCATACCAAGAAGAGTATCTTGTTCATATAAAAAAATACATTTATGACAAAAAATACTGTTTATGCTGGTGAACAGTGTCCCCGCCGGCAGTGGTGGTTGGCTAAAAAAAAATTTGTAAAAACAAAAACTTGTAACAAAAAAAAAATCTGTAACAGCAGTAAAAAATAGTGTGTATGGTACACCCAAAGTGAGGAGGGTGCACTATAGCATTCGTTGTTAAACGTAATACAACTTTAAACAATGGTGGTGGCTAATATACATCCTCTAAAAGAGGGTGTATAATGTACCACTTGATCTAAGTTATTAATTTAATTATAAAAGATATTAATAACTTATATTAAGTATGAGAAATCTACTAAGCAAGTTTTTTTATTTTATATTTTTTTATATACTACCACTACCACTGTCGTCAGTAAGCACATCATTGTACGCCACTTGCCTGCCACCGTAGGTCGTCGATCGGCAATCGTTCACCACCACCGGCCACCTCCAGTTTTTTTTAAAGTTGTATAACTGTATAAATATTATCAATTAAAATTTATAAATTTTTTCGTGTGTAAATATTATCAGCTGAACATTAGTAATATTTTTTTACTAGTTAAAATCTGATAACATTATCAGTTAAAAAATATATATTTTTTAAAAACCCTTACACACTCACACAGAAAAAATTATATTATTGTGTGTAAATATTATCGATTAAAATTTATAAAATTTTTAGTATACACAATTATTTATAAAAAATATAAAGACTGATACAATTTTAATCGATATTATTTACATAATTATATAATTTTTTTAAAAATAAAGAGATAGCTGGCAAAAGGTGCCACAAGTGGTGATCGACAGTGGCCAGCCGACGATGATCGAAGGTGACCAGCGGTGGCTAGAGATGACAGGAGGTGACCTGCCTGCCAGAGTTGATCGGCCAGTTGGAGGCGACCGGCGGTGGCCGACAATTTGTAAAAGAAACGAAAAAAAAGAAAAGATAACCTGAAAAGGAAAAAACTTACTATTGCAAGTAAATTCAAAAATGTATGATACACCCAAAGCTAAAAAGGTACACCATAACATCCACCATAAACAATATCCATAACAACATCATTTTAAAATTAACTTAAAATTGGATGTTTACAAGATTTTTGTCAATAATAATTTGTAACCCTTTTATTAGTGAAGAACATGAGCCCCGGGGGGAAAAACTTTTTTGCAGTCAACATCGAGAGGAACAAGATTGAGCAGGCTAACCTAATTGCCCTTTTTGTTTTCGGTTAACAGATCGGAAATACAAAGCCACAGAAAAGGCAAAATGGGCCTAACCTAAACCCAAGCAACAAAGTAGTGAGAAAATATAGGACAAGCACTCAGACACGCATGCATTGGAAGAGAAAAGGACAGCAACCCTAGATTCTCGGTTGACAGTTCAGACCGTCCTTCAGCCAGTGATGTCATCAGGAGATTCAATTTTAACTTATTAACATCATTTTCATTGCTATCAAGCACAATTTATAACGAAGATTTAATACTTTAAGAATTGTACACTAATCAAAACAAGAAAATAAGACTCTGCCTTTTGCGCCCCAAAAAAAAAAGAAAAAATTAATCATACACCTTTAAATGTATATACTTTATACACCTTTTTTTAAAGATGTATGATTTAATAAAAAATAATAATAAGAAAAAATATATATGATAAATAATATTAAAAGTAATGTAAAAAATAATGTAAAAAAAAATAGATAAGAAAATCAGAGTTAAAAAGAAAAAAACTGTGCCTTTCAACCTACTGCTTCTCAAAAACATTCCCAGTATTGGGAGATAAAAACAATCATTCTACAAAGCGAAACTAATCAAATGAACTCGTTGTTGAAACATAGTATATACATATTATAAACCAATTTTCAAAGGAATATATAAATGCAAGTAAGTGTTAAATAACATTAATCATACTAATTCATCCCAGTAAAAAGAAATTAACCATTCTTGAATCAATTACAGTAGATGACAAACTTACCATGTTCATCACAAAAACGAAAAAAAAAAAAGAGAGAGAAAGAAAGAATCAACAAAAAATTATTTGAACTTCATCCCTGTGGTCATGCAGCATGAGCCATGGCTAATGTATGAAAGTCGGGCACAAAAAATAGAAGGAAAAGGGACTCTGTGGAACACGAGGGTGACTAACAAGGTAAATTGTTGGGCACAATCTATCTTGCACCACGTAACTTAAGCAGTCAAGAGCTGGTACTGTGCCCTGTCTGAGTTTTACTTTAGCAGCTGTTTAAACTTACTGGCTAGCAAATACTTAAGCCAACCAGCTCGGCCAGCTGCAATGGAGAAAAGCCCCACCCCTTCACAAATAGGATACTCCCCATTTGTCATCTCATCCGCCAGGAGGAAATACATTAGAAACCCATTTTATTATACCAACTAATCTAAAAGAAAAATAAAAATTTCAACCAAACAAGATCAGATATGTGAAATCCACACCAATGCTAACAATAAAAAGAGAATTCTTAGAAATTGTACTCGTATTGATCCAACAAAAATATTAAATATCAAAACAAAGCATAGTCAATGAAAAGGAGTCATTGGTGAGTACTGTGAAATCAGCAAGCATAGTTAAACAGTAGGAGACATCATCAATTAGGATTTCCTGGAAGTTACTCCAGTAAAAGCCTTCCCTAAATCCCTTGTGACCATGTGATAATACAGCAACATTAGTTCATTCACGTTTCAGTTACAACACAATAATTACACGCCAATCCTATTGAAGCTTATTGTTAACCAGTTATTAATGCAGCAATTCTGTCAGAAGCTAACTGTTCCCAACAACATTAAAAGCAACAAAACCCTTGCCATATATAACCAAACAAAAAAAATGGAAATCCCAACCGGGTATAAGTTTGATCAGATTACTTCCTGATATCATTATTTGTCCAAATAATACTAAAAGAGAATCCACCTTCTTTGGTTCTCTTTCCTGCAAAATTGCCAAGCATGCAATTTATGCATGCAAAGAATGAAACACTCAATTTTATGGTACATTATTACATCTTATGCTGCAGCAGACTGCTTCTCCTCATAATCATCAAGATTAAGTGCTTGCAGTAACTTTGGCCAAGATTCTGGGATTCCTCCTGGCAGGTCAAACTCCAATAGGTTTCCTCTATTACGGTAAAATTCCTCCACAGGCTGACTCTGCAATCATGATAGAAAACAGATTCTAAAACAATTATAAATGAAAGGGGAAAAAAAATCATTTACAAAAAGTGATTGTAAGCAACAGGAAATTAGAAACATCAACTTTTTATACAACTTCACTCAGACGTATCATATGGCCCCATAATAAAGATACCATATGTACAACTCCTAATTCTAGTAGCCAAATTGCTTCTTTAAGTCCACTGAATAATAATAACAACAACAACAACAACAACAATAATAATAATAATAATAATAATAACGGGGCAAATACCATTTCATTGTATATACGAAGCCTTTCTTTGACTACTGTTTCAGTATCATCTGAACGAGTAATGAGCTTTGACATACAATGAGCAGGAGGAAGAAGTGGAGCCATGACCATTCCAGGGCGCCCATTCTCACCCTTCATGTTAATGGAGGCAACATTAAAATTTCCTCCACACTGACTGCAAATTCTCCTACCAAGGCATTTCTCAAGCAGTACTTCTTCTCTGAGCTTCAGATTGACTACCAAGTCAATGTCAGTTACCCCTTCCAATATTTCCTGAGCACACAAAATGGCAATACAAATTTTAAGCACATTTTGAATAAACTGCTGCTATGAAAAGTAAACATGTTACCGAATTGTTTCAACTTCAACACACAAGGGATAAAATGGGTTTGGGGAGGACAGAAGATAAAGCTGCTTGTTTGGCTAGTTAGTCTCTACAAACATCACAAGATGAGATGACATAAATTATAAACACAAATATTAGTTGATGTAAAAAGAACATTAGGTGAGACCTTGGTTATTCCAAGGTTTGAGTTTAATTTTGATCCATTGTCAGTTTAAACTATTTTACACTATCATCCAAAAATGCATTGTCACATTATTAGAAGAGTTTGACCTATTAGGTAGTTGTTATCATAATTTAACTTTTTTAATGATGAGGTAAGACATGATTGGATGATAGTTTAAAAAAAATTTACAATGACAATAGATCAAAATTAAATTCAAAGTATTTCAAAAGTTTTTGGTGAAAAGTAGTAGCTGATTAGGTGGAAAAAGTAAAGGAACCTAGATAAGCTAGGTTGCCTATGAAATCATCATTATTTATACTTGCAAAATTCCTTCTCCTTTTATTACTTTTCATTGGAAATTACATTTTCAGTATCAAAACCCACTAACAATATAAAAGATTTTTCAAACGGGGGGCAGGGGTTGTGCCATATAAAGATACTCACTGCTTGCTTTATTGTTCGAGGAAAACCATCAAGAATAAACCCTGATTCGCCTTTAGCTTCCCCGGAAGCCAGTCTCTTTGACAATAAACTTATAATAATTTCATCTGACACCAATTTACCTTGATTTACAATTTCTGATAGCTGTAAAAGAGACCGAAAATTGCAAATCAGAGAGCAAAAGAGAAGGCATGATAGACATAAAATAAATATAGAATCCTACTATAATTCGTTTTGATATATAGTATCCTATTATAATTATAATTACTTCTCAAAACCATATTGAAATACCATATATGCATTATTAAAAGCACAAAAGAGATCAAGAATAGTAAAACTTCCAATACCTTGTACACTTAGAAATGGAAAAATAAAAATGAGAAGCAATCAAGACTTCACTAATTTGGTTCAATGAAAAGTTGAAAACTACCCTAAATTTAATCTTCCAAATTTAAAGGTATATTAGCTCGGAGGACAGGCAGGCTTTCCTTATAACCCAGTAAATATATTGCATATATGCAATCAATAGAACAGAATTATGCTCCACTGTCAAAACAAGATATTGCAAAAACATTAATAATTAAATTGTTTAAGGAACCGAAAATCAACAAATCTCAATTTTTGATACATGCTACACAAATTGTCTAGCAGAAGTTAACAACCAACTATAACAAGTGACAAAAATATGCCATAAATTGTCAGTCTTGCAACAATTAGATATGGCAAAAAGAACTGAGATCCATTCAAAGCAAAAAGAGGGGTATACCAAACCAGTTGAAGCGCATTAAGAACAGCATCTCCAACCAGAGGTTTAAATTAGATTAAGATCCCGTAACCAAAAAAAAAAGATTAAAAGATCCCGGATGCTACTCCACTCTAATAACCAGATTAAGATCCAATTCCAGCTAATTATGTCCAACAAAATTAAAAGATTTAAGACTTCCATGTTTTCCCACATGGCCAGATTGAACACCGTTCTGTCTGGCTACACACATGAATGCCCACAACGAACTGACATGGGACAATCTAGTACTACAGGATCATATAATGGTATTACTATTGTCCAAAATCTTGTAAGCCACAAAAGCAAAAAAATTTAAGATTATTTCATAGTAATGGCGTTATTCACGCAGATGGGTGCATAATTTTAAACTTTGAATGCACGAAGAGACAAATCACATGCTCGAAATTAACCATGCTATGCCATCTACTACTACTACTACTACTACTTGATTTGCGTTTCACACCGCATAGCATAGCACTTCAGCATGCCAAATTCAAAGTCTACACCACCTAAGCATACCAATAAAAAAGGTGAGATTTTGCAGCAAAAAAAAATAAAAATAAAAAAAGTAAAGAGATAGAAGATGCCATGGAACCTCGGAAGAAAGGGGGCCATTGGAGGAGAGCTCATGGCGAACGAGATCGCCGGTGGCGATGTGAGGGACGCCGAGGAGGTTGCAGAGGCGGCTGGCATAGGTGCCTTTGCCGACGCCGGGGCACCCCAGGAACACCCACTGGACATTCCGGTCCTTCGGATCCTTACGCGGCGGCGCGTGAGAAATGGTTTGGGAAGAAAAGCATCTACGGGCCAAGTAAGAGACGGAGGAGGAGGAGGAAGAGGTGCGCTTTACAAGGCGGGTAATGGCTGCCATTGGAACGGTAGGAGGCAGAGAGAAACTCGAGTTGCGACCAAATCGGAAACTCTGAGGTATTATGTTATGGTAAGGTAATGGCCACTCTGTCCTTCTTCTTAAATCACTGTTTTTTTGTTTTTTAAATTTTGTGCGATTTGATTAATTGTAATTTTTTATTTTTAATGGAAACATCATACTTGGGATATTATTTATTTTTATTTTTGGCCCTTTAGAAATTAGAAGCTAGCATTACCGTTAACCGGTGACTGTTGCTTAACTTTTGTGCCTCGCTCCTATTTATTTATCGCATCACGTGACATTGTACTTTTGCGTAGGGATGCCGATTTGTGACATACACTCGCTTCCAATGTTAAAAAAACATTTTTAAAAAAATTATATAAAAATATATTATATTAAAAAATATTAATGATATAATTTATATAATAAAGATAATTATGTAGTTTTAATTTTTAAAAATTAAATTTATTAAATAATAATAAAAATTAAAAAATTAAAAATATTATTTAACAAAAAAATGTAATTTAATAATAAAATACATTTAATTAAAAGAGTCTTTTTAAAGTATTAAGTTTAAATCTTAAAATTTATATTTTTAAAATATAAAATTATAAAAAAGTAAAAAATGATTTAATCCAATCAACTTGTTCGTGAGAATCCACTGGATTGACTTAATTTGATCGAGTTTGTGAAAAAAATTATTATAACTATGAATTAGACCGACCTATATATTAAGTAATGAATTTATCAATTAAGTTAATTTGATTTATATAACTATATTGACATTAATTAAAATTTACTCTATACTATGAAATTGAAGTTTGGCATAGATAATATATGGATGTAATTTATATGTAGTAGTATAAAAGTTTTTTATATCATTAATTAATTATGTATTATCATGTTATTAAAATTATTTTACTTTCATAATAATCATTTTTAAAATCACATATATAATAATATATAATTAGTTGATAGTATAAAAAAATTTATATTAACAATCAAAATTAAACATAATATATTAGACAAAAACTTAATAAATAAGTTGAAATGGCTCAAATTTGATTTACAATAAAAAAAAATTAGTGCATGTCAGATTTTGAAAAAAATTTTTTAAAATAATTTTAATATTAAAAGGTACAAGTATTCGAATAATGGAGGCCGGAGGGGAATAAATAGTATAGTATAATATAGTATATTTTAGAAGGATTCTTACAAGTAATATATTACATAATTAATTTTAATACGTGAGACTCAATAACTTTAAAAAAAATACTCCTATACATTTATATTTTAACACTAATTATACTTCACAATATCTAACCAATTCTAAATTTAAAGTTATTTCAACATTAATTTTTTTTATAATCAATTCATTTGACATCTAATTATTTTACAATCGTTTTCTAACCTTACTAAAGAAATGGCCTTTTGTTTGCTTGCAGTATTGAAACATTGGATTAATGGTAAAACTAAGTGCATATTTGGTAACAGATTAAATATATTGTCAATAACTTTTTTTTAAAGATGCTTTTTTTTACTATGTAATCATATTTAACAAAAATTAATTTTAATTTTTACATAAAATTTAATGTATTATAAATTTTTTATAATATTAAAGTTTAAAACTTATAATTTTATATTATAGATTATTTCTTATATTTTGAAATATAAATACTATTTTGTCAATTAAATAATTTTTTAATTATTTTATATTTATTTTAATAATTTAATACATAAAAATAATTTTTTATATCATCTAAACTAAATAAATTGACTTAAATAACTTTACAAATAACATATCTAAATATAAAATTAATTTTATTATAATTAATTATAACAATAATTGATTATACAATAATCGATTATTGAAATAATTAAATTTTCATAGTTATTCCCTAATACTCCCTAAATTTTATTAGTTTGCTTACTTCTAATGGTTCAACTTGGTTTGTTTATTTTTTTCATCAACTTGTTTTATTTATTGTTCAAAATTCCAGAAGAAGACACAACAGATTAAGTGTGTGTTTGAGGTAGTTATAAAAATTTGATTATTTCAATAATTGATTATTGTATAAATTTTTTTTATAATCAATTATAATTGAATCAATTTTATATTTGAATATGTTAGTTGAAAAGTGAATTTTAAACTAATCTATTTGTTAGAATGATATAAAAAGAATTATTTTTATACATTAAATTACTAATATATATATATATAATGATTAAAAAAATTATTTGATTGAAGATAAAATGATATTTACATATCAAAGTGTAAAGAATAATAGATAAGATAGAATCATAAGCTTCAATATCTAACATTATGAAAAAAAAACTTTACATTTTTTTATAATACATTGAATTTTATGTAAAAATTGAAATTAATTTTGTCAAATATGTAAAAATACTATTCAAATAACTTTTTTACTAAAAAAATTGTTTGAAACATTCCCAAACATTTTCTAAATTTGTTGCCAACAATTTTTTCAAAAAAGTTTTTTAACTATTTAATCATATTTGATAAAATTAACTTAAATTTTAGTACGAAATTTAATATATTATAAAAGTTTTTTTTCATAATGTTAAAGATTAAAACTTATAATTCTAAATTATAAATTATTTCTTATACTTTAAAATATAAATACTATTTTTTTCTCAATCAAATAACTTTTTTAATTATTGTATATCTATTTTAATAATTTAATACATAAAAACAAATTTTTTATACTATCTAAACAAAATAAATTAAATTAAAATTATTTTTTAAGTAATATATTTAAATATAAAGTTAATTTTATTATAATTGATTAATAATCGATTATATAATAATTAATTATTAAAATAATTAAATTTTTATAACTGTTCCCATACACCCTAAATCTTTTCTTAGCTGAAGAAGAATATATAAATTTTATTCTCATTATTGTCATAGTTTTCTTTTCTGTTTCTTTAGAACAAAAAATTATTTTGTGACTATTGACTAATACCATTTTGAATTTTTATTTGCAAAACTGTCATGCACTTTTTACGTTATTTAATGTAATCTCGATGGAAACATTGTTAGTGTCCATAATTTCTGAAACAATTTTTATGCCGCGGAATATGCCACGTTTGTTGATTCTCAATTCTTCATGGTCTCATTCACAAAGTTCTAAACTCTTCTACATCCACACTTCACAGTATACATTTGATTTGTCATTTTCTCAACTTGCTAAGATGGAACGAGGGACAACAGATAGAAAGAAGAAAAAGGCTTCACCATTTCTTGTTCTGCTTCCTGAGACCGCGTTCCATGGCAAGCTCTCTTTCTGCAGCGCTTTTGTCCAATTCTCTTCACCTTAACAAAACTACAAATCAATGTCGGCTGCATTTATCTCCCACCCTCTCACTAAATCAAAACCTTAGAATATATTCTAAGAATCTTAATTTACTCAAACTCTCATCAACCAGATACCATGTAACCATACCCTCTCCTGCTGGTTCTCCAGGCAAGTTTTGTCTTACTCTTTAGTCTTTTCTCTTTGTAAAGTTAAGAAAGAAAATTTTGATTTTTATACAGCCACTTGTCAACTTTGATTGCACTAGAATTAGAGCTGAAGAATTTTCATCATATAATGAATATGAGATAATCAAAATGGTAGAGGAAAGTTTTTTTTTTTTATTTCAACAGTCATTATGTTAATTGAATGGTCATATGTAATTTAAGGATGATTGTTTCAATGGGTGGGTGTAAGCAGGAGTTGAGTCTCCCATGTTGAGTGAGGATACCACGAGTTCACTGGATTTGGTGAAAGTGTTTGATTTGAAAGGAAATGGGATTCCAATTTCTGACTTGTGGAAAGATAGGAAAGCCGTTGTGGCATTTGCTCGCCACTTTGGGTGATTTTCTCATATTTGATACGCAAATTAAGTTACCCTTTAGTTAGATGTACTAGCTTTTGTTTATGAGTTTGTTTAACAATTACATGTGCCTGTGCATTTTACAGGTGCGTGCTTTGCCGCAAAAGGGCTGATTACCTTGCATCCAAGAAGGTATAGTTTTCTGCAAGATCTTATATAAACGTGAAATATCTCCTAAAATTTGATGGATCATGTGTTATTTCTCTTTTCTCCTGTTCTTTTGTAAATTGCCATATGTTCTTACAACCTTCTACCTTATACGAAGATTCATTTGATTCTTGTCAGAAGTTTGAACATTGCTATTAAAACTTAAGTCTTCTAAGAAGATGATTTTGGTTCTTGTTTTTAGAGTTTAGTAACCACAAGATAAGCATCTTAATTCAGAATGTTTGTTCAAACTTGACCCATGGTTTTTCTACCCTTTCACACGTTGAATGTTTGTATAGCTTCCTATTGTTGTAAGCTGTATTTTACTTTACTACTGATGATATCCTCCTTAATCCTTACCATGGGTGGAAGGCTAAACCATGAGTGCTAATTTTCTAGAATATAGCTTGCAATGAAAGTTTTGCTAAGAGGACTCCTATTTCATCTTTTTATCACATGGTAATCTTTTAGTGGTAAAATGAAAATATTTCTATTTCACCATGACTTATACATCTAATAAAATGGATATGCTCTGTCAACAGGATATAATGGATGCATCTGGTGTGGCACTTGTATTAATTGGACCTGGGAGCATTGATCAGGTATGTCAGAAGAATTATAGTGAATGTCTGTACTTTTGGCATAGGAGGGTTTTTTTTTGGTACTGCATCCTCCATTGCTTGACATGGTTAATTAAACATAAATCCATGTTTCAGAACATGTTGTTTTCATAAGCTATGATTTTTAGTGGGAAAGAGTGTAAGAGATTGCTTATGTTCTTCAATTGGAGTTTTGTTTTGTATTTTTTAAGTGGGGGCGCTAAAGTGCACTTTACTTGATACAATTCTCAGTCCGATGCTTCCAAGTATTGATTTTCTGCATTCTGCTATCATCTGAATATGCTGTAATTTTGTTGCTAATACCTGTATTTAGTACAGGCCAAAGCCTTTGCTGAGCAAACAAAATTCGAAGGAGGTACTTTGCAGCTAACCTTTTGCTTGTGCTAGTTTTAGTAATTTAGTCATCTTATATCAGCACTTTGACAGTACCGTGTTATCTGTTCTAGAAATTTATGCAGATCCCACTCACTCGTCATATGAGGCCTTAAAATTTGTTTCTGGAGTTTTAACCACATTTACCCCAAAAGTAAGTGGGAAACTGTTGGTTCCTTTATCCATAGAAAACGCATGAAACATCAGTTGCTGAATGAGATATGTTCATAAATTTAGATTTTTGTTAACTGTACAAAGGATCTCCTATGTTAATTTTGGCTGTTACACTGCAGGCGGGTCTTAAGATAATACAGTCATATATGGAGGGTTATCGACAAGATTGGAAGCTTTCATCTGAAAAGGATACCATTGCCAGAGGAGGCTGGTATGTAAATTATCTCACAAGAAGTCTTACACTACCTGAGTATGCTGATCTTTCAATGTTCACCTTGACATACCACTGTAAAAAGGATCCTTCTTGGTGTCCTCCTTACCTTTTTTTTTTTTTTGCCCAAAATAATGCAGTTCTGTATTTACTATGAACGTATGATTTAGGATAGAAGATAAGAATTCTGTTCCAACTTAATGACATAGGCCCATCTATTACACCCTACTTCCTGATAGAAGAGAACTCTGGTTGGACATTTTTAAATTGTTATGTCGACTATTGTGGAGGAATTTTATTATTCTTGGGAGGGATAAATGGTCATCCCAATTTCTGCTGTATTGATTAACAATATTTTTGGCTGCTTGAAAAGAAACGTCATTTGGCCATTGACGACTTGCCTGAATACATGACTCGTGATAAATAGTTATCAGACAACAGCTTCCTCAAATAACAAGAACCTAAACATCTGAAATATGTTCATTTCTTGCAAGCAGCAGAGAAAAGCTAGTTACTTTAAGAATTTAGATGTGTCTTGGATATGCCTTCACATTAGGGGATAATTAAATTTGTATGCAAGTCCCATGGATTTTATATCATTTCTCCTGTCCATCATTTAAGTCATTGACACTTGACAGGATCTTGTTCTTCCTTTTGTGCTTGGCTGAACTGCTCTTTTTAACTTTTCCTTAATATTATGAACTTGGCATTGTGGCAGGCAACAAGGAGGAATTATAGTTGCAGGTCCTGGTAAAAGTAACATCTCATACATTCACAAGGTGTGTGCAACCCCTTAATCTGCTCCATCTTTTATAGAATATATTTCCCTTGATAGCTTAGCTGCAATTAGTCATGAATCAGCAGAATATTCATGGCATATGTGTTCACATTTTTCTGATATCATTATATGAAATATGTTCATGTGAGCAGGACAAAGAAGCAGGGGATGACCCAGACATTGAAGATATCTTAAAAGCATGTTGCTTGTGAAAAAAGAAGAGAGGGAGCCCCTCTTTTACTGCCATATTTGTCTTGCTTCGTGAAGTGTGGTACTCTTATAGTTATAAGGCATTGTACATCATATTTAGCTGCTTCTTGCGCTGAACGGTATAGCTTTGCCTTGAGGTTCAGTTATAAGATAACATTATTACCCGCTATTCACCAAATGACAGCTCACAATTTGGAATCTATTACTATTAGGCTCTTAATTTGAGATTCTATTGTTTGTTTCAAAATCTTGTATATAAGGTTCTTAATTTTATTTTTTATTTTTTCAATTTGCAGTGGAATGTAGATGGACTTCTAAAAAACTCGGTTCAATAAATTTCGTTAAAAAATTATGTTAATCGTCTATATCTTTTCAGACCCCCTTTCTATATTTGTCTTATTGGTTTCTTCTTATTCTTGTTTCAGTAAACGTGGGACCAACTTTAACAAATTACAAAACCAGCGTGCTTTTGAATTGCTAGAGTTTCTCTTAACCTTGCTTATGATCCTGAATTGAAAATCACTATAAGAACTGAGAACAATAAGTACAACTGGAAAAAAATACTGAAAAGAATGAACAAAATAGATGATTTTATTCCATGGTACTGGGGATCATTCATTGTGTTGCAGCTTATACTTTGGTGATAGATACATATGCAGTTATACCCAGATGTAATAAATACAGGTCGAAGAAGCCATTGGGAGGGAAAAAAAAAAGAATCGGTATATATAACATTTGTACAAAATCCCTATTAGTTCTAAACAATGAAGAGGTCATCAAATATCATTTAACGCTTACTTTTCTATGCAACCAACGGTACAACGATTTTTTGGTGACCTTCAACCTATTTAGAACTGCAGGTCTCCTGGTCTGAAACCCCATTATTGTGGGTAATGCATTCTCTCCTGGTAGTGCTTCTATGTTGAGATTTGGAAGGTTATGGTTCTCTAACTTTGCTGTGTCACATAGTGCAAATCTGGTTCTGGCTGGAAGAACTTCAAGGCCTAATTCATTCCGAAGAAGTTTTATTATAGCCTCTTGCACTTCTAATATGTCTTTGGCTGGAGTTTCGTCTGCTTTGGTAGCTCCTATGATGATCAACATGTCATCATTCACTGGCCGTCCTGTATCCATAAAGGCCAACAGTGAATTATATTTAAATGGATTTTGTTGTGTTGTGTGGTTTGGTTACATAGACAAAAGGCCATGCAAAATGAGCATGCAACACTGGCATAGTAGCATTAAATATCTAAAATTTTCCATTCATTACCTAAACCATAGTTCTCTTTGATCATTCGAAGAACTGCAAGAATAACCAAGCGAGCTTCAACCTGTTGATACAGTAGGTTTGATGACAAAAAGTAAGAATTAAGATTTCACCAAAATCAAATATAATTTATAAACTATTGTTTTATTTCCAAAATTTGAGAGTTGTGAGGAAACCTAGATAATGAAGCTTTAAGCCATGCTTGAGACAGATTTATGCCAAAATAATGACTAGGAAATTTACAGGCACCTTTGTGAGCCCTTGAACATCAATTGCTAGGATATCAGCTACCCTCTTTAGCAGGTTTTCTGCAATTTTTTCAAGAAGTAAACTCTGGGGTCTCTCTAATTCAGATTTGTTGCTGGAAGAAAATTCTCCTTGGTTCTCTGTGTTATCTTGTATCACTCCTTCACACCACTCCTCAATCAGTTCTTCTAGATAGTAGTCATTCGGTCTGTACCTGCAATACATATGCTATTTAGTTTAAAACTGAAGCAACGTCTGTGTCAAAGGATATTCCTGATTTCCTGGCCATTCTCCTGAACATACAAGGCAGCCCTGGATAACATCCTTATGTTCAGTTCTCTGTATGCGATAATATTTTGGAACTCGTTATATTTGCACCACAAGCAAAGTTTGCGTAAAATATTTGGATCAGAATCCCCACGTTCTCTCTAAATTCAGGGGGACCCGATGAGGTAAAACTAATGTTGCATGTGGCCATCGCTCCAGTAAAGCATATTATCTGAGAGACAAATTTTTACCATCAATTTTCGGCTGGAAAAATTATAACTAGAAGCAACAGCCTATAATATCAAATCAGGCCTAATAGTAAATTAATTATGTTCAATAGGATCAGGCATGCACAGGTTATGATATAGCTTGAAATAGCCTACAAAAGAAACTTGTTATGCATGGGTGATTCGGGATATCTACGCTGCTAACAATATTAATTGGCTATATCTTCTCTTGAAACCATTAAGCAGCGAAGTTCCAACGTGTTAAAAATGATGCTAACATATGATTTAACATGGAACAAACATGATATACATAACATTAGACAGATCCACATAACTTGGAAACGATAATTAGTCTGAGTTAATTATCACGAGAGTATTAGCTAACATACCCTGCTTTTCGCATATCCTGGTATATAGCCAGGCATTGTTGCACCTCATGTACGGAGCCGTATTTACTGCGTGCTTTTAGAAGTGTGTTATATGTCACCTGAGAAGTGAGAAGATTATTAGCAAAATCAATAGGGATTAACTTGAAGAAGCATACTCTCTTTTCTTCTCCCTAGATCACAAGAAAGTTGTGATTTCCAAATTTTTCAGATATCTATTTACTATATTGTGCATTGTCTGTTTTTTTTTTTTTTCCTCATCTCGGAAACGATGAGTAGATATGTTGAGCATTCTACTTATTTTTAGTTGGTTTATGGTTGTAGAATCTTAGAGCAGCCTCATCCAAATTGCATTGAGTTAGTGGATAGAGCTATCTAAGTTTACCATTTTGTGGAAAATAGAACCATAATAACTGCAGTATATAGGCACTCACCAAATTTGGATGTATCTCATATCTTTTCATTTCTTCATATAACGATAATGCTTGCTTAAAATTCTTACTTTCCACACAAACCTGTGAACCAAAAGGCAAAATTCCCATGTGTCAAGGGCCAAGTAATTTTTTTAAGATAGTGAAAAATGTCCCCTTCAAGAGTATAAGTAATTTTATAAAATGAACTCATTTTGACAGAAAAGCTTTGCACCTTAATGGCTGTTGTATACGCAACAACATCAGGTCTAACTCCAGCATCACACATGGTTTTCAAAATCTGCATGGGAACATAATCATCTCATTAGAGAACTAATAGCATTATCATAATATTATTAGGCTAAGTACAATAGTCTATATCTACGCATATCAGTATTCAGGCAGACTATTACTTCGCAGTGATTATTATGAAGTCTGGTACTCTGGTTTTATCTGGAATATGCCGTCATGGTAAGGTTTACTGATTAAGAATGGTAAGGCATACCCATAATCGGTTTCTATGGCCTGCACTTCAAAAATGACAATTTTGCAGGTCCACTATCATTTATCTTGCAGTTATAGTTATGCCTCTAGTAAATGTTTTTGTTTTTAACATTTTGAAAGGGTTTTCCTATTTACCTATTCTTTCCCTCTATAAATATAAATCAATAGTCTTTAATTTAATTATTGATCAAGCTACACATTCAATTGATACCCAACTAAAAAATTGAACATATTAGGGCAAATTTATGAGATTAACAAATACTTTATAAGTGTTCTCTTGGTATGATAAGAAACACATCATGTTCCCTGTGGCAGTGTTACTAAAATACCAATCCTAATACAGCCTGCATCAACCAAGATCAATGTACTTGACTGAAAAGGTTTCCATAAATTGTGCAAAAATAGATGCAAAAACATAATATTCTAGATTAATTAAATTTTTACCTCAATGGCACCTTCCACATTTTCTGATCCTCCGCATATATCTATCAAAATTGACCAGCTTATGTGATTAGGGGAAAGACCTACTGTTTTCATCTCGTTGATTAATGCTTTCGCGTGGTAGTAATCAGTACCACAGGCCTTCAGTAAAATATTATATGTTGTTGTAGTTGGTGTGAAAGGGAACCTCTTAGCAAAACTCAAGATATGTGAATTAGAAATGCCATTTGGCACAGTAGTAGCAGTATGCATGTCTCCATGCTCTAAATTGCTATTGAAGCCTTCACCAAAGGATCCCAACATCTTATTTCCCTTCCAAGAATTGAAAAAGCGAAAAGCCCTGTCATACTGGCAAGCCTCAACACATGCATGTAAAATGATGTTAAAACACTGTGTATTAGGCTCACAGCCAGCCAAAAGCATTTCTTCAAATAACTGAATTGCCTGCTCTACAAGCCCTGCATGTGCGCAGGCATTGATTAATGATGACCATGCAACAGTATTAAGAGGAACACCAGCAGATAGCATATCCTGCTTGATTTTTAGAGCCATTTGCCACAATTTTGCATCTGCAAAGACCTGAAATTGGTACTAGTCAGGATATGCCAAATATTTTGTACTAGAATGTGTTACATATTCCTTCATTGCAGAAGGGTGAAGGAGAAGGTTGCAGGTACCATGCACAATCAATAAAATTATGGTGATTCTGTTGATCTGCAGTGATATACCTTTATAATTGTGCTGTAGGTAAAAACATCTAATTTCAGCCGTCCCACTGATTCCAAATGCTTAAGTTCCCTATAAATGTCATGGGCCAGGTCAACTCTTCCAGCAACACAGCATGCTTTCAGCAGGATGTTATAAGATGTCATATCTGGCTTCAGACCAAGATTCTGGATTTGTAAAAGGAATTTAGCCAATATGTAGTATTTTCTTAGATGAAGAGAAATTTTATGCTCTTGCCAACTCTTGGCATGAAAATGAAAGCATATGCAGAAGAAAATCTAATTAGCCTTCTTTTCTCATTTTTTAAGGGAAACCAATGGAAAAGAATATAGACATAATTAGTTTGACATGGTTTATTCAATACAAGATTATTGTGAGAAAACAGGAACAGCAAAGGCAAGTGATTCCATATGCCAAGTTTTCAGAATCAATATTAATTTAAATTTATATTATATATGTAATTTATATTAAGAAAAGGACTCTAAACATTTAAGTCAAAAGGCCTAATCATCATCAAGTACATGTTGAAATGCTGACCTTGATAAAACACATACAGGTGTAAACAGAAATATTTTTCTTAAAGTAGTGGTATATATGCATAAATGCACATCTCTGTTCTAGATCTAGTGTTCTGTTTTTTTTCCCTTGGTAGGTGTGTGCATATTTCACATGTGTATATATGCGTGCCAGAATGATATTTTTGAGGGAGGGGGAGGGAAAGGTTACCTGCATATTGTGATATAGATTTAACGTGTAGCTAAGATCATGGGCATTCACATTCATGAGACTGTTGAACACATATATATTTGGAGTGATCTTCTGATTGAGTAAATCCTGCACCAGAAATTGAGCAAATGAATGCTATAATACACATCTGAGAACTAGTGGTTGTCAGCCAACATCATGGCCAATAGTATGGTATTTATCTTTCACAGAATAATCAAGTTTAAACTTCATGTTTTGAAATTCTAAGAGAACACCATTTTAGGAAACATGTGAAGACCAAATTCCCAAATAAGTTGTGACAATATTAAAAATTAATTACAGTTTCTGTACCCCTAGCCTGAGGAACAATCTCTCTCCCATTGCCATTATTACTTATTTCCTTTTGGCATATTTAGGGGCTGTGAAGATAAAATAAAAAAGTTTAAACTTGAGCCACTATTAGTGTAGAACTTTTTTATGCTATAGTAAACAAGAAAGTGTCTAATTCACTGATAGTGTAAAACTTTTTACATTGTCACTGAATCTAAATTAAATCCAGATAAGAATATAAGTTGATTTGGTTTCTATATGCTGAAAGAAGTTTGATATGTTCTCCACACATTTTTCAAACTAGAAGCCTTAGGCCATTCTTTGTAGCTCTAACTGTAGTAGTAGTTGTTTAATCAATAATACCAAATCTCTTGCCATCTCTTCCCATCCAACATGACTATTATGCTTGAATGCTGCCTTTTACTGCTTCAAATTCAAATAAACTATGGTGATTGGTGAGACTAAGTACTTGAGTAAGTATCAATAAAATAATCTTTATTGTGTAACACCATTGTGCTAAAAAATTTGCTATTTATCTGCACCTCAACTTCACAACTAATTAGCTGCATACTTCTAAGAATTTTTAATTGAAGATGTCAGTTGATCCAATGAAAAGTTTGTATTTATTACTCCATGTTTGATCTATCTATGAATGCTCAATCAAGAGAAAAGCAGAAAGAGCAAGAGAGTGAGTGAATAAACATAGGGATTGTAAATGGCATTCACTAAGAACTACACGTAAGAGTGTAAAATACTAAAATAAAAACTCAGATGTCTTTAAATAGGCCCTTTGATTTAAGTCTTCGTAAACAAGTTGAAGTAAGAGAATGTAAACTGATTGGAAAATACCTCATATATGTTCCTAGATTTCATGCAATCGCCACAGAGACCGCTAACATCAATTATTGCCCGGTATATGTACATATTGGGACTACTCAAATTTTTCTTCGATGCATCATATGCTTTCAGAGCAGAAACTAAATCCCTCCTTTTGCCAAATTCACATATAATGTTGCAGAATAATATCTGTGCATGTGGAAGAAGACGTGCATACCTGAAAGATGTGATACTATCATATAAAAGCTGATTATATAGAGACAGTAAACATATATGAACTACTCAGAATACTGAAGGAAGCAGTAATTTAGAAGATATAAATTGATGTCACAAGATAAATAGAACTACAGATAAGAAATCAAAGACAACAGAAATTAATGGCATCAATATGTGCTTAACAATGTGTCATTTACAACAATATAAAATCATACCTCACAGCTAAATTTGGGTTGCGATTAAGAACACACTGTTTTATTATGTCAGATGGCTGAACTAGTTCTCTGACTGATAACTGGAAACCTGAAGGAAGAAATTCATGCATTATTTATCACAACGAGAAATCTCAATCATTAAGAAGCTGTTCCATGCTTGAGCCTCCATAGAAAAGCAACTCATATATCTAAAAATGTAATTCAAACGTATTCTGGGTAAGTCCTGCATAATAATTTGAAACCTCTTATTATTTCATAATGACTTGTTCTAATATCTAAAGAATTTGGTCAAAAAACTTCCTGTTTATACATAGTTTTATTACTTTTATACTTACATGGAAACATGAACCCAGTAATAAGTACATTTTAATATAGTAGATGGAAAATGCTTGGTACACATCACCTGGGAGTCACATCTCCTCACATCTGCTCAGAATGTAGAAAACGATGTGGGACCAATTATAATTAGATGGTAATAAACAGATGTGAGGTGATATGTGTATAAGTGTGTATGTAGCTGTTGAGATTAGTTAGTAGTTATTCAGTTAGTTAGTTAGACGTTAGTTAAAGTTAGTTACTGTTAGTTATCATAGTTAGTTAAGTTAATACAACCATGTATAAATACACTCATTTGATGCTGATCAATACAAGTTAGAATTTTCAATTCTTTCTCTCTGTTTCTTTTCTTCAAGAAGTTTTCTTCTGTTCTTCATTTTGTTCTCTTATATGGTATCAAGTTAGTTTCCACTTCCTATTTTTTTTCGATTCTTCATTTTTGTTTTCAATTTCGATTTCTACGATTCTTCGATTCTTAGATTCTTTGTTACTCAGTTTCCTTTTCGATTCTTCATTTTCTTCTTCATCTTCAAGAAAACTAGCTAGTCTGTTCACAACCATGGAGAATTCTCTTAATCCTCTGTTAGATCCTATCAGTCCTTATTTTCTGCATCCAAGCGAAAATCTTGCAAGCATGCTGGTCTCTATTCCTCTTTCGGGCATAAACTACCATTCTTGGTCACGACAAATGAAGATGGAAGATGGCTCTTCAAGCCAAGAACAAATTGCATTTTGTGGATGGATCTCTTCCTATGCCTAATATGGTAGATCCCTTGTTTTTGCCCTGGGAACATTGCAACACCATGGTCATTTCTTGGTTCACTTGGTCTTTATCTCAAGATATTGTCAACAGTGTTATGTGGATGAACACTGCAACTGAGATTTGCTCTGATCTAAAGATTCGATTTTCACAAGGTGATAAGATGAGGATAACAAATTTGCAAGAGGAATTATATGCGATTATTCAAGGTGATCTCACCATTACTCAGTATTATACTCGCTTGAAGTCACTATGGGAAAAATTGGAAAACTTCAGACCAATTCCAAATTACAGGTGTCAGCACTCCTACACCTGTGATTTGATTCCAATAGTTCGATCCTATAGATAGCAAGATCAAGTAACCCATTTCTTGAAAGGCTTAAAAGACTTCTATTCTTCTGTTAAGTCTCAAATATTGAGGATGGAGCCTTTACTTGACAATAACAAAGTGTTCTCTCTCATTATTCAACAAGAAAGGCAATGTACTAGTCATTATTCACATTTAACCTCATTTCAGTTTCAAAATTAACCTCCTCACTTCATTGTGACTTATTTTTTAACCATACTTCTTGTTCAATACAGGATCACACTTCTTTGAAGAAGATTGGATCAGCTGAAGTCATTAATGGCCTGTATGTGCTGCAACCATCTACAATGGTTAATTCTATAAATTCTGAATCAGTGTCTCCTGTAATCAATGTCATTCGGCATTTTAGGCTTGGTCATCCATCCGGTGCCAAGTTAGATGTACTACATAAATTTTTTCCATATATTGCTTGTAATTCTTCTTCCGTATGTGACATTTGTCCTATGGCAAAATTCAAAAGGCTTCCATATCCTGATAGTACTACAAAATCAAATTGCATCTTTTATTTGTTACATATGGACATATGGGATCCTTGTTCTCTTCCTTCATTCCAAGGCTATAGATGTTTTTTGACTGTAGTAGATGATTATTCAAGGCACACTTGGCTGTTTTTCATGAAACAAAAATCAGAAACTGCATCTCATATTAAACACTTCATTTCTCTTGTTGAAACTTAGTTTTCCACCAAAGTTAAGATCCTCAGATCTGATAATGGTCCAAAATTTCTTTGTTTGTCACAATTTTATAAAGATAAGGGTATATCCATCATAGGTCTTGTGTTGAGTCACCACAGTAGAATGGAATTGTTGAACAAAAACATCAACACATTCTGCAAGTGGCTAGATCTCTAATGTTTCAGTCATGTCTTCCAAAATCTTTCTAGACTTTTGCCATTGCTCATGCAATATTTCTGATAAACAGACTTCCTTCTAGTTCAATTCAAAACCAAGTTCCTCATACTATTCTATATGACAAACCTCCTACTTTTGCTGATCTCAAAATATTTGGCTTTGTGCTTTGCAACCACACTTGTTGCTCATAGGAATAAATTTGATTCTAGAGCAATAAAATGTGTTTTCCTAGGATTTAGAGCTAGTGTCAAAGGCTACTTGCTTTTTCATATCAATTCCAAATCTGTGTTTGTCTCTAGGAATGTTATTTCTCATGAAACTACTTTTCCATATCAAAATTTACCTTCTCATTCTCTCATTGAGTCAGTCAGTCATGATCAAATAGTTACTGCAACTCCTTTTCCTGATCATGACATTTTTGTTACCCCACCTGTCCTTCCTCCACCTGATCAACCAACACAGCATGTTGTCAATCCATCTCCTAGGCATTCATCCAAACCTAGAAAGCCACCTAGTTATTTGCAGGATTATCATTGCAGCCTTAATACTTCAGCACAGACTCCAACTTCTTCAGGTAATCCGTATTCATTGTCCAATTATCTCTCATATGATAAATTGTCATCTCATCATAAAACTTTCATTTTAAATATCACCACTATACCTGAGCCTAAAACTTATAACCAAGCTGTTAAGCATGACTGTTGGAGAAAGGCCATGGCCTCTTAAATTCAGGCTTCGGAACAAAATCAAACTTGGATATTGGTTGATCTCCCTCCTGGTAAGTATCCAATTGGTCGTAAGTGGGTCTACCGAGTGAAATACAACTCCAATGGTAGCATTGAAAGACATAAAGCAAGATTAGTAGCCAAAGGCTACACACAAACTAAAGGACTGGATTTTCATGAGACTTTCTCACCAGTAGCCAAAATGACTACAGTGAGATTGTTGTTGGCTCTTGGATCCACTCATCAATGGCATTTACATCAGCTTGATGTAAATAATGCCTTTTTGCATGGGGATCTGCATAAAGATGTGTACATGACTCTTCCTCCTGGTTTTCATTCTTCTAAAGCCAATCAAGTTTTCAAATTACAAAAATCACTTTATGGTCTGAGACAAGCCAGCAGACAGTGGTTCTCAAAGTTGTCTAGCTCTCTGATTGATTCTGGATATACACTAAGCAAAGCTGATTATTCCTTATTCATCAAGAAACAAGGTTCTTCCTTCACTGCTCTTTTGGTATATGTTGATGACATTATTTTGGCTGGCAATGACATGGATGAAATTCAGTCTGTTAAGCATCATTTAGATTCCTCATTCAATATCAAAGATCTGGGAATTCTCAAGTATTTTCTGGGTCTTGAAATAGCCCACAAGGCCACAACAGTAGTGGCATTTCCTTATGTCAGAGGAAATATGCACTTGAGCTTGTACAGGATGCTAGTTTACTGGTCTGCAAACCTGTTTCCACTCCCATGCTCTCTGATGTTAAGCTTAAAAAGGATGATGGTCAGTTCTATGAAGACATTTCTGGTTATAGAAGATTAATTGGAAGACTTATATTTGACTACAACTAGGCTAGATATTACCTATGTTGTGCATCATCTTAATCAGTTCTTGTCCAAACCCATGCTTTCACATTATCATGCTACAATTAGAGTCCTCAAGTACATCAAAGCCTCCCTAGGCAAAGGCTTATTTTTCCTCAAACTTCTTCCCTTCAGCTCAAGGGATTCTCGGATTCATATTGGGCAACATGTCCTGACAGTAGAAAATCTGTCACAAGTTATTGCATATTTCTAGGAGACTCCCTCATATCTTGGAAATCAAAGAAACTGGCTACAGTTTCTAGATCATCCTCTGAGGCAGAATACCGTGCCTTGGCCACAACCACATGTGAGTTACAGTGGCTCACCTATCTCTTGCAAGATTTCCAAATTGCTTACATTCAACCTTCATTAATCTATTGTGACAACCAATCAGCCAGGCACATTGCTGCTAACCCCATATTCCATGAGAGAACCAAGCATATCGAAATAGATTGCCATATAGTCAGAGACAAGGTTCAAGCAGGAATTGTGCATCTTCTACCAGTTCCATCAGCTTCACAAATTGCTGACTAATGTACAAAAGTTGTTTCTCCTAAGGTTTTTTATTTTCTTAGTTCCAAGTGGGGAATGTTGGATATACATTCTCCAACTTGAGGGGTGTTGTTGAGATTAGTTAGTAGTTATTCAGTTAGTTAGTTAGACGTTAGTTAAAGTTACTCACTGTTAGTTATCATAGTTAGTTAAATAAATATAACCATGTATAAATACACTCATTTGATGCTGATCAATACAAATTAGAATTTTCAATTCTTTCTCTCTGTTTCTTTTCTTCAAGAAGTTTTCTTCTGTTCTTCGTTTTGTTCTCTTATAGTAGCATTATTTATAGCAAATAATGAAAGCATAAAGTCAACAAACCAACAACATTCTCTCTCCCCTAAAAAGAGTTTAGTCATTGAATGGATAAATGTTAGATTTATAAACAGTAAACAGTAACACTCTCTAGAATTGATTTCTACCAAAACAAACAGAATGAATGGATCTATATTACTAGGAAATTAAAGAACAAAAATATAAATATATAGAAATTGGTGACAAAAAAAGAATTACGTGTTAGAACCTCCATCAATTCAACAGCTTCCTCAATGTGGTCACATTTGACCATCCGGCAACACTCCTTTGCAATGATGTCCATGGCAGAGGCATCAAAATGAGTAGAAAAAGAGATCCCAAGCTCCTGCACTTTGTTCAAAGTGTCAATGACAGTCCGAACCTTCCTGCCTCGAATACCCGCCAGAACCCCCTTGGCCAGGAGGTCAAGGTTCAAGGGCGGAACAAATTGTGATGCATCATCCACCCGGGAATCAATCACGGCGTCCAGAACCATTTCAAAGTCATGGAGTTTGGCATCTTGAGCAGAGTGGTTGAGGGGGAGTTGGAGGGTGCAAGAAATGTTCCATGAGGAAGAGGAAGAAGGAGAAGGAGAAAGCTTTGGAAGAGAAGACTTGTGGGGCTTGATGCTGTGGCGGTGGCGGTGCTGTGAAGAAAGAGTTGATGATGCTGATGATGAGTTGGGAGGAGTGACAATGGAAGAGCCAATGATCACAAAATCTCTCATTCTTGGCCAACCGTTTGCTTCGTTGAGTGTGGAGTTAGCTTAGTGGCAAGTGGGGGAGGGGTTTTGATATGTATATAGGTTTTGGAGTTTAGGATTGGATTGGATTTGAAAGGCGGGTGGGTGTTATCGTTTCGGCTTTTGTCCTTTCGGAACATAACATTATCGTACCAACAATATGCTGGTCTGGAACCGTTTTACATTCTCAACACTTTTTTTGGAGTATGATACTCCACGCCTTTATCAGTCATTGTTTAAATATTAAAAAAAAAAAAAGAACGGTGGAGATTTTTCAATGGCAGCTTCTTCGGCAAGTCACCATCAACTACCGAAAACCACCTTCCTAATCCTCTTCCTCCTCCTCTCAACCACCACCGCTGGCCAGTCCTGATCTTTTATCTATTGACATCTGTCTGATATTGATTTTTATTGCTCTGTTTTGTTTTGACTGCTAAGAAATTTCGAAAAAAATCAAAAATTAGAATCTCAAAAAGTGTTTGTCAAAGCCATCATCCCATAACAGATTTGATTACCTTTTTATTTAATTATGTTATTTTATTGTTAAAATCATTTAATTCCTCAAATAATTATTATCATACTCAATTTTTTTTTAATAATTAAAATCTAACAAAATATAAACAATTGATAGTGTGATAATAATAAAATAAAATAAAATTGTGTTATTTTCGATTATTTTCTTCTTTTTTCTGATAAATAAATTATTATTTTTAATTTTTTAATTTTTTTTTGTCATGAAGTTTTTAAATTATTTGTAAAATTCGAAAAGTGGTGTGTGTGTGAAGTGTGAAGTGGCACAGAAAGAAAGTGGAAACTGGAGACCCATTTTGAACACTCCACCATAATCTGACACGTTCCCACTTTGAGGGGGTACATCGGGGATTTCATTCAATTTTGGTAAAGCTTAGGTTCTCGACCTCGTCCGGTCCAAACCCTAACCAGACATCCTCTTCCCGGCAGCAACATCGTACTATACACAACAAGGAGCTGCACCTTCTCCTATCGTCTCATATCCTCAGCATCCGAACCCTAATTTTTTCAATCTCTTTCACTGATTATACCCTAATTTCAAAGGCAAATTTTTTTGATGCCGATCGGAGATGCCGCCGAAGCAGCAATCAAAAGCTGATTTAGCGAAGAAGCAGAAGATCGTAGAGGATAAAACCTTCGGTCTCAAGAACAAAAACAAGAGCAAAAATGTCCAGAAATACGTCCAGAATCTCAAACAATCCGCACAGCCCAAACCTGACCCTTCCAAAGTCGCTGCCAAGGTCCCTTTATACCTTTTCTTAGCTCAATTTTAAATTATTTTTCCCCTTCTTCTATTTTTAATTATAAGTTTAATTATTGATTATCGTTAATCCATTATAAGTTTAACTCGATTATGTACTGATTATATGATAATGATAACAGAAAAAGAAGGAGGAAGAGAAGGCCAAGGACAAGGAGCTGAATGATTTGTTCAAAATCGCTGTTAGTCAGCCTAAAGTGCCAGTTGGTAACTATCTGAGAGTTATTGTGATTAACAAGTTTCTTTTTTTGACAGTGGGGGGTAATTATTGATTCAGTGTTGCAGGAAACTAATATCTGAATTTGATCAGGTGTTGATCCCAAGTCCATATTGTGTGAGTTTTTTAAAGTGGGACAGTGTGCCAAGGGCTTCAAATGCAAGTTCTCACATGATTTGAATGTTCAGAGGAAAGGGGAAAAGATTGACCTTTATAGCGATAAGCGTGACCAGGGTATTGAATGAAAATTCAATAGTGCCAATAATTTGCTACTGCTTCATTTTGTTTTGGTTTTGAAGGCTTTCTATTTTTCTAACTTTGGCTTCCACAGAAACAATGGAAGATTGGGATCAAGAGACCTTGGAGAAGGTAGTGGAGTCGAAGAAAATCGAGTATAATCAGAATAAACCAACTGACATAGTACGTTTCTTTATATTTGTTGGAATCATCACTGTTAGTTTATTTGTTTGATACTTTGCATTTTCATTTCAAGGGTTCAGTATGGTTTTGGTTCAATACGGGGTGTCTTTCATAAGTTTGATGATTGTGCATTATTTTCAAATCATATTTGCCATTTCGCTCTTGCAACTCAAGTTGACCATTGTCTGCTGTTTGTGTACTCTGTTCAGGTATGTAAATACTTTTTGGAAGCAGTGGAGAAGAAGCAATATGGTTGGTTTTGGGTCTGCCCCAATGGTGGTAAGAATTGCCACTATAGACATGCCCTTCCCCCTGGATATGTTTTAAAATCTCAAATGAAAGCTCTATTAGATGAGGAAACTGAAAAAATAACAATTGAGGAGGAGATTGAAAATCAGGTGAAAATAATTTTCTACAATGAGCCATGTCATTTAATATTGCATTAGGTTACCTAACAGAATATTTTATCATGGTTTAGCGTGCCAAAGTGACAACTTCAACTCCTATGACTCCTGAGTTATTCATACAATGGAAGAAGAAGAAAATAGAAGAGAGAGATGCCAATTTGGCTGCACAACAGGCAGAGAGAGCTAAGAATGACCGCATGAGGTACATCCACTATCTTTTTCCTATCATTCACATGTGAATGTGGGTGTATGCCCCTTATTACTTGAGAAAAAATGTTAAAAAAGGAAGGAACTGCATGTTGTTGAACATGTTTGAATGGGAGGATTGCAGATAGTTACAAAGGCTGATGATCTTTAACTTAGTTGTTTTTCACTAATCATGTTACATGGTTTCCCCCTCCATTGGCAGTGGTCGTGAGCTATTTTTGTCAGATGCTAGCTTGTTTGTGGATGATGCTGAAGCATATGACAAGTACCAAAGAGAACCAGAATCTGATGACGCTGAACAGAATGTAAGTTTTTTCTCATTGTATTTCTCTGCATAATTTGGTTGCCTATTTCATGGATATAGTTGAAATCTGAGAAGCAGCCTGGTGAATGTAAATCTGAGGCATATCAAGCTGGGTATTCAATCTGTTAGTAAGAGAAAATTTTGTTTGACATTTAACTTCTTCAATTTTCAGACAGCATACTTGTCCGTGTTATTTATATATACCCTTTTTTCTCTCAAAAAAATATTTCTTTTGCGGTGATGTACACTTGTGTACTGTTAATCTTCTTATTTTTTTGGGGGTCTATTGGAACTTGGGTTATGCTCGGGTGTGGTTAACCCCAAAACATATTGTGCTGGGTATTCAAGCTGTTAGTAAGAGAAAATGATGTTGACATAATGACATTTAACTTCTTCAATTTTCAGACCAGCGTCCTCGTTTGTGTTATTTATATATACCCTTTTTTCTAATCTAATATCTTAAATAAACTAATTTTGCTTTTGCGGTGTTGAACACTTGTGTACTGTCAATCTTTTTTTTTTATTATTTTGGGTCCATTGGAACTTGGGTTATGGCAGGGTTTGGCTCACCCCTTTCCCTAAACCCCCACCCCACACCCTTGCAACATGGACAATATGTCTCCCGCATCATACAATACTAACAGCTATGGTTAGATCTGCATTGCCCAGATTGTCTAGGAAGACCAGTACTTTGTTTCAAAGCACATTGAAATGGAATACAATGTATCTGTAATGAGTTCCAAAAAATAAAACAATAAGAGATTCTTGAACCAGAAACCATGCCTTCGTTAATACTTGCATCTAGGTTGCTACTTATGACACTGCCTGCTGGAAAGAATCCAGGATGGTTATGTTGTGTTTTCCTTTGGTCATGGAGCTGTCATGAATTTAGCCAGTTTGAAGTCCTCTTTCTTCCCCATTTAGAAGAACAGTAGTCGTTATACTGTTATCAATATGCCTGCTGGAGCATATATCGAGTGCTACTATGTTTTTAGGGGTGGGTATTGGCTTCTGGGCCTAGCTCTCATATCTCACTTGCCTTCTCTTGCTCTATTGAATGCCCCGTTACAATATGTGCTTAAAATAGTAAAGGAATGTGCTGCATCTTTATTTACATTGACTGTATATTTCATTTTGCTAATTGTTGGATTCAACTTTAGGCGAATGGGAATGCTGCTGAAGATGGTCCCAGCACCTCAACAGCTAGTGCTGATACTGAAGATCCTGATGATGTTGATGACGACGATGACGAACTGGACATGGATGAGTTGAATGAATTGGAAGCAAGCTTATCAAAGACATCAATCCAAATAAAGGAGTAAGAAGCTGAAGCTGAATGCCAAGAATGAGTCATAACATAACCTTCATGTTATATTTTTATGCCTCTGCTGCACAATAGAGCATTTGCCTGTAGCCATTAGCTCTTTTTGATTTCAAGGAAGTTTTTTGAATGAAGTCTTTGATGATAATGAAATTATTATTCTCAACTTTTTATCTGGTATGAATAATTGCCTGTGTGATATAATCCAGGTCTATGTAGTTAGATCTCTCATTGGACCTACTACATACATTTTTGTTTTTTGAACACAAGGTTGTCTTGCACAGATTTTACCTAGTTTTGCTCATGAGTTCCCCTGTTTCAGCATAGGGATCTTCCATATCGCTTTTTGCTTGTAAATTGTAATTTCTTATTGCCACTGAAGCATAAAGTGGTATCTGTGGTGTCATGGATGTTCAGCATGCTTAACTTCCATACAGTAACTGAGAAATCGATATATCATGGGAAAGTCAAATAAATTACCAGAAGATAGAAGAATATATAAGAAAAGAAAAATAGCAAGAAACCCGTATGAACAATTTGGTATACCCTTAAAAATGGATATTAAAAATTCAGAGACAAGTCTGATGTTATGTTGGTATGCGGAAAGGTTATTCTATTGCATGCTTTTTTTCATGGAATGGGCGTTCTCATACCCATTGTATAGACTGGGACCTTCTTTAGTGTCTCCCGTGAAAGGGACCCAGTAATTGAGGAGGGTGGACAAGCCTAACAGGTGTATTCTTTTGGTGGAGGAGACACAAAAATGTGGAATCAGTTTAGATAAATCCATAGGACAGCTGGGTTCCACTGGTGTGGGCATGAAAAATATCACATACAAAGATCAGTTAAACCTGTGCCTAAGTTGGAAATAGGTTAGGCTTTTCGTCAGGGGTCTGTGGCTTGGCTTGCTTAAAGTTTGGCCTGTCTAGCCTGTTTATTAAATAAGTTAGGTCAAGATTTTTTAAAAAATCTATTTAACTAAAAATGTCAGGTCTCAGGTCATCTAATAAGTCTTTTAAACTTGGTAGAGTGCCATTGGCACTGATTTTATTTAATTATATATAATATAATATATATTATTATAATAATTATAAATTATAATTATAATTATTAATTTATTATAATATATTAATATATTTTTTAATTAAATTTTAATAAAAGTTAGTAACTAAAATTTAAGTTAATAAGTTAAAATAGAAATAATATATTTATTAATATATTTAATTTAATATATTTATTAGAATGAAAATAATAAGTTAACACTCATCCCTTACTTTTATAGATGCTCATTATTTTCTTACTCTGATCTTTGGTCGATGTGGAACTTGAAAGACTAGAGTAAAAAAGTGAGTCACTTGGTATATCTCCAAGTCTCACATTGACCAAAAATTAGAGTAAAAAAGTGATGAGCATCTATAAAATTAGAAGGTGAGTGTTAAATTATAATAAAGGCCTATTAGCTTTAAGTAGGTCTGTTGACTTATTTCAAGGTTTAGGCTTGTTAGCCTATGTAAAAGACATATTGACTTATTTAAAGGTAAGTATGTTAGTTTATGTAAGGCATGTTAACCTATTTAAAGGTAAGTCTGTTAGCCTATGTGAAGGTCTGTTGGCCTATTTAAAAGTAGGTCTGTTAGCCTATTTAAATACCTCATTGCAAAGTAGGCCGTTAAATAGACTTTCAGGTCAGGCCAAACTTTTAAACAGGTCAAATCAGGCCTTAAAATTTGGCCTATTACAGGCTCACAGGTCAGGCTCAGGCCTTATAATTGGGATACAGGTCAGGTCTGTTTAAACCAAAGTCTGACCTGTTTCCACCCCTACGACTGTGCCGAACCCGGAGTGTTGGATTTTCAATCCTGATGCTGGCTGTTCTCCATGATCCCTGACTAATAATTTTATGAATTCTCAGACATGATCTCTGTTAATTGTAAAAGCCTAAGGCTATGTTGCATTAGTGGGATTGAGTAGAATGGAATAAAATGAGATGGGATGGAAATAAGTTCTATTGTTTGATTATGTTAAAAAATAGTAGACTGGGATGGAAGTTGGTGGGATGGATTCCATCTCATTTCACCACAAACTATTTTTTTTTTCCCCCAATTTGGAGATATGGGATGGAATCATTTCTTCTATTATAATTATAATTAAAATTTTATTACATTAATCTTATATTCTAAAATTAGTGTATTTGTAATAAGGGTAATTTAAAAAAAATAAAGTTATAACCCTTATCATTTCATCTACTTTTTAAATAATGGAATGATAATTTTACTTTATTTTATTTTAAAATATTTAAACAATAAAATAATATTTTTATCCTATTTTATTTTATTTCATCTTATTTCATCACATCTTATCTCATTTTATTTTATTCTATTAATTACTAAATATTCAAAGATGACCTAAAAGGTGAGAGGGGGAAATGCCGTCAATCCATAATACTGAGACACGAGTCTCATCATTCTCGGCTCCTCAATCCTCTTTTTCATCAATGTCATCATGTCCTCAACATGATATTCAGCTTTTATCCTAGTCTGTACTTTTAAGGAAAATGCACGTACTTGCGAGGATATTGGTGAGGACAATGTGTCAAGAAAAAAATAAAAAGCAAAGTCAGTGTAGAAAATAAACTGCATAAGGAAATGCCGAGGAGGAGACAATGCATATTATCATTGAACGTTTGAACTTTTAAGTAATCTCATTATGCCATTTGGAAATCATAATATGTTGTGAGCCAATTATAATCTCAACAAAATAAAACCTGAATATCACTGTCAGGTAAGCTGTATTAGAGATAAGAAAGCATTCATAGTTTTCACCTAATATGAAAAATTTCTCTACATTCTCACTCACAGTAAATATTTTCACTGCTTAATACGATGGAAAAGAATAATCCCCAACCTATGACATAAAGTATTTTCTATGGCCAATTGTTCACAAAGCTTCTTGAACCCAAAATTGTTACTATATAAACTAATATATAAACTAATGTTTTAAAAATTAAACCAAAGTAGCTAGTTATATCAGTTGAACCATGAATCTTCTATGTTTTTTATTCAAGCATTTTTTGGTTGAACTAATTAAATCATGACCCAGAGGTATTGCCGGTTCAGTCTCTGATTCGGTATAAATTCAGTTCTTTATGTTAGCCAATACTCCTGCTTAGCTCACTATTTAAGACTTATTGAGATCGCATACCGACTATGTGCCAGTATGAAATACGAGATATATTATCATTCCTAAAACAGAGCTAGCACAGGGCGTCCACCACCTGCCCTTACCCCAGCCAACCAAAACCAAAGGGGAAAAAAAAGGAGGAGAAATTCCTCAAAAGTCAAGCTTTGCTAAGCTAGAAGAGGGAAATTGATTAATAACAAGTGGTTAATCGAGTCATACAATTTATTAATCTTCAATCAGTTACATGACCTGATTCACTAATTGCATTTACTAGTCCATCCGAGCCCAACATTTCAAGAATTCTCCCCAGAAAAAATAATTCAAGCAAGTACATCATCTGATCGATATGTTCTATATTCATATCTCACTTCGGTGTGTATGGAAAGCCATTTCTAAATATGAGTGGCTATGAAAAGCCAATAACAAATCTGAGGAAGAAAATTGTTTCAAGTGGATGAAGCAACAGAACTACAGAAGAAAAGAAAGAAGCCATCAACAACTATACAATTTCGGTGAAACAATAGTTCACTTCTATAGTTTTATTCCTTTAAAAGAGATCACTTGATTGGTGCAAGAATGGTGTACAACAAAAGAAATGTAACAATCAAAATTGCTCCCACTAGAGTGAAAGTGGGACTAGTCCAGAACATGAGGTTTGATCTCTCTGTTCTCTTGATAGGATCAACCTCCTCAGAAAGTGGGAAGTCTGAACGCCTAGGATTCCAGTTCACATACTTGTCAGGAGAAAACTGAGAGAATAGTGTTTTCCTCCCTTTCTTCTTGAAGTTTGACCATGCCTTGTCCCAGTCTGTTGAAGATTTATCGCCTGACACATTTTACGACCAATTATGGTAAGTCCTCATGAGTTTTACACTTCGTTTGGAATGGGTGAAAATGGAGGGATTACTTCTGGAAGGAATGAAAATTAAGAGTAAGAGTTATATTGAGTGTTCGGGACACAAAGGGGAATATGGGAGGAAACAAAATGAGAAAAAAGATGGAGAGAAACACAGTTATCCTTCTTAAAATGTCACCCCCGATAAAAATGAAAAAAACTTGGCTCCAATCAGGGTTAAAGCTATCTCCTTCCAATCCTCTAAATTTGTTATTATGTGTCTATTTTATTATTCATTCATATTATTTAATTGAATTAATAAACATATAACAATAAATTAAAAGAGTTAAAGAGAGATAATTCTAACCTAGTTAGAGCCAAGTTTTATCCAATAAAAATTAGTTATGGATGAATACATAATTTGTAAGTGTCTCTCCATTTTCTTTTACCTTCTGTATCTTAACATTCAAAGAAAACTATCTTCTACTTCCTCATTTTCATTCTTCCTATTTTATTTCCTCCCACATTTTATTTTCCAAAAAAATAGGGGCTAGACTCCACTTCAAGACCATCCTACATAGATATAATATAAGCAAAAGCCACTAAAACAGAGGAGTTAAAAGCTTAATCCATAAACTGTTTGCATCTGGATAGATACCAAATGATATTGCAAAAATTAACACTTTACATTTACCTTTCTTCAGAATAATAGATATACTGAATTATAAAAAATAAAAAAATGTGACACATGGGTCTCTCATTAATTTCGATCACGTGTCTACAGTTCTACATATGATAAATGACCATGATAACAATTATACGAGTGAATCAAAATATTATAATATCTCCAAGGTACAGGCGATATCTAAGGTGAATTGTAAAATATTTATTGAATGTCAATTCTACAAAAACTGTTTGACAAACTCATCTGAATTATGTACCCATGGTGGCATAAAAATTCCTCCAAGGTATGCCATTTCCCAAAATACTATGAATGGTACTTTTAGCAATTTTGGATAGAACCCATATTCCATTTTATGGGGACCGTATGCACGGATGCACCGGCCAAGAGGGAGGTAATCCGATCCGTGAAATGAGAAATCAACTCCAAAATCAACATTAAATAAATTCATAAGAAAACATATAGCCCATAACATAAGAAGAAGTATGCCAAATTAACAAGAATGGTAATTGTAGAGCAATACCCTTGTTGTTATCACCGTTTCGTTGAGATTCCTTGAAGTCCCTTTTGGAACAGACAATTTTAAAAGGGAAATAAGATGAGAAAGAGAAGGAGGAAGACGATGATGAGGTTTGGTATCGTGAAGAGATGCGATGCGATTTTAAACTTGGTATTGGAAGCTGAATATTAATATTCATTTGCAGTTGCATCATTCTATCGAAGATTCTAATTGCTAGCCTGCTTTGCTTTTCTGGAACAAAAGCTTATCATCCCTCCCTTATCCTTTGCCTCTTAATGCGGATCTCAAGTCTCACCACCTCATCACACGTGTCTCTCGTTCTATGCCTGAAGGTCCACACTACAATCATCACACATGAATTTGTAAGGGGAGATTAATTTTTTAAAATATTTAAATAAGGATTTATGTTATTTTTAAACACATAAATTTCATAATTAAATTTAAAATAATATATTTAATGAACTCGAATCATTACTATTAAGACCAGCACACTTTTTTAGTCTAATGAATTTGTAATGTTACACTAATGACAAGTCTAATGAGCAATTTAATATTTCTTGTTCTTGTTTAATCATGAACAATTTAATATTTCAATGAATGATATTACTTATTAGTATTTTTTATTTTTTTGGTGATATACATAGGGGACAAATCCCTAAGCAGGAACACGAGGAGGGAGAAAAACCCCCTTACATCATCAAGCAAAATACTCCTAGAGAAAATATTAGGTTAAAATTCAAAAAAAAATTCTCCTTCTACTATAAGTAAGTGCAAAAAAATCATACACTTTAAAATTTACTAATACAACTTTCTGAATTTACGAAATTATGTATATTAATTTTTTGTAAGCGGTTCTTTTACATATGCACATATATATAGGGAAATCTACCAATGTGTCATAAATATCAAATTTATTTATCAAATTATCATCTTTTTAAAATTATTTATCAAAATGTCATCATTTTTATCACGCTGAACTATTTTATTAATTACTGATCCACGTGGGATGCGCCAATGGTTCTGGCGCATCCAACGCCAAAACCATTGGCGCATCCAACGCCAAAACCATTGGCGCATCCCACATGGACCAGTGTCAATGTTTAACATATCAATATCACATGACCGTGTCTACCAAAAAATTACATCTTTTCATGCTGAAAATGTTGTGTAGTGTTGTCATTTGGTCGTATGAGCCTAGTGGATATGAAAAATAAACTGTTTTACCATCAAAACTGATACAAATGCGTCTATTATTAATTATGTAAAGTCTTCACCCAAGTAAATGAAAGGTCAAGTCCAGCTTGAGAAAATTGTTTCAATGAAATAATGAAACTAAATGTTGCAAATTAAATCTAATTATGAGCAACCATTAGCACTGTTAGCGTATTACAATCAATCAATTTGTACACTTAGGATTGATTTTAAAAATCGAAGTTGATCACACTCTTAATGTCATGACCAGTTCATTGGCAAGAATATAATCCTATAGAACCTAACAAATTCAATTAACCTTAATAGTTCAATCGTTCTGATTCTATGAAAAATTCGACAGAATTTCTCCTAAAAATTAGACGTTCTCAAAAGTATATCATCCTGTATAATGAGACATTTATATATATATATATATATATATATATATATATATATATATATATATATATATATATATATATTATAAAGTGCATTTATACATCCATACAATCATCCCAGTCTAAGAAAATGTAATAAAAGAATAAGAAATCCATACATGAAGTACAATGACTACATTAATGAGAAGGACCAGGATCAGAATGTGGTGGTCTCGTGAGGGGGATCGGAAGAAGGTCCCATTTGTGAGGGGTGAGTGGAGGATATGGTGGGTAACTCATATATGGTGGATATGAAAAAGACGGTGTCGGGGTAAAAGTCAAAGGATATGGTGGATAAGTGTAAGCGGTGGTGGGTATGTTGTAGATGGTGGATAAGTTTGGATATGGTGGGCAAGATAGAGGTGGTGGGCGAGATGATGGATAAGTAGCGAGAACCGGACGGGGTGAGTCCTAGGCACACCCGAAGAATCGAGTCCTCTCGAAGGTCGTGTCGAGATCGAGTACTCACTAACCCTCTCCTTCTACGGCGCAGTCTCTGCTCATCGGATATATCGGACGGTCCTAGGATGTCATCTGCAGGAAGAGTTGGACGAAACTGAGATAAGGTAATGCGATCATGCTCCCTCACTGAAGCTAATATGTCCTCCATGGACTGTAAAAGGCTAGCCGTACTAAAGCCCGAACTAGGGTTCCTAGTCGAAGCATGGGCGTTCTCCGCAATATCAGCCTAACAAACAGATCTCAATATGTCATTGTCAATATAAAATACATTTAGCAAATAGTATAACATATTGATAAAAAACTAACCACGGATCCAATAGAAGCACCAGTACGAGAAATCCAACGTCTGGTAATTCTTCTGTACCAGCGCATGTACTCAGAATGCGCTGTGAGGGAAGCTCCCACTGGCCGTCCAGTAACACATCTTTCCCTCCGACTGTCCCAGATGGTTATGTGTGGTAGGTGTGTAACTCGCAAATCCTCGTCATGTCGTCTGGCTAAAGTAATCGAGTGCAACTCATCAGATTTGTGTGCTCTCCGCAGTATTGGTTGGTCCAGACCAAACTGACGCATCACCCTATCTGACTGGTGCCACTCAACAATATGAAAAAAGATGAGCGGAACCACTGCCAATATAATGTCTCTACTAGGGACATAAAAAACTAGTAGTGAAACCAAAATCTCATCCATATAAGGTTGCCATGTTATCTGCAAAATGATGTGTTCAAAACATTAGAAAGCAAGTGAAAATAACATGCATAAATCAATGTAAAAAAATATTGACCTCATCACTCTTCAACTGATCAAAGAATCGGCGATAGTACGAAAGCACCCCTGTTGGGGTTTCATTCAACACCTTGTGTTTATGCCACCTATTTAAATGTCAGAGTAATATGATGTCAAAACAAGTATTGCATATAACAAACTAATATAAATAAAAGATATTTTGAGAAACTTACTGAAATCCCAGTGGACGTTGGTGACCACGATCACGGCAAGATAGGCAAACAAGGACAGATCGGTATCATCTACAAGTGCAGGGACCAGGGGTGGAAATCTATGCCAAACCCAGAACTGCAACAAAATGCAAGCACCTCCAATCTCGTGCACGCTGTGGTTTGTGACCTTGCACAGCTCTCTGTACAAGTACGCCAAGACCGCAGATCCCCAACTGCAATATCCAGTAGCCTCAAAGTCTTCCAAGAGTGGAAAGAACATCATATGCACGTATCTACTAGAATGGTCAGGAAATAGCAATCCCCCGATCAACCGAAGTATATATGCTCGTGTACAGTGCATCACATAAGCAGCTTCATCGGCCTCAGTCAGTCGTCTACTGAATGCACTCTAAAGCCATGACATATCGATACGTCCACCCGATACGTGTGACTCAGGCGACTGCGAACCTAACAAGTCCTCACATAGCTGCATCCAATCTCCACATGATGTACGACCAGTAATGGCATCGCCGTCAATAGGAAGTCCTGAGATAATGGCTACGTCCTCCAATGTGATGGTGCACTCTCCAGTCGGCATATGAAATGTGTGTGTCTCAGGACGCCATCTCTCAACCAACGTCGTAATCAATGAGTGATCGATGGTGCAATATCCCATGTGGCCAACCCCCACGAAACCAACCTGATGTAGATATGGGAGCATCCGCTCATCTGGGTCCATATGTCAGAATTTATGAGCACGTCTAACACGTAGATGACGATCAGGTTGGCCTTGCCATATATGCTGTGAAACATGAAACTCCTGCAACTCCAATACTGAAGGGTCCTCTGGGCCTGGGCACAAGTGGAATGCCATGTCTACAATTGTAGATAGCAACAATAGATAAGTCTTCAAATAATAAGACATACTATAAAATGAATATACATAATAAACATGAGTGTATTAAACATAAAAGCAGACATAATCAAGTCTCAATTACACACTGATATTAAACAAACATAATCAAATCTGTGTCGATTAACAAAGTAGATGGTTCGTCAAACATAATCAAATGTAAACAAACATAATCAAGTCTCAATTACACACTGATAGTCATCAAATGTTACACTAATTATGAAATTATGTCCTAATCAAGTAGATGACCTGTCTTGGTCATTCCTCAAGGAAGTCAATCCACCACGATGACAACTACGAGAGTTATGTCCAGATTCACCACATTTTTTACATCTTTGTCCCAGTCCGAGCTCACGCCAATCCATCTCATTTCTAAGTCGAGTTGATTTCGATCGACCTTTAGATCTAAGCAATTGACGATCAGGTACCAATGTAATCGCCGGAGCTGGTGGTCATCATGGTTCATCCTTAATGACTCCCCAATCAATCTCATAAGCCTTGTACAAAGTATGCATTCTGTAAACACTATGCACATATCGAAAAGCGTCAAGTGTCCTAGAAGAACATGCAACTATTGCATGAGAGCAAGGGAAATGCAACACTTGAAACAGGCCACAGTCACACGTGCGTTCATCAAGGTTTACAGAATATTTAACTCCACCTTGCTGTGTTATAGGGTTGAATGCCTCTTCGACCAAAAATCTGGTAGAATGTATATCAAATCGACGGACTTGATGAGAGCTTGCCTTGAGCACGTTGACATTCCAGCTCTTCATAAAATCATCAGTCCAATTAGCCCTATCAATAACTCTCTCGTTTGCCTCATCCTTTCGATTAACAAAGTACTCTACCAATTTATAATATGTCATCTGAACCAGTGTGGTTATTGGTAGGTTTCTGCCACCTTTCAACACTCCATTCATGCACTCAGACAAGTTCGTTGTCATATGACCAAACCTGTGGCCACCATCATATGCTAAACTCCATTGTTGTTTTGGAATCGAATTAATCCAATGTGCCATTTGGGGAGTAGCGGTCAACTTTTCCAACCTAGCCTCAAATTTGTATGCAATTGGTTCATACCCTGTGTATAGAATATTGAATGAGTTAATATTAACAACAAATCTTGTAGTATGATAAGTAGTACCCTAAACACATAAGAATGCAAGAAATGTTTAATTACCTGTGTTAATCAAATATTTCTTTAGGGCCAGATTGCGGAAGGCGCTGTTAAAGTTACTAGCAATATGTCGAATACAAAAGACATGTTGCGCATGCGGTGGCTACCATCCCAGCTGTGGGTTCGCCACTGACTGTATGATGCCTTGATGTTGATCAGATATCAAACACAAGTCTTGTTGTTATGTGACATGTTTTCGAATCAAGGCTAAGAACCAACTCCAAGCATCCTTTGTTTCTCTTTCAACAATGGCAAATGCAATTGGCAAAGGTTTTCTATCGCCATCTTGAGTTGTTGCAATCAATAGTTTATGACGATATTTACCATACAAATGAGTGCCGTCAATCTGAATAATGGGCTTGCAGTATTGGAATCCAACAACACATGGTTTGAATGTCCAAAATAAGTGATGCAATACAAGTTTTGAACGGTCAACTCTATTGCGCTCGACATAATCAACAGTTTGTATCTCCACCACTGTGCCTGGCATATCTCTTTGCATGGCAAGTATCCACCTAGGCAACACAACATAAGATTTATCTCAGTCTCCAAATACCTTCACAATGACAATTTGTTTTGCCTTCCAAGCTTTCCGATAAGACACATCATATCCAAATTAACATCGAACCCTTTCAATAATCATGCATACAGGTAAATCAGGTTTTTGCTTAACCATCTCCAGAATGCAAGAACATATCATAACAGAATCTAACTTCTGATGATCTTGTGACAGAGCAGGGTTGACACAAGTGTGAGGTCCATCGTATTTTTTAATTTCCCACATGTTTGATTTCTTGCCTTGAATGGCCCTGAGCCTCCACATACAACCATCAGCACATCTTGGACACTTAACAATTAGTCGCTGTGTATCAGAATCTTCAACTTTATAATTCTGATGTCTAATAATCAAATAATGTTTTAAGGTCAACTTGACAACATCTTTAGAGGAAAATTGCAATCCAACATAAAATTCTTCATCTGGACTCCAAATACCACGAGAATCTAATTCATGCAAATTACCAGGTGTATTCAACGCATCCCAATTGATTTCAGAAAATCGAGGGCATGGAGGCACAAATGTAGATTCAGGAGCAACTACCAATGGAGGAGCAAGTTGTTGTATATTTACATCAGGGTCAGATTGATCTTCTTCTAAGTCAATGTCTATATCTTCACCCTCAGGCATCTCTCCTTCATCATCACTTGTGTCAGATAATGCATCTGTCATAAGCGGGTTATCGGACTCGAAATCCAACCTAAATGAGCTCCCTTCAGGCATTGCAGATGTACCAACTTCTTGAGATTGTACTAGGACAGGAGCATGTGTCATAAAGAATTGAGTATTGATAGGGTATAATGATTCAACAAGATTAGAAGGACTAGCTTGTAACCCTGTTTCAGAAGGACCTGCAACATACTCATTGTGCTCACTCGTTTCTGTCTCCACATATAACTCTATAGAAGTTAAGTTAGCATATTGATCAAAGCAATCAATCATGCAACCAACGTCTTCATCATCTTCTAATGGAAGACCTATCCATTTTAGTACATTGCTCCATTGTGGAAATCTTTACACAATACTGGACACAACTTGATTTTCTTGGAGCTTTAATTTTAAATGAATTCTCCTTTTCAGAAGCTCAAAAGTCGTATCACGTTGAATCATTATAGACTTAGGACGAGGACCTTCAAACATTAAACCCTCTTCACCTTCGTACATTCTCCCATTGTAGTAAATGAGAACAACAAGGTATTTGGTCATCTTAAACTTCTGAATAATAACAACACAACATAGATGAAATCAATTAACACATTTGACAACTGAAACAAATATGTTTTATACCCAACTGATTTCAATCTCAATAAATCAACAATTTAAATCAATTCAAAATAATAAATAAAATTACAAAACTCAACTAATAATCAAATTGTTATTTTTTGTACGAACAAATTTCAAAAACGTATTAGCTAACAAAACAACAAACATACAGGAAATAACAATAATCAATAATCCTACAAATAAACTACATATACAACACACAATAAATATACAAACTTAAAAATAAACACAATAATATATATTTTCAGCAAACAAAATAAGTGACAGGGTAAAAATACTTACATATATGTGTGAGCAGAAGTTATAGCCAAAGGAAAGTTTCAAAGAGTTTAGAGAGATAAAATTTTTAGAGAGAAGGTAAAAATTTGAGAAATGAAAGAAGTGGTCGTGAAAGGGAGAGGGGAGGGGGGTATTGGCGTGTGGCTTGATGCGCCAACACGCCTGGCGCATCCACGTGGGATGCGCCAACATGCCTGGCACATCCACGTGGGATGCGTCAACACGCTTGGCACATACACGTTGGATACACCAGGCGTGTTGGCACATCCCACGTAGCTCCCTAAAGTATAAAATAATCTAACGTGACAAAAATAATGACATTTTGATAAATAGTTTCAAAATCATGGTAATTTAGTAAATAAGTTTCTGGAAAAGGGCATTTTGGTCAAAAAGCCTATTTATATATACTAATATATATGTATTGGTGAGTATAGGCACATGGATAGTGGGTTTTAAACATATGAAGATTTTTTGTACATAATTTATAGTTAGAGGTCTAGTATAGGCAATTGCTAATGAAGGCAGTTAGTTTATCCCATAAAATCGTGTTAAATCAACATTAAATGGAGAGTAAACATTCATTTTGATATCAGAAAGATGAAGTTGATATCAATTTAGTTTTTGAAAGTTAAGTGACATCAATTTGGTTTATAAAAGGTAAAAATTGACATCATATTAATCCTTTTGTCCGCTTAATTCTAAATATCATTCATAAGCATTCTACGTGAGCTGTTATCTGCGTAAGTAGACTGTTAACTCTAACTTAAATTCCATATATTGTTCATGAGGGTATGAATGTAGATCAGGATTGCTAAGTGAGTATGTGACAGAGTTGGGATTCGTATAAAGAAAAAAAATAAGAGACTCCATGTGTCATCATATGCATTATGATATTGTTTAGGAAAAATGATAGAATTTACCCAGCCATGTATGATGCTTCTTTGTGTAAATTTGTTTACATAAACAGATATGACTTAATAGTGGGACTAATTTAGTTGGAAGAATCATCTCTCAAGGACTATAGGCTCAATTTAAATCTTTCGATTGCTAATGTGACATAATATCAATCTTTTGGAGAATAAATTAATGATTTACAATTTTTTTATTACAACTATACGAGTTTGTCAATCTGTATTTTTTTTTATTTGTAATTTCAATCTCTTTGTAATTGTTTATTTCTTTAGAAGTTATTAAAAATTTAATCATAGAATGGTTTTTAAGTTATAACTACTTTAAAGATGAGTAATTTAAAGTAGAAGATGTTTCTATTTTATGGAAAAATAATGGTTTTAACTGTTTAGCCCTCTCTTTTATTTAGGAGATGAAAGGTGAAAAATTATGTTTAAATTGTTTTGAATGACAATTTTGATAAAATAAATTTAGAGATTCCCATTATAAATAGTATAGATAAGTGGTATAGATTTAAAAACCATAAAGATACTTCCCAGCCCATGTATGTACCGTCATTCTGCAGCAAACGGCAGGCAAACCCAAAGTAATCAGGCTGCTCACGTCGTAATATGGCTAGATATCAAAAATTTGAGTAGGAAGTTGGTTAAACAGAAAATGAAAAGTTCTATTATTAGGTTGGGACTTTCTTATTTGCACGTCTAAATAGTAACACTTTTTTGACATTTTTTTTAAAATATGAAAAGAAAAAATAGTGTTAGAATGCATATTTTATATTTTTAAGATATTAACTATATTTATCTTTTATTTAATAATTTGTTTATTAAATAAAAAAATTTATTAAAGGATATAACAAAAATTATAATATCATTATAGTATAATTCTACTGTAATTTTTTTAAAGATATAATATTCATTTAATATTTTATTAGTTATTAATTTTTTTAAATTAAACTTTTATTATAAATTTAATATTCAAATACTTAACAAACTCACCTTAAATATCCTTTTACCAAAGTACCATAAATATTTACTATTATTGTATTAAGTTGTTACCCATAATTAATCAAAAAGTTGTTACCCAAAATGCCAAGTAAAGTCTTTACCCATTAATATAATATAATAAATAAAATTATTAACAATCGCAAGATTCACAAGGACCATTAACTAAACCAAAATCAATCAAGAATGTTAATAATATATTTTTTAAAATATTTTATTTAACACTTATTTTATTATTAAATTATTATATATATTTAGAATAATTATTAAAAAATAAAAACACATAATTTTAATCAATAATAAAATAAATATTAAAAAAATTATCTGAAAAATTATGCTACTACCATTTACAATCATTTAGTATACTTTTGCCACGCCTACTACCGAACCTGATGAAAGACAGGCACCGGCACATGACACCCAACAGACACGTAGGCCTTGTGGTTCCGCCTGTACGCTCTAGTGGACCGTACACACGCCCACGTGCCAAGCCAATCGTCAAACTTTCATGGTCATGGGACCCACCCACTACTTGTTTCCCATCACTCTCATTTCTTCGTGTACACAAAACATCGCGCCCCCTAAATGGCGCATGTTTACATTGCATTATCAGCTCTGATATTTTTATAATAAATAATACATATATATTTTTTATATCTTATTTAATATTATTTATTATATTTATTTTTTTTATTATTATTTTTAATTATACATCTTTAAAAAAATATATACAATACTAATATTTCTAAAAAAATATAAAATCATCTTTTTTTTCACTACATTGTTAATGCACACGTTATCATATCATTATTTATATAACATTTATATTTTTATATTAAATAATATATACATTTATTTTTATATTCTATTTAATATAATTCATTATATATATTTTTTTTCATTTTTTTTTTACTCAATAATATCTCTTAAAAATAGTATAAACAATACTTATACTTCTTTTTAAAATATAAAATAATCATTTTTATTATTTATAAAACCCAAGGAATTGGCATAATAGGAGAGATGGGTGCATAAGTTCATAATTATATGCTTAGATTTTACTTATGTTATTTTTTAATTAAATTATAAAGAATATTTTTATAATTTTTTAGTATTTTTTAATCTCAATTTGGATAATTTACGTTTGATCATGTTAGAAAAATAAATAAATTAAAATATGTACAAATTGATCTTGTCATATCCTTATAAATTTTCTTAGTATCTCTTAATTATGACATAGTATTAGAGAGATAAATTAATCAAATTACGCTCAAATTAACTTGGACATTACATAATCATAATAATAATAAAAATCATTAATTTTAGGCTCGAGACCTTTGATCCGGTGGAGTAACATTTTTTTTTCTTATATCAATACCAAAAATAAAATAAAAGATTGTAAGAAAATAGTGTTATATTAAATGACCTTTTATCTTATATTAGAAAAAAAGGTATTTCTGTTAATAAATTTATTCTAATTTCTGTCTTGTAAAAGCAATTGATTGTTCACCAACATAAATGAATAACATATTTCGTTTAAACACATTCATTCACTAATTAACTCTTAAGTTTTATTCAATTTTTTTTTTCAATATTGAGATCAATACGGCCAAATTTATATTTATAGTTATAAGTGGATCAACAAGGAAGTGGGTTAGGTTAAGGTGTATGCATTATGTGTACGTGTGTGTGTGGCGTAAAGGAACCACGCACGGGAATATTGTGTTTGTTTGTGTGCTGATATGAGACCGAACACAAGACGATGAAATGGGCGTGGGTGGTGAAAACTGGAAAGTTGGGTTTGTGGCAGTGACCCAACAATTGTGTACCGCATATATAAATATACTCACATAGCCCGCCAATCCTACTTCCTGTCTTTCTCTCTCCTCTGTTTCTCTCTCTCATCACAGTCTATGTGGTTTGTAGCAGAACAGAACAGGAACTCAAACACTTCAAATTCTCAATCAATGGCACCTTCAACTCCCATTGATGGCTCTGGCAAGAAGGTGAGAAAGCCCTATACCATTACCAAGTCTAGGGAGAGCTGGTCTGAAGAAGAGCATGACAAGTTTCTCGAAGCTCTTCAATTGTGAGTTCATATCCAAATCCATATGCTTCTTCACTCAACAAATGTTCTTTTTTAAGAATCACTTTTATCCTTTTACTTGCATATGTATGAATTTTTCTAACTCTTCGATGTTCAGTTCTTACTTTTTTTAGCCTACTTCAGATGAAGTGTCTCTGCTTTAAATGTTTGTGTGAAGTCTTCAGAAATTTCTGCAATTTAATTACTGACATGTTTGTGGATTACTCAGATTTGACAGAGATTGGAAGAAAATTGAAGACTTTATAGGTTCAAAAACAGTTATTCAGGTTAGGAAACTGCTTTTCAGCTATGTGTCTTTATTTTATTTTCATTTATGTATTTTTTTTTTGTTGGTACAACTTTTCATTTATGTCTTCTATTCTGCCATTATTTATCTCTCACTCTGAATTTTCTTCAGATTCGAAGCCATGCCCAAAAATACTTCTTGAAAGTTCAAAAAAATGGGGCAATAGCACATGTGCCTCCTCCTCGTCCTAAGCGCAAAGCTGCTCATCCTTACCCACAAAAAGCATCAAAAAATGGTTTGCTTTTCTATTTGAGATGGTGATTTTCTGTTCTGTTCCTAACAGCACAACATGTGCATCCCTGACATGATATTTTATTATGGGTTGGCAGTTTTGGTGCCATTACCAGCATCCGTGGCTTATGTTTCTTCCACAAATACCCTTGCACTTGGTTATGCCACATGGGATGAAAATTCCATGCTCATGAACGCTGGATCCAACAAATTCATTCCTTGTCAGGATGAACTCACCAATCTAAATGGAAATGAAGGCATGCATACTTCTTTTGTTGTTATTGTTTTTTTATGCTAACAGTCTACACTCTACAGTGGCTGTACTAAATGGAACTTTCCACCACTTATTATGTTATATGACGTTACTGATTCAGCTGATATTGGATCAAAGGGGATAACACGGATTAGCAACAGCAGTCTTAGCGGTGTTGGGAACTCTACTAGAATGTTGCCGGTTACCGAGATGCCAAAGCAAGGGAAACAAGCTCCGGTGCTTCATGGTTATGATCTTATATGTATTGATTTTTGGTTTACGTTTGTATTCATAATGAAATTAGTAATTGGCGGTGATTGGCTCATTTTGACCAAATTTCACAGGTTTGCCAGATTTTGCTGAAGTTTACAGCTTCATTGGAAGTGTTTTTGATCCAGATACAGAAGGCCATACCCAGAAGCTGAAGGAAATGGATCCTATAAATATTGAAACTGTGAGTTCAATAAAGCTTATCAATATCATCATTCAATTAGACGACATGCAGTAACATAAGCAATTGCAGAGGTAAAACTTAGTTGTATCAGCTGTATAATCAGATAAGGATTGATTCACTTAAAAAAAAAATATTGCCATTTGTAAGAGTGAACAAAACTTACAGGATGCCTGGTAAATTTATCCTGGTTATAGATGATGAAAAACTCCCCACTTAGTGGGATAAGGCTAGGTTGTTGTTGTTAGATAGATAATAACAATTGTTTTTATGTGTTTGTGGTACCATAAAATGCTATAGCCTTTTGATAGAACTGGACCAGAAGATAGGAAGAAAGATAGCAATTTTATTGAAAGAAATCTCTCCTCTCTGTATCAGAAACAGAGGGAGACAGAATCAATAGGAAAGATTACAAGAAACTATCAAGAAATGGCAATCACCAACCCACAGTGAACACACTCACTCCAAGGACATTCGAGAGATCCTCACTCTCCCTAAACCTTCCTTTCCACTCAGAAACAGAAATAGTTTGCCCCATAGGACCCATCTCTATTTATAACTCCTCACATTTCCCCCTCTAACAGAATAACCCACTAACATTTATTGTAACGGACTAACCACCTAACAGTTATTGTAACAGAATAACTGCCCTCTTAATTAGAGGTTTGCTAACACCTTTCTTCTTAATTTTTATTCTACTGGAAGGTTGTGGCTCCTTTTGGTTCAGTGGCCAAAAAACACATTTTTCCAGAAAAAAAATAAACATAAATCCTGCGATCACATTTTTGAATGATTGTCTGTTAAAACTACATTTCAAAGGAAAAAGACTTGAGGATAGGAAAGTGGAGAGAATGGAGAGAATTAAAATCAACTAAAATCATTTCGAGTACAAGGGTCATGTGCATTCCCTCAGTAGATTGAGTTTAGATTCCTGATTAAGAACCTTGTTGCCAGCATTTATCAGTCTTGAATGGTTACTATCATTATAAGGCATGTTAAAAGTTTCCTGAAAATTGAAGTTGCCTTTCCTTGAGCTTTGCATGAACCAGGCAGGTTCTTAATGTCATCAGGTATAGCCATGTTCTCATTCATGAGAGTTGTGGGCAAATATAATCTTCCAAATTACATTATGTTACCAAGTGGCCTCAATACTCAAGAGGGGGGGTGAATTGAGTATTTAAAACAAGTTCGCAAATCTTTCACAAATCGTTTGATAAACAATTTTCGTTGAAGCTAATGAATGATTGGAGATAAATTGATGAATGAGATAAACACTTTTACTTATGAATGAGATATCCAAAGGAGACAATGTTCAAGCAATTCAATAAAACAGTAAATTAAATAAGAGAAGGGTTTAGAGAAAACAAACACAATCGTTTATCCTGGTTCGATCACCAATCCACTTGTGATCTACGTCCAGTCCCCAAGCAACAACTTGAGATTTTTCCACTATATCTTCAAGCTTCAATGGGTGCTTGAAAAACCGCTACAACCTTGAGCACTCAACACTATGGGATACCTCACCCAAAAGCTTGAGCCTCTATTTTCCAAGGGATACCTCACCCTTACAATGCTTGAGAGATACCTCACCCTCACTAAACAGATTGTACAAGTTTTGTATGGAAGAAACTCTCTCTAGAGTAAGTATTACAAATTGAAGAACTATGGTATTTGGATTCACACAAATTCAAGCTCAATAACAGAGGATTTTGTAGAAAAGATGAGAAGACTTGTTCAAAGCTCAATAGTCAATTTTTCAGAATGATATGTTCAGTTTTTCTAACCTACCAACGAAGCCCAACTTCCAAATATATAGGTAAGTGATATTAAATGCCGTTGAAGGTTGTTGAGAGCAATTAATGCTCAACAAAATAGTCGTTACGGGCTTCTCCCTGTTTTTCCAGAACTTAGGCTAACCGGTTAACCAAATATCCTAACCGGTTAGCAGCTCATTTAAGGCTTAAACAAAGTGTTCTGGTTTAATAGCTAACCGGTTAGGAGTAAGTCCTAATCGGTTAGGACCTCTCATTAATGAGTTCTTGGAAGGCTTCTAATCGGTTAGTCCTCCAATCTAATCGGTTAGGATATTACCAATGTGAGTTCGAGTTATAGAATAACCTTAGGCCATCTGCTTAATCGTTTAGGGCAACACGTTTTTGGCTTCGACTTTGTGAATAACCGGTTAGGTCTTCTACCTAATCGGTTAGGCCAACATGATTTTGGCTTCGACTTACGAATAACCGGTTAGGACATTTGCCTAATCGGTTAGGATAAAACAATTTTGGCTACTCTGGGAGTGAGACTAACCTAAGTTAGGTCTTTTACCTAATCGGTTAGGACAAATATAATTTGGCCTCTCGAGTTGTAAGATAACCGATTAGCTCCTTTGCCTAATCGGTTAGGCATGTGTTACGAACGAGGCAAAGCTTTGTTTGAACTAACTAACCGGTTAGGTACTCGGTCCTAATCGGTTAGGGGGCCTTGAAATTTCAGCTCCTAAGTTTATCAAGAGGTGGTAAGTTTCAAAAAACTTAGAACATTAGATTCAAAAGGAATTGTTGCATAATACCTTTTTGATCCTAATTGAAAAACCATTTTACAAAAACATTTTGAGGAAACCATTTGAGCTTGAGGTGAATCTCTAGAATACCTTTACATTAGATCTATAACCTATATGCTAAGCTTGAGTTCCTTGTGACTTGATCATTGTATTCCCATTGCTTCCTTGTTTGTCGACATCAAAACCATTTGCATCTTGTCCATGCAATCACATTCTCCCCTTTTTGATGATGACAAACACTTATTGAGAAAAAGTTAGTTCAAATGATAATTGGAATTCATAAGGGAATTTGGAGACTTACTCCCCTCTTTTGTTCAAGAGGTGTTTAAATCAGAGATGCAAAGCTCCCCTTTGTTTTGGAATTCCAGGACCATTAATTAACATACAACTCACAAATTCATTATCATTACATATCCACATGTAGTTAACATACAACTCACAAATTCATTATCATTACATATCCACATTAAGTTACTCTTCTCAATAAATAGAAAGACCTTTATCCTTCTCCCCCTTTTGGCATAATCAAAAAGAATTTCAATAACCTAGGGTATTCAAAAACAGGCATGCAACTCATAACATATTATATGATAAGCAAAGAGTCAAGGATTCATAACAAGAGCACAAATTCAATAATCCAGAGACTCATAAGCAGTCACAAAACATATTACCAAGTATACCAAAATTATATGTCCAAACTTCATAACAGGAGTCAAAGTTTATTATCAGGATTATCAAAATAAGCCAAAGATAACCAGTCATTAGTCATGCTAGGTAATTTTCCCAAAATATCCAAAATAAGATAGTTAAGCACAGATCAAAAAAAAAAAAAGTTCAGAGGCTATGAGTGCAAGCAGCACAATCATGCTAAACAGAGAGTCCATGCCTAAGCCCCTGGGTCCTCGGGTGCTTTGAAAGCACGCCGAGCCTATCCAAGCGGTCCTCCATGGCACTCAACCGATCAAAGATGACCGAGTTGCTATGCTCGTGGTAGGTGCGCGGATCCGCGATGGCCGCAAGAATGCGAGCTTCACTAGTGGATTCGAGACGCTTCCCATTTCTCGGTGCCTCCTCCATAGGGACATCAGCGTTTGAACCGGAATTTCTTCCGTAGCGCTCCTCCCACTCGTGCTTGGCCATAAGTCCATTCACCATTGACCTTCTTCATGTGCATTCTATTAAGAGATGCTAGACCAAATTTATGAGGGCCGGCAGTGTTTACAATGCCATCATCCAACAGGGGAACCTTGTGATGGTCTAGGATTCGAGCAACCAGAAGTGCATACGGAAGATCCATAACTGCCTTGTTTTTGGCTTTCAGTATAGTGTGTATGATTTAGAAAGGCCAGTTGATCTTGATGCGTTCCTTGAGCAACCACATCAGGAAAATGTCTTCCTCTTCAACTAGGGCATAATTACTTGCCCTTGGTGCAAGAATATGAGTAACGACGAAATGAAGAAGACGATCATGTATCTTCAGGAGCCCGGTAGTGAAAGTTCCTTTTGGCATTGGAACTCCAGGCTGAATCATGCCCATTGCAGCATCATCTCTCTTATAATTTTCCCACTTACCATGGTTTTCCAGTCTGAGCTTTTCACCGGAGTGGGGAAGATCAAACAAAGGCACCCACTCACTAGGATTCACCACAATCTTATGCTTCTTAATTTCAGAAATTAAAGATCCACCTTTAATTGATAAATTGCAGAAGAACACTTTAGTGGGTTCAAGATAGAAATACCCTGGATTTGTGGTGACGAGGTTCTCAACCCATGGAATTCAAGCAGTTCAGTGAAGAGGAGTGAAGCCTTCTTGGATGAAGAACTCCCAGTCCATCCATTTTGGTGGATGAGACGCCTTGCATGGAATTCCAATTGGTACTTCTTCATCCGAGCAGATCGGTGAAGTACCTCCCAAGATTCGAGCAACCGAGAAGTCCGGGTCCGTGTCGGTGGGGTTTGTCTCCTTGGGGACATTGGGGTTTTTGGTACGTGTTCTTTTGGGGAATGAGGAGCTGCTGGCCATGGTGGAGATGGAGGCTTAGGATACGGTGGTGGAGAGAGAGAGAGAGAGAGGAGATTGAAATGGAGGTTTAATGGAAGAATGATGATGGGAGATGATGGAATGTGAGAGAAATGGGGTTGAAAGACCGAATTTGGGGTGGATTAATGGTGAGGGATGAAGGTGAGGGAATGGGCGTGAGAGAACTTGAGAGGTTGAGGATGAAAATGGAAGTGGAGGGGGCGTGAATGGAGGGAACACGCCGCCGGGAGAGGCCTTTTAATTGGTGTGCCTAACCTGTTAGGGATTGTGGTAACCGGTTAGGGATATTAGGAAATAGCACCGAGATGTCCAATAACCTAAGTTAGGATTGGTGGCTAACCTAAGTAGTGTGCTAAGTCGAACGTCCGATAGGTTCCCAAATACAGGGTAACCTGGTTAGAGCTATATCTAACCGATTATTTGGTCATGACAGAGTCCCTCAATATTCCAAACACTTCCAAGTCCCATACGAAAACATATTATTCTTCTTTTGCTTGATCATTGCACTGATAGCATTATAATAAACTCATGAGAGTAATCCTTGACATGTATCAGTAGGAGCAATTCTTACTTCACTTCTGGTATTCCAAATCACTTGAGGTTCATTTTGGCTTGAGTCCATTCTTCATTTAGAAACAAAATCTTCCCAATATTAATAGGAACCTTGAGCTTTCAAATTTTGGGGGACTTAAGCATGAACTCAGCTCCTGCAAAACAACATAAGGGGACACTCCGACGCTCAAGTCAGTATTGGATTCAAGAAAAAAAAAATTCAGAGATTATGCAGCATTGTGACATAATTATGCAAAAAATCACAAGTTTATGCATTTGTTTTAGGATTATGCAGCAAATATTTAATTTATGCATGATTGATCCAATATACCAAGTTTATTTCTAATGTAGAAAAATGCTTCTTTTGCTAGGGGTTTGGTGAAAATATCAGCTAGTTGCTTAGTTGCTTAGTTGTTTCAACAAATTCAAGTATGCAATCACCCTTTTGAACATGATCTCTAATGAAATGATTGTCTTATTTCAATATGTTTAGTCCTAGAATGCAAAATGGGATTTTTTGACAAGTTAATTGCACTAGTATTATCACATCTTATGGGAATATGATCAAGCTCAAGACCATAGTCCAAGAGTTGTTGTTTCATCCAAAGGACTTGAGAACAACAACTCCCAGCTGCAACATATTCAGCTTCAGCTGTAGACAATGCCACACTATTTTGTTTCTTGCTATGCCAAGAAACTAGTGAACTTCCAAGCAAGTGGCATGTCCCACTAGTGTCTTTCGATCCATTTTGCATCCAAAAAATCGAGAATCGAGTACCCAATAAGACTACATGAGGCACCCATAGGGTACCACAAACCCATTTGTGATGTGCCTATTAGATATTTCATTATTCTCTTAACAAAGACTTAGGTGTGATTCCTTAGGATTAGCTTGATATCTTGCACACATGCATACACTAAACATTATATCAGGCCTACTTGCAGTGAGATAAAGGAGTGAGCCAATCATACCTCTATATTTTGTAATTTCTACCGATTTACCTCCTTCATCCTTGTCCAAATGACAAGAGGTGCCCATAGGGGTAGCCATATGTTTGGCATTTTCCATTCCAAATTTTTTGAGCAGTTCCTTGCAATACTTGGATTGGCTTATGAACGTTCCTTCTCTTGCTTGCTTGATTTGGAGACCAAGGAAGAAGTTGAGCTCACCCATCATAGACATCTCAAACTCACTTTGCATAATATTTGAAAATTCTTCACAAAGAGAGTTGTTAGTAGCACCAAATATAATGTCATCAACATAGATTTGAACTAAAAGAGTGTCATGCATTTTGTGTTTTATGAAAAGAGTGGTGTCAACCTTGCCTCTAGAAAAACCTTTTTCTAAAAGAAATTTGCTCAACCTTTCATACCAAGCTCTTGGAGCTTGTTTCAAGCCGTACAAGGCCTTTTTTAATTTAAAAACATGGTTGGGCAAATCAAAAACCTCAAAACCAGGAGGTTGTTCAACATACACCTCCTCTTGTATAAAACCATTTGAAAAGGCACTTTTGACATCCATTTGGTAGAGTTTGAAATCCATGATGCAAACATATGCAAGTAACATTCTAATGGCCTCTAACCTAGCTACGGGAGCATAAGTTTCTTCATAATCTATGCCTTCTTCTTGATTATATCTCTTAGCTACAAGCCTAACTTTATTTCTTATTATTAAACTCGTTTCATCAAGTTTGTTCCTAAAGACCCATTTGGTGCCAATTATAGGATGATCATTGGGCCTTGGAACTAATTCCCAAACTTGATTCCTCTCAAATTGGTTTAGTTCTTCTTGCATGGCCAAGATCCAATGCTCATCATTAATGGCCTCATTTATGTCTTTAGGTTCAACTTGAGAGACAAAGGCTAGGTGATTACATGCATTTCTAAGAGAGTTTCGAGTGATTACCCCTTTTGATACATCACCTATCACCTTGTCAAGAGGATGATACCTTGAAGTCCTCCATTCCTTGGGTAGATCCAAGATTTTAGAATCTTCTTGCCATGAGTGATCAAGGAGTCTCTCTTCTTCCTTCTTGGACTATTTCTCTTGATTTTTCAAGTGCGTCTTTGCCAAGATTTCTGCAACATCATCAAAAAGTTCCTTTCTCGGCTCATTTGGGTTAGTTTTATCAAATGCAACATGTATGGACTCTTCTATGGTCATAGTTCGTTTATTATAAACTCTAAAGGCCTTACTATGAATAGAATAATCAATGAATATTTCCTCATCAGATTTTGCATCAAACTTCCCCAAGTTATCCTTTCCATTATTCAAAACAAAGCATTTACATCCAAAAACATGAAAATGTGACACATTAGGTTTCCTTCCTTTGTACAATTCATATGGAGTTTTCTTTAAAATTGGCCTTATTAGGGCTCTATTCATAACATAACAAGCGGTGTTAACCGCATCCGCCCAAAAGTACTTAGGAAGGTTGGCCTCATTGAGCATAGTTCTTGCCATTTCTTCTAAAGATCGATTTTTTCTTTCTACAACACTATTTTGTTGTGGTGTTCTAGGGGCAGAAAAATTATGCTCAATGCCATGTTCATCACAAAAAGTTTCAAATTCATGATTTTCAAATTCACCACCATGATCACTTCTTATGAATGCAATACAAACACCTTTTTCGTTTTGAATAACTTTGGCAAATTTTCTAAATGATTGAAAAGCATCATTTTTGTGGGCCAAGAATAATGTCCATGTAAACCTAGAGAAATCGTCCACAATTACTAATGCATAGTAATTCCCACCAAAGCTCATAGTTCTAGAGGGACCAAAAAGATCCATGTGCAAAAGTTGTAAAGGTTTAGAAGTTGAAACTATGTTTTTAGCTTTAAAAGAGACCTTTACTTGTTTTCCTTTTTGACATGCATCACAAAGTTTGTCTTTTTCAAATTTGAGCTTTGGAAGACCAATTACTAGTTCTTTCGAAACTAATTTGTTTAAGTGATTCATGTGAATGTGAGCAATTCTTCTATGCCATAACCATGAATCATTTTCTTTACTCATAAAGCACTTAGCATCATTTGAGGAGATATCATCGAGACTAATCATATATATATTATTGACCCTATGACCAACAAATTTAACTTACTTATCATCCTTTCCCTCAATTATGCAACAAGAGGAATCAAATATTACTCTATTGCCTTTATCACATAATTGACTAATACTAAGCAAGTTATGTTTGAGTCCTTCAACAAGTAAAACATTGTCAATAGATGATGAAGGAATCTTACCAACTTTGCCAATTCCAAGAATCTTCCCTTTGTTGTTGTCACCATATGTGACATGACCATGTTTCTTGTGTGTAAGGGAGGAGAACTTGGAGCCATCACCGGTCATGTGCTTGGAGCAACCACTATCCAGATACCAATTTGAGTTCTTGGTCTTCAAGCACACCTACACCACACATTCATGTTTTAACTTTTGGTACCCAAATTGTTTTGGGTCCTTGTGTGTTAGAGTTAGGCATGGTACCTTTAGGAACCCAAACTCTTTTTATTCCAACTTTATTGTTTATGTTCTTTCTAACATTGCAGGTTGATGCACTATGTCCTTTCCTACCACAATGAAAACATTTGACGAAGGGACTACTTGAAGTTTTTGAGGAAACAAAGAAGTTCTTATAAGACTTTTGATGGTTGTTTGGATCAAAGCCCAAGCCAGCTTTTTGAAAAACACATTTTTGTCTTCCTAACAACACATTCAAGTTGTCTCTTCCAAAAGTGAATTTTGCAAGAGTGTTGTTCAAGTCTTCAATTTCTTTTTCAAAAGCTTTACATGATGAACAAGGTAATGATATGGATGCATTATCATGTGAACAACAAGTCATACATAATGAATTAGCATCTATGAGTCCTAAGGTCTCATTTTCGATTTTAAGTTCATTTATCTCCTTAGTTAAAGTAGAAATTTTCTTTGTCAATAGGGAGATTGTTTTATTGGACGACAAAATCATTTTTGTGAGCCTCAAAGATTCATCATGCAATTCTTGAAAGGCATCTTGCAATTCATCATAAGAAGGTGGAGGTTCTAGGTTAGAAGAGGTTACCTCGGTGTCACTTTCTCCACTTTCTTCTCCTTGAGCCATGAGGCAAAGATGAGCTTCTTCATTCTCCGAATCGTCAGAAGAGTTTAAATCATTGTCCTCCCAAGCTATGTATGCTCTTCTTCCTTTCTTTTCCTTGGAGGGCCTTTTCTCAAATTTCTCTGTCTTTTTGAGATATATAGGACACTCCATTTTCATGTGCCCCGGTTTTCCGCATTCATAGCATTTTGGAGGAGTAGAGGATCCTTCTCCTTTGTGATATGCTTTCTTTTGAGGAAACGGTGGTCTTCTTTGAAATCCTTTTTTCTTCAAGAATCTTCCGAATTTTCTCACAAGGAGACTAAGATTCTCCTCACTTAGCTCAATATTTTCAGCATCTTCTTCACCATCTTCATCATCATCTTCAAGTATAGAAGAGGTGGCCTTGAGTGCAATTCCCTTCTTCTTTTTGTCATGCTCTTCATTTTGATTGAGCCTATTTAGTTCCAGCTCATGCTCTTGAAGTTTTCCGAATAGGGTGGCTAGAGACATGGTTGATAAATCTCTTGATTCCGCAATCGCCGTTACCTTGGGTTGCCAATTCCTGCTTAGACATCTCAAGACTTTGTTAATAAGATCCTCATTAGGAAATGTCTTTCCCAATGAGATGAGATGATTAACAATATGAGTAAATCTCTTTTGCATATCTTGAATACTCTCACCTTGATTCATTCTAAACAATTCATATTCATGAGTAAGAGTGTTTATTCGAGATCTTTTTACCTCACTAGTACCTTCATGAGTTACTTGCGGGGTATCCCACATTTCTTTTTGGTCTTACAATTTGACACCTAAAGAATTCATCATAACCCAAGGATGTGGTAATGATGTTCTTGGCTCTCAAATTGTATTGAACTTTCTTTTTATCATCATCGGTCCAATCACTTCTAGGTGTATTAATTGTCACACCATCTTTAGTTTGTGTTGGGACAAAAGCACCATTTTCAACGGCGTCCCACACATCTAAGTCAATAGCTTCAATGAAAATTTTCATTCTTTATTTCCAATAAGCATAACCATCCCCATTGAAATAGGGAGGTCTATTTATAGAAGAACATTCATTTGAAAAATCATTTGAAGCCATCACTTCTCTTGAAACTGCTAAGCTCTTTATACAAGAGTCTAGCTCTGATACCACTTGTTACCAAGTGGCCTCAATACTCAAGAGGGGGGGTGAATTGAGTATTTAAAACAAGTTCGCAAATCTTTCACAAATCGTTTGATAAACAATTTTCGTTAAAGCTAATAAATAATTGGAGATAAATTGATGAATGAGATAAACACTTTTACTTATGAATGAGATATCCAAAGGAGACAATGTTCAAGCAATTCAATAAAACAGTAAATTAAATAAGAGAAGGGTTTAGAGAAAACAAACACAATCGTTTATCCTGGTTCGATCACCAATCCACTTGTGATCTACGTCCAGTTCCCAAGCAACAACTTGAGATTTTTCCACTATATCTTCAAGTTTCAATGGGTGCTTGAAAAACCGCTACAACCTTGAGCACTCAACACTATAGGATACCTCACCCAAAAGCTTGAGCCTCTATTTTCCAAGGGATACCTCACCCTTACAATGCTTGAGAGATACCTCACCCTCACTAAACAGATTGTACAAGTTTTGTATGGAAGAAACTCTCTCTAGAGTAAGTATTACAAATTGAAGAACTATGATATTTGGATTCACACAAATTCAAGCTCAATAACAGAGGATTTTGTAGAAAAGATGAGAAGACTTGTTCAAAGCTCAATAGTCAATTTTCCAGAATGATATGTACAGTTTTTCTAACCTACCAACGAAGCCCAACTTCCAAATATATAGGTAAGTGATATTAAATGCCGTTGAAGGTTGTTGAGAGCAATTAATGCTCAGCAAAATAGCCGTTACGGGCTTCTCCCAGTTTTTCCAGAACTTAGGCTAACCGGTTAACCAAATATCCTAACCGGTTAGCAGCTCCTTTAAGGCTTAAACAAAGTGTTCTGGTTTAATATCTAACCGGTTAGGAGTAAGTCCTAATCGGTTAGGACCTCTCATTAATGAGTTCTTGGAAGGCTTCTAATCGGTTAGTCCTCCAATCTAATCGGTTAGGATATTACCAACGTGAGTTCTGAGTTATAGAATAACCGGTTAGGCCATCTGCCTAATCGGTTAGGGCAACACGTTTTTGGCTTCTGACTTTGTGAATAACCGGTTAGGTCTTTACCTAATCGGTTAGGCCAACATGATTTTGGCTTCTGACTTACAGAATAACCGGTTAGGACATTTGCCTAATCGGTTAGGATAAAACAATTTTGGCTACTGGGAGTGAGACTAACCGGTTAGGTCTTTTACCTAATCGGTTAGGACAAATATAATTTGGCCTCTGAGTTGTAAGATAACCGATTAGCTCCTTTGCCTAATCGGTTAGGCATGTGTTACAGAACGAGGCAAAGCTTTGTTTGAACTAACTAACCGGTTAGGTACTGGTCCTAATCGGTTAGGGGCCTTGAAATTTCAGCTCCTAAGTTTATCAAGAGGCTGGTAAGTTTCCAAAAAACTTAGGACATTAGATTCAAAAGGAATTGTTGCATAATACCTTTTTGATCCTAATTAAAAAACCATTTTACAAAAACATTTTGAGGAAACCATTTGAGCTTGAGGTGAATCTACCTTTACATTAGATCTATAACCTATATGCTAAGCTTGAGTTCCTTGTGACTTGATCATTGTATTCCCATTGCTTCCTTGTTTGTCGACATCAAAACCATTTGCATCTTGTCCATGCAATCACACATTAATGGGGTAAAAAATGCACTGGTTGCTTTTTTCTGATCGCTTTTAGTTGTGAACTAATAGAACATTATACTTTTTTTCTCCATGATTAGTGGGGAGATAGGCTGATCTTTCCTTGCCTTTTTAGCTTTAAAAGTATGCCCGAATTAGGTTTTTAAAAAGTATGGTTATTTTATACTAGTGTGTTGAACCAAGATGAGGTTAGAGTACTTAAAGCCAATGCCAGTCACACTGTCATGGAAAACACCTGTTCTTGGCTGTTGATTTTACTGTGCTGGAAAGCTTTGTGTAAAGTTTGTAAAACCATATATTTTGCACAGAGTTACTGCTATCCATCTTACTGGTAAAGTTGTCAGACCAATATGATTTTCGATGAGCTTTTGAATGCTGTTGCCAACATAATGATCACCACACTATAATACACAAGCTTGACTAAGCTGTTTTATAGTTCATGACTTTTTTATATATGCCTAGAATGATATGTTATATGAATGAAAGTAAAAGATACTTACCATTTCCAAGGTCAAAAGCCCAAAACAACTTTCCATTTCCAGAACTTTCTTCGATCTTCATAAAGGGAGTAGTTCCAATTTCTTTCATACATAGAATGGCCCTCTTGTTCCCTTACTCATATCCCCTCTCCTCCCCCTTTTCTGCATGCACTAGATGCGCAAAATGAGGCACAAAAGGGACTAATGAGGATACAAACTTCTTTTTTATTTTTTAATTATTGGTTAAGTGAGAATTGACTTTCATATATTTGGTGTTCTTCTGCAGGTTTTGTTGTTAATGAAAAACCTCGTTGTCAACTTGTCTAGCCCTGACTTTGAGCCCATTGTAAGTATCAAAATCAATCTCAATTCTCATTCTGTCTGAATTGTTTGATCTGCTCTATTTTGCACTCTGATTAATCATGTTTTGTGAATAGCCTTTTCTGTGGATTCATCAAGGTGAAATGCCAAATCCACAAATATTCATCTGGCTTTTCCATCTGTGGGATATGCAGCCCCTTCTGCTTCGTTTTTTTTATTTTTCTGAGCAAATAAAACAAGGCCACTGGTCAAATCCCTTGTTTATTGTTCTGATTTCTGAATCATAATCTCTCTCAGTTATGCATAAATTTTTATCATTGTTACTGCATAACATGTTTTATTTAGTCAAAATATTTATTGACTAAATACCTCATTCAGGAAAAAAAAATGCAGTAGTGCTTCACCATTGAATTATTTGTTGAAAATATAATATGAACTTATAGCGCAATATTGTTTGGTAAAAAACCTGTACCTGTAAGAAGATAGTGATGTCCTATATTTATAACATAATTAAGGTAATCTAATGAGATCAAACTTCTCGACACTGCTTACTTGTGACTGTCGAATGCTAATATCATCTGCTTTATTCTTGTAGAAAGAAAATAAGGTATTCTTATGAAGTTGTTTTTACGAATGAACTTGGACGAAAACTTTGTGTGCTTTGTCTTTGAATCTGAGATTTTACCAGTTCATCTTTATTGTTTTTGTGCAGAGGACGGCCTTGTCATCATATGATGTCAATACCAAGACAGTAGGAGTCACTGCAGGAATTGATTTCAAGAAGCAGACAAATGATCTATCATATCAAACCACTTAACTACAATTTGTTGATTTGGTACGTGTTTTTCCTCTCATATTTTGTAGTTTTATTTTGTTTCCATATCTGTTTGCATTGTAACGTCTCCTTTTACAGTAAGCTGGTTCAAATTTGGATGGAAGACTGAGGTTTTGCTCAGCCAGCAGCAAGGCATGCACTCGTCGCTGTGAAGCCTGTAAATGCAATCATTGGCCTTTGTAACCACAGCTAGGAGAGTATATGTTAGAAATGCTGAAGATCCAAAAATATGCTTCAGCTAATTCTAAGGTCCATAAGGTTGTGGTATTGCAGTGATTCTCGTAGCTATTTCAGGGATGTGCTCTTCAGGTAGGCACGTAGGTATAATATTTCAAAGATAAATTTGATGGTTCAGGTGTATGGGGGGGGGGGGGGGGGGGGGGGGGGGTAACATATTATCATCTCATTGCGGAATCTGTATAAAGGCACATCTCGTCGTACTTCATTTTCGTGTTTCACTCGTCACTTGTGAGTTCTGAGTGTCCATTTGTCGGTTGAATGGCTTTCTTTGTTGGTTTAGCAGGATCAGTTTCAACTCTCATCATAATAGGAAGTGGTCCCAATTTCCAAATAATTTTTTTTAAGCTTCATCATTTTGAATGCATGTATTATCATATCAAGAAACTATTCCAACCATTTATCAAATTGGGGACCAAGATAAGAGTAAGGTATGTTTTAGATATAAGTTATAGCTTCACTTATTTGTCATGTGAGTACAAATGTACAATACCTACCAGCCATCAAGGCCTAACCGCTAAATAATGCTAAGATATAACTGAAGAACCATATAGAGAGAAGCCTGCTTATTTGCTTGAGATCACTTGACAGTATCGACTAGCAAGGCAACACGCTTCCCTAATCTACAATCTTTCTGAAACATTCAAAAAACAAGAAAGCCTAATCAACAGCTAAAACATTGGCAAGAATCACAAAACATTCTGGAAAAATATTTGATTTGACAGATCTCCACTCCTTCAGCTACAGAATTGAGGCAATGCATCTCACTTTCCACAGTTTCCTTTTTGGAAAAAGGAGTGTTCTTAGAACAACCATCATCAATTAAAGCGCCAGAAGGGTAATTTTCTCCACTAATCAACCACTGATGAGTACATTATCTCAAGGATTTGTACGGGCATAACTTGATCTACTAGTGAAGAAGATTAAGCCCAAGACAAAGCCCAAACATATTCATAACTTGGGCGGCCCAAGCATATTCACTAAAGAATGCAAAAATGCCCACTTAGAAGACCACTATATATTCACCAAACACCAATACCCTTCTCTTGCCATTGCCAAAACCCTAGCTTTGTATCGACCTTTAAGCTCCAACAATGGCGGCAGCAGCAGCAGCTCGTCCTCTCGTCACCGTTCAATCCCTCGAGGGCGACATGGCCACCGACGCAGCCCCAACCGTCCCTCTCCCCGATGTCATGAAGGCCTCCATTCGCCCCGACATCGTCACTTTCGTTCACTCTAACATTTCCCGAAACTCCCGCCAACCCTACGCCGTCAGCCGCCGCGCCGGCCACCAGACCTCCGCCGAGTCCTGGGGCACCGGTCGCGCGGTCTCCCGTATCCCCCGAGTACCCGGCGGCGGCACCCATCGCGCCGGCCAGGGCGCCTTCGGCAACATGTGCCGCGGCGGCCGCATGTTCGCCCCCACCAAGATTTGGCGCCGCTGGCACCGCAAGATCAACGTCAACCAGAAGCGCTACGCCGTGGTCTCCGCCATCTCGGCCTCCGCGATCCCCTCCATCGTCCTGGCCCGCGGCCACCGGATCGAGACGGTTCCCGAACTCCCCCTCGTCGTCAGCGACTCCGTCGAAGGCGTCGAGAAGAGCAAGGAAGCCGTTAGGGTTCTGAAGCAGATCGGCGCCTTCCCCGACGCGGAGAAAGCGAAGGACAGCCACGGCATTCGGCCCGGGAAGGGGAAAATGCGTAACCGCCGATACGTTTCTCGCAAAGGTCCTCTGGTTGTGTACGGAACCGAAGGCGCCAAGGCAGTGAAAGCTTTCCGGAACATTCCGGGTGTTGAGGTGGCGAACGTGGAGAGGCTGAACCTTCTGAAGTTGGCGCCTGGGGGTCATCTCGGGAGGTTCGTGATTTGGACCAAGTCTGCTTTTGAGAAGCTGGATTCGATTTATGGAACGTTCGAGAAGGCTTCGGAGAAGAAGAAGGGGTACCTGCTTCCTCGATCGAAGATGGTGAACGCTGACTTGGCGAGGATCATTAACTCTGATGAGGTTCAGTCTGTGGTGAGGCCCGTGAAGAAGGAGGTTAAGAGGGCGACGCTGAAGAAGAACCCTCTCAAGAACCTCAATGTTATGTTGAGGCTCAATCCTTATGCTAAGAGTGCTAAGAGGATGGCTCTTCTTGCTGAGGAGCTGCGCGTCAAGGCTAAGAAGGAGAAGCTTGATAAGAAGCGCAACACTGTCTCTAAGGTCAGCTTTTTTTATCGTTTGCTTTGTAACATGTTGGAGTGCTTTAAATTGCCATTTCTCCTATCATTGAAAAAATGCATTCATGATTCTATGACTATATGATATTCAGTATGCAACATTACGTGTTGATGAGTTGCGTTGTGCTCTGCTAAATTCTAATGATCTGTTTTAGTCTTTCAATTTTACACTGTTTGAGCTAGATATGTTATTGCATTCTGGTTATAACTTTGATTAACTCTATAAAATTACAGTTTAGAAAAATAAATGTGCATGGCTATGTTATGTATACCTGTATGTGTTCAACTATCTATATGGAAGAATAGAAAGAGTGTTGATTATTTAGAAATGGTATTCCACGTGTTGTAGGACTCTCTCTTTGTTGTATTTTGCAGTTTTTAAGTTCTAGTGCAGAATTTTATTTTTCCTGGTAGCTAATCATTTCAATATTAGCAACTGTTTTAACGGACACGTGTTTCATTTTCCTATTCCTTGTCAGGAGGAGGCCTCTGCTATCAAGGCTGCTGGAAAAGCATGGTATCAAACCATGGTGTCTGACTCTGATTATGCAGAATTTGACAACTTTTCTAAGTGGCTGGGTGTTTCACAGTGAAATCTACTATTGAGTATCATTTATTGTTTTGTTACTCTGCTTTGTTTTGGATTGTGTTTCTTTGCAGTTTTGATAGAGCGATTATATTGTGGGAGGAAAATTTGCAGAATATTAGGGCCTGTTTAGTTTGAGAACAGTTTTTTTCATTTTCATATTTTTGAAAACTTGTTTGGTTTGCATAGTTTACCTTAGTTCGCTCATTTCAATGTACTGAATTTTTTTTAAAACATTAAATAATAGGGTTATTATTAATTTTTATTTGTTTAATAAAAAGAATGCTGAATAATAAATGAAATATCTGCATTCAAGTCCTGATCCTTTACAAATGAGATGCCAAAGCTCCAAATTAGCTTCTTCCCAACCTATGCCAACTCAAGTCAATTACTTTGATGGGAATGTAATAACAATCTATTTTTCACTTGAATATGAACCAATCTTAGGGTATGTTTGGGATAGCTGTAAAAATTTGATTATGCTTAGTAATCGATTATTGTATAAATTTTTTTTGTTATAATCGATTATAATTGATTCATTTTCATGTTTGGATGTATTAGCTGAAAAGTGATTTTAAGTTAATCTGATTTGTTTAGATGATATAAAAAGAATCATTTTTATGCATTAAATTACTAAAATAGGTATAGAAAGATTAAAAAAATTATTTGATTGAGGACAAAATTGTATTTACATATCAAAATATAAAGAATAATTTATAAGTTAAAATCATAAGTTTCAGGATGTGTTTGGGATAGCTGCAAAAATTTGATTATGCTTAGTAATCGATTATTGTATAAAAGCTTTTTGTTATAATCGATTATAATTGATTCATTTTTATGTTTAGATGCATTAGTTGTAAAGTAATTTTAAGTTAATCTAATTCGTTTGGATGATATAAAAAAGAATCGTTTTTATGTATTAAATTATTAAAATAGGTATAGAATGATAAAATTATTTAAAAAAGGTATTATTTAATTATTTGATTGATAAAATAGTATTTACATATCAAAATGTAAGGAATAATTTATAAGTTAAAATCATAAGTTTCAATCTTCAGCATTATAAAAATCAGTTTAAAAAGTTTTTATTTTATATTGAATTTCATGTAAAAGTTGAAATTAATTTTATCAAACATGATTAAATACTATTCAAACAGTTTTTTTCTCAAAAAAAGCTGTTGAGAATCTCTACCAAACATGCACTCAATCTTCAGCATTATAAAAATCAATTTTAAAAATTTTTTATTTTATATTGAATATCGTGTAAAAATTGAAATTAATTTTATCAAATATGATTTTATTCTAGAGGGAAGCGAAAATCAGTATACTAGACATGAATAATCCAAATTCTTGGCTACCCTTTATAATTTGCGGAGTTAGGTTGAACTATTAGAAATCAATTCTCCTTTAAGATCAGTTACTAGTAGAATGTTGCAGAGAGGGATTTTCTACTTTCCTCCCGATATTCTTCCAGATTGCATATGCTAGAGAGGAGCTTATCCGACTCTGCGTCTTTATGCCAATTACAAGCTGGGAAATACCATTATATAGAAGAGGAATGTTAGTGGTACATTTTCTTGAATATTTTATTATATTTTATACTAATAATAACATTTATTTTTATAATAATAATAATAAAATAAATGTAAAAATGAATGTTTAGAAAAGTGTATTGTTAGTATCTGTATAAGTTAATAAAATTATGAAGAATATTAGTAATATATTTTTTTGAATATTTTTTTAATATTTATTTTATTATTAGTTCACTTATTATATTTAAAAATATTATTAAGAAAAAATATTAACAATACCTATTTTTAGTTTAATAATAAAATAAATGTTAAAATTAATGTCTTAGTGTTGGCATTTCTCTAAAATCATTTTTAGGTCTCTTAAGTCTTCATTTATGTCATTTGAGATTGTATACGATATACTGACAGTTAGTATATTAAGATGACGCGGCATACTACAAGTCTGTTGGGGGTAAAAACAGTGTTGAAATATCAACAGAGATAAAGGGTGAAAAAACGTAAAACAGAACATAGTCAATTCACCCCCTCCAAAAAAAAAGAAAGAAAGAAAAATAAATACAAACAAAAAGTGCTGGTAATGAATGGAACAAGTGACCTGATGTTGCGGTTTTAAAGAAAATATTTTTTTTTAAAATGAGTTTATCTTTAATGTAAATAAATAAAAGTGTAGTTATTTTTAATGTGATAAAATATAATTTTAACTTGTTATATTCTTACTTATTTACTTTTAAAAAAATCAGTTTTAAGTTCAAAAGTTTTTGAGTCTATAATTAATTAATATTGCACATAGCTAGTATATTCATGTTTATATATGGGTTAAATAAAAATCTGAATAAGACTAGCTGAAATCAAATGAAGTCATTAATTTTATCAAATTGTCCCTGCAGTTTTATATATTTTTTTTCTATTTCGTGCCAGCAGGAAAAGAGGAACAAACAAAATTATGTTTGATTATGAATGCATATTTATTTTATTTAAAAAAATTAAATTAAAGCAATGATAGCTATACATTATACATTATTATATTTTAAGTTATACTACTTATATTATAATGTGGCCGAATTTAATATAAGTAATTCCATACAGATATAGAGACAAATTGAAAAACATCATACAGCATGATATAAATAGTGCGACTCCTTTTACTCCAAAATGATATGCAGCTATCATTGGTCACTGCATCACTACTTGTCAAGGTAAAAATAAAGATTTGGTAATTCATTGAGTGGATGATGATTTTGAAAAAAAAATTTAAGTATTGAGCCAACAGAAATGTTAAATGATGAATTCGACAGAGGTATTGAATAGGGGAATTTTAATGTAGCAATTAAGTATTGATGTCGAACAGAAGAATAATTCGACAGAAAAATTACATTGAGTCGATGAAGAATGGTCAAAGCAGTTAAGTGTTGATTCTGTCGGAAAGTAGGTACATGCTGGTGGCATAACTGTCAAGATGTGATAGAATTTTAGGATGTCAATTATTCTGTAATTTTGTCTTAAATATCAGTAGTCACGATGTAAAAAAAGAAAGTTATTTGCTGATACATAATCCTAATATCTCAACTCGAGCAGATTAAAGGATTCTGATCCAAGTATGCATTCCCTTTACATTTCAAGTCATTTACATTAATGCAATGTTCTTTTAAATTCATTTATTTTTCAGTCTTGTTCTTTAAATTTCCTTTACATTGCCTCGCACTTTTACTTACTTTTCTTTATTGTTTTCCTTTTAAATTCTGCACTTTAAATTTTGCACCATTTACACGCTTTCAGTTAATTTTTCGTATTCTTAAATTCCTGCTCATTTCCTTTAAATTTCTTTAATCTTTTCTACATTCTTAATTTTTTAATCCCTTTTGTTTACTGTCAAAACCATTTTTAAAACGAGATTATCACATAACTCTGAGCCCACCTTCGTCTAATTTTTATTATTTGTTTGTTGGAATTGTTACCAAGTTTTTAAACCAAAATTCTATTTAAACAAATTGGCACGCCCGGTGGGACGAGTTCAGAGTAATTCGGTAGTGTCAGGAAATGGTTGTATGTGTTTAAGAAGTGAAAGATTTATCTACTCTTCTCAAAGTACGCAAACCATAAGTAATGTAAGTAGTCAGGCGTCGGATATACCTTCGATAGCCGTTATTGTGTCACCCTCAACCGTCACTAGTACTGGTTTGGTGGAGGATGTTATAGCAACTGGTGCTCACCAGAGTAATCCAGTATTTGAACAAGTGTTGCCTAGAATGACTCAGCCATCGCCGAGTCAGTCAAGTAACCAAAGCATAATAAACTCAAATTCGAGGTTTATGCCCCAATATGGGTTGCCACCGAATTATGCGCCTCCTGTCATGGCACCAATGGGACTTGACTCCACTTTGGCCAATACTATCAGCCAACCAGTGCTTTTACAAGGCCAACCACAGATAAGTTCAGCCTTAGCAAGTTTTGGTAGCCAAGGAGTAGGGGTTGCAAGTACAAGCAATCCAACTCTCTTTAGACGGGAGAGATTGAATTTGGGACTAGTTTTCCCAAATATGTCGAGAGATAATCCCCAAAGTGTAACAGGGCCAACTGTAAATTCTTTGGCCAGCTTTCGACAACAAATGGACGAAAGCAACCATGACATGGTGTATATGTTCACTCAGCAAATGGGTGTTGTGATTACGCCGATCATGGAAAATACAAATAATGTTTGCAGCGCATTGGCCCAACAAATGGCAAGGCTAAACCAAGCCTTGGGAGTAGGCAATTTGGCCAATGACAATGCTCAAACCGCCCAGCCTGGGGTAAATGGAGAAATTGTTGCACCTCAGGCAAATGTGGAGCAAAATTAACAAAACTTAGATCAACTTGGACAAAATGATCAGCCACGCTTGGAATATGGAAATGTCCATATACTCCGTCGAGAAAATGAAAATCAAATGGCTAGAAATGATGTAGCCATGAGATTGCTTCGACAAAATCTTTGGGGGCACCAAGTAATTGAACAAAATGTAAACTAAGTAGTGGAACAAGTGCTGAACAGATTTGATTTCAACGTTGCCTATGCCAACCAGCCATATTTTGTATCATCGTTTCCTGAATGGGTCCAACAAGCAGAAATATTTAGAGGAATTAACATTCTTAAACTATCTAAGTTTGCAAGAGAAAGTGGGGAATCAACCGTCGAGCATATTGCACGGTTTACAATAGAGATGGGGGAGTTGGCCACAGTTGAAGGCCTTAAAATGATATTCTTCTCAAGTTTCCTTACAAAGAATGCTTTTTCCTGGTTCTCGATGTTGAGACCAAATTCAGTCCACTCATGGGCTCAATTGCAAAGAAGCTTTTATGATTAATTCTTTAGAGGAGATCTAAAAGTAGGACTCACAGATCTCTTTAATATTAAAAAGATGTATAATGAAACTGTTGATGACTATCTTGCTAAGTTTCGACAAATGAAGAGTAGATATTTTACCCCTATACCTGAAGTCAAAATAGTAAAGATAGCTGCAGGTGGTTTAGATTATTATATAAGGAAGAAATTAGTGAATCAACATTTGGTTGATCTTGCTCGACTAGGTGAAAAAGTTAGGCAAATAGAACAACTAAAAGTTGAAAAGATTCAAAAACAGAAAAGATTTCTTAGAAGAGAAAAGGTGGCAATTGTCGGATTAAGTGAATCCAACAATGAGTTTGAAGGCAGCGATGATGAGTTTGAAGTTAACATTACTGTACTTTAGAACGGTCCTCCTTATGTTTTTCAGGCTTTACAGCCTACTAGAAACGAAGAGAAAATGGGTTATGTTAATAGGAAAACATATACATTCGACGTAATCAAAGCCGACAAGATTTTTGATTTGTTATTAAATGACAAACAGATTAAACAGTCGGAAGGACATAGGTTACTAAAGTTTGATGAAATAAAAGACCGAAAATATTATAAATTTCATAATAATTTCGGTCATGCTACTAATGAATGTATTCGTTTCAGAGACATAATTCAAAAAGCAATTATGGATGGACATCTGAAGTTTATAGACAAGCTTAAAGCGGATATGAAAGTTGACACAGATCCGTTTCAGGCTGAAGTATCTTGTGTTGATCAGCAAGTTCCTTTAAATGTTGGGATGCTCAACATAAGGAAGTTGTAAGAGTTCGACGTGGATACAAAGGATGTAACCGACATATATCCAAAGCCAAGTGAGTCTCTCGAGGCATTTCTTGAGAGAAAGAAAGAAGAAGGCAAGGTCAAGTTGTGCCCAATATGTAACGCAGTATACGATGAGCTTGCTGCCAAAAAAGCTGTTGAAGAACAACCAAGTGTCCAGCAGGGTTAGAAGATGGTTCTCGACAAGAAAACCTGGCAACCACAGAAGCCTTTTCATGCTCTAAGGCCAAGGTCAGTCTACATGCCTAGGCCTAACATGAATAGTTGGTTAGTCGAACCACATGGGTTTGTGGGAAACAAAGCTCACGTCAAACTAGCTAAGACTAGGGTGCCACCTGCTAATGTTGCGGTGGATAGATGAATGAAGAATTCTGTAATGGCTAGAAATACGTATTTTCGACGAAATGTATCTTCCAGAAGGAGTAACTTTCAAATAAATCAACCCTTTTGGAATGAAGACTACAAGAATGGTAGGATCAATCCAGAAAAAACCTTGATTGGCCAAGATGAAGCAGGGCCATCAAAGGTTCTTCCAATGTCGAAGAGTAAGAAAAGAAGATTACAGAGATTAAGACAAGCACAAAAGAGAAGAGATATGACTGAAGGATTAGTGATCAAGGAGCAGCCTGTAGAAATAGGATATTTGGTGGTCGAAAAGAGGCCAGTGCTTAATCATGATAAAGATGGTAGAAAACTAAAAAGCGTTTTACCAAGGGATCATTTCCAAGGGAGCCGACAACAAATGAAGTTAGACGGCTTGATACGAATGATGAATCCCGACGAGAAAGGTTGGTGAAAATAAGAAAGCGTAAGCAGGTTCAAAGGCCAATTCCCAATAAAACAAAGAGGAAATGGCCAATTGGACTGATAGCAGTAGAAAAATAGGCAAGAAAGAATAGTTTATCAGTCGAAAAGAATAAGGAGTTAGTTAGCTCAAAAGTTGTAAAATCGACAATGGGAAAAGAACAGACTAAGGATACTAAAATTGAAAATAGTAAGAGTATTGAAGACTAGTCGGAAGAAGAAATCAGGAGAATTTTAGAGAATTTTGATCAAGATGTTGAGCGGAGGAAGAAAGTGCTCGACGTAAATAAAGAAAAAGAAAGATTGGCAAAGCTTGATTACCAAGATATGGACTTAATGACTGATGAAGTTATTGAGACCTTGAATGATCCAGAGGATCTTTTAGGCCTTGGTGATGAGGAGCAACTCGACATGGACATTAACTTGGATGATAATTTGGATGATATATTGATGGTTATGGATAATAACTTGTTGTCGGAAGATTATTTCAGGATTGGAAGGCACGTAAGTGATGAAGAGTTGTCCGATGAGGAGGAATTCTTGAAGTCAATGAGTGTGAACTTTGTTTCAGTGTTACCTGCAGACTTTGAAGGGTATCACGAAATTGAGTACACTGGGGAGAATGAAGAGGATTTAGATGACCTGGATGATCATTGGCTTCTTTTCCAAGGCAATATGGTAACAGTCTTCGACAATACGGCTTAGCTCGAGAAACTGACAGAAGACCAGAAGGCTCATTTACGACCGTTACATATCAAGGCTCTATTAGAAGGAAAGCCCACCAATAGAGTTTTGATCGACTGGGGGGGCAGCTATAAATTTAATCACAAGGGCAATGCTCAAAAAACTTAGGAAAGATGAGTCAGATTTGATGTCAACAAACATGATAGTAACTGATTTCAGTGGTAAAACCTCCCTGTCGGATGGAGTGGTGATGTTGAAAGTACAGGTCGGGTCTGTTGCAAGGCCAACGTTATTTGTGGTAATTCCGACGAAGTCAAGTTACAATCTTTTGCTAGGAAGGGATTGGATTCATGCCATTGGAGCAATACTATCAACGGTTCATCAGAAACTCATTCTTTGGAATGAAAATGACCAAGTTGAAATAATAGAAGCAGATGACAATCCTTGCTATCTCCAGCAACTTCATGTAGATTTCAGAATATATGCTCCAAATGTTAAACCAGTAACAGCAAGTGGTGGGGTCATTAACGAAGATGCACTCGAAGTTTGCTTGAGAGATCAGTTTGGTATAAGATTGGTGAAGAAGGCCGAAGAAGATCAGCCAAGCACTAGTTATGAGTATTAAGGATCATTCAGAAAAATTGTCGGCTTATTTAGCCGACAAGGCAATATACTCCGCTGAAAGTATGTTGTCGGATTATGTGATTGATGATAGTCCTTTAGGTTTTGAAAAATGGCTTGATGAGCAGCAAGGTATGGAAGTAGAAGATCCTTTGGAAGAAATAAACTTGGGCACTGAAACAAACAGGAGGCCTATCTTTGTGAATTCATTTTTGCCAAAGGATTTCAAAGAAAAGCTTGTCGAGTTAATTATGGGATATAAAGATTGTTTTGCCTGAGATTACGGTGAAATGCCTGGATTGAGTAGAAATCTCGTCGAACACAGATTGCCTCTAAAAGAAGGATGCAGACCTGTCAAGCAAGCTGACAGGAGATTTGCGCCTGAGGTGATTTTAAAGATAAAAGAAGAGGTCGAAAGATTGCTCAAAGCCAAATTTATCAGAACAACCAAGTATGTCGAATGGCTTTCTAATATTATTCCTGTAGTAAAGAAAAATGGCAAGCTAAGAATATGTGTCAATTTTAGAAATTTGAATACTGCCACACCTAAAGATGAGTATCCAATGCCAATTACGGACATGTTAGTTGATGCCGCATCTGGGCATGAGTTATTAAGTTTTATAGTTGGTCATGCAGGTTATAATCAAATTTTTATAGCTGAGGAGTATGTGTCAAAAACTGCCTTCAGATGTCCAAGAGCTATTGAGACATTTGAATGGGTAGTCATGTCTTTCGATTTGAAGAATGCAAGGGCCACCTATCAGAGAGCAATGAATACAATTTTTCATGATATCATCGAAAAATTTATGGAAGTTTACATCAATGATGTCATTGTCAAGTAGGAAACAAAATAAAGTCATTTGACAAACTTGAGGCAGGCATTCGACAGAATGAGGAAGCACAGCCTCAAGATGAATCCAGAAAAATGCGATTTTGGAGTGGCGGCTGCTAAATTCTTAGGTTTCTTAGTCCATAAAAGAGGTATAGAAGTGGATAAAAATAAAGTCAAGGCAGTTTTGGAGGCCGCGCCACCGATGAACAAAAAAGAATTGCAATCTTTTTTAGGAAAAGTTAATTTTCTGAGAAGGTTCATATCCAATTTGTCGGGAAGAACCAGGGTATTTGCTCCATTGATCAAGTTGAAGGCTGAACAGGACTTTGTGTGGGAACCTTGCCACCAAGAAGCCTTCGACCAGATAAAGCAATATTTGACAAAACCACTGGTCATGATGCCTCCAGTGCCCCGTCGACCGTTGAAATTATATATATCAGCATCAGAAGAAACCATTGGAAGTATGCTTACTCAAGAAGATGTAAATGGCATCGAGAGAGCCGTGTATTATCTTAGTCGAGTTTTAAATGATGTTGAGAGAAGATATAGTGCAATAGAGAAACTTTGTTTAGCATTGTACTTCTCATGTACTAAACTTAAATATTACATGATGTCTTATAATGTACTGGTTATGTCGAAAACCGATGTAATAAAATATATGTTATCAAAACCAGTGTTAAATGGTCGTATTAGAAAATGAACTATTACTTTGTCAGAATTTTCTTTACAATATGTACCAATGAGAGGAGTAAAAGGCCAAGCAATTGCTGACTTCTTGGCCGACCATCATTGTTTGGATATAGATAACATCAATGTTATCGGTTTAAAACCTTAGTGTTTATATTTTGATGGTTCAAGGCATCAGAATGGAATTGGAGTAGGGATTTTAGTTGTTTCCCCTCAAGGTACTCCAACTAAGTTCATGTTTGAACTTAAGTATACGTGTTCCAACAATGAGGCTGAATATGAAGCCTTAATTATCGGAATGGAAATATTAGCAGAAATGAAAGCACATAATGTGCATATATTTAGTGATTCACAGTTAGTCGTTAAACAATTTGCCCAATAATATAAATGTGTTAGTGAAAATCTAATGAAATATTATATTGTGGCGAGCAAGTTAATGAAGTAATTCGACGAAGTAACTGTCGAACACATTTCCAGAGGTTTAAATGAAGAGGCTAACGAATTAGCCCAAATAGCCTCTGGGTATAGGCTTTCATCCAAGGTTCTAACAAATCTAATGGAAATAAGAGAACTTTTATATCTATTAGAGGAAAGAGATATATTATAAAATGACATTTCGATGATTAATGACTAGAGGCAACCAATACTAAGTTATTTAGAAAATCCAAGTCAAAATGTGAATAGAAAGCTAAGGTATAAAGCGTCGAAGTTTGTAGTATTAGGGAGAGCCTTGTATAGAAAGTCTATCGATGGAAATTTGGAAGTTTGCCTGAGTGAAGTAGAGACTTATATTGCCTTGGCAGAAGTCCACGAAGGAATTTGTAGAGCTCATCAGGCAGGTGAAAAGATGAAATGGGTCCTTCGATGTCAAAGGTACCATTGGCCAACACTGGTTAGGGATTGTATAATGTTTGTCAAGTCTTGTGAAGAGTGTCAAAGACATGGCCATATACAAAATGTTCCCGCTAGTAAATTGCATTCTATAGTTAAACCATGGCCTTTTAGAGGATGGACCTTGGATTTAATTGGCCAAATTCATCTTGTCTCGTCGAAGGGACACAAATATATTTTAGTAGGAGTCGATTACTTCACCAAATGGGTTGAGGCTGTAGCCTTGAAGGATGTAAACCAGCAGGATATGATTGACTTTATTGAAGATAGTATAGTTTGTCAGTTTGGAATACTACAAACTTTGACAACCGACCAAGGATCAGTATTTATTGGAAAGAAAGTTGTCGAATATGCCAGTTCAAGAAAAATTAAAATGCTCACGTCAACACCATATTATGCCCAGGCAAATGGCCAGGTAGAGGCCATGAATAAAATAATCATAAGTCTGATTAAAAAACATATTGGTCGACAGCCTAGGAATTGACATAAAACCCTTAATCAAATACTATGGGCGTACAGAAATTCACCGAGAGGAGCAACGAGCACATCACCATACAAGTTGGTATATGGTCATGATGCAGTTTTGCCCGTCGAAATTAATCTTCAATCAATTCGTATTCAAAAACAAGATGAGTTACTAGTTGAGCATTACTGAGACTTGATGTTTGATGAATTGAACGAATTAAGCGATGAAAGATTAATTATTTTGGAACATTTGATTCGACAGAAAGAAAGAATTACAAAGTTTTATGATAGTCGAATTAAGTATAAATCTTTCAAAATTGATGATTTGGTTTGGAAGGTGATTTTGCCCATGGATAAGAAGTGTCGAGAATATGGGAAATGGTCTCCAAAGTGGGAAGGACCATTTAAAGTAACTAAAGTATTTCTAGGAAATGCTTATGCACTTGTCAAAATTAATTCTGGTTTAAGAATTAAGTTAATTAACGATAAATATTTAAAGCCATATAGACCGACAACGTATGAAGTAAAAATTAACAAAAAATGAGAATTCTTTATTCATGTGTTTAGCAATTACAAGTTACATTGTCAAAATAAAATGCTAAATAGATGTTACAACTTGATATTGCCAAAGCTTTACAAAAAGAATTAATCGACAATTAGCTAAAAAAAAAAAGCTACTTAGAATTTTTGAAGAACCCTCTAGGAATCTTGTAGAGATTGCTTGTCGGAACAGGCAGCTTGGTATTCCGTTTCAAGGGAATTTATTTTTGCCAATACAGTTTTGGCTTTGACAGCCCATTGTTTGGTATTATTGGCAATGTTTTGCTGTCTGGTGGCCCCTTGTTGCAATGCCATTTGAAGTTTTGGGTTGCGACTACGGGCAGCCTCAAGTTTCTTCTCTAAGTCTTCAATCTTCTTGTTGAGCTCTACCTTTTTGGATTTTTCTTTTACTAGATTTTCCTTCAAAGTGGCATTTTCATTTTTTACGTCGGTCAACTGCTTTAAAATTCTGGACTTCTCTTGAATCTCTTTTGTGTAAACAGGAATGACTCAACGAATAATTGGCATTTTTGCCGTTAAGCTTTGAAGAAAATCTTTAACAGTCGTAAGAAGAGCTCGACTGGTTATTGGTAATTGCTGAGCAAGAGGCTCAAGTTCATTAACGATTGCCACCATTCTTTCTTGGAGAGGTTGGTCAGAAATTAAGTGCTCAAAAGAATAGGTGAAGACATTCTTTAATTCAGTTAAGAGTCCAATGATATGGGAATCACTAGAATCTTGTCCAAATTGTGTCAAAGAACGAGCTGATTGAGGAGAACTTTTGTGGCCGCCCGACAACATTGTTATCAATTTGTCCAAATCTGCCTCCATATCTTCAGTGTCTTCTGGCATAGTAACAATTAAGTTGGCTGGAGGAGATGGAGGAGGATCAATTGGAGCAAATTCTACCATCAGAGTATCCATGTCGAATTCTTCTGAGAGAATTTGGACATGATTGGCTTTGTCTGAACGAGAAGAACCTTCAATACCTGGGGGGATTGGAATTTTTTCTAAAGCTTCGACAGTTCGGGTTTCTGTCGGAAGTGGTGAAGAAACAGTAGATGTTGCAAGGGCCAAAGAAGTTTGGGATTCTGAAGGATTAACTGTTTCCAATCTTTGTGGGCTATTAGTTATAGCCAAATTTGCTGAATCCTGTAAACAAGTAGAAAAGGTTTCAAAGACAAGAGGTGAAATAACGAGTAATGCTTAGAAAAGTATTCTAGCAAGATATATTACCTCAAGTGATTATCGAATTAGCTCCTCAATTCTTGGTTCGACAACTGGTTCAGGAGGATGATCTGCGGATTGTTCAGCCTCCAGATCCTAAAATTATAGAATCAAGTGTTAAATGAGTGGTAAGAGTCAAGAATTTAAGGAAAAGAAGTGTGTTGGTTGAAATTTACCTTAGATGAAAGAAAAATGGTTTCTGTTTCTTCGACAGGAGGCTTCGAAGTAGAAATGGTGGTTTGAATCTTCTTTTTCTTTTTCTGTGAAGGTAAAAGGGTGAAATACTATTGCCTAGTATTAGAGAATGTACAATAATACAAGGCATACCTTTGGAGGATGTTCTAGAGATGAAATTGAAGATTCGACAGGAGAAACAGAAGTAGCAGGAGCAGATTTGCTAATCTGAATTTGACATTAATTTAGACTTGAACAAAAAAAAAAAAACCAAGTCTTAATATATTGTCGGAGAAGTATATATACCTTGAGGGTTTTTGATTTTGGAAGTTTTGAAGCAGCAGCGTCGTGTTTCGAAGGACTCTTTGTCGGCATCGATGCAGCTGTTTGACCTTTGAAGCTTTGGGAACAGGAGGTTTTTGGGTTTTCTTGCTTTTCTTCTTTTTTGAAGAGATCGTTTCATCTTCTTCTTCATCGTCACTTCCTTGAGGCTGCTTGTATTCTAAAGGTCTTTTTAATGGAAGTGCTGTAAGAAGGAAAATGTATTTAGAAAATGAGGTATAGAATTAAAAATAACAGAATGCAAAGAGAAAAAATACCTTCAGGTATTTCAGTGATGACTCGGGTATTCCTGGCAAATTGTTCGTACGACAAGGCAAACCGACGAGTAAACTTGACTTCTAGAGTTCTTGTAAGAAAGATATTACTCACAGAATATATCTTATCTGAAATAGGGAAGTTACCAGCCATTGTAGGTTTACCTGGGAATTCGTCAGCCAGTCCAAAACGAGCACAAGGAAAAAGCACTGGCTTTGGAAAAGGGATTTGAAAAGGTTCAAGTCGTGCTAAAGGTTTTTTTTATAGAAACAGAGAGAAAATTGGTAGAACATTTTTCCTTGTGTGCTTGTTTTAGCTTGGCCACGACTTCTTCACAATGTCGAACAATTAAGCTAGGAAACCTGAAGTCCCACTTGATTTTGTAATATTTTTCAAAAGCCTTGATATCTTGAATATGTTTACCTTTGGTTTTTGATGAAGGATCTTGATCCTGCACAGGAATCAGAGTTTCAATAATACGGCTTCGACAGGTCTCAATGTCGACATGATAAGGACTATAATATTTAATCCACCACTCAACAAAATCATTTGAAACTCCTCTGTAAAGGGTAAATGCAGAGATCTCGAAACGATGATTTGTGCCTTTCATTTTTTGAAGCTACTCAAACGAGATCTGACATACTTTGAAGGTGGCCATTGATGAGGTGTTCTTTGGCCCTATGAGAAAAAGGTGCTGGGATAGCTTGACAAAATCCCAATTGACGAGCTACTGAGTTTGGCAGACACAACTCTAAAGATTTGTCTGTCGAACTAGGAAGACCAGCCACCAGGACTTGTCGGCAGAGAAAGTTCGACCAGACAGAAATATTGTCAGCCTGAGTAGAAGGATCGTCGGAAAGAATTGGTCGAGTGAACCATTCAGGACCAAAAGAACGATCAACAAAAGGAGCGAAGTATATGTCTTCAATATTAAAGGAGATGGAATGAAAAATACTGAAGAAATGCATGAAATTTTCTAAATTTTGTTTATGAACTTTTTCATGTTTTACATGGCAAAGTTTAATGCCATATGTAGCAAGAGAAACTGTCGGAGGAGAAGAGTCGACCAAGTAATCTCCCAGTATGGCATTCAACCAAAGTTGAAGTAGTCATATTAGACCACCAGAATTGGTTTTCTTTACCTGAGTTCTGATGCTTTAGACAATTTCGCCTATACTCAAATAGAGATTGGCAAGGAGAAATTGACCAAGAGCTAGTGGTCGACCTTCATGAAGAAGGTTAGTAAGTTGGAGAAAAGATCTGGATACTTGAACCGACTTAGAACCTATAGCATAGGCTGAAAGCCAAAGAAGGAGGAAAGCTATGTGTTCTTCGTCGGTCACAGGACCTGATTTAAGGGAATAAAAATTAATAAAGCCAGAAAAGGAAGTTAGGGCTTTTGAATATACATCGATGGTGTTTGAAGGTTGAATAACAGGTGTAATGATTTCCCCATTTGGTCGAAGACCAGTTATGGCAGATACGTCGAAAAGTGTTGGACCTATCATGCCATAGGAAAATTGGAAGGAGTTGGTGGTTTTGTTCCAGAAAAAGAAAGAGGCACCCAACATGCAAGAATCCATTTTTATGGGATAACGAGAAAGCTGGATGCAATAAAAAATCCCTATTTCCCTCCATAAACTTTCTTTAGAAGCTTGAACTCTGTCAAGCCATTCAAGATACCCATTAATATGGGTAGGAGGAGTTCTAAAAAGCCTTTCAGATTTTCCAAAGTAGCTGATAGGAATGGAAGGAAGGGAAGTTAAGATAACTTCTTGGGAACTTTTACAAGGGAAGAAGGAATTTATTTCATCGGTAATAGATTTCTTGGGCAGAACTGGGCCCAAGAAGGCAGCCAGAGGATCCAAGGAAAGTGGAGAATTAGTAATGGGAAGAATTATCTTCGAGAGATGCCTGAGTTCAGACTTTTGTAGAACTGGGTCTTGAACTACGACAAGGTTACCCAAGTTTGTTGTTGGCGCGTTAGGAGATTGAGAGCTGGAAGTCATGGGAGAAAGCAAGAGTTTGCAGAGAAAATGGGCGAATGTGAAGTTGAAAGTGATGAACAGGAAAGAGAGGTGAGAGGTTGAAGATGGTAAACAGTGATAAAATGGTGAAAAGTCGCGTGAATTTGAAAAATTATTTTTCCGCGAGAAAATAAGGGTAATTATGAGCCCTATTTATTAGGAACGGCTATTTATTGTTTGCAATGATAAGATTGATTGTGGCTATTCAGGTACTTGTGGAAGGTTCTGATTGGATTTATATATATATATATATATATATTGAAAGTGTTTTTTGATTAAAATTTATCTTTCTCCTATCGGTGTAGAAAGAAAAATTTTGGGGGCATCTGTTAGAGGTGAAAATAAAGATTTGGCAATTCGTTGGTTAGATGATGGTTTTGAAAAAAATTCTAAGTTTTAAGCCGACAGAAATGCTAAATGATGAATTCGACAGAGGTATTGAATAGGGGGATTCTAATGTAGCAATTAAGTATTGATGTCAAACAGAAGAATAATTCGACAGAATGATTGCATTGAGTCGACGAAGAATGGTCAAAGCAGTTAAGTGTTGATTCTGTCAGAAAGTATGTATATGCTGGTGGCATAACTGTCAAGACGTGTTAGAATTTTAGGATGTCAGTTATTCTGTAATTTTGTCTATAAATATTAGTAGTCACGATGTAAAAAAAGGAAGTTATTTGCTAATACATAATCCTAACATCTCAACTCGAGCAGATTAAAGGATTCTGATCCAAATATGCATTCCCTTTACATTTCAAGTCATTTACATTAATGTAATGTTCTTTTAAATCCATTTACTTTTCAGTCATATTCTTTAAATTTCCTTTATATTTTCTCACACTTTTACTTACTTTTCTTTATTATTTTTCTTTTAAATTCTGCACTTTAAATTTTGCATCATTTACACGCTTTCAGTTAATTTTTTACATTATTAAATTCCTGTTCATTTCCATTAAATTTCTTTAATTTTTTCTGCATTCTTAATTTTTTAATCCCTTTTGTTTATTGTCAAAACTATTTTTAAAACGAGATTATCACATAACTTTGAGTACACATTCGTCTAATTTTTATTATTTATTTGTTAGAATTGTTACTAAATTTTTAAACCAAAATTCCATTTAAACACTACTCTAAAATTAGTTCACCACAGATCGTAGTTGCTTTTCAATTTTGGCATCACAAATTGCAAAGTGAGGTCCGCTTTCATCTACAATGGCTGACCTGCTTCAATTACGTGGAACGCAACTTTCTGGGTTGAGATATTACAATTTGGTTTTCGTCCATAAAGGGAAATCTGGTGCAAACCTATAAATACTCGAAAGTGAAATTGGACCACATTCACAAATAGTAACAGCACTAACAAAGTATCAATGAAACATGTTCAGGAAATTATTGTTCTACAAATTATGTCAGCGTGCGATAGGTTGGTATTGGATGTTAGGTGATGATAAAGAGTTTTTTTTTTTTCGTATTAGATTTTGATTTTATTAGAAAGCGAAGAAAAGTTGAATTGTCATAATTTTACTAGACTTAAAGAAAAGAATTATTTTAACTGTTCTAAAAATAGAATCATTGGATAAAACTCGAAAATATATTATTGCAATATATAAAAAAATTGAGATATGAGTAAAATTTGTACAAATAAAAAAGATTGCAACAAGACCTAAATTATTATTTAAGAACTTGCAAAAAAAAATGTCAGCATAAATACAACATATTTTAATATTAAACATATAAATGTATGCTTTGTGAATAAAATTATTAATTTATATATGAATTTTACTTTAAAATATGCAGAAATGAATTACGGATAAAATCACCCACAATATATTTTTTGACATTTCAAAAGTGAGCCAAACTGGTTTTAGATATTTTATAGATAAAATGCACGACAAGTTTTGTGTTGCGTCTTAATCCCATCGCAAATTCAACTCTGCATTTTTCTATCAATTCTGATATTCTTATTATAAATAATATATATATATATATATATATTTTATACTTTATTTAATATTATTTATTTATTTATTATTTTTTCTATTTTAATTATATACTTTTAAAAAAATATGTATGATATTTACATCTCTTCTTACACCTTAAAAAAATATATAAAATCATCATTTTCCTTTTGTCAATTGAGTCATAATATTACTAAAAAACTAAAAACCACTAGTGGGATCTTAACATGTGGGCACTGTCCCTTCTTTGTGACTTATCCCACTTCAACAACTTTATGATAGTGATTTTTTTTGCCTTGCTATCCAGTCTATTTCACCTACTTTGCGGTTTTGAAAAATCCCACATTCAACACTCCATTATTATCATATTCTTTGACCTATCCTTGGAAATATGATTAGTGTATTTGTACTTTGTACACAATTTTTTATTTGTATAAAAAATAATATCCTTTTATAAAAACTCAAGGCTGAAAACATAAATATGAAAGGTAATTTAATTTGTTTATGTTTTTAGAAATGAGAAATTCTAGGCACCAAAAAATTAAAAAAATAAAAAATTCTTAAATAAACATAGTTGGTTACATCATTTTTTAGACATTCAAATTATTACTTAATAAATATAAAAATATTTTTAAAAATTAATATAATTCTATAATAATTTTAATAGTTATACATATTAAATAATAATTTAAATGCTATAAATATTGTGTCAAAACTAAAAATTATTAACAAACTGGGCATTGTTAGCGGTGAGGGGGAGATTTGGTAAATTGAGAGGGCGAAAGCGGTAACTGAAACAGCAAGTACCGTAAACATAAAGGATGTGCTTCCGTAGCCGAAAATTGAACCATGCACAAACCACACGTCGTTGGTTTGTTTTTTGCCTTGGATCTGTGACTGAAATTCCAATCACATTCTCGTGCAGTTATTATTGTTAATTTGTTATTCAACAAACTTTAATATCCTCCTATAGTGGACACTCTCACTAACAACCAATAAGCTCAGGTGCTCAGCAATTACGATGTGCCCTTTCTCCTTTTGTAGTTTCTTCCTCGTTCACACAACGTTTATAATAGCTGCTATTGTATCTCCATATAAGACAAATATTCTCGTGCTGAAATTTTATGTATCTAATTATTGTATTTGTTATACATTAACTTGTCAATATATTCTTTGCGAATGTACGAATTTGTAATTGTCACTATACTATAATTATGGGTCATTATTTATTGAGAACAAAAAATAATATGTTTAGAAAGCATAAATTTTCGTTTTACGTACAGCCTTCATGGACACGATAGAAAGTGAGCGAGGAAGAGACCGTAAAATAAAGCATTATTATGTATAAAGAAAATGATGTTCTCATATTATTTTTTGTGATACATTTTTTATTATATTTTTTAAAAAATTGTGATTAAGTGAAAGAAAATTATAAAAAATTAATATAATTAATGATATGAAGAGAAATATAAAAAATAATATAAGAAAAAATGTGATATAAAAATCATAATTGTATATATAAATACATCCCAAAACATAAGATCGTATTGTAATTTTGTTCTGCTAAACACGTTACATGTAAACATGCATTAATAGTATCAATGTGGGTGGTATGCATGCACTATTCATTATTACTTAAGTTTTTTAATTTTAACTAAAAGAAATGTGGATTAGAGAGCAAATATTTCATGAGGTGGAAATCCAAACTTTTGTCTAACAAGATCAATGAACTCACAATTGAGTAATCATTTGCTGTGCATAAGATTGTTTCTCCTATGGTATTCACCTACCTACATCTTATTTTAGGAACCAATTAATGTTATAAGTTTTGACATTTGTAATGTAAAGGTTATGGAAAAAAAAAAAAGGTAAGTATCATTATTTGTATATAACTTACATTTGAGGGAGTTAAGAATTTTTTGTTTTATGAATCTCTAAGAAATTAGAAAAAAAATGGCTCCCTTTGTCAAAACTAAGATCCACTAATGTTAGAGAGTACATAATGTCCATCAAAATGAAATATGAAGAAGGAAATTTTCTTGTTTAATCTCCAGTTTTTTGAAATTATTATTATTATTATTATTAATTAATTAATCATTTAAAATTTAAAATTACATTAAAAAAAATTAAATTATAAATATATTATAAGTGTCTCCTTGTACATCTTTTTTCTTACAAAGTATTACAGTAACAGGTAAGAAAGAAACAGTGGACAAAAGGCGTGCCGAGGGGCAAAAGGAGGCCAATGCACTGAGAAAGTGCCAATTGTCAGCTACTAAGCAAATAGCAGAGGGAGGGTAGCTCTCACTCTCCTATGAACCCCAAAAATCTCATCGCATTACATTCCCCACCATAGTCCATACCCGAATTTGACCAGAAGAAACTCTTAGAAAAATAAAATCCCGAGGAATAAAACTATTATTCCACAGTATTAGTCGTAGAACATGTTTACTTTGGCAATTATTTTATATTCCAAAAAAAGAATATAGAACCTCAAAAGGGTGTAAAAAAATAAATAAATAAATAAATACAATAGCTACTACACAAAGACAAAACCAACTCTCTCCATGCCTTCTTTTTCAATTTTCATCCTTCACTCTCACTCTCTTCTTGCTGCATGAAATTCCCTCTCTCTCTCTCTCTCTCTCTCTCTCTCTCACTCTCTCTTTCTCTTGTTCTTGTTGTATTGTTAGTGATGGCCATTCCCATTCATTAAACAATGATATGATGCTCTTGCACTTGCATACCCAGTCTTTTGGATCCCTCTCATTCTAATCTAACTACCTTCACCTTCGCTTTCCCTCCAAACTTAACCTCACACTCACAATGTTGGATCTCAATCTCAACGCCCATTCTGCTTCCGATTCCATCGACAACACTCTTCCACTCTCCGCCACTCAAATGGAAAGCTCCGGCAGCTTCAATTCCTCCGTCGTCAATGCCGACACCGAAGATTCCTGCTCCTACGGCGACGCCTTCGCTTACAACTTCCCCATACTCAACAACAACAACAACAACAACAACAACAACAACCCCCTCGACGACGCCACCACCGGAGACCACCACGCTATTCGCACCATCCAGCTTTTTCCGGCTGCCGGAGACGTCGTTGAGTTGGAAACCGTTTGGCGGTTACCGGAATCGTCGTCTGCAAGTAAGGGATGGTTGGATCACGGTGGTGCGCCGGAGCAGAGGATCGTGCCTCAGAGGCAGCAGGGGAAGAAGAGCCGTCGGGGACCGAGGTCGCGGAGCTCGCAGTATCGCGGCGTTACGTTCTATCGAAGAACGGGAAGATGGGAATCGCATATTTGGTATACCAATCGATCCATGATTCTTTAAGCTGTGTAGTTTAGTGTTTTGTTTTGACCTTTATATACTATATATGCCCGTGTTTCTGAATTTACTGTGTTTTTTTGGTGGTGGTGCGTGCAGGGATTGTGGGAAACAAGTGTACTTGGGTGAGGAAGCAACAGTGATGATATTGTAGATGCTTTCGTTTTATGTGCTTGCTTGTCTTTGATTGTTGAACTAGTTAGAAATTAACTGGGACGTGAACCTTAGCTTTCTTGCTCTTACTTGGGTACTTTTTCTGATGATTATTATCGCTTTTTTCTGTTTTTCCCCCCCTCTTTTTTGGGTAGGTGGATTTGATACAGCGCATGCTGCAGCAAGGTAATTTTTGAATTCCAGATTTAAACTCTGATAATGTTGTTAGTTTGATTAAGAATATGAAGTGTTTCATGGAGTTTTTTATTATTATTTAAATTATTTATTTATTTTGTGTGTCTGTAATTTGGTTTTTGGATTACAGGGCATATGATCGAGCTGCAATCAAGTTCCGTGGCGTTGATGCAGATATCAATTTTAATGTCAGTGATTATGATGAAGATATAAAGCAGGTTGGTGAGCAGATAATCCTACTTTCCGTAGTTTGTAGTTGTGTTACTCTTAAAACTTCAGTGGAAGTTGTAATTGTAGCCTCAATTATTATGCAGATGACTAACTTCACAAAGGAAGAGTTTGTGCATATTCTGCGTCGGCAGAGCACTGGTTTTTCAAGGGGAAGCTCCAAATACAGGGGAGTTACTCTGCATAAATGCGGTAGATGGGAAGCTCGTATGGGGCAGTTTCTTGGGAAAAAGTGAGCAAACCCTTTGATTCAATTCAATTGCATTGATAGTTGAACCTGACATGCTTTGATCAGCTTGCCTTTGGTTTCAATTTTCGGTTTCCATTTGCATTTAAAGTCATATCTCAAAATTTTATCCCTCTACAGAGTAAAACTAGATAGTACCATATGATTAGGTTCTCAACAGCATGGTTTCCTTTGTGATAAACCAGAATTCAGTTTTTACAATGGCCAGGGTTCATTGCTTGCCTGCAGGTATATATATCTTGGGCTATTCGATAGCGAACTAGAGGCTGCAAGGTTTTACTTTTACCAATCATATATGGGGATATCTTAAACTAAATGCCAAATTTTTTTGGATCCCATCTCATTTATATTTTCTTTTATACTTAGTGTGTTATTGACTTGCTGAGAAATGCTTCCAGAGCATATGATAGGGCTGCTATAAAATGCAATGGAAGGGAAGCAGTTACAAACTTCGAGCCCAGCGCATATGAAGGGGAGGTAATTTCTCAGGCTGATAATGAAGGTACTATTTGTTTATGATTGAGGCTTATTTTATTTTTTCTTGCTTTTTAATGTGCTTAGTGATTGAATTATTAAGTCAAAATGCATTAACAACGCATCGGTTCTGACACTTTATTCAGATAGCAAGCAAAGTCTTGATCTTAACTTGGGCATAGCTCCCCCTTCTTTCTCTGATGGTCAAATCAAGAACATACACAACAATGGGAGTGGTTTACAAGTTCAGCGTAGCTGGGATGACATCCCTATTGATAGGAGAGTTATGGTAAGGTGGATAAATGTTGTTGAGACCTCCGGCTGAATTCAATTCTTCTTGAAGTCTGCAATTTCACAAGCCCCTCTGTTTTTTCATCTGTTTCTGAATTCGCAGTTTGTATAGGTTTTAACTTTGCTTCCATTGTATCTTTTCATTTGATAGTTTGAGCACTCTGCATCAAGATCATTGAAGGTTCAGCCATCTCATGGCTTCTCCATAGCATCTGAGCATCCTTCTGTCTGGGGTGGTACCAATTTCTTTCCCATCTGTAAGGTGATTTTCTTATACTCTGGCCACCATAATAACTGCATTAGTTCCTTCTGTGTTAGTTATGATCAATCATTTTCATTTCTATTTACAGGAAAGAGCAATAGAGAATAGGATGGAAGCTGATCCCTTGCCAAATTGGGCATGGCAACTCCAAGGTCCTTATGGCGGGGCAACTCTGATTCCACCCTTCTCTACTGCAGCATCATCAGGATTCCCTTCAACAATAATACCGTCAGCTGCGGATGGTCAAACTCATTTTCAAAACATGACATTCCTCCACGCTCATTTTCCTACATCAATCACCAACTCCAGCACCATATCCCCTAACTACTGCAGGAGCTGAAAGCAAAGGCAGTTAAGTAAAGCTACAATTCCAAATCTTCTAGACTTCCCAGTCTTGTATGGGAGGTAGGGGATGGTTGACAAACTAGTACTAGTAGGGCTAGAAGTAGTAATTGAATAGCTTGGTTCAAGAGCCTTTTATCATTTGTCCTATAATAGACTAATTTTCTTCTGTGTAAAGAATTGCTATGCCGGGAAGGCATGGTTGATTTGACTCTGCCTTCGCTGATCTGAGACTATTATAATGAGCAAGCATTTACTTTTTTTTGTGGATGAGCCAGCATTCACTTTGATATCCAGCATTCGACCTCGGTGCATTTTTATCTTGAAAATATTTGAGAAGACGATGGCCCATCTTTTTGAAGAGATGGAATTTCATTTCATATGCCATTGCAAACGATAATGTACACGTACTCGGTATGGATTGGTGCGCATGCTAAGTTCAATTCCCATTTGTGGGTCATTATTTTGTGTTCATCTTTGCTTCCATGAGTTTGTTTCCACTGTATTTTGTTGCCGACATGTCACTGTTCACGATTTGTGGCTTGAATCACATCACATGGTTATTGTTATATTTAAGGCACATCAAAGCTAACGTATGATATTTCCTAATGATACCTGCACTTCCCTAAGTCAAAGTTTATACATTTGTTTTGTGCGAATGGTAGGACGTCCAAATCACTTTATATCCTATTGCTATGAAGTTCATTGTATATGTTTCTTACGTGTTTAACATTTTTTTTCTTTTGCCTCTGAAACAAAATTATAAGCATCACTGTCAGATACTTTGACCACAGCATGTTTGTTTTGTATTTGAGTTTTGTTATATTTTTCTAAAGCATCTTTTTAATAATTTTTTTTATTTAATAAAAAATATTAAATAAAAAATTAAATATAATTAATATATTAAGAACATAAAAATTTTAATTTTTTTATTTAATAATTAAAAAAATTATTAAAAATATGAATGAGAAAGATTAATTTTTTTATAGGATTATTCTTCTAATTAAAATATTTTGATTTTTATTTAATTTATTTATAAATTTATTTTATATTTTACAGAAAAATTACAGTAATATATAATTTAATTAAATATTTTTTCATAAATTTATGATTTAAATATGATGTATATATTTTAGTTGTAAGAAAAATATTATCTTTTTCCTTTATATTTTTGTTAACGCAAACCGAACGAACACGTTTTCCAATGTATTTTAATACCCGATGAGTTTCTTTTACTTAGGTCAAACTCCAGTTAACAAAGCAATAAGTTGATAGAGAAATGCTTTAAATATGGCAGTTTATGCGTATTTGTTTGGCATGATATAAGAAAAAGGAAAAGAGTGGACAAGTGAAAGAAGAGGAAAGGAAAAGAAGTAGATGAGATATTATTCTTGTTATTTGGTAGAGGAAAGAGGAAATATATCTAAATAAATAGAAATGTATAAAAAAAACATATAATTGAGTTCACAAATATTTTGCTCTCCTTTTTCTTTCCATCCAAGAGGGGGAAGGATTGAAAAATGGTGAGATTTTTGAAAATATAATCTCTTTAATTTTCTTTTCTTTTCTTAAAATGTGATATCAAACAAGAGATGAGGCTCTTTCTCAATCTTTTCCTTTCTTTTTTCTCCTCAAATATGATGAAAAATAAAGCCTAAGTAATATGAAAAATGTGTTGCATGGAATGAGCTAATTTAAAGTTCAAAATAAGTTCAAGACAATGTTTAGTATATATCACATAAATTTATATCATGTTATTTGTGTGAGAGAGTAGAATTAGAGTATAATTAAGTAAAAAAAAATGTAAAATTAATTACAATTACATAATAAAAATTATATAGATGTAAAATATATATAAACATGTTTAACGTCCCCTAAAAAAACATATTTAGCGTTAGTCATAAGTTTAACATGTGTAAGTATTTAAATATAGGACTGAACAGGGTGTGTTGAAAATCTGCTGATTGTAGAGAGACTCTGGTAGTGTTGTGTCGTAAATCATAATGAAAATCAAGGATTTGGTGTCTTCATTTGAATCAAAACGTACCGCATTGCTGATGTTAAAAGGTTAAGAGCAAAGAGTTAGAAGGTACGAGATAATAGAAAAATGAGAATTTGGTTTTGTCCCGTTGCATGATAATTGCAGGCCACGTGTAGAATTGGGGGGGTTGGCCATGTCCCGTCCCTTTCCTTGGATTAAAGTAATTCCGCATTCCTCGGCTTTTCACAGAGCCAAGGATTACGACTGACTGGCACACCTGTAAAGGCCAAAACCAAAATAATAAATACGAGAAGGGGGCCAAGGGGGGGCATCATCTTCATCTGTTTTATGATTTATGAGCAGCATCAAAAAGCCTGACCCTGACCCCCTCCCCCTGCACTGTGCTTTCTAGTTTCTATATGTGAATAGTAAAAAGTTGATTATTCTGGCAGGGCCACATCTCTCTCTCTCTCTCTCTCTCTCTCTCTCTCTCTAAAGTAGGAGACCTATCAAATCCGTACTAAGTAACTGACCCTATCTCTGTCATTTTTAATTACTATCTCTTTATCTTCTCTCCAAACTTCAAGGCTGCGAATGAATGGGCTAATCTGAGACTGTAACTTGGGGTTCTCTTTAGTCTTTGGTTTTTCCCTTTGTTGGGCTCTATGCTATGCTATCCTATGGTTGCCTACACCTAAAGCATTAAGCATTGCAATGAGTGCACCAGTCTGAACCGAAGCTGATGAAGCTCATCAAATTGTTCATTCACATCGAAGACGATGGGACTTGGGAGGGAACTGGCAAGATAGCAACACCGGATTGCCTGTCGCCATAATTACAAACCTTGTTCTATTGCTGTTTCTTTGTGAATTTATTTAAAAATTATTTTAATTATTAAATAAAAAACATTGAATATATTTTTTATGTTTTTAATATATTAATTTTTATTTAATATTTTTATTAAATAATATGAAAATTGTTAAAAAATCTTTTAAAATGATATAATAAAATTCACTACAGATTTACATGTACTAATGTATTATATTGGATAATGAGGATTTTTATATAAATTTAAATTAGTTATATTAAATCAATTACAATATTACAATTAAAATACGTATATTATATTTATATCTTAAATTTATATAAAAAATATTAAATCAACTTATATATTACTTGTAATTTTTTTGTAGAATATAAAATAAATTTATTAGTGAATTAAATAAAAATTAAAGTATTTTAGTTAGTCAAATAACGTTATCGTAATATTAATAGTTAAGGTAATTAAGTAGAATTATTTATTAAATAATTATGATAATTATTTCTTAATTAATAATATAATTACTCTAGTATACTTAATTTAAGTGTACTAAATTTAGGTAAAAAAATTTAGGTAGAAAAAAAAATTGTAGTGTATATATTTGAATTTACTCTTTAATTGTTTGGGTTTTTTTTTTCAAACAATCAGAGCGCACGGTTCCTTTTGACAAAATGTTAGTGGGGAAGAGAATGCTAATTACTAACATTATCTACATGTGAGTGAATGAGTGTAAAGCAATGTATAAAAAATCCCAAGTAACTTAATTCATATCATATAGTATAAATCTTGATTAATACTTGATTCATAAGCTTAAGCTTAAATCATGTTAATGCTAGTAAGGGACGGATCTAAAGGTGGAAAGTAGGAAACAGGCACACATAACACCATTGATTTAAGGGACTCCCATAAAAGATTGATCGTCCAGCTTTGATTTCCAATTCTCTCAATATTTGAGCTGAAAAAATTTTAGCTGCTCTTTCCCTGTGATAGAAAATAAAGAGTGGTAAGTAGGGGCCATCTGAAAAAAAATTATATAAACCCATACATAAAAAGCTTAGGAGAGTGGAGTTTTTGCCCTTAAAAATTTGTGTCCTACCATGTGAGATTCATATGAAAAGTTAATTAACCATGCTTACGAGACTGTTAATCCTAAAATTCTCTTGCTGTAGTTTGTCGCTATTCAGTAAAACAGAAGAATAAGTGAGATTTCTATTATCTATTTCACAGTAGCTTATTAGCTTAAAACTGAGGGTATATTTCATCTATTTTTGCTCCCTTTGCCCTTCAATGTTTGTGTGGCCTTTCCTTCTAGTCCAAATATATCATATCACACTCCTAAAGCCTTCTCGTGTTTGTAGCACCGCCATGGATTAGAAAAATGATGTTTTTATATTTTTTTTTATTTTTTATTTTTATTATATTTTTTAATGATTATAATTAAATAAAAAATAAAAAAAGTAATATAATTAATAGTAAAGTAATGTAAAAAATAATAAAAAAAATGTAAAAATAATATAATAATAGTATATCATTCAATTAATGTTATGAAAAAAAAGTGATATAAAAAATATAATTAATATTAAATCAAGCTGGGAAGAAAGAGAAGAGGGGCAGGGGGGCTATATATATAAGAATGAAAGACCTTAATTTTGTTACACTGTCAAGACTCATGCATGTGATTGTTTCCTTGTTAAGTATGACATGTAGCCCTACATGGAAGTTGAAAATATGGAGGAAAGGACAGTACGAACTCTATTCATTTGTTTTCTTTTCTTTTCTTTTTTTTTTAGGAGACGAACTCTAATCATTAATTATTTAATTGTGGGCGATGTGGATTCTTTATAATTGGTATATGGTCCTTAAAATATACTCCGCAAACCAACTAAAGAAAAAAATTATTCCTAAGGACTTGGATGTAGTTACAAGTGAATTACTTCTTTGATTAAAAATAACTGTTAATTTATGAGTTTTATCTTGTTTTAATTTATTTATTATTTTAAAATATTAAAGAGATATTAATTATTTTTTAAAATTTTACCCTTAATCCTAACTATAGCTATTCTTATTAAATATACTAATAACTCTATGTATTTATTAATTTCGTTTTCTTAAAATATCTCAATTAATAAAATGAAATCTTATCTATCTCTTTTATATTAAATTCATTTCTTTTTCTAAAAAAGTATTAACAAAAAAAGAGATAAAATTAATAAAGTAAGTGAATGTATAAATGAGATTATAAGTTTAATAAAAGGGTAATTTTGTCAAATTAATTTATTTTTTTACTATTATCAAGGTTATTTAGTAGTTTCTTTAATCTATGAACAAACTCCAAATTGATAGTTATTTTGAACTGAAATTAGTACATTCTTAGTGTGAGGTTTGAATCCGGCTTAATGGTATATATTCTCTGCATTCCTTTTTATTTGTTGTTTTAATTTTTTTCCATAGTATATGTTGTTTTTAATTCTAGTACAAAATTAATTATTTTATATCAATTTAATTTTTTTATTCTATTAATTTAACTCTTAAATTTTTTAATATTTATTTATCTAATTTTTATCTCTCTTATTACCTCTTTTATTAATCAATCACATTTTTTTTCAATTAATGTAATGTAACTTACTAAGTAATTTTCAATGAATCAAAGATAATACTATCTTTATAATTATTTTTTTCTGTAATTAAGATTATTAAATTATTTTTTAATATTAATATAATTTTCTTAAACAACAGATAAACAGAATGGATAAAGTAGTTCTATGTCTAGAAACATTAGCCTCACACTAAAATATATGGAAATACCCTAATTTTTTTTAAAAAAAATTAGAATTGGTTGGTAATTATTGGCCTTCATTATGACATTAGAAATTAGGAACAACCTATCCGTAATATCTCAATTGAAAGCGACCTGAGAGAAATTTTTATATAAATTTGATGAGAAATTCTTATTTAAATCCTAAGCACTCATATAAGTGTATCAGATCAATTAAGACTTAATATTTTAATAGATCTTTGTGTCATATAATTAATTTTATAAAAATTCATAAAAATATTAAGTTTTAATTAATTTGGTACACCCAATTTAAGTGTCTAAAATTTAAATAAAAATTTCTTCAATTTGATATACTTAAGTCAGGTGATGAAATATGTCAATTATAGTATTAATTAAGATATAATATTATAGTTAATTAATAAATAATTTTATTTAATAATATAATAAGTGATATAATATACTCAACTTAAACACACCAAATTTATGTAAAACTTTCTTTCTGTGTGAAAAGTTACACTAAGCAAACAAGTTACACCATCAAAAATTGAATTTCGTTGAATTTACCCAAAATATAATAAATTGAATTTCGTTGTCTCCTTACGATTTAACCACGTAGGCTTACGCCCACAAATTAGCAAAAAACATAGGCTTGGATTTTAATATACTCTCATGCGTGGTTTAACTCTCTAATCCCCTCTTATTTGCTCTTTGGGGCGGCGGAGGGGAGGGGAAGGGAATTATCCTCCCTCACCACCCCAAAATGACTTGAGGCTCAAAAAATTCTTCATTTTGGACATGGATTTTAGCCAAGTATAGTGCGGCAGATTTCTTAATCTGTAAGGGCTAAGGCTATTTAGATTTTAATGTTAATGAAATAAAATTAAGATATCGTTACACAAATAGAAGCATAAATAAGAAAATAAAAACAAAACCTTGGATTCTCATGTAACCAACATGGAAAAAGGTTTTATTGTTGGTGTTGTAAAATCTTAGATTCCATCGCTATTAAATAAAACATAAAAAAAGAAACAAAAAAATTCTGTAGGATTAGTACGTAGCGCTCCTTGCGGCTGAGATTGGTATTTGAGGGAAGTATCAGGCTACAAGCAACTATTCCAAACAGCATATGATATGCATGCAGTGCAGATATGTAGTAAACAGACAAATGTCCAACCAAACTACTGTATACCAGAAGTACGACCAAGCTTCAAATTTCAATTTCGCAACAACGTGGTCCCCTCTCCAACACTGCTTTGCAGGCTTTTGGTATATTACATATACATGAGACATTGAAGGGTTCCGTTGTTGAGGAGTGAATTCAACAAGAATATGGGTTTGGCTTTGGTGTTGCAGGGGAGTCCCTGTCGTGTCCATTGCGTTGTCGTTGGATATCTTGGACGAAACCTGCATGTGTATGTCATGTCATGAGGAATCCTCTGCTCTCCTTTTTTGCCTTGTATTTCTTGGTGAGCCTCTCCTCAGTCCTCTCCTCTCCCCGTTTCAAGGCAAACATTGCCGTTGAATTGTCAAAACTGAATTACTAATATTAGTGCAGCAGCTTTTTGCTTATCTTCCACGCTTCAACTTTGGCATATTGCTCTGCAGTGAACGAGAATTGGGTAAACGCATTTCGCCTTGATTCAACGGCTATAAAGTGGTTCACACATTTAACCATTGGGTTTTTAAATTTTAGTTTAATTTTAATAAAGTGTAAACATAAACACTTTTTATATAATTATTATTCAATCATGTCTTACCAATATAATAAACCATTAACCAATGAAGCATGAAATCCTTCCCCTGTTACTTTTCTTTCTCATTCGTATGGTAGGGAGGCAAATAATGGCAGTGGAAGAGAGAGACTTTCAAACCCTAATGGTGAACCAAATTGACGTGCGTTTTGCTTTTTTTTTTTTTAATTGCGGGGTGCTTCTTTAAATTAAACTTCTTTTACGTTCAACTTTTTTTCTTGGGCATAACTATTACGTTCAACCTTATTCAGTACATAAGTGTCAATTTGTGGCTTTAAGAAGCTGGGTTTGTCTCCTGCCATCCCACAGCACACAGCAAAATCGTATAAAAAGGACGCTTGCACTGTGCAAACTGCAGATTCATCATTGTACATTTTGCTACGTCGTTTGCCATTTTCCACCATGTTTGGCTATCGAAAGCAAAATGCATTCCTAAATGGTGAGAATTACTGAATTAGGTTCCATTAATTAACCAGACTTTATTCTTATCAGTTACCACATTATTACACAAAATCTTTAACTTATAACTATTAATTTAGTATTTTAGAAAAAAAAATATTTTAAAGTAATTTTTTATTAAAAAATAAGTTTACTTAATATTTAAACAAAATTCATTGTCACATATTTTTAGTGCGATAAATTTTTATTTTTACTAAACATTCTTAAACATAAAATACTATCTCAAAATTAATTCTTCAAAGATACATTCTATTAAAAGTAATTCTACACAAATCATCTAAATATATTTCCATAAAAATTTTAAAACACATTTAAATAAACAACTATAATTTTTTTCATACTACTTTTCTCTCCCATCACTTTTTATATTATTTCTCATATAATTAATTACATTATTTTTTCTCTATCACTTTCTATCATTTAATCACAACTATTAAAAAATGATATAAATAGTAATATGATAGAAAAAATGATGTGATATAATTATTTTCCTTAAATAAAATTACTGTTGCATACAATGTATTTTAAAAGAACTATTTCGTAAAATGTTTAAATGCTAAGTTAAATACGTTTGTGTATGTTTAAATGTTAAGTAAATACGTTTAAATGTAAGTTCTTGAAAACTAAAATAATTATTGTAGTTTGTACCAAAATAAAAAATTATTGTAGTCTTTTTAAATATTAATATTATAGTAAAGATTTATAACTAGATTACACGTAAAATAAATTTTACCAACATAAATTGACAAAATAAGTTCAAATACCGCAAAGTGCAAGCATTGGTTTGCAGCAAACATTACAGTAAAAGTATACTAGACTTAACCTTAAAAAGAACTTATTTTGCAGAATATAAACCTTAGATCTACAATAAACAAAAAGAATAAAATTATAGACACTCATTACTCTCAAACACTTTAACCCATCTCTATAGTTATAGTTTACATCAAGCACTCTTCATTACTATTCACTTTTTATCCTAGGCACAGCAAGACTAAAGACAATTGAGCTTCACTTGTTTTGAATTTTAACACAACTTTTCATAATCAGACGGTATCTAATCATGATCAACATCATTAAAGATTAAAATAATTAAGAAAAAAAAGGATCAGGGAGTTCAGAGTTCAACTTTTTGTTAGAAATTCTAAAGAACCCTCCTCGTAAAGAACCCTCCTCCGAAGCAAGCTATCCATACCATTCACAGCATGAAGCAAAATTCCAAAAAGCGAATCTTGAAGAGCTACTACACCATTCTAAGCGTCAATCATTTCCCCGTCAACCAACTTAATGAGTGTTTGATTTGCAGTTGGTAAATTTAAGTTTAATTAAAAGTAAATTTATAGTAACATAATTTATGTTTGAAAACTTTTGTCTCAAAAGTGAATTTGACAAAATAAATGATGTTTGGATGAAAGATTAAAATCACTTTTGAAGTAAGATTGAAAGGAAAAATGTCCTCCAACGGACTTCTGTCCAATGAAAAAGTAAAAAAATTCTTATTTTTACTCCAACGTATTTTTGAAAGCATTTTTCATTGAATTCAACTAAAAAGAAAATTTGTCAAACATGATTTCACGCCTTTCAAGAATTCTAAAAGTGTGTTTGGATTTGCTAACTGCAATCCAAACACACACTTAATCACATTGTACAAACATGAATTCCCCATCCGTTAAGGCTTATCATCTTAGCTATCTATTATAGTTTCTGTAGTTTGTTGACACAAACTTCCTGTGAACCAGCTTAACTGCAGACAGGGAGGAGAGAACAAGTTATTACACTAAACTAATAAAAGGCAAGGGATTCTCAGAGTATTGTTAGGAAAGAATCTTAGAATATATAGATTTCAGAAGGGAAACCGAATGATGAATTGCATGATTATAAGCTAAAGTACAGGTTTGTAGCCCTTTACGATTGATCCTGCATCACCCTACCATTTATGTTAAAAATGCAAATACAAGCTTCATCAACTCACCATAATAACCGCCAAGGCCAAGTTCCTCCAGGCATGTACGCTGTAGAAAAAATTGAGACCATTTTTCAGCTATCTGCCAACCATAATGCAGTGAAACCCAGATTCCAGCGCTTGCCAGTGAAGTTAAGCAACTAAGAAAGAGCTGCTGGCATTTGCCATTGTCCATTTGATGGCAAAGTTGTAATGAAACTAAGGGTACACAAATTCTAGACAGATTTGAGGCAGGTCTCAAAGAACTCTCACACTACCAAAACAATCAAATTCAGCAGAATCAAGGAATATTGACATTTTTGAGACAGGTGCAACTTACATTGACGGATGTCTGAGGGCCCATTAATGCATTACAGTTGAAACTAAATCACCATCGTGAGATGCAGGTGCTCAAAACTTGATATTCTCATAACTAGGCACGAAATTGTTAAATCCCTCTCTCCTTATTCAACACTTGTGACATAGGCAGGCCACTGAAGTTCTTGGCATCATGCCAACACCCCTCTGGCTATTTGATGTGAAAACATTACTACCAAACTGATGAGAATGTAATTGTTCGTAAATTGATGGTTTGTTAGGTTGAAATTGATCAAGAAAATTTGAAGATGCGTCATTTTGAGGAGAAATTTTATTTCCAGCATGATGTGGAAGTCTTAAATTCTGTGAAGGTATGGATTGTTGCATTAACAGCTTAAGTCTAGCATCATGTTCACCAGGACTAAACTGAGGAAGTAAAGTTCGCCTCATGTCAAAAGATGCATTATTTAGCCTTTCTGCCAGCCCTGCCTTACTAATTTCCAATATTGCAGGATCATTATTAAATTGAACATCTCCTATGCTGCCAATATTTCCAGATGGAGGAAAATACTGTTGCAAATGTTTAACTGACAAAAGATTTATGAGAAGTACAATGTAGTCAAGATAGTTAGAAAGGGAAATGCATGGAAAAAACCAAAGTGGATTAAGTCTTAAACCGTAAAGAGACACACCAGGAGTATTAGAATCATGTTCTACTCTCCCACACGAAAAACCAGGAGGTATTCTGCTGGACATTGAAAATCCTGGTGGGCTCGAAGCATGAGCTTTTGACACTGATAAAAGACAACAATTATAAAAAAGGAATAAATATCAGTTTCATCAAACTTTACAGCAATGCAAGAATGTCATGTTAGTTTTAAATTATTTTCATTTGATGGAGGGAGGAAGGATTTGATATAATGATATGTAAATTGTCTGACTACAATGGAAGAACAGACAAACAAAAATCCAAAAGAACATACAAATATATACATGAATAATAACAATAACCAAAAGGGAAAAAATATTAAATGAAAAATCAGCAAAAAAAAAAAAATGCCAATGTATGGAACCACCAAAAAAAGCCATCCATTTAGTAGAAGTGCTCAAATACCATGTTTCTCCAAGTCCAACCATTGAAAACAAAAAAAGAAGAGATAAAAGAGAAGAGAGCATTACAGGAACTTAAAGGCAAAGCACTTCATGAACATCCAAGTAAAAAAACAATCAGAAAAGTAGAAGCAAAAATAGATACTGTATTGATCACTGAAAAAAGAAGGGGGAGCCAAGCTCTTACACCCAGAGCTGGTTCTGGAATTTCTGGGAATGCAGAAAAAAAATAGAAATTGAAGAAAGAAAGAAAACTCAGAGAAGCTTTAGGACAGCTCACCCTCAAGCCTTTGGACGGCCAACCCCTTTCCAAAATTCCATTACAGATTGCCAATCCTCCCACTCCCCACATTCACCTCCTTAAATATCTAATTTCCTTCCCCTCCCCCAATTCTGTTATGATCCTTCGCCTCCCCAATTCTGTTATGACTCCCTTGTTCTCCCTCATCCAGCTCAGCATGCCCATCATTTTCAGCCCTCATTGTAACTGACTCTTCAATTTGTCGGTTATCCTTCCTTTGCTCATTCCTTTGCTGCCTCCTTCTAGAATAGACTTGAGTTATGGGCCTAAATTCCTCTCTTTGCCCAATATCATTCCTTTGCTGCTTCCTTCTGGAATAGACCCAAGATATGGACCTAACACACAAAAAAAGGGAGTGCTTAGCTTGTTATTAACCAATACTCAGCGGAAACAACAGATGGCACAAAAGACTCACTTCCAACAAATTTATCTGATAGCGCAGAATTGCTTGACAGCACAACATGTGGGTATTTCCCAGTGAGAGTATTCTTGTTTCCCATTAAACCATTTGATGCAAAGTTCCCTATAGAGACATGCCTAGTAATCCCAAATGATAGCTCCAAATCAGAAGCCTCATTCATGAAATCATCTTGTCTGGCAAAGGAAAACCTTGACTGATTCTTGTCCTGGACTTTCCGCAATGTTTGTGCTTTTAAGGGGTCTGTATGGTTCTTCACTTCCACCCAACAACTTAACTAATGAATGTTCCCGGTGCATCCAATTCTAAAGACAAAATATTAGATATAATGCTGCTCTCTCCCATTTCTGAAGCAACCTTATTAACATTATCTACTCTCCACATGCTCCCCAAATCCTGTCTCCAAGGGAACATTGAAAGATTCAGAAGGTTTGCTCAAACGATGCTGGGGAAAATTTTTATCTTGCTTCCAAAGATGATGGCTTGATTGGTCCACATTTTGAGGCAGACAAGGTGAACAGAGCCCTGAAGATAGAATATTGATGCCCTTGCAGAATTTTGGTTGTTCATAATCTAAGTTTAGTGTATCATCCACAATGATATCTTCCCACAAAGCTGGCGTGGTTGAATGTTCTTTAGAATACTCATTATCTTGCTGCAAATGCTGCCCTATAGATGAATTGAGTTATGAGTAAACCCTAATCTGTCTGAATCAGGAATAGAATATGAATCTTCAAGATGACTCCGCATGCTAATTGATGATAACTCTGAACATAAGGCTTGTACATCCCCATTTGAATCAAGACTAACTGCTTTGTCAATATTGAAATCATAGTGTGGTTTGGAGAGCTTTGGGAAACTAGTGCTCCCAGCAGGTACTACAATATCTTCATCATTGCCCATAAAAGCTGCTAGAGAAGTTTCACAGTTAGACAATACAGATGAAGGATGTTTCTCCGCAATAACTTTTTCTTTAAGATCTGACTCACATTTTTGAGAATTTCCACCAATGTAATGCTTGTTCAACTCTGACGGTACGAACACACCACCAGAATGCACTTCAGAGCTATTTTCAGCTTCCCCTGATCTTCTTGTATTAAGAACAGACCTTTCAGTACTATTAACTACTGAAACAAGGACCTGTGAATCATTAGATGCCTCAACTTTTCTATTGGCCAAATTACCAGAGCATGATGAACTTGTATCTGATGGAAGACAGCCAGACACACGCATAACCCTATTACACAATAGCTAAAAAGTCAGCATTCACACAACACAAAAATTAGAGTGTGTTTGGTAAAAATTAAATTAGCTTTTTTTAGCTTTTTTTTGGGGAAAAAGCTGTTGTAACAGTGTTTAATCATGTTTGACAAAATCAACTTCAGCTTTTATACGAAATTCAATGTAAAATAAAAGTTTTTTAAAGCTAATTTTCATAATACTAAAAATTGAAGCTTATGATTTTAGCTTATAGATTATTCTTTACACTTTGAGATATAAATACTATTTTGTCCTCAATCAAATAACTTTTTTAATCATTCTATATCTATTTTAATAATTTAATGCATAAAAGTGATTATTTTTTATACCATCTAAACAAATCAGATTAGCTTAAAATCATTTTTCAGCTAATGTATCCAAACATAAAAAATGAATCGATTATAATTGATTATAACAAAAAGTTTTTATACAATAATTGATTATTGAAATAATCAAGTTTTCAGAATTTTCCCAAACACACTTAGTCTGGAGTATCATGAATCAATAAATTAATTAACAAGAGGTTGCAGGGGGTGCTGTAGAACTCACGGCCCCACTACCTGAACAGGATCCCTTAATCTGGTTCTCAATTTTCTGTTTTGATAAAAGATACTAGAGGTTAATAAAATGTTAGCTCACCGCCTAATAACTAACGATACATATTTAGTGAACCAGTTGAAAATTGCAGAAACACATCACCCTGTAACAAACAAGTTTGCCACAAAAGTGATGTGCATGGAACTTACATCTAAAAAACTTTTGGAAACTAGTTTAGAGGCCGATGAAACATGTCTAAGATCATCTTCTGGGGGAGGCAAAACATTCCCCGAATGCCGATGCAAATTATTTGTAGTACCGATAATTTGATGGACTCTACTCCTTTAACATCCAAATTACAATACAACAAAACTATAATCAAATATGATATAACTACCAAGCATAAACAGAAAGAATAAATGGATAGCAGAAACTGAGAGTAAGTCTAAGAAGCAAGATGAAGGAGACACAATTCAAAACAAATAAAAAGAGATCATACAGGATGAATTTAAAGCTCATGAATTCAGGACACAACAGGTACCTGTGTGAGAGATTTATGTAAACTAGGGAGAAAAATAAAAGATGAAATTATGCAAAATATTGCCCATCTGATATGTATACTTAACTAATCTGTTGGTTTTACAATAAGAAAACTAAAAGCAATCATCCAACAGCAGGCCCAGACACCCAGCACCACAGAACTAAAAAGAACTTGATGTGTAAGCTTTAGATATCACTTGCAAATGAAGAAATGATATGGCTAGACGTCAATCAGCAGATGCTGATACAAGTGAGACAGAGTACAGTCAAAATTTACAAGTGGAGGGATGGGGACATACATGAGTTGAAAATCAAAGCATACCTTGCAAATGCTAATACTAGTTCATCTTTGGTAAAGCTATCTTCTTGAGAACCATAATCATGCAGATATAAGCAATCTCTATTGCTGCAAGGCTGGACCCGCAAGATAACTTATATAATAGCACAAATACATAGTTATGTCTAACAAAACATTTATGAATTCAGCTTAAAATCACTATTAACCACATTTCTCAACCATGCATGGCAATACTTTGTGGTTCCAAAACAAGCCCTGCAAATGCAAACACCCGCCCATCATCACATGACCATCAGACCATGACGGCCTCAGTCCAATTAAAATGGCTATTCTTACCTCAAGGATCTACCTTCTAATACAAAACAATGCACTGATTGAATACATCGAATTGCTTCTGCCTCTTTTGAGTAAGTTACATACCTAAAGATAAGAAATTATAATTCAAGAAATACAGCTTGAGTCTTGTTATATAAATGACAGCCTACAAGAACTGGCTTCCAACCTTAGAAAGAAACATGCCAAAACCCAACAGACAAGCTCACACACAAGAATAAGGGCTGGTTTGGATGAGCTTCTAAAATAAGATCTTTTTTATGTGATCTTTTTTTAAAAGGTCTTTTAAAAAAGTAAAAGCTATTTTATGTTTGGATAATATTAGAGAAGTACATTTTTTAATGTTAGAACAGGATTTTTATGTTATAAAAGAGGTCTTCTTTGAGAAGCATCAAAATCCCTCTTTAAAAAAACGCACAATTTGTGCTTTTTCTTTTTTAAAAAGTTCATCCAGACATGTTAAAAATAAGCCAAAGAACTTATTCTTTTTTTAAAAAAATATTTTTTTATCTGAAAAAGCACATCCTAACAAGCTCTAAAAATAGAAAGAGGAAAAAGTGAGATAAAAACTATAATTTTCTACTTGAAACTCAGTGTAGGGTGATGGCCATTGAGACATTCATAACAACTTACACACAACAGATGTTGTTCACAGAATGTTGGATTAGGCCAGTTGCTGTAGGAGAAATTGACACTTTCAAAACCTTTCCATACCTGCCAAAATACTCCCAAGTAGCTGGTAAAATCCAAATGAAAATGTTGTCAACCAGAAAAAGAGGTAAAGATAATTTATAATTTACAAGACACAACCACATATAGAGTATGACATGCTCAACATAGATGCATCTAGCACCATTTAGATACAAAACAGCATAGATGAACTCACAACTTCATCTGCAAGGTTAAGAGGCAACCCAATTATGTACACCAGGTTTTGTTGAATGACTCTAATATCACTAAGTTGTTTCCTTCCATCAGATGATTTGGGCTTCAACTTCTGCATTTTCTTTTTACACTGTGAATTCATTTCAGCAACCAATCTGCTTAAGCAATGAAAGCATAGTACTTAACAATTGCTTACAAATAATAAAATTTAATACAGAAATTAGAAATTCCCCTCAACCAAAACAACCTTAGACAGTTTGCAGCCATTGCCACAATACGTTCTTTGTGATAAGGTACACGCCAGGCTGGACAACGACCATCAGTCCCATCCTTTTCAGACATTTCCACAATGTGGTGCCAACACCAGACGCAGATCTGTGGAGAAGGTAGAGGAAGACAAAGAATGAACCGACATGATTTATAAGGACAGGCATTATTATATATAAAAAGTCACTATTTGTCTTTAGCGAAATATCAGGTACAAGGATAGTTTTATTTCCAATTTTTCACCTTGACCAAATAGGTTAAGGATAATGCACATATATTAGAACAAGGATCAAAACAGGGAGGTCAACAATAAATTAGAAAACATAAATTTTCGTGACAACCAATCCACGCATAGGTAGAAAAACAAGTTCAAACCTCATAGCCACATTTGCATGGCTTCAGCTGCTGATCAGTGAGGTCCATTTCCTCGGTGCATATGGGACAGGATTTTACTCCTTTGTCACACATGATTGGTCCAGAAAATTTAGCTACGTAAGAAATTAATAAAAATATTAAATAAACTCTGCTCAAAGGCAAAACTTCTTGGCATTAAGAGATATCCATTTCTGCTGGTATGACATTCAGAAGGTCATCGAAGTCCTCAGTACAATCACAAAATAAGATTTTGAAAGATAGTAATAATCATAAAATGAAGGGATCTGCAACAAGAAGGAAGGGTTCTAAAGGGGGGGAAAAATAATGGTCCATAATGCATATGCACCGTGCAATGTTAAGTAATGAAATTTTAAATTAAAAAAAAATCCTACCCAATATCTTACGTAATCCCTGTTTTTTTTTTTTCAAATATCTACTCAAATATTAAAAGTCAAAACAGCAGATCACCATAGCTTAGGGTTAGGACCCACTAATAAAATATTATTATTAAAATCCTCCATAATTACATTTCTAAATCCTACTAGCTACTGCTGCCTTGTTGAGCACAAGACTGCAAATGACCAAAGTGTAAATAAGCAGCAAACACTTGCTCACTATGCACCATCAAGAATCCGGAAAGTTCCGTGATTATTTTAGAACAGGCATTAATCATTCTGTTCGTACTTCAAAAGCTTCAGATAATTCTAGCCGCCAAAAACAACAGTGAATGAAGAAAAACGTAAGAGGTCATTTGTTATTTCCTTCCCATTTGCCATAACAACCCCACTCGGATAACATTTTCTGGAGACTGAAATAACAATTAGGCTCAAACTGAATCAAATGAAAGCACTAATTGTCGCTAAATATGGTTAAAATCTTTCGCACATTATCCTTAATTTTGTAGCATACCAGCGCACGCAGTTCAAAATGCCAAGGTGAAGAGGAAAAAATATGGAAATTCTTTGGCAGATATTGAAGGAAGGAAAAACGAGAAAGCGTAAATCAGAAGCGAAATTGAAAATGAAAACCCTAACCTAGGGGGAAAAAAGTGAAAAACAAAGGAACGATGGAAGGGAATGGTGGAGCAGTGAAGAAAGAAGTGACGTTGGAGAAGGGATTAGAGTCTAGAAAGGTTAGGGGTGAAGGGAGGGAAAGGAAACTTAAAACAAGCGTTTGAGTGCAACTGATAGTATAATAATAATAATGAAATAATAATTATGAATTTAATAATAATAATAATTACGAATTTAATAATATTATTAATAATTTTAAATATAATTATAATAATAATTATTAATTTAATAATAATAATAATAATTACTAATTTAATAATAATAATAATAATTACGAATTTAATAATATTATTAATAATTTTGAATATAATTATAATAATAATTACTAATTTAATAATAATAATAATAATTATGAATTTAATAATCATAATAATAATAATTACGAATTTAATAATATTAATAATAATTTCGAATATAATTATAATAATAATTACTAATTTAATAATAATAATAATACTTACGAATTTAATAATAATAATAATAATTACGAATTTAATAATATTAATAATAATTTCGAATATAATTATAATAATAATAATAATTACGAATTTAATAATAATAATAATAATAATAATAATAAAATTAGGAATATAATAATAATTATTATGAATTTAATAATAATAATAATAATTACAAATTTAATAATAATAATAATAATTACGAATTTAATAATAATAATAATAATAATTACGAATTTAATAATAATAATAATAATTACTTAATTTAATAATATTAAAAGTGGAGGGTAGTGGTGGGAGGAAAATCTTATCGGTTATATCGTTACATAAGGAGGATAGTGTTATCTTATTAGAGTAGGATAAAAAACTTTTGGATTTATCAGTGTGACATACCAAACGTCGATAAAGTCGATAGTGATATCCTCCTTATACGACGCACCAAACATAGCCTTACGGTGAGATGATGGAGGAAGAGGCAGAGGAATCTCTTAGAGAAGGATAAAGCGTAGCAGAGAGGCCGGTGTACGTGAAAACCCGAACCAAGTTCAATGAAGACAACTCGGTTTTATGGATGGCCCATTTTTGTTATTTTAATTCGGTTGTGTGTGCGTGAAGATGACCTGTAGCGTTTAAATAGAATAAATCATCACTTTAATCTTTAAAATTTCTTGCACTGATTATTTTAGTCATTAATATAAAAAAAAATTACAACTTAATTCTTAAAATTTTAAAATGTCTATCATGTTAATATTCGTATATTTTATTGTCAATTAAACTTGACAAAAACACATACATGACACGTTAAGTGTTAATCTAAATATTGATATAGTTTCTTATTTAGTTCAAAACAACATAATTTTGATTGTGCATAAAAAAACAAAATTATCAATCCTAAAATGACATCGTTTTGGACCAAAATTCCTTTAAACTAACTTTTTCTCAACCTAGTAATGGTGTTGTAATGGAGGTGGTGGGGAAATTTTTCATTTCCCCCAATTTCAACAACATAAGATTTGAGGGAATTTTCTTTAAAGTGGGTTTTGGTGGCAGAACTAGTTGTTGTACAGCATTTCCTGATAGCAATTGGTCGCGCATCGTGAGCCCGTAGCGGCTATGGTGGCTTCATGGCGAGGCAACGAGGTCATGGCTAGCGATTCTGCTGGTTGTTGGACGGTTCGAGTTTGGTGACTTTGTGTGCAGAAGTGAGGGTCTAGGTTATGGTGGTTTCAGATTGGGGTTTTTCCTAGTTGTGATGTGATGTTGGGTTCGACTTGATGGTTACGATGTAGCAGCATCGACATATTTCATACTAGTGCTGACAGAGGATAAGTTCAAGGATAATGGTAGAAGATCGTGGTCTTGGGTTAAAGTGGGTCGTGGATCATGAATTCCTCTATCACCAATCCCTGTCCCTTGATTCTTGTTGCTCTCTATAAGCAAACCAACCCCATGGCTAATGCCTAAATAAAATAGTTTACATATTTTATGCATGGAGAAATGGTCATGACCAGTTTTATGGTCAATAAGTAACTTTCTTTTTTCTTTCATTTCTGTAATTTTCATGGTACTATGAGTGAGAGAGACTAACAACAAATACATTAAAGAATTGGGGTAGACCATTTCATTATATAAACTTTGGGAATTGGGGCTTAGGGGATAAGATGGTTTTGGTTTAAAACGGTGTTGTTTTGTGGGTTGAGGTTTTGTTTCTTTAAATAATAACCAACACTACGTCGTTTTATGGGTGAAGAGAGGTCATGTAAGTGTCCAAATTTGTACTTAACGTGACATACATGCGTATCCATTAAGTTTAACTGACAGCAAAAAATGTAGAGACTAACATTATAGATATTTTGAAGTTTCATAGATTAAATTATTAATTTTTTAAAATTAAAGATTAAAGTAACTGGTATGTGAAATTTATTTGACTAAAGTAAAGCTTTACTCATTTAAATAAGCAAGGTTATTATCAATACTTAGTTGATTGATTCGACACTTATTTATTTTAAGTAAAGTATTGAGTTTATATATTATAAATGAAAAAATTAATATTGAGAAAATTTTACATCATTATAATCTGAGTCAATTCGACTCTAAATTAATCGAATTCTATTATCTCATGATAATTGTCCGATATTGGAGATTTTTTATTTTAAGAAAAAAGCAAGGCAATGCACTTTTTTTTGTTCTTTTTCTCATTTTTCATTGAACCCGGCCCCACAACCATCACAATTAACATATCTCATCCTTTTTATTTGAAGAGAGTAAATTATATTAAATTTCATTTTATAGTATTAGACTGTTTAAATTTTTTAAATTATTACAAGTGACTTTTCGTAATGGGGAAAAAAGAAATTTGTGCTATTGTAAGTTCTCAACATGGGAAAGAATTTAGGATTGCACGTTCTCAACCCCGAGGTACAAACTCTTGGTAATGCCTCCTATTAAAGAGCTTTCCCTGACCTATTTCTTAACTATGAAGTAACATATCATAGCCGGTAATTATAATCAGTTATAATATGCTAGTAAAATATACTTATGAGGGATGTTTGGTGCGCCTTAAAAAATAAGAGGAAAAAGTTTATGGAAAGATTTTTTGATGAAGTCAATTTATTGGGTTTTTTTCCCTTTTGTTTGGTATGCATAATAAATGAAGAGTAATTTGGACCGTTTCTTCATGACTTTCAAAATTTCCACTGTCAGTTATTGGTTTATGCAAAATGACGTTGTTGTAGAGGGGTAAAGGGCTTCGTCGCAGCCACCACAACCATCTCTGGCTATAACCAATTGTGATTCCATCTGGCAATAACCAATTCTAATCCGTTTAGTATCGTTGTATGCTCTAAAAGTGGAATCCTCGGATGGCGAAATCAACATCACCAGTGGTGGAGGCAACAAAGGATATGAGTGAAACCATGAGAGAGTGTTGGAGGATGATGGAGATCGTGATTGAGCGATGACTGATGTGTGTAGAGAGAGAGAGAGAGGGTACGTAGGAGATGAAATTTTACTCTAATCTTAAATGGGGTAACATTTACCCTAAAAAATAGTATAAATATTACTTTCCTAAAATTTTCATCTTTCTTTCACTTATCAACCAATCATATTTTTTATAATATTTACTTCCCTAAATTTTATCCCTTTATTGCCCGCTTACCAAACATACCCTATATGGATAGTTTTAATATCCTTATCTAGCATTCTCTCTATATCATTTCTCATATTAAAATTACATTTATATGTTGGAGTTAATCTAAGAATAATTTCACACAGTCGAATTTTCAGACCTCATGACTTAGCACTTAAAAAGGTTTAAGATTTGATCTTGAGATGAAATAACCTATAAACATACTTGATGCCACTTAAATCATGGTTATTGAACTTAGTAATCACTCACTTAATGATAAATTAAGTATGAGTTTTGCTAAAGATATTTATTAAAATGTCAAAATATAAAGTTTTTGATTAAACACGATAAATAATAAAAGTTTTTTTTTTAATTTTCAATGTATTAAATATTTTGTTTTTATCAAAAATTTCCTATTTTAACTACCTTAACAAGTCTTTTAGGGTAATTGTTAACAAAATTCATAAAGTATTTTTTTTTCTCTCATTTAAGTTTGAATTATAAATTCAACAAAAAAGACCTACTTCCTTGAAGACCAATCACCTAACTTCCTACAACTTAATTTTTTAAATTTTCAAAGCATTTCCTCACTTAATAGGTAAAAAATTAATATTATAAAATATGATCAAGCATTTAAATAAAAATTATTCTCAATAATATTATTTCGTTACCTAATTTTACCTCACACCGTAACCTTAAAATACATTTATCAACTTTCGTGGTACATTGCACTTGGCAGCTAAAATGACATATAAGTATATTGCACCTCATATTAAAATGTATCATAAGGCTCTCAGACATTTGTTTTTTTAGGCATTTTACTAATGAGTTACTACCTTGCTGCTTTTTTTTAAATGTTTTCTCAATCTCATAAGTTGCAACATAGATGAGAGGATGTGTGAACCCCAGCGAAGTCTTCCACAAGTATTCTTCCACACCCACTAGGAGGTTGCTCCAAAATGTGAAGCCCAAACCCTTAGAGGAGTCTATTCCCTTCTTTGCCAAGTGTAATCACCCCTTCATTACCAAGGCCCACAACTTAGTCAGAAGGACGCTGGAAGACCATAGATGTCATCTTCCCTAAAAAAAACCAGCATATTACGGCTCAACCATAGCAACCAATTAGAGTAAATCCAAACTGCAAGTTCCACGTACCTAGTGCTGGAATCTTTGCCCATGCTGTTACACAGATTAGAACTCACCCAAACCTCAAGATTAATGTGCCCAATTTTTTTTCATTTTTAACTGGAATTAATGTACCCAAGTTATATACACAGGTTTAGACTAAAAAATCTCCAAGTGGAAGAAGTAAACACTAAAGAGTAAAGATAATTAATTATTAATGCAGGTTAACTATGGGATAACATTTGATTTTTTAGGAGCCTAATGTGATGTGACACACCTTTTAAATAAGGAGATAAGAACATAAATCAGATTTATGAATTTAAAAGGGAACCAAATTTGTTTGACCAAGAAAATTGGTTAAAGTCCCTAACTTTTATCATAAGAATCCTATGAATCATAGATATTAACACGGATATAAAACACAACACTGATATAAATATAGAAAGATATTAAAATGAAAAAATTATAGAATACAGATATGTCAAATAAATAAATATATATATATATATATATAAAAACTAAAAATTTAAGAAAAAAATTCATAATTTATAATATGATATATATAAACTTTAAGATTTATAATATTTTGACATATATTATATGTACCACTATTTGTTACTTAGTAAGTCTTTTACAAAAAATATAGATCATAATTTCTATTAATATTTTTTAAAAATTCTTCGAAACCAATTTGTCATAGTAAAATTAGTCATATACAAATACATGTACAACAAAAAAAATTAATTAAAGATGATATCTAAGGATTAACTCTATTTTACTTTTCATCATTGGCATAATGGTGGCATGATAACTTAGTCGCATATGGAAGTAGATAGTTAGATGAGAATGGTAGCCTATAATAAAAAACATCGTGACCTAATTAGAATAAATAATATTGATAATTAAGTAATTGAATTTGCATAATGGATAATTGGTAACTGAATATATCACTATTTTTTTATTTTTTTATTTTAAATGATAATTAAGTTTTTTTATTTTAAATTAACGTGTTTTACAGTATTCTTAATGTGTCTAAATCAATTTCTTTTTTTAATCAAACACATATGATACATGTATTATATATGTATCATTGTGTATATGATATGAACACATATATTTGATACACAAATATGATATCAAAATAGTGTGTAATTAGAATCCAATGACAACGAGGGAATTAATTAATGAGGACCAAACGAAATGCTTTGAATTGTTTACTCCGTGTTGGTGTAGTTGGTGCATGAAACTTAACTGGTACAAATTAATTGGTTGGCATACCTCATCCCTTCTTTTTTATTCTCCATCCAGTTTTTAAAAAACTAATAATAATAAAAAGGGTTTCTCTGTATACTTTGACCTTAAGAAAGTTCGATTATTATTACTAAAATTTAATAATTAATAATCTTCATTGGAACTACCATTTGAAATCCTTAACCAAAAGCTGAAGCATCCACTATTCAGAAATCAAAATGCGTGCCTGGAATGGTTTTGATTCCATCGAATTCCAAAAGCAAAAGTGAAAAAGGAAAGGCAACAAAAAACGATAATAATTCTGTCATCTTTTTGAAAGTTAAAGGCTGTCCTAATGTCCAGTTGATTTTTTTTTGGGGTCAATAAAAGAAGAAGGGTTTTGAAGTGTTACAAAGAAACAAAAATTGAAAAATTTTAATCCTTTCATTTATTTTTATTTGTTTGTTAAATTTAATATGTATAAATTAAGAAAGTTATTAAATATATTAAATGATAAAAAATATAATTTAATATAATTAATTTTTTATTTAATTAATATTTATTTCTCTTCTTTTTTATCGTTATTAATTTCATACTCTCTCTTTCTCACTCTATTGATAACAAAATATTGTAGGAATTACTAAAATAGTTAATTTTAAGAAATTATAATTTTTTTATATATTTATTAAATTTAGTAGAGATAATAAAAGATAAGAGTAAAATTTTTAAAAAAATTAATAAATACTATTTAATTTTTTAAATAAACAAATAATATTAGACAAATTAAAATTTTTGAATGGATAAATAAAAAAAACAAAAAGAGTATTGAAAAGTAAAAATTTTAATTTTTTAATACATTAAATGTATCACTTTTCAATAAAAAATTTTATTTTTATTTCTTTAAAAACATTTGTTTGTAAAACTCAAAGTGAAAAATGGATCAATCCTGCTTTTCAAAAAGGTCACCAAAGGGATTAAGCATGTTAGAAAGGCATGTGGGGATCTTTAATGAACATTTGTTTCATCCTCTACATTAATATAGGATGTTGTTATTGATACTCATAATTATTTATTTACACATTTTATTAGTTATTTATAATTTTTTGTAAATAAAAACAAAAATCTTAATTAATTAATTAAGAGTGTGAATAAATAATTAAAAATGTCAATAATTTTATCAATTAATATAATGCTATTGTAAACTTGCGAGATGCAACCATCCGTGTCTTTGACATTTGCCATTGAGTTTTTCTAATTATTATTATTATTATTATTTCTGTGTGTGAATTAAGAAAAATATAATATTAAGCATGCTATTTATTTATAAAATTATGGAAAGTTGTAACACGAATCAATCCTTCATTTTTTTTAAAAAAAATTCTCTATGCCAAAAGAAAAATCATTCTTGCATAAGTTATAATAAGTTATAATTATAAAAAACATACTATATTTTTTATTTTATCATATGCGGTTCATTTGTTGAAGTAATATTGATACATGGAAATTTTCTGAAATAATAGATAATACAACCGAGTAAAAAAAATAATAGATAATATGTAACACCCTTTACACTATACATATCCATAATAATATTATAAGTGAATTTATTCTATAAAAATTTATAGATACAAATTAAAATCGAACCAATAATATATAAAAAGTAATAATTGTCTATACATGACAACCTAAAGTTATAATAAACTTTTATAACTTTTTAAATTAACACCAAATAACAATCAGAGTATTTACACAGAAGTAGAAATACACATATTTATAATATTTATATCCTTTTCATTTAGAACAATAATATATGCTTAGTCCATCAGAAGGATGATGATCACAATATATAATGTATTAGTTTGAAAACATCATAAATAGAGTAAAAATTAAAAATTCTCAATAAAAAATAAAAGGTTATAAAAAAATTCGAAAACATATGGTGAATTTCAGCTGTGTAAAATGTATAAAAAATCACATGACAACCCAAGTATGACAAGAGCAATATAATTTCTGCATAATAAAACGAATGCTAAATAAATCATACAATATATCATTATATATTAACATTAGCAAGTTCCTCTAATATCAGCGAACACGTATCATCTATCAGCAAGTACCAGTAAATATCAGCAAGTTCCTTAAATATCAGTAAGCAATTTCTAAACATCGGCACACAAGTACCAATCATCAACAATATTAGCAAGTAAGTTCTTCATCATAGGAAAATCCACCCTTTACTTTACTTTTTTTTTCATATCTGTTTGTCTCACATTTTATTCGAATGTCTTCACTACCATAAGAAATCCACTCTTATCTCTAGTGTTACTTTAATATCGTGACAATAAAGTCAAACATACCCACACTAATCAGACAGATAACATAAAAGGAAATTCATCCTTCTACCTCTCAACGGTTAGGTGTAAACTTTTTCATGAATCACTTGTTTGTCATCACACACAAACATAAGTAATACAAAATACTAATATATCACAAATAAATTCATCATATAAATAAAATCATGACAATTAAATAAAACTCACAAAACTTGAAATCATTAAATTTAATTGTTAATTCTTAAAAGGACCAAATATAGTTTAAAATTAATTTAATAATTCTTTTAAAAGTTCGTGTCATATTTCAAGTTGTTCAGTCCTCATCATAGTTCATAATTGTTAGGCATTCATCATGGTCCATAGTTTGTCCTGGTATTGATAGTGCATTCATTGTACAAAAGTTCTTTTATTGTAAATATCAAAATAAAGGTCATAAAATTATTCCTAAGCTAAAATAAATATAAATCAGAATAAATATCATAAAAATTACTCTCAAGTCAAGATAAATATATTTATTGCTTAATAGGATTAAAAATATATATATTTAACTTAAACATTGAGTGATATTTTAATTTATTATATTAATCTCATAAAAGAGTTAACATTCAAATTATAATAATTCTAAATTTTATCAAATATTATAAATATTTTAAAACTAAGCAAATATCAAATTTGTATAATATTACATATACATAATAAATTTAACAAAAATAATAATTTGTACAAAATATATTAAAATAATAAATTAACTAATAAAAATAATTTTATTTCTTACATTGTTCCATTCTTTCTTCTTTTTTTTTTTTTCTCTTTCTCCCCCACTCTCTCTCTTCTCTTTCTCTCTCTTTTCTCCTCCCCACGGGCCTCGGCCACGGACAGCAGCACTTTTCTTTCTTTATTTCTCCGCACCTTTCTTTCAACCCATCCCCCTTTATATAGCGAAATTGATGGTTTTGTGTCATTATTGCATGGTGCACGTTGCACCACATTTCAGGTGCAACGTTGCAATTTTTTTTTAAAATAATAGTTACTTTTAAATTTTTATTTTTAACAATGTTGATATGTAGATTTTTATATTAAACTAATAATTAATTTATAAATATTTTTTATGAATATTTGTTTATAAATATATTTTTTAATTTTTTATCACTTCTTATTAATAATAACTATTATAAAATTAAATTAAATATTTAAGTTGAATAAATTAAAAAATTATTTTTTACAAAATATTTTATGAAAACTAAGATGTTATATAATACATCTCATAATAATTATTTGGAATATACTATGAATATTGTATATACTTGTTGCCAGCTTTATTAGAAATTATTAAATTGATTTTTTTAAGTTTCGTATACTAATAATTACTAATTAGTTGATCATATTTATCTGAGATCCAAAATTTAAAATTTGAGTTATGAAAATTAAAATAATTATATAATCATACTTTATCTTTAGTTTGATTTTTTATGAAAGAAATATGTTTATGCATTAAAAATTAACAATAAAAGGTGTAATATTGCAATAGAAGTCAAATATATTTTATTTACCTCTCAAAATATATTGTCCACATGCGCTTTTTTTTAAAATAAAAAACTTAAAGGTTAAGTTTATTTTTAAAGCATGGTTGATGAAGGGGAAAAAAAAGTCTGTCGCTCGAATACCTTATCATAGGCCAAGCATTAGCATCTGGCATCTGCAAATGAAAGTTGAAATGGTAGTCCCATACGACAAGGGGACTTGACCAACATTCCCTACTCGTATGTAGCTTCGCTCGCCTAATAAAATAGGTTAATAAATAATTGTGGGTCAAAGTGGTCCAATTCACTTGGAACCTGGATTCAAAATGTGGTTCTGCCCCAACAAGAAGAACTTCTACGTACTCCTACTTATTCATGTAGGAAGAATTTCATTAGAAATGAAGCATTCCAATTATTAATTCTTTTTTTTTATTCTCATTCTCTCTCTTCTTCTTTTTTAAAATTAATAGTTAAAAATATTTTAAAAAAAAGAAAATCTCTTTTTCTAAGTATTCGTTTACTTCAAAATTGAAGCGTGAAATTAAAACTTATAATTAAAATTAAATCTCTTAATTTTAATTTTTATATTTAAAATATCATTTAGAATTATAATTATAATTTCATAAACTAATTTCATAGAATTAAAAAATAATTAAGTTAATTTTTTTTCAATTCTTAACATATATCTTAAGAATTACTAATTTTATAATTTAAAAATTAAACTCTCTCTCTTCACATTTATTTATAAATAATCATATTTATTAAGATTTTATATTTATATAAAAAATTAATTTTATATTTATATAAAAATTATTATAATAGTTATTTATTTTTTCTAAAAAAATTCATGAAATTTTTTTATGAAAAAAATTGATTATTATATTGTAAAAATATTATTGTATGAATATTTTTATTAATTTTAATTTTGTAAATAAATTTTTAATATTTTAAATCATACTTTTAAATAATAAAATTATAATTAATTTAAAATTATAATATTTTATATTAATTCTTTGACAACTCAAACATATAATTTAAAACCATTGATAAATTTTAATTTTAAAAGAATTAGAATTAAAATTCTATATTTTAATTCTAATTTTATTATTATCCTATTCAAATTTTTAATAATATAATAATACGTGAATAAACGATAAAATAAAAAGTTTCACAATAACGATAAATGAAAATTAAAGTCAATAAAACTAAAAATAAATTGAAGTTTATAATCCTTTTACTTATTTTTTGAATAAAAATATATTTGAATAGAAGTAACTCTTTCCCTTTTTTTTTCATCTGAAATAGAAGTATACTTTCGTTAAACGTATTTTGAATCCTATTTATCAGTTTCTTATTAATATTAACATATTTAATTTATGAATTTAGTAGTTTTTTTTTTCGGGTACATAAGAATTTAATAGTTAATAAGTTTATTACACGCCGTGGACTGGAGAACGAGTCCACTCTGGTCCAGGTCCAGGCAAGGTCTACGCAGTACCCGCACACACTTTATATGGGCCCTCATATGACCCTCTGTCGTCTTGTCTAGCCGCTGGTCCCACGCACAACAGAAAGGGCCCTGGAGGCTGAAAGCCTGAAACTTCTGATACGTTATGCTAATGCCACGACCAGCACAAGCACTATAACAAATTATGTCTGAATTCACACTTCTCTTTCTACACTTATTTGCCCACTAAGAGATTAGGAAAATGCTAAACATCACGACTGCTATTTCATGAAACATCACACAAATTTACTTGGCAGCATTTATATGGAAGCCATTTTTCACTCTTATCTTACTTTTATATCTCTACTTGCTTGTGATTGGTCACAAGACTTCTCGTAATTTTTCGTAGAAAAAATATTTGTATGAAATAACACTTCTCTTAAGACTATTGCATAAGAATTATAAAAATAAGGCTAAAATGTAAGAAATTACATTCACTTATTGGTAATTTCTTTTTGTGGTTTAAAATTTAATAATTTAATTCATTCAAATTATTAAATTGTATATATTATCTTTTTATAGGTGAGTTTTTTGCACATACATAAAATATTAATTTTACACTATATTATACAATTTTATAAGTTTAATACGTTGTCAAATTTTGAAATACAAAATAATTTTTGACCTAACAATAATTAGAAGTTTTTGATTATAAGAGAGCACGTTTAACATACGTTTGTTGGGCAAAAAAGGTTGTTGCTGTAATTTTTTAAAAGCTGTTAATTGTCTTTCATTTGTATGGCAACATATGTTATTCGAAAAGTTTAAATTTGAGTATTATAACAAAAAAATTATTGAGATTATTTTTAATAGTGAGATATAAATATTATTTTATTTTTAATTAAATAATTTTTTAATTAATCGAATAATTTTTTTAATTATTTTATATTTATTTTGATAATTTAATACATAAAAATAATTTTTTATATCATCAAACGAAACAAATTAACTTAAAATTACTTTTCAACTAACATATTCAAACATACAATTTTTTTCTTATAATCAATTATTATTATAATTAATTATAATAAAAAAATTATGCTGAATAATCGATTATTGAAATAATAAAATTTTTACTGATTATTTCAAACACGCATTAAATAAAATTAATTTTATTGATTGAATTATTTTTTATTAAAATATTTAAAATGTTATTATTATTTTAATAATTTTTTCTCATATTTATTAATACTAAACGTAAAATTAAAAAAATAATTAATGATTTGTTAATTTTATAAATAAACAAATAAAATTAGATTAAATATATTTTTTTAAATAAACAGATAAAAGCAAATGGAGTGAGTTGTTAGTTATCGACTTTCCTTTATCAGTGTTGGGGTACTAGCAATTTGTGGTACGCACTTCTATTTTGGTACTCTCTGCTCTAGGCAGTAGTGAGAGAGAGTGTTGGGTTCCGCCATTTTTATGGTTTCATGATCTCAGTAAAGTTTAACACAGTCTAGAAATGGAGAGTAGCCTACTCTTGCTGTCTTTTCTCTCATTCACACAGCTACTCCTCTTCCTCTCGCGTTTTTTCTCTGCTCAGGCTCAGATGCAAGGTACCTCTTTCTTCTCTTCACTTTCTCTGTTACTGTTTTTGCTTCCTTCAAGTTTCTTTCTCCTCTCAACTTGAAGCTTCTTCAGCTCTTGCACCGATATTTGCGTTAACAATGACGTCTTGTTTTAGTAATTGCCCTTGTCCTTCTGTGCTCTGCCATTGGTTCTATGTTGGTTAGCATTACTACTTCTTTTCCCTGTTATCGTCTCCATCCTGTGCCCTAAGCTGTTCTTTGGATTGCAATCTGAATTCTCAGAACCCCTTAGCAATTCCTTTTATCTTTTATTTTTCTAAAGATTTAAATCTTTTTTGTCTATACTTCAAATCCTGCGGAGCAAAATGAATTTAGTCACCATCCTGTTTCAGAGAGATAACTCCTCTGTAATTATTCAGCATGGGACGCTTGTTGCATAGTGCATGCATAAACAACAAACAAAATAACAAAAAGACTATGATCCAAGCTTTGATGTTGTTGATTCATGTGGATTCAGTAAGTCATAAGATCAGTTATGATAAAATTTTATGATAATTTAAGGAATCTTTATATTCTTTTGTTTTTCAAACTTCTTTTAAAGTATGACCTTTTAATAAGCTTTTACAAGTTTCAATTGCTCTTCTTTTTTTTTCATTTTTTCTTTCTAACGATTAATCTCTTGGATTTTCTACATAATATTTATGTGATTTGTTAGTCAAAATTTAAAGTATGTGATGTTCCCTTCATCTAAGCTGTTAGTTAGTAACAAAAATATGTCATCTTAAGCAGGTTTTGTAAGTTTGGATTGCGGAGGTACAGAAAATTTCACTGATGAAATTGGTCTTCAATGGACTCCTGACGATAAACTTACTTATGGAGAAATAAGCACTATATCAGTTGCAAATGAGACACGGAAGCAGTACATGACACTAAGACACTTTCCTGCTGATTCCAGGAAATACTGCTACACACTTGATGTTGTCAGTAGGACAAGGTACCTACTAAGGGCCACATTCTTGTACGGGAACTTTGATAAAAACAATGTTTATCCAAAATTTGACATTTCTGTTGGGGCTACACATTGGTCTACTATTGTTATATCTGATGCTAACAGTATAGAAATGCGAGAGCTTATATTCTTGGCTTCGAGTCCTACAGTGAGTGTATGCTTATCAAATGCAACAACTGGGCAGCCATTCATATCTACGCTTGAACTCCGGCAATTCAATGGTTCAGTTTATTTCACACCATATGAGGAACAATTTTACCTCAGTGTCTCTGCAAGGATAAATTTTGGTGCAGAGAGCGATGCTCCAATCAGGTACCTTAAGCCATTCTATATGTTGCTTCATATTCTACTCTTACACAAATTAATCTTCTAAAGAACCGTTTCCTAAGTGTGTGTATGGATTAATTTTGATGCACTGACAGTATAAGAGTATTACATGATCAGTGAACCATATGGTTCCACTTGTTTAAAAAACTTTAAATACACAGAAAGAACACTTCCATATGGATGTATACATTCACTAGATAAAATCATAAAATCATAATTATCAATTGTTTGTAACTGTCTTCATAACAAAAAACTACTTCACACATTCTCTCTTTAAATATGTACATGACTACATGTGTAGTTAGTGTCTGATCTTGTAGTTTTTTAAGCAGTTTCCTGTCATTTAATAAGTCTATATTTCTGCCATTTCAGGTATCCTGATGACCCTTTTGATAGAATTTGGGAGTCAGATTCTGTGAAGAAAGCAAATTATCTTGTTGATGTTGCTGCTGGAACTGAGAAAATTTCTACCAAAGTGCCAATTGATGTTAACAGAGATGAAATACCACCGGTGAAAGTGATGCAAACAGCCGTAGTGGGTACAGATGGATCTCTAACTTACAGGTTGAACTTGGATGGTTTTCCTGGTACTGGTTGGGCATTCACCTATTTTGCAGAGATTGAAGATTTGGGTCCAAATGAGTCCAGAAAATTCAGGCTAGTACTTCCAGGCCAGCCTGATCTTAGCAAGGCTGTAGTAAATATTGAAGAAAATGCTCAAGGGAAATATCGCCTTTATGAAGCAGGATTTACCAATTTATCTCTACCCTTTGTGCTTTCTTTTAGATTTGGCAAGACATCTGATTCTTCCATAGGTCCTCTCATAAATGCCATGGAGATAAATAAATATCTGGAGAAAAATGATGGCTCTCTAGATGGTAAATCCCCTAATAAGAAGCTACTCTGACTGTATGATATGTTGTTTGGCTAACTTGCAACTGTGTAGAGTAACCATTTAATAAGTATGTCTATTGCAATGCAAAGTGTTATCAGTTAAATCTTTTTTGAAGTATTAGAAAATCAGAATTTATTTAGTACATGAAATGGACGTTTTGCAGGAGCAGCTATTTATGGTGTACTTTCACACTACTCTTCAGCAGACTGGGCACAAGAAGGAGGTGACCCATGTCTGCCTGTTCCATGGTCATGGGTTCGCTGTAGCTCAGATCCACAACCAAGAATAGTTTCAATGTAAAGGTTAATCTTTTTTGAGGTTTTAATTTTGTTTATATGTGGATTCATTCTCCTTCCCCTAAAAAGAAAAGGAGAAAAGAAAAGCAAGTTTGCTTCTGATAAAGAATGTTCCATTACATGTTTTAAAACAGAAGTTCAAGTGATCTTATAATAGTTACTTTGTGTTCCTGGTGGTGGCAGCTTGTTATCTAGTAAAAACTTGACTGGGAATATTCCTTTGGATATCACCAAATTGACTGGTCTGGTTGAACTGTAAGTCTTATCTTGCTTTCTAATTTTTCTGGAATGAAGCTGCTGATATCTCATGTTTGGTCCATCAAACTTATATTGTGGTAGTGGCATGATTTAAATTCATGGATGCAGATGGCTTGATGGAAATATGTTGACTGGCCCATTACCAGATTTTACTGGATGCATGGACTTAAAGATCATGTAATCCCTGATAACTTCTTCGCCTAGTCATGCTATGTAGTATTCAGTTAACTGCAACCTTTTCCTCTTGCAGTCATCTTGAGAACAATCAGTTGACGGGTGTGCTCCCAACCTCTTTGGTGAACCTTCGAAATTTGAGGGAACTGTAAGCTAAATGGAACTTATATATAATTTGTTTTGTCAAATTGGAAATTCGTATACTTTTGATACATCCAATTATGAGCTTAGCAATAGGATACATATCTCCACTAAAATGAGTATCTTTTTGTCAATGAGCTTGGAGACTGGACTCATGTTTAAATAGTACTCAAGTTATGATGCTTCATGCTTTTGGTTTTATTTTGATATAATTTAGGTAATGCTTATGATGTTTGCAGGTATGTGCAAAATAATATGTTATCTGGAACAGTACCATCAGATCTTCTGAGCAAAGATTTGGTTTTGAAGTGAGTCTTTTTTACTTGCTAAGTTAAACTTAAGATGAAACCATGCAGCATATGGTGGATGCTTTTGGAATGTTCTGTCCCGTCAACTATTTTATTCCAAGTCTTAATCTTTGCATGGCTCATGTAATGTGCTAATATCTGTTACACTATGAAATAAACTTGGCTGCTTTATAACTAGAAAAACTAACAATCCTGGTTTGATCAGTTAAGTAGGAGATTATTCGGGAGAAATTCCTAAATGCGTGCCTTTTCTTTTTCTTTAAATTTTTAATGTAGTACCTTATACTAATTGTTTCTTCTGGCATGTCAATGGACCAATATCCAATAATGCTTTCTTCCCCCACTCTCTCTTTTTTATTATGTTCTTTTCATATTTAGCCTCACCTCTTTCTTTAGATGTTTTTTATATAATCTTCTGGCTTCTGACTCGTAGCTGGATGAATAATGTTGCTTTGATTGCTTAAATAAACAATGTTAGTATCTGTCAGTAATATCGGATACAATATTCTTTCTTCAGTATAGTTTGGCATGCTGGATTTTTTTCCTTGAAATGCTATTACTTCAAATTTCTAGTGATTAATATATTTCTTCTAGAACATCCTTTATTCTTCTGTCCCAAATTTTCTAATTCCCTCTTCATCATATTTACATGATTACCTCTACTTTTTATTTTCCTCGTCCTCAACAGCTACACTGGAAACATTAATCTTCATAGAGGAAGCAGAATAAAGAGCCACATGTATGTTATTATTGGTTCAGCAGTTGGGGCTTCTGTACTACTTTTGGCTACCATTATATCTTACTTGTTTATGCGTAAAGGAAAGAGAAGATATTATGAGCAAGGTAGGATTCCAAAACAAAATTATTTATTGTGTGTGTCAGAGATTTGAGATGGTAGAACATGATTTATTTGTTTACACTCTCCATAGACCACATCGTTTCTCTCCCTACTCCAAGGCTGGCTTCTTGGAAGAGCGATGATCCTGCAGAAATGGCTCACTGCTTCAGTTTTTCTGAAATTGAAAATGCTACAAATAATTTTGAGAAAAAAATTGGTTCTGGAGGTTTTGGAGTTGTACACTATGGGAAACTGAAAGATGGAAAAGAGATAGCAGTTAAAGTTCTAACCAATAATTCTTATCAAGGCAAGCGAGAGTTCTCCAATGAGGTAACTTGCATTTAATAAAAGTATTCCAGCATTGCACCATTGCTTATTATTTTGCTTTAGGGACATTTTCCTTTTATGATCTATGGGTTTTTGCTTTGTTTCATGGATGTAAACAGATTTACCAATAACTGAAGTAATACAGGGACCAACAGAAATTTGTTTTATGTGTTCCTTTGAGAAATAAAAGTTGGTTGGGGTCTTATTAACAGAAACATTTTTAATCTCATTTAAAAGAAACAACTGGATGATTGACATCTAAATAAAAATGGGGAAATTTATATTCTACTTCCTCATTTTTTTTTTAAATTTCCTTTCCTTTTTCTTTCCCACCTCATTTTGTTTCTAGATAAAGCATAAAGGAGATAAAATTGGTTCCAATGGTCATACCAAATTCTACTGTTATTGAATTGATATTCACATTCATATTAGTTATATTATATTTTTCTATGATCCAGGTGACTCTTCTTTCAAGAATACATCACAGAAACTTGGTACAGCTTCTTGGGTATTGCCGAGAAGAAGAGAATAGTATGCTTGTTTATGAGTTCATGCATAATGGAACTCTCAAGGAACATCTTTATGGTAAGCCTACATGATTTGAATCAAGGAGCAGAAGTCCATATGTTCAATTATGTCTAACTTCTTGTAGGCCCATTAGCGCATGGACGGAGTATCAATTGGATTAAGCGCCTTGAGATTGCAGAAGATGCTGCCAAAGGTTAATGCATCATTTAATATGATAGTATTAGTAATTTTTGGCGCTTCCCTTGTGATCAATCACATGATATTAATTGTATTATTCTCATGCTTGTTCAGGGATTGAATATCTTCATACAGGTTGTGTACCTGTCGTTATCCATAGAGACTTAAAAAGCAGCAATATTCTTCTTGACAAGCACATGAGAGCCAAGGTTTCAGATTTTGGTCTTTCAAAACTTGCTGTTGATGGAGTCTCCCATGTTTCAAGCATAGTTCGGGGGACAGTAGGATATCTGGATCCTGAGTAAGACCTTTATCTATATTCCATGAATTTGTGTGTTTAAGCAAACAAAGTTTATTATGTCTTGCTCTTTGTTGGATGACTAAAGTCAAGTTGCCTATGGTCCCAGTAACCTCAAAGCTTGTTATTAAAACTTTTCCTGAACAGGTACTATATTTCCCAGCAGCTGACTGACAAGAGTGATGTTTATAGTTTTGGAGTAATTCTTCTTGAACTCATATCTGGTCAAGAAGCAATATCGAATGAAAGCTTTGGTGTTAATTGCCGAAACATAGTCCAGTGGGTGAGTTTTAATTTCTCAGCAAACACAGAATTTTGGAGTGTAAAGAAAGTGTATAATTCTAAAATCCTTTGCAGTTTTTTCTGAAATGATTTCTACAGTATTCAATTTACAACATTGAAAAAATAAATCATAATAACATGCACTAGAATGCATGTGTAAATTTATAAAGTTGTCAGAGAAGATAAATGATTCTTTTGGTTCTGTCTATTCTGTTCCAACTATGCTTGTTATTAAAACAAAATTAAATTCTTCCATAAAATTAACCGAACAATATTTTCAGAGTATAAAGCGACAGGGGCCATTGAATGAACTATATAGACGTGAAGGCCTTCCATATCATGTTAACTTACATTTACATCAACTAAATTTTGGTTGCCTGCATCAATTGTTTCACAGGCAAAATTACACATTGAGAGTGGAGATATACAAGGTATTATTGATCCCTTGCTACGGAATGACTATGACCTGCAATCAATGTGGAAAATAGCAGAGAAAGCATTGATGTGTGTTCAACCTCATGGACATATGCGGCCATCAATTTCAGAAGTTCTCAAGGAGATCCAAGATGCAATATCTATTGAGAGAGAGGCTGAAACATTAAGAGAAGGCAATTCAGATGAGATGTCAAGAAATTCTTTTCATTCTTCCATGAACCTGGGTTCAATGGATCTGGGTGGAGCTGAGAGTTACCTGTCAATTGATGAATCTATTGTACAGCCTACAGCAAGATAGATCTCTCTTGTAAACAAGCACAATATTTTCCTATCCTCTGATTTTATTTTTTCTATCTTCCCTTTTTTGTGTGTGGATGCCTTGTTCATAAGTGGGCTAAAGTTTGATGCCCCCCTCCGAACCAAATGAACAATGTGTATGTATATTGGTGTTGATGTGTTCTGCATTTGCAAGCATCAATGGCATTGTATACATTGAATTATAATGGACTATGTAATTATAATGATACTGTTCATTCTTGATTTGTTATTTGTTTGCATAGCACCAGGGGAAAAAAGTGTGGATTCCTGCTGTAGTAGGATCTCAATTTTCCTTTTTGTCTCACTTACGTTTTTTTTTTTTGTCTGACTTAAGTTTTGGATACTAAAGAAGCAAGCATTATATGATTATTCAAATAAATTTAATTTAATAATATTTTTTAATTGTTATTATTTTTAGTAATATTGTTATTTTAAATTTTTTTATTGCAGTCAGGGTGTTTGGATTATTATTTTTTATTTTTTATTTTAATAATGAATATTTACTATATTGAAGTAGAGATTACACATAAATTTGAAAACGATAATTTTTTAGTGTGGTAAATTAGGTAAACACATATTAAACACATAACCATAGTTCAGATAAACACATATTAAAGACTTAAAGAACAAGGAAGAAATAAATCACATGTTTGTGCAACAACAAAACTCAAGTCATAGAGCTTGTTTTGAGAAAGATTAATTCTTTCTCATTCAACTGTTTTTTATAAAATGGTTGTTTTATAAAAAATTAATTATGTTTGAGTATCTGGATTAATTTGTAAAAAAATTCTTATTTTCATAAAAAAATTGTTTTAACACAAGTTCATAGTATGAATTGTTTTTATAAAAAAATTTATTTTTAGATGAATTTTTTAAATTATGCTTTAATGAGAGAAATATTTCTCATAATGACTTCAATGATTCTCCACCAAATATTATAAATAAAATAACTTTATATTTTTTTTTCATAATTTATTATATAAAAATAATTTTTTTCGCACCATCCAAACGAAATAAATTATTTAAAAATTATTTTTCAACAAACATACCCAAACAAAAACAGATTCTAATTATAATCAATTTTTACAATAATCAATTATATATATAATCGATTATTAGCATAATTTTTTTTTCCAACTTTTTCAAATACACTCATATTTGGAATGTTCAACTGCAATTACTTGAATTTTGAAGTATTACGACCAGAAAGTAAGGACTTGCCTATGGATTCAACAGCCAGATCCCTCTGCAAAGGAATTCAAATTTCTCCTCCATACACACATTATGTGTTGAATTAGTAATTACCGAAAAACTAATAATTAATTTTTTATTATAAAATTTTAAATATAAACAATAAATTATATTGTTTATTACTTATACCGTATAAATGTTTTGTAAAGTAAATCACACACTTGGAAAATTTTTCTTACTAAATACTTCATGCCAAATGGATTTGTAAGAGCTCTCAACAATGCACTCACTTCTTTTTTTATTTTTCATAAATTGAAAAAAAAATGAAGAGAAAGAGCAAACGACGTCGAGTGGAGAACAAACCACCGACCTCCCCTAACAAGCAGCCAAAAGGCGCAGCAGCATACTCTCAAGACATTAAAGAGTCCCAACTCCCAACACGTGGTCGAATCAAGCACCTCATCAGAAATTAAATTCAGCACACACAGAATCAGAATTTATTTATTTTTTATTTCTATCAAGTGTCCAAATCTATGAAATACAGATATGAATACGAACAAGAAATATTACATAGATATAGATACAGAGATATGTTAAATTTAAAAATTATAAGATATGAATACAAGTATATATATGTATATATATGTATATATATATAGAGTAAAAATTAATTTATATCAAGTATAAATTTTTTTTATATTTATTTTTAATCATTAGTTTTACTTTTATTTAATAATTAAGATTATTTTATTAAAAATAATCATTATAAGAGAAAAAATTTACATTAATGTAAGTTGATCCTCTTTCATATATATATAATTATAAAATTTAAGTAAAAAAATTCATAATTTATTAATATTATTTTTATAAATTTAAAGATTTATAATATCTTAATATATGTCATATCTACTAATATTTGTTACCTAATAAGTCTATCTTTAAAAATATGAAATATAATTTCTATTGATATATTCTAAAAAATTTCTTAAATCAACTTATCATCGATAAATAACTATGAATGAAAGATATGCGTAAAAAAAAATAACTAGAGAGAATATTGATATGAAGCAAGTTTCAGTGACGACGAAATGGATGATTGAGTACGAACAAAGGTAGAATAAACAGATGAAAATAGTGGTGTGTGAAAAGATAAAACTTAAAACTCTAATAGTGATGTATGAAAAATAAAACTTAAAATACTGATATGTGAAAATAGTAACTTAGGACATTATTTATGTGATTGAGTTTGGGCCGGTTACGAACTTACTAATTGAACATTAATTATGAAAATTATTTAAAAAAATATTAATAGATCGTATTCAAATCGTGTCTTAGACTTATCCAAACGTGTCTGAGACGTATTTAAGCGTGTTCAAAATATGTTCAAATTGAAAAAATAATCTTTTTAATCAGATATATTCTGACACGTAAGACATGTGTGTCGTACGAGTGTCCCTATGTGTCTGATATAAACATGTATCTGACATGCGGATACACCTTAACAACCAGCGTGTCCATGCTTCATTGGTCCAGATACATATAAAAGAAATCAAAATATTTTTTTGATAAAAATAAAATAAATAATAAAATTATTTTAATTTTAAATTTATTGAACATTTTAATTTTATTTTTTTTAAACAAGTGTTATTAGTAATTTTTTTTCATGTTAAATAATTTAATGTTTATTTATTTCATTTTTTAGGTGAGGGCAGATGAATTCATAATTAATGATTAATTAATTAAATTAAAAAATAAAGAAAAGAAGATAGGAGAGAGAAATAAAAAGGAAGGAAAGGAAAGAAGCGAAGCAAAAAGCGAAGAGCAGTGTTAAGTGTAATAAAAGAAAACGGACGGTGGTGATAGGCTTCAGTCTCGCATCTCAATCGTCTCCTCCTTCCTTTCTTCTCCAGCGTCCGATTCCTCTCCATTCTCACCGATCTCATCTCATCTCGCGCCAAATACAAATTCATCACAGCACCCCTAGCCCCAGGTATCATTAACATTTCCCCCCTCTCTCTTCTTGTCTCTCTAGGGTTTCGCATCGATCCGGACCTAGGGTTTTTATTTTTTTAAATTTCTCCATGTATTTCTTTCTCAGATTAGGGTTCCGGCGACTATGGCCGATGGTCCGGCGAGCCCAGGCGGCGGCAGCCACGAGAGCGGCGAGCACAGCCCTCGTTCTAACATCCGAGAGCAGGACAGGTACCTTCCCATCGCCAACATCAGCCGCATCATGAAGAAGGCGCTTCCTGCCAATGGAAAAATCGCCAAGGATGCCAAAGAGACCGTTCAGGAATGCGTCTCCGAGTTCATCAGCTTCATCACCAGCGAGTGAGTTATGCTTGCTTTGATTTTTTGTTTTTTTTTTCTTCACTTTGCTCGCTCGTGCTTTAATTGCGAGAGACGGTTGTTGAATCTGTGTAGGGCCTCTGATAAGTGTCAGAGAGAGAAGAGGAAGACCATTAACGGTGACGATTTGCTCTGGGCGATGGCCACTCTTGGTTTCGAGGATTATATTGATCCCTTGAAGATTTACCTCACCAGATACAGAGAGGTAATTTCGATTTACACTTTTTCACTTTTACCTTTTCTGGTTCCCAGCAACAAGCTGTACTTCTGAGAAACATGAGTATTGGGTCCTCTATAGATGTATACGGCATGTTGTTTTGGTTTTACTGGTATTAAATTCTGCTTTTCACTGATGGTAAATTTTTCCCCCCTTTTTGGTTATGGCTTTGTCCTGTGTCGATTTGGAATGTTGCAGATGGAGGTAATTTCCAATCTTTCTTGTGTAATTGTTCATGTTTGACTACATTTCTCTAACGTGTTTGTGCACGTCTATGTCACGGCTTTTCAACTTCTTGTGTTTCAGGGTGATACCAAGGGCTCAGCCAAGGGTGGAGACGCATCTGCTAAGAAAGATGTTCAACCAAGTCCTAATACTCAGGTGGAACACACACACACACACACACAAATACATGAGTTATGCTTGATTGCATTGCTGGAAATATATATCGAATACAATAGCATCTGATGTTGGCATGTCTTGTTGTGAAATCGACAGCTTGCTATTCAAGGTTCTTTCTCACAAGGTGTTAATTACACAAATTCTCAGGTAACACTGCTCTCTTTCTCTAATGCGATTTATCTCTTTCTTCCTGTGCTTCTGGGCTATCATGTTGAATGTTGATAAATGAAGATGCTACGGTTGCTGTTTAAACTTTGATTTGCAACTGCAATAAACAATATTGGATATCACCTCAGAGGCATAAACAATATTGTTTGATAGAAATAGGATGTGTGACTTGCTGATACTTTCATTCACAGGACTTCATGGGTTTAATCCCTTTTCCTCTGAAAAGCTTTCTATTTGAAGCTTACTTTAGTTAAAATGTTCCACACTAAGTTGACTCTAATACCATTTTGATTTGATATTAGAAGACATATTGACTATTGAAAAGGTCTATGAAGCACAAACACTTCATTTTGGAGTCGTGTCTGTGTGTTAGACATGTGTTCGTGTCAGACACACAATGACACACGTACGACATCCGTACGGGTCTGGTTAAAAAACAAATTTGGCTTGGACATATTGGGGATGTAGTTGGACAAGGCCAATTTAAAATAAATAAATAAAGCTCAATTACCATTTAAAATAAAAAAAGTCAAAAACAATGATATACCCTACTACCAATTACCCATTATCCAAGCCCAATTACATACCACTTACCCTAGCCAGACCACGACGTTTTTCACTTTGAGGCCACCCTTTCCCATCTAGCCATCTACCTCCAATTATGACTAAGAGTGTGTTTGGTTTGGATTATGATTAGCTTTTTTTGGAAAAAAAGTTGTTGTAATAGTGTTTAATCATGTTTGACAAAATCAGCTTCAGCTTTTGCATAAAATTCAATGCAAAATAAAAGCTTTTTAAAGCTAATTTTCATAATGTTGAATATTGAAGTTTATGATTTTAACTTATAGATTATTCCTTATACTTTGATATGTAAATATCATTTTGTCCTCAATCAAATAATTTTTTTAATCATTCTATATCTATTTTAGTAATTTAATGCATAAAAACGATTTTTTTTATATCATCCAAACAAATCAGATTAGCTTAAAATCACTTTACAGTTAATACATCCAAACATAAAAATAAATCGATTATAATCAATTATAACAAAAAGTTTTTATACAATAATCGATTACTAAGCATAATCAAATTTTTACAGCTTTTCCAAACATACACTAAGTCATTGTGCCACCATCCTACTGATGGTGAAGAGCAAAATGGAGTTAATCTTTTGACACTCACTTTAGTTAATTTTTTTTGTTACACGTGTAGTTGTACATAGCAAGTTCTACTAAAAGACAAGTTGGTTTAGGAGTTTTTTGGAAAATGCTAATAGAAATTACTGCTCCATGTTGAAGCATATATATCAAAATATTAGAAATCTTTAAGCTTTTATATATATATATATATATATATATATATATATCTGTGTTATACAATTTTTAGATTTTGGTGTGTCCTTGAGTTCTTGTCAGTGTGTGTGCTTCATAGGAAAAAGGTTCATCTTAGAATTAGAGCCCGGTAATTCTTTACTAGGAGTAGCTACATTTGGTTGGTAGCATCATCAATGCACCCATTAAAGTCCTTGACAAAAAAGTTGTGTGAATTACGGTTTATTATTTACATTCAATGAGTCTCTCTCTCTCTCTCTCCTCTCTTCCACTTTCTAAGCTTCTTTGTGGTTGGTTTGGGGTTTTTTAATATGTGGTCCATCTTTGAAGGGCAGTTTTTCTGGATCTGGTTGCGCACTGAGTTGTGGGAGATTCTTCCTCTTTAATGAATTGTACAAACAATAAAAAATGTTAAAGCTGTTGTGGCCCTTGGATTCCTTAAATTTTCTTTTACAAAATGCATTGGGTTTGAATGAGGTTTTGTGGATCCTGTAGTGGTGGTTGGCTGGAGGTTTTTTTAGTGGTTCGGACCCCATTGATGATAAAGTTTTTTGGGCTAATCAGCCTTGGTGTGTGAATAATGCTATTGGCATTAGTACGTCATTTATGTTTTTGGATTATCCTATTGATAAGTGTTATTATATATCTTTAATCTTATGCTCTCTAGGACCATTTTGTCATAGCTCTTCATTGGTTTAAAAGTTATCTTTAATATCAAAACTGGATTCAGTGCTTAAAAAAAAATCGGAGTAACTTTATAGCCAATTATTATAGGGTGTAAGTGGTGGTTTCAAAATAAACTTTTAATTGGAATCGGTTTTCCCTAAATGTGGCATATTAGCCTGGTTATTAACTAGAATGTTACAACTCAAGCTTCGGAGGAGAGTCCATTTTAAAAGACTAGTTTATTGGGTGTGAGAGTTTGATGGTTTAAGTATCACATTGAGCCAAAAATCGGAGTAACTTTATAGCCAATTATTATAGGGTGTAAGTGGTGGTTTCAAAATAAACTTTTAATTGGAATCGGTTTTCCCTAAATGTGGCATATTAGCCTGGTTATTAACTAGAATGTTACAACTCAAGCTTCGGAGGAGAGTCCATTCTAAAAGACTAGTTTATTGGGTGTGAGAGCTTCATGGTTTAAGTATCACATTGAGCCAAAAATCGGAGTAACTTTATAGCCAATTATTATAGGGTGTAAGTGGTGATTTCAAAATAAACTTTTATTTTGAATGAGTTTTCCCTAAATGTGGCATATTAGCCTGGTTAATATCTAGAATGTTGCCAACTCAAGCTCAGGAGGAGAGTCCATTCTAAAAGTCTAGCTTATTGGGTGTGAGAGCCTCATGTTTTAAGTACCACATTGAGCCTCTATCTTTAGTCAATGTGGGACATTAACATAAGTACATAACATTGCATAAACCCTTCGAAAGTCGGCGTCTGCGACAGCTGACTCGCGCTGCCTACTCGGTGGCTTTCATTTTGACCCTTCTAGTGCAGGATAGCCTTTTCCCTGGTTGCTCTTTTTCAGGTCACCCGTTCTGTGTCGGACAGCTTTCAACGACTCAAGCCCATGAGGACAACCCATCCCAAAAGACTAGCCCTATTTCCTATTGGGTGGAAGAGCCTCATGGCTTAAGTAACACATTGAGACTCTATTTACTCAATGTGGGACATAACATTGAGCATGTAACTTTTATTTATGATATGGATGATTTTTCTCTCTGGTTTGTAAGTTATATCTTAGTTTAAGTAATTTATGTTAGCATAAGCAATAGAACTTTCACAGGTAATGAATTTATGATATTAATTCTCACTTTTTTTCTTTTCTTTTTTTCAAATCTTCAATCTCAGGGTCAACATATGATGGTTCCTATGCAAGGCCCGGAGTAGTTATCGAGTCTATTGACCCTTCTTCAGTGGTTGTCATGTGTGTTTTCAATGCCGGTGGAGCTTTAGTAAGTGCCCTGGGCATATTGAATGTATTTTATGTTATGTGAATACTGACATAGGAGACGGTGGTTCTTCTGTCCTGATATATATATTTTTTATGAAGGTTTGTATATTATCTTTGGAGTAGAATTATTATTCCAAAGTTATATTGTAAATCCTGGAGCCCTGTTTGTCTGATTCCATCAGGCGGCTTGGCTAAAATTAAAGATTTTAGGTAACTGATTGTAAGCATAAATTGGTAATATTCTTTCCGATATTTCTTTGTACAATAATGGATGAAGATGGTTCGAGTTTTTGAAATCCGTTCATTAGACGTGATGGGTAGTCTTTTTTGGTACAGCAAGAGTCTCTTCAATTTATTTGGCTGATATATCGGTTTATTATTACACATACCCAGTCCGAGGATCAATTTATTTTTAATAAATATTTTGGTATTTTATTTATTTTTTTCTTTGGTACATGAGGGTGTTCTTATAAGATGTTTGCGCGAGGTTTTATTACTTATGCTCGTTTGACACCCCTAACGTCAGCTAGCAAACTGGCTTATCATATATGATTTATTTTGTTGAAGGTGAATCTTTTTCCCAAAAGAAAGTTATACCAGTCATATAAGATCAAATAATGTTTTAAGGATGTGATCAAAGGACAAATGAATATAACTCAAATGCCAGATTAAAAAAAATGGTCTCAGTAACTAGTTTTTTTCTTTTTTTGCCGAAGTCTTAATAGCTAGTTGTACATTAGTTTCGTGGGAAAAGATTTGCATAAGTATGAAGTTTATCAAATTAGGCTTGAAGTTGAGTCTTAGAATTAGATTGAGACATCTTAATTTTAATTATCTTGTTTGGTGTGTATATTAAAATTAGAGTATATATACAATTTAGTCTATAAATTATATAGGTTGTGTATATTTGGTCTCTAAAAATGTGTATGCATATAATTAAGTTTTCAAATTTGTAAAATGACTCTTACGTTAATCTTTTTGTCAGTTGATGTTGTGAAACTCTAACAGACGTTGATGTGTCACGTTAAGTGTACATATGACACATTAATTTTTGTTAGTGGTGTTGAGATGACATCTTAATAGTGAGAGATTGATGAGAGAGCAAAACGATTCTGTTTTAACCTCTAAAACCCCAAAACATAGTCGTTTGGTTAGGGACCAAATTGTGTTTGAGTTTCCCACCACTAAAACACAACACAGTCGCTTTCCCCCTAAATCCTAACTACCCAAAACTTCCCCCTATTTTCCCCCAAAAGCCATCATTGTTTCCCTCCAATTCCTTCCCTTTTCAAGGTGTTGTTCCCATTAATCAGTCATCAAAGCTACTTTGAATGGTCCCTTTGTCCCCTCTCCATCATCTCACCATTGAAGATTCTTGAAGCTTGGAATTTTCAGAATTGTGAAGATTACTGTTGGTTAAAGTGAATGGTCTCATCTATTTTTGTCCTATGATGCTGTTTCCACCGAGATTTGTCTTTGCTTGTGTATGCATGTGAGGTTGTTATTGTTCTTGTCGATTAGTGGTGAGGTTATATGTGTATTACTGTATTGTGATTGTTGCTTTGTGATTGTTGCTTTGTTTTTGTATGCATTTGGGGTTGTTCCTATTTTGCTGCTTATTTGTTATGTGTTCATATTTTTAAGATTTTAAAACAAATCAATAGAGAGTGGAATTGATATGCTCTATAAAAAAATCATTGAAGAGCCGTATAATGTAGATAACACTTAATAAACAAGTTGTGTAGATATAAATCCCTATGATTGATACATGATAACTGTGTAGAAACTTGTGATGAATGTCACTATCCTTTCTTTGTTTTATCGTGGTGTGGTCCTTGATAGTAAGGGATCATTGTTAGTAAGCGTGGTTAACTGTGAGTTTAGAAAGTTGATAGGATGTGCTAAGAGTGTAGTAAGTATTTTATATTGATGCAAAAACCATGACTTAGTAGTCCCTTATTTATTAACCTAATTCAATTCATTAAATATATAATGTGTAGCATGACACGTGGTAAAGGAAAATGGATGAAGAAGGTTCATGTTGTCATTGATACTGAGAGTGAAGAGGAACAACAACATGTGGAGGTTATCAACCATGGCGATTATGGCATAGGTGAAGAGGAAGGGTCTAGCAGTGATAATTATGACAGTGGTGAAGATGAAGTGTACAAACTATGCCTTCTTGAAGAAAATGATGATGAAGACTTACTGAGACAATATACTAATGCTGGTATAAAAGATGAGGAAGTGTTAGGTCAGAAAGACAAACAAATTATCGTTAAAAAAAGAAGAAGAAGTAGAAGACAAAGAAATACTCAACTCATACAAAATTTAGAGGCTAACATCCAAAGTGAGCCAGCTAAAGTGGAGGAGGTTGATATAGATTCTGATGACAATGACAATTATATATTTGAGGACTTTAGGAGTCTGGTTGATTCTGATGAGGATGGAAACACATTTGCTACCACCAAGTATCCATTATTCAATGACAATGCAAAGTTGGGAGAAGTTCGCTTAGAGTTGGGTATGTTGTTTCTTACATTAGAGACCTTTAAGTTGGCAGTGAAGGATTACAATATACACTTCAGAAGAGAGATCAAATTCAAAAAGAATTATGAGAGAAGGTGCATAGCAAAGTGCAAGAGTGCTAATTGTCCTTAGGGGATTTATTATGCATGGGGCAATTATGCTAACTGCTTTCATCTAGACTTTTCTCTCTAACCATACACATGCAAATGGTTTCAAGTACAAAAATGCAAGCAAGAACTAGTTGACAGCCCAATTAGTTGAGGTGCTAAGGAGTCATCCTAATCTTAATTGTGATGAGGCTTTTGATTACCTCATGAATAAAAGCCGTGTGCATGTGGATGATTTCCAGATTATAGAGCTTTGAGTCTGGCTAAGAGAATTGTGGAAGGTATTGAAAAGGATCAGTACAAACAACGTGGGACTACTATGAGGAATTGAGGACTAGAAATCCAGGCTCCATAGTATTGATCAAGGTGAATAGGCTAGAGCCTAATACTGATCCTGAAGCTCCACCCCTGTTTGATAAGCTATACATTTGCCTAGATGCTTGTAAGAGAGGTTTCCTTACTGGTTGCAGGCCTCTGATTGAACTGGATGGTTGTTTTCTCAAAGGTTACAATAGGGGCCAACTTTTAGCAGCAGTGGCTCAAGATGGGAACTACCATTATTTTGTGATTACCTATGCAATAGTGAGTGCAGGGACTAAGGAGACATGGAAGTGGTTTTTAGAGTTATTATTGGAAGATATTGGAGACCATGCATATCATGGTTGAAATTTCATTATAGACCAACAGAAGGTAATCAGAATTTCATTACTACTAATAGTGTGTTTTCTTAATAGCACTTTCTAATAATTGTTTAGGGTTGATTTAATGTGATATTGATTTACAGGGATTACTACCTGTCTTGGAGGAGTTGATGCAAGGAGTTAAAAATAGATTTTATGCGAAACATATGTGGACTAACCTGCATAACCGATGGAAAAACCCAGAGTTGAGAGGTTTATTCTAGGCAAGTGGAAGGACTACAACTTAGAATGAACATGAGGCTTATATGGAGAAGATCAAGGCTGTTAATGAGGCTGCATAATTGCTCATAGGACTAACCTGCATGATTATTAACATCAATGTAGGGCTGAATATAGCTTTTTTTTCCCAAGAATGACTCATAGGTCAATAATGCATGTGAGTAGTTCAATGAGAAAATTGTCAATTATAGGAGCAAGCCAATTGTGACCACGGCAGAGGAGATTAGAATGTACATTATTAGGAAGATAAACAAGTGTAGGTTGAAGGCTGCTAGGTGGGTAGGTGAGCTATGTCCAAAAGCACAAAGCAGGTTAAAGAAAACAAAGAGAACTTGTGGAGAATGGCTGCCTAGATGAGTTGGTGATGCTGAAGGGTTTAAGTTTGAGGTCCTAAGACAACAACAGAGAAAGGTTGTTGATTTGGGTGGGTGAATATGTTCTTGCAACTTGTGGGACCTCAATAAGATTCCTTGTGAACATGCAGTGATATGTATAACCCATAATAATTTAAGAACTAAAGATTTTGTTCACCTTTTCTACTCCAAGACTTGGAGGAAGACCTATGAGCCTTACATTGAGGGTTTAACATGGCCAAAAAAAATTAGACAAGAACAGGTTTGTCAAAAATTGCATCATCATTGGTCAAAAGACAAGCTAGCAGACCCAAGAAAAGCAGGGCTAAGAGCATATAACAAGTGCAAGCTCAACATAAGTTGAAGAGATCATATGGACACTCTGTGCTCAAGGTGTGGTGAGGGTGGTCACAATGCTACAAGGTGCAAGAAGTATACAAGAACAAGTGTAGCTACAAATGAAGAGGCTCGTGATGGGGATGCTAATATTGATGCTGCATGTAATGCTGCTTTTGATGTTTGGTGTGCAGCACAGAGTAACATGCCTGAAACTCAAGTGTTTGCTCTCCAATCTTCTACACATCAAGCTTCCCAACAAGTTTCTCAAGAAGCTTCCCTGCCTACTTCCTTGTCATCTTCTCAACAAGCTTTCTAGCAATCTACATAACTACCTATCCCAACCATCTACCCCATAATTAATCCAAAAAGGTAGAAGGAAATATTTGGTAACTGTATTGCATATAATCTTTTTTTTTTACCAATTAACATTTCACATTTTTTTACTTTTACTTATATTTATGTGTTTTTAGTAGGCTATGTTGGGACACAAACCACCAAATCAGACCAAGAATCCAAAAATAATTGATCTTGCAATAATCTCACTGGGGCCTACAACTAGGGGTGGAAATAGGCTAGACAGCTTGTCAGGAGCTTATAGCCTAGCCTAGGCTGGTTGGGTTAATAAAAAGGTTAGGTCAAGACTTTTTAAAAAGTCTATTTAGTTAAACAGGCCAGACTTTAAGCATTTAAAAAAGTCTTTTAGGCTTAGTAGGCATACCTTTTTAATTTTATATATATATATATATATATATATTATATTTTTTATATATTATGAAATTTTAATATTTATATAATATAATTAATTTAATAAATAATATAATATTTTTTTATAATCTAGGTCTATTAGCCTATATAAAGGCCTAAACCCATTAGTCTATTTCATTGACTCATTTATAGGTAGACATGTTCTATTTAAAGGCCTTATTACAAAGTAGGTCTTTAAATAGACTTTTAAGTCAAGCTAAACTTTCAAAATGGTTAGGTTAGACCTTAAAAATTGGCTTATGTCAGGTAAATAGGCCAAGTACAGGCATTACATTTGAAAAACAGGCAAGACATGTTTAAGACATGACCTGACTTGGCCTATTTCCACCCCTACCTACAACAAGAGTAGGTGCAAAGAGAATTGGACCTGCAGCAAGCCCACCACCAACTATATCTGGACCTGCAACAAGCTCACCTGATACTACTACAGCAAGAGCAGGTGCAAGGATAATTGGACCTGTAGCAAGCCTACCACCAATTGTATCTAGACCTGCAACAGGCTCACCTAGCCCTATAACAAAAGCAGGTGCAAGGAGAAACTCATTTGCAGCAACCTCACCCCCATCTAGAGTTAGACCTGCAGCAAGCTCACTTGGGCCTACATCAAGCCCACCACTATGAAATAGAATGAAGTTGTCCACAAAGAGGCCTGTAGCATCACTACCTGCCAGTCCATTTGGACTTTCACCACCAACTAACTCAAATAGGCCAGTTGCTCCATATCAGACCAACAGCACCTTTTAGACCACTAGGACCGGTACCATCATGTAGTAGGAGACCGCATCCACATGCACACTTGCTTCAACCTTTTAACTATGTTTGGCAAGGCAGACCAGTTGTGATGAGGAAGACACTATTAGCAACAAGCTAGGCAACATCCTAGAGGTTTTCAAACCTTGCTATGTCCCAAGATTCATCAAGTGTAAGCCAAGGTGCAGGGGGTGACACCTACTCCTCCAAGTGAACTACTCTAGTTGATTGCTATTAGTTGATGTCTTTTTTTGCTATGTATAGAATTGTTAGGGAGTTTAATCATTTTGAGAATGAAAGTTGTACATAGGTATGATTTGGTAGTTGAATGCAAGGACTAGTAGTTTCTTTTGTGTAGATTTTATGTATAAGTTTTTTATGTATAAATTGAATATAAGGATTGCTTGATATGGTAGTTATAAGGTTTATTAGTTATTTTGGAACCACTAGTACTTATTCAAGTAATCCTAATTGAACCAATTTGTAGCTTTGTATTCAATTTTGTTTATATCATCAAATGAATTATGTTCTAGTATTATGGGCAGCTTTATATTTGCAGCTTTGCAGATTTATAATTGCTCTGTTTTACACTTTGAACTTAGTAGACATATTGGTTTTTTTTTTGTTTCAACATTTGTGAGCGTTAACAATTTTTAGTTTTGTATCTTTGTGCTTTTCATACCTTTGTCAATTGTGACAATGATAATTTCTTTACTTGTTTCAATTAAATATCTCTTGGTGTTATCATGCTCTAAACTAAGTAATATTAAAGTTTGGTGCATAAACATGTCCTTTTATTACTCAAACTAGATATTACAAAACATAACTATGAGGATCAACACATTTCACTCTGCTTACAAAAGATAACACACATAAGCTCCCTATGAACAACACATTACCCAACTATTTCTTCACAACCAACACAAGTAAAATAGTAACCATTACCATCACAAACCCAAAACCAACTTTCAAATTTAACATCAAATTCTCATAATCCCTTAACTATTTCTTTAACTTTCTTATCACTCTCTTATGCTTCTCCACTTCTAATTTCATATTGCCTTCTTTAGCCTTTTGCTTCACCACTTCTAATTTCAATCTCTTTGCTTTCAGCCTTTAGCTTATCCATTTCTCTACTTCCTGCTTCTGGACTTCAGCTTCCAATGCAAGATTTTCTTTTTCTATTGCTGGAGTAAATGAGGATGTTTCATCAACTCACTCAAAATAGTCACAATCCAAGTCCTCTCTTTACACACAAAACACACATTATGTTTAAGCATTATGCTTCATCAATCAATGATGCAGTATGTCAGCGAAAAACTTACCCCAAAGAATGAACACCTCCAGTACCACTTGCATCTCTTTTTTCCATTCTTGCATTGAATCTTTCTTAATCTCCTCCCACAACCACAAAGATATATTGCTGCGATTTTCTCATTGAAACTGCACCCACTTATTACAGGCATCATCGATATCTTCATCATTCTAGGGAGTTTTGGAAAATTAGGAAACTTAGGAATATGAGATAAATTTAGCAGATTAGGGGTTTAAGATTCGACTACCCTATTACTCCCCATTTCAAAGATGATGTTCGAGAAGAAGAGGGAAAACAACTATATTTTGAGAGTGGAATACAATGTGTTATCTATAAGTTGTACAAATATCATTATTCTAGTCATACCCAGCAATGATTGATAGCCTTGTATCGTAATCTTATCTGTATTTCAACATAGATGAGAACAGTAATGGATCTAGAAATTTTAGGTAATGGAGACAAAGATAATATTATCAATACAGAAGTATAAATTTTTTTTTCAATAATTATATTTATATATTAAAAAATATATTAATAAAAAATTATGAAAGATCAATTTATAATTGTTTCCTTCGCATTTTCATATTTTAAAAATATTGAATGATTTTTTTATTATTATTACTATCAAATATTTCTTTCTCTATATATGTAACAAAATAATCATTCAACAAAAATAATATAGTTAGAAGTGGAGGTATAGGGACAAAAGTTATACATATAAAAAAATAAAAAAAACACATATATAAGGTCAAAGAAAAATTCTAAAATATAGTGAAGGCATACGTTCTCATTCATTTACATGTAGATCCGTCACTGGATGAGAAGGGATTCGGCCAATGCCCTACCTAATTTGGGTTATTCTGTCGATACAAGCTATACGACAGAACAGAACTTACACCATGGGAGATTATTTACCCCGTCCCGGTGCATGACATGGCATGGCATATTCCATGACAAACGTAGGAATATAAGATGAAGCTATCCAGTTACACATTAGCAATATCAGGTTTAGTACCTGTACCGTAGCACGTTCCCAGTATTTCAGCAGGGGATCTTCGGTATAAGGACAAAATGTACATCGCTAAAAGTCAGTTTAGCCCCTTGTCCTATATGATTGGCTTCGTGTATAAGAAGAGGATAACACCTGCACAAGTCAAAAGGATGCTTTTGTCACGAAAAATTTAAAATTTTTTCTTCCACTTATGAAGGTGGTTGTAATGGGAAGGCATATTGGTAAAGATTCCACATGCAAGTCATAGTACAATAAACAGACAAGAAGGGGCGAAAAAAACAGAAAGAAAGACGCATAATACTAAGATGGAGATCATCAAAAAATTATAAATGAAATATCTAGCTCGTTGACAGTGGAAGATACAGAAATTTGAGATTGTAGCCAAACCACAATAGATTAGAGAGTAAAAATGCTATTGTACCTGGTATGTCTTTGGTCCTTTTTTGAGTAGATAACCAACGCTGTTTAAATTATCGATGAAAGTGTCAATATCAGGAACTTTCAAGGAAATCCTATCTGCCAGACTGTATATTTCCTGAAAAGTAACACACAAGTCTTTTATTAAGGACAGAAACCACCGACAGGAAACGCAGAAGAAAACAAGAGCACATACGGATACTGAAAAGCAATCTTTCTGTTCCAGTTCCGATTGCTTATTGAGGGCATTTAGAAAGCGTTTTGCCTCTTTCTGTTGACTCATCCCCCCACTTCGACCAAAATCCACAAAACCATGCTCATCAACATATTTATCATACAGGGATTCCTTCATGATTTCAACAACATCCTGCATAACAATGTCCTTACAAGAATGATACAAGGAATTCATGACAAAAAAAACCTTGTCATTTTGAACTTTAACATGGATAGGAAACATTCAGTTGTTATGTTTGAAAGAGCATTTTATCTATATTTGAATGGCGGCTTTTTGGCTGCTCCAAGAATTGCATATTCGTCTTCATGTGAACTATTGGGACAACTCTCAGTACTCAAGCTGTGCTAAACAATAGTCCTCAGACTTGCATTTTACTTAATTAAACTCGAGGGACCGAGAGAGGATTGATGCTAGTAACATTATTCAGGTCATATTAACATGTAAAACTAACCATTGCATCCTGGGCGGTTATTTCTACTCTCAAGTCCAACCGAGCTCGAGCTTCAGCCAGCCTTACTAGACTTTCCAGTTGCCTTGCTGTTATAGGAGTACCATCAGCCGAAGTATTACGATCTCTCAGTTTAAGGTAAAACTTTTGTAGGATTTCTGCTGCTGGCTTGGACATCCTGATTAAGAGAAATCAAGAAGAGAAAAGAGGCAGAAAATAAGATCTAAGAAGCTGCCCAAGGGAATCCTTAGACCAGAATCAAAAGGTAGCTCCGAACTCAATCACCTAGGAAAAACAAAACTCCTTGCATAAGCAATGTATTTGCGAAGAAGTTGACCAGGTAATGGAATAAAATCTCTATCTCTTTGTGGGTCAAGTCTCAACCTTGAAACTAAAGAACCAGATCTAACACCCAAATCTACACCTTCAGCATTCTGTGATACAGCAGTTCTTGAATCAGAACGTAGATCTGGTAAAATGAATTCTCTCCATTAGTGAATCTGGATTTACCAAAAAGTATGATGCTCTAGCAAATCTAAAAAATCATGCAAGAGGGAGTAGAGAGATAACCTCCACGTCGCTTTTTCAATGCCGGTGAATGTTGTCCATACCCAGCATGAAGCTGCAAGATACATTTGAACAATTAATCTTAAGCACCAACAGAACAATATACAAACATGGGATAAAATGAAAATGAATAAATCAATAACATTGATTTGAGAACAATATTTAGTAGAAATATGAAAACATCCAGCCTACATCTACTGAGAGAATGAGATAATGTCCTACGGCAAGAACACCCAAATCTAACATGCAGAAAACCCGTGATGATTTCATCTAAGCCATGAGGCAAATCATGTTTCCCTTTCAATATTCTTATCAGTTATCAATCTTCCCGCATGTCTGTGTTGGCCCGTGTAAAGTCATGTCATGTCTCTAATGCAGTAATACATCGGAAGTTCACGCCAACAACATTTACCAATTAAATTCCTTTTTTTGAGAAGAGTAGCTTCTAGATCAAGAAATTCAAGACAAAAGAGGAGGAAAACCTAGAACAATTATGCAGAAATGAAAGTTAGCGTCAGTTAATAATTCATATCCTTGGATTAAGCAGATACATATGTTATATTAAAGAAACTAAAGCTCGGAGACAACCGTATCTAACAACTAAAAAGTTCGAACAGTTCTTGAAAACTTAGTAATATACTTCATCACTATAATAGTTGCTACTTTTATCAAAATGCATCAAGATGAGAAACAAAGATGCCATTCCCATCAACCATGAATGAGATATGAACAGCATGCAATTTATGTACAAGCAAGCACCGACAAAATGTGAGAAGATAGTATAACTTACTGACATAATGTGCTCCGAGACTCGCTTGTCCAGAAGTTCATCAGGTTTGTCCAGCAGTATGAAAATTAAATCAAAACGGGACAGGAGAGCAGCACTCATTTTCAAATTTTCATTTACAGTTTTTGCCCGGCTGCAATTTGGGTTGTAGGCTTCAGTATATAGGTAATTTATACAAATAACTTGCAGAATTCGTCAGAAGAAACACTTTGCTTGGTTACATGACTGGCGTTATTTGATACTATTATAGAAAAGACAATATTAGAACACAAATTTATATCAATTAAGAACCTCAAAGACATCTATCTCAATGAAGGAGAGAAAATGGAAATATAAAGGATATTAGTGAACTTTTTCTGATTTAATACTGCTTATATATTATTTTTATCATGATAATCTGAGAAAGAAAATCAAAATAAGAATAGTCCAGTAAGCAAAATTGTGGGAATAAGATGAAAACTGAAAATGTTACTTATAATGACCACCAACAGGGTTTGCAGCTGCTAAGACAGAAGTCCGGGATGATAAACTTGCTACTAACCCCGCCTTTGCAATAGAGACACACTGTTGCTCCATTGCCTCCAGTAAAGCCTGTGTTATCACAAAATCACAATAAGGTTTCAGTTAAGAATTTAGATTCCAGTAACTAGAAATTGATCACCTTTCACCAGAGGACAAACCTGATGTTCTGATGACATTTTATCAAACTCATCAATACAGCACAATCCACTGTCAGCCAGCACCATAGCACCTATCATTCACAGAAAATAAGAACTATTTTTTGCGAAAGATCATAGCAAAATCTGTCAGACCCAATTATATCCTTATCCAGATAGCATAAGAGAAATGACTATTTTTCCTCCTTTTTCCACCTTATTGTAAAGTGATTAAGTCATAGACACTAGCTAAGATAAACTAACCTAATTCTACCGAGCTTAACGAAGCAGAGACAAGCACCAGAAAAACAATGTCATCATTTGCCTTCCATCAAAGGAGGAACCCCTACAGCTTGGCCAGCCAATGACTAGATAATTTAGGTTCCTGACTTATTGATCATATTACACTTTAAATTCCACGTTTATCATACAGCATCAAAGATTTCAAAATGTGGTACAAAGAACAATATGAAGAATCAAACAATAAAAGGTAACTTAGAAAAACACAATTGAAAGTCAAATTCCACAAACAGTAACTTAGAAAAACAAAATTTAAAGTCAAATTCCGCAAACAGTCCTATCAATCATGACCAATCACAAGTAACCCCCTAATTCTGGAAACAGCACAGTACACATGGAGCCAGAAGATCACAGTTTGATTGAGTACAACCATAAAAAGAAATTAAAAACATATACCAGCCTCAAAAGCATAGTCACTTGTCATAGGATCCTTCACTACAGCAACCGTGAGGCCAGCTTTGGTTGTGGCATTACCACAGACATAGATACCGCGTGGAGAAACAGCTGCTGCTGCTTGTAGCAACTGGCTCTTACCTAGACCAGGATCACCTAGAAAATTGAAATTGCAATAGTACAAGTTGGTCATCTCATCTCCATAACTTTTTATCATGTCTCCATTATGCCAACTTCTAATTGAAGACAATTTTGACATAAATTAATACACTTCTCCATAAGAAAAAGGTTTCTAAAGTTTGATTCCATTCAAAAGGTAAGGAAAAGACATTAAGCATACCAACAATTATGACATGAATGTCTCCCCTCACAGGAACCTTATTCTGATCCATAGAATGCTTTCGCACGCCACCAAATAATGCCAGAGTTATCCCAGCTGTTAAAATAATAGCAAATTAATATTAGTTCACCACTCGATTGCCAATTTCAAAACATATTCCCCGAGTAGTAATGCCATTGGAGTATCAGAAATAGCACGAATCACATTCTCTACTTCCCAAACTGGTATGTTTGGATTGGTGGGATTGAGTGGAATGAAGGGGAATGAAATAGAATAGAGATATGTTTTACTGTTTGGGTATATTAAAAAAGGATGAAATGAGATGGAAGTGGGTAGAATGGATTCCATCCCATCCCACAAAAAACCATCAATTTTCTTCCTCCCCCAATTTTGGGGGGTATGGGATGGAGTCATTTTATTATTATTATTATAGTTAAGATTTCATCTCATCTTACAAAAAATCATTCATTTCTCAAACAATGGAGTGATAACTTTACTTCATTCCATCCTAAAATATCCAAACAATGGAATGGTAGTTTTATCTCATTCTATTCTATCTCATCACATCTCATTTCATTCCATCAATTACTAAACATCCAAACATATAAAAGTGAACAAAAATAAGTTTGGCTAGCAAGATTATGACCTTTTGAATGGGAAACATCAACAAGGTTATACTAACAACTACAGAAAGGATACGGAAACATGTCACCAAAAAAGCGACTAAAAGGGTGGCATAGTGCAAGAGACTTCCGCCATTGTGGGGTCTGGGGAAAGTCAAGTGTACGCAATCTTATCCTGAGTGGAGAGGCTGTTTCCACGATTAGAACCCATGACCACCAGCACCAAGTCACGAGGCAGCAATGTTACCATTGCGCCAAGGCTCACCCTCTCACCAAACAAGCATGAAAAATTTAGAGGCACGTTTCATTACGTGATACACATTTACCTTTAACAAGCTCATGCCCATAGATGGATGGGCATATAGATTGAAGGATTTGCCGAAATAAATCTGAACCGTGCTCCTCCGCAAACTTAACAACAAATTCTAAATCCTTTGAAGAAAATGAAAACAAATCAAACAGCTCAGTCGGTCTAGCTTTGGGATTAGAGTCTTGCAAATCCTCAGGTACAGACTGTGACTTCGAATTTTTTATGGATACAGCTTCAAGATACAAATAGTAAAATCCTTGGTTTCTGTTCTTCGACTTCCCTGCATAAATACCCACAAGCTGCATCAGAAGTGAGAAATAGCTCAAAAGATAATAAATTTGCATCTTAAGTAAAGTAATTTAGATATTTAAATTTAATGGTCACTTTATAATAGGAAAGTTGATGAACTACAAAAATCTGGAATCAAATTGTCAGGTGGCACAGAACAGCAATGTGCTCAGAGTAGAAGATATTCCTATACTATAAAGCAAAGATAACTCTTAGACAGACCAAATAATAACAAGTGAAATAGGTTGTCTGACAATAATGTTGAGTCCCCATCTACCTTATCTAGCAGTGCTCTATAATATGGTTGTCATGAAATAATTCATGTCTCATACCTTTCCATGAGATTTGCTAATAGCTCAAAATTTTCTTTAGAATCCAAATTTTGTAAGCTTTAAAGTTATATCATTTTAGCATACTTCTCGTGCATCAGTTTTTTTGGCAACAGGAAAGCAGTTATGTAGCCTTTAAGAATTAAGCAGAAGTTGTGTTTATCCAACCGTCGAGGAAAAGAAGAAACTCATGTTCTACGGAAGCATATACAGTGATGATGCTAAGACACTGTCATTTTTTCATGTATCATAACTTTATCTTCATCTTTGATAAAAGTATTCTATTATTATCACCAAAGTTTTCAGGTCATTTATTGGCCAAACATTACAGAGAGATCAATGATTTTGAATGTAGCCAAATCCAATATATATTAGTGAACACGAAGAAATAAAGAAAGGAGATTAAAAAGGTATTAGACAGATATTCAAGTAAAATTTTATAGAGTGTAGTTATCTTTGCTCACAATCTTCAATTTGCTTTCACTTCAACATCCATGCAAGTGTTAATACAGGGCATCGTATATGGTGGATAACAAAAACATGCAGTGTCTACCATACCTCCTCCAATATCCATGTAAGTGTTAATTCCTCGTATAATTCCAGTGACAGTCACCACGTCTCCAGGTATGCATGCATCAACAAGATCTTGGGTAAGCTCACATTCCACTGTTCGAGGCACCCGTCCTTCTTCATGATCTTCAGGTTTTAATAATTCTTGAACTCTAGTGCCGCACATGCATTAAAAATGGGTTTTAAAGGACTGAAGCTCCCACGAAGCAGTAGGATGCGGGGGCGCAAAATGTAGGTAGGAGAATAGAGGTAATGAGTCAAGCAAGAAGCTCACCTTATTTTTTGAAAATCAATAGTTTGAGCAGTAGATCGCAATGGATTAAAGATTTTGCTCTTGCAGCCATTCAAATTGCAAGTTGAAGGCGGTGAAAATTTTCCATCAGGAAATATACGCGTAATTCTTTGTTTACACTTACTGCATTCAAAACTCATTTCTACCACAAGAGGCCTGACAGTGCTGACTTTCACAGCAGTACCACGCACAGAGACAAGCTTGTCTGTAAAGTCACCAAAGGATGTTAAAATGCCTCTTATTTTTCTATATAATAGTAAAAGTTCAACTTTGGGAAGCAAGAATGGACAAACAAAAAGAAAAATACTACAATGAGTCTATGATATACCAATGTATGCTGCTTTTAAGTTCTTAAGAGCAATCATAGTTTCAGGACAGTTATGAAGACGGATATCTACTTTTGCACCAAGCTCCACCTTGTCATTCTCCCATTTGGAAAGCAAAACCTGCTTTGAATTTAATATAAAACCTTGGCCAAGCATAAGATAATCACTTTTTTGTGCAACAAAAGAGGTAACTTCAAGCATACCTTGTGAACTGCAGCACTCATGCATAAGAGACCAATTTTAGGTTTCCCCTCTAACATTTCATAAAATTCCTCAACGTGACATATTCTTTTGAACTGCTGAAAGTCAAGTGACAATACAAAGTTTCCATAATCATTTTTTACCTGTCATCAGAATTCAAAAATTATGCCCAGGATAACACACTTTGAAATATTCAATATCACTGTATCTAACGTCAGGGTGCTTAGAAAGCTTTATTTTAATTTCCAGAGTCCACTTGCTTATTTGTGTTCTTAATATGGAAATTCATTCGTTAAACACTAATTGCTTAATACTGAATGCAATACCATGAAGACAAATCAGGAACCTAATCTTTGCCTATTACTTAAAATATTTAAATTACTAACTGCCTCAGAGAATCGATTCGACAAATTTATATGAAAACTGAATAATATGAAGAAAAAAAACTAATTACAGTAAAAGGAAATGAAAGAATTGGAGAGGGAAGAGTAATTGGAATACTTGAGAAGCGAGGTTTTGGCCTGGCGGAGAAGAAAAGAAGGAAAGAAGAGTAGATGTGACATTGAGCCAGGTTTCTTCGACTGTGAACAGTTGCTGAGGAAAGTAAATGCCTAGTATGTCCAATAACCCCAATGGATCCACGGAGGCGCATCCATATCCAATCATCCTCTGCTGCATCTCTTCCGGCGTTCTGTGCATCCCGTTTCCGACCGATGGCGGTGGCTTCTTCCAGTGCTTTTGGCGGGAGTATTTTTTTGTTTTTGTTTTTTCCTTGCTTGTTTTTTCTTGGGCGTTGGAAGAGAAAGTATAAGAAATAGTGTAAAAAAAACCAAGATACCCTTCAATATGTCCCATATTGAGCAGGGATTTTGGGCTTTGATTGGAGTGACAATTGGGCCTCGTACAGGTAAACACTAAGCTGCCATTTCCATTTTTGAAAGATATAACAAAAAATACAAGAAAAAGTGGAAATAAAATATTATTAAATGAAAACTAAAAAAATGGATAAGTGATGCTGTGGAACCCTAATGGCATTATGTTAGGACATTTATGACCCTATGCTTGATAAATTAAGCTTTTTTAAGAAATTTGGTTCATTGATATGTATTGAAATTAAGTGGTGAATATTTCAATTTTTTCATTTTTTGTGACCTCAGTCTTTTTGTTATAATTAAATTGAATATCTTTATTCTGCCTGTGTGCATGTACCTTCCATTCTATCCCACCACCACGATATCACTTTTATGATTTATCAAGTATCACTTGTGACAAATTATTTCTTCATTGTCCAATGCTCCTTCTTGTGTAGTGTATGCGCTATTTGCTGTTTCTAGCTTTTTGCACACTCTCTCAATGATGTTTAATTGCGTCTAATAGGCTCCAACACGTTGGCTTCACCTTCACTCCCTTCAAACCCGACCTAATTATGTAATTCACATGCATCCTAAATATGTTGCCCTTTTTTCTCTTCCTTATTTTGTAATTATTGTTCATATAACGAAAGAAACCTATTCGATTGAACCCGAATTAATCAATTATCATTGTAGTATTAATTAATTAGTCGAGGTTATGAGATCTAGAAAATAATTTACGACCACATATTAAAACAAAAAATAAATTATTACTGTTCTGTACCGTAGTCTGAGGTCCTATAAGAGGAAGTTCACCCATCGTGGGAATTACGGAACCCCGCTGCTATGAACCTCAGACCGGCCTTCTGAATATCCTGTAGAATCTCATGATCACATTCCTTAGGTCTGCGCAAGACCTGACACTAGCCATTTATGACCCTTAGGGTGTGGGGACTATAGCTATCTGCTACAGCAGGTGGCCATTAACGCGACATCCCTAAACTTTAGGGATCTGTCTGGGCGATCGTGGGAGGGAGAGACCCTCCGCCAGAGCTTCGTCCAAACGAACGTGGAGCAGAGGCACCTCCCCGTTAGGCCACGATCTCAACGTACTTGTACCTCACTCTATTGATAAAGGAACCACGCGCATGCTCTATAAGTATTAGGCTAAGTTGTTCTATCCAGCACTACTAATGATATTATAGCGAACAATCTCTCTTGACTCTTGCCTGACTTGAGCGTTGGAGTCCTTTTACAGGTACCCAACCCCCCCCACAAAACGTCAGGACAGTAGCAGCAGAAGGAGGAAACCACCATACACGTGTCTTCTCAGGCACCTTCCGGTTCTACACCAGAACATTGGTGCCGTCTGTGGGAAATCTAAAATTCTAACCCCACTTCATCATGGTAAACACAAGACAAAATTCGAAAAGAGATATTCCACAAACCTCTGCTAACCAGTGGCCGAGAATCCCACCGATCGATTTGGAAGCCCCTGCTATGAGGAATCAGCCACTCAACGCGGAGCACCTGCATGAGGGGCACTTCACCTCAATCTCCGACGAAAGTCCCAACCCATCACGCAGGGTCTCTGTGCGAGACAGACTGGGAATCTCAGGCGAAGGGGGCAACCAGAACATCCAAAAGCACAGAATCCCAGCAACTCAGCGCCTAGGGATACCGTGTGGTGAACTTGGTGACCAAACAGCTCGTTCCGAGCGTGAGAATCATTCTCACATGTCCCAATGGCAGTTCCAAGATATACTACAACAACATATGGACATGTTAAACAAGCAATACCAAAGGCTGAAAAACATGCAACGCGCTATACATGAAAATTGTCCTAAGTCAGACCGTCATGAGGGGGAACGCAGCACAGATGACAATCAGAGGAGGCCTCACGCTGACGCCACGGTGTCCAACGTCGGGAACAGCAACCTGTACCACGGTATTCAAGAACAACCCTTCTCCGACCAGCTCATGGAGTACCGCGTACCCAAAAATTTCAAGTTCCCGACGAACCTAGAGATCTATGACGGAACCACAGATCCCCAGGAGCACGTGAATGCATTTGAACAATTCATGTGCTTCCATGGAGGATCCACAGAGTTTCTATGTTGTGCCTTCCCTCTATCTCTCAAAAAGGAGCTTTTAAGTGGTTTTCCTGCTTACCATAGAGGTCTGTGGTAGACTGGGCAGATCTGAAGCAACGATTCCTACTCCAATATACCACCAGCAAGGAACAACCCAAGTCCATTGAGTCTTTCGCCAAAATTCGGTAGGGACGGGACAAACCCCTCCGTGATTACGTAAGAAGGTTCATAGCGGCGTGTACCAACGTAAAAAATTTTGATGATAGGATAGCCCTTCATTACGCCAGGAGAGGCCTCAGCGTGGGTTTTGAATTTTTTGCGTCCCTGGTAAAAAAGAAGCCAGAAAACCTGGGGGAGTTCCAAAGACGATCCCAAAAGTACGTCAACCTTGAGGAGGCAACAGAGGACCAGAGAAGATGGGATAAAGACAACCTCCCTCGTCAGAAACCCAACCAAGATTCCTCACGGTCCCGACGTCCCAAAAGCAGTCCACCACGGAGGCGATATTCTGACTACACTCCTCTGAACGCCCCCCGAGAAACGATCCTGAATGAGGTAATGCAGACCGACTTCCAGAATATTCGGAGGCCTCCACTCATCAAGAAGAGCAAACAGAAAGACCACTCTAAACATTGTGCATGGCACAAAGGTTATGACCATGACACTGAAAACTGCTACCAACTACACGATGCTATAGAATTCCTAATCAAGGCTGGGCGATTACAATAGTACATCGCCCGCGCCCGAGGTGACGATCATTATGGAAAGAGTAGAGGTGACAAGCGACGGAGCCCATCTGATTGCAACCGCAAGTGCACGGATCGCTCAAGTAATACAGATACAGAGTAAAAGTTCGTTCCCACGAGGATATTACGAAATAAAGCTAACTACCAACCAATAGCTTAATCAATTCTAGTCAAGGATATAAAAATAGAAAAGCAATAAACTAAACTAAACTAATCTACAAAAGCTATAAACCTAAAAGCAGTTAGGTTTCAGGAAATCCTCCTTCACCCCCTACATCTATCAACAACATGTAATCCCCCTCATAAACACAAATGCATTGATTAGGTTAGCTTGAGAATCTTCATTAGTCAACAGCCTATATCTAGGTCAATCAACCCTGGTTTCTACTTGCCTAACTCACCAAGTTTCCTTGAGAGCTAGTACAACTTCCACTCATGAACGATCTATTCTCAATCACACACTATACATGGTCAATAGGTATATTAAACCTTATTAACGAAACAGCTCATAGCCGAACATGTATCAACCACACCATATCCATATCAACAAATCCATATGTCTAGTTCATTTGCCAATATTAGAATCATGCAATTGAGGCCAACCAAGAACAAGCATTAAACACAGATAATGATTGAACCGTAATCAAACATCCACACAAACTCAGAGAATAACACATCATTAATATAAATAAAAGGATTCAAAGTATTCCTAAACAAAGCTTAGCTATACAAAAGATAAGGAAGAGAAGAGAGAAAGGGAAAAGAGAGAAAGAAGCTCATTGATTTGTCTCTGAAGCTTGAATCCTCCTTCAATCCTTTGTCCTGGCCTCCAATCCACTATCCATGAAGATCTAACTAAACTATCTAACCTAAAACTAACCTAAACTAACTAAACCTAAAAAGAGAGAAATGGCCAAATGGCCAAAACTCAGAAAAACAGAGAGAATGGGAGAGAGATCTGTACAGAATGTGAGAAAAAACGTATAAAAACTATTTATAGGCTCAGCAGCCGCCTCAGAGCCGCGGCCCCCACACATGCGCACCGCGGCCCTCAATGGGTCGGTCTACGTGCGTCGCGGCGCTCACTTATCTACGCCGCGGCCCTCTCGCCTCGGGTCCAAGTATGGACTTGCTGAAAAACCTCTATGCGCCACGGCCCTCACATATACGCGCCGCGGCGGTGACCACTGAAATGGCAGATTTGGCTTCTCTTCCTCTTTAAGCTCATTTGCTCTTTTTTTAACCTTGTTTGGAGCCCCTCCTAACATAGAGAATACACAAATCAGTAACATATATAAATCTACTCAATTCATAACAATTAAACACAGTTTTGCTATAAACATACAAGAAATGTTCAGAATCAGAATATGACAAATATAAGCACAAAACCTCCAAATATGCATTATAAACAAGGATCCAGCATTCATTTTAGCACAATAATAGGGCACAAATAACTACATTCTGTGTAGTTATCACCATCTCCTCGCCAGAGAAGGAGGTCCCGAAGCCACAGAAGAAGGTCTAGGACCCCAACCCGCCGGAATGGCAATGGCAGGGAAAATAAAGAAAGAGAAACCCTGCCTGGCAGCGAAGACAACCGACGTCTTGAACCAAACAGGACAATCCACACCATAGCAGGGGGATTCGCTAGGGGAGGGTCATCAAATGGAGCAAGGAAAAAGGCTCTAAGGATGGCGGTTTTCAGTGTCTCTCACCCCAAGCAAAAACCTCGGGTAGAGGAAGGAAGGACTCTGCCTATCACCTCTTCGGACGAAGACTACGCCGAAATAATCCCGGACCACGACGACCCTCTTGTCATCTCCGGAATAATTTCCAACGCCGAAGTCCACCGAATCTTTATAGATCAAGGGAGCTCGGCAGATATCATGTTCCTGGATCTATACCAAAAGCTGGAACTCCCACTTTCAGACCTGACCCCGTATGACAGGGAGTTAACAGGTTTCACGAGTGAAAAGATCACCCCAGTAGGATACTACGAGACTCATCTGACCTTGGGCACTACAAAACTTTTTAAGACAGTCAAAGAAAGGTTTTTGGTCATGGACTGCCCTTCGGCCTACAACATCATCCTAGATCGCCCCTCCCTAAACACCCTCGGTGCCGTCGTATCCACTACCCACCTCGTAATGAAATTTCCAAACAAGCACAACGATGTCGTCACCGTGAAAGGCGACCAAGTTGTTACTAGGAAATGTTATAACGAGAGCTTAAGAGTCTGCAGAGCGCCCAGAAGGGAGAACTCCACCACTACCGGCCAGGTCCTAGATCAAGTCAACATACTGATGACTGAGCTGGATGTTAGAGAAGAACTCTGTGGAACCAGACCTCAACTAGAAGGCGAGCTACAGCCTCTGTAACTTGGAACCAAGTCGGAGCAGGTTGCCAAGAATGGAGCGCATCTGCAAGAAGACGAAAAATAGCAACTGATAGAGCTTTTGTCCAAAAACAAAGACCTTTTTGCTTGGACAACGTCTGACATGCCAGGGCTCAACCCAAGCTTCATCTGTCACCGCCTTTCTATCCAAAAAGACGCGAAGCCCGTAGCTCAAAAAAAGAGAAAGGTCAGCCCAGAAAGGCAGCCAATCATCGAGGAGTAGGTAAAAGAGTTACTGGATGGCAACTACATCATGGAAATCTCCTATACCACCTGGCTATCCAACGTCGTCCTAGTTAAGAAATCAAATGGGAAGAGGAGGATGTGTGTAGATTACACTGACCTCAATAAGGCCTGTCCTAAAGATCCTTACCCACTCCCCAACTTGGATAAGCTGGTGGATAGCTCCTCAGGTTTTAAATGGTTATCGTTCATAGACGCGTACTCCGGGTACAACCAAATCCCCATGTGTTCTGCAGACGAAGAAAAGACCGCCTTCATCACCGACAGGGCGAGCTATTGCTATAAGGTCATGTCTTTTAGCCTGAAGAACGCGGGAGCCACCTACCAGAGGATGATGAACAAGGTCTTCGAAGGCCAAGTAGGGAAGATGCTAGAAGTATACACAGATGACATGATAGTAAAAACCCCACAGGGCAGATCGCATGTGACAGACCTGGTGGAAGTTTTTGACCAAGTCAGAAAGTACAACATGAGGCTGAACCCCGAGAAATGTGCCTTCGGGGTCCAGGCCAGAAAATTTTTGGATTTTATGTTAACCCATCGCGGGATTGAAGCCAACCCTGATAAGTGTCAGGCCGTTCTAGACATGCGCAGTCCCCAAAATGTCAAAGAGGTCTAATAGCTTATAGGCCGCGTTGCAGCTCTTACAAGGTTCCTCGCCAAAGCAGTACACAAATCCCTTCCCCTTTTTAAGCTCCTAAAAAAGGGGGAAAAAGTTTTGAATGGACCTTGGAATGTGAAGATGCCTTCCTATCCCTGAAGAAATTGATTTTCTCCCCTCCTATCTTGACAAGATCGGACCCCGGTGAATCGCTCTACTTATACCTCTCAGTCCATAAGGAATCAGTAAGCTCTATGCTAATCCGGGAGACAGAAAATGGACAGAGTCCGGTCTACTTTGTGAGCAAGGTCCTGCAAGGACCCGAACTCCGTTATCAGAAAGTTGAAAAGCTTGTCTTCGCCCTGATTATTATGGCGAGGAGGCTACAGTAATATTTTTAATGTCACCCCATAATAGTGAGAACGGATCAGCCCATCCGCCAGGTGTTGCATAAGCCAGACCTAACTGGGAGGATGATAGCCCAGTCAATAGAACTCTCAGAGTTCGAAATTCAGTACGAACCATGGTTCGCCATCAAGGGCCAAGCTTTGTCTGATTTCATAGCAGAACTCACAACAGACCCTGGTGAAACACAAGAAACCTCTTGGACCATTTTCGTCGACGGTTCCTCAAACCCCAAGGGGAGCGGGGCCGGGGTAATCCTGGAAAACCCAGAAGGATTAACCTTGGAGCATTCCTTGAAATTCGAGTTCCCAACCTCGAACAACCAAGCAAAATACGAAGCATGCATCACCGGCCTGTTAATGACAAATGTTATGGGAGCAACCAAGGTCACACTCTGCAGCGACTCTCAGCTCGCCACCTCACAAATCCGAGGGGACTATCAAGCTAAGGAACCCATCCTACAGAAATACCTAGTAAAAGTGCAAGAGCTACTGAAAGACTTTGAAGAGACCAAGGTCGTACACATTCCAAGAGAGCAGAATTCCAAGGCGGACCTTTTCTCTAAACTCGCCAGCACCAAAAGCCCCGACAATAACAGGTCGGTAATTCAAGAAACGTTTTCCCAACCCTCTATCACAGAACACGCCATTTATCAAGTTAACAAGATGGAGGACTCCTGGATCACCCCCATCATGAAATATCTACAAACTAGAGCTATACCCTCAGATCCCAAATAAGCATATAAACTGGTTAGGACAGCGGTGAGATACACCATCTACGATGGTCACCTATACCGGCGTGGCTTCTCCTCCCCCCTTCTCAAGTGCCTCACCCCTAAAGAAACGGTACGTTCTGTTCGAGGTCCATGAAAGAAGCTGCGGACACCATATGAGAGGCAGTGCCTTAGCTCTAAAGGCGTTAAGAGCAGGATACTACTGGCCAACAATAGAAGCAAACGCTCATGCACATGTCCGGATCTATGACAAGTGCCAACGTCACTCTGATCACTATCAAGCCCTTTCAGAGGAACTATCCACTGTGTCAATCCCCTGGCCGTTTTACAGGTGGGGCATGGATATCCTGGCCCCTTTCCCCAAGCCCCCAGCCAGTTGAAGTACCTAGTGGTAGCAGTAGATTATTTCACAAAATGGATTGAGGCAGAACCCCTAGCCACAATTACCGTGGCACGAATTCAAAAGTTCACATGGCGACATATTATCATCAGGTTTGGAATTTCGGAGTCCATAGTAACGGACAACGGAACCTAGTTCAAAGACAAAAGTTTCGAGGAGTTACTGACCGGATTGAAAATCAAACTCCACTACAAAGTCATTCAAAAACCCCAAAACAAACGGACAAGCTAAGGCCGCTAACCGGGTTATTGTACGAGGAATAAAAAAAAGACTAGACGAAGCTAAGGGAAATTGGGTCGAACAGCTGGATTATGTACTCTGGGCATACTGGACTACCCCTCATTCCATCACGGGAGAGACCCCTTTCAGGCTTACTTATGGGTGCGAAGCCATGATCCCGGTGGAGATAGGAGAACCGAGCTGGCACCATCAGTAGTTCTCACTAGACAACAATCCCGGTCTTATTCGCGGTAACTTAGACCTAATAGAAGAAAGAAGGAGCGTGGCGCATATACTTGACACAGCCCTTAAACAAAGGACCGCGGCCAGATAAAACCGAAAGGTTATCCCAAGGAAGTTCCATCCAAGAGATTTAGTGCTCAGGAGGGCGGACATCAGAGGAAGGAATGTCTCCCAGGGGAAGTTAGCTCCTAATTGGGAAGGCTCCTATCGTATTGTCATCAACACTAGTAAGGGAGCCTACACCCTGGAAACGCTAACAGGCAGCCCGATCAAGAACTATTAGAACGCAGATAAACTTAGAAAATATTATAACTAGATGCCCATAAAGGCCTAGTCTCTTAGTAAACTAATGTTTAATCTGCCCCAAGAGAAATTGCATGTCCTGTACGGACCTCGGTCCCTTAAAACTAATCAATGAAAATGTCAGTCAGAAATCTTTTCTATAAGGAATATATGAAGAAACTTGGGTCAAGAGGTATAACACACCAAGGCTTTTGGTAGTAATGTATAGGGTCAACACCCAACCTCAATACCTTTATTGATCGCTCCAAAGGTCAGACAATAAATGACAGTGGGGGTCAACTAACCCATGACCCACGCCTATAACTAAGCTAAAGGGACGATAAACACCCCGGGTAAGGTTTTATGTTTGCTAAATCCTAACATACCAAAGGTTCTTTATTATGAACTCTGGTTTTGAGGCATCAAATTTTCCTGAGTCCAAAACTCCAGACGCTTGTTACTACGAGCACTAGATTATGAACCAAGGCACCAAAACTTTGCCTAAGTTTAAAATTCCAAAAATGCCTGTTATTATGGGCATTGGACCATAAACTAAGGTGTCAAATTCTGCCTCAATCCACAAAATGGATATATGATGAAAGCCATAATGAGCGTTGGACCTAAGATGGACCACGAAAAGCAAATGAATCGACAAAGCAAAATCAGATAGCAAAGCAAAATGTATAACAAAAATTATTACCCCGGTTAACGAAGCAGTAGTTCATACAATATTTAAACCCTTTGCAAGGGGCAAAAAAAAATAAAGTTTCGGTATCCTCCACGTCAAAATTCTGAGCAATCTCCGGGGCGGCTCCATCTTGAGGAAGGTCATCCACGAAGATAAGTTGGCCATCATGAAAAATCTTGTCGGAATTAAGATTTTCATAGGCCAGCTCAACACCGAGGTTGAAGTACTGAATCTGGGCCACAGCATTCTGAAAATGCTCCCCTCCGATCCTTTCAGAAATTGCGATCTGCTCATCCTTATCCCTTTCAAGCTGGGATAAGCGACCCCAGACAGAGGATCCCTCCTTCTCGGCTTGAACTTTCTCTGCCTCAAGCTTTTTATTAGCCAGCCTAACCTCAGCTAGCTCTTTCTCCAGCTCCGCGTTCTTGGTTTGGGCATCCTCATTCAGCTGGAGGGAGGCATTCAGCTTCAACGCGGCCTCCTTGATTTCCCCATCATTTTTCTCAATTTCGCCCGCCACCTTCTTATCGGCCTCCTCGATGGACATCTCAATATAGCGAATTTCTGCAACAGTACGAAGTGACGAGGCCTGAAGTTCAATCAAAACTTGAGCCAAACTTCGTTGAGATATATGCTCCGTCACCTCGCGACTCATAAGCCGCTCATCAAGGAAGGGCCGGGGATCAACACGTCCCTGGATAACGGGCAGGAGGCCCAGTCTCTCCTCAGAACCGTCATCCGACATCACTTCCACACCTCGGTCAAAGGAATCCTCAGCAACTCTCATCTTCTTCCTCTGGGCATGCTGACCAGACCCCGAGTGGGCAGGGTCTCCTCAATCACAACACCCCGGTCGGCGGACGCCGGAGCGGAGCCAGAAGGGGCGCTTGAAGACCCTTCTTTTCGCGACTGAGCCTTTAAGTTCCTCAAAGCTGCAACAGAGAGCCCGGATGTCATACCACTAACTGTAATAGAGAAAGGAAAAACATGTTATAAACCAAATAAATAAAAACACAAGGAATGTTAAAATTCTGAAAGCCTAAGGTGGACTGCGGTATCTTATTCTCCACCTAGCGAGGTAAAGAGAAAGTCATCACCAGGGGTATTGAGGACATCCCTAATGCTGATTTTACCACGTTCTTTGGCATGCCGGCATATGAACTTAACTATCGCAAATTCCTCAGGAGTAAAGTGCTCTTCCTCCTTTTCAAACGGAACAGTCGGAGTGGCCCACGCATCCGGGGTCCAGTATAGGGGGAATCTGGGGTTCCCCTCGGCATTCAAATAAAAAGGGTGAAACCCCTTGGCCACCATCACTTTGAAAAAAGCCGTCTTAAATTCTTTGAAGCTATCCTGAAATGATTTCAAAGGATTTTCGACCCCCCTAGACCGGATAGTAAGCCAGTTTTTCTGCTCCGATGAGCCTTGGGGACACACCCGATGATAAAAATAAAAAAAAAGGTGTTGACTGAGTAGTGCAACCCCATTATATGGCAGAACCTTTCAAAGGCTATAATATAGCCCCAGCAGTTTGGATGAACTTGGGTCGGGTTACACGAAGAGTCCGGAGAACGTCAATTTGGAATTCCGAGAAAGGCAACCGCAACCCCAACTTCACAAAAAAAGACTCGTACAGAAACATGAAATGAGGGCCCTCCTCCCGGCTCACGCACACTCTCTCATTCCACCACTAACAAATGACCTGGAACTCATTGTCACACTCCCTCTCGCCCGTCAAATGCACGTATTCCAGCGCTTGTCGTAGGACGCCCTCAGAAGAATATTTGGAGAGATGATCCCAAACATCGTCTCCCACCCACGGGTATACCAACCCCGGACCATGGCGAATCCGGATCTTGTCTTCCTCCGCTGGTTCACGAGCCTCGGGGACCAACCCCCTAGTCCTCTTGCCTCTCACCATAAAAACCCTGAGAACACTCAAAAAAGGTCGGTGAGTACTTGCCAGAATCATTTAAAAAGGAGATTCAGACACGGAAATAGGGCAAACTAAGAAGCTCACACCCATATATTGGCCTCCTTTCCCTCCGAAATTTAAAATTTCGAAAAGACACCCCCACCGCGCAGGCGCGGTGAAGATGGAGCTCTCAAGGGGCTAGGAGAAAATCCAGAAAAGCCAACTCGAAAGGCCATTACCTAGAGTCAGTAAAAGCAACAAATAACCAAAAAAAGGCTCAACAAAACCAAAAAGGGAAGAATTACCTTAAGCTAACGCTGAGAGCGTTCGGAAAAGCCTAAAAAAGGGTAAAAACTGCCTGCGAATTGCACCTCTCTGCCACACAAAACCTCTAAACGAAGAAGATGTTTAGGAACAGGTGAAAAAATCACACACCCTTAACCCCTTTTATAAAAGACAAAACGGTTAAGGGGCAATCTCGTCCCCATAACCCATTAATTCAAAAACGCGCCCATCATGGCACGCGGAGCTCCAGGCACGTCTGCCCATTCAGAAAAATCCACGTGGCCCACACAACTGTAGAGGCAGTTAAAAGGACGATCGTGCAACACCTCAAACGTCACGCAACCCTCGAGGGCCAAGCCTAGAAGGTTCGCTCTAAACCCCGGCTTAAGACTAGAAAAGCCATTTCAAATTTAAAAGCTTCATCAAGAATGACGATTGAATACCCCGGATCACGGACTCTTAAAGCTCGCCAATTTGACTTTTTAAGCCAAAGCACCAAGCTGAGGGAAACATGGCGTCACCACCCCAGGGTAAGCGTTGGACTCACCCCGGCCAAAATTAAAAGACCGCGGATAGCAGAAAAAAGAGAAGGAAAGAAGGCAAGATATCAAAAGATTAAAATTTTTATTAATCCGACCTCATTCCAAACATCATCTTACATCGGAAAAAGAAAATATTGAGACATAGAATGTATAAAGAAAGAACATCGGTTAAGGACCCCAGAGAAAATGTGGATGTGATGCAGCCAGAACGTCATGAATACTCAAAGTCGCTGCCACCACCACGACTCCACCAGGACCAACCCCGGCCTCTTGAAAAAGTGGATTGGCTTTGAAGAACATTGGAAAAACAGAACCCTGGAATCGATGCCAAATCTTCTGCATTGCCTTCTCCTCAACGGTGGTAGAGGCCAGGATGCTTTCTCTTTCATTAGAGGGGACACAAGCCTTCATGAAGAAGTTCATTCCACTGGAACCTTGGCTAGCTTTCTGAACACCTCAGGCTGCTCCAGGAGTCATTTCAATAGTCCCTCCGACCCTTCCAAGTGCTCTTGAGGGACGATACATCCCCCAAGCCTTGGAAAGGAGAAGGAAAGCGTAAGCTCAGGCCCTAAACGCCTCCATCCAATGCAACAGATGACTCAACTCTCCCCCAGCGAAGTATCAAACAAGTAACCACATCGCGTACGCTGGGAAAAAGAACCACCTGCCGTAATTACGCTAAGAAAGAAAACCACTCGTCAGAGAAATCACCTGCCAGGGGGCAAAGTAATTTCAGGCATTTAGGAAAAAATAAGGACATCATGACCTTTATAGAGGGCAAAACCCTCATTGAATGAAACATATAGAGAACCATCGCACAAAAAAGAGCTCACACTTAGGCGCAAGCACAAGGAAGAAAGGAACACGAGGATAGGAATGTCAGCTTTAGCACAGACATCCCCTATTTATAGAAGGAATGAAGTGTTTCGATCGATTCAATGAAAGCATATTGAACACGCAAAGCAAATAAGCACCTTAAATGCCCTTCATCTCCGATTAGACGAAGGAAAAGCGTGTAGCTGGGAAATGTCATGCAATTGATTTCTTCTTTAAAAAAGATCGTTAATTCCCAATAAAGTTAAAGCAACTGTTTCCCAAAAGGTAGTCAGCACATTCTAGCAACACGTACAGCGACGCAAAGCCCTGCGAAACCATACACGGGCCAAGAGACATACCTCGAATGACGGGATAGCAACAGATGCCAACCTAGGAGGTATCTCCAAAATACACCAATAAGGAACCACGGACCCCGTCCAAGATATGGTACCTTGACACTTATTTTCTCTTAAGCGTCAAGTTGGGAGCAACTATTCTGGATCGTAGTCCGGGGTCCTGTAAGAGGAAGTTCACCTATCGTGGAAATTACGGGACCTCGCCGCTATGAACCTCAGACCGGCCTTCCGAATATCCTGTAGAACCCCATGATCACATTCCTCGACATCCCTAAACTTTAGGGATCTGTCTGGGCGATCGTGAGAGGGAGATACCCTCCGCCAGAGCTCCGTCCGAACGAACGTGGAGCAGAGGCACCTCCCCGTCAGGCCACGATCTCAACGTACCTGTACCTCACTCTATTAATAAAGGGACCACGCGCATGCTCTATAAGTATCAGGCTAAGTTGTTCTATCCAGCACTACTAATGATATTATAGCGAACAATCTCTCTTGACCCTTACCTGACTTGAGCGTTGGAGTCCTTTTACAAGTACCCAATCATAACTCCATAAAATGCAGTTATTTATGCCCTAATTTTGTGCTAAAATAAATGTTAAGTCCTTGTTTAAAAGCATATTTGGAGGGTTTTGTGCTTATATTTGTCATATTCTAATTCTAAGCCTTTCTGATGTGTTATTGTGCAATTTGAGCTTTAATTTTTATGAATTGAGTAGATTTATAATTGTTACTGATTTGGTGTATTCTCTATGTTAGGAAGGACTCCAAACAAGGTTAAATATGGAACAATTGAGTTTAAAGAGGAAGAGGAAGCCAAATCTCTATTTTAGTGGTAAACGCCGCGACGCAAAGTGTTGTGCGCCGCGACGCAGAGAGCATTTTCAGTCATGCCATACTTGGACCCGAGGCAAGAGCGCCGCGGCGCAAGGTTTGCACGCCGCGGCCTAAGTAGACTGACCCATTGGGCGCCGCGGCGGGCATTTATGGGCGCCACGGCGCTGAGGCGACTAGCTGAGCCTATAAATAGATTTTATGCGTTTTTCTCTGGGTTCTGGCCATTTTTTGGGCCATTTCCATTTTCTCCCTTTTTAGGTTTTGTAGTTTAGGTTAGTTTTAAGTTAGATAGTTTGGCTAGATCTTCATTTCTGGTGGATTGGAGGCAAGGATCAAAGGATTGAAGGAGGATTCAAGCTTCAGAGACAAATCAATGAGCTTCCTTTCTCTTTTTTCCCTTTCTCTCTTCTCTTCCTTATCTGTTGTAAAGCTAAGCTTTGTTTAGAAATATTTTGGATCCGTTTATATATATTAATGATGTGTTTTTCTCTGAGTTTGTGTGGATGTTTGATTATGGTTCAATCATTATCTGTGTTTAATGCTTGCTGTTGGTTGGCCTCAATTGCATGATCCTAATATTGGCAAATGAACTAGATATAGGGATTTGTTGATATGGATATAGTATGGTTGATGCATGTTCGGCAAGTTCAATTAGCTTGGATGAGATGATTCGTTAATAGGATAAAAATATACCTATTGGTCATGTATAGTGTGTGATTGAGAATAGATCGTTCATGAGTAGAAGTAGAGCTGGCTCTCAAGGAAACTTAGTGAGTTGGGCAATTGAAACCAGGGTTGATTGACCTAGACATAGGCTTTTGACTACATCAGATTCTCAAGTTAACCTAGTCAATGCATTTATGTTTATGAGGAGGATTGCATGTTGTTGGTAGATGTAGGGGTGAAAGAGGATTTCCTGAAACCTAACCGTTTTTATGTTTATTACTTTTGTCGATTAGGTTTAGTTAGTTTATTACTTTCTTATTTTTATATCCTTGACTAGAATGGATTAAGTTATTGGTTGATATTTAACTTTATAATCAAATATCCTCGTGGGAACGAACTTTTACTCTGTATCTGTATTACTTGAGCGATCCGTGCACTTGCGGAAGCAATCACCCAACCCCTCCACAAAACGTCAGGATAGTAGCGACAGAAGGAGGAAACCACCATACACACATCTTTTCAGGCACCTTTCGATTCTATACCAGAACAACTACCACGTGGAAATAATGTAGTAAAATTAATTATTCATTACAACTTTTACATTTAAAAAGAAAAGTTTGTCTATTGATTTTTTTTGTATTTATTGTTACTTTTATTTTATTAATTTTTTATAAAATAATATTGATTTATTTTTATCTAGTAATTTAAATTAATTCATTTAAAAAAATTAACAAAATTAAAATGAGAACGAACACTTCCTAAAAAAATATATTCATTGTTATTTAAATTTTAACTTCAAAAATATTAAGTATATATTATTAGAACTTACATCACTCACATCTATAGATACATGGCATAATTATAATAAAAATATGAAAAAAAATTAGATTAAATCAATCATAAATAGATGTTAAAAATTATATAAATATAAAATATTATGTATATATAAGTGTATGTTTGTGAATATCATTATTTTTTAACTTTATTTTTCATAATTCATTACTTGCAAGTGACGACAAATCAAATAGGTGAAGCAAAAATATGATTAAGAACATGTTTGAGAATGATTTTAAATCCCCAACATATGTTATTTTATAAAAAAATTGTTGCAACTGTAATCGTGTATGTTTGATAAATTTAGTTTTAACTTTTACAAAAAATTTAATGTATTTTAATTTTTTTATAATGTCAAAATTTCAGGTTATGATTTTAAATTATAAATTATTTCTTACATTTTGATATATAAATATCATTTTATTTTCAATCAAATAATTTTTTTTTAATCATTTTATACTTATTTTAATAATTTAATACATAAAAATAATTTTTTATATCATTTAAATAAAATAAATTAACTTAAAATTATTTTTTAATTAATATATTTAAACATAAAATTAATTCAATTAAAATTAATTATAACAAAAAATTTTATATAATAATTAATTATTAAAATAATTAAATTTTTACAATTATCTCAAACACAAATTAAATGAGTTCAAACACATACTAAATGGGTGCGCCTCATGATGTCAACAAGACGCTCCGTTTTACCTAGGTTATCGCCTGCGCACGTTAAATTTTCTTAACATTTTTATACGAATAACTTATTTATTTATTTATTTTTGTTTCTCGAATCCACTAATATTCAAACGAACAGGAACAGCCGCTTCTCCAAAGTTCAAAATTCTGAAACCAAGCCTCTCCCTCCTTTCTTCCTTCTCTGATCCTCAAATTCGCCGCCGATTCGGATCAATGATTTCTGAAACAGATGGTTCTCTCAGAAAGAGGGATGTTCAAGTTCAAGTCCAAGACCGACGCCTCAGTATCATCGACGTTTCTTCCGCAGACGATTCTCTTATCCATCCCCTCAACCACCACTCACACTCAGGTCACCTTTTCTGTTTCCTTTTTTTTTCATTTAACTACAATTTTATTTCAAAATTAATGAATCTACTTGTTTGATACTAGTTCTGAATTATTTACCGTTTTATATATTGAGATCAAATCAAATGAAGCTCATTCATACTCTCTCTGTCTCTCTCTCTCTTTATTCAAATCTACCATTCCTGTTCTCTGTTCTCACTTAGTGTAAATATGTTTTCAGAAAACCAAGAGCATGCAGACTTGTTCTACACTCCAAACTCCAAAAAGTTTGAGGATGCTGCTACCAAACTTCAACAGTGGGAGCGGGAACCTCACTCAAATGAAACATCTGAAATAGGAAAGTCCAAGAAAAACACCAAGTGCAATTTGCGCAAGAGTTTAGCTTGGGATAGTGCTTTTTTCACTAGTGCTGGTACCTTTCTTTTCGCCCTTGGAACTCTGTTTTTTTTTTCCCCATTTGTTTGAGTTCAATAGGATGTTCTGCACGTTTCACTGCAAGTGACATTTGTGTTTGATTGATGTATTAAGGGGTTTTGGATCCTGAAGAGTTGTCTAGTATAATTGAAGGTGTCGAGAAGGATGAAAAGCATGCATTGCCGGGGATTGAAGAGGATGTGTACAAATCATGTGACTCCATCTCTACATTAGAGAGTGATAGCTTGACCCTGGAGGAAAGTCTCGAGGGTGATTTATTTGAGGATATAAGAGCTTCAATTCAGAAATCTAGCAAGAAATCCAACCTTGCAAGTGGAAACAGCAAAGTGCCATCAGGGATAGCAGGGTTCCAAACTGATGACTGTAAGTCTTCGTTGACTGCACTCTGAAATTGGTATTTTGGCCTATCATCTCTGTAATTAGCATCCTTGCAATCTATTAATTTATGTTGGTGTATAGAATTTGTGAACTGTGAAGCATCCATAAAGCATGCGTTGACAAAGCTAGTGATTTGATTTCAGTTCTTGTTATAATAAAAAAATGGTTCTAGGTGCTGGGATATTGAATGACTATTTGAAATGCTTTTATCTTGCCCTTGCATATTTTGACAAGTTTAAGAGATAGTAGGTCGAAAAATTTTAATTATTCTGCTCTGCTTATATTCTGGTGTACTGATTTGTCCTCCATTAGTCAAATAAATGATTTCTTGCTTCTTTTTTCAGCTTCAAAAAAGGTTGGCATGGCTTCTCGTAACAAGGTAAATTGCATTAGTGATAGAGACTAGGAAATTTCTTTCATATATGTGTTTGGATGATTCCTTCTTATCTCAAGAATACTTGAAGAAAAATGTCTGCAGTGCCCCCCAAGGGGTTGGTTCAATTGTAGATAGGTTGTTCACCTCTCTCAAAACTTTGGCTCGAATCCCGCATGTAGCCCTTTGACGTGAAGGTATATCTACATCCTGAAAGTAACCCCATCATGGAGGCACCTATTATCAATTCTGGAAATAGGTGCCTTGGAGAAATGTATGGTGGTGAAAAGAGGCGCAATGTTTCCTGTCAGAAATAGTGGTGTAGCCTAATTGCCTCCCATTTTTTGTAAACCCAAAAAAAAAATGTCTGCAATAACTTAAGGTTGATTTTAGATGAAGGCCCCACTTGCTCCTAAGAATCCAAGTGCTGGCATTCAAGGATTAGGGAAGATGACAAAGAAGAATCCTATTTTTCCACAACTTCCACAGGTATGCAACTAAAGAAAACCATTGAAGAGAACTAGCGGTTTTTCTCATTATTCTAACTAATGTATTGGCAGAGGACATAAACAGTAGGAAGTCATGAAATGAAATTTGAGTAACAATATACCTGACTAATTTTCTTATTTTGAAGAAGCCTGTTGCTACAAGGAGAGAGTCATCTATTTCAAAGCAATCAAAGGTACCAGGAAAGTCTAGTTCAAGTTCAACAACATCATCCAAGAGAGTGTCGCTTGGTGATCTACATGTCAAAAGTGAAAAGGACAAGGCAAAACGAATAATTGGTGGTTAGAACTTGCTTTAGCATGATCTTTTTTACTTCTTATTTTGGCACAAGGGTTGCTTTTTTCAGAGTTATAGTTCACTTTTAGTTTTATTTGACCTCTTCAGATAGAATCAGTTCAGTGTCAAAAGCATCTGTTATTGGAGGTTCTCGAGGTACTACGTCTAAGGCCACACCATCATCCAAATATCCTTCAGGTCCGTCAGTATCAACCAAGCCTAAATCAGCAACTTCCACATCTTCTGGTAACAATTTATCTGATAATTTTGGTAAATCTCCTTTCAATTCCTTAAAAAGAAAAGTTGACGCTGGAACTTTAAAGCCATCCTCATCTTGCTCAGTTGTCAGAACGCCATCAAGAATTGCTTCAAGAAATAAAGCTGAGTCTGGGAATTCTAGTCTCTCAGGCTTGATGTCTGTCATCAATCTCTCTTCTAGTATTTCACCCGCTAGCTCTATCAGTGACTGGTCTTCAGAGTCATCGTCATCAACTTCTATGGCTAAACATATGTGTAATAGTTCAAGGACCAGCCTTGATACTAGCTCTAGCAGAAAGGTCTTATCAGACACTGATGCCGATCAAAGTACAAATTCTCAGATTCCTCAGAGTGATTCAAGCTTAGAAGGGCAGGAGACTCAGCATACTGGGTTTATCAGTCAAAGTGCAAGGACTGCTCCTGGAGGAACGGTTCTTCCTCCTGCTCCCATGAAACCTTCAGGCCTTCGACTGCCTTCACCAAAGATTGGCTTCTTCGATGGCGTGAGTTTTGCCTTCTTGTTTATATTTGATGTACTTAGAAACCGAGTTTGTTAGTGCTATTTTCCAGCTGCAATATGTGCTTCTATAAATTATGATTTTCTTTTTTCCATTTCTTACTTCATCTATCTATTACACCGCATTTGTTGAATTGGTGTCATAATGTTATGCAGGTGAAATCCTCAGTGCGCACTCCACGTGGGGGAATGCAACCAGCCTCTGTTGTACCCCGTGGCTTGCCAAAACATGGAGCAGGAAGTCCAAGTGAAGGCCAAAACAAAGCAAAGCTTGGAAAGATGCAACTAGCTAGATCTATCATGTCAATTGAAGACACAAAACCCAATAACCAGCAAATAAATGATTTGCATCCAGTCGAGGGTGTCAATAACCAGGAAAATGCTCATTATGATGATCAAGTTGATTGTTTGAGCAAACAAGTTGGATTTATGGACATAAAATTCGAGACACGGGAAAAGTTCAATGGTGATTCTTTTTCTTTCTCTCAGTCTGATATCAGCTTCCAAGATAAATCCAATGGTCTGGAGTTATCAAGTATCAAGGAGCTTATCGATTGTCCTAAAAATGAGGAATTATTGAAGAGTTCATCTACTCCATGTCTATCTATTTCCCCAACCAGCTTTGATAGGGCAGCTTCAATAAGGAGACCCTTTGATGTCAAAGATTCCTTTTGCAATATGGATGGCAGTGTTTTTACAGAATCAACAGTTTCAGAGGTAAAACAGACCAAAGTATCTGTGCCTGAGAGCATTATGAAAGAAAACAACTGAAATGATTTGATGAAGTTGAACTATATAATATTCTTAGAATTTGACTGTTTCGTGCTAAAAGTGCAATTGAAGTGTTGATCTTGATGTACTCAATCCAAGTCATGAAGAGAAAGTCTTTATCATTGTGAAGTACGTGTTCTAGTTCTACTATTTACTTGAATTTGATGGGTCTTTTGGATTTCTTTCTCCATGGATTGTCGTGTATCCTTTTTGGATGTTTTGAACGAAAAAAAATCGACGTGGTGGTGATGTATAATTATTTGCTCATATAATAATTTTTGAACGAGACGTGGTGCCCTGTATCCTTTTTGGATTTCATTTTCTGCTTCTTGCTGGAGAATTAATGCTTTGAGGTAGTATCTTCTTTCGGTTCTGGTTAAGCATCGTTGTATACCCTTTGCACAAAGAGCGGTACGGGGAAGACAAATAAAATTCTGAAAATGTGTAGACATCTCTTATTATGTCAAAATATAAGTCAAAAATAGTTTTGGCCATAGGCGTCGTCTAAACTATTTTCACTTGTAGCCTTATGGTATACTTATCTTGGAAATGGGATATAAACATTTTATCACAAAACAAAATGTTTTAACATGATAAATTTTATCAAAAAATATTTATTTGAGATATTGACACTGTTATATACGCATCTCGTGATAACTTTATTGTTTTTTAGGCAAGATATTTTGACTTTCCTTAAATTTGATCTCATTTTAAAATAGAAATTTTTATGATACCTGGATACGGTATTAAGATGAGTTGTAAAATATTTATTAAATATTCATTTTATAATAAATATTAAAAAATAATCAATAATTAATAAAATATTAAAAACTCAATTTGGGTACCGTTCCTTAAAAAAAAAATACCATAGAATTCCTCACCTTTTTATCTACTAATTAAACTTACATTGGTCAATCCTTAACTTGCATATATCGATTAATACATTTAATTTGTCAATATTATTCTTTAAAATATTTTTTCTCCTTTTTACATACTCTCAGTTTTTAAAACAAAAAATATCGAATCATTTAAAAAGATTAATTAAATGTGGAAAATATTTTTTAAAGAAAATGTAACATTAATAAAAAAATTGAGATTATAATGTATATTAATCAATAAGAAATATTTACATGATGAATGATTTTTGTTTAATTTGAATATAGAAAAGTCTATATATATATATATATATATATATATATATAAATTTAAGTACCTTTATCTGGATTTAAAAATTTAAAGTGACTATTTTTCTTTTAAAAAAAGGTAAAATTTAAGAAGTATGTGTTCAATTTTTCCTTATTTTTGAAATAATAAAATTCTACCATTTGTAGCATTAAGCGATTAACATAGTAATCGTGTATACTATACCCCTTTCCTTTGGTTAATTACAACTATATAATGTAAATTATTAAATGTATACTATCAGTTAAATACTTCAAAAACTTTTAAATTACGGTGTAGAAGTCTTATTAAGAGCACGTTTGGGAACTATTTTTTCGTTCCCCAACATGTTATTTGGTAAAAAATGATGTTATAATAATAATCGTATATATTTAATAAATTCAGCTTCAAGCTTTTATACGAAATTTAATACATTTAAAAAAAAATTCATAACGCTAAAATTTCAACTTGTGATTTTATATTATAAATTATTCATTTCACTTTATGTAAATATCATTTTGTACTCAATCAAATAAATTTTTAAATTAATCAAATAATATTTTTAATCATTCTATATTTATTTTAATAATTACATAAAAATAATTTTTTTATATTATTCAAACAAAACAGATTAACTTAAAATCACTTTTTAACTAACATATCTAAACATAAAATTAATTTTATTATAATGATTTATAACAAAAAAAATTATACAATAATTAATTATTAAAATAATCAAATTTTTACAACTATCTCAACCACATATTAAAAAGTAAAATAGTAAATCACGGAATGTGATAAAGTGTTATGTAATTCATTTTTGTGTATACATTTGGAGGGTCGTAATTGAACTTTGTTGATACTGAAACATATTAATGGCGTTCTTTCTTTTTTTTTATAGATTATGGCGTTCTATTTGATTGAAAAGTTTAAAAATATAGACTAGCAATTTATTGTTGTGATAAACTGTTTTGTAATTCATTTGTGTATTATACATTTGGAGGGTCGTAATTGAACTTGGTTGATACTGGAACATATTAATGGCGTTCTATTTGATTGAAAAGTTTAACAATTTAGACTAGCAATTTATTCTTCTAAAATAATTTTCAATCGCGTGTAAGTAGTATTACAACAAATTGTATATATATATATCTATATATATATATATATTAAAAATGTGTATATAACCTGTATTATATTAAAACTCCCAATAATATATCGTGGCCTACATTTAAAGCTGGAATTTCACGTTGATCCCATTATCAACAGTAATTGCTAACTAAACAGAAAAACATTGTAACCCTGACAATGAATCTACATTTGTCTGGTTAAAATAGAATAAGCTCTTCCTAGAGTAATACTGCTCAAAACCAATGATATGGTGAAAAGTTGACGACTGGACTTTATGCAATGTCAAAAAAAAGCACGACAAGCGGAGAATAGTAGGAGGAGGAAGAGTAAGATAGAATCAATTGTAGTACAAGTAAAATAACTATTAGAGATACAAAATTGTCCATAAAACTCTCAGTCTCATGAAGCAAAATTCATAAATTTTAGGAGAAAATACAAAAAACCAGAGAGAAGCCATCCCACAAATTTAAGACCTTGGCTTCTCCTTCTTCTCCTTGAAAAGAGCCAGAAGAGAGACACCAGAGACCTTCACAACCTTAAATCTGACACCAGGAATATCACCCACGGCATGACCTTTACGTCCAAATCCAGCTATCAAGACTTCATCCTACAACCATCAGCCACAGCTCATATTATACAATGGATTTCAATACATTTGCAGATTTTACAATACAAAGAGGATAAGCAAAATAGCAGAGAGTATATAAACATGATCACTCACATTCTCTTCGATGTAATTTAAGCAACCATCATTTGGGACAAATGCAGCAATCTTCTTCCCATTCTTGATGAGTTGAACCCTGGCACATTTACGAATGGCAGAGTTGGGCTGCTTAGCCTCAATACCTCTGCACACAGAACACCATACTAATTTCTTAACATCAGATGCTCTACCCGAGGAAATATTCTAGTTGAAGATATAAAGAACAAGCTAAATCAATCTTACATCTTTTCAAGAACAATACCCTTTGCATGGGATGAACCAGCAAAAGGCTTCTTCCATTCATTGCCAAGATGAGATTTTTTGTATGCCTTGTCTGCCCACCGTTGCCTCCTACGGTGGGACTTTAGCTTGCGAGCAGCTCCCATTCCTCGTGTCTTCCTGTAGAAGCAGGAAACTAAGAAGACTTAATTTTCTACATCTGATGTTCTTATTAAGAAATTAGTAGAAATTCTAAAATACTATGGGAGTATTACACTAAGAGATGTTGCAACCGTTCAGATCTAATTCAAAAATATTTAAATTTCAATCCAACCGCCTTTCTATAATTTTAAAGTCCCACATCACAATTAAATTGGAGTAGTGTAATACTCCTGCAGAACAGAAGAATCTCTCCTACTTAACAGAAAAACAAAATTCAAAGAACATCATGTCCAAAAGGATGGATAACTAAAGATTGCTAATGAAAACAAAGAAACTAGGTTCCATTCATCTTAAAACTATGAACAAAATAAAATTCAAATACACCGTACCACGCAAAGCTGACACCTTGAATACAGTAAATCACATAGCACCATCCCTACACAGGTCCCATACTAGAAAAACACGAACTTTTCATATGGGAAGAAGCCATGAGAAGATTTGAATTGACAAGGATCTACCCTAAGCAAAAATAAATTCAAGAACTCAACCACACACAACACAACCGACAAATTACCGGATTCAACAACTTCATCTTTCTTTTTGTGTTCGATTTTCGTAGGAAGCAAACAAAAACAGAGCAAAAATGTGCAAAATGTCCAATATTAGCTAAACACGAACGATAAAAGGAGCAAGGGCACTTCGAATTGCGAAAAAAAACAGAAGATCAGAATCTGGAATCACACATGGCAATTCACAGAGTGTTGTAATAACATTAGCTCAGGTAAATAAGAAAGAGAATGATATTATGTCGACATTGTAAGGTTGCATTACCCCATGGCGATGGATGTTTAGCTCTGAGCAGATAATGCTAGAGGAGCTTGGAGAAGATGGAGTATAAAGTATAAACAGCAGCCGCGCAGTACAAAACCCTAACCCTTGAAATGGAGTGTCGTGTTTATATAGAGAGTCGAGAGAAGGGAAGACTAGTGGGTCAGTGCCTCTATTTTTGGACTACTAATCCACTTCATTAACAAAAACTGATGGGCCTACGCCTCTTTAGGTTTTAGATCAATTTTTATTTAAGGCTATGGGCCTTCTATTACCCTGATACTGTGGGCCCATTAAAGAATAGGTGAAACTCCCCATGATCATTGACACAGCTTAAACCAGGAGAAAACTTTGGTAAAATGTTATATGTATTTGTAGTGCTATTTTTTAGTTATAATATGATATATAGATTAATTTTTTCACATTATTATTACATAATTATCTATTCAGCATCTTAATTTTTTGTTGTTAACGTTAACGTCTTTTTTTTTTTAACTTGCTTATTTTCTCTCACACATTTTTCTTCCACACTCTTCTCTAATCGCTGCACACTTGCTTCCTTAAAAATTTTCCCTATATTCTTCATCTCCATCCCAACCATCAGAGGCCATGGTCAAAGATCCACAACACAATTCCAACACTACCAGTCCAAATCGGACCCGAACTGCCACCACCATGACTTCTATGTAAAGCTGTCAAAACGGGCCGGCCCAATTCGAGTCGAGCCATTTTTGGACTGAGTCAGATCAGGTCATGTAAGTTTTGAGGTGGCATTTTGTCAGTCCAACCTGTCTCTTTTTAAAATAAATGGTTTGAACTGGCTCCGCTCATTGCAGGCCAGTCCATTCAGACCGGCTCATTCGGATTATTTTTAATTTCAGACTGGCATTTGCTAGCTCATCCCGTCCATTTTGTATGGTTATTCGAGTCAGCCCATCGGGGTTAGCCCATTTTGACGACTTTACTTCTATGCGTCACCCATCAACACCCACAAGTACCATTGAACCCAACCACGCCCAAATAGAAATAATGACTGTCGTTAAACCAGCCGTTGCGCCACCATGTACCATCACAAAGCCAAACCTCAACCACCTTGAGTTGTTGTCCTTCGCCACCACCTGTGGCTATGCCCAGCCACATCTTTGTCGGAGCCACCACCCTCAGCCACCAAAAAACACCCAAGCCAAACCAGAACTGTTGTCGTTTCACCGTGGTCCAAATCACCACCGTCCACGTCATCCATAGCTGCCATGAATCGCATTGGCTTCAAACCCAAACTATCTTGAACCTATTCTGTTTGTGGCCACCACAGAGGCATGAACTCAAACCACCCAGCTGTCGTGGGTTCACCCCAAACTACCATGGTTGCAAACCTTTGCAAACCTTACTCTGTTCCACGACCTCTAACGTGAATACCCCCTTTGTCTGAGTTTCATTTTGTTAGCATGGGATCTACTTGTGAAAATAAATAGAAGAAGAAAACTTAGGTAAAGAGACGTTAACGTTATGTTAACAACAACAAAAATTAAGATACCTAATAGATAATTAGATAATAATGATGTGAAAAAATTAATCTATATATCATATTATAATTGAAAAATAGCACCACAAGTACTTATGGTACTTTACTTAAGTTTTCTCCATTAAACTACTTTGACTATTCACTTCAAAAAATCATATTACGCCACCATTTTATTTTTTGGGTACAGATTGTAGCTAATTTTTTTTATTATTATTAGAGTTAGTAATAAAGCATGTTATAATTTGTCTAGCCATCTGGTCCTCTTACCTTTACCATTGACAAAGATTTGTGGAGCTTTGGGAAAATGACCTCCATTTACACCAATACTCGTTAAATTAAGAGTTTAGTTTTAATAATATCAATGTATTTTTTATTATCACATTTTTAAAAAAGTCTAACTTAACAAATAATAATATTTATCATATTCAAACACTTTTAATAATGTAATAACACATAATTAGATGCTATTGTAAAAAAAGTACACTAATAATAGATCAAAATTAAACTCTTAAATACATAGTTAACTCAAATTTAGAATAATAATAAATTTAATTCGCAGTCAAAATAAAATAGTTTAACATTTTTAATGTTAATTATAATTTTTTTCAAAGTTATATTAAGTTTCATATTCTTCTACAATTCTGGGTGAAGAATTCAAGAATAGATTTGTCTTGCAAGGCTATTCACCCTAAATCTTGATCTCATTTTTGAAAAATAGGGGAAGGTTTTAAAATTGAACTTGTCCTTTTTTTTATTATTAATCTGGTCTAGAATTCTTCTTTTGCTTAATTTGATCTTAGCCAAATTTTGGTTTACCCAAAGAGGAAAAAAACCCCTAGCCAAGTTTTTATTGAATTTACAGCTGCATTTGTTACTCGCTGCTTTTTAAAATGGTGCAAATGTTGGATGTGTTCATTTGGCTTTTGTATTTATGAAGAGGCTTTATACAATAAAAATAAATATTTTATTCATTTATTTTTATTTGTCCATTTAAAAATACTATTTTATTTAAAATTATTTGTCTACTTAAAAAATTATAAATTATTTTTTTAAATTTATCTTTAATATTAATAAAAAATTAATAAAATAATAATCATATTTTTGAATATTTCAATGAAAGATAATTCAATCAATAAAATCAACTTTACTTATAATAAAGAAATTTTAAAGAAATTTTTAATTCTTATGCATCAACCTTATAAAGGTGGACAGAGAAAATATTAAATGGGAATAGCTACCTTATTTTCTCATGATAATAAAATATTTAGCAAATTCTGGTTATCACAATAAATGTTTGAACTTCACCTAGTCAACTCTGTAATCTATTAAGAATTACTGAATTCTGAAAAAAAAAAAAAGGCTGGAAGGCAGGCATACAACATCTCTAATACTACATGATGGACAAATCTTCGCTAGTGGCCCACCAAGGGAAACAATACTGACATCAGTCTCAAATAACAAGATACAAACACATTTTTTTCCGTCGCCTTGCTCTTTTTCATCCATAATCTTGCTACTTACTAAGGATGTGATGACATGAAAACAAACTTGACTCCTAGTAGGGTCTGTAAACATTTAAACATTCACTGCACCATTAATAAGCCGCTCCATTTCAGTAGGTTCAATGTACCACGGGGAACTCTACGCAATATCTGTCACAAGATCTTATCACAGATTTCCCCAAGAAACTGCTTCAATGGTCATGACTCATGAAACCACAGAATACCTGACAATAACCCAAAATAAAATAAAATAAAATAAAAAGAGTACCATGAAAAGCATATAAGTAAAAACATTTGGTCAAGAAGTTAAACAGTATGGAATGATACACTACCTGGGACACATCTACCTATTGATGATTCTTCTTCCACAATACTCCAATCTTCTTCAACATGTTCGTATTTTTCTTCTTTGGTGAGTCATCATCCGTGTCTTCTAAATAAATTGAATTCATCTTGCCAGTAATAGAATTGAAGCTACTGTCAAGTGAGCCGTTTCTTTCCACAAATTTCCCATTGTTTCCAGTAGAAAGCATCGAGGCAGCCGCTTCAGCTGCCTTCCTCCACTGGTCTGACTGAACTTTCAATCTCCTTAATTCAGCCTCCAACTCCGAATTTGAGGCTTGTGCAGCATCTAACTGCTCAGTCACCCGTGCCACTCTTCTGTTACTTTTATCGGCTTCTTCTGTTATGCATCCTAGTTTCATCAAAGCCTCTTGCTCCGCAGCCCTTGCCGCTTCAGCAGAAGCAACAGCATCATCAGCAATTTTATTATTCTTCTCCGAGTCCTCCTTTATTTCCATCTTGAGCATACAGTTTTCCGCAGTTATATTTTGCAGCTCTGTCTCTCTATCTAATAATTTAGCCTTCAACTCTGCAATATCAGCATCCAATCTCTTGAGCTCCATCACAAGTTCAGATTCCCTTTCACTAGATTGGTTTTCCTTGATCCTGGAATTGAGCCCCTCATTCTCCTCTGACATACTCAGCAACCGAGATTCCTTGTCCAACAGGCTTGCCCTTAGCTCTTCAGTATCAGCTTTAGCTCTCTTCAATTCCTCATATAATTCAGCCTCTCTCTGACCAGATTCTGATTTTGTACGTTCCAGTTGTTCAAAAGCACTTCTAATCTGCAATGTGGTTTGGATATACTCTTCTTGGTATCTTACCTCAGCGACTTCCAATGCAGACTTCAACTGCCCCACTTCAGATTTGGAAGAGACAAGCTCAGCTTTGAGCTGGTTTAACTCCTCATTTTCTCCACTTTCCTGTGCAAGTCCTTTTTCATTGGTTGGACCTAACATATTTTTGTTAGCACCACTTGCCAAATCAGCCTGTAGTTTGCTCACAAGTCCTTCCAATGATTTTACCTGAGTTCTTGATTCCTCCAACTCTAAAGCTAAGGATTTGTAAGCTTCCATCGCTTTTATACCATCTGACCGGAGTGTTTCCAGAGTCTTGTTTGCTGATTCCAATTGCATTTGCATTTTACCAACTAGTTCCAAGGCCCGGGATTCAGATTCTTTGCAAACACTTACCTCATTTTTCAGCTTTTCCACCATAGAGAGCGTTTCAGCAAGCTCCATCTTCAAGTCTTGAATCTCAGCATGAGCTGACTCTACATGGTTAGTCTGAGTAGCTTCGGACTCACATACTCTTTCAAGTTGAATTTTCAGTTTCTGTATTTCATTCATGGCAGATAACAAAGCAGCTGAATCCATTGAGTGCTGCTTCTGTACAGCCTCTAGTTCAGACTGCCATGCTCGATCTCGATCCTGAGAAATTTTTTGGAGCTCTTGAAGCCGTGCTTCTTCAGAAGCAGAAAGGTCCAAAAGCTGTTGATGGGATTCCTCCAGCTCTTTTGACATGGCTAAAAGCTGCTTCTTTGCCTCTTCAGCCTCCTGCTGAGCTTTTCTCTTCCATGACTCAGATGAGTTAAGTTGATCCTTAGCTCTCTTCAGATCTTCTTGAAGCTGAGCAATCTGAGACTCCAACTCCTTGACCTTACTAGGTTGCTTCTTCTAGAGCCAGATGATAAAGAAGGAGATTATAGAGTGAAAAATAAAATTAAATAATACCAATAATATAAAGAATTAAAGTGGTATGCACTATCAATGTAAAGAGTTTTACACTGACACCCACTAATATTTTGACACATTTGCTTTTATTTATCTTAATTACTAAGAGAAAGATATCAATAAATACTAATTTGTCAAAATATCATTGGACGTCAGTGTAAAACTTCTTTACACTGACAGACTGACAGTGCATATCAATTAAACTCTAATATAAATATTTCGAATTTCATATATACAATGAGGAATGCTAATAACATACTCTTTTGGACACTTCTTTCAACGCTTGCTTTACTATTGGTACATCTCATACACTTGAAAGGATTATTAGGGGAGGAATGCTAGCAACACTTGCTTTTGGACTAATAATAAAGCAAGTGTTGAAAGGAGTGTTCAAAAAAGTGTATTGCTAGCATTTCTCTATATACAATAGATAATAGATGAATGAAGAAGTTGAAGAATTTTATCCAACAACCATAAGACAATTAGTATCTATCATCTAAGAGATTGCCATTAGCCACAATAGCTACCTCAGGCAAGTTTATTTAAAGTGCAGTAATTCAGACCTAGCCAAGAGCAAACTTCAAATACCTCAGAAATTTGACTTTGTGATGATGTGCGTTCAATGACCTTTGGACTCCTATCTTTTGGAGTCTTTCTCACAGGGTTTGGAGAGGAGGAGACCGAGTCATAATCAGAGTTTGGTGTCTTCAACTGGCGAGCAGTCCGAGGGGTTGCAGGAGATTTCTTTTGAGGCACTTCTGAAGTACCAGCTCTGCTTATGGTCAGCCAAAAGCCAATTAGTATGCATAAACAAATGTAGAACGTGGATCAAAAACCATCTTGAGATAGCACACTAAAGTGGTCAAGTGAGGAGAATCAATCAATCGGAGGAAGTTAATATACATATGTCTTCAGGATATGCAACCAAATTTTTAAACACCACCATTCAAATACATGTGTTGCATTTTCAAGGATAGGCCAGTAACAAATTCGGATATAGCTATTTTCCCCACACGAATACCAGATTACTACAATAAGCACTTTAATATATGTTATGAAGTTGAGTTTCAGTGTCTAGATTCTACCCAATTGAAAATGTAGACAAAAAAATTTGAGACCAAAAGACTTTATGATCATGAGCTAGTGAGAATTACTAAATGACAAGAATGATATATTTATAGAAAAAAAAAGGACCTTTTCAGATTTATCTTCCATTGACACCTTCAATGTAAAACCATCCTAAAATGAAAAGTACAAGTTCGTGATATCATCCAAGCCAAACGAGAACATTACATTTCCAACATAAGTAGGTGAAACTAAAACTTTGGGCCACTTAAGCATACTGAATCTGGCAATGAAGTAAATAGGAGAAACATAGAAGATTGCCTCAAGCACAATAAGAACTGGGAGAAGTTCATTTGAAAGAATTCTTCTTAATTTTATTTTTTTTAACCAAGTAACAAAGAAGAACCGCTTTACAAATTTCTTTGAACTAACATACTGCAAAGTGATAGATTAGGAGTTTACTAATCAACCACAATTAAACAAATGCGTCAACAATTAGTTTTTCAATTTTTTTTGCAAAGGAACAATCCTTAATTACATCAAAATCTAATAGATAAACAAAAGAGAGTCATTCAACCCTCATTTAGACCCCAGAAAAAATTATATGTTGATACCAAAACTTAGTCATAAGATGGAAAAAAAAATGAAATGCATGAAAAAAGTGCTAAATAATGACAATCTTACCTTGCTTTTGGTGTCTGCATATTTTAATATCTCAAGTGATAGAAAGACAAACTTAACCACCTTTCCTTTAAAGCCCCTGACCCACTCTTCCTGCTATAGGAATCTGAGGGAGAAATAAAAACGAAAAGCATTTTGATTTATAAGTTTGAGAAAAAGTAATAGCACACAGCTGATGACCACCTCGGACCAGCATTCAACAAAAATAAAACCTAACAAACAAACAGCATATAATCCCTTCAAAGAAACTCCAAGTAAACTAACTCCACTACCACCTACCAAATCTAAAACACAAATAAATAGATAGAACAACAACAACAACAACAACAACAACAACTAAGCCTTTTCCCACTAGGTGGGGTCGGCTACATGGATCAAACGACGCCATTGTGCCCTATCATAAACCAAGTCTTCAGATAAGCTATTCAGATCTAAATCTTTTTTAATCGTTTCACCTATAGTCTTTCTTGGTCTTCCTCTACTTCTAGCTATTGGGCTATTATCTACCTGATCTACTCTTCTTACAGGGCTTCTAAGGGTCTTCTCCTTACATGTCCAAACCACCTAAGGCGAGATTCTCCCATCTTTTCCACAATAGGTGCTACCCTACTTTCTCTCTAATGCATTCATTCTTAATCCTATCTAGTCTTGTATGGCCACACATCCAACGCAACATCCTCATCTCCGCAACACTAATCTTATGTTCTTGTTGGCTTTTAACCGCCCAACATTCCGTACCATACAACATCGCAGTTTATAAATGCGGTAAAATTTACTTAAGCCCCTTTTCAAGCTTGAGAGGCACTTTTCTATCACAAATAACTCCCGAAGCACTCCTCCATTTCATCCATCCAAATTGAATCCTATGGTTTACATCTCCCTCTATCTCTCCATCATTTTGTATGATAGATCCAAGGTACCTAAATTGTGTGACTTGTGGTATTGTATGATCTCCAACTTTCACCGCTAAGCTATCATTAACACGCCTCTTACTGAACTTACATTCCATATACTCCGTCTTACTCCTACTTAGACGAAGGCCATGTTTTTCCAAAGTTTGTCTCCATAGCTCTAACTTCTCATTTATTTCCTCTCTCGACTCTCCAACTAAGACTATATCATCTGCAAAAAGCATGCATTGTGGCACCGCTCTTGGATATGCGTAGTAAGAACATCCAAGACCAAGGTAAAAAGATATGGACTCAAAGTTGACCCTTGGTGCAAATCCTATAGTTATAGGAAAATCTTCTCAGAGCCCCACCCCGTGTTCTCACACTAGTTTTAGCCCCATCATACATATCTTGGATTGCTCGAATATAGGCGATACGAACTCCTTTCTTCTCCAAAGCCTTCCACAAGACCTCTCTGCACTCCTATCGTAGGCTTTTTCCGGATCAATGAAAACCATGTATAGGTCTTTTTGCTTCCTCCGATACCTCTCCATTAATCTTCGTAGAAGATAGATTGCTTCCATGGTTGACCTCCCGTGCATAAAACCAAATTGATTCTCCGAAATATGAGTCTCTTGTCTTAATCTCCGTTCAATTACTCTTTCCCATAACTTCATGGTATGACTCATGTTTAATTCTCCGTAATTTGCACGCTTTGTATATCTCCCTTATTCTTATAAATAGGATTAAAGTGCTTCTCCTCCATTCGTTTGGCATTTTCTTAGACCTCATTATCTCGTTAAATAGCTTTGTGATCCAACTTATACCTTTCTCTCCTAGGCACTTCCATACCTCAATAGGTATATTATCCTATCCGATCGCTTTTCGTTATCCATCCTCTTTAATGCTTCTTTTACCTCAAACTCCCCGATTCTACGATAAAAAGTTTTATTTTGGTCCTCCTCTCTAGTGTTTAGAATGTCCGAGTCCCCTAATGTCTCATGTTCCTCATTAAATAACTTGTGAAAATAACCCTTCCATCGATCCTTAATGTTTTGTTCCGTAACCAAGACTTTACCCTCTTCATCCTTAATGCATTTATACTTGATCTAAGTCTCTTGTCTTCCTTTCCCTACTTTTAGCAAGCCTGTATATATTTCTTTCTCCGTCTTTGGTGCCCAACGATTGATATAACCCGTTGAACGCTTTAGTTTTTGCCTCGCTCACCGCCTTCTTAGTATCTTTTTTAGTCCGCTTTATATTTTTCCCAATTTTCATCATTTTTACAAATGTGCCAAGCTTTATAACATTCCCTTTTAACCTTAACTTTATCTTGTACACTTGTGTCCCACCACCAAGATTCTTTATCCTTGAGTCCGAAGCCTCTTGATTCACCGAGTGTCTCTTTTGCTACCTTTCTAATCCCTTCAGCCATCTCGTCCCATATATCATTAGCACTCCCTTGTACTTCCCAAATTTCTTTCTCCATAATCCTCCTTTGAAATAGCATTTGTTTTTCTCCCTTTAATTGCCACCATTTGATCCTTGGCTCTCTGTCTCGACAATTTTTCCTTACTCTCATCTTGACCCGTACGTCCATAACCAAAACCCTGTGTTGGGTAGTCAAGCTCTCTCCAGGATGACTTTGCACCATGCAAAGCTTTCTATCAGATTTCCTTATTAAAAAGAAATCAATTTGAGAGCAAGAACTCCCGCTTCTATATGTGATCAGATGCTCTTCCCGCTTCCTAAAAAAAGTGTTAGCTATTGTAAAATCAAACGCTACCGAAAAATCTAAAATCGCTTTGCCCTCTGCATTAGCTACTCCTAGACCATAACCCCCATGCAAACCCTCATACCCCTTAGATTCGCTTCCCACATGACCATTTAGGTCACCTCCTAGAAAAATCTTCTCTCTTAAAGGTATTTCCTGAACTAAACCTTCTAAATCCTCTCAAAATTTTATCTTGTAGTTTTCGTCTAGCCTCTTAAATACGCACTAATAACATTAAAAGTCTCCTGTTCCACAACAAACTTCAAAGCTATGATCCTATCTCCGAGCCTTCTCACATCCACAACCATATTCTTCCAATTCTTATCTACTATTATGCCAACCCCATTTCTAGATTTTACCTTGCCGGTGTACCAAAGCTTAAAACCCGAAGAGTCGAGTTCCTTTGCCTTTTCTCCAACCCACTTAGTTTCTTGTAGACACATAAAATTAATCCTCCTCCTAATCATGGTGTCAACTATTTCCATAGATTTACCTGTAAGTGTGCCTATATTCCAAGTTCCAAAACGCATCTCACTAATAAATAGATAGAACATTGCACCAAAATTTTAAATAAGTATCGTTAACGGAAGAAACAATCTTCAACTTTTCCAATTTTCTTTTCGACCTTTCCTCCCTTTTACTCCAGTACCCCTTAGCATACTACTCAATGCTGCACTAAAATGTAATGTTCTAAATTACTAAAATGTAATTTCTTTACATTCCTTGCCAAGCTTTTTAAAATGGAAGATTATAGATGAAGCTCAGAAAAGTAGGAACAGATTTTCTGGCTCCTTTTTCTTTTGAGTTCAGTGAAACTCCAGTTTGGAAAGGAGGAGAAGTCATTAATTTGAAGTGTCCTATGACTGCACACGAATTTTTGTCCTATAGAAAACCCAGATCTACATGCAGTCTGAAACAAAATCACTCATCCGAAGGAATAGTAAAATAAACAACAAAAAAACACACGCAGGGATAGAAAGAGAGAGCACAAGCAGAGATCCTCCTCCCATCTCAGTAAAAACAAAGCCCTCCACTTCCAAAAAAAAAATTAACATGTTATTTACTTATGTAAATGTTGCCTACAAAGAGTACCATGAGTCTCTGAACATAAAAACAACAGAAAACAAAAACAAACATTAAACTCAAAATTGGTGTCTTTAACAAATACCCAAAAACAAAAACAAAACAAAAACACACAGAGCTGGGTTTTACATAATGAGTCCTTCTTCAAAACACAAGCTTGGCCAAAAAAAGAAGAATAAGAAGAAGTGAGAGGTCTTCTGTGGAGAAAATTAGGGGAAGCATAAGGATGAGAAAGAAAACAAACATAAACCAACCCCACCAACCAACAAACCAAAATGTACTAAAAACAGGAACTTGAGTGAGACATGACTCTAAACTAAATAACCCGAAAGAAAGAAAAAATCAGATTTTGTTTGCAAAAATCATAGCATAATAACGAATGGAACAAAGAAAAAGAAGAACCGATGTGAAATGGCAACAGTTGGAAGAACACAGATATGAAACAGAGTAATTCACCTCACCTGGAATGTTTCTTTTGCAGTGGCAATATATGAACTGTGAAGCGTAGCAAACCTCTTAGTTTTGAGAAGGGAAGGCAAGGATCATCAAGGGTGGATTGTTGGCATATGAAGAAAGCTGGTGGGTGAGCTTCTTCAGTTGGCTTCTGCGCTCACTTCCCGAGTCTGTGTCTGTCATTGTATTTTCTTTGTCAGGGGAGGGAGTAGCAGGCTATAGCAAAAAAAACGTTCCAATCCGAGGCATCAATTCATTGATGACACGCTCCTTAGCTTCCACGCGCTTCTTCACGCCCCCTGTTTTCATGGGACCTACACCCCCCACACAATGTTTATTGCGATGGGGATTGGCATCTTGGCAAGTGTGTCCAAGTTCCAAGTACAAAGCTAAACTCTCCCAAGTCCCAATGTTGCAACCAAACTTCGATCCAAACTGGCAGGTTTTTCGTCTTCATCATTGTCTTATTAAGCAACGGTTAACGTCTCATTATGAATCTTTTTACTTTAATATATGCCCCTTGTTCATAAATCTTACCGAACCTCCCATCTTTAATAGAAAGAGTTTTGAAATATCATTTTAAACTATCTTCTTAATAATTTTCTTATTATCTAATAAAAAATATTAAATAAAAAATTAAATATAATTAATATCTTAAAAATATAAAAATATTAAATATATTTTTATTTAATAATTAAAAAATAATTAAAAAGATAAATTAAAAGAATCAATTATTTTCTTAATAAAAAATTAAATTTTAAATCTATTTTTTTTATTGCAATAAGGTAACGCTCAAATAAATTTGCATGCACTTCAATTTATTTATTTTCTTGATCTAGTCAAAGACACCTATTTATATTGAAATTCTTTGTTTGATATGCATATTTTGAATAAAAAATATAAGGATTAAATTCACCTTTTTTTATCCTATTATTTAGTATCAATTTAACAAAAGAAAGAAAAATATTTAAAGTAATAAACTTTCTATAGAAGTAACATTTTTGCATCTCTCAATTATTTAGCAAATTAAAAGAGGAAAAAATATATTAAAAAAGACTTTTATGTTGGGACAAGCATTGCTCCATGAACAAGAATATGCAAAGGAATCATAGAATTGGAGAAGGTTTGTAGTAATTGAAGCCACCTCGTTTGTACATTTCTTACATAATTGTTATATTTGACACTAGCAATTACTTATGACTTCTTGGTAATAATAAATGTGTTTGAATTAACTTATTTTGTATTTAAAATAATTTATAAAATAAAAACTTATTGAGAAAGCATTTGAAAAAAATATTATTTCTCTCAAAATAATTATCACTAAATATGCTCTAAATCTTTATATTAATAAAAAAACTCGTTTAAAGTGTGTTTATTTTTAAAGTAAATAATTAAAGTAATCGTATGTTCACATTTCGGTCATTTAATGAATTAAAATTATGATGTATTTTACTAAATCAAAATTAAATGTACACTTACTTATTTATTTTAGAATCAAACTTATTTCAGAAGAACAAATTCCTATATTAAGAATGATCCTTATCTTCTAAATTAAGATATTTTTTGTGGGTTACACATTTATGTATATATACTTTTATTTTTTCTTTGAAGAAAATCATGAAACCAAATAAAGAAAGAAAAACATCTCTCTTTTTCTATTGTACCATACTAAATAAGGTGAGTAATAAATCATCCACTTCTTACTTCTCCCTTCCTTTCTCTTATTTTATTTTATATTGTAATTTTCTTTTCCTTTCCCCTTGTTGATATCAAATAAAGCTAAGAGATTCACAAAAATATTTAATATAAAAAGAGTTTTATTACAAATGTGAGCATTATTTAAGAAATATTAATACTTTTTATTAAATGCTTATAATTACTTAAAATAAAATATAATAAATACTTTTTAACTTCTCAAATTTCAAATATTTTACTTTCTATTTCTAATTTATTAATTAATGCCTTGGCAGGAACAAATTCCATATAAAAGTATTATTAAACTGATTTGAGAAAAGTGACTAATTCCAAATATCTTTTATTGCAAAGCATAACACATGGTGAATAAAAAGCATAAATTTTTTCAAACCAAAATTATCAATGATATTTTAGTTAAGATTTCCTTTTAAATTTTATATCCTAGAACAAGAACAAACATTTTCTTACTTTTCCTATATTTTCTTTTATTAGATTTTACATTCGTATGCGATGTACGACTAATTTAATAATTAAATGATAAAAATAAATATAATTAAAATTAAAAATTATTAAATAAAATATATGTAATAATTGGTCAAAAAAAACATATTACAAGTTTAGTTAAAAAATATATAATATTTTCATAAAAGGATTTCAGTCTAATATAAATACTAAATAATTTAAATATAAAATGTTATAAAATAACCTATATGTCAAAAAATATTGTACTATAAACAAAAATATTTGCTTTTTAAATGGATATAATTTAATCCAATAATTTTATAAAAAGATATTTTGATAAATTAACTTTACTGAAAATTACATATAAGTTAATTCAATTTATATTCATGTAAGTCAAATAGAGTAAGTCAATTGATAAATATTCTAAAACTTAGCAAAAAATGCACTTGTGGGGAATGAAAATTTTTGTACCCTAAGCAAGTATAGTTGAAAACTAAAATGAGTAGTGACATCTTACAAAACATTAAAAAAAATGTTAAAGTAAAATTTCATTTTTTTGTTAGTTTAATCATTATACATTTTTTTCAAATCATTTGTATTTTTTTGTTTTTTTTTTGCCTAAGCGAATTTTGGTAATAATTTTCTTTTTTAAATAGTTTACATCAACATTTTAACTTATAGAGTTTTTAGTGATTGAATATATGTTATTCACAAGTGCAGACATGTTAATATTGTATTGAAAAAAAAAACACTTGACAAACAAATAAGATGACTATTAAACACAAGACATAATATTAGATACTGTATATGTTACATGTCAAGCAAGTGATGTGTTTATTTACTATCAATGAAAACACATGATAGTTTTTCAAAATATATATCTTCCTTTTATATATTATATTGATTGTTTTTAAGATCACTTAAGAGGTTTTTCCTTTTATTAATTTCCTAATCACATAATCAAATTCACCTTGTACAACCAAGAGGTCATTTAATTTGGATATTTCAAGTTAGTATTTGATTACAATTTACATACATTGCTTAACAGAAATAATGATGAAGAAAAATATAACAACAACCTCAAGCGTAAATATAGTTGCACATACAATTTGTACGTATTTTACATAGAAATAAAAATGAATGGCTGAGTTTCTTTTAGCAATATATATAAAATATATTTAAAATAATGGTTGAAATTTTTATATTCACATATTTCAATATATTTGTGATTTCTGTGTGAAAAAAATTTGCGTAAATAATCCTAAATAACATTACTCCTCCCTCGAATGTGCATATCTTACTTTTCCAATTCTTTCATTTTACTCTTTGAATTATTGAATATGAAAATACTTTTGGGCTAAGGTTTCGAGAAAAATATATAATATCACTCGGCAGATCTCTACAAAACGGAATCTCAAAATTTCCGTGGAAATTTGCATGGACTGCACTCATTGGGGCGTCAATGCAAATTTTTATTCAATGGGCCATAAGATTAATAAATATGAATCTTGTTTATCCATTTAAAGTTTGAATATAAAATTTGAAGCATGTGCTACATCCAGCATGGAAGGGCCATGGAAACTCAAATGGCTAAACATAGCAGGGTTCCTAATTTGATTTGAATTCACCCCTATAACTCAAATTTTACTTTCTAAACAATGGCTTTGGCTGGTGTCGGTCATGACCTTGCAAAGGAGAGATTAATACACAGATCCTTACGATGATATCACGGGTTGTACGTATCTGAAGTCTGAACTTATATAAAGTCGTACGTATTTGATAATCCTCCAAGCTTAGTCGTTGCCTATGGGCAAGTTTCTGAGCCTTGCTGTTGCTAAAACGGATCAAAGAGCTTAGATATTAATATTTATTTATTGGGGTCGACCAATGAAAAGTATTTTGTGTCTTTCACAATAATATAACCTTTGGCGGGTGATATTACACACTTTATTAACTTTGAGTGTATAATAAATCTTGCATTTTACTTGTAATAGTATGTTTTTTTTAAGTTAATATTTTTTTTTCAGGTTAATTTTTTATTATTATTTTTACACATCATCATTATCATCATTGTTGGTCAAGAATCGCTCATTCTACCAATCATTTATCACATTTTTTTAGGTTATACTATTTATTTTTTTATGTTGTATAACTGTGTAAATAATACAAATAAAAATAATAGTAATTAAAATTATACTAATCATTATATTTTTTCATAAATAATCACAGTATATCTTGAAAATTCATAGATTTTAATTGATAATATTTACACATAATAAAATATGTAGAGTTTTTAATATGCACAATTATTTATGAAAATATAAAGACTAGTATAACTTTAACTGGTATTATTTTAACAATAATTTTTTACACTGTTATGTAACTTAAAAATAAAATAGTAACTGTGTAAACAGTAACTCCGGTAGTGAACAGTGAGGGTGAACAGTGCAACCGATTATAGGTTGTTGATCATAACCGTTGATATATTTTTAACACAATCAATAATTGAGATACACCAAGTGCACCATACACCCTGCATAGCAGGGTATATATTAGAAATGACCTATAAGAGTGTGTTTGGGAAAGTTAGAAAAAATAGATTATGCTGATAATCGATTATATATATAATCGATTATAATCAGAATATGTTTTTGTTTAGGCATATTTGTCGAAAAATAATTTTAAGATAATCTATTTCATTTGGATGATGCGAAAAAATTTATTTTTGCATAGTAAATTACGAAAAAATATATAAAATTATTTTGTTTGTAATATTTGGTGGAGAGTCATTAGAATCATTATGAAAAATACTTCTCTCATTAAAGCATAGTTTAAAAAATTTATCTAAAAATAAAAACTTTTTATGAATATAATCCATACTACAAGCTTGTGTTAAAATAATTTTTTTATGAAAATAAATTTTTTTTTTACAAATTAATCTAAATACCTAAACATAACTAATTTTTTATAAAATAACTTTTTTTCAAAAAAATAATTGAATAAAAAAAATTAATAATTCCCAAGCTCTGACCTATTTCTCTGTTACAGAAGATAAGTCAAAAAATTAAAGCGTAACAGGAAGGTGATGCGCTTTCATGTATTTAAATATAAAGTCATTGCTTTGTTTACAATGGAAACAGCAAGGAATTATTCGCGTCACTTGTGATATTGATGATTTCACATTGAATAGTAAAGCAACTACCAACTAACACAAACGATGAACAACCAGTTAGAGATATAAAACTACGTTTTGTTATCATGTGTTTTAAAGGTATATGTATAGGAATTAAAATAAATTATTAAATGAAAATTAAGTGTTTAATATGTTAAAAATAAAAATAAATTTTTTAATATATACTTTTTTAAGTAATTTGAATTATTTAATAAAGGATAAAAAATTTTAATCTGTGTTAATAAATCACATAAAACTAATTCAATTTCAATTTTTTACTACATTTTGTCACATCATTTTTTATATTATTTCTTATATAATTGATTACATCATTTTTTTCATCATTTTTTCTTATTTAATTATAACCATAAAAAAGTGATAAAAAGTGTGATAAGAAAAAAAATGTGATAAGATTAATATTTTCTAAAGTAATTATGAGTCTTTACTTATCAGGTAAAGTTTTTGGATTAATTAGTGTCTTACATGATATTAGAGCATTTATAACCAAATAGTATGGAGTCTTGTCACTCCCATTTATTCTAAAAAGAAAAAAAATTGAATTTTAATATAAAGTAAAGTGCATCTTTTTGTCTGCACTTCAAGCTTAATGGGTTCTTACATGATAGACGAATTAAAGATAAAATAAAATCATTAATGAGCATTTAATTAACATTTAAAACTTTTAAGAGAAATGGTCTTTGACATAGTTTTAAAGCCTTTATGACTAAGCAATTCAAGCCCTAATTTTTTTTTAATCATTTTGAAAAAGAAAAATAGTAACTCATTATTCATATTCATTCAGGTTCTTATGCGTGTACCTTTATTATACTTTTGTTTGGCTCATTTTTGTGTGTGACACAAAAATCTATTTAAAAATACATAACCTTCTTAAATAGTAAATTGTGAAATTATTAAATGTGGTGTTAAATTTAAAAGAGAGCTATCTATGTGTGTATCATAAGACGTGAGTAATATGTTAAAAATGAAACTTTATGCACTAAACGTAAAATTTGCATAAACTTCAATGGCAATTTGTAAAAGTTCATGGTTTTTCTTTTGAATCTAATACTCCATTTGAGAATTTCATAGATTATTACAAAAGTTTAAAAGGTTATAAGTTAGAAAATAATTTTCGTACACCGAACATGAAAATGGTTAAATTTCCAAAGTATAATATATATTTTACTCTCTTGTAAAACTTATATATTTCATTTTTGTAATTTTTTCTCATAAGTTTATATATTGTCTTGATTATAATTATATATCCTAAAATAGTCTTTTATTTTTAATATAAATAAAAGACATTTTTTAAGATATGTTATTATCAAAATCCCTAATTTCTGCTATTGTAACACGCTTCAATATCATTCTATGAGAATAGTCCGAAGGAATATGAGATTATAATGAGGAAATCAGTAGCAGAAAGGACCTGTGCAAGAACTGCCACTATAATATATATGCAAAGTGATTGCGGGTTGGATTGCCAATTACCATGAACTTGAGGTCATGGATTAACAATAGGAGTACTTCTATATATATGTATATATATATAAAATCTTGTGTCTGTATAATTTTTATAATCTAATTAAATATTTTATTTTATTTTATTTTTTACATATCTACAATTTTATTTTATCACGATATGAAGTGATGTATTTTATAAAAATGTGTGAATAATATTTTTCAAGATGGTGGCTTTGATTCTGTGGCGTCTCCAGCTAGGCATAAAAAATTTGGTTCAAAATAACTAGTGGCTTTTAATCCGAGAGCAATCCTTCATTGTTTTGCGATTATATATAGAGCCAATTGAGTGTAGACTACAAAACAAGGTAGTGAATTCTTTTTTCTTAAAAAAAAAAATTTATTTGATTTTGATCAGTGTTTCGTGAAGATTTATTTTCAGTTTATTATTGAAAAATGTGATCACTTGATCAGTAAAAGTAATGCAGTCTCCCTCTTTGAGTCGGACCAAGATTCCAAATAATTTCTTTTTACTTTTGTAGAATCAATAGTACATGATACACCACCCCTTATTTAAAGGGTTTCTAAACTAACCAACTACTGATAATTTCAACTAACAATCTGCACGTTATCACATGACAGTTATTACACCTGTCAAATTATAGCTAATTACTCTGATTAATTGAGCTGATAATCCTTGGTCCAAGCTGGTTTCTTCACAATCCTCTTCCCTTGAGCTGCATCACTAGGGAGATTAGTAGAAAAACCAACTATGCATGGATTTTGTTGGGATTTAATGCCTTCTATTCACTCAATGTTTATGTTGCTAACACATTCAGTGTCATCAGGCCGACTTTATTACTTGAACACTAATAGATCACAAATCATCCGATATATGTTATAATCTCTTCCGATTATATATTTATCAATAACTTACATAATCTCTTCAAATAATTTTGTTCCAGGCCCAATTGGTAAAGCTTCTTAAACCTAATACTCAAGTTTCACCCAATGTCAAGCTAACTCCAGATTTATATGGCTCAATTTCCATCATTCTCTAACACATGACCCACTAACCCCGGATCCACATCACCCGTCTTTACTCACAGCACGATTTCACCCACTGCCAAGCACTCTCATGCTAGCACACACTCATTTTTGGCATTGACGTTTTGCTCACCACCAACGTTATCTCACCAGTGGAGTTAATTATTGTACGTTGATATTGATGTATAAAATGTAGTAGTAACTTCACGATAATTTCTAAAGTGAATATAGTTTATCACGTTATTTATTAAGCACTTAAATTATTATTTAATATATATAAAATATTATTAAAAATTAATATAATTTTATAATAATTCTCACCGCATTACATATGTCAAATAATAATTTAAATGCCTATAATAAATTGTGTCTATCTAAGAATGATTCGTAACTTCTATCGAAATGTTGATAATGATATTATGTCATTTTAATATACCATATTTAAATTAACTCTCACCTTAAGAAACAAAATAATATTTTAAGCTAATATATTATATAAAATTATGTATACCAATATATATCTAATCTAATCTTACGAGCAAGATAATAGAACTAAATAAACTCTTCAATCTCCATAAACCTAACTAAGCAGTCATGTTAAAACTTGTTACTATCATATAAATTCAAATCTTGAAGTACACAATTTTTAGAAAAGTTCTTTAATCGTGACAATATTTAAGAATTAATTTCACAATAATACTTATGAAATACTTTATTAAAGATAAAAATTCAAAACTCGTATTTGGGGGCTTAAAAAAATTACTCTTATTTAAGGTTAGAGTAAGGGGATTTCTCTTACGAATGCAAGTTAAAAAATTTCTAATTAAAAGAAAACATGTAAAAGAGTTTTGTAATATTTTAAGGGCCATAGAACCTCAAACTCTATTATCCCCCACCTCTCCTCTTATTTAAATTATCACGCAATTACAAATTTACAATTAAAGTTATATAAAATATAGAACTTGATTTTAATACATTATTATTAGTATAGAAAAATTTTATATTATTATCTAATGATGCGTTATTATATTATTTAATAAGTTAAAGTTTATATGAGATGTTAAATTTATTAAATAATATGATAACATATTATTATATGATAATATATATTTTTTATACTAATAATACCTCAAAATTGAACTAAATGATAAAACAAATGTCAAAAAAAAAAAAAACAGATAAAGCAAGTAAGAACCTAAAATTTGTTTAGTTAGCATTCAAGCGTTGATGTGTCACGTGTCAAATATCAACTAGTGAAAAAATATTTGAGTAGACATTAGTTACATAGTTGTGTAGTGTAAACAAACTAACATTTTAATAATTACATAAATTATTATGCTCCATAATTATTTTATAATAAAAGTAACATGGATAAATTGTTAATTAATTTAGTTTACATAATTTATATAAATAAAGTCAGTTTATACAAATACTTCTTCAACTAATAAGATATTTTTAAGTGTTTCTTAAGTAATAAATTTCTATTACTCTATTTTATTGAATATATGTCATATCAATTATATAAATCATTGTATCTTTTACTTTAACTATATTTTGAATGACATCAATGTACCATATATTCAATAATATAATTTCTCTTAAAATAGAGTTATTGTTAATATACACCCTACTATGTTAGGATGTATGATACATTCTCTATTTTACTTATAATAACATGTTTTTTTGTAATTTTTTTAATTTTATGTTTTTTTTTTTACACATCACTACCACCATTGCCTCTGTCACCATCACAACAATGTCAAATGGTCACCATTGGCCATTCACCGGTTAGTCACCACAATCGTCGGCCGGCCATCGTCTGCTACCAACACCTTTTTTTAGGTTATAATGTTTATTTTTTTAAGTTGTATAATTGTATAAATAATATCAGATAAAATGATATAAGTTAAAATTGTACTAGCCTTATATTCTTTCATAAATAACTGTGTATACTAAAAATTCTATAAATTTTAACTGATAATATTTATATGCAATAATATATTTTTTTAAAAACCCTTATAGTTTTCTCAGTATGTGTGTGTAAGGAGTTTTTTAATATATATATATATATTAATTGATAATGTTATCGAGATTTTAACTAGTAAAAAAATATTACTATATTTTAACTAGTAATATTTACATACAATAATATTTTAAAAAATATTATTTTTTCCTAAAATCATAACAATGTATGCTAAAAATCTTATAAATTTTAACTGATAATATTTATATAATTGTATAACTTAAAAAATATAAATCAATAGATTGCAGGTCATTTATTATAACTATTAATATGTTTTTTAACATAATCAATAACTATAATAAAGGAAATATACTATACATTCTCTTTTAAAGAGTGTATATTAAAAAAAATTATCATATATTTTTTAAAAGTATATTTACTATGAATATTTTTTTAAAAGTATCAGATTTAATAAAAAATATAAAAATATAAAATATATATATATATATATATTATTAATAATAAAAATATCAAATATGCATTAGAAATTGTCATTATACTAGTTGGCAATCCTGACTGGGCGAGATTTTAATGTTTCACGCAGTACGAGTATTATTGTCACCTTGACAGGCCGGTATTTCCGGTGTCTGATCCCGTGACGCTAACGAACGTGAGGAGAAGGATTCTGGGCAGGACAACCACCAAGACCAAGTCCTTTACTCTCCTTTCCTTTTTGTTTGTTTGGGCTTTTTGCAAGGCAGTATTGGCCCACCAAATATTAGAAAGGTGAATACACCAGAATCCCTTCAAATTTACTCGTCACCAAAAAAACAACCTTTAAAAAAAAACCCCTTCAAATTTAGTTTTTTCTGTCCTTTTTTTTAAGGAAAGGAAAAAAAATACCACAAACACACTCGTGAGTCGTGACTTCATTACTCTATTTGATGTTTATTATATCCTCATTAGATTAAATGAGATCACTGCGTCAAGTTTTCAATATCGGCAAGGATGAAAAATAGATTTTTAGGTGCTTTGATATTTTTTTAATATTATTTAATATATATCATATCAATTAATTATAATATTAAAATTACAGTTGAAATGAAAGATAATCATAATTTATATAGTTGAAGTGGTGATATTTAATGATATAAAATAAAAGGTGTTTAATTTATGAATTTAATTTATATGTATTGTTTGTATAAAAAAAATTTATACTTACTTCTAATGATATATTGTCATATCATTTAATAATTTAAAACTTATATATTTTTATTTAAACTCTTGATTTATTTTATTTTTTAGTTGATATGTTTTTATTGAAAATTACAAAAATATAACATTATTCTTATTTTGTTTTTTTTTTTTAAATTTTTTAAAAAAATTGTGAAACTAAAATAATGTTGTATTCATTATTTCTTTCATAAAAATATAAAAGTAAGAAAGAAAATAAAAAATTTAATATTTTTATAATAATTATTAAAAATATATAAACTAAAAATAAAATAAGAAAATAAACTAAACACCACCTAAGAAATTTTCTTCCTTAAAATATACTTAAAAAATATATAAAAATGTAATAAGAATAAGAATACAAATTAGCACAAGTCCTCGTCTCGTTAAAGCTCTTTATAAAATAATAGTAAATATATGTTTTAGAAAGATTTTTATCATTGATTGATTCTGATTTTAGGTATATTGACATAAATTTTAAACAAATTATTGTTGAGATCTTCTTAAAGCAAACTGTTACAAAAGCATAGTAGAATTTCTTTATACTTCATCTGGCATCTACATGTTTTCCATTATATAATTATAAATTGTCTCATAATTTTTTATATATTTATATTCTGATTTTTCACATATTTTAATATAAAATGATGTGTTTTATATAAATATACTAGTAGTATTTTTATATGCATTTAATTTGAATTTTTTTAAAAAAAGTCATAAAAATAATTGTTAAAAGATTAAAAGTTAAAAATATTAAATGAAAATTATAACTTTTTAAGTTTCTAATTTATTAAGTGATATATTTTTCATTTAATACTTTTTTAATTTTGATTCTTTAACAAGTATTTTAAAATACTTATTAATTTTTTTAATTTGAATATATTATTATTGTAAAAAAATTTTATATTGTCATTAAATTATGTATTATCATATTATTAAAAATAAATTTTTTAGTAATTATTTTAAAAATTATATATGTGATAGTGTATAATTAATTAATAGTGTAAAATACATTAAATAGTGAATAAAAATTAATCTCTTTTTCTATTTATTTGTTTATTTTTTTAAAAAAAGAAAAGATCCCAAGGACATTCTCTCACCCAAGTCACATGGATGCAGTCTCACCTCTGACATCACTACACACTGCGACCGACAACTGCACGTAAACAATTCCTCACTCAAACTGCCAAACCAGACACGCGCCGACCAAATCGTGCGCCAGCCGTTTGTTTCACGCCGTATTGTGATGACGTGGCCACATTTGCACCCTCACTTCTTCAAAACCAAAAATAAAGAAAAAAACTCCGTATCTGTGATAAGTTCTCGTTTTTTCATTCTGAAGGCTACTCTATTAGACTGCTACTATTACTCCTACTCCTTATTCCTTGCCCAAACAAGTTCGGAAAGAGGATCCAAACTATAGCTTGTGAATTAGAATTTCCCACTAATGGCGAAAATGCGAATTAGATAGGGACCTTCAGATTTTCACTGGAACACATGTCTCTGTTTCGGAAAGTGAAAGAAACAGATACTACTGAAGAAGGTGCTTTTGACTTTTCTTTTTTTAATCGGTTAGTATTTGCTTTTTCCTTTTTTCTAATGGATTAAGAAACCTCCTTTTGATTTTTTATTTTTGTTTTATTTAAAAACTTAGCTTCAAGATCACGCATGAAAAAAAAAAAAGAATAAGCTGCAGTTGAGTTCTGTTCTGTTCTGTTCTGTTCTGGTTTTGCATTATCTTAATTGCAATTTTTTTTTTCTTATACATATATATAAACTACGGAGGAAGCACGAGTAATGAAATTCAGTTTCAGGGAGGTGTGAGTGGAAATGGCGGAAGTGAGAGGGACGAACTCGTGGAGTGAGGAGCTGACGAGTCTCATGGAGGATCCGGGGGTTAGGTATGCGGGAGATCCACTGGACATGTCTTACACGACATCGTTTGAGCTGAGAAGATCCGAGTACGTAACGAGCGAGTCGGTGAGTGTTGAATCGGAGGGATCGGGTGAGAGCTTGAAGGATCAGGCTATGGGATTCTTGATGGCGTGGTGTGAGATACTGATGGAGTTAGGTAGAGGTTGTAGGGACATTCTGCTACAGAACTTGTTCAACGACGACTCGTATGTTGTGAGAAAGCTTAGAGGACCTTGTGCTAAGGTCTCCAAGAGATTGAGGTTTCTGAATGATTTTTTGCCCGAGGATCGCGATCCTCTTCAAGCGTGGTCCGTTGTGCTCTCCGTTTTTATTCTTGCGCTCGCAGGTTTCTTAATTCAATTCCATCTCTTTACTTATTTATTTATTTATTTATTTTTGTTTACTCAGATGATGTTCCTAGGAGGAGTTTCCTTTCTGTTTCAATTCGAAGTCCAGAACCTCTTTGTGTGTCTCAGGCTGAGGTGAACTATTTTCGCTAAATAATCGAGGACTAGTAGTGCCCTTTCTGTTTTGTAGATTTTGTTTGTTATTGATCAGTTGTAGTTGAGAGTTGAGACTGGCGTCTTCATGTTTGACTAATTCTAATAGGCTTGGGAGATCAAATGATATAATGATCACTGATGAATACGCTGTATTAGACAAAAATATACGGTTATTTTAATGTTGTTACATTCCAATTTCCAAGTATTATTATCTGAACCTAGTTGCACTGGATCGTTGATTGCTTTTGGAAAGGAATCATTTATTTCGCTAGTCATCACTAATTTGGGTTATTAGTAAGTCCTTTACTGTTCTTTTCTCCAGTTAGTATGTATTATCTTATATGGCTCCAAATCTTCAATGAGCAAGAGTACTAGATTGAATTTTTATAACTGCAAGTCAAAGATTCTCATCCCATTTCTTTGTGGTACATATGAACCTTGTGTGTTTTCCTATTAGTGATTTTCTATCTCTATACCAATTCAGTTAGTTCTCATGTATATTCTTTCGGATTTTGGAACAAGTTCTGTAATTGCTTACAAATGATATTTTCCCTGGTGATATCAATCTGGTACAAGATTTACTGACTTTTTATAAGTTATTTGCAGTTATATGTGTAGATCCCAATCGTGACACGTTAACCGAAGTAGTGAAGGTGCGCATGCACCCTCCTAGTGCTAGCCGCATATTACTTCCAGATGGTAGATACATGGCTTATCATGATCAAGGTGTTCCAGCTGGCAGAGCTAGATTTTCCCTTGTTGCTCCACATTCTTTTCTTTCATCCCGACTAGCAGGTAAAGTATAAGTGAGAGTTTTTAATAATCAGAAAAATTGGCTTTAGTAAGAATTACATGCCTATCCTTACTAGGAACTTAAACACCTAGAATTTGAGTTCTTATCTATTATCTTGGTCTATTGTTTTTTCCCCCCTCCAATTGAAGGTATACCTGGAATTAAAGCATCATTGCTTGAAGAATATGGCATTCGCTTGGTCACATATGATCTTCCTGGTTTTGGGGAGAGTGATCCTCATCCCAATAGAAATCATAACTCATCAGCTATGGATATGTTGCATCTAACCAATGCTGTCAATGTTAGTGATAAGTTCTGGGTACTATGCCACTCAAGTGGATGCATTCATGCTTGGGCTTCTCTCAGATATATTCCTGAGAGAATTGCAGGTGTGTTCACCTTTTTAAAGCTTTTATTGTCTAGATACCTTTGAATCATCATCAATTCAGCATCTGAAAAGTGCTTGTAAGTTATGGCAAATTAGTAATTTGAAAATTTTGGGACATATATAAAACTAATAGGAATAAAGTTATTATTTGTGATTCTATCTCCATTCCAAAAAGTTAATGGGAAAGAAATTTCTTAAAAAAATGTTGATTGTGGTTATACCAATAAGAGAAATTCTAGTTGGTTGCCTACCTCTGTTGAACCCGATTTGTTCCCTTTTCTACACGCCAGCCCCCAAAATAAAGAAAAGAAACACATTGCAGATTCTGATGTGGTTTATGATATTACCTTAAATTGCAGGTGCAGCGATGTTAGCTCCTATGATTAATCCATATCAGCCATGCATGCTTAAGGATGAGATTAAAAAAACTTGGGAGAAGTGGTTGCCAAGGAGGAAATTTATGTATTCCCTGGCTCTTAGTTTTCCAAAACTTCTCTCTTTTTTCTACCAGAAAAGCTTCTTGCCGGAAAAGCATGATCGGATTGATAAGCAGTTATCTTATTCACTAGGAAAGAAGGTGAGCGTGTGATAACCTTGAATTCAGTTGAAAATGATAAAAACTTTACAAATGTTGTATTTTTCATCAATAGATATGAACACTGACTTTTCTGTATTGGCAATAGTTAATTGGATTCATGTCAGCTAGAAACAACTTTAGTGTTATTGGGTATTCAGTTTAAATTGTCAGTCCATGCTTTAGCAGGTGGATATTGAATGAAAACAACTCGTATGTCTGATTGTGAAAATGGTCTGTCAGTCAAGAAACTATAGACTTGTCCATTAGACTTGTCTTTCTTGAAATTTGCTTTATCTAACACATCGAAGCTACTTCTATGAAAAAAAACAACACTAAAGCTACAGAGTCTTAGTACTATTGACTTTAATCCTGTGGTATTATGAAACGGAACGTGTAAATGTGCACTGGAATATCCTTATATAATCATCATTCTTCTAATTATATAGAATGTGTGATAGCTTCATCACCTACATCTGACAGCAAATATTTATTATTATAATTTTAAAATATTGGTCTGTGTTTAAATGCTTTTCCCCTCTCCCTTGCCTCACTAGGTGGAACTGACATTTGAACATAAAGAAAAGCTGGATTTTGATTTTTGAATATAAATCTAAAACACAATACTACTATACTAGTACTAGGTAATATAGCCTACCTCAGTTCAATAGCAGCTTTTGTAGGCATCCGTGAAAGAAAAACATTTAGGGCTGTCATGATCTGTTAACATAATCTTTTTCATATGTTCAGGATGAAATTCTGATTGAAGAACCAGCATTTCAAGAATTTTGGCAGAGAGATGTGGAGGAATCAATTCGTCAGGGAAACGTGCAGCCATTTATAGAGGAAGCTGTTCTGCAGGTATCGAAATGGGGTTTTGACATAGAAGAACTTCATGTGCAGAAAAAGTGTCAAACAAGAGGCATACTTCTTTGGTTGAAGTCCATGTACAGTCAGGCAGAATGTGAATTAGCAGGATTTCTTGGCCTTATACACATATGGCAGGTTTGAACGCAAGTTTTTTTTTGAGTATTGCTGTTATTATGTTCTGTGTTTTCTATCATTATTTCTACAATATATTCTATTATTATTTATTAGTTGTCATCTACTACTGAAGAAATACATGACATCACCCTTTTTTGCACACACGTCTCTATTCATTTCTGTCATTCTGTAGGATAAGTTGTAGATTTTGGAAGTTGTTAGGAATGTATTGAGATGGCATACTTAAGATACATATTGGGGTGAGGATATTGGCACTCTCAATTGCCTATTCACACTTATTACTAACCAATCATAATTTTAATTTTGTTTTTCAAAAAATTATGATTGACTAATGTGGAGTGTGGATAGACAATTGGGAATGCCAATAGCCTCATCCTACATATTGATAGTACCTTTTAAGATCAAGAAATGTTTATAGATGCCAATGAGCTTGTAGTTCAATTGACACCAGCCCGTTTTAAGTTTGGGGTGTGATGATATTGTTAAGAGGTTCGATCTTCCACGACGCCCCTATTCTCTCCCTTACCCATGTGCTTGATTCCTCTAAATTGAGTTTGATATACTAAATCTTGTTGGAGCTAAATACTTATTCCAAATTTATTATATACTATGGAACAAAACAGATTCATAAATGTGCTTCCTTCTGTTTTAATAGAATTCAACTTGTTACTATGTGTGATCCTTACGTTTCCCTTTTCAATTCTTAACAGGGATTGGATGATAGGGTGGTCCCACCATCAATGACGGAATACATAGGACGCGTCTTGCCAGAGGCAGTAATCCATAAGCTTCCAAACGAGGGCCACTTCTCCTATTTCTTCTTCTGTGATGAGTGCCATAGGCAGATGTTCTCCGCTCTCTTTGGAACCCCTCAAGGTCCAGTAGAACGACAAGAGGAAACTGCATTCGAGGAAAATACGGAAGATGTTTCACAAGTATCTATTTCTAATATGGAATGACACGAAACTGCTGATATACACAAGTTAGGTTGGATGTAAATAACACAGGCGGCTCCTATGCTCGGTGGAGCTTGAAAGAAGAAAATATTCATTACGGTTCTCAAAATTTTGAATCACGAGCTTTGGAGATATAGGTAAAAGCGTCACCTACATTGGTTTTCCTGACCTCCCCCTCTCCCTAAGCAAACTGTATCTCAACCGTCATGTCAGATAAGAGTGTTTCTTCGATTTGACCATTTACTCAAGCGGCAAAACCCTGTCTAATTTGTACCACTTTTTATGTATTTTTTTTCTTTTCTTTTTATCGTTTTCTCTCCATTTCAAATTGTGACTCTACATTTGGGGGTTGGTTTGCATATTCGAAAGCGTGCTCAACGCTTAAACTAATAATCTCTCATTAAAAAAGAAGAAGAAGATGGAGAGAGAGAAATTGCATATGCAGGTTTCTTTTTTACTCTACAAATAAACTGAAACCAGTTAGTAAGTAATCACTATTCCCATCCTTTAAAAGAGGATTCATCCTAAAAATTATTTTCGCTCTTTTGGCCAAGATCCATGAGAACTTGATCATTGTTGTTGTGACGGGAATCGAGTTGATATTCTTGTTTCAGAGAAAGCTGAACAAAAACAATGTAAAGACCGAATCTACTAACATGGAACCAGAGTAAATGAAAGAGGGCCGAAAGAAGAGAGAGAGAGAGAGAGAGAAGGGGGGGGGGAGTTAAACAAAGAAGGAAGGAGCAAAAATTGGCAGTAAAACTGAAAGTAAAATGCTTCCATTTTAAGCATTCTCAACATTCAAGGACAACAGCCAAGTTTCAACACAGCTTCCTCATCTCAGACTAATTTATTCGCATGTTAAATTTTCTCACTATGTAATCGGGTCAACAAAAAATATTGGCCGAAGACCCGAGAATTTTTCTCACTGTAAGGATCATTGTCAAATTTTTTGATAATGAGCGGAAAGGATTATACCAGCTTCAAAATGCTGACCCACCACCCTTGGTCTTTCCAAGTAACACATCTTTTGCTTCATTAATTTTGGATGCAAGGTAATGGCTGCCACCTGCATCCGGATGGTTTGCAACCATCACCCTCCTATGTGCTTCTTTAATCTTATCTGTTGGATTGCGCTCTCTGCTATAATGACATTTTGAAAATCAGCAAGAGAAAAATGATTGGAGAAACACATGCAAAATATCTGGTAGTAAAAAAAATTGTCAAGAGCATGACTCAGAACAAAAATTCAATATTGATCACTGAAATTCCATTAGATATTGCATGGAGGGAAAATATAGTCAAACCAAGTACAATCAAGCTAAAATAGCCCTTTAAGCTCTCTGACCATTGAGCAGTCTAACATTTGTATGAAATAAATGAAATTTTAATATTGCATTTCTGTGAAATCTATTCATATACTAATATGTGCATATTCCTGAATTTCCCCCACGCACCTCCTCCCATAGCATGAGTTAGGGGTTCAAAAACCCACCATCTATGTGAATCATTTTCCAATCCAGAAGAATAACTCTTATCAATAGGCATACAAATTCAGAAATTGTGATTCATGAGTTCTAGTGTTCTGACTGATCAGATCATTAGGTATATGCTATAACGTCCTTAACTAATCAATCAAAACTAAATACGTACATATGAATTCAAGAGAGCTGCCAAAGACAGTCACCCACGCATAGCACATAAAATGCCAGATGTGCACTTAATGTAGCCACTTGCAAGGGAGCAAGTGCACCCATTGCATGGCCAGTATCTATAGCTGGTAAAATGGGCCAACCCGTCCCAATCCGTCCCGACCCGTTAAAATGCGGGACGGGGTGAGTTGGCCCGTTTTAAAAAATAAGTTAGAAGAGCTAACTCACCTCACTTTAAGGTGGGTTGGCGGGTTGGCTCGCATAAAAAATAAAATGAGAAAAAATAGATGAGTTGATGGATAAACCTGGTTTAACCCGCCTAAAAATAAAAAAAAAATATATAAAAAATCAATAAATACTATAAAAAATAATAAATAATAATGGTAAAAAATTTCAAACTACATATCTAAAATATAATTTTTAAAATAGTCTAATTAAATATTCAAACATAAATTATTTAACATCAAAGAGTTTTCATTTATAATATTACTTATTATTACTTTTAAAAAAAAAAAAAACCAACCATGAGGCCAACTCCGCTTCGCTTTAACCCGCGCGGTTATGCGGGACGGATTATGCGGGTTGGAAAAGAAATATGAATTCAATCCTTGAACCCAACTCGCAAAAAAATAGCGGGTTGACGGATTGACCCGGCGAGTTGAACCCGTTTTGCCGGCTCTACCAGAATCTGACTTTCTAAAATGATTGAGAGTTGAGACTGTCTTTAGAATCTCCTATTGATTTATACCCCAGACTTTGAGCCATCAGCCAAAACTCAAAAACTGATTATCATAGGAACTTTGTCAATTGATTTTAACATTAGTTGCCTTAGCCTTTATTATGCATTGGGCATGCATACCTGCAGGGTTGTAGAGATATGACAAGAAAGACCGATATTTTAAATTCAAGAAATACTAAAGGGTGGCAAAATAATTCATGAATCCATTGTCCATCCAATCCATCCATCTATAAATCCAATTCAATCCAATTATTATAATAATTTTAATGGACTCGATGGAGACAGAGAGAGAAGCAGAGTTCACCAGAGACATGATGGTTTTCGCTGGAGATAGAAGATGTTACAGAGTCACAAATAGAGAAGTTAATAAGGGTTTCTTTCCATGTTTTTAACACAGACTTGCCTGAAACTAGAAAATACACTCTAAAGATTAAATAAGGACACCCAGAAGTGCAGATGAGAGATTTCTCAGTGGTGTTCTGCAATTTCACACCAGGCAGTGCCATAGCACCTTAACGCCAGTGGAAATTTAGGCAAATTGGGGCAAAGGTAATACTATCGTAACTATAAAAAAAAATTTCAATAATTATATTTATATATCAAAAAATATATTAATATAAAATTATAAAAAATTAATTTATAATTATTTTCTTTATGTTTTTATATTTTAAAAATGTTAAATAATTTTTTATTATCAATATGATTAAATATTTTCTTTTTTAAATATGTAATTAAGTAATTATTCAATAAAAATAATATATTCAAAAGAATATATAAATAAAAATTACATATATAAAAAAATAAAAAAATATGTCAAAAATAAATTTAAAAATATAATAAAAACATGTGTCCCCACGACTTAACACATATATCCATCCCTGCTTAACGTCGTGTATATGGTGGGCGTCTGGCGTCGCTGTTTCACAACACTATGCATATCTATGTATAACACAGATCATGGATGGATGGATTTTTAAAAGTGGATCTTCAATGAATTAATGGTTTATTTTTTTATCAATCCATTATAATCCGATCCGAAATCCATCCGATCCATCCGTTTGCCACTCTTTAGAAATAGCATAAATTAATTCAATCAATCCCCAGAAGTAAAAGTTAAGGAACAGTGTTTCAGACCATCATTAACCAACATTTATTGTTTTAAGTCTTTTCTTTTTGTAAGTCAATGTTGCAATGAGTTGACACCTCATCATATTTGAATCTAACAAAAATGGTATTATCTAACCCGCAGTATCAGAGCTGCTTCCCTCCTATTCATTGTAGCCTGGAAACCACCTTTGCCATGAATGCTTGCCAAGCATGGATACCATATCTACCTGCATAAGCAGCAGCATCTACAGCAAGCCCTGCCAGCAGGTGTAGCCTGTTTCAAAGTTTAATTTCAGTAACTTCAACTTCAACATCAACATCAAAGACATTTGAAAACAGACAGACTTTTAAAAACTAGAAACCCTCCTCCCATCCCCTCATCCTTTTTTTTTTTTACTTGGGTCTATGGTGGAACTATTGAAATCATTGTCAAGCAAGTACATTTCTGTTACCCTAACAACAATTTTGGTCATAGGTTGTTTCTGAAACTTGGTTTCTTGAGTACGCATCAAAGAGCTGATTTTGCAGTGGCCTTTTTGTTGAACGTTAAATTTAAGCTACATAAGTTGTTGAATATTATAAGGAGAGATCCTGTTAGAGAGAATGACACATTTTATTGTGATTAATATAAATAGTGATCTCTATAACCTATTATGGTGTGTACCTACATAATAAATTTTGTCTCTCTCTCTCCAAAACAAGGTCTTGTCACAGAGAGGATCCTCATTTTAATCTTACTATTAGGTTTTTGTTCTACTGTGCTGGTAATTTCTCTATCAGATCTAAAATAGTTTTGGGTGAGGAACATAATTTCACAATATGTTGCATAATTTCCCTATCATGTTGGATTTGTTTCCTCTTTTTTTACTTGTGTTTCGTGTAAGAAAAAATTGCTTCCCGCCTGTTTTGTACTTTTGTGTCTCTTGTTCTCCTATTTCCTTTTCTTCATTTCTTCTGATATTTTGCCCCGCAAATAAAAATTATTCTTTTTTTCTTTTATTCCTTTTTGAACAATAGATAATATATTTTCTAGTACATTTAAAAAAGATGGCACCTATGTACCAAAAAAATGAAAAAGATAGCACCTAGCTCAACTAATAAAGTTTTTGCTAACGTTAAAAACAATTATTTAAGTTAAATAGTTATCATTAATTTGTATTAATACAAAATAATTTATCAATAAAAGAGGAATGGAACATTTCATCTCTCCTGTAACAATCCATGTACAAAAATAATCATAAATAGCTATAAATACAACAAACAGAATGGTGCTAACTGATTTGCCAGTGGCCCACAATATGTGAGGCTATTGATACTCCAGAATATCTATTCACATTTTTTATTAACCAATCAAAATTTTGGTTTTTTTAAAAAAATTATAAATAACTAATAAAGAGAGTAAAAAGATAATTATGAGTGTTAATAATAACATCTGCTTACAGTATGTTTGCTAAATTTTGTCCCCTCTATATTCTCCTATGCAAGAGAATCATGAGAGAAATTATTACATGCTCATAGAGGAGCAATAAATACATGTTTTATAATGATCTTTGATATTAATTTTAGATATACTCACTTAAATTTTAAATTATTAACTTAAAATCAATAATAAATATCATCATAAAACATGCATTTATTGTTACTCCATAAACATTCAATAATTTCTTAGAATGAGTAATGCTTGCTTATTTAGTTCTATTATTATAAGTTTAAGATGAAATATTGTATCTAACAATTAGACAACGTACTTTATTTTCTAACATATTCTAAAACAACTGAAAATTTCAAATTTAATTGACTAAGAATGGGGCCAATTAACTGAAAAACGTGTTAGACATAGATTAGGCCTCAATAAAATCCAATCGCACTCCTAAGTATTCCACAAACTTTGTAACATAATTGAGCCTAGTACTAATATGAGTTGGGAGCTCCCATCAGAGTACTAATATGATCTGGAAGTCCCCACTACAACCACCAATAGATAAATATGTATCCCCGACCCCTACCCCAACCCAAAAGGAAACGGGTAAAATTAACTGGCAGTAAGAGTGCATATTGCAATTTATAAATAAGAATGCATATTTATAAAAGTGCATATTACACCAGACCTTTTCTCTTCAAGAGCTGCAGATGGTCAAAGCAATAAGCTCCTACAGTCCTGTTCAGTGACGCTAATCACATTTACAAGGTATTATTTATTTGTTTAAACCTCTTGTTTTGTATTTTAATCGGATGCATGGGTGAGAAAACCTATGCCAATATACTAGTGTAAGTTATCTTTAATTTCAAATTTCAAACGAAAACATAGTAGCATCCAAGAAATGAGACAATGAAATGAAATTTACATTTTATATCACAATTAAGAATCAAGAACTTAAAACAGAATGATACTCGTCCTTGATGGGGGAAGCTTGACAGCTGATATGATACAGATAGATACATTTTATATCACAATTAAGAATCATGAACCACCTTTCTTCCCCTCAGGGCAAATAGTGAGAAAATAAATGAAAATACAAATAGATAAATATAGTAAGTAAAACAATTTTCACCCCAAATCAATAGCCTCCAAGAAACGTTAGGATACACATAATAATTAGGGATAAATAAATAAATAAATGGAACACTCAATTCAAATAAACTTTGGTTTTATTTCTTCCGAGATATTTCCAATCCTACTTCAAGCTTTCCATCCTTTTACTGTGGTTATATAATCAACTGGCCACACCATTGCCCACAGTGAATTCTGCATTCAAGCTGCTTTCTACCTTTGGTGGACCTGAATGCCGCCTTGGTCTGGCAGGTGAAGCTGGGAAAGAAAGACGTTTCTTTGCAGTTCCAAAGGACCCCTTCTCTGTTTTCCCATTTTCTGTGGCTAATGGACTTTGTGTCCTGGACTTAGCTTTTGCAGATTGAGTTGGCACCATATAACTTGGAACTGCTGGAGAGCTAGCAAGGCTCTCATCATCTCTTACAGTTGACCCAGCAATGGAGTGCCTCCGGAACCGGTCTGACTGTACACTGACCATGCTTTTGGAGTCATCATCCATAACCCAGCTGCCCCTTGGGCTTACCTTCTTTAGTTTCTTAGCAACTGCTGCAGAAGCTGGCTTGGAAGGAGTTGAATGGGACTGGAAGCTAGGTGAGCCAGGATTTTGGCTGGCTGTTGGAGAATGCTTTTCAGAATTGAGCTGGAAACGAGCAAATGATTTGCTGATTTCTCCACCAGTAATGCTACGGCTTGAACTTTTTACAGATGAATGGTCATTCAGCTCTTTATCCATCAGGCTATGGCTCTCCCAAGGCCGGGCTGCCATCCATCGTTCCAACCAGCTCCAACCCCAGCTAGGATTGGTTGGATCCATGAACATTGGATTTATAGATCTAGATGAGTTCTTCCAGTTTTGCTGTCAAATATTTTTTTTTCTCTCTCAAATATCAAACTCTGAACTTAATTTGTTCAAAAAATAAAGGAACTTAAACTAGTGGCTGTAAATTATATCATAGGCAGACACTGTTATTCATTCAAAATATACTAGGCAGTAGGCACCTTATATAATACGCCACTTTATTTCAGGTAACTAAATACTTCCACTGACAACAATTGAGGAAGAAGTTATGCTGCAATTTGATCAAGCATATCATTGCATTATGCAAAAAACCACTGTGGCAGTGAGAAAGGAAACTGAAGAGGTTTAAGCAGAGGATATGGCTCTGAAGATAGTGAAAAGACAGAAAAGGATTCATGCATTTATCAAGCCTCAGTTTCATCCGATGAAAAGAGTAACAACTTCAAGAGATAAAGAAACAACGAATAAAATAGGTATAATAACAGCATAACATGAATGCTTGGGCTCTCATTTTAGTACTTTATACTATGTGATATTTTTATGTACAGTAACCTAACAACGAATAAGCCAAATTTCCAAAGATTTTCCAGTTCATGCAAAAATTTTCAGCCATTTCCTCACATATTTAAATTCGTAAGAGAAATAAAAAACCTGATGAGTGAATGCATAAGCCAGTGCTCTTTCTCTTCTGATAGCAGCCTCGTACTTGCTTAGTAACTTGGCTTCAATTTGCTCTTTTGATTGTAGGCTGTCATCCCATTCCTCCCCAATCTATTATGACAATTTGGAACAAGTTAAAAGCATTCCAAACACAATATGTTAAAAATTCAAATAAATATTGGCACAATGTCAAGAGATAGCATTTTAAAATAAATAAAGGAAATGAAACCCAGACCCGCATGCTCTCAAGCTCTTTTGCATGCTTCTGTAAGAGCTGTCTCTGCAGAGCCCGATTCTCCTCTAACATTCTGATTCTCCTAGAACGAATCTGAGATTGCACACGAGCTAAAGTCTGCATAGTGCGGAGGGTACTTGTGGCTTGGCGTTTTACAATGGGTCCTTCCATCAATGATTTCAACCTCCCCAGCCCTCTTAAAGCCCGCAATGCTCTTCTTGCCTAAATGATTTCAAAAGAAAGTTGAGTTTGAAAGGTAATTCAAATAACAAATTTTCTTTTGCAGCAATTATTGATTACCACTGACGGCCTCATAACTCAATGCAATTAAAGAATACAATCAATAAAGATATAACTTTTTGTATGGATTCGAATTTAAAGAGTTTAAATTTGATATATTGTCATAGTAAAACATTTTACTCTATTAAACAAGAAATTGCCAAATTATTTCTGTAACTTGTGTTTTTCACTTGTAGTAGAATCTTTTAGAGTAAATTACTCTCTCATCCGTTGTATTTGCGTTTAATACTCAGACCAGACCTCCCATTTATTATGAAAACCTACGCAAACCCTCTTGTATACAAAATGCTGTCAGACCTAATAGACTTGTTAACTGAACTGTTAGCTCATAATTATTTTGTGGTCATAGGTCAACCCTACCCTTGTTGAGCCTTATATGTTGAGAAAAGAAGAAGGATGCATTCATTTAGTGGAGTTGAATTAAAGGTTCATTTTGGTTCCCAACCAAATGAATTGAAGGTGGAGTTGCACTAAATGCAAGTGTTCTTTATAAGGCTCAATAAGGATATGGATGGCATTAGATCACAAAACATCCACGAGTTAATGGCTCAATTAACAAATCTGTTAAGCTTGATGGGACTTTAGAGTTAGTTGTAGCATTTTTTTTTAATAAATACAAGGGAGTTTTGCGTACATTTTTTTAAAAAATGACTCTCATTGAATGTTGAGTTAAATGAATTGTGAAAAAGAGAGAGGGAGGAAATAAAAAACGATGAACGAAGTAATTTATATTGGTTTAAATCAAAAATGCAACACATACCAAGTATCCCCGAAAAACTGTTTGAATCTTGATTGCTGCCACTTCATCCTTTGGTTTACCAGCAAACCGAGCAATTGTAGCAGCTTCAACCCTAACAGCTATTGTTTGAACAGCAGGAACAGGTTCCTCAGCATCCATGGCTGTTGCAACTTCAACAACATCATCATGACTGTTTTCATTTTCAAGATCAGTTAATTTAATCTCTTCTGGTGGAGGAAGAGGTGGTGCTTTATCAGTTTCCAAGTATGAGTCTAAAGTCTGCAATTTTTGCTTCCCAAACCATTTCTTCTTTGATTTACTTGATTTCTGCAAAAGCAGTTGGTAAAACTATAAGAAACATCCCACAAAATTGAGATTAGTTAAATATAAATTTGATCCAAACCTGATCTTTCCTCTCCTTTGAGTCAGGGCTGAGAGCTTTCTTCACAGCAGAAAACCAATTTCCCTTCCTCCCCATTTTCTTGGCATTCCTCAATTAGTCAATTTGATCCTTTATACAAAAAAAAGAAAAAAGAACTTTTGAAGATCTCAAACCTCATAATCCAAAATAAAATAATAATAATAATAATAATAATAATAATAATAAATAGATAAATTATTTTTTGAATAGGAAATCCAATGGCATCTGCTGATATTATTAAATGTCATTAGAACTAGCAAATTTGATGCTGAAAAGGAAAGAGTCATAAAAATTGTGTAAGCATCCTCGCATAATTTAATTATTCGTTTTTTTTAATAAAGGAAAAGAAGAATAAGCTTCTGCAAGAGAAATTCATCATGAACATAATGGAGAAATAGGGGGGGAAAAGGTTCTATGTTAACAAGCCATTCAAATTCCTAATCCTTAGCTGTCTATCAATCGTGTATTAATAAATGAAAGTAAATCACGTTCTGAAAACCAAACAAGAGGTTTCTAATCCTCTTTCTTCGAATAATATTCAGTCAGACAACAAAACTAATGAATTATCTCCCCTCTCGCATTTTCACAGCAAAGTGACACAAGAAAATGCAGATTTATCAAGTTAAATTAGTGAGACCAGGCTTCTAGTCAAAGCTGAAGTTGCGAGATTTTCACCAAGGGGGGTTGAAGAAATTGGGAGAAATTTACAGAATAACAGGAAATACGCAGAAATGAGAAAACGGGAAAGTGCAGGACAATGAAGATGTAGTTAAAGTTGAGGGTCCAATGAAGATGGAAAATGGGAGTACCTGAACTGAAACCAAGTGACAGATCTCAAATATCTTCTTCTGACCCTATCTCTGTCTCAACAAAAAGATTGCAACTTGAAGATCACACTTGCACCAAACTACACCTTTTCTCTTTCTCTCTCTCTCTCTCCTCTCTCCCTGTAAAGAGGGAAAACCAGATCTTGCCAAATGCCAAGACAAGAGGATTTGAATTATAAGACCAGCTGGTCCTGCTCATGTTATGACCCTGCTAGTTGGTTTGCTCATAGTGGGCCCCAACGTGTTTTACCTTGGTTGTTCAAATTGGAGAAAATTTTTGCATAAATTTAGAGGACTAAGTTATATTAACTAAACAAATTAATCATAATATTAATTAATAATTAATTATAGTTAATTAATAATTAATTATAGTTAATTAATAAATAATTTTAATTAATCATCTTAATTTATTAATTATATAATTAGCTTAATAATGCACCAAATTTATGCATAAAATTAACTGTCATGTCAAATTAAGTTTACGGTGTGCTGATGAGTAATGCCTGATGTGGTGCTGGCAAGTGGCAATTGGCACATTCATATCTATCACCTCACCACCTCACTCCTACCTGTCTTGCTGTAATTGTTCACCTCCTTACCTAGTTACCGTTTTTCTTTCCTGCTGAGACATTCACCTTGCCCGTTACTGCTAAAGTGAAGCTATTAGTATGATATTCTTATTATTATATTTTTTATTATTTTTTTAAATATTATTTATTATATTTATTTATTTATTATTATTATTTATTAAATCTAATATTTTTAAAAAAATATCAATTATTAACAGTATATATATATATATATTTATATATTTTTTATCATATTTATTTTTTCTATCATTTTTTTCATTAAATCTAATACTTTTAAAAAAATATCAACAATACATATACTTCTAAAAAAATGTATAATAATCTTTTTTTAAATAATCACTACTACTGACACTGATTCCTTTCTCACAAGTATTTTGTAACTTAAAAGGATAATCTTGCATTTTCACGTTCCCCTCTCCCTTTTCTTGCTGATATAACTAAAGAATTTCTAGTAACTTTACTTTTGGACTTCACTCAATAATGTTAATGTCTAAGTTTTAAATTTTCTCACTAGATGTAGTTTATTATAGATAGTGATAACTTGTTGAACAAACTCTTCCAACTACCTGCAATTCACAAACATCTCCACAAGTTGTGTACTAAAAATATCTGAACCACATCCTTTTCATAAGCTTTGTTTTTTGAATTGCATCAAGTCTTGAATTTATTAATGCACAGAACGAGTTTTATTTGATTAAAGAAGTATTATCCTGAATGAAGTTGGCAATCAAACATTGCTAAAGTCAAATTCCTTTTAAATATGCTAGCATGAAAGTTGAACATATCTGCCTAGATTGCAATTTCCACCATTAAAGGTTTGTAATAAACTACACTATCAAATTATAGTAGAAACGTGATAGGGTTCATGGCCATTTCAAATAATTTATCTTTTCTTAGTAAAAAGGTGGAATTTTTGGCTCAACATCGTTACCTAATTCAACAAATTCATTTCAAAAGTATATATCCTATTCCTCCCTTTATTTTTATAGGTAAATGTATTAGGTATAATAAATCCAAATTACTAAATGATTCATCACAGTGGCAGAGGTAGGAGCATCAATATGACCAAAATTTTAAGGCATAATCCAACCCAAAATCAGTGCCTTCACCTCTAACACTTGTTTGGTAAGCACTTATTCTAGCACTATTGCAACAAATCTATAATTGGAGTAGGTCAGAAATTGGGGGCCATTTTTTTTTTTTTAATTTTTGAATTTGATTTAGCTTGACTTAGGACAAGCCTAGGTGACTTAGCAATAGCAACCCAACAGCAGCAAGTTGTTATATATGCTAAGAGCGCAAATAAATTAAAATAAAAAATTATGTGTATATTTATATAAATTCATCAGCACAAGTATGCGAAAAATTATGAAAATTTAAATTTTAGAAAGCGCATAAAATAGGACATGTGATATGAATTGGCAAAGTTAGAGTTGAAATTAAAGTTTCTTAAAGTGTTAGTCATATTGTGATGGCAGACCATGTTGTTCTAAAAGTTTTGATGTGAATTGGTCTTTGAATATCTATACTATTATAAATAAGATTCTAAGTCTAATTCTTGTTTTTTTTAAATTATTATTATTAATTACTTATTTTAAAATTTTAAAATAAATATGAGAGCGAATAAAATTATAATTACATCTTATTATTTATTTAATGATTTAAAAATAATATAAAAAAGATAAAATTATAAATTCCACTTAATACTTATTTAAATATTTAAAAATAAATATATAAAAAAGATCCTAACAATTATTATTATTTTTTTTATCTTAACAAAAATAAAATACAAATTGACAAGGACTATGTGCCTGAATCCTGATCAATATGCTAGTATATTATAATTGCATAGGTGCTTTGTTTTTTTTTTTTAACTAAAGAAAAACTTTTCATTAAAATGGATTTAAAATGTTTAGCGTAGACAAGTTACATATCTGTTCACATACTTCCTCTATCCAAATACAATTTAGATTAGAAATGGCTAACCTAGCCAACTCTACTTTATTACCCTCCCACAGAGCAGAAGTGGTTTTTCTTACTCTGTTTTTTTTTTTTTTTTTGGTTACAAGAGCGGAGGTGTATTTTTATTACGGTATCTATAATAAATTTTACGGTCCCGAAGCTAATACTTACATAGCATGTGAATCGCATTAAAAGTCGACATGAAGTCACATGAACGGCCACAAAAAAGGTAGCTGCTATTTGAATTCTCTTTCATTTTATTTCTATTTATTTATATTTATTATTTGTTTGTAACTTAATTTATTTCAATTTCTATTTATGCGTATTTAAGTACCATTCAAGAACATCCAATTACATGCCGAGCGACTACTATACAATGCCACATTGAATCATACCCCTCAATGTTAACCATCGCCAGCTAGTAGAGGTGTTCTTGGATCGGTTTGGATCGATTTTGAGACAAAAAATCATCCGATCCAAACAAGATAAGTATCATCGGTTCGGTTTGGATTGAATGAATTTCAATAGTCAAACCGATCCAATCTGAACTAATTTTAATCGGTTTGGATTGGATTGGATGATTCGATTTTTGTCAATAACATAATAAAAATACATTCTAAATAAGAATAATACACAACAATATAATTCAAATTCTAAACTACAAACTATTCATAAAGTCATACAAACAAATAAAATTCAACACTAATTTCAAAGTTCAGAATTTAAACAAATAAAATTAAAATAACAATTTACAATCAGTAATTTTCTCCGAAATAGTTAATGATTACAACATACTAATACAGCAACAAGGAAGTGAAGTGTGTTTTTGTCTCACATCACGTGTGTCAGTTGGTGGTGGGGGAATAATAGGCCATTGGGCCATGGGAGGATAGGTTTAGTTAGAGATATTTAGCTAATTTTAAGTGTAAAATCGGTTTGGATCGGTTTATAAAATTGAATCGAAACCGATTCAAACCGATCGGTTTTTTAAAAATTTCATTCAAATTAATCCAATCTATTTCGGTTTTCATAAATTTTCAATTTTTTTGAATCTGTTTTCGATTTTTTTTTATTGGTTTGGATGTGAACACCCCTACTAACTAGCTGATTGTTCACCAGCTAAGCATGATAACATACATGGGCCAATATTTTCCATATTCATTTATATTTGTTCAAACTAATAGTATTCGATAAATTTATTTATTTATAAGTAGCTGATGGAATTTGAATATGGAAATTCGAACAGATATGGATATTACTTAATATATCTGATATATTCATTTGAAAGTTTTAGACAAATGAGATATTTCATATCTACATTTGATCTGTATATATATACATATTTATACATAATATATATTGCAAATATACGAAGTAATTGTTTTTTATCCTGATGTTGGATACCCAGAAGTAATACTCAATGCCCATACTCCAAAATACCAACTATTCTGATATTTTTGGATAGACAATATTTCAAATAAGATCGAATATGAGAATATAAATTTTTTGAAATAGAATCTATGCGAATATTGGTTGTATAATTGTATGGTTTCGGATAAGACATAAAATATCTCAAATTGTGATGACTTTACCTAAATAAAAACTTCCAAATGATCTAACACCACTCATTTGTATATTAAATAATTTGAATTTTGAGATAATCTTTGATTCAACTAAAGTTATTTACAAGTTTTATGTAAGAGTGATTAATAGTAGTAGAAGTAAACTATGATTTTAATTTAATTTTGTACTAAATTAATTAAAATTATCACTAAATTAATTGTAATTAATTATGTTAACAACTTGTAATGTCAAAAATTTAATTTTTAGAATCATCACTTTGAAAAGAACCTTATTTAACCACCACTTTCAATTTAAAATTATGTGAACAATTATTATATATCAAAAATGTTATTTACAGTTTTTTTTAAATATAGAAACAAACTCAAATTTGTTAGGAAAAATTGATATGTCCTAGATCCAATCTATTATGTAATTTTTAGAACACTTGTAATCATTTTATTTTGATAAATAACATGGCATTCATTATATGTTGGTTTTATTTGTCATTTAATTATTTAATTAATGTGACAAGGTCCTTGATTAAATTTAGGCACTTGTCATCATGATAAAGATCATGATAATGAAAGATAAATTCTTATTTATAATTTAATCTAAAATATTGTTGATCGTAGGATTATTAATAATAGGATATTAGTAATCTGGATAAATCAATATATGTGTGATTGTTTCTATTCAATATAGATTAATAGATCTTATTTATTAATTTACATATATAGATTATGCATACGAAAATATGATCATTGAACTGACTCAATTGAGAATTCCTAATGATTTATATTACCGTTAATCTGTCAATAGGATATTCTCATGAATGATATGGCGCAAACTTTTCCTTTGACATGAGATTATCATAGTAATTAACAAGCTACTTGTTATACTTTGATTCCGAACACCTAATGCCCTAGGGCGCTAATTGAATTGATATTGAGTATGACTAAATACTTGTAAGATTAATGATATATCAAAAAGGAATCCATCAACTCTTGGTAATGAGTTTGAGTTCTATGATTATAACAATAAAATTAAGACATTGGTTAAGGCAATTGAACGAATGAAGAAATGAGTTTTTTAAGTCATTCACTAGCTGGTTATTCTTCTAAAAGATTTACTTATTAGAGTTTGACAATTATACAATACTCTAAGATTAACTCAGAGCCGGAACGATGGAAGGAAATATTATATTATTCTTCTAAAGGTTCTTGAAGAGTAAAAAATATTACTTCATGTTATCCGGTCGTTAAGGAGTGTTGCTAGACACAAACCTTGATTAGTAATTTGGTTCGACTAATTTATTACCGGCTTAGTATTAAACCTATGGGGTCACACTCTAACGAGTGTTCCAATCTTTGATAAATGATTATTTAATTTATTATTTGATAAATTAAATTAGAGAATTTAATTTAATCAAATAAATAATTTTTAATCCAAATAGAATATTATTATATTCTTTGCTAACACTTAAAATATAATTAATATATGATATAATTATCTAAAAAATTCTATTTAGAATAGAAAAGTAAAAGTTTCCAAATGGTCAACAACGTGAGACTTGATTTGCTTCACGCTATTGTCAAATTGTCAAATCCTATTAGATGATATTTGTTTTTAATAAAGCTGCACGTACTGCAATGTGGTTGGACTTATTAGATACAAGCAATGGTTGTTTTAAGTCCAATTAAATAAGATTTAATTGAGTGCAGCATGTAACACTCCTATTATTATATTCTTTTTTGTTACTTCAAGTAGCAAAAATTTTTACAAGTTGGACTTTTTGTTATCCTAAGTAGCAAAATTGTTACTGCACGTATTGACTTATTCCAAGCACATAGTAGACGTGCTGCTGCAGCAAAATGTGTTGCAGTTGGACTTGCAACAAACGTGCTGCAGTTAGACTTCATTTTTTATTTGTTGCTCCAAGCAATTGTTGCACGTTCCAAGCATTTACTGCACAAGTTCTCCAATACATGCTACACCAAAACGTATGGCTATTTAAGGAGATGTGCAGTAAAGGAAAATTTTGAAGTGAACAAGAGAGATATATACTGATATATACAAAATAGAAAAAAAAATTTTGTTGTGATTCTTTATTCTCATATTTTTATATAAGTTCCATCTTTCAAAGGAGTTGATAGCAAGGTTTGATCTCTGTGTGGATACGCATAGAGTCTTCGTACAATCGGAAAAAAATTTAAAGTATTAAGAATCTTCCACAAGGTATTTATGAATTTATTTTCATAGTGTTAGAATAAATTTAAACACAAAACAATCATGTTTGGATTCCTATTATGTTGTTCAGCTGCATGATTTGATCATTATGCAATCCCACAATGATATCAGGGCCTGATTATTTGTGTTTAAATTATATTACTAAAATTATAATTCATAAATTTATGAAGTAGATGCATGATTTAAATAATGAATTATTTTCTTGTGATGCCTTTTGTGCATAATTGTTGTGTGCATTGCTCACTCGTATGCTTAAAGTATAATTTGGAATTATATACTACTTTCATGAATTTAATTTATAAGTGATATAATGTTTTATTCATGCCATTAGTTTGTTAATTCCAATTGTGAGTTAGTGTACTTGTAATATGCATCTCTGTGATTTTTTTTGGAAATTTTATATGATAAAATATGATATTTGTTATATCACTTTATATTTTTTTTTTATATTCTTTGTTCACAAGGAGCGACCTGACAACCAGGAGACTTGTGGTTTAAAGGATAATATAAAAATTTATTACATGTGATGCATATACATAGAAGGAATTAATTTATACAAAACGCCTAGACTACCGGGGGAGTATAAAGGTTAATTCATAAATACCAATGGGAATGACTTGACAACCAAGGAACTATATGGTGTGGAATTATTTTTAAGTTGTATGTGATACAAAATTATCTACTTTAAAATATACATGCATGAGAAACGACTTGACTACCAAGGGGCTCATTTATATATATTTTTAAGGGATTTCTTAACTCCACTAAGAAAAATAGAGATTTCTGAAACTACATTAATAGTAATGTGGTTAGTGGAAATATCATATAGATAAAAGTCTGTATCTTTATGATAAATGAAAATGTGTTCTTATATTTTCTTTTCTTGTTTTAGATTTCTCAACATGTCTTCCTTATCACTGCGCTACATTATTGATACCAGCAAATTGGTTGGAGTCAATTATGATGATTGGTACCGTAATTTAAGAATTGTTCTTATGCATGAAAAACTTATTGATGTGATCTATAAGCCTGCCATAATTGTCCCTATTTACAAAGAAGATGTTGAAGCAACCAAGGCTTATGAAAAGTACTTGGAAGAGTGTCTTAGTGCTAAATGCATTATTATGGCATCTATGAGTTTTGAGCTTCAAAGGCAGCATGAGGATATGGATCCACCTGCAATCATTAACATCTTAAAAAGATGTATGGTGGACAAAGCAGGACAGCTAGGTATCAGTTGTTCAAAAATTTGTTTAAGTCCACATTGACTGCAAGCTCTCCAATTGGGTCTCATGTTTTAAAGATGATTGATCTTATTAAACAACTTGAGAAGTTGGGGTGCAAACTTGGAAAATAGCTTTCTCAAGATTTGATCTTACAGTCACTTCTTGAATCTTTTTTAACAATTCATTGTTAACTTCAACATGAATAAAATGAGTTGTGAACTTCATAAGATGCTCAATTTATTGATTGATTATGAGAATCAAGTTGTACCGGAGAAGAAGAAAGGAACTGTCATGCTGGTTGGTAAATCCTCTAAAAGGAAGGGTAATAGTAAATATAAGTCGAAAAGGAAACCTCTTGCACCTAAAGGTGGTGTGACCAAACCTAAGGTTAAAGAGGTAAGCCAGACAAGTCTGATGCTAAATGTTTCTTCTGTAAGGAGAAAGGTCATTGGAAGAGAAATTGCAAGAAGTATCTTACTTCTCTGAAAGAAAAGAAACAATGTGAGACTTTAATGGAAAGTGTTTTCATGATTTCTTTAACTGTTACTGATTCTTCAATGTGGGTATTAGATACTGGTAATAGTTTTAATATCTGTAATATGTTGCACGGACTACAGATAAGTAGAAGGTTGAAGAAAGGAGAAGTTAATCTTCAAGTTGGGAATGGTGCAAATGTTGTGGCCCTAGATGTAGGATCAATTTCTTTAAAAATGCTTACTAGCAAAACTTTATGTTGGAAAATTATTATTATGTTCTGAAATTTGTTTCAAGTGTTATTTCAATTTCTATGTTGGACAAGCATGATTTTCGTATTGTTTTCAATTATAGCATTTGCTCAATTTATCATAATGATGATTTATATGTGAATAATTATCTCCAACATGGTATTTATATCTTGCCTGATGTGAATGTAAAACTGATTATGCATGGTTTTGGTCTTAAAAGAGAAAGAGACAATCAGGTAAATCGTGGATACCTTTGACATTGTAGACTTGGTCATATAGGAGAGAAAAGAATTAACAAGTTACACAAGGAAGGTTACCTTAACCATTATGATTATGAATCATATACAACTTGTGAATCTTGTCTCAAAGGAAAAATGACCAAATCTCTGTTTACTAGAAATGGAGAACAAGCTTCTGAATTATTGGGACTAATTCATACAGATGTTTGTGGGCCCATGGAAATTCAAGCCAAAGGAGAATATTCTTATTTTATCATCTTCACTTATGATATGTCTAGATTTGGCTTTGTGTATCTTATGAAACACAAATCTGAGTCATTTGAAATGTTCAAAAGATTTCGTAGTAAAGTTGAGAAACAACTTGGTAAGAGTATTAAGATACTCAGATCCGATAGAGGAGGAGAATATCCTAGTGACAATTTTATTGATTATCTAAATGAAAATAGAATTCAATCACAATGGACACCTCCAAGAACACCACAACACAATGGTGTATATGAAAGAAGGAATTGAACCTTATTAGATATGGTAAGATCTATGATGGGGTTCATTGATCTTCCAATAAATTTATGGGGATATGCTTTAGAAACAACAATCTATTTGTTAAATAAAGTTCTCACAAAGTCAGTCTCTACAACACCATATGAGATATGGAAAGGACGTAAGCCAAGTCTCAAGCACATTAAAGTTTGGGGATGTCCAGCCTATGTCAAGAGATTACAAACAGATAAACTTAATGCAATGTCTGATAAATGTAGGTTCATTGGGTATTCCAAAGAAATAATAAGCTATTATTTCTATCACCCTTTTGACCACAAGGTGTTTGTAGCAAGAGGAGCAACCTTTTTAGAAAGGGAATTTCTTTCAGAATGAAATCATGGTGAAGAAATAAAACTAGATGAAGTTCAAGAAACCAATGAAATTACGCAAGCTTAAGAGCTTGAAATGCAAGTTGATAAACCTTTGCTAGATGTTCTAAAGTTAACACGAAGGTCACCACCTTCGATGGTTGAGGTTCAAGAATAGGTTAATGAACCAATTCTAGAACAGATGCAACAACCACCAAATCCAGTACAAAGTGAATCAGTTGCAAATGAACCTCTTAGAAGGTCTAGCCGTGCACATCGTGCACCAATTAGATTAAACTTATTGGTGAAAGATGATGCGTCAAATGAGGTTAATCATAATGATGACGACCCTAGAACCTATGAAGAGACCATGCAAAGTTATGACTATAAGAAATGGCAAAAAGCCATGGAATCTGAAATGGAATCTATGAAGATCAACGAAGTATGGACTTTAGTTAAAACTTCAAAGGATATAAAGCCTATTGGTTACAAATGGGTTTTCGAGAAAAAGATTGGAGTGGACAGAAAGGTGGACACCTATAAAGCCTGTCTTGTTGCCAAAGGATATCATAAAAAAGAATGAATAGATTATGATGAAACATTCTCTCTTGTGGCAATGCTCAAATCAATTCGGATTCTACTTGCTATAGCAGCATACTATGATTATAAAATATGGCAAATGGATGTGAAAATTACTTTCCTAAATGGTAAGCTCGAAGAGGAAGTGTATATGACACAACTTGGTGGTTTCACGTCCTCATCTGATCATAATAAAGTTTGCAAGCTACAATGATCTATTTATGGATTAAAGCAAGCTTTTAGAAGTTGGAATATCCGTTTCAACAAGACAATCGAAAAGTTTGATTTCATTAGATGTGAAGAGGAGCCTTGTGTTTATCAAAATTTTTGTGGGAGCACAATTATTTTCTTGGTGTTATATATTGATGGCATATTACTCATAGGAAATGATGTACCAACATTACAAAGTATAAAAATTTGGTTTTCTGAACAGTTCTCCATGAAAGATTTGGGAGAAGCAACCTATGTTTTGGGAATAAAGATTTATAGGGATAGATCTAAAAAGTTGCTTGGACTTTCGCAGTCTATGTACATTGATACCATCTTAAAGAGGTATAATATGAAATTCCAAAAGAGGCTATCTACCAATAGGCACTAAAAATTCTCTCAGTAGGGAGGATAGTCCTGAAACCCTTGAAGAGATAGAACACATGAATAGAATACCATATGCAAGTGCAGTGGGAGCTATCATGTATACCATGACTTGTACGGGTCCTGATATTGCTTATGCACTGGGTGTAACAAACCGATATTAAGTAGACCCTGGTGAGGAACATTGGAAAGTGGTTAAAAACATTATGAAGTACTTGAGAATAACTAAAGACCAATTCCTCATTTATGGAGATTCGGAACTAAAACTAAAAGGTTATGCAGATGCAAGTTTTGCATCAGATAAGGATGATAGAAAATCCATTTCTGGTTATGTTTTCACTTTAAATTGTGCTAGAGTGAGTTGGAAAAGTTCCAAACAAGTTACAGTAGTTGACTCAACAACTGAAGCAGAATATATAGCAGCAAATGAGGCTGCTAAAGAAGCGGTTTGGATGAAGAAGTTCATATCTGAACTTGGTGTGGTTCCTTCAATAAAAGAATCAGTTTCATTGTTGTGTGACAATAATCGAGTCATTGCTCAAGCAAAAGAACCAAGATCGCATCAAAGGTCTAAACATATTTTGCGAAAGTATCACTTAATTAAAGAAATCATTGAACGTGGAGACGTTAAGATTCAAAAGGTTGATGGAAAAGAAAATGTAGCAAACTCATTCACCAAAGCACTTGGTGTAAAGGAGTTTGAAAAACACAAGTGAGAATTGAGAATGAAATACATGAGAGATTGACTCAAGTGTAAGTGGGAGATTGTTAGAAAAATTTGATATGCTCTAGATCCAATCTATGATATAATTTTTAGAACACTTGTAATCATTTTATTTTGATAAATAACATGACATTCATTATATGTTGGTTTTATTTGTCATTTAATTATTTAATTAATGTGACAAGGTCCTTGATTAAATTTAGGCACTTGTCATCATGATAGAGATCATGATAATGAGAGGCAAGTTTTTATTTATAATTTAATCTAAAATGTTCTTGATCGTAGGATTATTAAGAACAGGACATTAGTAATCTGGATAGATCAATATATGTGTGACTGTCTCTATTGGATAGAGATTAATAGATCTTATTTATTAATTCACATATATAGATGATGCATATGGAGATATGATCATTGAACTGACTCAATTGAGGATTCTTAATGGTTTATATTATCGTTAATATGTCAATAGGATATTCTCATGAAGGACATGGTGCAAACTTTTCATTTGACCTGAGATTATCATAGTAATTAACAAGCTACTTGTTATACTTTGATTCCGAACACCTAATGTCCTAAGGCGCTAGTTGAATGGATATTGGGTATGACTAAATACTTGTAGGATTAATGATATATTAAGAAATAATCCATCAACTCTTGGTAATGAGTTTAAGCTCTATGATTATAACAACAAAATTAAGACCTTGGCCAAGACAATTGAATGAATGAAGAAATGAGTTTCTTAAGTCATTCACTAGTTGGTTATTCTTCTAAAAGGTTTACATATTAGAGTTTGACAATTATATCATACTCTAAGATTAACTCAGAGCTGGAACGATGGAAGAAAATATTGTATTATTCTTCTAAAGGTTCTTGAAGAGTAAAAGATATTACTTCATGTTATCCGATCGTTAAGGAGTGTTGCTAGATGCCAATCTTGATTAGTAATTTAGTTCAACTAATTTACTATTGGCTTAGTATTGAACCTATGGGGTAACACACTAACAAGTGTTCCAATCTTTGCTAATGGATTATTTAATTTATTATTTGATAAATTAAATTAGAGAATTTAATTTAATCAAATAAATAATTTTTAATCCAAATAGAATATTATTATATTCTTTGCTAGCACTTAGAATATAATTAATATATGATACAATTATCTGAAAATTTCTATTTAGAATAGAAAAATAAAAGTTTCCAAATGGTCAACAACGTGAGACTTGATTTGCTTCACGTTATTGTCAAATTGTCAAATCCTATTAGATGAGATTTGTTTTTAATAAAGCTACAAGTACTGCAATGTGGTTGGACTTATTAGATACAAGCAATAGTTGTTTTAAGTCCAATTAAATAAGATTTAATTGAGTGCAACACGTAACACTCCTATTATTATATTCTTGTTGTTACTTCAAGTAACAAAAATTTCTACAAGTTGGACATTTTGTTACTCCAAGTAGCAAAATTGCTATTGCACGTATTGACTTATTCCAAGCACATAGCAGACGTGTTGTTGCAGCAAAATGTGTTGCAGTTGGACTTGCAGCAAACGTGCTGCAGTTGGACTTGCAACAAACGTGCTATAGTTAGACTTTGTTTTTTATTTGTTGCTCCAAGTAATTGCTGCACAAGTTCTCCAATACGTGCTATACCAAAACGTATGACTATTTAAGGAGATGTGCAGCAAAAGGAAATTTTGAAGTGAACAAGAGAGATATATATTGATAAATACAAAATAGAAAAGTTTTTTCTGCTCTAATTCTTTATTCTAAGATTTTTGTATAAGTTCTATTCTTCAAAGGAGTTGATAACAAAGTTTAGTCTTAATATAGATACGCATAGAGTCTTCGTACAATCAAATAAAATTTTAAAGTATCAAGAATCTTCCACAAGGTATTTATGAATTTATCCTCATAGTGTTAAAATAAATTTAAACACAAAATAATTATATTTGTATTGCTATTATGCTATTCAGCTGCGTGATTTGATTATTATGCAATCCCAGATAATTCATCTCGGAATCTATACATGATCATACTATCACTTCTTTATATATATATATACACACACACACATTTCTAGCATTATCCACTAGATAAATGATTTACGTAGCCAACGGCAATTTTGTACAAATATTTTTATGTTAGAAGCTTTGCTACAAAACTCCCGTGTCGGCAGGGCCTCTCACGGGCTAGCCAGGCTGCAATTGGTTAGCCTAACGGGCCTAATCATATTTGCTTCTATTCATGTCCAAGAGAGGAGGCCCAACCTTGATCCAGATGTTTCATTAATAAATCAATGGCATACACAACAAATTTGCTATAAAACTCGATAACCTTTTTGAACTAAAAGATCATATATGGTTAAATATTTTTTATTCTTAGCTGAAGACACTCTCACTTATATAAGCTAAAACAAAAATTTTGAAAACAATAAGAATCAATAAAATTATAAACAATTAACGGAAGAAATTTGTAAAAGAAAAAAATGAATAAAATTTTTATAGTAGGAAAGTAATTTCTGTACTGGCCAATATTTGTATTGCTTCAACATTCGTTATTTTTTTTTCTGTCCCCTTTATCTTCGGCTAGCATCTGATGTAGTAGTCAGAAATTAGTGATTTGAAATGGTACGGGCACTAAAATTGAAACGCCAGAGCATGATTTTGGAGCAGTCCTCTGGTGGAATTCCCTTTAACTTAGCCTCATCTTCTAGAACTACTTGCTTCACGAACTTGATTGAATTCTAGGAAAACCAATAGAGAAGCCAATAATAAGGACAAATTAAAAAAAAAAAAAAACAACAAAGTTCCTTGGTAATGATTATTTCTAAGTGATACTGATGTATAATATATTGTCATTTTGGCATTTTGCATTTCAAACGGACTCCGTTTTCGAATTGAGATAATATTGAAAGTGGGTTCTATCTTGGAGTAAAAGGAAGCAGCATGCATTATCACTTTATCAATGACATTATGCAGGAGTAGAAAACACTACATAGTTAGTATTCTGATTAGTTGAACTAGTCAATCAGGCTGTCGTTATATTACCTAATATCTTACTCTCTTTTTTTGCCTTTGATTTTTCCCTTCTAAAGTAGTTGGAGGTTGGCCAAACGTTAACTAAACGTAAGTAATAAAGTTCAAGCAGTGAAGGCATGATCATTAAAGGTTTGTAACATATAAACTAACGTACCTTAGGGACTATCAATCTCCTACTTTAAATTGAGTTTCAACAAAATTATCCACTAGTTACAAATTTTTAGTTTTACTTTTGTAGATAAAGTTTGTGTATTGGAGAGACCAAAGAGACCCTATCTAATATTATATGGATAAGTATTAGGATAAGGATGCCACTGGAGCTTGATTTAATGGGTGGAAGATAATTTAGATAGCGATTCCTAATGTGTATATATAAAATAAATCATGACATGTACCTGAGAGGTGTCTTGAACAGAGGAAGTGCGACCCCATCTCTCAGGGTCCCAGAGGATGGAACTATTGAATGCAAAACTTGAAATATGAATGGGAGGAGTGATTGTGTCAGTTTCATTGTTCATATTCCTTATATGCCAACCAATGACTTGTGACGAATCGCATACAGGTCCTTCGATTATCACTTTCTTCCTGTTTGCAGCTAACAATGCCATCGGCCATGTTCCAAAGACCCTGCTCAGTTGTCAAATGAAAACACATTTAAGAAGGAACATGTTAGTTTGAAATCACCTTGAATGTGTGAAATATAATGCATGATTGTTAGTATGTTACTATTGTTATTATCACTCAAATTTTGGTATACCTAAAGAATTTCCACCTGCCTTTTCTCCATCAATTTGAAAAATTGTTTATTTTTTAAAACTTCTACCACCAACTACATAAAAGTAAAATATACTAAGCACTAGACACAAGCTAGTCTTTTGGGATGAATTCTCTCATATAAGGTTTTTATATGAAAGGGTCATGTGAAGAGAGATATCTACAAAAATCCTAAGTCTCACAAATTTTGATAGAGCCTACGTTGTGAACAACACAAATGAGTGGATCCTTCCCTAGTCTTTTAAGTTCAAGAGCTTCCTCAAACACATTTTTCCCTTTCTCTTTTCTGCTTATTTTCCCTCTCAAAACTAGGCCCAAAAGATATATCAATTGAAATAATATAAAAATAGAACTAAAACTAGTCTAGCAAATAAATTGAAGGGGAAAAATCATACTCAATATCTCTAAGCTGTTGGAAGAATTGGAGATCATAAACATTGGAAAGCTCAGCAAAGTGTACGATCCCGTTCAGCCTGTGGTGCTCAATGTGCTTAAGAGCAAGATTTCTCTGGTGATTCAGCTCAGCTTCTAAGTCAGTGAAGTTTTCAGTGAAAACCACATGCCTATACATGATGCCAGTCTTCCTAAGTATCTCTGAAAGTTCTGTGGAATCCGTTTTCGCTTCCACAACAATCCACAGCAATGGTTGAGGAACAAGCTTTATAGTATTTGCCAACCTTCTCAAAAACACTGCTTGGAATGGAAGTTTTGTGCTTGTTGGAGTTACAATGATTATAAGTCTTCTAGGCTTCAAATGGGGCTGTGGTTTTATATCCAATTTTGTTGTTGTTGTTGTTTGTCTGGGGACTCTAGGCCTTGTGGGCACGGTCACTGGCGTTGGAGCTGTCCAACTTCTATTGTGTGACATTTCTGTAGGTTGTGGTGCATATTCTGTTGTTTTATTTGGGGCACCAACTTTGCTGGAAAAGATAGAAAAAGATTTACCTGTTGGAGCTAAGCCTGTAAAGAACCCCATCACAAAACACAGAGAAAAATGAAGCATGGCCTTCTTCCATAAGTGAGCTTTCTTCTTTGATCTTTCTAGTGAACCCATCTTCTGCTAACCCTCTAAAAATGACCACCTGAAGTCACAACCTTTACGGTGGAATGGAATGACCAGTTGTTGTCACAGAATGAAGAAGAGGAAGGCCGTGTGATGTAATATAAACTTAGATGCTTTAAGGGCACCACATATTTGTTAGGCAAAACGTTTGGAACTATTGAGGTTATGATTGGTACTGCCAAACTGAATGCTCAGCTTTTGTTTGGAGGTATTTCATAGGGTAAGGTGTTGCTTCAATTGGCTGTCACTTGAAGTAAAAGAAATATAATAAATATTAAATAGTTTGTGTGAGAGCATGAGTTGCTATCTACACCAAATAGCAGTTGGGATGGCACCCATCTATCTATCAAGAATATATTGTACTCTGTCATTTAACTAATATCAGTGATTATGCCTATGGTTAGAGGGTTTAATTTTTAATTTGAGGTTGACCAGTCCAAGAAAAGGAATCTAAATAAAAATTAATTTAACAAAAACTTTGGGATCTCTTGTGAAAATAATTATGATTTTGCTGAACAAGAATGGGATTATAAAAGTAAATTATTATGAGCATAAAGAATCTTTTGGCAGTGAGTAGCAGAATTATATTAAAGGTGAGAAGTAATATTTATAGTGGGTGGGTTTGGATCGTTCAGAGTTGTTGTGGGCTTTACTGACCTATGAACATGTTGTTGGTCTTAGGTAAAGTAAAAATTTCTAACATTTTGTAATGTGCCCAAAATCAGGTTTTGGGCTAAAATCCAAAGTACTACACATTAAAGATCTGCCTTCACATCACATGGCCCATTGCTAGAAATACAGTTTTGTCTTCAGAAGAAGAAAATAAAATAAATAAAAATAAAAAGCATATTTGCTTAGTTCAGGGCTTTTGTAAGGCTGTAACAAACATAGCGAACACAAACTTAAGTGCGAAGTGGTATTGTCTGTTTCGGGGGTTTCTAATGTTTGAGTGCGCTCAGAGTTGCAGAGAGCACATGGTTTTCTTTTCAGGTGCGTTATTTTCAGTTATCTTGTTTTGCCGTACGAATTTTAAATTTGGAAATATTGACCGATGAATTTTCTCTATGCTTAGTTATATATATGGGTTTGTTAAAATATTTTCATTTGTATTATTGGTACTCATATTCAGTTTTACAACTTGTTGTGTTGGAATTTTAGAATGCAATTCTTTTGCATACTTGCTGTTCGAGAAATGGCCACCAAGAGCTCTTATAAAGATATTTTAGCATGAAATAGCAGAGTCAGAGACATGGCTTATATTCATCTTACATGCATTAACATTTGAGAAGGAAATATGAGAATTTTGTTAGTTACACAAATTTAATGATATATAGACATATAATAGCTGACCTAGTAGGCTAGTACTCTAAATGGGCCATTTTAGATTGATGGGTTTCCTTATTTTTACTTATCAATGCCTTAAGTAGAAAAAATTAATGTTTTATGTTTGGTGCCTGTAAAAAAGAATCTCTTCACTTGGTTTTTGATGATGGATTGGATGAAATTTGCATATCAGTTTGTCTGTCTCATCAACAGCATAGGTAACATCTTTGACTATCGGTATGGCTCAACTCATAGATGATGTTCTTGGATTTGTGGATGCATATTAGTAATTTTTATGTCATTGTTTTGAGAAATGAAATTTCTTTTAAAGAACATTAAACTCTAATGGCTTCTGGCTCTTGAATTCATATAGATAGAGGAGGTACATCACGATGAAGGCTCTAGCCGAGGGCTTTACTTCACACTCTTGCAGTATCTTCATTTATACTTATTACTTAATACCTGACTTTACAGAATTACTCCCAATATGTTCATCCAATTATGGATATTTTGTTTCCTTAATAAGAAACACTCATTGGTGACCACACCTGACCAATAGTGTCCCGAAACCATCTCACCCAATAAGTTTCTCAACTGTAACAAGAGTTTTACTTCTCTTGCTTTTTAAATACCCCATGTCCATGATCATTCAAAGCCAAGTTCGATGTATATGTAATCATGTAAGGCCTATTGTACAACCAACAATTTTCTCCAATCTTAGTACAGAGTTATCAAGCGACGGTTACATCAGCTTGATGTGCAAGCAACACCATTACAAAGAAGCATTTGATTTCTATCTAAAGAATTCGAGTATCCAGCTAGAACCAAGCACGTATACGAATTTAATCTTGGCTTGCACCAACTTTAGATCTCTTGAATATGGCAGGAAAATCCATGATCACATTTTAAAATTCAGCTGCCAACCAGACATTGTTCTCCAAAATCATATTCTTAATATGTATGGAAAATGCGGTTCTTTGAAGGATGCTAGAAAAGTTTTTGATGCAATGCAGCTGCGAAATGTGGTCTCTTGGACTTTAATGATCTCCGGATACTCACAGAATGGTCAAGAGAATGATGCCATCATCACGTATATACAAATGCTGCAATCGGGTCATTTCCCAGACCAGTTAACCTTTGGAAGCATAATTAAGGCTTGCTCCATTGCGGGTGATATAGCTTTAGGCAAGCAACTGCATGCCCATGTCATTAAATCAGCATTTGGTGGTCACCTGATTTCACAAAATGCTCTTATTGCAATGTATACAAAGTTTGGACAAATTGCTTACGCCTCAGATGTATTTTCTATGATTTCTACGAAGGATTTAATTTCTTGGGGTTCCATGATTACAGGGTTTACCCAACTTGGTTATGAGATAGAAGCTTTATATCTTTTCAGAGATATGCTCAGGCAGGGTGTTTATCAACCAAATGAGTTTATATTCGGCAGTGTTTTCAGTGCTTGCAGCAGCCTTGTAGAACCAGAATTTGGAAGGCAAATACATGGAATGTGTGCTAAATTTGGTTTAGGGAGGAACATTTTTGCTGGATGCTCCCTCTGTGACATGTATGCAAAATTTGGATTCTTACCTTCAGCAAAAATGGCATTTTATCAGATTGAAAGCCCGGATTTAGTGTCATGGAATGCAATTATTGCTGCATTTGCTGACAGTGGTGACGCTAACGAAGCCTTATCTATTTTCTGTCAGATGATGCATGTGGGATTGATCCCAGATAACATTACTTTTCTCTCCTTACTTTGTGCTTGTGGGAGCCCCATGACACTCAACCAAGGCATGCAAATTCATTCTTACATTACCAAAACAGGATTCGAGAAGGATGCAGCTGTTTGCAACTCTTTGCTAACCATGTACACAAAGTGCTCAAATCTACACGATGCATTTAATGTTTTCAAAGATATAAGCAAAAATGCCAATTTAGTTTCTTGGAATGCAATTCTTTCAGCATGCTTGCAGCACAAACAAGCAGCCGAGGCTTTCAGATTATTTAAACTAATGCTTTTTTCTGGAAATAAGCCTGACAATATCACCATAACTAACTTATTAGGAACTTGTGCAGAATTAGCATCACTAGAAGTTGGGAATCAAGTCCATTGCTTTAGTGTTAAAAGTGGACTTGTGCTTGATGTTTCTGTCAGCAATGGATTGATTGACATGTATGCAAAGTGTGGATCACTTAAACATGCTCAAGAAGTTTTTGATTCAACCCAGAACCCAGATATTGTCTCATGGAGTAGTTTAATTGTTGGTTATGCTCAGTTTGGACTTGGACGTGAAGCTCTTAATCTCTTTAGAATGATGAGGAATCTTGGTGTTCAGCCTAATGAGGTCACATATCTGGGGGTTCTCAGTGCATGCAGTCACATTGGATTGGTGGAGGAAGGTTGGCACTTATTTAAAACCATGGAAGTGGAACAAGGGATTCCACCGACAAGAGAGCACTTCTCTTGCATGGTTGATTTGCTTGCTCGTGCTGGATGCTTGTATGAAGCAGAGGCTTTTATTAAGAAAACAGGATTTGATCCTGACATTACTACATGGAAAACTCTACTTGCTTCTTGTAAAACTCATGGTAATGTTGACATTGCAAAACGGGCTGCAGAAAATATACTAAAACTTGATCCTTCTAATTCTGCTGTACTGGTGCTACTTTCTAATATACATGCTTCTGCCGGCAATTGGGAAGATGTTGCTAAACTAAGGAACTTGATGAAACAAATGGGTGTACAAAAAGTTCCTGGTCAGAGTTGGATAGAAGTTAAGGATAAGATCCATGTGTTCTTCTCTGAAGATACTTCACATCCACAAAGGGGCACAATCTACACAATGCTTGAAGAGTTATGGTTGCAGATGCTGGATGATGGTTATGATCCTTGCCACAAGTTAGACATTAGCATTTGGTGAGGGCGTGAAGCAGTCAGGTAGAATGTGTAGTTGAAGCTATGCTGTTACGTAACAAAAAAAACAAGGTGATCCAGGCTCTACTTAAACAAGATATGCATCAGCCTTTGGCATTGATTATCTGGGGTATGCTGTTTCTCAAAGTTAAATTCTGTTAATTCCATCCAATGTTTTTAGAATCGGACCGGTCATTGAACCGGAAAAGAAAGAGAATCAAGGTTTTAAGGTTTAATCGGAAATAAACCGGGATCAAACCAGGGTTTTATATATATGCATATATATTTTATAAATATATAACAATATATAAGAAAAATATAATATACATATGTTAATTGTATAAATAATACAAAAACAAATATTGAAATGCATTACTAATATAATTAAATTAATTTATCACATAAATAAATATTAAACTAAAAATATTATACTAATACTAACTTAATTTTCTAATATATACTAGTCTCAAATCGAATAAGTAAAATAGTAAGAGGTGAAAATTTTCATTATAAATTGAAGTCAAACTTTATTACATTATAAGCTCTTATTTGTTTCACATTATACAAATTATGAGTTTTAAATTATGAGTTTTGGTTATAATTTGAGAACCAAATAATCAATGCTTTGAAAATGTTTTAATTTTTTTTAAAAAAAAAATTGGAATTAAAAAAAATAGATTTTTAAAAAAATTGGATTTTTTCTATTATAAAAAGGATTGGTTTAACCCAGTGAACCGTGACCGATTCAAATGGATTGATTGGTTCAGCACCAATTTCTGGTTTTTGAAAATCTAATTTTTAAAGATTGATTGGACCAATCAAAGGGCTAATTCTCGATTTTTTCAGTCCAGTCTAGTTAAGAAAACCATGATTCCAGCTATCACTTTTAGGTGGATAAGATTGTTACATATAATATGCCAATCTATACATGATACAACCACTGGAGACTTATTTCTACTGTGCTTGCCCCTATTCATTTCCACGCGGCATCACTACATGAATTTGCCATTTTGCTTTGACTGGTTAATTTCCATGTGACCTGTTTTCAAAGTCACGTGCGAAAAGGGTGTTTTCATGTTTTGTGCAAGAGGCAATGCCTTGTGAAATACATAATAGCGGTGGAAGGACTGAGGGGTTAGGGTTAATAGATGAGTAATTCTAGTCACACACACTTTCACTCACATCATCTCACATCTGCATAATTTTCATCATTTGACCACATCCGATCTCATCTCATTTTCTGCATACCTCTATTCTGATTTTGTCATATAAGCATGTTGAAAGATAGAAAAGAGAGACATATGAAGAAAATCGTGTGTTTGAATTGCACAACGAAGACTGAATTATATAGAGTTATTGTAATAAATACAAAGATGACAAAATATCCTAATTATCGTAATTATATATGATTTGATTATGATTTAGTTAGCCTGTACAACGAATCTAGATAATATTTACATAGTTTTCAACATTCCCCCTCAAGTTGGAGCATATAGGTCATATGCACCAAGCTTGTTACAAATATAACTTATTCGAGGACTTCTCAAAGATTTAGTAAAAACATCCGCCAATTAATCACTTGAATTGACGGAGCTAGTGGTTATGTCTCCAGATAGGATCTTCTCTCTAATAAAATGACAATCTATCACTATGTGTTTGGTTCTCTCATGAAACATTGGATTGGAGGAGATGTGCAATGCAACTTGGTTATCACAAATGAGTGTCATTTGCATAATATCTCCAAATCGAAGCTCCTTAAGTAGTTGTTTTAACCAAATGAGTTCACAAGTGGCTAAAGCCATTGCTCGATATTTTGCTTCGGCACTTGATCTTGCGACAACATTTTGTTTCTTGCTCTTTTAGGATATCATATTACCCCCGATGAATACACAATACCCAGAAGTGGATCTTCTATCGGTAGGAGAGCTTCCCAGTCAACATCTGAATATCCAACAATCTGAGTATGACCTTTATCGTCATAGATGAGGCATTTTCCTATAGCTCATTTAATATACTTCAGGATATGAATAACTGCATCCTAATATCCTTCACAATGTGAGTTTAGAAATTGACTTACCACACTCACTGCAAAAGAGATATCTGGACGGGTAACAGTGAGATAGTTTAATTTTTCAACCAATCTTCTATATCTTCTCGGTTCTGAAAGTGGCTCCCCCTGATCCGGTAGAAGCCTGACATTAGGATTCATAGGAGTGTCAATAGGTTTTGCATTCAACAAGCATGTTTGCTCAAGGATGTCCATATTGTACTTCCTTTGTGAGATAACTATACCATCCTTGGATTGTGCCAATTCAATTCCTAAAAAATAACGAAGTTTGCCAAGATTTTTTGTCTGAAAGTGATGACAAATGTGTTGTTTTATCTGAGTTATGCCCTGGTGATCGTGCCAGTGATAACAATGTCATCCACATACGCAATCAAATAGATACAACCTTGGGCTGTATGGCGATAGAAGATAGAGTGGTCAGCTTCACTCTAAATCATACCAAATTGCTGAACTACAGTACTGAATCGACCAAACCAAGTTTGATGAGATTGTTTGAGACCATACAAGGATTTGTGAAGACGACTAACAAGGCCAGAAGAGGGTATCAATAGGGGTAGTAGCTCATTAAAATCATGGAGAGCACCATGGACCTTCCCCAAATAGGCTGACATAGGACCATCAAACTTTTGAGGAGCAACTACACTCATGAGGTTAGGACACACCTCATATAGCCATTGAGTGTCATTGGTGTAAAGAACCTTGGCTTGCTCCCAAACAGACTCACAGGTAATATGAGCGCGGAAGATCTACTTGAGGGAGGGATGAATAGTGGATTTGATGACACTACATAACTGGACATCAATCTTTCTCCACTGTGATTTGTTAGCCTCGGGCATAAACTCAAGCTTCGTGGTGAGGTTCTCTTCATAGCCTCGGCCATTGAGCCACAATTTGATATCTGAAACCCAAGTATCATAGTTACTGCCGTGTAATTTGTCAGTAGAGAGAGGGGTACTGATGTAATTGGTAAAAACAGGAGACTCAGCCTTCTAGAGGTCTTTAGAGCTACCTGAGGAGATAGAACTAGCCATGCATCAGAACACAAAAGGGTAAAAACCGAAATCACAAGTACCTGAATGGCTCTGCGCAAGTGTACAAGGCCACACTGAAGTCGGTTGATGAAGGTGAGCTCAGATCCATGTAGAGGAGGCCGGGGCGAGTTGAACTAGACTGGTGGCTGCTGGAGAGATGACTGGATGTGCTGGAGAAAGAGGCGGCACATGGGTTGCCTGCAGAGAGAATAAGTCTTGTGTGGGAGCGAGTCGAACGACCACCGGAGCTGCTCCTTCAGGGGTTGGCCGAACTCAAGCCGGCAGTGTGAGTGTGTGACTGGTGAGGTTGCCGGCCAGAAAAAAACGACGGTGGGCAACGGCGGTGGATGGTGGCAGCGACGAGAAGATGGTGTTTACCTGCAAACCGGAATGGAAACACGGTTGGCTAGAAAAAAAATTTCATCAGAGAGAAATGGGTTCACTGAGCATGCACGGTTCTAGGATTGCCTCTCTTTAGGCTCTAGATACCATGTTGAAAGAGAGAAAAGAGAAACATATGAAGTAAATCGTGTGTCTGATTTACATAACGGAGGTTGAATTATATAGAGTTATTGTAATAAATACAAAAATTATAAAAGATTCTAATTACCATAATTACATGATTTAGTTAACCTATACAATAAATTTAGACACTATTTACATAATTTTCAACAAGGCATATGTGAGTCACCTAGCTTTTGTCTAATAGATTAGATTAGATTAGATGGTAGAGTTTTTGAATGGGTATTGATAGAGATGTTGATCTTATCTCTAAGATGGCATTGAGTGAACAGGACGACTGAGGGAGAAGCCAAGAGTGAGGATTATAAGAGGGTTGGAATTCTCCGTTAAAGAAATCAAGTTTGGCATTTTGAGAGCAGGTTGCTACTGTTACCATCATCACCTTATTTTAGTTTCTCTTTGCTTTATGCTTACTGGACACATAAATCTCATCAACGCTACGGGTGTGAATTCGTGTGAGCTTTGAATTCGCATGTGTGGGGTTTTTTAATTTGGAATAGGTGGTGTGGAAGCTACATAGCTCATGTGGTGTAGATACTTTTTAGGCAACTTAAAAGAGGGGCAAGAAGGATTAGGTGTAGACTTGGAGTTTGGTGAGAGCTGGAGGGTGTTAAGTGTGAGTGGTTAAGGAGTGATGCGTATCAAGGAAGCTAGGTAAGGGTTCATTTGAGGAGGATTCCTAGCCACTCCCGTCGACTCTATTATGCGTTGGGATAGCCTACTGTTTGGGGAGTCCATGTTGGGCTCTTATCTTCGGCTGATTTCAGAGCCGAAAACAAGATTGCGATAGGTATGGGTAGTTTTGTACCTTCTTCCATCGGTAATTGCTTTTGTTGAAGCTGATGAGACGCATTCTTTAAGTTTTCAGAGCACTCCTTCAAAATTTTCTCTTCAACCCAGTTTCTCTCTATGTTTCTCAGACTATGTTTTCTCTTTGCACTTGCTTATTTTCTTTTTGCAATTTTACTTTATTTTGCTTTTATGGATATTTTTTATATTTTATCTATCAAACCTCTTCTTCTCCCAGATACTGTTTCTCTCTTTGCTCTTTTTTTTTTTTCTTACACTACGTTTGGATGATAGGTAATGAGAGGAACGGAAAGGAAATGAAGGAAACGGAAATGACTTCCCTTGTTTGGGAGTTTTAAAATGCATGGGAACGAAACGGAACACATGGGGAATCATTTCCCCCTTCTTCCCCTCAAATGCCTAACTTTTGCTCCCCCAAAAATTGAGGTGGAATGGGAGGACCAAATAGGTAATTCCGTTCCGTTCGATTATGTTCCGTTAATGAAACTTGCAAACAAAGAGAATGAAAATTATGTTCCATTCCATTTCTTTCATTTCCGTTCCATTTTCACCTATTCCGTTCCGTTCCTTTAATGAAAAAACATCCAAACATAGTGTTACTCCTTATTCATTTTCCCTCTGGATTCTCGCGGCAGTAAAAAAAGAAAAATCATGGATGAAGACTTCGACATGCCCCCAGTGAACGATTCGAAGCGTCCATTGCACAATCTCTTTGTCATCCACTACATCTCAAGAGCAAGCATCCAAATTCAAGACCCGTCTATTTAATTTTGGTTATCTATTCATCTCAAGTCCCTCTATGGAATCAATTTCTACTCGAACTCAAATCAATTACTCAAACTCGAACTGAGTCCCCCGATGAAATCCCCCAACGCAGAGGGATGCAATGATCAACACCAAGATGAAGGAGCTGGAACAGAAACAAGAGATTCAGAAGAGCATCAAGACCGAGGTTGACCGATTGTTTTGATTGAAGGAACTCAAGCCTTGCTGTCTTGTGAATTGGTGAAACAAATTTTCTCAAAATAATAATATTTTGTTCGATTCATTTTTTATATTGATAGGTCAATATTGATCTTTTTTTTCTTGTGATTGGAACAGAGAGTTTCTCTTATGTGAACTGTGACAGAGAAGGAACAAGAAAAAAAAATGGTTAACCATCAAACTCAACTCTCTCTTTTTTCTTTGTTTTATTTTATATGAACAAATACAGGAAGTGAGAAAATAGACAAATACCAAATTTTGAAACACAAGATAATAATTCATCTGTCATATTCAAGTGCAAATAATTGACTTTGTCTTGGCTTGCCAAAGTTTTAAACTTTTATTTTTTGGTTAAAGCCAAAGTTTTTAACCTTGGCTTTCATGTTATGTATTGTTTTTAATTTTGTCATATTGTTATTGTTAGTTAGGAATGGTTGGAAGGTGGGCAGATTCATTCATCTAGGCATTGTGCCACACTGTTTCTCACAGATAAATTCAGTATTTATGCATAAGGTCAAGCTCAGTCTGTCTATCCATTTGGTTTGCAAACAGGTAGTTAAATATTTGGAGGTACTTCAACTGGTGTATTTGGTGTAGCTCAATCTTCTTCTCCCTTTATGATCCAGGTAAAAGGTTCATCTTTTTATGTTCTTTTCTACCTACCCATGTTGTTTACTTTGTGTTCCAGTAGAATGCTGAAAGGAAATTGGAATTGAAATTGAAATTGTAAGTGAAGTGTGATGAAGTAGTAAAAGTGGAATTGAAATTGCATGATTGTTACTCATTTTGATTCAAATTACATTGGTTACACGATGTTTGATTTGTTGCCCCGTAGAGAAAGAGAACTTGTGCTTGTGTGGCCACCCCAATAAATCATGGGAGGTTGCTCTACCAGCGAAGGAAGTTCCGCCGGAACTTCATGAACCGGCGCTGGGAATCAATTTTGCTAGAGATAGGATGAATCGGAGAGACTAACTTTCATTGGTTGCTGTGCACAGTGATTGTTGGTTGTCTCTGTGGCATTCTATTTTGGAGGTATTATGTTGTTGCTCTTGATGTTTTTCTAATCACAATTTAATTATGTGGAAACATCTGCTAGCTTCCGAAGGATTTTGTATTGTTGCATTATTATATCTCCTAATTCTGAAAAAAAAATGCCTTGTGGTGAGTGAGTGCCAAGTTTCTGAGTGCTCTGAAGCACTGCTATGGATTGGTTTCTCACTTCTTACTCTCTGCCATCCCATCTGAATCGTAGAATGTTGAATGGTGTCATGTCTTTCTGTAACAGTTCTGAACAAAATTTATGTGACCTGCATTTAATTACTTTTAATTCAGTTAAAAAATAAGCTTCTATTATAATTAATTATTAGGTTACAAACTTCCTACCTACTACTTAACTATTATATAATCTTTCAAGAGACTGTTTAAAATTATTTAGTTTTAATTTTCTTAAAATAAATTGCATTTGGAATTGAGATTGGGTTCTAAGTTGTGTTTTTTCATTGATCTGGAATTGAGATTGGGTTCTAAGTTGTTCTTTCTTTTTTCAATGAATTGAAAAGGCCAAATTTTATCTTTTTAAGGTTGATATGGAATGTGCATAGGCTTTATATGAATCACAACAACATATTCAGGAAAGATGGAATATTCTAACGTGAAAACTCTTTCCTTTTCACACAGTCCCCCAATGGATCATTAATGGTAAGCAATATCATAATCCAGTAGATTATGGTATGACACAAAATGACTTTTGCAATATGTGAAAATATGTGCTGCTAGCCTACTGCTCTATGCTTTTCATGCTGAATTTTGGCTTAAACAAGGCAGGCCCATAATATGGAGGGTCTATGAACGTAAGAAAAAGAAAGAGAAGAGGGGAGAGAATTAGGGAGCTCCTGATGTGGCAGTTAGTTAGAATATGCAATGGTTTAATATGGAGAGGTAGAATAGGAATGAGCATCTTTACGTATCTTTCGGTTAGGACCTTAGAGGTTGGGCAGAGAGAGAGAATCATCTCTTCGCTGAGGAGCTTGGCTTTGGGATTACAGGGGTTTCTCTTCTGTAATATTTCTTACTCTTTTCAATCAATAATACAATTTCTGTTTCTCTTAAATCTGGCAATTAGTTAGAATATGCAATGGTTTAATATGGAGAGGTAGAATAGGAATGAGCATCTTTACGTATCTTTCGGTTAGGACCTTAGAGGTTGAGCAGAGAGAGAGAATCATCTCTTCTCTGAGGAGCTTGGCTCTGGGATTACAGGGGTTTCTCTTCTATAATATTTCTTACTCTTTTCAATCAATAATACAGTTTCTGTTTCTCTTAAATCGGGTTCCTATCAATTGTTTTGGTTTGTAAAAGATCCTTAATAATCTATGTTTCTGATGTATCTAAGGCGAGGTTGTCATAGCTCCATAGGGTGTTCTGGTATGCAATACTTTCTATGGCATTTGATTGCTATAAGAGTGTTAGAGTAGGTGAGAATTAAATGAGTCATGTGTTTTAACTTAATAAGTTTTACCATCTTACCTTATGTTCTCCTGACCCAGTTACAATCCAAAGACAAACCCTTCTCCACCATCTTGTGCAATCTTCTGGGTCGTGGAATATTCAGTGCCAATGGCGATTCATGGAAGTTTCAATGGAAAATGGCAAGCCTGCAACTTGGTAGTATCATGATTCAATCCTACATGCTAAAGATAGTAATGCTCCACTGCAGACACCATAATGGTGATTATGTTTCTCATTTTCTACGGGTTCTTTGATTTTTGTTGTAATTTTTTTTTTTTTGAAAAACTCATTGCTATCTCTTTCTTGGGAGGATTTTTCTGAATAACAAATGATCAGGAGCATTTGGTCTGAGATTCAGCCACGAAAGGTAATGACTCAGTCCTACCCTAGCTTCGCTTCTCAAACATTATGTAGCTCTGTGTTAGGTTTTCTCTGAATAATTACTTTCTGTCTCATTTCAGAGATGAAGCTTGAGCGTGGGGTGAATTAGAAACAATGAGAATGGATGTATTGTTACAACTATTCACTTATATGAGCTGCAAGTCTCTTTAGGTATGATTGACATGCTTGGAGAGATGTGTTCCTTACCTTTTTTATACTTTTAACATGAGGAATTGTAAGTGAAGGTTATTTTATATATATTAAGTGAATTTATTGGCATATTTGGTGTGTTGTGACTTTCCTTGAAACTTGAATTTGCTTAAAGATTTCTGTTTTTTACCCCTTCTTGGCCTGCTGTTAGTTTTTATCTGGGGCTTTAGTTTTTTTTTGGGGATTTTCTATTCATTATTTAGTCCTACAAGTCGAGGAAAATTGAAATTTGAGAGTTGAGTTATGTGACTCTGCGTATTCTCCCTTTTCTATGGAATATGTGAAACTAAATGGGCATGTCAATAATGGGGCTTCTTTCATTTCAATTTTTGGGTCTTTTGACACCGTTTATTTTCTCATAAATCAAAATAAGGAAGAACAGAGGAAAAGAAGAATGTAATAGTACACATATGCGGCCAAAAATACCAGTTGTAATAGTATCCATAGGCGGCCAAAAATACCAACTGTTATTATTGGGGCCTTTGTTGGTTTTCTTTTTGCTTTCTCCCTTTCGGTACTGGATAAGAAGAATAATTTTAAGGTCTCTAACTACCATTTTAATGATGGTGGATCAATTAAGGTTCTATAAAGTGAAAGCATTTACATGCAAGTTGCAACCTACTGTACTGCATAATTGCATTAATTAGATGAAATATCTATCATATAGTTATGCAAAAAAATCCTATAAAGGAGGCCAAGCACTGTAGTTGGATCCATCCTGCATTTATGGTTAAAATTTAAAACACTTAATATATGGTGGAGAATGGCAACTTGCACTGAGCTGCTTTCTTTTTCATGTCAGTATTCTATGAGTATCAAAAAGAATATGCTATTTGGTTTAAGGTATGTCACTTTTATTTGTATGAAAATTTTGCAAAAATAAGGTTCCCACTTAAATTTATTTATTGCCGTTATTTTTTTAGCTCTCTTTCATTCGTATTTTTTTCATTTATTGCTTCTTGCTTTGGTATTTATATATTTCACAGGATTTCAGAAAAATTATAGTCTGACTTTTGTGAGACTTGTGTTATTATGTTTAGAATTTTAGAGGTAGTTTGTTTTTAAACTGTTAGATTGGAATTCATTAGTTATATTGTTATATGTGCGTGGTGAAGTGAATGTATGAAATGTGAGTTGATGAGAGAAAAAAGAAAAGGAAACACAAAAGTAATGTTGGTAGTGAGGAGGTATGATTGAAATATAGAAATGCAGGAAAGAGGAAGAAAAAGAATAAATAAGGGGTGAAAAGAAAGCAAGGATACAAAGAATAACGGGGGCTAGGGAAGGAATTTTTAACACACCTATGATAGGCCGGGGGAAGCATGCAATGTTATAGCATTGCATGATGCTAAGCTCTACTTTTGGAAATCTTTGCACAGATCCCAATTTTATTAGGTCATCATCATGGTTTAGTTCTTATCTCTCTTCCTCTTTACTAGATGTGTCTTCACCTATTTTGGATGAGGTACACTTGATTATTGGTAATGTGATGAGCTGGGATCCACATTTGGCTGTAATGACAGTTTCTGAAGTAGGTCAAATAGCAATTAGTTTTACGGTTTTACCTTTTAAACTAACATCGATGTCCATTTTTTTGGGTATCAGTGCTAAGCTTGAGTGTACATTATTTGTGGGTTATGTTGATGAGCTTAATCAATTTATTGCTTCTGGGGATTAAAATCAACCTATGGTTGTGGTGCAGTTTGCCAAAGTCCAGAATCTTAAAGGTTTATATTTTCTTCTATTGTTTTGATGGGTGTATAAATGGAGTTTATAATTGGTATTTGATTCATGTTGATTTGTTTTTTTATTAAATGTTACTTAATAGGTAAAACAGTAATTCAAAATATGCATGCAACAAGACTTCTGTTTAATGCTGATATTGTCGAGATGACTGAGTTCAGAAACAAGTGAGTTATATGATTGGATATATTGTTGAATGAGAGGTTAATGTAATAGTTTTAGATATAACATTTATTTATATTATTTGAACAGGTTGACTGAACTGAATGTGGAGTCTTGTCAGCCGATTTTTGTACTGCTTCATGTCCCTTCATATTCATTGTAGAATGATTTTTTGAATCTTAATCCTATGAAGTCTCTTGAGCAACTAATTGAGTGCAAAGACGTCAATATAATCCTTACTGTAGATCTTTTTATTCATTCTTTATGTTAAAGACTGAAGTATATGTTTCTCTAAGTTGTTGAGATGTATTATTGGTGCTTATAGTATTTGCAAGCAGGATTCTGCATAATGATGGCTATTGTCAAGAAATGTACACGGCCTGTAAATGCAATAAGAGAAACATCTCACAAAGGAAACATTCCTTTGTATGATGAGGAAATGATAGTAGTACTATGTTTTGTTCTTAATCTTAGTTTCAGTTTATTTTATATTTTGACTACTAATGAGCTAGCAGTATTGAATTATTTTGAACTCGGAATATCAAATTCATATTTGAAAATGTAGTATTATATAGAATTCAGTTGTTTATTTTAACTCAAATTGAATTATCAATTGAATTTAAATGATTGTACGGGTAATTACACTAGATACTTTTTGTGGTAAATTTGTTTGTTAAGATCCTGCAATATGTTATGCTCCCCGTTTACCAACCTACTATATAATAGACAAAGTTTATAGCTAAAGCTGCACCTCGAATTGCATTATGATGCATTAATTGTCTTTATACGCTTTCAAATTAAATTTAAAGACTCATTCTGTTATAATATAAAACATTCTGTCGATTGGTTTCGTGACATGTTATTCTTTAGGTTCTCAAATATATACATAATGGATTATGCATTATAATTTAACAATAGTAAAAGAATTGGTTACCTGTGCATTGCTCCGGGTATCACAGTAGTATCTTACATAATCCAAAGCTGCAGTAATTTAAACTGGGCGGGACAAGAACTGGTGTTCATCATTCATGAAATTAAAATAAATTGTAGTTAGATAAAATGGGAAGATGAGAATGTCCATGTAAAGGGTTTCAGATTACAGGCATTGGAGCATGTATCTTATGAAATAGGCACTAAGTGTAGCTGATATACAACTAGTTTCTGGTTGAGCATTTTATGGTACAGTTACCACCAATCTGTATCTAACGCATCGGGCTTGAGCACGTGGTGAGAAAAGTTTTTGTATATTGATTCTGAGCTACCTCTAGATAATTTTGATCCAGCACTACAAGAAGTTTTTGTGATGGCTGACCCCAAGGTTTAGCGACACTGTTAATACTAAAATGTAAAACCTTAGCTGTATTACCATTTTATGTTTTAGTAATCGGTGGTGTTTCCTGTGTGTGATTTATTGGCATCTAGGTTTCACTGAACTATCTATTCTACTTGTCAGCCAGTTTTTTACAAGCAGTTTACTGCTTAAGCTGAGCCTAACTGCCTAGTGTTTCTCCGTTCGTGAATTACCTGTTTCAAATTTTCATGGCTTCTTGGCAACTGATTGCTAACATATTTTTCCAACGATTGCTAGAGTTGACATCAATTATACTGATTAATCGTTTATTGTACATTTGAAAACGATTGTCCGATGTGGTAGGCACTTTTTAACACCCATCATTTACGTTTGATTCCTCTTTCATTAGAGATTTGAAAATTTCTTCAATTGAATCATAAACCCCAATCCACCCGTACCTCTTCACCATCTGGCTGTCATATTTTCTTATCACTAGTATTTTAAAGTAATTATATTACATTATTCTTAATCTTAAACATGTTTTAAACCAGTAATAACTGAAACTATTGTTTATTATTATTCTGCTTATACTTTTCCTGCCCATGTAGTACATGCACAAAAATCCAAGAGCTCTAGGTTAACTGGAACCAAGTTTCCAAAATCAAATTTCAGTTAGGCTGCTTTACTTCAGCATCTCTCTCCCCACACTAGGTCTTGGACCTCTTTTGTAACCATAAGAGATAAAGTGTAAGAAATAATTAACATATACTGCAAGCTGGGCATGTTCTAATTAATGCGTGCCCTAGGATCGGGGCATGCATCATAGTAAAGTGAGGAAACCCATGACACATTCACCTTAAGGCTCGAAGCATATCAGAATAATGGCTTTGGGCAAAAAGAACAAAATAAAGATTCTTACAACACTTAACAATTGAAGGTCCAATTCATAAAAACAAAAGAAATCCGTATTATCATTCTCTTACAATCAAAATCTATTTAATAAAACGGAATTTCTTAAAGTTTGTCAAGTCAGACATTAAAGGGGCCTAGAAATTCCAAGTTCATTCACTACAAGGCGGGGTACAGAAATCCCCGTTTATAAGATAATAACACGAGGATAGATCCACAAGGGCAAGATGGAATCGTAGAGGATCACCGTTTAGACTTATGTTAGCAACACTGTCCGTAACCCTATTGCATTCGCAGAAAACATGGTTCTCTCTTGGCTACATTTGCCACCCCATCCCTTCCTTTTTCTTCGTTTTAAATTCCTTTATTTTTTGGGGGCAGGGAACGAATCTTTGGATACCGGTATGAAAAATCTCAACACTATCATGCATGGCCTAAATTTTCAGGTTAAAAACGAGTTCCCATTCTCTGTTGTTATAGCTCTGGTTTGGTTGAGATTGAATCTCTTTTGGGTCGATGTTTCTTCCACTTCTTTTTGCGCAAGTCCATGAGCCATGATGGAACTTCACAACCTGACGCTGCCATCAGATTGGCTATATTCCGCAGGAACGGAATGTCTTCCTCTGTGTAAAAAGTAATCGCTTCACCAGTCCTCCCTGCTCTGCCAGAACGACCTATAGAGAAATCAACATTTTCTATTTAGCAAATAAATCAATTTAACAAAAAGTTTAAAGGATTCAAGGATATAGCGAACACTAGGCTCCATGAGAGAATAATACAAACTATAATCCCTCCAAATATTTCTTCAAGACTAAAACAATATTGATATAACTGCTCGTACCAATCCTGTGGACATATGCAGCAGCAGAATCTGGGAAATCATAATTGATCACACAATTCACCCCTTTGAAATCCATGCCCCGAGCAACTACATCAGTAGCAATCAAAACCCATGTTTTTCCGGCTCTGAAGTTATCAACAGCATTTTCTCGCTGTAAGCAACTCAAGAAATTAGAATAATGAAAATAACAATAACTGCTAAATTACCAAGTATGCTACAGCATTGGAGTACATATTGCTGAAGATGATAACCAGAAATTAAAACGGTTTGACAGGAACTATGATATGATGAGTAAAAGAGCCCAGCATAAAAATATAACAGTCCAAAGGAATATCATAATTTGACCATCTTCACCCTAAAAAGTAAGAACCAGACCTCAATCACATACATTTCTTTATCGGTTTTCTTTTTAATTTTGGTGCTTTTGGGAGGGTGAGTTGTTTCAGATTTTCTTCATATTTTCCAACATGAAACTTATGTTCAAAGGGGCTGAGAACTACCTCTTCTTGAGACAAATCAGAATGGATGACATCAGCTCTAATGTTGTCAAATGCAAGTTCACCATAGAGCTCCTTCGCTCGCTCCTTGCTTTGGACAAAGACCAATACTGGAGGATTTAGACTCTACAAGATATTGCAGGAAAAAAAATAAATGGGTCAGCAAAGGCAAGCAGCTGAAAAATACCACTAGCAATGAGCTAATAGGAGGTGCTACAATATTACACGCCTTCCACAAGTTCCAAAGGTAAGTGTTACAGTAATAAGCATTCCAAGTCATTTCATATTATGTTCACGATACATTATATTTATCTAACACCAAATCCAGATTTAAAAGAATTTTTAATTATATATATGCAGCACACAATCAGGAACATAAACATCAGACTAGAAACAAGATAAATTAATAATAGGAAATGCATATTAATGATAAATCGCAGTAATGTTTCTAATTTCTGTTCAAAAAAACCTACATTGACTAATGTGTAGTTGTGAGACACACAACCTCTTGATGCTTAGGAAAACCGGACTGACTAATGCTATTTATCTTAAACATACATATTAGGCATTAGCAACGTACCTCTGCAAAGCTTTGACGAATTGCTAGAAGTTTTCCTTCTTCACTTCCAGTAAAAACCAATTTTTGCTTTATTGTTTCAGAAGCCATATTCCTTATTCACGTAAAAGCACTAGATGTCAACTATAAAAATAATGTGAAGGAAAACTGTATTAAGGTAATGCTCAGGAACCCCATGTTCTGTAAATGTTTGCAATGAACTTACTTCCTGCCAACAATTACCCGAACAGCATCATGCATGAGTTCTCGAGCTCGATCTTCAACAAAATCAGGTAAAGTAGCACTGAACAGTGAGCGTATTATTGAGGGATTCAAGCATGCTTTGATAACAGAATCAATCTGCTTAAACAATCCAGGCTCAAACAGCTTATCGGATTCATCCAGGACAAGATACTCAACTCTGCAGCACCCAAAATAGTTGGAGGAAAAAAATATCAACGCACTGAGCTATTTAATAAATGACATTGCATATCAACTACTAACTTTGTAGATACAATGTAAAATACAGCTAAAAGCATCCTGCAAAATTTTGTAATGCTAAGCATTATAAGTAGTTGACCTATAAAGTAAGCTACACCAACTGCAATTGGACCAAAGCATTTTCTTTGTCATACATAATCAAATTTATTATTACATTATATAACACATAATTGAGGAGCAAAACAAACACCAAATAACATTGTATGATATTCAATGGATATTGAGTTCTCCCAACTTGTATGAAAGTATTCTCTTTCAGAAATACTTTCATGCCACTGAACTAACACTTATACAGACTAACTATAACTATTATAAGTGAACTTAACACAAACCAACTGGCAAGATCTTAAAATTCAGTTCTGCGTCTATGGTTTGCCATCTCTACTGGTTATTCGCGTCTACTTCATTTAGTCCAAAGGGAAAATTCAGATAAAAAGAGAGGTAATAGTCCAATTAGTTACCAGTTGTGCCCGCTAGTCTGGGGTTTAAAAACCAGTAAGGGATACCATGACTGTATAGTTTAATATAAACTTCATAAATAAAAAGTAGGTCTATAACTTATGATCTTCAGAAATGACCTTCGATATAACCATAACTGTTTCCAATTTAAATTTCATCACCAAAAAAATGAAATTTATTTGACATTACCACATATTTAGCTTAGAAGACTACATCATATCAAGTGTAGACTCACAAAAAAAGCTGCAAAAGGAATGAATACGAACAGAAAAAATGTTACTCAGGGTTATCATATACACCAACCCAGGAAACCATTTCAAATCCAGTATGCAATAGATTGACAATGAACAAACCGAAGTGTAGTTCTATCAAACTATTTATGATCAGAAAACTACAGTATAAGTGACAGACTGACAGAGAGAGCAGCTATAAATGTTCTACCACCACTTCCATAGGAATGTGCCTTTTAAATTCATTATTAAAACCACCTCTACAACATTTAAGCTATTCTCTATGGACCAAAAATGCTTGCAAAGATTAGTATTTCAAGGACTGTAAGTCTAAGTCAATAAAACTAAAATATCCATCATCACACACCTGCTAAGATCAACCTTTTTCCTCCGGATAGCAAAGCGTAATCGAAGTGGTGTGGATATAAGTATATCACAAGGAAATTTCAAAAAATCAGCATTTCTTGCAATCTGTTTAGTCATTAACTTGATACGAAATTTTTTTCCCTTAGCCAGCCTTTTGCACTCTCGATATGTTTGAGCAGATAATTCACGGGTAGGACAAAGGATAACAGCTCGAATGCCATCTTTTGCTGGATCCTGTAAAATGTAGTTGATTACAGGAACCTAGGACACAGGAAGTTGGGAACTAACTACAAATACAGTTGAAGAAAATAAGCAATACCTTAAGCTTCATAAGCATGGGACACACAAATGCAAAGGTCTTTCCAGAGCCAGTTGGGGCACAAGCAAAGCATTCACGGCCCTATCCCAAATAATTGAAGGAATATAGCAGTAAAAACAAGATTATGTTAATATCTATCAAACTACAGTAATAAAATCCGGAGATCAAAAGAGTGAAACCAAAATAATTATAGCATTGATAGAAAATCCATACATGTAAAAGTACTGGAATAGCCTGCCTTTGGATTGGTGTTGGTTCTCTGAATCCGAGTTCTGCCAGATTCCGCAACAAATATGACTTACATTTGTATCTGTAAACAATTTATTAAGATTCTGAATAATAATGATCTTGTAAATATAACAAGCAGAATAAATAACAAATCGAATACAAGGTGGTTCCCAGAAAAGGAATATTCTCATAAAAGATACACAAAGTTGAGAATACCTTGATCTCAACTCATCAAAACTTTGAAGCGGGGACGGCACATTATAGCCAGACACATGAATGTTGTGTTTCTTCCTGAAGAGAGCATCCCGCTGAAAACAGGACACGAAAAACGGATCAGAATGGAAGAGGATGATGGGAAATTATTCCACAAACTCAAGAACAATGAGAACTATGTAGCTTGCAGAAAACAGAAAGGAACCTCCAGCTGCCTATTCTGTTCCTTCTTCAGCTTAATGGACTCATCATCTTCAGCTCCGACTTCATCATTTGACTGTGCCGCAGATGCCGAATTTCTAAACACACTGAATCCTTCAACCGTTTCTTTTATTTATTTATTTATTTTTATTTTATTCCGAACAGAAACGAAACGAAGCAAAAGTAAGATAAAGAGTTGAATAGAAAGGATGGCATAGTAAAGCAGTAGCGGCAATTAAGAAGAATGAGAATACCGGAAGAGGTTCCCTTGCGCTTCCTCTTCTTCGCAGAGGGTGGTTCTGTTGTTTTCTCGGTTTCAAGTTCAACCGAGCTCGAAATCTTCACCGAATTATTATCACTATCTTTTTTCTTTTAAAATAAATAAATAAAAAAACAAGTGTTTGGCATCAACTATTATATGAAATAGGTAAATAAGCATTTGAAGGTTGAAATGATGAAGGATTATGGGAAGAGAAAGAGATATTGGTATTTGGTACCTGGAACCTGGCAATATCGGTGCCGAATTTCTTTCTATCGAAACGAATGCCGGCGAACAAAAACGACGAGTCGTTGGCCATAGGATTAGAAGACAACGAAGCTGCTCCGATTCCAATTAGGGATTTCGGTAATGACTAACGAGTATGAGCTTGCAGTTGCACTCTCCTAGTTCTCTCTTTTGCTGCGGCCGGGGACTCGTTACTTCTTTTGAAGGGACTGCAACTAGGCAAGTATCAAGTATGGTTCTATTTTTTTTTTGTTGACAAAATAAAAAATAAACAAGACATGTTGGACTTGATCCACAGTTAGCCCAATTCCCATGGGCCTAACAGTTTACACCCCCCGGGAAGCTCGGCCACACCAAATTGAGCCATAAAAGCCCATAATCAAATTCCCATCGGCACTACCAACAGTCGCACGACCGGGATTCCTAAACGAGCTTCCGTCAACATTTAACTTCATATAAACCTTATGAGGAGGAGTACGGTTCGTATCAGATCTAGCAGAGAAACAACACACAATCACACACTCCTCAATCCCCATCCATGCTCGTGCCATTTTCATACAATCACCTGATCAGGCAAAACAACATGTTCCATGTCTTCCAAGTTTATACGCCTCATAACTAGGCGGTTTGTACCCGTGATAATAAAAAAAAAGTTAAATTAAAAAAAATAAAATAAATAATTAGTTTATATAATTTCCATTAATTTTAATTTTTTATTATATATATTTTTCTTTTAATATTAATTTTTATTTTTATGTGTTTATTTATTTAAATGTATTATCACCTCATTATTAAAGGTATATTAAGTTGATTTTGTGTCAAATTATATCAATAAAATAATTTTAAATTGATAGATATTGCATTAACAAATAAAAAGACAGTTGAATTTATATATTTAATTTACACAATTTAAGTTTATTAAATAAAATAATATATTAGTTAAATAAATCAATTAACGTATGATTTTTTAAGTTCTTTAATCTTATTTTTTTACAAATTCAATCTACTTTCAATATGATACATAACTATTGTTTGTCCAAAAGCTGTCATGTGTCTTCCAATTTAAAAAGTAAATATTTTGATTTTTTGATATGTGATAAGTAAATAATTAAATTTTCGTCATATGTAATTTGATATAATATTTTTTGATAGGTGACATTTATAATATCTAATTTTTTGTCGCATATTATTTGATGTAATAATTTTTTATTACATATAATATGATGTGACAACTACTACATGTATAAAATTAAAATAATAAAATAAAAAAAAATATCCAAGCAACAGATAACAAAATAGCACCCCTTGGATGCCGATGGTAAAACAAGGAGACGTTGGCGCGTTGGCAGTGGATGGTACAGATGTTAGGTACATCTCAGGCGAGACCTTCTTGCGCCTCATTTTGGGTTCCTTCTTGCTAATCTGAACATTATGGGTTTATTCTTGTGATATCGACGAGATTCCTAGATGGATTTTTTCTTGCTTAAGCCTCATTCTAGGCTTCTTCTTGCTAATAGCAGAGGGCCTTCCTCTGTGCTTACTAAAGTCGTTATCAACTTGTCATGGTTCCAACGTATAAAGAGCTAGTGGTTATCAGATTCTTCAAAATCTACTCCTGTTGAAGATTTTTGAGTGATTGATAAAAGCCCTTCTTCTATAAAATATCTGCATTGTATCTGGTATAAATATATCTTGACTGCATCTATGCCTCATGCATATGAAGATATATGTAAAACGCTTCCATTCATGCCTCACGCACATCGACTCATTTATGTAAATCACGTTATCTGCATTCATACTATTGATAACGTTGATAATGTAAGAAAGAGAGATATTTTCTTTTTCAAATGGAGTTGGAATAATAATGGTGTAACTTTATAATAAAACATTGACCTGTAATCTAAATTATCAATAATTTAATGTAGAAATTATTAAATTGTATTCTTGTAAATTAAATAAATTAATAAAGCAAAAACTTTTAGTCAATCAATGAATTTATTAGATAGTGAAATAAATGGATTATATTACATAATTCCATAAATAAATATTTCTAATCCAATTGTTGACCAATAATGAAGGAAAGGTTTAATTTAGTATGAATTTAAATTAATTGTTAGTTTAACAAAAAAAGATTCACCCTTGATTAAATAGTATGAATTTGATTTCAAATGAGATAAAATTCAAACAAATTATACATGATAAACAATGTATTAAAAAAATAATAGGGAATATTATGCAAAACTAGAAAAGATTTTAGTCATTTTAAGATATGTACTAATAGTGATTATATTTTAAAAAATAAAATAAAAACATTTATACTATTGATAACGTTGAGAATGTAAGAAAGAGAGATATTTTCGTTTCAAATGGAGTAGAAATAATAATAGTGCAAATTTATATTAAAGTATTGACCTGTAATCAAAATTACCAACAATTTAATGTAGAAATTATTAAATTATACTCTTATAAATTAAATATATTAATAAAGCAAAAACTTTTGGTCAATCAATGAATTTATTAGATAGTGAAATAAATGGGTTATATTACATAATTCCATAAATAAATATTTCTAATCTAATTATTGACCTATAATGAAGGAAAGGTTTAATTTAGTATGAATTTGAATTAATTGTTAGTTTTAATTAAAAAAAAAAGATTCACCCGTAATTAAATAGTATGAATTTGATTCACCCCTAATTAAATAGTATGAATTTGATTTTTCCAATGAGATAAAATTTAAATAAAATCATTCATGATCAGCAATGTATTAAAACAATGATAGGGAATATTATGCAAAAATAATAAATATTTTAGTCATTTAATATATAATGAATAGGGATAGTGAAAAATAAATAAAATCACTTCAAATTAAAAAGAACAAATAAGAAAAAAATAATTTATGTCCAAAATGTATAATTACGTTTAAATGACAACCTTTTAAATATAGTGAATAGTAACATTAAAAAAAAAATAAAATAAAGGCATTCCTAATAAAATAAGAATATCGATGTAAAAAAAGAAAAAATAAATACTATTTGATTATTTCTAATTTATGTTATACATAAGTTAAATAATTTATTGCATTAAATACATTTATTGGTCGAATTTCTTCTTGCCAATAATCAAAAGTTGTAATATATTGGATACATGTGAAATCCTACGATCATATATCATATAATATAATATAATGTATAAAAAAATACATGTTTTTATATTTTGATCCCAATAACTCTCATATAATAATTTAAAAGAAAAATATACATGTGTCACTAAATTTAAATTAAATTTTTCGCTAATATATACAAATATAAAAATTTATAATCACATATTAATTACTTTGACATATATACTTTTTCATATTAATTCATATTAATATTTTAAAAAATTCAAAAAATATTCACTTATCTTTAGTTGATCAAGTTATTCATTATTTTCATTAGTGATTGATCTTAAAATCTTAAAATTTTAGTAGGTGTCGACACTTTACAATAATACATGATAAAATCAATTTAAAAGTTTAAATTTATAATAAAGTTTATTTATTAAGATCATTTAAATACAATTAAAAACTTGTATCATATAACATTGAGATTTTATTGATGTTTTAAGTAAAATTATTTACAAGAGTTGAGATAATTTTTTAAATAAATAATGAAATAACTTAACTTCAATGAGAGTATTAATGAAGCATATATAATGGGCAAATTATAGTTTTGCATCATATTGAAATAGATTGAATTTGTAAAAGATAATAAAATTAAAGAATATAAGAAGTCATATGTTAATTGATTGATTTAACTAATATGCTATTTTATTTAATCTACTTAAATTGTGTAAAACTAAATATATAGGTTATAAAATGCTAAGATATTTGAATGCTTTGAGTTTCATTTGATTATATTATTATTGACTATTTCAATTTCTAGTAGTTTTTTTGGTCATTATAATATATACCCATCTAAGATTATTTTGTTAGTATAATTTGACATTAAGAGCCAACTTGGTATACTCTTAATAATAAGTTGATAAAACATTTAAATGAATAAATACATAAAAATTAATATTAAAAAAATATAGAATCAAAATTTGAAATTATCTAAAACTATATCAACTAATTATTTTTTGGGAGGATATATAAAAAAATATTTATTAAGAGGAGTTACATAATCTGATTATCATAACACGAAAATAACTTATTAATGAAAACAAAAAATTGTTTTGAATGGATCCGCTATAGACTCTACTTATTATAACTTAATTAACTTTATCAAAATTATCCGAGATGTTATATCTCTAAGTTAAGTACATTTTTTATTTTAATATTTTTTAATTTATCACGTGCATTACACGTGTACAAAACACTAGTTATCTTAATTATTACAAACAATTTCACTCAAAATATCAATAAAAATCTTGATGTTATATGATACGAGTTTTGTTCAGTTGCATTAAGTGATCTTACTAAATAAACTTTATTATAAATCCATACTTTTTAATCTAATTTATCATTTTTTATAAATTTTTATTTCAAATATGTAAATATTAATATATTTTCATATAAAGTATTCAATCTCATGAAATATAAATATAAGATATTTAAATGTTATATATTATATATAGGAACAAAAGAATTTTAAAAAAATACTGTCATCAACGTGAATTTATCTTAAAATACAACAATCACAACACTATTATCATCAAGTGTATAGAAATACTTATAATAGTATAAAAATAATATAAAATTATACCTATCAAATAGAATATAAAATTTTTAAATATATAATATTTTGATATGTTACATTTTTTAAATTTAAATATTAATATTAATTTTTTTAGTACTTTAAATATTTATTTTTGTAATATTTTAAAAAAATTAATATTAAAATATAAATATTGAGAAAAAGGAGGTAAGGCAATGAAAATAGATTATAGATTTTAGATAAATATTACGTTTTACCATATTTTGAAACGAATCACAATTAAACTTTATAATTAATACATAAATAATATTTTTTTTCATATCACATTAATATTTTGAAAAAAAAGTTATATGATCATTTCACAAAAATCACATGCAGATAACACTTTAATTTTAATAATTGATACAATACTGACTATTAAATAAGTATTATTTCAACAAATTCTGGCACAAAGTTATTGCTGTCTAGGATTATTGTCAAACAATCAAAATAATCCTATTTGACAATTGACACTAATCTTACATGATCTGTGACAAAAATAATCTTAGAAAACCGAGAGTGTGGAATAGGGAAATTGGGAAAACGAAAGTCAAAATGGACAGAAGCGGGAAGCACGTACCGAAAAAGATCAAACATCTAAATGTGACACTTTGAGACAGTTGTACCCTCTAATTAGGAAGTGCATGTTTAGTTTATAACACGGTCTTATTATGCATCTTATCAAGTTTAGATATATTATATACTTAAATTTTTATCTGCAATAATAAAAAAAATTTTATAGGTTGTTTGCATCTTTTTTTTTTTTAAATTTTGTTTTTTTTAGGTTATCGTTATCGACACCGCCACATGCAGCCATCGCGACCAAATTTTCCTTGATCGCCAACCAACTTCCAGCCTTCCCAACCAACTTTCGACCAACCTCTCGGCTACCGCCGATGGTCCACCACCTAACCACCTAGATGATTACTATTTATTATTTTTTAATTTATATAATTATATAAATAATATCGATTCTGATTATATCAATCTTTATATTTTTTATGAATAACTATGTATATTAAAATTTTTTTCCTATAACTATAACTGTTAAATTTTTTTATAAATTTTAATAGATTAAATTTATACAGTTATACAACTTAAAAAAATTAGAGGTGATTGATTTTTCTAAAATTATAACTGTGTTTGTTAAAAAATCTTATAAATTTTAACTGATAATATTTTTACAGTTATCTAACTTAAAAAAAAGCTGGAGGTGACCTAGGTGGTGGTGACAAACAACTTACTGATGGCTGTCAATGATGATAAGCATGGTGGTGATAATATGTAAAAAAAATTATAAAACTAAAAAAAACTGAAAAAAATAAAAAAAAAGAAACTTGTTAAGCAGGTTTTTTATAATTGATCTAAACCATTAATTTATTTTATGAATAAATCAATGATTTAGATTTCAAAAGTACACCATACACCCTTCTTTGAAGGATGTATATCAAACTTGGCCTAGTTTATAATTGTAAACTTAAATTTGAGTTAATTTAATTTTATAAATTTAAGTTTTATTCAAAGTAAATTTGTAGTAAGTAATTTATATTTAAAGAATTTTATCTTAAAAATGAATTTGATAAAATAAATATTTTTTAAATAAAAATAATTGAAAAATTAAAAAATTCAGAAAAAATAATCGAGAATTAAATTTTTTTCTTTCAATTCTTTTAACGGATGAAAATCTTATCACACAAGAAAAATTTTCTTGCTTTATTCAAAACGAGTATTAGAGAAAAGAATTTCATTAAAACAAATAAAACTCAAAAATCTCGAACAAAAATACGTCACTATTAGAGAAATAAAGTTACGTTTGCAGCTGCAAACAGATTTCCAAACACAGACTAACTTGTAAGCTCCTTACTGCTGCCAGGTACTTCCTTCCAGTCCAATCCCACCCACCAACCACAACCCCTGTTTGAATGCAGAGAGAGGTGGGGTTGATTTGGTTTGTTCATTTGTTGAGTATGTACATGTGAGTGGGAGTGTGAGGTGTGAGGTCTATCCAAAAAAAAAAATTGTGAGTGTGTGCCTAAGGGTGTGTTTGGGAGTCAGGATTAGAAGGGAAAGGGAAGGGAGGGAAGGGTTTAAAGGGGAGAAACCCTTGTTTGGGAGTTTAGGGAAGGGAAGGGAGGGATTTCAGATGCCCTCCAAACACCTTTGTTTCAGTTCCCCCAATTTGAGGGGATTTTGATACGAAATTACCCATTTAACCCTCCCCACCTCATCGTCTCTGTCAATATGCAAAACACAGATTTGCGCAGCTGTGCCATTTTCAGTGCTGGTGATTGCTGGAAGAAGAGGCAACCCCTCTCCAATGGAGAATAGGCAACCCCTCTCCAACCGAGCCTCGTCGCTCTACCCGGATTCGGCCAGTCACAACCGTCCATCACGCGAGCTACCCGGATCCGCGCCACCGTGCCTCAGATCTGCGCAGCCGTGCCACCCAGTCGACGAAACCCACCGGACACCATCATCCTCTGCTACCCGCACTCCATTCCACGACGCTGCCACCGACATTTTCATCTACAGCCGTCACTTCAACCCCACCGTCTTGAACCTCGGCCGTCAGATGGCCGCCCTTGAAGGTACCGAGGCCGCCTACTGCACCGCCATCTCCTCCGTTCTGCTGCAGCTGTGTAGCAGCGGCGGACACGTGGTGGCTTCCAGTGCCCTGTACGGTGGGTGTGGTCGGAAGAAGGGGAAGATGAAAGAGGGGAAGCGTTTAACCGTCAAGGATGTCGTCTCCGGGGTTCACGGGCGGTGGAGCCTCGGATTTCTTCGCCGGAGCAGCAGCTTCTCCCACAACAACGCCAAACACCCAGCAGCTCTTCATTTATTTTGTTTTGTTTTTCACTTTAACATTTTTTATAAAATATTAATTATATTAATTTATTTAATAAATGGTAAAATGATAAAAATATATTTTAAACTCTCCATTTCCTTTCCTTCGTATATTCTACACTCCCAAACAAGGAGGAAGATAAACCTCTCTTTTTTCTTCCATTCCTTTTTCTTTAAACTCTTCCCATTCCTTTCCTTTCAAACTTCCAAACACACCCTAAGAGGCTCTTGGTTGAATTTGGCACACTCGTTAGTCTTCCAATCAATCCTGATCTTAATGTGGCAGCTTCCGGATCCACCGTTTTGGCCGCAAAGCACTTCCTCGGCCCCTCCAAAACCCAATCTTTGCTACCGCTTCCAGAACAAACCCCGCAATACAATCCTATTCCTATTGAGGATGCAAATCTCCAGGACCCAACTTCTCAGCCTCTCCTACTCCCAAATAGTTTCCACGAATCTGTGATCGAAAGCAACTCTGTCTCTGAGACACAGGACGGGGTCTTCACGTTTTCTAGTTCGGAATCTCTGAGACAAAATGGGTCCCCATCTCGGCCTAATAATTCCAGGAAGATCGCCCGCCGAGGGTCCAAGAACGGAGTCACAATTGCAAAGGTTGAGCTGAGATCAGTTGTACAGCATAGGAAGGATGGAAGGAAGTTACCTTTTTGCTTCAAGAGGAGAAAAACTACCAAGAAAGAATATAGCTGGAAATACCGGATTTCATTCTTCCAAAGGTCACGTTACTTCTGTTAGTTGTATAGAAATGCTTCTTCTTTTCTTTTCCCAAATGTCACTTGCCAATAAACCTTTCTTGCTTTTTTTCCCCCCTGTTTTGTTACTTTTGTACTTTGCATTTGAATTCTTTTCCCAATTGAAACTAGCTATAAAGGCGAGTGTTTGATAAATAGAAGCCTTAACTTCTCTGGTTAATGCTTTAGAACCCCTGTATTTGATTCTTGAAACGGGGAGATATTCTATGAGCTTTGAATTTGACAGTTGATTGGTTTAAATTTTTCAAATCGTTATCTCGCTTGGTAGCAAATGTATCATATATCATATATCATATATGTTGGCACGTGATACAAGGACAACAACAGCAAGGCCTTTTCTCACTGGGTAGGGTCGGCTGATGGTACATGAAAAAGGATGAAAATGATGGAATTATGTCTAACAATGTTGTGCTAGAAATTAAGAGAGATCAGATTGTTTTGGCTTATGTAAGTGTTATAACTTGTAATCTTCTGAAAGTCTTATGGGTACCAAATGACAATGTTTAAGAAACTATACCTCACATTGTTGTTATCATAGCATAGACATTCACATACTTGCATAATGATCTTACAAGTAGCTGCCTTAAGGATATCTGACAGAGAGACAATTCAAAGAGCTTAATGCACTTCAACTGTGTAATTTTCACTTTACCCACTACCCCTATGGTTTGACATTTGTCATTCTTCCCAGTTTCGCCATCTTTGATCGTTTATCTTGCCTGATCATATTTTCTTTTACTAGGAGGTTTGGTGAACCTGTAACCATAAATTATTTAAAGAATAATACGGAATTTTAGTCACTTTATTGTCAAATGTCAATTTTCAGTGCGTAATTTTTAGGTACTTCATTTTTAATTGTTGTTTGTTTACTAGCTATAGAGCACTGTTCTTTTGGCTGTATGGGTTACAGGATCTGCACCATCTGCTAATGTAGCATTTTACATAAACAATAGCTAAATTAGTTATTTGTTTCAAACATAATTTGCTTTCTTGTCTTTAAGAATATTGAACCTTGAGATAAGGTCTTCTTGTTTTTTCTTCTTAATTTGAAATTTCCTTGTTCTTTGCAAAAAATGAGTTTAACATCATATTATATTCTTCAGATAGCTCCTTATTTGGTTTGGGAGTTAGCTTTGGGATCATGTGTATGATGGCTGGAAAAGCTGAGATCAGTGAGCTGAACAAGACCATGAGGAACTAAAATCTGAGCTCAATAGAAGAAAATCATCATGGGCTCATCAAATTTTGGATTCTGTTGGCAATATTGGTATGGAATCTTGCAAAATGAGTGGCAGGCATGATGAAGTAATTCTCAAGAAGACAAACAGTGAGCTCAGAGACACTGATGTCAAAATTTGGAGTCTCCCTGTTAACGATGATGGTGAATGTGGAAGTAGTGCTCTTACAGAAGAACCAGATCCACGGGTTCTGGAAATGGATCTACTGGAAGCAGAACTTGCGTTTGAACTCCAAAAGCTTCCCGGGTGTACTATTGACACTCCTTGCCCTGAAGAAATTAGGCCAAAATTAGATGAGGTGAATTTCTTGGGGTACCTTCTCTTTTGTTTGTCTCACACTAGTAAATATTAACTTATGAAATATACCCTATATCTAGTCTTCATTTGCTCCTGCTTTCAATTAGATATTAAGTTATGAAATATGCCCTATATCTAGTCTTCATTTGTTCCTGCTTTCAATGAGATAGTTGTGTGTGTTGTCAACCCCCAGCAGTACAAGAAAATTTTCATCCTTTCTTCTGATCACGCTGGGTTTGGTTTTTTTAACTACTATGGCTTTTTCTTTTTGAGTAAATCTGTTTGTGTAACCATTCAAATAGTATAATACCACTTATTTCTCATGTTCCCAGCGTGGGCATTCAACTTGTTTCTACCTTAATTTACGAGAGAAAATAATCTAGACTAAAATTGCATATAAAATATTCGTTTTCCTAAGAATTTATGGTTAGCCCTCCTAGATTTGTTTTGATGTTAGCAGAATTCTATGATTGTCTGCTCCGATTACTATGATAAAATTTATGTATGCATGGGAGAAATCTGCTTTCTGACTGCCTAAATCTTGTTAGTTCTGTACCACACCCCTGCTGCCACCTGGGGGAGGGGACCAGTAATCCTTGTAGTCACCTTTTTGGCGTATCGGATTTTACTCGGTTGAACAACTTTTCATTTCCATGATCTCGCTTTGGGTTTGACCAAGAAACTCTTTTGCAGCTTAAAGTTCCAAGTGAAGGTTGTCATGGAACAGATTGTTAAAGTGGCAAGACAGAAGAGAAATTTGTTTCTGAATATGACTAAACTTTTATTGCTTACTGCTGGAATACAATGACTCAATGACAAGTTTCTCTATTTATAAAAAAATGCTAAACCACTACATTAGCCACTAACTCCTAAGTGCCCAACGTGCAAATGAAACAAACCGAAAGACTAGGACTTCAACAATAGCTAAAGCATTATCCACCAATAACAGACTCCACTGGACTCGGATACAAAGAGCAACGGAATTATAGCAAAAACTAAATGACCATAAAGTTAATAAAATGACCCACATGACTTAACATTCCTTCCCGTAAACTGAAAGATCTTTGAACATTCAGTTTAAACAACATAAGTAGCAGAAGATCATCTCTGAAACTGATTATTCTGAACTGCACACACCAAGCAACTCCCGTAGCTTCTGAAATAAAGGTGCTTTGAGAGGTTTAGTCAATATATCAGCAACTTGATCTTCACTTCTGCAGAAAGTCAGATCTATAATTCCATCGTTGGAGAGATTTCTCAAGAAATGATACTTCACATCTATATGTTTACTCCGCCCATGTAAAACAAGATTCTTAGAGAGCTTAATTGCTGAACTGTTGTCACAGTAGATTGGAGTTGGTCCTTGTTGCCTGAAACAGAGCTCTTCAAGAACTTTTCTTAACCAAATAGCTTGGCAAGCACATGAAGTTGCAGCTACGAACTCAGCCTCGGTTGTTGATAGCGTGACAATTGGTTGCTTCTTTGAAGACCATGAGACAGCTCTTGAACCTATCATAAAGACATAACCTGAAGTGCTCTTTCTATCATCTTGATCTCCAGCATAATCACTATCAGTGAAGCCAATTAAATCTGACTTTTCTCCCTTCTTGTAAAGCAATCCAAAATCTGCAGTTGCAAGTATATCCTCTTGGCAGCTAGAAGGTGCATCTCTGTCAGAGTTTCCATGTATCTGCTAATAAGACTCACAGCATGCATAACATCTGGCCTTGTTGCTGTCAAGTACATTAAACTTCCCACAATTTGCTTGTAGAGTGTGCTGTCAACCCTTTTTCCTTCATGATCTTTGGTCAGTTTCAAACCAAACTCAGTCGGGGTGCAAACAGAATTACAATACTTCATTTGAAACCTGTCTAAAATTTCTTGGACATATTTCTTTTGAGAAATAAAAATGCCAGCAGCAGTTTGTACCACTTCTATGCCAAGAAAGTAATGCAACATTCCAAGATCAGACATATCAAATTCATGCATCATGGATTGCTTAAAATTTTCAAACATGGCACCATCATTTCCAGTATAAATCAAATCATCCACATATAAGCATACAATAAGCATCTTTCCTCCATCTCCAATTTTTGAAAAAAGTGTATGCTCATAAGGACATTTTTTAAAACCTTCTTTCAGAAAATAGGTCTCTATACGACTATACCAAGCTCTTGGAGCTTGTTTTAGTCCATATAACGCCTTTTTCAATTTATAAACTTTGTGCTCATCACCAACCTTCACATAACCAGGAGGTTGATCAATGAATACCTGCTCTTCCAAGTCTCCGTGTAAGAAAGCAGACTTCACGTCCAACTGAAAAATAGGCCATGAGTTTTGCACTGCCAATGCAATCACCAATCTGATTGTATCATGCCTCGCCACAGGAGCAAAAACTTCTTGGTAGTCGATGCCGAACTCTTGCTTGTAGCCCTTTGCAACCAATCGTGCCTTGAATTTGTCGACTTCACTGTTCTCTTTCAACTTGGTCTTGTAAACCCACTTCACACCAATCGTCTTTTGACCTTTTGGAAGCTCCGTCAACTCCCAAGTGTTGTTCTTTTCGATGGCTGTAATTTCAGCATCCATTGCTTTCCGCCATTTGGATTCTTTAACAGCATCTTCAAAAGCTACTGGATCACAATCTGAAAAAAGAGCAAAATAAGTAATCGGATCCTCAGATTGATCAATTTTGGTTACCTCGTAATCTGCCATCCATGCAGGTCTTCTTCTAACCCGTTGAGGTCGTTCATCTTCTGTTTTAGCAGCTGAAATGCGTGGACAGACTGCTGGTTGTTGCTCATTTGCTACTGATTATGCATTCTCCAAAGGCTGCTGCCTTTCTTCTCTATTTTCTCCATCAAAAGCAGCCTGTATGTGTTGTTGAACATTGTTTTACCCCAAATCCAGAACTGCTCTTCATCAAAAATCACATCACGACTAACAACAATTTTCTTGGTGATAGGATTGTACAGTTTATACGCTTTTGATTGGTTACTAACACCAAGAAAAATGCATTTTTCTCCCTTGTCATCTAGCTTTGTCCTCTTTTGATCGGGAATGTGGGCGTAGGCAACACACCCAAAAATTCTGAAATGATCTACCGCTGGTCTTTGTCCGCTCCATGCTTCCTCCGGTGTCATATTTTGAACAGCAAGTGTGGGACTTCTATTCAAAATATGAATGCTCCAGTTGACTGCTTCAGGCCAAAAGCTTTTTGGGACACTGCTTCTAGCTAAAATGGTCCGCACCATGTTCAAGATTGTGCGGTTCTTCCTTTCCGAAACACCGTTCTGCTGTGGTGTGTAAGCTGCTGTAAGCTGCTTTTGAATCCCATGTTCCTCACAAAAATTAACAAATTCTTGTGAGTTGTATTTTCCACCACGGTCACTGCGAAGTATCTTTATAGGCATGCCCGCCTCCTTTTCAACAAGTGCTTTGAAACTTTTAAAAAGCCCCCGCAAAAAATAAACCCAAGTTTTTCGACTATAATCATCAATGAACGTTATAAAATAACGTTTACCACCATTTGATGTCAGAGTGATGGGTCCACATAAATTCGAGTGAACTAGCTCCAGCACGTCCTTCGCTCTCCATGATCTTCCTTTTGAAAATTGATCTCGGTGTTGCTTGCCAATTACACACTCTTCACAAACTTGAGAAGAATTTGCGGAAGGCCCATTACCATTTGCTTCTGCTGGAGTGTTTTTAGACCACCAAAGCTCAGATGTGCATAGCGAAAATGCCACAACCATGCTTCATCTTTCAATCTTGTAGAGAAACATGATTGAGTGGTGTTGCTGAGATGCAGCGGAAACATCCGGTTCATTGTCATGTTGACTTGAGCGATTAAGCCCAATTCTTCATCTTGAATGCGGCAGACCCCATCTTTGATTGAGATTTCATATCCCTTCTCTTGGAGCTGTCCAACACTTAGCAAGTTGGTTTTAAGGTCTGGAACAAAGAAAACATTAGAAATAATCTGATTGGAGTTTTCTTTGGTGTGGATTTTGATGCTTCCTTTACCCATGACAGAAACCTTGGAGTTGTCACCAAAGGTTACAGTGTTGCGGAAAGATTCATCCAAGTCTGAAAACATCATCTTGTCTCCACACATATGGTTGCTACAACCGGTATCTAAATACCACAAGTTTTGGTGGACTTCTTCCTTCGCATGACAGGCCATCAAGAGAGAAACTTCTTCTTCTTTTTCTGCAAAGTTAGTTCTTTCTCCATTTTGCTTATCCAAATTAGTTCGACATTCAGATTGATAATGGCCATACCGATGACACCTGTAGCATTCAATATGGGACTTGTCTGCTGACTTTGCTCTGTTTGCAGAGAGTGATGACCCCCACGCCCCCTTCCTCTTCCTTGAAATTGGTTTTCATGGTGCTGTTGATGTTCTTGTTGGTGGACACGATCATTGCTTCCTTTACCTCTGCCTCTACCTCGCCCTCTATCTCCTTTTGATGTCGAGCGATTTTCTGTTGAAGCTTTTAATGCTTGTTCCTCTTTCTCCTGCTGGTTAATTTTCTGCTCATGAATCAATAAGGAACTTTGCAGCTTATCAATTGAGAGTTCCTCAATGTCATGGGCTTCTTCAATAGAGCAAACAACAAAATTGAATTTTGGAGTCATGGACCGAAGTATCTTTTCAACTACAGTGATGTCCTCCGTCTTGTCACCGTGGATCCGCATCTTGTTTACGATTGCCATCGTTCTTGAAAAGTAGTCTGTGACCGATTCTCCTGACTTCATTCGTAGTGTTTCAAACTCCGAACGAAGTGTTTGAAGCTGCTGCCTCTTTGCTCTTGCGGAGCCTTGGTACTTCTTCTTCATGGAATCCCAGATATGCTTGGATGTGTCTTTGCAAAGAATAGTTTCCAATATTGAGCGATCAATAGCTTGGAAGAGATAATTCTTTGCCTTGAGATCCTTCAAACGCAGTCCTTCAAGCTCCGTTTTTTGTGCATCTGTCATTGCCGTGCCAGCTGCCGGTTCTGCAATTCCGTTGGAAACGACTTGCCAATACTCCTTGGACCTCAAAAAATTCTCCATAAGCATGCTCCAATGATCATAGTGACCATCAAAGCGAGGAATGGCAGGTTGCACAAAGTTTTCTGTGGCCATAGTCCTCTGTTGCTGCTGCAAAACAGAAATCAAAGTGAAGAAAAATGACAGACTCTGCCTCACTTCCCAGCTTACACTCAAAGGTCAACCTAGCTCGGGTACCACTGTTAAAGTGGCAAGACAGAAGAGAAATTTGTTTCTGAATATGACTAAACTTTTATTGCTTACTGCTGGAATACAATAACTCAATGACAAGTTTCTCTATTTATAAAAAAATGCTAAACCACTACATTAGCCACTAACTCCTAAGTGCCCAACGTGCAAATGAAACAAACCGAAAGACTAGGACTTCAACAATAGCTAAAGCATTATCCACCAATAACAGACTCCACTGGACTCGGATACAAAGAGCAACGGAATTATAGCAAAAACTAAATGACCATAAAGTTAATAAAATGACCCACATGACTTAACACAGATGACCAGAATTTCGACTCTTCTCAATCCCATGGAATATTGGCATCCGAACTGAATCAGAAACTAAGTCACTTGCTGATAGAACAGCAGGAAAACCAGATTGCGGAGCTGGAATCTGAATTGCACCTGGCTCAATCCAAACTCCGTGAGAAGGAAGCTGAACTCCAGGCACTAAAGGACTGTGTCAGACGCCTTACTGAACTCCCTCTATCCACAGTTTCAGGCATGATTGTCTATATTCTTGATCCCTTCCCTTTAAAGCCAATGCTCATGTTGCTTTGTTTCCTTGGAGCTGCAACTATTTTTTATTCATTTTGCATTCCTAGGCTAGCTTTATTAGCGGAAGCTGTATCTCTTAACTCTAATATCGGCCATTCATGACAGATGATGAAACTGAGGCTCGCAAGGGAACCAGAGATTGGGACTCCAATAATACGGACTCCGAGTCAAATAATCAGTTGTTGGTGTGAGAAGACCTATTGATTCTGAATCATGTGCATATTACCCGTGAAGTGACTCTGATCTCTGTGAGCATCCAAAGTACAAACAAGTTCATTTGCTGAAATCTAAAACGGTAATTTAGTAGGCAATTATTTAGATCCCATCAGATTGTAATTTGATTGTCGGGCCTTATGTGGTTTATGTATATATTCTTTTGTTAAATATATAATTATAAAATTAAGCACCTCGTACTTGGATATTGATAATTCATAATTCTACTAGTACCAGATCTCATTGACCCATGTTCACATATTTTAAAATACATGCAAGTTGCAACCCATGTAGTCTGAAGTATGGACATGTCAATTTTATTTTTATATAGTAAATAGATATTGAGGATTTTTTATTTTCAACGTCTACTTTCTAGGGCTGAACTGATCTCAGATGGGTTTGCAGTTGTCTCGGGGACCATAAGGCCAGTCCTGTTTGAAGATCAAGCTGTCTTGATGAGTGCCAGAAGGAAGAAAGGGTGCCTGAAACTGAAAAGTGAAAACCTTTTTGACTTTTGTTCTCTTGTTGGGAGATTACTTCTCACACAAAACTAGGATATACACTGAAATTGCTAAATTGTATTGAGGTTTTGCGAGGTTCTTTGGAGTGCCATGAGGTTAGGATTGGAAAAAAACGTTATCAACGGAATCTTAAACATAGTGTTGGTTGACTCCCCTGTGTGGTGAGACAGTACGGAAAGGCGTGAGGCCACGGTGGTGGGGTTTTGCGCTTTACTTAAAGGATTACATTTCTTTAAGAAAAATTAAAATATAAAGTTTTTGAAGAAAATAAAGTAAATAATAATTTTTTAAATTTTTTTAATACATTAAATGTTTTATTTTCATCTAAAATTTTAAATGTTGATTGACTTTCTGTGTGTGGATACAGTACGAAAAAGCATGAAGCCAGGGGGTGAGATTTTGCGTTTTACTTAAAGGATTACTTACATTTTTCAAAGAAAAAATTAAGTATAAAATTTTAAATAAAAATAAAATAAATAATAATTTTTTAAAAATTTTGATATATTAAATATCTTATTTTTATCTAAAATTTTTTATTTTAATTTTCTTAACAATGAACTTATTAGCAAACCTTTTTTTCTCATTTATATGAAAAAAATATTCATGATACTAATCAGTCACTGTTGTTTGTCCAAATTTTCGTTAGTAAAAGATTATTGTATATTTTTTTAAGAGTATATACATTATTGATATATTTTTTAAAAATTTTAAATTTAATAAGAAAAAGTGATAAAAAAATAAATATAATAAATAATATTAAAAAATATATATATACTGTTAATAATAAAAATATCACAATTATTTTTGCAAACCACTCACTACTTTTTTGTCTCCTCGTTTCAAATAATAATAATAATTAAAAATGAATGCTGCATGTGGCTATTCGTTGTTATCCCAGGGACAGCAGTCTTGCAAAACATTTGAGATTCATGTTCAAATAAAGAGCAAATGATTTAATTATTCTTTAAAAAATACACCTCAACCATATTAGCCTGCAAATAATAAAAATTATTTTTTAGATTTTTAAATGTATATTTTATCATTTAAATTAGTTTCTAATATTAATTAATATGTAGATATTCAGAGATTAATTTAAACAACAGAATGCTGATCATATAACATTTTTCTAATATTAATTAATATGATCGGTATTATATTTTTCAAAAATTAATTTCACTATTAACTCTCAAATAAATGTATTTTAATCTAAATAGGCAATTCCTGAATCGAACCACGAGTAAAATACGGAACTATCTTTCATTTGATGTGTGCGTACTGAAAACGAAATGCATTGAAACAAGAAAATCACATCAAATAACGGTTCTCCAATGTTGGAAGTTGCGTCTGAGGAGGTATTAGCTTGCAACTTCTAACTTCTAGCTTCTAGGAGCACTATTTTTGGGAGACCATTACACGCAAGCACTGTTCTCTTTTGGGGTACGTAGTACAACCAATTGCAAACAACTGACTTACCATGAGAAACAAAAATTGATATTTCAGGGTTATTTCAAAGTGAAGAAAACGATTTTTTTCTTTTTTGCTGAGAGAAGAAAACGATTTATACATGAGAATATTTTGGTGACTCTTCATCTCATTTAAGAGAAACTTATAAGATATTTTTTTTATTTGATACTATTAAATGTGTATTATTACACAAGAGAAATCTCTTGTCACCTAATTCCCAAAAACCTAAGAATTTCTCTTCATACGAATTCCTTGCGTAAAATTTTCGAAATTAATCAATAACAGCTGGCCCTATTCCTATTCCATCCGATGAAGATTGATGAAGAAGGTGGGGACACGAAAGGTCATGTCTAAATAATATTATGAATGCTGAATTTGATTTAGTGAAAGAACGTTCACATTGGTCAATAATGCCTCGCCAAAACAAAAAAGAATCAATCCAATCATAAATTTCCTTTCTAAGTGACTGAGTGGACTGGATTGTCTGAAACACTGACCCTGTTCTTTATTATTTTTTTTTTTTCGGGTACTACCCTGCTCTTTTTTATTTTCTACTTTCTTCTTGCTTTGTTGCCGGATCCGGACTGTCCCATGTATCTGACCTTTCATTACAATATAACCCATCCATCAATCTACACCTATCAAAACAAACGGTCACGATTCAACAATATGCAACTGCATCATAACATAATATACGGAAAAAAAATTTATCATACACTTCCCTTAAGAATATATATATTATTGATATTTTTTTTAAAGATATCAAATTTAATAAAATAATAAAAAATTAATATAATAAATAATATTAAAAAATATATAATAAAAAATACATATATTATTAATAATAAAAATATTAAAATTCAAAGAAAAATGTTCAATGCAAATCATTTTGTTATATATCACATCACCTTAGATTGAGATAGTATAAAATTGTGAAAATATATATAAAATGAGTTGTAATTTTAATTATAAAAATTGTGTAGATGTAAAATTATATATATATATATATATGAATAATGTGTATTTAATATTATTTTATGGAAAATTATTAGATAGAAATTTGATTAATATGTTAAATCTTTTGAAAATTATATGTAATTTTATTTAAATATTTTTATACGATACTATATAAATAGATATATTATTATTAAAAATTATACTAATAAGATGTGAATTGTTGTAAAAGTAACCATAGAAAACTTAAAAAATAGAGATAAAATTAGAGAGCAAAATATAAATAATTCAATAGATAGAGAAGAAACTAGAGTGAAAGAAGAATTTTTCTATATTTTTATGTCTCATATTCAAGTGTCTTATACCTTTTATATATAGGGTCAAGACTACATAAAATTATAACCATCACTATAATGAGATATAAAGAATAAGGCTGCACATGGGTCGGGTTAAGTCAGGTTTAAGGAAAAATAAAATTCAAACCAATCAATCAAACTCGAGTTAGGTTGGGTTGGTTTCTTGAAATTTTTTCAAATAACCCGAACTAAACCAACCTGACCTATAGACGGGTTGGATCGGGTTGAGTCATCGAGTTGGTGTATTTTTAAAAAGATTAATTGAGTTCACACAACACACAACAGAGGAGGACAAAATCTGTCCAACAGACACCTGATTTCATTTCATTTTACAATTTCAAACACACAACACACACAAAAAGGAGAACGAAGAGTTCAGGATCTACATCCACCGGTAAAGATAGAAGAAGAATCAGAATGAGAATCAAATGGAGTGCTCGTTCTCTGATCTGAATGCCTTATACGATGTCATCAACAGAGGAGATGTTTGGATCAACGAGAACCATTTCTGCTCAGCCATCTCAGTCGCACCCGAGGACCAGTTCCCCTGTGTCGCTGTCTTCCACTGCGAGCTGCTCCGCTAGATCCGCGAAGTGATGGTTGCGTGAGTAGAGGTGGTGGCTGTCACGAACTAGTCACCTCCTGTGGAGGCTGAGCCGAGAGGGGAGGAAGAATTTTGGTGAGAGAGGGTTAGGATTGAGAAGAGGTGGCGCTTAGGATTTCTACTTTTGGATTTTGCAGAAAAAAGGAAGAGAAATCAGAAGAATGTGAGCAGAGGTGGTGGCTATCACGAACTCATAATCATCGGTGGTGGTTGGGCCGAGAAGGGAGGAGGAATTATGGTGAGAGAGGGTTGGGATTGAGAAGGGTTTCTAAAATTTGGGATTTTTTAGAAAGAAGGAAGAGAAATTAGGAGAAATTAGGAGGAGAGGATGCCGCTATGTCGCTGAAGCTAGGGTAAGAAAGAAGGTATTATCCCAAAAAAATATCGTTTTTAATCGGGTCATCGGGTCGGATCATCGGGTTGGCTTCTTAAACCCGTCACCCAAACCAATAAGTGGATAGGTTGATCGGGTTCTACCCGAACTAACTCGATGACCCGAACCAACCTGAATATTTTTTATTGGGTTAAGTTGTGTTGGTCGGGTCAACTTGGACCCATGTGCAGCCCTAATAAAGAATAATAATATGTGTAACATCTACATAATGAGTCTTTTGTAATATTCTTGTAGCTATGTAACTATGATGAAATTTGGACATCAACTCTATTATTCATAATACTTCCCCTTGGATGTCTAATCAAGGATATGCCTCATTAAAACATTATTAGGAAAAAACCCAGTAATAAAAAAATTTAAGTGAAGGAAAATAGTACAATATCTTTTACATGGGAACTGTCTCATTAAAAATATTATCAAGGAAAATCATGTAGGACAAAACCTTGATTAAGGGAAAAATAGTACAATTTTTCTCCCCCATTAGAAGCATCACTTAAGATATATGAATTGCAATATTTTGATTTTCTCATCTTGAAGAATTTTGGAGAAATATACTTTGTTTTATCACTTTTGATATATTCTCCTTTCAATTGAGTTTTGCAAGCATTATTATCTTCAATTGAAATTTCCTTTATAGGAAAAAACTCAATAGGAAAAAAATTATAGTGAAGGAAAAATAGTACAATATTTTACATAGGAATTGTCTCATTAAAAACATTATCAAGGAAAACTATGTAGGACAAAATCTTGATTAAAGGGAAAAAAGTACAATTTTTCTCCCCATTTAGAACCATCACTTAAGATATATGAATTGCAACATTCTGATTTTCTCCTCCTGAAGAATTTTGGAGAAATATACTTTGTTCTATCACCTTTGATATATTATCCTTTCAGTTAAGTTTTGCAAACATTATTATCTTCAGTTTGAATTTCTTTTTTATAAGACAATCCACATGATTCTTAAATATGATGAATTATAGTTCTTAACTAGAAATATGCACAACTTCTTTTATGAACTATTATCTCTGTAGATCGCCATGATATAGCAATATTGCTACATATAAATAAAGAGCCTGTTTGGGATCTGATTTTATTTAGATCAGATAAATACCCTGCATCTATATAATCAATTAGCTGGACATAGATTCATACAAATAAAATAATATCATTAATTGTACCTCGAAGATACAAAAATACATAGTATTTAGTAATATGCATGTATATTTCTGTAGCATTAAGATATGATATTTCATGATCAAGATATTTGTTATCTGCTTTAAATCTAACAATCTAATAATCATTAGTGTACTGAGTATATAATTATATGTATAAATGACTTAAGTACTTGTTATTTATAATTTGATAGACAAAATTCAATTTTCTAAATGTTCGATTTGCAGTCCGAGACAAAGTTTTATCATTCAAAGATTTTTCACTTCAAATTTTTTTTCTTTAGATCTTCTACAACCTTAGAAAAACTTCAAGCAATTTTAATAACCTACATAGCAATTATGCAAAACCAATTACAAGTTTCTTAAATAGACACAAAAGCAAATAAAATATTTTAAGAAATTTTGAAATATATACAATGCATATCAACAAGCACTAATGCTCAATAAGAAAGTCTCAATATGATGAGAAAAAGAACATAAATCATTAACATATATAAATTAAGTTCATTAGATACTATTGATATTTTAAATCTTTCGGGGATTTTTATGCAGATAGTATGTATCAAGAACTCCATAACAACAGGATGTAACAACGAATATGAAATGATTATTCCAACATTACAAGAAAAGAATAAGTAGTTAGAAAAGAAAATTACAAGAAAAATATCATCATTATATTTTTTAGATCCTTGAACAAGGCAATTTGAACTGAAAGTTTAAATAATAATACATTTATGAATAAAGGCAAATTAATGAATTTTCATATGCATTTTCTATTGTAAAAGGATAAATAAATCTTATATCAACTATAAATGTTCCATTTAGAATTGATATCAAATGAGTCAAATGTTGGGTTTGACCCAAATTCCATTAAAGATTGTTATCGCTAGTTTCTTATTTGAAAAGATATGCAAAGATATGTCAAGATATGTTAAAGATTTGTTAAAAGATTTGAAAGATATGTTAGAGATTTGTGAAAGGGCAAAGATATATGAAGATATGTTAAAGATTTGTTAAAAGATTTGAAAAATATGTTAGAGATTTGTGAAACATGTATAAGATTTGTGAGAGATTTGTTTACAATAGGAAATTAGGAAGGATGAGTTATAAATACTTGTATTTGGGAATTGGTAGGGTCATGAGAGTGAGAATGAGAGTCTGAGAGATATTATCTTGTAAGGCCTGCAGGCTAGATTTGTTTTGATAGTAGATTTGACTCTTCTCATCCGTGGATGTAAGCATATTAGCCGAACTACGTTAAATCTTGTGCGTTATTTGTGTGATACTTTTTCTAATTACTAATATTTATCACATGTTTGTGTAGAAGGAGATGTGATATTCCCCAAACAGATTGACAGGGATGTGGTATTCTCCAAAAGATTGAAAGGGAGATGCGTTATTCCCCCAACATAAAAAACATGTAAGAAGCATAATAGACTAATCGATTCCAAAGACAAAGCCTAAAAAAGAGAAGGAGCAAATAATATTGCTAAGAAGGCAAATAATCCTAAAGAAGATACTCTTGAAAAAGAGATTAGAGACATAAGCAGGACTCTTGAAGTAGTCCGAACTCCAGAAGTAGTTCAAACTCCAGAAAAAGTAAAAATACCTGAAAATAGTGGAAATAATGAGATCTCAATAAATTATGTCTCTACGGGCAAAATGAATAAATCGGAAAGAAATAATTATCGACAACATATTTGTATAGCATGCAATATTGTGAATAATAATGAGGATCATGAAATTATAATCATTGAAAAATATCGACAAAGAAATGATTGACCAAAATAAAAGAATGTTTTATAGGTAGAATTGAACTCACTTGTAAAACGTGAAGTTATTGAATTTGTAATTCAAACTATAGAAGATATTTTAATGGACCTGAAGTCTAAATCTCAAAATGTGCAAAATTTGTGGATACAAATCGATGCAATTATATTTCGATATTCATTAAGAAAGTTTACACACAAGAAGCTGAGTACTTTCTTTTAAAGCTTATTTTAGTGTGATGTGGTAGAACATGAATAACTATATCGCACACAGCAAAATTCTTATATGAGAAATATTTGGTTTCAGGCCAAAATCCAATTGCATAAGGGAGAACTTATAATTATTTGTTAGTCTTATAACAACAAGTGCTGCAACATGTAAAAGACATGCCCTAAGCAAAAACTTGAGTTTTTGTTCTCACAATCTATTATTTAACTATCAATTGGAGGCATTTGAACATAAGCAACTGGATGTTCAATATTTCACTAATGGCCATATAATAATCACTAAAATATTGAGAGGTAAACTTACCGACATTATCAAGACAAATTGTCTTTATCTATAATTTTTTACTCTTAATCAAATAACTTGCATAATATCACAAACACTAGGTTGTAAGTTGATAATAAGTACACATGTGACCAACTGGCTTCTAGCCATAAAATATCTAAATGGTACACATGAATTATGATATAATCTATAAATATCATCTTAAATATGTTCCAAGAATTTAGGAAATTTAACTCTATTTTTAGCTTGTGATGACCTTATAATCAATTTGCATTGAGAACATATATTACATAAAAATTCATTATGTTGAAGAATCTTCTGGTCCTTCAATGATATCCTTATAAATTATCAATATTGAATCACGATAGCCTAGCCGACCATATGCCAAATAACAAAATTATTTGGATTAGTAAACTTCTAGTTTACAACAATATAGTAAACTTCTAGTTTCAATTGCACTCTTATCTGTTTGACTTGATAATGAATAGAGCATAATGTATAAAATGTTGTTCATTCAAGTAACAAAATATTATAACTATTTTGGAGGCTTGAATTACTTTTGTATTACTAGATATCAAAATTTACCGTTGATCTATATATATAAAGAATTGAGAACATACATATTTTCTTCAACCAATAAAATTTTAAGAAAACATAACAGTGAATTAAGAAGTGTACCTGTGATAGGCACATCACGGTGGTTTCCTCCTAGCACAATAGCAACAACATAGCGTGTTGAAATGGGGGCTTGGTATCTGCAAAGGAACTCTAATGCTTAAGTCAGACTGTGCACGAATAGAGTTATACTATGAGTGTTAATTTTCTGATACCTGTTTAGGGTTACTTAATCTGATATTTATAGAGGTTGGATACCTATATTCTCATAATAGAGAAATATGTTCCTGTAATAGTAGCAAGAAGAGATATGTTCCTTATTTAGTTGCAGATGATCATTATATTATCGGAATACTGATATGATAGTTATAATGCTATTATTCTGTAATATCATGATTGACAATAATAGATATCACAAAGATCTATATATTACGCAAATCTTGCGGTAAAACTATTACCATCTGGTACTGGGGTCCGACATACATTACTAGGGTCTTGTGGCAAGCGAGCTCCTACTGAAGGCATTGATGCCGGATTTCGGCGGTCATGCAAGCCGGGTCGCCCTTCGAGTCACGAGTTCGGATAATGATCTAGAACATATATATTTATTTAAAATATTGCAAACTATCAAAATAAGAGAAAATGTATACGTGATAATTTTAAATCACATTAAAAATATACATATGAAATGATAAATATGAATTCTAAGAAAATAATTCAACCACTCAAATCATCATTCAAATGATAAAACTTTCCTCCATAATATTTAACGAAAATAGACACATCCAAATGCATATTATATGTAGGACCATAACCAAATAAATAATTTTCACAAGCAAAATTTTGACAGATGATACGTACATGACAAATGTCTTTTCATACATCCTATAATAGAGACTCGTGCGAATATAATATGTATTCTTAGAAGAGTTGAAACTACCATGGTAATGATCATTTTTCTAATTTCTACCACATCAATGGTTATAACCACAAACTTCTGTCATATCCAAAATTATAATACAGAACATTCACTTTAGGGAATATAATTCAACCCATTGGGTGACCTTTGTGATTTTTCTTCAATAACTCAAATTTGTGTTTAATCACAATAACATGTAAACTTGATTCAAAATATTTTTTAAAATAATTTTATCATTTTTTGCTACTGCGTGAGCATATTCGAGAAGCATAAAAGGTAGATGATGTCATCTCTCACATTTCTTTGTTTCAAATTATACTAAGATCAAATAGATAATTTTAGATTCAATCACAGTCTAACAGTGTAGTTCTTTAGGAACTAAATCATAAATCTTTATATAAAAGATGACCATAAAAAATAATTAGTTTTCTATAATCTTTCAGGGATACTTAAATAGTAATTTCTTTCAGAATTTATCAATAATAACAAATTCAACATAAACAAAATATGATAATTGTGTTAGTCAAACAATATTGACAATAAAAATTCTATAGAAGAAACATGAAAATATTCCATAATAAGACTATCATGAAGGAAGTTATAAACAATGAATTAGATTAATCCAAAGAGAGATATAAAAAGACAAATTCTTTCAATAGAATCTTTAAATTGTTTAAGTCATCACTCATATAGTAAAGTCTCGTGCTGATAACATGTTGTAAAAGTAACCATAGAGAACTTAAGAAATAGAGATGAAATTAGATAGCAAAACATAAAGAACTCAAGAGATAGATAAAAAACTAGAGAGAAAGAAGATTTTTTTTTATATTTGTATGTCTCATATTCAAGTGCCTTATACTTTTTATATATAGGATCAATATTATATAAAATTATAATCATCACTATAAATAGATATAAATAATAATAATATATGTAACATTTACATAATGAATATTTTGTAACATTCATATAATTATGTAATTATAGTGACCTTTGGATATCTACTATTAAATATTATTCATAACATGAATAGCTTATTTTATCTATTAACTCTAATTTTTTTATCATATTTTTTTATATTATATTTTATATTACTTCTTTATATTATTGATTATATTATTTTTTCTCTATTATTTTTTTATTTAATTATAACTATTAAAAAGTACGATAAAAAATAATATGATACGAAAAATGATGTGACTTTATCTATTTTAATGTCATTTTATGATTTCAAATTTTGTTAGAATAACTCTAAAATCTGTGCAACCTGATATTATACGATTTTGACACATTTTAACCCCTAAAATTAGCATAATTGGCATAATAATTAATAATAGAAAAACAAATGACAGCTAGAGTAGAAGACATGCTAACCATAAAAATAGCACTTTAAGAATTTAAAATTGAGCGAAAGTAGAAAACTCAAATTAACCAAACATAAATGTGAATCACCTACTACTCTCGGTTAACAACATCTGAGTTATGACGTGTGAACCCCACCTGTAGATTTGTTCTTCTGGAACAGCAGGCCATGATTATGAAGATCCGTAAAACGTTTGTATAGCAAAATCCCATGGATATTTAATTCCTCTATAGAACCACAAATCTTAACGCACACGCTCTCAGGGTCAAGGAGATCCAACAGTCAAGATTGGTTGAAATGGTTGGATGAGGTCCTGAGGTTGCATCTGATCTGATTGCTTCTGATAGCTACGTGTCTATTTTTGTTTACCGATACAGCCTGCAGCCTCAGCCATGTTCCCTCAAAATTAGAATGCAAAAATAAACAATAACCCTTTGTTTGGATGTGGAGAAAAAATGGGAAGAGAGAAAATGAAGAGAAAAATATATTTTCTCTTCTATTATTTGGATGAAGAGAAAAAGGAGAGAAAGAAAATAAAAAAAATTTATTTCTCTTACTTGGTTGGAAAGAAAAGTGAGAAGAAAGAAAATGAACTTATATTAAATGACTTTTATACCCTTATTATAATGTAATAAAATTTAATTTTTTTACATGTGTGATCTATTTTCTCTCGTCCAAATACATTCAATAGTGGAAATAAATAATTTTTTACGCCCAAATACATTCAATCACTGTTCTGATGCTCACAATGGTGATAAAAGGATATGCACAACTTGACAAAATACTTGATACAATAACTAATGGCAGATGTAGCACCTTGATCTAGAAAAACCCCTACTTCTACCTTCAAATTGGCTTCTGGTTTGCCTAAACAGAAGTCATTACTCATACACCACAAAATGAAATCAGAATCCTTGTCCGAAAAATAATAGCATGCATAACCATCACTTTGGCACAATGATAAGCCTATATTTTATAACATTTAATTGAACAAATGATAGTGGTTTGCTTGTAATTATGAAATAATTTTAAATGAAAGTCAGAATACAGGGCCTGCGTCAAAATACAATGTCTGCGTCAGAATACAGGGCCTAGAAGTACACGGCCGTGTGAGAATACACGGCCTAGGCCGTGTACGCCTCTGACTTTACAATTGAAATAGTAAAATTTTGCCCCCTAACTCAGTGTCATACACGGCCGTGTATTTGTGTCAGAGGGAAATGAGGTCCCGAATGGGTTCAGGAAAATGAAATGGCTGAAATGAATTTGGGAGATATAAGGGTAATTGTACAATATTATCACACCATCTCTCCCATTTTCTGCACATAAGGGAGGAGAAAAAATTTTGTGTGGGTTCCACACCTTAATTTTCTATCTTCCCTATTTTCTCTACATTGCCAAATGAAAAAAAATGGAATATTCCACTCATTTTCTCTCCTCCTATTTTTTTCCACTTATTTTTTCTTAAAACAAACAGAGTGTAACCCTTTGTTTGGATGTAGAGAGAAAATGAGAGGAGAGAAAATGAAAAGAAAGAAAATGAAGAGAAGAGAAAATAAAGAGAAAATTGTATTTTCTCTCTTATTGTTTGGATCAAGAGAAAGAGGAAAGAAAGAAAATGAGAAATTATATTTTCTCTTGTTTGATTGTGTAGAAAAGAGAGAGGAAAGAAAATATAAATATTTTAAAAGACTTATACACCTTTATTAAAATATAATAGATATAAGTATTTTTGGATAAATTTGTAATTTTATATAATTTTTTATTCTCTCTCTCATTTTCTCCTCACAAGGGAGAAGAAATTTTTTTGGTAGGCTCCACTATTATTTTTTTCTTTCCTCTCTCTTTTCTCTCCTCATCCAAATAAGAGAAAATGTCAAAATCTTCATATTTTCTCTCCTCCCATTTTCTTTCCACTCATTTTCTCTTGAAACAAATAATGGGTAAGTGACCATGAGAGTAAGATCAAGGAGAACCTTACAACCTCGATATAATATCAAAATCTTTTTATATAAAAAAATAAATAAATATTCACAGTAAAGTGGATTCACCCATCCGTGCGAAGATGAAATATAATTTATTAAAGTCCACAGCAAAAAAACAAAAATAGGAAAAGCATTTTTCAGAAAGACAAGCTCCCCCAACCCAACCAGACATATCTTCATTGCGTTTCACAAAACATCAATAGCACGCCAAACTGTACCAAAATTCACAGAGTTGGGGCAAGCAAGTAGGAAAAAAAAAAAACTTCCCTTTCTCCACCAACAATATCACCACAAAGAAAGGGAGGTTGGTTTTGAACAAGCAATAACATGAAGCTATCTGCGAAACCCATTTCTAGTCCGGGTCGGGCAGACAAGTTTCCTCCTCCATTGATGAGGTTCTTGAGGAGCAATGTGGGGAGTAGAAGCAGGGGAAGGTCAAGGTCAAGCCCCATGTTTGTACGGAAGAAAAACACCGCCATTGAAACCCAAGAACCCTCTTCCCCCAAAGTCACATGCATGGGGCAAGTGCGAGTTCGACGTTCCTCCAAACAAGCCTCCGCCGCAAAAAGAGGACGCCCCGCAGCCGCCGCCAGGGACGGAGCTCCGACCCGGTGCCGTTGCTGGTGGATCCGAAAAAACTCCCTTTTCCGAATCAAACCCAACAACCCCTGCCGCTGCCAACCCGTTTGGCCCAAGTGGGGGTTCTTCCGGGTGGGAAGCTTTCGAAGAAAAGCCACCAAGCTCAAAGAAGATTCAGCAAAATCAGAGTCGAATTTTCAGGGCAGGTCCAACGATGATTCTGAGCACGAAGAAGAAGATGAATCAGAATACGAAGAGAGAGTGAGTGCCGATAATGCTTTTGCTTCCAACTCTTGCACGCCACCGAGAAACGCTTTGTTGTTGACTAGGTGTAGATCCGCACCGTATAGATCTTCGTCTTTGGCGAGTAGGTTCTGGGGTTCGCCGGTAAGGAGCGAAGAAGAAACAGGGGAAGAACAGAGGACGGAGATGGAAAACAGAAAATCCAGTTCCGCTGAGAACGAGAAACCCAGTTCGCAGAGACAGTCAGTTTCGGAACAAGAAGGGAAAAGGGTCCCCGAAACGGAACCAAAGTTGGGATTTTTCAAAGAACTTGAGGATTCACTCAGAGATAGAATCGCTTCTTTAATCACCAAATCAGAAAATGTTGAAAAATTGAAGAGAATGGAAAAAGAAGGGGTAGACTCTGCAGAACGACCTGTAGTGCTGACGAGGTGCAAATCGGAACCGGCAAGAACCGGGTATAAACTTGATCCTGAGGTAAATCATTTCTGGAAAAAGAGAAGGTTGGGTTTGGCTGATAACTCTGATTAATCAATTCTTATCTCCATTACTTACTTCGCTTAATTCTTTTTTTTTTTTAATTCTATTAATGGTTACTGAGTTGAATATAGTTCACAAAGTTCATTTCTTTCTTTTTATTTTTCCACTGAAAATTGTTTTATTTATGTTGATATAATTGCATGTTTTGACACCTGGAGCTGTACGAGGTAATCTGTGTGGCTCTATGCCTCTATGCCTCTATGCCTATGGGAACACGAAAAAGGTACCTGTGTAGTACATAGAAAGAAAGAAGAAACATGAGAACGTTGTGGTGAGTTGATGTTCTTAATGGGAAGGATAAAATTTTGCACCAACTAAGCTCGGACGAATTTACTAGACTTTCATTTAATGTATTATCACGTATTTATTATTTATTAATTTATTATTATATATTAATTAATTTAATTAAATAAAATTAAAAATAATACATAACAATAAATTAAATAAATAATAAATACGTTATAATTAATTAAATAAAAATTAAACCCTCTTGAAGCCAAGTTCTATAGAACTGGAATGAGCAGCTGTAGTTAATGCCTTCGTTGTCATTAAACAAGTCTGAATTTCCTTTCCCTGCTCTGCTAACAATGTTAAGAACCTGAACTTACTGATTTCTCTGCAATTTGCTTTCACGTGGTGGTTTTTGTTTGTTTCAGTTATCGAACTTCGGGGAGTTAAATCTGTAAAATAAAGAGTTAAACAATGTTTCAACGCAATTTTTTAACAGATGATTAAATTAATAATTTCATTTTTATTTCTTAATTAATTCAATTAAAAAAACATAACTAAAAGATTAAAAAAAATGTAGGATACTGTTTGGAGTAAATTTTTTAACTATTTTTTTAAACTGGTAAGACAGCACAGCAATCATTCGAACGTCGTCCAATTTAAGAATCCTTGGATGCTCTGACCAACTTCCCTACTGGGTGGAAAGTGGGAAGTGGAAAGTTAATCTAGTAGTATCTTTATGGCTCTGAGGTGAACCTGTTCTTATTTTTAATAGTTTTGTTGCCTTATTTTAATTCTGGTATCAATATGAAATTTACCTTTACTCTTTTGCCATAAAAAGAGAATTAAATATATAGTTGTGCATTCAGAACACACGATAATTAAATAAATAATTGTGGTTTCTACGCTACTTCAATAATTAATAAGTGTGGAGTAGAATTTTTTTTTATTGTTACATAATACTTTACAGTATATAAAACATTTTTACATTTAGATATGTGTATTATTAATCAATAAGAATTATGTGCATTAGTAAGCGAATTACATTTTCTTAAAAAAGATCAAAGTTTAAATTTTGGACAAGACGCTTATTGAGAAAATTTCTAATATCAAAGTTTAAATCTTGGACAAGATGCTTATTGAAAAAGTTTTTTAGTGGTAACAGTATTTGGAAGTTTGTTTTACAATAATGTCTTGAGAATATGTGGTCAAAAATAAAAAAACGATGTGTATTATTATATTAAAATATCATATAACAATTTGTAGTTATTATAATTTATAAGATATTATTATATCATATTATAATACTTAGTTATGTGGCCTCTGTCATTCCAAATTGGCCAAAAACACATAGGCAAACATACATCAGTATGGAAAAGGTACCAAACAACTTCAGAAATATATGAAAATTGTATGAAAAATTTACCTCGAATTTTTTCAAACCCAGATTTTAGGAAGATACTGGGGCTAGAGGTTGGTTGGTATAATAGCTTGAACAACAATGATATTTGCATACCGTATATTTATATTATGCCATTGTTACATTTCTTTTGTAACATACTCTCTGTTTCGTATTTATTCAAACAAGTAAATGTAACAAAAAACATAAAAAAAAAGTGGTGTGCAATAAATATTTCTCTAACTTGAATGAAGCCTTATTCCTTTGTTTTTCCGAAGAAATATTTCCATTATCCTTGTGAAATGGCACAAGTAAACTTACACAATTGTTATCTAAAGTGTATTACATTTTTCTTGTTCGTTGTGATTTCAATATTCATAGCAGAAAAAGAAAATCAAAATGGATGTGCAAACGAAATAGCGTAAACTCAAATGGACCAGTAGTTATCTTATCTTGGAGCTGTATATTCCAAGGTCCGAATGACTAAAATGCATGTGCGAGAGTGAGATGCATTGAATTGTTGAAAATTTTCCGTTTGTTAATTGCATGTGACACTGTGGACTAGCATTTATAATAGGATGAAGTGACAGCAAACTTGATAATTACGAGTTGACAACGGGTGGTCCATTTCTGTCTATGCTTTGGTACTTACTGCATTCAATCTCATTCATTTCAAATTATCATGGACCAGTAAACGGAATATTTGAACCTGACGAAGCCATGTTGTAATTAATTTGCTCTTGTTTAACTTTTCACCTTAGATTGAGGAATTGCAACTCACGGGAAAGTTGAATTTTGAAAGTCAAATAAAGCAAAAGTTGGGAAAAGATTTTAATGGAGCAACTATCGGCATATTTGTTTTAAATTTTCAATCCTCCAAAAATAATTTTATTAGTTCAAGTATTTATTTGTTTAAGATTATTAATTAATGCAGGAAATAATTATAATGAAACCAACTCAGAATAGATTTGATGTGAACAAAATTGAGTTTGAGGTGAGATCTAGAGCTTGTTTTGTTGAGATTGATTTCAACACCGCCAGACGTTTGAAGGAAAAAAAATAATTATGATATTTTATTATTAATAGTATATATATATATTTTTTATATTATTTTTAATATTATTTATTATATTTATTTTTTTATTATTTTTTTCATTAAAATTTTTAAAATAAATGTTAACAATATATATACGCTTAAAAAAATATACGATAATGATCTTTATCAAAAAAAAAACCCACTCTTCCTTTTGTTGAACGTGTTTCGAGAAGTAAAGTGCTCCATTTGCAGCAGTTGGAATCTCAAACAAACAAGTCATTAGTAGTTACAAAAGTTTACAATGCTCCTAGTTTGGAGCATTGATACTCCCTGGACTTTACATGATATTTTCAGTCTTTTGACTTTTTTATTCATTTTTTATTATTTACGAAAAAAACTCACTTTTATTTATTTCTCAACCCTTTATTTTTTTGTTTTTCTCTTTCATTTCCTTATATATCAAAACTCTTCTCCATCAAGTCATGATCGTCTCCGACGTTGATGGCTTATTCTCCGATGACGTTGTTTTAACCCATAAATCCACCTTTAATTGCGGTTTCTCCGTCATCGTCAACATGCTCAAACGCATCGAGCCCCGACATGGGAATTTTGCGTCTTTGGGTGAAAACATCTAACTTGTGTATGCTTTTGGTTCAGGATGGTTGTTGCTGTCTTGTTTTAAATGAGGGAAAATAGTTGTTTGGGTGGTGCAGGGACAGAGGTTTGCGGATCTGGATGAAGGATCGAGGATGAGGCTGATGAGGCAGCAAACACCGTGGATGATCAGTAAAAAAACTACCGCCGACGACTTGACGAAATTGTCGCAGTGGTAACGACATGGTGGCTTGCGGATCTGGCGGCGCAGCGAAGAGGTACGGCAGATCTGGGTGGTTGACGGTGCGTGGAGTCGAGAATCAGGATGGTTGGAGGCTGCTGTAGATGATATCTTGAGTCGGGTTGTGTTTGAGTGGGTTGGAGTCTGTTCTCGGGTTGTACACCCAGGTGCCTCAGAGGCGATGGTTATTCTCGAAAACAACAATGTTGTGGCCTTCGCGTTGAAGCTCCCGAGCAGCGACGAGACCAGCAACACCAGCTCTGATAACTGCAACTTTGGGTGGCTGTGGTGGCGGTGAAGCATCCCTGGTGAGGCGCGACGGGTTGTGGCTGTGGTGGCGGTGAAACATCCTTGGTGAGACGTGACGGGTTGTGAGTCGCGGTGGCTAGATGCTGGCTTTGGTGATGGCTCTATCCCAACTACATCACCACCTAAACGACAAAGAGAAAAATGACCAGGGATGGTAGCCATGGAAACGGCGGAGAGAAGAAAGGGAAAAAGGAGAGAGAATTGAAGATGAATTAAAATGTAAATAATAAGAGTTAAGGGATCAACTATGTAAATTAAGAATTTGATAACATTAATTTTTAAATAAATAACATGTCATAAATCTCTACCGTTGATTTTTTTATACATAATTAACAGTTATGAAGCTTGGAGCATTCATGCTCAAATCTTCATTAGGAGCATTATATATGGCTCCATAGTAGTTAATACTTTTACAACAACTTTACAAAGATGAGTATAAGATGAGGAGATTCAAATTCAGTTCTCTATGCTTATAAGATGATATCTTCTCCGGTATAACCATGAAATTAAGATTGTTTTCTTTTGGCACGATGAGAAATATAATATACAAATGTCATGATATTTTTAACTCTTTAAATGTAGGGTGAATTTTTAAAAGAAAAAAAAATTAAATGGATAAGCATTTATTGATAACATACAAACACATAAGGAACTATAAAAATTTAGGTGTCATAGACTAATATTGTACATTAAAGGATAAATTTAACTTTATGGGAGCTTATCCAAAGAATTATACATACGATATAAATTTTTTTTTTCAGCTTTAGAGGTCACTACCCTATCCCTATCTAGGTACGACCTTCACCTGACTTAACAAATTATGAATATAATACGAGCATTTTTCCCATTAATTTTCTCATTAACTGTTACTACTTACTTGCTTTAAAGTACAACTTGTATTTAATGCATTTTGATCTCTTTTATTTTATTCTTTTGGTGTGTTTGGTTGAGGGAGTAAAAAGGGAGTAAATTTTAGGGGAGTGAAATTTCAACAACAAAAAATGTGCGTTTGGTTGACAAATAAAAGAAAAATAAAATTTTAAGAAGTGTAAATCTTATCCCAACTCTAAAGGTAAATCTTACCTTAATTAAGAGTAGGGTAAACTTTCACCCCTCTTCTCTCTTCTCACTCTTTCTCCACCTCTTTCTCTTTCTTTCTCACTATGTCACTATCTCTTTCTATTCCCTCTACTCTCATGACTAGCTTCTATCATCGTCTGAATGTCTCTAGTTGTACAGGTGGATGGAATCGGCAAATGGTCCACCTCATCGACAGATGGTTCATTTCATAATCAGTGCATCAGCAACAGAAATGAAAATTACGACTGCAATGACATTTTTGTCGGAGATTGCAATGCTAGCGAGGATCCAACACTCGAATATCATGCGGCTATTGGGTTGGGGTGCGAATTGGAGAACAAAACTAATACACTAAGAGCAAGTGCACTCTATCACCAAGTAATATAGGACTTGAGTCCCAATTATCAATCCCACGAGGAATAAGTGATAATTAATAAATTCGTAAAACTCTTTGTTATCTAGACAATCAAAAGTGTATGAAAAAATTCAAGATAAAATCAGAAAATAAATAAAGAAAAACAATGAACAATCAAGTAAAGAATAAATAATCAATGAGAGAAAAACTAGAGCACAATGTTTACTTGAATCTAATTATTTAGATTTTCTTTTATTTATGATGTAAGGTAATTCTTTTGCCAATATTCTCTTACCTGCTATTGAATCTCAATGGTCATGGATGAAACAATATTCTATTCCTAAATTAAATCACTTATTTGGTTATTTAGTTGTATTAATTAAGAATGTATTAAACCTCAATTCAAGAGATGAACTAATATACCTATTAATTTCATTAGTAGAAAAAATTGATGTTTGGTCATTCACTAATCTAATCCTAGGCTTACCTTATAGATCCACTCCATGGATGTGGATGGTCACCGGTTAAACAATGAATTAACACATACTAAAAGTGATCAAGTTATGATAAGAATGCAAGTAATATGATAGACCCTAAAAGAAATTACCTTAATCAAATTAGAAATCAAACTCAAATAATTATGAAAATAAGATCCCCCATAGCCCTAACTATGACTTTAGCTACTCATGTTCAATACAAACAAACCCATAGAAAGAAAACCCAAAGAAAGGGGAAAACTAGAAGGAAAGAGAAATCAAAACTCCTTTAATGGAGATTATGATATTCAAGCCTTCAAGAATCGAATCCTCCCTTCGAAGTCGTCCTCCAAAGTCGGCTGCCGCGAAACTACTCTCTCAGGATTAGGGATTTTCTGCATGATGTACAAAGTAAAAATCTGTTGAATTGTGGCGTAACTCCCCTATTTATGGAAAAGAACATGGTCTATTACGCAACCAGCGCCTAAGTGCTGGCTTCTAGGCGCTTGGGCACTGAGTCACTTAAGTAGAGATGCGCATTGTTACTTCCTGTGCGCTCAGGCGCTGAAACACTGAAGTTACGCTACTGATATGCTTTGGGCGCTCAGGCGCTCCAACACCAGCGCTCAAGCGTTAGTCGCCTGATGAAAAATTCTTCTTTTCCTTGCTTCTTTGAATGTCCAGTTTTCTCAATGTTTAATTACCTGACAAAAACACACAAAACACACAATAAAAACACATTTAAACAATGCTAAAAATATAACAAAACTTACGAATAAAGTTCAATAAAAAATATAAAAAGACATGAAAAATTAAGGAATTGAACGATAAAAATATAAGATATTGATGGTTCATCATCTATGATTATTTTCTGAAAAAAATTCAGCGATTAGGTACAAAATATTTTTAATTTTTAAGGAATAAGAAATTTTTGGTACATACTTCCATAACCTTCTATATTCCACAAAATAACCTTGGAAAACCGAAACAACTGACTTATTGACTTGAACATTTTCTTTTTATAAACTAAGATGAAGTTATAAGCTATCTATACGGCTTGTGTAGCTTTCTGAATGGAAGAGAAGTTTTTACATTCACCTAGGAGATGAATAATATGCACCAAGTTATGTTTTGGTACATAGGTGCATCACCTTTTTAGTTTTTTTATCTACAATAACTAGTTAGGGGCATTTTTGACCAATTAACATATTTTGCATACCCAAATCAGGTATTCTCCTTCTGCGTGAGTCAATTTGCCATAAGTCGGGTTCCACCATTGTTGGTGGCTGCCAAGCTTCTAGAGCTTGATTTCGTTGCGTTTCTCATGGGTAAAACAAAGGCCAACCAATTTCGAACAAAGCCATATTATTACAGGTGAGTTGGGTCTTCCTCCGCTAGAGGATCAACCCATGACAATAACGTGGCCAGCCATGGATGGTTAATCGAGCTCATTAAGCTCGCATTTTTGGCGAAGCTTGAAACCAAGATGTTAAAGGGCAACACTGTCAAATCCACGTGGCTTGGGGTTTCAAGCTGGGATGTTGAAGGAAAAAGGGAAATTCCTTGAACTTCTGGTGGCTACTCGAGTTCAAAACTGTAGTCACTGCCTCCTCGAACTAACTCAGCTTGGGATATCTTGAACTTCTTCAAACAGTATGAGAAATATAAAGTGTCGTACAGTCCAAGTCATGAAATTGATGCAACAAAGGAGAAAGAAAAAAGGGAAATGTCATAAGTCACAAGCCTCAAAATTGTAGATAGTGTTATCGGTGATGGACAACAATGGGTGTGTTCCGGTGGTTTGGTTATGGAGACTATGGTGGGTTTGGTTCGTGATGGTTATGGAATGGCAGAGGCAGTGGCATGGTGCACATAGAGGGTGGCATAAAGGTGGGAGCGGAGGCTGATGTTGGTGGCTTACAGAATGGTTGCAGGCTCAATGGCATTAGGGCATGGAGGTACTAACGCCAGCAATAGAGCTCTGAGGGCATCGATATGTGGTTGAAGGCTTGGCTATGCTGGGATGTGACATTCTGGTTTTCGTGTAGGAACCTGTTAAGTAATTTCCCAATTATTCATCTTTATCATTATTTTTGTAAATTAATATATCAACGTCGTTGGATTCTCTGTGCATGCATGCACCATAAATTACCTAATGCATATTAGACAAAGCCTATCATCTAAAGATTTAAATTTCATTCACCTATGTACCTAAAAAAAATCATTCACTTAATGTTTTCTGAACGTACGTAATTCAATGAATGCACATAAAAATTCTCATGGGTCATGGGAGAACCGAACTTGAATTATTTAAAGTAGAGAAGACAAGCAATAACCAATAAGTACAACCATTGTGTAAAGCATTGTTACATGGTTCACTGAAATATCCTACATACCACACTTGGGAAAGTTTGTTCCCAAACGTGGGTTGTTTACGACCCCAAATGCTGAAAGCAATGTTCCAGTTTTATAAAAAAACAGAAGAAGGTTTACATGCTGGGTTGTGGTTGTGTGGCTATGTGCAAAAAATTAGAGAAGAAGCTGCAAGAAGGAGAGAATGTGTGCTGTATGGCAACAAGATTGTTTGTAAATTATAAAAAAATTTGGAAAAGATGCAACTATATGGCTGCATGAAGTTGTGACTTGTGCACAGTGTGAAGAAGATAAAGGTGTATGGGAGAGTAGGAGAGAACAGATGGGAGAATACTTGAAGATACTAGACCCTAATTAATGCAATGTGCAAAATGCACAACATCTTTAAAAGGCAATGAAAAAATAAAATAAAACGAGCCTTCTGTAACTTTGGACCATTCAATTAGTGGTCTATAAGTGATAATAGAACAAATAGAGGGTTATGGTATGTGAACTTCCTATACTGATAGAATTAAAACCAATACAGTAAAAGTTTTAAAAGTCTAGATGGTAGAATTTCAATTGGCACAAAGCCATAATGATGCGCAACTACTGCTATTTATAGCATATTATAATCCTTGTGTCACACAGAAGATAGAACATAGCTTTAAGCAACTTTCCATGACATTCGGGAAAAGAAAGAGACAATAGGAAGAGCAATAAATTTCTTCTCAAGATATTGAAAATCCAAAGATTCAGAATTTAGATGATGATGAAAGTGAATAAAAGGAAAACAGCGAAAAAACAAAAAATACTAGTTTTCAATCATCAGTATCAAAGAAGAATGATGGAGGAGGAGGATAAGTTATGCATGTTGATTCAAAGTCAAAGCCACTGTATCAAGAGGCTACTACCCATGGTGCAACATTAGGAAAAAATCCAGGAGGCTCAAAAAATTGGTCCTGCAATTATTGCAAAAAAAGTTTTATTAGCTCATATACTAAAATTCATAACCATTTTTTTGGTGCTCCTCCAAGCAAAAAAGTATAAATTAAGAGATGTCTAATATTAATGAATGGTTGTGATGTATATGAAAAGGTCAGAAAAAGAGTTCAAGTAGAAAAGGTTGATGGAATTCCTTCATCTTTAAAGAATTCTAGGCAAACAAGTAAGTCAACACAAAAGCTTGACGACTCTTTTAATTTGATGTAGAGGGATATGGTAGATTTGAAGGTGATTAGGGTTTTGTGTGCCAATAGAATTCTATTCAATGTATTAAGAAATCCTCATTTTCATGAGATGGTTTCTGGCATAAACAAAGGTCCTAAAGGCTACAAGGCTCCTTCATATGATAAGACAAGGACTACCATATTTGATGAATGTAAAAGAAGCATAAAGAAAGACATTGTTCCAGTTAAAGCTACATGGTATTCTCAAGGGATTTCTATTGTTTCATATGGATGGACCAATTGTAAAAATTAGCCTCTAATAAATGTTCTTACAATAAATAGTCAAAGAGCTATGTTCTTGTATGCTGAAGATTTTTCTGGGATTGAAAAAACAAGAGTTACAATTGCATAATATTTGCTTAAAGCCACTGAAGAGATAGGTCCTAATAATGTGCTTCACGTTGTTACAAACAATGCTACATGTAACATCCCAAAATTTCCTATCCTATAAACAGTAATTTTGACAGCTAACAGAATTTTACTGTTTAGTAATTTTTGAATACTGTAAAATATTTTGTTTATTTCGTTAGCGTATTTGATCGTTTTGAGTGATTTACTCCGTGTCAGGAAAATAATAATTTTTGGGCCGGGAAAAATCTTTCTGTATTTATTTCTCTTGACTGTTAATTATTTTTAACAATCTGACTTGATTTTCATACATTTTCTAATTTTTGTGATTTTATGTGTGATTTTAAATTTTTTTCTGTTTGTGGGCCCCACGAGGTGTTTGTGGGTCCAGGTGACCATACGTGGGTCCAGGTGGGTCTTGCAAAGTGAAAAAATTTTCTACGCATAGAAAAATTTGTACTGTTTAGATGGAGACAGGGGATCTTATTAAACCTGAATCCGAAAACAGTTTTAGAAAATTTGTTTTGTACTGTATTTATTTATTGGAAGATAAAAATACAGTAAATATATTCTTTCGTGAGATTTTTAGTAGATAACAATAGAAATTATATTGCTTAAGTCAACATTGGTGGTTTGGATATCCACTATTGATTCAATTAACGGTTAAGAAATAAATTTAATAAAGAAACATAAGATAATCATCATTGATTTAATCAATGGTGTGAGAATAAACTTAATTAAATAAACAATATCAAAGTAGATTTAATCAACAAAAAATTTGATTATATAAAGTGACCATTTACAACCATTGGATATAGAATTGATCAAGGGTGGAGATTTGGTCTTGTAAAGTAACAAGGACCATTTATGACCATTAGATGAAGAATTAATCAGGGTAGAGATTTGGTCTTAAAAAGTAGCAAAGACTAATTATGACCCTTGGATTAAAAGTAAGAAGAAGTAATCTTGATTTTATTTTGGAGACACATCTAATGGCTAGAATTTAAAGAGAAAGATCCAATGGCTTAGATTTAGTCTTCTAAAAATTAAAAGTCTACCTAAATCCTAACCATTGAATTAATCAATGGCTAGAAATGCTTCAAATAATGGCCTAATTAACAAGCCAAGTAAACTAAATTAAATGTTAAATTGTTATAATCTAATTCTTAATTAGGTATCCTAATTTTAATTAGAGATTATAATATATGAAATAATATGTCTAATTAATTAGTTATGTAATTAGAAAATTAGTTAAGATTGATTAGGAAACTTAATCTAATGAATTAACTAATCAATTAGCAAGTAATTATGACAACTTTGGAGTGCATGATGAACGGGGACGGTTTTGGAGTGTTAGGAAGGAGGAGACATGTTTAGACATGCTTGTATAGCCTTTTTAGGCCAAAGAAAAAAGATGAAAAGTGGAAGACTTTCATGTGCGTCATGTGATAACCTTGAATTATGCCAAATGAATTCATATCTCTCCATTCTTTCACTCCCACGGCAGCAGCACCTTTGGTCACACTCTCCATATTCATTTTTCTACTTCACCAAAAAGCCTCCATCTTATTCTCTCAAAATCCCAAGAACCAAGCAACCATTTTTCCTTCCATTTTCTCTCCATTGGTTCGGTCTCTACACCCAAATACACTATCCATCACCGATAATTTTCACTCTCATCATTTTCTAAAGCTAAACACCATTCTAAACACTTTTCATTTAGAAAGTTTTCCCAAAATCCCACTCTAAGTGCTTCAAAATCCCACTTTTACCTTACTTTCTTAGAGATAAACTTTGGTTTTTATGGTTTAAATTCATGTTTATGATTTTCTAAGCCATGATTGTTCCATGGTTTGTTTAATTTAATCCAACCATAGATCTTGAATCCTTACCTTATTCTAAACAACTTTCATGTTGAAGACTTTCTCTAAATTTTCCATCTTGAAGGACTTTTACTAAGATCAAGTTCTAGAGTTCTTGTTAGTGAAGTGTAAGGAAACTTCATTTATTCTTTTATTTTTCATGATCTAAACCATGTTTGATCCATGGTTCCTCTTAATCAAACTTAGTATACTAATTTCTATGTATTTTATTTTGTATTTGAGAAGCCCTTAGTGGTGAAGGACTTGGAAAGAGAAGCAAAATAAAGAGTTTTTGAGGATCTTCAAGAGGTAAGAGGGAGATCCATCTCATCAACCAAGTATGGTGGTGAAGATGATCTTATATTTGATGGATGGTGAATCCATGTGAGGATTCCAATCCATGGTCATGTAATAATTAATTGTATGTTTATGAGCTTTGATTTATTTTCTTATGTTTTGATTATTTTTATCTATGCTTAATATGCTTTGCATGATTTTATGGCTTTGATAGTATACTTATAATATGCATGATGAGTATATGGCATGTTTGTGATATTTATGATGAAATATATATATGTATGCCATGATGTGTGGATGGAAAGAAAATTGATCTTGGTTCCAATGGCCAAGGAAGAGCTACGGTTTTGATGCCCTTGATGAGGGTCAATGTTGAAAATTTTCAAGAACAAGGAAATTAAATTTTGATCCCTAGAACAATGAGAATTTCGCCAAGACACCTAAAATAGGTGTTTACAAATTAATATGTTTATGGAAGAATAAAATTGGATTGATTTGAGGAGTATGAAAAATGAACTAAAGGTTTATCTTTTTTAAGAAAACATGAACACAAATTTTAGAATGAAATTTTATTGATTTATTTTGTGTAGAAACAAGAATAGAATTTATTTAAGTTAGAAGAAAAATATTTCATGGTTCCAATGGCCATCTATATGGTTTTGATAATTTAGAAAAATGTTTTGATGCTATGAAATACAAGAATTTTCAAATAAGAATTTTTGAAAAGGGAATTAAGTGTTATAAATTAAGTGAAGTGAAATTTTCATAAATAAAAGAAAAAGAAGATTGAAAGTATTGAACTTCAAATTAATTTAAAAAGAATTAATTTTTAGAAGTGATTTAGAAATATAAAAGAAAATGTTTGTAACTTAAATTTACTCACGAAGAATTTATTTGGGTTTTGGAAAACATTAAGAAATTTAAAGTTAAGAAACAATAATTAAAACAACTCAATATGATTTTGTAGGACTAGATCAATAAAAAGTGATTTTGAGAAAATATATTAAGGAAAAGATTTTTGACTAAGAATGAAAAAGGATTTGCAAAGAAAGTGAAAATAAATTTGAACAAATGAGTTTGTTATATGACCAATCGGTACTTTGGTTTTGAAAATAAAACTTCAATAGTTTTGTTTGTGTAAAACCATATCAATTTAAAAAAGAAAAATATTTTGATAATTTTTCAATAGTAATGCCTAGATTTTGATGAAACAAAGTAATTTTTCAAGTGAAAATATAATTGATTTAATACAAGAAATTTGAAAAAGGAATCAGAGTATTTTACTTACTTGAAAAATTAAGTTTTGTAAACGAAAATATTTTCAAACTTCAATTTATTTTGAAGTAGGTTAATTTGGAAATGATTTGGGGAAAAATAGAGAATATAATGATATTTTGAGAATTTACTCAAGTATAACTTATTTTCAAGTTTTGTGGATTATATTTGAAAAAGAATTTCTTGAGTAAAGAAATGTGAAAAAGATTTTCTTGAGTAAGAAAATGTGAAAAATGAAATACAAAGTCATAATATTTTAAGAAAAAATGAAATGAAATTTTTGAAGGTTGAGAAATATTTTTCGTAATAGAATTGTGTGAAAAATTATTTACGTATCTTAAAAATGTGTTGAAAATGATATTGACTTATTTGAAAGTCCAAAATAATGTTTGAAATATTGAGAAATATTTTACGTGATTGAAAAATAGTGGAAAATTGTTATGAGATTTGGAAAGTGTTTTAAATATTTTGAGAATGATAGAAAATGATATACGTAACTTAAAAGAATAATTTTTAAGATACGCAATTTTGAAACAGTGGAAAAATAATATGCGATTTGAGAAACGTATATTTTTACGCGATTAAGAAAAATGTTAAAAAATTAGTACGTGATTTAAAAGTGCAACAGAAGAGTTGCGGCATTTTGAAAACGTAACAGAAGTGTTACGGTATCGTGAAAATATAACAGAAACATTTTAGAATTTTAAAAACGTAACAGAAGTGTTACGATATTTTAAAAACATAACAGAAATATTTTGGAATTGTGAAAATATAATAGAAATGTTGCACAATTTTGTGAAAACACGACGAAAGTGTTTTATAACTATGAAAATATGATAACATGATTTTATGTTGAAAATATAGTATAATTACTATTGAACCAGTGTATGGACACTGTATGAGAAAATGACGTGTTTTGCCTATGATTGGTATTTGGTGCATTTTATATGCATTGGAAAGAGATGCTCGTATTTGGATTTGGTGCATTATACATGCATTGAAAAGATTTGTTGGGGTTGGACTTACCGATATACTCGTGCATTGTACAAATGAAATTGAAAAGATTTGGCCCTTGGGGTTGGACTTGCACCGATAAATTCGTGCATTGTATAAAAGATAGCTAATAACTATTATGGCCCTTGTGGTTGAAGAGGGAATGTGAATTGATAGTGAGGTCTATGATGGATCTTGGGGCGTCGAGCGCGCGACTTCGACGAGTGGACAACTAGGCGAGTACCGTGCCACTTGGCGATGCAAATCATTGCAACGCATTGATGATACCCGACAAGAACACGATTCTTTTCAACGACTGAGAGATTGTCTTTGGGCTAAGGCTAACAATTGACCAGAGCATTCTTCTCGAAATTGTGAAAACCTCCATGGAGTTGTTTTTGAAAAACTGAGTCTTTGTGCATATGCATACTCTGAACATTTATATCTGTGTGATATATTAATTGAGGAATATTGGATATAACGATTGTTATGAATACTTGGATGATGATGATGATAATGCTGATAACATGATTATGGTATGATCTATCTGTATAATATTGTTGGCTGTGTGTTATCTCTATGCTGCCATATTGGTATTGGTGTAGGTGATCTCACCTCTTTGTTATATTGTTTTGTTTGTGTAAATCAGTCTTGTTAAAATCAAATAATAGAAAGATCGAGTTGTCTTAGACATAACGGGCGATGGATACTCTGAGATTGGAGATAACAATAAGGAGTGGACATTCAGGACTCGAATGTGTGCAGTGTTGACAAAGGAACAGATGTCTGATGCATCAAGATGAACAGAAAAAGGAATAAGTATGTTAAAGTTTTTCGTTAGTGTTGTATCGTGCTATTAAGTAGGACCCATCATGGGGTTTGCTACTGCCAAAAGAAAAAAAAAGTCTGTTAATTTTATATTTCTCTTTAAATTATGATATTAATTGGTGTCAATATTGTATAATGAATAGTTGAAATATGATTTTCAATATTACCTAATATTTTCAGTAAAGAAGAAATTTTGAAACCCATCTTTTATAACTCAAACTTTGTGCGAACTTATTTTCAGATTATGAGTCAGAAGTCAGAAATGTGATGCCCTAGCTAGGGTGTTACATTAGTTGGTGTCAGAGTTAAGGTGTTACATAGTTGGTATCAGAGCTAGGGTGTTACATTAGTTGGTATCAGAGCTAGGGTGTTACATTAGTTGGTATCAGAGCACGGTTTGAGTCTTTTGGGGTTTGTGGTTAGGTCTATTTTGCTTGTGTTGTGTTCTTTGTGTTTGTTTTTCGAAAGGAAATAATGTTGTTTATAATGGATATTAGATCCATTGTATTTCGATCCGCACGCCTCGAGAAAAAAAAAAGGAATGGCTCGGGATAGTTATACTTATGTGGAAATGAAACATGTTACTAGTAATGCAGTTGCAGCTACGGGAGCAATGAGAGCAATGTGGAAAGACGATAACGAACAAAGGACCGCATTTTTTCGGTGGAAACTCCTCGATGGAAGAGAATCAAATATAAGATTTCGTAATTTTGGAACCTGATATTTTTTAGGATATTGAGAAAGTAATTGATTTCGATGGAAGATGTATTTACAACCATTGAGGAAACCAAAAACAGTAAAGGATGTGAAAGAAGGTACTTAATGAAGGAATGTACGTCAAGAAAACAATTTACGGAAAAGTTAGACACATTTTCAAAGAGTATAATCTCTGATGTGTTCTTTGAAAATAAAGTTTTCTATTAGTAAAATTTTTTTTAGATAGTAAGGGAAGTTGTTACTCTGAATGGAACGGGAGTGTTCTGAGCGGAAGATTTAATCAATGGAGATTGCGTCATTGGAGCTAATTCTATAAACCATACTGAATATTTTTGTGAATAACCTATTCCTTATGACATATGATTGAGTAGATCAATTATATGTTAGAGTTATTCGTTATCCTCTGATTTGTTTACTTCTGTTTCTATTCTTAGCTGATCGAGCTATTTAAGTTATTCAAATTGTTGTTGCGGATCAAATCTTTGTATTAGTTTGATCTGTTGTTCAAAAATTTTGTGTTAGTTTGATCTGTTTCATAAACAGAAGTAGTCTTTGAAAATGGATTGGTTATTTTCCAACCATATCCAATGAGATTATTTCAACAGACTGTGAGTAATCCAGAGAAAATTCATTTTTGAAAATCGAGTTACATCCAATTCTTTGCTGGATATATTCGATAACAAGTTCGATTCATTTTGTTATCTTCCATGATGTTTTCTTTCATCTCCTGCAATTGAAGGAATATTTTGCAAGAAAGGATATTTCTATATTTGTATCCGTGTTAACGTATTTGAGTAACGCAGTAGAAGCGTGGTGAATTTTTCAAAAGATTGGAACAATTCTTTTATGGGAAAACTTAAGACGATAATGGAAAACTATAAAAAAAAATTTATGGAAGTATCTGGTATCGTACTGTGGAAAGGAGAACTCGGTTAGTGAGACATTTTCTGTTAAAAGCAAAAAAATCTAGAATATGTAGTGATACGAGGATAAGGAAATTTTAAGTAATACATTACATTAGCTGGACATTTCATTACATTAGTTGGAAGTTATCTGAGAAAAACTATTCTAGGCATGAATGAAGATCGGTTGTTGTTATGTTCATATCAGAGATATGAAAATTCTTTCTTTCTGGAGTAACATTCAACATCTTCAGTAATAACCAACAAAATCTCTATGATAGAGTCTGAGATATCTGTTTGATCGGGAGAAGTTGAACATCAAGAAAGAGATTTTGTGGGATTAGAATAGTATAGCAAGATGTAAGAGAGAAGCTTCATGAGAATTGAAAAATAAGATGAAAGCACCATATCCGTATTTATTCGAGAGTGTGAAATCATGTTTCTCAAATTTCGAGACGAAATTTCTTTTTAGAGGGGAGAATTGTAACACCCAAAATTTCCTATCCTATAAATAGTAATTTTGACAATGTAATTTTTGTTTAGTAATTTTTGGATCTTGTAAAATTATTTTATTTATTTCATCAGTATTTGATCGTTTTTTGAGTGATTTACTCCGTGTCGGAAAAATAATAATTTTTGGTAGCCAAAAAATCTTTCTCGTATTTATTTCTCTTGACTGTTAATTATTTTTAACAATCTGACTTGATTTTCATACATTTTTTAATTTTTATGATTTTATGTGTGATTTTAAATTTTTTTCTGTTTGTAGGTCCCACGAGGTGTTTGTGGACCCAGGTGACCATACGTGGGCCCAGGTGGGTCCTGCAAAGTGAAAAAATTTTCTGCGCATAGAAAAATTTGTACTGTTTAGACAAAGACAGAGGATCTTACTAAACCTGAATCCGGAAACAGTTTTAGAAAATTTGTTTTGTACTATATTTATTTATCGGAAGATAAAAATACAGTAAATATATTCTTTCGTGGGATTTTTAGTAAATAAAAATAGAAATTATATTGCTTAAGTCAACATTGGTGGTTTAGATATCCACTATTGATTCAATTAACGGTTAAGAAATAAATTTAATAAAGAAACATAAGATAATCATCATTGATTTAATCAATGGTGTGAGAATAAACTTAATTAGGCAAGCTTCAATATCAACTGTAAATTTAATCAACAGTGTAAATTTGATTATATAAAGTGACAATTTACAACCATTGGATTTAGAATTGATCAAGGGTGGAGATTTGGTCTTGTAAAGTAACAAGGACCATTTATGACCATTAGATGAAGAATTAATCAAGGGTGGAGATTTGGTCTTAAAAAGTAGCAAAGACTAATTATGACCCTTGGATTAAAAGTAAGAAGAAGTAATCTTGACCCTTTATTTTGGAGACACATCTAATGGCTAGAATTTAAAAGAGAAAGATCCAATGGCTTAGATTTAGTCTTCTAAAAATTAAAAGTCTACCTAAATCCTAACCATTGAATTAATCAATGGCTAGAAATGCTTCAAATAATGACCTAATTAACAAGCCAAGTAAACTAAATTAAATGGTAAATTGTTATAATCTAATTCTTAATTAGGTATCCTAATTTTAATTAGAGATTATAATATATGAAATAATATGTCTAATTAATTAGTTATGTAATTAGAAAATTAGTTAAGATTGATTAGGAAACTTAATTTAATGAATTAACTAATCAATTAGTAAGTAATTATGACAACTTTGGAGTGCATGATGAAGGGGGGACGGTTTTGGAGTGTTAGGAAGGAGGAGACATGTTTAGACATCTTGTATAGCCTTTTTAGGCCAAAGAAAAAGATGACAAAGTGGAAGACTTTGTGCATCATGTGATAGCCTTCAATTATGCTAAATGAATTCATATCTCTCCATTATTTCACTCCCACGGCAGCAGCACCTTTAGTCACACTCTCCATATTCATTTTTCTACTTCACCAAAAAAGCCTCCATCTTATTCTCTCAAAATCCCAAGAACCAAGCAACCATTTTTCCTTCCATTTTCTTTCCATTGGTTCGGTCTCTACACCCAAATACACTATCCATCACCTATAATTTTCACTCTCATCATTTCTTAAAGCTAAACACCATTCTAAACACTTTTCATTTAGAAAGTTTTCCCAAAATCCCACTCTAAATGCTTCAAAATCCCACTTTTACCTTACTTTCTTAGAGATAAACTTTGGTTTTTATGGTTTAAATTCATGTTTATGATTTTCTAAGCCATGATTGTTCCATGGTTTGTTTAATTTAACCCAACCATAGATCTTGAATCCTTACCTTATTCTAAACAAGTTTCATGTTGAAGACTTTCTCTAAATTTTCCATCTTGAAGGACTTTTACTAAGATCAAGTTCTAGAGTTCCTGTTAGTGAAGTGTAAGAAAACTTCATTTATTCTTTTCTTTTTCATGATCTAAACCATGTTTGATCCATGGTTCCTCTTAATCAAGCTTAGTATACTAATTTCTATATATTTTGTTTTGTATTTGAGAAGCCCTTGGTGGTGAAGGACTTGGAAAGAGAAGCAAAACAAAGAGTTTTTGAGGATCTTCAAGAGGTAAGAGGGAGATCCATCTCATCAACCAAGTATGGTGGTGAGAGATGATCTTATATTTGATGGATAGTGAATCCATGTGAGGATTCCAATCCATGGTCATGTAATAATTAATTGTATGTTTATGAGCTTTGATTTATTTTCTTATGCTTTGATTATTTTTATCTATGCTTAATATGCTTTGCATGATTTTATGGCTTTGATAGTATACTTATAATATGCATGATGAGTATATGGCATGTTTGTGATATTTATGATGAAATATATATATGTATGCCATGATGTGTGGATGGAAAGAAAATTGATCTTAGTTCTAATGGCCAAGGAAGAGCTACGGTTTTGATGCCCTTGATGAGGGTCAATGTTGAAATTTTTCAAGAACAAGGAAATTAAATTTTGATCCCTAGAACAATGAGAATTTCGGCCAAGATACCTCAAAATAGGTATTTACAAATTAATATGTTTGTGAAAGAATAAAATTGGATTGATTTGAGGAGTATGGAAAATGAACTAAATGTTTATTTTTTTTTAAGAAAACATGAACACAAATTTTAGAATGAAATTTTATTGATTTATTTTGTGTAGAAACAAGAATGGAATTTATTTAAGTTAGAAGAAAAATATTTCATGGTTCCAATGGCCATCTATAAGGTTTTGATAATTTAGAAAAATGTTTTGATGCTATGAAATACAAGAATTTTCAAATAAGAATTTTTGAAAAGGGAATTAAGTGTTATAAATTAAGTGAAGTTGAATTTTCATAAATAAAAGAAAAAGAAGATTGAAAGTATTGAACTTCAAATTAATTTAAAAAGAATTAATTTTTAGAAGTGATTTAGAAATATAAAAGAAAATATTTGTAACTTAAATTTACTCACGAAGAATTTATTTGGGTTTTGAAAAACGTTAAGAAATTTAAAGTTAAGAAACAATAATTAAAACAACTCAATATGATTTTGTAGGACTAGATCAATAAAAAGTGATTTTGAGAAAATATATTAAGGAAAAGATTTTTGACTAAGAATGAAATATGATTTGCAAAGAAAGTGAAAATGAATTTGAACAAATGGGTTTGTTATATGACCAATCGGTACTTTGGTTTTGAAAATAAAACTTTAATGGTTTTGTTTGTGTAAAACCATATCAATTTAAAAAGAAAAAATGTTTTGATAATTTTTCAATAGTAATGCCTAGATTTTGATGAAACAAAGTAATTTTTCAAGTGAAAATATAATTGATTTAATACAAGAAATTTGAAAAGGGAATCAGAGTATTTTACTTACTTGAAAAATTAAGTTTTGTAAACGAAAATGTTTTCAAACTTCAATTTATTTTGAAGTAGGTTAATTTGGAAATGATTTGGGGAAAAACAGATAATATAATGGTATTTTGAGAATTTACTCAAGTATGACTTATTTTCAAGTTTTGTGGATTATATTTGAAAAAGAATTTCTTGAGTAAAGAAATGTGGAAAAAGATTTTCTTGAGTAAGAAAATGTGAAAAATGAAATACAAAATCATAATATTTTAAGAAAAGATGAAATGAAATTTTTGAAGGTTGAGAAATATTTTTCGTAATAGAATTGTGGTAAAAAATTATTTACGTATCTTAAAAATGTGTTGAAAATGATATTGACTTATTTGAAAGTCTAAAATAATGTTTGGAATATTGAGAAATATTTTACGTGATTGAAAAATGGTGAAAAATTGTTATGAGATTTGGAAAGTGTTTTAAATATTTTGAGAATGATAGAAAATGATATACGTAACTTAAAAGAATAATTTTTAAGAAACGCAATTTTGAAACAGTGGAAAAATAATATGCGATTTGAGAAACGTATATTTTTACACGATTAAGAAAAATGTTAAAAAATTAGTACGTGATTTAAAAGTGCAACAGAAGAGTTGCGGCATTTTGAAAACGTAACAGAAGTGTTACGGTATAGTGAAAATATAACAAAAACGTTTTAGAATTTTAAAAACGTAACAGAAGTGTTACGATATTTTTGAAAACATAACAGAAACATTTTGGAATTGTGAAAACATAATGAAAATGTTGCGGAATTTTATGAAAACACGGCGAAAGTGTTTTATAACTATGAAAATATGATAACATGATTTTATGTTGAAAATATAGTATAATTACTATTGAACCAGTGTATGGACACTGTATGAAAAAATGACGTATTTTGCCTATGATTGGTATTTGGTGCATTTTATATGCATTGGAAAGAGATGCCCGTATTTGGATTTGGTGCATTATACATGCATTGAAAAGATTTGGCCCGTTGGGGTTGGACTTGCACTGATATACTCGTGCATTGTACAAATGAAATTGAAAAGATTTGGCCCGTTGGGGTTGGACTTGCACTAATAAATTCGTGCATTGTATAAAAGATAGCTAATAACTATTATGGCCCTTGTGGTTGAAGAGGAATGAGAATTGATAGTGAGGTCTATGATGGATCTTGGGGCGTCGAGTAGCGCGGCGGTCGACCAAGGGACGGTAGCGAAACCCTGTCTGTGCCACTTGCGATCTGCATCCGTTGCAGCGCATTAACGATACCCGACAATAACACGATTCTTTTCAACGACCGAGATTGTCTTTGGGCTAAAGGTGACAATTGACCAGCATTCTTCTCGAAATTGTGAAAACCTCCATGGAGTTGTTTTTGAAAAACTGAGTCTTTGTGCATATGCATACTCTGAACATTTATATCTGTGTGATATATTAATTGAGGAATATTGGATATAACGATTGTTATGAATACTTAGATGATGATGATGATAATGCTGATAACATGATTATGGTATGATCTATCTGTATGATATTGTTGGTCAATCTCTATCTTTGCCATGTTGGTATTGGTGTAGGTGATCTCACCTCTTTGTTATATTGTTTTGCTATGTCTGTACTGTTAAAATCAAATAATAGAAAGATCGAGTTGTCTTAGACATAACAGGCGATGGATACTCTGAGATTGGAGATAACAATAAGGAGTGGACATTCAGGACTCGAAGGTGTGCAGTGTTGACAAAGGAACAGATCTCTGATGCATCAAGATGGACAGAAAAATGAATAAGTATGTTAAAGTTTTCCGTTAGTGTTGTATCGTGCTATTAAGTAGGACCCATCATGGGGTTTGTTACTGTCAAAAGAAAAAAAAATAAATCTATTAATTTTATATTTCTCTTTAAATTGTGATATTAATTGGTGTCAATATTGTATAATGAATAGTTGAAATATGATTTTCAATATTACCTAATATTTTCAGTAAAGAAGAAATTTTGAAACTCATCTTTTATAACTCAAACTTTGTGCGAACTTATTTTCAGATTATGAGTCGGAAGTCAGAAATGTGATGCCCTAGCTAGGGTGTTACATTAGTTGGTGTCAAAGCTAGGGTGTTACATTAGTTGGTATCAGAGCTATGGTGTTATATTAGTTGGTATCAGAGCTAGGGTGTTACACTACAAATTGTAAAATTGTTAGGAAGGAGGTAAGCGTTACAAACAAGAGAGGAAAAAATATTGTCAAATACTTTTTGAATCATTCTCATGCGTTGGCTATGTTTTGAGAATATTCCAAATTAGAGCTTTTTAAAGTGGCAAAAACTAGATTTGCTTCGCACTATATTTTGTGGAAGCGACTTATTGATTGTAGAGAGACTTTGACAACTACTATTGTGCTTAAGTCATGGAAGGATTTGGTTAAGCAAGGAGATGAGCATGCCCAAAAAATGGGTGCTTTAGTTGCAGATATTATTATAAGTGAAGAATTTTGGGAAAATGTAGAAAATATAGTCACAATCACAAAACCTATTTATTTGTTGATCAAATTATGTGATGGTGAAGGACTGAAAATGAGTGAGACATATGAAAAAATAGACAACATGCTTAGTGAAATAAAGGAAATAAGCTTGATAATTATTATGAAAAGATGAAGGAAATTGTGTCTTGTATATGGGAGAAGATGTCAATTCTTTTACATTGTCTTGCCTTTACACTTACTCCTTGATTTTATGATTCTAGATATCTTGCCTTACCAGCACCAAGGGAAACAATTAGAAGGTCTTCAAATGAAGATAAAGAAGTTATTATGGGTGTCATGGAAGCATTTGATAGGATAGCTGATGACAAAGTGAAAAATGGGGTTGAAGCAAGATTGTTACGTGAACAATTAGTAATTTTTTACTCACGTAAAGGCCTTTATGATATGGCTATAGCTCAAACAGATGCGTTGATTATGGATGCTATTGATTGATAGTCTACTTATGGCTCAAAAACTCTAGAATTGGCAGAGGTTGCAAGAAAAATATTATCTCAACCAATTAATAATTCCTCAATAGAACGGAACTAGTGGCCAAATTCTTATATTCACAATGTCAAGAGGAACAAGTTGAATGCTACAAAGGTAGATAAATTGGTTTTCATTTTCTCAAATATTCATCTCTTATCCGGCTTCACATAAAATTATAAGGAAGGCCCTTACAATAAATGAGACATTGATTTAGAAGAGACTAACATTGATGATTCTGCAATCAAGTTGCAATAAATGAGATGGAAATCATTAGATGGTGATTACTACTCTCTGGAGAAAGATAGAAATGCAACATCATTGGAGGTTTTCGAGCCTACTTCAACAGTACATGTTTCTTCTAGTATTAAAAAATCATAGCAAGCACATCAATTTCAAAAAACTCATATTTCTAGTTTTGCAACAAAGGCAACAAAAGGCAAAGGAAAGATGACTGAAGATTGATCCATAGAATCTAGAATTAGAATAAGAAAACTTATATATTTAAATTATTGAATTATGAAAGTATTTTCTTATTTTATAAGTTATGACTTTATGAAAGTGTTTTATGATTATTATTTTTTACTTGTGCTTTATAATTTTTTTTACTGCTTAATGTTATAGTTTAAAGTTTATACATAACGATACAGTTCAGCAAATTTCTATTCGAAATAGCGAATCGACTAAGTATATCTCCCGTATCACGTACCTGTATCACACACCAAATCATACCGTACCGCGAACCATGTAACACTGGTGCAAAGCACCAATTGGAGAGAAGAGATTAGAGAACAGATAACACACCTTATTGTCTTTTGCACCAATTGGAGAGGAGATTAGAGAACAGAGAATTGTAGGGCTCTAGCAGAATAAAAAAATTGTCCCAAGAGTATTTTCTTTTCAAACGGATTTACAATTACATTCTGTAGCATGTGCATCTGTATAAATAAAATATATATAGTATGTGAATGTGGTATAATGTAAATTAATTAGAGGACACCCTGATATGGAGAATTATGAAGTTGCTGTCTTCAATTAACTCTGCAGTTGGGGGTTTTAAAGTCATTGGACAGATCAAGTCCACGATTCAATAACTTAAAAGTTTGTAATGAGCAAGTATCCTAGACATACTGGCAATAGCTACTGATCACACACTTGTATTGGGCAAAATAGGCATGCCCATATATCCCAGACCAGCCACGAGTTAGCTGTTCTTCTAGACCCAATTCCATCAAGGCCAGGGCCACCGCTAATTAAAACCATGGACTGCGGCTTTCAGACAACAGCATGCAACACCACCATATAATTCAAGTTTATTCAAATCTTCTTTTTTCATTTTTCTTTTTGGGTACTAGTTTATTCAAATCTTTAACGTTCCTTTGACATGTGCACTAAACAAATAGAATCATACTCTTCAAAGGCTTCTACTCAAAATGTTTTGTTATTTGTAAATTATCTAATTTACATTCAGAGCCATCACCCTAAATTTAAATTTTCTATCTATCTCTCATAAGTTACTCAACTATCAGTGTCATTTGCTTTAGGTTTCAGGGGTGCCAGAGATTTCCATCTTTTGGAGGCATTTATTCCATGATCTTATTCTTTTATATTAAATATTGAAACTGAAAGGCCCACTATTTATTCCCACGAAAATGACCAATCTTATAAGTTTCTTTAGAGATTCGGACCTCTGGGAAAAATATAACTCTAGCATACTAACTGGTGTCAGTTTGAATTGGACTACAAGAAAATTTGGGTTTTACGTGGCTGCCATTTTTATTGAGGTAAGATTCAAAATTTGAACTTCGTAGACCCAAAAAAAAAAAACACACACACACACATTTGAACCATATCTTTGCTCATGTCTATATAGTTCGATTGGAAGTTGATTAGGTCATAAGATTTAGTTACTGGATCAGCATGACTACAGGTCAAGTAATCAAACTGAAAATTTTGAATAAAGATTTTTTTAAAAACATATTTTATATAAAAAATACTTTTTATGATAAAAGTATTATATGATATAATTAAATTAGCAGTATTAATAGTCCAATATTATGTTTAAAAACCGAATTAAATGAATAATAATATAAATTAAAAATTTGAGAACATAATTCAATAAAAATATGTGATTTAATGACATAATGTATTTTATTATAAATATCATTTATGTATCAAATTCAAATTTCATAAATAACTTTTTAAATTTTTTTTGAAAGGATGTACCCAAGAAAAAAAATTGAAAAGGAAAATCAAGTCGAATTGGTTCATGCAATCATCTGAATTTGACTGAATTTGACCAACTTAATGAAAAAAAACTCATTTCAAGTATAGGTCTAGCTGCCGAGTTTTCCAGTTCCACCGATCAAATCCGTTTGAGTCATATAACTAGGCTTTCGAAGGTAAAAAAAAGGCCAGGATATTAGTAGTAGGTATTTCAGTATTTGTATTGAAGTAATAATAACATGGAATCCACCATTTAACATTGAAAACGGGGAACAAAAGGGTCGCTATCATGGTTGTCCATACCTTTTATTACGAAGTGGATGTACACAATCAGTAGATCCTACAATGGGGTCTCTTTTTTTACACATCATCATAACAAACTAGGCAGTTCATGTGGCTATAAAATACAGGGCCATATATGTCAAGAAATAATTTCCAGGGTCTTACATTACATATGTACACGATGGGTAGTTGGAATTCAGCACCAAAATCATTTTCAAGAGAGCTCCTGCACTTCTAGTTTGAGCAAGAACATGTACCCAAAAAAAAAAAAAAAATACAATCCATATTGGATATTCCTTCCGTTATGTTAACTTAAACAAAAAGGGCAATAAGATTTTGACATTTTGTTTGGTGAAGTGACAACTTCTTAGGTTTTATTTTTTGGATCGAAATACATTTGGAGTTTTTATAATAACTGAATGGAACAGAATATATAGGCCGGTGATAGCAGGTATGACTAGTGTGAAATCCAGCGGGCTAAGCTCAATGGTATATTGATATGTCCCTCCACATGATAGGTTTCAATTATACACACATGGAGTAGTACCAACGACGCTTCATCCGATTTCTCTTTGAAAACCAAGGCCCGATTAGCATATTGAAAAGAAGAGATGGGAACAAATAATTTTTTATATATCCTAAAAAAATGAGTTAAATTAATTAATCTCGTTAGAAGTTTCAAGAAACAAAATGGAATTAGCTGAATTTTTTTTAAACGCCCAAAAATTATGTTTCTATTCCTAGTTCTTCCTTACCAATTTCTCCAAGATTGTTCGATACTAAAATTATAACCCTGTAGCAACGCACAAAATAGAATATATAAAATAATGACGCTAAAAAGTTAAAAATTATATGGATATAGGTATGTGTTATTGAAGCATTAATGTTCCAAACCAACACATCCACATCGGTACCTCGCAACTTATTGCCGTGTCGATGGTGGCGGGTTCAATATTGCCAAAAGGCTTTAAAAAAAGAAAAAGAGAGAAAAACAAAGAAATTTAGACTCATCGGCCTCTTGCCTCTTGGCTGTGCCTTGGCCATGTTTCTTCCGTGAACCTGCGCAGTCCCCACTCCTTCTAATCACTCATTAAAACCCTTCCCCTTCTTTTTTTTCCTCCCTATAAATCTACCAAACCTTATTCTACTCCTCTTATTACTTCTAGTAGTTTTAACAAAAACCTCAACAAATTTGTGCATGTCATATATGGAGCGCAGGTCCACCTACATCACCACCTGCTTCTTTCTCTTTCTCATCCTCACTCTTCCTTATTTCTCAATAGGTTTGCATCTTTTATAAACACATACTCTCTCTCTTTCTCTTTACACACCTATATAACTATATATATTCATGTTTATATACAATCATTAATTAAGTGAAGTCATACAGTTAAATTGTTTCTTGGTGTTATTTAATTTTAATTGTTGCAGGGGGGCAGCGATCGGAAGCTTTGGATTCAGAGATATATGAGATCGATTATAGAGGTCCTGAGACCCACTCGTCTGTTCCTCCGCCTGACCATTCCCATTGCAAGCCTCATTCATCTCATCGTAAAAGCTCTGCTGGGGCAGCCAAAGCTATGGGCTTAGTGGGCAGTAGTGCTATCATGAAAGAAAAGGCAAGTCTTTATTCTCTTTGAAAACCATTGAGTTTCTCTTTCATCATGATCTAGGATATTACATAGTAAGGAGTAGTAGAAAATGTGGTATCCAATTTTACTTTTAGCGGTTAGATGTAAGAAAAATGATAAAGAGTAAGAATATAATTTTGTTAATTTTTTTTGCTAAATGTGATATATTTGTTGATTTTTAGATGAGTGAGTATATTTGCTAAAAGCTAATAATTATTCTATTAAATAATTACCCTTGTTTTTTGGTTAAAATCGTGATTATTTTTAGCATTACTCTATATGTAATTATTAGCTTTAGCTTAGACAGTTAGAGTAGGAGTAGATGTTAGTGTATGTTTGAAATAATTGTGAAAATTTAATTATTTTAATAGTTGATTATTATATAAAAAATTTTTTTTTATAATCAATTATAATTGAATCAGTTTTATATTTTGATATGTTAGTTGAAAAGTGATTTTAAACTAATTTATTTCGTTTGGATAATATAAAAAAGAATTATTTTATACATTAAATTATTAAAATAAGTATAAAATTATTTAAAAATTTATTTGATTGATGATAAAATAGTATTTATATCTCAAAATATAATGAATAATTTATAAGTTAGAATCATAAATTTTAATTTTTAATATTATAAAAAAATAATTTTATAATACATTAAATTTCGTGTAAAAATTGAAGCTGATTTTGTCAAAGTTATAACATTAAAAATTGAAACTGAGCCAAACATGCACTTAAGACAACAACTATATTATAAAGGAGAAAACTTAGGTAAAGTTTCTTAAGCATTACAAATAAAAACATTACATGTGTTTTATTTTTAGTTAGTTAATTATTATTTTCAAAATTTTCATTAATAAGTTATAAAAAAATGTATACATGTATATTTACATTGGACAATCTATATTTATAAATTATCCTCTTATAAATTATGTGGTAGTAAGCTAGCCAAAGAGGAAAAACTCTTAAGGTAGAAATTTTTAACCACAAGTACTAAAATTAACGGTTAACATATGTAAAATTGTGTTAATCATATTAAAAATACACCTATTTCTAAAAAATAATTTTACATATATTTAAATGCCTATGATAAAAAATTTATATCTAAAAAATTTTCAGTCAAAAAGTGGTTAGAAAATGTCGTTAGTCTCATATGACTTGTAGGGACGACACTTCATACAACTCAAAAGAAAGGCTTTAGCCTCCCCTTCGGTCCAAAATTTTCCAAATAATTCCATATTATTATTATTATTATTATTATTATTATTATTATTAATAATGGCCCTCCCTCAAGCTATTATTATTATTATTATGTGCTTATTATTATTATTATTATTATTATTATTATCACTCTTCTTCCGTCTCTGGTGACTTGTGCCTTGTTGATCTTTTCTTATTGTTAATGGCTTCACGCCCTTGAAAGCCAAAACACATGAAAATGAGCACAAGGATCAGCATAGTTATTAGATATAGTACGGGAGTTTCAGTTGCTCAAGGATTTGACCCATTTGAGCCATCTCTATGGCTCCATCCCACTTATCTGCGAAAAATAATAATAACCATAGTACATTTTACTTAGATATTGCAAGTATAACCATATAATTAGTTTCCTTTTCTGCTTTTTTTCTCCCTTATATTATGTAGTGTTTTTGTTGTTAATGCTTCTCTACTTCAGGTTAAGAACCATGGATGAAGAAGCTTTACAAGTGAGCTAAGACTCTGTGCTATCATATGGAAATAATATTTTTGTTCCAGAGAACGTAATGATTGAGAAGCTGGGATCTTGTATCATGCTCTGCTCATGTATAAGTGATATAGATATATTGAGAATTGTGTGGTGATGGCAAAGAGAGAAAAACCGCGTGTTGTCTTATGTTCGAGTCTAATATATACTTGCAATTGTAACTTTCATTAGATACGTTACTTTTCGTTTCGGATATGATAGAGATCAGACTTTACTGCCATTGTTTCTCCAACAAATTACGTAACGAAGTTTAGACTCCTCGTTACATTATTGCCTGTACAATAATTAAGTGTAATATAAAAAAAAATTTATTTACCTACACTTTTTTTTTTTTTATAAACAACGGGCTCACGCCCAACCAACCACTAACAAAACGATGGAAAGAAATTCCCATACAATCAGCCTGGAAAGCAACAGAAATAAAAGAAGGAAGAACAGTATGAACACGCAAACCCAAGGAAAGAGAATTTCCCTGCTTGGCCAGGATATCCACACAGCCGTTTGCTTTGCTTCGCGATAGACATGATGGATTCGAACCTCCCAGCAGTTGGCAAGTAAATCATTGACCGCTTCCAGAAGAGATGCACAAGGATGATAAGAATGGCAGCCATCATTCAGAAACCGGAAAATACACATAGAATCAACCTCCAAAATATCACGTCTGTAGCCTCTAGAATAAGCTAAAGAAAGGCCAAAGAAAAAAGCCCAGAGTTCAGCCAGAGTAATGGTGCAAATTCCCAACTTCACTGAAAAAGCAAACAGAGAAGTACCATCTGCATTCCTTATAATACCACCACACGCAGACTGAGAAGGATTTTGCATCACCGAACGATCCATTCACCTTCACCCAACCATAATCAGGTGAAATCCAATAGACATTTATGATTTTTTTTACTAGGAACCACATCCTTAGCTAGGCGCACAGCTCCCGTAGCAAGATGATAATCCTGGGCCAGCTGACGCACAAGGAATGGAAATTGGCATTTGGTAGATATCATTAAAAACACGCTGGGACACATGCATGTGGGAGATCTCCCAGACTGAACATCATATGCTGTTTTCCATTTTGGGTAGGTAAAATGATTCATTCATCAAATAGGTGTAAATAAAAATAAAATTTATTAAATACGTGTAATTCAAAAAATAATTCTTAAAATAATGTAATATAAACAATAAATAATAGTAAGTTGTGACTCTAAGCCACAATTTACATGTAGTTATTTTTTTAGTAATTTTTTAGGATAAATCGATGGTAAGAATCATGACTTATTAATAGTTCATTTTTTTTGTATTACGGTATAATGAAGTCGTACCTTCCAAGTATGATTTTGCTTTTTTTTTTTTGAAGTCATGGCTGGGAGTCATGATTTTATTTTTTAATTTTATATCAAATTAAAGTATGTCAAGATTTTTTTAACTAGATTTGAGTGCAAATATATACATATAATATGGTCACAATTTGTATACATAGAACATATGCCACAGGGAGTTCATCTTAGCTTTCTAATTTTTTTATGAATGAAGAAAAATTCAAAATCAACAATTCTGACATTAATTCTAGCTTTCAACCCAATAACTATACCACTTGTTAAACTTTCTTGATCCACAATAAATTACAAAACCTATACTTCTAACATATACCATCTTTTAAATGTTTATTGTGGTATATCTTAGAAGTATAGATTTTGTAAATGTTTATTGTGAATTCAGAAAGTTTAACAAGTGGTATAACTATTGGGTTAAAAGCTAGAATTAATGTCAGAATTGTTGATTTTGGATCTTTCTTCATTCATACAAAAATTAGGAAGCTAAGGTAAACTCTCAGTGGCATATGTTCTTTGTGCATGCAAATTGTGATCATACTATATGTACACATCTGCGTTCAAATCTAGTTGAAAAAATCTTGACATACTTCAATTTGATATGAAATTAAAAAAAAAGTCATAGCTCTTAGTTACGACTTTAATTTAAAAAATAACCAAAGTCATGCTTGGGAGGCATGATTTCATCGTGCCATAATAAAAAAAATTAACCATTGATAAGTCGTGGTTCTCTACCAATGACTTATCCTAAAAAATTAATAAAAAAATAACTACATGTAAGTCGTAGTTTTCAGTCACAACTTATTGTTATTTATTGTTTATTTTTATCATTTTAATAATTAGTTTTTAAGTTACATCTATTTAGTAAATTTTATTTCTATTTACACTTATTTGATAAATGAGTCTAACCAAATCAGAGAGTCCTTGAAATTCCCTGGAGCCGGGGCCTTAATAGAAGCAATTAAATCACCAAAATTAGTAGGAAGAACTGCCATAGAAATCAATTGGGAAAGCCTCTCTATACATAAAACAAAAAGACAGGGAGAGATAGGATCATTTTGTCTAATACCCCGCGAAAGATTAAAAGTGGCAGTACACTCTCCGTTCCATAAAAGCTGCATAGAAGAGGTAGAGATACACTGCCAAAAAACATCAATAATTCGGCAAGGAATCCCTACATCATGCAAAGTATTTCGAAGAAAGCTCCACTTCACTCTATCATAAGCTTTTTCTAAATCGATCTTAATAGCCATGAAACCAGTAGGCCCTTTCTTATTACGCTTAATGTGTATGACTTCTTGGGCAACCAGAATATTATCTATACTTTATCTCTCATAAACAAAAACTGTATTAGGTTGGGCTCACCAATTTTTCCATTATTCCCCTTAGACCGTACTGGCCCAATTGTCATCGGAGCACCTATGTTCCTGGCCGATTGGGCCAATCTAATGCTAGGTAGTATTCGGGTCCCCATACCGGACCGACCAAAGCCCGAGGTTTCAAATTATAGACTGCTAACGGTCATCAAGTCAAAATCCGATGACCGTTAGCGGTCATCGGATCTTGACTTGATGACCAACGTTCAGAATTGGTTCCATATCATTAAGACCAAGCAGAACGTAGACCACACCGGTTAGAGATTCAAATGACCTTAAATGGTAGGAATTCGAGGAACAGTTCCTATATAAGCTAGCTTAGTTATCCAGGCCAGGCATGTTCCAATTTCTTTTAGCTTTTCACCATATTGACATAAGTCTTTAAGCTGACCAGTTTACCCAAGAAGCGACACCATAGACATTCTGTTCAGAGAACTTCGATGGATCTCCTTTCAAGTTCTAGGTTTGCATCGTCCTGAACATTTGGCGCCCAAACAAGGTAGGTAAAACTTTTCCTACCAGAAACAACAACTTCGTTGTTCGAAAAGTTCACTTCTTTGACTAGTTATAGCCAAAGAATGAGAACCAAAATGGAAGAATTCGGGTGATCTTCAACCCTCCAATGGAGATGCTTATGCAAGTAATAAGGGACATTAATCTTTAAGATTGACCGATTGATCGGATGAACAACAAAGAGCAACATGAGTAGAGCCGAGAGAGGAGCTAAGGGTTACTTAATAAGGACGTGGAGAGAATTTCATCAACGCTCAAGTCACTTAGTAACCGACCTTGAAGCTCGTTTGCGAGACGAACCATAAGAATCACTCTCTTAATAAGAGATCATCTATTTTCGATTTTATAATGTCAATCAAACTCCCGAAAAATACTTCCAACGATGGAATTGTACGATGGAACGATCGATCCACGGAGCACCTTACAATGTTTAATTCCATGATGCTTTTGAATGGCGGGTCGATCCGATCAGTGCGGGGCTTTCCCGACAACGTTGAAGAAGTCGGCCTTACTTTGGTTCTCAAGCCTCGAAACAGTTTCAATTTATGACTTTTCTGAATTGTCCATTAAATTTCTTAACCATTTTTCTACCAGCAGGACACATCGGAAGACTTCAGCAAGTTTGATCAACTTAAGACAGGGAAGAGATGAATCACTCAAAGAATTTATGCGAAAATTCGGGGAGGAAGCAGTTCAAATTAAAGATCTAAACCCAGTTGTATCCTTGCACGCAATCATGGCAGGATTACGTCCGGACTGTTTGCAGATTCCTTGGTCAGAAAACCCCTTTGGACCTTGATGATTTGCGGGATAGATCCACAGGATACATAAACATAGAAGAGATAGCCCTTGCAAGAAAGCAGATGGAGCGACAATTTTCTAATCTGGAAACAACAGGAAACAGGAGCAGCCCTCACATCTCCATTCGCCCGATTTCATTTGAAAAATTTCAAGGGGGGCGATCCAACCAAAGGGGAAGAACCATAACACACAATAACGACCAATCAGAAAAGTTCAATCGAGGTTCGAGGGAGACATTCGGAAGAGGTCGATCTGTCTTTGACAAATACACCCCTTTGAACACTCCTCAGGATCAAATTTTACGAGAAATATATAGCACTAGCTTGATTCAAATTTCGATGAATGCAGGAAAACAAAGGATCCCGGCAAATGTTGATAAGAGCAAAAGATGTGAATTTCATAAGGTATACGGACACTCAACAGAGGATTGCATTACATTGAAAGATAGAATCGAGCAACTCATTCAAGAAGGTCATCTCGGGAAGTACATATATCGGCGTAGAAGCCGTAGTAGAGAGGCAAAAGAGACAAGAGACGAAAATCAATCCAGACCAAGGAGCCCAAACTTGGGAGAAAAGAACAAGACTGTTTACTGTTTCGGATCCTCGGGATCAATTGATTAAGGAGTGATCGACACCTATAGCAGGATCCTTTGGAGGAGGAGTTCAATTCATCTCGGAAAAGACACCTCCGAGCCTCAGTTCCTGTAACATCTTTCTCCATCAATATGAAGAGAGCCCGGTGATCTCTTTTTCCAGTAAAGATTTCGCGGGTCTCGATGAAAACTTAGACGACCCAATGGTGATCTCCATCATTGTCGAACATTTCCAGATTAGGAGGGTCTTGGTTGACCAGGGCAGCTCGACAGATATACTCTATTTATCGACTCTCCGTAGGTTACAAATTCCAAAAACTGAGTTAAACCCTTTTGATGGGTGCCTAGTTGGTTTCACAGGTGAACAGGTAAATGTGAGAGGATATATTGAACTCCGAACGACTCTTGGAACAGGTACACTTTTGAAAACGATTCCTGTTAAATATCTGGTTATTGATTCTCATACTCCATACAATATTATTCTTGGAAGACTTTCTCTTAATTCTTTGGAAGCGGTGGTATCAACTCCACATTTAACAATGAAGTTTCCCATTTCCAAAAATGAGATAAGTGTGGTTCACGCGGATCAGAGAGAGGCAATGATATGTTATAACGAAAGTCTAAAGCCAAAACAAAAAGAGGTGGCCGAACGAGTCAGTCGTCGGATTTGACTCTAACATCAATATGGCGAATTAGACCCGAGGAGTGATGAGCAACATCGACCTTAGCCAATAGAAGATCTTAAGTAATATCCTTGGGCTAAAATCAATCGCAAACACGTTTCCAATCTCCCAATCGATGTCAAGCATGAATCTGAAAGGTTGTTGATAAAGAATTTGTATTCGCTTCACCATGCGATGACTTACCAAAGTTATTGACCCGTAGGTAATCACTACATAAACTATCCATAAATCAAAAAAGTTTGCAGAAAAAGCGGAAGCTTGGAGCCGAAAGAGCAATCAAGCAGGAGACAAAAAGTTCCTCATTTTCATAGGGATGCTCGAATATACCACATGGTTGGCTAATGTGGTCATGGTCAAAAAGTCGATTAAATGAAGGATGTGCATGGATTTTATCGATTTGAACAAAACTTGTCCCCAAGGACTCATACCTCTACCTAGCATAGATCGGTTGGTCGACCATCCGGATATCAATTTCTTAGTTTCATGGATGCTACTCATGATATAACCAGATCAAGATGCATCCGGACGACGAGGAGAAATGCCTTTATCACCAAATTGAATTCCTCTGGTTATGGCTTTGAGAAATCTTTCACTTACCGAGCAGGCTCATGAACAAAATATTTGGAACAAATTGGTAGAAACATCGAGGTATATGTTGATGATATGTTGGTAAAAGTTGGGAGACAACCATGAAGATCTCTTAGAATTATTTGCTCAATTAAGGAAGTATAACATGAAGTTAAATCCAGAGAAATGTGTGTTTGGTGTTCAAGGCGGGAAATTCCTCGGATTCCCTCTAACTTTCTTGAGGCCAATCCGGACAAATGTAGAGCTATAATGGACATGAGGAGCCCTGCGTCAAAGGAAGTTCAGATACTAACATGGAGGATCGCTGCTTTATTAAGGTTTTTGTCAAAATCTGCCAACCGAGCTCTTCCATTTTTCCAATGCCTAAAGAAACCGAATAATTTTCAATGGACTGAGGAGTGCGAAAAGGCATTTGCAGAGTTGAAGCAATTTTTAACCACGCCACCAATTCTAACTAGACAAACAAGGTGACTCTTTATTGCTTTATATATCAGGCTTTGAGTTCTTAATTGATAAAGGAAGATGGAAAGGACCAACGTATCAGTCTACTTTTGTGAGCCGAGTGTTTGTACCGTAAATCGGATATCAAAGGATAGAAAAAATGGCATTGGCCCTTGTGGTGACAGCAAGACGTCTTCGACAATATTTCCAAAGTCATCGAATAATCGTCATGACCGACCAACCTATTAAACAAGTTCTAAGAAAACCGAAATTGGCAGGTCGTATGATCTCTTCCGGTCGAGTTCTCCCAATTTAATATCCATATGCAACCCGGAGGGCCAATCAAGGCACAGAATTTCGATTTCTGCTGAATTATCCTCACCCTTCTCGCATGACTCAAATAATGACCTCTGGTATCTCTTTGTTGATGGAGCCTCCAATATGAAAGGAAGTGGGGTAGGAATTATATTGGAAGGGCCTAGTAAAATTCTGATCGAACAATCTTTAAGATTTAACTTCCGAACGAGCAATAATCAGGCAGAGTATGAAGCCCTCCTAGTTAGACTTTCCCTTGCTGCTGAGATGGGAGCAACCCAACTGATCGCAAAATCGGACTCCCAACTGATGATTGGACAGGTTCGGGGTGAATTCCAAACTAAAGATGTTCAGCTAACAAAATATTTATTGAAGGTACAGGATATTATCAAAAAATTTGCAGAGTTCGAAATTTTGCACATTCCAAGAGATCAGAATGCACGTGCCGACTTATTATCCAAGCTAGCTAGTACTAAAAGAACCGGGAACAATAGATCAGTCATTTAGGAGGTTGTAGAAATTCCGAGCATCAATGTAAAAGAATCCTTTGTTATAAACACCAATCCAGATTCTTGGTTGGTGCCGATCATCAGATATTTGCAAAATGGTGACTTACCGACTAATGATTTGAAGGCTCAAAAGCTCAAAAAATCGGCCAGCTATTATGTATTGATCGGTGAAGATTTATTTAAAAGGGGATTCACTTTGCCTTTACTAAAATGCATTAAACGAGATCAGATTATGTCGGTAATGGAGGAAGTTCATGAAGGTGTATGTGGCAGTCATATCGGAGGACGTTCTTTGGTAGGAAAGGTTTTACGTGCTGGATTGTATTGGCCTACTATGAAGTCCGATTGCTTAAAGTATGTTCAGAAATGTGAAAAATGCCAAAAGTTTTCAAGTCTGCACAGGGCTCCACCAGAGGAACTTCATAACCTTGACACTCCGTGGCCATTCTGTAGATGGGGAATTGATTTGCTGGGACTTTTACCAATTGCAGCAGGACAAATGAGATACATTGTTGTGGCAATTGACTACTTTACGAAGTGGATTGAGGCCGAGCCTCTTTCCAGCATAACATCAGAAAAGGTAAAAAAGTTTGTGTGGAAAAATATTATATGCCGTTTTGGTTTACCATTTATTATTGTGTCTGACAATGGAACACAGTTTACTGACAAAAAATTCCTAGCAGTTTGTTATAAGAATGGAATTAAGCAGGTTTTTACGTCGGTGGAACACCCACAAACCAATGGATTGGCCGAACCTGCAAACAAAATAATTTTGGCCAGACTCAAGAAGAGACTAGATTGTGCTAAGGGCCTCTGGCTGGAGGAATTACCTAGTGTTCTTTGGGCATATCATACTACACCTCAGTCCTCGACCCAAGAAACACCATTCTGGCTTACTTTCAGAGCTGACGCTATGATTCCAGTTGAAGTCGGGGAGCCGAGTTTCAGAAGGAAAATATTTTCTGAAGAAACGAATGATGAGCATAGGAAAACCGACCTTGTTTTACTGGAAAAAGAGAGGGAAGTCGCCCACATTCGCGAAGAAATAGTCAAAACAAGGATGACAAAGAAGTATAATCGCAAGGTCAGATTGAGGAGTTTTCTGCAGGGAGACTTGGTTTTGCGTAAGGTGGAAGAATCCAGGAGACCACAAGGTGAGGGGAAGATGTCGGCCAACTGGGAAGGACCTTTTCGAATTGTAGAAGTTGTTGGAGGAGGAGCTTACAGGATCAGGGAACTCACCGGAAAAATTCTTCCTAGATCTTGGAACTCGGCCTCTTTAAAGAAATTTTTTAGTTAAAACTTTTGTACTAGGGATGTTGTACTCTTTTTCCTTACCAGGATTTTTTTCCATTGGGTTTTGCCTGGAAGGTTTTAACGAGGCACATCTTAGGACCCTTTACTTTATCAAAATATTACTTTCTATTAAAGTATTTAAGTTAAACATCTTTACACCGGCTTTTTAGCCGATGTCGAACAAAGTTGATGCCAGTCAAAGCTGATGGAAGATACCGGCTTTTCAGCCGATGCCGACCAAAGTTGATGTCGACCAAAGTCGATGCCAGCCAAAGCTGATGCCGACCAAAGTCGATACCGACCAAAGTCGATGCCAGCCAAAGTTGATGCCGACCAAAGTCGATGCCGACCAAAACTGATGAATGAAATCGGTATTTTAGACCGACCAAAACTGATAAATGAAATCGGTATTTAAATTTATGGACAAATGATGATCACACAAAATATTTCCAAACATAGTTAATTACAAAATATTCTTTACAGGAAGTAACGTTGCAATAGTTTTTGTTCCGAACAAAACATTAAATAAAGCTTAAAATTATGCTGTTCATTCATCTTTATCTTCATCTTCTGGTGGATCAACAATTCGGCCATCCATTATAATCTTGAATAGACCAAGCTCGCTAAATCGATTGTCAAATACTCCGTCAGGGTTAAGGAGTTTTGCCTGCTCAAGACCGGATTCAAAACCAGCGATCCTCTGCTCGGCCGCTTCCTCTTTTAAACTTGTTAGTTCTGCCTTAAAAACATCCCTTGATTTTAACGCTTCTATCAGGACTCGGTTAGCCTCCATTTTTTGTCTCTCGGCATCCTCTTTTGCCTTCTTCAAAATCAAAAGTTCTTCTTCGGCCTCTTTCTTTTTATTCTCTAATGAAACAAGAGATGTCTCAAGGTCGTCGATACGCAAGGTTTTTTGCCTTAAGACTTCATTTTCTTTCTTTAGAGTTGAGACCTTTTCCTGATGAGCTCGCTGAGTTTTTTCAAGTTTCGATCGGTATAGTGAATTGAAAGAAGATAACTTCTTTTTCGAGTCTTCTAACTCATGTTCTACCGACCTGATCACACTTGTGGCTCGAAGGAGTTGAACTTCAGTCCATCGGCAAAGGCCGATCCCATCAACCTTATCCTTTCTCTCCTTGTCATTTGGCAGCGAGATCTGTGTTTCCAAGAACGACTTGAAGGGAAAAGAAGATGCCCAGAGCGAAGGGCCATCTGCATTAGCATCGAAGCCATTCAGTGCCTCAAACGCACTTCATGTTTCCTGATTCCCAGAGGAAGAGCCCTCACCTAGTGTTCGGCGTCTTGTAGCAGGAACCTTCGGAACTTCAGTCGCTTTATCGCCTTTTTCCCGACTTCTCTTTCCGACCAATGATTCTGATTGGGTCTCGGAGGAATCGGCAACATGAATCGGGGCTTCAGTCTTCTCTACATCAGAAGCTGTTTTGTCTGCCTCGACCATGTCAGTCGGTAGTTCTTTCTTTTTCGCGAACTTCTTTAGCTGCCGAACTGAGATTTGGGGTGCCATCGATTCTGAAAAATGGAACAAAAGGGTTAAACGTCAGTTTGTGTTAAAAGATGAGTCAGTAAACGTCAGATTTAAAACTTACTCATTAAATTTGTAATTTTGTCTGGATAATCCCCAAATTTGACAAACACACTAATGTCCAGAACAGGACAATCTTCCAAGAAATCGACCAAGTCTCGGTCGGTAGGCAAAAGGCTTCGGTATTCAATACTCAGTATGGATTTCAGTTCTGTTCTCCAATAAAGAGGGAATCTCTCTATCCCAAGTCGGTCGGCATAGAAGGGTATGTCGCCATGACGGGTCTTAACTCAGAAAAATTTACTTTTGAAGTTCTTATATGATGAGTCGAAGGCCGAGAAAATTTTTTTACGAGGATGGCTGTTGAGTGAAACCCAACCTCCCTTACCAACTCCTTTACACTGAAAAAAGAAAAAGAAAACTTCTGTGCTAGGAATTTTATCAAGGAAGTTCATCAAAACTTCGAAAGCCTTTACAAAGGCCCAACTATTGGGATGAAGTTGGGTCGGTGCAACATTCAAACGACCGAGTACCGAGCACTGGAAGTCAGTAAATGGTATCTTTAAATTCAGACGGTTAAAAAAAGTTTCGTACATGTATACCCAACCGACTTGATCGTCGCCATATGATGACATGAATACGAACTCATCGTTTCGGCATGGAAGGCAGATAAACCGACCTTCATCATCATCTCGGCTAAGCAAGACACGTTGTCGAAGCACGTTAATGCTCTCGGCCGTATTATAAATCAAAGGGAATTTGCTAATCGCTGGGTGAACCCAGTCGTAGCTCGGCATCTACTCCTCTCCTGCCGATGTATTTTCCGGATGGTCGGACATCCTGGTTTAGTGCATAAGATTAATGTATCTGTAGGATTTCTTTTGGGGTTTTTCCAAGGTATGGACCTGGACAGCTATTAGAAGGATTTCTCGACAATAACCTCTACTAAAGTTGAAGTTTAATACTGTACTAACCTATTTGGTTTGGAGAAGAAGGTGAATAAAACACAAATCCTAGTTACGCACCCTTCTCTTTCAAAAACGGATACCAGAACAAAAGGAAATTCAAGATTGTATTTTAGAGGTTACCTGGAATGTGCGTAGAAGGAAAGGTTGTGTGAAGAAAAATGGAAGTTTTCGCTCGCACAAAATGAGGAAACTGTCTGGATTAAAATGGATGGGGAGGTTCACCGGCAGCACGCAGAAAATGAGAAGAGGAAGGGTCAAGAAGAAGAAATGGAGAAGTGAATTAAATAAATAAATGAAGCATAGTTTGGCAATTTTTAAAACGATAAAGCCGCTAATCAAAAGATCAAGGAAAATGAAAAGTTTCAAGCAGGACGGTTGGATGTATCTAACGGTGGAAGGTGAAGAACCGTAATGTTTAAAGGTCTTGATGGAGTCAGGTGTATTAATGGTGAAGTGACATAACTGACGTCTACTAAATAAAAGCATGACACGTGGTAAGTTATATTTAAATTTTGTACACAGATAACGAAGCGCCTGGTCAGAAGGAAAATTTATGGTGTTTTGGACCCATCCTCATCCGGTCTATGAAAAGTAAGCTCGGTCAAATCTAAAGATTGACCGAGCTGGGGGGCTGTGGACCATACTGACTCAATTATTGTCCGGACGCTTACATACCTAGTTGAAAACTGTGTAGGCTGAACTCTCATCCGACCAATAAAGTAAGCTCGGTCGAATCTAAAGATTGACCGAGCTGGGGGGTTGTGGACCGTACTGGCCCAATTGTCATCGGAGCACCTATGTCCCTGGCCGATTGGGTCGATCTAATGCTGGGTAGTATTCGGGTCCCCATACCCGACCGACCAAAGCTCGAGGTTTCAAATTATGGACAGCTAACGGTCATCAAGTTAAAATCCGATGACCGTTAGCGGTCATCAGATCTTAACTTGATAACCAACGTTCAGAATCGGTTCCATATCATTAAAACCAAGCAAAATGTTGACTACATCGGTTAGAGATTCAAATGACCTTAAACGGTAGGAATCCGAGGAACAGTTCCTATATAAGCTAGCTCGGTTATCCAGGCCGGACATGTTCCAATTTCTTCTAGCTTTTCACCATATTGACGTAAGTCTTTAAGCTGACCAGTTTACCCAAGAAGCGACACTACAGACATTCTATTTAGAGAACTTCGGTGGATCTCCTTTTGACTGTTCTGGGTTTCGGTCAGCATCCAGAACACCCCTTAAACGAGAAGCAATAATCTTAATGATCAACTTATAATTAACATTGCAAAGGCTGATAGGACGAAACTGAAAAATAAACTCCCACTTATCAACTTTGGGAATCAAAGAGGTGTAAGTTTTATTTGGTTCCTTTTTAAAGCTGGCGTTTCAAAAAATTTCTCCACCCAAGCACGAACTGATTTCCTGACAACATGCCATTAGGAGTGAAACACTGCATGCAAACCATCTGGCCCTGGAGCCTTTAATCCCCAAGCCTTTAAAACCCCCATTGCAAAAGGAGCATATTTAATCTCCTCCTCAGTAACATTTCTATCAAGCATTTGCTTGTCGGCATCAAACAAGGTAGGAAAAGCACCATAAACAACATATCTAGAATAATTACCATCATCTGCATAGAGGTTGGAATAAAAATTAACTCCCAAATTCTTCAACTCCTCTGGATCTTCCAGCTCATTACCATCCACATCTTTAAGAACTAAAATACGATTCCTATGCTTTCTAGCAGATGCTAGACCATGAAAATAGCTAGTATTTTTGTCTCCATAATTAAGCCACTTACACCGCGATTTCTGCTTCCACAAAAGCTCCTCCTGAATAATAAGAGACTCATATTCTAACCATAACTCTTTTTGCAGCTTTTCAAGAAAAATATTCCCAGTCATAGTCAAAGATTTAGAAATACCTTCCAATCTAGCCATGAGATGATACTTCCTTCTAGCAATATTACCAAAAGCCTCCTTGTTCCAACGTAAAACCGTGTCTATGAAAGAAGAAATATTCTCCAGCAAATCACCAGAAGACTCCCAAGACTCCTGCATGACATCTTTAAAGCCATCATGAAGAAGCCAAGGAGCAAGAAACCTGAATGGTCTAGAAGCTGAAGACCCAGAGTGAAACTGATCAAAACTAAGTAAAAAGGGAATATGATCAGACTTAATTTTGGGGAGGTGTTTGACAAAGGCATCTCTAAAACAAGAACTCCAATCCAGATTAGCAACCACAGGTCCAATCTCTTCCTTACATTACCCCATTGCCAAGTGAAAGGTTGCCCCACAAAACCAACATCATTCAAACCACAATTCAGCAGACACACTTGAAATCTTTGAGAGTCACTAGCAGAAAAAACCGTTCCACCATGCTCTTCATCAGAAAGGGTAGCATTAAAGTCTCCACCAATACACCAAGGACCCTGATCAGAAATAGCAAAATTTTCTAAAGAGTCCCAAAGAACTCTACGAGTAGCTGGCTCAGGAGAACCATAAACAACAGTAATAAACCATTAGTTTGCTGGATATTCGCCACACACATATGAACAAGCTGCTTTGAAGAGTGAAACACCTCAACATTACAAACTGTTTTCTGCCACAAATACTAAATGCCACCTGAAAAGCCTATAGCATCCTCAACATAGAAACCATCAAAATTAAACTTTTTAACAATCCGCATAGCCTCAGTTCTCCCAACACGCGTTTCCATCAATATGATAAGATGAGCTCAAAATTTAAAAGATAAATCCTTCACCAAGGTAACAAACCCCTTACTACAAACTCCCCTAGCTAATCACATTGCGTTGATCATTACATGACCAACAAACTCTGGAAAATATATCTAAATGGAAATAACTAGAATCCAAAAAGTGAACTTATATATAAAGTAAACAAATAAAAATATTTTTACCTTTAAGTTATTATTAAGTCAAGACCACAATGCACATTAAATTAAATTAAAAGTGGATACATCATCATTTACTTTCACTTCATGTGCAAACCACTTAAATTTTTTTTTTTCCAAATCGAAATATGTTAATCTCATTCAATAGGATTTGACTCTAAATATATTACATGATATATTAAGTGAAAAGTTTGACTCTTAATCTAATATGATATTAAGTAAAATAAACTAAAATCACATAGCAAAAGTTTAAAACCTTTAAAAAAAAAAGCCTTTGAACATTTTACATCATCATGCGATGCAAAAGTTGTTGGGAAATTACGCAAAATTTCCTTATCATTAGATTTGTAGAAAGCGAAAAAAATGCGAAATAATAACACACACAAAATTGATAACGGAGTTCGGCTAATTGTGCCTACGTCTCCGGGCTGCTACAGATATTTTACTGATAAAGAAAATATAAAAGTGTTTACAAAACACTCATAATCTCTCACAAAACCCACAACCCAATTACACCCAATGAAATATTTCTCTCTAAATATTTCTCACAAAATTCCCTCACTGGAATTTTTCTTCTCTTCCTCTCTCGAATGAAACTCACTACTTGTTGGAATGATTTCTTCTTCTTCAAAGGCTCCTATTTATAGAAACTAAAACCGCGTGATTTTCCTTCACGCGTTTTGCCAATTGTTGCACCTTTCGGTGCAATTGACAAATTGCTTTAATCAATTACTGCACTTTCGGTGCATTGATTTGGAAGGGGGGCCACCACTAACAATCTCCCACTTGAAGACTGATTTCAATCTGTCTTCACTTCTTGATCAATGCAGCAGTCTTCTCTGATTTGTTACTCTAGCAGGCCAACTGAAGTTGAGCACAACTTCAGTTTATCGATAATCACCACTTTTGTTAACATATCTGCTGGGTTCTTACTTCCTTGGATTTTTTTCAGCATTAACACCTCATCTTCCAATAAAGATCTAATGAAGTGATAACGAAGTCCAATATGCTTGGTTCTGGAATGAAATACTGAATTCTTTGCCAGATGTATCGCACTTTGACTATCACTATGCAAAATACTTTTTTCCTGGACGAATCCTAACTCTGTCAACAAGCCTTGAAGCCATATCAATTTTTATCAAGCACTTGATTTGCCACATACTCACTTTCGTAGTAGTAGATAAAGCAACAATCTTTTGTATCGTGACATCCAACTAACAAATTTGTTGTTCCAACTAAGTGAATATGTAACCTATTGGTGGTACTTCTCCCAAGTGATCGACTTCACCTCCAAAGTCTGCATCTACATAGCCTTGCACTTTTAATTCTCCTTCACCAAAGTACAAACACTTCTCTGTAGTGCCTCGTAGATACCTCAAAATCCACTTTACTGCTTCCCAATGAGCTTTACTTGGATTTGACATAAACCTGCTTACAACTCCCACTGCATGGCCAATGTTTGGCCTCGTATAGACCATTGCGTACATCAAACTTCCAATGGCTGAAGCATACGGAACTTTAGCCATGAATTCTCCTTCTTCCTCCGTCTGAGGGGACTGATCCTTGGATAAGTGAAAATGACTGGCCAAAGGTGTGCTAATCGGTTTGGCGTTGCCCATGTTGAATCTTTTCAAAACACGGTCGATGTACTCTGCCTGAGATAACTACAAAATCCCTCTTTGCTTATCTCTCGTGATTTGCATTCCAAGGATCTTCCTTGCTGGACCTAAATCTTTCAT